>OX941083.1:136142864-138890364 GCA_954870635.1 Arctium minus | reverse complement strand
GCGTGTATCGGGGCATCCACACGCTACCCGATATCCGATCGGGTTTGGGGTTTAGGGCCCCGACCCGACCCGACCGATGCTCACCCCTACCCACACCCACTTGGTTTTTTTACTAAGTTCGTCCAAGTACTCAACTTTGAGCATCGATATCTCATTTACACACACTCCGTTTTGGACACATGATACATGGTTTCGAAGCTCTCGTATAGGAGAACACAAACCCACTAAGAGTTAATTATATATAATACATATATATGTATTTAAATGTGTCCAAAGTTAGTAAAAAACATATATTTTTACTAAATTTTCCAACAAGTACATCATATCTCTATTTGTTTGGCGTTAATTTAACGGACCCTGATAAAGAAATGATCCAATCAAATTTGGATGTCGAATATCTAATCAAGGAATATCAAAAAACAAAGGGTTGTAACAGTGTAATCAAATGAAATGACATTGATAAAGTCTGATTAATATAAATATAAATATAACTTAGCTTGGACCATGTCTCCCGAACAATCTTAGTACATATGGCGCAAGACGATTCCACATATCGAGGCAAGAAGCAAATTGTTGTGTGGAGGAATCAATATCTCGACATAAGCCAAGAGGCAGATCTTAGAGTAAACTACATATTTGGTCCATATGGTTTGTAAATGATAAAATAAAATAAAAAAATATGCTAAAAATGTCATATTTAATGGAAGAGTTGGGTGATCGTTAGCGTGAGGGACCAAATACGTAACAAAACTGCATAAGTGAGTTATTTTGTGATAAATGAATATAAAGGACTAAATCCATAAAAATTGACATACCATAGGGACCGAATCCATAATTTACTCTATTTTTTTAGGGCAAAGTGCATTGAAAGGGAATGTACTTTGTATTAATTTCTATTTTAGGGATCATACTTTAAAATGATGCATTTAAGGGTCTATTGACAAACTCTATAAACAAATAAGGGATCCATTTACCTAAAGAGAAGGTAACAGGTTATAATAGTATTATATCTCATTTTATTATTGATATAACTTATTATTATTATTTAATTATTTGTGATATTTTGTTCAAAGTACATTCTTTTTTCTTTTCTAAATCTCTTTTCTGAAACTATGGCTCCCCTAGCGGCACCCATCTCCGGCGTCCATCTCCGGCAACGCCATGACTTTCACCTCCTTCCTTCACCGGCCTGCATCTCATCTCAACCCTACAAAAACTCCTCCCTTCCATCTCTATTCGTCATCAATATATAGAATTGTGTGTAAATTGTTTCGTTTACTTTGGGTTGGTGGGGGTATATCTTCCCCCGTGGCCGCCGTGAAACCACCCCACCACCATATTCTTCACTGGCCACTTAAATTTATGATAAAAGAAAACACAGTAACTAGATGTGAGAGAGAGTGTGTGTGAGAGAGAAGTGGTGATATAGTGGTGCAAGTTTGGCGAGATAGTGAATTTTTAATCGCTATGTAGGAGTGGTGCTTGGCTATGGTAAAAAAAAGAAAGAAATGAAGAAATGAAGAAATGAATTTTTAAATGATAATAATAATTGAAAAAATCACGATTTTGCGACGTCATTGATAAGTGAGAAAGTAAAGTTACAGGTAATGAGTCCCTTGTTTATGTATAAACTTTGTCAATAGACCTTTGAATGCATCATTTTAAAGTACGATCCCTAAAATAAAAATTAAAACAAAGTACATTTTTTTTCTATGCAATTTGCCCTATTTTTTATACTTTAAAGGTGAAACCCACAGTTTAAAGCAATTGCTTTCTTTTTCTAGAAGCTATTGATGACATGACTTTGCTTTATAATTGCATTTGCAAGTGGGATTTAGATACTTCTATGGGAAATTGAGTTAAATGGTTAAGTAAGACAAATGAATTGGTTTTTTAACCATTTCTGTCCCGGTTTTGCACTTATTTTACTATGTGCGCAATATCCATGTCCGTAATTGTAGGCTTAGGTGGAAAATGTAATTCTTTTTGCAATTTTCCTTAAAAAAATTTACCTTGGTCCGCAATTGCAAATGTGAGGTCCGTAAATGCGGATCCGAGTTTGTATTTTTTGTTTTTTAAGTCAAAAATGACTAGATTGGTTTTTTTCTTTGTCGTTTAGTCAGGTCTGCAGAGTTGCAGACCTGGATATTGTTGAAGTAGTAATATTTGTATAAAACTGACATAAAAATAGTTAAGAGACCAATTTCTTTGTCTACTTTTAATTTTTAAATCAATTTCTCTATTTCCAATTGTCTAGCAATCCCTTTTCTTATCGGGTGGTCGACTCCAATAGTTGGCAAATGGAATTTTTCCATGCTGACAAATGAAAGTAGGAGTGTAGGACACTGTATATTTGTAGTGTTCAATTTGACAAAAGAAAGTAGGAATTTTTCCATTTCCTTTTTTCTTTTCTTTTCTTTTATTAGGTTTGTTTTTATTTTGTTTTTATTTTCTATCTTTTAACACATTTTTTTTAAGGGTGTCTTAGGCTATGCCTAGACTAATCCCTTGGCAAATTATTGACCGTAAGACATCAGCCCTGATTAAACCTCAGTGGTCACAATTGTTGTGTACGTCTGGATTCGAACCATGGGCAGATGAGATATTCCACCACATCCCTGAGGGCCTTAACCAGTACGTCACAATCCTTGTGGGTATCTTTAACACATCTTCCCCACTCTTCTCAGGTCGACAATATATATCCCCACTTTGTCTGGTCTTCTCCTCCGGCAAAGCAGCCAAGATCTAAATAAAAAACTAAAACCCTAATTAAAATAACAAACATATATATATATATGAAGATGTTGGTTATGGTTGTTCATTAATAAGATATACACACATAAAACACGATACAAAAGTGTCACTCATGACATAGGTGCTAGAAAGATAAGTAATTCAAAGCACTGATCTTGAAGCAAGAAAACCCGATACAAAAGTGTCACTCTACATGAAGCAAGAATCCATGCATCCTACAAAGTAGAACATCATCTAACCAACCAACATAAAAATCCTAAAAAAAATGATGACAATAGCCAATGTGCATTTGATATTATGTTGTTTAGAAAATGAATAGCAGATGACTTGAAATTCCAATGTGGAAACCAGGGTGATGATTCAAAATCTAGATTTTACTAGAAATTAAATGGTTAAAGAACATCGCATACCTTTCTTTCGGTTGCAAAACCAACAAATTAAAATCATCATGGATCATAAACAAAAGCCATCAACAATTAAGGTACGACTTCCGGATAAAGTATACATGCATGAATATATTACTGCATAACTAACGTAACAAAAACATGAATAAAACAAGAAATAATGACACGTTATCTGAGTCAGACCGTGATATAATCACATCAAGAGTTCATGATCAACCCATGCCCTTAACTACTATAGGGAGCCAAAGTATGAAAAACACTCCTTATATTGACTCCCTATATTAACATTTATTATTTGACTCCCCGGGAGCTTATTAAATCATATATATTATTATTTGTTTTATCAATAATTTATTTTATTGATAATTATAAAATAAGGGGCCGTCTATTAGCTAGCATGTTATATATGGGTTTTTGAACGAGACCCTTGTTGGGAACTGAAGAAAAGCTTAAGTATGGTTATTGCTGCTACAACAGAATTACTACTGCCAGTACATCAAGTGTTTAATGCTGCTAGTTCAGAGTTAGTGCTGCCAGAGGATTTCAAAGTTAATACTGCTAGGTATTACTACTTCTAGTAGAATTAATACCGCTAGTCAAAGTTAGTGCTGCTTGAACAAAGTTAGTACTGCTTAGCTAGTTAGTACTGCTAGTGGTTAGTGCTGCTTAGTAGTTAATACTGCCAAGACTCAGTTAATGCTTCCAAGGTGATCAAGGTAATTAATACTGCTTCTGAGATAAACTGAAGATAATATTGAAGAGATCGCGTGTGAAGATAAACATGGAAAGCTGAAGATAATTATGAAGATTATTTTGAAGATCTTTTTATGTTTTGTAATTATCTTTAATTTCAGTATATATAGAATTGCTTAGAATAGTTAGATAGAATTTTAATTCTAAGTTTTTGTTTTAGAGAGAATCAACCTCAAGGCATAGTTCCTAATTCTAGAGAAGTAGAATTCGTCTTGAAAGAGCTTGTTCTTCAAGATTGAGGTTGTGAGTGAAAAGCTTGTAATCTGAATCATTCAATACAAGTTTGCAAGTTATTTATCAGATTTACTGTTTGTTTACTGTTTCATTGAATATCAAAGTGTTATTCCGCAAACTTCTTTGATATTGTTTCTGAGTATTTATAATTCTTGTTGAGAATTCGATCCTGACAAGTGGTATCAGAGCTAGTGTAACTCAGAAATCAAAATCATCATTAGCACAGAAATTCAAGCACAGAAATCAAAATCATCATGGCTAAAGGTTCAGAGTCTTCAAGCACAGAAGTTTCCACAGAGGTAATATCAAATCTTTGCTCTAAATCCTGTATTGAGACTGTTAAAAGGTACAGGGATCACAATCAGGTTATGTGTGATGATCTTAAAAGATTAGAAAAGGATATAAAAGACTATGCAAAAATTGTTGAGAGTTTTGAGGAACAGATTAAGAGTTTCCAAGCCAATGAACTCCAACACTCATATGACACCAACTACTGGAAGTGGGAGAAAGATCAGTATGAGTTGAAGCTGAAACAGAAAGAAGAGGAGAATGAGAAGATAAAAAGTGAGTTTGAGAAAGCCAAGCTGGATATTGAGAAATTTTCCAATGCTTCAAAAGCAATGGACTCTTTGCTCCAAACTCAAATCCATGACAAACTTAGAAGAGGAATAGGCTATAATACCACACCACCACCATACAACAACATTTACATCCCTCCTATATCAGACTTGCTAGAAACCAAGAATAGGAAGGAATTGTCTAATAAAGCCACTAAGGTAGATCCATTAGACAAAGTGGTGGTTGAAACAGACTCTGAAGAAGAAAACTCTAATGATAAGAGTAAGGAGAACACTGTGAGTGGTGAGATTCCCCTAGAAAATCACATTATCACCAATGAGGGATGTGGAAAAACTTGGATCAAATCTAAGGACATAGAGAAGACAGAGGGAAAGTCTGGTAAGGTCCATTACAAACAGACCACAGTTGTGAATCCTGTCCCTTGCAAGCAGTGTACATGCAATAAAACTGAGCCCCAAAAACATGATAAACCAAGGGGAAATCAGAGAAACTGGAATAATCAGTGGGCACAAAAACAAGGGATTAATCTGTGTAAAATCAACAGGCCAAAACCTTGTTTTATCTGTGGCAAATTGAATCATCTTGCCAAATACTGTTATTTCAATCCTATTAACCAAAGAGTCACTTTTCAAAGACAATCACAAAACTCTTCTGGTTATAGGAATCAAAGAAGGAATCAAATGGCTGAGAAAAGAGCACCTAAAAAGTTTCATGCTCAGAACAAGTTTGCTAATATAAAGAAAAATACTCCAAATAAGCCAAGGAGTAATTTAAAGACAAAGAAAGCAAACAACTTTGTTCAGGTTTGGGTTCCAATTGTAAAGAAACCTGTTAGTACTGCTATTCCAGATAGTACTGCTAACAGAAATAGTGCTGCTAACTCAGTTAGTACTGCTAACCAAGTTAGTACTGCTAACAAGGCTAGTGCTGCTTCTAGTAGTAATGCTGCCAACCCTATAATATTGACAAAGTATTCCAGCCATGAGATTCCTAAACAGCTCATCCAGACTAAACTTACAGATTATATTGATGAGAAAGGACAACCCAAGACCACTTTGGCTTGGGTTCCCTCCAAGACTAACTGATTTATCAAGTGTGCAGGGCAACCAAAAGCTCAAGAGGAAGAGCATTTGGAATGCAGATAGTGGTTGCTCTTGGCACACAACAGGTAACATGGACTGCCTTCAAATTCTTCAAAAGATTTGATGGAGGACATGTTGCATTTGATTCAGAGGGAGGTATAATAAATGCTCAGGGCATGAGTTAAAAGGTAAGTTGACCTTGAAAGATTTCATTGAGCATGATGCTACTAACCTGTGTGTTTAAGTGTTTCAGGTTGAAGTTAGTAATACTCCAGAGGGAGTGATGATCATGAAGGATCAAGAAGAAAAGGATCAGGGGATGAACAAAGTAGTAAAAAGTATGAGTAAAAGGAGGGTGTCAAAAAGTGTAAGTGTAGTTAATGCTGCCAGTGCAGTTTTAATACTGCCAGTGCAAAGTTAATACTGCTAGCTCAGTTAATACTGCTAGTGGTTAATACTGCTCTCAGTTAATACTGCTAGCTCAGTTAATACTGCTAGTGGTTAATACTGCTCTCAGTTAATACTGCTAGTTAGTTAATACTGCTAGTGGTTAATACTGCTCTCAGTTAATACTGCTAGTTAGTTAATACTGCTAGTGGTTAATACTGCTCTCAGTTAATACTGCTAGTTAGTTAATACTGCTAGTGGTTAATACTGCTCTCAGTTAATACTGCTAGTTAGTTAATACTGCTAGTGGTTAATACTGCTTATGTCTCATACACTATAAATACCCTTTCCCCGCCTAAAAGATCATAACGACTCTTTGTCTACTGTTCATCTTCCTTCTCACTCTTTTCTCTCAAGTATCCAGTGCTCGCTAGTCAAGAATCCTTGCGTACAGATGGCTTCAATGGTGTTTATTGACGAGCAACGAGATTGCGATGCTAAAGAAGCCGAAACAAGTCGATGGATTTCACCAAATTGTGGACTTTCTCAGGTCAAGCCACATTGCCCATGCTCTCACTGTATCACCAACTATCTACATAGAGCATCAAAGGCAATTTTGGGCTAATGCCACCATTGTCACTGAAGATGGTGTCCAAATGATCAAGACAAGGGTATGTGAAAAACCCCTAACAGTTACTGAAGAGGTGATACGCATCTGTCTACGTCTAGACGATGTTGCGGGTATAACCTCTATTCCTAATGAGGAATTATTCTCAACTCTTACTAGAATGGGGTATGGAGGCCCATTGGGTGTGTTCAAGTTCTCAAAAGCTAAATTTTCACCCCAATGGCGTTTCTTTGTCCATACCCTTATGCATTGTATATCTAAAAAGACTACTGGATGGAGTGAGTTCAGTAGCACCATTGCTTATGCTTTGGTGTGCTTGGCCACTGCCAGAAAGTACAATTTTTCTCAAATGCTTTTTAATGATCTTGTCTCAAACCTGGGAAGTAAAAAGAGTTTTAATATGTACCCCAGGTTTGTACAAGAAGTAATAACCCATGAATTGACGGATATACCTCATTTTGATGGGGTATATGTACCAGAAATCCCCAAAGGCAAGGTCTTTTCAAACATGAAAAGATCCCCTCTGGACTCGGAAGGAGTTGACACCCCATTGTTCTCTACAATGATGGTGGTGTCCCACACTGAAGAAGGTATGACAGCAGGGTCAAGGCCCTCATTAGACCATCCCACTGCTAGCCAATCCCAACCTTCCCACTCTATATCTATCCCACAGTCCCTACTTCATAAGCCCACTTCTCCAATTACCCAAACTTATACAAGGAAACAGGTAAAGAAGGCTCCTTCCCTTCTTGTACCATCACCCACTGAGCCTTTAAGCCCTCTAAGGGAGAATTCTCCTTTAGAGAATATCCACAGGGAAACCAAAAGGGTGTCTCCCAACCCCAAGGAGGTGCTCACTGAGGTGGAGGTTGAGCATATGGGTGCTAAGGCTGCCACTACTCCTGCTAGCATAGAGGAGGTCAGTGGTAACATACATAAGACCTTCCCCATGGCAACTTTGGGTGAGTAATCATCCAAAGGTCCCAGGTGCCAAGAAACCAAGGGGGTGGATAGTGCTTCTGCTAGGCAGAAGACTTCCACTACAAAAAGATCCAATGATCCATCAAAAGAGGGTAACACTTCTGGAGAAGGTGAGGACAGATATAACTATTATGAATTGATGGAAACCATGGGAAACATCAACATGGATGTACTCAAACAGGGCAAAGATATAGAAGAACTTAAACTTATAGTTCTGTCCCAACAAGTCCAGATTGCCAAGCTAAAGAAAATGGTGACAAGGTTGGTGCAAAAAAAGAGGAGAAAGCAGTTCATCCTAAAGAAGAGGAAAAATGCTCAAGATGCTTCCAACAAAGGGGAGAAGAAAAAGGGGGAAACAGAAAAAGTAAGTTCAGCTGAAAAGAGAGTTGAAGTTGAGGGGGAGACAAATGATGGAATAGCAGCAGAAACAGAAGTTGCTCAAGCAGCAGAAACTGTTAATGCTGCTGAAACAGCAGAAACAGTTAATGCTGCTGATCTAAAAGAAGCAGCAGAAACAGAAGAAGTAGTAACAGGGCTCTCTGTAGAGGAACTGGATATTGCAGAGACATTGGTTAAGACCAAGAATGACACTCCTAAGGCTAGTCAAAAGGCCAAGGGAGTGGTCATCAATGAAGAAGGAATCTCAAAGAAGAGAAAAGAAACAAGTCAAGCAACTTTGAAGGGAAAGGGAAAGGAAAAGATAGTTGAAACCGAACTACCTTCAAAGAAAAAGACTCAGATTGAAATGGATGAGGAAATAGCAAAGCAGCTTCAAGAGCAACTGGAAAAGGAGGAACAACTTCAAACTGAAACAGATAGGGAACTTGCAAAGATAATGGCCAGAAAGCTAAATGCAGAATATCAAAAGAGTTTAAAAGAAGCAGCTGAAGCCAAGAAGTTACCTGTCAAAAGAATGCCAATTCAAAAACAGAAAAGACAACCCTCCAAGACCTTTTTGGCCAATCAGGAAAGAAGAAGAATGATTAACTTCCTGAGAGGTGCAATTGGTGTCAAAGGGGAAATGTTTACCAATATGGCATACAGTCAGGTTGAGGATCAGTACAAGAAAGAGATGGCTAAGCTTCAAGGGGACTCCTCACAAAGGGAAGAGGCTGAAAGAAGATTGAAGATCAGATCTGAAGAACTTGACTTCTCTTTCTAAAAGTCAAGTTAGGGGGAGATTGTTGGGAACTGAAGAAAAACTTAAGTATGGTTATTGCTGCTACAACAGAATTACTACTGCCAGTACATCAAGTGTTTAATGCTGCTAGTTCAGAGTTAGTGCTTGTTGGTCCCAAATAGCAGTAAGTAAATAAAAGAAGTATTGTAGAAGGGGGGGGTTGAATACAATACACACAGTTTTTCACTTAATTTAATTCTTATTGATTTGAAATCAAGAATTACACATAGAAAACTTTTGATTGTTGCGGAAGAGAATAGATGAAATCTATTCAAACAATCTTACACAAAGAGAAATGAATAACAATTGCAAAACACTTAGAAAACAATAAGAACTTCTTAGAGAGAGAATGCCAGTGCACTTAGAGAGCTTGAATAGTTGAGAGCTGGTTATCTTGCATGTTGAACCATCCTCCATATTTATAGTGCCTCATGCATTAAATGCATGGGACACCTGTTGAGCAAAGGATGGACACAGGTCTTCAGCAAGGTACAGGATGTACCTTTTGTCTTGAGGTGTTTTGGCTTGAAGTGTTGACCTGCAGAAGGATGGTAGAGACCTTTCCTTAAAATGGTGTAGTAGACAAAACTTACTTTATCTGATCTCCAGATGAGGTCCACGTCAATGCAAGATATCACAATATACTTTGTCAGATAAGTATAATGTGTTAGAAGGAAATCTTCAGGCATCTTCGGCTCCTGAAGATGTGAGAACATCTTCAGCTTCTAGGGAGAGGTCATCGGCTGCCGAAGGCTTGAGAGATCTTTGGATTTTCCCGAAGATGTGAGATCTTCGGATTTTCCCGAAGATGTGAGATCTTCGGATTTTCTCGAAGATGTGAGATCTTCGGATTTTCCCGAAGATGTGAGATCTTCGGATTTTCCCGAAGATGTGAGATCTTCGGATTTTCCCGAAGATGTGAGATCTTCGGATTTTCTCGAAGATGTGAGATCTTCGGATTTTCCCGAAGATGTGAGTTCTTCGGATTTTCCCGAAGATGTGAGATCTTCGGATTTTCTCGAAGATGTGTGATTGACACTATCCTGGCTGATGGTGTTGAACACTTGGGCATGCTTGGCTTTAGTCTTAGGAGACTATCTTCAATCCGCTTTGAGAGATGTACTCCTACTTTGTCTTCTTCGGCTGATCTTCGACTTCACCGAACATTTGTATAGAAACCAAGCTGCTAAAAGAACCTCAAACATATTCTAAGTAGGATGATATAAGATGGAAGATCAGGAGGTCATCTTCAAATCTTCAGATGACCCAACAATCTCCCCCTATTTGATGATGACATCCATACTAAAGAATGAAACAAAGAGTATACTGAATAAATTCATTTTGACCCGTATTTACTCTTTTTGGGTTCTTTTCACATAGATTTTTTTTTTTTAAGGATTTATAAGAATATCCGACATTTACAAAAGAATAAAAGAATGAAGTATATTTGTACAAACTAAATAAAGGAAATGCACTTGTATTAAATATCACTTAGCAAAACAACGGTTACAAGTACATTAGAAAGGTAAAAAGATTTAGAGAAGAACCTCATTCTTTCTTCTGTCTTTTGTGGAGCTCAGCAAGGATATCCCGACGGAAGAGAGAACCTTCAGAACTTATGGGGATAAGAGATAGGATAGCAACCAGAAAGTTGGTGTCAGCAATGGGGATCTCCTTATGTCTTAAGAACATGGGAGTTTCCTTTTCATTAAGGAAAAAGACTCATTTGGTTGGCCTAAACACTACAGTACCAGTAGTGCCTGAAATACGGGTCGGACACGGACCACCTGGAGTCTTCAGATTTAGATTCTTTATATCAGGAATCATTCCCTTGGCAACCATGTCCTTGAAGAGGTTTTGTGTGACAGAAGAGGAGAGTTGTGGAGAGGAGGAGAGACACATCTTTTTGAGACATTGAACTTGAGCTTCTTCTTCAGGAGAATGCTTATAATCTTTTGCAATGTCTTTCATTTTTTCAAGAAGACGATTGATGGTCTTCTTGGCCAAAACTTTGTGCCTACTAAGAGATTTAGATAAGAGTTCAGAGAGTTCGTACCATTCAGAGAGTCCATAGTCTTCAAGATCGCTGAATTTGGTGGAGTGATGACTTTTGTCTTCTCTAATGATTAACATCCGAACCTCATCTGAGCATTTGGTGGTGCCAAGCTTTATTTCAACAATTTTAGACTTCAACTTTCTTTCCATTAAAGTCTTTCGGTACCAAGGGATGTCATGAGAATCAAGCTTAGCTTTAGAAAGGCCAAAGTCAGAGGTGACTTTGTTTGGTGGTTGAAGTTTGAGCCTATCAACTTCAGAAACAAAAGCCTTTAGAGAAGCAGACTTTTGTTGATGAGATAAAAAGGCCTCTTCATCTAGAGATAGCTTGCTCTTTCCTTTGTCTCTGCTTTGTCTAGAATGCTCCCCCTCAGTTGGAGCATTGGTGATGGGAGTGGGACCCTGACAGTCGCTGTCTGAAGGAATGGGAACCGTCTCTTTCTCCCCCTCAGCGGCTGACGGGGGAGCAACCAACACAGAATCAACCTTTTGATGAAGAGACTGCAAGGACTCAAGAATTTGAGTAGTGATGGCCCGATGAGACTCCGAAGCCGCTTGAAGCCTACGAACCTCCTCATCACGAGCACTAGAGGCTGCTTGAAGAGCAGTGACCAAGGCAATGAGGTGCTGATTGGAGGTCTCAAGAGATAACAGTTTGTCACAAGTGACTTTGACAAGAGAGCCCAGAATGGTCTGATGTTCACGAAACTGAGCACCAATGAGGCGGTGCTGTCGGTTGGCTTCCTGAATATCGGCCAGAACCTCTGGGGGAATGATGGGAGCAGAAGTAGGAGTGTCCCGCACAGTAGAAGTAGAAGGAATTGGGGAAGGTGACACCTGCTCGTTTCCCTGTTGCAAATAAGCTAAAAATTGTGAAATACCCTCCACACTGGCCTTTGGTAAGACCCGTGTTTCACCGGGCGGTGCATAAGCATCGACCAAAAATTGGTCGGGTGACAGGCCGTGCAGTGAGAAAGCAGATCCTTGGTCCGGGGAGAAGACCAAGTCATCCTCATCCACCAAGGAGAGAGTGGAAGGGGGAAGTTGTGGGTCCCCAAATATTACAGTTGCATCCTTTTGGGAGGATACAAAGGTGGTGGCAGTGGGTATGTCGGAATCCCCGGGCCCGGATGGGAAAATATCAACATCCATCGATTGTGAAGAATCGGAGGATGGAGTATGTGGGATGGCCCTAGAAACCTTCCTCTTTCTTTTGGGAGAAGAGGGAGGGGAAGAGGTAGAGTGCCGCCACTTGGAGGTGGTGGTGGTGACCTGGGTAACCACCGAAGGTCCGTTCGGTGGTATGGCCGTTTGGGCAAGTGCGGCGGTGTCGGTAGCTGAGGATGAGAGAGTGCTAGCCGACGTCACAATAGGTGAGGGGGAAGGGGCCACTACAGAGGAGAGACCTTTGGACACCGGAGTGTCCTTAGCATCTCCCCACTGTAGATTGGGAGAAGTAAGGAAAGAGATCATACCTGGTAATAAGGGACTGTCAGTTGCCAAAGGCCCCTTATGAAGAAGGGGTCTAGTCATAATTGGCGCCTTGTAGTCGAAGGTGATGCTATGAGAGGCATCAATGGCAGCAGCCAACTTGTGATAAATGATGAGCCATATAAACCGAGGAAAAGCGACATGGGACCGCTTTGGAGGAGTGATTACACTCACTATCTCACGGAAGAAGTACCGCACAAAATCAATCTTTCGTTGAAAGATAAGAGAATGTGCCAGTTGGGTGATGTAAGAGGGACATTGATCATGGCCACCAGTTTTCTTGCTAAGACATAAAATAACATGAGAGAAGAAGAAATGCCAGATACCTCCCATGTTTTTGCGAAGCAGCGTGCCTGAACTCCTGTCATGTTCGCCACGGATATAGTTCAGGGCGGCAACAACCTCCTCATGCTCATTGCCAAGGGGGAATTGGTCATAGGGGGAGTAGATAGGAAGATGAAGTGCCGAACGAACATCTTCAACCCTAAAAGTGAGATCCGGTGAAGCGAGGTCGGAGAGAATGGAAGCCGTCACCTTCTCAGATATAGCATCATAGACACAAGTAAGCCAAAAATTGCCAATAAGTAATGTGCTTATTTTTGGTGGGTTGTGTGTCAAGGCATAGTGAAGAGGAGACTTTATGAGGAAGGAAGCAATTGGGTCAAACTCACTGTGTTTGGGATCACTCTCTAATCGTGCAACATGATTGCATGGGTTGAAAATTAGATCTTCATGAGTGGTAGGAGAAGTGACCACATTTTTCTTGACAACCTTTGGAGAAGATGAGGAAGCCATGAAAAAATAGAGGATGTGTGTGAGAGAAAAGGATGAGTGAAGAAGGGATGGTGGAAAAGGTAAGGGAAAGGGTGATATTTATAGTGGAAATAGGAGGGAAAGAGAAAAGGAAGGGATTTAAAAAGGGTAGGGTAAAGAGGGTAAGAAATAATAGGGAGGGTTGTGTAAGTATGGTAAGGAGGGGAAAGGTGATAGAAAGGGGGAGGATATGTATGGGGAAAGGAGAGGAGTGTAAGAAAAAAGGAGATATTGAAGGAAGAAGGGGAAAGGTAGGATGTTGGGAGAAGAAAGGATGGGATAGTTGGGTGAAAGTCTTGGAAAAGAAGAAAAAATAAAAAATAAAAAAATAAGTATGGAGTGGTAGGATGAGAAGAGAAGTAGGAGGTGTAAGAAAAAGGAGGGATGGGATGGGATGGGTAGGTTAGGAGATGTACACTCTTGGGAAGAAGGAAAGAAAAGAAAGAAAGGACAAAAATGAAAGGGTGGGGGGGGGGGGGAGTAAGTGATGTTGGCCGAAAGAAGAAAAAAAAAGAAGGGGGGGAGGAGGCTAGGCTTCGGCCGAAAAAAAATAAAATGTTAGGGGGGTGGAGATGTGGGTCGGCCGAAAGGGGTAGGGGGTATTTCGGTTTTGGAGAAAAAAAAATGGAGGGATAAGGGGGATGGGGTGTTGGCCGAGAAAAAAATGGGAGTGGGGAAGGGGGGTGGTCGGCTAGAGGGTGAGGGGAGGGGGAAGGAATTCGGCTAGGGGGATATGGGGGTGTTAGCCGAAGAAAGTGAGGGAGGGGGGGAAGTGTTCGGCTAAGGGGAGGAGAGGGGGTCGGCTAGAGGCCGAATGGGGAGAGAGAGAGAGGTAGCCGAATGAGAGAGAGGGAGGTTCGGTTGTGGGGGGGAGGGGGTTTCGGTTACCGAAGGGATGGAGGGAGGGGATGGGAGATCGGCTAGGGAGAGGGGTAAGGAGAAAGAGAGAGAGAGCCGAGAGAGAGGGTTTGGGAGGGGAGGGGAGGGGGGGTTCGACTAGGGAGAGCTAGAGAGAAAGAGAGAGAGCCGAAAGAGGGAGGGTAAGGAGAGAGGAGAGGGGGGTTCGGCTAGGGGTGGGGAGAGAGAGAGGGAAAACCGAAAGGGGTGAGAGAGAGAGAGAGGTGTGGGAGATATAGAGAAAGGAAGAAAAAAAATACTGATTTTTTTTTTTTTCATCTTTCATTTTTTTTTTATTTCTTTTCCATCTCTCAATTTTTTTTTTTTTGATTTCTTTTCTTTCTCTCTTTTTTTTTTGATTTTTTTTTTGAACAAAACAAAAGTTAAATATCGGCATTTAACATACCGAGTTCTCCGATTAGGAACTTGAACCGAGCTTCGTCAAGAGGCTTGGTGAAGAGATCCGCCAGTTGGAGGTCGGTAGGGATGAAATGTAACTCGATATCACCTTTGGAGATGTGATCCCGAATGAAGTGATATCGGATGTCGATGTGCTTGGAACGAGAGTGTAGCACCGGATTGTTTGCGATGGCTATCGCACTAGAGTTGTCACACAGAATCGGGATATGAGAGTACAACTGATTGTAGTCTCTCATTTGGTTCTTCATCCAGAGGATTTGAGCACAACAACTTCCAGCAGCTACATACTCAGCCTCAGCGGTAGAGGTGGAGACTGAGTTCTGCTTCTTGCTAGACCAACTAACAAGTTTGCCACCAAGGAGTTGACAGCTGCCAGTGGTGCTCTTCCTATCAATCTTAGAGCCTGCAAAATCAGAATCTGAATACCCCATTAGATCAAAACCTGAGTCTTTGGGATACCAAAGACCCAGATTCATGGTACCTTTGAGATACCGAAAAATGCGTTTAACCGCAGCCAAGTGAGATTCTTTCGGATTGGCTTGGTAACGCGCACACAGACAAGTAGCAAACATAATGCCTGGTCTACTAGCAGTAAGATAAAGAAGAGAGTCGATCATGCCTCGGTAGCTGGTGATATCCACAGATACACCATCCGGATCAGCATGGAGTTTCAAAGGTGGTGCCATGGGAGTTTTCATGGGGGAGGAGTTTTCAAAATTGAACTTTTTCAGAAGATCACGTATGTATTTGCTTTGATTTATAAAGATTCCTTCTGAAGATTGTTTAACTTGAAGTCCTAAGAAAAAGGTAAGCTCCCCCATCATACTCATCTCATATTGGCTTTTCATGAGAGAGGCAAACTCATCACACAGTGACTCATCAGTGGCACCAAAAATGATATCATCCACATAAATTTGAACAAGAATAAGATTACCTGAGGTTTGCTTGATGAACAAAGTGTTGTCAATTTTACCTCTTGTATACTTGTTCTTCAGGAGAAAGTCAGCAAGAGTGTCATACCAGACATGAGGAGCCTGCTTTAGACCATAGAGAGCTTTGTCCAATCTGTACACATAGTTAGGATGGACTGGATCTTCAAAGCCAGGGGGTTGTTTTACATAGACTTCTTCAGCTAGCTCCCCATTTAGAAATGCACTCTTGACATCCATCTGGAAGACTCTGAAGTTCTTGTAGGCAGCATGAGCAAGGAAGATTCTGATGGCTTCAAGTCTTGCAACAGGAACAAATGTTTCATCATAGTCAATTCCTTCCTCTTGCCTATAGCCTTGAGCAACCAGTCGGGCCTTGTTTCTGATCACGGTGCCTTCTTCATCCATTTTGTTTCGAAAGACCCACTTGGTTCCTATGATGGTTTTTCTGGAAGGACGAGGAACCAATCTCCAGACTTTGTTCCTTTCGAACTGAGAAAGTTCTTCTTGCATGGCAGTGATCCAACATGGATCAGCTAGAGCTTCGTCAACTTTCTTTGGTTCAATGAGAGAAAGGAAGTTCACATAGAGACAAATGTTACCAACACCTCTTCGAGTCTGTACACCAGCTTGTTGATCACCAATGATTTGATTAATGGGGTGATCTTTTGTCCACTTTAGAGCAGGAGGTAAAGGAGGAGGGTAAGAGATTTGTAGAGGAGGGTTGGAAGGGAAATTTTGAGGAGAGATGGATGGAAGATCGGCTTGTATAGGTGAGGAGTGGATGTCAGATTGAGAGACGGGGATGATTTGGAGTGTATGTTGAGGTTGAGTAGGCTGAGGATCATCCTCTTGATGAGAGGAGGGGTTGTGAGATGTAGAGGGTTCATTGTTTTGGTAGAGAGAAGTGGGAACTGTGTAGGGAATGTCTGATGATGTTGGAAGAGGACCATTACCAACACAGGAGGATATCCATCTGTTCAATTCTTCATCATCACAAGAGAGTGATGATATCTTGAGGTCATCAAACTTGACATGGATGGATTCATCAATGCACTTCCTTCGGAGGTTGTAGACTCTGAAAGCTTTGGAAGTGAGAGAATATCCCACGAAGATTCCTTCGTCAGCTTTGGGATCAAATTTTCCCAAATTTTCTCTATCATTGAGAATGTAGCAGACACACCCAAAGACATGAAGAAAACCAATGTTGGGTTTTCTACCATAAAAGACTTCATAAGGAGTCTTATTATGTCTTTTTACAATGATTGACCTATTTTGGGTGAAGCATGCAGTGTTGATTGCTTCGGCCCAAAAGTAGGTAGGGAGATGAGATTCACTCAACATGGATCGGGCAGCTTCACATAGCGTTCTGTTCTTTCTCTCCATTACACCGTTCTGTTGTGGAGTTCTGACGGCAGAGAAGTTCTGAGAGATGCCTTTTTCATTGAAAAAGTCATCCAACATATTGTTCTTGAATTCTGTTCCGTTGTCACTTCTTACAGATCTTACCAGCTGCCCATTCAATACTTCAGACTTTTTGATGAACTTTATGATTTCTTCAGTAGTGTCACTTTTATACCTGAGAAAAAATACCCAAGTGTAACGAGTGAATTCATCAATAATAACCAGAATGTACCTTCTACCACCAAGGCTTGGAGTACTGATTGGTCCACACAGATCCATGTGAAGCATCTGAAGAGGCTGAGTGATGGAGAAACATTGCTTGGACTTGAAGGAAGATTTTGTGAGTTTCCCTTTCTCACATGCAGCACACAGCTTTTCTTTCACAAAGGACAACTTTAGCATGCCCGTGACAAGCTCCTGGTTTGAAAGGATATTCAAAGTCTTGAAGTTTAGATGAGAGAGACGCTTGTGCCAGAGACAACATCTTTTAGCAGAGTTTTCAGAGACAAAGCAAATGTTTGTTCCGAAGGATGAGCTATGTCCCATGTCTATGACATAGACATTCTCTTTGCGGTAGCCAGAGAGTACGGTTTCCATCTTTTCGTTGAAAATGATGCATGAAGATAATTCAAACATCACTTTGTAGCCCAGATCACACAGTTGGCTTATGCTTAGAAGATTGTGCATCAAGCCCTCAACATAGGCTACCTTGTTAAAGGTGATGGAACCATTTGAGAGTGTTCCATAACCTTTAGTACTTCATCTGGAATTATCACCAAAGGTGACAGAAGGACCTTTGGAAGGCACGAAGTCTACAAGAAGAGATTTGTTGCCGGTCATATGTCTTGAGCACCCGCTGTCGAGATACCAGATTTGTTGGTGCCGTAGACCCTGCAATCACAAGAAAATCAGTTCTTTGGTACCCATTTGGAGATGGGTCCTTTTAAGTTAGAAGGAGAAGAAGTATCCTTGGAAGCATTTTTATCAATTCTCTCCAGAGGACAATTCTTAGCAAGGTGAGAGGTATTACCACAGTTATAACATTTTCTATATGTAAAAACCTTTTTGGAGCTTTGACCAGATTCCTTGTGATGACTGGTCACATTGACTTTCATGGCCTTAGAGGTTAGAGGATAGTCAAGAGGCTTAGGACCCAAGATACCTTTGCCAGAGTCAGTTGAAGGAATATAAAAGGGTGTCTTGGAATTTAGCTTATTTAACATCACAGCTCTGGGAATTGGAAGAGAAGATGGTTTCTTTGAGTTTTTCTTGGGAAGTTTCTTTTGGGGAGGAAGATTGGCAACAGATTTTCCCTTTTTGGAGAAAGAGACTTTATTGGAAGAAGGCTGAGGAACTTTGGAAGGTTTGGGTTTAGAGGAGGAAGGCTCGTTTATTTTTAAGGAACACATAGACTCAATAATTGGTTTAGAAGAGTCATTTGAGTCTTGGGCTTCCTCACTCTCATTGGGTGAATCAATGCTCTTAGCTTTGATGAACATTCCAAACTTGAGATCTTTAGAGGGATCAGAAGAGTCCAAAGGTTCAGAGTTGTCATAGTTCTCTTCAGAGGATTCATAGAATGAGGGAAGAGAGAAAGGAGCATTAGTGTCAGAAGGAGGTTCAAGGTCATATTTCCCGAAGCCTAGTCCAGACTTGTCATCACAAGATATTTGATCCTGAAAAATCCTTTCTAAATTTTTGGACGAGCTTGTCCACTTTTTCACAGTTTCTTGCTCCTTTTTAAACTTTTTAAGAAGTTTATTTTTCTCTTTAGCAAGAGTAAAATTTATAGTTTTCAAATCTTCAAGCTCAGCCTTGATTTTATCAAAGTGTTTTAGTTGAGAAAGACAGATTTGCAGTTGAGAAGAAAGAGATTTTATCTGAGCATTTGCCTTCTTCTTTGCATCCTTGGCTTCATAGAAGTCAATGGTCAAAGAGTCAAAGGCTTCAATTTTCTCAGCATCAGAGAGAGAGAAAAATGGATGTACCTGAGTGGATGAGGTAGAGCACTCAGCAGACACAAGAGCCATGGAGGTGGAAGAGGTTTCACCATCATCAGCATCACCTATTTTAGCCATAAAGCAAAGGTTGGCCATTTCCTTGTCACTTTCGGAAGTTGGTTCATCTGCCCAATCATGAGATTCGGCAAGAAGACCTTTTCCTTTGTTGGCTAGAAGAGCATTCCTTTCCTTCTCTCTCTTGTATTTGGCCTTGTACTTTTCAGCACGGTCAGAGTTGGAAGGAACAGACGAGTTTGATTTTTGAAAGGAAGGTTGGTAGGAATCAGACTTGGTTCTGACAGACCTAGAGGATGTACGGTTAAAGGAGGGTCGTCTAGACTTATCAGAGGACCTGCTTCTGCATTCAGAAGCAAAGTGTCCCTTCCTCCCACACCTGTAACATTCCTCATTTGATTTGTCAGAGGAAGCAATTTTTGAAAGAGTAGAGGAGGGTTTTCTAGAAAACCTGGATTTTCCAGAAGAGAAGCGAGGTTTGCCTTTAGAAAAGCCAGCCAACATGGCAACACCATCTGACAGTTGAGCCACAGAGGTCTCCTCTCCTTCATCATCAACCTCACTGAGATAGCCTTCTGAAGGGTCATTGGGGTCCTCTTGACTATCGTTGTCAGAGTCAGAAGGATAGGTGATCCTAGGGACACACACAGTACTTTTGGAAGATTCACCGACAAGGGCTAGAGAAGAGCCTTTGATGTCTTTTGTGAATGACTTCCTAAGCAGTTTAGTCTGCTCATAGTTGAAGAGGGTGCCATACAAGGCAGTGAGAGGCATAGAGTCAAGATCCTTGGTAGACTTGATACAAGTACAGATGTTTTCCCAAAACTCAGGAAGACAGTCCATGAACTTGCACAAGACTTCCTTATTATCATATATGCGACCCACAAGTTTAAGATCATTGAGAAGACTGTTAAAGCGATTGTAGTAGTCTGAGAGAGACTCACCCTTCTCATGAGAGAAGAGTTCATACTTTCTTACAAGAGCAATCTTTTTGCTCTTTTTCACCTCAGACGTACCTTCATAAAGAACACACAGAGTGGACCACATTTCTTTTGCAGTAGAAAGGTTAACAAGAGAATGATAGACCTCATCAGGCAGAGAGAGGGAAATGATGGCTCTGACTTTAGTATCAAGAGCTATAAGACATCTGTCTTCATCATTGTATTTAATGGGGTCCTTTAGAATGTATCTCCCAGTAGCTGGAGTTCTTTCTTCTTCAGAAGAGTCCTCATCAGCTTTTCCCTTGTCTGCATTATATCGGTCCCAAACTCTAGGAATAAAAGGACCTTCATGTAAAATAGTTGGATATCTGCTGTCAACTCCTTCTAGAAAGAGTATCATACGACTTTTCCACAAGAAGAAGTTATTGGGGTTAAACCTTGGTGGTTTGGCTATAGAGCCATTGTCGTATGAAACAGCAGTGAAGTTTTGAGAAGAATCATTTTTCAAAGACGAGGAAGAGGCTGCCATCACGGATCTAGTTTATTGAGTTAAACTAAACCGCTCTGATACCACTTGTTGGTCCCAAATAGCAGTAAGTAAATAAAAGAAGTATTGTAGAAGGGGGGGTTGAATACAATACACACAGTTTTTCACTTAATTTAATTCTTATTGATTTGAAATCAAGAATTACACATAGAAAACTTTTGATTGTTGCGGAAGAGAATAGATGAAATCTATTCAAACAATCTTACACAAAGAGAAATGAAGAACAATTGCAAAACACTTAGAAAACAATAAGAACTTCTTAGAGAGAGAATGCCAGTGCACTTAGAGAGCTTGAATAGTTGAGAGCTGGTTATCTTGCATGTTGAACCATCCTCCATATTTATAGTGCCTCATGCATTAAATGCATGGGACACATGTTGAGCAAAGGATGGACACAGGTCTTCAGCAAGGTACAGGATGTACCTTTTGTCTTGAGGTGTTTTGGCTTGAAGTGTTGACCTGCAGAAGGATGGTAGAGACCTTTCCTTAAAATGGTGTAGTAGACAAAACTTACTTTATCTGATCTCCAGATGAGGTCCACGTCAATGCAAGATATCACAATATACTTTGTAAGATAAGTATAATGTGTTAGAAGGAAATCTTCAGGCATCTTCGGCTCCTGAAGATGTGAGAACATCTTCAGCTTCTAGGGAGAGGTCATCGGCTGCCGAAGGCTTGAGAGATCTTTGGATTTTCCCGAAGATGTGAGATCTTCGGATTTTCCCGAAGATGTGAGATCTTCGGATTTTCCCGAAGATGTGTGATTGACACTATCCTGGCTGATGGTGTTGAACACTTGGGCATGCTTGGCTTTAGGCTTAGGAGACTATCTTCAATCCGCTTTGAGAGATGTACTCCTACTTTGTCTTCTTCGGCTGATCTTCGACTTCACCGAACATTTGTATAGAAACCAAGCTGCTAAAAGAACCTCAAACATATTCTAAGTAGGATGATATAAGATGGAAGATCAGGAGGTCATCTTCAAATCTTCAGATGACCCAACAGTGCTGCCAGAGGATTTCAAAGTTAATACTGCTAGGTATTACTACTTCTAGTAGAATTAATACCGCTAGTCAAAGTTAGTGCTGCTTGAACAAAGTTAGTACTGCTTAGCTAGTTAGTACTGCTAGTGGTTAGTGCTGCTTAGTAGTTAATACTGCCAAGACTCAGTTAATGCTTCCAAGGTGATCAAGGTAATTAATACTGCTTCTGAGATAAACTGAAGATAATATTGAAGAGATCGCGTGTGAAGATAAACATGGAAAGCTGAAGATAATTATGAAGATTATTTTGAAGATCTTTTTATGTTTTGTAATTATCTTTAATTTCAGTATATATAGAATTGCTTAGAATAGTTAGATAGAATTTTAATTCTAAGTTTTTGTTTTAGAGAGAATCAACCTCAAGGCATAGTTCCTAATTCTAGAGAAGTAGAATTCGTCTTGAAAGAGTTTGTTCTTCAAGATTGAGGTTGTGAGTGAAAAGCTTGTAATCTGAATCATTCAATACAAGTTTGCAAGTTATTTATCAGATTTACTGTTTGTTTACTGTTTCATTGAATATCAAAGTGTTATTCCGCAAACTTCTTTGATATTGTTTCTGAGTATTTATAATTCTTGTTGAGAATTCGATCCTGACAACCCTCGAAATTTTAGGGCCCAATTTAATTTGTGTTCGGTGCCTGATATATATAGACGTGTGAACCCACCTCAAGAAATATCTATCTATTTTCTTTGAAAATAAAAAAAACGGCTATATAATTTTCTGATAAAAAACTAAGGGTCCATGTTTTTAGATGAAATGAAATATGTCAAAAGAATTTGACTTTGAAGGAATTGAAATAAAATGTTATCATGATTAACCACTTGTTTGGTTGACGAACATTGTAATAAAATCTGTTAAAAGACATGAAATATGTTTGTTTGGTTCACATAATGTAGCTTTGGAATTGAAATGAAATATTGGTAAACGACAAAAAATACCCTTTTTAAAAAATTTGAAACTGAAATCCAATTACTATTGTGGTTCAGATCGATGGTGGTCGGCGGTGGTTTAGAATGGTGGTTGTCGGTGGTGGTTCAGATTGGTGGTGGTCTGGGTAAATCAAGTAGGGAAGATAGTAATAATTTTGTCTTTTTGAGAAAATGGGATGGAATTAAATTGAATTCATTCTCAATTGTGATGGAAATACCAAATCCATGAAGAACGGAATTTGGCCAATAGAATTGATCATTCCAATTCATTCGAATTCCGTCGGAATCATTCGAACCAAATGCCCCCTAAAATGACTCTTCGATATTCTTCTCATTTTGTCATTTTAAATATTTTTGTTGTTTTAATTTATAAGTTCTTTAATATGACATGATCTTTTTTTTTCTTTTCTTTTTGTCTATTACTCGTTTTAAATGATCTGTAGTATGAGTATGTCATGTGTAAAGGGTCACCATGGGACAACCCTGTATAAAATGTAATTGAATTTATTCATTCGCTTTAAATTTAATGCATACTTGCAATATCACACCAACTCCTTAATTAATATCCCCCGCCATCTCCCCCAACCGTCTCCTTTACGGGCAATCAATCGTGGATTCAAGATTTTTGCTTATTGAACACCTTTAAGTTAGATTAAAGGTCCATAAAGTTGCCCGATGTGTTTTTAATCTTATTCCACTGTTTCAAGATATTTTTAAAGTTTTTTGGTTGATTTTAAAGATTTTCAAGTCTTTTTTGTCAATTTTGGAAGACTTTTTCGGTTTTTTATTTTAGTTGATTTCAAGGACCTTTTTGGTTTTTTGATTGATTTAAACATACTTTTTTTGGTTGATGGTTCACAGACAACAAAATACTTGGGGAACTAAGATAGGAATTGTTTTAAACCTAGTTAAAAGATAAAATAAAAAAATAAAATACCAAAAATTAGAGGAAGATGATAAAGCAGGGTAACCTTTATCCAAAACCCACTTCATTTGGGTGCCCGACAACTTTTATCCGTGGAGCATGACCTCCATTTTAAGACCCACTTCTTGATATGCTTTGCTTAAAATCGAGAAATCTATGAATAATCCCCACCTTCTTGAAACTTGGAAATTAATTATTACTCCCTCCGTCCTAAAATAAGTGTCCACAATTGATTTGACACACAGTTTTAGACATGTATAATTATTACACATTTTTGTTACTAAATGACATCTTTAACCTTATTTAATGTTTCTCTATCTTCACAACTCTTATGTATTTGTGCATTAATTAAGGGTAAATGTGAGAATTTAGCTATCTATCTTTTTAAAGTGGACACTTATTTTGGGACAAATATAAATAGAAATGTGGACACTTATTTTGGGACGGAGGGAGTAATATGATTATGAAAATATAATATATGATTACTATATTTGTTTATTCAAGTAATACATACTACCGACAGTCTACCACATCTCATTGTAGAGATAAGAAACAAACATTTTATTTAGATTCGAACACATTTTTAGCTTTATCTTTATGGGTGGAGGTTTGAGAAGAGCTCATGGATTACGGTACCAATATCCATTCGATCTTGTGGAGACTCAGAAGAGCATCGCACTCCAATTTCCGCTAATGAAATCAAACACCTTTCATTGACATCATCACGTAGAAGCATTGGATCCACAATCTGAAGCAAAAAACCACCAGCCAAAGCACTTGTAGCGTAGGAATGCAGGCTTAGGCCTTCTCGGAACATTGGATCAACAGGTCTTTTCCCTGTCAACATCTCTAACAAAAGGATTCCATAGCTATAGATGTCTCCACGGGTTGATACTTCATTTCCTAGTCCGTATTCTGCAACTCATATAGAATTAATAAAATCGAAAACATAATACCAAAAAACAATCGATTAGATTAGTAATGACCTGGAGGTGCATATCCAATGGTTCCTCTGACATGACTTGAGCTACTCTTGTTTGCATCAGAAAGTTCGTCAAGGGAAAGGATTTTTGCCAGCCCGAAATCTCCAACATGAGCAACCATGTCAGCATCCAATAAAATGTTGCTTGGCTTCAAATCACGATGAACAACAACATTTCCACAACGATAATGTAGATAATCAAGAGCATAAGCCACATCTCTGGCAATGTTTATTCTTTGAACAAGATCAAGTTGATGCAACTGATCGTGAGGCAAATGGTCTACAGTCGTGCTCGAGTGCAACCAAGTCTCCAGACTCCCATTTGGCATGAAATCGTACACTAAGGCCTTGAAATCATTTCCTTGGAAATCGAGACTTGAGCAAGAAGTTATAACCTTCACCAGATTGCGATGACGGATATTTCTCAAGGCTGCACATTCAGCCATAAAACTCCTGGAACCTCCTCGACTTTGGAGGTTTAGTACTTTGATGGCCACTATCAGACCATTTTCATCAAGAACTCCTTTGTAAACAGAAGCAAAGCCACCGGTACCAATAAGATTTGCTGCAGAGAACCCTTCGGTCGCCTTGAAAAGCCTTCCATACGAAATCTTCTCAAAAGATTTGGTCAATGTTGATTCTGATGGTTTATCTCTCTTCTTTTTTATACAACAATAAAACAACACAAATGACACCAGAGCCAGACCTGCAACAGTCGATGATAGTGAAATGGCAACAACGACACGAAGAGAAAGCTTTCTACTTCTTTTAGTTTTGCATATGGGTAGGTGAAGCTCAAGTATTCCCCCACAAAGTCTAGGGTTCCCAATCACTGAAATTGCACTTGCGTTGGCAAAGACACCTTTAACAGATACTTCACCTTCGAAATTATTATATGAAATATCAAGTTGCTTCAAAGCAATTTCTTGCAAATATGTTGGAATATACCCAGAAAAGTTATTATGAGACACATCAACATATTGGAGGCCTCTCAAAGAACTCAATGATACTGGAATGGATCCATGAAAGAAATTGGCAGAAATTTCTAAGTGTTCAAGGCTGATGCAGCTGCTTAAAGCACTTGGAAGTTGGCCCGAAAAATTATTCTCAGTCAAATTAAGTGATCCTAAGTTTTTCAGGTTGCCTATCTCTTGTGGAAGCACTCCAGAAAAATTGTTTCGACTCAGATGTAGTAAGATTGAAAGTGAAGACAGTTGGAATGATTCTTTTGGTACACTTCCGCTAAGTTTATTTTCATAGAGTGATACAAGTATCAACTTTTTGCATGCCCCAATAGACGAGGGTATATTGCCTTCCAATCTGTTACTAGCTAGATCCACTTCGACTACAGATGACAGGTTTCCTATAGATCTTGGAATGATGCCAGAGAAACTGTTATCAGATAGATACAAGTATCCCAAGTTTCCAAGCATGCCAATGCTTTCAGGAATCATGCCTGTGAAGTTATTACCTCCTAGAAAAAGTCCAGTTAGGCTACCCAAATTGCCTATGGATGAAGGGAGGTTGCCTGAGATATAGCTTGATTGAAGCATTAGGTAATTCAGTTTGGTTAGGTTCCCAAAAGAATTCGGTAGCTCCCTTCTTAATTGGACTGCCCCAATTTGCATTAATTCCAAATTGCTGCAATTAGACAAAGAATCAAAATACTTCATGCCACCAAGATGCCCCGTTTCTACACCAAAAAGATCACCAATAGATAACCAGCTAAGATATCTGAGTTTTCCAAAATCAATATCTATTTCCCCCTCAAAATAGTTATCAGAAACATCTATACGTTCCAACTCTGAACAATTTGATATCGAGGGTGGAAGGCTTCCACTGAAGTGATTGTACTCGAATTCTAGTATCTGGAGATGGGGTTGATTTGAACATAAGTTTGAGGGTAGACGACCAAGAAGTTGATTTTCGGGAAAAGATAAAAGTTGCAACTTGGATAGGTTAAAAATGAACATTGGAAAGGATCCTACGAGGTTACTTTCTCCAAGGGCTAATTTTTGCATGTTTTTCAACTGTTTGAAGGAATCTGGAATGCTTCCTCCCAACGGACCACCACCAAGAGCGAGCTGTTCGAGGGATGTGAGATTGCCAATGAATGGTGGAATCCCCCCCGTTAAGTTATTGGCAGACATGAATAACTGTTTGATCATCAACATAGAATTAAAAATATTTGGAATTTTCCCAGATAGCTTATTGGAAGTTAAGCTAATGTGTCGTAGCTTTGAACAACTTGATATGTTGACCGGGATTTCTCCCTTGAATGAATTATGTCGAAGGGATAACAGTTGTAATCGAGATAAACGGCCTATTTCAGGAGGGATACTTCCATGAAGTTGGTTGTAACTAAAGTTCATGTACCTGAGGAAGCTGAGGTTGCCTATATAAGGAGATAAAGAACCAACCAAACCCTTGTCTGATAGATCCAAGGTCGTGACTCTTTGGTGTCGTCGACCGCATGTCACTCCTTCCCACTGGCATAGAGGAACGGAAGCATTCCAAGATCTGAAAACACGTTGAGGGTCATCTGTAATCTTGGAATGAATTGCCAATAATGCAAGACGATCTGTCTCGAAATTAGAACTAGAGATAACTCCATTCATTTGTATTACAAGAGCAAGAATCAGGACGACTGCTTTCCGGAAGAATGAGGAGCACATAATTGCTAGCTAGTATTGTTGAAGATTTAAAGAGAGGGAGCTTGATAGAAAAAACTATTATAATGCTATCTATTCATATAAAAATCATGCAAACACCCGTTAAAAGGAATTCTAAAGAGTTTGATACCATTTATCTCAATTTGGTCTATTTATTAGGTTTTTTTCCATTTGTAAGTCTAAACCCAAAAAGCACGGTATTTAAGAAAGACTTTCTAAACCCAAGGTGGGGATAAAAGACTTGCTGTTTTAAGTCAACTTTCAGCACATTATCTAAAAAGTAGTACAAACTATGTGCGGGGATACTTTCCTTGCCATAGATTGAACAATGGTTTTTTTGGTGTGGTTAAAGAGTTAACAATTAAAATAGATGGAAAGTGCGAATGGGAAGTTTTTTTGGGAAAGGGTATCTTTGGCCCAGACTAATCCCTTGGTAAAGAAACCGACTGCGAAAGCATGCAGCCCTGAGGTTAAACCCAGTGGCCACAAAGTTGCGAATGCAGGGAATCGAACCCGGGTTGAGTGCTATGAACTCCCCAGGTGATTACCGCTACACCACAAGCCTTGTGGTTAAGATCCATAAGTTGGAAGAAGAAAATATCTTTGCTTAGATTAGCATGGAATTGACGATTCATAACCTAATTTGGCTTAAACTAAAATTTAAATAACTACAGCCTGCAAAATAAGCCCAAAAACATTAAAAAAAAAAAACCTTTGAACAAGCCGAGTGATTATAAGCCCAAGTTTAACTAAGCGCAAAAACCCAGAATTCCTTAGATGCAAATTGCAGTTTTCTCACTGCTATACCATCCAGAAATCGCGTTCGAATAATGGAATTTAGCGCCGATTTTTTGCAGGACCGCGATTTGAGGCCGCAATTTCACCGCAGTGATTCATTTTACCACCGCGAACCGCATTCCCACCGCTATAGCAGCCCGATTAACAGCATAGGATTCGTCACTAATTTGCATTAATGACCAAATACAAAAATGGTTACTAATTAGCGATAAAACTAGAATAGTCACTATGTTTGTGACGACTAACTTGATCATTAAATATCATCACTAAACCGTTGAAAGTCGTCACTAACTTGATTAAATTAGTGACCACAGTTAGTGACCACCACAAAGTAGGTCACTAGTTAACATAATGGTTGTTAACGTCCTTTAGTGACCAAATAAGTAGTCACAAAGTATAATAGTACTTAAAAAGAATTGTTTACAATTAAATTAAAACCTAATAATTAGTAACAATGAGACTAAAGGCCCAAGAACAAGCATGCCTAATAATAAGTAGTCACAAAGTATAATAGTATACTTTTGAAGACCTTCTACATGAATTGATATCTCAAGTTCTCAACATTAACAAATTAATAATTGTTTGTGCTACCAATTTTCTACTTGAAATATTTGTTTGGTCACAATAAACTCAAACTTCATAACAAAAATACAAGTAACTATCCAGGTTAGTTGGTGTCTCGATCTGTCTAATTTTGATGTTCTTCTGAAAAAAGCTCGAGTAACAATCCAGATTGGCTGCTCATTCTTACCAGCTATAGTATTTTATGACATTTCTACAAGAATGTGGTACCTCAAGCTGAGCACCTGCTTACACAGGAAATCTTACGCATTTTAAAATCCTACCAAAGCAGGAATGGTCAATTCCAGCCCGTGTGAGATCGAGCACACTCTTCTTGAGCATTGTTTCTTTTAATTAGCCATATGATCGAGGATCTGCGTGTAACATCAACCGTTACTTTCCACAAAAAAAGCAACATTACAAAATACCACACAGAGGAAAACGGATAGGAAGTCCACCAAAAATTGAAGGAATAGAAAATTCAGCAACATGTGCATGTGTGGAACACAAACATCATAATGGATGTATATGTTAAGCCACTTACAGGGTTTCAAAGCTCAAGTGGCAAGTGGCAATTTCGAGCAGACCCCTAAATCTTACGGCGGATAGAAACGACAACCAAAGAAGTAATAATAGAGAAAAGAGCCACCACCTTTGGCATCAATGAAAATGCATATCTAAGGAATTTCTGGTGGCTCATGATCATGAGGTCTAACAAAACAGCATACTATTTTTATCCTTATGGTTTTAAAATTACAATTTTCATCCTTATGGTTTTTTATTCATTAACTTTCTTTGTCATTATGATATGTTTTTTTCATCCTTATGGTTTACAATCTATTTCTATTTTAGTCATTCATATTTAAAAGTAGTGGTTTTACCTGAAGAACCAAGATAGAAATGAATTGCAAACCATAGGGATGAAAACCGAAATTTTAAAACCATATGAACGAAATCTACAATTTTCAACAAACCACAAGGACGAAAAAGGTAATTTACTCTAATTATTATTTAAATTCATTTCGTTTTTTAATTGTTTATTAATTTATAAAATGTATTATTTTGTTTAGTCACGAAGAAAAGTTTTACTAGCCCACATATATTCTTAAAATAAAGTATCAAAAGTTAAAATCTCTAAAAAAAAAAAAAGTAAATTACAAATTTAATCCTTGTGATTATTGAAATTTTTTGGATCGAGTCCTTCAAACTAAATAATTACATGTATGGTCACTATGGTTTCATTTTTGTAATGGATTAGGTCCCTTAGCCTAACTCCACTAACTGATGCTCAGTTAAGTCAAGGTAATATTGTCTTTCAATAGCTTTCTTTTATTTTATTTTTTAATTACTTATCTTATTAATATTATAATATATAAAAAAATAAAATTCTAAAACATATTAATCGTCTCTGACTCCCTATCCATCAACAAAGCCAAGAACAGACAAAAACCACCACTGGATAAGCAACAAAAACCATCAAAAACCACCATAGATCCAATCCCTATATTGTTTTCTATAACAACCCAAAACTTAAAATCAGCATAAACAACCATATCACAATTTCATGCCAATAAAGGTCTTACAACAATAATCAAATCTGAGGTTTGCACAAAAACAACCTATTACACAACTGAGAGTAACTTTAAAATTTCTAAAGGAAGTCTTCTATCATGGAAACTGCTTAAACCTTCTCTTTGCCTTTACCCGAGCCCCTAGCTTCGCGCCCACCTGAAAATAGGTTTTATTTTTGAAAGAGTCCCCCCTAACAATACTTTGAAATCCATTAATCAAAATAAATATGCGACAAATAGCTCAATTTAAATTTATCAAATCTTAACACTTACATCAAACACTTTGGCTCACACTACCATCACCCGCAAGTAACGGTGTGTCTGGCTCACACTGCCTTATTTGGGACCCCCCAATGGCATAAACGGAACACACCCCCCCCCCCCCGGTATGAGCACAGGCGGAACACCCCCCCCCCCCCCCACCCCCCCCACCCCCCGAATTTGAGCACAAAGCAAATAAAATAATGTATCCATACATTTATACTAACAAATAACAAAATACATATCATGGACTTTCAACAATTCTCGCATATCAAATAAGCATTTGTAAGAAAGAATCTTATTTAAACTCGCATGCAAAAATAGTCGTCTTTGATCTTTAAAATTTAATTTAAAGAAAAACTCACTTGGTGTCCTTAACTCGAATCTCGCGTCTACCCCTATAATTCGGTCTGAAACCTATAAAGGAAACATTGACCGGTGAACACCCGATTATTTCAATTTTAGCAAGGTTGACCTTACACCCTAATTCCCAAGTCCTATTCCCTAAATTATCCTTGAACAAAGAATCTTGAATCCTTGAAATGTAATAAAGGACAATGGGCCGACCTTAGAAAATAAAGCCCAACACAAACCAAAATAAACTAATCTACTTAAGTCTTAAATAATTTAGAATTGGGCTTCGGCCCATAATACTTAGCCCGGGGACCGGGGCCTCTTATGGCCGCCCGGTGCGAGATAAAGACCGGGGTCTCCCCTTGCCGAGCGCCGACTGGGGCTGTCTCCCCACACCTCCCCCCTCCCCCCCCCCCGTGCTCCCTGTGCGCTGATCGGGGCCTCCCCCAGTGCACCGACCGGGGTCTCCCCCCTGTGCGCTGACCTGGTTCCAACCCATCGACCGGACTCTACTCGACCGAGGTCTAACTTCGACCGGAGGCGATTTTTGGGTTTCGAACACAGGTTGATTCAGAACAAATAAATCGATGGGCATTTCTACTTCTTTTAAACAAACCCATTAAAACTCCGAATCTCAAGAAATTAGGATTGAACATACTAGAGTCCCAAACAAAGAATCTTGAATCCTTGAAATGTAATAAAGGACAATGGGCCGACCTTAGAAAATAAAGCCCAACACAAACCAAAATAAACTAATCTACTTAAGTCCTAAATAATTTAGAATTGGGCTTCGACCCATAATACTTAGCCCGGGGACCGGGGCCTCTCATGGCCGCCCGGTGCGAGATAGAGACTGGGGTCTCCCCCTGCCGAGTGCCGACCGGGTCTGTCTCCCCACACCGACCCCCCTCCCGCGGACCGGGGCCTCCCCCCCGTGCGCCCTGTGCGCTGACCGGGGTCTCCCCTAGTGCACCGACCAGGGTCTCCCCCCTGTGCGCTGACCTGGTTCCAACCCATCGACCGGACTCTACTCGACCGAGGTCTAACTTCGACCGGACCCTACCTCGACCGAGGTCTAACTTCGACCGGAGGCGATTTTTGGGTTTCGAACACAGGTTGATTCAAAACAAATAAATCGATGGGCATTTCTACTTCTTTTAAACAAACCCATTAAAACTCCGAATCTCAAGAGATTAGGATTGAACATACTAGAGTCCCAACTATTGAATCAATCCCAATCATGACCCAAAACTCGATCGACCGCATGGAACCCGATTGGGTTCTTGGTCGTCTCAATCCAAACTCAAAATAAAATTACACTAGATTGCTAGGAAGGGAATACATTATCTACATAAAATTCTAGGAAAAAGCTTGAATTCTTACCTTAAGAGATAAGTGCAGGTCTCTCAATCTTCTTCCTCTCCAATCGCCCCAGCACTGCCCTTCTTTTCTTCAGCCGCCAGAGTAGAATGAAGCAATCCCTAGGAGTATCCCTTTTATTGCACCATTTACACTTAACCCCCCAACGATTGACTTTAATTCACTTGCACCCCAAACTCTAAATTTATTGAATTAAACTTGGTTATTACATTTTCCTCCTTATACCAACAAAAACCATCACATTATCACTGTGTTGTAGCAAACCAAGACCAAAAACGAATCCCTTTGCATAAACTGAATCTCTTGAGACTCCATCTCAATATGTTGCATAAATCGGGCATGCATCCCATATCTCCATCTCAATCAAAGCCGACCACCGCTGTTGAGACTCCATCTTCATCTCCTCGCCTCATCTATGAACCTTCCCACATATTCATATTTCTGACAAACAACCCCTGTTGGTGAACCTTCCACATCTCCAGATTCTGGGGAAAAAACTTCCCCCGTCGGTGAAGCTTCCCACATCTCCAGATTCCGGCGAACAAACTTCCCACTTCACAGAGCGTGCCTGTCGTGATCTTCTCGATTCCCCCACTTCACAGATTCCTGTGATTTCGGCCACTTCACATATCATGGCGATTTCGTCCCACACATACATTTAGGTTCGATTTCTTCATATCCCCCCCTATCGAACCATTTGCAAATTGATTTTTCTTCTTTGAGTTTTCAAGTAATGTGCAAAAAATAAAGATTGAAGATGGTTGATTCGTTCAATAACATAAAGGGATTGAAGCATAACCGAGTTTTTTGTTCCGTTTCAGATTTGGTTTTTGATTGAAGCATATTTGATTCTTGGGTTTTCCGTTCGATTCCATATGTAAAGTTGAATAGATTTTTAATTTACATTTTTTTAGATGACAAATTCCGTTTACATTTTGTGTAACAAATTTTCAATAATTTTTCATTGAAGATTTGGTTTACAATTGACACATTTTGTTTTACAGTTTCTTACGAGTATGTGTTCATTTCTATAGATTGGTCGGGGGTGGGGGTTACATGTTTTTCTATTTATTGTTTTTTAAATAAATGAAAGAAAATTATAAAATGACAAAAATAACCTTCTATCAATTGTGCTAAAGTTAACGGAGTTATGGCAAGGAACCCAATCCAAAACAAAAATGAAACCACAATGACCATACTTATACTTATTTCATTTGAAGGACCTATCAATAATTTTTATATAACTATGGGAACAATATCTGTAATTTAAACCTAAAAAAATTACTTCCGGTTATTCTATTTTTGAGATTATAATATTTATATTTTCTCACCTAAATATTTTGCTTTAATGTCTTTTATTGGTGGAAATATAAAAACATTATTTCTCTTTCTTAAATAGTGGATTTTAGAGATTTATTCAAATTTGGATATCTTCTCTCTTCTTTTCTCTAAAACCACTATTTCTAGTTTAAGAGAGTTGTTGGAGATGCTATTAAAGTATTTCAAACAACTATTATAATCCATTTATTATAAAGTATGAAAAGTCAAAATTTATAAATATGTTTTGAGAACACTAAAATAAACGTGTAAAAGTATAAAATGCAATAAATAAAATTTAATGAATGGATAAAATGTAAAGAGAGACATTTAGAAGGCAATTACATTTTATTTTGATGGTATATTAGTAAACTATAGGCTTGCCCCACCTTGTTCAATGGGGTGGAGAATGTTCCACTTTGTTCCTGTCCATTCCACGTTAAAGTAATGTCAAACATGGAATGCTGATCTTTGTTCTGTTCTGTCTAGATTACAAAATGCACCCTTAGAGAGCTCTCCTCAAAATTAATTGTTTAAAACTAAAAAAAAAATCATTATTTCTACCAATGAAGGTGGATGCAATGTAAATTTATTTTAAAGCTTCTTCGGTTATTCATTAAATATACAAAATATTTTAATGATATCGTTAATATTAAGATGTAGAAATTGTGGTGTTAAATATATATATATTTTTGGAGATTTTGATTTTTTTATTAATTTAAAAAATGATTATATAATTAATATTGGAGTTCTTCTAATCCACCCGGTGAAAATTCAAGTATGTCTGACTTAAAAATAAAAAGCACAAACTATATTAATTGTATCACTTTACTAAATTAAAAGGGATAATGACACAAGCACAAAAAAGTATTGTATCACCCTACTAAATTAAATGCACTCAGAGTTGGGTATAGATGACCATGAGCTGATCAACATGCAAGGGTAAAGAGGTTTTTAGGGAAATAAGATTGTATTAAAAGATAAGTGAACAAAGCTTACAATCTGTCTAATAAGAGGTATTAAGTTTTTATCACATAAAAAAACCGAAGGGTCCTCTTCTTAACATAAATTCGGTAAGACATGCGGTAAATATAAGTAATTTTTTTAAATAAATTAAAGAACAAAAAGCAAACATGACTGTTAACCCCTATGTTCCCTTAAGTTTCAAGGCCTAATTAAGTATTGTTTGCAATTTTTTCAACCAACTGAAGGAATCTGGAATGCTCCCTTTTAAAAGACAATTAGATAAAGAGAACTGCTCAAGGGATGTCAATGACTAATAATAAATAAATTTCAGAGACATAAAATTAAAGGGACAAAGGCATCAACCATGGAAATTTATAATTGAAGATATCATATCCTCAAGCATCTCAACACATTGGAAGATGCAATGAACAAAAAACATACAAGTAGAGGAAATGTTTATGGACAAAAGCAATTCTAAATTGCCAATCTCTTAGCAATCACCAAAAGGAAAAGAAATGAAACAATAACCATAAGTGCACACACTGATTAATTGTAGACACAAACAAAGTAATTAGAAAAATCACTTTGGGAAGGAAAGATAAATATCCCTACCATTCTTCAACTTAACGGTCTCTTCCAAGTAATTAGAAGTAACAGTAACAAAAATAAAGAGAAGAACCATACAAACCATGGGTAACATGTAGATACATACAGAGTGATCAAAAAAATCGCCTTGGGAAACAAGAAAAGACAATTTAGTTTCCCCATCATTATCCAGCCTAACAGTCTCCTGCAAGTGATCCAAAGACTAGAAGTTCAATTAGAGTCTTCAACTCCAACTTTGGAGTCAGCGAAAAGGCTACACAAGACTAACAAAATTGGAGACTATCATGCTTTAAGAAAAGGTGACAACTTTTGAGTGCACCCGATATGAATGTGCAGTCAGAAAAACTCAAGGAGCAAAAAAACCATATAAACATAAGAATGACCGCTGCCATACTTGACGACAATATATATATAAAACCATATCTTGAGACCGGACAACCAAGATAGATAACAAGCCTACCGAGCAACTACTTACTCTGAATAAGAAGTCAGTACAAAAGCCGGCAAAGTATAAAAACATAAACATATTATAACACAATTCATGTACATGATATAAACATAGGAATGAGGAGAAATACTCGGTTACATCATCGAAATTAGACTACAATAATCAAATCATTCGGGAGGTTACAGAGGGATTGAATAAGAAAGGCCAAACAACCTTGATTCCATTTGCCAACATGCATTGGGTTAACAAGAATGTTTGAGTAAATAGACATGCATTTTGTCAAGAATGAAGTCTATGTAACACCCGTGTTTTCGGTACCTCCATAATTTGAGCATAAATATTATTATGAGTTGAGGGTTCTTAGGGTTGAAATCGAGGGAAAACGGGTTTCGGTACACCTGGGGTGACTGTGCCCGCGATTGTGACATGGGTCACTCTCGCGGGGCACAATCGCGAGAGAAGAATAGAAGGCGTTGAGGGGTTGGCGACATTGCTAGGGTCACTGGTCACTGACGCTGGGCAATGTCGCTGGGATCGAACAGAGAGGGGGTGTTAGCGGGCGACATTGCCAGCGACTATGACAAGTGTCATAGTCGTCGGGCACAATCACAAGCGGCCAGGACCTTAAATGCTCACAAGCCCGTTTTTATCTCATTTTGTGTTGTTGGGAGCTCTTGAATGCGATTTTTGAAGATAAAAAAAGGTAGGGTTTCATCTTCCCTCTTTGAATGCTCCTAGAATATATCCTCATTTATGATTTATGGTGTGATTAATAGTTTTGTGCTCCAAGTTCAAGTGCATTTTCTCCTTCCCTCTCAAGTATCACCATCTAGGGTTTGTGTATAACCTTATCTAAATCTTGTTTGTGATTGTATTCTTGTATTTAGGTATTCTACACTTTTCTAACCTAAGTGATGGTTGGTTTTTATGAACCTCAACACAAGACCTAACATTTGGGGTTTTAGGGTTTGGTAATAATAAATATGATTTCTAAAAATGGATTGATATGGGTTGGATGTTTCCTCGTGTACTCACAAGTAGTATTGATTCACCCTTGCTTTTATGGTGATTAATATACCCCAACAAAAATAGGGTTTTATCTTGATTTACTCATTTTGGGTCAAAGCTCATGAATGGTGATTGTTATCGTATAAACAATCACAATGATAATACTTAGTGGGTTTGATACTAAATGTTTTTCACCAAATAATGGGAGTCAATTCTTTTAAGTAAGTATGGTTATGAATGTAACTGGACATTGAACCTAAGGTGTACATTTAATTATTATCATGATTGGTTGTGTTGATTTTAGTATTAGTGCAATGGATCCATAGGCATGGTGTTCCAAGTCTCGTTTTGGACATTGCACTTTGACATGGAATAGGCATCGAGTCACCATGGTAAGTAAGGTGTGAACCTATATGGTCGGGCAGTGTCCCATGAGCAGTAAGGTGTAATTCCCTTGTGCTAGAGTTCCCGTTTTGGAACTCTCAAGAATAGACCTAGAGGGGTTGACTTGATGTTTTCGAGCAATAGATTTAGAGGACTTGAGCTCACTATGTGATTGGTGTTATTTGTACCATGTTTTATATCACTAATGGTTTATTTGATTGATTGACCTAGCTCATGGCTATGTTCACCGTGCGACAACAAACGGGTTTAGTACTTCTAATTTTATTGATTTATTCTTACTAGGCTTTGGCCTAACACTTACTCTTTGGTTGTCATATCTGATAGGTCATCTTAGCGGAGGGGCTCATCGGGACTGAGTGGACGACCTTGGGTCGTGAGCGGTCTTTTTGAAGATATAGTGACCGGTACCTTGATTTTGGAAGATATACCTTTTGGGAAGGATAACGACACCCGACTTTAATCTTGTTAGAAAAATCTAGATTAATAGGTTGTCGTTTTATTCTTCGTTATATTTGGATTGTAAATGCCATACTCTATTCCCAGTTTTGGGATGATACGTTTAGGTTGGAATTGTTTTACCCTTATTATACAGGTTTAAGTTATCCCCTATTTTAGGATGGATGGTTTCCCTATTTACAGACGTTATATTACCGAAATTTCGAGTTTTTATTTCACTCTAAATTTTAGGATGTTACATCACACTGACAAAAAGTATCACACCAGTTAACTAGTCCAAAAACAATGTTTCTGTTCTCGAGTTATCTAGGTCAAACCACATTCTAGGACAAGGATATTACTTAACGAAAGAAATCATCACATTTCCAAAGTTAGTTGTGAGAAATTTCAATGTTGAAACTAATACTTAAAAAAAAGAAATTGTCAAAAATGAAATGATCTTATGATTCAAAATCAATCTAGATTTCATGAACTAAAGAATGAAAGTTCATTTCACTACTGTCTTTGTCTTTTTGTTGTTTCACCAACGAACTAAAACAACCCATTGAGCTCTCCACTATAATAATAAGGGAATACCAAAAAAGAACATCAGTAGAATTGGACTTCTCAATTACGACAGTCGACACAAAGATTACAGAAGAAAAGTTTAAAGAAAGTTAAGTATGTGGACAAACAATAGAACTGAACAACTTCTACTTCCAAGTAAGAAGTGCTCGAGTAAAAATTAGTAATGCATAAAAGCAAGAATATATTTATACACTACTCATGTACAAAAACATATAGAGGGGGAAAGGAATTCCTGGTCATACCATCCAAAACATGTCATTATGAAGAAGATAGACGCCATCCTCTCGACCGCACCTGCCCCACGGCCATCATGTGGGAGGTAAACACAAAAAAAAGTTCTACTCTCTAAGCCCTAAAAACTCACAAGCTTAACTAACGAATTCGTAAGCAATAACATTTCAATTAAGCAAAATGAGGAGTTGCATGCTGCATTAGTGGTTGCTTTCAGCAAGAAATCCACACTGCACAACAGTAGAAAGGGTAACAGAGATCATGCCCATCACCCAAATTAAAGTAAACAAAAAATACAGAAGCATGTGTATATGTGGGGAAGACATATGCAACATCATAATGCATGGGTATGTTACGACGTTTATAGAATTTTCGAAACGTTAGTCACAAATTTAAGTATATGTGAAGAGTTGGAAAAAACTAAAGGAGAAGAAAAAGTTACGGAAAACTACCAATGCCAAACTCGATAGCAATAGTCAAGACAACCATATTTTGAGACAAACCAACTACAAAGGGGAAAATATTTCCCGAAAACATCATCCGATAATCAAATTATCCATTAGGCCATTAGCCATTCTAAAACAGAACTCTAAAAGGTCAAGAATTTATGAGGAACAATACAACAGAACTATAAAATAACCACAAATGCCAAACAGAGAATGTATACATGTATAAATATAGTACAAAGAAAAAATGACTATGGGAACGACTAAAAAATAGTCCAACAGTACTACCAGTATTCGGCCTAGCAGTCAACTGCAACTGATCCAGATAATCAAATTACCCGGTAGGTCATCGGCCATTCTATGACAGAACTCTTGAAGGTCAAGAATATAGCGAAAAATAGTACAAACGAACTATAAAATAACCATTAATACGACACAGAGAATGTAGACATAGAAAAAATGACTTTAGGAATGAAGAATAAACAGTTCAACATATCATTGCCATTATTCGGCCTAGCAGTCAACTGCAAGTGATCCAAAAAGTAGACGAGTTAATATAAGATCAAATACATATTGCCATGCTCAAGTAGATATAACATGCAGCTAATCACCGGTGGGACTATATGTAAACACCGCCTTTCAAATTAATTTTCCATAACTGCCCAGATGATGCATGATGCAACCCAAATGATGCAGAAGTCAGACGCTACGCTGATCCTCTGGTGCTAAATATCAGCACTCTACCAACATTTCTCAAGAGAAGTAAAACAAAAAAGTAACACCAAGGTGCAGCCTAGTGAACAACTTCTATTCCAAATAAGAAGTGCTGGTACATAAACTGATAAAAGTATAAAAACCAAGAATATATTACTGCAAAACTCATGTACATGAGATGAACAGAGGGTAGAAAAGACTAAATAGGCCACCACGACAATCAAATCATCAGATAGGTAATTCATTCACTGACAGAACTTAAAAAGACCAAGTCATGTAACCAAAAATGACTAAAAGAAGCTAACAAACAAAAAGGATGTACATGAACATGAATCGAGATTTTGAACAGAAAGGACAAACCAACACACTTTGCCATTTACCGGGATTGCATTTACCATGCATGGGCTTGGCAAGAACTGCATTATAATAAATATACATCCATTTTGCCGCGATCACAATTGTGGAACAAAAAAAAAGGCAATTGACCACAAACAATACAAGAGTTAACAGTGTAGACATCTCCACGAAGTACAAACCTATTTAAAAAGTTAACTTCAAACATACTAGTCCAGGAACATGTTACTTGAATTAGCTAGATCTAGTGTATATGAGAAGAGCAAGAAGTAAGCAAAAATCAGACCATCCAAATGCCAAGCAAACTATAAGCATAAAATTTAATAAGGAGCATGCATGAGTATTTCCTGTATGTAAAATATTATATACTTCAAAAATAGAACTTTACAGTACTTACCATGAAATTGAAGGGACAACCAAAGCCATGAACTCCAACTTTGGTGTCAGGGAAAGGCTCGTCACGAAGTCTAAGAAAATTGTTGACTAGCGTCCTCTGCAAAAGGATAGATATTTTGAGCATGGGTATTGGATATGAATATGAAGAATTAGACTCGAACCCGGGGTAGATGGATATCCCACCACATCCCCTATGCCTTTTGCCAACACGCCACCACCCTTGTGGTTGCTTACCGAACAACTTCTAGCTCCAAACAAGATGTGCTAGTACAAAAACTGCCAAAGTAAGAAACCATGAATATGTTATTGCAAAAAAACTAATGTACATGACATAAACAGAGGGGGTTCCAATCATATAATCCAAAAATCAAACCATGAGGATCAAATCATCAGCCATTCCTTCACAGAACTCTAAAAGGCCAAATCATTTAATGAATAACAAGTAAAAATAACTATAAATACCATACAGAGAATGTAGACGTATACAAGCGAGTATATAGGAATGATTTGTTAATCTATCAAATCAAGAGAGAGACATCTTCTAGAAAACACGACCTTTGATTCATGATGATATTGGTAAGAGATAGGAATTGTATTCGAGATAAATGGCCTATTTCAGGGGGGATACTTCCATGAAGTTAATTGCTTTTGAAGATCTTAAAACACCTTGAGGGTCATCTATATTCTTGGAGTTGATTGCCATAAATCTAAGAATGATCCCAAAGAATTGGCTAACATCAAGATTGTTAGGGTTAAACGTTACACACGCAATCACACAAACCGAAAACAAGAGAAGAACACAAGGATTTACGTGGTTCACACAATCAGGGTGATCGTGCTAATCCACGGGGGCAACTAGGGTTTTCTTTATATTAGGTGCTACAATGTTTACAAGTACAATGAGATTAATATATACAGAAACATAATTAGGGTAATCTCCTAATTAAGGTAACTAGAAAGAGGGCCTAGGGTCTGCTCTCACTAACTGCGCCTCTCCTTAGTTGGGCCGAAGCCTACATCCCAACAATCTCCCACTTGGAGGCTTCGAAACACGTTCACCTGCACTCCTCTGTACTTCTGTAAACACCAACTGAGCTTGAGCTCCTCCTAGTTACCACCTGCCTTCTCAACACTATTCATGAAGGCCAGTGAAGTCATACAGAACTTCAGCTTATCTAGCGTCATAGATTTGGTGAACATGTCTGCTGGATTCTTTGCACCTGAGATATTCTTCAAATTTATCGTACCATCACTGATCAATTCTTTGACAAAATGATATCTCCTCCCAATTTGTGCTTTGTTTTCCCATGATAGACTGGATTTTTAGCAAGTTTCACTGCACTCTCATTATCAAAGTGTAACAAGTAATTAGCTTGCTTTTTTCCAAGTTCTTCAAGAAAGTCCTTTAACCACACTAACTCTTTACTGGCTTCAGCAACTGCCATGTATTCAACTTCTGTTGTTGATAAAGCGACACGTTTCTGAAGTGTGGACATCCAACTAACTGTTGTTCCTCCCACTGTAAAGACGTACCCAGTAGTGCTTTTAAATGTCTCTTTGCATCCACTCATATCAACATCAGTATATCCTCTGAGAACTGAATCTTTACCTTTGAAATATAATCCCAACTTTGAAGTACCCTTCAAATACATGAGCAACCATTTGACTGCTTCCCAATGTTCTCTTCCCGAATCTGACATAAAGCGACTAACCCCCCCAACGGCATGGGCTATGCCTGACCTCGTGCAAACCATGGTGTATTTGAGTCTACTAATAGCAGATGCATAAGGAACCTTAGCCATATCTGGTTTCTCATCTTCTGATCTAGGAGACTGATCTTTGGTAAGCCTGAAATGACTTCCCAAGGGTGTGTTTCTAGGTTTTGTTTTCTCATCGTTCATCTTGAATATTTCTAACACTTTCCCGATGTATTTCTCTAGGGATAGCGTCAAAGATCCATCTTTCTTGTTTCTAGCAATGCTCATACCGAGTATCTGTTTGGCTGGACCCAAGTCTTTCATCTCGAATTCTTCAGACATTTGTTTCTTTAACTTGTTGATCTCTTTCATATCTGCACCTGCAATTAACATATCATCTACATAGAGAAGTAGAATGATATAGGAGCCCTTGAATTTCTTCACATAACAACAATGGTCCGTCTCACATTTGCTGTACCCGATCCTCTTCATGAAGTTATCAAACTTCATGTACCACTGCCTGGGTGCTTGTTTTAGACCATACAAGCTCCTTTTCAGTTTGCAGACCTGGTCTTCTTTACCAGCAACCTGAAACCCCTCAGGTTATGCCATGTATATATCCTCTTCAAGGTCACCATGTAGAAATGTTGTCTTGACATCTAGCTGCTCTAGATGTAAGCCCTCTACAACTACAATACTCAAGATCAATCTGATGGTGGTCATTTTCACTACTGGAGAGAAAGTTTCATTGTAATCAATCCCCTTTTTCTGTTGAAAACCCTTGACCACTAAACGAGCTTTATACCGTTTAGGCCCATCATGCTCTTCCTTGATTCTGAATACCTATTTGTTATGCAACGCTTTTTGTCTTTCTGAAGCTTGGTAAAAACCAAATTTTGTTCTTGTTTAGAGATCTCATTTCTTCTTTCATTGCACGCTCCCACTGCAACAAATCTTTTAGCTTAACTGCTTCAGAGTAACTTTCTGGTTCACCATTCTCAATCAAAAGAAGATAATTGACTGATAGAGTGTATTTTTCAGGAGGCTTAGAGACTCTGGTGGATCTCATGACCCAGTGTGATTCAACTGGTTGAGGCTGTACCGGAGAAGATATTTCTTCTTCATCATCTGAGCTTTTACTGTCTTCATGAACATCTTCACTCATCATTATTCTAAAAATCAGGCTCAATACTCCCACTATCCTGAGTATCTTCTCACCCTCTGATTCTGATGTCATCACTTTCAAACTCAACTTGTTATTTCTGATCATTTGAGTTTACTGTGCTCATGTCTTTATAAAGTTCAGCCTCGTTAAACATTGCATGTTTACTTCTGACTACCTTTCTGCTTTCAAAGTCCCAAATTAAGCCTGTAGCCCATACTATTTGAGCCATATCCAATGAAGGTGTATTTATTGGCTTTTACATCCAACTTGTCACCATCTTTCATCATAGGCACTGCATCCAAACACCTTCAAGTATTCATACTTCACTGCTTCACCTTTCCACTCTTCCTCTGGTATCTTGAAGCCCAATGGTACTGATATTCCTCGGTTGATAAGATAAGTTGTAGTGTTAATTGCATCAGCCCATAACGTCTTTGGAAGCCCGACATTAAGTCTCATACTCTTGGACCTTTCATTCAAAGTTCTGTTCATCCTTTTTGCCACTCAGTTCTGCTGAGGAGTGCCTGGAACTGTCTTTATCATATGAATGTCATGTTCAGCATAATAGTCAGTGAACATTCACCACCATTACCCGACTTCAAACACTTTACCTTCAGGTTAGTTTCCAATTCAACAACAGTTTTCCATTTCTTAAAAGTATTAAAGACATCAAACTTATTTTTAAGAAAGTAAACGCATACCTTGCGTGTTGAATCATCGATGAAGGTCACATAGTAGTTCGATCCTCCCAAGGAAGAAACTGGTGTCGGTCCATAAACGTCCACGTGGACAAGCTCTAATTTCTGAGCTTTCGGTGTGTGACCCGTCTTCATAAAGGATACCTTCTTTTTCTTGCCAAGTACACAGGATTCACATAACTCTGAATCCACCCCTTTGAAATCAGGAAGTTTCCCTTTTTCAACGAGCATCTTCATTCCTTTTTCACTCATGTGGCCAAGTCGTTGATGCCACAATCTGGACGGATTCAGCCCACTGGTCACTGCATTCACCTTGCTATCAGGAACATCAACGTGCCACGCTTTTTACCCTTGGCAATTACAAGGTTTTGTTTGACAACCTTCCATTGCCCATCACCAAAGGTAGTTATAAATCCCTGGTTGTCTAGCTGCTCAGTAGAAATCAACATTTTCTTCAGGCTGAGAATGACCCGAACGTCCTTCAAGGTCCAAGTGGTACCCAATGAAGTCTTTATGTCTGTGTCACCTATTCCTGTGATGTCAAGAGTGCGATGGTCAGCTAAACGAACTTTACCAAAGTTACCTGTCCGTAGATTCTTCATCATCTTCGTGTTGTAAGTAGCATGAAAGGATGCACCGGAATCCAAGATCTAAGACTCTTCTGAATTCTCAACACAACAAATAAGAGCTTCATCTGAATCATCAGTTGTTGCGTTCACCTCTCTGTTTCCATCTAATTTAGGGCATTGATTTCTGAAGTGCCCATTTTCTTTGCACTTCCAACATTGGATATCTTTCCTTGGCTTTGACTGGCTCCTCTTTCTAGACTTTGACCTGCCTCTCCCATTACCTCTTTCTGTCTTTATATCTCTCCCTTCAGTGCTTAGCAAAACATTAGATGATTCTCCAGAGCTCCGACTCCTTATGTCCTTCCCTAGGATGAAGTCACGTATTCCCTCAAAGGTGTGCTTAGAGGTTCCAGCTGAACCACTAATGGCAGTGACAGTTCCCGACCAACTTTCCGGTAACGAGGATAACAAAAGCAAAGCTTGGTCTTCATCTTCAAACTTAATATCAACAGATAACAAGCGGGATATAATGATATTGAAATCATTAATGTGTGAGGTAACAGACATATCTTCTCTCATTCTGGTGTTTACTAACTGTCTTATCAGAAATACCTTGTTAGAAGCAAAAGGTTTTTCATACATGTTTGACAAAGCTTTCATCAATCTGCATGCAGTAATTTCCTTCACAATGTTAAAGGCCACATTCTTGGCCAGTATAAATCTGATAACAACCACGACTTTTCTGTCTAGAGCAGCCTATACAGCGTCTTCCATCTTCTCGGGTTTTATTCCTGTCAAGACTTCATCCAAGTCCTTCTGACACAACAGTTCCTCGATTTGCATCTTCCACCGTCCAAAATCTTGTCCATCAAACTTTTCAATTCTGGTTTTTCATCTTCAGCCATTATCCCAAATTGGTGGCGATAGACAAACAGAAAAACAAGGAATCTTTTAGTAGCGGTGACGGCAAACAGCGACACAACAGCGGCACGGATCAAGTCCTTCTGACACAACAGTTCCTCGATTTGCATCTTCCACCGTCCAAAATCTTGTCCATCAAACTTTTCAATTCTGGTTTTTCATCTTCAGCCATTATCCCAAATTGGTGGCGATAGACAAACAGAAAAACAAGGAATCTTTTAGTAGCGGTGACGGCAAACAGCGACACAACAGCGGCACGGACGCGGCGCGGGACGGAGAGGTGGCGGCAGTGGACCGTGGCGCGGCGAGGATTGCGGCGATTGAGTGTAACAGATCAAGAGCTTTAGCCTAAAGCTCTGATACTAGTTGTTAGGGTTAAACGTTACACACACAATCACACAAACCGAAAGCAAGAGATGAACACAAGAATTTACATGGTTCACACGATCAGGGTGATCGTGCTAATCCACGGGGGTAAATAGGGTTTTCTTTATATTAGGTGTTACAGTGTTTACAAGTACAATGAGATTAATATATAGAGAAACATAATTAGGGTAATCTCCTAATTAAGGTAACTAGAAATAGAGCATAGGGTTGGCTCCTACTAACCACGCCTCTCCCACTAACAAGCGGAGTATATGGGAATGCTTTGTTAATCTATCAAATCAAGAGATCTTCTAGAAAACACGACCTTTGATCAATGGTGATATTGGTAAGGGATAGGAATTGTATTCGAGATAAACAGCCTATTTCAGGAGGGATACTTCAATGAAGTTAATTGCTTTTAAAGATCTGAAAACACCTTGAGGTACGTCTATATTCTTGGAGTTGATTGCCATAAATCTAAGAATGATCCCAAGGAAATGGCTAACATCAAGATGACATCAACAAGGAAAAATGAGAGTACCTTCCAACTTCTCAAGAATTTTGTTAAGTTCATAGATACCTCAGAACCATAAAAGCATAGATAAATAGAACATACAGTACTAGCTTACCACGAAATAGAAGGGACAACCCATGATTTAATTACTGCAATGACATAAGAACCACAAAAATAGATAAAAGTACCACCACCCTATCATGGGGTCTAACAAAATTGCAGACTAGTGTTCTATAAGAAAAGGTGCCATCTTTTGAGTGCACTTGGATATGAATATGAAGAGTCAGAAAGAAAAAACTAAAAGAGCAAAAAACACATAAACACAAGAAGGTTGTGGAGAACGGCTGATGCCACACTTGACACCAATAGTCAATATAAAACCATATTTTGAGACAGGATAGCTAAAATAGTTAACAAAGAAGGTTCAAGCATACCGAACTACTTGATCCAAATAAAAATGCCATGATGGGATCTAAACAATATAGTTTGAAAGCAAATCGTCATCACCTGTAAGAGAACTCATAAGAATTACATTTCAACTAGGCCATATGAGTTGCTCCATGCTACATCAGCAATTCCTTTCTGCAAGAAATCCACATTACATAACACCAGAAAGAAAATGGTATCATGCCCATCACCACAAATTGAAAGAACGGAAAATCCAACAACAATTAATTAAGAGTACATGTGTGTGTGGGAAACAAAAGCAACACCATAAATCAATGTATATGTGGAGGAGCCTTGCAGATTTTCCAAAGCAGAAATCGCAATTTCACACAAATTGAGATTGTATATTGTCAGAAGGGACTGCAACATTAATAGATCATCACAATACTTACCACAACACATAAGGGGCAACATGCATTCCATTACTTGAGGATTTCCATTGGCCCATGATCAAACTCCCTAACAATCTAATGTTGATAGCTCCCTTAATGAGGTCTACCAAAATTGCAGACTTGTGTGCTCTAAACATTGTGAGATCTTTGAGGCTACCAAATATGGATATATAGACATCGAGGACAAACCAACGCGATTACAATGTACCACGACAAATAGGCTTGACATTTCTTGTACTAGAAATTAACAAAAGAAAGAGGAATTGCAAAACCTCAAAGTTGATAAATTCAATTTTCATCAATCCTGAGACACAAAATGAAAAAAGAACACATATAATTAGAAAGGCCATGAAACCACTACAGGCAAAAGAGACAGTTGATACAAAACTCACACTTAAACATCAACAAGGAGAGAAGAGAGTATCACATCACGATGGGATGTAAACAATGTAATCTAAAAGCAGAAGTGGCTAATTCCATGCCACATAAACGGTTGCTTTCTGCAAGAAATCTTGAATCTCATGCCTATCACCACAAATTGAAGAAACATAAAGCATTAACTTTTTTGGAAAGAGGACAGCACGTCTGGAAACATTAAAGTAAAAAAGGAATTACGCGTACTTGGCATGGTACTACAGCCCAAACGAAAGTTGTAACGACGACGATAGTGGCATGGTGGTTGATAGGCGGGTTTACACCCCCCTAATCTAACCGCAAGTGTACAGGTCGAATCAAGTAATATGTACTTGGAAGTACGAGTATCGAACCAAAGGAACTAGGAACTGAATATCACAATGACTATAATCACTATTTAGTGGACGATCCAATTGATGAATTGTTGATGATTAAATAATAACTAAATTAATGAAAATAAACTCTAGAGTAAAAGCAAGAACAAAGTTGGAAACTTTTTCGGGAAGAAAACAGTTGAGGGTTGGAATTCCAATGGTTTTCACAAAGAACACTCCACTTATGACTGTTATGAGACTAATTCAATTAAATGAATACACAATCACCAAAATAACTGTTATTCTCTCTCGAGCAACAACTGAGTTATCTCTAAAAAGATAGGTTTTATCTCTCGATATCAACATATGAGTTAAGAAATTCATTAAGAACAAGATTGTAAAATAGGTACTAAGGTTTACTTGGTATATCTCTATCCAATTTCTCACCTTAGGCATACAAAATCCAATTCAAGTTATAAGCTAGTTCTCTCGAATCTAATTCATAACAAATATATCAATTTGTAAGTTGATGAGGCTTACAAAAGCATTAAGACCAAATTCATAAGCTTCATTAATTAGAAAAACTGATAAAAGTCACAAGATTTCGTGTTCATATGCTTAAAAACCAAAGTTCATCCAACCCCCAACATCTAAAGATTAGTTCATGTTGAGGGTGTTAAAACACAAAGCAATAGAAAGAAAAATCAAACTAAACATGGTCTCTTGAACAAAAGATCTAGATATGAACAAACTCCCTTTTGTTGAATCGCAATACCCACGAACAATGCTTTGATCTTCGTTAATCTTGTGTTTCCCGATGATTTCACCACGTTAATTGGCTTGAAAATCCGTGGAAAATCGTTTCTAGTCGCCCCAAAATCGCCCTTGGCCGTTCTCTAGTCAAATGATAGCTAAATAATGAAAACCCTAGGTGAAAAGGGCTTTAAAACGCGTCAGCATGCCACCGGTAATTACACCGAGACTTAACAAGCGGTAAAAGTCTCAGTGGGGATTGTTTCTCCAAAATTGCACTAGCGCTAGTTACACCGAGACTTAACTAGCGGTAAAAGTCTCGGTGGTCAGTGTGTCAACTCAAAATGGCGCTAGTTACACCGTGTAAGTCTCGGTGAGCAATTTTTCTAAAGCTCAGATTGATGCTAGTTACACTGAGAGTTAACTATCGGTAAAAGTCTCGGTGAACACCTTTTCTCCAAAATTGCACTTTGATGCATTTTTCCGAGCCTTGACCCAAGATTTGACTTGCACGAGCTATGCTTTGCCATTAAACTTATCGGGTGTGTCATTATCGTCTATAATTAGCTTCTTTGGGACCTTTTTTCTTAATTTATTCCCGAAAGATAAATACCTGAAAAATCACGAATAAATGTGAAAAGACGATTCGTTTGTTTGGAGAAACAAGCTTAACTACCCGAAAAGTGGCTCTAAAATAACACCAAAATTGGCTTTATCAGTGATCGGTGAGGTAGGGATGGGCGCCACCCGACAATCACCCACCACTAACACAACCAGGGTAGTGGTGGATAGTGGGTGTGGTCGGGACAGGGCATGGTGAGTGTCACCCCTTCCTCTGCCACCACCAATACGACCGGGGTGCGATGGGTAGTGGCGTGGTTTTTGTGATAATGATAGTAGTGGTATGGTGGTCGATGGGGGTGGGGGGCAGGGGTAGCTATGACGACAACAGTAGTCGCATGGTGGTCCTTGGGGTGGGGGTGGGTGGTAGTTGTGATGATGACAGTGGTGGCATGGTGGCATGGTGATCAGGTGGTCGAGGGAGAGTGGGTGTGGGTAGGACGAGAACGAGGTGGGTTTGGGTGGCTGATGGGTTAGGGTGGGGTGGCGATGGGGCGATAGGTGGCAGTGAGGGCGTGACAGTAGTAATGTGGTCATGGTGGGGGCATGGCTTATGCGAGGGGGTGGGCGGTGTTGGTTAAATTGGATGCAAAAAAATAGAATTCAATTATTTCACTTAAGCCATGGAACGATGAATTCCTTAATTTGTGGAATTCAATGGAATTCAAAGGATTACATCATTTTCATTATGTGAACCAACCATAGGATCTGGAATTTGGTCAAGAGAATTGTCCATTCTGATTCCTACAAAGTCCATGAACAAAACACCCCCTATAAGAATTGGAATGGAATTTGACCACGCGTTTAATTGGTAGGAATTGGAATGGAATCTCTAAAAAAATTGGAATCTCCATCTTCTTTGGGGGGAAGGTGGTAGTTGTGAAGAAGACAGTTATCCCCCACCAACCCCGCTTCCACACCACACCTGTAACATCCGGAATTTCAGGTAAGTATAAGGTTTTGTTAATCTTATGATTTTGTGTTCAACGAAGTAGGACTTATATGCTTAATTGCTATTTTGTTTAAATGTGGTTATTTGGTTTGGGTTGGTTTGGAAGCTTTAGAATCATCATCGGGGACAGTGACTCACGCGACTTACGTCGCGGGTGGAAGTCGCGGCACAAGCCGCGTAGGTCACTGGAATGCACGTCTCTGAGGAAGCGCACGACTTACGCCACGGGTGGGAGTCGCGGCACAAGCCGCGTAACCCACTGGAGTTCACATTGTTAAGCAAGCGGGCGACTTATGCCGCGGGTGCAAGTCACGACACAAGTCGTGGGTCAACCTGCAAGTCCCCAAACCCCTTTTATCCGATTTTCCCTCATTAATTTTCACATCTCTCTCTTCATTGGTGATTTTAGAAGCTCTCAAATCAGTTTATCCCTCACCAAAACCCTAACCCTCATAAATACTTCATCTATTGGTGGTTGGATCTTGGCATCTTGCATTTATTATCCTCAAGGAAACTTTTCTAGGGTTTCATCTTTTCTAGGTTTTGGTCAAAAACCTAGATTGTGAGTTTACAAAACTAGATACACATCATAATCTATTACTTGTTATCATCTTGCATCCTACTTGAAATGTTCATATTATATACTCAAGTATTTGGGGGTTTTCCTTATGAAACCATGTGTATTTGTATTATACATTGAGTTATTGGGATATGTATATGTGTATCTTGTTATGGAGATGATATCTTATTTGGGACTCCATTTTATGTGTCAAAACTACATGGTTAGATTGTGGTTATATTGGTCTTGTTATAGACTTCATATTAAATGGCTTTGTAATATTGTACCTATGTTTGGTATGGATAATATTCTTGGTCATATTGTGCCTTGAGGCCTATTATTAAATTATGTTGGACGAACCAAGTCAGTAGACACTAGAAGGATGTAGTCTTGGGCGCCACCGTGTGGGTATGTGTCTAGACCTCCGCCATTCGGGGTAATGCCATGGTAGTAGCCCTCAGATGTGTCGGGCCTTTCGGATGTCACTCGTAGTAGTTGGCATCAAGGTATATCGGCTCTTTGGGTGGAACTTGATTGGTGCTATGGGTATCCCCCGTTGACTCCACATTTAATGAAATTTGGTTAAATGCGGATAAGAATTGTAAATGCTTTAACATGTTATTTTCTTGTTCAACTCACTAGGTGTAACATCCGTAATTTCAGGTAAGTTTGAGGCCTTGTTAATCTTACGTTTATGTGTTTATCAAAGTAGAAATTATGTGCTTAATTGTCATTCACGTTTATCATAGTTGCTTGGTGTCGGATTGGAAGTTTTAGACTAGCATTTGTTGGGCAGTGGCTTACGCGACTTAGGCGTGGGTGGAAGTCGCGGCACAAGCCGCGTAGTCCACTGGAGTGTTAGGATTTGATGAACCTCGCGACTTAGGCGCGGGTGGAAGTCGCGGCACAAGCCGCGTAGTCCACTGGAGTCGATTGGGTCAGGAAAGCGGGTAACTTATGCCGCGGGTTCAAGTCGCGGCACAAGTCGCGATCGACCTGCAATCCCTAAAACCCCTCTTTGACCGATTTTCTTTCATATTGTTCTCACATTTCTCTTCCTTGGCGATTTTTGGAGTTCATAAATCAGTCCCTTTTCTCACCAAACCCTAACCCTCATAAATACAACCTACTTTGGTGGTTGGATCCTTGGATTCTTGCATTAACTCTTCTCAAATCTTCAAGCTTCATCTTCAAGTCTCATCCAACTTCTAGGGTTTTCCATTTTCTAGGTTTTGGTTCAAAAACCTAGATTGTAAGTTTGCTAAACCTTTGTTAAAACTAGATACACATCATAATCTTCTATTTGTTACTTTATCTCTATGTGTCCAAGTATTTGGGATTTCTTTGAGAAAATAGTTGGAAATGTAGATATTGGTGATGTGCCATGATTTATGTTGTATGTACCATTAGTTGGGGCTTTTCTCATGGATACATAATGTGGGTACCTTGATATGTTAAATGTATGCATGTATGGGTATTATGATGATTCTAGTTGGAACACCATTTTGGTGACATATTTATATGCATGATGAGTATAATTGTCATTTGGGTCTTTTGTTAGACTTCATGAGGATAGGATGGTAATATTGTACCCGTAGTCGGTATGGAAATATGTTGGGTTGAAATACACCTAAAGGACCTCCTATATGCGTTATGTTGGACGAACCAAGTCAGTACACTAGGAGGATGTAGTCTTGGGCGCCACTGTGATGTGATGGTATGTGCCTAGACCTCCGCCATCCGGGGAATTTCCTTAGCGGTAGTCTTCGGGTGTGCCGGGCCTTTCGGGTGTTCCTTGTTAAGGGCATCAAGGTATATCGACTCTTGGGTGGAACTTGATTGGTGCTTTGGGTCTCCCCTATCGACTCCACATATATTGAACTCTGGTTAACTGCTGATAAGAATTGTAACTGTTCGTGCATGCTTATTATTGTTCAACTCACTAGGCTTTTTGGCCTAACACTTGTTTAGTGTCGATGTGTATCTCAGGTTCTAGCGGAGCCGGTCCTAAGCAGGCTTAGTTGCTTTGGGGTGAGAGCTTCGGGATTTTGCACATGGACGCATTATACTTTTGAAAATGAACCGTTTGGGTTTATAGATGACAACCCTTTTGTAATCCCTTTTCTAGTTGTAGAAATTAGATTAGTTGGTTGTTATTTATTGTCCGTTAAATTACATTTGTAATTAAACAGGTTGTTTATACATTTCCCCATTTTTGGGAGGCTCTTGCTATGGCAATTTTAGTATACCTCATGTCCGTGTTTTTCGGATTTTTGTTATCCCTATTTTTAGGGTGTTACACTAGGCTTTTTGGCCTAACACTTGTTTGGTGTCGATGTGTATCTCAGGTTCTAGTGGCGCCGCTTCTAAGCAGCCGTAGTTGCTTGGGTGAGAGCTTCGGGGGAAATGCATTTGAACATATCTTTTTGGAGAATACGTTTGGGTTATAGATGACACCCTTTTTGTAATCTCTTTTCTAGATTTAGAAATTAGATTAGTCGGTTGTTATTTATTGTCCGTTCAATTACAATTGTGATTAAACATGTTTATATATATTTCCCCATTTTTGGGAGGCTCTTGCTATGGCAATTTATATACCATTTCTCCTTTTGGGAAAGTTTTTGTTATCCCTATTTTTAGGGTGTTACAAGTTGGTATCAGAGCTTTAGTTTAAGTGAACTAGGTATTGTTTTAGCATATCTAGACTTAAGCTTTAGACTTTATAGCTTCACTATCCATTTGGAGTAAAAATTCTAGGTGGGGAGAGTGTTAGGACTTACGGAATTATGCAAATTAAGAGTTGTAATTGTGGTAACAAGAATCCTTGTGTATGATTTGTTCATAATTTCACTTAGCTACTACTATTATGAATATATTGTTACGTAAGTATGCTTGTAAATTCCATTATTATGATTGAAATGTGTATTAGTACGTACAATGAGTTCAACTCGGCTAGTCTTTTCTCAATCTCTTTTCTCGCACGTGTGTGGCAGACAGATATCAATGGTAAACAATCGGAGCAGGTTACCGAGTACGCCAGAGGGCCACGTGGAAGTGGAATCTACTACAGACCGACTTCCTTTGGTCGTAACTTCAGAGGGACCTCCCATACCCACTATATTGGGAGGAGGACCCGAACAAATTCCGCGCACGAATATTGCATATGGCAATGCGATCATGGAGGAGGTGACTATGGAGACCAGAATCAGAGACAGCATGATGTTGGTCATGAACTCGGCCATGGCCCAACAGCAAGAGTTCTTTATGAAGCTTCTGGAAGATCGAGATGCTAGTCACCGACAACCTGAGACAATGGCAGAGAATGTTGTTATGGGGTCGGGTGGTGGACCGGCCGTTGTGGTGACTGAGGATCAAACAGAGAACGGAAGTAAGGGGAAAGCCAAGGGATGTACCTACAAAGCTTTTCTTGGGTGCAACCCGAAGGAGTTTTCGGGATCCGCCAATGCGGTTGTGTATATGTATTGGCTCAAAGAGGTAGAGATAGCTTTCAAGTCTAGCGAATGTGATGTCTCACAATGGGTGAAGTTTGCTTCCCAACTACTGAGGGGTGAGGCCTTGATTTGGTGGAACCTTACCCGGTCCGCCCTCACTCCCGAAGTGTTGTCTAAGTTGACTTGGCCTATGTTCAAACAGAAAATCATGGACAAGTACTGTAGTGAGAGATCGTTGGACAAGCTGGAAGAAGAATTTAGAGGTTTGAGAAAAGGGGCTCTGTCTGTCACCGACTACTCCAAGCTTTTCTTGGAAAAGCTAAATTTGGTGGGACATATCGTCCCGGATGAGAGATCAAAGATCAAGGCTTATCAGCAAGGACTGCCAGCCAGGATGAGGACAGCAGTAAGGAGTGCTAGGAGGCTGACCCTTCAGGATGTGATTGAGGAGTCTTATCTGATAGAGGATGATATGGAGGCAGGGAAAGATGAAAGAGTTGCAATAGGAGAAAAGAGGAAGTGGGAAGGTTCGTCTAGGCCGATTCGTTAATCTAAGCCATTCACGGGAGGAAGGGTTGGTGATAATCGTCGTGAGGCACGATGGTGCCACAAGTGCAAAGTCAATCACTCTGGCCCATGTGACCCAAAACCTCACTCGGGTTCTATGGACTGTGCCAAGTGTGGCAAGAAGGGCCACACAATTCGAGATTGCCCTATCCGAGGGCCGGTTTGTTTCGAGTGTCGGGAACCGGGGCATATGAAGAAGGATTGCCCAAAGCTTGTGGGCGGAAACCGAGGAAATTCTTTTGGATCGATGGCGTGGGTCGAGCAACCGTCGAGAGCGCCAAGCCGAGCATTCTGAATGACTACCGAGGAGGCGAAGGAGACCGCCGATGTTATTTCGGGTACGTTTCTAGTAGACTCCTTGCCCGCTCGTGTGTTATTTGATTCTGGAGCTACGTGTTCTTTTGTCTCGGATTTGTTCTGTAACCAATTTGTTCTCCCTATTAGTGTCCTTACCGATGCACTAGTAGTAGAGGTAGCTAATGGGGATCAAGTGATCATTCAAGATTGTTATTGTGATTGCACTCTAGAGATTGATGGGAACCCTTTTGGAGTAGACTTACTACCCATGGCAATAGGTGGGTTCGACGTAGTCATAGGCATGGATTGGTTGATGAGACATAAGGCTGACATCTTTTGCTCCAAAAAGATGATCCAAGTGCCTTTGCCGGGAGGTGGTGTAGTCACCATCTGCGGGGAGAAAGGAAAGAGAAGTAACCCTATTATCTCCTCCCTTAAGGCTCGTAAGTTTCTAGCGAAGGGTTACCCTTCGTACCTGGCTTATGTGGTGGACGCAAAGAAAGAGAAGAAGTCAGTAGAGGACGTGATGATCGTACGATAACTCGGACGTATTTCCGGAAGATTTACCCGGGATACCGCCGGAACGTCAAATGGAGTTTCAAATTGACCTCACTCCGGGAGCGGCTCCAATAGCTCGTGCACCCTATCGTTTGGCTCCGACAGAAATGCGGGAGATGATAACGCAACTTCAAGAGCTGCTCGAGAAAGGATTCATTCGACCGAGCTCGTCACCTTGGGGAGCTCCGGTCTTATTTGTAAAGAAGAAAGATGGATCCATGCGGATGTGCATCGACTATCGAGAATTGAATAAGGTCACGGTGAAGAACAAGTATCCTCTACCGCGCATCGACGATCTCTTCGATCAACTTCAAGGCGCGGGATGCTTTTCAAAGATCGATCTTAGATCCGGTTATCATCAAAGTCAGAGTGAAGAAGGAAGACATACCGAAAACGGCTTTTTGGACGAGATATTGTCATTACGAGTTTTTGGTGATGCCCTTTAGATTGACCAATGCGCCGGCCATATTTATGGATCTGATGAACCGCGTGTGTCGCCCATTCTTGGACAAGTCCGTGATTGTCTTCATCGACGATATTTTAATCTACTCAAAGGATGAATCCGAGCATGGGGAGCATTTGCGGGAAGTGTTAGAAGTTCTGCGAAAAGAGAAGTTGTACGCAAAGTTTTCGAAGTGCGAATTTTGGCTCAAAGAAGTGCAGTTCTTGGACCATGTGGTGTCTAAAGATGGGGTGAAGGTAGATCCAGCAAAGATAGAGGTGATGATGAGTTGGGAACTGCCAAATAAATAAAACTACAACTCCTGTTTCATTCTGTTTCTTCTTAGTTCACCCGATAAACGATTCTCAGACACATCAAGTGACCCTAAGATTCTCAGGTTGCCTATCTGTTGTGGACACCCTCCAAACAGATTGTTTTGACCCAAATCTAACCCGATGGAAAGTGAAGACAATCAAAATAGTTCTTTTGGTAAAGTTCCTCTGAGATTATTTCCATAAAGTTCTAGAAGTATCAGGTTTTTGGCATGTCCTGATAGTCGAGGGTATGGTGCCTTTCGATTTGTTTTCACCTAATCTTACTTAATTACAAACGACAGATTTCCTATAAATCCAGGAATGATCCCAGAAATATAATTGGTATCAAGAGTTACCTTCATGTTTCAAGGCTCACCAATGCTTTCTCGAATCTTGTCTGTGAAGTTGTTTACAACTAGATTAAGTTCAGTTAGACCAAACAAATTTCCTATAGATGAGGAACGGTGCCTAAGATGCAGATCCAGTAGTGCGCTAGATGACCAAGGAGTGCAGCCTAGTGAACAACTTCATCCCAAAGAAGAAGTGTTGGTACAAAAACTGAAAAAGTATAAGAAAACCAAGAAAGTAATGTTGCATAACAGAGGGAAGAAAACAGAGTCATCCTAATCAAGCCATGGCAATCAAATAATCGGATGGTAATCCATTCACTGACACAACTTATATTGGCCAAGTGATGTAACCAAAAACAACTAAAAGGAACTATTAGACAAAAAAGATCTATATGAATATGAATTGAGATTTTGAACAGAAACAACAAACCAGCTTGATTGCCATTTACCGGGATTGCGGTTTACCACCATGCATGGGCTTGGCAAGCATTCAAATAAATTATTTTGTCACCATCACAACCATGTAAAAAAAGCCAATTTTACCACAAACAATGTAGGAGTTTAGAATGAAGACGCCTCCACAAATTACAAAACAAATTTAAAAAATTAATTTCAAACATAATAGTCCAGAAACAATGTACTTGAGTTGGATAGATCCATGGTCTAGGAGAAGCGCAAGAAGCAACAAATCCTGCAAAAAACAAACCATCCAATTGCCAAAGCCAACTTATAATCATATAATTTGATGATAATATTCAATGCACATTGATGTGACCTACAATTGTATTTATAACTTTTTTTTAAGTATATAATATTTAATATACGGGAAAATGCAACAAATAAACTCACACATATCCCTTGACTTCCCATGAAAGTCAAAGTCCCGGATAGTGCTAGGCCAAAGGCCCTTTGGTTATATGTATAAGTTTTTGACAAGTGAATAACATATTACTTCATGAAATTCCAGTGTACCTACATGGAAGTGAAGATATGCATGTGGATACTCTAGAAAATGTTTCTAGAGTATAAACACAAAAAAATGTTACTTTTTGCTCCCCCTGAATTTATTATTATTATTATTATTTTGCCTAAGGTAGTATATACTATGGTTGACAATTCTGGATCACCACTATTTAAAACCAATACTTAAATTTGGAATGATGAAAGAGGAGATGATTTTAAGATTAATAATGAAGGTTCATAATCATTATTTCAAATAAAACATCATTAGCTATCTTTTGGTTGTTTCATCTACAAAAAAACACCTAAAGAGCTCCATATAGCCGGGGAAAGAAAAACCTGATTTTCATGTAGAAATTGAACATCTTTAATTAAAGAAAGCAAGTCCCCGGTCATCAGAAGACATGCACGAGTATCCCAGATCTAAGGACAACACTAATTCGTTGGTTTAACCTAGTATCTGGTATGTAGAAAATAGAAGCGATAACTTAAGGAAGAATATCAAACCAACCATTGCAAATCTCTTCAAGATTCGAAGGAAGAACTTTGTTGAGCTCAGGATAACTGAAGGGAAGAAACTGCTGCATAAACTGTCAAAAATGATAAAAAAAAAACAAGTCAAACATACACAAAATATTACAAACAGAAATTAATGAGAGCACCACGATGGAATGCGAACAATATAATACGAAAGCAGGAAATTCCAGCCCGTGTGAGAGAACTCTTGAGCATTGTTTCTCAATTAGCCATATGACGATCCGCATGCAACATCAACCACACGGAAAGAAAGGGATAGAAAGTCGAAGTCCATCACTGAAAATTGAAGGAATAGAAAATTCAGTAACATGTGTGTGTGTGGAACACCAAACATCATAATCAATGTGGCAATTTCAAGCAGACCCCTAAATTTTCAGAAATAAGGTGTACAGTACTTACGATGGATAGAAAGGACAAACAAAGACGGAAAAACAGAGAAAAGAGCCACCACCTTTGGCATCAATGGAATGCATTTCTAAGGAATTTCTGGTGGTTCATGATCATGAGGTCTAAGATCATCTCCAACACTTGTGCTATTTTAGAACTTTTGGAGATTTGGAAAAAGTTTGCTCGAACAACGACACTGAACTCTCCTCTAAAATAGAGGAAAATATGATAGAAAATGAAGAAATCTCCAAATTTGGAAAAAAAAAAGAGAGAAATATAGCATACCTGTTGGAGATGCTCTAACAAAACGACATACTATTGGGCTTTAAGAAAAAAGTGAGATCTTTTGACAGTACCAGATTTAAATATGAAGATATCCATATTAAACCATATTCTGGGACAGACCAACAGAGATGACCAAGGTGCATCCTAGCTAACAGCTTCTATTCCAAAGAATAGTGCTGGTACAAAAACTGAAAACGCATAAATACTCCAAAACAGAAGAAAAAAGAGAATTTCCCAATCGCATCATCCAAATCAAGCCATGATAATCAAATCATCTGGTAGGTAATCGATTCGCACACACAACTTAAAATGCTCAAGTCATGTAACCAAAGAAAAGCTAAAAACAACTATTAAACAAAAATATCTACAATATGAATTGAGAATTTTGAACAGAAACGACAAACCAGCTCATTTACCATTTACCTGGATTGCAGATTACCACCATGCATGTGATCTGCAAGAAATGCATTCAAAAAAATATACATTCATTTTGCCACCATGACAACCATGGACAAGAAAAGGCGAACTTTGACCACAAACAATACACGAGTTAAGAATCAGGGTGATTAACATAAGTTCGTGGCCAAGATTTGAATCAGGCCGTATGAGGAGCTTCAAGATTTCAACGGTTACTTTCTGTAAGACATTATAATTTAGAAACAACTTGAACAAAACTAAATAACCAATACCATGATACTATCAACTTACCAATATTCAGTTTCAGCCATGCCATCTATGTAAATGAGTAATTGAATAGATGATCGAATCCTCAATACTATGGTTTAATTGAAGACGCTGCTTCCAACATCAATCCGCCACTACACAAGGACTTCTTGCATTACTGCAGAATTGCATTGAACAAAAATGCCAATAAAACCTAAATCACCGCCAATCTCCTAGCATAGCAGGTGAAGAAAAACCCTAATAAATAATCTCTTATTTTGGGGGTTGTAGGATCCTCAGAGACGTTAGAGGTATATATAGGTTTAATGTCAACAATTTCGTTTTCCATAATCTTTTAATTGACCCTTTTTCTACAATATTATTTTAATACTTTCCTTTTTTTAATCTGCAGAAAATCTAAATAAAAATAAAATATACGGTAAAAAAATATAAACTTCTGACTTTATCTAAAAGATTTTGAGAAATCTTTCCGTTTTATCAGTACACGACTGATATTTAATATATAATGCTAAATGAGATTCAGTAGGGTTTGGTAGTTTTTTTATAAACATATTTTATTTTTACCTTAATAATAATAGTTATTAAAATCATTTCGTTTTTTAATTATTTATTAATTTATAAGATGTATTATTATGTTTAGTTACAAGCAAAAGGTTTACGACCCCGCATATATTTTACGAGTTTTAGAGCATCGTCAGCAATTATATTCGTATTTTCTTGAAAAATAAACTATTAAGAGTTAAAATCTCTACATTAAAATTCCATTCAGATCCAAAATCTATTCTTTTTTTGATGTTATAACATTTATTAGATTATTAAAATAATCGATACATTAAATAAAATATTATTTCTCTCGCTTAAACATTTTACTTTAATATTTTTTATTGGTGGAAATATTAAAATATTATTTCTCTTTCTTAAATAGTGGATTTTAAAGATTTATTTAAATTTGAAGATTTTTATCCTCTATCTCTTCTTTTCTCTATTTTATCATACAATACAACATAGCTTTTGGAGCAAAAAGAAATTTTTTAAACCACCAAAATTTCTATTTTAACATAGTTGTTGGTATGGTATTAAAATATCTCCAACAACTATGCTCCATTTATTATAGAGTATAAAAAGTCAAAATTTTATAAATATACTTGCATCCAATTCTGACAACTATTTTATTTTGGCAATTCTAAGGGGGCGTTTGGTTCGCAGAATGATTTCTGAAGGAATGGAATCTATCTAAGGAATTGGAATCTGGAAGGAATTACACTAACAAATTAGTATTATAGCTTACAATAGTAACTCATTGTTCATCACAGTCGCTAAACTGAAAACCCGAAATAGACCAAGGTCATAAGAACGAGATGCTTACCTTAACTATTGAGAGACCGAGATGTACCCTAACTCGACAGCAGAGGGGCAGAGGGACAGAGGGCAGAGGTTGTCGATTTCAGCACAGAGCAGATGCAAAATAAGTCTCTAACGTACCGTTGAAGAAACAATGTTGGAATCTGGTATTGAACAATCACATATTTTGATGGTTATCCCTATCAATTAACCCTTTCTATATAAGATTCTACATTGTTTATTAACAATACATTGTTTATTAACAAATAGATGAACTATTGAAAGAATGGCATCACCAAAATCGAAATCCAAGGCAGAACTCATGTTCATAAATGAAGTAAACATCATAACTCAAAAAGTGAAACAAACAAATGTCTATAAATTTTAAGAACAATACATCTTCTATATGATGCCAAAATAATCCACATATGCATATAAGAACCTTTATATAATAATATTCAAAATGCATATCGAAGGCCTTACTTGCAACGGATGATCACTGGAATAGGTTTCAGAGACTTTGGTCCATTTCTTATCCCACTTTTGTGAGGAGAAGTCTACACATTAAAACAATAAACAAAATCATTCGAAGAACCGTGTAAATAGGTCAAAGGATCGTCAAACTTTGCTCTGTTCAATGCCTTGAACAAAAATTTTCCTTAAGAAAAAGGGAAAAGAATTTGAGGAACTCAGTAGGACTCGTGTAAACAGGTCAAAGGAACAACCACAACAAAGTCTACAAAAGCCACAAAATCAGTAGGAATCGTGTAAACACGTTTGAGGAACTCAATAGGACTCGTGGAAACAGAAATCGACAGATTTGAAATTAAATTGCTTACCTGTTCGAGCTGAGAACTGGAACAGCAGCTAAAGCTGAGAACTGGAACTCGAACTGGAAAGACGATTGCACGACACTATTTGAGCTGGAACGACGATTGCTTTAAATATATGATACCTAGTTGGTGGCAACAAGAGTAATCAACGAGAGTAAACAACCAAGAATCAAATCATGTAAATTGGAACTGGGAGACGATTTGCACGGCGATTTTCACGACGGCGTGAGGATGAGAGATGAGCGACGGCAAGGTTACGTCGCCTGAGGATGAGAGATGAGGGTGTTCTTAGGGCTCCGATCATGTAAACTGCATATCTTTTGATTTTGATTTTTTTTTTTTTTTTAAGTCTTTAGATACGTTTGTGAAAGCGTAACTAAATATTTATCTAATATTAAGAAATATAAAAAAGAAAAAATAATCTTTAGAGACGCTTGTTAAAGCGTTAGTGAATCTTGACCTCATTTTTTTAGAGGTTTTTCTTACAAAGTGTCTCTAATACTTTTAGATACGCTTTTCATATTGTATAATATGTTTGAAAATTCTTCTCTAAAACTCATCCTACTTTCAGCAACTTTTCATATTTTTGTCATCCAATTCCTTCCCTAAAAAACATCTTTAGATACACTTTCAAAACCTTCTCTGAAGGTTCCTTCTCTAAAACCCTTTTTTCTTGTGGCGTCCATATAGCCGGGGAAAGAAAAACCTGATTTTCATGTAGAAATTGAACATCTTTAATTAAAGAAAGCAAGTCCCCGGTCATCAGAAGACATGCAAGAGTATCCCAGATCTAAGGACAACACTAATTCGTTAGTTTAACCTAGTATCTGGTATGTAGAAAATAGAAGCGATAACTTAAGGAAGAATATCAAACCAACCATTGCAAATCTCTTCAAGATTCGAAGGAAGAACTTTGTTGAGCTCAGGATAACTGAAGGGAAGAAACTGCTGCATAAACTGTCAAAAATGATAAAAAAAAAAAACAAGTCAAACATACACAAAATATTACAAACAGAAATTAATGATAGCACCACGATGGAATGCGAACAATATAATACGAAAGCAGGAAATTCCAGCCCGTGTGAGAGAACTCTTGAGCATTGTTTCTCAATTAGCCATATGAGGATCCGCATGCAACATCAGCCACTACTTTCTGCAAACAAAAAAAATCCACATTACAAAACACCACACGGAAAGAAAGGGATAGAAAGTCGAAGTCCATCACTGAAAATTGAAGGAATAGAAAATTCAGTAACATGTGTGTGTGTGGAACACCAAACATAATCAATGTGGCAATTTCAAGCAGACCCCTAAATTTTCAGAAATAAGGTGTACAGTACTTACGATGGATAGAAAGGACAAACAAAGACGGAAAAACAGAGAAAAGAGCCACCACCTCTGGCATCAATGGAAATGCATTTCTAAGGAATTTCTGGTGGTTCATGATCATGAGGTCTAAGATCATCTCCAACACTTGTGCTATTTTAGAACTTTTGGAGATTTGGAAAAAGTTTGCTCGAACAACGACGCTGAACTCTCCTCTAAAATAGAGGAAAATAGGATAGAAAATGAAGAAATCTCCAAATTTGGAAAAAAAAAAAAGAGAGAAAATATAGCATACCTGTTGGAGATGCTCTAACAAAACGACATACTATCGGGCTTTAAGAAAAAAGTGAGATCTTTTGACAGTACCAGATTTAAATATGAAGATATCCATATTAAACCATATTCTGGGACAGACCAACAGAGATGACCAAGGTGCATCCTAGCGAACAGCTTTTATTCCAAAGAATAGTGCTGGTACAAAAACTGAAAACGCATAAATACTCCAAAACAGAAGAAAAAAGAGAATTTCCCAATTGCATCATCCAAATCAAGCCATGATAATCAAATCATCTGGTAGGTAATCCATTTGCACACACAACTTAAAATGCTCAAGTCATGTAACCAAAAAAAGGCTAAAAACAACTATTAAACAAAAAATATCTACATGAATATGAATTGAGAATTTTGAACAGAAACGACAAACCAGCTAATTTACCATTTACCGGGATTGCAGATTACCACCATGCATGGGATCTGCAAGAAATGCATTCAAAAAAATATACATTCATTTTGCCACCATCACAACCATGGACAAGAAAAGGCGAACTTTGACCACAAACAATACACGAGTTAAGAATGTAGACACCTCCACAAAGAACAAAATAATTTAGAAAGTTAATTTTAAACATACTTCTCCACAAAAATCGTACTTGAGTTGGCTAGAGAACAAGAAGCAACACATCCTGCATAAAGCAGGACCATCCAATTACCAAAGCCAACTTATAATCTTGACGTTCAATGTACATTGATGTGACCTACAATTGTATTTATAAGTTTTAGACAAGTGAATGGCATATTACTTCATGAAATTCCAATGTACCTATATTACATGAAATAGAATGGACAACCAATGAACCAAAGCCATGAACTCAACCTTTGGCATCCGGGAAAAGGCTCATCATGAGGTCTAACAAAATTGCTGACTAGCATGCCCTACAAAAAGGTGAAACCGTTTTGAGCAAGGTTACTGGATATGAATATATATGAAGAACTGGAAATAACTAAAGAAGCAAAAATCACATCTAAAAACAAAAAAAAAAGTTATGGAGAACGACCAATGCCATACTCGAAACTAATTGTCAGGATAAAACCATATTTAGAGACAGACAAACCAACATAGTCCAAGGTGCAGCCTACCGAACAACTTCTGGCTCCAAACAAGATGTGCTAGTAAGAAACCATGGACATGTTAATGCAACACTGGTGTACATGATATAAACAGAGGGGAAAAAAGAATTTCCCCAAAAATCAAAGCATGATGATCAAATTATCCAGAAGGTCATCAACCATTCCCTGACAAAACTCTAAAAGGTCAAGTCATTTAGTGAAAAACATGTTAAGAAAATATAAATATGACGAAAGAGAATCTATATACAAACAGAGTATTTAAGAAAGGCTTTGATAATGTATCAAATCAATAGAGAGATATTTTCTGGAAAATCTGGCCTTTGATTAGAAGTGATTAATTAAGTAAGACCGTTAAAACCCAAGGAGGGATTAAACGCCATCCATTTACTAACACATTTTGAAATAATTTAAAGTGGAGAATAGCTCGCTCCTTTCAACATCTTTCTGTTGGGAGCCATTATAAAATATTTTCCTTATGTCCTCTGTTTGATTAATTAATATAGGAATGATCCCAGACAAATTAATGGTTAACATCAAGATAACACTTATGGAGAAATAAGAGTAAAAATGGTTAATATCAAGATAACACTGACGGAGAAATAAGAGTATCAGGAGGAGGAGGAGATGTAAACAATGTAAGTTGAAGGCAGAAGTGGCTGATTCTAGTCGCTTGTTGAATTCCCCGAATCAGGGTGATTAACATAAGTTCGTGGCCAAGATTTGAATCAGGCCGTATGAGGAGCTTCAAGATTTCAACGGTTACTTTCTGTAAGACATTATAATTTAGAAACAACTTGAACAAAACTAAATAACCAATACCATGATACTATCAACTTACCAATATTCAGTTTCAGCCATGCCATCTATGTAAATGAGTAATTGAATAGATGATCGAATCCTCAATACTATGGTTTAATTGAAGACGCTGCTTCCAACATCAATCCGCCACTACACAAGGACTTCTTGCATTACTGCAGAATTGCATTGAACAAAAATGCCAATAAAACCTAAATCACCGCCAATCTCCTAGCATAGCAGGTGAAGAAAAACCCTAATAAATAATCTCTTATTTTGGGGGTTGTAGGATCCTCAGAGACGTTAGAGGTATATATAGGTTTAATGTCAACAATTTCGTTTTCCATAATCTTTTAATTGACCCTTTTTCTACAATATTATTTTAATACTTTCCTTTTTTTAATCTGCAGAAAATCTAAATAAAAATAAAATATACGGTAAAAAAATATAAACTTCTGACTTTATCTAAAAGATTTTGAGAAATCTTTCCGTTTTATCAGTACACGACTGATATTTAATATATAATGCTAAATGAGATTCAGTAGGGTTTGGTAGTTTTTTTATAAACATATTTTATTTTTACCTTAATAATAATAGTTATTAAAATCATTTCGTTTTTTAATTATTTATTAATTTATAAGATGTATTATTATGTTTAGTTACAAGCAAAAGGTTTACGACCCCGCATATATTTTACGAGTTTTAGAGCATCGTCAGCAATTATATTCGTATTTTCTTGAAAAATAAACTATTAAGAGTTAAAATCTCTACATTAAAATTCCATTCAGATCCAAAATCTATTCTTTTTTTGATGTTATAACATTTATTAGATTATTAAAATAATCGATACATTAAATAAAATATTATTTCTCTCGCTTAAACATTTTACTTTAATATTTTTTATTGGTGGAAATATTAAAATATTATTTCTCTTTCTTAAATAGTGGATTTTAAAGATTTATTATATTTAAATTTGAAGATTTTTATCTTCTATCTCTTCTTTTCTCTATTTTATCATACAATACAACATAGCTTTTGGAGCAAAAAGAAATTTTTTAAACCACCAAAGTTTCTATTTTAACATAGTTGTTGGTATGGTATTAAAATATCTCCAACAACTATGCTATAATCCATTTATTATAGAGTATAAAAAGTCAAAATTTTATAAATATACTTACATCCAATTCTAACAACTATTTTATTTTGGCAATTCTAAGGGAGCGTTTGGTTCGCAGAATGATTTCTGAATGAATGAAATCTATCTAAGGAATTGGAATCTGGAAAGAATTGGAATGAAATGTTATCAGGTTTGACCAAATGTTTGGTTGGCAGGAATGGAATGTAATCAGTCAAATAAATTGGAATCTGTCTGTTTGGTTTGTAAAGGAATTGAAATTAAATTATGAAAAATGACAAAAATACCCTTTTATGTTTATTTTTTATTTTTTTAAATGCCGAGAGAGAGAGAGAGAGTAGAGAGGGGGGGAGAGGGGGGAGAGATTATGAGAGAGGAAGCGGAGAGAGAGAGGAGAGAGGGATTATGAGAGAGGGAGCGGGTAGAGAGGAGAGAGATAGAGAGAGAGAGGGAGAGGAGAGAGATAAGAGAGAGAGGGGAAGGAGAGGAGAGAGAAGAGAGATAAAGGAGAAAAAGAGGAGAGAGAAAGGAAAAAGATAGGAGAGAGAGAGAAGAGAGAGAGAGAGGAGAGAGAGAGGGGGGGGGGAGGGGAGAGAGAGAAAGGAGAGAAAGGAGAGAGAGGAGAGTGATAGGACAGAGAGAGGGGAGAGAGAGAGGAGAGAGAAGGTTTTTAGAAAAGGTAAGGAGGGTATTTGTGTCATTTTGAGAAAATATGATGGAATGGAATTCAATTCCATCCATTTTAAGAAGAAATGACCAAATCCATGATTAAAGGAATTCATGGAATTCAATTTCATTCCATTGGTAACCAAACAGTAGGATGGAATTTGGTCAATGGAATTGACCATTCCAATTCCATCAGATTCCGGCGGAATTCAGCGAACCAAACGCCCCCTAACATTAGTTGTATTAATAAAATATTATTTTTCTCTCATGTACATTTATTTTAATACAACTTATTGTTGAGAAATAATTAAAAAAATATTTCTCTCTTCTCTATGTGGTTTAGAGATTTCTCCAAATTTAGAGTTTTGTAACTCAATGATCTTCTTTTCTCTATTTTATTATATCATTTAGCATAGCTTTTGAAGCATAAAACTTCAATTTTTTATACTTTAGCATTGATGTGGAGATGCTCTTAGAGCATACACAGTGTGGTTTTTAAGAGGATTTTTAAAAAGCAAAAACCTTCTTTTGAGGTTTTCACATAGTGGAGAGGTTTTTCACTTGAGGTTTTTCGTCATAAGTCGTAACTGCATGACTTGCTTTTTTCGTAGGTTTTTCGTATTTAATCAGTTTTAACTTTATAGAATTTTATAAAAGTTTCGTATTTAATCAGTATTTTTATTAACCATATTTCTAATGACCCAATTTTTATTTTCGGGTTATACATACTTTTAAGTTTAACATTTTTTAATTTTTATTTTACATATTTTTTATACAACTTTTATATTTTTCTTAATAACCTATTTTTTATTAATTTTATTGTACATACTTTTATGTATTTGTATGAATTTTAATGTATTTATTTTTATAAATAAGAATAAAAATGATATAAAGTTAAAATGGTGGAAACCTGAATAGTTTAAAAAATAATGAAAAAACTTGGATAAGGTTTTTCACATAGTAGAGGTGCATAAAGATTTTTAAATAGTTAAGATGACAATAATATGTAAAAAAAACTATGAAAAACTTTGATGAAAAAATCATACACTGTAGATGCTCTTAGGGTTTTAAAAAAAGGGGTCGCACAAATACAAAAGATCTTTAATAATTTATACAAAATTATTTAATTGAACATTTTTAAATGCAAAACCATTACAAATATAATTTTAAATCGATGATATCTGGCAGGTTATGTTGATCACTAGTTGCCATCCCACAATATCAAGGCTAAACAATTATTACTAGTTATTAAATAAACAAAACTATTCGAAACCCCTCAAACTAAACAAAATCATCTAATTATTGTATTCTATTGACTTGAACATATAAAAAACATCAAAAATTATTGTATTCTAATCAATTGAACATATAAAAAACATCAAATAAACATAAACACGTCTTTTAGCCCTTGTGGATTTGTTGTACTTCCCTAAATCCGAATGTATGTAATTAACCGGTAATTAAACTTTAAAACCGAAATGATTAATTCGATAATGAACTGGTAATTAATATATTAGTTATTCGTATTCAATACGTATGATTATGGGGTTACAAACTCGAAACAATGCACGGCGCGAGTACCTGCGGCACAACCCGTCGGGGTCATTGGATCAAAACTAAAATTAGCAAAAACGAAGCTGCACGAGTGGTCGACTTCAATAGTTTTAATATTTAAGTCAATTTCTCTATTTCCAATTGTCTAGCAGATCCCTTTTCTTATCGGGTGGTCGACTCCAATAGTTGGCAAATGGAATTTTTCCATGCTGACAAAAGAAAGTAGGAGTGTAGGACACTATATATTTGTAGTGTTCAATTTGACAAAAGAAAGTAGGAATTTTTCCATTTCCTTTTTTCTTTTCTTTTGTTTTATTAGGTTTGTTTTTATTTTTTTTATTTTCTATCTTTAACACATTGTTTTTTTTTGGAAAGTAGTCCTAGACTATGCCTAGACTAATCCCTTGGCAAATTATTGACCATAAGACATCAGCCCTGATTAAACCTCAATGGCCACAATTGTTGTGTACGTCTGGATTCGAACCTTGGACAGATGAGATATTCCACCACATCCGTCAGGGCCTTAACCAATACGCCACAATCCTTATGGCTATCTTTAACACATCTTCCCCACTCTTCTCAGGTCGACAATATATATCCCCACTTTGTCTGGTCTTCTCCTCCGGCAAAGCAGCCAAGATCTAAATAAAAAACTAAAACCCTAATTAAAATAACAAACATACATGAAGATGTTGGTTATGGTTGTTCATTAATAAGATATACACACATAAAACACGATACAAAAGTGTCACTCATGACATTGGTGCTAGAAAGATAATTAGTTCAAAGCACTGATCTTGAAGCAAGAAAACCCGATTGGTAAGAGCCTGGGGACTTCATAGCGGTTGCCCGGGTTCGAGCCCCACTCACAGCATTGTGGCCACGGGATGAATGCCCGTGGGCCATAGGCCTGTTTTCCAGGAGATTAGTCCGGACACAAAGTGATCTGGGATACTCCTTTACCAAAAAAAAAAAAGTGTCACTCTACATGAAGCAAGAAGCCATGCATCCTACAAAGTAGAACATCATCTAACCAACCAACGTAAAAATCCTAAAAAATGATGACAATAGTCAATGTGCATTTGATATTATGTTGTTTAGAAATTTGTTGGATAAATGAATAGCAGATGACTTGAAATTCCAATGTGGAAACCAGGGGTGATGATTCAAAATCTAGATTTTACTAAAAATTAAATGGTTAAAGAACATCGCATACCTTTCTTTCGGTTGCAAGACCAACAAATTAAAATTATCATGGATCATAAACAAAAGCCATCATCAATTAAGGTACGACTTCCAGATAAAAGTCCAGCAAAAAAAAGAGCAGATAAAGTATACAAGCATGAATATATTACTGCATAACTAACGTAACAAAAACATAAATAAAACAAGAAGTAATGACAACATTATCCGAGTCAAACCGTGATATAATCACATCAAGAGTTCATGATCAATGTCAGGCGCCTGCACCAGTGAACCGTGGAAGACAAAGAGCATCTGGTAGCCGCACTACTCAACCAATGCCTACCGACGATTATGGAGGCACCTATGGACATTATACTTTTGATTTAAATGTTGACCTGAACGAGTAACAATGTATGTAATTAACGTATTAATTATAATGAATAATGTTCGTGTATCATGATAGTAAACAAAACATTTTTATTACTTAACCCAAGGATATAACCGAGCAACGGAAGTCTATTGACTACTACATGAGAAGGTTAATTTAAACAAAGCTCTAAATATAGAACCAAAAGGTAAACTAATGTCCCTTTGGGTAGAGAGCTTTACATCTAATGATCAAATCAACCTTTTCATTAATCATGTCCTCTATGCGGAGATAGGTTTCTTTGATATTCTTTATTTTTTTATGCTCTTCCTTGATCTCTCTCTGCAACACCGTCACCGTCTGCTTCTTTCTCTCGGCGACAGTTTCTAACTCTATCTGCTCGGACCTGTTCTTCAGCCATAGGTCTTTGAGCTTGGAAATCTCCACCTCTGCTTGTCGTATGGATTCCCTCTTCCCCGCCGGCATCGTTTCAGAAGGTGTATGGTTACGCGAAGGGGGGCCTTCGTATTCATGTGTCTCTACATACCAGTCATATGCGTCGTCAAATTCCTGTTTCTCCTCCTCCGTTATTGCATAATCGGCTGAAGTTCTTCCAAAGTTACTCCACTCCTCATCCGTTTGGGGTGGTTTCCAACCTAGCCTTGAACTTCCATCCATCAATGGTTGATGCGAACGAGAAGTTCCAGCCATGTAAGAACTAATTGTTAAATTACTCTATGGTTTACAACAACTCAACCATGGGGTACTTATAGCCTTTCAGGCGGAGGTGCGCTAGGTCCGCAATGGCGGAGGTGCGCCAGATCCGCAATGGCGGACCTGCAATATTCGCCTGCAAGATTCCCCTGAAAAGGTGCAAGTTTATCTTGACCTAATCTAGGTCCGCAATTGAATCTAGGTCCGCAATGGCGTACCTAGAACTACTTTTTTGGCTATAAATATTCACCTTATTTCCAACTTATAAGTCACCCCATCCACACACCACTTTCATCAACTAATATCTTATGGCCGAAAACCGAGCCTCTTCTTCGAACCCCCCCTCCTCACAAACAATGCCGGAAAGGATGAGACAATCCGTAGAAAAAGCTGAGGCAAGGATCGAGGAACTCAGTCAAAGGTGGAAACAAATTCTGGCCAAGAAGGAAGGGTACTTGAGAAGGATGGAGGAAGACAAGGAAGCGATAAAAAGATTGAAGCGGGAGATAAAAGATAAGGAAGACCGTATTCGTATCGACAACGAACGAACGAACAAGTGTATCCAAGAGTTCGCAGTCATGCAGGCTGAGATAAATGAGAAACAAAATTGAATTGATCAATGTAAAGCACTTTATCCTTAGATTGTGCAAGTGTTTTTGACCATTTCGTATCTGGACCATTTCGTATCTGGACTTTATCGTACCTTTTCGTTGTTCTAATTTCTTCGTTAATAAAACAGTTCAGTATTTGGTGTGTTTTGATGAGTTAAATTCGTAGATGTATAATAAGGTTTAGTAGATGTAACATGAACGAACTAAATAAAAAATAGTTTGTACAATAATCTTTAAACACTATGTACTAAACATCGGACGATCCAACCTCCCTGAAAGCCCATATAACATCCGCCATCTCATACCGCCACCGCCTACAGTCATTGGATGTATCCGTGCTAGATGGATGTCTCCCCTGCACCAATTCACTGAGAAATTTACAGGCCCATGGACCACAATCGCCAAGCGGTCCCGTCTGTTGTGGCACATCATTCGCGTATTCCCAAGTGTAGGATTTAAAAAACGCTCGTGTACGCGAATGTTCACCCAAAGCCGTCAACAATTGGGGCATCCTGATAGCGAATTCGCTCATCATTTCTCTAAAGGATGCCTCCAAGGTGGGAACCCTGAAACTGTCATATATGGTCAATTTCGCGGAGTTTAGATTGAACAACCCAATTACCCAATGTTTATTACTTATACACATTGGAATGAACACCTGAAGCATAAAAAAATTATATGTCAGTTATATAAATTCGAAATTTCTTAAATAATATACATGTAAACTGTTATTCATACTTTATTGATGGTGCCCCATGCTGAAAAACCAGCACTTCCTTGTGCACCATTGCACTGCTGAGTCAGGTATGAAAGATCTTTAAGCTCAGTCATGTAGTACATGAAGTCTGGTAGCATGATGGACCAATCAGCCAGGGTTGAGCGTGACTCCAGATGAAGTCGGACCCATACCTCGATGTGCTATTAATAAACAATAACATGTTAAGCATGAGTTACAAACTATTATTAATAAAATTATATTAACTAAAACAAATAAGTACCTCCGTGTCAAAATATCCACTATCTTCAAAGCCCAATAGTTTCCCCCAAAAGGTACGATGTACAGGCCGGATCAGTAGAAGTGTCAGTCTCACAGCCTCAGGCAACGTGCCATTCCGATACAGGCTCTCCACCACCTCAGATCCCTTCTGTGACCCCTTCTGCTTACCTTTCGCTTTTTTTTGTCTTGCGACTGGGGGTGTAGAATCAGGAAGGACGGTGTATGGAGAGTTTTGCAATTGGGAAGGATGTCGTAGACGATCCCCCCTTCGAAGGTTTTCCTGTATACGTGGTCTCGGAGCCATGCTGGGGGTGGTCTAGGAGTAACGAACTGGGAACTGTCGTCCACCCCTATACCGAACGATAGTGACATATCCGGGCCAACCATACCAAATGTCCCTGTCATGTCTGGGCCACCAGAACCTGGCATACCTGACACTCCCTGCATAATGAAATAAATAAATATCTTTCCAATATCATTGAAAAAAAATAAGTTAAACATTAACCGATTGATAATATTTACCGTGGGCATCTGTGAGGGGGAAAAAGCGTACGACGGATCCGGAATACTGGGTGACGAAACCCAAGGGTCGTACGGCGTTTCTTGCTGTGGTGGGGGTTGTTGCTGTGGTGGATGAGAGGATAGCTACGTACAAGTATTAATTGTTAATGAACGTTCTTAAGTTTAAAATTAAACACATAACTAAAATTAAATACTTACATGCCACTGCTGCATCTCACGATACATCGCCTGTATATGAGTATACACATCCGTTTGACCACCCCGCCACACATTTATGTCATTAACTGTTCCCTGTACTTCACTAACTGTTCCTTGTACTTGACTAACAGTGCCCTCCAGGGTGGTCAAACGATCCCAATATGCAGTATAGGGATCACTGGTAGGCATACTCATATGTGGGGGCTCATGCTGGGGTCCCTGATGGATCTGTGGGCCGAAGTCCCCACTCACACCAGCGTCGTGGACGACACCAGAACCGTCACCACCAGTGTCATGGTGGAAACCAACACCGTCACCACCAACGTCGGGGTGGAAACCACCATCGTCGTCGTCGTCATCGCCCTCGTCGTCATCGTCCTCGTCGTCATCATCGTCGTCATCGTCACCATCACCGGAGACTCTCGTCCTCTTTATCTCCTGCTCCTCCATCCCCTGGAAATATCGGTGGCTAATCTGATACCACTGAAATGCCTCCTCCTGAGGGGTAGCCACAAGAGGTCCGATGGGTGGCCGACTATCCTGGTATTCATAATCTATAATGTTAGTTTTTAACGTTAAAATAATCAATATTTTAAAGTATTTAAAAATACGTACCTCTGACGTATCAAGTAGTACCCCGACATGTTTACTGCCAAGGATAATGATCCTAGTCCAACGTATACCCCTAGGAAGCCTGGGATGCATCGTGAAAAACCTGGTAGCAGCAGGAAATGTCTCCAAGATCCAAACCTGAGAGTTACAAGTTGTTAAAATATGGAATGCATTAACCATGTATACGTATAGTAATATTAAATCAACTAACCTTGAAGGCATGTAAAAACCCTGTAAGTGTCAACTTCGACTGATCTGGTGTACGTCTCCGAATAGCACCAGACATCTGTCGAAATGTGGGTTCCCATACAAAAGAACCCCAAGGATATCGGTTAAAGAACCGATAATCCTGTGCTATAGTAAGCACGGTGGAGGAAACAGGTAAGTGGATCTGTCTACCAAGAAAAAAGACCTCCACCATCATGATCAAGCAAACACGGACAGCGTCATCGTCCGTAAGTTGATCTCCATCTCCAAGCGATGCAAATTTCGCTTCTAAATTCCGGATCAACAGCTTATCCGGATCACCAAAAAACCGACGAATAAAATGGGTGCACCTCTGCCCCTGCCTCTCCGGCAATGAGGGAAACTCTCCAAACCGGGGTCCTGTAATCAGGCAGAACTCCTCGCGCCCATATCGAAGAATATGTCCTCCAACCTGGAAGAACATGTTATGCTCGATGTCCTCCTCCGGGAAGATCTCCATTTTTAATAATGTGTACATCAGTAATGAGTCATAGAAGTAGTCCTCCATCAACAACCACGAACCAAAAACCATCTGCCTGAAGATCTCAAGCCTTTGTCCGCTCAACTTACTTTTTATTTGCTCTATCACGGTCAACTTTGACCGTAAAGTCAAGCTAGGGGCCTAAATTGTCAAATATTAAAAGTTAAAAGACATAAAATGTCTAAAATTAAAGTGTAATTAATTAATTTACGGACATAAAGTGAAACAAATTAAATTTAAGGGACCTAAAGTGTCTACAATTAATTTTAAGGGACCTAAAGTGTCTATTAATAAATTTAAGAGACCTAAATTGTAATTAATTAATTTACGGACATAAAGTGAACAAATTAAATTTAAGGGACCTAAAGTGTCAATTAATAAATTTAAGGGACCTAAAGTGTCTACAATTAATTTTAGGGACCTAAAGTGTCTACAATTAATTTTAAGGGACCTAAAGTGTCAATTAATAAATTTAAGGGACCTAAAGTGTAATTAATTAATTTACGGACATAAAGTGAAACAAATTAAATTTAAGGGACCTAAAGTGTCTACAATTAATTTTAAGGGACCTAAAGTGTCTATTAATAAATTTAAGAGACCTAAATTGTAATTAATTAATTTACGGACATAAAGTGAACAAATTAAATTTAAGAGACCTAAAGTGTCAATTAATAAATTTAAGGGACCTAAAGTGTCTACAATTAATTTAAGGGACCTAAAGTGTCTACAATTAATTTTAAGGGACCTAAAGTGTCAATTAATAAATTTAAGGGACCTAAATTGTAATTAATTAATTTACGGACATAAAGTGAAACAAATTAAATTTAAGGGACCTAAAGTGTCTACAATTAATTTTAAGGGACCTAAAGTGTCTATTAATAAATTTAAGGGACCTAAATTGTAATTAATTAATTTACGGACATAAAGTGAACAAATTAAATTTAAGGGACCTAAAGTGTCAATTAATAAATTTAAGGGACCTAAAGTGTCTACAATTAATTTTAGGGACCTAAAGTGTCTACAATTAATTTTAAGGGACCTAAAGTGTCAATTAATAAATTTAAGGGACCCAAAGTGTAATTAATTAATTTACGGACATAAAATGAAACAAATTAAAAAGGAACCTAAAGTGTCTAAATAATAATAAAAATGAATCAATAGTGTCAAATATATAAGTTTGTCGGGAACTAATTGACCTAAAGTGTCAAATAACAAAGATAAATTAACATAACAATTACTAATTATTAATTAACAATATGGAAACAAAATATAAAAAATAAAATTAAAAAAACCACCGGTCCTCCATGGCGGACCTAGGTCCGCCACCACCTGAATTCCAGGTTCGCCACCTGTGGTAGCGGAGGTGGACGTGGCGGAGGTCATTGCGGACCTAGGTCCGCCACCACCTGAATCTCCAGGTTCGCCACCTGTGGTAGCGGAGGTGGTCGTGGCGGAGGTCGTGGCGGAGATATGTGGTAGCGGAGGTGGTCGTGGCGGAGGTGGTCGTGGCGGAGGTCGTGGCGGAGATATGTGGTAGCGGAGGTGGTCGTGGCGGAGATGTGGTAGCGGAGGTAGTATGGCGGAGTTGGAGAACTTACCTTTCGGAACATGTTGCACACGTGTCGGTGTAGGGAAGCACGTAAAGATGCGATAAGTGGGTGGGGGACCAAGAAAACTTCCTTCCTTCCTTGTAATAATCACCGATCTCGTATGAGTGGGGACCAAGAAAACTAGTTTTTATGTATAAAAAGACTGAAAAGGAGGGTGTTCATATCGATGGCGGACCTGAAAAGACTGAAAAACGGCAGGTCCGCAATGGCGGACCTGCAGTCTGATGGCGGACCTAGCGATGAATCGTTACGTGACACGTGGAAAGGTGGCGGACCTGGGTCGGGTGGCGGACCTACCAACCCGACCCGTTGCGGATCTGGCTCGAACCGTCATTTTTTTTGTCATTTTTTGGCAGGTAGCGGACCTGCAGGTCCGCCATTGCGGACCTAGGTCTATTTTCGTCAAATCGGGCGAGAAATGACTAGGAGACCAATGTGGGTGTGTGATGTGGCTCTTTGAGCCAATTTCCCTTCAATTAATCTATCATTTTTTATTTTAATAAATATACATAAGACCTAATTTTACATAAATAAATATATATGACAATTATTATTTTATTAAAAAATGATTTTTTAATATTTATGTCTAAATATAATTTTTTTAGAGTATGATTGAAGTTGATTTTTTTATTTTGTTTATAGAGCCATCAAATTCGGTGTTTTTGGTGTTTTTTTAGTGCCAATGTTATAGATGGTCTAAGATCCGTCTTTTCTAAAAACAAAACCTCCTATTGGAGGTGCCCTAAAGTTTGAGGTCGAAGGTGTCTTTGATGTGCAAACCATCTGATGTTCAATTATTTTAGAGTAAATTACATTTTTGGTTCTTATGGTTATCACTCATTATCAAGTTTGGTCTATATTTTAAACTAATTACAATTCAGTCATTGTGTGCTTGCCATTTTGTTTCATTGTTGGTCCTTTTGACTAACTTCTGTTAAAAAAATTGTTAACTTAAGGGTATTTTAGTTTTTTTAAATAATTTATTTAATTTTCTATTATAAAATTAACCAAATATTTTCATTTCATTTCCTTTTTTCTTTTCTTTTCTTTTCTTTTATTAGATTTGTTTTTATTTTCCATCTTTAACACATCTTCCCCACTCCTACATCTCCCTAGGGCTGTAAACGAACCGAACGTTCAGACATCTCCCTAGGGCTGTAAACGAACCGAACGTTCAGCGAACTGTTCGGCGGCTAATTCGTTTATGTTCGTTTATTTAATAAATGAACGAACATGAACACATTTTTTTGTTCGTTTAGTTAAATGAACGAACATGAACAATGGTCTCGTTCGTTCATTTACGTTCGTGAACGTTCGTTCATTTATGTTCGTTTATGTTCGTTTATATTTGTTTTTATATATAAATATATTTATATATATTATGACATTAATGTGTTAAAGCATTAATTAAATTAATTTTTTAAAATTCCTTTTTTATACCTGCTAAGTTTATCCGTCTTTTTTATTTTTATTTTGATATGCTATTTTTTACGAATGAAATGATGAGTAACAATGGTTGTTTTTTATTCATTTGTGTTCGTTTATGTTCATTTATGTTCGTTCGTTTACGTTCTTATATGTTCGTTCGTTTAGCTCTTAATGAACGAACATAAACGAACATGAACAAACATATTTTCTTAACGAACGAACATGAACACAAAAAATTCCGTTCGTTTATCGTTCGTTTGTTCGGTTAAGTTAAACGAACGAACACAAACAAGCCTCAGTTTGTGTTCGTTTACAGCCCTACATCTTCCCACTCTTCTCAGGTCGACAATATCCCACTTTTGTCTGGTCTTCTCCTCCGGCAAAGCAGCCAAGATCTAAATAAAAAACTAAAACCCTAATTAAAATAACAAACATATATGAAGATGTTGGTTATGGTTGTTCATTAAACCCAAATTAATCCAATCAAAAAACAGATCTGAGTTGGTGACAAATTAAAGTGCCATGTTTCGAAGGCTTTAAGGTTATAGTGGTGGTTGGTGTCTTCTTTGAAACATGTTGAACGGTATGAAGCTTTACTTGATCTTCTGGTTAGGTTTGGTGAAGGTGATGATATTGGCAGGTTTTGAAAGTTAAAAAGAAACCCAAATGATAAAAGGGAAAAGTTCAAAAAACCCGACAAACTATCGTATTTCGGATGATAAAATTCCTAAATTATTTTTTTTAATGAAAAACCATTGAACTTTCTCATTTTGAATGATTAAGTCCTTAAACTGTGTTTTTGAATGAAAAAACCATTACACTTCTCATTCTGAATGATTAAGTCCTTGAAGTGTGTTTTTGAATGAAAAAACCATTACAATTTCTCATTTTGAACGATTAAGTCCTGAATATTTTTATTTCAATAAATTATAGGGAATTTAATTAAAATGGGCGTATTTCAAATCCGTATTACCCAAATACCCCAAATCTCGTTCAAATCGCCGAAATACCCTTTATGTACGGGAATAGTGGCCGGGAATCCCGGGTTGGTCGTGTTCGAGGTTATGGCCGGGATTCCCGGGGTTATGGCCGGGATTCCCGGGGTTAGGGGCCGGGTTTCCCGGGGTTGTCATGGCCGGGATGTGTGTATTATTCCCCCAAAAAAGTAAAACTAGTTAAAAAGATTTATAAGAAACTTATACACGTGTCTAGATTTGGACATGAAAGTGATATTCTAGTAGCCACGTAATTAACTTTTGCTGCGTCGATAGAATAACGTGTCTAAAAATTGGACAATATTAGCTATTTATTTATTTCCTTTCAAGAGACAACAAAGACAATTGATCGCATCCAATACACTTTTCCCGGCCCCCAACCCCGGGATTCCCGGCCATAAACCCGGGTTTCCCGGCCATGCCACCCAACCCGGGATTCCCGGCCTCGTTTCCCGTAGATAAGGGGTATATCGGCGATTTGAAGGAGATTTAGGGCATTTTGGTAATACGGATTTGAAATACGCCCATTTTAATTAAATTCCCTAAATTAAATCATCGAACTTTTAAAGATTAGTTACTTATACATCATTTTAGCTCAAGAAAAACTACATGTAACTGACTAGGAAAGTTTTAAAGTAAAAAAAAAACTAAATCAATTTTACCCTTTCCAAATCCTACGACATTCAAACTCCACGCAAACACCGGTATCACTCCCCCTCGTCACTCCTCGTTGCCCCATTGTTGTTTATTCTCCATATCGCCTATCATATTGTTGGCCTCTCTCTTTTGCCTTTGCCTCGTTGCCCCATAACTTTTCCGTTATCTCAATTTCATATAACTTAAACTCCTGATTGGAAAGAACAATGGTTTTGTAAGATTGAATAAATTTAATAGTATTTATTTTTCAATTTAATTAGTTTTTCTTTCAATTTATTATATTTAATTTACTTTGAATTGAGGATGATGTTTGAGGGAGGCCAAGATAACGGGAAATAACGGTTGGATTTTTAAGAATCAAGAGTTCAAATTACATCTTTAGCTATTGTATTTTTTTTTTATGTTTTTTAAAATATAGATATCTTTTAACATTGAATTAAATTACATTTTTTAGCTAACTAATTAGTATAAAACTTTAAAGTTGTGTTCTCCTAGTTTTTTTTACGAATGAAATTGAGGAAAATGGAAGAAAATTTCTTATGTTCTCAAGTTTTATTAAGGATAGAAAGGAAAATAATATTGAATTTATCTCAAAGCTTTCCTTTCAAATGTCGAATGGAAAGAACTTATAAAATTACACATCTATCTAATCACAATTCGCAGTAAAATAATTAATAGTATATTTGTAAAGATGACATATTTTCTAATTTCCTTTCTTCTTTTTCCTTCCTTTCTCTGCACTCTCAAGAACAAAAATAAAATTCTTTCTTTCTTTTCCTTCCCAAATTCAAAAACATAATGTAGGATCACACCTAAATCCAAATCCGGCTCCGCCCTTACTTGCACAAGCTGTAAAAATGATAAGACCAATATTAACATTTATTATTTCACTCCCTGGGAGCTTATTAAATCATATTATTATTTGTTTTATCAATAATTTATTTTATTGATAATTATAAAATAAGGGGCCATCTATTAGCTAGCATGTTATATATGGGTTTTTGAACGAGACCCTTGAAATTTTAGGGCCCAATTTAATTTGTGTTCGGTGCCTGATATATATAGACGTGTGAACCCACCTCAAGAAATACCTATCTATTTTCTTTGAAAATAAAAAACGGCTATATAATTTTCTGATAAAAAACTAAGGGTCCATGTTTTTGGATGAAATGAAATTTGTCAAAAGAATTTGACTTTGAAGGAATTGGAATAAAATGTTATCATGTTTGACCACTTGTTTGGTTGACGAACATTGAAATAAAATCTGTTAAAAGATATGAAATATGTTTGTTTGGTTCACATAATGTAGTTCTGGAATTGGAATGAAATATTGGTAAACGACAAAAAAATCCCTTTTTAAAAAATTTGAAACCGAAATCCAATTACTATTGTGGTTCAGATCGATGGTGGTCGGCGGTGGTTCAGAATGGTGGTTGTCGGTGGTGGTATGGGTAAATCAGTAGGGAAGATGGTGATAATTTTGTCTTTTTGAGAAAATGAGATGAAATTAAATTGAATTTGTTCTCTCAATTGTGATGGAAAGACCAAATCCATGAATGGTGGAATGAGTTCAATTCCATTCCATTATAAATCAAACACCTGAACGGAATTTGGCCAATAGAATTGACCATTCCAATTCCTTCGAATTCTGTCGGAATCATTCGAACCAACCGCCCCCTAAAATGACTCTTCGATATTCTTCTCATTTTGTCATTTTAAATATTTTTGTTGTTTTAATTTATAAGTTCTTTAATATAACATGATTTTTTTTGTCTATTACTCGTTTTAAATGATGTGTAGTTTTAATATGAGTATGTCATGTGTAAAGGGTCTCCATGGGATAAAATGTAATTGAATTTATTCATTGGCTTTAATGCATATCGGCAATATCACACCAACTCCTTAATTAATAGCCTCCCCCATCTCCCCCAACCGTCTCCTTTACGGGCAATCAATCGTGGATTCAAGATTTTTGTTTGTTGAAAACCTTTAAAGTAGATTAAAGGTCCATAAAGTTGTCCGATGTATTTTTAACCTTTGAGGTAGATTAAAGGTCCACCGTTTCCAGATATTTTTTAAGTTTTTTTGGTTGATTTCAAAGATTTTTAAGACTTTTTTTTCAATTTTGGAAGACTTTTTCGGTTTTTTATTTTAGTTGATTTCAAGGACTTTTTTGATTGATTTAAACGTACTTTTTTTGGTTGATGGGTCACAAACAACAAAATACTTGGGGAACTAAGATAGAAAGTTATAAAAATTGTTTTTAACATAGTTAAAAGATAAAAAAAGATGGGACCTTTACCAAAAATTAGAGGAAGATGAATAAAGCAGGGTAACCTTTATCCAAAACCCACTTCATTTGGGTGCCCGACAACTTATCCGTGGAGCATGACCTCCAATTTAAGACCCACTTCTTGATATGCTTTGCTTAAAATCAAGAAATCTATGAATAATCCCCAACTTCTTGAATCTTGGAAATTAATTATTAATATGATTATAGAAATATAATATATGATTACTATATTTGTTTATTCAATTAATACATACTACCGACAGTCTACCACATCTCATTGTAGAGATAAGAAACAAACATTTTATTTAGATTCAAACACATTTTTAGCTTTATCTTTATGGGTGGAGGTTTGAGAAGAGCTCATGGATAACGGTACCAATATCCATTCGATCCTGTGGAGACTCGGAAGAGCATCGCACTCCAATTGCCACTAATGAAATCAAACACCTTTCATTGACATCATCACGTAGAAGCATTGGATCCACAATCTGAAGCACAAAGCCACCAGCCAAAGCACTTGTAGCGTAGGAATGCAGGCTTAGGCCTTCTCGGAACATTGGATCAACAGGTCTTTTCCCTGTCAACATCTCTAACAAAAGGATTCCGTAGCTATAGATGTCTCCACGGGTCGATACTTCATTTCCTAGTCCGTATTCTGCAACTCATATAGAATTAATAAAATAGAAAACATAATACCAAAAAACAATCGATTAGATTAGTAATGACCTGGAGGTGCATATCCAATGGTTCCTCTGACATGACTTGAGCTACTCTTGTTTGCATCAGAAAGTTCGTCAAGGGAAAGGATTTTTGCCAGCCCGAAATCCCCAACATGAGCAACCATGTCGGCATCCAATAAAATATTGCTTGGCTTCAAATCTCGATGAACAACAACATTTCCACAACGATAATGTAAATAATCAAGAGCGCAAGCCACATCTTTGGCAATACTTATTCTTTGAACTAGATCAAGTTGATGCAACTTATCGTGAGGCAAATGGTCTACTGTTGTGCTTGAGTGCAACCAAGTCTCCAGACTTCCGTTTGGCATGAAATCATACACCAAGGCCTTGAAATCATTTCCTTGGAAATCGACACTACAGCAAGAAGTGATAACCTTCACCAGATTACGATGACGGATATTTCTCAAGGCTTCACATTCAGCCATAAAGCTCCTGGAACCTCCTCGGTGTTGGAGGTTTAGTACTTTGATAGCCACTGTCAGACCATTTTCATCAAGAACTCCTTTGTAAACAGAAGCAAAGCCACCGGTACCAATCAGATTTGCTGCAGAGAACCCTTCGGTCGCCTTGAAAAACCTTCCATACGAAATCTTCTCAAAAGATTCGGTCAATGTTGATTCTGATGGTTTATCTCTCTTCTTTTTTATACAGCAATAAAACAACACAAATGACACCAGAGCCAGACCCGCAACAGTGGATGATAGTGAAATGGCAACAACGACACGTAGAGAAAGCTTTCTACTTCTTTTAGTTTTGCATATGGGTAGGTGAAGCTCAGGTATTCCCCCACAAAGTCTAGGGTTCCCAATGACTGAAATTGCACTGGCGTTGGCAAAGACACCTTTAACAGATACTTCACCTTCGAAATTATTATATGAAATATCAAGTTGCTTCAAAGCAATTTCTTGCAAATATGTTGGAATATGTCCAGAAAAGTTATTATGAGACACATCAACATATTGGAGGCCTCTCAAAGAACTCAATGATACTGGAATGGATCCATGAAAGAAGTTTCCAGAAATATCTAAGAGTTCAAGGCTGGAGCAGCTGCTAATACTGCTTGGAAGTTCACCCGATAAATGGTTGCCAGACAAATAAAGTGATCGTAAGTGTGTCAGGTTGCCTATCTCTTGTGGAAGCACTCCAGAAAAATTGTTTCGACTCAGATCTAGTAAGATTGAAAGTGAAGACAGTTGGAATAGTTCTTTTGGTACACTTCCACCAAGTTTATTTTCATAGAGTGATACAAGTATCAACTTTTTGCATGCCCCAATAGACGAGGGTATAGTGCCTTCCAATCTGTTACTAGCTAGATCCAAATGGAGTATAGACGACAGGTTTCCTATAGATCTAGGAATGATGCCAGAGAAACTGTTATAAGCTAGATCCAACTTTCCCAAGTTTCCGAGCATGCCAATGCTTTCAGGAATCATGCCTGTGAAGTTATTTGCTGCTAGATAAAGCATTCTTAGGCTAACCAAATTGCCTATAGATGAAGGGAGGCTGCCTGAGATATAGCTTGATTCAAGTATTAGGGTATGCAGTCGGGTTAAGTTCCCAAGAGAATTAGGTAGCTCCCTTCTTAATTGGAGACCCTCAAGTTGCAGTCCTTCCAAGTTGCTGCAATTAGACAAAGAATCAAAATACTTCATGCCACCACGACTCCCAGTCTTATTTAGTCCTATAGTTAACCACCTAAGATATCGGAGTTTTCCAAAATCAATATCTATATCCCCCTCAAAATTGTTTTCACAAACATCAAATGTACTCAGCTCTGAACAATTTGATATTGAAGGTGGAAAGATTCCACCGAAGTGATTGGACCCAAATTCTAGCTTCTGGAGATGGGGTTGTCTGGAACATATGTTTGAGGGTAGACGACCAAGAAGTTGGTTTTCTGGAAAATTTAAAACTTCTAACTTGGAAAGGTTAAATATGAATGATGGAAAGGTTCCAACGAGGCTATTATGTTCAAGGACTAATTGTTGCAAGTTTTTCAACTGGTTGAAGGAATCTGGAATGCTTCCTCCTAACGGACATCTAGATAAAAAGAGTCCTTCGAGGGAAGTGAGATTGCCAATGGATGGTGGAATCCCACCCGTTAACTTATTGTCGCCCAAGGCTAACATTTTCATCATCAACAGAGAACTAAAAGAAGTTGGAATTTTCCCTGATAGCATATTGGAATATAAGTTAATGTGCCATAGCTTTGAGCAACTTGATATGTTGACTGGGATTTCTCCCTTGAATGAATTATGGTGAAGGGATAAGATTTGTAATCGAGATAAACGGCCTATTTCAAGAGGGATACTTCCATGAAGTTGGTTGTTACTAAAGTTCATGTACCTGAGGAAGCTGAGGTTGCCTATATAAGGAGATACAGAACCAACCAAACCCTTTCCCGATAGATCCAAGGTTGTGACTCTTTGGTGTCGGTGACCGCATGCCACTCCTTGCCACTGGCATAAAGGAAGGGAATCATTCCAAGATCTGAAAACACGTTGAGGGTCACCTGTAATCTTGGATTGAATTGCCAGCAATGCAAGACGATCTGTATCGACATTAGAACTAGCGGCAACCCCATTTATTTGTATTACAAGAGCAACAACCACGATCGCGGCTTTTGGGAAGAATGAGGAGCACATAATTGACACTAGTACTGTTGAAGATTTAAAAGAGAGGGAGCTTGATAGAAAGAAAAACTATTCTAGTGCTATCTATTTATACAAAAATCATGCAAACACCCATAAAAAGGAATTCTAAAGATTTTGATATAATTGATATCAATTTGGTCTATTTATTAGTTCTTTTTACCAAATTTTATGTCTACACCCAAAAAGCACCGTATTTAAGAAAGACTTTCTAAACCCAATCAAGGAGGGGAAAAAAGACTTGCTTTTCTTAAATCAACTTACAACACATTATCTAAAAAGTACAGTACAAACTATGTGTGGAGGATACTTTCCGGAAAAAGCTATTTATTTATTTTCAGGTTTTTTAATGTTACAAAATAAGGCAAAATACAATTAAAATACGGTTTAAAAACTTTTGAGCTTATTTCTAAAAAAAGGAAAAAAAAACTTTTGAGCTCATATTTTATATATACCTAAAAACTCCTGCACACTTTGGCCCTGGGTAAGCCAAATACCACCCTCAAGTTTATGGAAAACTTTATATGGCCAAGTACTATAATTGTGGGAGGTTTAGGGGAAATCCTAAAAATGAAAAACTGATAAATACTTTCATAACCGTTTATATTTGGATGACATACACATGTGTATACAAGTAATTGAAGTTGTTTTTTGTTTTTATGCACGTGTGCATGTTATGCACATTTGCATATGTTCGTTGTATGTTACAAATTACTTGTATGCATAATTGCACATGTGCATACAGTCTATATTCATTTAATTTAAATATAATAAAGAAAACCGTCTAGATTGGAAAAAACAATGGTTCTGGAAGATTGAATAAATTTAATTAGTGTTTATTTTCCAGTTTTATTAGTTTTTCTTTCAATTTACTATATTTGTTTTTTTTTAATCTATACTATATTATAAAGCAGACATAAAAAACTTTTAAAAACAAATTATTAGGCACAATGTACCATCATTTTATGCAAGATTTTAAAAATCTCTTAATTTACAAGTATCAAAGCACAAGATACATATTACTACTGCAGGCTTCTAACACCCACCAATTTGGTATATGCAGGGCTTTCCTTTTATGTAGACCTTTCCATTTATCACTATTAATTAATATATTATATTACTATAATTTTGTTTTAATTATATTATTAAATATGTAATTGGTTATTTTTTCTAGATGTCATTAAAATATATAAGATAATCATTGAATTTTAACAAAATACTTGATTTTTTTATATAAAAACATTATATTATTAAGCCTAAATTAAACAAATTTATAAAAAAAACATTATCACTTTCTCAAAACCATCCAAAATCGTACTATAAATCGACAAAAAAATAAAATGAAACATTAAAATCGTGATGTATCTCGCTCCATTGCGCGAGTACTCTTCTAGTTTACAATGAATTGAGAATGATGTTTGATGGAGGCCAAGATAACGGGAATAACGGTTGGATTTTTAAGAATCAAGAGTTTGAATTACAACATTTTTAGCTATTGTATTTTTTATGTTTTTTAAAATATAGATATCTATAAACATTGAACTAAATCAGGGTTGTCTATATATTAGCGCTAAATATGGGTTTTTGAACAAAACTTCCAAAATTTTGGGGTCCAATATAACTTGTGTTTTTTATGCCTGATTTATATAGACGTGTGAATCCACCTCGACAAATAACTATCTATTTTGTTTCAAAATCAAAAGCAGTTACTTAATTTCATAATTTGCCGATCAAAAATTAAAATGGCTCTTCGCGATATTCTCATTTTGTCGTTTTAGACATTTTTTGTTGTTTTAATTTATAAGATTTTTAATATATGACATAAACGTTTATATTTTATTTATTACTCATTTTAAATAATCTATAGTTTTAATATGGGGGGAGGCTAATTACACTTATTTTTTTGCTAAATACACCAAATGATTGCAAAAAATCATTTTGTTTTTTTTGTTTTTTCGTATTTTAGTTGTCTTTTTGTTTTTTCTTTTTATTATATATTTTTGTTTATATATTTTTATTATATATTTTTGTTTTGATTTGAAAAGAAATAAATATTTATAAATATAAATATTACTAATTTTTTAATTATATAATTATAAAAATAAAACATAAATATTGCGATTTAACATATAAATAGAACATAAAATAGTCTATATTACATTCGATTATTCTAAAATAACATTATCCGTAGTACAATTAACACGTAAAAGCTGCATGTACTTCTTTACTCGCTCTGAATACGGGGTAGCCCATCCAGCAGCGCACGGATAACTGTAATGGAAAAAATGTCCTACAATTTCTGGAAACGGGTATCCTTCTTTCATATCTAATTTCACATAATGGTTATCATTAACGTACCCGATTGTAAAAACAACATGCTCATACCACACTGGTGGAGTGGACCTAAGTGGCAAGTACGTCCCACTGTCGATCATACTTATAACATGTAATATCACATTATATTTTGAAGCAATCAAGACACCTATTTCAGGCATTGTCATCCAGTGTTGAAATGGTGCACCTTCATCTGATCGAAAAAAGTTTAAAGTGTTATAAGTAATATCCCAATGTTCACTTCCAAAAACGTTGATGTACTCTGTCTTGTATTGCTCTAACTCTTCCATCAAGTTATATCGAATTGTGGGTCATGCATCTTCATGAAGACCCATCAATTAAAGGGAGGGTTCTTTTGTCATTTTGCATTTTTTAAAAATGATTTTAACATGAAAAATATCGTTATTAGTAAAATGGTAGAAATAAGAATAACATAAATTATAAATAACTTGTCCAAAATATGTAGTATATATGATATATGATACGTTTTATGTTTTATGGTAAAAAAAAATAACATATTCATACATTTCATATGTTTTATGTAGTACATATGATATATAATTAAATAACTAAATAATTAAATCCAAAAATATTCAATTGGGCTCATTTCGAAGGTTTCGAAGAGACGATTATGATGGTGTAACTTGTTAAAATTAAAACGTATTTTTTAAACGTATTTTAGTTAATATACGATTTTATGTGTTAATATGATAAAAATGAAAAATGAAAAATGAAAAATAGAAAAGTAAAAGATATAAAGTAAACTAACTAAATAATTATAGGGGTATAAAATGTAAATATATATTTAAAATCATTATCACCTACCTACTCCCTACGTCTTCTTCCCCACAAAAATTTACAGTGCCACGAAGGTAAAAAAAACACTATGAATGTAAAAAAAGCTAAACCAAGTTAAAAAAAAAATCAAACCTTCACAGATAAAAGACTGTGAAGGTATATCCGAACCTTCACAGTGAAGACGCTGTGAAGGTAAAAAAATCAAAAGTTACAAATTTATAAAATAAAATAAAATCAAAAGTTACAAATTTATAGAATAAAATAAAATTAAAAGTTATAAATTTTATAAATTTATAAAATCAAAACACATAATAATAATAATAATAATAATAATAATAATAATAATAATAATAATAATAATGGGTATTATTGATTGGATCGAAAAAAAATGAGTCACTATTTGCAGCTTTTTGGTGCAAATAGCACTCACCATGGGGGAGGTTAAATGCACTTTTCATTTTGTTAAAGGGTGTTGCTATATACACCCTAGTCTAGGGTGCATATGATGTAATTGGATCGGAAAATTGTGTACTCATTACCCCCTTTCTTCCTCACAACCTTCCTAGACTATGGTGTAAATGGCACCTAGACTAGGGTGTAGTTAGAATCACCCTTTGCTAAATGCACCAAATGATTGCAAAAAATCATTTGTTTTTTTTTTGTTTTTTGTCTTTTAGTTGTCTTTTTTTTATTATATATTTTTGTTTATATATTTTTATTATATATTTTTGTTTTGATTTAAAATTAAATAAATATTTATAAATATAAATATTACTAATTTTTTTAATTATATAATTATAAAAATAAAACATAAATATTGCGATTTAATAATTATAAAAATAAAACATAAATATTGCAATTTAACATATAAATAGAACATAAAATAATCTATATTACATTCGATTATTCTAAAATAACATTATCCGTAGTACAATTAACACGTAAAAGCTTCATGTACTTCTTTATTCTCTCTGAATACGGGGTAGCCCTTCCAGCAGCACACCGATAACTGTGATGGAAAAAAAGTGATACAATTTGCGGAAACGGATATCCTTCTTCCATATCTAATTTGACATAATGGTTACCATTAACGTACCCGATTGTAAAAACAACATGTTCATACCACAATGGAGGAGTGGACCTAAGCGGCAAGTACGTCCCACTGCCGGTCATACTTATAACATGTAATATCACATTATATTTTGAAGCAACCAAGACACCTATTTCAGGCATTGTCATCCAGTGTTCAAATGGTGCACCTTGATCTGATCGAAAGAAGTTTAGAGTGTTGTAAGTAATATCCCAATGTTCACCTCCAAAAGCGTTGATGTACTATGTCTTGTATTGCTCTAACTCTTCCATCAAGTTATACCGAATTGTGGGCCATGCATCTTCATGAAGACCCATCCAGACAGCTATTGCTCGGAATCCGCAATTTCCATCACCTATCACATCATGTACCTGCTTGATGTAAGGGTGAAACAATGCTGGAAATTGAATGATGTATGGATGTGCATTATTATTTTTGAACATGAAAGAACTGTGTCTCGCTGGTTCTTGGTAGCTCATTTTTTCCTTGTCAACAAATCTAGACGCGTTCGAACTGCTACGTCTAAGGGGTCTTTCACTTGTAAAAGACGAGTCAACATGAGTCGGAAATGAAGGATCAACATGAGTTTTTCTGAAAAGCTTATCCTTCAACGAGGGTCGCCCACGAGTAGTCTTGTTAACAACAGGTTCACGAACCGATGTTTTTGATCCACTGGCTATCTCTTTTAGCTTCCTCAGTAAACTGAACTTACCGGATCTCGATTTCTTGTTAAATTCCTCAATAAACATTTGGACTTCAGCTTCACAACCTACGTCATCATCTTGTAAAGATTTGCACGGTGATAAATCAAGCGTCGTCCAAAATACATCAACTGAATCAATTGGGATAGGATGACCTTCGTTCAAGTATTGCATTTGTTCGTGTGCACATGGCAGCCCATAACTTGTACGTAGTAGACAACTACAATTTTCAGAAAATAAGCCAACAGATTGAGCTCGCTCATAAATGTCGGTAGACTTGATTGCGCTGAATCCAAGTAAGTTTTCAACTTGGAATGTTGACTCTCCACTCTGTTACTTGTCTGATTTCCAAAGTGGAGAAATCTGTCAGTCCAAACAGATACAAACATTTCTTTATATGGTTTCAACTATGTGTCATTCAGATAAGCAAGAACACCTGAAAATTAGAACAATTTAACTTTTTTAGTAATTGTTAAACTTAATTGTAACATTTACTTATAATAATATATTAAGGCGTACCTGGATAGCTTCGTAATACTGCTTCAAGTTGTGATAAATGAAACATGCATGTTTCATCTGTTACCGAGTCAACCAATGTCACCCATGCATTGTAAAATGAACCCCAGTCATGATTTGATGTTATTACTGGTCTACAATTTTTCATAATACTTTGCAAGATGTGTCATCTACAAAGTAATCTTTTAGCATCAGAAAATACAATACTACATGCTTTCACCAGTGCCAAATCTTTGTCTGTGACGATCACACGTGGATAAAGGCATCCATCCATCAATGACTTTAGACAATTCAATGCCCAAGTATAATTGGATTCCTTTTCCCTGTGCATAAAGACAAATGCTACACAGAATGTCTTATTAGTTGAAGTTACACCAACAATTTCAAGAAGAGGCATCTCAAACATGTTTGTTTTATAGGTGACATCCATCAACAACACGTGTGGAAATGCACGCCATATCTCCAGTGAACTTGGATGTACAAAGAATAAATCTTCCAACTGATTAGTCGAGTTGTTTGCACGATCATAAAAAACATAGCCTTCTTCCTGTAAAAATGACATCACAACTTGCATTGGAGTTCTACCTGCCGCCTTCTGAAGTCGAATTTTCTGGCATTGATTGTATATAGTTTTCTTTGTAGACACGTTATCTAGATATTGCTGCTTTATTGTTGATAAAATATCTCTAGGTTTCACATTGTTTGTTGACAAATCTTCCACCAATCGAGCTTCATTTTCAGACAATCGTCTTGCATATGCATGTCCCTCCAAATGTAATGCAATATCATGATTATGTGCATCACATATCATAGCTAAAGTCCAACAATCATTACCCAAATGATTCCCTACCAAGTTAAATGGACAATTTGTTTTTTTTGTGCTAGTATGTTTACTAGAGGTTTTGTTACCCCTGTATGTACCACCACAATCACATTGAAATTCTACTTTATCACTATTGCTTCTTTTAATAACAATAACGAAACCAAGTGAATATCCCATATTGCGTACCCAATCAATTAGATCTTTACGGGAATTAAACACCTGAAATTGACTTTTTTTTTGTTACAAACTATTAACTTTACCAGATAATTTAACAAGATAAAATGAAACATAAACTTACCATATCAGTAGAAAATGCGGATGGTTGAGGGATTTCACAAGCTTCATTTGATTTGTTTGAATAAACATTATCATCCTACACAAACAGATAAAAATATGAAACAGGATAACATAATATATATATATATATATATATATATATAAAGTAGTGATGAAATACCTGATTATTAGAATCAAAGAACCATTGAAAATCTTTACCCCAATTCGCCATTTTTAAACCGATAAATCACGACCTGCATAGTAACATGAATAGTGTGCATAGTGACATGAATAGTGACGTGCATAGTGACATGAATAGTGACGTGCATAGTGACATGAATAGTGATATGAATAGTAATTGTACGTCAATAAAACATATAAGTTACGTTTATCAAATATTGCGATTTAGGTACATCGGGTCTTTTATTATGATGGATATATATGTTACGTTTATCAAATAAATAGATTTAATAATATGATAATACAATTTTATCTTTTATTATAGTGCATAGTAATTGTAAGGTTCTCGATTTATATTTTTGCAATTGTGAACATATATATCAATTATATGATTTAAGAAAAAGTTTATACATCTAGGAAGAAATTTATACCTCTAGGAAGACGTAAATTCCGAATATCTAATTGATTCGTCGATTACTTCAATGGATTGAGAGCAAATCTAGAGAGTAAATTACAGATTTGGTCATATAACTAGAGAGCAAATCTAGAGAGAGAGAGAGAGAGAGAGAGATGAAAAAGATGTCAATCTAACATATCATATATATAGAGAGTAAATTACAGATTTGGTCCCTAACGTTTGGTGTTTGTTACGGAATTGGTCTCTAAAAGAAAAATACATTTTACAAAGTTATAATAAAATGTAATTGTTACAAAAAGAAAAATACATTTTACAAAGTTATAATAAAATCAAAATTTACAAATTTATAAAATAAAATAAAATCAAAAGTTACAAATTTATAAATTTATAAAATCAATATATATATATATATATATATATCAAAGCATATATATATGATGTATATAGATTTATAAAATCAAAACATATATATATATATATAAATACATTTTATAAATTTATAAAATCAAAATATATATATATATATATATGTGATATATGTATATATAAAGATAATATATATATATATATAAAAAGATACCCCTAATATATATAAATTTATATATATTAAAACATATATATATATATAAAAGATACCTCTAATAATAATAATGGGGGTGCTATATTTGCACCAAAAATGTGCAAATAGTCAAATTTTGTTTTTCGATCCAATCATTAAAAGTTGCAAATAGTCAAATTATTATTATTATTATTATTATTATTATTATTATCTTTATATATATATGTGTGTGTGTGTGTTTTGATTTTATAAAATTTGTAACTTTTGATTTTATTTTATTCTATAAATTTGTAACTTTTGATTTTATTATAAATTTGTAAAATGTAATTTTCTTTTTGTAACAATTAAATTTTCTCATAACTTTGTAAAATGTAATTTTCTTTTAGGGACCAATTCCGTAACAAACGCCAAACGTTAGGGACAAAATCTGTAATTTACTCTGTAAGACTCAGTTTTTTTTTAAAAACATATAATTATTCTTACCCAAATTGAAATGTAAATAAAAATGACAACTAAAGATAGTTAAGGGTTAAAACTGTCATTAACCTAAACTCTTTATACATATATTATATATATATATATATATATATATATATATATATATATTACACATAGATATATATAGATATATATATTACGTACCTATAATAATAAAATCATTTTTAAAATATGCAAAATGACAAAAGAACTCTCCCATTAATTGATTTTTTTAACAAAATTAATGTGAGGGACGAAAAACGAAAGAAAATACAAACCACAGTGACGAAAAAAGCAAATTTTAAAGACTAGGAACGATAATAGTTAGATACATACAAGACATAGTACATCAACGTTTTTGGACGTGAACATTGGGATATTACTTATAACACTTTAAACTTCTTTCGATCAGATCAAGATGCACCATTTGAACACTGGATGGCAATGCCTGAAATAGGTGTCTTGATTGCTTCAAAATATAATGTGATATTACATGTTATAAGTATGACCGACAGTGGGACGTACTTGTCGCTTAGGTCCACTCCGCCAGTGTGGTATGAGCATGTTATTTTTACAATCGGGTACGTTAATGGTAACCATTATGTGAAATTATATATGAAAGAAGGATACCCGTTTCCACAAATTGTAGGACATTTTATCCATTACAGTTATCCGTGCGTTGCTGGATGGGCTACCCCGTATTCAGAGCGAATAAAGAAGTACATGCAACTTTTACGTGTTAATTGTACTACATATAATGTTATTTTAGAATAATCGAATGTATTATAGATTATTTTATGTTCTATTTATATGTTAAATCGCAATATTTATGTTTTAATTTTATAATTATATAATTAAAAAAATTATTAATATTTATAGGGAATTTAATTAAAATGCCCTAAGTTGAAAAATCAGTACCCAATATGCCCCAAATCTTGTTATTTTTGCCAAAATACCCCCTAGGTCCGCGTTTTTCACTGTTACACGCAGACCTGGTCCGCGTTTTGTCCGCGTTCACTATTACACGCGGACTTGGGCCGCGTTCGAGAGTTACACGCGGACTTGGTACGCGTTTGGTCCGTGTTTCACCCTATAAACGAGTATTTGGTCCGCGTTTGGCTTCCATTAACCGAGAAACGGCATTCACTGTGAAACGCGTATCTGGGCCGCGTTTTTTACTGTTCAACGCGTACTTGGGGGTCGGTCCATAAGATTGTTTAGGGTTTAGTAACAGATCAACGGTGTGGATTGATTACTTTATTAGGGTTTTATATGATGCCTCCTATAAATAAGTGAGGTCCCCCCCCCTAACCCCACCACCATCACTCTCAAAGGGATCCCATCTCTTTCACTCTCTCAAATATATCGTGTATTACACACGCTCGGATCTCAGCTCGGTTGGTTAGCATTTATAAAAGTCGGATATGGGTCGACCACTTTCTTCGGTAAGTTTTCTTTAACCGCGTTTTAATTTTATATTTATTTTAGTGATTATGTGTTAATTTTAGAGTGTTGCGTTTATGTTGATAATATGTTAGAGGTTGTGTTAATTTTAGTTTTACATATTACGTTGATTTTAGAGATTGCGTTAATTTTAGAATTGCGTTAATTTTATAAAAATATTGTAGAGATTGCGTTAATCTTAGAGATTGCGTTTTTTTTTTGTATAAAAAAACTGTAGAGATTGGGTTTGTTTTAGGGATTGCGCTCATTTTATAAAATAATTGTAGAGATTGCGTTAATTTTAGAGATTGCGTTTGTTTGTTTTTTTTGTATAAAAACTGTAGAGATTGGGTTTGTTTTAGGGATTGCGCTCATTTTATAAAATAATTGTAGAGATTGCGTTAATTTTAGAGATTGCGTTTTTTTTTTTTGTATAAAAACTGTAGAGATTGGGTTTGTTTTAGGGATTGCGCTCATTTTATAAAATAATTGTAGAGATTGCGTTAATTTTAGAGATTGCGTTTTTTTTTTGTATAAAAAAGTGTAGAGAATGAGTTTGTTTTAGGGATTGCGTTAATTTTATAAAAATATTGTAGATATTGCGTTAATTTTAGAGATTGCGTTTTTTTTTGTATAAAAAAACTGTAGAGATTGGGTTTGTTTTAGGGATTGCGCTCATTTTATAAAATAATTGTAGAGATTGCGTTAAACTTAGAGATTGCGTTTTTTTTTTGTATAAAAAAACTGTAGAGATTGGGTTTGTTTTAGGGATTGCGCTCATTTTATAAAATAATTGTAGAGATTGCGTTAATTTTAGAGATTGCGTTTTTTTTTTTGTATAAAAAAGTGTAGAGATTGGGTTTGTTTTAGGGATTGCGTTAATTTTATAAAAATATTGTAGAGATTGCGTTTTTTTTTGTACAAAAAAACTGTAGAGATTGGGTTTGTTTTAGGGATTGCGCTCATTTTATAAAATAATTGTAGAAATTGCGTTTTGTTTTTTTTTTGTATAAAAACTGTAGAGATTGGGTTTGTTTTAGGGATTGCGCTAATTTCATAAAATAGTTGTAGAGATTGCGTTAATTTTAGAGATTGCGTTTTATTTTTTTTGTATAAAAACTGTAGAGATTGGGTTTGTTTTAGGGATTGCGCTCATTTTATAAAATAATTGTAGAGATTGCGTTAATTTTAGAGATTGCGTTTTTTTTGTATAAAAAAGTGTAGAGATTGGGTTTGTTTTTGGGATTGCGTTAATTTTATAAAAATATTGTAGAGATTGCGCTAATCTTAGAGATTGCGTTTTTTTTTGTATAAAAAAACTGTAGAGATTGAGTTTGTTTTAGGGATTGCGCTCATTTTATAAAATAATTGTAGAGATTGCGTTAATCTTAGAGATTGCGTTTTATTTTTTTTTTTGTATAAAAAAACTGTAGAGATTGGGTTTGTTTTAGGGATTGCGCTCATTTTATAAAATAATTGTAGAGATTGCGTTTTATTTTTTTTTTTGTATAAAAAAGTGTAGAGATTGAGTTTGTTTTAGGGATTGCGTTAATTTTATAAAAATATTGTAGAGATTGCGTTTTTTTTTTGTATAAAAAAACTGTAGAGATTGGGTTTGTTTTAGGGATTGCGCTCATTTTATAAAATAATTGTAGAGATTGCGTTAATTTTAGAGATTGCGTTTTGGTTTTTTTTTTTGTATAAAAACTGTAGAGATTGGGTTTATTTTAGGGATTGCGCTAATTTCATAAAATAATTGTAGAGATTGCGTTAATTTTAGAGATTGCGTTTTATTTTTTTTGTATAAAAACTGTAGAGATTGGGTTTGTTTAGGGATTGCGCTAATTTCATAAAATAATTGTAGAGATTGCGTTAATTTTAGAGATTGCGTTTTGTTTTTTTTTTGTATAAAAACTGTAGAGATTGGGTTTGTTAATTTGTTTTAGGGATTGTGCTCATTTTATAAAATAATTGTAGAGATTGCGTTAATTTTAGAGATTGCGTTTTATTTTTTTTGTATAAAAACTGTAGAGATTGGGTTTGTTTTAGGGATTGTGCTAATTTCATAAAATAATTGTAGAGATTGCGTTAATTTTAGAGATTGCGTTTTTTTTTGTATAAAAAAGTGTAGAGATTGGGCTTGTTTTAGGGATTGCGCTCATTTTATAAAATAATTGTAGAGATTGCGTTAATTTTAGAGATTGCGTTAATTTTATAAAAATATAGTAGAGATTGCGTTAATCTTAGACATTGCGTTTTTTTTATAAAAATATTGTAGATATTGCGTTTTTTTAGGGGTTGTGTTCATTGTATAAAATTATTGTAGAGATTGCGTTAATTTTAGTTGCCTAAAACCGAAATAATAAAAACCGCAACATATCGATTTGGATTTTGTCAAACGGGTGTAAATAGCCCTAAGATTTTTAGGGATTTAAGAAATCCACGTGATTCCCCTACTACCTGGAAATCCAATAGATTCAATGGTTTATTTTTTATAAAAATAACCAATAGACGAAATCAACAAAATGTACATCGTTAGTTATAAGTTAGGTGCGTTGACAACATCCTTGCATTACTATGTAGGACGATTTTGATAACGTCGATCTTTCGTTCAAATGCCGCATCGCCATGGTAAAGGAAATTAGAGATGCTTTTGAAGCGTGTCCACCTGAACGGGCACAACGTTTACACGAAATGTTTAGCCGCACATCTTTCGGGCCATGGCTCGAGCTTACCAATATTGGACAGGACCCCCTTCTAGTACACATGTTTTTACAGATGGAGGTCGAGGTTGCGAGACCACGGCCGGAGGAATTGTATTTCCACGTGTGTGGGACTCGCATGCACTTTGGTCGTCGTGAGTTCTGTATTGTAACAGGACTCCTTTTCGGACAAATGCCCGACCTTCCTACCTTGACAGATGAGTCCTTCGTTAGTAGGGTTTGGCCCGGCCTTGCACCAGGTATCTTGACGCTGAGAACCGTCCTCCAGACGATGAGAACTGGTCTGGGTGCGATATCCGATGAGGATGCTATGCGTGTTTGCTTGGTGGTGATGGCGGAGTTGATGTTCATGGGTCGTGATCCAAGGCTGCCGGTTTCCTCTACTGTACTTATTGCTGTCGATGACTTGGAGAGGTTTAACCGCTATCCGTGGGGTAGCTACATCTGGAGTCACTCATACAAAGGACTCCACGGTGCCATCGCCAGACGCAAGCAAAAGAACCAGCAAAACAACAAGATGACGTTGAACGGGTTTGCACACGCCCTAAAGGTTAGATAAGTACAATAACATAAATATCAATTCATCAACTAATTTTGCTAATTTTGGATTTATTCTAACGTACTTGTTCAATTTATGTAATTCCAGATATGGATCTTGGAGATGTTTCCTGCCTGCCGGCAAAATTTCACCAAGCGCTCCGACAGGTTGATTAGGGGAACCAAATGGGATCGAGATGCTGTCCTTAGTAAGTCTGCATGCATTGGGATCTTCAACTCAGCTTTGAGCGTACGCCCTCTTACTATATTTTTAATTGTAGTAATTAAAAAATTATTTGTGATTTATATGTCTTATAATTTTTTTAGGTTGGAAATGCGCCATATGCGGAACTGAGGCCTACTCAGACTGAGCAGCAGTCGAGTTGGTTTCGACGGAGCGTCGCCTTTCTTGAAAGTTCGGCGGGCAGGCGACCGACAAAGAGGTCCCGACGTACAGATCCTGATCCCGATGACAATGATGACGATGATGACGATGATGATGAAGATGACGATGATGGCACGCGACGTCAGGCTCCCCCTAGCTCTAGCTATCAAGCTCCCCCTAGCTCTAGCTATCAGGCTCCTCCTAGCCCCACCTATCAAGCTCCCCCTAGCCCCACCCATCATAGGATGCCTGATATAGACCTATACCAAGATAAGTGGGAGTACATGACCTCCGTGGACAGACGCGTAAGAGACCTCGAGGCCCTCGATATGGACAGAAGCATAAGAGATCTCGAGGCCCTCACCGCACACCTTCGCCACACTCACGTTAGTGTTTAACTTAATTTCGGGATATTACGCCCAATACTTTAATATTGGTTTGTGTATTGATATTACGTTCCATGATTGTATTAGGTGTCGACGAACATGGCGCCCACTTACATGTCACCTGGGCAAATGCATGGGTACACGGGTGCGGCATATGCGACCACATCATCCCAGCAAAATGTAGGTTATTTTTTTGTTATTACGTTTGAAAGTAATTATTAAGAGTGCTCATTAAAATCCATGTCACCAGGTTGGGATGACAAGTATGACGCCATCCTACACGTCACCGGGGTACACACAGGCGGCAGCAGGAGGAAACTACCCTTTTTCGACCCCATCATTCCAGCAAAATGTAAGTTACGACGAGTGCTCATTGTTGTTCTTTTTTTGTTATTACGTTTGAAGATTCTTATTAAGAGTGCTCATTATAATCCATGTCACCAGTTTGGGATGACAAGTACGAGGTCAGCCTACACGTCGCCGGGGTACACACAGGCGACAACCGGAGGAAACTACCCTTTCTCGACCCCATCATTCCAGCAAAATGTAAGTTACGACGAGTGCTCATTGTTGTTCTTTTTTTGTTATTACGTTTGAAGATTCTTATAATGACCTACGTCACCAGTTTGGGATGCCAGCGGGGGACTATTACAGACCCCAGATGATGGAGCCGAGGTCGGGGCTGTCCGTCATAAGCGGGTTGGTGGAAGATTTTTTGGGAACTTCCATCCCTTATTCGATGGGGTCGGAGTCGGGGGTTGACACCACCCAGGCGCGGGTGAGTACTCCGATGGCTGATAATATCATCGATGACCACTTCGAGGATGATGACATGGCCATACATGAGCCAGATCAGGCAACACATGAGAGGGCGAGACGGGTCGCTGTTGTGGGGCCAGCCCTTTGTTCCCCATATGTCCAACAACCTTCGACCACAGCAGTACCTAAGAAAAAAACTAAGGCAAGGGTGAAGGCAAAGGGCAAGGGAAAGGTTGGGGGAGACACTACGATGACTGACGCGAGGCAATCGGTGTTTGTTTCGGCGGCACAGATCAGGGAATTATGTATCAGTGATCATCTCCCCCACCTGATGTGTCCATTTTACGGCGGCCTTCAAATGAATGCCGGTTTTTTCATGCTACTGTTGGGTGTAGGTGGTAGTGGGGATTTCGAGGATCTGGTTAGTATTTAAATATAGTCATATAAACAACTACATTTCTAATGACAGGTCTAACAATCTATGTTTTGTGTATAGCAAATCGACGCTTGGGTTAGAATGATCCAAGAATCCCGCTCTCCACATGCCAGATGGACGGTCATGGACTCCAACTTCTTTGAGTGGCTTACACGGCCGGGCCAAGGATACAGGTCTGTGTTCGAAACATGCAATGGACTGGGCCATAGAACTCATCCAGCTTGGATGGACATCGACGAGGTATGGAAATCGATTTACATAATTTTTGTTCAACTTGTTTGTTACTAACTATTATTGTGTTATTGTAAAATCTCAGGTATACATCCCCATATGCGTCGTGGACAAACATTGGGTGCTCGGTGTTCTGTACCTCCGTGAAATGAGGCTGGTCTTATTTGACAGTTTACGAGCAAGAAGGTACACTTTGCCTTGGAAGAACGCCTTGGGATCTTCAAAAAACAATTGCCGATGTTGTTAAAAAAGATACACGACACGCCGGATCGTATCAAGGCCAGCAAGAAATTAGAGGTTATCTATGATTCTGATGCACCTCAACAGACAGGGGGCCTTGGGGATTGTTGTGTGTGGGTGTGTCGTAACATATCCAAGTTTATTGAAGGTCTGCACCCAACAGTTGCACCAGATGCAACTGAGCATGTGGCAAGGGAATGGCGTAATTACATGGCAGAGACCCTTTTCTCGTTGGCTGTCCAAATAAACGATTAGGTTGGGGATACTTTTTATGTTACTTGTGAGTTGTGATGGGCCTCTTGAAATAGCAAATATGATTCTTTTTTTTTTAAGTCATTTTAAATATTAAAACCCTTTTTTACTTGGATAACTATATTGGATCGGATGTTTTATTTTATATAAAAATAGAATTCGTTAACTCCCAAGATCACAAATTGATATGAAAAGGGTAGTACATGAAAAAGTTCTTTTGGTAAATAAAAAACAAAATATTATTTAAACTTACCAATTATTAATGACAAACTGGTAGGGTTCGAAAACAACCGGTACAAGTTCATCTAAACAAACATTGAAACGACGTCATTAAATGAAGTGAGTAGGTAACATTGTCGGTCATTGAAATGTCAAACTATGGCTACACGACACTTGGTTTTTTTGGATCCCCAACGACTTCTTATATGCTCTGGTGATACAATTTTGGAAGTGTTAAGCTCAACTTTCTTGCTGTACACTTCAATGACGGTATAATTTTGTAGTATAAAAATATAAACGCATCAAACCACAAAATACATTGGACGATTTTATTAATGAAACAAAACCATAGAAAGTAAAAGTACAAACCGACAACTCTTTAGTGTTGTGAATTTGACAGTTACTATAACACGGGTATTTATAGCCACAAGGAACAATTGTTAAAAAAAATGAATCGTTTCAGTATTTGCAGAGGAATCATTTCAGTATTTGCACAGGAATCATTTCAGGCTTTCCAGAAGAATCATTTCAGTATTTGGCAGAGGAATCATTTCAGGCTTTGCAGAAGAATCATTTCAGTCTTTGCAGAAGAATCGTTTGACCATGTGCACAAACCTATCTCCGCATATGGTAACAAAACGCGGGGTTAGTCCGCGTTTTAGTAACAAAACGCGGGGTTAGTCCGCGTTTTAGTGGTGTAACGCGGGGTAGTCCGCGTTTCAGGCTTTGCAGGGGAATCGTTTGACCATGGCACAAAAAACAAATCATTTCAGGCTTTGTAGAGGAATCGTTTGACCATGCCTTTGAAACTATCATGAACCGATCTTCGCATGGACTATAAGTAGATGCTCCGGTGAAGTAGTATTTCACAACTTCATATCTATCCTTTCTACCCTCACTTTCATTTACAAATATTATCTACATTTTATACATTATCTACATTTTCATTACTTGATGACTGGAGGTTCACGCGGTAGGGGGAAAAGGTCAGCGAATGGGGCTGGCACTTCACGCTCCGTGGACATCGACCAATTAAATGATGGAGCTTCAAGGATTGACTGGAATGCACCAGATACAACGGAGGATTGGGCGCAATTTGGGTTAACTGCTTACGATGAACCGATAACGCCTCAGGAGTGGGAGCAGTTTAACAATGCCCAAGCCGCATACTACGCTGCTCATGGAGGAATGCCCCCACCTACGTATCAATCCAACCAGGGGCCAGGTCTACCAATGTCTCAGGTACTGCCTACCAGGTTGAAAAGGTCCTGTGATGAGGCAAATGAAGAGATACGAAATACAGGCAGGACGTGGCTACAAAACATGGAACTTCAGAAGGAGAAAGAAGCAACTATTGCGGAGCAAAAGGAGCTCCTGGAGAATATGAAGCGCGATGTCAGGGAGAAACAAAAGGAGATTAGAAAGTTAGAAGATGAACTGGTAGACATAAAAGAAAACTACACCGTCATGGAGGAGCATATGAAGGCAAAGGCTGACTGGGTTACGAAGTGCCGAGAAATCTACCCGTAGTAGGTTTCTCAAAAGGTGGTTGTTGTATGGATGCACTTTAACGTTTAACCTAAGTTTTATTTTATGCATTAATTTTTACTTTATCGATGCTTGAATGTTGTACGGATGCACCATTTCGTTTTCTTTAATTTCAATAAAACGATGCTTTTATGTTTTAACTTTTATTTACACTTAATATAATTTCACAACCACGATAAGGTAGATAAAATCAACAATTAACATAATAACAATATCACTTAGCACAGAAGATGAGGTGGTTACAATCAAGGGAAGTCAATGTTAAGGTCAATGCTATCATGCCTTAAAGTTCCATGTGGTTCTAGGTTCGATGACCCTTGAGAGCGAAATCTTTGGCTAGTAGAAGCTCTCCTGGGCACGGTTGAAGGGGCAGGAGTTGGACATTCACCACGAGTATGTCCTACTGCTCCACACCTAGTACACGTTCTCTGTATCGGATCCTCACCACGAGATGGACGCCGATCGTTCTTTCTTGGTCTCCCCGCACGTCTCTTGGTTATTAACGGTGGATAGCATGGCGGGTGGGGGACGTGTGGCAAAACCCATGATTGAGGGGGTCCAACAGGATATATCAGCTCATGATATGTTGACCGGTAAGTACTGGACGTGTAGTAAGATATAGCCAGATCGCTGCAATCTCTACGATTCATTGACCTTGCAGCAGCGATGGCATGACCGCACGGTAAACCAGAATATTGCCATTGGTTACATTCACAAACACCGTTGACCATATCGACAGTCGCGTGATAACGGATATCCCGAACGTTGAACTTACCATGTCCAATCTGACTTACCCTCCATGTCGCAGCCTTTCCCGACCTTCTGCTAATTATCTCCTCCGCCATTGGTGTGAGATGATTACGCATTTCATCTACAAATATGTATTAATTGTGTTACGATTTATACGGAAGACGAAAACTGCAACAAACATATAAGTTAAAGATTTTAGAGTTTATCAACCTCCCTTTCGTTGTCGAAGTTGGTACCACTCTTGTTGAAAATCTCGGAAGTACTCAATAAGGCCGACAATGGGTAACCTGCGTGCAAAACGGGACAGTGCATTCACCGACTCTACACTATTAGAGGTCATTATGTTATACCGTTGTGCAGGGAAATGGGCCCTTGACCACCTCTCTTTACCAGCCTCGTCCATAACTTGTGCTCCACGAGGTACTTCATATCGTAGTGCATTCATGTAGGTCTCGAACTCCCTAATAGTATATGCTTTGCACGCCTTCCAGTAGGTGGTCTTGTTTGTTGTGATACGTTTGTCCGCGCTTTTCACGTTCATCTCCAAATGTCGACAACATAGGGCGTGAGGGGTGGAGGGGTACACGGCAGAAATTGCCGCGCTTATGGAAGGAGCCCTGTCGGACATAAACACCAACCCTTCCGGGGCTCCGATACATTCCCGCAACATGTTCAGAAACCAACCCCACTCCTCCCCCGTCTCGGACTTGCCTACTCCGAAAGCCAAGGGCACAATGTTGTTATTTCCGTCCATGGCAACCGCCAAGAACATCATACCCAGGTAATGCCCCTTTAAATGGGCAGCGTCTATTACAAGGACAGGACGCAGATTTGTCAAAAACGTCCGGATCTGCAATAAACGTACGTGGTTATTATTTGTAAATGTTAAAATTCATAATATGTAAAGCTACGACGATTTAATATACTTACCGCACATCCAAGTGCAGCGAAACACAATTCGAAACGTCCGTTTGAATCCGTCCTTATTCTGGTGCGTGTACCCGGATTCTTCAGCTCCAAGTTATATAAATACGCACGGAGTCGTTCGTACGACTCCTCGGGAGTGCCTCTCACCATTAGTAGTGCCTTGCATCGCGCACGCCATCCTTGGTGGTAACCAATGTTGATCCCGTACTGCTGATTTATATCGTTGACGATGTCCTTCGGCCGAAATGACCTGCTAGCGTCAAGAAACTTGTCTTTCAGTATGTGGGCCAAAGTCCTTTTGTTGGCCTGCCGGTGGCTGGCATTTAGTTGTGTCCTCGAACATGTGTGTACGTCGTTCAGCTTTCTAACGACAAACAACCCTCCTTTAGGGCCCACGGACTTCGCGGACATACTCCATTCACAATTTTGTTGGTCACAGACAACCTTGTATCTGCGTTTGTCGGATTTCTTCGCTCTAAACACGAAACCCTCTCGCAAGAACTTCATTCCCAACTGTACGGTCATTTCCTCCTTCGTATGAAATATTTGACCTTCATGTATAGTTGTACTACGATTGTAAGGTGCGGGTTGGTAGACTGGTATATGGGTCTCCGGGTTAGGAAGGGAATGGGGCATATCAAAATAATCGTTTAACGCACCAAATGATTTAGTGCTAGGGGTATATGTTTCTTCGTCCTCGTCATTATCGGTATCTGATTTGTCCAGATCAGATATACCAGTTGTGAAAACATGTGTTTCATCATCAGCAACTCCAACAAACCGTCTTTTTGGGTCTTCTTCTTCTTCATCTTCTTCTTCTTCTTCTAGTTGCGTCTCCGGAATAACTTCGGGATAAGATTCGTTAGGACGATATGCATGATCAGAATAAAGTGTGGTGTCGTAGGATGCCTGAAATTGAGAGTCAGGCTCCAGTTGACTACCACCGACATGGACTTCGTCATCACCTTCGTCATCGCCCATCAATGGTGCGACATACACAAAAAGTTGTGGAGGTATTTCTGAATCGGCTGCAAGTAGCATAAAACCAAGGATTTCGTCATCGTTGGTTATCTCCATCAGTGATCCATCTGCACGTCTGAACACCAACTTGCAAGCAGCAGAATCTCCGATTCCACACTTTCCCACGACGTAATCGATAAACGTCTTATACGAAACCATTATTGGAATATATACACCACACTTTGTGTAGCCAATATAATCCCACCCATTGTTGTTTTGCACCCATTGACCATCGAAACATAATAAGACTCTAGTTTTTTGAACAGATGAACTCATTTTTTCAGTAGTATGAAAAATGAAGCAATTCAAGTGGATGTGATGAACGATTTTGCATCTAATCTTACTAATCTTTATAGGAAAAATTGAATGGAGAAAATGAATGTGAACCACATATTCAATGACAATGGTACACTTATTGTATGAGAATCAGACTAAAATGTGGAAAAAAACAGTAAAATCATTCAAAAAATACGTCACAAACAGTTGACCACACATGAAATCATAGGCCTGAAACCCTAATTTTCCAAACCCTAATACGCTTTACACTATTAAACGCGGACCTAACCCTCATTTTTTAACAAAAAACGCGGCCCCAACTCGCGTGTAACAGTGAAAAACGCGGCCCAAACCCTCGTCCCCGTGCATTGAAGCCAAACGCGTACCAAGTCTGCGTGTAACTCTCGAACGCGGCCAAAACGCGGCCAAAGTCCGCGTGTAATAGTGAACGCGGACAAAACGCGGACTTAGTAACAGTGAAAAACGCGGACCTAGGGGGTATTTTGGCAAAAATAACAAGATTTGGGGCATATTGGGTACTGATTTTTCAACTTAGGGCATCCCATATTTATATTTATAAATATTTATTTATTTTCAAATCAAATAAAAATAGTAATATTAAAAAAGAAAAAACAAATAAACAAAAATATTTATATAAATATTTATTTCTTTTATAAATATTTATTACAAAACTATATAATAAAAATAAAAAAAGAAATATATAATAAAAAAAAGAAAAAAAAAAGACAAAAAAAACAAAAAAACAAAAAAAACAAAATGATTACCTAATGATTTTTGGGGAGTGCTATTTGCACCAAAAAGGTGCAAATAGTATCTCCTAGTTTTCCGATCCAATCATTAATACAAATTATTATTATTATTATTATTATTATTATCTTTATCTTTATATATATATATATATATGTGTGTGTGTGTGTGTTTTGATTTTATAAATTTATAAAATTTATAACTTTTAATTTTATTTTATTCTATAAATTTATAACTTTTGATTTTATTTTATTTTATAAATTTGTAACATTTGATTTTTTTACCTTCACAACGTCTTCACTGTGAAGGTTCGGATATATCTTCACAGTCTTTTATCTGTGAATGTTTGATTTTTTTTTACCTTGGTTTAGGTTTTTTTACCTTCATAGTGTTTTTTAACTCGACAGTGGGACGTACTTGCCGCTTAGGTCCACTCCTCCTCCTCCTCCTCATTATTATTATTATTATTATTAATATTATTATCTTTATCTTTATATATATATATATATGTGTGTGTGTGTGTGTGTGTGTGTGTTGATTTTTTAAATTTATAAAACTTGTAACTTTTGATTTTATTTTATTACATAAATTTGTAACTTTTGATTTTATTCTATAAATTTGTAACAATGAAGAGGGATTCATTGGTGAACCAAGGCTCACCGGAGATGGGTAAGAAATTAAATTCGTGGCACTGTAAATTTTTGTGGGGAAGAGACATAGGGGAGTAGGTAGGTGATAATGATTTTAAATATATATATATATATATATATATATATATATATATATATTTACATTTTATACCCCTATAATTATTTAGTTAGTTTCTTTTATATCTTTTACTTTTCTATTTTTCATTTTTCATTTTTATCATATTAACACATAAAATCGTATATTAACTAAAATACGTTAAAAAAACGTTTTAATTTTAACAAGTTACACCATCATAATCGTCTCTTCGAAACCTTCGAAATGAGCCCAATATTGAATATTTTTGGATTTAATTATTTAATTATATATCATATGTACCACATAAAACATATGAAACGTATGAAGCTATCCAGGTACGCCTTAATATATTATTATAAGTAAAATGTTACAATTAAGTTTAACAATTACTAAAAAAGTTAAATTGTTCTAATTTTCAGGTGTTCTTGCTTATCTAAATGACACATGGTTGAAACCATATAAAGAAATGTTTGTATCTGTTTGGACTGACAAATTTCTCCACTTTGGAAATCAGACAAGTAACAGAGTGGAGAGTCAACATTCCAACTCATGTTGACCCTCAAACATTATGCATTAAACATAATATTCCAAGAGTATGAGCGAGCTCAATCTGTTGGCTTATTTTATGAAAATTGTAGTTGTCTACTACGTACAAGTTATGAGCTGCCATGTGCGCACGAACAAATGCAATACTTGAACAAAGGTCATCCTATCCCAATTGATTCTGTTGATGTATTTTGGACGACGCTTGATTTATCACCGTGCAAATCTTTACAAGATGATGACGTAGGTTGTGAAGCTGAAGTCCAAATGTTTAATGAGGAATTTAACAAACAATCGAGATCTGGTAAGTTCAATCTACTGAGGAAGCTAAAAGAGATAGCCAGTGCATCAAAAACATGGGTTTGTGAACCTGTTGTTAACAAGACTACTCGTGGACGACCCTCGTTGAAGGATAAGCTTTTCAGAAAAACTCATGTTGATCCCTCATTTTCGACTCATGTTGACCCGTCTTTTACAAGTGAAAGACCCCTTAGACGTAGCAGTTCAAACGCGTCTAGATTTGTTGACATGGAAAAAATGAGCTACCAAGAACCAGCGAGACACAGTTCTTTCATGTTCAAAAATTAAAATGCACATTCATACATCAATCAATTTACATCATTTTTTCACCCTTACATCAAGCAGGTACATGATGTGATAGGTGATGGAAATTGCGGATTCCGAGCAATAGCTGTCTGGATGGGTTTTCATGAAGATGCATGGCCCACAATTCGGTATAACTTGATGGAAGAGTTAGATACTTACAAGACAGAGTACATCAACGCTTTTGAAGCTGAACATTGGGATATTACTTACAACACTTTAAACTTCTTTCGATCAGATCAAGGTGCACCATTTGAACACTGGATGACAATGCCTGAAATAGGTGTCTTGATTGCTTCAAAGTATAATGTGATATTACATGTTATAAGTATGACCGGCAGTGGGACGTACTTGCCGCTTAGGTTCACTCCTCCAGTGTGGTATGAACATGTTGTTTTTACAATCAGATACGTTAATGGTAACCATTATGTCAAATTAGATATAAAAGAAGGATATCCGTTTCCGCAAATTGTATCACATTTTTTCCATTACAGTTATCCGTGTGCTGTTGGATGGGCTACCCCGTATTCAGAGCGAATAAAGAAGTACATGAAGCTTTTACGGGTTAATTGTACTACGGATAATGTTATTTTAGAATAATCGAATGTAATATAGATTATTTTATGTTCTATTTATATGTTAAATCGCAATATTTATGTTTTATTTTTATAATTATATAATTAAAAAAATTAGTAATATTTATATTTATAAATATTTATTTATTTTCAAATCAAAACAAAAATATATAAACAAAAATATATAATAAAAAAAGACAACTAAAAGACGAAATAACAAAAAAAACAAAAAAAACCAAATGATTTTTGCAATCATTTGGTGTATTTAGCAAAAAATTATGTATATTTAGTCTCTCCTAATAATATATAATAAATAATATAACACTTAAATGATTGGATCGGAAAACATTGCAGTACTATTTGCACCAAAAAAGTGCAAATAGTCAAATCTTGTTTTCCAATCCAATCATTAAAAGTTGTAAATAGTCAAATTATTATTATTATTGTTATTATTATTATTATTATTATCTTTATATATATATATATGTGTGTGTGTTTTGATTTTATAAATTTATAAAATTTGTAACTTTTGATTTTATTTTATTCTATAAATTTGTAACTTTTGATTTTATTATAACTTTGTAAAATGTATTTTTCTTTTTGTAACAATTACATTTTCTCATAACTTTGTAAAATGTAATTTTCTTTTAGGGACCAATTCCGTAACAAACGCCAAACGTTAGGGACAAAATATGTAATTTACTCTGTAAAACTCAATTTTTTTTAAAACATATAATTATTCTTACCCAAATTGAAACGTAAATAAAAATGACAACTAAAGATGGTTAATGGTTAAAACTGTTATTAACCTAAACTCTTTATATATATATATATATATATATATATATATATTAATATATTACACATAGATATATATAGATATATATATATATATATATATATTACGTACCTATAATAGTAAAATCATTTTTAAAAAATGCAAAATGACAAAAGAACCCTCCCTTTAATTGATTTTTTAACAAAATTAATGTGAGGGACGAAAAACGAAAGGAAATACAAACCACAGTGACGAAAAAAGCAAATTTTAAAGACTAGTTAGATACATACAAGACAGAGTACATCAACGTTTTTGGACGTGAACATTGGGATATTACTTATAACACTTTAAACTTCTTTCGATCAGATCAAGGTGCACCATTTGAACACTGGATGACAATGCCTGGAATAGGTGTCTTGATTGCTTCAAAATATAATGTGATATTACATGTTATAAGTATGACCGACAATGGGACGTACTTGCCGCTTAGGTCCACTCCGCCAGTGTGGTATGAGCATGTTATTTTTACAATCGGGTACGTTAATGGTAACCATTATGTGAAATTAGATATGAAAGAAGGTTACCCGTTTCCACAAATTGTAGGACATTTTATCCATTACAGTTATCCGTGCGCTGCTGGATGGGCTACCCCGTATTCAGAGCGAATAAAGAAGTACATGCAGCTTTTACGTGTTAATTGTACTACAGATAATGTTATTTTAGAATAATCGAATGTAATATAGATTATTTTATCTTCTATTTATATGTTAAATCACAATATTTATGTTTTATTTTTATAATTATATAATTAAAAAAAATAGTAATATTTATATTTATAAATATTTATTTCTTTTCAAATCAAATAAAAATAGTAATATTAAAAAAGAAAAAACAAATAAACAAAAATATTTATATAAATATTTATTTCTTTTATAAATATTTATTACAAAACTATATAATAAAAAGAAAAAAAGAAAAAAGACAACAAAAAGACGAAAAAACAAAAAAACAAAAAAAACACAATTTTTTGGTGTATTTAGCACATTTTTGGGTGCATTTAGCCTCCCAAAAAAAAATATCTTAAATAAATGTTTTTATCATCCAAAATAAAATTAAATATAAATTTTTTTTCATACAAAACAGTTTCTTCAAAAAAATTTATATGCAAAAAACTCGGTTATTTTGAAGAACCACCCTTGCCACCCTGCCATACCAAAGTTAAAACATCATTACTAACTATTAAATAAACAAATTCCTCTAGTTTTTATGTTCCTATCAATAGAACATATAAAATATATCAAATAAACATAAACACACCTTTTAGCCCTATACTCGTGGTTCTGTTGTTTTTCCTTAAATTCAATTTTTGTTTGAATTTTTTAGAAGGTATGGTGGTCAAGATAGTTATAAGATTCAAAAATCAAAAGGATGAAAGTTCATTACACCGGTACTTCACCAACAAACTAAAACCACCTATTGAACTCTCCATTGTAATCAGGGAAAACCAAAAAAGAACATCAGTAGAGTTGGGCTTCTCGATTACAAAAGAAGAGTTTAAAAAAACTGACGTATGTAGGCAAACAATGGAATTGAACAACTTCTAAACTACTCAAGTACAAAAACATATATAAAGGGGGGAAAGAAATTCTTGGCCGCATCACCCAAAACATGTCATGATGAAGAAGATAGGAGCCCACACCGCACCGGTCCACAACCATCATAATCGCAATTCTACTTAAAATATAGATGAATTGTTGTTTAATTACAACTCCAAGCTTTAGAGTCCAACTAGAGTTAGTTTTCCTCATCTTCTTGTAAGACTATGGTTATAAATATATTGTATCACTCCCTCAATAATCAAGAGGGAAAGTGAGTTCTCATCTTTTCTCTCACCATTCCTTTCTCTCTCCAGATTTCACTTTCTGTTGTTTCTGCAACTAAAAAGCTACTTCTCCAACTACCTAAATAGCTCCTTCCCCAACTACCTATCTCCTATTCCTCTGATCTCAATTGTATTTTTTTCTCTCTCTACATTCTCAAAACCCACCATCACGTAGAAAACCACCACTACCTACCTCCACTTCTCTTATCTCAATTTTTTTTCTCTCTACTTTCTCAAAACCCACCACCACTTACGCAGAAACCCACCACCGACTTTCTTTTCTTCCTCCTACACGTCTTGCCGTTTCCTGCAAATCGATTTTTTTTTCCGATCATGGTGACCACCGACGACAGTGGCAATGCCACCAACGATATTGATTCTCTTCCCTTTGCTACTCTTCTTCACATGATGACTATTAAGCTCTCTTCTTCCAATTACCTTCTATGGAAGAACCAAATTCATCGCATTCTTCAATCACAAAATCTCCTTCAATTTCTTGATGGATCGACTCCTCCACCATCCGCCGCCATTGATCAACAACTTCGTATGCTGCTTAATTCATCACTATCGGAAGAAGCCATGGCCGTCACCGTTGGAACCACTACCGCTACCGAAGCATGGAAGGCTCTTGAAACCACCTTTAGCCACTCCTCGGAGACCCGAGAACTAAGCCTCTGTGCCGACCTTCAAAATCTTACCAAAGGAACAAATTCGGTTCAAGAGTATGCAAGGAATTTCAAGCATATTTGTGATCAACTCGCTTCTATTGGTAAGCCAATCAACGAATCTTTCAAATCTCAATGGTTTCTACGTGGTCTTGGATCCGATTTCACTAATTTCTCAACGGCTCAAATGACATTAACCCCGATTCCTCTATTCATGGACCTCATACATCGAGCCGAAGCCCATGAAATATTTTGCAAATCTTTGCTTCCATCGCCTCCTACTCAAGCCGCTTTTACGGCCTCGACTTCTAATCGCGGCCGAGGTTCTTATCGCAGTTCATCTTCTCGATCCGACAATAATTTCGCAAATCGTCGCGGTAGAGGTGGTCGACGTTCCACATATATTCCTCGATTCCAATTGTGTGGACGTAGCGGCCACAAAGCAAATCAATGTCATGATTACGTGCTTCAACGACGCACCGGTGAAGGTATCACCAATCTTGCCGAAGCCTTTATCGCCTCCTCGAATCCCGATGTTTCAGATTGGTATATGGATTCTGGGGCATCCGCACACATGACACCCACTGCCGGAAACCTCCACAATGCGACACCCTATCAAGGTAATCATACCGTCATAGTAGGAAACGGTCAATCACTTCCGATCACTCATATCGGTCACCATCACGTAACACCATCTATTATTTTACGCGACATATTGGTTGTTCCTAAATTAACTAGGAATCTTCTATCTATCAGTCGCCTCACACATGACTTTCCGGTAGATATTACGTTTTCTGATAAGTCCTTTGTTATTCAGAAACGGAGGGACGGAACACCAATCGCAACCGGGAAACATGATGGTGGTCTATACCGATTACATCAAATTGATTTGGCCCTTTTATCCGATCTAAATCAACCGTTGCTTAAAGGATCTTTTCACTTGTGGCACTCCCGCTTGGGACACGTAAACAATGATGTAATCGTTATTCTAAACAAACAAGGTAGATTGGTCGTATCTTTAATTTTACCAAATCCTACTATATGTGAGCCATGTCAATTGGCAAAAAGTCACAAATTACCTTTTCTTGTTGATCACAAACGTGCAACGAAACCTTTAGAGATAATCCATTGCGACATTTAGGGACCGGCCCCCGTCACCTCTACGGAAGGATATCGATATTATATAATTTTTATCGATGATCACTCACGTTTTACGTGGTTCTTTCCCATGCACCTCAAGTCTCAAACTTTTGACATCTTTCAAAAGTTCCATACTTTGGTCACAAACCAACTTGATACAAATATAAAAATATTTCATAGTGATGGCGGTGCGGAATTTACAAGTCATAAATTCCAACAATTTTTGGCTACCAAAGGGATACTCCATCGTTTATCTTGTCCCTACACTCCACCACAAAACGGTCGAGCATAACGTAAACATCGACACATCACCGAAACGGGACTAGCCATGCTTTTTCACTCCAAGGTTCCACCGAAATATTGGTTCACGGCTTTTGCATCGGCTACCTACATCATTAATAGAATACCCACTACCGTTCTACAAAACAAGTCACCCTATGAGGTGCTTTTTAAAACCGTTCCAAATTATGCGATTTTTCGACTATATGAGTGTCAAGTTTTTCCGTGTTTACGTGACTACAACAAACATAAATTTGAACCCCGAACTCGGCCATGCATCTTCTTGGGTTATAGTTCGAAGTATAAAGGCTATTTATGCCTAGATAATGCCACAACTCGAGTCTACATATCTCGCCATGCAAAATTTGACGAGCACCATTTTCCTTTCGCCAAAAATACTAAACCCGTCAACCTTGATACCTTAGACTATTCCACCTTCCTCGACCCTAAAATTGAGACAATCGAAACACCACACCATACACCCATTTCACGTCACAACCAAGCCACCAACCCTTGCACCTTATGTCCTCCTAAACTACCCACTCCCACACAACCAATATCCTCACATATACCCATCGATCCCACATCCACTGTAACACCCTAAAAATTAGCGGAATAAAAATTCGAAATTTCTGCAATATGAATGCTATAATTAGATAAAAACTTGGATATAAAACTTGCTAAAATCAATCACAACGTATCATCCCGATAGAACAGGGAAACAATACTATAATCATTACAATGAATCAAATGAAGGATAGACTAACAACCTAATAATCTAACTTAAGTAAGAAAGATTAATATTGGGTGTTGCTATTCTTCCAAAAGGTATGATCACTATTTCAAAATGCCGGTCTATACATCTCCCAAAAAGACCGCTCTTGACCCAAAGCTATCCACTCAGTCCCGACGAACCCCACCAGAGACCTGACCTGTTATACATGTCATTTTAAGAAAAAGTGTTAGGCTAAAGCCTAGTGAGATCAAACATTTGCAATTTAAGAGATTGAATATAAAAATAAGTAAAAAGGTTTCCTTTTATACAACAACAATAATGATAATGATAATAATAATGCTCTTTGAATTATAACCAATACGCCTACTAACCCGAATGACGGAACACAAAAGTAAGTCATTTGATGGGTCAGTAAAGCCAATAAACACATAAAGTACACGCAAGAGATGTCAAGCTCAGTGGCTTTAAACGTACACCCACGGAAACTCGAGTTCAACCCCGTCGGGTTCCTATGCCGAGCTCCTCATCCAATATCGTAATACTTGAGCACGAAAGACTTATACCTCACCCGGTACCTAACGTGCCTCGACGTGGAAAACTAATCGTCCCAACGCCGAAACAATAATAAACCAAATACGGGGTCATGACATAATGCACATAAGGCCCAACAGATAATCTCAAAAATGGTTAATATGCAACAATTGATATGGAGGGTGTTTTCCACCAAAACCACTCCCATTGTTTATCAAAAGACCGCTAGTAAAAATATAGACAATTCTTCTTTATTTCAAATCCCAGAATATGAAATGATTTTATTATGCAAACTTATCAGCGGTTAACCACAATACCAATATTTCCAAGATTATAAGTTTTGCATAGTAATGCCATTTACTAACAAGTATAACCCAAGTAGAAACTAGGTAAAAAACATTAATAAATTTCATAAATCATAATTTCCCCAAAAATCATCCAAAAACACTAATATCCCCAAAAGTTAGGTTAACACAATGTTCTACAAAACCAAGTATATGAAAGGGGAGATATTAGGTATTCAAAATCCACCTTTTGACATGTATAAAGTTTGATAAAATGTGTAAGAACTCACCTTGGTAGTTTCTTTAAGAAGGAAACCAAACCCTAGAAATAGAGGAGATGAAATCACTTGAGAGCTCACCAATCACCACTTCCTAAATGTATTAAGGACCAACATTAATGACCTAGAATCACCATAAATGAAGAGAGAAGTCTATAGGAAGAGTGCTTACCGAAGTCAGCTGCCAAAATCGCTCCCAAACCCTAGAACTCGGATAAAAATGACTGAAAATCGCGACTTGTCTTTTTATACCCGAAACCCCCGTCGGCGATAGTGACATCTGTCACTATCGCGGGCAAGGTCGCGAGCACCTCACCACCCTCGGTACAGATTGGGCGATAGTGCCCCCGACGATTGTGACCATGTCACTCTCGCGGGCACAATCGCGAGAAACATACCGAGGCCCTAAGGCCTTCGGCGATAGTGCCCTCCGCGATTGTGACACCCTGTCACTCTCGCGGGCACAATCGCGAATAGCCCCAAATTTCCCAACTTTGATGATTTTTAACCCACGATGCTTAAATCCAACTTTCTCGATATTAAGTAAATAAAAATCCCAACATATATAAGTTCCAAAGCGAGAAAATAATACATGGGTTCTCAGAATTCGGGGTGTTACACCCACAACCACAAATACGAATCCCCCTCCCGCCAACAATACCACCCCTACGACTCCACCATCTACCCAACAAATCGATCAGACGCCTCCTGTGCAACCGACCGTACCCCACAGAACCACCACGCATCCCATGCAAACACGAGCAAAATCCGGAATTTTTAAACCCAAGTACCCAACTTTTGTCGTCCAACATCAAAAAGGCCTTCTTCCCGCTCTCTTAGCCACCTCGGTTCCAAAAGGGTATAAATTGGCCGCTAAAAATCCAGCATGGATTATTGCCATGAATGAAGAAATAGACGCCTTAAAATCAAACAATACATGGGAGCTTGTCCCACGGCCTCGGGATACTAACATTGTTGGCTCGAAATGGGTCTTTCGAACCAAGTTCAAAGCCGATGGATCAATAGAAAGACTAAAAGCGCGACTTGTTGCACAAGGTTTTACACAAGTACCCGGCTTAGACTTTACACATACGTTTAGTCCCGTAGTCAAAGCCGCTACCGTTCGTCTAATCCTAAGCATCACCATCATACAAAAGTGGAAATTACGTCAACTTGACGTCAAAAACGCTTTTCTCAACGGCCTTTTACATGAAATGGTCTATATGGAGCAACCACCCGGATACGTTGACGATCAACACCCTTCTCACGTATGTTGACTCAAGAAAGCAATTTACGGCCTCAAACAAGCCCCAAGGGCATGGTTCAAGCGTTTCAGCGACTTTCTTACCGGAATCGGGTTTCACAACAGTCGTGCGGATACTTCTCTTTTCATATATAATCGAGGTAAATCCCTTCTTTATGTTCTTGTATATGTTGACGATATCATCGTCACCGGTAACGATAATCAGCTCATTTAACGCCTAATCAACCATGTACAAAAAGTCTTCGCGATCAAAGACTTAGGAAATATCGGTTACTTTCTTGGCCTAGAAGTCACCTACACCAAAACCGGTATCTTTCTCGGACAACAAAAGTATGCCCATGATGTTCTTGTTCGAGCACAACTCCATGAAAGCAAACCGATCAGCACTCCAATGATCGTCGGTCAACATCTCACTCAAACCGGAAAATTGTTCAAAGATCCAACTCTATATCGATCCTTGGTTGGAGCACTCCAATACCTCACAATTACACGACCCGACATATCTTACGCCGTAAACACCGTCAGTCAATTCATGCACACTCCAACGGACGAACATTTTCAAGCCATAAAAGAATTCTTCGTTATGTTAAAGGAACAATCACGTCCGGACTCACCTTCAATCACTCCCCCTCATACACGTTATCCGCCTTTTCCGATGCCGATTGCGGAGGATGTCCCGACACTTGGCGATCAACATCCGGGTATGCCATTTTTCTTGGCCCAAATCTAATCACATGGAGCTCGAAGAAGCAACGCACGGTTGCCCGATCAAGCTGTGAATCGGAATACCGAGCACTTGCCAACACTACTGCCGATACCGTATGGCTCACCCATCTTCTTAGCGAACTACGAGTGAAATTCACAAAACCACTAACTTTATTTTGCGACAACAAGAGTGCATTATTTATTAGTCAAAATCCGGTTGCGCACAAAAGGGCTCGCCACATTGCCCTCGACTACCATTTCATTCGGGAGTTAGTACAACAAGGCCTCCTATCTACAAAGTTCGTCCCAAGCAAGTTAAACGTTGCCGATCTCTTCACCAAGAGCTTACCGAAACCTCTATTTCTTCTTTTTAGATCCAAGCTTTGCGTAGTTCCAAGAACCCACGTCATGCTTGAAGGGGTAATCGCAATTCTACTTAAAATATAGATGAATTGTTGTTTAATTACAACTCCAAGCTTTAGAGTCCAACTAGAGTTAGTTTTCCTCATCTTCTTGTAAAACTATGGTTATAAATATATTGTATCACTCCCTCAATAATCAAGAGGGAAAGTGAGTTTTCATACTATTATAAAACTATCACATCATGTGGGAGGTAAACACAAAAAAGTTCTACCCCGTAAGCTCTGAAACTCACAAACTTAACTAAAGAGCTAATAAACGATAACATTTCAATTAAGCAAAATGAGGGGTTGCATGTTGCATTAGTGGTTGCTTTCGGCAAGAAATCCACACGAACAACACTAGAAAGGGAAACATAAATCATGCCCATCACCCAAATTCAAGTAACAAAAAATGCGGAAACATGTGTATATGCGTGGAAAACAAATGCAACATCATAATGCATGCATATGTTAAAGGCGTTTACAGGATTTTCAAAGTTGAGGTCACAATTTCAAATAGATCGTAAATTTGAAAAAAAAAAATACCCCTACAAGAATAGAATACTACAACTATGCTGTTAAAATCGCTATATATCGCCGATATATCGTGTATCGCCCCTTCGAAAAATATCGGTGGTAAAATATCGGACATTATATCGGCTGTCGATATATCGGCGATATTTTAATCAAAATATCGGCCGATAATACCGATATTTTGATGATACAAGTTTGGGCCTATTTTTTTTTAATACATTATACTGGGTTGGGCTTTGTTATATCATTCATATGGGCCTTTTTTTTAATTTGTTAGAAATATAACTTAGGTCTTCATTTGTTTAATCGACTTCTCAACACAACAGTCTCTTCATCGACTTCTTCTTCAGTTCTTCTACTGCTGGTCTCTTCTCTTCTTCAGGTCAAATTTTTCTCTTCTTCAGGTCGAACTTCTACAGTGCTGGTATCGACATCTTCAATTCTTAACTTCTTTTGCTCATCTGCTGCTTCTTCTCTTCCAACACAGGGTACATATTATAGTTATAATTTATAAACTTATAATCTGTTATTAAATTTATAGTTAGACTTAGAGTTATAATTTATAATTTATAAACTTATAATCTGTATGGGTTGGAGTTATAGTTAGAGTTAGAGTTATAATCTGTTATTAAATTAGAGTTATAATTTATAAACTTATAATCTGTTATTAATTAGAGTTATAAAGTTATAAACTTATAATCTGTTTTATAAACTTATTAAATTAGAGTTGATGTTTTAATGCATATGATATGTTTATGGATTGCATACTGAATTACTGATATAAATATATATATATATATATATATATATAATTCTGAGAAATATTATATGAACCAATATTACCGATATTTCCGATATATCGTGTATCGGTCCTTGACCGATACACCACCGATATCCGATATTAACAGCATAGTACTACAGTACTTACCATTGTTAGAAGATTAATAGGGAATTGGTGATCAAGAATATGGATATCTTGCTTCGAATAAAAGCACCATGATGGGATCTAACCAATATAGCTAGAAAGCAGAAGTGGATGATTTTAGTGATCACTTGTAAGAGAACTCATAAGAATTACATTTCAACTAGGCCATGTGAGTTGCTCCATGCTACATCAACAATTCCTTTCTGCAAGAAATCCACATTATAGAACACCAAATAGGAGAAACATAAATGAAAAGCTACTATGGTGTAGTGGTAGTTATGTCTATAATTGTACATAAGGTTTGTGAGTTCGATCCTTGTAGCTGTATCTATCTGTTAATATTTTTAGTAATAACATTCTAGGGACCAGGGCCGGCCTGGGAGCTGAAATTTGAAGATGAAAAACAAAATATTTGTTAGATGTAACTTGTAAGAATCGAACTACAACATATTGTAAGTCATGATTTAACCTAACTCCTTTAACCATCTCACCCATGTAAAATATCTGCTATAAATTAGGTTTCAAAATATTTGAGAGCACCCTTTAAAATCAAGCAGGTGCAGTTTTCATACATCTAAACTTTTTCTCTTAGAATAATCAACTCAGCGGCAGGCCTGCTCAGCCCTTAACAGGTCCGCCCTTGTTTCTGCTAGAAAATGGCAAAAGTTTGTCACACTAATTTCTTTGGGATGCATCACCAAAAGTTAATAAAAACCATCTGAACTCCAATGTTGTTAGTTCGACTCCCAAATAGCAATCGTTTGATTAGAAACAGGCCAAGTATACAACTAACATGCATGAATGTATAATTCGCGTATAAAAACATAAACGAAGAGGAAAAAGAAATTTCGAAATAAAAACACGTAAGAGGTTTATAAAATTAAAAGAGTGCACATGATTCGAATTGGAGATTGAATACGAGAGAACAAACCAACTCGATTACGATGTACCACGACACATGGGCTTGACATTTCTTGTATAAGAAATCAACAAAAGAAACGAGGAATTGCAAAACCTCAAAGTTGGTAAATTCAATTTTCATCAATCCTGAGACACAACATGAAAAAAAACACAGATAATTAGAAAGGCCATGAAACGACTACGGGCGAAAGAGATGGCTGATACAAGACTCAGAATTAAACATCAACAAGGAGAGGAGAGAGTATCACATCACGATGGGATGTAAATAATGTAATCTGAAAGAAGAAGTGACAGATCCCATGCTACATCAGCAGTTGCTTTCGGCAAGAAATCTTGAATCTCATGCCTATCACCACAAATTGAAGGAACATAAAGCATTAACTTTTTTGGAAAGAACATTATTACACCTATTCGGCATGGTACTACGGCCCAAACGCAACTCTACTCCCCAATCGGGACAACCCCCAATTGGTGACGTGGAGAGCACTAACCTTCCAGTCTAAGAAGTGGTTGGAACAACCTCAGTGAACTTTGCTACACGATTACTACATAATCCAACACCAATAGAACCACCAATAGAACCACAGACAATGCACAAGTTGATAAATTCAGACAAGGCCAATAAAACCACAAAAAATGCATGAGTTGATAAATTCAGACAAAGCCACAAAATACTCCACTACTATTTCAGGAATAGTGGTTGCATTGTACAAATTGGCCTTAAAGGATATTACAATTAAAACTAAATTGCTAACGACCTATAGGAATACATCAACTTACTAAGGGGTCATTTGGTTCAAAGAATGGAATTTGATAGAATTGGAACCCATTGAAGAAATAATTTGACTTTAAAGGAATTGGAATGGAATTTAACCACGCGTTTAGTTGGTAGGAATTGGAATCGAATCTCTAAGAAAATTGGGATCTCCATCTTCTTTTTGGGGGAGAAATGGTAGTTGTGATGACAACTGCTATCCCTCACCCACCCCGCTTCCACACCACACCGACCACCATACCACTATTGTCGTCCATAGCTACCACCTCAATACCCCCACCCACCCCGGGTGGGGGCGAGGTGGGTGGCGGGTGACAGTTGGGGCATTGTGATCGGTAGGGGTATGGTGTGGGGGTGGGGATGGGGATGGATCAGATCAGGTGGATGGGGAGAAATGGTGAGGATGGTAGTTGTGACGACAAAGATAGTGGCATGGTGGTCGGTGAGGTTGGGATGGGTGCCACCCTTGACCATCACCCACCACTAACACCACCAGGGTAGTGGTGGATAGTGGGTGTGGCAGGGACAGGTCACCCCTTCCTCCGCCACCACCTACCACCATAGGGCGCGATGGGTAGTGGCGTGGTAGTTGTGACGAAGATAGTAATGGCATGGTGGTCGATGGGTAGGGGTAGCTATGATGACAACAGTAGTGGCATGGTGGTCTACGGGGTGGGTGGTAGTTGTGACGATGACAATTGTGGCATGGTGGTCGAGGGAGAGTAGGTGTGGGGTGGTGACGAGAACGGGGTGGGTTTGGGTGGCTGATGGTGTAGGGTTAGGTGGCGGTTATGACGGTAACAGTAGTGGTGTGGTGCAATGGTGGTGAGGTGGGAGCATGACAGTAGTAGCATGGTCATGGTGGGGGGAGGATTAGGCGAGGGGGTGGGCAGTGTTGGTTAAATTGGATGCAAAAGGATGAAATTCAATTCTTTCACTTAAGCCACGGAATAATGAATTCCTTAATTTGTGGAATTCAAAGGATTACATCATTTTTATTATGTGAACCAAACATAGGATTTGGAATTTGGTCAAGGGAATTGTCCATTTCGATTCCTTCAAAATCCATGAACCAAACACCCCCAAAAAAGTCAACTTCAGAAAAAGGAACAGATTAATTTTCTACTCCACAAGCTTGACAAACTTAACTAGCAGGCTAAGGGAACCAAAAGACTATTGAAAATGTTAATTCAACAACTAAATCTCCAAGCATTTCAAGACGGTGGAATAGCCTCTTATACGTTGGTGCTCTGCAACTTCCAGCTAGCATCATGCCCTGATGTATAATGAATAAACATGAAATAGCCAATAACCAGGCACAAAACAGAATACATGTTCACATTTGCTTATAGGGACAAAGCAAGCAGCAATTGCATGAAGACTGTGTAGTAATACAAACAGAGTAACTAGTAAAATCACTTCAGAAATCCACAACTAAAATCCACAAGTGTTGAGCTTGTACATACCTAAAAGGGAACACACTGCTGCCCAAACTGTGAAAAATCATAAGTTAAACATACACATAGCCCAACAAAAAAAGGAAGGAAAAAAAGATAGATAGATAGATAGATAGATAGATAGATAGATAGATAGATAACAAGGAAAGCAACATGATGATCAAGTGGTATCCTCAAAAAGGATAAGATACGACACAGAAAACACAATAGAAAGTGTGGCTGACAAAGGTGTGAGAAAGAAAACTTAATGGAAGAATATCAAAGTCAACCTTGGTAAGAAAAGTAGTTCAAAAATTTGATGTAGACTTGATTTATTCAATCGGCAGTCTATGAGAAGAGCAAGAAGCAACAGCAACTCATTGGTACAAAACCAGACCATCATATCACCGAACCCAACATATGATCCTATAATAAAATGATAACATTTGGTAATGTACATTACTAAAATTACAATGTTAAAATCAGTACCTGAAATTTGAATTCCAAAAGATGATGAGATCATAAGATTCATAATCTAGATATCTAGTAGAAAATGCAAAAACTTATCACACCGATTTCTTTTTGCTGCAACACTGACAAATCAAAACCATCTAACGAACTATACAATAAATCATCTACAAATTGTTCATCATCCCATTCCTTTGATAGAATTCCAAAAGACGAAGTCCGTGCACATGCATATGAATCGACTGAATAGGAAAGGACAAACCAACTCGATTATAATTTTACCACCATGCAAGGGTACTTGACAAGAATTGAATTCGAGTAAATATACATGCCTTTTGCCATCATAGCAACTGTAGAAAAAAGCCAACCGCGACTTAAGCCTGAAGGCTATGCCACAAAGTACTTTAGTGTTCGATAATTAACCTTAAACCATAATATCATCAAAGCAAATATGACTAATGACATATATGAAGTTATTAGAGTTCAGCTTCAGATAAGAAAAAGAAATGTGGTCCACTAACTTTGTAGGGCAAGGGAACAGAAGATAAAGAAAAATCCCATGATGTGACATATAAATTTGTTTATAACTCTATGGGGCAAGTGAATAGCATATTTCAAAACGCTAAAGGATGAGATGATCTTAAGATTTATAATCAAAAAGTTCACAATCTATATTCCAATGTTGAAACCAGTACCTAAAATTTGAAATGCTGGAAGATGAGATGATTTTAAGATTCATAATTAAGGGGTTCATATTCTAGCTTTTAAGTATAGAATGGCGAAAGTTCATTACGCTACTATCTTTTGGCTGCTTTATCAACAAGTTAAACAACCTAAAAAGCTCAAGTGTCATCATGGAAGACTAGAAGAAAGCCATCAACATAATTGGACTTCTGGAGTACAATAAATAATTTAAAAAGAAAAAAAGTTCCAAGAAAGTAAGTCCGTGGATCAACATAAATAGGAGAAAGGGAAATCATGACCATGTTATGCAAATCAGACCATAATAATCATATCCTCCTGTGGGTCATCGGCCATTCCCTGGAAAGGAAGTTAAAAGGCTAAGTAATTTAAGGAAAACATGAAAAAGTATAAAATAAAGGGACTGAATAAGAAGGGAAAAGCAAAGAGAATTTGAGTATACAATACATGGGATTCACAAGAACTGCAAGAGCTCCATTTGTTCTAAAGAAGTAATAAGAAAGAAAATAGTCACACAGAAGAACAAATCCAAAGGGTTATCAAATAAATAAAACTACAACTCCTGTTTCATTCTGTTTCTTCTTAGTTCACCCGATAAACGATTCTCGACACATCAAGTGACCCTAAGATTTTCAGGTTGCCTATCTTTTGTGGACTCCCTCCAAACAGATTGTTTTGACCCAAATCTAGCCCGATGGAAAGTGAAGACAATCGGAATAGTTCTTTTGGTACAGTTCCTCTGAGATTATTTCCATAAAGTTCTAGAAGTATCAGGTTTTTGCATGTCCCGATAGTCGAGGACTCGAGGGTATGGTGCCTTCCGATTTGTTTCCACCTAATCTTACTTGATTACAAATGATAGGTTTCCTATAAATATAAATCCAGGAATGATCCCAGAAATATAATTGGTATCAAGAGTAACCTTTCTCATGTTTCGAGGTTCGCCAATGCTTTCTTGAATCTTGTCTGCAAAGTTGTTTACAACTAGATTAAGAGGCCGTTTATTAAACGCTTACTGGGTAAGCGCTTACCGATATCATTTACGTTATTGATTGAGTATGTCAAGTACCGAGAAACTTACCCGGTAAGAGACAAGACAAGGACTGCGAGTATTACCTGGTAAGTGTGGGAAACGACTCTTACCCGGTAATCGCTTAACGGGTTTATGATGCTTACCAACAATCCATTTTTATAGCCAAAGATGTTACACAATAAGGTAAATGAAGGTGAATCTCTTGCCGGTAAGTGCTTACCGGTAAAATTCAACACTATCACTTACCTACAAGGTAAGATTTTAGTCCACCAAAACGATATTGTATGCAACAATTTACCCGGTAAGCGCTTACCATGGTAAGAGTCGTCTCCCTCACTTACCGGGTAAGACTCTTGGTCCTTGTTTCGCTCTTACCGGGTAAGATTCTTGGTCCTTACCATATTCATCCGGTAAGCTTACATGACTTGGTAAGCGCTTATCCGGGTAAGCCTTTGGTAAACGGCCCCTAAGTTCAGTTAGACCAAACAAATTTCCTATAGATGAGGAACGGCACCTGAGATGTAGATCCAGTCGAGGGCTAGATGACCAAGGCGTGCAACCTATTGAACAACTTCATCCCAAAGAAGAAGTGTTGGTACAAAAACTGAAAAAGTATAAGAAAACCAAGAATATAATGTTGCATAACAGAGGGAAGAAAACAGAGTTATCCTAATAAAGCCATGACAATCAAATCATCGGTAGGTAATCCATTCACTGACACAACTTATATTGGCCAAGTGATGTAACCAAAAACAACTAAAAAGAACTATTAGACAAAATATATGAATACATGAATATGAATTGAGATTTTGAACATAAACAACAAACCAGCTTGATTGCCATTTACTGGGATTGAGGTTTACCACCATGCATGGGCTGGCAAGCATTCAAATAAATTATTTTGTCAGCATCACAACCATGGACAAAAAACCAATTTTGACCATAAACAATATAGGAGTTAAGAATGAAGACACCTCCACGAAGTACAAAAGAAATTTAAAAAATTAATTTCTAACATAATAGTCCAGAAACAATGTACTTGAGTTGGATAGATCCATGATCTAGGAGAAGAGCAAGAAGCAACAAATCCTGCAAAAAGCAAACCATCCAATTCCCAAAGCCAACTTATAATCATATAATTTGATGATAACATTCAATGAACATTGATATGACCTACAATTGTATTTATAACTTTTTTTTTGAAGTATATTGATAGTGCGTGGAATACACCTATAGACGTGTGCTAATTAGACCTCAAAGCAAGTATACAATGAGATATAATATCGTCTTTCAAGTAATAAAACGGTAAAGTACCGGATATCGTCCCACAGAGATTGTCGTAAAAGTATAATAAAAGTGTTAGAAAAGAAATGATTTCAGATGGCGAATTTGAAGACTTTGATTTGGTTTGGTTGGTTAACAGTTGATAACAATACAGAATAATAAAGGTAGCAAGGGTGTAAGACTTTTAGGTGAGACTCAAACACAAATTCCAGCAGACTATGCTGCAGGTATGCTGCAGCATGAGTTCAGCATAAACAGATCCACCATCTATTTTGAGGGTATTCCTCTCGGACTTCAATACTCCCGCTACCGTTTAGATCCAACTGAACATATCTCTATGCAGTTTTAACTTTTGATAGCAAGGGGTAGAGTCCTCAAAATATACGGATTTACAAATCTCTTTGTATAAAACTACTCTCTCGAGTTAATTCCCATATCATTCAAGTTGGAGTGTTCGAAGGGCTTCATCTCTGAATCCTCTACACTTTAACACTTTTAACAAGCGACCAACCCGTCAAGAATAAATCAAGATGAAAAATAGAGGCGATAAATCTCTTTATCAGTCACTCTCTCAAGTCGGCTTCTCATATCATCCAAGTTGACGTGCATATTATGGCTTATCTCTAGGCCATAGCACTTTCACACTTTCAAAGTGATCAACTCGTCAAGAAGTGTCATTGGCTTTATAAAACTTGAATGAAATGATGGAACCTTGTTATTGCGAAACAATGTCCACCTTCTTTTGGTTTGAAATCTCACCCTTTTATCTTACACCCAAGCTAATGGATTTAGCTACTCATACTAAAATGTAAATACTTAAAGCAATAAATTACATAAATTAAAGACATGAATGTAAATGACGGAAATATAAATTACAAGAAAGTAAAATGACGGAAATGTAAATTACAACAAATATAAATGACTTAAATATAAATGGCAAGGAAAGTAAACAACTAAAATTAGGAATACTAGAAGTAATAAAGCATAAGTAAAAAGACAAGAGATGGTAACTTCAAAGGTTTACTTGGAATTTCAAAAGTACATCAAAATCAAAGGTTATTGGTGCCAACCTTTGATTTTCACTTCCAAAGATATGTACTTAGATGTTAAAAGTTAGGACCAATAAACTAAACCCCCAACCTCCCTTTATATACAAAAAGGGAGTGGCAAAATAGAAATAAACCAACACAAAGTACTTAAGGTACAATTAGTACAAAAAAGGGGTTCAATGTCCAAGGGTTGCAAGCTATCAAAAAGATGATGTCATTCTTAAAAATACTGCAGGTGGAGGCTTCTAAAACTGTCAAAAGTCCTGCCAAAAATCGTCCATCATCCAGCTTCCCATCGTTCTTTCACAAAAAATTGTTACAGCCGCAGGTGCTTCAGACATGCTGCAGCACTGGATCTGTTTTACTCAAAAACTGCCAAAACACATAAAATTAGCCATTCGAAGAAATAAAACAGATTATCCACTAGCTCTAGCTCCAAGAAACAGATAAATGATAAAACAAGTAATAAAATGACTCAAATGTAGGGATATGGAAGAAAAAGAACTATAAAAAGCTACTAAAAAGGTCTAGATGGCACTACAAATGAGTGCACATCACACCCCCAAATTAGAATTGTTGCTTGTCCCCAAGCAACCAAGACACAAAGTAAAATGACTCAATATGAGAAATTAGCACATGAAAGCAATAAGTGCACACATCATAAGATAGAACCAAGCATACAATGTATAGCCATTCATAAATCCCAAGTAGATTGATATTCAAAAGTATGGACCATAGGCTAGCACACTATTCTCTTTGTTATGGCCTCCACATTTCTTATCTAAGATCACAAGGACTTTAAGTATGGATCTCTCTTTGGCTTTTGCTTTCCTCACTCCTTTGTGCCTTTTATTTTCACTCTTTGCATCATTAAAAAAAAATTTGGCACTTTTTGCGCTCTTTTCTTGATGCATTTCAAGCACTTAGCCCCTATGGGACTTTTTTGTGCTTAAGTCCAAACATGGCATTTGGAAGAGCTATGCTCTTTTTCAATTGATTGCGTGTGCCATGGTGGACTTCCCCACCCCCAAATTAGTGAGGTGCAATGTCCTCATTGTACAATTTATGGAGAATGTATGGTAAGTGGGTGCAAGTGGTTGGAATGAAGGAAAATGGCCTTGATCATATCTAAGTGAAATGTGGTCCAAATTGTGTGTCCAAGCAATTGTGTGCTAGTTCTAGTTGAGAACTTCAAACAAGATTTTTACTACAGAAATTACTTAGGCTATATATGCATGCTTGAGTATATCAACAATGTTCATAATGCTAGAAAATTAAGGCTAAAAATGCAAAAACAATCCCAGACTCAACAATTGTAAACTAAAAAAAAATTGGAGCTAAAGGGAAAGTGAATGAACCTGTCCTACTCTCCAAGAGTAGGCTGTGTGTTTGGTGGTGGCAATGCTGTAGCTGTCATCTGTTCTTTGTAGCCTTTCAACTCTGCCTCAACTTCTGCTTTTTCCTTTGACAACTGCTCCATCTTCCTTTTAGCAGTCTTCACTTTCTTCTTCATCTTTCTCAACTTCACGGCATACTTTTCCTCAAGTGATTGCTTCATCTGCTCCATCTCTCCTCTACTCGATTCTCCTTCAGAACTTACCTTTCCAGCCAAGTCAGTCCTTAAACTGTCAATTTTTCCCATGAATTCATTTCTCTGAACCCGTAGCTGCTCCAGCAGTTCACTGTTTTGGGCCATCAAATTCTGCAGCATTGTGGGAGCATAGGCATGAGCTCCACCCTGTCGTCTTTCCCTAAGTCTGGAAACTGCCTTCAAATCTATCTTCCATTTCCCCCCGGCTTCTTTCATGATCTCATCTGACGTGTACTGAGGAATTCCCTTTCTTACCATCATTTGAGTGAGCAGGCCAGGGAAGAACATCCCTCCCCTTTTTGCTCTGGCACTGGACTGGATGCTCTTTAGCACCACTTCACCAAAGTTGATTGAAAATCCCTGCAAAAGACAATGTAGAAGCAACATTCTGTCTACAGAGACATAGGTCTGATGGGTCGTGGGTGAGATAGAATGCCTTAGAAAATTTACCCAGACATTGGCATTAGGTTTGAGCTGATTGGCCCTGAAACGTCTCTGCATATAGTTTCGGTGGTTGCTCCATTGTGTGCCCGGCAGTCCTAACTCATCAGAGACTTCTAGCAAATACTCAGGAGTGACAGAGGCTAGCATTAGTTCATAATCAGTGTTGTGAGGTGGTGTAAGACCAAGAAACTGGTTGATGGCTTTGGCAGTTAAGAAAAACCGCTTGCCTCGGATGTGGATCAGTTGGGCATTGGAGGCCGCTACCTCAGAATAGAACTCTCGTAGGAGAGTTAGGTTGTAGGAGGAAGGGACCTCACAGAGTTTGTCAATACGATGGGCTTCTATTACCGTTTTGATGAACGGGTATTCATTTTGACTTTGGCTAGGAAAACCTTTGTCTACCATCCCTACTTTGTCCTTCAACTTACTGAACCAATCCACTGCTTGCTGTCCACTCAACCCTCCAAATTTCCCCTCTTCAGGTCTATCCACAAAGTCTGGCTTGGCTAACTTTCGGGTCTTTTTGGGTTTCTTTGATTTTCTGCCATGCTGCAGGAATGCTGCAGCATGCAATCTTATGCCCCTAAATGATGGTTTTCTTTTCTTCCTAGCCACACTCTCCCCACCGATCCTCTTCCTCTTTTTTTCATTGCTCTTTGACCCACTAGTTTTCCCAACCCCCATGGACTCCTCTCCACAAGATTGCTCAAAAGCAACATTTAGGTCAGGGATTGAAGCCCTGACATGCTCACTGAAGTCCATTTGTTTGGATTGATCTACTTCCTCTTCCTCGTTTGGGTTCAGAGCATCGAGAAATCCCATAGCACTGAGGATGGAAGTAGTGTCATCAAACTCCATCTGTGAGGAGTGATTACCGGAGTTTGAGACAAAGGGAACTAGGGTCCAATCAAGGACGTGCTCTGGTGTGAGATATAGGGGTATTCCCCCAACATTGGTCATAACATCAACCTCGTCTTCACTAGCAGAGGTGAGTTGCCCTTCCAGAGTGTCATAGTCAGAAAAGTGGTATACCTGAGGACTGATCGGAGAGTTTATCGGAGTGAGAACTTCATCTTCCTGTGCACTGTTGGTCGAAGCCGATTCAATCGTAAGATTTGTAGAGGATGGTACGACAGGGGTCCCTTCGATTGTTGTTAGGGTTGAGGTGGGAATGATGATGTGAAGAAAAGGGCGAACGGGTAGAGGGTTTGCGAAAGGGGTTTCTGTGGTGGTGGTGTTTACCGTGGTGAGTGGTGGGTTAGAGGGTTCAGGGATGAGGGAGGTTTCACCTTCATCGGCCGAAGGTTCAGGGGTTGGTTCCGGTGGAGGAGGGTTTCGACTATGGCTTCTCCGGCGAGATGGTGGAACGTCATCGGGGTCTCTTACGACGGGGACCTTCATTCGAGCCATCGTTTGCAGAGCGTGATTGAGAGAGAGAAAATCGCCGGTGGGGTGTGATGAAGAAGAAGGTTTCAAAGAGGGTGTTGTTGAAAGGAATTGAAAAGTGATGATGTTGATGGTTATCAAAAAGTGTTTGAAAGGGATGGGTTGGGGAACTGAAAGGTCAGTTTCTTTCTAACCAGGGATGTTGATTGGATGTCCAAGGTTTTTTAAGAAAAGAAAACATGGGGAAGGCAAAGGAGTTGTACAAGTAATGATGTTTTTCAAACAGGAGACAAGACAACTACTTTTCTTTGAGAAGTTTCCATAATGATCTCATTTGTACCTTCCTTGGACTGCTTTTGAATTTATCCCCTCTTTTCCCGCTCAAACCTTAAAGACTGAGATTTCCAAAAATTAGGAATCTGATGCTGCAGGATTGCTGCAGCATGCTCTGCAGACCCCCAAATTAAGATTTAAGCTACAAAATGAAACAAACAAACGTGAGATTAATCTAGAAAGCATTTAAAATATAGAAAACTTATTTACAAACAAGATGAGAGATGACTTTCAACACATTGTGACCAAATCCACAGAGCACGGCTCTGGGATGGTCACAGGCTCATGGTACAGTTTCACTCTCTGGCCATTCACTTTAAACACAGTGTTGTCTTCAGGATTAACTAAGTCAACTGCTCCATATGGATAGACATTGTGGATGAGGAAAGGTCCTGACCATCTGGACTTTAGCTTTCCTGGAAACAGTTTCAACCTAGAATTAAACAAAAGGACTTTTTGGCCTGCTTTTAACTCTCTGTGTTGTATTTTCTTGTCATGCCATTTCTTGGTCTTTTCTTTATACAACTTGGCATTCTCATAGGACAAGTTCCTATGTTCTTCTAGTTCACAAAGTTGGAGTTTTCTTTTGATTCCAGCAGCATCTGGGCTCATGTTCAAAGTTTTAATTGCCCAATATGCCATGTGTTCTAGTTCCAAAGGGAGGTGACAAGCCTTGCCAAACACTAGCTTATATGGGGACATACCAATTGGTGTTTTGAAAGCTGTTCTGTATGCCCATAAAGCGTCATCTAACTTAAAAGCCCAGTCTTTTCTATTTGGCTTGACCACTTTTTCCAAAATTCCCTTAATCTCTCTGTTTGAAAGTTCTGCTAGCCCATTGGTTTGTGGGTGGTATGCAGTGGCAATCCTGTGATTAATGTTGTATTTTTCAAGAACTTCACGTAACAGATTGTTTACAAAATGAGTTCCCTCATCACTGATCAGTGCTCTGGGGGTACCAAACCTTGTAAAAATCTGTTTTTGAAGAAATTTAACCACTGTTTTTGCATCATTTGAAGTACATGCTACTGCCTCCACCCATTTTGAGACATAGTCTACAGCAACTAAAATGTATTGACATTTGTTTGATGGGGGGAATGGTCCCATGAAGTCGATTCCCCAAACATCAAACAACTCAACTTCAAGGATCCCATTTAATGGCATTTCATTCCTTTGAGAAATGGAACCACTTCTTTGGCATTCATTGCATCTTTGTGCAAATGTGTGGGAATCCTTAAAGAGAGTTGGCCAATAGAATCCAGATTGTAATGCCTTGGCCGCTGTCCTTTGCCCTCCAAAGTGTCCTCCATACGGTGCTTGGTGACAATGCTGCAGGATTGCTGCAACATCTGTATCTGGGACACACCTTCTTAAGATCTGATCTGTACCTAATTTGAACAAGAAAGGGTCATCCCACAAATACATTTTGGTGTCATGGAGAAATTTTTTAAACATCTGGCTAGTGTAACCAGCGGGTTTTATTCCGCAAGCCAAGTAGTTTGCAATGTCCGCAAACCATGGGGAATCCTGATGCTGCAGCATGAGAATCTTTTCATCCGGGAAGGTCTCAATGATGTCTCCTATATCCTCACTAGGTCTCTCCAATCTGGACAAATGGTCTGCAACTTGGTTATCTACCCCCTTTCTATCCACAATCTCTAAGTCAAACTCTTGCAACAACAGAACCCATCTTATTAACCTGGGCTTAGCATCTTTTTTTGAGATCAAATATTTGATGGCGGCATGATCGGTATGTACAATGACTTTTGCTCCCATCAAATATGACCTAAACTTTTCAAAGGCAAAGACTACCGCCAAAAGTTCTTTTTCTGTTGTTGTGTAGTTGATTTGTGCTTCATTCAAAGTCTTACTTGCGTAATAAATTGAATGAAACACTTTTTCTTTTCTTTGACCTAACACCGCACCAACCGCCCAATCACTTGCGTCACACATGATTTCAAAAGGTTTTTCCCAATCAGGAGCAACAACCACTGGAGCAGTCACCAAAGCTTTCTTCAAAATTTGGAATGCATTTCTACACTCCTTAGTGAATTCAAATTTATGGTCATGCTGTAATAATATACACAAAGGTTTTGATATTTTTGAAAAGTCTTTGATAAACCTTCTATAAAATCCAGCATGCCCAAGAAAGCTTCTGATTCCTTTAACAGTGGTTGGTTCGGGTAGTTTTTCAATTGCTTCAAGCTTAGCTTTGTCTACCTCCACTCCTCTTTTTGAAATTAAATGCCCAAGAACAATTCCCTCTTTTACCATGAAATGACATTTTTCCCAGTTGAGGACCAAATCAGTTTCCTCACATCTCTCAAGACCCTTTTTTAGATTATCCAAGCAATTATCAAAAGATGAACCATAAATTGAAAAATCATCCATAAAGATTTCAATGGATTTTTCGAGCATGTCTGAAAATATGGACATCATGCATCTTTGAAAAGTTGCTGGAGCATTACAGAGTCCAAAAGCCATTCTTTTGAAAGCAAAGGTGCCATAGGGGCAGGTGAATGTGGTCTTTTCCTGATCCTCGGGTGATATGGCAATCTGGTTGTATCCTGAGTAACCATCTAGAAAACAATAGTACTCCTTACCGGCTAACCTATCCAACATTTGATCCATGAAAGGTAATGGAAAATGGTCTTTTTGTGTGGCCTGGTTTAGCTTACGGTAGTCCATGCAGATTCTCCATCCGGAGACAACTCTAGTGGGGATGAGTTCATTTTTTTCATTTGTGATGACAGTCATTCCCCCCTTCTTTGGGACACATTGGACCGGACTAACCCAAGAACTACTGGCTATTGGAAAAATAATTCCAGCGTCTAACCATTTTAAAATCTCCTTTTTCACTACCTCTTTCATGACCGGATTTAGCCTTCTTTGTGGTTCAATGGAAGTGAAATCTTTGTCCTCTAGGATGATTTTGTGTTGACAAATTGATGGACTTATCCCCCTAAGGTCAGCCATGGTCCATCCTAGGGCTTTGGTGTGTAATCTTAGCATATCTACCAACTTCTTTTCTTGATGTGATTCTAGGGTAGATGAGATGATGACAGGCAATTTGCCTTCTTCTCCTAGAAAGGCATATTTCAAGTGAGATGGGAGTTGCTTTAACTCCAGGTCGGGTGGTGAGACTATGGATGGAGTGAATGGTTTCTGATCACTACTGTCAAGCTGCTCAAATGCTGCAGCACTGGCCAAAACCGTTTCTTCCGAACTTGAGTTTTCAAAATCATTTCCTAAGGTTATCTCCTCATCATCTTCTTCTTCAAACTTACAGGTCCTTCTTTCTTCATGGCATATCGAGTCAATCATATTTAAAGTTGCACAATCCTCAAAATCATCAGGGTATTTCAAGGAATTGAAAACATTAAATGTGACTTTTTGATCCTGAAGTCTCATGGTCAGCTCTCCTTTTTGGACATCTATCAAAGTCCTTCCGGTGGCCAAAAAGGGTCTTCCTAAAAGAATAGGAATATCTTTATCAGCCTCAAAATCCAAGATAATAAAATCTGCCGGAAATATGAACTTGTCAACCTGAACTAGAACATCCTCAATTTTTCCCTTAGGGTAGGCAATGGTTTTGTCAGCTAACTGGAGTGTTACTGTGGTAGGTCTGGCCTCTCCTATCCCTAAGTTGTTGAATACAGATAAGGGCATGAGGTTGATACTAGCTCCTAGATCACACAAAGCCTTCCCTACTTTCTTCCCACCTATTGAACATGGAATGGTGAAACTTCCTGGGTCTTTCAACTTAGGAGGTATTCCATTGGTCAAGAGTGCACTACATCCTTCAGTCAAAGCAACTGTCTCATATTCATTCAACTTTTTCTTCTTGCTTAGGATGTCTTTAAGGAATTTGGCATAACTAGGCATTTGCTCGATTGCTTCAACAAGAGGTATGTTGATGTGCAATTCTTTGAACACATCCAAGAATTTTTTAAATTGCAGTTCTTCTTTTTGATTCCTTAACCTTTGAGGGTAAGGAACATAAGGAGGAACTGGTTTTATGAAAGTTTTACTTGAATGCGTGGAGCAAGACGTGCCTTTTGTGCCTTTGGTCTCACTCTCCTTAGGTAAGGTTGGGATCTCATTTACTAAAGGCTGAACAGGACTGGCTACTCCGGGCTCTAGATTCTTTGTGGGCTCAGGTTGTGGTTCAAGAACAGTAGCTAAAACAGTGGTCTCGGGTCCTGACTGTGTGGTATTTTCAAATTCTGCTTGAGTCATTGGTCCAAACTTGGTTTGTACTGTTTCATTCAATTCTCTACCACTCCTAAGGGTCACAACTTTTACATGTTCTTTACCCGAAGCCTTTGGGATTTCTGTGTCACTTGGTAACATGCCATTAGCCCTATTGTTCTGATTAAGTGCTATTTGACTCACTTGGGTTTCCAAATTCCTGATGGCTGCACTCTGTTGATTAAAAAGAGCTTGATTTTGGCTCAAAAGTTGCTGTTGAGCTTGTGATTGAGCCACAAGGCTTTTTATCATAGCTTCCAAAGAAGATGATGGCTCAGCCTGTGGAGGAGGTTTTTGAAAATGCTGTTGGTTATTTTGAAAATTCCTGTTCTGATGATGCTGTGAACTTTGGTTATGCTGATGTTGAGAACCTTGATTTTGGTGATGTGAACCTTGATTTTGGTGATGTGAACCTTGGTTTTGATGATGCGAACTACTAGCATGATGTTGTGTTTGAAAATTTGAAGTTTCTTGTGGCTTAGGAGCTGACTGATTTAGACATGGACTGTTCCAGGAAAAATTTGGATGTTGCTTCCAACTCGCATTGTAGGTGTTGCCGTAGGGAGCATTCCTGTTCTGAACATAGTTTACTGATTCAGAGTTTTGAGGACACTGTTCATAGGAATGTTCCCCACCACAACAAACACATTGAACAGAAAGGACTGACTGGGTAGATGTAGCAGCAACTTGTTGTGTTCCTTGATTTGAAGATAAGTTTTTGAGCATTGAAGCCATGGAAGCAAGTTGTGCTGTTAATGCAGTATATGCATCCACATCATGAATCCCAGCAGTTTTCTTTTGCTGTTGAGCACGTGGATCAGCCCAATGTCCATTGTTTGTGGAAATTTTTTCAAGAATTTCATACCCGTCATTGTAGGTATTAGCTGTAAAGGCCCCTCCTGATGTCGCGTCGAGCATTTGTTTTGCCATGGGGTTTAACCCATTGTAAAACGTCTCAAGTTGAATACAGTAAGGAATGCCATGGTGAGGGCATTTTCTTAACAACTCTTTAAACCTTTCCCAAGCATCGGGAATTGCCTCATCGTCCATTTGTTTAAACATGCAAATTTCGTTTCTGGACTTAGCATTACGGGTAGGTGGAAAATATTTTCGCAAAAACTTTTCAGCCATGTTGCTCCATGATGGCACAGAGCCAGGTGCCAAAGAATTAAACCAAGACTTTGCCCGATCCCTTAGAGAAAAAGGAAACAAAGTAAGTCTCAAGGCATCGTTAGACACCCCAGGGATCAGGAATGCATCAGTGATCTCCATAAAAGATTTTAAATGAGAATGTGGATCCTCCGATGGCATTCCGGCAAATTGTCCGTTTGTTTGCAACATTTGAAACATGATGGGTTTTAGCTCAAAATGGAGGGCTTGTATATGGGGTCTAATTATCCCTGAATTTAATTGCTCAAAATCGGGGATAGCGTAGTTCATAATTTTTCCCTCTTTGGAGTTCGCAAGATTAATTATGTTTGGAACTTCATTTCTTATTTCATTGGTGCCTTGAGATTCAACATCATCATCAACATGGTTATGATTATTTCCTTGATTTGGTGGATTTTGTCGAAATTGGGGCTCCGGTGGGTTTCCAAAAATTGGGGGTGCATCATGGAATATTGGTGCTCCCCGTGGATTTTCCAAAAGTGGTGGTGGTCTCGGTCCTCTATTTTCAAATCCGGGCGGTGGTGGTTCCATAATTGGAGGTTCAATGATTAATGCGATTCTTTGCGTTCTTCTCCTATTACGAAACGTTTGTTCAATTTCCGGGTCAAGAGTGAACAATTCCCCCCGTGGTATTCTTGGCATACACTTCCAAATGAGATTCCAAAGGTGTAAGAAAAATCAAATCTTTTAAAATACTTTTATAAACTTTTAACGTGCCAATCCCCGGCAACGGCGCCAAAAACTTGATAGTGCGTGGAATACACCTATAGACGTGTGCTAATTAGACCTCAAAGCAAGTATACAATGAGATATAATATCGTCTTTCAAGTAATAAAACGGTAAAGTACCGGATATCGTCCCACAGAGATTGTCGTAAAAGTATAATAAAAGTGTTAGAAAAGAAATGATTTCAGATGGCGAATTTGAAGACTTTGATTTGGTTTGGTTGGTTAACAGTTGATAACAATACAGAATAATAAAGGTAGCAAGGGTGTAAGACTTTTAGGTGAGACTCAAACACAAATTCCAGCAGACTATGCTGCAGGTATGCTGCAGCATGAGTTCAGCATAAACAGATCCACCATCTATTTTGAGGGTATTCCTCTCGGACTTCAATACTCCCGCTACCGTTTAGATCCAACTGAACATATCTCTATGCAGTTTTAACTTTTGATAGCAAGGGGTAGAGTCCTCAAAATATACGGATTTACAAATCTCTTTGTATAAAACTACTCTCTCGAGTTAATTCCCATATCATTCAAGTTGGAGTGTTCGAAGGGCTTCATCTCTGAATCCTCTACACTTTAACACTTTTAACAAGCGACCAACCCGTCAAGAATAAATCAAGATGAAAAATAGAGGCGATAAATCTCTTTATCAGTCACTCTCTCAAGTCGGCTTCTCATATCATCCAAGTTGACGTGCATATTATGGCTTATCTCTAGGCCATAGCACTTTCACACTTTCAAAGTGATCAACTCGTCAAGAAGTGTCATTGGCTTTATAAAACTTGAATGAAATGATGGAACCTTGTTATTGCGAAACAATGTCCACCTTCTTTTGGTTTGAAATCTCACCCTTTTATCTTACACCCAAGCTAATGGATTTAGCTACTCATACTAAAATGTAAATACTTAAAGCAATAAATTACATAAATTAAAGACATGAATGTAAATGACGGAAATATAAATTACAAGAAAGTAAAATGACGGAAATGTAAATTACAACAAATATAAATGACTTAAATATAAATGGCAAGGAAAGTAAACAACTAAAATTAGGAATACTAGAAGTAATAAAGCATAAGTAAAAAGACAAGAGATGGTAACTTCAAAGGTTTACTTGGAATTTCAAAAGTACATCAAAATCAAATGTTATTGGTGCCAACCTTTGATTTTCACTTCCAAAGATATGTACTTAGATGTTAAAAGTTAGGACCAATAAACTAAACCCCCAACCTCCCTTTATATACAAAAGGGGAGTGGCAAAATAGAAATAAACCAACACAAAGTACTTAAGGTACAATTAGTACAAAAAAGGGGTTCAATGTCCAAGGGTTGCAAGCTATCAAAAAGATGATGTCATTCTTAAAAATACTGCAGGTGGAGGCTTCTAAAACTGTCAAAAGTCCTGCCAAAAATCGTCCATCATCCAGCTTCCCATCGTTCTTTCACAAAAAATTGTTACAGCCGCAGGTGCTTCAGACATGCTGCAGCACTGGATCTGTTTTACTCAAAAACTGCCAAAACACATAAAATTAGCCATTCGAAGAAATAAAACAGATTATCCACTAGCTCTAGCTCCAAGAAACAGATAAATGATAAAACAAGTAATAAAATGACTCAAATGTAGGGATATGGAAGAAAAAGAACTATAAAAAGCTACTAAAAAGGTCTAGATGGCACTACAAATGAGTGCACATCATATATAATATTTAATATACGGGAAAATGCAACAAATAAACTCACACACAACCCTTGACCTCCCATGAAAGTCAAAGGCCCGGATACCGCTAGGCCAAAGGCCCTTTGGTTATATGTATAAGTTTTTGACAAGTGAATAACATATTACTTCATGAAATTCCAGTGTACCTACATGGAAGTGAAGATATGCATGTGCATACTCTAGAAAAATGTTTCTAGAGTATAAACACAAAAAATGGTTACTCTTTGCACTCCCTGAATTTATTAATTTATTTGTTACTCTTTGCACTATGGTTGAAAATTCTGGATCACCACTAGTTAAAACCAATACGGCAATACCTAAATTTGGAATGATGAAAGAGGAGATGATCTTAAGATTAATAATGAAGGTTCATAATCATGATTTCAAATAAAAGATCATTAGCTATCTTTTGGCTGCTTCATCTACAAGAAAACACCTAAAGATATCCATATAGCCGGGGAAAGAAAAACCTGATCATGTAGAAATTGAACATCTTTAATTAAAAAAAGCAAGTCCCTGGTCATCTGAAGACATGCACGAGTATCCCAGATCTAAGGACAACACTAATTCGTTAGTTTAACCTAGTATCCGGTGTGTAGAAAATAGAAGCAATAACTTAAGGAAAGAAGATCAAACCAACCATTGCAAATCTCTTCAAGATTCGAAGGAAGAACTTTGTTGAGCTTAGGATAACTGAAGGAAAGAAACTGCTACATAAACTATCAAAAATGATAAATAAATAAAAAAACAAGTCAAACATACACAAAATATTATTAAAAGATATTAATGAGAGCACCACGATGGAATGCAAACAATATAATACGAAAGCAGGATTCTAGCCCGTGTGAGAGAACTCTTGAGCATTGTTTCTTAATTAGCCATATGAGGATCTGCATGCAACATCAGCCGCTACTTTCTGCAACAAAAAAAAATCCACATTACAAAACACCACATGGAGGGAAAGGGATAGGAAGTCCATCACTGAAAATTGAAGGAATAGAAAATTCAGTAACATGTGTGTGCCTGGAACACCAAACATCATAATCAATGTATATGTTAAGGCACTTAGAGGGTCTCAAAGCTCAAGTGGAAATTTCAAGCTGACCCCTAAATTTTCAGAAATAAAATGTACAGTTTTTACGACGGATAGAAAGGACAACCAAAGACAGCAAAACAGAGAAAAGATCCACCACCTTTGGCATCAATGAAAATGCATTTCTCAGGAATTTCTGGTGGTTCATGATCATGAGGTCTAAGAGCATCTCCAACAGCTATGCTATTTTAGAACTTTTGGACATTTGGAAAATGTTTGCTCCAACAACGATGCTAAACACTCTTCTAAAATAGAGGAAAATATGATAGAAAATGAAGAAACCTCCAAATTTGGAAAAAGAGAGAAAAAATATAGCATACCTAATGGAGATGCTCTAACAAAACGGCATACTATCGCGCTTTAAGAAAAAAGAGATCTTTTGACAGTACCAGATTTAAATATGAAGTTATCCATATTAAACCATATTCTGGGACCGACCAACAGAGATGACCAAGGTGCAGCCTAGTGAACAACTTCTATTCCAAAGAATAGTGTTGGTACAAAAACTGAAAAAGTATAAATAATGCAAGAATGTATTACTCCAAAACAGAGGAAAAAAAAGAATTTCCCAATCGTATCATCCAAATCAAGCCATGATAATCAAATCATCTGGTAGGTAATCCATTCGTTGACACAACTTAAAATGGCCAAGTCATGTAACCAAAAAAAAAACTAAAAAGAACTATTAGAGAAAAAATGTCTACATGAATATGAATTGAGAATTTTGAACAGAAACGACAAACCAGCTCGCTTACCATTTACTGGGATTGCAGGTTACCACCATGCATGGGATCTGCAAGAAATGCATTAAAAAAAATATACATTCATTTTGCCACCATCACAACCATGGACAAGAAAAAGCGAATTTTGACCACAAACAATACACGAGTTAAGAATGTAGACACCTCCACAAAGAACAAAATAATTTAGAAAGTTAATTTTAAACATACTTGTCCACAATATCGTACTTGAGTTGGCTAGAAGAACAAGAAGCAACGCACCATCAAAAAGCAGGACCATCCAATTACCAAAGCCAACTTATAATCTTCAAATTTAATGATAACGTTCAATGTACATTGATGTGACCTACAATTGTATTATAAGTTTTAGACAAGTGAATGGCATATTACTTCATGAAATTCCAATGTACCGACATTACATGAAATAGAATGGACAACCAATGAACCAAAGCCATGAACTCAACCTTTGGCATCGGGGAAAAGGCTCATCATGAGGTCTAACAAAATTGCTGACTAGCATGCCCTACAAAAAGGTGAAATCGTTTTGAGCAAGGTTACTGGATATGAATATATATGAAGAACTGGAAATAACTAAAGAAGCAAAAATCACATCTAAAAACAAAAAAAAAGTTATGGAGAACGACCAATGCCATACTCGAAACTAATTGTCAGGATAAAACCATATTTAGAGACAGACAAACCAACATAGTCCAAGGTGCAGCCTATACCGAACAACTTCTCGCTCCAAACAAGATGTGCTATTACAAAAACTGCTGCAGTAAGAAACCATGAACATGTTATTGCAAAACTCGTGTACATGACATAAACAGAGGGGGAAAAAGAATTTCCCCAAAAATCAAACCATGATGATCAAATTATCCAGAAGGTCATCAGCCATTCCCTGACAAAACTCCAAAAGGTCAAGTCATTTAGAAAAAGCTTTGATAATGTATCAAATCAAAGAGAGATGTCTTCTGGAAAATCTGGCCTTTGATTAAAGGTGATTAATTAAGTAAGACCCTTTAAACCCAAGGAGGGATTAAACACCATCCATTTACTAATTCAACTTAAACACATTTTGTAATAATTTAAAGTGGAGAATAGCTCTCTCCTATCAACATCTTTTTGTTGGGAGCCATTATAAAATATTTTATTTATGTCCTCTGTTTGATTAATTAATATAGGAATGATCCCAGACAAATTAATGGTTAACATCAAGATAACACTTACGGAGAAATAAGAGTATCAAGAGGAGGAGATGTAAACAATGTAAGTTGAAAGCAGAAGTGGCTGATTCTAGTCGCTTGTTGAATTCCCCGAATCAGGGTGATTAACATAAGTTCGTGGCCAAGATTTGAATTAGGCCGTATGAGGAGCTTCAAGATTTCAACGGTTACTTTCTGTAAGACATTATAATTTAGAAACAACTTGAACAAAACTAAATTAACCAATACCATGACACTATCAACTTACCTTATTCAGTTTCAGGAAAGAAAAAGATTAGATTATCTACTAGCCATGCCATCTATGTAAATCAGTAATTGAATAGATCGAATCCTCAATGCTATGGAATCTTCTTTAATTGAAGATGCTGCTTCCAACATCAATCCCTCACCACACCAGGACTTCTTGCATTACTGCAGAATTGCATTGAATAAAAACCTAAATCACCGCCAATCTCCTAGCAAAGGAGGTGAAGAAAACCTAATTAGCAAATAATCTCTGATTTTGGGGGTTGTATTGTATTGTTGGATCCTCAGAGACGGTTAGGTATATATAGGTTTTAATGTCGGTGTGTGGGCCAATAATTTCGATTTCCATAATCTTTTTTATTACATGATTGACCCTAGTTTTATTTTCTTTTTTCTATGATACTAGAAGTGTAATCGTGCAATGCAGCGAGATGCATTACGATTTTAATGTTTCATTTTATTTTTTTGTCGATTTACAGTACGATTTTGGATGGTTTTGAGAAAATGATAATGTTTTTTTATAAATTTGTTTAATTTAGGCTTAATAATATAATGTTTTTTATATAAAAAAATTAAGTATTTTATTAGAATTCAATAATTATCTTATATATTTTAATGACATCTAGAAAAAATAACCAATTTCATATTTAATAATATAATTAAAACAAAATTATAGTAATATAATATATTAATTAATAATGATACATGGAAAGGTTTGCATAAAAGGAAGACCCTGCACATACCAAATTGGTGGGTGTTAGAAGCCTGCAATAGTAATATGTATCTTGTGCTTTGATACTTGTAAATTAAGATATTTTTAAAATCTTGCATAAAATGATGGTACTTTGTGCCTAATAATTTGTATTTAAGAGTTTTTTATTCGTGCTTTATAATATAGTATAGATTATCTTAATACTTTCCTTTTTTTTAATATGCAGAAAATCTAAATAAATAAAATAAACGGTTGCGTCAACGGTAAAAATTAACAAATATAAAAGGGATACAGTTTACACCAAAAAATTTGCTAATTGCACCAAAAATGATTGATATATGATTGTTTTTTTTTTCTCTTTTTGTTGTTTTTTCTTTTTTTATTTTGTTTATTGTTATTATATATTTTTATTTATTTGTATTATATAGTTTTAAAAGTTTTTTTTTTACTTTTTTTTTATTTGAAAAGAAATAAATATTTATAAATATAAATATTACTAATTTTTTATAATTATATAATTATAAAAATAAAATATAAATATTGCGATTTAACATATAAATAGAACATAAAATAATCTATATTACATTCGATTATTTTAAAATAACATTATCCGTAATACAATTAACACGTAAAAGTTGCATGTACTTCTTTATTCGCTTTGAATACAGGGTAGCCCATCCAGCAGCACACGGATAACTGTAATGAAAAAAATGTCATACAATTTGTGGAAACGGATATCCTTCTGTCATATCTAATTTCACATAATGGTTACCATTAACGTACCCGATTTTAAAAACAACATGTTCATATATACCACACTGGCGGAGTGAACCTAAGCGGCAATTACGTCCCACTGTCGGTCATACTTATAACATGTAATATCACATTATATTTTGAAACAATCAAGACACCTATTTCAGACATTGTCATCTAGTGTTCAAATATGATTTAAGAAGAAGTTTATACCTCTAGGAAGAAATTTATATCTCTAGGAAGGATTCGAAGTGTAGATTCCGAATATTTAATTCATTCGTCGATTACTTCAATGAATTGAGAGCAAATCTAGAAAGAAGTTGGAGAGATTTTTAGAGAGAGAGATATATGAAGCAGAAGACGTGAACGATATGTTGGAAGTGTCTCTAATCATATATATATATATATATGAAGAGAGAGTAAATTACATATTTGGTCCCTAACGTTTGGCGTTTGTTATGGAATTGGTCCCTAAAAGAAAAATATATTTTACAAAGTTATAATAAAATTAAAAGTTACAAATTTATAAAACAAAATAAAATCAAAAGTTATAAATTTTATAAAATTTTATAAATTTATAAAATCAAAACACACACACACACACACATATATATATATATATATATATATATATATATATAAAGATAATGTGTTTATATATAAACAAAAATAATATATATATATATATATATATATATATATATATATAAGTGAAATGACATTCATTAAAAATAATTGGATAAAAAAATCATGCATTTAACTATTTGCACTTTTTGGTGCAAATAACACCCCCCCATATAAAAAATGGTCAAAATATAAACTTCTGACTTTATTTGAAATGAGATTCAGTAGGATTCGGTAGTTTTTTTATAAATATACTAGAAGCGTACTCGCATAATGAAGCGAAATACATCACGATTTTAATGTTTTTTTTTATTTGCAGTACGATTTTGGATGATTTTGAGAACTTTTATAAATTTGTTTAATTTAGGTTTAATAATATAATGTTTTTTATATAAAAAATTAAGTATTTTGTTATAATTCAATGATTATTTTATATATTTTTTAATGACATCTACAAAAATAACCAATTACATATTTAATAATATAATTAAAACAAATTTATATTAATATAATATATTAATTAATAGTGATACATGAAAATGTCTGCATAAAAGAAATGTCCTACATATACCAAATTTGTGGGTGTTAGAAGTTTGTAGTAGTAATATGTATCTTGTGTTTTGATACTTGTAAATTAAGAGATTTTTAAAATATTGCATAAAATGATAGTACATTGTGCCTAATAATTTGTATTTAAGAGGTTTTTTTATCCGTGTTTATAATTTAAGTATAGATATAGATATAGATTTTTATTTTTACCTTCATAATAATTATTAGAATAAATTACGATTTACGTCCCTATGGTTTATTGTTTATAACGATTTTCGTCCCTGTTCTTTAAAAATTGTTTTTTTGATCATCATCGTTTGTAGTATGTTTCCTTTTTCGTCCCTGAAGCTTATGCCATTAGAAAAGATACGTTGAATCAGGGGTAATTAGGTCTTTTTATATTCTTTTGTTTTATTGTTCTTTTACTATTAAATATTATATATATATATATATATAGAGAGAGAGAGGGTGTGGTTCAAATGCAACCCATTTACATGGTGCAACCTCATGCAACCCCTCTATCCACCACATATTTTATGTAATTTAAAAAAAGAAAAAAAAACTAAAAGTAAAATGTGTGGTGGATAAAGGGGTTGCATAATAACCGACCCCTATATATATATATAATTAAACCTCCACCCCGATTGATGGTTGACCCTTTTCTTGTTCCCACCACCCTATTTCACCGACACAACTTCGCCGGCGCAACCGACCACCATCACTGCTCAACCGATGTTCTCTCTGTGATCAGAATCAAAATCAGTCTCATCGTCCTTCTCTGTTTCTAGTGAACCAAAACCTCCCCCGTCTCCGGTTAACGGCGATAAAATCCCCTCATCCATCTCAAAATCTGATTTCACAAGTCAAAAACAAAACCCATCCAGATAATAAGCATCAATTTAAAAATTCGTCCTTTTTTTAACAATGGCTCGTGGTCCCCTTCTACCAACAGAACCCATATCATAATCTAACTATTTTCTCGATTTTCCTTCGAGGTTGTTGAAGATAAAGATGTAGATGACTTGAAAGATGTAGATGTAGATGGTTGGAATAAGATGTAGATGGTGGTGATGAGGGGAAGATGAAGATAAAACACACCTGCAAAATGATGGCTAGAAAATGAACACCCACTTTCAAATTTTAAAACCCACTTGCAAAATGATGGTTGAAAGATGAAAACATACCTTCAAATTCTAAAACCCGCCTACATAATGATGGCCGAAAGATGAAAATCCACCTTCAAATTCAAAAACCCACCTGCAAAATAATGGTTTAAAATGAAAACCCACCTTCAAAATGAGGGCTGAAAATTGAAACCCCATCTTCAAAATTTTGAAACCCACCTACAAATACTTCATTTCCTTATCATAAAACCCAAAATTGAATAGCAGGTGAAACATTCTTCGAAACACATAATATGTTGGAGAAAGAAGACAGTGCACTCCAAGAATATTATATATGCGAGAAGTTAAACATTTTGCGAGAAGGCGAGAGGTGTTTAATCATATATGATTACACGGCCTGTAGATGTGTTTAATCATATATGATTAAACGTATATGTATTGCCAATATAACATGTGTTTAATCATATATGATTAAGCTTGTGTATCATATGTGATTAAACACTTCTCGCCTTCTCGCAAAATGTTTAGCTTCTCGTTTGAATCTGTCCCTATAAATGTATATGTATATATCTGGTATATATCATTTAAGTTTTAATGAAAATTAAAGAAAAAAGTTAAAAGACTAAAATGCCCATAACTTGACAGACATTTTCTAATGGTTCAGCCTCAGGGATGAAAAGAGAAATATAATAGAAACCATGATGACGAAAAAAGCAAAAATTAAAAACCAGGGACAAAAATCGTTATAAATAACAAACCACAGGGATGAAAATCGTAATTTACTCTAATTATTAAAATCATTTCGTTTTTTAATTATTTATCTATACTAAATTACAAATCATTTATAAAAACTCTTAAAAACAGTTGATAAAGCTTATTGTACCCCTGGTTTGCGTTTTCTGGTTGAATGAGGGAAGGAATTGTTTTGAATCGATCATACGAGGGAGAGAATAATTGATTAGGGTATAAGCAGGGTTTATGTCGATCGACAAAGAAATCCATTCTCATGTCATATGTATTGTTTGAGTATTTGGGCCTGGCCTAGTTAGAAAAGAAAGAAGAAATCTGAATAGACTAAAATGCCCCTCCTACTAACTGAGAAAATTAACGGAGTTAGTGACGGGGAACCATTTTCAGAGCAAAATAGAACCACACGGACTATTTATAGAGTTATCAAAGCTTAGGTCCCAGTTTCAAAGATTTCAGTAAACCACGGGGACCAAAATTAGAGTTTACTCTATAATTTATCTCACCTAAACATTTTACTTTAATGTCTTTTATTGGTGTAAATTTTAAAATATTATTTTTCTTTTTTAAATAATGGATTTTAGAGATTTCTTAAAATTTAGAGAATTTTAACTTCTCTTTTTTTTCTTCTCGATTTTAGCATACAATAGAACATAGTTGTTGGACTCTCTAAAGCCACCAAATTTTTATTTTAACATATAGTTGTTGGAGATGCTAATAAATATCAACCACAAGGGTTGTGGCGTAATGGTTAAGGCCCTAGGAAATGTGGTGAAATATCCCATCTGTCCATGATTCGAATTCAGTCGTACACAACAATTGTGGTCACTGAGGTTTAATCAAGATATTAGTCTAGGAATAGCCTATGACACCCTTAAAAAACTATGCTATAATCACAAGTCAAAATTTTATAAATATATATACATTCAATTCCGACAACTATTTTATTTAGCCAATTGTAACATTAGTTGTATTAATAAAATATTCAATACATTTAATAAAATATTATTTTTCTCTCATTTACATTTATTTTAATACATCTTATTAATGAAAAAAAATTAAAATGTTATTTCTCTCTCCTCTATGTAGTTTTAGAGACTTCTCTAAATTTGAAAATTTTTATCTCAACAATCTTCTTTTCTCTATTTTATCATATCATTTAACATAACTTTTAGAACATAAAACTTCAAAATTTTATACTTTAGCATTGATGTTGGAGATACTCTCAAGATTTCAAAAAAAAGGGACCCCACAAATACAAAAGATCTTAAATAATTCATACAAAATTATTTATTCAAACCTCTTTAAATACAAAACCATTACTAATATAAATTAAATCGTGGCAAAACATAATTAGTTTATGTCGACAAACCATCGATTGCCATCTCACCATATCAAAGCTAAAACACCATTACTAGTTATTAAACAAATAAAACTATTCTAAACCCCTCATAATATACAAAATCATCTAATTATTATATTCTTATCAATCCAACATATAAAAAAACATCAAATAAACATAAACACGTCTTTTAGACCTTATGGTTATGTTGTTCTTCCTTAAATTCGAAATGTTTTGAATTTGTTTTTGAGGTATTGGGAAATGACATATTTGACAAGTGTATAGCATATTACTTCTTGAAATTCCAATGTACCTACACTAAGGGGGCGTTTGGTTTGCAGAATGTTTTTAGATGAAATGGAATCTGTCAAAAGAATTTGACTTTGAAGGAATTGGAATGGAATGTTGTCAGGTTTGACCACCTGTTTGGTTGGCAGAATTGGAATGAAATCTGTTAAAGGAATTGGAATCTGTCTGTTTGGTTAATAGATTGTAGCTTCGGAATTGGAATGAAATTTTGGTAAATGACCAAAATACCCCTTTTCATTATTTTAATTTTTTTAAACAAAAATTGCTTTAATAACAATCGTATTCTGTTTCATTTTAATTCTGCAAATTGTAGATCCCTCTCTGTGTCTATATTACATACCTCATCTTTTATTCTGTTTCATTTTCAAATCAACGTTCAATGATACACCAGTGAGATAACAATCGTATCGTAGCAGCTGTTTCTTACTTGATATACATGCTTTGATTTTGTTCAACCCTGTGTCTAAATTGACATACTTATCTGCAGATTGAAGGGTGTCTTCATATTGAAAAGACTGCAGATAAATGGGGGAAGAATGGAAAAAGTGATGAGTGGAAGGAAAATGGTTTGAACATTATGGTGCTGGTCAAGCTCACAAGTGGTACATCGTTACAATTATTATCAAAATCATCTATTAATATACGCCAATTTGCAAGTAAATCGACTAACCAAATCGATTTCTCAAAATCGATTTTCAGAAATCATTTAGCAGAAGACGATGTGCAGAAGAAATCAAAAGAAATCATTTTGAGAAATCATTTTGAGAAATCATTTAGCAGAAATCGTCTTCAGAAATCAAAATCGACTCAAAATCGATTTTCAGAAACACATCGATTTCGAGAAATCGATTTTTAGAAACACATCTATTCAGAAGACGATGTGCAGAAGACGAGCTAGAAGACGATGTGCAGAAGAAATCATTTAACACATTAATCGATTTCGAAATACATAAATCGAAATGGAGAAATCGAGAGAGAGATACCTATTGATTCTTGTTCGATTATGCAGAAGACGATGTTGAGGCCAGGTCGTTTATGGAGAAGACGAGAGATTCTTGCCTTTCACGAAATTGGATTTATTTGATACAAAGGGTATTTTTGGAATTAGAAAAATGTCAAATTCCATTCCTTTGAAATGCTTGCCTTTCACGATGGAATGTTAAATTCAGCCATTTACAGAATTTAAAGGAATTGAATGATTCCATTCCTTTGAAATGCTTGAACCAAACAAAGGAATGGAATCTGGTCAATGGAATTCAACATTCCAATTCCACCAGATTCCTTCAAATTCTGTGAACCAAACGCCCCCTAAGTTAAGGTATCCAAGTGCATATTGTAGTAAAAGAAAAGTATTTTTATAGTACAAACTTGTTATTATAATGCATTCCTTGAATTCTTTTGCTAAGGTAGTATATACCATGGTTGACAAATATGGATCCACTAGTCGTCAAAACCAACACCTAAATTTGAAATGATGAGATATGATCTTACGATTCATAAGTAAAAAGTTTATAATCTAGATTTCAAGTAAAGGATCATTAGCTATCTTTTGGGTTCTTCAAGAACAAATTAAAACCACCTAAAAAACTCCATTGTCATCAAGGAAAAGCAAAAGAAAACATTAGCAGGGTTTAACTTGTTGATTACAATAAACAGGACTAAAAAAAAAAAAAAAAGAGTCCCAAGAGAGTAATGTCGGTGGACAGGGAACATAGACCCGAATAAAGAAAACCAAAAAGACCATCAAAACAAAATGACTTACGACCTACCCAAAGATACCAAGTTACCAAAATTTAACTTCAGAATAGGAACACGATACATTACTACTCCACAAGCTTCAAAAACTCACAAACTTTACCAAAGAGACCAAGGAAACAGAAGACATAGCCCCAAGTAGGAAATCTTAAATTAAAGAAAGCAAGTCCCCAGTCATCTCAAGACATGAACCAAGTACCACATATATAAGGACAAAATTAGTATGTTAACCTAGTCTTTGGCATGAAGGAAATAGAAGTTATTGCATAAGGAAAGAATGTGAGACCAACCATTACATATCTGTTCAAGATCCTTCTTGCGTTAAAGGAAAAACTTTGTTGAGCTCAAATATAACCAATGGGAAGAAACTGATGCATAAATTGTCACAAAAATGATAAAACCAAGTCAAACAAACATACACAATATATAACAAACAAAAAAGAGACAGAGTTAAATGAACAAGAAGAGAAGCAACAGGATTACCAAGTGATGCCTTCCATAAGAAAAAGATACCACATAAAACACAAAAAAACGATGAGTCAGGTGTAAGAAATAAATCTTAACTGACCAAGACGACAATCAACCTTGGGAAGAAAACTAGTCCAAAACATTGATTTTGAGTTAGCTTGGTCAATAGACAACCTATGGAAAAGTAAGAAGCCATGCATTCTTAAAGAACATACCATCATATTTTCCAAGAGGTGAAGAGCTCAGTACCTGAACAATTTCTAGCTCCAAATAAGAAGTGTTGGAATAAAAACCATTGACACATAAAAGCATGAATGTGCTTCTGCAGAGTTCATGTACAAAAACATATATGGGAAAAATAAATTCCTAACCACACTATCTTTAGATATCAGATAATATTCCACTAGGTTGTCGGCCATTCTAGTCGACATCTAAACGGAAAAGTCGTTTAACGAGATACCCGTAAAGGACTAAAATGCAAAGCATACACTAAAATATAGACGTGCATTTTTTTTTTGAAAAAAAGAGACGGAACCCCCAAAAAAACTTTATTCAACAAAAAAGAAAAGAAGACAAATTATGAGGGTAAATGCTTGGAGAAAACACAAAGAAGAGGCTTAACTCTAAGACCCATATTAACATTTTTAATCCAAAAAACCAACATATAAAACCCATAACAAAACCACAAAGGATGGCCCATCAAGCAATTAACCACCCTTGAAGAAAAAGTCCAAACTCCAAAGCCCAAAAATTTTATCTTGAAGAAATCCCAAACATCACCATTTTCAATCGGTCCATATGATTACCAGGAATATACAAGGACAGTTTATGGCCCACTCCCATTATCATAACAACCCAACGATGAGACCCCTTGTCCAGATAGAGGTCATCAAATCTCAGCCCATATTTAATACTACCATCAGCCCAAAATATAACAAAGACCCAACAATAATAAGAATTCCAATAAAGCAGACTAAAACAATTATATGATGGGCCGAAATTGAAAACCATTTAGCCCGATCAGCATCCCCAAATTTTAACCAAACACCATACTTTTCCTCCATATCACAATTCACAAATAATATTCACAGCCCACTTATAATCCAAATTATAACCCCAGATTCTTCTAAAGCTCCCAAATCAGAGACAATCTGAATTATCCAACTCATCCGAATCCAAAATCTGGAGACCCATATTGTTGGACCAAACTCTTTGTTACAAAGAAACAACCACTGCAAAAAATCCATTAGAGGTACAGGGTAGATTAACCGAGAACTGTTGCAAAAATCTTGGCCGCTTGTAAAATAAAACCCCCCACCTTATAACTCCATCAGAATTGTATCTCATCACAAAATACCCATTTTTTAAACAGCTAAGAATAAGGAGCAGATCATCAGCAATTTGGCCAAAGGCCATTGCAAGAAAAATGAAATCACACAGTAGCAGCTTCCAGCATCTGAAAAGAACCATTTTTCCATAAAAGAACCACCATTTTATCTCCTCAAACAGAAGCCAAATGCCAGTGATAAAGCTACCCCATTTTAAGCTGATAACTGACCAACTTATAGCTCCCAAAATAAGATTCCAACAGTGAGCAACCCTGATACAACACCAAATCCAAATTACAGACCCCAACCAAGAAAGTGAAACTCCAAAAAAACCTCCAAACCTCCAACGGGACCTCCATATTATTAAGGAAGCTACTGATTGAGCTACTGATTGATTGTATATTGATTGTATTTCCTTTTTCTCCTTGAGCTATAATTAGATAGTTATTGTGATTGATAGAATTAGCCTTAGATTTCTCCTTACCTTTGTATGTATGTTGTAAATGGCTATTTATAGCCTTTGTATCCTGTCTAATATTGTATCAATTTTCCATTCAAAATCAAGTCACCATATGGTATCAGAGCCTCCATCTCAAACGAGAATTGGTCCTACTGCATCTTCTTCTTCCATGGCACCAATCACAGTTATCCAACTCACTGCCTCCACCCACTTTAACGTCACCCTCACTAACGACAATTTTTCGGTATGGCGTAAACACGTCTACTCAACCCTAATTGGCCTCGATCTCGTTCACTTCATCACCGGAACCAAGCAGGCTCCTGCGGAGTTCCTAGACGCCGAAGCCACTAAACCAAACCCGGATTACTATCCATGGTTCCGACAGGATCAAATCATTCTGGCGGGTCTTCTAGGCAGCTGCTCACCCACCATCCAACCGATGATTGCATCGGCCGACACTGCTCAGGAAGCGTGGGAACGATTGGTAACTAGCTATGCGAACTCATCTCGGTCTCGCGTCATATCGCTAAAATCCAAACTTGCATCCAACCCCAAAGGCACTCGCACCGTCACGGAATACTTACGTGACATGAAATCAATCGCCGACGAACTAGCACTTGTTCAAAACCCGGTGAAAGACGAGGATCTCATGGTCCACATTCTCTGTCAATTAGGTGATGACTTCAAAAATGTTGCCCAATCACTTCGCCTAATTGATTCAAAACTCACCTTCCCAGAATTATTTGAGAAGCTTGTTGATTTTGAAAGAGAACTTCAACAAACAACTATTACGCCACCTCTCATGGCTACCGCCAACTTCACCCAAAAACACTCAAGGACTAATGCAAGATCAGCACCTGACCGGCGCAACATGCAAAGCAATTTCAACAACAAACCATCACGCAATCAATGGTCTAATGGCTCCAACTTCAATAACGGTAACCGTGATAACCGTATCACTATCTACTGTCAATATTGTAACTTTGCAGGGCATGAGGCAAAGGAGTGTCGGAAACTTGCCCGGTTTCTCCGCGAAAATCATGTTACCACAGGAAATTCTATAACCCAAAGCAAGGCTTCACCAATTGCTAATGTCACAACATCCTCCTATATGTTTGATACGGGAGCTTCCCATCATGTCGATCCGGATCGTGCATCCTTTCACTCCGTCTCCGAGTATGGCGGACCGGATGAAATTGTTCTTGGCAATGGTAACACCCTCTCTATAACTCATATTGATCAAACACACCTTCCTACGTCCAATGGCTTTCTTTCCCTAAAAGATGTTTTGTGTGCTCCTCAATTCAAAAATAAACTTATTTCCGTTGCAAAATTGTGTAAGACTAACCAAGTCTCTGTGGAATTTTTTCCCATTCATTTCTTTGTCAAGGATCTTCGAACGGGGGCACGACTCATGCGGGGCGAGAACTACCTTGATGTTTACTACGCCAATCTTCCATCTCAACCTCAAATAAATGCGGTCTCCACATCGCTCCTTGATTGGCATCACAAACTCGGGCATCCTTCTATTCGGATTCTCAAGCAAATCGCCAAATGTTTAGGCTTACGTTTCAATCTACTCAATTTTCATTGCAATTCATGTTCCGTTAATAAAAGTCACAAAGATTCCTTTGGCGTTAACTCCTTTACTACTACACAACCCTTACAATTAATATATTCGGATGTTTGGGGACCGGTAGAAAAATCGATTGATGGTTTCACTTATTATGTGATTTTTGTTGACTTTCACACCAAGTACATTTGGCTATATCCAATGAAAAACAAATCTGACATCTCCACTTTATTTCCACAATTCAAATTGCTAGTCGAAAAATATTTTCAAAAACCTTTAATCTCTCTCTTCACTGATAATGGTGGAGAATATATTGGACTTTCCGCATATCTTCAATCTCAAGGTATTTCTCATTTCACCACCCCACCGCATACCCCGGAACAAAACGGTGTTGCCGAACGGCGTCATCGACACATTGTGGAAACCGGTTTATCACTCCTTCACTATGCTCACCTTCCTCTCTCATTTTGGACACATGCCTTCCAAACCGCCGTTTATCTCATAAACCGTCTACCCACTCCAATCCTTAATTCCAACTGTCCATATTCCATTCTCTACAAACAAGAACCAACCTACACCAAACTAAAACCCTTTGGATGCTTATGTTATCCCTGGCTTATGCAAGATCCAAACTTCACCCTCGCTCAGTAAAATGCGTATTCTTAGGCTACTCATCATCTAAATCGGCCTACAAATGCTATGATTACACCAACCGACGACTATACCACTCCCGACATGTGGAATTCATTGAAACTCAATTTCCATTACAATCTCAAAGTCATTCCACGACCATTCCTACCGTGGACGCATTTTTTGGTATCCCACCATCCCAGTCCACTCCAAAGGTCCAACACCACACTTCCCCTTCATCACCCCCTTCTACTCACCCGGCCCAATCCATTCACACCCCACCGTCAGGCCCACTCGAATCACCTATACCAACCCAACCTCATTCTCCTATTTCACCAGTCCACCCCACCACATCCTCCCCTGACAACACTTCTACCACTCCTACTCCTACCCATTCTCAAAACACCACCGAATCTCACACCACTTCCTCCATCACTCCACCTTTATCGCCATCCCTCTCTCAATCCTTGACCACTCCTCCATCAGATTCATTTGAATCCTTATCCTCACCTTCCCCGCTACCCCCACGCACCCGCAAACCAAATTCCAAGTATTATAACTCCAACTTTGTTAACCACACCACCCTTCATCCGATTTCTTCACCACTTGAACCAACAACTCACAATCAAGCCTTAAAAGACCCTGAGTGGAGAAAGGCGATGGATAATGAGTTCAATGCCCTTCTACAAAATGCCACATGGGAACTTGTCCCTCCTTCGCAACACAAACCCATCGGTTGCAAATGGGTATTTCGCATCAAACAGCGTCCCGACGGGTCTGTTGAGAAATACAAGGCTCGTCTAGTTGCGAAGGGGTTCCTTCAAGAACATGGCAAGGATTACTTTGAAACGTTCAGCCCGGTCACTAAACCCGTAACTATTCGTACGGTACTCGTCATTGCCTTATCTCACAACTGGCCCGTTCGCCAACTTGATGTTAACAATGCCTTCTTGCATGGCACCTTATATGAGGATGTTTACATGTCTCAACCACCCGGCTATGTCAATCCGGATTTTCCAAATCATCTTTGTCATCTTCGGAAATCTCTCTACGGCCTCAAGCAAGCACCGCGTGCATGGTACATGGCACTTACCACATTCCTCCTTGAACTCGGTTTTCGCAAATCCTTGGCCGACCCATCTCTGTTCATGTACAACCGGGATGGCATTATCAATTATTTCTTGGTCTATGTTGATGATATTGTCTTGACCGGCAACAACAATCTTTTTACTCAACATATCATTCGTACATTCTCCGAAAAATTTTCCATTAAAGATCTAGGCATGCTACACCACTTTCTTGGTATAGAAGTTATTAACACACCAGCTGGTTTATTTCTATCCCAACATGCTCATGTGCAGAATTTACTAACCAAGTTCAAAATGGATGGAGCCAAACCCGTGGCCACACCACTTAGCTCTACTGAGTCTCTCTCTTCCGTTGATGGTTCACCAACCACTGACCCTACACCATATCGCCAACTGGTAGGCTCTCTCCAATATCTTGCTTTCACTCGACCCGATGTTTCTTACGCGATCAACAAACTCTCTCAATACATGCATGCACCAACTCAACTCCATTGGCAAGCCTTAAAGCGGGTTCTTCGCTACTTGAAAGGCACTATTCATCACAGTTTGTTTCTCAAACGCGGCTCTCCCATCAACCTTACCGCATTTACCGATTCTGATTGGGGTGGCATTGACGACGGGGGGCGATCCACAACAGCATATATTATCTACCTTGGTTCCAACATCATCTCGTGGCGTTCATCGCATCAAAAATCGGTTTCTCGTTCGTCAACAGAGGCGGAGTACAAGGCACTAGCAAATGGTGCAGCTGAACTATGTTGGGTTCAAAATCTTCTATTAGAGTTGGGTCTATCGGTAACTAAACCTCATACATTATTTTGTGACAATGCTGGTGCTACTTATCTGTGTGCCAACCCGGTCTATCACTCGCGTATGAAACATGTGGCACTCGATTATCACTTTGTTCGGGAAAAGGTAACTAATGGTTCATTACGGGTTCTTCACATTCATTCCAATGATCAACTTGCTGATGTGCTCACTAAACCTCTCGGCCGGGGTCCTTTTCACCGCCTTCGGTCCAAGATTGGAGTCTCCGACGGATCCTCCATCTTGCGGGGGCATATTAAGGAAACTACTGATTGATTGTATATTGATTGTATTTCCTTTTTCTCCTTGAGCTATAATTAGATAGTTATTGTGATTGATAGAATTAGCCTTAGATTTCTCCTTACCTTTGTATGTATGTTGTAAATGGCTATTTATAGCCTTTGTATCCTGTCTAATATTGTATCAATTTTCGATTCAAAATCAAGTCACCATACATATAGCTCCAAAACATATTCAAATAACCCAACTCCTCTACCCTACACCCCCCTTATACCTTCAACACAATGCACAGTCCCAAAACCCCTTTGGAGAACAGAGAGATGTAAAAGTGCCTGCACAAAACAGATGTGCATTTTGTGACCCACAATTACAGCAGAAACCAAAACCAATCAAACCACAGACAACTTACAAAAGAAGATATGCACAAAATACTGTACATTTAAGGAATAGTAATCATATTGTACCAAAAATCCTCGGCTTACAGAACTTCAAAGTAGGCGATTGACCTTAAACCAATTGACTATCGAACCTAAGTTACGACCTACAAAAAGATGTCAAGTTACCAAAATTCAACTTCAGAAACGGAACAAAAAGAATTTCTACTCCACAAGCTTTAAAAACTCACGAACTTAACTAAAGAGTAGTTCAAGAGAAAGATAAAGGTAACATGTAAGAATCGAACCTACAACCTATCGGGACAACCCCCAAAGTAAAAAAAGAATTACACGTACTCGGTGTGATACTACAACCCAAACGCAAGTCTACTCCCCAATCGGGACAACCCCCAATTGGTGACGTGGAGAGCACTAACCTTGCAGTCTAAACAGAAGTGGTTGGAACAACCTCAGTGCATATTGCTACCACGACTACTACATAATCCAACACCAATAAAACCACAAACAATGCACGAGTTGACAAATTCAGACAAGGCCAATAAAAGCACAAAAAATGCATGAGTTGATAAATTCAGACAAGGCCACAAAAGACTACTATTTCAGGAATAGTAGTTGCATTCTACAAATTGGCCTTAACGATATTACAACTGAAACTAAATTACTAACGATCTATAAGAATACATAATGGAATTGGAATCCATTGAAGGAATTTGACTTTAAAAAAATTGGAATGAAATTTGACCACGTGTTTAGCTGGTAGGAATTGGAATGGAATCTCTAAAAAAATTGGAATCTCCATCTTCTTTGGGGGGAAAGGTGGTAGTTGTGATGACGTCAGCTATCCCCCACCCACCATCTTCCACACCACTGTTGTCGTCATCACAGCTACCACCCCAGTATCCCCATCTACCCCGGGTGGTGGGTGACAGTTGGGGCATCGTGATCGGTGGGGGTGTGGTGCGGGATGAGGACGGGGCGAGTGGATGGAGCGAGGGGGTGGGGGTGGTAGTTGTGACGACGACAGGGGCATGGTGGTCAGTGCGGTGGGGATGGCACCCACCTCCGACCATCACCCACCACTAACACCACCAGGGTAGTGGTGGATAGTGGGTGTGGCCGGGACAGGGGCGGGTGGGTGTCACCCCTTCATCTGCCACCACCCACCACCAATACCAGCAGGGTGCGGCGTGGTTGCTGTGACGACAATAGTAGTGGCATGGTGGTCGATGTGCGGGGGTTGGAGTTGGGGCAGGGTAGCTATGACGACATAAGTAGTGGCATGGTGGTCCGTGGCGTGGGCGGGGTGGGTGGTAATTGTGAAGACAGTGGTGCCATGTTGGTCAGGTGGTCGAGGGCGAGTGGGTGTGGGTGGCTGACGGGGTGGGGTGGGGGGAGGTGGCGCTTGTGACAGTAACAGTAGTGGTGGGTTGGTTAGGGGTGGGGGAGTGATAGTAGTAACATGGTCATGGTGGGGGCAGGGTTAGGCGAGGGGGTGGGCAGTGTTGGTTAAATTGAATGTAAAAGGATGTAATTCAATTCTTTCACTTGAGCCACAAAATGATGAATTCCTTAATTTGTGAAATTCAATGGAATTCAAAGGATTCCATCATTTTCATTATGTGAACCAAACATAAACATAGGATTTGGAATTTGGTCAAGGGAATTGTCCGTTCCAATTCCTTCAAAATCCATGAACCAAAACCCTCTAAAAGTCAACTTCAGAAAAAGTAACAGATTAAATTTCTACTCTACAAGCTTGAAAACTGACAAACTTAACTAGCAGGCAAAAGACCAAGGCCCCAAAGTATAGAAAATGTTAATTCAGCAAGTAAATCTTCAAGCATTTAAAGACGGTGGAATAGCCGCTTATCCGTTGGTGCTCCCCAACTTCCAGCTAGCATCATGCCCTGATGTATAATGAATAAACATGAAATCGCCAATAACCAGGCACAAAACAGAATACATGTTCACATTTGCTTATAGGGACACAGCAAGCAGCAATTGCATGAAGATTGTGTAGTAATACAAACAGAGTAACTAGTAAAATCACTTCAGAAATCCACAACTAAAATCCACAAGTGTTGAGCTTTGCAGGAAGAAGTGTGTGTCAAACTTGTACATACCTAAAAGGGAACTCACCGCTGCCCGAACTGTCAAAAATCATAAGTTAAACATACACAAATTATAACAAAAAAAAAAGGAAGGAAAAATAGATAGATAGATAGATAACAAGGATAGCAGCAGGATCATCAAGTGGTATCCTCAAAAAGGATAAGATACGACAGAGAAAACACAATAGAAAAGGGTGACTGACAAAGGTGTGAGAAAGAAAACTTAATGGAAAAATATCAGTCAAAGTAGTCTAAAAAATTGAAGTAGACTTGATTTATTCAATTATTTTCATACTTTCCAATGGCTAACGTCACTAGTCCACATGTTTTTTTTGTTGGAAAGCTATATCCCTTACAAAACTAAAACCGGAGAAGTAGATTTAAACAGTTCCCTTTTCCTGAAATCAAATTTGTAGGCAACAACTCATTCTTCCTCTATCTCTGCAGATGAAATCATCAAATGAAATGAAGCTAATGAAATGATGATCGATAGTGTTAGATTAACTGAGAATTTTGCTTCAAAAGACGAACCAATTAGCATTTTGCAGGAATAAGAAACAATCAAGCAGAGTTGGTAAGTTGAAATTATGCACGTTTTCTTTTTAATGATGATTGTGTACAAGAAGAAAACAACAATCTTTAAAATAGCTTTACATGTAACAGCAGGGATGCAATAGAGGAGGTTTAGGGAAATGCAAAGTTGATAGCAGACCCCATCTAATGGAAAAGAAAAGCAAGATCAAGAGCAGAAGCATGGTTCAAACAACAAAGAGAATAGGGAAGCAGAAGGAAGACCATGCAGACCTGGTTACAGGATCACTCACCGTGTCTTTTTATACTTCCCTAGCTACTGTTTATGTTTGTTTAAAGTAACTGGTGCGGCTACTTTTCTATTAGCTTGTGTTTATTTTATTTTGGTTATTGGTAATGTGGTGCATAAGATATTACAACCACTTCTGCTTAGAATTTTGGTTAGTGCACACCACATCAACATTTGGGGTCTGTCCCGTTTATTGAGTGGACAACTAGACATGCTGATTAGGTGTATCGTTTTATTATTTCTTAAAAAATGTTAAGAGTTACAGCCGGTTAGGCGTGGACACTTTCTCTTCAATATATGTTGGAATCCCCATTCCATCCTCAAATGGATCTTCCATAGAGTAATTTAATATGGGTTCCAAATTGTCAAACATGGCATCAGAGACAAGGTCTACCATCTAGGACATTTTGCTTGGAATCTTTGCCCATCATCTCCTTAGATAGATGATCATGAATATTAATATTAATATGAGTATGAAAATATAATATATGATTACTATATATGTTTGTCCATTACATACTTGATTTATCATCAATCTATCACTACCACATATCATTGTAGAGATAAGAAACAAACATTTTATTTAGATTCAAACACATTTCTAGCTTTATCTTTATGGGTGGAGGTTTGAGAAGAGCTCACGGATAACGGTACCAATATCCATTCGATCTTGTGGAGACTCAGAAGAGCATCGCACTCCAATTTCCATTAATGAAATCAAACACCTTTCTTTGACATCATCACATAGAAGCATTGGATCCACAATCTGAAGCACAAAACCACCAGCCAAGGCGTTTCTAGCGTAGGAGTGCAGGCTTAGGCCTTCTCGGAACATTGGGTCAACAGGTTTTTTCCCTGTCAACATCTCTAACAATAGGATTCCGTAGCTATAGATGTCTCCACCAGTTGATACTTCATTTCCCAGTCCGTATTCTGCAACTCATGTAGAATTATATGTATAATAAAATAGATAACATGATAAAATAGATTAGTAATGTTTGCCATTTTACCTGGTGGTGCATATCCAATGGTTCCTCTAACATGACTTGAGCTACTCTTGTTTGCATCAGAAAGTTCGTCAAGAGAGAGAATTTTTGCGAGCCCGAAATCTCCAACATGAGCAACCATATCGGCATCCAATAAAATGTTGCTTGGCTTCAAATCACGATGAACGACAACATTTCCACAACGATAGTGTAGATAATCAAGAGCACAAGCCACATCTTTGGCAATGCTTATTCTCTGAACAAGATCAAGTTGATGCAACTCATCGTGATGCAAATGGTCTACTGTCGTGCTTGAGTGCAACCAACTCTCCAAACTCCCATTTGGCATGAAATCGTACACTAAGGCCTTGAAATCATTTCCTTGGAAATCGAGACTTGAGCAAGAAGTTATAACCTTCACCAGATTGCGATGACGGATATTTCTCAAGGCTTCACATTCAGCCATAAAACTCCTGGAACCTCCTCGGCGTTGGAGGTTTAGTACTTTGATAGCCACTGTCAGACCATTTTCATCAAGAACTCCTTTATAAACCGAACCAAAACCACCTGTACCAATCAGATTTGCTGCAGAGAACCCTTGGGTCGCTTTGAAAAGCCTTCCATACGAAATCTTCTCAAAAGATTCGGTCAATGTTGATTCTGATGGTTTGTCTCTCTTCTTCTTTATACAACAAAAGAATAAGAGTAACGACACCAGAGCCAGGCCTGCAATAGTGGATGATAGTGAAATGGCAACAACGACACGAAGAGAAAGCTTTCTGCTTCTTTTAGTATTGCATATGGGAAGGTGAAGCTCAGGTATTCCCCCGCAAAGTCTAGGGTTCCCAATGACTGTAATTGCACTTGCGTTGACAAAGACACCTTTAACAAACACTTCACCTTCGAAATTATTGTATGAAATATCAAGTTGCTTCAAAGCAATTTCTTGCAAATATGTTGGAATATGTCCAAAAAAGTTATTATGAGACACATCAACATATTGGAGGCCTCTCAAAGAACTCAATGATACCGGAATGGATCCATAAAAGGAATTGCCGGAAATGTTTAGGAATTCAAGGCTGATGCAGCTGCTAAAAGCACTTGGAAGTTGGCCCGATAAGTGATTCTTAGACAAATTAAGTGATCCTAAGTTTTTCAGGTTGCCTATCTCTTGTGGAAGCACTCCAGACAAATTGTTTCGACTCAGATCTAGTAAGATTGAAAGTGAAGACAGTTGGAATAGTTGTTTTGGTACACTTCCACTAAGTTTATTTTCATAGAGTGATACAAGTATCAACTTTTTGCATGCCCCAATAGACGAGGGTATAGTGCCTTCCAATCTGTTACTAGCTAGATCCACTTGGAGTACAGATGACAGGTTTCCTATAGATCTTGGAATTATGCCAGAGAAACTGTTTTCATATAGATTCAAGTATCTCAAGTTTCGAAGCTTGCCAATGCTTTCTGGAATAATGCCTGTGAAGTTGTTTCCACTTAGATCAAGTTCAGTTAGACCAAACAAATTGCCTATAGATGATGGGACGCTGCCTGTGATGTAGTTCAAGTCAAGTCCTAGATACTGCAGTTTGGATGAGAAGTTCCCAAGAGAATTAGGTAACACCCCTCTTAATTGGATGTCAAGGAGTTCTAAACTTTCCAAATTGCTACAATTGGACAAAGAATCAAAAAACTTCATGCCACCAAGACCCTTGCTTTCGAAATTATTGGGACCAAGACCTACATACCAAAGATATTGCAGTTTTCCAAAATCAATAGCTATTTCCCCCTTGAAATAGTTATCAACAATATCAAAGGTTTCCAACTCGGAACAATTCGATATCGAGGGTGGAAGGAATCCAGTGAAGTAATTTTTCCCTAACTCTAGTCTCTGGAGATGGGGTTGAGTGGAACACAAGTTTGAGGGCAAATGGCCAAGAAGTTGATTTTCAGGAAAATTTAGAAGTTCTAACATGGAAAGGTTAAATAAGAACAATGGAAAGGCTCCAACAAGGCCATTTTCTCCGAAGCTCAATTTTTGCAAGTTTTTCAACTGATTGAAGGATTCTGGAATGCTTCCTCCCAAGGGACAATAAGAAAAAATGAGTATTTCGAGGGACGTGAGATTGCCAATGGCCGGTGAAATCCCACCTGTGAAGTTATTATTGTCGAAACCTAACATTTTGATCATCAACAGAGAACTAAAAATATGAATTTTCCCAGATAGCATATTCATAGCTAAATTAACGTACCATAGTTTTGAGCAACTTGATATGTTTATCGGGATTTCTCCGGTGAATAAATTATTAGGAAGGGATAGTAATTGTAATCGAGATAAACGACCTATTTCTGAGGGGATACTTCCATGAAGTTTGTTGCTTTTGAAGATAATGTGCCTAAGGAAGCTGAGGTTGCCTACATAAGGTGATAAATAACCTACCAAACCCTTGCCCGTTAGATTCAAGACTGTGACTCTTTGGTGTCGATGACCGCATGTCACTCCTTGCCACTGGCATAGAGGAAGGGAATCATTCCAAGATCTGAAAACACCTTGAGGGTCATCTGTAATCTTGGATTTAATTGCCAGTAATGCAAAACGATCTGTATCGACATTAGAACTAGAGACAACTCCATTTATTTGTATTACAAGAACAAGAACAAGGACGACTGCTTTTGGGACGAATGAGGAGCACATAATTGCTAGTGTTCAAGATTTTAGAGAGAGAGAGTTTGATTGAGGAAAAAAACTACAAAGGTGTCTATTTATAAGGACGGGAGGCATCGGTTACTATAAAAAGTAAAAAAAAAACAATTAATATTTGGAATATAGGAATTTTTTTATATCTAAAGCTTTGATTAATTAAACGAAATTTTGCAATTTTTTTAGATGCAAACACCCGTTGAAAGGAATGCTAAAGATTTTAAAAATAATTAGTTTTCTTTCTTTTTTAAACCCAAGGATTAGGGTTGTATAAAGGACATGAACAGAGGCTTGTCCGTATTTATTCCTACTAGAAGCGTACTCGTGCAATGCAGCGAGATACATCACGATTTTAATGTTTTGTTTTATTTTTTTGTCGATTTACGGTACGATTTTGGATGATATTGAGAAAGTGATAATGTTTTTTTTTATAAATTTGTTTAATTTAGACTTAATAATATAATGTTTTTATGTAAAAAAAATTAAGTATTTTGTTATAATTCAATGATTATTTTATATATTTTAATAACATCTAGAAAAAATAACCAATTACATATTTAATAATATAATTAAAACAAAATTATAGTAATATATAATATATTAATTAATAGTGATATATGGAAAGGTATGCATAAAAGGAAGGTCTTGCACATACCAAATTGGTGGGTGTTAGAAGCGTGCAATAGTAATATGTATCTTGTGGTTTGATACTTGTAAATTAAGAGATTTTTAAAATATTGCATAAAATGATGATACATTGTGTCTAATAATTTGTATTTAAGAGTTTTTTTATCGGTGTTTTATAATATAGTATAGATAACTTAATCAGACGAATGAACACAAACGATAAACAAACAAATTTTTTTGTGTTCATGTTCTTTTATGAAAAAAATGTGTTTGTTCATCTTCATTAATGCCTGTTCATTAATGTCAATTTCAGTGCATCTCATCCTAATGTTCGTCCATTTCTCATTCAACAGTTGATAATCAGTTCTCACCAAAATTGGCACCAATCACCGAAACCTAACCCTATCTCTCTCTCTCTCTCTCTATATATATATATATATATAGAGAGAGAGAGAGAGAGAGAGAGGGAGGATCATGCGAGAAACAAACTAATTTGCGAGAAGGAATGTGAGCCACATAATTTATTAATTAAAAAAAACATAAATAAAAAATACAAAATAGTTTTAGAAATTAGGATAATTATTATTTTAAATTGGATAAATCCTTAAAATTCTTATTATATCTTTTAGATTTATTTATTTTTTAATTTCAATTATTTTTTATTTTTTTTTCTAAATATACTTTTAGTAAAAAAAATTCACAATTTTAACAAAATATCACATGTAATATCATTATATGAATATTTATGCATATCACATATCATATTATTACATGTGATAATTATATATATTTTAGTTAATCATATGTGATTATGTATATTTCTATTTATAGATCTTTTGAGATGTAAATATTATCACATGTGATAATTGTATATATTTTAGTTAATCATATGTGATTATGTATACTTCTATTTATAGATCTTTTTGAGATTTAAATATTATCACATGTGATAATTGTATATATTTTAGTTAATCATATGTGATTATGTATACTTCTATTTATAGATCTTTTTGTGATGTAAATATTATTGTATATATTTTAGTTAATCATATATGATTATGTATATTTATATTTAAAGATCTTTTTGTGATGTAAATATTATCACATGTGATTATGCGTCATTTATATTCAGACATATATTATCATATGTGATATTTACTAAAATCCACCTAGTGGGATCATATGTGATACATAATAATATATCACATGTTAAACGAAGTTAATCACATGTGATTCAAAACGTAAATCTAAAAAATAGAGAAAAAAATGGTGAAATAAATAATGAATTAGTTATGAATATCACATTTGATATTTGATGAAAATTATGATTTTATTTAGAAAATAAAAATAAAAATTTGATAAAAAAAATTATGAATTTATTAAAATTAAAAAATAAATAAATTTAAAAGATATTGTGAGATTTTTTAGGATTTATCCAATTCAAATTGTAATTATCCTAATTTTAAAAAAAAATTATTTATGCTATTTTTTAATTAATAAATTATGTGGCTCTTATTTCTTCTCGCCTTCTTGCAAATTGACTAACTTCTCGTTTGAATCTGCCCCTATATATATAGAGAGAGAGAGGTAAGATCATGCGAGAAGTTAAACATTTTGCGAGAAGACGAGAAGTGTTTAATTATATATGATTACACGACTTGTAGGTGTGTTTAATCATGTATGATTAAACGTCTATGCATTGCCAATATAACATGTGTTTAATCATATATGATTAAGCTTGTGTATCATATATGATTAAATATTTCTCGCCTTCTCGTTTAATCATATGTATATATATACATATATATATATATATAACATGTGTTTAATCATATATGATTTAGCTTCTCGTTTGTGTATATATATATATATATATATATATATATATATATATATATATACTTTACAATAGAATATTAATAATACTCATTTTCATTGTTAAGAATATTTGAGCGTATATTTTGTAACAGAAAAAAAAAACTATATTATAGATTGTTATAAAATATTATGTCTTACACGGAAAATCAATCACCTTTTTATCGATATTAAAACATAAATAATGGATAAAATTGCATTAAAATGGAACCAACTTTGAGATGGTTCCTATTTTAGGGAACAAACTTTCAAATCTATCATTTTGGGGTTTGAAACAAACTTTGCATATATTTAAGGGTTTCGATTATCTGTTTAGTAGGTAACCTGTTAACTCAAAATGATGTGGCAAACATTATTAATTAAAAAAAGTACGTGGATAATAACAATACCACGTCATCATTAACTAAAAAAATAAAACAAAACTAAATAGTCAAAAGAAATCAAAACAAACACAAAAACCAAATGTCGCATGTCTAAACTGATCGGAGCTAAAAGGGAAACAAATAACAATGACAATAAGATTTTCAGATGATGGTACAAGGCTACGAGCTTTTACAAGATGATAAGGCTATATGCTTTATGAAAACAACTGTACCCACTTTCTCTTCAACTTATCTTTTCTCCCCCTCTCACATACAGTTGCAGATGAAGCTTTATTTAGGTAAGAGAAATATTCTATGGAACTATTTCAAGTGCATCCAATTAGGTTTCTTGAATTTGATTGTTCTTAATATTATTGGGTTTCTGAGACTCATCACCTATGAACAATTTTGAACCAAAAGTAAAACCCAGTACCTCTAAGGAACGAAAAGCTTCAAACAATTTCAAGTACAACTAAGTTTGAACGAAGAGATTCAAACTCGAATCAAAGCATGCGTTCAACTAAGGAACGAAAAAGAACGGGCAACATCCATGGCCACTGTTGAAGCTTCAACCTTAAAACTTAGATCGGAAATGGGGATGGATCAGTCAAGGAGGTGGAACAATCACAGCCATTGAGAGAAGAAATCGGAGGAGATCGGCATGGGGAAGTTCCACCGGAGATAGAGACGGAAACGACGGGAGTTCTACCGGAGATGGAGACGGAGACGGAGACGACGGGGGTATCACCGGAGATGGAGTTGGGAACGGTGGTCCTGGTCTTGAATCTGGGTAGGCTTTTAGTTTTTTTTATTTACATATCTTAAATGGAATATCAATCGTTCAATATAAAAAATAGAGTATGAGGTGGAAATGATAAAAAAAATATCAATTGCCATGTCATCATTTCAAATAAATTGTTTTAAATTTAAGCATGAGGTGGAAACCATGTAGGCATTTACTTGAGCCAAGTCATCAGTAAAAGGTTATCAGGTTAAAGAGACCCTTAAATAAACGGAAAGTTTACATTAAGTCCTAAAATGTTGAATTTAAAACTTGGTTCCCTAAAATAGGAATCAACATAAAGTTAGTTCCATTTTGATGCATTTTTCCCAAAAAATTTATATCTTTCAATATTCAACATGAAGATAAAAGAGCTCATTATTGCCCACTCGACTTTAGTGTCATCAGGACTTTTTTATGAACGAAAAGGATTAAATATATGAATAAAAATCTCCTGTCCCAAAATCTCATGTCTCATTTTTGTTCGACCAATGAAATTAAGACATATTAGATTTTATATATTTTTTATTTTATTTAATTCAAGTTTATATTCTCTCTCCGATGACGTGTATTAATGTGATTGGTAGACATGAATGAGACATGATAATTTAAGACAAAAAGTTTTATCCTAAATAAATCTCGTGTTTTCGGAAATTTTCAATTGGAAAGAAGGAAAGTTAAGTAAAATAATTATAATTTTTCTTCTAAAACTTTTCTTTCAAATGTGAAAAGAAATGTATGTAAGAAATAATAAATCTTAGAAAAATTTATAAAATTACACCTTCATTCATCATTTAAGGGATTGTTTATTAGACACTTACCCGGTAAGCGTTTACCAGGGCATTTATCTTACCAGATGAACATGGCAATAGCAGAGAATCTTACCCGGTAAGAGCGAAGATAAGGATGAAGAGTCTTACCCGGTAAGTGAGAGTGACAACTCTTACTCGGGTAAGAGCTTACTAGGATTGTTGTATACGATACCATTGTGATGATTACAATCTTACCTGGTAAAATAAGAGCAGGGACGGAGCTACCCTATAGCGAGAGGGAGCAGATGCTACCCCTAGAAGTTTCCTAAAAATTGATTTAATATTAAGCCTTTGTATATAGGGCACTATTGTGGCAGTGGGGAAGTTATGAGAAAAACAATTTATATAGATACATGGTAGGTGTTGAGAGATGAAATACATGAAAGAAAAGTCATGATTATTATATTAAAGTCCTTGTATTTTAGTTAATCTTTTGAAATCAAATATTACAATTTAATTTATTTTATATATTTAAATTTTATTTCATCTAAAATTGACATCATAAAAAAATGAGATGATTATTATAATAACCTAACAAGTCTGATAGTTTATCAGCTTAACCTTTTAACTAGGTTGGACTCCCTCCTCAAACCTTTGCGGTCCATTCAAGACCAATGTTTCTCCAAGTGTCTGGTTCAAATGTTACAATTTAACCCAATTTATATATTTAAATGTTTACTTCATCTAAAATTATCATTTTGAAAAAACGAGATGATTATCTAATAACCTATTAGGTGTGATAGTTTATTCGTTTAGGCTTTAAGCTAGCCTAGACTCCCTCATTATACCTTTGTAGTTCGCTTTTGTGAATTGCTTAAACAATCTCAATCCTCTCCTAATTGAATTGTTAGAAGAAGTTTGAATACACATATACATACTGTATGCCACCCAATTACCCTATTTTTTTAATGTGGAATAAATAAATTTAAGGAATCGATAAAGATCTCTCAAAAAGTATTTACTATTTAGTGCACAATTTGGTCAAGTCTCCGTCATCTTCATTTGGTTGAGTTGCATGTTGTAAAGGTCTGGTATTTTTAATCTTTACCATTTCATAAAATTAATTTATATTTATTTTATGCTCCTCCTCGTAACAAATCCTAGCTCCGCCACTGAGTAAGAGTACTTATGATCAAATCCTCTTTTACATTTTATTGTTTATATTACTAGGCACATACCCGCGCGATGCAGCGGAATGTAAGTAAAGAACGAACAATTAATTTTATTTCCTTATAGACATGTCATCAACAATCAACCATGACCTAAGAATCACAACTTATGAAATCATAAACCCATAAAAATATTCAATAATTATTTTATATTACAATTATTGACGAAAAAAATTATAATGATATATTTTATAATAAGAATGAAACGTATTTTACGATTATGTATTTTTAATGTGCTAACGGTGGAAAAAAGTAAAATCTATGGATAGAAAACAAATTAGTTCGTAGATATTCATGATATTTAATAGTAAGGTTAAATTAAAAAAATATTCAATATTGTGCTCGTTTTAAAGATATTGATGAGACGATTATAATGATATATTTTGTAAAAATAAGTAACGTATTGTTTATTCCATTCTTGTTCGTATATGATTATTTATGTTAACATGATAGGTATGTAAAATAGAAAATAAGAAAACAAGAGATATAAAATAAATTAAATAACTAATTGTAAGGGTGATAAACGTAACATTTAATTGAATTAGGAAGTGAAACATTGGGAAATTTTTTTTTGGCTTTCAAAGGTTTGTAAAAAACTGTATTAGAATTTTTATAATATAGTAGAGATTATCGTGATTTATTTATAATAAGAATGAAACGTATTTTTAATATATTTTACGATTATGTATTTTTAATGTGCTAACGCTGAAAAAAAATAAAATGTATGGATATAAAATAAGTTAATTCGTAGATATTCACGATATTTAATAGTACGGTTAAATTAAAAAATATTCAATATTGGGCTCGTTTTGAAGGTATTGACGAGACGATTATAATGGTATAATTTGTAAAAAAAGAAACGTATTTTTTCATTGTATTTTTGTTCATATACAATTATGTGTGTTAATATGATAAGGGTGTAAAATGAAAAATGAAAAAAATAAGGGATATAAAGTAAATTAAATAATTAATTATAAGGGTGGTAAATGTAATATTTTTCCAAAAACCGTTTGCCTCAAATATTAATAAATGATTCCCAACTTTCAAGAATTTTCCATGTTTTTATTTACAAAATTTCAATCACGTCATTAAACTTTCAATAGGTTGCGCACACAAAATATATGATTTCACCTTTTTGAACTTAAATTTTTTACCATCAATGAAAACAAGTATGTGGTAGCACGTGATACCACAATGCTTCATGTGGATCCGCCTAGGGGCGGATGGAGGCTTTGATGGTAAGGCTCAAACTAGGAGTGTAAACGAGTTGAGCTTTTAACGAGTTATTCGAGCTCGAGCCTAATAATTATCAAGCTCGAGTCGATCTCGAACACAAAATAAAGTTCGCTTAACTTAACAAGTCGAGCTCCATAACATAAATGTTCGACTCGATTCATTCGAAAACTCGATTAAACTTTACGAGTCGACTCGAGAGTCTACACTTTTTCGAGCCAGACATATTCATATGTTTACAAAATTATTGATCTTGAGTAACTAAACGAGTTAATCGATCTCGAATTCGAGCTCATAAACAAGCATCGAGCTCGAGTTCAAACATTGAAAAAATATTCGAGCTCGAGCCCGACTCTGAGAAAGTTAATCAAGCTCGAGTCTGGTATTATTTTCTCAAACCCGACTCAAATAGTTTGCTACTCGACTCTTTTACACCCCTTTCCCTGACCCCCAACTAAATCAGTCCAAGAAGCTGAAAAAACATTTTTTTTATTAAGTTTTCCTATTGGGCATCCAACTACTTATTTCCTTTAGGCTTTTTAGAGTTTAATCGATCACTAATCCATTAGGGTGCGTTTAGTACGCAGTCAGGACAGGACAAGACAAGATGGAATAGGACGGAACAGAACAAGACAACTTTCCAACGTTTGGCAAGACATGACAGAACTGGACAGAATAGGACTAGACCGATTAAGTGATGAATTTACCCCTGGTGAAAAGTCATAGATTACATCACATAAAACTAATTTACATCACTAATATATAGTGCAATGGATTATCAAAAACATAAAACTAATTTATCACGATCGGATTTTGGATATGGAAATCAAAACCCAAATTTTAAGTTTCGGAAATCAAAACCCAAATTTTAGATTGATAAAATCGATAGCAAGTTTAAAATTTAGAAAATATTTCAACAGACTATAATTTACGATTTTCATAAAATAATTAGATATATATATATAGTATTTAAAATACAGATTTATGTTATTTCGAGTTTTCGGATGGGTTAGGTGGCCAACGATCAAACCCAATCCGAACCCAGATATCCTTCTAAATGTCGGGTTTCGGATTATCGGATTTCGGGGTATTCGGGTTTTGCAAAAACACCTTATTTTCGGTTCGGATGCGGATTCGGATTTCGGACCATTCGGGTTTTGCACACCCTTAGCTTGGAGGTGTGGATGATGAGAAGACATGTTTTATGTTTTTAACAAAGGGTATATTAGTCAAAGTATTGTTGTTCTACTTAGTTCCAAGGGGTTGGAGTGGGACAAGTGTGTCCCATGCTTGTTCCACTTAGTTCTAGCGTGTCCCACATATGGTCACGCCAAACATGGGACAAGTCTGTTCTGTTCTGTCCTGTTCCACTCTGTTCTGCATACCAAACGCACCCTTGCATTTTATGATTCTTGATTTTAAAACCCTTATTGCTTGTCGTGCCCATGCACAAGTTTGTCGATTTAGCTTACGAAAATCTCAATCGACCCCCCTGCGCGCGAGTAGGAGTTGGAGTAAAACCAATCAAAGGAGCTTGTAAGCCCCACACACATTCATGGTTATAAACCATTGAATGTTTACTCATTTTTCCTATGTGGGACACATTCCACACCCACTTGATTTTTAACAATTTCATCTCAAGTACTCAACTTTGAGCATCGATATCTCATTCACACATAGGGGTGAGCAAAACCCGACCGACCCGACCACCCGACTAACCCGAAGAAGCCCCACCCGAAAACCCGACCACCCGATATCCGTTAATAGTTTCGGATAAGTAGGATCGGGTTGGGTATCGAAATCCCCCACCCGACCCGACCCGAATATCCGAACTTCCCCAACCTATCTAAATATCTCATATCTGACTTGTCTCTTGTGCTCTCATTCTCAATAAAAGCAGTTTTCATGGCAATGGTTGAGACCTTCCCATTGATTGTTTTTTAGTTTAAAATGGCTGCAATATTGACTGTGCCAGCTTTTGAAGATACAACTGAGAAGCTTCCAGAAACCAAGAGAAGAAACAAGACCATTAAACTCCCCATGGCATTAGAAACACCCTATCAAATCTATCAGAAAGCAAACAAATGGATATAAGAACAGAAGGGTTGTTTTTAGAAATCAAATTAGTGGAAGATGATTAAGGGCATGTGGACTCCAGACCTCACTCCATCGCCGAATTACCCCAGATTCTCAAAACAGGTTAAAAAGGAAAAAGCCCATTGAGGCCCAACCCCGAACCACCCGACCCGAACAACCCGAACCCGAAGTACCCGAACTTTAAACGGTCGGATTTCGGGGCATTCCCTCCTACCCGAATATCCGATCGGGTTTAGGGTTTGGGGACCCGACCCGACCCAACCCGACCCGACCGATGCACACCCCTATTCACACATATTCCGTTTTGGACACACGATATATCGTTTCAAAGCCCTCATATAGGAGAACACAAACCCACTAATTAAGAGTTAGATATATAGATTACATATATATGTATTTAAATGTGTTCAAAGTTAGTAAAAAACACAAAGTTTTACTAATTTTTCCAACAATAAACACGTCAGAAATACTTTCTAACATGATACCGTAATAGAGTTTAGTAAAACTAACCTGGAGCACTCGAGTTGGGTGCAACGAAATTGATTGATGTGGAAGTAGTTCATACTCATGTATGGATCAGAGGTCTTCTAAAGGTCTACATTTTGCTTCAAATGGCGCTGAGTCCTTGTTTATCTTTAGGCTTGATTTTCAAGTAGGAGAAGATATATGTTTACCTTAATTTTGAATTTTAACTAATATATCTATACTATATTATAAAGCATTTAAGTTAAACTCTTAAAAACTAATTTTTATGCATTAGGTACCACTTATTAATACGTATTACTTAAAATCCAAAAGTATAAATTGATTACACATAAGTACAGCTTATAAAAGCTCAATGTTTGAATTCGTGTAACTAACTGCAGATAAGCACTTATTTTTATTTTCTAAAATATCTAAATTTTTTAACTATTGATATAACTAACCGATAAATATAAGAAAATTCGAGATAAAACACCTTATTTTTATTTTTTTTATTGAAGTATGTTATCTTTTTAATTTTAAATATAAAATATCTTAAATATAGTTATCATTTAAATTAAACATTTTTTGACCCGTAACAAAAAAATTTATTATTTTTTTTATAAAAAACCATAATTAAACTAAACTAAAATATAGTTTTGTTTTAAATCTAGGTTTCTCAAAATCGTAAAATAAAATAAAAAAAAGACTAACAAAAAGTATGAATAATGATCGAGGATTCGAGTTCTAGATTTCAGAAACCCGCTGCATTGTGAGGGTACATTTCTAGTATATACCTAAAAACTCCTGCACACTTTGGCCTAGGGTGTAACACCCCGAATTCTGAGAACCCATGTAGTATTCTCCTTGCTTTGAAACGTATATATATTTTGATTTTTAATAGATTAATATCGAGAAAGTGGGATTTAAGCATCGTGGGTTAAAAATCATCAAATTTGGGAAATTTGGGGTTGTTCGCGATTGTGCCTGCGAGAGTGACAGAGTGTCACAATCGCGGAGGGCACTATCGCCCAATCTGTACCGAAGGTGGTGAGGCGCTCGCGACCTTGCCCGCGATAGTGACAGATGTCACTATCGTCGGGGCACTATCGCCGACGGGGGTTTCGGGTATAAAAAGTCAAGTCGCGATTTTCAGTCATTTTTTACTAATTTCTAGGGTTTGGGAGCGATTCTCTCTACTGATTTCGGTAAGTGTTTCTCATCTAGACTCCTCTCCTCATTTATGGTAGTTCATAGTCATTAATGTTAATCCTTAACACTTTTAGAAAGTGTTGGTTAGAAGCTCTCAAGTGATTATACAACTCATCTTCATCTCCTTCGTCTTAGGGTTTGGTTTTCTTTAAAGAAAACCACTAAGGTGAGTTATTACCCATTTTACTAAACTTTATACATGTCAAAAGGTTGATTTTGAATACCTAATATCTCCTCTTTCATATATTTAATTTGTGGAATTTCTTGCTAAACCTAACTTTGGAGATATAAGTATTTGTGGTGATTTTTGGGGAAATAACGATTTATGAGCTTTAATAATGTTCTTTAGTTGTTTTACTTGGGTTATACCTTTAAAAGAATAGCATTGCTATACAAAACTATGAATTGGGAAAATATGGGCATTGTGGTTAACTGCTGATAAGTTTGCATATTAAACTCATTTCATATTTGAGGATTTGAAATAAAAAGGGAATCATCTATATTTTTACTAGTGGTTTCTTGGTAAGCAATGGAAGTAGTTTTGGTGGAAATTACCCCTCATGTCACTTATTGCATGTTAACTATTGTTAAGATTTCTGGTTGGGCCTTATGCGCATTATTTGGTGCATTGGGAGTCATGACCCCGTATTTGGTTATTATTGTTCCGGCGTTGGGACGATTAGTTTTCCACGTCGAGGCACGTTAGGTACCGGGTGCGGTATAAGTCCTTCGTGTTGCACATTAGGTACCGGGTGCGGTATAAGTCCTTCGTGCTCAAGTATTACGATATTGGATGATGAGCTCGACATAGGAACCCGACAGGGTTGAACTCGAGTTTCCGTGGGTGTACGTTTAAAGCCACTGAGCCTGACATCCCTTGCGTGTACTTTATGTGTTTATTGGCTTTACTGACCCATCGAATGGCTTACTTTTGTGTTCCGTCATTCGGGTTAGTAGGCGGGTCTCCCCCGTTAACCCAAGAGGTATTGGTTGTATTTCAAGGAGCATTATTGTTATCATTATCATTATTGTTGTCGTATAAAAGGAAACCTTTTACTTATTTTTATATTAAATCTATTAAATTGCAAATGTTTGATCTCACTAAGCTTTAGCCTAACACTTTTTCTTAAAATGACATGTATAACAGGTCAGGTCTCCGGTGGGGTTCGTCGGGACTGAGCGGATAGCTTTGGGCCAAGAGCGGTCTTTTTGGGAGATGTATAGACCGACATTTTGAAATAGCGATCATACCTTTTGGAAGAATAGCAACACCCGACATTAATCTTTCTTACTTAAGTTAGATTATTAGGTTGTTAGTCTATCATTCATTTGATTCATTGTAATGATTATAGTATTGTTTCCCCGTCCTATCGGGATGATACTTTGAGATTGATTTTAGCAGGTTTTATATCCAGGTTTTTATCTAATTATAGCAGTCATATTGCAGAAATTTCGAATTTTTATTCCGCTAATTTTTAGGGTGTTACAAGTTGGTATCAGAGTTTTAGTTTAAGTGAACTAGGTATGGATGTAGGGTACCTAGACTTAAGTTGTGAAATTAGGCAATGATTTTGTGAGATGGGGTAGAACTATTAAGATAAAATAGTTCTAGAGTCGACAGAAGCTACACAAGTTAAGAGTTATGGTAATGGGAATGAAAATTTTTATGTATTGCATGTTCATAATTTCGCCTAGATAACGTTATTATGAAGATGTTTTACGTGATTATGCTTGTTTTCTGTTGTTATGATAATCGATGAATGTAGTGGTACGTTTTCTTGCTTATAACTGTGTAGTCTTATCTTATCTATATTCTCGCGTGTGTGGCAGACTATGGTTAATACGCGTAATCGGCCGGAGGGGCAAGATACGGCAGCGTCTACGGCCGATCAACCGAGGGTAACGAATAACGATTTGCCCCCACCGCTTATAAATGCGTTGGGTGGAGGACCGGAGCATGTACCTCGACGTAACATAACTGCAACTCATCCAATCATGGAAGAGGTAACTTCGGAAACCAGAATGATGGAACGGATGATGCAAGCAATGAATGCAGCTACGGCTCAGCAGCAAGAGGCCTTCCTGAAGCTATTGGATGACAGAGATGCTAACCACCGTAGGCCGGAGACGGTGGAGGAGAATGTGATTGTGGCGGGATCCGGAGGTTCGGGACCCCGTATCCCTACCAATGAGACGGCAATCCCGACCGCAAGACCTGAGGCAAAGTCTTGTACATTCAAGACATTTCTCGGATGTCGACCGCCGGAGTTCAAAGGCACCGACGACCCGGTAGAATGCATGAACTGGATTAGGGAATTGGAGCAAGCCTTCCGATCGAGCGGGTGCGGGGAGAACCAAAAAGCCGTATTTGGATCTCAAATGCTTAGAGGGGCGACCCTCACATGGTGGAATGTATATTCCGCTTCCATTGAAGCCACCGTATTGGCTCAACTAAGATGGGAGACCTTCAAGAAGAAGGTTATGGAAGAATTTTGCAACGAACGAGCTATGGATCGGATCATCGATGAGTTCCGAAGTTTGAAAAAGGGGAATTTATTGGTGAAGAATTACAAGTGAAGGTCAAAGAGGAAGATATTCCTAAAACTGCTTTTAGGACACGTTATGGCCACTATGAGTTTCTAGTGATGCCATTTGGTTTGACGAACGCTCCAGCGGTGTTTATGGATTTAATGAATCGCGTGTGCCGACCCTTATTAGACAAGTCGGTTATCGTGTTCATTGATGACATCCTTATCTACTCAAAGGATGAGGTCGATCATGCTCGACACCTTCGGGACGTTTTAGAGATCTTGAGGAGAGAGAAACTTTATGCAAAGTTTTCCAAGTGTGAGTTTTGGTTGAAGGAAGTGCAGTTTTTGGGGCACATAGTTTCGAAGGACGGAGTAAAGGTGGATCCGGCCAAGATTGAAGCTATGATGAATTAGGAACCTCCCAAAAGTCCATCCGACATTCGAAATTTTCTAGGCTTGGCGGGATATTACCGAAGGTTCATACAAGACTTCTCCAAGATTGCTTCTTCGTTGACAATGTTGACCAAGAAGAATGTAAAGTTTGTATGGACCAAAGAACAAGAGAAGGCATTTAGGACTTTGCAAAAGAAGTTATGCGAAGCTCCGATCTTATCTTTGCCGGAGGGATAAGAGGATTTTGTGGTCTTTAGCGATGCATCCAAAATGGGGCTTGGATGTGTACTAATTCAAAGAGGGAAGGTGATCGCGTACGCGTCTAGGCAATTGAAAGTGCACGAGAAGAACTACCCCACTCATGATTTGGAGTTGGCGGCGGTAGTGTTCGCGCTAAAATTATGGCGACATTACCTTTACGGCACAAAGTGTACCTTCTACACGGATCATAAGAGTCTGAAGTATGTTTTTGATCAGAAAGAACTCAACATGAGGCAACAAAGGTGGTTAGAGCCACTTAAGGATTACGACTGTGAATTACTCTACCACCCGGGTAAAGCAAACGTGGTGGTTGATGCCTTGAGTCGAAAAGAGTATAGCGGGAGGCTTCAAGCCAAACTTATAAGAATTGAGTTGGTGTCAAGTCTCATGGAAAAGATTAAAGAGGCGTAAACCGAAGCATTAAAAGGAGAAAACCTCAAGGATGAAGTGATGATCAAGCAACAGTTATTGTTGACCAAAGATAGCCGAGGGATCAAGTGCTTCAACGGGCGAGTTTGGGTACCAAAGTTTGGTGGTTGCCGAGAGCTACTTTTGGAGGACGCACACAAATCCAAGTATTCTATCCACCCGAGAAGCACCAACATGTACCGAGATTTGAAGCTACACTTTGGTGGCCAGTTATGAAATTGGATGTAGCACATTATGTGGAGCGATGCGTAACTTGTTCACAAGTGAAGGTCGAGCATCAACGAACCTATGGAAGTCTTCAATCGCTTGAGATACCCGAATGGAAATGGGACAAGATTACCATGGACTTCGTGACCAAACTACCGAAGACCTTGAGAGGGAACGACACTATTTGGGTCATTGTTGACCGTTTGACTAAGAGTGCTCACTTTCTAGCAATGCGGGAAACCTTACCGATGGATAAGTTGGCAAAACTCTACATAGATGAGGTAGTCTCTAGACACGACATACCTTTGTCGATAGTGTCCGATCGTGATAGTCGGTTCACGTCGAGATTTTGGGGAGCCTTGCATCAAGAGTTGGGCACACGGGTAAATTTGAGCATGACTTACCACCCACAAACAGACGGACAAAGTGAAAGAACGATTCAAACGCTTGAAGACATGCTTAGATCATGCGTTATCGATTTTGGCGGTAGTTGGGACACCCATCTACCTTTGGTGGAATTTGCGTACAACAATAGTCACCATTCTAGTATTGGCATGGCACCATTTGAAGCTTTGTACGGACGTAAGTGTAGGACCCCGTGTGTTGGTTAGAGGCGGGGGAGAAGCATTTTGCCGGCCCAGAAATTGTGCAAGAGACGGACGACAAAGTCAAATCAATTCGAGAGCGGTTAAAAGCGGCACAAGATCGTCAGAAGAGTTACGCCGACAAAAAGAGAAGACCGGTAGAGTTCCAAGTGGAAGATCGTGTGATGTTGAAAGTGTCTCCTTGGAAAGGGTTGATTCGGTTTGGGAAGCGTGGGAAGCTAAGTCCCCGTTTCCTAGGACCGTTTATTATTCTCGAGCGCATCGGACTGACGCAGCGTAGGTTTGCGGAAGGATCGACAAGCGTCAAAACCCTTTTGATAACGAGAATTACAATCGTAAAACTCGAGAAATTAAGAGAAAACTCTTAAAAGCTGAACTTTTATTGAATAATTGAACTTCATTAAAATTTGATAACGAACTATCCTATTTATAATCTAAACTATGAAAAAGATAATTATAGAATTAAATTAAACTAATCCTAAAGATAACTAATAAAGATAATTATTTAATTAAACTAAATCTAAACCTAATCTACTTAAAAGAAAATAAAGACAATTAATAAGAAAAAGATAATAAAGATAATAATGGCTCGTGGCATGGATTGCATGGATTGGAAATTTAATTAATGAACTTGGGATGGCTTAGGGACTCTTGGAAGTCGCCATGTTTACTTGTGTCTAGTATGTTGCGCGGGTTTCATGCGACCCAAGTCGCATGGAACTCGCATTCAATTCTGTTTGCGATTCTCGACTTGTTTTTCGATCTCCATTGTAACCCTTTCTATCTTTGCCGTTTTCTCTTTGCCTCTTTTTCCGATGCCAAATTCCGAGTCTCTTGCGAGCTCGTTTTTTCTTTCGATCTCGTTTTCCTCTTTTCCAATTACTTTCGAGAATTCTTATTAACTCCCGAATTCTCCCTGTATCAGTCACCCTCACTTGAAAAGAACTCGTCCTCGAGTTCACTTGAAAAACGTCTTCCTCCGACTCGTAGAACATTCGTTTCTTCAAAACGTATTGATTCACAACTTGGCCTCCAAAATTCAACAAATTTGATCGGTCTTCAAATCCCAACTGAAGTTGTCGTGATCGTCTCTATACGAGGGATATTTTATCAAACTCGAAAGGGTAAGAGATTAAATTAACTTTACCGGGATTTGTTTCGGTTTGAACCGGAGCTTTGGATGCGGTAATAATTGAAGTGTCACCTTCGGAATCACCGTTATTGACTTCTTGTGACAACGCTTTCGTTGGCTCGAGAATGTCTTCCACTATCTTGCTTTCGGTGTCTTTGGTGATTGGTTCGAGATCTAGTTCCGACACTTTGGCCTCGATAACAATTTCTTGTTGTGACTCGGTCACGACTTCATATTCAAATTTGTCCGGCAAGACTTCGTCATCTTGTTTCGATGGCTCCTCCGGAATGGGTGGTTGTCTGACCAGAGAAGTAACCGAACCGATAGTACGGTTGTTGATGTTGCTCTTCTTGTTGGTGCCTGCATCGAAGCTATCAACCGGAGTCACGGCGATCTTTCGGTCACCACAATGAAATAGTACGAGGTCGTATCGACGCTTGTAAATGGCATGATTGTCGAATTGCCACGGTCGGCCCAATAGAATATGGCAAGCATCCATATCAAGGACATCACATAGTACCTCTTCTCGATAGTATTTGCCAATTGAGATGGGTACTCGACAAGTTTTTGTAACTTTAACTTGAAGATCGTTCTTGATCCACCCAAGAGAATAAGGACATTCATGGGGTTGAGTGGGTAGATTAAAGTAATCGACCAATTTTTGGGATACTAGATTTTCGCAACTCCCGTTATCAATGATGAGGTTACATACCTTTTTATGAACGGAGCAATGCGATCGAAAAAGATCTTCGTGTTGGCTTTCTTCTTTTGACGAAAGAAGTATTCGTTGAAGTACGATATGGATTTTTTCTTCTTCCTCCTCCTTTTCGGATTCAGAACTCGAGAGATCGACCCGGTTACGGTTGCCATTGCATGGCGCCATATCCGGTCCTTCAAACCTGTCTCTTCTCCGACGATTGTCGTTGACGATGTTGGGTTGAAGCCTGTTAACAGCCGCTGTCAGATTAGTAAGTGATGTGGATAAGGCCACATTCATCTCTACTAGACCCGCTTTGGTAGTCGGCTGTCGATCTGCAATTGTTAGTGAAAAGACAGGCGAATCCTGCTCTGATACCAACTGACGCAGCATAGGTTTGCGGAAGGATCGACAAGCGTCAAAACCCTTTTGATAACGAGAATTACAACCGTAAAACTCGAGAAATTAAGAGAAAACTCTTAAAAGCTGAACTTTTATTGAATAATTGAACTTCATTAAAATTTGATAACGAACTATCCTATTTATAATCTAAACTATGAAAAAGATAATTATGGAATTAAATTAAACTAATCCTAAAGATAACTAATAAAGATAATTATTTAATTAAACTAAATCTAAACCTAATCTACTTAAAAGATAATTAAAAGAAAATAAAGACAATTAATAAGAAAAAGATAATAAAGATAATAATGGCTCGTGGCATGGATTGCATGGATTGGAAATTTAATTAATGAACTTGGGATGGCTTAGGGACTCTTGGAAGTCGCCATGTTTACTTGTGTCCAGTATGTTGCGCGGGTTTCATGCGACCCAAGTCGCATGGAACTCGCATTCAATTCTGTTTGCGATTCTCGACTTGTTTTTCGATCTCCATTGTAACCCTTTCTATCTTTGCCGTTTTCTCTTTGCCTCTTTTTCCGATGCCAAATTCCGAGTCTCTTGCGAGCTCGTTTTTTCTTTCGATCTCGTTTTCCTCTTTTCCAATTACTTTCGAGAATTCTTATTAACTCCCGAATTCTCCCTGTATCAGGGCTCCAAGCTTACAAATTGGACTTACCGCCGGAGATGGATGGGATTCATCCCACATTCCACATATGTTATCTACGGAAGTGCTTAACGGAAGAGGAAAGCGTCATTCCTTTGTCCGAAATTCGAGTGGATGATAATCGTTGCGTCGAGGAGCCCGAGGCTATTTTGGAAAGGATAATCAAGAATCTCCGACATAAGGAGGTAGCGATGGTAAAGGTTCAATGGAAACACCACCGCGGCACCAATGTGACTTGGGAAGCGGAAGAAGACATGAGGCGTAGATACCCTCATTTGTTTAGTTAGTAGGATTTCGGGGACGAAATCATTCCCAAGTTGGGGAGGATTGTAACACCCCGAATTCTGAGAACCCATGTAGTATTCTCCTTGCTTTGAAACATATATATACTTTGATTTTTAATAGATTAATATCGAGAAAGTGGGATTTAAGCATCGTGGGTTAAAAATCATCAAATTTGGGAAATTTAGGGTTGTTCACGATTGTGCCTGCGAGAGTGACAGAGTGTCACAATCGCGGAGGGCACTATCGCCGAAGGCCTTAGGGCCTCGGTACATTTCTCGCGATTGTGCCCACGATAGTGACATGGTCACAATCACCGGGGCACTATCGCCCAATCTGTACCGAAGGTGGTGAGGCGCTCGCGACCTTGCCCGCGATAGTGACAGATGTCACTATCGTCGGGGCACTATCGCCGACGGGGGTTTCGGGTATAAAAAGTCAAGTCGCGATTTTCAGTCATTTTTTACTAATTTCTAGGGTTTGGGAGCGATTCTCTCTACTGATTTCGGTAAGTGTTTCTCATCTAGACTCCTCTCCTCATTTATGGTAGTTCATAGTCATTAATGTTAATCCTTAACACTTTTAGGAAGTGTTGGTAAGAAGCTCTCAAGTGATTATACAACTCATCTTCATCTCCTTCGTTTTAGGGTTTGGTTTTCTTTAAAGAAAACCACTAAGGTGAGTTATTACCCATTTTACTAAACTTTATACATGTCAAAAGGTTGATTTTGAATACCTAATATCTCCTCTTTCATATATTTAATTTGTGGAATTTCTTGCTAAACCTAACTTTGGAGATATAAGTATTTGTGGTGATTTTTGGGGAAATAACGATTTATGAGCTTTAATAATGTTCTTTAGTTGTTTTACTTGGGTTATACCTTTAAAAGAATAGCATTGCTATACAAAACTATGAATTGGGAAAATATGGGCATTGTGGTTAACTGCTGATAAGTTTGCATATTAAACTCATTTCATATTTGAGGATTTGAAATAAAAAGGGAATCATCTATATTTTTACTAGTGGTTTCTTGGTAAGCAATGGAAGTAGTTTTGGTGGAAATTACCCCTCATGTCACTTATTGTATGTTAACTATTGTTAAGATTTCTGGTTGGGCCTTATGCGCATTATTTGGCTTATTTGGTGCATTGGGAGTCATGACCCCGTATTTGGTTATTATTGTTCCGGCGTTGGGACGATTAGTTTTCCACGTCGAGGCACGTTAGGTACCGGGTGCGGTATAAGTCCTTCGTGTTGCACATTAGGTACCGGGTGCGGTATAAGTCATTCGTGCTCAAGTATTACGATATTGGATGATGAGCTCGACATAGGAACCCGACAGGGTTGAACTCGAGTTTCCGTGGGTGTACGTTTAAAGCCACTGAGTCTGACATCCCTTGCGTGTACTTTATGTGTTTATTGGCTTTACTGACCCATCGAATGACTTACTTTTGTGTTCCGCCATTCGGGTTAGTAGGCGGGTCTCCCCCGTTAACCCAAGAGGTATTGGTTGTATTTCAAAGAGCATTATTGTTATCATTATCATTATCATTATCATTATTGTTGTCGTATAAAAGGAAACCTTTTACTTATTTTTATATTAAATCTCTTAAATTGCAAATGCTTGATCTCACTAGGCTTTAGCCTAACACTTTTTCTTAAAATGACATGTATAACAGGTCAGGTCTCCGATGGGGTTCGTCGGGACTGAGCGGATAGCTTTGGGCCAAGAGCGGTCTTTTTGGGAGATGTATAGACCGGCATTCTGAAATAGTGATCATACATTTTGGAAGAATAGCAACACCCGACATTAATCTTTCTTACTTAAGTTAGATTATTAGGTTGTTAGTCTATCTTTCATTTGATTCATTGTAATGATTATAGTACTGTTTCCCCGTCCTATCGGGATGATACTTTGGGATTGATTTTAGCAGGTTTTATATCCAGGTTTTTATCTAATTATAGCAGTCATATTGCAGAAATTTCGAATTTTTATTCCGCTAATTTTTAGGGTGTTACATAGGGTAAGCCAAAGACCACCCTCAAGTTTATGGAAAACTTTATATAGCCAAGTACTATAATTGTGGGAGGTTTAGGGAAACCCTAAAAATGAAAAACTGATAAATACTTTCATAACTGTTTATCTGGACGACATACACATGTGTATACAAGTAATTGAAGTTGTTTTTTTGTTTTTATGCACGTGTGCATGTTATGCACATTTGCATATACTCGTTGTATGTTACAAATTACTTGTATGCACAATTACACATGTGCATACAATCCATATGAACAAATATTATGGTTCCCCTATTTTTTATTTTTATTTTTACGGATTTGAATCTGACCCTACTGTAACTATTCCCTCATCTCATTTTCATTTAATTTAAATATAACAAAGAAAACAGTCCCGATTGGAAAGAACAATGGTTCTGGAAGATTGAATAAATTTAATTAGTGTTTATTTTCCAGTTTTATTAGTTTTTCTTTCAATTTACTGTATTTGTTTTTTTTTAATATACTTTGAATTGAGAATGATGTTTGATGGAGGCCAAGATAACGGGAATAACGGTTGGATTTTTAAGAATCAAGAGTTTGAATTACAACATTTTTAGCTGTTGTATTTTTTATGTTTTTTAAAATATAGATATCTATAAACATTGAACTAAATCAGGGCTGTCTATATATTAGTGTTAAATATGGGTTTTTGAACAAGACTTCCAAAATTTTGAGGTCCAATATAACTTGTGTTTCATGCCTGATTTAAAATATAGATATCTATTTTGTTTCAAAATCAAAAGCGGTTATTTAATTTCATAATTTGCCGATCAAAAATTAAAATGACTCTTCGCGATATTCTTCTCATTTTGTCGTTTTAGACCTTTTTTGTTGTTTTAATTTATAAGATCTTTAATATATGACATAAACGTTTATATTTTATTTATTACTCATTTTAAATAATCTATAGTTTTAATATAAATATAACATATGTAAGAGGGTCTCCATGGGGACAGCCCTATATAAATATAAATTGAATTTATTCATTGGCATACCCGCGGCACTATCACACCAGCTTTCTCAATTGATATTAGACCAACTCCTTAATTAATAGCCTCCTCCGTCTCCATCAATCATCTCCTTTACCGACAATAAGAGGTGTATCCAGGGTTTTTTGTTTAATGAGATGCGATCAGGTCGCTTTAGTGGTGGACCAGAAATTATTTTGAGCGGGTCCACATTTAAGGTCAATCAAAGAGTCGTAGCAAGACTGTGAAAGCGTCCTTTATCTTTTGAACAAGTAACAATAACATGTGTTACGTTCGACGTGTTTTTAGACAAATTACATCACTACAAGGAACTTTTTTGGTTTTTTTCTTTTTTGTTGATTTCCTAAAATTTTCCAATTTTTTTTATTTGGTTTTGATTGTCCTTTATCTTTCTCCTTTTTTTTTTCTTTCCAAATTTCAAAATCTATTTTCTAATATATCTAGGACTCCTAGTATTAAATATGATGTTTTACAATTTAAAATTAACTAACCAAATTAAAATAACACCAAGTTTAATACAAATAAAAAATGACTACATAGATTAGTGCAAATCAAGAAGTTATGATAAATCACTTATGAAATAAAATCAATTTAGAGCAAACCTATAATTTAGAATAAATAAGACAAATCAAAAATGAAATTAAAACAAATAAATAAATTGTGACAAATAATCTGCATGGAACATATGAACCAAAGAAGATGATGATTCATTAGAAATTGTTTTTTCTGGTTTAGTCCCTTAGTTTCAAAATATCGCATAAAAACTTAACATAGACATTTAAAAGATGAAAAAATAAATACTTGCAGCAGCATAGAAGGTTCAAACCAAAGACAAACTGCACGCAAGACATTAATCCCGTTTACAACGACCATCCCACCAGGCTTAGGGTTTTGGTATGATATTGGTTTCCAAAAATTTAAGGGCACACTAATAATTAAGCGAGTGCACTCCCTTTATGTCTCGTTTTTTTTCCTCTTACGACAATCGAGTGAGCGGGTGCACGAGACCTGCTCACCCCTTAGTGGGTCCGCCCCTGGGTCACTTAAGGAGGGTAAATTTTTGCATACAACGTTGTTTTGATGGATTTAGGATCTTACCCGAAGGTAAGTGATACTCTTGAATCATACGGGTAAGCACCTATCGTGCAAGCACAAAAGGTAAACGCTACTAATAGTGTATATGTGATAGGTTCCTTGTCTAAACTCTTTGTAATCTCGTGATTCTCTTTCCACATTTCAGGTCCGTCAACCATATTAAGAGGCAAATGTTATTATTCTTTTCGGATAGGGGCACAAAGCTGATATTACGGAAGTAAGCCTTCTAATAAAAATCAAAAACCTAAATAATAAATATAGAGGGAGGATCATGCGAGAAGCAAACTAATTTGCAAGAAGACGAGAAGGAATGTGGACCACATAATTTATTAATTAAAAAAAACCATAAATAAAAAAAATAGTTTTAGAAATTAGGATAATTATCATTTTAAATTGGATAAAACCTTAAAATTCTCATTATATCTTTTAGATTTATTTATTTTGTAATTTCAATTATTTATTAATTTTATTATTAATTTTTTTTCTAAATATACTTTTAATAAAAAAAATCACAATTTTAACCAAATATCACACGTGATATCATTATATGAATATTTATGCATATCACATATCATATTATTACATGTGATAATTATATATATATTAGTTAATCATATGTTATTATGTATACTTCTATTTATAGATCTTTTTGTGATGTAAATATTATCAAATATGATAATTGTATATATTTTAGTTAATCATATGTGATTATGTATACTTCTATTTATAGATCTTTTTGTGATGTAAATATTATCACATGTGATAATTGTATATATTTTAGTTAATCATATGTGATTATGTATATTTATATTTATAGATCTTTTTGTGATGTAAATATTATCACATGTGATTATACGTCATTTATATTCAGACATATATTATCATATGTGATATTTACAAAAATTCACATAGTGGGATCATATGTGATACATAATAATATATCACATGTTAAACAAAGTTAATCACATGTGATTCAAAACGTAAATCTAAAAAATAGAGAAAAAATGGTGAAATAAATAATGAATTAGTTATGGATATCACATGTGATATTTGATAAAAATTATGATTTTATCTAGAAAATAATAATATAAATTTGATAAAAAAAATTATGAATTTATTAAAATTAAAAAATAAATAAATTTAAAAGATATTATGAGATTTTTAAGAATTTATCCAATTCAAATTGTAATTATCCTAATTTTTAAAAAAATAACTTATTTATGCTATTTTTTAATTAATAAATTATGTGGCTCTTATTCCTTCGCGCCTTCTCGCAAATTGACTACCTTCTCGTTTGAACCTATATATATAGAGAGAGAGAGAGGAAAGTTCAAATGAAAACTCATTTTTCATTGTGCACATAAGGACAAATATCAGTCACTCGATCTCTTTTGATCCAACAACTCATATTAAATAGAGTTTTTAATTTTAAAATGCTTAGGGGTAAAATTGGAAGAAAAAATTTAAACAAGCGTCTACTATATTTGAATCTTTATTTTCTTTTTCAATTAAAAACTTTTTACCCAATTAAAGTTTAAAATAAATTATCTTAAAAATTACTAATATGTAACACCCGCTATTTTGGAGTTGGGTGAAAAAAATTGACCTTTACCCAAAGTTCAAGGGGGTAAAATGTAACTTGGGTTATATAAATATAAATCAAGTTTAGATATTTTTCTATATATCACAAATCTGATCCTTAAGAAATCAGAGAGAGAGAGAAGGAAGCAGGAAGAAAGAGGTCGATCGTTTTTCTCCAAATCAAGGTACGAATCTAGCTTAATACTTTGATCTAAGTGTTATCTGCCGTATAGAATCTCGTTGTGAAGGTTTTTAACCGTTTCATTTTGAGATTTACGTATTTTGATTTGGATCTGGGTTCTGTAAACGTCCCATCATAATAAGACCGGGAAGATGGTCTCGACCGATATTGGGTTCGACCGGTATTGGGTTCGACCGGTGTGGGGTTCGACCGGTGTTGGGCTCGACCGGTACTGTGTTTCGACAGTGTGTTGTGTTTTGTAATTCGAGAATTGTAAGTCAGTGAGTTGTCTATATTTTTGGCTTACCGATTTATCGGTGTTGTCGTAGGTAGCAATCGTAGGAAGCAGACTATAAACAAAAAAAAGAAATCTGAGGTGAGTCCTTTAAACTAAATCAGTCTGTATTACGAAATCTATGTGATAAATGTATTTATTTAAATGTGGAAAACCTTGTTTTAATATGGCTTATTATTGTTGGATAATGCTTCCTAAAATCCCAATCATTTTAAGAACCAAGATTTATGGAATTGAACCATTGTTCATATGGATTGCCTGTATATTTGATTTAATATGAGTATGTTACGAAATGACATGCTTTGGCTTTGAGTCTTGTGCAATGGATCCATAGGCACTGTGTTCCTATGTTCCCGGTTTTGGGCATTGGTTCACGTTTTAGCACAGAATAGGCATCGGGTTGCCATGATAAGTAAGGTGTGGGCCTATACGGTCGGGCAGTGTCTCATGGTGCAGTAAGGTGTAATTCCATATGGTGCTTGAGTTCCCCCTGTTTTGGGAACTCTCAAGAATAGATCCAGAGGGGTTGACTTGATGTTTTGAGCAACAGATCTAGAGGGGTTGAGCTCGTTATGTGATTTGGTGTTATTTGTACCATGTTTAATCACTAATGGTTTATTTGATTTCTTGACTTAGCTCATGGCTATACTCACCGCGTGACATCGATTTGGGTTTAGTACTCCCCTTTTTATTGGTTTGTTCTCACTAGGCTTTAGCCTAACACTTGCTCTTGGTTGTCATGTTGGCAGGTCATCTTAACAGTGGGACTCGCCGGGACTGAGGGAACGACCTTGGGGTCGTGAGTGGTCTTTTTGAGGATATCTAGCGACCATCGTACAGTGATTTTTGAAGATGCACATTTTGGAAGGATAGCGACCCCCGACCCTAATCTAGTTACTTAAATTGTAGATTAGTAGGTTGTCGTCATATGCTTCGTTTATTGACCATGTTTATGTCTAACCCATACTCCGTTTGGAATAACATTGTATGTTGAGATTGTAATACCTTATTCCGCAAGTTTAGTCTATTGCAGAATTTCGATTTTTTTTATTTCCGCTAATTTTTAGGGTGTTACATAATATTTTAATCAAACAAATTACATCAAAAAAACGAGAATTTCGTGTTTTTCGATATGAAATTCATCTCGATATAGTTTTTTTTGTCTTTTTAACCGTTTTTTACGTGAAATGTTATATATGTGTTATATTCATTATGAATATTTATGTAAATTCAAGTTTGTACAACGCCTCGACACCATAAGCATGTAACTCGACATCACCTTCTTCAACACTTTTTTCAACGTCGTAAGACATCACATTTCTTCAGCACCGTAACCCAACACCCATCAAGACGAATGGAGAACCTATCGAATAATTCTGTTGGGAATCGGGGAACAAAAGATAGTGCGTCACGCCTCCACATCTTCACAGGTCATTCATTTGTTATTCATCATGAATAATGTATCATTCAGGATGAATAATACAACATTCAGGGTGAATAATTCACGATTTATGAATTCGTGTATTATTTGTAACACCCACAAATCCGGAAATAACAACTAATTTAAATTTTTCTAAATACATCAATGAATGATTCATCTATAATCACAAATTAAGATTTAACCTCAATACACACATTCATTCTACACATACAGTCTATAATAAGGACGGGTGTTACTAAGACCCAATGATAGTCACTATCTCCAACTGCGGAAGACTTCACCAAATCTACTTACTCTCGTGTAAGTCTAATGCTCAACTCTTCAAAGCACTGCAAGAACCAAACCCCCAACTGGAACCTGATGCACATGCCGACAAATAAAAAGGTTAGGCTTAACGCCTAGTGAACTCAAGAGTTTTCATTAGAGATAAATAAAACATTTACTTTAAGAATGATATATAAAGTCACGATTTCCAAAATGCAATACATTTGATTTGAAAGCAACCGAAAACGAAATACATTAAATCTTAAAACAGTCTCCTTTCATTATTCACCCTTTTCGTGATTAAAAATCATAAAACAAATGCCTCTTTAAATAAAGCCAAAACCCAAAGCGCACGTAAAACATAACTGACATTTTAATGATCAAACACTGAAAACGTAGAGAACTCCAACTTCCAAAACCTCCCAATAACACGAATGAATCTCGATAACCAAAACCTTAAACATAGATAAATACCCATATTCAAATATCTCCGAAAACATGGATTATAAAACTCCATAACCAAAACCCCACCTATTGGTGACGGGAAAGACCCGATTACATTGTACGTGACGGAACACAAAGTAGGTCACATAATTATGTAGTAAATCAAAACATGTGGGTTATGCATAAAACACCCATCGAGCTCAACTACTCCAAGTCTATTGCCCGAAAACATCAAGTCAACCACTCCAGGTCTATTCTTGAGAGTCCTCAAAACCGGGCAACTCGGGCACAATGGAATTACACCTTACTGTCCATGGGACGCTGCCCGACCATATAGGCCCACACCCTACTTACCATGGATCCCGATGCCTATTTTGTGCCAAATGGTGAACCAACTTCTCAAACGGGGACAGAGGAACATCGCGCCTATGGATCCATTGCACTAACTAAACCATTACATGACTCAAAACGAATGAACTATTGCATTCAAACATGTAATTCTCAACTAAGATGCAGTAAATGCAAATCTTAACCAAACGCTCAACATTGAGCAATTAAAACGGACAAGTGTCCTCAAAACCCAACAAAATCCAAACCGAGCCATAAGCTCAACAAATCCAAAGACCCAACGTCGAAATTCATAAAATGAAATCAAATATAATTAACCCGTACTTATATAAACCCATGCTCCAAAACATATAATTAACTCCAACGTAATTTAGATTGGGACAAATCATTTTTCAAGTGAGTTTACAACATTTATCCTTTCAAAACGTCCCGTAACACAAAACTATGCATTTCTCCAAAACACAAAATGAGATACGTTTTTACTCAAAATCTACTTCCATAAATAAATCATTAAAATACCAAAATACATGATTTATTTATCATGATGCCCAAAATCCCAAAGATGTGTGCTAAATGGGTTTATAAAGTTAAACACCTTTAAAAATAACCAACTTATCAGCAGTTAACAAAACTTATCAACAGTTAACAATTTCATGTAAGGCACAAACACTTTAAAACAAACATTTTGGCTTGTACATCGTTTTCACAAATCAACTTGAACTCACCTTGCTAGATTTAGGCTAAATCTAGATTTTACCCACTTAGAGCTCCTTTGAAGAAACTTGAATCCTCCAAGCCAAAAGTCTCCAAACACCTATATCCATACATTCCAACCGTAAATAACCACATTCAACCATATAGAAACTTTCCCCAAACATTACACATCAAAATCTCCATTTTGGTCCAAACCCAAATTTCGACCTAGATTTCTCCAAAACCATCAAACCCGAAATTGATAAACTACACACTAGGATAATCGTCAATGGAGCATTTATAACTTATGTTAAGGTTTATAAATGGAAGGGATACACTTACCACTTAGGTTTTGATGAAAACCTAGAAAACCCAAAAATTCTTGAAGATGGAGGTGATGATGATGAACTCTTGATCCTTGCTTCCACTCCACCACCAAATACTATTGGATCTTCCCAAAACTAACAATCTAACCTTGAAAAGCACTCAAATACGAAACCATAGCAAGTTGAATCGCCAAAAACGGAGTTGAAATGAGAAAGTTATGGCCAAATGAAGAAAAACTCGATTTTATGCACTGCAGGTTTGGCGCGACCCTGACATGCGACAGTGACATTGTCACTGTCGCGCGAAATGTACCGAAAGTCATTAACACTGTTTCGGCCGTAACTTCTTCGTTATAGCTCCGTTTTCGCTCCGGAAAGGACCGTTGGACTCGTAATTGAATCATTTATCCATCAAGACTATAAAATCAAGGATTCAAGCCCAAAATCAAATATATTATTTTTCCTTAATATATCGGTTTCTGTATTAACTTGAAATGATACATTTCGAAAATCGGGGTGTTACAATCCTCCCAACCTTGGAATGATTTCGTCCCCGAAATCTAGGTTCCCATGAAACCTTACACGTAGAAGGGTTGCCCTTAACCCATCTGCCAGCACCACTATCGTGACCCTTGCACTGATATTCACGCCAATCGCCCCTCATAGGCGCATCACCCTCATAATCGAGCGAACACTTAACTCACCAAAGTAACATTTTCCCACAAGGTTACGATCATCTCCCAACCTTGGGTGACAATTACTACCTCTAGGGTAGTTTGTGACCTCAACAATTCACCAAACCAATTCCTTCGGATCATCACGGTTCCGAACCCAATATCACAGAGCATAACCAAACTTCCAAAATCCCCAGATTTCAACTGATCCACTCCTAATGTCGATAAAATTGACCTCCTAAGGCGCACCAATGCGTCCTTCAGGCAACTGGTTAACCCAGATTCGGTTAACACTCAACTCTGTCCCAACACCCACCTCACAACATTCCCATAATAAAACCTTTACCGTCCCGAAAATGCTTATACACATAGGTACTTAATCATCACCGTTTATCTTTCTTTTAAATTCCATCACCGAAAGGTCAATATTTCCCATGATCCAACCGGGATACATCCCAAACATTCCCAGATCCATTGACTCTAAGAAACAAGTCGACGCCTAGGTCTAAACGGTAACCTCGAAAAACGCGGGCATCCCACCCAAATTTCAATCCAGATGGATGGTCGCACTAAGGATGACACCAAACAGAGTGCTAAAAATCCCAAATCTTACGTTCCTAACAGACGGACCACAAGAATTTCCTTTGGTCGCGAAACCCACGAAGACGGTACACCATCAATATAAACCATGTTGTCACACCGACGAGCAAACCACCAAAACGAACCCAATCTAATCGCAGTTAATCACCTACGACCTTATCCCGCATGATTACCGAAGTATAAATTATCCCTTAAACAACTGGGAAGACTTAAATCTATTACCCCCACGATTCACGCATGGCCCGATTCAAAAACTGAAACTCAAATTCAAGGTTGACTACAAGTCGGATCATCCGACGCTTCAAATCCTAAGGACTCTCTTAGTCCCTAATTTACAACTCCTTTCACGACGGGGTTTAAATCTATAGCCCTAATGAGTTCAAGGTTTTTCAACCAGCATACCAATTTGAAATTTATAAAACTTTCAGATACATAAGCTTTGTAACAATTAATCGTATGAGTAAAATCCACTACCGATTTCTCGATAGGGGTGCAAAACAAACACCCATGCCACGCATATAAAATCATTTCAAAATTCATTTGATCAATACTCACATTAATACAGACAATGACAAAAGGTGCGCAAGAATATTTTCTAACGGACTACCGTGGTCCTATAATGCATCAACTAATAGTCTGTATGTGAAAATAACTTTATGCACTATGGCGTGTGCAACAAACATTTGCACAACTCAAAAGGAGCTTCACAATTTCCAACTCTAAAATTCTTTCCTTTAAACCACAACTGTCATGAAGTAGAACTTTCAATAAGACTCACATATGACAGTTTATTTCCTAAACATAGTAAAACGAAAAGTGCTTGCAGTTCGGTCAAACATAAAATAATTTAAATTGACTCCAAACTGTTAGTCGTATGGATAAACTTTCTTTGACCCAAAATGGTGGTTATAATGTCATGCATACGAGTAATTCAATATAAGGCATTGCATGTGACCATACAGTAAAATCAATAACCAGAGATTGTTTAAAGCAAAAGTTTAACACGAACCATTGTACATCATGCATATGCTTACTCACACCAAAGTATAAATCGATTATAATATTAAGTTGTACGCAATGAAACACTTGTATAGTTCTCAAAAGAGAAATCACCCGATCTTAAAACTTCCCAAAATAACATGTGGGTAATATATATACTAACAAAATCTCAAAACGTCCCTTACGATTGCGGAAATGTCGGCGTAAGACTCGCACGAGCCAAATACTAAACGAAAATTCATAAGTTAACGCACACAACAATGCAAGTATACACCTCTCAAGGTTTAACCGCATGACACCAAATGTCGTAAAACGGAATCCTATAACACCCAATAGAATTCTCCATAAGACTCAATGAGACCCAACGACACTCAAAATCAAATGGTGTCAAAAACCGACGTTTCCAAAATCAAATAGCATGAAACAAAGTTATTACTAAAATGTCATAATTCCAAAATTCTATCTTTTATCGCATCTGATATAAACGACACTTTTCAACAAAACTCGCATGAGACTCAACGCTTTAATAAAACTCGCGAATTTACACCCAATAAAATTAAATTCACATAGTTCGAAATACACTCGTGCATAGCGAAGCGTCAGAAAATAATTCACAATTTCAACACGACTCGTACAGACTAAAATTCCAAGGAAAAATTTCGACTCAAGAACATAGGGACAACTCTTCCTTTAAAACTTTAACATACGTGGAGGAGATCCAATGTCAAAGTCAAAAATTTCACAGTTATTTGTCCAATAATAACTCAAGTAACATTAAAACGCGGATATTACAATATTCGGAAAAATAGTGTTAGACACGAAACAGGGATAAAGAGATTTTCAATAAAAATTGCAACCACGTGCAACAAAACAGTTTCATACATGATTAAGCTCACAATTTAAAATCTGATGAGCGCTAAATGCTTTACCAATGCTTCATGGTACAACTCACCTTACACTTCGAAAACATGAGAAACAATTGATACAAACTTATTTTAGAAATAAATTTATGTGCATGACTTTGGTCGGCACTCAACATCCCGAAATCTTATTCCCAAATTTTCCCATCATACTATTGTCATCCGGGTGATCAAACATCTTAAGGAAATCATCGAAGATTTCATCGGTCCATCTACAATTTCTCCTCGAATAAAGTCGATTCCCAAAACTCTATGGTTCTAACCCATCCATTCATTCCGACCCAAAACGCTCTACTTAATGCTATCACCATGCTTACTGTCATTTCAAGCGTTGAATACTCAAACCATCGATTCTTCCTAACGGTAACTTATTCAGAAACTTCCTCATTACCCCAACGGTTATCGTACCAAGGCAGTTCAAGCATACTTATGTAACTCGTAAGCTCGCCATAACACTGGCCAGGTGTTATTATGAACGTATTGTACATGATCATCCTTGCCATTTTCGGCGTGATTCCCGTTCCTAGTGAATCCATTCACCTCGAATCATCAAACCTTAAAGTGTCTAATGGTATGATCTCACATTTAAACGCTTAAATTTACGCTAGTTTGAGTCTAGGCATTCCAAATCAATACCTAAATCTCTCAAACTTAAGCTCTGATACCAACTTGAAACACCCACAAATCCGGAAATAGCAACTAATTTAAAATTTTCTAAATACATCAATGAATGATTCATCTATAATCACAAATTAAGATTTAGCCTCAATACACACATTCATTCTACACATACAGTCTATAATAAGGACGGGTGTTACTAAGACCCAATGATAGTCACTATCTCCAACTGCGGAAGACTTCACCAAATCTACTTACTCTCGTGTAAGTCTAATGCTCAACTCTTCAAAGCACTGCAAGAACCAAACCCCCAACTGGAACATGATGCACATGCCGACAAATAAAAATGTTAGGTTTAACGCCTAGTGAGCTCAAGAGTTTTCATTAGAGATAAATAAAGCATTTACTTTAAGAATGATATATAAAGTCACTATTTCCAAAATGCAATACATTTGATTTGAAAGCAACCGAAAACGAAATACATTAAATCTTAAAACAATATCCTTTCATTATTCACCCTTTTCGTGATTAAAAATCATAAAACAAATGCCTCTTTAAATAAAGCCAAAACCCAAAGCGCACGTAAAACATAACTGACATTTTAATGATCAAACACTGAAAACGTAGAGAACTCCAACTTCCAAAACCTCCCAATAACACGAATGAATCTCGATAACCAAAACCTTAAACATAGATAAATACCCATATTCAAATGTCTCCGAAAACATGGATTATAAAACTCCATAACCAAAACCCCACCTATTGGTGACGGGAAAGACCCGATTACATTGTACGTGACGGAACATAAAGTAGGTCACATAATTATGTAGTAAATCAAAATATGTGGGTTATGCATAAAACACCCATCGAGCTCAACTACTCCAAGTCTATTGCTCGAAAACATCAAGTCAACCACTCCAGATCTATTCTTGAGAGTCCTCAAAACCGGGCAACTCGGGCACAATGGAATTACACCTTACTATCCATGGGACGCTGCCCGACCATATAGGCCCACACCCTACTTACCATGGAGCCCGATGCCTATTTCGTGCCAAATGGTGAACCAACTTCCCAAACGGGGACAGAGGAACATCGTGCCTATGGATCCATTGCACTAACTAAACCATTACATGACTCAAAACGAATGAACTATTGCATTCAAACATGTAATTCTCAACTAAGATGCAGTAAATGCAAATCTTAACCAAACGCTCAACATTGAGCAATTAAAACGGACAAGTGTCCTCAAAACCCAACAAAATCCAAACCGAGCCATAAGCTCAACAAATCCAAAGACCCAACGTCGAAATTCATAAAATGAAATCAAATATAATTAACCCGTACTTATATAAACCCATGCTCCAAAACATATAATTAACTCCAACGTAATTTAGATTGGGACAAATCATTTTTCAAGTGAGTTTACAACATTTATCCTTTCAAAACGTCCCGTAACACAAAACTATGCATTTCTCCAAAACACAAAATGAGATACGTTTTTACTCAAAATCTACTTCCATAAATAAATCATTAAAATACCAAAATACATGATTTATTTATCATGATGCCCAAAATCCCAAAGATGTGTGCTAAATGGGTTTATAAAGTTAAACACCTTTAAAAATAACCAACTTATCAGCAGTTAACAAAACTTATCAACAGTTAACAAAACTTATCAACAGTTAACAATTTCATGTAAGGCACAAACACTTTAAAACAAACATTTTGGCATGTACACCGTTTTCACAAATCAACTTGAACTCACCTTGCTAGATTTAGGCTAAATCTAGATTTTACCCACTTAAAGCTCCTTTGAAGAAACTTGAATCCTCCAAGACAAAAGTCTCCAAACACCTATATCCATACATTCCAACCGTAAATAACCACATTCAACCATATAGAAACATTCCCCAAACATTACACATCAAAATCTCCATTTTGGTCCAAACCCAAAATTCGACCTAGATTTCTCCAAAACCATCAAACCCGAAATTGATAAACCACACACTAGGATAATCATCAATGGAGCATTTATAACTTATGTTAAGGTTTAGAAATGGATGGGATACACTTACCACTTAGGTTTTGATGAAAATCTAGAAAACCCAAAAATTCTTGAAGATGGAGGTGATGATGATGAACTCTTGATCCTTGCTTCCACTCCACCACCAAATACTCTTGGATCTTCCCAAAACTAACAATCTAACCTTGAAAAGCACTCAAATACGAAACCATAGCTAGTTGAATCGCCAAAAACGGAGTTGAAATGAGAAAGTTATGGCCAAATGAAGAAAAATCCGATTTTATGCACTGCAGGTTTGGCGCGACCCTGACATGCGACAGTGACATTGTCACTGTCGCGCGAAATGTACCGAAAGTCATTAACACTGTTTCGGCCGTAACTTCTTCGTTATAGCTCCGTTTTCGTTTCGGAAAGGACCGTTGGACTCGTAATTGAATCATTTATCCATCAAGACTATAAAATCAAGGATTCAAGCCCAAAATCAAATATATTATTTTTCCTTAATATATCGGTTTCTGTATTAACTTGAAATAATACATTTCGAAAATCGGGGTATTACATTATTCGTCATGAATGTTGTGTAATTCATCCTGAATACTATATTATTCATCATGAATAATGAATGAACGTTCACATTTGTTATTCATACTGAATGTGGGACATCCGGGGATGCACATACATATTCATAAAGAATTAAACCAAAATTTCGGTTGTGAATTGGGAAACAAAAGAGATTGTGTCATGTGTCTACATCTTCACGGGTCATTCATATATTATTCATCATGAATAATGTATCATTCAGGATGAATAATAGAACATTCAGGGTGAATAATACACGATTCATGATAAATAATACATGAATCATGGATTTGTGTATTATTCATCCTGAATATTGTATTATTCATCCTGAATACTGTATTATTCATCGTGAATAGTGAATGAACATTCACCTTTGTTATTCATACTGAATGTGGACACCCGAGAACGTGCATACATATTCATAATGAATATAACACATATATAGAATTTCACGTAAAAAACGGTTAAAACGAAAAAAATCCTGAATATTGTATTATTCATCATGGATAGTGAATGAACGTTCACCTTTGTTATTCATACTGAATGTGGACACCCGAAGACGTGCATGCATATTCATAATGAATATAACACGTATATAGAATTTCACGTAAAAACGGTTAAAACGAAAAAAAAAACTATATCGAGATGGATGTCATATCGAAGAGCACGAAATTCTCGTTTTTTTATGTAATTTGTTTTATTAAAATATTAGTAATTTTTAAGATAAATTATTTTAAAGTTTAAGAGGGTAAATTTATTTTAATTAAAAATAAAAATAAAAAGTCAAAGAAGGTAGGTGTTGATTCAAAATTACAATTTTGTTCTTAATCACTTCTCAATTAACCTTATTATGTATTAACCATTGATTAGTTTTCTAAGTTTTGATCAATGATTAAGATTTGTCCTCATGTGCACAATGAAAGATAAGTTTTCATTTGAACTCACCCCTATATATATATATATATATATATATATATATATATATATATATATATATATATATATATATATAGGGGCGTAATCAAATGAGAACTGGCTATTTTGTGATAACCGTAAGATCCAATATGAGCCAATCATTTTAGATAGTTAATGTTATTTACTAAAATAAAATAAAGGGTAAATCGGTAATTTATATTTTTTGTCAAACCATAAATAAAACCCTAAATTGTCCGGCCGTTGCTTGCATCTCAAATTCACAATTTCAAACAAAAAATTCCCAGCCGCCCATATCAACCAACAAGAAGATCCCAAACTTGAAGGCTTTCTCGGCAGCGACACCCCAAACTTGAAGGCTTTCTCGGCGGCACATCGTTTCTTATAATCGATAGCGAATTAGTATGATCCATAACTTTTATGGATGTAAAATTAAACAGTGCGTCTTAGAGAACATTCAAATTTAGATGAGTACTGTTGAAACAATCACTCCAAAAAAACAATACTTCCTTCATATAGTACCCAAAACAAGACAAAATCAACAACTAAATCGTCCGAAAATGGCAAAAATAAAGCAAAATATATGTAAATTGGAGTCAAATCACTTGCATAGAAACACAAAGAATAAGATAATATGATTTAAATTCAACTCCTCCGTAAGCTAGAACTCTCAACTTCAGTGACTTTTGGAATTATCATATCGCGTTCGTTTTTTAAGAGGTCTGAAGTCTTATTTCACTTCTGATTAATAAGGGGTGGTGTTGAAATCTGAAATCTGAATCAATAATTTGTTTTATTTGTGATAACAATTAATCAGAAAAATGTCACCACTTCTAATTTCAGATGTATTTAAGAGTTAAGAGGGTCTGAAATGTGAAAAAAAAGGGTATAAATGTAAAAATGTCTAAACGATTCAGATTTAAGAGGTATTTAGAGGCTTTTTGAAGAAAACAAACCCTTTAGTTTTCTTTACAAACTATCATTTTTTGTGAAAATGACAACAAAAAACGGTATAGTTAGCAAGAATGAATAGCTTTGGTGGAAGCATAAATGCAAAATGTTTCCATTTTTTGTTCACAATTGGCGTCGTTCTCGCAAGTGCAGTGTCTCAATTGTTTGTTACAATACTTCCAAGCAGGTCAATCACGCCTTTCGAATTTGAACTATAGGCGGTTTCCAAAACTACAATTCTATGGATTTGGAATTTGATTACTATAAATTTACAAAAAAGTACATTCACAACACATTAGCATAATCTGAAATTACATGACAAAAGGATACACAAATTCTGATGAACATTCAAAATGTACAAACAATCACCGGAATATGTACAATTAGTTGATACCTGGAAGAGATTGAGAGCATCCGCGAGTGCGAGGAAAGAAGATGATTCAAATGATAGAGACAGAAGGTGTTTGAGAGAAGTGCCGTCTTGATAACGCAACGACATCGGCGAATCGATTCAAATACTCGGTTATCCTTCTGTGTGCGTCTCCCAAGCTCATGTAGGACGCCATTGCTAACGATTCTCCAGCACGAATCTTCCGATCTCCCTGAATTCAAACTTCAATTAGGGTTTATAAACGACTTGTAGAAATTGCATCAAACTCCTAGCACAAATGCTCTGAACTTTCTACGAGTATATTCATAAAAACATAAAGAAATTGGTCAAAATGGAAAGGAATGTGAGGAACAAAACACGACAAATTAAATTCTTATCGAAGGGGTTTAGGTTTGGTCAGATAAAGAAATCAAAGAAATTGATTATCATGAAAATGGAGGGTGGTTGGATATGGAAGAAGATGGTGTACAGCACACATATAAACGATCCCTAAATCAATTCAATATTACCCAAATATGCAGGCACAACCATGAACACCAAGATTTCAAAGTTAATTGTAACAGGATAACACCAAAGAGTCAAAATAAACAATGAAATAAACATTCAAATGACATTTTTACCTTGCAAAGTAGATTGATACATTTGTTTTATCCGGTTGTCTGGCATTACTTAGAGCACCTGCAATTGAAACATCACATCTAATAAATGTCGTATCCGGTCAATATTATAAAGTTACTCAAAGAATCTAAACAATCCCTAAATCAAAACTGACCATACAAAAGTACAAATTCAAATTCAGAACTATTATCAATTGAAGACCAACACTATTATCAATTCAAGAACACTTGCATTTCTTGAAGAAATATTAAATACTTGAACTCAGTTATACATGTGTGGAATCTTCTTGAAGACCAACATCGGCAAAGTATCTTTCCACCGGGATCCCATGAAACTATGAAGAGAGATATCTATGAATCTGAACTAATTCCTTCAAAATGTGAAAAAGAAACTTACCTTAAACACGAAGAACTTGAAATTTTACTCAGCATTTTCGTTCTTTACCAAGTTGTCTGCCTTAAGTAAGAAAGGACCTACCTCGTCAAGCGTATGTGAAAATAAGTATCAATAAATTTCTGAAAGAAATTCAAACGCTGAATTCTTAGCTCCTTCCTCATCTTCCACGATCAAATCCGATATTGAATCAAGAAAATGTACAAGCTCTGATATGGATTCTTCTCATTGCTTAAAGTCCCCATTAGTATCGACTATCAAACAATAGCATAATCATATTTGTATGTCCCCATTAGCATCAATCAAACAAACGAGCGTGTGTGCTTGTGATTGATTGTGTAGATAAATTAGATACACAATCATATGAAATTACAGAGGAAAAATAGGGAGTTACTTGGGAGCATGAAGCTACGGCTTGTTGAAGACGAAGAGAGTTGATGTTGGCCTGATGACATGGGACTTGGGAGTGAAAGATTATGCGGTGACTCCAACGATTTTCAGACCCCGCCCGAGTAGATTTAGCATTTGGATTTTCCGCTATGGAGATTGAATATCAATGCCTAGGATATCTGATTCTCCCTGAACCTTCAAAACAAATGTATTTAACCAAGGATCTAAAATATTTCACATAATGCCGTAAAAATAACATGTGGGTGTTGCAGAAAACTAACGCTAACTACTCGGCATATAAACAAGAACGGTTAAATCGAAAGAAATGGAACCTTCTTGAACTGAGATTGATCAAAAGAAGGTCGTTCTAACACAGAAGCTCCTCCCCTTGAAGTTGATGATCCAAACCTAGCCAATTGGAGGACCCATTTGAATTTGAAATTGAAACCGAAGAAGATGACGCCAAAATTGGTTTTGACTGTTCTTGAGTAAAAGATAGAAAAATAAACGAAAAGCACCAAACCAAGTCATGACTCATGATTTACACCAAACGAAAAGCAACAGTAATATGCAGCTGAAATGCAAGACAGAAGCACGAATCAAAGCAGTCGATGCTACTTCAAAAAACCTCAATCGCAATAATACAAGCATCTTCTTTTCAGGGGTCATCTTAACATGGAAAAAGATAGAAAACCAAACGAAAAGCACCAAACCAAGTCATGACTCATGATTTACACCAAATGAAAAGCAGCAGTAATATGATAGAAGCACAAATCAAAGCAGTCGATACTACTTAAAAGACCTCAATCACAATAACATAAGCATCTTAATTTCACAGGTTATCTTAACATGGAAAAAGATAGAAAACCAAGCAAAATAGGCCACATTATGATGAAAAGTGAAAACCAACCGTGTGATCTACTGAAACTGCTTAAGTTTTAAAGACAACATGGGAACAGAATTTGCATAATCAAAGCAACATCAGGATGCCGAAATCATTCTAAACAAACAACAACTTAAGCTAAAAAGGCTCTTTCATAGGTCAGTGAAAGTAACTCAAGCAGCGTTCCAATAAAGTAATTAAACAAGTAATCAGACCAACATTCAAGTAATCAGTCAAAATTTTGCCAAGGGATTAGTCTAGGCATAGCCTAGGACACCCTTCCAAAAAAAAAAAAAACCCCAACATTCAATCTCACAGACTCTTCAATTAGATTAAGCTGAAAGTTCAAGATACTAAAAAATTAGGACATATTAACAGATCACAAGATCAATTGCTCTTGAACTATCCTTCTGTTCACTAAAATGCATGTACTAAACCGATCCAATAAACAGAATTGATACAAAATTCAACTAAATGACTGCAAATCGAGAAAGAACTAAAAACATAAGCAAAAATGGCGTTACTCACAGTGCTTCTCCTTTGTTCAGCAGTAACAGCCAAACCGAATGTGATGAGATCAAGAATAGAAACAACAACCATTACCAATTTGGAAAAAATCGTAAAAGATATAGTAAGAGATTTTGGAGTGTGTGAGGGGTGTATATTTCCCCAAAACTGTATTCTTTCTCTTGTCAAATACAAATTTTCAGACCATTTGCAGTTTGTAATTTCAAAGTTGATTCCACAAATGAAACTCCAAAATCCAAATGGTTTCTGACTTTCAATTTACAAAATCAAAACAGAAACAAACCTGGAAGGCTGAACTCCGAAGGCTGTGGTCCAGTGGAAGGTGGTCGCTGCCTCACTGGACCTGTGGTAGGCGTCGGTGTGGTGACTCGGTGAGGCGTCGGTGACCTGTGGAAGCCCTGGAAGGTGACTCGGTGTGGAAAGGGCTGCCGGCTGAGTGAAATCGGTGATCGGTGGCCATCGGCTTCGAGGGCTGACCGGCTGGGTAATCGGAGAAGACTTGTTATACCTGTGAGAAGAGGGAGTGATTGCAAACCGGGGGGGGGGGGGGGGGGGGGACGTGGAGGCGGAAACCAAGGCTTTCAAAACAACCGTTCAACTTTCCAAAAAAACAATTAACTATATTAGAATTTTAATATAGTAGTAGAGATTATAATGATTGATTAAATTTCAGAAACCAAACACCACTTTTCATTCCATTTTCATTCCTGGTTTGAACCAAACATGTCAATGATAATCATTTCCATTGATTACTTTATAATACCTCCAACCAAACGCCCCCTAAGTGTGGAAAACCAGCAAAACCCGGTTTTGATAAATCCACAGACCACGGTGGTGTGGTGTTGGAGAAGGAAATGGAGAGGTGCTTCTGGCGGGGGTGGATGGGGTCTGTCCCGTTCGTTGAGTGGACAACTAGACATGCCGATTAGGTGCATTCTTTTATTATTTCTTAATATGTGTTAAGAGTTACACATTTGTTAGGCTTGAACACTTTCCCTTCAATATATGTTGGAATTACCTTCTATCTTCAAATGGCTCTTTTGGAGAGTAATTTAATGGGGTTCCACATATTCTCATATGGTTTCAAAGTCAAGGTCTACCATCTAGGACATTTTTGTTAGGAATCTTTGCCCATCTTCCCCTTAGATTGATGATCATGAATATTAATTCGAGTATGAAAATATAATATATGATTACTATATTTGTTTATTCAATGCATACTACTAGCAGCATACCACGTATCATTGTAGAGATAAGAAACAAACATTTTATTTAGATTCAAACACATTTCTAGCTTTATCATTATGGGTGGAGGTTTGAGAAGAGCTCATGGATAACGGTACCCATATCCATTCGATCTTGTGGAGACTCAGAAGAGCATCGCACTCCAATTTCCACTAACGAAATCAAACACCTTTCTTTGACATCATCACGTAGAAGCATTGGATCCACAATCTGAAGCACAAAACCACCAGCCAAGGCACTAGTAGCGTAGGAATGCAGGCTTAGGCCTTCTCGGAACATTGGATCGACAGGTCTTTTCCTGTCAACATCTCTAACAAAAGGATTCCATAGCTATAGATGTCTCCACCGGTCGATACTTCATTTCCCACTTCGTATTCTGCAACTCATAGAATTAATAAAATAAAAAACATAATAAAAAAAACAATCAATTAGATTAGTAATGTTTGTCAATTTACCTGGTGGTGCATATCCAATGGTTCCTCTGACATGACTTGAGCTACTCTTGTTTGCATCAGGAAGTTCGTCAAAGGAAAGGATTTTTGCAAGCCCGAAATCTCCAACATGAGCAACCATGTCGGCATCCAATAAAATGTTGCTTGGCTTCAAATCTCGATGAACAACAACATTTCCACAACGATAATGTAGATAATCAAGAGCACAAGCCACATCTTTGGCAATGCTTATTCTTTGAACAAGATCATCGTGAGGCAAATGGTCTACTGTCGTGCTTGAGTGCAACCAAGTCTCCAGACTCCCATTTGGCATGAAATCATACACTAAGGCCATGAAATCATTTCCTTGAAAATCGAGACTTGAGCATGAAGTTATAACCTTCACCTGATTGCGATGACGAATATTTCTCAAGGCTCCACATTCAGCCATAAAACTCCTAGAACCTCCTCGGCGTTAGAGGTTTAGTACTTTGATAGCCACCGTCAGACCATTTTCATCAAGAACTCCTTTGTAAACAGAAGCAAAGCCACCGGTACCAATCAGATTTGCTGCAGAGAACCCTTCGGTCGCCTTGAAAAGCCTTCCATACGAAATCTTCTCAAAAGATTCAGTCAATATTGAATCTGCCGGTTTCTCTCTCTTCTTTTTACAACAATGGAATAAGACGAATGACACCAGAGCCAGACCTGCAACAGTAGATGATAGTGAAATGGCAACAACGACACGAAGAGAGCTTCCTGCTTCTTTTAGTTTTGCATATGGGTAGGTGAAGCTCTGGTATTCCCCCGCAAAGTCTAGGGTTCCCAATGACTGATATTGCACTTGCGTTGGCAAAGACACCTTTAACAGATACTTCATCTTCGAAATTATTATATGAAATATCAAGTTGCTTCAAAGCAATTTATTGCAAATATGTTGGAATATGTCCAGAAAAGTTATTATGAGACACATCAACATATTGGAGGCCTCTCAATGAACTCAATGATACTGGAATGGGTCCATGAAACAAATTGGCAGAAATTTCTAAGTGTTCAAGGCTGATGCAGCAGATTAAAGCACTTGGAAGTTGGCCCGATAAATGATTCTCAGACAAATTAAGTGATCCTAAGTTTTTTAGGTTGCCTATCTCTTGCGGAAGCACTCCAGACAAATTGTTTCGACTTAGAGCTAGTTTGATTGAATGTGAAGACAGTTGGAATAGTTCTTTTGGTACACTTCCCCTAAGTTTATTTTCATTGAGTGATAGAAGTATCAACTTTTTGCATGCCCCAATAGACGAGGGTATAGTTCCTTCCAATCTGTTACTAGCTAGATCTACTTGAAATACAGATGACAGGTTTCTATAGATCTTGGAATGATGCCAGAGAAATGTTATTAGATAGATCCAAGTATCCCAAGTTTCCAAGCATGCCAATGCTTTCAGGAATCATGCCTGTGAAGTTATTACCCCCTAGAAAAAGTCCAGTTAGGCTAACCAAATTGCCTAATAAACGATTCTCCTGTTTCTTCTTAGTTCACCCGATAAACGATTCTCAGACACATCAAGTGACCCTAAGATTTTCAGGTTGCCTATCTTTTGTGGACACCCCCCAAAAAGATTGTTTTGACCCAAATCTAGCCCGACAGAAAGTGAAGACAATCGGAATAGTTCTTTTGGTAGACTTCCTCTGAGATTATTTCCATAAAGTTCTAGAAGTATCAGGTTTCTGCATGTCCCGATAGTCGAGGGTATGGTGCCTTCCGATTTGTTTCCACCTAATCTTATGACAGGTTCCTATAAATCCAGGAATGATCCCAGAGATATAATTGGTATCAAGATATAGCTTTCTCATGTTTCGAGGCTCACCAATGCTTATTCCAAAGAAGAAGTGCCGGTACAAAAACTCAGAGTATAAGAAAACCAAGAATATAATACTGCAAAACAGTCATCCGAATCAAGCCATGATAATCAAATCATCGGTAGGTAATCCATTCACTGACAGAACTTATATTGGCCAAGTGATGTAACCAAAGAAACTAAAAGGAACTATTAGACAAATAAGATCTACATGGATATGAATTGAGATTTTGAACAGAAACAACAAACCAGCTTAATTGCCATTTACCTGGATTGTAGTTTACCACCATGCATGGGCTTGGCAAGTAACTGCATTCAATGCACATTCATTTTGTCACCATCACAACCGTGGAAAAAAGCCAATTTTGACCACAAACGATACTAGAGTTAAGAATGAAGATACCTCCACAAAGTACAAAACAAATTTAAAAAATTAATTTCAAACATAATATTCCAGAAACAATGTACTTGAGTTGGCTAGATCCATGGTCTAGGCGAAGAGCAAGAAGAAACGAATCCTGCAAAAAGCAGACCATCTAATTGCCAAAGCCAACTTATAATCATATAATATAATGATAACATTCAATGTACATTGATGTGACCTACAATTGTATTTATAAGTTCTTTTTTCAAGTATATAATATTTATATACGGGCAAATGCAACAAATAAACTCACACACCCTCCTCATCTTTGGTGAGGTTTGAACCCTGACCTCCCATGCATGAAAGTCAAAGACCCCGATACCGCTAGGCCAAAGGCCCTTGGGTTATATTTATATGTTTTTGACAAGTGAATAACAAATTACTTCAAGAAATTCCAGTGTACCTACATGGAAGTGAAGGTATGTATGTGTGCATATTCTAGAAAAATGTTAAAAGTATAGACACAAAAAATTGTTATTTTTTGCACTTCCTGATTTTTATTTTTATTTTTTGCCTAAGGTAGTATATATTATGGTTAACAATTCTGGATCACCACTCGTCAAAACCAATACCTAAAGGCTAAATTTTGAATTGATGAAAGAGGAGATGATCTTAAGATTAATAATTAGAAGGTTCATAATCATGATATAAAGTAAAAACATCATTAGCTATCTTTTGGCTGCTTCATCAACAAAAAACACCTAAAGAGCTCCATATAGCAGGGAAGAGATCAAATTAACCATTACAAATCTCTTCAAGATTCGAAGGAAGAACTTTGTTGAGCTCAGAAAGAAACTGCTGCATAAAACACAAAAGAAAAGGGTGACCGACATAGGTGCAAGAAAGAAAACTTGACAAAACAAGAACAAGAAACCAATCAAGCCTGGGGAGAAAACTAGTCCAAAAAATTGATCTTGAGTTAGCTTGGTCAATCGACAGCCTACGGAAGAGCAAGGAACCATGCATCCTAAAAAAACAGACCGTCATATCACCAAACCCAACATTTAAACCAAAATTAAAAGAGAGGTGAACAATTTTTAGCTCCAAAAAGTAAGTGTTGGAATAAAAACTGGAACGTATAAAAGCATGAATGTGCTTCTGCAGAGTTCATGTACAAAAACATATATGGGAAAAATAAATTCCTAACCACACAATCTAAAACACGTCATGATAATCAAGATAATCGAGTAGGTTGCTGGCCATTCCAGACAAAACTCTAAACAGTAAAGTCATTAAAGAGATACAAGTAGAAGACTATAAAAGACAAAGCACTCCCATGAATATGAGTAGAGCTGCAGGAGGACTGAATAAGAAGACAAACAATTTCACTAACTTTACAACCATGTATGGGCTTCAAGAACTACATTTGAGTGGGGAAAACAGGCATGCATTTTGCGACCACTGTAGCATAAACCAAAACCAAGAAGCCTTGGCCCACAAAATGCTCTAATACTATTTAAGTAATAGCATAAATTAAGTGTACGAAACATCCTTGGCTTAAAGAATTACAAAGTAGCAGAAAAACCTCTATGTATAAATTGACCTTAAACCACATGACTATCGAAATTCAACTTCAGAAACCAAACAAAAAGAGATTTTACTCCACAAGCTTTGCTAACTCACAAACCGGCCAAGAAGAATGTCATAAGCATGACATTTCAATTAGGCCGTAGAGGAGCTACAAGCAACATCATATCAACGGTAACTTTATGCAAGACATTATTTACAACTTAACGAAAACTAAATGACGTAACCAATACCATGGTATCAAGGAAAAAAATGCAGAAACATGTGTATGTGTGTGTGGAAAACAAATGCATCATCATATTGCATTCATGTGTTAAAGCGCTTACAGGATTTTCAAAGCTGAAGTTGCAATTTCAAGTACATCTTAACTTTACACCATGGAGAACGACCAATGCCAGACTCCATACCAAGAGTCAATACAAAACCATATTTTGAGACTCACCAACCAAGTTATATGTCCAAGATGAAGCCTACCGAACAACTTCTAGCTCCAAATAAGAGGTGCTCATACAAAAACTGCCGAAGTATAAAACCATGAATATGTTATTGCAAACCTCATGTGCATGACATAAAAAGGGAGAACTCTAAAGGCCAAGTCATTTAGTGAAAAACAAATAAAATAACTATAAAAATACCAAAGAACATAGACATATGTAAATAAGGTATTTAGAACAATGACTTTTGGAACCAGGAATAAACAGTTCAACATCACTACCATTTTCCAGCCTAGCAGTCAATTGCATGTGATCTAAAGACTAGACAAATTAATGGAGATAATATCAAATATATAATTCCTTTCTCAAGATTAACTACAAGTAGATATAACTGGGGTGCAGCTACCAGTATATGTAAAACACAGCCTTCCAATTAATTTCCCAAAACTGCCCAGATGATGTAGAAATCAGATGCTGATCTTCAGGTCCTGAAATACCAGAGCTGTACCAACATTTTTCAAGAGGAGTAGATATGCAATGTAAGTGACAACAATATCTTTTTACTCCAAACCCACAACAAAAACAAAGTACATTTAAAGATCAGCCCATGAAATAAAATAAACAAAAAGCAAAAGTTGTAGCAAAGCACACCCTTTTGATAGACTTAAGATGGGAAAATCAGGCTATTGGTCAAGTCATTTTGTACACAATGTCTCGACATGGACCTTAAAAGCTCGTTTTTTTCAACAGAGATTGAAGAAATCCATCAACACACATGATGAAGATACAACCAAAACATGAAGCTTGAGGTTAAAATCCAAAAAGGATATGGGAATTGCAGAACCTCATAGGTGGTTCCAGTGCCAAATAAGTTCGATTTCCAGAAATCGTGACACAAAATGCAAAATTATTATCATGCTGATCATTTAAAAAGATGCCATGATATCACTACATGCCAAAGAGAGGGGCAACAGAAGACTTACTCTTGAACATCAGGAGGAGAAATTAACGAGAGCACCACAATGGACTGCAAACAATATAATACGAAAGCAGGAATGGTCAATTCCAGCCCGTCTGAGAGAACACTCTTGAGAATTGTTTTTTTAATTAGCCATATGAGGATTTGTATGGAACATCAGCCGTTACTTTCGGCAAAAAATCAACATTACAAAATACCACACAAAGGGAAATGGATAGGAAGTCCATCACCAAAAATTGAAGGAATAGAAAATTCAGCAACATGTGCGTGTGTGGAACACAAACACAAACATCGTAATAGATGTATATGTTAAGCCACTTACAGAGTCTCAAAGCTCAAGTGGCAATTTCGAGCTGACCCCTAAATTTGACGATGGATAGAAAGGACAATCAAAGACTAAAAAGGCAAAGTATCGTGCTTTAAGGAAAAAAAAGTGAGATCTTTTGAGGGTATCAGATTTAAATATGAAGATATCCATATAAAAACATATTTTGAGACAGACGAACAGAGATGGCCAAGGTGCAACCTAGTGAACAACTTCTATTCCAAAGAATTGATGAGGTATTAATAAATAGGTAGGGTTACTTGTGGGAGAATGCATTGAGAGTTATTTGTTAGTTCTTTGGCTCTTAGCTTTAGCTTTGAGAGAGGGAAGTAGTCCCTGGAACCTTTTCTTTTCTTTTCCATTACAAGTCTTTTACAATTTCACAATAATCAATCAGCCGTGATTTCCCATTCTCCCTATATTCCGTTTACAATACTTATTGAATTCCCAACATTGGTCCGACCTGCCGTTGACCAGCCATGGAAACGCGTTCTCAATAAGTTCGTTTGGATCACCACGAGGAACAGATCCAGAAACTTCAAGCCGACATTAACGACATCAAAACGTCTATTCAATCTGTGGAAATGGAGCAGGGTGAACAAGCTGAATTTCGTAATTTTGTGATGAATTGAGTGAAACAGCAAGGTAAGCAAACGGTGATGGAGCCTGGTTAACGATCGGGGGTTTATGAGGATCAATCCGATTTTCTTTCTCAGCAGAAGAATGATGCATCGTTTGGTAAGGGTGGACAACAATCGGTGACTGATCACTTACCGTGGACAGCAAAGAAGATTAAATTACCCGAGTTCTCCGGGTTCGACCCTCAAGGTTGGATCAAAAAAGTTGAACTCTACTTTGAGATCCATGGTATTCCCCATCATCTACAGATGCGTTTGGCTCAGTTAAGCATGGTTGGTGTGGCTCAACACTGGTTTACTATCGTGAAGGAGGTCTATGATCAAATCACGTGGGATCAATTTACTAAGGAATTGCTCCAACGATTCGGTGGATTGGAGATTCAAAACCCGTATGAACAACTGGCCACGATTCAGCAGGTAAACTCTATTCATGGCTATATTGAGGACTTTGAATATCTTCTATCGTTGGTTCCTCGATTGCCTGAATCCCAGGCTTTGGGATATTTTATTGCGGGATTACGTGATGAAGTGAAGCGTTGGATGCGTCTTCATCGTCCTCAATCTCGTCTCGACGCCATGTATTTGGCCAAGGACGTTGAGGAAATGTTACGTCCTTCTTCGATTAGCGTTTCCCAATCTCGAATTCGTTATCAGGGCGGTAATAGTGGTGTTGGTCCTATTAGTCAATCTGATTTTAAGTTCCCTGTGGGTTGATATGAGAGTAAAGGCTCACGATTTGAGCCCAATCGCCCTTCTTCTATTCCACGATCTCCTTCAATTTCTTCTACCAATTCTTCTTCTGCGGGAAATCGAAATAGAGGATTTCGCTCTCTCACACGTACGGAGTGGGAAGACCGTCGGAAAAAAGGGTTGTGCTTACGTTGCGGTCAATCCTTCGGTCCGGCTCATAAATGTCCGGAAGGGAAACTGCGGGTTCTTCTTCTAGCTGATGATGAAACTGTCGATGATGGGGGTGAGATACGGTCCCTCGATTCGATCGATGACGTTGGAGATAAGGATGAGGAGTCTCATCCTAGCGGGCTCTGTACTGTGTTATGTACTGTGTTGGAAGTCAACGGTGCCCTTGCTAGTTCCGAATCGGGCGGCAAAACATTGAAGATCGAAGGGGTTGTTTCGGGTATTCCAATTGTTATTCTGGTCGACAGTGGTGCAACACACAATTTCATCTCCCGTAAATTGGTTACTGCGTTGGATCTGTCTTCTCAATTTTTCTCTGGAATCAATATTCAATTGGGTGATGGGCATAAAATTTTTGTTAATCAACAATGTTTGGGAATGAATGTTTTGATCAGTGACTGTGAATTCGTGATAGATGCTCTGTTATTTGAAATGGGACATTTAGATCTTGTTTTGGGAATGGAATGGCTCAAAACGCTGGGAGAAGTGGTCCACAATTGGAAACAACAATCCATGAGGTTCATGTTTAATGGAAAATCAGTCTCAATTCAGGGATTGTCTACATCCCAAGTGGCTCAAGCATCATTACAGACGTGGTTATCATTAGAAGAATCTAGACTAATTTGTCTGAATGGGCTGTTTGGTACGGAGGCAGTAGCGAAGGGTGAAGTATTATCGACCACTCAACAATCTGACTTACAAGTTTTGATGGATAGATTTTCAGTGATCTTTCAAGAGCCAACAGGGCTGCCACCTAGCCGAAACCATGATCATGGAATCTCATTAGTGTCCCCAAACACTCCGATTTGTGTACGACCTTATCGGTATCCTCATGTTCAAAAATCTGAAATTGAAAGACAAGTAAAGGAGCTTCTATCTTTGGGAATGATTAGTCCCAGTAAGAGCGCCTTTTTAAGTCCGGTGATTTTAGTTCGCAAAAAAGATCAGTCATGACGCATGTGTGTCGACTATCGTGCTCTTAACAAGGCTACCACTCCCGACAAATTTCCGATTCCGGTGGTAGAAGAGCTTATTGATGAATTAAAGGGGGCCCATTTTTTTACGAAACTGGATCTGAAATCAGGCTATAATCAGATCCGTATGCATCCCGACAACATCGAGAAAACGGCATTTGGCACTCACGATGGCCACTACGAGTATTTGGTGATGCCTTTTGGCCTCACTAACGCTCCGACAACGTTCCAAGCTATAATGAACGATATATTTCGACCATACTTACGCAAGTTCGTCGTGGTTTTTTTTGACGACATTCTAATTTACAGCCCTACATGGTCACATCATCTGGAAGACTTGAATACAACCCTTCAAGTCTTGGTCAGTAATCGTTTTGTGGTTAACAAAAAAAATGTTCATTTGGGCAATCCGCTATCGAATATTTAGGACATGTTATCACCGGCCAAGGAGTTGCTATGGATCCTAATAAGATTTCGGCCGTTTTGGAGCGGCCAGTGCCGAAACAGTTGAAAGGGTTACGCGGGTTTTTGGGACTTACGGGTTATTACCGAAAGTTTATACGTCACTACGGAAGCATTGCGAAACCATTGACTGATTTAACAAAAGAAGATGCCTTTGGATGGACATCGGAGGCCCAAGCAGCCTTTGAAGCATTAAAACATGCTATGGTCACGGCACCCGTGTTAGCACTTCCGGATTTCGCTTCTCCATTCATCGTTGAGTGTGATGCGTCTGGTCGGGGAATTGGGGCTGTTTTGATGCAACACCAACGACCCACCACATACTTTAGTAAAGCTTTGAGTGAACAAAACTTAGCGAAATCAGCGTACGAAAGAGAAATCATGGCGTTGGTACAAGTTTCATTGTGTATACTGATCAAAAAAGTCTGAAATTTTTGTTACAGCAGCGAATTACGAACCCGGGGCAGCATAATTGGGTGGCTAAGTTGTTGAGTTATCAATTCGAGATTTTCTACAAGTCGGGCTGTGAAAACAGGGCTGCTGACGAGCGGAGGATGGTGAGTTGTCATCTTTGATCTCGAGGCCGGTATGGATCCAAGGAGCTCAACTCATTGAGGAAGCCCAAGCTAATCCTGGAATACAAAAGATAATCCAGGGAATGCAAAACGATCTGACAAAATACCCCGAATACACAGTTCGACACGGGGTGTTGTTTTATAAAGATCAATTGGTGATTCCTCGCACCTCGAAGCTGATTCCGTCGCTCTTAAATGAATTTCACACGTCACTTACCGGGGGACACTCGGGCTATTATCGTACGTACCGACCATTGACCACAAACTTATATTGGCCAGGGATGATCGCGACTGTCCAAGAGTTTGTGAAGGCATGCGATGTTTGTCAAAGATACAAGGCAAGTTCCACAGCCCCAAATGGGTTACTACAACCTTTGGATATTCCTAATGCAACCTGGGAACATCTATCTATGGATTTCATCTTGGGATTACCCAAGTCTAAAGGGTACAATGCGGTTCTTGTAGTGCTGGATCGGTTGTCAAAATACAACCATATTATTCTGATTAAACACCCGTATACAGCCAAGTCGATCGCTGATGTGTTCGTTCGGGAAATAGTTCGACATCATGGTATTCCAAAATCCATTGTTAGTGATCGCGACCCTTTGTTCCTTAGCCATTTTTGGCAAGAGTTGTTTCGATTACAAGGGACGAAACTACACATGAGCTCAGCGTATCACCCGGAATCGGACGTTCAGACATAAGTTATCAATCGTTGTTTAGAAACATACCTTCGTTGTTTCGCAATCGATCAACCTCGATCATGGGCTTCATGGGTTCCTTGGGCAGAATTTTGGTATAATTCAACATTTCACGGTTCCACCAGTCAAATCACCTTTTGAAGTAGTCTATGGTCGCAAACCACCTACGGTGGTTCAGTTTATTCCGGGAGAAATTCGAGAAGAGGCGGTGGGCCAAGAGTTACATGATCGTGACGAGGCTCTAAAGCAACTCAAGCTACATTTAGCGCATGCCCAGTCAGCAATGAAAGAGCAAGCGGATAAGAAGCGACGAGATGTTAGTTTCCAGATTGGGGAATGGGTCTATGTCAAGCTCAAACCATATCGCCAAATGACCGTTGCTCAACGAATCTATCAGAAATTAGTTGCTCGATTCTTCGGACCGTTCAAAATTGTGAAAAAGATCGGTCCGGTTGCCTATAAGTTGGATTTACCTCCTTTGTCGCGAGTACATCCAGTTTTTCATGTATCACTACTAAAAAAGGCAGTGTTGTCATCAACGGCTGACCAAACTTTACCTCCCGAACTGGAATTAGACGCAAAAGATCTTCTTGCTCCGGAAGAAATTTTGGAGGTTCGTTCAGTAATTCAGGAAGGGACGTCGGTGGTACAGTGGCTGATACGGTGGCAGGGACAGACACGGGAATAAGCCACTTGGGAGGATGCCGACACAATCAAGGGTCAATTTCCTGATACAAGTCTTGAGGACAAGACTTTAATGAAAGGAGGGAGTAATGATACGGATCCATCCAAATTGACCCAAGCCCTACCTAAGCCTAGAATATGGAAAGTGTATTCTAGAAAGCCCAAGCGTGTGGAGGAAGAGGTTGGGCCCATTTAGTTACAGATTAATGAGGTATTAATAAATAGGTAGGGTTACTTGTGGGAGAATGCATTGAGAGTTATTTGTTAGTTCTTTGGCTCTTAGCTTTAGCTTTGAGAGAGGGAAGTAGTCCCTGGAACCTTTTCTTTTCTTTTCCATTATAAGTCTTTTACAATTTCACAATAATCAATCAGCCGTGATTTCCCATTCTCCCTATATTCCGTTTACAATACTTATTGAATTCCCAACACACGCTGTTGTACAAACTGTCAAAATTGGTTGATTTGAATCACTTGTGAGAGAACCCATCAGAAATTACATGTCAATTAGGCCATATGAGGAGCTGCATGCTACATCAGCAGTTGCTTTCTGCAATCCACACCAAACAACACTAGAAAAGGAAACTGGAATCATGCCCATCACCACAAATTGAAGGAACAGCAAAATCAGGAACTTGTGTATATGTGTGTGGGAAAAATGCAACATCATAATGCATGCATATGTTACTTCGCTTACAGAATTTTCAGATCTGAAATCGCAATTTCAAATAGATCTTACATTGGAAAAAAAAAGACCCCAACAAAAAAGAGAACAATAACAAAAAGGTGAAGGGCCGAGCGGTAAACCGGTTACAGGTAGAGCCCACCCTCCTAAGAGGTCAAGGATTAGAACCGCACCAAAGGTGAGGAGTATGAGTAAGAATTTTCCGTAACTAAGATTACAATACTTACCACGAAATAGAAGTGACAACCAATTCCATGAACTCAACCTTTGTTGTACAGAAAAAGGCTCATCATGAGGTCTACCATAATTGCTGACTAGTGTGCTCTACAAAAGGTGAGATGATCTTTTGAGCAGGGGTACTAGATATACTGGATATAAATATGAAGAACTGGAAATAACAAAAGGAGCAAAAACCACATCTAAAAACAAAAAAGTTATGGAGAACGACCAATGCCATACTCGAGACTAATTGTCAGCATAAAACCACATTTAGAGACAGACGAACCAAGATAGTCCAAGGTGCAGCCTACCGAACAACTTCTAGCTCCAAACAAGATGTGTTTGGTACAAAAACTGCCAAAGTAAGAAACCATGAACATTTTATTGCAAAACACGTGTACATGACATAAACAGAGGGGAAAAAAGAAATTCCCCAAAAATCAAACCATAAGTCTGTCATTTGGACCGGCCAAGAAGAATGTCATAAGCATGACATTTCAATTAGGCCGCAGAGGAGCTGCAAGCAACATCAACGGTTACTTTCTGCAAGACATTATTTACAACTTAACGAATACTAAATGACATAACCAATACCATGATATCAAGGAAAAAAATGCAGAAACATGTGTATGTGCGTGTGGAAAACAAATGCAACATCATATTACATGCATATGTTAAGGCGCTTACAGGATTTTCAAAGCTGAAGTTGCCAGACTCCATACCAAGAGTCGATACAAAACCATATTTTGAGACTGACCAACCAAGTTATGTGTCCAAGATGAAGCCTACCGAACAACTCCTAGCTCCAAAGAAGAAGTGCTCATACAAAAACTGCCGAAGTATAAAACCATGAATATGTTATAAAAACACCATAGATCAAGTCATTTAGTGAAAAAGGGAGAACTCTAAAGGCCAAGTCCTTTAGTGAAAAACAAATAAAATAACTACAAAATTACCATAGAACATAGACATATGTAAACAAGGTATTTAGAAAAATGACTTTTGGAACCAAGAATAAACAGTTCAATGTCTGTTAGAAATAATGTAAATGTCAAAACATAGGTTTAATTATTATAGTATATATATGGTAGTTATGGTAGTTATAGGTAGTTATGGTAGTTATGGTAGTTATAGGTAGTTATTTGTGAAGGGGTGTGATTGTCCATTACCGAACCATTGTGATGGTTCGAAGGCACCCTTTCGGTGTCTATAAATATGTATCGATTTGTATAGTTTCAAGTGGTGGAATTCTAAATATATATTTCCAGATTATTAAAGGGTTCAACCCACGTTTCTTGTTCTTTCTTCTATCCTTATTCTGTGAATGATGTTGAATACATGATGATCTATGGGATGGCCAGATTGCATGATATTGGGAAGATCTAAACCTGTGCAGATTCTAAACATGGTATCAGAGCAAAGGGTTCAAACGAGAATCAAAGATCAATCATGTTTCAATTATCATTCAAGAAACCGTTTTGTGTTGAAGAAAATCATATATAAAAGAAGCCGAAAATTGGAAGAAAGAAGAAACGGCCAATGCCCGAATCATCCAAAGAAAATAAAGGAGAGATGGATTCCGGAACACCAAAGAGAATCGAAGGAGAAGACAGTAGTTTTGTCTGGTGAAAAAAGAACCAGGGGACTGTTAGAGGCAGTTGGTTTGATTCGCCCCGCAAAACAGGAAAAGACAGTAGGTTTGTCAGGTGAAAAAAGAACCAGGGGACTGTTAGAGGCAGTTGGTTTGATTTGCCCCGCAAAACAGGAGAAGACAGTAGTTTTGTCCGGTGAAAAAAGAATCAGGGGACTGTTAGAGGCAGTTGGTTTGATTCGTCCCGCAAAACAAGGAAGATTAAGGATAACGAAGAAATTGTGGTACCTCTGAAGATAGCGGGATTGGAGGTATGTCTATTTGATCTTTATCATTTAATTGACAGTTATGGTGGACATGAAATCATCACAGTGGAGAGGCTTTGGGATGAAATCGCACAAAGCTTTGGGTATTTGGAATATTATGTGGTACGGAAGGTACACGAGCATCGAGAGTCGGAAGTACGGAAGTGTGACCGTCAAGACTCAAGTTACAAAAGGTTGCAAGGCGGAAGATGGCGTAGGTACCTCAAACAGTAGATGCACCGGAGGGAATGGTCAGGAAGACCGGAACGTCACCAAGATAGCAAGTCAACCTGTTGAAAGCAAGGATTATGAAGGTGAGGGAACGGAAGAAGAAGATCCGGAGATTGAAGGTTTTTACTCGAAAGGAAATCAAGACCCAAATGATGGCTCGATTGATGGTGATGACTTTGTCGTCATAGTTTGAAGTTTCAAGATCAAAAGATGTTTTGACATTTAGGGGGAAATGTTAGAAATAATGTAAATGTCAAAACATAGGTTTAATTATTATAGTATATATATGGTAGTTATAGGTAGTTATTTGTGAAGGGGTGTGATTGTCCATTACCGAACCATTGTGATGGTTCGAAGGCACCCTTTCGGTGTCTATAAATATGTATCGATTTGTATAGTTTCAAGTGGTGGAATTCTAAATATATATTTCCAGATTATTAAAGGGTTCAACCCATGTTTCTTGTTCTTTCTTCTATCCTTATTCTGTGAATGATGTTGAATACATGATGATCTATGGGATGGCCAGATTGCATGATCTTGGGAAGATCTAAACCTGTGCAGATTCTAAACAATGTCACTACCATTATCCAGCCTAGCAGTCAACTGCATGTGATCTAAAGACTAGACAAATTCATGGATAATATCAAATATATAATTTCTTTCTCAAGATTAACTACAAGTAGATATAACTGGGGTGCAGCTAATTACCACTATATATGTAAACACAACCTTCCAATTAAAGTAAAAAAAGAATTACACCTACTCGGCGTGGTACTACAGCCTAAAGGCAAGTCTACTCCCCAATCGGGACAACCCCCAATTGGTGACGTGGAGAGCACTAACCTTGCAGTCTAGACAGAAGTGGTTGGAACAACCTCAGTGAACTTTGCTACCATGACTACTACATAACCCAACACCAATATAACCACAAACAATGCACGAGTTGATAAATTCAGACAAGGCCAATAAAACCACAAACAATGCATGAGTTGATAAATTCAGACAAAGCCACAAAATACTCTACTATTTCAGGAATAGTAGTTGCATTGTACAATTTGGCCATAAACGATATTACAATTGAAACTAAATTACTAACGACCTATATGAATACATCAACTAACGGGAGCATTTGGTTCGCATAATGGAATTTGATAGAATTGGTGGGGTGGGTGGTAGTTGTGATGACGACATATGTGGCATGGTGGTCAGGTGGTCGAGGGCGAGTGGGTGTGGGGTGGGTGACGAGAACGGGGTGAGTTTGGGTGACTGACGGGGTGGGGGTACGTGGCGCTTGTGACGGTAACAGTAGTGGTGTGGTGCAATGGTGGTGAGGTGGTTAGGGTGGGGGCGTGACAGTAGTAACGTGGTCATGATGGGGGCAGGGTTAGGCGAGGGGGTGGGCAGTGTTGGTTAAATTGGATGCAAAAGGATGGAATTCAATTCTTTCACTTAAGCCACGGAATGATGAATTCCTTAATTTGTGGAATTCAAAAGATCACATCATTTTCACTATGTGAACCAAACATAGGATTTGGAATTTGGTCAAGGGAATTGTCCATTCCGATTCCTTCAGAATCCATGAACCAAACACCCCCTAAAAGTCAACTTCGAAAAAAGGAACAGATTAATTTTCTACTCCACAAGCTTGAAAAACTGACAAACTTAACTAGCAGGCTAAGGGAACCAAAATACTAAGGCCCCAAAGTACGGAAAATGTTAATTCAGCAAGAAAATCTTCAAGTATTTCAAGACGGTGGAATAGCCGCTTATACATTGGTGCTCCGCAACTTCCAGCTAGCATCATGCCCTGATGTATAATGAATAAACATGAAATCGCCAATAACCAGGCACAAAACATAATACATGTTCACATTTGCTTATAGGGACAAAGCAAGGAGCAATTGCATGAAGACTGTGTAGTAATACAAACAGAGTAACTAGTCTTCAGAAATCCACAATTAAAATCCACAAGTGTTGAGCTTGTACATACCTAAAAGAGAACACACTGCTGCCCAAACTGTCAAAAATCATAAGTTAAACATACACATAGCCCAACAAAAAAAGAAAGGAAAAAAAGATAGATAGATAGATAACAAGGAAAACAACAGGATGATCAAGTAGTATCCTCAAAAAGGATAAGATACGACACATAAAACACAATAGAAAAGTGTGGTTGACAAAGGTGTGAGAAAGAAAACTTAATGGAAGAATATCACAGTCAACCTTGGTAAGAAAAGTAGTCCAAAAATTTGATGTAGACTTGATTTATTCAATCGGCAGTCTATGAGAAGAGCAAGAAGCAACAGCAACTCATTCGTACAAAACCAGACCATCATAATATCACCGAACCCAACATATGATCCTATAATAAAATTATAACATTTGGTAATGTACATTACTACAATTACAATGTTAAAACCAGTACCTGAAATTTGAATTCCGAAAGATTATGAGATCATAAGATTCATAATCTAGATATCTAGTAGAAAATGCAAAAACTTATCACACGGTTTTCTTTTTGCTGCAACACTGACAAATCAAAACCATCTAACGAACTATAAAATAAAACTTCCATCATCTACAAATTGTTCATCATCCCATTCCTTTGATAGAACCCCAAAAGACGAAGTCCGTGCACATGCATATGAATGGACTGAATAGGAAAGGACAAACCGACTCGATTATAATTTACCACCATGCAAGGGTACTTGACAAGAATTGAATTCGAGTAAATATACATGCCTTTTGCCATCATAGCAACTGTAGAAAAAGCCAACCACGACTTAAGCCTGAAGGCTATGCCACAAAGTACTTTAGTGTTCGATAATTAACCTTAAACCATAATATCATCAAAGCAAATATGACTAATGACATATATGAAGTTATTAGAGTTCAGCTTCAGACAAGAAAAGAAATGTAGCCCACTAACTTTGTAGGCCAAGGGAACAGAAGATAAAGAAAAATCCCATGATGTGACTTATAAATTTGTTTATAACTCTATGGGGCAAGTGAATAGCATATTTCAAAACGCTGAAGGATGAGATGATCATAAGATTTATAAACAAAAAGTTCACAATCTATATTCCAATGTTGAAACCAGTACCTAAAATTTGAAATGCTGGAAGATGAGATGATTTTAAGATTCATAATTAAGGGGTTCATATTCTAGACATTTGTGTGCATACATATTCTTTTTATATATATAATACTAAATTACTAAGAGGCGTTGGTTCGGTGGTTCTTGACAGAGAAAAAGTCGAAAACGTGACAAAGGAGAAGTTCTAACTTTTTGGGTTCTAAAATCTTATAAGTACACATAACACATTGGGGCCATTGGGCTTTGACTTAATTTTCTAATATAAAAACTCTTATACTATAAAGAAAGGTACTACTATCGCCAAAAAAGTTATAAAAGAAGTCAAAAAAGACCATTACCAAAGTAGATCATTTGAGGCTACGCCTCGACATTGCCTCACACCTCATCAAACCGCCTTGTGAACCAAGGCGTAAAGCCTTGTCCAGGGTCCAAGAGGCGCCGCCTCAAGTGCGGTTTTAGGCCGCCTTGCCTCGAGTATGCCCATGGTTTTCAAAAGCGTGTGAGGCGTACGCCTCGAGGCGCGCCTCGAGGCGAGGCGGTCCAAAATCGCACCTGAGGCGGCGCCTCTCAATCCCCAAACGAGGCGTACGCCTCGATTGTCTGAGGCGGTGAGGCATGAGGCGGTAGAGAGGCGTACACCTCAATACTGAGGCTAAATTATTTTAAAAAATGACTAAAACCTTCTCTATTTCTTTTTTGAAAACCTTGTTCTTCTCCGGTTCTCCTAAGCCCTATCTGCATTCATCTATTGTCTTTCGTGAGTTCCATTTTTCTCCCGTTTTCTTTGCATCTTCTTCTTCGATTCTGTTCGGTTCACAAAAATATTATGTATATGTATCTACTGGATACATTTCTTTTATATTTAGTCTCTACTACGTGTGAGGGTCACAGTCACACTTTTACTCACACTTTGTTGATATTTAATATTTTTTTTCTTTATGAGTTGTGAGCATATTAATATATACATATACATATATATGTGTGTGTTATGAATAGATCAATAATTTTTTTCTTTGTTAGTATATGTACATCTATATTTCGTGATTGAAAAAAAGTATATGTAAATTCTTTTAGTAATTTAGTATGATATATATTTTGTTGTCTAGTACTCAAGTGTCAAGTGCGTGTATATATATTGCATATATTTATGAGCAGAAGCAGTGGAATGCAGATTGGTGTATGTATATATATATATATATAAATATTGTGTACAGTGAATATATTTCCGCCTCAAGGCTTACGCCTCGGACCGCCTCGAGGCTTACGCCTCGCCTCATTGAGGGAAAACGCCTCGAGGCACGATTCCGTTTTTTAAAACCTTGAGTATGCCTCAAACGACTTTTAAAACCATGGTAATCAGTGGAAAGTAGCAAAATGTGAAGGCTTTGGTCCACCTAAAAATGTTGAAAGATACATAGTGGGGGGAAGAGAAACCCTATATAATGATAAGAATTGAAAAACATGCCTCCTATTTCTATATATGAACAAGGAGTGAAGAGCTTTTCAAAAAAATCTACTTGGCATTTCATTTCTAACCAACAAACATACTTGAATATTGCAAAAACGATAGCAGGTTTTGCAGAAAAGTTATAAAATGATCCAAATAGTATACATCTCTATGTGAGTGCACGTGTGTAAATGTATTTATGTCTACAACAAGGTGATAAAATTCAAGGTTATATAAAAATCCCTTTGCTCATAAATACAGAAAGAAAAAAACAATCATAAATAGCTTTACTGACACTACAGCAGGTGGCTTTGCAACTTGTGGTGCTGATTTGTCCTCAGTTCCAGCATCAACAAGAACTTTGGTCTCCCAAAATGAAGACCTTTTCTTTGAAGATTGCTTCAGATCTGGTTCCTTTTTGTAGGAGCCATCGTGGCGCCAAGAACAAGATCTGGTTCCACCTAAACCCTAAAATGTGAAACAATAGTTTCACTGCATTTAAGAATGGATAAAAGAAAACAATGTTGAGAAACTTCAGTTCACGTCGTTAATCAAAAAGATCAGACGACCATATACCCTTGTATTACATAGTTGCAATCACATACAATAACAACGATTATAAAAGAACACAACCACAGAACACATATTCATTTAAAGCCCAAGTAATCACACATTCATCTAAAGCCAAGTTCTTTTTGCTAACAAAGTTCCAACGGACAATGCTTTTAGAATCAAGCACGTGAAGTTATTTCCTGATAGAGAGTATATACTTGGGCTAAAAAAGTGCCTAGAGATGAAGGGAGGCTGCCTGAAATATAACTTCACTCAAGTGTTAGGAGAATTCTGTAATTCTCAAGTTGCTGTAATTCCAAATAGCTGCAATATATCACAGAGAGCTATAACCACCTACGATTTTCAAAATAAATGTCTATTTCCCACTCGAAATCGTTACTTGAAGCACATCTAGAAACAAAAAAAGTTATGGAGAACGACCAATGCTATACTCGAAACTACTTGTCAGCATAAAACCATATTTAGTGACAGACAAACCAACATAGTCCAAGGTGCAGCCTACCGAACAACTTCTGGCTCCAAACAAGATGTGCTAGTACAAAAACTGCTGAAGTAAGAAACCATGAACATGATATTTCAAAACTCGTGAACATGAGATAAACAGAGGGTAAAAAAAAAAGAATTTCCCCAAAAATCAAACCATGATGATCAAATTATCCAGAAGGTCATCAGTCATTCCCTGACAAAACTCTCAAAGGTCAAGTTGTTTAGTGAAAAACAAGTTAAGAAAAATATGAATGTGAAAAAAAAGGAATCTAGACATATATAATCAGAGTATTTAGAAAAAAGTTTTGATAATGTATCAAATCAATATAGAGATTTGATTAAAAGCCATCCATTCACTAATTCAACTTAAACACATTTTGTAATAATTTAAAGTGAGAGAATAGCTCTCTCCTATCAACATCTTTCTGCTGGGAGCCTTATAAAGATTATAAAATATTTTATTTATGTCCTCTGTTTGATTAATTAATATAGGAATGATCCCAGACAAATTAATGGTTAACATCAAGATAACACTTATGGAGAAATAAGAGTAAAAATGGTTAACACCAAGATAACACTTACGGAGAAATAAGAGTATCAGGAGGAGGAGATGTAAACAATGCAAGTTGAAAGCAGAAGTGGCTGATTCTAGTCGCTTGTTATATATTTCCCCGAATCAGGGTGATAACATAAGTTCTGGCCAAGATTTCAATTAGGCCGTATGAGGAGCTTCAAGATTTCAACGGTTACTTTCTGTAAGACATTATAATTTAGAAACAACTTGAACAAAACTAAATAACCAATACCATGACACTATTATTGGTATATTATTGTTGTTGTATAATTATCTAGGATTTCAAAACATAAAATATGTAGAGAAAAAAAGAAAGTTAATATTAAAAAGTTGTTAACTGAAAATATTAATTATAGTACAAAAAATTGTCATCCAAAAAAGTTATGTGTTGCCAAATTTTGATAAATTGTATATTTTTCTTGATAATTTGTTGTATATTTTTGGATGATAATTTATTGTTGTTATTTTTGTTGATAAGTTGTTGTATATTTTGGATTACATTTTTTTGTATTTTTTTGTGTTGATCGATTTTGTTGTTATGTATTTGTATGGTTTTAAATGGTTGTAGTTATTATTTTTGGAGTGGATGATAAAAAAAAATTCCGTATATTATCATTTTATATTTAGGGTTATAATTTTAATGTCATAGTTTTAAATTTTAATGTAGTTATTAATATAGTTTACACAAATTATAGAATATTTTACAATAGGACAATAATTTTGTAAATACCCAAAAATCCGTAACTTTAAAAATTTACACGAAAAAATTGTTAACTTTAGAAACTGACACTTTAGGTCCCTTAACTTTAGAATTTTACACTGTAGGTCCCTCTACTTTAGAAACTGACACTTTAGGTCCCTCTACTTTAGAATTTGACACTTTATGTCCCTTAACTTTAGAATTTGACACTTTAGGTCCCTCTACTTTAAAATCTGACACTTTAGGTCCCTTAACTTTAGAATTTGACACTTTAGGTCCCTTAACTTTTGAATTTGACACTTTATGTCCCTTAACTTTTGAATTTGATACTTTAGGTCCCTCTACTTTATAATCTGACACTTCAGGTCCCTTAACTTTAGAATCTGACACTTTATGTCCCTTAACTTTAGAATCTGACACTTTAGGTCCCTCTACTTTAGAATCTGACACTTTAGGTCCCTATACTTTAGAATTTGACACTTTAGGTCGCTATACTTTATAAACTGACACTTTAGGTCGCTATACTTTATAAACTGACACTTTAGGTCGCTAAAGATAAGTATTATATCATTATTATGCAGGGAGCAAATTTCTACAATGCAAAGTTGAACCTGAAGAGTAAGATAGGGGTGGTGGATTTGATTCGCCAGAAATTAAACCCCACACGATTAGCACTATTCAGAGAGACATGTTTCGGTCATTGGTTGGATCTGACCGATACAACTGCCGACCCTATCTTGGTGCACATATTTTTACAGACCCAGGTATTCCCGCCAAACCTACGGGATGATGAGATGTTATTCGAGGTTGGTGGCCACCGTCTTCGTTTCGGCCGTGAGGAGTTTTGTCTCATCACAGCACTTCGTTTCGGACTGGACCCAAAGATGCATAAGAATAGGTCCACTGGTTTTGTTAGACGGGTGTTCCCACGAGACACGCTGACGGTGCGGAACATCCAGGATTTATTCAATCTGATCGGCACTGATGACGAGGGGCGGGCGCATATCGATGACGATTCTGCCGTCCGTATTTGTCTCATGATGATGGTTGAGCTGTTCTTTCACGGTCATCAGTTGACCAAGCAGCTTCTCGATCATCTACTTCGGGCCATTGATGATTTGAGCGTCTTCAATTGGTTTCCCTGGGGATCCCATATTTAGGCCCACACCTACAAACAGATGAATGCAGCGATCCGAAAACGACCGGAGCATGGATATAGGATGTCGTTATCTGGTTTTTTATTTGCATTCAAGGTTAGTAAGTTGATATCAAATTAATACTTTTACAATCTACACGAATTCCCTATTTCTACAAAATATTTACTACTATTTTGGTATTCTAATTCACAGATATGGATCTTAGAGACCTTTCCCATGGCCAACACGTTTTATATTTTGACCACCAGGATGCCACGTGTTGTTCGTTGGGATAGGTCTTCGATCGGTATTGTTAGCAATTATGCCTTTGCTCTCATAGATGTATCGGCGGTAAGTTACATTGACTACAACGGAAAAAAAATTGTATTACATGAGGCCCTCGTGTGGATTTCTAACATGATTATTTTTCAATATATTAGCCCGAGCGTTTCCCACATGAACGGCTTGAGCCTACACCGTGGGAGGAGAGCCAGGAATGGTATATCCTGAGCGATCGTTGGTTTAGTAGTTTGGAGGGGCGTCGACCGTCGAAGAGGTCGAGAGTTATGCAGGTTGTTGATGAGGGTGAGAAGTCATTCTAAGTTATCTGATATTTATAATTTTTTATAACGAGAAGTCGTTCTAGTGTTTATGATATTTATAATAATGTTGTTAATTGTTTGTATAGACGAAGGATCCGAGTCAGAGGGAGACGACCAGCCTGATCATGACACGGGCCCCCCGTCCCATGCAGGCGTCAGCAGGGCACACGAGGCCACCTCGGTCGAGGAGCCACCATTTCATGTTGGGCATAGTCCATCCTTTCACCGTGAGCATAGTCCAGCAGACGACTATCAGCATAGTCCACATGTTGACCCCTATGCTGACCGGTGGGCTGAGTTTACGAGGTGGAAGGATGATTTCTATGACTATCGGACTTCTCATCGCACAGATCATGATGATCTTGAGAGACGCCTTGCCGAGAAATGGGCAACTGAACGCTCAGAGCGTGAAGCTACTGAGAGACGCCTTGTTGAGCTGGAGAGGCTTACTAGCCAGTTTAGCTCTTTCCAGGTAAGTTTTTAACTTAATTTATTGGACATGGTTTTAATTTTTATCTTTTGGAACTTTATGTGGTTTGTTATGCTTGATGACAGATTCCAGGCCAGCAGCAGGATGGACAGCCCGCCAACACGCAGCACGGGTTTGGATCTTCGATCTTTGGAGGCCCGTCCCAGTACACGGATAATGTTAGTCACTTCAATCTTTATGTTGTATCATTATTTGTTTTCAATAAGACATAAAAACAATGGCTTAGATTAATATGCAGAGTTCATCATCCTTCCTTGATGACATATTCGGACCTTCGTCGTTCGTTACACCGACCCACCACATGACACATGTAAGTTATTTAATATGGTAGGTATTTTGATTTTTACATTCAAAATATAAACTGAATAACCTCAATCTTATATTACAGGGCACAGGGGCATCATTCTGGGAGTTTAACGGTCAGTCCACTGGCTAGTATACACAGGGCCAGTATATGCAGCCTGTAAGTTAGGAGATTCGTTTGTTACATTTGATATTTATTTGTTATAGGAAACTTGTGAGGACCCAACTTATTTTGCAGGGCACATTTGGGTCGTTGCTCCATGAGACCTGACCGACTACGGTGGGTTCAGGTATGTCGGGGTTTGTTGGGGCGTTGTTCTAGGATACGCCACAGCCGAGTACATCCGTCGGCCTCTTGACCTCGACGCACGTCCGACCTCGGGTGTCCCAGGACATTCAGGTTGCACCGTCGGCGGATGTAAACCAAAGGCCGATGCGGCAGAAAATTCCTGGGAAACAATTGCGCCCTCCTTACACCGGTTTGCCTCCTACTACAGACCCACCTGTCCAGCGCCGCGTATCAAAGATGCATGTTGGTCGTAAGACCGCTGCTGCTGCTACTGCTACCGCTGCTACTGTCGCTGCCACCACCAGTTCCGATATGAACTCTTACACTTCATCCGCTATTTTCGCAAAATGGCATAGGCATGAATTGCCGGATTATTATCTTAGGTGCATATTCACCCATCCTGTGGGTAGGGACTGGTGGGGCTTGTTACTCGGGTTGAAGGGCTCAGGGTGGCTCGAAGCTGATGTTAGTATAAAACGTCATTTTAGTTTCTATATCATAATTTCTATTTATATCTCTAACATCTTTTTTTTTAAATAGCACATCGACGGATGGGTTCAGTTCATCCGTGAGAGTCGTTCGCCCAATGCAGGGTGGACGGTGATGACGTCCGAATTCATGCATTTCCTGGTCGTTGGTGGTAGTCTGACTTCCATCTACGAAACGCTGAAGGCTCCGGACTTTGTACCATGGTGGTCTGTTCGGCATGTATGAATTTCACTTTAAATATACTTGTTATTTCTAACTACGTATAGTTTAATGTTATTTATTGTTGGTTTGTTTTTGAACAAATATTTTAGGTGTTCATTCCGATTTTCATCGACCTGAAGTATTGGGTGGTTGGCGACTTCAACCTAGAGCTCATGGAGATAACCGTATATGATAGCTTTAGGAATGATTCATATAAGGACAGCTTCAGAAAAATGATGGCCACGTTCGCCAACAGTCTACATGAACTTTTTACCCTAGCTGAGTGCACATCACTTGCAGAGCACAGCCACAAGTTCACTTGGGTATACGCAGATGATGTACCGCAACAGCAGGGTTCATTGGGCGATTGTGGTCCTTTGTAATGTATGTTCCTGACATGTTTGGCGAACAACGAGGTCCCAACACCAATGGAGGATGAGTCATTACGAGCGCTAACCTGGAGGGTTTGGATGGCGGATGTCTTTTGGTCCATGATACAGACAAATCGACTTGTATGATTCCTTTTAGTAGCATGTATATTTAGCTTCCTTTTAGTAGCGTGTATATAGTTTCATGATCAATTTATTTATTAAAAGTTTAGTCGTTCAGTTTAATTAAAAGATCATTTCATTACAATGCACGTATTTAATAACATAGAACGGATACATGTATTATGACTTCTACAAAACAACCAACCATATGGTCATTTAAACGTCAAAGTACGGCTACACGACGCTTTGGTTTTCTGAAATCCCCACCGACTTCTTATGTGCTCTGGTGATACGATTTTGGTAGTGACCACCTCCACTTTCTCGATGTACACTTCAATGACGGTATGGCCGTCAACATACTGACGTATAAGGGCTACATCTTCATCGGTATCCATCGGTTTCAGTCCAGTCAACTGAATTCGGACGTTTAAAATACAACTTATAATATTTCGTTTCATCGTAACCTAGCTCTTTCATGATCTGGTGAAGCAGTCGCATTGAAAGATCGTCGACATCTAACATGTCAACATAGACTTCTAGACCACGAAAGTACTGCCTTCTAGGTGGATCTGTGAAGTACCCTTGATGGTAGAGTTTCATGCTGAATATTTGTGGATACTCAGTTGTTCAAGATAGGGGTTAAGAAGGTTAGCCTGGAACAATATTCAACGCAAGAAAAAACCAAATAAACATAAACGTTAACCGTATAACTCGGTGGTACCGTCTGGAAGCGATTGAGATAAACATCTGAAGTTCCATACATGAAGATTTAGGGATGCCATGTAACTTTGTTTTGTTTCATTTAGGACTCCCCATCGTTCTCTATTTATAGCCAAAGGTAGTGCACAAATTACAGGGGGCACAATTGCATACCTGTAAAAAGCTTCAAGATTCGTCTGAAAAGATTGAAGATTAGCCTGAAAAGTTTCACAGGCGTACCTATTTTGTTTGGTAGCATAATATTCACATACACTTGTTTCGAAGTAGTTTAAACATATAAATGCGTCAAACCATAGAAAGTACATCTATCAACTAGCAACGAAGAAAAAACCAAATTACAAACCCAACAACACAAGCACCACAAAAACAAAGTGATAGAAAGTACGGGTACAAACTAGTAACACGGAAAATCCAGAAACGCAAACAACATCTAAGGATAAAGTGCTTTACATTGATCAATCCAATTTTGTTTCTGGGCAACCTGCTCTTGCAGTACTGCAAAATCTTGTTTACTTGACCGTTGTCGTGGCGAATACGGTCTTCTTTGTCTTTTATCTCCCGCTTCAACCTTTTTATCTCCTCCTTGTCAGCGTCGATCCTTCTCAAGTGGCCATCTTTCTTGGCCATCATTTCCTTCCACTCATCGGTTAGTTGTTCGATTTCCGCTTCACTTTTCTCTATCGCTTTTTTTAGTCAGGAGGGCATTATTTGTGAAGAAGGTGGGTTTGAGGATGATGCATTTCCAGCCATGTCTTTGGTCAAATAGAAGACTAGTATGCAATGAATGGTGTATGTATGATGTGAACTATAACGTTGGTATAACCCAAGTATTTATAGCCAAATTCTAAGTACAAACCCTAGATAGGGTTAATCGGGGCTTGCCACGTGCAAAAGGGACGCAATTTGCGCCCTAGGGCGCAATTTGCGCCCTAGGACGCAATTTGCGCACATAGGATTTTCTGGAGAATCTTGCAGGGGAATCGTTTCAGGCTATGTAGGGTCAAATGGCACGCTTTGCAGGGGAATCCTGGCGGGCTCTTGCAGGGGAATCCTGTCAGGCTGTGCAGGGGAATCCTGGCAGGCTTTGCAGGGCAATTTGCGCCCATACGTATCGAATATAAATAGATTCTATGGTGAAGTAGTAATTCACAACTTGCTATCGAATATAAATAGATTCTTCGGTTGTTACTGGTTGAGTTTGTCGACTACCAGATGCCCTTTGAGTTTGTCGACTACCGGATGCCCTTTGACGGCTCACATTTACCGGTGCAGGAGATGGACAGTTTGCTCGAGTGTGTCCTGGTTGTCCACACCGAGAACATCTCCTCTGGATGGGATCCTCACCCTGAGATGGGATACGGTCATGGTTACTCGGTCGACCAGCCCATCTTATTACGACCGGTGGTCTAACGGTCATAAGCGGGTGGTCTGGAACTACCCATGTTTCCCCTGGACCGATTGGATGTATGAGCTCTGCGTAAGTTTGTCTGAAATTATCCGACGCGTAGTAGCCAGTCGCCAGATAGGAGACATCTGTACACCGTTGATTTCTTGCGACGGCGATTGCATGGCCGTATGGTATTCCTGAGAGCTGCCATTTCCTGCACGAGCAAAGTCGATTATTGAAGTCAACTTCTGCATCCCTAAACTCATCGCGGACTTCCCAGTAACCTCGGCCAATCTCATGTACAGTCCACGTTGCAGACTTGTGAATTCTTTTCTCAATTTTGGCTTCCGCCCAAGGCGTGAGATGATTCGCCATTTCTTCTGCGATAACACATATTTGTTACGTTAGTATTGCAAAGATAAAAACATAAAATTCAAACAGTCATAAATCCAAGGATGATAACCTCCATTTCTTCGACGAATCGAATATCATTCTTGCTGAAAACATCGAAAATAATCCATAAGGGCCACAATAGGTAGGCTCCGTGCAAAACGAGACAATGCATTCACCGACTCGGCACCGTTCGATGTCATTATGTTGTAACGCATTCCTGGGAAATGGGCCATTGACCATTTCTCCGATCCAACCTGGTCCATAAGCGGAGCTCGAAGAGGTAATGCAACTCGTAGACCCGTCATGTTCAGTTCAAACTCCTCCACCGTATATGCTTTACACGTCCTCCAAAATAACTTCTTCCCGTATCTGACCCTGTTGTCCCTGGTTTTTACGTTCATCATTAGATGGCGACAACAAAGTGCATGATGGGCGCCCGGGTACACTGTATTAATTGCTTGGTGAATTGAAGCAGCCCTGTCGGATACAAAAACCAACCCCTCGGGTTCCCCGATACAACGCTTTAGCATGGTTAAGAACCAAGTCCACACATTCCTACTCTCAGACCTACCAACTCCGAAACCGATGGGCACAATCTAGTTATTTGCGTCCATAGCAACGGCTAAGAACATTGTGCCTAAGTAAGTACCCTTCAAATGAGCAGCATCGATGATAATGACCGGACGAAGGTGTGTGGTAAACGACCGAATCTGGATATTTAAGGAATTTTCATATTATAACATTATTCAATATAGAAGTTAAATAAACCATATAGTGACGCGAAAGTTACTAAAATAACAACGTACCGCGCAACCGAGGGCAGTGAAACACATCTCAAAACGTCATCGAGCGTCTGTCCTTATTGAGGTAACGGTACCAGGATTATGGAGCTCCAGGTTATAGAGAAAGCAGGGGAGTCGGGTAAACAATTCTTCAGGGGTACCACGCACCATCGTCAGTGCATAAGCTTTTGCGCGCCAGGCTTGCCAGTAAGAAATATCTATTTTCAAATCCGATCATACGTCGTTGACAATGTCGGATCCACGGTATGTCCTGCTGGTATCCTTCACTTTAGGGTAAATAAAATTACCCAACACTCTACTGTTTGCTTGATGGTGGTTGGGATGCAACTGCATCCTCGAGCAAGTGTGTACGTCATCCAATATACGAACATGAAACATATTGGTATTTTCGACAGAGGTCGCATAGATACGCCAAGAACATCCGGCTTGCCTACATCTGGTATCGTATCTTATTTTATTTGAACGGTGAACTCCAAACTCAAAACCTTCTTCAAGAAACTTCAAACCGAGAGCGAGTGTAAGATCGTTTTTGGTCGGAAATACTTGACCCAAACTTACTCTTCCACTACGGTGATAACGTGGGGGTTGGTTGGGTGTGATGACTGGGGCCGCTGATGGAAGTGGAGGGGGCATATCAAAGAAATCATCTATAACACCGTATGATTTGATAGGATTACTTTCTGGTTCATCGTCGTCTTCATCGGTATCAACATCAGATAAACCCAAGTGGTAAACATGAGACTCCTCATCATGTCTATAAACTTCGTCGTCGTCATCTTCTTCATGTTCTTCTTCTTCTCTTTCTTCTTGTTGTGTTTCAGGAACAACATTTGGGGTATCATCAGATTCATCCACACCGCCTCCGGTGTTCGAAGTACCACCGAGATCACTTCCACCGGACATCGATGAATCGACAAACACACAGAGTGTTGGCGGATTATTTTCACCGTCAATAAATTGAATGAAAGACGAAACATCGTCAGAGTTGCATAACTCATAAAGGGCACCATCATATTTATATGATATTCTAATCCTACCAAGAGCAGGATCGATAAGAAATTTTCTGTGAATACAACTAACCAACCTCCGACGCGTAATGTTTGAAGCCACCTTCACGCGGGTTATCGGTTGATCGGTAACATACTCCCACCCGTTATCTGTCTGTTGCCATGAACCACCGCTTAAGAGATGTAGCTTCACTTTATCCTCTCCGGAAGTCATATTTTTTAAAAATACACACAGAAAAAGGAAGAAACACAAGGAAACAATTGTATGAAATTGTGGATGAAAAGTGCGATTTACATCTTCAATGGTTGCTGGATTTATAACAATAATTTAGGGAATCAAATTTGTACCACCACAGGGAAATAATTCATCTGCTAAAGTTGATTTGATATTACAACTTTTTGAAAAATACAGTACATATCAACTTGAAAAACCAGCTTAAAAACGTGAAAAAATAACAAATCATCCAAAATATAAGGAGAAACCCTAATTAGGGTCAATATCAGCTTGACACGTGCCCAGGGGCGCAAATGGAGACCCAGGACGCAAATGGAACCCTAGGGCGCAAATTGCTCCTGGACGCAATTTGCGCCCTAGGGCTCCATTTGCGCCCTGGGTCTCCATTTGCGTCGTTTGGGCCATTTGGGTAAACCGGGGAGAGGGATGGCTAGGAGGTCAAACCCACCCCGAGTTTGGCCCATTTCGGTCAATTTCCCTAAAATATACGCGGTTACGTCAACGGTAACAAATATAAAAAATTGTCTAAAATATAAACCTCTGACTTTGTTTTGCGTCAACGGTAACAAATTATTTAATATGTGATCTATGAGGGTATGTTTGGTACGCAGACAAGACAGAACAAGAAGGACGAGATAGGACAGAATAGATATTCAGCATTTGATAAAACATAACTGGACAGAACATAACAGATAACATGATCAATTTACCCCTAATAAGTTGTTTATATATATTATATATTTTTTGATTAACTATGTAATTTATTAAATAATAACGGAAAAATATTTTTTATAACAAAATATTGTATTAGAAAGTTTTAAAGTGACACCAAAATAAAAGGTTTATATAGTTTTTAATTTTTATTTTTCAACTTTTTCTATGTTTTTTACTAATAATATTTAATAACTTAAATAAATTAATCAAAACATAGCAACTATATAAAAATAATATTTGAGGACAATAAAGTGAAAATTTAAAGAACATAAAATAAAATAAATAAAATTTAAAGAATGAAAAAATATAAAAAAGAAGGTGTATTTAATGTTTTGGAAAAGAATTAGATTTTATTTTGAGGTTATATTGGTAAATAATAAGTCTGTTTCACCTTGTTTCATGAGGTGGGGGTGGAACAGACATTTTCTACTATGTTTCTGTTTGTTCCACAACAACTCTGCCAAACGTGGGACAGTGACAGTGATCCCTGTTTTGTTTTGTCATATCCTGTTTAGTGTACCAAACGCACCCTAAATGAGATTCAGTAGGACTCAATCATTTTTTATAAATATATTTTTATTTTTATCTTAAAAAAATTATTTAAAATCATTTCTTTTTTTAATTATTTATTAGTTTATAAAATGTATTATTTTGGTGGAATAAAACAATTATTTATTAGTTTATAAAATGTATTATTCTGGGGGATGTGGTGGAATATCCCATCTGTTCAGGGTTCGGTTCGAATCCAGACGTACAAAACAATTGTGGCCTCTGAGGTTTAATCAGGGCTAATTTCTTAGAGGGCGTTTGGTTCGCAGAATGATTTCTGATGAAATGGAATCTGTCAATGGAATTGGAATAGAATGTTTTCAAGTTTGACCAACTGTTTGGTTGGTAAGAATGGTATGTAATCAGTCAAATGAATTGGAATATGTTTGTTTAGTTTGCAAAGGAATTGGAATGTAATTCTGAAAATGACAAAAATACTCTTTCTTTTATTTTTATTTATTTATTTATATTTTTTTAAATGCCGAGAGAGATAGAGGAGAGAGGAGAGAGAAGAGAGAGAGGAGAGAGAGAGGAGAGAGAGAGAGGGTAGAGAGAGAGAGTAGAGAGAGGAGAGAGAGGAGAGAGAGAGGAGAGAGAGAGGAGACCAAATCTACATCTGATGGGTTTTAATTTTGTTAAGAGGGTTTGGAGGGTATTTTTGTCATTTTGAGAAAATGCAATGGAATGAAATTCAATTCCATCCAAAATGAGAAGGAATGACCAAATCCTTGATTGAAGGATTTCATGGAATTCAATTCCATTCCTTTGGAAACCAAACAGCAGGATGGAATTTGGTCAATTTCCAATTCCATCAGATTCCGGCGGATTCCAGCGAACCAAACGCCCCCTTACAGTCATAATTTGTCAAATAATTAGTCTAGGCATAGCCTAGGACACCCTTACCAAAAAAAAATGTTTGATATTTTGATTGATTGTCTTTTTTGTGATGTAATGTTGATATCCAATCCGTATCGGACTCATATATTAGATGACTAAAAACAAATTATCAAGCCCACAAAAAACGAGTTTAAATTTGTATATTAAGACCATTAACAAAAATAATACACTAGACCCAACCCATATCCGACCCAAACTCAATAAATTTCAACATAAAGTATGACAAGGATGAGCCCACAAACATATTTGGAAACATCCCATTTGATTTCAAAAACATCATCAATTCAAATCACAAAAAGGCCCATTAAAAACATCAACTAACACACACACAAAAACTGCTAATAAGCTCCATTGTAACGTTATACAATCCTACGCCCACCCAACCCCCCCCCCCCCCCCCCCCCCCCCCCCACCGTCTTTCCATGCGCCATATCTCTCACACACATCGACCGCATACCCCCCATCAACTTACCCACCGTCGTTTCTTTTCTCCTAGTTACTTATACATATGTAGGTTAGGAAGTTGAGTTAACTTTGATAAGCATGAGAAATAGTTATCAACCGTTGGATGAGAAATAGACGTAAGAATGAGATGCACCGAGATGCATTAGATCAATTACATTATAAGCCGCAGTTCATGGGAGGAATTGAGATTAAGAGATTAACAATTCAGATTCACTTCTCACGCTTGTTATCGTTAACTCAACTTCTCACACAATCTTTCGCCTCCATATATATCTCTACTACTATATAAAAAAACTAATACGGTTATTGTACAAACTTTTGTACAATAACACTTATCACCCTTATAATGTTACATTTACCACCCTTACAATTACTTATTTAATTCATTTTATATATCTTATTTTTTTATTTTTCATTTTACACCATTATCATATTAACACAAATAATCGTATATGAACAAAAATGCAATGAAAAAATACGTTCCTTTTTCTACAAATTATACCATTATAATCGTCTCGTCAATATCTTCAAAACGAGCTCAATATTGAATATTTTTTAATTTAACCGTACTATTAAATATCATTAATATCTACGAACTAATTTGTTTTCTATCCATACGTTTTATTTTTTTTCCACCGTTAGCACATTAAAAATACATAATCGTAAAATACGTGTCATTTTTATTATAAATTATATCATTATAGTTTTTTTGTCAATAATTGTAATATAAACTAATTATTGAATATTTTTATGTGTTTAAGGTTTCATAATTTGTGATTCATAGGTCATGGTTGATTGTTGATGACATGTCTATAAATAAGTAACATTATGTAACACCCTAAAAACCAGGGTAAATTTAAAACTGCGGAAACTGCACAATTAAGCATCATCCAAAGGTATAAACCTCCCAAAAAGGGGAACTGTACTTAACCTTTACAAAAATCTGAATACGGATAAGGATCCCAACAACAAACCAATCTAAACATATACTATCTAGATTATATAGGTTGTTGATCCAGAATCATCCAAAAATGTGGGACTTAACAATGCCCAACAATCCAATACTAAACATCTCAAAAACCCTCGGGATCAGTTCCGACACTCAAAACCCTTGGCAACCTGCCGCTAACGAGAACCTGAATACATATCATTTGAGAAAAGTGTTAGGCTTAAAAAGTATAGTGAGAACATACAGTTTATACAAAATCAGACATATAAACATTTGCATCCAAACGGAAATCTTTCAAACAAGCATTTCCAAGTTAACCGTTGATAAGAATAAAATCCATTAAAATAAGGTCATAAACCTTCTTTCCAGAACCTCACAATTTAATGCACATGTAGTTCTTCGCTTTGATTTCCTTACAGAACCTCACAATTTAATGCACATGTAGTTATATATTTGTTAACGGCCAGAACCTCACAATTTAATGCACATGTAGTTCTATATTCGTAAATGGCCAGAACCTCACAATTTAATGACATGTAGTTCTATATTTGTTAACGGCCAGAACCTCACAATTTAATGCACATGTAGTTCTATATTCGTAAATGACCAGAACCTCACAATTTAATGCACATGTAGTTCTATATTTACTTTACTTGGTAACCTCCAAATAATATCAGTCGACTCAAAACCTAGGGATCCACTAGTAATAGTCCAGACTTGTCACAACATCAATCGTGACCAACCATATATAACCATATGGTATACAAAACATTTTATAAACAAAATGCTTTTTCAAGTTCAACTTCTGGTAAGTATGAGAATCATAAAAATGAGTCCATAAACATTCTTTTGCATAAGCTACAAAATCAGCAAGTAAAACATCCTTTTACTTCAAATAAGATAGAATCCATCATTTTAGTCAAAAATGATCGGGAACCCTGATCGGGAACCCTAAAATCTCCCAAAACTCAAGTTATATCAAATATGCAGAAAACTTAGATCTGAAACCATGGAGATATATAGGAGTTCCAAAAGGTAGCTTTTGATATGTATACAGTTTTTAAAATGATAGTAGGAACTCACCAAACAGGTTTATACGAAAACCCGAAAAAACAGATATCGATCACGACGAATAGGTGAAGCTTTCTACACCGAAACCCCGAGCAATGCACTTAATACTAGCAATCTGTTATCCCAGTTTAATCTAGTTGGTAAATAATCAATCAAGTAATCAAGCAACACAATAATAATCAAGAGATATATAAATCAGAGTAACATACCAATCCCTTGAATAAACAATGAAACCCTTGAGTGTTCTTGATACCCTTTGAATACAGAGAATATACGGCTAACTATTTAGAAAATTATCAGAGTTCTTTCCAAGGTTAACCCTAAAACTGAAATAATAAAACATTAAATACCTAGGCTAAAAGGCCTAATAGGGTGCATAATGGTGTAACTGGAGCAACTACTTTTCTATTAGCTTGTGTTTATTTTATTTTGGTTATTGGTAATGTGGTGCATAAGATATTACAACCACTTCTGCTTAGAATTTTGGTTAGTGCACACCACATCAACATTTGGGGTCTGTCTCGTTTATTGAGTGGACAACTAGACATGCTGATTAGGTGTATCGTTTTATTATTTCTAAAAAAATGTTAAGAGTTACAGCCGGTTAGGCGTGGACACTTTCTCTTCAATATATGTTGGAATCCCCTTTCCATCCTCAAATGGATCTTCCAGAGAGTAATTTAATATGGGTTCCAAATTGTCTAACATGGCATCAGAGACAAGGTCTACCATCTAGGACATTTTGCTTGGAATCTTTGCCCATCATCTCCTTAGATAGATGATCATGAATATTAATATGAGTATGAAAATATAATATATGATTACTATATATGTTTGTCCATTACATACTTGATTTACCATCAATCTACCACTACCACATATCATTGTAAAGATAAGAAACAAACATTTTATTTAGATTCAAACACATTTCTAGCTTTATCTTTATGGGTGGAGGTTTGAGAAGAGCTCACGGATAACGGTACCAATATCCATTCGATCTTGTGGAGACTCAGAAGAGCATCGCACTCCAATTTCCATTAATGAAATCAAACACCTTTCTTTGACATCATCACATAGAAGCATTGGATCCACAATCTGAAGAACAAAACCACCAGCCAAGGCGTTTCTAGCATAAGAGTGCAGGCTTAGGCCTTCTCGGAACATTGGGTCAACAGGTTTTTTCCCTGTCAACATCTCTAACAATAGGATTCCGTAGCTATAGATGTCTCCACCAGTTGATACTTCATTTCCCAGTCCGTATTCTGCAACTCATGTAGAATTATATGTATAATAAAATAGATAACATGATAAAATAGATTAGTAATGTTTGCCATTTTACCTGGTGGTGCATATCCAATGGTTCCTCTAACATGACTTGAGCTACTCTTGTTTGCATCAGAAAGTTCGTCAAGAGAGAGAATTTTTGCGAGCCCGAAATCTCCAACATGAGCAACCATATCGGCATCCAATAAAATGTTGCTTGGCTTCAAATCACGATGAACGACAACATTTCCACAACGATAGTGTAGATAATCAAGAGCACAAGCCACATCTTTGGCAATGTTTATTCTCTGAACAAGATCAAGTTGATGCAACTCATCGTGATGCAAATGGTCTACTGTCGTGCTTGAATGCAACCAACTCTCCAAACTCCCATTTGGCATGAAATCGTACACTAAGGCCTTGAAATCATTTCCTTGGAAATCGAGACTTGAGCAAGAAGTTATAACCTTCACCAGATTGCGATGACGGATATTTCTCAAGGCTTCACATTCAGCCATAAAACTCCTGGAACCTCCTCGGCGTTGGAGGTTTAGTACTTTAATAGCCACTGTCAGACCATTTTCATCAAGAACTCCTTTATAAACCGAACCAAAACCACCTGTACCAATCAGATTTGCTGCAGAAAACCCTTGGGTCGCTTTGAAAAGCCTTCCATACGAAATCTTCTCAAAAGATTCGGTCAATGTTGATTCTGATGGTTTGTCTCTCTTCTTTTTTATACAGCAAAAGAATAAGAGTATCGACACCAAAGCCAGACCTGCAATAGTGGATGATAGTGAAATGGCAACAGCGACACGAAGAGAAAGCTTTTTGCTTCTTTTAGTTTTGCATATGGGAAGGTGAATCTCAGGTATTCCCCCGCAAAGTCTAGGGTTCCCAATGACTGTAATTGCACTTGCGTTGGCAAAGACACCTTTAACAAACACTTCACCTTCGAAATTATTGTATGAAATATCAAGTTGCTTCAAAGCAATTTCTTGCAAATATGTTGGAATATGTCCAGAAAAGTTATTATGAGACACATCAACATATTGGAGGCCTCTCAAAGAACTCAATGATACCGGAATGGATCCATAAAAGGAATTGCCGGAAATGTTTAGGAATTCAAGGCTGATGCAGCTGCTAAAAGCACTTGGAAGTTGGCCCGATAAGTGATTCTCAGACAAATTAAGTGATCCTAAGTTTTTTAGGTTGCCTATCTCTTGTGGAAGCACTCCAGACAAATTGTTTCGACTCAGATCTAGTAAGATTGAAAGTGAAGACAGTTGGAATAGTTGTTTTGGTACACTTCCACTAAGTTTATTTTCATAGAGTGATACAAGTATCAACTTTTTGCATGCCCCAATAGACGAGGGTATAGTGCCTTCCAATCTGTTACTAGCAAGATCCACTTGGAGTACAGATGACAGGTTTCCTATAGATCTTGGAATTATGCCAGAGAAACTGTTTTCATATAGATTCAAGTATCCCAAGTTTCGAAGCTTGCCAATGCTTTCTGGAATAATGCCTGTGAAGTTGTTTCCACTTAGATCAAGTTGAGTTAGACCAAACAAATTGCCTATAGATGATGGGACGCTGCCTGTGATGTAGTTCAAGTCAAGTCCTAGATACTGCAGTTTGGATGAGAAGTTCCCAAGAGAATTAGGTAACACCCCTCTTAATTGGATGTCAAGGAGTTCTAAACTTTCCAAATTGCTACAATTGGACAAAGAATCAAAAAACTTCATGCCACCAAGACCCTTGCTTTCGAAATTATTGGGACCAAGACCTACATACCAAAGATATTGCAGTTTTCCAAAATCAATAGCTATTTCCCCCTTGAAATAGTTATCAACAATATCAAAGGTTTCCAACTCTGAACAATTCGATATCGAGGGTGGAAGGAATCCAGTGAAGTAATTTTTCCCTAACTCTAGTCTCTGGAGATGGGGTTGAGTGGAACACAAGTTTGAGGGCAAATGGCCAAGAAGTTGATTTTCAGGAAAATTTAGAAGTTCTAACATGGAAAGGTTAAATAAGAACAATGGAAAGGCTCCAACAAGGCCATTTTCTCCGAAGCTCAATTTTTGCAAGTTTTTCAACTGATTGAAGGATTCTGGAATGCTTCCTCCCAAGGGACAATAAGAAAAAATGAGTATTTCGAGGGACGTGAGATTGCCAATGGCCGGTGAAATCCCACCTGTGAAGTTATTATTGTCGAAACCTAACATTTTGATCATCAACAGAGAACTAAAAATATGAATTTTCCCATATAGCATATTCATAGCTAAATTAACGTACCATAGTTTTGAGCAACTTGATATGTTTATTGGGATTTCTCCGGTGAATAAATTATTAGGAAGGGATAGTAATTGTAATCGAGATAAACGACCTATTTCTGAGGGGATACTTCCATGAAGTTTGTTGCTTCTGAAGATAATGTGCCTAAGGAAGCTGAGGTTGCCTACATAAGGTGATAAAGAACCTACCAAACCCTTGCCCGTTAGATTCAAGACTGTGACTCTTTGGTGTTGATGACCGCATGTCACTCCTTGCCACTGGCATAGATGAAGGGAATCATTCCAAGATCTGAAAACACCTTGAGGGTCATCTGTAATCTTGGATTTAATTGCTAGTAATGCAAAACGATCTGTATCAACATTAGAACTAGAGACAACTCCATTCATTTGTATTACAAGGACAAGGACAAGGACAAGGACAACTGCTTTTGGGACGAATGAGGAGCACATAATTGCTAGTGTTCAAGATTTTAGAGAGAGTGAGTTTGATTGGGGAAAAAAAACTACAAAGGTGTCTATTTATAAGGACGGGAGGCATCGGTTACTATCAAAAGTTAGAAAAAAAACAATTATTATTTGGAATATAGGAATTTTTTTATATCTAAAGCTTTGATTAATTAAACGAAATTTTGCAATTTTTTTAGATGCAAACACCTGTTGAAAGGAATGCTAAAGATTTTAAAAATAATTTTAGTTTTCTTCCTTTTTTAAACCCAAGGATTAGGGTTGTATATAAAGGATATGAACGAAGGCTTGTCCGTATTTATTCTCATAACTTAATCGGACGAATGGACACAAACGATAAACAAACAATTTTTTTTGTGTTCATGTTCTTTCATGAAAAAATGTGTTTGTTCATCTTCATTAATGCCCAATTTCAATGCATCTCATTCTAATGTTCATCAATTTCTCATCCAACGGTTGATAACCAGTTCTCATTAAAATTGGCATCAATCACCGAAACCCAACCCTATCTCTCTTTGTGTGTGTATATATATATAATATACTTTACAATAGAATATTAATAATGCTCATTTTCATTGTTAAAAATATTTGAGCGTATATTTTGTAACAAAAAAATATATATATTATAGATTGTTATAAAATATTATGTCTTACACGGAAAATCAATCAACCTTTTATCGATATTAAAACATAAATAATTATATCTTTCAATATTTCATATTATAGATTGTTATAAAATATTATGTCTTACACGGAAAATCAATCACCCTTTTATCGATATTAAAACATGGGAAATTATATCCCTACCCCCTCCTCTCTTATACGGATTTTTTTTTCTTTTTAATTAATAATTACATTTTTGGTCTCTATACTTTTTTGATAGATTTATTTTATACCTTTTAGTTTTACATTTTTTATTTTATATTTTCATCATATTAACACATATAATCGTATATTAACTAAAATACGTTAAAAAATATTTTTTTAATTTTAACAAATTACACCATTATAATCGTATCGTCGATACCTTCAAAATGAGCTCAATATTGAATATTTTTTGATTTAATTATATTATTATATGTCATATATTGTACCTTGGTTAATAGAATTTTTTTTTGAAAAAAGAGAAAATACATTACATCGAACGTAAGTTTTTAACATAAAGATAATAAACATAATAAATATATTGCGTATTTTTTTATTCCAACAAATTTCAACTTTGATTACCCATTTAAATCAACATATTCACGAGTACGAATATGCTCTATATATTCTTCATACACATCTAATCTACGTGTGTATGGGATAATCCACGACATTGCATCTGAAAGTGCATAACGTGTCCAATGGTGTATGAGTGTGGTCATTGAGTAATCTCCGTTTAATATCACATTTATGTAATGATTACCATTAACATGCACTATTGCAATTGACTCGTGTTGAGATGATAACGGCGGTTGTGTCCTGAATGGTAATCATGTCGCACTGCCTTTCATAATGAGAACATGTAGTATGACATTGAACCTTGAATCATTGTTTTTCAAATTTTAAATCATATATGATTAGGAAAATATTTTGAAAAAAAAATTAATTCATTGTGAATCACATATGATTTGATGAAAATTATTAATTATGTTTTGCAGTACATGACTACATGTGATCTTATACATTAATTTTAATTGTGTTTTGCTATAGATCAAATATGATTTTATTTTCATTATATATATATATATATATATATATATATATATATATATATATATATCGATTTACTTAACATATTTTTTAACATATAATAAAATAAAAAAATATTCAATATTGGGCTTATTTCGAAGGTATCGAATAGATGATTATAATGGTGTAACTTGTTAAAATTAAAACGTATTTTAGTTAATATACAATTATATGTAATAATATAATGAAGGTGTAAAATGAAAATTAAAAAAGTAAGAGGTACAAAGTAAACTAACTAATAATTATAGAGATATAAAATATAAATATATTAAAAATCAATTAAAAATGATGTTTTGGAATGTTGTTGTATAACAACCCCATATTTAATCCTTTGCGTTCATAAAAAAATCCCGATGACACTAAAGTCGTGGGCAATAATTTGCTCTTTTATCTTCATATTGAATATTGAAAGATATATTTTTTTTATCCATTATTTATGTTTTAGGGTCTGGTTAAAGATATATTTTTTATCCATTATAATGGATAAAAAAAATATATCTTTCAATATTCAATATGAAGATAAAAGAGCAAATTATTGCCCACGACTTTAGTGTCATCAAGATTTTTTTATGAACGCAAAGGATTAAATATGGGGTTGTTATACAACAACATTCCAAAACATCATTTTTAATTGATTTTTAATATATTTATATTTTATATCCCTATAATTATTAGTTAGTTTACTTTATACCTCTTACTTTTTTAATTTTCATTTTACACATTTATCATATTAACACAAATAATCGTATATTAATCAAAATACATTAAAAAATATGTTTTAATTTTAACAAGTTACACCATTACAATCGTCTCTTCGATACCTTCGAAATGAGTCAAATATTGAATATTTTTAGATTTATATATTTTATTAATCGATATATATATATATATATATATATATATATAATGAAAACAAAATCATATGTGATCTGTAGCAAAACACATTTTTTCAAAATGTTTTCTTAATCATATATTATTTAAAATTTGAAAAACAATGATTCAAATTAAATATTGAAAAAAAAATAATGAAAACATAATCATATGTGATCTGTAGCAAATGTCGATTAATTGTGGATATCACAAATGTCGATTATTTTGGGATATCACATGTTGATCATTCGCCATTCGATATATATATATGTGTGTGTGTGTGTATCGAACGAACGATTCATTCGTTTTCATTCGATATATATAACTCCCCCCCTTCTCTCTCTCTCTCTCTCTTTCTATATATATATATATATATATATATATATATATATATATCAAAGTTGCATATGACAAACATGGGAAAAGATTTGACACCAATATGCTAGTAGCGGTCTCATGTTCGAACCCTGGGGGACGCATCCTGGAGGTACGGGGGCTTCGACCCCGGGCTGCATGCTTTAGCAGTCGGGCTTCGGCCCATATTGCCAGGGATTAGTCTGGGCCCAATGTGGTCTGGGATACCCTCTCCAAAAAAAAAAAAAATATCAAAATTTGTCACCAACCAGGTACAATATTATGATAACTAACATTTATGTTAATTTTAACTTACGGGTACAAGTGAAATTTATAACAAAATTTAATAATTTCAGGTGTTCGAATCTCGAAACGAAATAACTGGTAGGGTGCATAATGTGGGACATTCGGTTGGTGTCGTTGTTGTTACCAAAAGATCAAAGACTAAGACAAATGGAGACTAGCGTATTTTCTGAAAATTGTGGTTGTAAACTGCGTACAAGTCATGGGTTGCCATGTGTGCATGAACAAACAATATATACATGTCAAGACGTACCCATTCCACTTGATGCGATCGACGTATTTTGAAAAACACTTGATTTTCGCCATGTGTGTCCGCACAAGATAACGATATTCAATGTGACGATGAAGTTCAGATGTTTAAAGAAAATTTCAATAAACAATCAGCTCCTAGCCGTAAAAGCTTGTTAAAAAACTAAAGAATATAATAATGTCGGAAAAAACGTTGTTTCATGAACAATAGGCTCATAGAACCACTCGTGGACGTCCTTCTCTAAAGAATCAAGCTCCAAAAAAAATATTATTGAAGACCCTCGTAGACGCAGTTGTTCTAACGCGCCAACATTTATCAACTCCGAAGATTTTGGTCATCATGAATCAGCGAGGCATAACTCATACTTCCAACGACAACCCCCCCCCCCCTAACTCCATATCTTGATCAAATCCCGAGTTTATTTCATCCATACATCACATAAGTACAAGATGTATTGGACGATGGAAATTATGGATTTCGAGCCATATCTACTTGTTTCGGTGGTCATGAAGATTGAAAAAGTATTTTTCCCTTATTCAAGCACAATTCAACAATCAAGATTTGACAATTTCAGTTCTAGAGAGAGTAGAGAGAGAAACAGTCACAATGTCATTGATGTTACAATATTCAAGTACAAATAACTCTTACAACACACAATACTATTTATACCTACAACTAAAACTCTCAAGGAACTAAACACTCACAATGTAGAAACTCTCATAGACTTGACATTGACTTTACAGACTTTGACTTTCTTTGACTTTACAAGACCTTGACTTTTCACATTAAATCTTGGATACAATTTATACACTAACAGACCATACCTACTTTAACATTACAAAACCTTGACTTTTCTCATTAAATCTTGGATACAATTTATACACTAACATTCTCCCCCTTTGTATTCAATATTTAACAAAAAATTGACAATCATCTTCAGCGCTTGATTCTTCAAAACTTTAACTTTGACATCTTTAAACGTTGAAGCTTTGGCAATCTTCAAACATTCAACTTTTGAATAATTTTGAAAAGTCATTCACATTTAGCATCTTTGGGAAGTCAACAAGTCTTAAACACGAATCTGAATTCTTGAAACTTTTGAATCTTTGAACTTTAATACAACTTTGAGGAATCTCTGATCTCGTATCTTCATCTCTCTGATCTTTGGACTGTCTTTGGAAAAACAAATTTTCTCGAGTCATGTTGATTTGACTTTGAATCATCTCTATTTTCTTCATAATATCTTTATGAAACTTTAGATATATTTCCTTCATTTTCTTCAGAAGATCTCTTCCTTTCTGATGAGAATAATCTTTCTTTTTGCTTTGAAATTGAACTTTCGGAATTTCTCCCCCTTTTTGATGATTGTGAGCATCATGATCATTAAAACTTCTTCAATTTCACCACTTTCTTTGAATCTCCCCCTTTATAAAATGACAGTCTCCGCCCTTTTGATCTGTGTATCCATCGATTCATAAGAAATGTATATACCCGAATCTTTTCAAATTCAAATATAATACACGTTGTAACCCTGAATCAACAAATGATACAGTTAGAATTTTTTTGTAAGTAACACGTAGACACTTTCTACAACGGATGTACATTGGAAAGGAGTTTTTGTGATGTTCACTCCCCCAGGGCTTCCATTCAATCATCGAAAACCACAAATGAATTTTCTATGAATGTTATGACAAGAAAACATATTCCTTGTGTGTACGTGAAAGTGTAGAATGATTGAAGCTACTTAAGCTTTTTCAGGCTCAAAATGTGTAAACTGTTGAGACAGCAACAAGTTTTACATGGACTCAATGTGCATGAAAGAGGTGCGAAGGTGGGGCAAACTTCCTTCTTTTCCAATATCTAAATCTTCCGAGTGAAGACCAGATAGCAGATATGCTGCATCCCCAAGAAAATTGAAACATTTCTTTGTAGAGAAAGAAACGAGTGGTTGGTGGGGTAAAAGCAAGAGTTGGCATGGGCTCACTGCCTTTTTCAATGATGGTCACCAAAGAATGTGAACTAATCAGTAGATGTGTCTGCCCGACTCAGAAAGTGGTTGGTGCAGAGTTTTGATATTCTTTTAACTCTGATCTCACACCCTCATTCTTTTTAACATTTAGCTCACTTCTAACCAAACCCTCTTTTACATTTTTCCGCTCCACACACTGAGAAAAACTCAATCGGATGAGTTATCTCCCCCACTATTTGATTTAAGAACCCCTCACCCTCAATCACTATAGGATTACTTCCTGGGTAGGAAACACTGGTTAACGTGAATCCATGGAAGTTCTGTTTAAGCTCTCACACTGATCTCATGTAAGTCCTTAAAAGAATGGTTGCTTAACAATTTAACTTGAACAGTTAAGCACAAAAATGATAACATTGTCAAAAGGTATGCTCATTAAAAATAAAAATGAAATTTGAGCATTTGAACAATGAAGATCTCTCAAAACAAGGAAATTGAATGAATGAAATGAAATCAAGAGAATTGTTTTGAGAATATGACAATGTATCAATCAGATTAAATTTCATAAGATATGAACGTGAAAAGGTTGGGGTATCAAAGAACTTGACATTTTGTTTATATGAACAAATATAAACAATTTAGCAATGAACGCCCAAAGATTGAAATGATAATTGATGCTCAACAACATTGAAATACAAACGGGAGTATTACCATCGAAAAATTGTGTCGTTATGAGACATGGTAATAACAAAATCAAATGAAGTACTGAACAGTGTGTGTGAATACTTGACAATATATAGACAAAATAATACACAAGTATTGATCTTTGGAAACACACGATCAGTTAAACATTAAACCTCTATAATGAAAAACATTTAAAATCACACTTCTTAATTCTTGAAATCTTTTGAGAATAGAGAAGTGGTTTGAACATTTAAGAAAACATTTTTCATGCTTGAAAGTTGTTCTTCTTTCAAACAATCAGAGATCTAGATCAGAAGATACTTACAAACATTTAGGCTCTCCCTAAAATAATGATATAATGATTCAAATTAGATAAGCTCCCCCTGGATATCCTTATCTTTAAACATTAAAGACCGAGTTCTAGACTGTTTTATCTAGAAGTCATAGTCCTTTAACATTAAAGTTCGGGTCTTGAACTAAATTATTCAAGAGCCATAATTCTTTGAGATACGAGTCCTAGACTGTTTTATCTAGAAGTCAAATATCTTGCTCCCCCAACACCTGTGGTACCTAAAAAACATATTTAACAGGTTTTGATACCCACTGGTATTTGGGTCCTGGTAAGTTAGATTTATGAATCCACTTCTCATTAGATTTAAATCTTTTAAAATCAAAATTCTGAGAAGTTTCTGTAATATCCGTACCAGTTATGAGCAAATTCTTTTTGAACAAAATCATTCTCTCCACAGTAAGAACAACACATTTTCTTCTGAGCAATCCTGATCAAATGATTAGTAGAATAAAACATATCAGAATACCAAAAGATTTACCTTTATGAGCACTGTTCTTCTTGGCATTTGATGTGGATTTGAATGATCTGTCATTCTTCTTCTCATCATCAGGATAACTCTTCACTCTCCAGACCATCTGTCCTTTCTTTGAATGCTTTCTAAGAGATTTGACGTAAAAGCTTGCTGGACTATCAACAGACTTATCATAGAACAGATTAGATGGACGGATCTGATTTGATTTGACAATGTTTGGTTTGACACTGTTCTTTTTGAAAACATTTTCATGAATGGAACTTGAAGCAGTTTTAAAAGAATAAACTGATTCAGATGAATTGTCATAAGGTGATTGACTAATCACATCAGCTGAAATCTTCTCTGACAATTCAACATTTATAGCTTTCAAGTCCTTTATCTTTTTAGATAAAATGTTTCTTTCATCAGAAAGTGTGTGAAACTTCTTCTTCAAATCAGTTCTATCCATCTGTTCTTTCTGAATGTCTGAGGATAGAACAGATATCTTGGATGTGAGCTTAGATATTTCAGATTCAAAGTTTAAACGTTCTTGCTCAAAATCTTTCTCCAAGTTCTTGTTCTTTTCAGATATTTCTTTGAAGATCCCAACATTTCTCTTTTCATAATTTTTCTTTTCAGATTCGAAAAAAAGACTTTTTCTTTTCCTGAAAAATTTGTCTTTCCTTTTCAAACAAGTCTTGTAAAACAAAAATTTGTTTGGGAAATTCAGAAACTTTATCTTCAAGAACTTTTCTCTCTTTTGCAAATGTGTCTTTTTCAGTAATTAAGATCTTTTCAAATTCTGAGACTTGCTTCGAGAGTTTAATACATCTTAGCTCAAGATCCTTTTTCTCTTCAAGAGCTTTCTTTGAAAAGTCAGACAACTTTTGAGTAGAATCTTACTCCATATTTGTTTTGTCTTTATCTGCTTGAAGGCTTTTCATCAGATCAGGCATTAGCATTCTTTGTCTCCCAAAGCAAATATCTTTTCTTCAAAGGCTTTAAACTTGATGTGCAGATCAACTGATTCGACTTTAAATTCTGATGTATGTTGTTCAGTTGGCTTTGAAGATTCACAATCTTTCTATCTTTCAGCATTAACTCTTTCTCACATGTCTCAATAGTATTCTCTTTTAAAGCAATATTCTTCTCTTTCTCTTTGATTTCTTTCTCTATTGCTCTGATGATACCTGCAAAATCAGATTTAGCACGATTAGCACATTTTACACAATCAGGAGTTTTTTCATAATTTGACAATTTAGATGTAAGCTCCTTGATTTGTTTTAGAAGAACTGAATTCTGATTTTTCAGTTTATCTCTTTCAGCTTCTATTGCCGGTATCTCAGGCATTTACATGATAGCACAATCTCTCCCTGACAAAATAGTAGACATCTTGATATCTGAAAAAAATTACTTCAAAAAGATCGTCAAAAATCAGAAAATTTTGATCACTCTGAGACATATGTCCTCCTCCGCAGACTTAGAACGGGGGTCCCGAAATGATCGTTCCCAAATAAATGTATTTGGGGGGTCCCAAATAAATTTTGATCACTTTGAGAAATAAATGTATGCTTGAAATGATCGTTCCCAAAATATTCAGAAAAAAAAATTGACTTGAAAATCAAACTTGAAAAACACTTGAAAAGATCAGAAAAAAATTTTCTAAGGCAAAAACTCGCAAAACACTGTATATGACACTTCACGCTAACATGCTTGTGCGTGTTTCTGGTTTGCGCAGAGCACTACGTGCGCGTTTTGAGATTCTCGCTAAAAGGATGTGCGCGTTTTTCAACTTCTCGCAAATCAAGACGTGCGCGTTCTATACTTAGAATTTTTTTGATAAATTTGAAACTCGCTAAATGCAAACTCGCAAGACTAGGAAACTCGCCAAATAGCAGTAAGTAAATAAGAAAAGTATTGTAGAAGGGTGGTTGAATACAATACACACAAATTTTCACTTAATTTAATTCTTATTGATTTGAAATCAAGAATTACACATAGAAAACTTTTGATTGTTGCGGAAGAGAAAAGATGAATCTGCTCAAACAATCTAACACTAAGAGAAATGAAGAACAATTGTAAAACACTTAGAAAACAATAAGAACTCCGTATAGAGGAGAAAGCCAATCACTTAGATAACTTGAAGGTTGTAGAACTGGTGATCTTGCATGTTGAACCATCCTCCATATTTATAGTGCCTTATGCATTAAATGCAAAGGACACTTGTCATCTTGGTATTGGATACCAAATATCTTCTTGCAGCAATAAGATCTTGATGTGAAGCAAAGTAGACTACATATCCTTTTTATGATATTTTGGAGAAGGTCTCCATCAATGCAAGATATCACAAATATACTTTGTCAGAAAAGTACAATGTGTAAGAGAGATCTTCGTGCTTTGAAGATTAAGAATCTTCGGCTCCTGAAGATTGAGAAATCTTCGGTTTCCTCCGAATAGGTCTTCGACTCCTGAAGACTGAGAGGTCTTCGGCTTCCGAAGACGTCTTCGGATTCCGAAGAGGTCTTCGGCTCCTGAAGACTGAGAGGTCTTCGACTCCTGAAGACTGAGAGGTCTTCGACTTTCGAAGACGTCTTCGGCTTCCGAAGAGGTCTTCAGCTTCCGAAGAGGTCTTCGACTCATGAAGACTTGAGATCGACACTATCCTGGTCAATGGTGTTGATCAAGTAGGCATACTTGGCTTTAGGATGAGGAGTCTATCTTCAATCCGCTTTGAGAGATATTCTCCTTATTTGTCTTCTTCGGCTGATCTTCGACTTCACCGAACATTTGTATAGAAACCAAGCTGCTAAAAGAACCTCAAAATATTCTAAGTATGATAATATAAAATGGAAGATCGGGAGGTCATCTTCAAATCTTCAGATGACCCAACAATCTCCCCCTATTTGAGGATGACATCCTATACTTAGAAATTTTGAGTAAAAATATGAATAATACGATTTGACCCTGCTTTACTCTTTTTGGGTTCTTTTTCACATAGTCCTCTTTTTTTTTTGAATTTTTTTAAAGTATATCTGACATTTACAAAAGAATAAAAGAATGAGTAAGAAAAAATATATATATACAAAGATACAGAAGACAGTAGCCGGGATTGTTTGAGCTTGAGTGGTTGATTGCTCCCCCTCAATTCATACTCCCCCTCAACTAATGTCTGATGGGTTTGATCACACAGTCCATCGCAAAATATGTTTCAGCAGAGTTTAAGCATAAGTGGTATGTTACTCCCCCTCAACACAAACTCCCCCTCAACTAATTCACGGTGTCGGAAAGTAAGAAGTCAGAAAGTTTTCGGGATCCTCTGAACCTGCTACTGGAAAGGCAGATTCATCCTTAGATCGTGCAAAATTATCGGGACTGAGAATCCCGGGTGATAGGTTGTGAGGTGAAGAAGAAGCACCTTGGATTGGGGAGGTGTCCAAGTCATCCTTATGAACCAAGGAAAAGGTTGATGAGGGAATAATAGGGGTCCACGATTTTACAAATGTATCCTTTTGTGAGGATACAAAAAAGGTGGCTTTGGGTTTAGCAGAGTCCCCGGGCCCAGATGGGAAAATTTCAACACCTGCCGATTGTAGAGAATCGGTGGGTGGAGTAGGTGGTTTAGCCCTTGAAACCTTCCTCAGCCTCTTGAGAGGAGAGGGAGGGGAAGAAGGTGAGTGCCTCCGCTTTGAGCAGAGATGTGTGACCGGGGAAACAACCGAAGGTTCTTTCGGTCGTATGGTCATCTTAGCTAGTGCGGAGGTGCCGAAAGCCTTTGAAGTTTTTTTTTTTGCTAGTCGGCTTCACTTGGGACGAGACAAATGGGGCCACTACAGATGAGGGAGCTTTGGACACCGGAGTGTTGCGAGCATCACCCCATTGTAGATCGGGAGAATTTATGAAGGAAAACATACCTGGGTTGAGAGCTTGATTGGTGGATAGAGAGTCCTTGTTGAGAGAGATCTTCTTGAGTTTCTAAGTGTTGGTTGGAGAGTCATCACCAAATCAATTTGTGACACAACAATTTTTCTCCCCCTATTTGATGATGACACCAACACATAGAAAAAAATGGTACCAACACTCAGAAAAATTACAAGACACGAAGAACTCATAAATTCAGTGGCCCATTGTTTTTTTTATGGGCTCTTTTTTTTTTGAAAGAAAAAAAACGGGAAGAGAGAACTGGGGGGAAAGGGAAGAAATGTCGGCTAAAAAATGCTGATAGAATTCGGGATGAAATGTTGAGGATGAGTGATAGGGTTATTTTATTAACCCTATTTATACATTTTTTTGTAATTTTGAGCTAGTTTTTTATTTTCCCATTGAGTATTTTAGTATGTTTTTACGGTTTATTTGCATAAATAAAGGTTTAATACCTTCGGTATTAAATTGGTTTGTTTTATATGAAAAAACGCAACAAAAATCTAATTTTAATATATGCATGTTTTAGGTTCGAGAAAAAAGCCGTTTGAAGTCCAATATAATCGAGAAGCAGTGAAAAAGCCTGGACTGCAACTTTTGGGCTTACAACGAGGACTTCAATTTTTGGGACGATTTCATAATATTCGGTCGGGCTCGTTTCAAACTCGATTTTTGGACTATATGATGGAGCCGATTTTGGGCATTGGATAAACCGATTGGGCCGATTTTTATGGACTTAATGTGTAGGCTTGTTAAAAACTACATTTTGGGCTTACTCTAGTTGATGTCTTGGGCCCCCATTGTTAAACTTGGGCCCCAAGACTTCCTATTGCTATATATATGTATGCTTAGTTAGTGTAGGAGACATCCCATATCCCATTTTCGCTAGTTACTTTCTCAATTAGGAGCAAGGTTCACCATTATAGTGAGCTCCAAGCTCACGGTGGGGAGCCGAGCTTGAGTTCATGGTTCGATCCCCTTACGGTTCAACCCAAGCTTGGTTTAATTCAATATATCGACTTCATCTCGTTTCAAGGCTACTTGCAATATTTTCTCGTTACATTCTCGCAATAATTCTTCATCTTTTATGGCTCGATTTACCCACAGTTTTTATTCACATTTGGTTTCATTTACGATTTTAGTTCTATTACAAACCGGAAGTCCGATTAATCATTTCGGGTTCCCAATCCTCTTTGTTCACGGTTTGTTGTAGTTTACTAAAATCGTTTTGTGTTTCCAAGTTTATAAAAACCCATTTACTCGTTACGTAATTCCGTTTTATAATTCATCTCGATCGTCTTTAAGTCATTAAAAGTGCCATGATTTCTTCACGTAATTTATGTTTTGATTTTACATTTGAAATAAGATTTTCCATGCAAGTTTCTAATTACGTCGTTAATTTCTAGTTTTATAATTCTTGTTTTACTTTACTGCTATTTATTTAACGCAATTTAATTTCTGCATTTAATTATATGTTATTTAATTATTGTCTTTTACTTTCCGAAATTTAATTTATGCACTTTAATTTTCTGTCTTTTACTTTATGTCATTTAAATTTTGTAATTTACTTTACGTCATCTACTTTCAGTCTTTTATTTCACGCAACTTTATTTCTTCGTCTAAATAGAGGTTACTGGCACAACACTCCTACGATTTCTATCGTTGATTGTTTGAAAACGCCAACCATCTATTTTAGTTAAACATTACATTTCCATTTCTTTTATAATTAGATTCCAAAATATGATGGGCTAACCGTCTTAGTTCGGGGTACACAGTTAAGTTGGGACCGTGACTGATAAAAAGATAAAATGGTGTATCGTATCGCATGATTGTCTGACGTTGTTTAAATCAAAGTTATATTTTATGTCGGATTGCAATTAATCAATTGACAACTGGTTCGTTGTATGACGGCTTATTTAAGTTACATAAAATATCGACTTTAAGATAACGAAGGAATGCGATCTCATCTTTTTATCCAATTATTGATTTTAGTCCAACGAATCTTTGTACTCTGTGCTTATTTTTATAATTAAAACTCTTCAGTAGTGTTAAATCAAACTCCCAATCAAAATATTGTTTTCGAATTCGCCATCTGAGACTCGCTTTTACAGACCCGACTTTCAAGAGAAACTTTTCCACGCTTCCCTGTGGGATCGATATTCGGTACTTTGTACCATTATTACTTGTTACAGACAATAGTAGATTAAGATGTATACTTGCGTCGAAATCTATTTTCTTGCATTTTAAAAAGGTGTAAACACAGAAAAAGACCGCAAACAATGAGGAATATGATTAAAAAAATGGAAAGATTGGATAGAAGAAAAGGACAAAGGAAAGAAGGTAAGGGGGGAGGATCGGCCAAAGAGAGGGAGGGGGGAGTGGTTCGGCCGAGACTATGGTGGGTAGGGGGGTCTTCGGCCGAAGAAGGGAAGGGAAAAGAGGGAAGAGGGGCTTCGGTGGGTGTGAGAGGGAAGGGGGGGGGTTTGGTGGGAATAAGGAGAGGGATTCGGTGGGGTGGGGGGTGTTTTATTCGGCTTGGGGAGGGAGAGAGAGATAGAGAGTCGAAGAAAGAGAGAGAGGGGAGGTAAGAGAGAGAGACCAAAAAAGAGGGGAAGAGAGAAAGAGACAGAGAAACCGATTTTTTTTTAATGTTTTAAACCTCGGTCGTCAATTTTTTTTTATAATGAACAGTACTTCGGCCGATGAACAGTACTTCGGCCGATTTTTTCTTTAATAATGAACAGTGCTTCGGCCAATGAACAGTACTTCGGCCGATTTTTTTTATAATGAACAGTACTTCGGCCGATTATATATATATTTTTTAATTTCGGCTTCGGCTTGAAAAAGGAAAATTTGGTTGGATTTTCGGCTTGTGGGAGGGGCCGAAGAAAAATTGGGGAGGGGTGAATTTGGTGGCAAGTTGGGGCCGAAGAATAGAGAAAGGAGGTATAAGGGTGGTTTGTTCTTCGGTGGGTTTAAGAGGCCGAAAGAGAGAGATGAGAAGAGAGAGAGAGGGGAGCCGAAATTTAGAGAGAGAGAGAGAGAGGTTGTGAGGTTGTGAAGAAAAGAAGAATTGTGTTGTGTTGTGGGAAAAAAATGATGAAGTTGAGAGAGGTGGGGAGTTTAGTGTGTGAAAAAAAAACTAAAAGGAAGGGGTGAAAGTAGGAAAAAAAATGTTTAGGGGAAGGGAGTGTTTTGGTTTGATGGGAGCCAAAGGAGTGATAAGGGAGTCCTGGGTGGTGGATTCGGCTTTTGAGGGAGGCCGAAGAAAAAGAAAATGTTTTTTTTAAACAACAACCACATCGGTGGCTAAAAAATTTTTTTTATTAAAAAAAACTTTCGGTGGCATCCGAATGATTATTTTTTTTTAATTTTCTATTATCTTTTCTCTCCTTTTTTTTGTGTTTTTTGTTTTTATTTTTTTTAAAATTAAATGTCGGAATTTAACATACCGAGTTCTCCGATTAGGAACTTGAATCGAGCTTCGTCAAGAGGCTTGGTGAAGAGATCCTCCAGTTGGAGGTCGGTAGGAATGAAATGTAATTCGATATCACCTTTGGAGATGTGATCCCGAATGAAGTAATACCAGATGTCGATGTGCTTGGAACGAGAGTGCAGCACCAGATTGTTTGCGATTGCGATCGCACTTGAGTTGTCACACAGAATCGGGATGTGGGAGAACAACTGATTGTAGTCTCTAAGTTGGTTCTTCATCCAAAGGATTTGAGCACAACAACTTCCAGCAGCTACATACTCAGCCTCAGCAGTAGAAGTGGAGACTGAGTTCTGCTTCTTGCTGGACCCGCTAACAAGCTTGCCACCAAGGAGTTGACAGCTGCCAGTGGTGTTCTTCCTATCAATCTTTGATCCTGCAAAGTCAGAATCTGAATACCCCATTAGATCAAAACCTGAGTCTTTGGGATACCAAAGACCCAGATTCATGGTACCTTTCAGATACCGAAAAATGCGTTTAACCACAGCCAAATGATATTCTTTCGGATTGGCTTGGTAACGCGCACACAGGCAAGTAGCAAACATAATGTCTGGTCTACTGGCAGTAAGATAGAGAAGGGAGCCGATCATGCCTCGGTAGCTGGTGATATCCACAGATACACCATCCGGATCAGCATGGAGTTTCAAAGGTAGTGCCATGGGAGTTTTCATGGGGGAGGAGTTAAATTTGAACAAGAATGATATCATCTACATAAATTTGTACAAGAATAAGATTACCTGAGGTTTGCTTGATGAACAGAGTGTTTTCAATTTTACCTCTTGAATACTTATTCTTCAGGAGAAAGTCAGCCAAAGTGTCATACCAGGCACGAGGAGCCTGCTTTAGACCATAGAGAGCTTTGTCTAACTTGTACACATAGCCAGGATGGACTAGATCTTCAAAGCCAGGGGGTTGTTTCAAATATACTTCTTCAGCTAGCTCCCCATTCAGAAAGGCACTCTTGACATCCATCTGGAAGACTCTGAAGTTCTTGTAGGCAGCATGAGCAAGGAAGATTCTGATGGCTTCAAGTCTTGCAACTGGAGCAAATGTTTCATCATAGTCAATTCCTTCCTCTTACCTATAGCCTTATGCAACAAGATGGGCCTTGTTTCTGATCACTATGCCTTCTTCATCCATTTTGTTTCGAAAGACCCACTTGGTTCCTATGATGGTTTTTCTGGAAGGACGAGGAACCAATCTCCAGACTTTGTTCCTTTCGAACTAAGAAAGTTCGTCTTGCATGGCAGTGATCCAGCACAGATCAGCTAGAGCTTCGTCAACTTTCTTTGGTTCAATGAGGGAAAGGAAGTTCACATAGAGACAGATGTTTCCAATACCTCTTCTGGTCTGAACACCAGCTTGTTGATCACCGATGATTTGATCAATAGGGTGATCTTTTGTCCACTTTAAGGCTGGAGGTAAAGGAGGAGGGTAAGAAATTTGTAGAGGAGAGTTGGAAGGGATATTTTCAGGAGAGATGGATGGAAGATCGCCAGGTATAGGTGAGGAATGAATGTCATATTGAGAGACTGGGATGATTTGAAGTGTATTTTGAGGTTGGGTAGGCTGAGGATCATCCTCTTGATGAGAGGAGGGGTTGTGAGATATAGAAGGATCATTGTTTTGGTAGAGAGAAGTGGGAATTGTATAAGGAATGTCAGATGATGTTGAAAGAGGACCATCACCAACACAAGAAGATATCCAACGGTTCAATTCTTTATCATCACAAGAGAGTGATGATATCTTGAAGTCATCAAACTTGACATGGATGGACTCATCAATGCACTTTCCTTCTGAGGTTGTAGACTCTGAAGGCTTTGGAAGTGAGAGAATATCCCACGAAGATTCCTTCATCAACTTTGGGATCAAATTTTCCCAAATTTTCTCTGTCGTTGAGAATGTAACACACACACACCCAAAGACATGATGGAAGCTGATGTTAGGTTTTCTACCATAAAAGACTTCATAAGGAGTCTTATTATGTCTTTTCACAATGATGGACCTATTTTTGGTAAAGCATGTAGTGTTGCTTGCCTCAGCCCAAAAATAGGTAGGAAGGTGAGATTCACTCAACATGGATTGGGCAGCTTCACATAGCGTTCTGTTCTTTCTCTCCACTACACCGTTCTGTTGTGGAGTTCTGACGGTAGAGAAGTTCTGACAGATGTCCTTTTCATCGAAAAAGTCATCCAACATACTATTCTTGAATTCTGTTCCGTTGTCACTTCTTACAGATCTTACCAGCTGCCCATTCAGCACTTCAGACTTCTTGATGAACTTTATAATTTCTTCAGTTGTTTCACTCTTATACCTGAGAAAAAATACCCAAGTGTAACGAGTGTTGTAACACCCTGATTTCAAAATATATCGTTTCAAGTTAATTCGGAAATCGGTAATCTTAAGGGGAAAATAAGATATAAGAGTTTGGGCTTGAATCCTAGATTTCATAGTCTTGATGGACGGGGGATTCAATTACGAGTCCAACGGTTCTTTCCGGAGCAAAAATGGAGCTATAACGAAGAAGTTACGGCCAAAACAGTGAGCGAGAAGAAAACCAGACGAACAGTGGACTACGCGAGTTGTGCCGCGACTTAGGGCCAATCTCGCGACTTGAGAAGACACGGGCGACTTATGCCGCGACTTAAGGTCGCTGCATAACCCGCGACACTCACTGTCAGGTCTAAAACGCGATCTTCAGCTATCAAACCTCATTTTCCTCTCAACCAAACCCTAACACTCTCCCCTCTTCTCTCCCAAACCGAACCCCAAACCCCAAAATCGAACCCTAACCCATTTCTAGGGTTTTCCTCCTTAAACCACATGAATCTTCATCATCTATCTAGTTGAGATCATGAACCACCTTCATCTTCATCTTCTTCACCAAGTTCTTGGGGGTTTCGTCTAAACCTTTCACCATTTGAAGATTTGAAAGCTTATGGTTCGTTTTGGAGATCTATAAGTGTTTTGGTTGGTGATTCAAGCTATTGGTTGAGGTAATCTTCTCCTTCTTCAAGTATGGGAAATTAGGGTTTTTGGTATAAGATGAAAAATTCATGTAAATGTTTGGGGAACATTTCTAAAGGGGTTGATTATGATTATTTATAATTGGAAATGTGTGGATCTAGGTTTTGGAAGAATCGTGCTTATGGATTCAAGTTTCTTCAAGGAAGCTCTAAGTGGGGTAAAATCTAGATTTAGCCTAAATCTAGCAAGGTGAGTTCAAGTTGATTTGTGAAAATGTTGTACATGCCAAAATGTTTATTTTAAAGCATTTACGTGTTCTACATGAAATTATCAACTATTGAGTTATTTGATAACTTTTGATTATTTGAAGTGTTTAACTTATTAAACCTTGTAAAACACCACATTTGGGATTTTTGGGATATTTTGATAAATGTGTCACAAAGGATCATGTTTTGGTGATTTATTGCATAAATAGGTATTTGCTCAGAAATGCACTTTCAAGTGTTTGTCGGGTTTTATGCATCATTCATGAAATGAGATATTTTGAAAAGTACGAAGGTGTGAGTCCTTTGGTGTTGGGTCATTTCCAACTTTGGAGAACACTTTAGAAAACGATAGTCCTTTTTGGGTTTTGGGCCGAAGGCCAATTGTGATTTGAGAAACAAAGTTTTGGGAAAGATGAATTTTGGTTTATGTAATCACTTTGGCTCTCGTATTTTAGCCAAACGTTCATTATGCATTTGGGGCTTGGTTTACACTCAAATGAGTATTTGGAACATTTGTTCAGTTTTGGTAGCTCGTTAAGGAGCCTTGGACGTATGGTGTACTTAGTTGCATCTTATTTGAGAGTTACATGTTTTGAATGCGTTAGTTCATTCTTTTGAGTCATGTAACATTTTAGACTGTAATGCATTGGATCAATAGGCATATTAGTCAGTCGGTTGGTTTAGTAGGGACTTTATCCCCGTTGTGGGACTGGATGTTGTTATGGCTAGCGAGAGGACTCGAGGTAGATATCGTGGGTGGTTGAACTCGAAGACCGCGTAACCTTTATTGAGGGCTCGAGGTAGATATCGTGGGTGATTGAACTCGATGCCCGTTTGTAATCCAGTCTGGTTACTCATCGTGGAATTTAAGTGTCCGCATTTGAATTCTAGTGAGTGGTCCCCAAGTCATGTGGTTGATTATGTAAGCTTGCGTTGGTGTTCTGCAGAGCCGTATACGGAGCTAAGTCTTGCGGTGGTAGCTCGGATGAGCCGGATACATGGACTTGTGGCTTTGGTTGTGACACTCATTAGAGGTCGAGTAGACACTAGGATCAGTGGTGTCTTGCGGTGGTAGCTCAGAGGAGCCGTATACGGGGAACCATGGTCTTATGTGAAGCTCGAGAACATTGATATGTGGCTTAACTTTGTGTGCCTGCCACATTCGATGGAATTCGGGTATCCCCCGTCACCGAAAGGTGTTGTTTTTGGGTATTGAGTTTTATTATCCAAGTTTTCGGTGGTGTCTTGTGTAAATGGATATTATCCTTGATTTATGGGTCGAGTATTATGCCCCACCCGTGTTTTGGGTGTTTCGGGATGTAAAGTTTTAACCGTATTTTCATAAGTGGAGAGTTTGATTTCTATTCACGTTTTGAGTAAGTGTTGGATTGCATTACTTCATGAAATAACGTTTGACGTTGAGGCGTCCATTTATAAATTGCATAATATTGGAAACGGGTCGTCCTCACATTTAAAGCAAGTCATTTTAAAGGATCATGATTTAAGTTGCATTATTTCCGTTTAATGGTTTTTATAATCATGATGAAAACTCTTGAACTCACTAGGCGTTAGTCTAATCTTTTTATTTGTTGGCATGTGCAACAGGTTCCGGTTGGGAATAGCTCTAGTGACACTGTGTATAGAGGAGTGCTAGTCGTGTGCTCGAGAGGTGGTTATCTTAGTGAAGTCTTCCGCACTTGTTTCGGGAAGAGCAACTTGCGTTCGAGGATTAAGTAGCACCCGACTTGATTTAGTCTTCGTGTATTATTTGAGAGTTTGAATTTGTTTAAGATTAAATAGAAGTTTTATTTTGGAGATTTACCTTTTAATTGATGTATTATCGAAATTTTAATTAGTTGCTCTTACCAAATTTTGAGGGTGTTACAAGTGTATTCATCAATAATAACAATAATGTACCTTCTACCACCAAGGCTTGGGGTACTGACTGGTCCACACAGATCCATGTGGAGCATCTGAAGAGGCTGAGAGATAGAGAAGCATTGCTTGGACTTGAAGGAAGATTTTGTGAGTTTCCCTTTCTCACATGCAGCACACAACTTTTCTTTCACGAAGGATAACTTTGGCATGCCCGTAACAAGCTCTTGGTTTGAAAGGACATTCAAAGTCTTGAAGTTGAGGTGAGAGAGACGCTTGTGCCAGAGCCAACATCTTTTTGCAGAATTTTCAGAGACAAAACAGATGTTTGTTCCGAAGGATGAACTATGTCCCATGTCTATGACATAGACATTTTCTTTGCGGTAGCCAGAGAGTACCATTTCCATCTTTTTGTTGAAAATGATGCATGAAGATAATTCAAACATCACTTTGAACCCCAGATCACACAGCTGACTTATGCTTAGAAGATTGTGCATCAAGCCTTCAACATAAGCTACTTTATTAAAGGTGATGGAACCATTTGAGAGTGTTCCATAACCTTTAGTACTTCCTCTAGAGTAATCACCAAAGGTGACAGAAGGACCTTTGGTAGGCACGAAGTCAATAAGAAGAGATTTGTTGCCGGTCATATGTCTTGAGCACTCGCTGTCGAGATACCAGATTTGTTGGTGCCCTAGACCCTGCAATCACAAGGAAATCAGTTCTTTGGTACCCATTTGGAAATGGGTCCTTTTGAGTTAGAAGAAAAGGAAGAATCCTTGGAAGCATTTTTATCAAATCTTTCCATAGGACAATCCTTAGCAAGGTGAAAGGTAGTACCACAGTTATAACATTTTCTATAGATAAAAACTTTTTTGGAGCTTTGATCAGCTTCCTTGTGATGACTGGTCACATTGACTTTCATTGCCTTTGAGGAGAGAGAAGTGTCAAGAGGCTTAGGACCCAAGATACCTTTACTGGTCTTGGGATAGGAAGAGAAGAAGATTTCTTTGAGTTTTTCTTGGGAAATTTCTTTTTGGGAGGAAGGTCGGCAACCGATTTTCCTTTTTCGGAGGAATAGAATTTATTTGAAGAAGGCTGACGAACTTTGTAAGGTTTGGGTTTAGAAGAGGAAGGCTCATTTATTTTTAAGGAGGACTTACTTAGACACAAGAATGGGTTTAGGAGAGTCTTTTGAGTCTTGGGCTTCCTCATTTTCATGAGGAGAGTCAATGTTCTTAGCTTTGATGAACATTCCAAACTTGAGATCTTTAGAGAGGTCAGAAGAGTCCAAAGGTTCAGAGTTGTCATAGTTCTCTTCAGAAGATTCATAGAATGAGGGAAGAGAGAAAGGAGCATGGGTGTCAGAAGGAGGTTCAAGGTAAGATTTCCCGAAGCCTAGTCCAGACCTGTCATCACAAGGTATTTGATCCTGGAAAATCCTTTCTAAGTTTTTGGAGGAACTTGTCCACCTTTTCACAATTTCTTGCTCCTTTTTAGACCTTTTAAGAAGTTTATTTTTCTCTTTGGCAAGAGTGAAATTTATGGTTTTCAAATCTTCAAGCTCAGCCTTGATTTTGTCAAAATGTTTTAACTGAGAAAGACAAATTTGCAGTTGAGAAGAAAGAGATTTTATCTGAGCATTTGCCTTTTTCTTTGCGTCTTTGGCTTCATAGAAGTCAATGGTCAAAGAGTCAAAAGCTTCAATTTTCTCAACATCAGATAGAGAAAAGAATGGATGTACCTGAGTAGAAGAGGTGGAGCTCTCAGCAGTAACAAGAGCCATAGAGGTGGAAGAAGTTTCACAGTCATCAACATCATCTAGTTTAGCCATGAAACAAAGGTTGGCCATTTCCTTGTCACTTTCGGAAGTTGGTTCATCTGCCCAATCATGAGATTCAGCAAGAAGACCTTTTCCTTTGTTGGCTAGAAAAACATTTCTTTCCTTCTCTCTTTTGTATTTGGCCTTGTACTTTTTAGCACGGTCAAAGTTTGAAGAAACAGACGAGTTTGACTTTTGAAAAAAAGGTTTGTAGGAATCAGACTTGGTTCTGACAGACCTAGAGTAGGTACGGTTAGAGGAGGGCAGTCTAGATTTATCAGAGGACCTGCTTCTGCATTCAGAAGCAAAGTGTCCCTTCCTCCCACACCTGTAGCATTCCTCATTAGATTTGTCAGTGGGAGTGTCTTTGGAAAGAGTAGAAGATGTTTTTCTAGAAAACCTGGATTTTCCAGAAGAGAAACGAGGTTTGCCTTTTGAAAAACCTGCCAGCATGGCAACACCATCTGACAGCTGAGCTACAGAGGTCTCTTCTTCTTCATCATCAGCCTCACTAAGATAGGCTTCTGAAGGGTCATTGGGGACCTCTTGACTATTGTTGTCAGAATCAGAGGGATAGGTGATCCTAGGAACACACACAATATTTTTGGAATAATCACTGACAAGAGCTAGAGAAGAGCCTTTGATGTCTTTTGTGATAGACTTCCTAAGCAGTTTAGTTTGCTCATAGTTAAATAGAATGCCATACAAGGCAGTGAGAGGCATGGAGTTAAGATCCTTGGTAGATTTGATACAAGTACAGATGTTTTCCCAAAACTCAGGAAGATAATCCATAAACTTGCACAAAACTTCCTCATTATCATAGATGCGACCCACAAGTTTAAGATCATTGAGAAGACTGACGATTGTAGTAGTCTGAGAGAGATTCACTATTTTCATGAAAAAAGAGTTCATACCTTCTTACAAGAGCAATCTTTCTGCTCTTTTTTCACCTCAGAGGTACCTTCATAGAGAACACACAGAGTGGACCACATTTCTTTAGCATTTGATAAGTTGACAAGGGAGTGGTAGACCTCATCAGGCAGAGAAAGGGCAATGATGGCTCTGACTTTAGTATCAAGAGCTATAAGACGTATGTCTTCATCATTATATTTACTGGGATCCTTTACAATGTATCTCCCATTTGTTGAAGTTCTTTCTTCCTCAGAAGAGTCCTCATCAGCATTTCCCTTATCTGCCTTTTTGGCATTGTACCGGTCCCAAACCCTAGGAATAAAAGGACCTTCATGTAAGATAGTAGGATATCTGCTGTCAACTCCTTATAAGAAGAGTATCATACAACTTTTCCACAAGAAGAAGCTATTGGGGTTAAACTTTGGTGGTTTGGCTATAGAGCCATTGTCGTATGAAATAGCAGTGGTGTTTTGTGAAGAAGTATTGTTTAAAGAAGAAGAAGAAGAAGAAGAGGATGCCATTGCGGATCTTAGTTTATTGAGTTAAACTGAACCGCTCTGATACCACTTGTTGGTCCCAAATAGCAGTAAGTAAATAAGAAAAGTATTGTAGAAGGGGGGGTTGAATACAATACACACAGTTTTCACTTAATTTAATTCTTATTGATTTGAAATCAAGAATTACACATAGAAAACTTTTGATTGTTGCGGAAGAGAACAGATGAATCTGCTCAAATAATCTAACACTAAGAGAAATGAAGAACAATTGTAAAACACTTAGAAAACAATAAGAACTTCGTAGAGAGGAGAAATCCAGTCACTTAGAGAACTTGAAGGTTGTGGAACTGGTGATCTTGCATGTTGAACCATCCTCCATATTTATAGTGCCTTATGCATTAAATGCAAAGGATACTTGTCATCTTGGTATTGGATACCAAATATCTTCTTGCAGCAATAAGATCTTGATGTGAAGCAAAGTAGACTACATATCCTTTTTATGATATTTTGGAGAAGGTCTCCATCAATGCAAGATATCACAAATATACTTTGTCAGAAAAGTACAATGTGTAAGAGAGATCTTCGTGCTTTGAAGATTAAGAATCTTCGGCTCCTGAAGATTGAGAAATCTTCGGCTTCCTCCGAATAGGTCTTCGGCTTCCGAAGACATCTTCGGCTTCCGAAGACATCTTCGGCTTCCGAAGATGTCTTCCGCTTCCGAAGAGGTCTTCGTCTCCTGAAGACTGAGAGGTCTTCGTCTCCTGAAGACTGAGAGGTCTTCGGCTCCTGAAGACTGAGAGGTCTTCGGCTCCAAAAGACTGAGAGGTCTTCAGCTTCCGAAGAGGTCTTCGGCTTCCGAAGAGGTCTTCGGCTCCTGAAGACTTGAGATCGGCACTGTCCTGGCCAATGGTGTTGATCAAGTAGGCATACTTAGCTTTAGGCTGAGGAGTCTATCTTCAATCCGCTTTGAGAGATATTCTCCTTCTTTGTCTTCTTCGGCTGATCTTCGACTTCACCGAACATTTGTATAGAAACCAAGCTGCTAAAAGAACCTTAAAATATTCTAAGTATGATAATATAAAATGGAAGATCGGGAGGTCATCTTCAAATCTTCATATGACCCAACAACTGTTCACTTCATTTCGCGCTAACAAGGTTATGCGCGTTTCAAGTTCGCGCAGATCGAAGGATGCGCATTTGTGGTTCGCGTTAGAAGGGATGTGCGCATTTTTGAGCTTCTCGCAGATAAGACTTGCACATTTTTCGATGTGCGTGTTCTTCAGATGAATGTTGCGCGTATTCTGGATCTTGCGTGTTCTTCAGTTTTATTCACGATTCGACCCAAAATCTTCAAAACCTGCAATTGACACATGACAATGCACATATATGGCCGAAATAACAACTAGAACATATTTCTAATGAAAGATTTTGATTAAAAACATCAAAGATTGAGAAAATCGATCAATCACAGTTCGACATTTTCAAAAACCGAAAACTACAAAAATTCGAAATTGGATGTGATTCGGTTCGAATTTCGTGATACGATCTATACAAGAAATGTTCTAAAACACAAATCGAACACTATGGTTCCATTTTCTTTCCTCAAAAATGATTTTTCAAAATTTTTTTTGAATGAAACAGTAAAATCTCAATGCGTGTTCTTCATGAAATCAAAAATCGATCAAATTCAAGTTTTTCAAATCATCTGAATAGTTTTTGGTCTGCTCTGATACCAATTGAAAAAGTATTTTTCCCTTATTCAAGCACAATTCAACAATCAAGATTTGACAATTTCAGTTCTAGAGAGAGTAGAGAGAGAAACAGTCACAATGTCATTGATGTTACAATATTCAAGTACAAATAACTCTTACAACACACAATACTATTTATACCTACAACTAAAACTCTCAAGGAACTAAACACTCACAATGTAGAAACTCTCATAGACTTGACATTGACTTTACAGACTTTGACTTTCTTTGACTTTACAAGACCTTGACTTTTCACATTAAATCTTGGATACAATTTATACACTAACAGACCATACCTACTTTAACATTACAAAACCTTGACTTTTCTCATTAAATCTTGGATACAATTTATACACTAACACCCTCCATTTCTAAGCTTCTTTATGTGTTATAATCACACCATGGATGATTTCCTAGTATTATGTTTCTCCATTTTCGGTTTGGATGACTTTGGGAAAGTTAGGTCAAAATTAGGGTTTTGGCCAATTTTGGGGACTTTGATATATGATGTTTGGGGATCAATTTTAAATGGCTGGTTATGTATATTTATGGTTGGAAACTTGTGGATTTAGGTTTTGAAGATCCGATTGGTGGATTCAAATTTCTTCAAGGAAGCTCATTTGGGGTAATATCTAGATTTAGCCTAAATTTAGTAAGGTGAGTTCAAGTTGATTTGTGAAAACGGTGTACATGCCAAAATGTTTATTTTAAAGTGTTTATATGTTTTACATTAAATTATTAACTGTTGAGTTATTTGGCGAATCTTGATTATTTGAAGTGTTTGGTTTTATAAACGTTGTAAAACACCCACGTTTGGGATTTTGAGCATCTTGACAAATAAATCATACGAATTGGTATTTTAATGATTTATTTTATGAAGTAGAGTTTTGAGTATAAGTGCATTTTATTGTGTATTATTGGATAAGTGTTTGATTTTGTGTTATAGGACGTTTTGAAGGAATAAATGATATGAACTCACTTGGAAAACGATTTGTCCCAATCTAAACTATGTTGAAGTTAATTATATGTTTTGGAGTATGGGTTTACATAAGTGTGGGTTGTTTACGTTTGATTTCATTTTATGATTTTCAACATTGGGTCTTTGGATTTGTTGAGCTTATAGCTCGATTTGGATTTTGTTGGGTTTTGAGGATACTTGTGTGCTTTTAATAGCTCAATGTAGAGCATTTGGTTATAACTTGCATTTACTGCATCTTATTTGAGAATTACATGTTGGAATGCGCTAGTTCATTCGTTTTGAGTCATGTAATGTTTTAGTTAGTGCAATGGATCCATAGGCACGATGTTCTTTTGTCCCGTTTTGGACAAGTTCACCACTTTGGCACGGAATACGCATCGGGTCACCATGGTAAGTAAGGTGTGGACCTATACGGTCGGACAACGTCCCATGGGCAGTAAGGTGTAATTCCCTTGTGCATAAGTTCCCGTTTTGGAACTGGGTTCCCCTGTTTTGGAACTCTCAATAATAGACCTAAAGGGGTTGAATTGATGTTTTCGAGCAATAGACTTAGAGGAGTTGAGTTCGGTATGTCTTAGGAGTATAACCCATATGTTCTGGTTTCCTGCATAGTTATGTGACCTACTTTTGTATTTCGTCACATACCATGTATTCGGGTCTCCCCCGTCATCGTAAGGTGTTGTTTTGGTCATGGAGTTTTATAATCCATGTTTTCGGTGACGTTTTGAGTATGGATTGCTATCCATGTTTTTGGGTTTTACATACTGAACTTTATCCATGTCTTTGGAGTATTTTGGATGATAGAGTTATCCACGTTTTCAGTATTTTATTAATAAAGTGTCAGTTTTGTATTATGTGAGTTTTGGGTTTGGATTTATTTTCGGAGGAGCGTTTTGTTCTATGGTTTTAATCACGAAAATGGTTAATGTTGAAAAAGAAATTGTTTTCAGATTAATGTATTTCGTTTTGGTTGCTATCAAATTAAATGTATTTCATTTTGGAAATCACGATTTAAATAACATCATTAAAGTTATTGCTTTATATATATCTATGGAAAACTCTTGAGCTCACTACGCGTTAAGCCTAACGTTTTTATTTGTCAGCATGTGCATCAGGTTTCAGTTTGGGAAATGTATCTAGCAATACTATGAAGAGATGAACACTAGATTTACTCGAGGGTAAGTAGTTTGGTGAAGTCTTCCTTATTTGGAGATAGTGACTGTTATTGGGTTTTAGTAACATCCGTACTTATTATAGATCGTGTGTAAGGATTGAAATGCGTTAATTGAGGTTAAACCTTAAATTGTTGTTGTAGATGATTCTGTTATTGATGTATTTAGGAAATTTTAAATTAGTTGTTATTTCCATATTTGAGGGTGTTACAAGTTGGTATCAGAGTTTAAGTTCGAGAGAATTAGGTGTTGATTTTGGATGCCTAGACTCGAATTAGCGTTATTTTAAGTGATTGAAAGTGAAGTTGCACTAATAGGCACTTTAAGATTGGATGATTCGAGGTGGTTGAAGTCACTAGGAACGGGAAACACGTCGAGGGTAACAAGGATGATCATGTACAATACGTTCATAATTGCACCTGACCAATGTTATAGTGAACCTACGAGTTACATGTGTATACTTGGACTACTGGGATGTGACAACCGTTGGGGTAGTGAAGAAGTTTCTAAGTGGGTAGCCGTTAGATATGACGGATGATTTGAGTGTTCGTTACTTGGAGTGACAATAAGCATGGTGATCGCATTAAGTGGACCATTTCGGGTCGGAATGATTGGTTGGATTAGAAACACAGACTTTTAGAACCAACGTTATTCGAGGAGAGTTGTAAGGTGAACCTATAAAATCCTCGATTATTGCCTTAAGATGTTTGAGAATCCGAATTACGATAGTGTGACTAAGAATTTGAGCAACGTGGTTTCGAGATGTCGAGTGCCGACCAAATTCATGCACATAATTTATTTCAAAAAGAAAGTGCATCATTAATTTCTCATATTTCCCAAATCCTAACGTGGGTCATATTACGAAATTTTGGAAAAGAAAATGTTTAGCTCGCACCAGATTTTAAAACCATGAGTTTGATCATGCATGAAAATTGTTTTATTGCATGTGGTCGCAAATTTTCATTAGAAATCTCTTCATCCCCTTTTCTAGTCTAACACTATTTTCGGATGTTGTAATATCAATGTTTTAATGTTATTTGGAGTATGGGGCAAGTAACTGCGATATTTTAACCTTGACATTGGATCTCCTCCACATATGTTAAGGTTTTAAAGGAAAAGGTATTCTCATGTTTTTGCGTTTGAGTTTATGGAGAATTATAGTCTGTGCAAGTTTTGTTGAGTTTTATAGAGTGTTATTTTAAGACGTTTTTCAACGCGTGAGTGAACTTTAAATGCTTAAGTTTTGATTTTGTTGCATGTAAATTATGAATTTACTGAGCGTCATTTCTTATACAAGTTTTGTTGAAATGTGTCACTTTATATCACGTTGCGACAAAAAGGGAACCCTTGGAATCATGGCATTTAAGTCGTAACTTCGTTTTATCCTTTTATTTTGGGAACGAAGGTTTTGGCATCACTATGTTTTATGAAAATTTTAGTTGGGTCTTATGAGGTTTCATTTATGACATTTTGCGTTGCATAGATGAATTTTAAAAACGCGTATACCGAACCATTGTGTACATTAACTTTCGGATTGTTGTTTAACGTTATTGTCTTATGCGGGTTTTGCACGTGTCTACAAGACGTCTTGAGAGTCTTCATATTGCATAGTTGCGCTTTTGGGGTTTATAAATGAGTATTTCGTGTTAGACTTTGCTTCGAACATATCAGGTCAAAGGACGTTTTTATCCGTGCGGCTAACAGTTTGAAGTCGATTTAAATTATTTCACGTATGATTAAATCGCATGCATCTATATCTTACTAAGTTTTGGCAAATAGATTGATGTATGCTAGTCACGTTGGGAAATGTTATTTCATGTCATTATTCGGGTAAATGAGAAATTCTTGGAACTTGATTACACGAGTTTTCCCTTTGAGAGTTTTGTACAAACGCCCGTTATAAACTGTTTTAGCATGTAAAACCACCTTAGTCATGTTGTAAATTGATGCGTATTAGGACTAAAGTGGTCCATTTGAAAATTCTGTTGTGCATCTCTAATTATTGCCATTATTAGCTAGAATAATAATTAAACGGTTTTCGAAATGGTTTTATGTGTATGTGTCGATAGTGACCACTTTGCACACCTACCGAGTAAACGGAAGTAGATTTTATTTGTACGTTTCTAAAGCTTTTACACTTAGAAATTTTATAAAAATTTCAAATTGGCATAGTAATTGAAAAACCTTGAACTCATTAGAGTTGTAGATTTGAACCCCTTCCATGAAAGGAGTTGTAATCAGGACTAGAGGAGTCCTTGGAAAATGAAGCGTCAGATTAACCGATCTGTGGTCAGATTCGAATTTTGAATTTCAGTTTATGAATTAGTACTCGCACACATGATTGAAGTCGTAGATTTATGTATTCTCCCAGATATTTAAGTAGTGATCTTTTTGTTTTGGTAAATCCTCGGATATGGATATGTCCACCTTATAAGATAAGGAAATGGAGGTTTGGGCCTTCACTACCTTACAGATAGCTATAGGTCCAAATGTTATTTCTGAAATCGATTTTCAAAAGACAACCGCAGGGATTTGTAAAAGACTTGAGAATCTTTATCTCAAGAAAACTTTGACTAACCGACTATTATTGATGAGGTCAAGCCTGTTCTTCAAAATGAAGGAAGGCACTACCATTCAAGCCCACATGATTGAATTCAAAGACATCATCATGAAGTTGAAGGCAACAGATTCTATTTTTGCCACAGATAATGAGGCACTCGCCTTGATTCTGTTGTATTCACTTCCCAAGAAATATTCCCAGTTCACTAACAATTTTATTTATGGAAGAGATTCCATTTTTTTGTCTGACGTGAAAGCATGGATGATCTGTGAAGAACAGAGAATTCAGATGAAAATCGGTAACAGTTCGCGGGAGAACAATCACAACAGTCAAGGTCTATTTGCTGAAAGAGACCAAGACGATCAGCTCAGGGGAAGAACTCATGGCCATTCCCAATCTCGTAAACCTAGTCATCGTGAGAAATCTAAGCAACGTGGCAATTGTAATTATTGTCACAAACCAGGTCGTTGGGTCAGAGATTATCCGAATTTGAAAAACAAGGACAAGAACAAAGCAGGATCTTCAGCAGCTGCAACCGAAAGAGATACAGGCTTCTCAGCAACGGTTACTGCACCGCAAGGCGACAGGCGTTGGGTGTTGGATACCGGAGCTTCGTGCCATATGACACCATTTCGGGATTGTTTCACTACTTTCGAGGAGTTCGAAGGTAACCATATTTATATGGGAAACAATATATCGTGTGTCACTCGGGGCATCAGTTCGATCAGAATCAAAATGTTTGACGGCAATATTCGAACTTTATCAAATGTTAAATTTGTATCGTCTATGACTCGTTCTTTGGTTTCTGTTGGACAACTGTCCAAACTTGGATGTAAGATTCGGATTGAGAATGAGAGTATGCGTATCTCCAAAGGGAACTTTGTTGTGATGAAAGGTGAGCAGGCAGAAAATAACATATTTCATCTGGTAGGCGAGACAGTCAGTTCTGATGCGTGTGTATCGGATAGTTCGAGAAACTTAGATGCTACTCGTTTGTGGCATCTTAGACTAGGGCATACTTCAGAGAAGAATTTGGAGATTCTGCACAAGTGGAAACTCATTGCAGTTGACACGCCTACGAGTCTGGACTTTTGTTCAGAATGTGTCTCGGGTAAACAGACGCGTGTTTCTTTTGGTGTTGGAAAACACAACACCAAAGGAATCCTCGATTACGTTCATACAAACGTTTGTGGACTATCTTCGACACAATCTTTAAGTGGAGGTAAGTACTATGTTACTTTTATTGATGATTTCTCGCACAAACTTTGGGTATATGTGATTAAGTTAAAGTCAGATGTTTTTGAAATATTCAAAACTTGGTTAGCACTAGTCGAATTCGAGACTGGTAAAAATTTAAAAGTGCTTAGATCTGACAATGGTGGTGAATACACTAGTGGTAACTTTAAAGACTTTTGTTCATGTAGAGGTATTCACCGACACGACACCACACCTGGCGATCCGCAATCAAACGGAGTCACCGAGCGGATGAATATGACTTTGTTAGAAAAAGTCCGATGTATGTTATCTGGTTTCACTAAAAAAATTTGGGCTGAAACACTTCATACTGATGTACACATTGTGAATCGGTTACTGTGTTCAGCCATTAGGGGGAAAATTCCGGAAGAAATTTGGAGGGGTATGTAATATCCATATCTGAAATTTTTGTTAATTTTGGAAGTTGGGTGAAAAGTGTAACGAGAATCAAAGTGCAAGGGGGTTATTTGAAAATGTTGGTTTTTATCTCATAAATATCAGATGAATGAGATTTATATCTCATTCTGATATTTTGATAAACCGACCTTAGTTTCAAAGAGTGAAAGAGAGAAAGCAAGAAGCAGAGAAGAAAAGAGAAGGAGATTTTTGAAATCATCCGTTTTTGTCAAATAGAGGTATGTTTTTAGCTTCATACTTCTATCTGCATGTTATAGTCGGTAAATAGTCTTGTTAATCAAGCTTTTAACCGTATATTTTATCGATTTAAGGATCAAAAGTTTTCTGGGTTTGAAACTGTAATAAGCCGACTTATGTTCTTGATTAGACCGGGAAGATGAGGTATCGGTCTTAAGCTTTATACCGATATAGTGTTTAAGACCGGAAGATGATGTATCGGTCAAATGCTTTAGACCGATATGGTAAGGACCGGATGGGATTCGACCGGCATGTTGTATAAGACCGGGAATGATTCGACCGACATGTTGTTTAAGACCGGGGATGATTCGACCGGTAGGTTGTAAATGACCGATAGAAGTTCGACCGGTATTATGGTTTGACCAGTGTTATTCGGTCTATGTGTTCGACCGATATTTTTATAATTGGTTCAAGAGGTTTTTAATCAGATTGGTTTTGACAGGGTTAAAAACTGTAGATTTCAATTGGTGAGTCTTTTGAAAGAAAGAGTGTTAGTTGCAAGTTAGCTTACCTTTGTTTTAATACCATCGTAGGTGGTGTTAATCGATAGAAGTCAGAGTTTAATTCCGAAGAATTAAAGGTGAGTCTTTCAAACTAAATCTTTTATGATTTGAGCAGTTATTTAATAAATGTGGGTTTTATATACTGCGCATTTATTGTATTGAAAGTTATGCAGATTTATTTCAAAAGTTTGACTTAATCAGTTTGGCATGTTTATGCTCAGGTATATAAACTCGTTTTATATACAGTCAGGACTAGGTGTATGCATACATTTGAGTCAGAAGTTTGACCTAAGTCGGGAAGTGTGACCCGCCTGCTCGTTCCGGGGAGTGTGGCCCGTTTATGCCATTAGGGTGTGTCCCTAAAATAAGGCAGTGCGAGACAGACATACCGTCTTTGACGGGAATGTTGGTCAGTAGTTTAAAGTACGCTTGCGAGCGTAGAAAGTGGTCAGTGATAGCCAATAGATTTAATTATGCCTGTGAAGCATAAAGTGTTTTAAAGTGTGATTTAAAGAGCAAGTTATGTATTGAGGTATACAGTTTTGTTTAAATGTTTTAATTAATATTTGAACTGTTGTAGTAGTGATTGGAGGGGACTCACTAGACTTTTGGTCTAACCCTCGCTATTTCGAAATTTTAATCCTGTTTCAGGTTATCGAAAAGTATCAGATAAAGGTAAAGAGAAGATTTGAGCTTTAAGAAGGAGATAGAAGACTTCCTGCAATAGTTATCTTTTTGAGACTCAGTTGTGTAATAGCTGATAGTTAAGAACCATGTACTCTGTAAAGTAAGCTTGAGACAATATTTAGTAATGAATGTTATTTTATTATATATAAATGTTCAGGTTGTTACAATTGGTATCAGAGCATTAGTTTAAGAGATCTAGGTGACCAGATGGGCCTAGACTTAAACTGAGATAGTAAAAGCACAACTGAGTAGTAGGAAGACCGTAAGAAGATAACATTAAGGTAGTAAGGACTAGCATGTAAGGTAAATTTGGAATTCCATCTGGCCAGTGTAATTGTGAATTTACAAGTACATGCTTTTGCTTAAACTGCCGTAATGTGTAGCATGTTAGATTGAATATCTTATGTTTATTCTTATCAGAGAGAGATAAGTATGTCTGAGCGAGTGACCAGGAGTAGATCTATAGTGAACCCAGAAATGGAGCCAGAGAATGAAGTCATTGCCGAAGAGCAAATGGCTAATGTCAACCCGACTGCTATCCAAGTAAAGAGTCGAGGTCGACCTAAAGGTAAGACAGTTCAGAAAACAACTACTCGGGTAGGAGTTTCCAATGTAGGAACTCGAGGTGGGAAGACGAGTCGTGGTATTCGTCAGAATGAAAGTGTAGAATTAAGAGATGAGCAAGAAACTTCTCATCAAGAAAGTTCGGCTTCTGTGAGGGGTCGAAAACAGACGGGAAACCGTGGTAGAGGTAGAACGCAAGGTTTTGTTACGCAAGAAACCTTTACTGCAGAAATGGGAAAGTTACAAGAAACGTTGAATGCTTTGTTGGCTCAGCGTACTAATGAAGTTTCTTCAAGTAAAGAAAAGAGTGAAGATAAAGTAGTGACTGAGGTAACAGAATCACCAGTAACTGGAATGGGTAGTCATCCTCAGTCAGGTCCTATTGTGTCAGTTAAAGCAGTAACAGGAAAAGGATGTAGTTTTAAGGAGTTTGCTGCTTGCAAGCCTCCTACATATAAAGGGGAATGTGATCCTGTAGTAGCGTTAAGATGGGTAAAATGTATGGAGTTAGCATTTGATACTAGTAAGTGTGCTGAAGAAGATAAAGTAGTCTATGCTTTGTCAATGCTGAAAGATGAAGCGGTAATGTGGTGGGATGTGGAATCCGGAGGTCAAAGTTCTACTGTAGCTAAAGAATTGGTTTGGGGTGATTTTGTAAAAAGATTTAAAGCACAGTTTTGTCCTTTGGCGGCAGTTAAAAAGCTGGAAGAAGAATTTATGGGTTTAGAGCAGAAAGGAATGTCAGTTCGAGAATATGCTACAAAGTTTATTGAAAAGTCTAGATTTGCAGGAATTTATGTACCGAATGAAGAAAGACGAGTAGAACGTTTCGTCTTTGGATTAAGAAGTGATATTCGGGATTAAGACGAGTAGAACGTTTCGTCTTCGATGAGTCGATTATGTTCAAGTCTAATCATAATCGATAGCCCGCTCCAGAACCGGAAATTATCTTTTCTATTTCTCCAACAGCCGATGGAGATGAGATAATTGTCAGTCCTATTGTACCCAGCTCATCTGCTCGTGGTTTTACTTTGGGATCAGAATCTGAAGAAGATGTTAGTCCACCAGAGAAATCTAATTGTGATCCAGTTAGTTCAGTTCTGGAAGAAATTATGAATGATGGTGGAGGTCAAGGCGATACAATTCCAGTATCAGTACCTACGAGGCAGAGCCAGAGAACTATTCGTCCTTCTAATAGGTATGGTGATTGGGATTTTGCAAATATGAGTTTTACTGACCAGCTTGAGTATGCTTTGCATGTTGTACATGATGAACCATTTAACTATTTGGAGGCCCTAGCTTCGAGTCACTGTGATAAGTGGTTAGGAGCTATGCATGACGAAATGGAAGCTCTATCTAAAAATAACACTTGGGAAGCTTTGTCCATTACCAAAAGGCAGTCGTGCAATTGGTTGCAAATAGGTGTATAATGTCAAAGACGATAACCATTATAAAGCTCGTCTGGTTGCGAAAGGTTTTACACAGTGGAAGGGTATCGAGCATGACGATATCTTCGCGCCTGTGGTTCGACACACATCTATCTGGGTCCTTCTGGCCCTTGTGGCAATTCACGACCTGGAGCTCGAACAGTTAGATGTGAAAACAACTTTTTTGCACGGAGATCTTGAGGAAACCATCTATAAGAAGCAACCAGAAGGTTTCATCTCCGACAACAAACCCGATTGGGTCTGTAAATTGAATAAGTCCCTCTATGGACTTAAACAGTCGCCTCGACAGTGGTACAAGAAGTTTGATTTTTTATGCTCTCGTTGGGTTTTGAGCTCAGTGAGAAAGACGCTTGTGTCTATCATAGATCAAGCGGTGGCATTTCTATTTATCTATTTCTTTATGTTGATGACATGCTAATAGCTTGCAAGGATCATTCTGAAATCAACCGTTTGAAAGATAGGTTGAAATCAGAATTTGAAATGAAAGATCTCGGTGAAGCTCGTGTTATTCTCAGCATGGAAATTGTTTGGGACAGAAAGTCTCGTACTCTCAGGTTAACACAAAAGGGCTATATTCAGAAGATTCTGAAGCGGTTTAATCTTGATGGAGCAAAGTCGACATCCACACCACTTCCAAGACACATCAAGATTACAAAAGACGATTGTCCGGTAGACGATATTGGAAAGGCTGAGATGGCAAAGATTCCGTTTTCCAGTGCAATCGGGAACCTCATGTATGCTAAGGTATGCACTCGTCCAGATCTTGCACATTCCGTTGGAGTGATTAGTCGGTTTCTATCGAACCCGGATAAGTCACATTGGGTTGCAGTGAAAACTATATTTTGTTACTTGAAAGGTACGGAAACTCATGGCCTCATTTATGGTATGCAAAACAATTGTGATATTCTTGGTTACTGCGGTTCAGATTACGCAGGTGATCGTGTCAGTTGGAAATCCATTTCTGGTTAAGTTTTTACATTAGGTGGAACAACTGTCAGTTGGAAATCTCGATTACAGTTTGTTGTTGCATCATCGACTACCGAAGCTGAACTTATTACAACGTTCGAGTCTGCTAAAGAAGAAGTTCATTTACAGGAACTCTTGTTTGGTTTGGACCTGAAGCAGACTACTGTCCGTATTAATTGTGATAGCCAGAGTGCTATTCACTTGGCTACAAATTTGGCGTTCAGCTCTTGAACGAAGCACATTAATGTGTGTGATGCATTCTGGTAGCTTTGCACGACGCAAAGGTTGTGTATTTGAAGAAAATATTATCAGAAGATAATGTTGCCGATATTTTCACCAAGTCGTTACCGCCATCCGCGTTCAAGCATTGCTCGAATTTGATACAACTCAGATTGTGTTAGTGTCGTTTGGCACTTTATAGGAGAGATGAGAATATTGCTACAGATGACATAGCGACATCTTTGGGGAGTTATTACTTGGTACGTGTTTTCAGGTTGCTTAACTCGTTCGTATGTTGAGATTGCTAACTTGATGAATTTTGCTTTTGATTTTGATGGGTGATGGCCGAGCCGAAGCTCGTCACGGTCAAAATGCATTATGTTACCTTGTGTCAATCTCTATCAGATATTTTTCTGTATTAGGGGGATTGGTTCATGCTTTGGTTTCGTCAGGTGATTTGCACATCATGGTGGAGTGTTGAAAAACTTAAATCAGATAAGTTTTATTGGTGCTATGCAATTCACCAAGCACAATGTACAAGTGCATGATGCATAATATTCTTTTTTTTTTGCATGGGAAATATGGAAGACAACTTGGATGACAACTTGAATCCATCCATCCATCCATCCATCCATACATACATACATACATACATACATACATGGTACATGGGAAGACATGAAAGGATGATTACCAGTGTACCTCATGCCTTCTTTCATAAGCATTGCCAACCCATACCCCACTTGCTCCTTCCTTCATTCTTTTTGTCTTATTCCTTTTACATCCCTATATATATGCATGCCAACATAGTGCATGAAATCATCAGTAAAAAAAAGAAGACTTACCTTTAGTTTTCTTCTTCTTCTTCCTTGCTCCTTGTTGATATATATATATATATACACATATATAAATATATCTCATTGATATATATATATATATATATATCTTGTTTTGGAGGAACATTTAGGTAGCTGATTTGTTGATCCAAGGATCTCGTAAACACGTTGTAATTTCTCCCGGTTGGTAATATAAAGATCTTTCTCTCGCCGTGGATGTACACTATCACACTGATAGTGGAACCACGTTAAATCTTGTTGTCTCAATTTATTTGTTGTTCCGTTATATTTTATCGTATATTCGATAACTGCTATATTTATATCTGTGGATCGGTATGAATCATTATACCAAAATATACAATATTTAGATCTCGTTATTCCGCATTTGTTGTATTGGGTCAGTTGTACGTGATTTATTGTTATCACTTTTGGGACCGTAAATCACTTGAAATACGATATTGTAACTACCACCGACCCTTACAGGATGAAGAGTCTTACCCATTAAGTGAGAGTGACAACTCTTACTCGGGTAAGAGCTTACTAGGATTGTTGTATACGATACCATTGTGATGATTACAATCTTACCTGGTAAAGTAAGAGTACTTGTGATCAAATCCTCTTTTACATTTTATTGTTTATATCATTAGTTAATCATTAATAATTTTTATTTTTCTTCCTACCGATCAATTTTTTGTTTTTAAAAACTTCGTATTTATCATTACTTTTTATTATTTACAATTATATTGTCAGAGACATTCTATGAATACATCAAATAAACCACAAGGGTTGTACATATTGGTTAAGGCTTTGGGGGATGTAGTGGAATATCTCATCTGTTCAGGGTATGAATCCAGGCGTACACAACAATTGTGACTACTGAGGTTCAATCAGGACTAATGTCTTACAATTATAATTTACCAAAGGATTAGTCTAGGTATAGCCTAAGACACACTTCCCCCAAAAAAATGAATACATCAAATAAACTAAATCAATGTTGATGTTATTGTATACAATCCAAAAAGATCATTACACAAAATCCAAGATCCATGTGGAAACAAGACATAAGGTTATGCTTTGGATTTACGTATTATTAGCTAAATTTCACCGTTTCAATTATTAAAGTGTCACTTTCGTGCAGTCGTGCTACATCATTAATGTAACACCCTAAAAATAGGGATAACAAAAATCCGAAAACGGACATGTGGTATACTAAACTTTCCATAGCAAGAGCCTCCCAAAAATGGGGAAATATTTAAACATGTTTAATTACAGTTGTAATATAACGGAAAATAGACAACAACCAACTAATCTAGTTTCTATTTCAGAAAGAAGATTACAAAAAGGGTGTCATCTATAGACCCAAAAAATGCCTTAACAAAAAGTGCTCTCAAAAGCACCTTCCCCAAGTTCTCACCCAAGCGCATCTAAAACTGCTTTTGAACGACACCACTAGAACCTGAGATACACATCGACACCACACAAGTGTTAGTCCAAAAATCCTAGTGAGTTTGCACAAGAAATAACATATAAAATCAAATACAATTCTTATCAGCAGTTAACCAAATTTTCATTAAATGTGGAGTCAATAGGGGAGACCCATAGCACCAATCAAGTTTCACCCAAATAGTCGATATACCTTGATGCCAACTACTAAGAGAGACATCCGAAAGGCCCGGCACATCCGAGGACTACAACCATGGCATTACCCCGAATGGCGGAGGTCTAGGCACATACCATTACAGTGGCACCCAAGACTACATTCTCCTAGTGTCTACTGACTTGGTTCGTCCAACATAATTATAAGAGGTCTCAAGGCACATTATAACCAAGAATAACTCAATACCAACCATGGGTTACTATCTCGAACAACATAAGGTCCGAAATAAGACTAGCATGACCACACTTTTAACCATATAGTGGTGATAACACCAAATAGTGACTCAAGTAAGAATCATCATAACAACAATATATGTATTCCATTAAATCATGGCAAGTTTCATATAAACATATTTTCATAGGAAACCCTAAGCATTCAAACATTAAGAATGAGCATTTCCCAAGTTAATATGCAAGATAATAACAAGTAGAAGTTCATGATGTGTATCTAGTTTTAACAAAGGTTTAGAAACTCACAATCTAGGTTTTGGATTAAAACCTAGAAAATAGAAACCCTAGAAGTTGCAAATGGATGTTTTGATGGAGAAGAGTGAGAATCTTGAAGAACACTCCAAATACTAGCCTTGAATGAAGCTTTAATGATCAAATCAATGGGTTTACTAACCAAACCCTAGCAATAAATGAGACAAGTGTTGAATGCCCCAAAAGGAGCTCTCCCGTTTTTTCTAAAGTGAAATGTCATAAATTAGGGTTTGATTCAAAGATAAAACAGCCAGTGGTAAAAAACGGGCGACATTGCCCGACGACTTTTCCCCAGGCATTGTCGTTGGGGCATTGTCGCGGACTCCTCATGCCCCACGGTACCAGGTTGGCGATTATGTCTGGAAACTTTTCCCGTGGCATTGTCGCCGAGGCATTGTCGCCGGGGTTTTACCGAGAGTACTCCCCTCCCCGCGACTTTGCCCGGGCGACTTTGCCCGGGCGACTATGACCTGTGTCATAGTCGCCAGCATTGTCGCCGGTCAGCCATGGCCTGCTGTTCGGACCTGAAACAAACATGACAATTACCCAAAAATACACAATTAAGGCCTCATATAAAAGAAACAACTTATAAGATACCATAAGCTTCATTTAACAGGTAAAATGAACGATTTAACTAAATCTCGATACTTACCAAAAATCCGGGTGTTACAATTAACTTTAAAAAATGGCACAAAAACCATCTTTATATATAGTTTAGTATCCATGTATTTTAGTGAGTTTTGGGTGAAAGGTCAAGTCTACCATCATAACACATTGTAACAAAATCGGATTTATGAAATGCCAACAATTTCGTGGTATCTCAATAGACCTTTTATAGGTCTTAAGTTTATAGTATCAAACAGTAAAATGTTTTATATGAATGTGTTATATAGTTAGTTTATAGTATCATCTTGAACGTTTTAACGAAAAGTTTAGGGCACTTTTAATACAAAACGGTGACACTTTTTAGAATAATTTTATGAAAAAAAAAATAATAGGACATTTATTTTTATAAGACACATTTTTAACTAGTGTCATATAGAACAACTAATATGCAGAGACGGATTCTAGTAAATTTTCAAAGTGATTGTGACAACTAACTATCATATAATAAAATGAAGTTTAATTAAAAATGCGGTTTTATTAACAAAAGTATACAAAAATTAGCCTCAAATATTAATAAATGATTCCCATCTTTCAAGAATTTTCCATGTTTTTATTTACAAATTTTCAATCACGTCATTAAACTTTCAATAGTTATGGTTGCGCACACAAAATCTATGGTTTCACCTTTTCAAACTTAAATTTTTTACCTTCAATGAAAACAAGTATGTGGTTGCATGTGATACCACAATGCTTCAGGTGGATCCATGTAACACCCGTAATTTTCGGTGAGTAATTGTCACCTGGACGTTTTTGTAATTTGTAAAGGGTGGTATTGGTGGTGGGGAACCTTTGTTTCGAGATCCTTAGAGTATCGGGGGTGTGGGCATTGAAGAAGTCGCGTTTCGGGGCTCGGTACACTTTGTGCGACAATGCCCCGCGACATTGACATGGTCATAGTCGCATGGGCAAAGTCGCAGGAAGGGGATCACCCTCGGTACACCATGTGCGACAATGCCCCCGCGACATTGACATGGTCATAGTCGCATGGGCAATGTCGCCCACGGGTACCAGTGCCTTAAATATGCGATCATTCAGCCAACTCTCTCATTTTTCATTCCTTCTCCATTCCATTTCTCTCCCAAATCGGTTCCCCTCTCTTCCCCATAAACCCTAACCGATTTTGGGGCTTTTCCATGATTATCAGGTGCTCCCTCTCCATATTATGATCGATTGCTTTCTCCCTTGATGCAAGGTTGGGTTCTCATCTCCAACATTAGAGATTTTGGGTTTTCTAGGTTTTCATCAAACCTAAGTGGTAAGAGTATCCCTTCCATTTCTAAACCATGAAATAAGTTATAAATGCTCCATTGATGGTTTCCTAGTGTTTGATTTCTCTAAATTTCTGTTTGGAAGATTTTGGGAAAAGTTAGGTCAAATTAGGGTTTTTGGCCAAAGGGGAGATTTTGATATAAGGTGTTTGGGAAATGGTTCTAAACACTTGAATATGATTATTTATGGTTGAAAATGTTTGGATCTAGGTTTTGGAAGTTTGAGTTGAAGAGTTGGATTGGATGTCTTCGGAAAGCTTTGGGTGGAATCTATGCATTTGGAGGCCAATGGTTGGGGAATTGAAACCTAGGTTTAACTTAACCTAGCAAGGTGAGTTCAAGTTGATTTGTGAAAACGATGTACATGCCAAAATATTTATTTTAAAGTGTTTGTGTTTTACACTAAATTGTTAACTGCTGATAAGTTTGGCTTTTTGGAAATGTTTAGCTTTATAAACTTATATAACCCATATCTTTGGGATTTTTTTGGAAATGTTGATAAATAAATTATTTTGATATGTTTCCTTGATGATACAGTATATAAATGGAAGTCATTTTATATAATTGTCCATTTGGTGCATACGATTTTATAAACCATGGGAAAATGCATATCATTTGCGTTAAGAGTCATTTTGGAAACATGAAGGGATGAGCCCATTTGGAAAACGTTTTGTTTCAACCAATGAGAATTTTTGGGTTAATTACCTTTTTGGTCGTGGTGTTTGCATAATTGTTGGTCGAACGCGTTTCGATGTCTCTACTAACTTTCATTGGGTATTTACGTAAATTGTTGGGCCTTTAGCTCGGTTTTCGGCTTTGTCGGGTCTTGGGGACTTTTGTCCGGTTTTATAACCTAAGTGGAGCTTTGGGGTGTGAGTTGCATTTATTGCATTTTATTTTGGAGAATACATGTTTTGGGTGCGTGAGTCATTCATTTGGAGTCATGTATTTTAGACAGTGTTGCATTGGATCCATAGGCACGTAAGTCAGTTGTATGTATCGGTGAGGACTCTTGGGATTCTCACCTTGGGAAATAATGTCGTGTTGGCATTGGTGTTGTCCCGGTTGTTTTGCGGAGATGAACCTTTATGGGTTGTACTCCGGGACCTTGGGTTTGGAGTTTGATGTTCTAATTCTTGTGCACGAGGGTTAGACATCATGTGTTATCAAGTACGGAGATGAGGTTCCTATCTTGACTGATAGGGAGTAGGCACTAAGGGTCAAGTGGGCACCCTGAGGATGAAACTCCCTAGAGACCGAACAGGCAATAAGATCGCGTATCCTTGAGGTGTAGCTCGGCAGAGCAGGCAATAAGGGATACGGTGTGGTGGAGACTTGAAATATAGTCATGACTGGAGGTGTAGCTCGGCAGAGCAGGCAATACGGTCATGATCTGAGGTGTAGTTCGACAACATAGTTATGTGGTTTAACTTTGTGTTCCGCCACGTACGATGGAATCGGGTATCCCCCGTCACCGGAAGGTGCTATTTGGGTATTTTATTTGTGTCATTTTATTATCCATGTTTTCGGTGACGTTTTACTTATGGGGAATTGTTTACTCAAGATTTATGGGTTGTGTTTTATGCTCCGTCCACGTTTGAAGGATTTCGAGAAGTAAAGTTTTATTTCATATTTTTATAAATTAAGAGCTTTGCTTACTATTCACGTTTTGGTTGTGTTTGGGATTAAAGTGATTTTTACGAGAGAAAGGTTCATATTGGGTTCTTTGTTCTAAAGATGTACTTTTGGAAAATAGTGTCGTTTGATATTTAAAGTAAATCTTTTGAAAGGTTTGTGATTTAAACTACTTTCTTTCCCTTTAACAAATATGTTTATTTTATGTTGTAAACTCTTGAACTCACTAGGCGTTCTTAACCTTTTTATTTGTCGGCATGTGCATCAGGTTCCGGATGGGGGAAGAGGTTCTAGCGTTTTGGTGAAGTGTTGAGTGCTAAGAGTTTGTGCAAGGGTGAGTAGCTTGACGAAGTCTTCCGCATTAGTCGTTGATAAGAGCAACTGTTTTCCTTGGGGTTTTAGTAACACCCGACCTTGAATTGGTATTTATGCGATATTTGACCTTTTAGTTGTTAAAGTTAAATCCAATATTCGTTTGAGGTGTCTCAGCTGATGATTGTAAAATAGATTATATCATTTTTGTTGTATAATTTGGAAGTTTTAATTTAGTTGCTCTGTTCATTTTCGAGGGTGTTACAATCCACCCAGGGGCGGATGGAGGCTTTGATGGTAAGGGCTCAAACTAGGGGTGTAAATGAGTTGAGCTTTTAACGAGTTACTCGAGCTCGAGCCTAATAATTATCAAGCTCGAGTCGATCTCGAACACAAAATAAAACTCGCTTAACTTAACGAGTCGAGCTCCATAACACAAATGTTTGACTCAGTTCATTCGAAAACTCGATTAAACTTTACGAGTCGACTCGAGAGCCTACACTTTTTCGAGCCAGACATATTCATATGTTTACAAAATTATTGATCTTCAGTAAATAAGCGATTTAACCAATCTCGAATTCGAACTCATAAACAAGCATAATGCTCGAGCTCAAACATTGAAAAAATATTCAAGCTCGAGCTCGAGCCTGACTCCAAAAAAGTTAATCAAGCTTCAGTCGATCCCGAGTCTGGTATTATTTTTTTAAGCTCGACTCAAATAGCTTGCTACTATGCCCAGACCCCCAACTAATGGGCCGTTTAACCAAATGCATACACAGTAAGCACTTGTCGGTGAGAATCTACACTATTATTTAACTTATCGGGTAAGATATAAGTCAATCGAAACAACATCATGTGCAATAATTAATCCGGTAAACGCTAACCGGGTAAGAGTCGTCACCCTCACTTACTTGGTAAGACTCTCGATCTTTGTCATGGCTCTTACCGGGTAAGATTCTACGTCCTTACCATCATCCGGTAAGACAATTGATCCGGTAAGCACTTACCAGGTAAACTTTTGGTAAACGACCCCTAAATCAGCCCAAAAAGCTTAAAAAACTTTTTTTTAATAAGTTTTCCTATTTGGCATCTAACCTAAATATACTAAGGGCCCCAACTACTAATTTCCTTTAGGGTGTGTTTGGTACGCAGAACATGATGGAACAGGACATGACAGAACAATGTTGTCCCATGTTTGGCATGCCTCTATGTGGAACACACTAGAACTAGGTAGAACACAAGTGGAACACGCGTGTCTAGGGGTGGAATCGGTACGGTACCGACTTTTTTTTGCCAATACCGTGTACCAACCAACTATAATCGGTATGCAAAATCTTATACCATGTACCAACCAATTGTAATTGGTACCGACATAATTGGTACCGACTTTTTTCGGTTGGTAGATGTTGGTAATGGCTTGTACCAATATCAAATTACATATACGAAGAAGAAAAAACTAATTCAAAATACGCAAATGATCAAACAAAAAAGTTAAATGTAGCATTGTTTAATATTCAATACATGAACTAGTTCAAAAATAAGGGAACATTTCTTCATCCGTGAGACTTCACACAAAGTACCAAACAACAATGAAATGTTTGGATTCTAGGTATTAGACATTGGCGCATTACTTGTTGAAAGTTAAACAAATTAAAAGACTTTCAAATTTTAAACTCCAAATTAATAATAGCATTGATTAATAAAATTAATAATTAGTTAAATTATTAAAAAAGTCGGTACCACGGTACTACCGTGGTACACAAATTCAATGTCGTGTATCAACCAAGTTCAAACACTTGGTACGATACAACCAGCCAATTTAAATTGGTACCGATTTAATTGGTACCAATTTAATTGGTACGGCTGGTACACATGTTGGCTGGTTTGGTTTGGTACAAAATTGTCACCCCTACACGTGTCCTCTCCTACACCCCTGGAACTAAATGGAACAAGGAACTATGTACAAAAATACCCCTAAAAAAAGAAACCTAATACGACTTCATCAATCTCGTCTCACCCTCTTGTCTCATCTCCAGCCTTCTTCAAGCTTCATCAGGTCGCCTCCCTCTTGTCGCCTCCCTCTTGTCTCGTCTCCAGCCTTCTTCACGCTTCATCAGGTAACAATTTCTCCCTCGATCTCCTTCTTCCTCAATCGATCTTTGGTTTAATCAATTTCTGGTTTAATCGATTCTTTCTCCTGTCTATCGATTTCTATTTAATCGATTTCCTCACTTAATCGATTTCTGTTAATCGACTATTTCCATTGATTTCTTTGATATCAGAGTTACTCAATTTCTTCACATCATAGTTAATCGATTTTCTGGTTTACATTCATTTCTTCGATATCACATTTTTAATCGATTTTCTTGTTTAGTTTATGGGTTAGTTTAATTGATTGCAGTAGGCTTTGTTTAATCGATTAGTTTCTGGGTTAGTTTAATCGATTGCAGTAGGCTTTGTTTAATCGATTAGTTTCTGGGTTAGTTTAATCGATTGCAGTAGGCTTTGTTTAATCGATTAGTTTCTGAGTTAGTTTAATCGATTGCAGTAGGCTTTGTTTAGTTTACATGATTGAATTGATTGCTTGTTTTTGTTTAGTTGCAAACTTTATTTAGTTTACGTGATTGAATATGATTGTTGTTTTGTTCTGTTCAGGGGGTAAATTGGTCATTTTAACCTGTTCTGTCCAGGCATATCATGTCGTACCAAACGCTGGACACTTGTTCTGTCATGTTTTGTCATGTCTGCGTACCAAACGCACCCTTAGGCTTTTTAGAGTTTAGTCAATCACTGATCCATTAAGGCATTTTAAATTTTTAATCCATTCACTCCACTCACCATTCCATTCCCTAATCAAATAAGATTAAACGTCTGAACAAGAAGTCAAGAACGAGCACACCATGATTCTTGATTTTAAAACCCTAAAACACGTATTGCTTTTGATCTTTAATTTTGATTTCTTATTTATAAGTGAATCTTAATTTTGTTGGTTTCTTAGCTTCTAAGTTTTTGACGAATCTAGTAAATTGATATGTACCGTGACATATTGATTCTTTTGAGCAAATCACGTTTTCATCCCTGTGGTTTGCTAAAAATTGCGGATTTCATCCTTGTAGTTTTGAAAATTCGGTTTTCGTCAATATAGTTTGCAATTCATTTTTATTTCGTCCCTGAGGCTAAAACATTATTTTTAAGTATGAAGGATTAAAATAAAAATGAGTAAACCATAAGGATGAAGATAGCAATAAAAGTTAAATCATAAGAACGAAAAAGGTGATGAATTATAATCCATAAGAATGAAAATCGAAATTTCAAAATTACAAGAATGAAAATAGAAATTTTTAACAAACCATATGGGTTAAAAATATAATTTTATCTAATTTTTATTTTGTTATTGTTATTGGTGATGACGTTTTGAATGTGGCATTGATGTGTACCATAGAAAAATTTGTTTAGTCAATTCCAAACAATGAAGAGTGGAGTAACAATTGTAAAATTATATTTTTTAGTTAATTATTATTTTATTTTATATTGTGTCCCCAACAATAATTTTTTATGGATCTGCCACTCCGTCCATGCTAACACAGCGTGTCATTAATATAAATGTTTTGGAAAACATGTTATTGTGCCTAAAACGTCCTAAAAACTTATCACAATATCTATAGATATGTTATTTTATTGTTTGATTCTAAATTATTATTGATATTATTCAAAATCTAAAAATATCATTACACAAGGTCCAAGATCCAGGTGGAAACTACGTTTCGAGCAAGACGTAAGGTTATGCTTTGGACCGACATATTATAACTAAATATCATCGTTTCAATGATCAAACTGGCACTTTCGTGCAGTCGTGCTACATCATTAACTTTAAAAAAATGGTACAAAAACCATCTTTACATATTGTTTAGTGCACATGTATTTTTGTGGGTTTTTGGTCCAAGTCTACCCACCATAACGCATTGTAACAAAATCGGGTTTAAAACACCAATAATTTCGTGTTATCTCAATAGACCTTTTATAAGACTAAAGTTTATAGTACCAAACCATCAATTGTCTTATAAAAATGTGTTATTGTAAGTATATAGAACTATTTTGAACGTTTTAACAAAAAGTTTAGGGCACTTTTAATAGAAAACTCCGTACTAGTTATTTTATATGACAATTTTTATAATAATCTTATGAAAACATTTTTTATAGGACATTTCTTTTTACTAGTTGTGTACCCGCGCAAAGCGGCGGGATACATCTTAATTTCGAGGTTGACAACTAAAACCCATAATCTTGATCATGCTTCTCTCTATTCTATGTTCAAGTTGATTTAGAGGATGAGAAGATACTAATAATAATCAATTCCTTAATTAAAAAAGTAAGATTTTTAGGAAAAAAATCATAATAAATTCCAAAAGAAAAAAAAACGCCAAAAAAAATCCAAAAAGGAAATACAATTTAATATGTGTGCATGTTCCTTCTTTCCATATTCGTTAAGAAAAAAAGAAACCAAGTCTACAAAGAACATATTACATACCTTGCCGGACCTTTGGTCCGGAACTTTGAAGCTGAGGATTGCCTTCAGCCTAGGGGCAGGTTCGTCAACTACGATAGTAAAAAAGAAACCAAGTCTACAAAGAACATATTACATACCCAGATGATTTAGAAGGTACAAATGCAAGTAATCCAAAATGTTAGTTAGATACTACCAAACGCATCCTAAGAGATGTCTATCACCCTAATTGCTTTCAGGTCACAATAATTCGACTACTTAAGTCTTCAGTTATGTACTTCCCCTTTCTCATAGTTGCCTCTCTATACGCCTTAAGATAACACATGAATTTTCAGCAAATATGCACATTGTGTCCGAGCAGATCATACCTGAGAGCTTCATGGGCATCTCTAACAGATTTGTCCATTTTATTGTAGCTTTCTGAGTCTGCAGTAGGAGGACCATCAAAGGTGGCAACAACAAATTGATCATCCCACCTGCAAATACAATCAGAAATTAGTAAGAGATGAAGAATAGACGATTACCATTCAAAATAGAGCAATACCCACATAGAAAATATTTAGAAGAGTAAATACCCACTAAGGAAAAATACCCACTAAGGAAAAAATAGAGCAATACCCACTAAGGAAAAATAGAGTAATACCCACTAAGGAGATCGTTCAAACATTTTTATGACAAAACCTGCAAAGATGAACAATTCAAGTAATACAATGGTCAAGTCAATATACCAATATACATGTGAGATAGCTATGACTATGGCATGGAATGAAATTTCGAAGTCTTCAACATCTGACCATATTACAATAAAGCACCAAAATCGATAAATGCCTATATGACATAATAGCATCTCTGTGCATTATTGGCTTCCTCAAAAGTATAAGTATCCTAGAACCGTTATGGTCTCATTGCTTCAAGAATGACAAATTTGCTTAAACTTCGATTGAGATAAATCTCGTCTACAAGTTTGCTTAATTTTTACAAGTTTGGAAGGAAATAGAAGAGCAAATAGCAACATACCCCTTCATATTGATTTTGAAAGGGATTTCCAGGCCTCCATTTTATGCCAGGAACTCCAGATGGTGGAAACACCCTGCCTGTCATACCTCCAGCCTCACCATTATTGCCACTGTCACCAGCACCAACAACATCACTGATCTTGGTACCTTCTAGCAATACCATTCTACGACTTAAAGAAGAAACCAGAAGCTGCACTATTCCACTACTGCCAAGTCTCTCATCAGCACCTAACATAGCTCTCCTAGATGTGTCTGACACAGAAGGAGCAACACCAAGAGATCCATTGGTAGAAACAGTACTGCCAGAGCTAACCGGAATGTTGATCGGGGATTGGTTGGTCACACCGCCTCTACCGATATTCCTTAATCCTGCTTCGATAAGCACGGGAGATGGTTTACGACCAGGAAAGTTGGAAATCTCTTCTTCCTTGGCAACACTGCTTATTGGTGACAAAGAACATAATCGAAGGGACTGAACAATGAAGTTTGAGTGTAACATCCGTAAATTTATAAGGTAAGTATTTGTTTCCTTAAATACGTTAATTGCACCTATTTGAAAATATGAGCCTTTATATGCATTTAGTGATGGTTACTATGTTGTAATGTTGAGTAAATTGATTTACCATCTTTAATCGTGCAATTCATGTGCTCGTTATCGTTTTCGGTTGAGTTTAGGGTTGTTTTCGTGTGCCCCGCGATTGTGCCCCGCGATTGTGCCCTGGGCACTATCGCAAAGGGCACTATCGCCGAAGGTGTACCGAGAGTTCGGGGATGGTCGCGATTGTGCCACGCGATTGTGCCATGGCACTATCGCGCGGTCTGTACCGTAAGTCTTTGGGTGCTCGCAATTGTGACTCGCGATAGTGCCAATGGCACTATCGCCGTCGGGGGGCAGTGCTTTAAATGAATCCTTATCAGATTTTAACCTCATTTCTCTTAAACCCTCTCTTCACTTTGGCCATTTTGGAGATTTCCAAACCGAACTTTTCCTCTCAAAACCCTAACCCTCATAAATACAACTCTCCTTGGTGGTTGGATCTTCACACTTGCAATAACTTCTCTCAAAGGCAAATTCTAGGGTTCATAAAGCTCAACTTCTCCACTTCCAGTCTCATCTTCTCCAACTTCTAGGGTTTGACACTTTTCTAGGTTTTGGTCCAAAAACCTAGATTGTGAGTTTACTAACCTTTGTTAAAACTAGATACACATCATATTTTCTAGTTGTTGTTATTTAGCTCTATATGTTCAAGTATGTGGGATTTGATTATGAAGACAAGTTGGGAATGTGATTTTGTGAGAAATGTCATGTTTTACTTTATTGATCGAGTATTTGGTATTGACTCCATGAATGTACACATTGGATATCTTGGCATGATTTTGGGATGTATGTATTATAGTAGATGATAAATTCTACTTGGAATGCCTTTTTGGTGATTAAATGTTTAAACATTGATTTTGTTGGTATTTGGGTCTCATAAATTCTACTTGGAATGCACTTGGACGCTTACTTCTTTTGGAAATGAACCGTTGGGCTTATAGATAACAACCCTTTTGTAATCTCTTTTCTAGATGTAGAAATTAGATTAGTTGGTTGTTATTTTATTGTCCGTTTAAATTACAAATTGTGATTAAACAGGTTATTTATATATTCCCCATTTTTAGGAGGCTCTTGCTATGGCAATTCTAGTATACCTCATGTCCGTTTTTTTTGGATTTTTGTTATCCCTATTTTTAGGGTGTTACAAGTTGGTATCAGAGCTTTAGTTTAAGTGAACTAGGTATTGTTTGGCATATCTAGACTTAAGCTTTAGACTTTTGACTTCACTGTCCACTTGGGTAGCAATCCTAGGTGGGGAGAGTCTTAAGATTACAGAATTACTTTAATTGAAAGTTGTGATGATGGTGACAAGAATTCTTGTGTATGGTTCGTTCATAATTTCACTTAGCTACTGCTATTATGAATGCATTGTTACGTGAGCATACTTGGTTTACTATTATTATGATAATTGATGAAGGTAGTAGTACGTACAATGAGTTCAACTCGTTTAGTCTTTTCTCAATCTATTTCTCGTACGTGCATGGCAGATTGTAATGGTAAACACCCGAAGTAGGTTGTCGGACATGCCAGAGGGTCAACCCGAGGTGGAATCTGCAGCTGTACGACCTCCCATGGATGTAACCACCGATGACATTCCTGTACCCAGAATCTTGGGAGGCGGACCTGAGCATATTCCACGCCGGAACCTCAATACAGGTAACGCCATCATGGAAGAAGTTACCATGGAAACCCGGCTTCGGGATAGCATGATGTTGGCCATGAATGCGGCCTTGGCTCAACAACAGTTGGCCATGACTTCGGCCATGACCCAACAACAAGAGTTTTTCATGAAACTCCTAGAGGATCGAGACGCTAGCCACCGACAACCTGAGACGATGGCTGAAAACGTTATTGTGGGGTCGGGTGGACCAAATGTGGTAACAGTTGAGGAACCATCCGCTGAAGGGATCCGGACGAAGACTAAGGGGTGCACTTACAAGGCGTTTCTGGGGTGCCACCCTAAGGAGTTTGCGGGCTCTGATAACCCGGTTGCTTGTATGTACTGGCTCAAAGAGGTAGAGATGGCCTTTGAGTCAAGTGAGTGTGATCCCTCTCAACGGGTCAAGTTTGCTTCTCAACTACTTCAGGGAGAGGCTTTGATTTGGTGGGATCTCACTCGATCAGTCCTCACTCCTGAAGTTCTGACTAAGTTAACTTGGCCGGTATTCAAGGATAAGATTATGGACAAGTATTGTAGTGAGCGTTCGATGGATAAGTTGGAGCGGGAGTTCCGAGATCTGAAGAAAGGGAACCTGTCTGTGGTTGGCTACTCCAAACTCTTTTTGGAGAAACTAAACTTGGTGGGACATCTAGTCCCCGATGAAAGGTCAAATATTAAAGCCTATCATCAAGGGTTACCGGCCGGGATGCGATCGGCGGTAAGGAATGCTAAGTGTTCGACGTTACAAGAGGTTATCGAAGAGTCCTTGCTCGTTGAGGACGACATCAATGCGGAAAGAGAAGAGAAAAGGGTTGTCGATGAGAAACGGAAGTGGGAAGGGCCATCTGGGCCCGTTCGGCAGTCAAAACCTTTTGTAAGCGGGAGAGCGGGTGATCATCGTCGTGAAGACCGGTGGTGCCACAAGTGCAAGTCAAAGCACTCGGGGTCATGTGTTGCAAGAACTTATTCCGGTCCAACGGGGTGTGCCAAGTGTGGTAAGAAGGACCACATGACTCGAGAGTGTCCCATCTGGTATGCTATGAGTGCAGAGAACCAAGGCATATGAAGAGGGATTGTCCAAAGCTTGTAGGAAGTAATGGTGGAAATTCAGTGGGTTCGACGGCTAGAGTCGAGCAACCACCAAGGATGCCCAGTCGATCTTTTCGGATGACTACCGATGAGGCAAAGAAGACCGCAGATGTTGTTTCGGGTACGTTCCTAGTAAATTCCTTGCCTGCTCGTGTTTTGTTTGATTCGGGTGCTACATGTTCCTTTGTGTCGGATGCTTTCTGTAAACAATTCACCACTCCTATTAGTGTCCTTCCCGATGCGTTAATAGTAGAAATAGCTAATGGGGATCAAGTGATCATTCGTGACCGTTTTCGTGATTGCACTCTAGAGCTCGATGGAAATTCTTTCGGAGTAGATTTGCTACCTATGGCTATAGGAGGGTTTGATGTAGTCATAGGTATGGATTGGTTAGTAAGGCATAAGGCGGACATCTTCTGTTCCAAAAAGATGATCCAAGTACCCTTATCGGAAAATGGTGTGGCTACCAATTATGGGGAAAAAGGAAAGGGGAGTAATCCTATTATATCATCTATTAAGGCTCGCAAGTTTCTAGCGAAGGGTTACCCTTCGTACTTGGCCTATGTGGTGGACGCAAAGAAAGAAAAGAAGTCGGTTGAAGATGTGGAAATAGTGCAAGATTTTCCGGACGTCTTCCCGGAAGACTTACACGGGTTGCCACCGGAACGACAAGTAGAATTTCAGATCGACCTCACTCCGGGAGCGACTCCGATATCCCGAGCTCCATATCGTTTGGCACCGACATAAATGAAGGAAATGATGTCACAACTGCAAGAGTTGTTGGAGAAGGGCTTCATTCGACCGAGTTCGTCACCATGGGAAGCACCGGTGTTGTTCGTAAAGAAAAAGGACGGGTCCATGAGGATGTGCATAGATTACCGGGAGTTGAATAAAGTCACGGTGAAGAACAAGTACCCCTTACCTCGTATCGACGATCTTTTTGATCAACTTCAAGGCGCGGGATGTTTCTCTAAGGATTCATTTAAAGCACTGCCCCCCGACGGCGATAGTGCCATTGGCACTATCGCGAGTCACAATTGCGAGCACCCAAAGACTTACGGTACAGACCGCGCGATAGTGCCCTCCGCGATAGTGCCATGGCACAATCGCGTGGCACAATCGCGACCATCCCCGAACTCTCGGTACACCTTCGGCGATAGTGCCCTTCGCGATAGTGCCCAGGGCACAATCGTGGGGCACACGAAAACAACCCTAAACTCAACCGAAAACGATAACGAGCACAGGAATTGCACAATTAAAGATGGTAAATCAATTTACTCAACATTACAACATAGTAACCATCACTAAATGCATATAAAGGCTCATATTTTCAAATAGGTGCAATTAACGTATTTAAGGAAACAAATACTTACCTTATAAATTTACGGATGTTACAATCCTCCCCACCTAAATGGGATTTCGTCCCCGAAATCTTACTCTAAGAAAACAAGTGAGGATAACGCTTCTTCATATCATCTTCGGACTCCCAAGTAATGTTAGCACCCCGATGATGCTTCCATTGAACTTTAACCATGACCACGTCCTTATGCCTCAACCTTTTCACTTTCGATTCCAAAATCGACTCCAGTTCTTCCACACAACGATTCCCATTGTCCACTCGAATTTCCGATAAAGGAATCACACTTTCTTCTTCGGCTAGACACTTCCGAAGATAACACACGTGGAATGTAGGATGTATCCCATCCATTTCCGGCAGTAAATCCAACCGATAGGCTTGCAAACCAATCTTTTCCAGAATAACGAATGGTCCAAGGAAACGAGGACTAAGCTTCCCATGCTTCCCAAAACGTATGATCCCCTTACACGGAGACACCTTCAACATGACCCGGTCACCTACTTGGAACTCAACCGGTCTTCTCTTCTTGTCCGCATAGCTCTTTTGTCGGTCTTGCGCCCCCTTTAGTCTTTCTCGAATTTCTTTCACCTTGTCCGCCGTCTCTTGCACTATTTCCGGCCCGGCGAATTGCTTTTCGCCCGCTTCTAGCCAAAAAACTGGGGTCCTACACTTCCGTCCATACAAAGCCTCGAACGGTGCCATTCCGATACTAGAATGGTAACTGTTGTTGTACGCGAACTCTACCAAAGGTAGGTGTGAGTCCCAACTTCCCCCGAAGTCTATCACACACGATCTCAACATGTCTTCTAGCGTCTGGATTGTCCTCTCGCTTTGACCATCCGTTTGAGGATGATATGTCGTGCTGAGATTCAGTCTAGTGCCCAACTCCTTTTGCAAACTAGTCCAAAAGTTCGAAGTGAAACGACTATCCCGATCCGATACTACAGATTGAGGAACTCCGTGCCTCGACACCACCTCATCAATATAAAGCTTGGCCAACTTCTCCATTGGCAAGGTCTCCCGCATTGCAAGGAAATGCGCACTTTTTGTCAACCGGTCAACAATTACCCAAATGGTGTCGTGCCCACGCAAGGTCTTTGGTAACTTCGTCACGAAATCCATAGTAATGTTGTCCCATTTCCACTCGGGAATGGACAACGGTTGCAAACTCCCATATGGTCTTTGATGCTCCGCTTTGACTTGAAGGCATGTGACAAACCTTTCCACATAGTTAGCCACATCCAGCTTCATCACCGGCCACCAATAATTCGACTTTAGGTCTCTATACATCTTGGTGCTACCGGGATGTATAGAATATTTCGACTTATGCGCTTCCTCGAGAAGTAAGTCACGATTTCCCCCAATCTTTGGCACCCAAATTCGCCCTTGGAAGAGTTTGAGTCCATGACCGTCTTCCGCTAAGAGTTCCTTTTGCTTGGACATAACCTCGACCTTGAGGTTCTCTTCTTTAAGTGCTTCCACTTGACTCGCTCTTATGCTCTCCAACAGACTCGACACTACATCGATTCTCGTAAGGGACATTTTGACACCCCCATCATGGCTCCTTCGGCTCAACGCATCCGCCACCACGTTGGCCTTACCAGGATGATAGAGTAAATCACAATCATAATCTTTCAAGAGCTCTAGCCATCTCCTTTGCCGCATGTTGAGTTCCTTTTGATCGAAGATGTACTTGAGACTCTTGTGATCCGTGAAAAGAGTACACTTGGTCCCATACAAGTAGTGTCACCACAACTTTAACGCGAAAACTACCGCCGCCAACTCCAAATCATGAGTTGGATAGTTCTTCTCATGATCCTTTAATTGTCGCGAAGCGTAGGCTATTACCTTCCCCCTTTGCATTAGGACACAACCAAGCCCCATCTTGGAAGCGTCACTAAACACCACAAAATCTTCCGATCCTTCGGGTAGGGATAAGATCGGAGCTTCGCACAACTTTCTCTTAAGCGTCTGAAAGGCTTGCTCTTGTGCATCGGTCCAAAGAAACTTGACGTTCTTCCTTATAAGAGAAGTGAGCAGTGTAGCTATCTTGGAAAAGTCTTGGATGAAACGCCGGTAGTAACCCGCTAAACCCAAGAAGCTTCGAATCTCCGTCGGACTTGTTGGAGGCTCCCAACTCATCATTGCATCGATCTTTTCTGGATCCACCTTTACGCCGTCCTTTGATACCACATGCCCCAAGAATTGCACCTCTTGAAGCCAGAATTCGCACTTCGAGAATTTCGCAAACAGTTTCTCCCTCCTTAGAACTTCCAATACTTCCCGTAAGTGTTTCCCATGCTCGGACTCATCCTTTGAATATATTAGAATATCATCGATGAAGACGAGCACAGATTTGTCTAAGAAAGGTCGACACACACAGTTCATCAAATCCATGAACACGCCCGGAGCGTTGGTTAGACCGAAAGGCATCACCAAAAACTCGTAATGACCGTATCGCGTTCGGAAAGCCGTCTTCGGAATATCCTCCTTCTTCACTCTCACCTGATGGTAACATTGTACCCTCGGTTGGTATCGAAATGTGTTGGTTGAAATATACCTCAAGACCTCCTATAAATTATGTTGGACGAACCAAGTCAGTAGACACTAGGAGGATGTAGTCTTGGGAGCCACTGTGATGGTATGTGCCTAGACCTCCGCCATTCGAGGAATTTTCTTTGGTATAGTCCTCGGGTATGTCGGGCCTTTCGGATGTCTCTTGGTAGATGGCATCAAGGTATATCGACTCTTTGGGTGGAACTTGATTGGTGCTATGGGTCTCCCCTATTGACTCCACACATATTGAACTCTGGTTAACTGCTGATAAGAATTGTAACTGATCATGCATGTCTATTATTGTTCAACTCACTAGGCTTTTTGGCCTAACACTTGTTTAGTGTCGATGTGTATCTCAGGTTCTAGCGGCGTCGTTCCTAAGTAGGTTTAGATGCTTCGGGTGAGAGCTTGGGGATTTTGCACTTGGACGCTTACTTCTTTTGGAAATGAACCGTTGGGCTTATAGATAACAACCCTTTTGTAATCTCTTTTCTAGATGTAGAAATTAGATTAGTTGGTTGTTATTTTATTGTCCGTTTAAATTACAAATTGTGATTAAACAAGTTATTTATATATTCCCCATTTTTGGGAGGCTCTTGCTATGACAATTCTAGTATACCTCATGTCCGTTTTTTTTATTTTTGTTATCCCTATTTTTAGGGTGTTACATTGAACATTATCAAGTGGATTATGATAATCGTGTTACAAAAGGTATTTAAAAAGAAAAATGCAAAGCATTTTATCCAAAAATAGAAGTTCACCATCATCTTGAATGTATATATGAAAGTGAAATTCACCTAGCTATCTTTTAACTGGCATCCAACAGGTATAAGAGTTGTGCATTATAACTTGGAGGTAATTTATGCTCTAATGAATGAACAAAATAGCATTCAAGGTCTCATTTGATCATGTGGATCAACATTGAGAGTACAAACCTACAAACTCAATCAATTGCCAGAGGAAATTAAGAATATCAACTTTAGAACATATATCATAACAGATTGCTTCTCTGGAAAACTAACAAATACACACTTCAGCAGCAAGCAACAGTAGGACGGCACAATCTACAACTCTAATAGTTGAGAAGTAGAATACGTAATGAAAGTAGTACCAAAAGACAAATATGCTTACTTGATTCCTTGTTTCCCAAATATGTTTCTTGATACACCTCCTCTTGCCAATCTCCACATTTTGAATCGAGAGAAGAGAAAGTCCTAACAAAGAGTTTTTGTTTATAGAACGAAATATATGTAACAAAATCAACAGCTAAAAACAAAGGAATTGTTTACAACTTAAAACTCGATTGGAATTGTTTACACTATAATAATAGTAACAAAATCAACATCTTAACAACAAATGAATTGTTTACAACTTAACTCGATCGGAATTGTTTACAATATCAAGAGCATATAGAAAGAACTTTATATGTTGATTTTTTTACTGTAAAGATGTGAACTTTATAACAGATTCTGTATACACACACACACACATATATATATATATATATATTGTATATAAAGCTAAAAAAAGCATAGATGTTGAAAATGATCTAAAGGGTTAACTATGCTGAACTCAAAGACAGATATGACAGTGAGGTTTGCCCAGATGGAATATTGGCTAATATAATTAAGGGGTTCTTTAAAGAATATAAAAACAGAAACAATGGAAAGTGCCAAACCCGATTTAGCAGCAAATCAAAATCGAAAAATCAAAATCGGTTTCAGTAGCATGATAACAAGCATTTGAACAAAAAATTACAGCAACATAAACCAACAGATGAACAACAAAGAAACATCTAATCGACCACAAATCCAAAATATTGTTACAAAGTCAAAATCAGACTTTGGTATGAATAACTAACAACAAAGGTATCATAGAAGGTTAAAAAACGACCAAAACTAAAGCAAATTGGGACTAATAAAGAAAATATATGAATGATACTAACAAAGTTCTATTACCTCAAAATATTTTCAAGTTTCATTCTTCTAAACAATTGCTTTTCCTGTATACCAAAATATAGAAATTGTTAAAGTTGAATGTAATTTTTTTTTGGAAATGTCAAATTTTGGAGAATTTGTAAAAGGACTCAAAAAATGTTTGTGTTTTACAAAAGCCACAACATGATACATGAAGACCATAAGAACAATATGGAATTTGGCACGTGTTCTTTAACGTATTGATATACTTCACATAAGATACTTGCTTAACTTTAAGAACAGAACAATATTAAAAATAAGACTTCAAACAGATTTATGAAGTGGAATTTGTGAAGCTTCACAAATAATTTTGTATGTCAATTACCTCGAGCAAACCGATTTTAATCTGAAATTTGAGGTGATTAAATACCGACAAGCTTCATCAATGGAATAGCTAGCGAACTAAATACGCCTTCAGCCTACAAAAATCGGAAATGTAGTAGATAAATACAAACATATTACATTTGTTTGTTGAATTTGTGAAGCTTTTGGAAGTCAATTACCTCGAGCAAACCGATTTTAATCTGAGATTTGAGGTGATTGAATGAGACTTTGAGTTGATGGCGATGGTGGAAGATTTTGAGATCTGGAACGATGATAGGTCATGTAGCTTTTCGTCCTAAGTAGATTCATTGTCAATTTTGATTCCTTGTAAGTTCAGCACCAAAATTTCTGCATGTAGGCTATGGATTATGATTAATAATACAATTATCAACATTATTTCTGGATGTCTCAGAATTATATATCATTCATGAAGCTAAAATTAGCCCCCTTGACGATGGAGGACAGACTTTTAGAAAGAGTAATCAACATTAATAATCATTACTTGTAAGTATGATTCCACCAGATGTTCCCTAATAGGAGTGTTGTGAATGAGAGGATGTCTGCATTGGTGCTACCTCATCCATCCAGACTCTATCTTTACTCTTTGTATCAAATAATTCCATGAAATTTAAGCATGCTTCCCTGTGTAATGCTAGTTTAGTTTTTAAACTTTCACTACAAGGTTAAATAATGAAATAAACTCTGAAGAGATATCTGATGATTTTGTGTGTATTGTAAATTTGTAACTTGCATTATTCATCAGAAGCTCACGAAGCTCACGACAGCCAAACGAATCAGGGTCTTGTTACATCAGAAAACAGAAACATGACAACTTAAGCAAATCGACATGATCTCACAGATAGTCGGCCCATAAGTGCATAGTGGCATGGAAAGACAATAAAAAAAAGGCAATCTGATGTCGAAAGTGTATGCTAGTGTCATATCTGCTATTCAAAAAACAGACATATCTTAAAAAGAATTTATTGAGCATGGTTTATTGTGTAATCAAAACGTGTACATACCTCAAACGAGGAGATCTAAAAGCATCTGCAAAACATATGAGATCTTCTAGGTTATCTGTCTCAAACCCAACAAATGCATTACTTATACAGAATTAAGCAAGAAATCCAATTTCAAAAATATAATAAAATCCTCTTAATCCCCATGATACATGCTCCCATGCCACAAAGAACTCAAGACAAACATATATTCCGTAACCATAAAAACAATTCAAATTCATAAAGTAAGATTTAAACAAGTATTAAGTACTAAATTACACTTAGGGTTTAACGATGAAAATAAGATTAGGGTTTACGAGACAATTCCAATCAACTACCTAAAACCATTAACAATAAAAACTAAAAACACATCAAACAATACCAAATTCAGTAATTGAGGTTCAAGAACAGAGAGATATTAACTTAGGGCTTCCCGGTGGATTTCTTCGTAAGGAATTGGGGTCGGCAGGTCCATGTAATCGACTTTTTCCGGCTTGATCGCTTCTGCCGATACCGGCGAGATTGGAGGAGGAGCAAGCGTAACCATTGTTGCCAAGATCGATTCGGCTGGTTCGAAAATGGAAGAAGAAATCACCTGTAAACAATTTTTTTTGTTGAAGTTGGAAGGATTTGAGATACACACAGAATCCAGAGAATCGAACAAAAATTCGAAATTGAGAGAAGAGTCGATCGAGAGCAACGACGATGATGATAGGGTTAGGGTTTGGAAGCGATAAAAGTTGTACGAAGGATTTGTTAGAATTTGAGATACTGTGTTTCGTTAAGTTGTACCAAAGCATTATGAAGTTGTAAATTAAGTAATTGGCTTTAATTAGTTGTATTTTGTGCTTAAGATGTTGTAATTAAGAGATTTTTATGTCTCTTTTATAATATAGTATAGATAAGACACATTTTCAAATAGAGAACAACTCATACGACGTTTTTATAAAAATGTTTTAAAAAACTTGTTACTATGCCTAAAAACGTCCCAAAACTTATTACAATATCTTTAGATATGCCGTTTTATTTGAGTCTGTAAATTAAGTCTTAGAAAACAGTTTATTAGGACATTTATACATTTTTTGCGTCCTATAAACCCATTTACTGTCCTCATGAAAGTGGAACCAAAAGTTAGAATAATCTTTTAAGAACTTAAGGGGGTGTTTGGTTCATCAGTTTTGAAGAAATTTGAAAGAACTAGAATGAATAATTCCTTTGATCAAATTTTAAATATTATGTTTAGTTCACATAATGAAAATGATAAAATCCTTATTGAACTCCACAGTTTAAGTAATTTATCATTCTTTGGCTTAAGTGAAAGAATTAAATTCCATCATTTTCCATTCCAATTTCTACCAACCAAACGTGTGATCAAATTCTATCAAATTTCATTTCATTTCTTCAAAATCAAGTTCTTTAAATAAATTTTAATTCCATCAAATTTCATTATGCGAACCATACACCCTAAAAGTTCAAAACATCGTCAAATTAAGATATAAAAAAAATTGTGTAAGTGTTTATTATATATAAAGTATTAGAGTGAAAGTCGATAGAACTCATGTAATCTAGCAATGGTTATATCATCTTATTAATACTCATAGGACACCTTGTAATATTAAAATAACGGGTTATGCATATTGTAACATGTTTTAAATTGATTTTTATTCGTGTAAAATAGTGACGTGTTTGGATTTTTGTACCAAATTTTTGTTGGCACCATTGGTATTTAGTAGAGCCATGCCAAGCAGCCCTTGCAACCACCCACGACAGTATCTTCTACAAAATGGGGAATCTTTTAGAGATAGATGTATTTTTTTTTAAATTTTTTACTATTGTTTCTCCATTTTGAATTTTTTTTGAAGAATCTGATAAGTGTTTCTGTTTTAGCCTAGGATAAATAGTCGGCTCATGCCTATGTCCAACCACCAAAACCAAGGGCATTAAATCTATTACTCGATTAGGAATGTGGTAAATATGATTGTCCGATCAGTGTTATAGTCAATCTCTCAGTCTCTCATTCAGGTTTTGTCCCAAAACCTAATTCGAATTTATATTTTTGACCTAGAATTGATATTAGCGATTTGCCCTAAATTGATTAATTTTAATGTTATACAATTATGTTTACATGATATATTGAGTTTTGGCTCTTGACTTATGTTTTTGCCCAAAATTTGATATTAGTCCTTTGACCTAATTCCGATTCAGTTTTTTTTTTCTTGCTTCCCTTGGCCTATTAATTATTGCAATTTGTTTTGATTGTTTATTTTGTTACATTGTGTGTTGCTTACATCCATTGCCCTACGCCCCTAACTCAGATTTGCCAGAAATTCTATATTTGTGTTACATATGTTAATATGATGTTAATTTTCTTAGCTTAAATTTTACTTTTCTCAACCTTAGTTGTTGTCTTGTTGATGTAAACTTGTTTGATCGATCTAAGGTTCTTTTAATTTGGTTAGTTGATTTTAATTTGCAAAATATTCTATTTAGTACTAAAATCCTAGATGCATAAGGAAACAAAATTAGAAACCTAGTAAAAAAAGCAAAGGATAACGAGAATGAACTCCTAAAAATTGAGCAATTTTACGAAATCAACCAAAAAATGGAATAAAATTGTCACACCCCCTAACCCCCGTTAGAGATATATGACGTTTTACTTAGCTTAGAAACTCACTTCAAATTCCCACCTCAAGATGGTCTTACTTACAACCGAAATAAATACGAATATAGACTCAAAAGGCCAAAATACTATGCTTCACAACATAATTTAAAGTTTTAAACATCATATGAAATAGTTAACTAACGATGTCTAGACTCCTCTAAACATGCCTTTTTCTTTTGTCGATTCCGATCCCATGTTGCATCACACTAGTCAGGTTTTACGGGCTCAGTGAGCCGACATTTACGTTAACAATCTCAACATGTACAATAATATGCAATTACCTAATTCTCGCTTGTAACATTAATGTCCCGTTTGGTTTGCGGGAATGGAATGGATTTGGAAGGATTTGGATTCTAAATCCATTCCAATCCTGTGTTTGGATTGTGAGAATGGAAAGTTTTGACTGGATTTAAAATCCTTTGACTATTTTAAAATCCAATGTTTGATGGATTTGGAAATCCTTTGGGTTGGGCCAGGATTTCAAATCCAATCCGGATGGATTTTAAGTCGCTTCCTTCTAAATCCAATAAAAATATACAATTTTAGGAAAATCGATAAAAAAAAAAAGTAATTTGCCAATAAAAATAAATTCTTTATAAAACAAACAAATAAATAAAAAACTCAATTCAAATCCAAATCAAACAAGACTTTTAAATGAATGGATTTGAAATTCATTCCAAATCCTAAAAACCAAACACATGAAGGATTTCAAATCCCCCCAAATCCAAATCCCTCCAAATCAAAATCCCTCATTGAAATCCAATTCATTCCATTCCAATCCCGCAAACCAAACACGTCCTAAGTGTACATATATAACATAATAATAATCCCTTTAATGTCTCGTTACCTTTCTCGCACAATCACATTAATATTCCCTTGAATTAAGTGGCCACTACTCACTTTTGACGCGGCTTATGGGTTGTTCGCGAGATACTGAATGATATGCTGCAAAATGATTAGGTGGTCAAAATGATTAAGAGACGTTATATGATTTCATGTTAAATGAAAAATAACTATTTGGTAACTGTTCTGCATAAATAGTCTGAATGACAAAAGGTCATCATTTTAACCTTATATATGATTTGATGTTGAATGAAACATCTGAACTAACTAGTTCATTTGCAAATATATAAATAACAAAAAAGATATAAATTACCACGTAGTTTACGAAAATCTCACACACATATAGATTTTTGAACTATAATGTTAACATGAGATACTTTTTTATGAACACTAGGTATATATCCGCGCGATGCAACGGAATATGAGTAAAGAACGAACAATTAATGTTACTTTCTTATAGACATGTCATCAACAATAAATCATGACCTAATAATCACAACTTATGAAACACTAAACCCTAAACCCATAAAAATATTCAATAATTAGTTTATATTACAATTATTGACGAAAAAAATTATAATGATATAATTTATAATAAGAATGAAAGGTATTTTACGATTATGTATTTTTAATGTGCTAACGGTGGAAAAAAAATAAAACGTATGGATATAAAACAAATTAATTCGTAGATATTCATGATATTTAATAATACGGTTAAATTAAAAAACATTCAATATTGAGCTCATTTTAAAGGTATTGACGAAACAATTATTATGGTATAACTTGTAGAAAAATTAACGTATTTTTTTTCATTGCATTTTTGTTCATATACGATTATTTGTGTTAATATGATAATGGTGTAAAATGAAAAAACAAGGGATATAAAGTAAATTAAATAAGTAAGTGTGAGGTGGTAAATGTTATTGTACAATAACCGTTTTAGAATTTTTATCTATACTATTATATAGACATATACCCGCACACGATGCAGCGTGAAAAATCGTGCAATCGAAAGAACAATTGGCAAAGGTATGTATCCGTTCGCAAAACATCTCGAAATCAAAATGACAACAACGTTTTCATTTTAAGTTTGTATTCTTCGTTCTTATCGATACTTTAGTCTATGAATCATAGACTAAATACATTAGTTTTCATTTCGTTATTCGTTTGGTGCACTTATACGTGAATCATAGACTAAAATATCGATAAGGACGAAGAAATACAAACTTAAAATGAAACGTTGTTGTCATTTTGATTTCGATATATTTCGCGAGCGGATACATACCTTTGTCAATTGTTTCTTCGATTTCACGATTTTTCGCGCCACATCATGTGCGGGTATATGCCTAGTTTATAATAATAATGAAATGTATTTTTAATATATTTTAGTTGATCTACGATTATGTATTTTTAATATGCTAAAGGTGGAAAAAAAAATACAAGTATGGATAGAAAACAAATCAGTTTATAGATATTCATGATATTTAATAGTACGGTTATATTAAAAATATATTCAATATTGGGCTCGTTTTTAAGATATTGACGAGACGATTATAATGGTATAATTTGTAAAAAAAACGTATTTTTTCATTGCATTTTTTTCATATACGATTATTTGTGTTAACATGATAAGGGTGTAAAATAAAAAATGAAAAAACAAGGGATATAAACTAAATTAAATAATTAATTATAAGGGTGGTAAATGTAACATTCAATTTTAATGGATTTCCAATTCCCTCTCACATCACATCTTATTTTATTTTTAATTCATAGTTACAGTTTTTGTTCCTGAACTTTTTTGATAGATTTACTTTATACCTTTTAGTTTTACATTTTACATTTTCATTATATTAACATATATAAGCATATATTAACTAAAATACGTTAAAAAATAATTTTTAATTTTAACAAGTTACACCATTATAATCGTCTCGTCGATACCTTCAAAATGAGTCCAATATTGAATATTTTTTTATTTAATTATATTATTATATGTCATATATTATACCTTGGTTAATCGATTTTTTTTTAAAAGAGAAAATGCATTACATCTAAGTTTTAACATCAAGATAATAAACATAATAAATATATTGCGTATTTTTTTATTCCAACAGATTCCAACTTTGATAATTCATTTAAATCAACATATTCACGAGTACGAGTACGCTCTATATATTATTCATTCACATCTAATTTACGTTTGTATGGGATAATCCACGACATTGCATCTAGAAGTGCATGACGTGTCCAATGGTGTATGAGTGTGGGCATTGGGTAATCTCCTTTTAATACCCAGTTAGTCCACCCATTAACTATGTACGGATAGTGTCCCATGCATCTTCATGACCACTGAAACAAGTAGATATGACTCAAAATTCACAATTTTTATCGCCTAATACATTTTGTACTTGTGCGGTGTATGGATGAAATAAACTCGGGATTTGATCAAGATATGGGGGGGGGGGTGTCGTTGGAAGTAGGAGCTATGTCTCGCTGATTCTTTATGACCAAAATCTTTGGAGTTGATAAATGTTGGCGCGTTAGAATAACTGCGTCTACGATGGTCTTCAATAATATTTTTATTTATTTCAAATCAACTACTTTACTTTATTTCAAATAATATATTATATATATGTCGAATGATTCTGTTTTCATTGATGGATATGTGATATCCCAAAATAATCGAAATTTGTGACATCCACAATTAATCACATGTGATATCCACAAAATACAACGTAATTATATATGTTAATGTGATATGTTAAAACGTATTATTTAACATATCTTTAACAAATAATAAAATAATTAAATAAAAAAATATTCAATATTGGATTCATTTCGAAGGTATCGAAGAGACGACTATAATGGTGTAACTTGTAAAAATTAAATATTAATTTTTTAACGTATTTTAGTTAATCTATACTATATAATGAAAATTCTAAAACGGTTATACGGTTATTGTACAATCTTTTGTACAATAACATTTACCACCCTTAATCTTTTGTACAATAACATTTACTACCCTTATAATGTTACATTTACTACCCTTACAATTACTTATTTAATTTATTTTATATCCCTTACTTTTTCATTTTTCATTTTACACCGTCATCATATTAACACAAATAATCGTATATGAACAAAAATGCAATGAAAAAATACGTTCTTTTTTTTACAAATTATATAATTATAATCGTCTCGTCAATACCTTCAAAACGAGCCCAATATTGAATATTTTTTAATTTAACCATACTATTAAATATCAGAATATATACGAATTATCTATACTACTAAAACGGTTATTGTACAATCTTTTGTACAATAACATTTACCACCCTTACAATGTTACATTTACCACCCTTACAATTACTTATTTAATTTACTTTATATCCCTTACTTTTTCATTTTTTATTTTACACCATTATCATATTAACACAAATAATCGTATATGAACAAAAATGCAATAAAAAATACGTTCATTTTTCTACAAATTATACCATTATAATCGTCTCGTCTGACCTTCAAAACGAGCCCAATATTGAATATTTTTTAATTTAACCGTACTATTAAATATCATTAATATCTACGAATTAATTTGTTTTCTATCCATACGTTTTATTTATTTTTCCACCATTAGCACATTAAAAATACATAATCGTAAAATACGTTTAATTCTTATTATAAATTATATCATTATAATTTTTTTCGTCAATAATTGTAATATAAACTAATTATTGAATATCTTTATAGGTTTAGGGTTTTATAAATTGTGATTCTTAGGTTATGATTGATTGTTGATGACATATCTATAAGAAAGTAACATTAATTGTTCGTTCTTTACTTACATTCCGCTGCATTGCGCGGGTATATGTCTAGCTATATAATGAAAATTCTAAAACGGTTATACGATTATTGTACAATCTTTTGTACAATAACATTTACCACCCTTAATCTTTTGTACAATAACATTTACTACCCTTACAATATTACATTTACCACCCTTACAATTACTTATTTAAAGTACCCATATTTCAAAAGTGTATTACCGAAATGCCCAAAATCTCTCCTTTTTTGCCAAAATACCCATTAATGTCGGGATCTTGAGCCGGGATTTGATATATCCCGGGGTTAGCAAAAAAAATTGAAGATAGTGGGGTTACCCCGGGATTTAGGGTGATATCCCGGGGTTATGGATGAAAATTTTAATTGAATTAGTGATATCCCGGGGTAAAAGTTCGATTGTAATTTTAATATATCTATTTACATTTTATACCCCTATAATTATTTAGTTAGTTTACTTTATACCTTTTACTTTTTTATTTTCCATTTTACAATTGCATCATATTAACACATATAATCGTATATTAACTAAAATGCGTTAAAAAAATAAGTTTTAATTTTAACAAGTTACACCATTATAATTGTTTTTTCGATACCTTCGAAATGAGCCCAATATTGAATATTTTTTGATTTAATTATATTATTATATGTCATATATACTACATAAATAATATTTTTGAATATTATTAAACCACTACAAAAATCATGTAAAACTAACAAATAAAGTGTGTCTCTCATTAAGCATATTAAGTTGCTAACATACATGTCTTAAATTGGGTCAATCATTTCACCTTATGTTTTTACCTGATATTTTTTACCCCATTGACCCATTAAACATAATTAGAAACACTAACGACTCGACAAGGTTCAACGTTATTTGCATTGCAATTTAATTTTTCACTCAACAGGTTTCAAGTCATTTTGCAAAACATGTGTTTTTCGACAATGGTCGTACATTCATATAATTGTATGTTTTTTTTAATTGTGAACATTTATCTTGGGACAACTAGTGTATCACTCTGAGTTTGGAAATGAGGAACAATTGTTGTAGCAATTTGGGTATAAAAAAACGAAGGTATCGAAAAACGATTATAATGGTGTATATGACATATAATAATATAATTAAATAAAAAAATATTCAATATCGGGCTCATTTCGAAGGTATCGAAAAAACAATTATAATGGTGTAACTTGTTAAAATTAAAACTTATTTTTTTAACGTATTTTAGTTAATATACGATTATATGTGTTAATATGATGAAAGTGTAAAATGAAAAATAGAAAAGTAAAAAGTATAAAATAAACTAACTAAATAATTATAGGGGTATAAAATGTAAATATATATATTAAAATTATAATCGAACTTCTACCCCGGGATATCCACTAATTCAATTAAATTTTCATCCATAACCCCGGAATATCACTCTAAATCCCGGGGTAACCCCACTATCTTCAAATTTTTTTGCTAACCCCGGGATATATCAAATCCTGGCTTAAGATCCCGGCATTAATGGGTATTTTGGCAAAAAAAAGAGAGATTTTGGGCATTTCGGTAATACACTTTTGAAATATGGGTATTTTAATTAAATTCCCTATTTAATTTACTTTATATCCCTTACTTTTTCATTTTTCATTTTACACCGTTATCATATTAACACAAATAATCGTATATGAACAAAAATGCAATGAAAAAATACGTTCATTTTTTTACAAATTATACCATTATAATCGTCTCGTCAATACCTTCAAAACGAACCCAATATTGAATATTTTTTAATTTAACCGTACTATTAAATATCAGAATTTATACTATATAATGAAAAAACTAAAACGATTATTGTACAAACTTTTGTACAATTACATTTACCACCCTTACAATGTTACATTTATCACCTTTACAATTACTTATTTAATTTACTTTATATCTCTTACTTTTTCAATTTTCATTTTACATCATTATCATATTAACACAAATACAATTTTCATTTTACATCATTATCATATTAACACAAATAATCATATATTAACAAAAATGCAATGAAAAAATACGTTCATTTTTCTACAAATTATATCATTATAAGCGTCTCCTCAATATCTTCAAAACGAGTCAAATATTGAATATTTTTTAATTTAACCGTACTATTAAATATCAGAATTTATACTATACAATGAAAAAACTAAAACGGTTATTGTACAAACTTTTGTACAATTACATTTACTACCCTTACAATGTTACATTTATCACCTTTACAATTACTTATTTAATTTACTTTATATCTCTTACTTTTTCAATTTTCATTTTACATCATTATCATATTAACACAAATACAATTTTCATTTTACATCATTATCATATTAACACAAATAATCATATATTAACAAAAATGCAATGAAAAAATACGTTCATTTTTCTACAAATTATATCATTATAAGCGTCTCCTCAATATCTTCAAAACGAGTCCAATATTGAATATTTTTTAATTTAACCGTACTATTAAATATCATGAATATCTACGAAATAATTTGTTTTTCTATCCATACGTTTTATTTTTTTTCCACCGTTAGCACGTTAAAAATACATAATCGTAAAATACGTTTCATTCTTATTATAAATAATATCATTATAATTTTTTTCGTCAATAATTGTAATATAAACTAATTATTGAATATCTTTATGGGTTTAGGTTTCATAAGTTGTGATTCTTAGGTCATGGTTGATTATTGATAAAATGTATATAAGAAAATAACATTAATTGTTCGTTCTTTACTTACATTCCGCTGCATCGCGCGGGTATATGCCTGGTATATAATTATATATGTTAATAGTCACTTTTTCCATATTCAGGCCCCGCCCGGCCCGGCAAGGGCATCATCTGTTCAAGCCCGTTAGGTTATGGGTAGGTTTCGTTTAGGTTTGGGCCTATTTTTTTTACCGATACACTTTCCGGCCAAGACGCACAGAACATCGAAAGTATTGGCTATCGAACCATCAAAGATCAAAATCTCACTCACTCGTTCTATCTTCTGTCGATTGAGTACTCGAAATCTCGAACTCTTGCTTTCTCGACTTTCATCAGTCGTCTCTTCAGTTCAGGACCGGACCTGCTCTTGCGGTCTTGCCCTCTGCGGGCTACGGCTCTGCCCACTGCGACACTGCAACCTTCCTCTCTGTTTCTGGCTTTCTGCGGTTCTACTGTCTTGAAGAGTCAAACAGAACCTATTCGGCTATTTCACTCATTCATTGATTTAGACTTCTGTCGTGCACTCATGTGTATTGATTATTGAGGTAATTTTTAAATTTTAATAGTCTAATGTTTATGTTTTGAGAGTCTTGTGTATTGACTATTGAGCTTTATTGTTTCCTCACTTGCCTGTTTGCTTTTTAGAGTTAGAATTTTTTTTTTTCAATTTTGACCGGTGTTTGGTCCTAGTCTTTAAGGCTTGATTGATTTTTTATCTTGTAGACCACTTACTAGGACTCTTGTTTAAGGTTGCTTATTTATATATTGGCCTTGGATTTTTGAAACTAGTTTTTAGGGATTTGAATTGTGATCATATTGAGGACAAAAATTATTGGCCTTCGATGCTCTAAACTACTTTTTAGGGGTTCGAAATGTGATCATTTTGATGTTTGATCAGAATAAGTATAGTCTTTAAAAGAGTTCATATAGTGCATCTTTTGGTGATGAAACAATAGCTTACTTTTAGTTTAAACAGTCATCCTGGGTTATAGTTTATTGAGAAATTTTGGTTTCAATTTGATGGTTTATGTTCTTTTCTAGCTAGTAGTGAATATTTCAACTGCACACGAAACTTGAATATACCTGGCTTGTTGGTGCATAGCTTTCATTCCTGCTGCTTGTTTCCATGAATTGAGGTTTGTGGCAAGCTACTTATGGCTTAGGATTACAAGAGGTCAACTAATTCTCCCAATTAACTAATTCTTTCTCCAAAACATCTAACTACTACAAACAGAATTCTAACCTTACGTTACATTTCTCAACCAAATAAGTATACTACTTTATTCCCTCCTGAACCTTATATGTATAATGTTTTGACCATAAAGGAAGTAACATAATAACCTTATTCTTGACCAAGAAAATAACATCATTGTCTTATTCTTGGCTAATCGTTTATACGATTACACCTAGAATATGTGATTATGGGCTTAGGAGTTAGGCCCATGTATTGAACCATCATTACATTACTTCCCTCCATGGGCATTGTTATGACTTTTCGCCATTGGCATCCAAAACCTCAGGACCGGCCTGTTCATATTTATATGGATTCGTGAACATAGTCAACTAGTATTTGTGTAAGCAAAGAGGCATCTGGGAAGCAACATAACGATGCAGAAACCAACTCCAAAACTCTCTACTAGTGATGTCATCACACCACACCTCTACTAGCATTTAGAAATCAATATGAAGAAGCATCTGCTAGCCTTTCTCAAAGACCCCACAAGTTGTACAACAACTTTAATCTATAAGCATCTTCTCCCCTCCTTGTACAGAACCACCAATTGATGAAGGTGCTATTGATCCTAAATGAATGAATCTTTAGTTGATTCTGTTGATCCTAAGAATTATTTATTTGAAAAAAAGTCAACAAATATATCCATGTTTGAAGCAGAGTGAAATATATTTATGTAATGATCAGTCTCGACTCTCAAGGTTCAATGATATATTGATATCAAATTGTATAAATTACCTTGTAACTGTTTTATTGTCTCACATCGTTAACAAAGTAACATAATACATATTCATGTGTCTCATGATTGATAAGAACATACATTAGATGTGTAATACGAAACCATCATGCAATGGAAGAAGGGAAAAGTTTCAGGACAAGCAATGCTTTAGACAAATGTATCGTATCATTTCTGGAACCGGAACCAATGTTGATTAAAAAGTATGATTTCTGGAACCGGAACCACCTTAAAAAATTTACGAAGATAGCGTTGCTGGAAGTACACTGTTGATTAAAAAGTATGATTTCTGGAACAGGAACCACTATTGATATATTACAAATAGGATTTCTGGTAATGGAACTATGATTGATAACAAGAAAATAGGATTTCTGGAGATGGAAACTGATTGATAAAAAATAAAGGATTTCAGGAAGTGGATCATAGTTGACGCCTAGGCTCTGAGGCTCATAAACCTCAAGGTCTTGGGCTTTTTAAAGTCGAGGCTCGGTATATTCACGAGACTCACTAAGGCCCTGCGCCTTGTGGGCCTAGGCGTGCCTCATGAGACCCACGCCCAAGGATGGACCTAGTATGGTGGTAATGGTGGCACGTGCCACCGTATTATTTCTCCGGCGAAGGGTAAAAATTCTTAGGTTCGTGAAAGGTGCAACCGTATAGTTTTGAAAGGTGCTACCGTATTATTTTGGAAACTCTAACAAGGTGCAACCATACCTTGTAATCAACCCAAAAAAAAAACTCCTTAAATCAACTAAAAAACCGAAAAAAAACTCTTAAAATCAACCAAAAAAATCCCTTGAAACCCTAAAAATCTCTCGAAAATCTCTCGAAATCAAGCAAAAAACTTTTAAAAAAAATCCTCGAAGTGGTGGAATTAGGCTAAAAACACATCAGACAATATTGAACGTCGGTAAAAACATAGTTGTTAAAAGCTCGCCTGAGGCGCACCTAGGCTCTGAGGCTCATAAGACTCAAGGTCTTGGGCTTTTTTAAAGTCGAGGCTCATCATATCTACGAGGCTCACTAAGGCCCTGCGCCTTGGCTGTGGCGCCTTGTGGGCCTAGGCGCGCCTTATATAAGAGTTACTAAATACATGGTCAAACCCTGGTACTAAATAAGTTTTCTCATCTCCTAACTTCTCTAAAAGATTTATTAAATAGATAAGTCAAACCATAAGATACCCAACCTTTAAAACTTCTCCCTCACAGCTCACGCCTTAAACCCTTCTCCCATTGGCCTTTAGCGAAGTATTGTTGGTTGCTGCATTGGAGGCTTCTACTTGCTGCATAATTGTTGTGCAACTGTGTGTGTGTTTATATGTATATATACACACATTTAGGTAATACGCGTCTTGCATTCCTGAGGCCCGCGCCTCACGCTTACGCCTTGCACCTAGGCCCCGAGACCCCTTTGCGTCTAAGTGCGCCTTGAGCCTTTAACAACTTTGGGTAAAAAGATGAAGATAATAAAAACCGTGTTTTTTGTAATTATTTTTTGTCTATATTATATGGTGCTACCGTATGAAAAAAATTTTGGGTACGTCTCTGCCCGCTCTTCACGCTTGCGGACCCCTTTGCGCCTAAGTGCGCCTTGAGCCTTTAACAACTTTGAAGTGGATATGTGCCTTCAAATGTATCATGAGTATGGAAAAGGTTGAAAAATCTTCACAACCCAAGAAACCTAGGATTAACTGGAATAATGAAAACGTGGTGAAAAGATTCTTGAATCATGTATACATGAGATATCCATAAATGGACTTCAAAGGAAGCGATCGATGAAGCGCATCATGACAATGAATATATGACTGATTTGCATGATCATATTGCAAATCAATTGTTTTTAAAAGGTTGGTATATTCAAACTATTATGTTTGAGTATCTTATTTTTCTATAGTTAAAAACAATATCTATTTAGTGTTGTTTTTTATATTTTACTTGAGAATATGAATAAATTTCAATATATTTTCTAGTCTAAATATATTTAAATTGTGAAAATTGTAGTTTTCTGTTATTCAACAGTTTTCCTTCTTGGAACTGTTATTCAACACTTAGGGACCCTTTACCAAACGCTTACCCGGATAAGCGCTTACCCGTGAAATTAAATTCTATCACTTACTTACCGGGTAGATTTTGGTTCTTGCCATATTCATCCGGTAAGGTAATGTGACTTGGTAAGTGCTTCCTTGGGTAAACGTTTGGTAAAAGGCCCCTTTTATATAAACAGTCATACTTCATCCCTTGTTTAATCATATAGAGGATTAAAATGGTATTTTTTTTGGTCAGGCAACGCTTACTACAGAACCCTTAGTAAACAAATATTTTTTTAGTCAGCGAGCTCCAGTAGAGCATCTTACTCCAATCGGCGCCTCTTACCATGGGAACACATATCCAAAAGAAATGGCAAACGTCGAGAGGCCTAAAAGGCCTTTTTTTGCAATAAACCCTTTTCTTTAAGATCGTCAACATCCCTGGCCACCACTTTATTTCTAACTTCTAACTTTTAAAAATGTCTGCAAGTTTCTCTAGTGGGTCTCTCCATTTCCTTTCGATTCCCACAACACATATGAAATTCACCCACATTTCGCCCCTAAATTTCAACTTCTGTCGTGACCATCCTCAAAATAAACCCACCAGATACACAGTTATCTGTGGTTCAACGATTCGATCCAAGAGAAGTTCCAAGTCCGAGGAAAACGCAGAGGCTAAAGAATTGGTACGGACACTCTTGAAGAACTTTAACTACGACAAGCCATTGCTGTCGACACTAAACAAGTATGTCAAGTTAGTGAGGACGGAGCACTGTTTTCTTCTGTTCGAGGAGCTTGGCAAGTCTGATAAGTGGCTTCAATGTCTTGAGGTTAGCCATTTTTTCATGAAAGTTGAATTTGGAAAACACATTTTGCTCAACCTGTATGTTAATTTTTAAATAGTTTATTTGCCAATTGCCATCAGGATTTCCTACTTTTAATTTTAAACACATGAATTCAGCTGCAGATGTTTGATTTTGAAAAGCTTTCTTGGTCAAATGGTTATCTTTTTTTCTTTTTCTTTTTTTATCTTAAATTCATAAAAGCATCTCCCACTGATTCTCCAAAACGGAGAAAATGGGGAAAATAGAGATTTTGAACCAATTTTATGCTCCAACGGATTCCCTAAAACTATCTCCAAAATGGAGAAAGCTGGAAAGAGAAGGTTTTTTTCTCCGAATTTGGAGAACACCCCAAAAATGATTACCATGTAATAGAAATATTTTTTTAATATATTTCCACCAATAGGAAATTTTGAAAATAAATATTTAGAGAGAGATAATATTTTAATAGATGAATGGAATATTTAATAATATAATCAATGTTGGATTCTCCAAAATAGAGAATATATTGGAGATGAATGTAATTTCTTTTTTGGAGATTTTGACTTTTGGTTCTCCATTTTGGAGAAATTTTAGGGAATCCATTGGAGATGCTCTTAACAGTTTACTTGAATTTGAGGAAGAGAAGGTTGGATGATAAATGAGATAGGAAGTACTACCATAGACAAAGTGTTGAACTTTTTGACCATTGGCTTTTGGATCAACACTAATATCTCTTTCATTTAGGTGTTTAGATGGATGCAAAAACAACGTTGGTACGTAGCAGATAACGGGGTCTATTCGAAACTAATTTCTGTGATGGGAAAAAAGGGACAAACCCGAATGGCAATGTGGCTCTTTTCCGAGATGCGAAACAGTGGGTGCCGACCTGATACCTCTGTATACAATTCACTTATCACCGCCCACCTTCACTCGAAAGACAAATCCAAGGCTTTATCTAAGGCTCTCGGATACTTTGATAAAATGAAGGGTACAGAACGGTGCAAACCTAGTATTGTGACATACAACATTCTTCTCAGAGCATTTGCTCAAGCACGAAATGTTGCTCAGGTAGAATCTTTGTTTAAAGATCTGGAGGAAAGTATTGTCACCCCCGATATTTTCACATTCAACGGTGTGATGGATGCTTATGGTAAGAATGGGATGATAGGTGAAATGGAAGGAGTACTTGCCCGTATGAAGAGTAAGCAGATAAAACCAGATATCATTAGCTATAATCTGTTGATTGATTCATATGGAAGAAAACAAGAATTTGAAAAGATGGAACAAGTGTTTAAAAGCTTGTTGCGTTCAAAAGAGAGACCTACACTTTCTACTTTTAATTCAATGATAACGAATTATGGGAAAGCACGGCTTAGAGAGAAAGCAGATTTGATTTTTCAGAAGATAACGGATATGGGATACGCGCCAAACTTCATCACATATGAATGCATGATCATGATGTATGGATGTTGTGATTGTGTGTCGAGGGCAAGGGAGATATATGATAAGATGATTGAGTCAGAAAAGATGGTAAAGGTTTCAACTTTAAATGTCATGCTCAATGTCTACTGCTTGAATGGCTTACCAATGGAAGCAGATAGGCTGTTTGAGACTGCTTGTAATAGTGAGATGTTTCGTGTAGATTCTTCAACATATAAACTTTTGTATAAATCCTACACAAAAGCAAACATGAAGGAGCTGTTACAGAAACTGATGAAGCATATGGACCGAGATGGCATTGTCCCCAATAAAAGGTTCTTTCTAGATGCTTTAGGGGCACTCGGATCATCTGATCGTGGTTCTGTTCCTACCAAAGTTAATTTGAGAATACCAGCTGATATTAGCAAGGTATAGGTGGAAGGATTTGAGTACTTTGTAGGTATTGTGGAACAGATTCAGCATCAATCAGACAGTTGTGTTCAGAACTGAAAGCTGTGTTGTGTTTCAGTTAGATGTTTGCAACTGGTGATCAAGCTATCTGGATCTGGACATGATACTAAATTATTATGCTTTAAGGCTAGGATAACCATCATATCGTGAAAGTGTTTAGGTACATTTCCAGATTAGAGTTGTTCTTGCTATCAGGTTCATGATATTCTTGTTCCTTTTGCAATTTTCTATGTATTTATCCGTGTTTGATCATATTCAATTATTCTTCATTCTCTATTTCGAAAAGAATGGGAGCAGCTAATAATTCAATTTAAGGCATTTTGGATCACAATGTATTTAGTGTGACAATGAATTTTTCTTCTCTCAACTACCATAACAAACCTTCAATTATTCATACTTCATACTCATTTTACCTAATAAACGGTTTTTCAGCCTATGTAGCATTGGTTCATTTTGATGTGACTTCTTTTACGTAATTAATAATTACAACATAATAACATTGACATTGATATCGCCATGCAAAATGTGTATATTGAACATTTGTTGCATAAAAAAAAAAGAATCCATCCTTACACCAAGGCATTCACCATCTGCAGAAAAGAAAAAAAAAACTTGTACTTTTACTGCAAAACAATGAAAACAAACAACTACTCAAGCAAATATCCAGATAACATGAAGTTGAAAGCTCAATCTTGACAGAGCAATGTGCAACATACATTTTTAATACAATGAATTGCATTAAAGCAATTTCTTCAAGAGCAACTGTAGAAAAACAACTAGATGCAAAGCTATACTGCACAGAAATAGAACCGAAGAAGTAGATTAAACAGTTCCCTTCCAGAAATCAGTAATTTGTAGCAACGGCTCATTCTTCCTCTATTTCTGCAGATGAAATCATCAAATGAAATGAACCTAATTAAATGATGATCGATAGCGTTTGATTAACTGAGAAGTTTGCTTCAAAAGACAAACCAATTATCATTTTGCAGGAATAAGAAACAATCCAGCATAATTGGAAAGTTGAAATTATGTACATGTCCTTTAAATGATGATTGTGTACAGGAAGAAAGCGACAATCTTTAAAATAGCTTTACCATGTATGGCGTCCATGTTGTTTTCTTTGAAAACACCAAGCGGTGAACCATGAACTGACAGAAGCATCTCACCCTGTTTCGGAAGCCTTAAAGTTTTAGGTGTCATTCCAACAGACAACCTCTGGCTACTCACCTGCAATTATAGTAACTCCAAATATCAAACAGCTGAAAACCAAAGACACATGACCCAGAGCTTCACTATGCAAATTTCCTTTTTGCAGTAGCAAGAAGGCCACCAAGATATAGCTTGTATGTCAAAGGAATATAACAGAAGAACTATGTAGTTCTATTGGCAATTAATGATCTGCTTTTGGGTCTTGTTCACATTGTTCGATTAAAAAATGAAATATGCAGCTTTCCCAATCTGTCTACTATTGAACAGTAAAAGTCTCATGTAACACGGATACACAAAAATGATCTGGATCAGCATACCCCAGGAGTTTGCAGAGAATCTTCTATGCCAAGAATATGAGTGTCAGATGGCTCCTCTAGAACCTAAAACATGAGACAAATAAGAGAACACCCACTAATTCAGTGTTTTAAAACAAATAAACAACAGGGGATAAAATTAATGAAGAAACCCATATCAAAAAGCATAAGAACATACAAAATCCTTGATCTGAAGATTTTCAGCACCAATGAAGCTTGTTTTCCCTGCCACCAAGCGAGAACTTAGAGATAAATGAGAGCAGTGATTCAACTGGTGCAGGTAAACTGTTGTGCATCAAATAAATACTTGAACCCTTATTGCATAACATACCAGTTCTACTTGAAAACTCAAAGCCACCAATAGATGGAATTGCAGTAGAGCAGTCAGGATAAGCCATAGACATATGTTGTAGAAATGAAGAGATAGTGTTTCCTCCATCAGCAGTGTTCATGGATAAGTCACCATCCTTATCTTTCCGTTTAACTACAATCCGTCCATCTTTCTCTGCTCTTGAAACAGTTAGGTTTGGAAGATTTTTCTCAAAGAATTGAAGCACTGGAGTCTGTAGCTGTTCCTTGCTCATATTGGATTTTAGCAAGTGCAGAGCAGTTAGTAATCTTTCAATCTCCATATCACGAATGGCCCGGATTGCAGCACTCTGGCGTTCAACTGAATAAGCACACGAAGTAAGAGAACGTATACAGCATGTTTAGTTTGTTTTTAAGAAAGAGCACTGTGAAATGATAATAGATCATCAACAAACTAGTTGCAAGTCATAACTGACTCTTTTCTTGGAAGTAGTTTTCGGTGATTGTGAGCTGCCATGGATCACCAACTGAACGTGGAAGAACAGATAGGCATTCTTGGAATACCAAGATTCAAGATATGTAGAGGCCTTAAAACTACTGCTCTAGATGTAGCACCTACTTATAACTTTTGATTTGATTCATAACCTCTAGATGCTTCATGTTTCTATACAACAAAAGGTAATTGAGAAAGACATGCTGGTGCTGCTAACAAGAAATAGACCATCAAGTGAATGGTACATGACCTACAAGAATCTAAACCATAAGTTGATGTCAACAACGAAAATCCCTATATACAAATTTGACATGAATAGTATCGATGTAGTAGTTAATACCAAAATAGCTACCATAAAGGGTCTTTAAGATTATACAAACAGCTGTCTTTATTGATTCCAGAAGGCAAATAACTACATATCAGGTTCCAATTGTTAAAAGATCTCAATTTTTTCACTCAAAGAAGTCAAAATATGATATCTGGTTTTTCGAACGGCCTCAAATACTCACTAATCGAAGTGTCTGATAGAGCGAAACTGTAAGTAGATTCAACAAAAAACGGTACTGTTGGAACAAATACTGGAACTTCGTCATGAAAGGCCTACAAATTATGAAAAGAATATATGCTTTAATAGTCTTTGAGTAGCCAGCCTCACGTCCAATCCTCAAGCGCAGGATTTTCATTAAATGAATAGATGTTATTAGCTTATTATAACACGTAGATGCAGGGAATGATAAATTTCCATAAACAAGGAATTTTTAATCGGACCACCAAATCATTACCAATCAAGTATACATTTATGTTCTTGCTACATTTCCATAACTCAGGACTACATTAGTTTAGAAAAATACAACAAAAGCAGATACCTTCTTGGTCAATGAATGTAGTTTCTTCCGGAGCTCCATTTGTAGCAACATCACACCGAGTATCATCCACATGAGATGAATTAGACTGCTTGGTAACCCTTTTCGCCTTCCGTTTAGGCATCAGAAATGCATAAAAGTTGCTCACTACACAAGTTAACTGAATTCATAACGCAATTATACCTCAATGCCCTCTATGCTAGAAATTAAACCGGGGTAGCAAAGATATGGGACAAGAAGAAATTAGGATATTAGTTAGAGAAAATAGATTATCATAAACAAAAGAGAAGACAGAGCACAGACCTAGGGTTCTAAATTGCAGTTTATTTGTTTTTTCGTTGAAAATTGTTGTTATTTTTTGTGCTGAATGAACGTTGATGATAGAAATGACCATTTTACATCTTCACAATTTGTTTTTGTTCTTTTTCCATTAAGCTCGTGCTTCTTTTTCCTAAAGTTTGACGATGAAATAGATATACCAACAATAACAATGCAACCAGAGGATTACAAGAAACGAGAATACAACTCACGTTTCTCTCACTCATTTCATCAAACACCTTATGTGCATTCAACTTGGGATTCTGCTCGGGCATTAACCACGTTAATTTTTAAGAATCGTAATCATACAATAATTCAAACTTCAATGACATTTGGGTCAATTAGAGATACGACCTTAAGCTTAAATGAGTTTTCCTGGCCCAAGTCACAGTCTTTCTTCAAATATGTAAAATTTTATGAACGTCAAACAGGATAAGTAATTATCAAAGCTTAAAAAAGTAGCAGATATTTTTTCAACACATAATACTTTCACCGTCATTACTAGCAGAGGTTCATCAAATATATCAAAGCAATTACCAGCAGAGAGAAGAAAACTGACAGAAAGTTGCAGGAAAGAAATCGAAGTCGGAAGTCGGATTACGTTGGAAAATTTAGCAATCGAGCGCCAATAAATTGGGGGTTTTATTTACATTGTGATTTTTGAATTCTATAATTTACAATTTAACCCCTTTTTAAACCTGTATGTTCTATTCAGTCCATCAGTTATATGTTTATTGCACATATGACCTTCATATTTTAGCAATTTGCTCAAATATATTCAATGAAAATGAAATTTAACACCATCTCCAACAGCTATTCTAAAATAAAAAAATTTGGGATTTTAGCAATTTTGCTGCTCCAACAGTGATACTATCCTCTATGCTAAAATAGAAAAAAGAGAAGAGAGATTGTAAAAATCTCTAAATTTAGAGAAATCTCTAAAAAGACAGTTTTCTCTTAAAACTAATTATTACGCCTAAAAGGCAAACTTTTCATCTCCCAACTTTCCATATATTAAATATTTTGATAATATAATTAAATAAATTGAATATTTTAATAAGATAATTAATACTAGAGTTGCTAAAATAAAATAGTTGTTGGAGTTTGATGCAATTTTTTTAGAGATTTTGACTTTTTTTTTACTTAATTTATACTATATATTAAAATTCTTAAATATTAGTTATTGGAAAACGGTTTTTGGAAAGCTTAAATTTTACATTTATCACCTTTACAATTAATTATTTAATTTACTTTCTATCCCTTGTTTTTTCATTTTTCATTTTACATCCTTATTATTTTAACACAAATAATTGTATATAAACAAAAATGCAATGAAAAAATACGTTTCTTTTTTTACAAATTATACCATTATAATCGTCTCGTCAATACCTTCAAAACGAGCCCAATATTGAATATTTTTAAATTTAATAGTACTATTAAATATAATGAATATCTACGAATTAAATCTCTACTACTATATAAAAAACTAATATGGTTATTGTACAAACTTTTGTACAATAACACTTATCACCCTAAGCTTTTATACAATAACATTTATTACCCTAAGCTTTTATACAATAACACTTATCACCCTTATAATGTTACATTTGTTACCCTTACAATTACTTATTTAATTCATTTTATATCCCTTATTTTTTCATTTTTCATTTTACACCATTATTATATTAACACAAATAATCGTATATGAACAAAAATGCAATGAAAAAATACGTTTCTTTTTCTACAAACTATACTATTATAATCGTCTCGTCAATATCTTCAAAACGAGCCCAATATTGAATATTTTTTAATTTAACCGTACTATTAAATATCATTAATATCTACGAACTAATTTGTTTTCTATCTATACGTTTTATTTTTTTCCACCGTTAGCACATTAAAAATACATAATCGTAAAATACGTTTCATTTTTATTATAAATTATATCATTATAATTTTTTTTTGTCAATAATTGTAATATAAACTAATTATTGAATATCTTTATGGGTTTAGGGTTTCATAAATTGTGATTCATAGATCATGGTTGATTGTTGATGACATGTCTATAAGAAAGTAGCATTAATTATTCGTTATTTACTTACATTCCGCTGCATCGTGCGGGTATATGCCTAGTTTTAGAAAAAAAATTAACATAGTTGTTGGAGATGCTCTAATGCAACGAACAAGTGCTCAAAAGTATGGCTACACAAGGTTAGATTGATAGGGTTGAAGGCATGTGAACAATTTAACCTAGTATTTGTGGTTTGAAAAATCTCAACCCAAGCAAAACTACAACTCAACCCAACAAAAAACCTTGCGGGATGGGTTGGATTGGTTTAGTAGATTGGGTTGAAACTTTGATACATCATTTTACGATATAACTAAGTAATTGTGTTTAAATGAAGTAAATTAAAAATGAAAACATAAAAAAGGCTAACAAATTCAACAAAAATAAAGTTGAAATTTCGTGCAAACAAGAAGGTAAGGGGTCATTTACTAAACACTTGTCGGGTAAGCGCTTACAAATATCACTTAACTTACCGATTGAGCATGGAAATGACTAATAATTTTACCCGATAAGAGACATAGCAAAGACCAAGAGTCTTACCCGGCAAATGAGGAAAATGACTCTTACCCGTAAGCGCTTATCGGGTTTGAGACACTTACCAATAATCCATTTCGATGGTCGATAATGCTACACGATAAGGTAAGTGAGGGTGATGTCTGAAGCCGGTAAGTGCTTGGGTAAACGACCCCTAAAATTATGGTTGAAATTATAGTATAATTTTGAATATATCTAACTCCGGGTTGGTCTCATGTCTGAGTGTTCGTCCTTGGTCTACGCGGATCAGGGCCAGCTAACGCGTGTTTCACCTGGAATGAAGAAGCAACAAGTATGTACATTTAATTAGGAACTTAACAATTATATTTAATCCATAGTACAGAAAGACTATGTGATCTTCAGATTAGGTTGACTTCAAATTATCCTAACCCAATTTCAATCTAATAAATGCGGTTTAAACCTAATTTTGTATCAACTATGTCATTTTACTTTGGGTTGCGTTTTTTGGGCTTTTTGTGGTTAAGTGGGTCGAATTGATCGTATTTTTTTAGCCCCCCTACGAGGGGCAGATCTAGTGTTTAGAGGGTGGAGGGATGGGCCATAGTAAAAAAAAAATCCCCCCCTTTTCCTATGTTAAAAACATGTTTTTCATTTTCTACTATAGGTCCTCCAGTAATTTTCTTCCAATGTCCCCACTAGGGGTGTACATAAAACCGTCAACCCGTGAAACCCGACCAACCCAACCCCGCTCCCAACCCAATTAAACCTAACCCGTGAAACCGCAAAACCGCTAATTAGAAGGGTTGAAATTGGGTTAGGAAAACTTAACCTAACCCAAACCGCCAACCCGCCTCTATATTTTTTTTATAAAATTATATATATATATATATATATAGAGGGAGAGGTTTATTTGAGAAATGGTAAATATATGAGAAATAGAAAAGTAATCTTAGCCATTAATTTGGTCAACATTTGCGGCTTTGACCGCGAAGCACCGGATAATTCCTTGTGTGGTCTATAGAAGGTAGAGGGGTAATTTCGTAAAATACACGGGATGAGTTCATATATGAATCTGTATGAATCACAAAGGTTCATATATGAATCTTTGTGATTCACAAAGGTTCATATATGAATCTTTGTGATTCACAAAGGTTCATATATGAATCTTTGTGATTCATACAAATTTATATATGAATCACAAAGATTCATATATTAATCTGTTAATTAGTTCAACTGATTCATATATGAATCACAAAGGTTCATATATGAATCAGTTAAAATAGTTCAGTTGTGAATTGCACTGGTTCATATATGAACATATAGTTTATATGTGAATTATATATGTTCATATATGAACACAGTCTGTGTGTTTTGTAAAATTTACGAAATTGTCCTTCTATTTTTGGGATAGCCGCAACTTTTGATCGGTCAAAGCCGCAATATTTGACTAGTCAAATCCGATCTTGACCATATGCATGGCTAGGATTACTTCTCTATTTCTCATATATTTACCATTTATCAAATGAACCAAACACTATATATATATATATATATATATATATATATATAATATGCAGTTTATTCACAACCCAAATTAACATTAAGACTTATGGATTTTAATTTATAATTGGATTATTGTAATTAGAGCTGTAAATGAACCGAACGTTCAGTGAACCGTTTGGCGGGAAGTTCGTTTATGTTCGTTCATTTATTTGAACACGTTTTTTTGTTCGTTTAGTTAAAGGAACGAACATGAGCAATGGTCTCGTTCGTTCATTTATGTTCGTGAACGTTCGTTCATTTATGTTCGTTAATGTTCGTTCGTTTGCATTTATTTATGTTTGTTTACATTTGTTTATGTTCGTTTACGTTTGTTTATTATATAAATATATTTATATATTGTGAAAAAGAATTCATTCGTTTATCGTTCGTGTTCGTTCGTTTGTTCGGTTAAGTTAAACGAACGAACACGAACAAGTCCTAATTGTAATAACTAATAACTTTGTTGAGAATACTTTTAGTATTATTTATCGTATTTCAATCGGCAAATTTATGTATATTACTAACCCGCCAACCCAACTCAACCCGTCATAGCCCGCAAGGGTTGGGTTGGGTTATATTTTTGAATGGGTTGAGTTGGGTTGAAATTTACCAAACCGCCATAATTGGGTTGGGTTGTAAAAACGTCCCAACCCGCGTACACCCCTAGTCCCCACCAAACAAAAAAATGTTCCTAGAAATCACCAAAAAAAATATCTTGAAATAAAAAAAACAAAAAGTATTTTGAAATCAACCAACAAACTTTGTTGATTTAAGTCTTTCCACACCTTTAATCTACCTTAAATGTGTCCTCACTAGACAAAAATATTGGATATGCCACTGACCCCTACTCAAAAGGACCGGTTTAATTTCGTAAACTGTCAAAAAAAAAAAAAAGGTTCTAAACCATAATATATAATCTTAACCAATCTCCATTTTCCTATTTTTCAATTATTTAATCATCTTTTATAACAATAAATAATCTTATTTGTTACAACAAATAATACTGAAGTTTTAAAAGATGTGTAATAATCTTTTATTACACGTCTTTTTATCCCGTTTCATTAACATTGAACCAATTGTCAAATAACACATTATCTACTTAGGATATATTGAATATAATATAACACTAATAAATAAAAATTCTTTAACATTTATATTTGATGGTGAATGCGTCAGCAAGTGGGGTTTGTGCAGAAAACAACCCTTGGGACCCACTGCCACCCTACGCCTCCGGCTGGTTGTTGCAATTTGTCTCCCGCCCTTTATAGTTATTTAGATATTGTTTTTTTGTGTTTGGTAATGAAGTGTATGATTACTATTTTTAACTCATTAATTTAATTAATATTTTATGAATTAACATTTTAGATTAATGGTTAACAATTTTGTATAACATTGTAGGCTAATATTTTGAATTATCAAGGTCTGAAATTATTGTAGGACTGAAATAAATGGTTAGTAAGGACAACTTTTTTAAGGGAATATGAGGGCTTGGTGTTGGTTGATGTAATGGCTATTTTTTTTACAAGTCTTAAAGATTCATCAATTGTGATTTTATATGTGACACTATTAGTTATGAAAAACCAAGGTGTTAAGAGGCCATTTATTTATCATTTTTATTGAAACTGTAATTTTTTATACTTAATTTCTATTTTGTTACATATTATGTTAATTATTTTGCATCCCTGTTTAGAATTTTTCAAGAATTTGACTCTAAGGGGTTGTTTGACAGTTGTTGAATGGTTTGTGTAGAATGATTAAGGGGTTGTTTGTTTACCTCTTAATGGTTCTATTAAGAGGCAACATCCGAATCGCTAAGAGATAAATTTTGTTTGACAAAAAAAAGGAGATGCCTCTTAATGGTTCCAAAATTCTCTTAATGATTTTGTATCATGACCCTCCCTTAACTATTAAGAGCTCTGATTTCATTATGAACAATTAGCAAACAACCATATTCATTTTACACTATATCATAAAAACCTCTAAATGGTCAGAATGATTAAGAGACTTTTATGATATAGTGCAATATGAAGTATGATTGTTTGGTAATAGTTCAGAATGAAATCAGAAAGCTTAATGGTTAAGGAAGGCCCAGGATACAAAATCATTCAGAGGATTTTGGAACCATTAAGAGACAAACTTTTTTTTTGCCAAACATAATTCACATCTTAGCGATTCAGATATTGGCTATTAATGGAACTATTAAGAGGTAAACAAACAACCCCTAACTATAATATCATTTCATATTATATAACTTTTTATTTCTTAAATATAATGGATAAAAGGCTATGGAAAAAAAAACAAAACATAAATAAACAAGTCACATGTGAGTTAAGTGACATGCACCCAAATAAAAAGTATTTTGGTATCTTCACATGTTTCCCAACCATGATGTTTTTTCCATATCAAGAAAATCTAATGTTGGTTTAATATATAATAATTGTTTTAGAGAACAAAATACAATAATTGTTTAATAGTTAAAATGCAGAGTTATAAACTAGTTATTATAAAAATATTATAAAATTATTCATGATTCACACGTCTTATAAAATATATGAATAAGATGTATTTTAAATATTAATTATTTTTTATTAAATTATATTTGATCAAATATTATATCTTTTTAAAACCAAAAGTATCATAATTAAACAATTTTTGTAAACAAATACAGGGTCGTCCCAATCTTTTTGGAGACCCTGTTACACTTGTATCAAAAATACGAGTTGATTGGAACACAAAACAAATAACAAATATAAGTTAATAGAAAAGTTCATATTAAATTGAAAGTCTTACAAGTTAATGAAAATAGCCATTGAGTAGCTAAAACCAAATCATTAGGCATCTCTGATTTTGAGCTCTTGGGAATTTCAATCGACAACCGATTGAATCGGGAATAGATATGGGAAGCGGTATCCGATTGATTCTGATTTGAGGATTATTGACTAACCTTATAACTCAGGCCCAAAAATGTAAAATTTGGGCCCCAAAAATTTTGGGGGCCCTATTCTGAATCTCATATTTAACATGCCAAGGGACGGGCCTGAACAAATATACGTGGGATTGATTATTTAAGGGAAATCTGAGTTATGTGCTCAACAAAGCCTCCTATATCTGAAATATGCTCAAATAGGTGATTATATCATTTAAAACATATATTTTCATTTAATGAAAAAAATATTCTTCATAGTCATATTCTATAGTCAAGCTATCTTCCTCAGTAGAAAGTTTTGAATTCCTTTAGGGTGCGTTTGGTACGCAGAACTGGGTGGAACAGGACAGAACAGAACAGACTTGTCCCATGTTTGACATGACCATATGTGGGACACGCTAGAACTAAGTGGAACAAGCATGAGACACACTTGTCCCACTCCAACCCCCTAGAACTAAGTATAACAACAATATTTTGACTAATATACACTTTGTTAAAAACCAAAACCTTAAACCCGAATAGTCCAAAATCCGAATCCAAACCGAAAATAAGGTGTTTTTGCAAAACCCGAATACCCCGAAATCCGATAATCCGAAACCCGATATTTGGGAGGATATCTAGGCTCGGATTGGGTTTGATCGTTGGCCACCTGACCCATCCGAAAACCCGAAATAACATACATCTATATTTTAAATATATTATATATATATCTAATATTTTTTTGAAAATCATAAATTATAGTCTGTTGAAATATTTTCTAAATTTTAAACTTGCTATCGATTTCATCAATCTATCAATCGATTGTAATCATCCTAAAAAAATATTGAATTCATATCTAACTTTTGCATTATATAATACCCGAACCCGACCGACATCAATCCAAAACCCGACCAACCCAAACCCGAAACAACCTAAAATCCGAAACTTAAAATTTGGATTTTGATTTCCATATCCAAAATACAATCGTGATAAATTTGTTGTATGTTTTTTATAATCCATTGCACTATGTATTAGTAATGTAAATTAGTTTTATGTGATGTAATCTATGATTTTTCATCAGGGGTAAATTCGTCATTTAATCAGTATAGTCATGTTCTGTCCATGTCTTGCCAAACGCTGGACAACTGTCATGTTCTGTTATGTCCCGTCCTGTTCCATCTTGTCCTGTCCTGTCTGTGTACCAAACGCACCCTTAGAGCATCTCCAAAATAGAGAAAATAGAGATTTTGGAGATTTTTTTTGCTCCAACAACTTCTCCAAATCTTTCTCCAAAATGGAGAAATTAGGAGAGAGTATAATTTTCTCCAAATTTGGAAAACTCTCCAAAAATGATTACCATGAGAGATAATTGGTTTTTTATTGTATCCCACCAATAAGAAATCTTGAAAAGAAATGTGTAGGAGAGAGAAATAATATTTTATTAGATATACATATTATTTTAATAATATAAGTAATGATTTCATCTCCAAAATGGAGAATCTGTTGGAGATGAATGCAATTTTTGTTAGGGATTTTGAACTTTGGTTCTCCATTTTGAAGAAATTTTAGGGAAGCTTTTGGAGATGCTCTTACAAAAGTAGCTCTGGGCTTAACCTTAATATTCCATAAAATTTGTAATCGATCCCAACCAGTATCGGGCTAAAGTGCCGTTTGTTTTTTAAGAGGTTTGAACTCTTATTTTAGTCATGATTAATAGGAGGTGGTATGTAAAAAGATATGAACGATTCAGACTTAAGAGCTATAAAGAGGTTTTTTCAAAAAAACAAACAACCCCGAAGTATCATGTAACAATGTGAAAGTGTGCTTTTCATTTGTGAAGCCATTACTATTTACTTAATTTGGATTGAGATATACATGATGTGTATAACATAAATATAGAGGACCTCGATGGGCATAGAATTCAGATTTTGCTAATTATAAACAATTCGGAAAATAGAAATGAAAGATTCGAATGGGCTGGTGGCTAGTGGCAGCACCTCAAGGCATTCACGTCCATGTTGCAATCAAGACGATCCAAAATTATACCCATCATCCAAATAAATATGAAAATCGAATCTGTAGCTAATTTCGAGATACTTCTTCAATTCAACTGTATGCTACAGAGTATGATTGAAGACCAATTCCCACAATTTCGTCTTCTTCATTCTCTAAATCTAACCCGATTCAAACCCGATTCTCAAAAAAAAAACCACTCAGATTTGACCATTTGATTTTATGGAGGTTACTTGTCCATTTGCATCACTTCTTCAATCTCGTTTACGCATTCAACCATCTTCAATGTCGCTGTCAGGTCTTTTACACACTCCCCTGTTCATCAATTCTTATCCTAGTGAATAGTGATTGATTGTTTTATATGTTCTTTTTTATTTGTTGACAACTCAAATATTAGATTCTTCGGTTTTGCCTAAATTTGATCTGAATTCTTTTCTGGGTATATCTGAAGTATAGAAATCCAAATTCTTTTTGTACCAAGATGGGTGTGAAGAAAGTTTCTTCACCCGTCAAACCAGGAACCTATTTGACCATATCTAACTGTTGAAATCTCAAGATGATTGGATAAGTTGCTTATCTAATAACGTTTTTGCTATAAATAGGCAAAAATGGATCTGGGTATCTTCTGTTTCTGTTCAATTTAGGGAAAAAAATAGGTTGATCACTTGATCTGTTTATAAACCTGTTTATCTTTTATGAATTGTAGTATTTTGAAAGCTTATCTTTCTTGTTTGCAGGTTGGTTTCTATGATATATGAGAGAATTTTGTAAGTCTTTTAATTAGATTTAACAACTCCAGTGTCTCAAGATGTCAGCATATGGCCATCAGATGGAAAGGGAGTATTCTGCCAGAAGTCTCACAAGTGAGGAAGGATCTGGTATGCTTAAAATTTTATGCTTTTTGGATATCAAAATTCTTGCTTTACAACATCTGAAGATGGGTATTGAATAGTTATTCCAATTGATGAAGTTTGTGGCAAAAAAGGTTTAAGATTCATCATTGAATCTTGTTTCTTCTTGTTTCGATGCAGATATGGGAAGCCAATTTAGAATGGAATCTGTGATCTATATGTCTTCTTGTGCTGCGACTATCTTCATTGGCTCACTCGTGATAGTCGGGATCTTATTGATGACTTTGCTAATTGCATTGACTGTAATGTTACAATCATGTCAAAGCAGGGAAGCTGGAGTTATCGAATCGTTAAAATCTGATCATCATCAGTATGATCATTGCAAAATGGCTGCTTTACATGCAGAGATTAATAGCTTTGAAGGATATTCTTTACCTGAATTTTGTAAAGATGTTGCTGTTAAGTACATTAAAGAAGGTCATTACATGAGAGAGTTGAACATTTCGGTGTCACTGGTTGAGAATTACTTCAATGGCATCACGCCAGATGATGGTGGTCGTGATGTTGTGTTAATGGACACCGATGACTTCCTTCCTTCCGACACTACTCTCCGTACCAACCCATTGTTGTACGGGTAATCCTTTTTCTTTTTTATCTTCAATTTGTAACAATTGGAGTCAAAAATGAAATGGACTAAATGAATGAACCTAAGTTTTTTTATATTCTATGGTGCAGATATAATCGTTACGGTTGCGATAATTGTGTTAGAGAGGCGAAGCATATGAAACATATTTTCTTGATACAATTGTACTTAAAACTTCAATCTGGTGGATGGCCTTTGATTTTGGTATCAAGAAAGCCTGAAAAACTAAGAGAAGCTACCATTGAGGACCTTGCATCAGCTGGATGTGGTGGTTGGTCAAAATTAATCATGAGGTAATATTGTCTTAATCTTCTGTTTGAATTGTTCATTAATTTGTTTAAGCTTGTTATATCATAGATTCAATTCCCTTAAGGCGCGTTTGGTTTGCGGGATCGGAATGGAATGGATTGGATTTCAAGGAGGGATTTGGATTTGGGGGGATTTGAAATCCCTTCATGTGTTTGGTTTGTAGAATTTGGAATGAATTTCAAATCCATCGCTTTACAAGTCTTGTTTGGCTTCTAGGATTTGGATTGAATTTATTTTTTTTAATTAGTTGTTCGTTTTATAAAGAATTTATTTTTGTTGGTAAATTAAATTTTTTTATCGATTTTTCTAAAATTATATATTTAATCATCAATTAATTGTTGCTTTTGCAATGTTTTAAAAACCGGGTCAACCCGACCGGTTGAATCGGTTGAACCGGGAACCGGTGAAGAGATCGGGTCAATTGCGATCGGGTTGATGCCATTTTATGACCCGGACGGTTCTATTAAAAAACCGGTTGAACCGGTCATAACGAACCAGTATCGAACTGGTTGACCCGGTAACAAAAGTTAAAAACCAATAGTCCAATAGGTAATACGTATTAGCATTAAAAACCAACACTCCAATGTCTCAAGATCCATGATTTGGTTTGATCGTTATGTTTCGTTTTGATGATTTTTGGATTGATGTAAAACTTGTTGTTATGTGTTTTTTTAATGATGTAAAACTTGTTGTTATGTGTTTTTTTAATGATGTAAAACTTGTTGTTATGTGTATTTTTAATGTTTTAACTTGTGAACATCAAATTTTGGGTTTTATATGTGTGTATATATATATGTATGTAGGAAAATGAAAATTACAAAAAAATTCTTGAAACCGGGTTGACCCGGTGGTTGAACCGTGACCCGGTCACCAAACCGGGTCAACCAAAAAAACGGTTTTTAAAACATTGCGCTTTAGAATCCATAGGATTTGGATTTCAAATCCATGTCCAATGCCAAGGATTTCCAATTCCATCATATGATGGATTTTAAAATGGTCAACGGATTTGAAATCCGGTCAACGAAATCCTTTTCTGCAAACCAAACGCAGGATTGGAATGGATTTGAAATCCAAATCCCTCCAAATCCATTCCAATCCCGCAAACCAAACGCGCCCTTAAAGTTTCCATTTTACCCTCCCCATGCATTTACTGGGCTCGTTTGGTTTTGTTTTCTAAACCAAGTTCAATAAAATGTAATGTCATCTAAACATGATATTTGCTAATAAACATGGTGATTTAGATATTGTTATGATTTGGTGCAGAACAAATGAGGAGATGAAAATGGATACTTGTGATTACTTTTCTTCGCAGAAAATGGCGATTGAAGCGGAGGGTTATCACATCAAGGCTGTGATCAGCAGCCAGATGGATGCTTTAATCGGTTCAATTACAAAAACACAAAACTTCAAGATTCCGAACCCCCTTCCCATTTCTCCAACACAAAGCATGATTCCGAATCTACAAAGCTAGAATTTCAGTATTTTGGCACAGTCTGAGACGATAATGCTTCTGAGAACAAGCAACTGTGACTGTTTTCAGGAATACCGGCCTTTGTAAGTAACCGTTTTCAACTCTATAAAGAGCTGAAATGCCTTTCTCTCTTTAGAGAGATCATTGGACGAAAAGTTTCTGTATATAAGTTTCTTGAGAGTATTTTTTTAGGGTAGAGGATTTAGGAGTTATGAAATTGTTTTTATTTATCCTGTTGCTGTATCATACAACAAAATCCAGACTACACATGTTACCTATATTTGTTTGATTTAAGAAATGGCTATTTGTTCATGAACCCTTTCTGTTTTAAAAGGGGTGATGTATTATTAGCACCTTTAAGAACGTATTTTTTTTCCTCTGCGATAGAGTCATGAAGTGGCGGTCCGTGTCACTGTATGCTCTTAAGTAGGTGGCCATTGTGATGTAACCAGCTTCCTGCATTGGGATGAGTTTTTGTGGGGCCTGTTGTGATACCATGTATTTTAGAGGGTTTAATATGTAATTATTCCAACTTTGAAGGTTGTAGTTGTTATGTGTATTGTTGAGGTGTAGTGATTGTTAAGGAATAAATGAGGGGTTAAAAATGAAACTTTTACTATTATAAATATAATACAATATCAAAAACCCTAAAATCATAATTGTTTGAAGAGATAAAGTTAGGGGCGTTTAGTTTGGTGAAATGGTTTTGAGGGATTTGAATTTTGTGGAAGGATATGGAATTGAAGAAATTTGGATTCGGAAGGATTTGGAATATTTGATGTGTTTTTTGTTTATAGGATTTGGAATGAGATTGAATTCCATTATTTATAAAAAAAGTACAAAATTAATTAAATTATCTTTTTATTAATTGATTATTAGAAAACAAATGTCTTTAACATGTTTTTAAACATTATTGGTATAAAAATCCTACGAAATCCCGTGAAACCACAACCACCCCCGTGGGATTTCAAAATCTTATGTTTGATGGATTTCAGAGAAATCATAGGATTTCAAATCCGGACAATCATGCAAACCAAACATGGGATTGGAATGAATTTGAAATCCAAATCACCCAAAATCCATTCCATTCTTGCAAATGGTCCGTTTGGTTTGAATGATTGGATTGGATTAGATTTTCAGGGTTTGGAATTGAATTCCATTATAATCCCATGTTTGGTTTGATGGATTCTCTGGATTTGAAATCCCACAAACATGGGATTTTAAAATTCCACTAGGGTCCGTTTGGTTTGCATTAATGAATTGGATTTTTAGGGTTTGGAATTAAATTTCATTCTAATCCTATATTTGGTTTGATGGATTTTCTGGATTTAAAATCCCACAAATGTAGGATTTTAAAACCCCACTAGGGTGATTGATATTTCACGAGATTTCGTGGGATTTGTAGTTAATATTGTTTTAAAATGTCTTTAAAACATTTATTTTGTAATATTCAATTAATAGATAGGTAATCTAATTGTTTTTATAATAATTTATAATTTGTTTTAGTAAGTTGTTTATAAATAATAGAATTCACTTTCATTCCAAATCATACAAATCAAACATATCAAATCCTTCCAAATCCCTCAAACTCCAAATCCTTCCACAAATCCAAATCCCTCCAAACCATTCTATCAAATAAAATGCCCCTTAGGGTTTTGAAAAAGGTGTTGCAATAAAGACTTAATTGTGAAAGAATATGAAGATCGATGATCAGTAAACGATATCCAAGGTATATATTTGTAACACCCTCAAATTTGGAAAAATCGACTAATTTAAAATTTTCAACAATACCTCAAAGTAGAATAAAATCTCTTACGACCAGTCCATACTTGAAATACAATTCTAGGTTGAACCATCGACAAAATAAATAAAGTCTTACATAAGGACTAAAGTCAGGTGTTACTAAAAACCCAATAATAGTCGTTATCTCCAAATTGCGGAAGGCTTCACCAAGCTACTCTCTCTCGTGCATATGACTAACACTCATCTCTCCACAAAGTCGATAGTACCATTCCTCAACCGAAACCTGATGCACATGCCGACAAATAAAAAGGTTAGGCTAACGCCTACTGAGTTCAAAAGTTTTCAACAAGATTAAATATATTGTAAAAAAGAAAGGATGCAACTTAAATCATAATCCTTCAAAATGATTTACTTTGCTATGAAAACGATCTGTTTTCCAATAACACATTTTTAAAGACGTGTATCTCGACATAGCGCATTCATTCATAAAGTAAATTCAACTCAAAACTCACTCAAAATGTGATAGAATTTGAACTCCCAATTTATAAAAATGCGGATAAAACTTTTTTTCCCGAAACACCCAAAGCACGGGTGGGGCATAATACTCAATCCCATAAGTTGTGGATAAAAATCCATATATATAAAACGTCACCGAAAACATGGAACTAAAATTCAATACTCACGCGACCATAAAATGAAATGAATTCCAAATGTTAAAGCATGGATGTAACACCCCAATTTTCGAAGGGTATCATTTCAAGTTAATACCGAAAGCGATATATTAAGGAAAAATAAGATATTTTATTTTGGGTTTGAATCCTTGATTTTATAGTTTAGATGGATGAAGGATTCAATTACGAGTCCAACGGTTCTTTCCGGAGCGAAAACGGAGCTATAACGAAGAAGTTACGGCCGAATCAGTGTTTAGGACTTTCGGTACATTTCGCGCGACCCTGCCTCGCGATTGTGACAGGGCACTGTCGCGAGTCACTATCGCGACGGACTTGCAGTGCATAAATCGGGTTTTTCTTCATTTGGTCATAACTTTCTCATCGTAGCTCCGATTTGGGCGATTCAAGTTGCTACGGTTTCGTTTTTGAGAGCTTTTCAAGGTTATGGCAAGAGATTGGAAGTCTATTGAAGTATACTAGAGTATTTGGTGGTGGTAAGCTTCTCATCTCTCCCTATTCATCTTCTTCCCCAAAATATTATAGGGTTTCATCCACCCCTTGTTCTCCCTTTCATAGATTGAAGGTTTGTGATCATTTTGGTGAACTAGAAGTGTTTTGGTTGGTGAATTCAATCTTGGGTTAAGGTAATCTTCTATTCTCTTCGGTTATGGAAGTTAGGGTTTCGGTATTAGTTGAGGTATCCATGTATGTGGTTTGGGAAATGATTGTTTATGGTAGAATATGTATATTTATGGTTGGAATCTTGTGGATCTAGGTTTTGGAAGATTTGATTTGAAGAATCAAGATCTTCAAGGAAAGTTCTAAGTGGGTAAAATCTAGATTTAGTCTAAATCTAGCAAGGTGAGTTTACTAAACTTTTGTTAAAACTGGATACACATCATATTTGCTTATTTGTTGTTATTATCACATAATTGCTCAAAATGTTCATCTTTGCGGGTTCAAGTATTTGATGGTATTTTCATGAGATTATGTGAGAAATATGCTTTATAAGTATCATCCCATGAATTATTCTATTTTGTGTAATTATTTGGGATTTCTTTATGAAAATAGTTGGAAGATGTATATATATGGGTGATTTGCCATGATTATTGTTAGATGTATCATTATTTGGGATTTGTCTCATAGATACAAAATGTGGGTACCTTGATATGTTAAATGCATACATATATGGGCATTATGATCATTCTAGTTGGGACACCATTTTGGTGATATGTTTATATGCATTATGAGCATGATTTACATTGGGTCTTTTGTTAGACAATCACAAGGATAAGGTGGTAATATTATACCTATAGTTGGTATTGAATTATGTAGATTGAAATATATCTAAAGGACCCCTTATAAAAGTTATGTGGACGAACCAAGTCAGTACACTAGGAGGATATAGTCTTTGGGCGCCACTGTGATGGTATGTGCCTAGACCTCCGCCACTCGGGGAATTTTCTGAGCGATAGTCTTCGGGTGGGCCGGGCCTTTGGGGTGTTCCTTGTTAAGGGCATCAAGGTATATCGACTCTTGGGTGGGACTTGATTGGTGCTATGGGTCTCCCCTATTGACTCCACATTGTTGAACTCCGGTTAACTGCTGCTAAGAATTGTAACTGTTCATGCATGCTTATTATTGTTCAACTCACTAGGCTTTTTGGCCTAACACTTGCTTGGTGTCGATGTGTATCTCAGGTTTTAGCGGCATCGGTCCTAAGCTGGCGTAGTGCTTGGGTGAGAGATTTGGGAATATCGCTTTTGGACTTACTATTGGTAGAGAATCCTTTGGGTCTATAAATGACACCCTTGATTGTAATCTCTTTTCTGGTTATAGAAATTAGATTAGTTGGTTGTTATTTATTATCCGTTTAATTACGATTGTATTTAAACAAGTTTGTGTATTTTCCCCATTTTTGGGAGGCTCTTGCTTTGGCAATTTTAAATACCGCATGTCCGTTTTTCGGATTTTTGTTATCCGTATTTTTAGGGTGTTACAATGGACAATTAAATATCCAAAATATTGTTGTCCGACAACGGGGGAGACCCGTATCAATTAAGAGTGAAGGAACACAAAAGTATGTGTTGATCCCAAATGAGGGTGTTCTAATCAAATGATAAACCACTAAAACTACATAAACCATAATAATAAGAGTACGAAAGCGATTTTAGATGTAGTAGAATGGTTTAGTTTGGTAGTAAACACACAAGCAAGTAACAAAGCAACCAATGAACATAATAAGATTTAGTCACTGAATCAAAGGCTTCATTAACTTGATCAATACACCAAGAACATGCACAAGTGTGTGCAAAATGCTCTCAAAGATAATACTGAAAATACAGGGTGCTTTTTAACAGTATGTGCTCGTGTGAAAATAATGATTCATAAGGTGCTCCCTTTATATACAAGGGGGAACACATAATTGTACAAGACAAAGGTTGACATTCCATAAAAGGAATGCCACCTGGAAAGTAGAACATCGTGGACGCGCATATGATGATCCTAAGAATCTTCATACAACAGGCCCACGTGTTCTGCACATGATCTTGTCTTGACCATTGAGTCTTGATATCTTCAGGTCTTCCATCTCTAGAGGTTAGCCATCACAGAGGCTCTGTGAGTGATCACAGAGGCTCTGTGATCTGAGAATGATCTGGTTGGGAACTTCTCAGGCAGATGGTTGACAGAGTTTCTAAGTTTGGCACTTCTATGGTGTACCTTGGTGTATCCAACAGTCTTATGAAGTTCCTACACTTAGCCTATTTTTCAATACTTTATATACACAAAATTGGAGCTAACGGTATGTCACTCATACAACGTTAATCGTATGACATTTCACGACATGAAAGCCCAAGTGTCCCTACGACTCCTTTCAAGCTACACCTCAAGAGACAACTGACCTTGGTGATCATTACCATGAATACCACCCCGAAGGCCCGACACACTTAAGGACTACCTCCAAGGCATTACCTCAAAGTGGCAGAGGCCCAAGCGCCCTTCAACACAAAGGCACAACCGGACTCAGCCCTCCTAGTGTACACTTGAAAGGTTAGGTCATAAAACATAGGTCCCGGAGTCCAACCCCGAAATACCCAATTGACCGTCAAATAAAGACTGATTTACGTGCCTATGGATCCAATGCAACACAGTCTAACATTACACGACTACACATGAATGACCAACACACTCGAGCATGTAAATACCATTATTATGTAACAAGATGCTTTAATATGAAAAATCATAAATGGGCTTTACATTGAGCCATTAAAACCGGATTAGTGTCCCCGATATTCTTTTAAATCAAAACTGAGCTAAAGTGCTCGAAATCCTTTTTGACCAACAAATAACGATCCCCAAATAATAACACGCATTTAAACGACATTTACGCAATACATTCTTCAAATACAATATCAACTTAAAACATGAATTTGTTGGGACAAATCATTTTCCAATTAAAAACCCTCGTCATATTCCCAAAATATTCCATGACATGACGACGTGTAAAATCCCAACGATTTATAAACCAAATACACCAAAATCGCGTTAACATAAAATAACTTTCATTTGTGCAATAAATCACTTAAAAAATATATGCTTGAGGTTTACATGTCAAAACACTCGAAAACCAATGATAGATATTTTATAAGATGTAACCACCCAAATTTACATATTATGAAAACTTTGTCAAATAAGCAACACATTTGATAAATATAATGTAAACACATTATTACTTCAAAATACACATTTTGGGATGTACATAGTTTTCACAAAGCAACTTGAACTCATCTTGTTAGATTTAGGCTAAATCTAGATTTCCCCCAACTTGAGCTCATTTGAAGAAACTTGGATCCTCAAGCCAAAACTTCCAAAAACCTAGATCCATAAGTTTCCAACCATAAATACACATATCCAAGTGTTTAGAATCAACCCCCAAACATCTTATATCAAAATCTCCATTTTGGCAAAAAACCCTAAATTGACTTAACTTCCCTAAAATCATCCAAACCAAATTTTGAGACATATAAACACTAGAGAGCCGTCAATATAACACTTATAATCCATAAAGAATGGGGGAAGTGAACTTACCACTTAAGTTTTGGTGAAAACCTAGAAAACCCCAAAATTCTTGAAGATGAAGGTGTTGATGATGAGCTCTTGATCTTTGCTTCCAATCCACCACCAAATAATCTTATATATTCCCAAAATTAATAATCTATCATTGAAAATCTCTAAAAAACGAAACCATAGCAGCTTGATCGTCAAAATCGGAGTTAAGATGAGAAATATTTGACCAAATGAATAAAGAGGCTGAAAATTGATTTTATGCACTACACCCCCGACCGCGATTGTGACATGCGACTGTGCCATGTCACAATCGCATGTCAAAGTTTCCCAAAGTGTACCGAGAGCCATTTTACCCCCTTGGCGACCTTGACATGCTATAGTGCCACTGACACAGTCGCCGGACACTATAGCGTGGCCCGTACGGTGAGTTTTTTGATCGTTCTTCGACCGTTTTCTCGACGACTTTCCTGACCGTTTCCCAATCGTTTTCCCGGTTGTTCCTCGACCATTCTCCCGACCATTCCTCGACCGTTCTCTCGGAACATTTGATGCTATTATGCCAACTATCGTGCCATTGTCATAATTTCATGACACATTCGTTGAGACGACTGAACACTCGGTGACGCCAGTGCTATTGTGACATATGTCACAACCACACGTCACTATAGCCGAGACGACCATACTCCTAGTACCATTGGAGCTATTGTGATAGGTGTTACAACCACATGACACTATAGCCGAGACGACCATACTCTTAATACCATTGGTGCTATTGTGACAGGTGTCACAACCACATGAAACTATAGCCATACTTCATATGTGGCTCTTCCTTTACCAATTTACCCAGTTCAACACTTTTCCTCAATTAAGATAAAAATAGGGTGTTACAAGATTCTTTAGTATTCTTTCGATTCATGTTTATTCAATTAATTGTGTGTATATATATATATACTTACTTCCACCAAGTTGTATGGATTTGTTTCATTCGACTATAAATATACAATCTATTAAGTTAAATAAGCTAGAATACCAAATCGTATGATTATTGTGTTGTCTTTGATCCTAATTTTTTTGTAATATTTGTAGAGTTATGACAAAGTGCTCGTTTATTGGAATGACACGTATAATATGTTTTTGAAAACCTTGAGATATCTACTATAAATCTTTGTGAGAAGAGCAAACTCTGGTTTTCGTTCTAATTTGGCTGAAAACTAGGAGTTTTGAAATTGGTCTGGTTTTAGACATGAACACCGACACAATTCTCGAATTTTTTTATAAAATAAATTTTAATTATGATTAAGTTCATTTTTGATTATCAGTAATTATCATAGGACATTTATCTAAAACTTTTGTTGCATGTAGCTTTCTAAAACATCAATGAAAGGATGAGAATATTTTGGATTTCTATACATGTTCAGTGCCCCGCTTCAAAAAAGTTGTGATTGTAAATCCTAGGAGTCTACATTTGCTTTTGATTTATTAGAAATCCGATTATTCTAACATTATATATTCAGAATCACAATAATGGCTCACTAAACTCCTATCATTAAATTCTTTCAATTTGTGAGTCGTTGAATTAACCTGTATATAATCCATACCTGCATTTGAGCATTTGGATAATTGGTTCAATTACGTTTCTTTCTTCTCAATATATATTAAAGATAAAATTAAGGAATACAATTTTGAGATTGTCCTCCTATCTAAATATGGTAGTTAAAGATATGTATGCTATTTTATTTCAGTCTTAATAACAACTTAATGGTACTATATGTTTACTCCTGCGGATGGTTTGTTTTAGATTAGAAATAACCTAATTTTTTCATATAAAAAATCGGTTGTTACACATAAGACATTTTGTCATGTATGAGACGAATATGACATGTTGAAAAACGATGACGCATATATATAAAGGCAATCTTCTAAACCTAGACATGGTTTGACATTAATTTATTAATCGATAACTTTGAATATAAACTTCTTTCACCCGCTTTTCCTAATTAAACATGTCATATCGTGATTTATAAACACCATGATTAGTGTGATTAAATAAAAACCCTTAAACAAGGCGTTTTTATAACGTTGGTATCATGTCTTACATAAAATCTTAGATGTTGGGACACGCACATATAGTAGGAGGTATGTTCATTCACATTTTAAAATTTATGGCATTAAAAGGCAACCTATTAAAATTCAAATCCTAATTATTAATAGATATAAAAATGTAATTTAATATATCAACATAAACTATAAAACTTTTTTTTTGAAGGAAGAATCCAGACAATTTTATAAAGAAGAAAACAAATTACAAGCAAGAAGGCAAACACCTTTCTTTTTTCATATAAGAAAATATGATCTGAATATGTATTAAGTAAAGGAAAAGGAGACGTGATTCAAATGATTTAAAAAAATGATGATAAATATAAATTTACCAAAAACATGTTGCGTAACAAATAATTTATATAATTTCATTTTAATCGTAAAAACATATTTTGCTTAACAAATAATCATCTGTTACAGATAAACGGTTTAGACAAGATAAGTGATATATTAAACCAGATGTTTTTTAATACATATCAAAACAAGTTAAGTTGACTCATTATCATGTTTTTTCCTATTTTTAATTTTACAAATATTTAATATACTATAATAAAAAACTATACATTTTAATAATTTATTTTTTCAATAAAACGAAATAAGTGGTTACAAGTATTTCTATGTACTTTTAACCTATTTAATTTTAAAAATTTTAGATAACTTTTAAACTTTACAAGATTAACCCATTTAATATAAATGTAATTTTTAAAGTATTATTTTTGAAATATTATTAATATAAAATTACACATCTACGATAATTATATACCGACTAATATATACCTAATACTTGTTAAAATATACTTCTAGGTATACATCAATCAGTATATAATTGTTGTAGATATGTAATTTCATATTAATAATATTTTTAAAAATTATCTGTTAATAATATACCCAAATAAAACCACAAGGGCTGTGGTGTGGTGGTAAAGGCTTGGGGAGTTCATAACGCTCAACCCGGGTTCGAGCCCCACTAGCAGCACTTGTGGTCACTGAGGATAAACTCAGGGCTGCACACTTTAGCAGCTGGGCCAAAGGCCCTAATTACCAGTGATTAGTCTGGCCCTGGATACCTTTCAAAAAAATAAAAAAATAATATACCCAAATACTTGTTAAAATATAGTCACGGCACAAAACCCACCGCTACGGCCACATGGGGAAGCATATGAATCTCCCGCTTCTCTGCTCAATTGAGCCCTAGAAAAACCTCAATCACGCCTGATTCTCCCCCTTTCCCCCTGGATTCTCCCGATTAGTCTCCCGATTGCTTATGCGAATGATCGTCGATTTCCTGGCGGCTAATGCCCTACAGGTTCGATCTGATCACCTTCTCGTCTCAATTTCGTTAATGTGGCTGTTTATGCACTTATTTCGTTGTTTTATGTATTATTGATGTGAAATTGTTTTGTCTTAGATGCTGAAATTGACAACTATTATGTGCTGATCTTATTTGTAGTCTTTAATTTCCTATGGTGTGTAGCTAATTATGGGCTGATCTGATTGATGGGCGGAGTTCTTGTGGTTAGACAATTATAGGTTTGAGCTAATCAGTACAATAGACTCCTTTTTAGAATCTATTTTCTAAGAAGATGAACAAGTTTATGTATTATTGATGTGAAATTGTTTTGTCTTAGAAGCTGAATTTGACAACTATTGTGTGTTGATCTGATTGATGGGCGGAGTTCTCGTGGTTAGGCAATTATAGGTTTGAGCTAATCAGTACAATATACTTCTTTTTAGAATATATTTTCTAAGAAGATGAACAAGTTGTGCCTCATGTCTATGTGATGCATCATTTGCAGGGATATATCTGTTTCAAACAAAGGGGTAATTTTTCTTTTCATTCCGTTTCATATGAGAGACAATTTCTTTTGATATATACAATTCTATTTTATTCAGAAGTTTCCATGGATATTCGTCTAACCATTGAATGCATGATCTTCACACTTATTCTAGGAATGTAGTTGGATTTTTGTAGAACAAGGAAAAAAAACTTTGAAAAGATGTCATGTTACATTTTTTGGCAAGTGGGGGTCGGAGGAGAGAATACAACATCTTACGTTTTCAAGGTTAAACATAAGATGTCATCTTATCTTGCCTTTAAATATAAGATGTTGTATTCCCTCCTTCAACGCTCACGTACCAAAAAATGTAACATGACATATTTTCAAGGTTATTTTTAATTTTATTGCTCTAAAAAAATCCAATTACATTTCTTAGATAAGTGTGAAGACCGTGTAATCAAGGGTTAAGACGAATATCAATGGCAACTTCTATATAATAAGAATTGCATATCTTTTTTTCGGAAGGACCAAAACGGAGTGTCTATCTCATATGGAGTAGATTGAAAAGAAGAATTACCTCTTTGTTGGAAATAGATATAGCACTACAAATGATGCATCAACACGTGAACACATACTAAGTTAATCATTTATCTCATTTATGATCGGAAGGTCAAGGATTTGAGTTAGGGAAACAATCATTCTGAAAAACATGAAACGTAATGAATGTGCATGAAGACATCCATACCTGGCCATCATAAAAATATTGCTTTTTTTGTAGTAAAATAGGCAAATAAAAGAGAAAAGAGGGCTGGTTGGGGATGGAGCGGCTTGATGCAATCCGGCCAACCCATGACATGTTCAAATAAGCCACCCAAATTGATACGCCCGTTTGATTTTATTCCTTGTTCTGATCCGTACGTGTGACATCTCTAATAGTATATTATGAATTGAGCATGGCAAAAGTCTCTAAATTGTAAAACATTCTTTATTTCATACATGGCTAGAGGTTGATGTGAAAACAAATACTTTTTAACATGCTTGCCAATTTCTCATTATTTGTATTGTTTGGAATTTTGTTTCTATTGGTACAAAACGCCGTTAGGTTGGGATACCTTCTGCTTTTCTCGAGGAAAATGGATATTCCCCAAAAATATCAAATTAAATTCTTTTTATTTTCTATCTCCAGTCGGACCAATCCGCTTATCACTGACTTATTGTATTTAAAGTGATTTGTGTATCTACCCGAACAATATTGTTGTTCCATGACATTTTGAAAATTGAAAGAAGATCTAGGCAAGATGTGGACTTCCTTGGGAAGTAACATATATAAATCTACTTTCCTTTGTTTATTTTAATTTCTAAACTTGTAGGCCCATGTTTTGCATTTCCTTATGCCAAGTTCTTTCTTCTACATCACGGATCATTAAATTAAGCAACAAAATCCATAAGGAGAATACCATTTCTAGGATTTTAATTGAGATACCTATAGAAGGTATTAGTTGGTTCTCACCATCTTGAATCGATTTCAGTAGAATGATAAATCTTTTTTTTTTGGCACTTCACCAATAAATCGGAATTATCTTTAAATTGGCCAGATATCAATCTCAATTGTTACATACCAATGATGGAACATGGAAAGCAGGGTGTTGACTAGTACATGCTAGATGAGCCGAACCTTCATTGAATCTTATTTTTCCATTAGAAGTTGCGTGCATGTATTCTGCAGTACCACATGCTCAAACTCCACTGTTTCTTGGTTTTAATTGAGCTGCCTTTAACGGTACTCAAAAATTTAAGCAAACCACAATGAATGCTTCATTGGATTTTCTGGCCCTCTCTTTGTAATTCTTAAAAGTGACTTGCAATCGTATATTTCAATTTGAACAAGAAATATTGTATTGAGGTTTCCAATAAAATGTAATAGAAGTTCAATAGTTGTTGACATTTTAGAATGCGACAACCATGCTTATACCTAGAAACCGTATATTTACATGTGTTAATTCAAAATAAAACAAGCATATTATAAAGAGGATGCTCGCTCAAATAGATCTCTAATGTTAGATGTGGAGTTTTTTTTTCCCTAAATCCCATAGAAATTTGCTTGCCTATTTATAGCATATTTTTTGCCTTCTGGATTTTGCATATTTAGGTGTTCTTGGAAGCTTCTCAAAATTAATTAACGAGGCAAAATCAAAGTTTTATTTATGGAATTATACAGTAGTCAACATCCAGACGAACACAACTTTTTGTCTTAGATGCTGAAAAACATAAGGTTGAGTGTCGGTCTAGTATTTTATGTTTCATTGTTTATTGTCCAATACGGGCACACCAAGTAAGACTAAAAGCAGGAATAAAACTTAAGTTTTAAATACATATTAAACATTCAGAAGAAAGTACTTGATACCAAATGGACGTATCACGATCAATACAATTGGCTGAATCTCATGAAATCATTTCATAGAAGTTCATTGGGATCTTTTTATAAAGCAAATCAACTTCGATTATTAAATTATCCACATCATTTCTGCCTCTATTGTAACAAAAGATTCCCCTGGGGCGTGGTTTTTTAATCCGGTGAATCTTCATACTTGAAGCCATGATTTATGCTCAGTGTTTGATTATTCGTCTGCAATTGACATAAATGAATACAAATATTCATACAGGGTTGGGTTCTTGTGAGAACGAATTTTTTGGTGAGAACGTGAGAACAAAACTTTAATCTACCTCCATTTACCTCGATCATCAAGACCGAACCTTAACAAATTCATGCCTGTCAAAGTGATTGAAGATATGTAAAAGTTCGTGAGGGTGACTGAAAGTGAAAGTAGATGAAGGTAGATGGATGTAAATGAAGGTTCATGTTTTTCGCCAGCTAACAATTGAAGGTAGTTGAGGGACCCCGTTTTTTTAGCCGTTAAACAAAAAATCAACACACCCGAAGACTCAGAACACTCAGAAGTGTTCTCACCATTCTCATCAAAACTCTTATTCTCACAGAATCCCAAGTCTATTCATGCATGTCTTTCGTGCTCACTTGTATAGTTATAGAAGTGTTGTGTAACAATATGGATGTCATAATTTTGAAACAGAGTTGAAGGAAGATGGCAATAAAAAAGAAGAAACAATGTGAAGTTGAACAGGTAACGAGGAGGAAAAAGAATGTGGACTTTTTCTCCTTTCTTCCTGATGACCTGCTTCTAGAGATCCTTAGAAAGATTCCAGCCGATATGCTTCGTTATAAAATTAGATTTGTCTGCAGACGGTGGTTCGATCTAATTACTAACAAGATCTTGTTCGACCATGCTTCTTTAATCCTCGGGAAGCCAACCGGAAGTGACACAATTCGTTTCATAGATATAAGGGAAGAAAAACAGGGGCTTAAAATGAACGAACAATACATTGATATACCGTATAGTGGTCGTATAAAATCGTGGTGTAACGAACTCCTCCTGATAACAGATCTTGATAGAGAAGGAACTCTGTACATTTTCAATTTGCTCACCAAGGAAGGATCATTTCTTCCAGAATGTTCTACTACCTGCGGAGGACATTATGGTTGCAAATGTGGAGTGGGCCTTTCCTATGATGAATTCAAGGGAGTGTACAGGGTTGTTCATGTTTTTATGGGCCCGCCAATCCAATGCGAGCTTTTGGCCTTGAAAGGTAATGTTACATCTTGTGGGTCCTCAAAATGGAAAAAGATTAACGGGCCTTCTTATATGGGTCTAAGGCGGTATTATTGGGATGACCCCGTTTCTGTTCAAGGCAGATACTTTCATTGGGATGTTCATTGTTCTAAGTATTTGGTTTCTATGGACACAGTGAAAGAGAGATTTCGCCAAACTTGCCTACCGGGATGTGATGAGTATCCTATGAACAACCGATATTCTCTTGTTGAAATGGGTGGTTTCCTCACTCTCCTTCATAAAGTTTCTGCAGATAAAGTTCACATATGGATGCTCAAAGATTTCCAGAGGACAAAGTGGGAAATATTTCAGTCGATAAGCATTTCAAGCTATGTGGGCTCAAGCATATATCCTGGTAGCATTTTCCCTCTTCCTGTTACTTGCGTTAGAAGCAAGCGATATCTTATCTTTAGAAAACCCGGATCTGAGACTGCTCTATTTAGTTATGATCTGAAGGAATCACAGATGAAAAAGCTAGACATTGAGATTGCAGGTAACGAACATTGTGTGGTTCAGTCGACAACAGCAAGCTCTTGACAAGTGAGGTAGAAATGCAGCAGCTTATATTACCAAAATCTATAAGTATAAAGTCTAAGATCATAAAGGATGAGATATTATTTTAGTTATATAATATGAGATAATGGATGTTGTGGACAAATAATGTCTCTGCTTCCTGGATCATGTAAGAAAATAATCATGCATCAACTCTTGTTTGTTTTTCTGTTGTTTTAATTGCAACGATACATGCATAAATGTGCAGGAACATCTTTTCGGGCTTTTTGATTGCGTAAAATGCTAGCAGCATAGCGTTTGATCTTGGAAAGAAATATAGATTTGATTTTATCTGCATTTATGCTGTTTATATTTGTGATTTTTCCAGTGGATCCCCTTTCATAATGCTATCAGTTTCCTCTCACTTGTTTCCTACATACTTGGCACCTTTTCTTCTTTCAGATCGTTCTTCAATATTCTTCCAATTAGGGTCGGTTCGAGACACATGTGTCAAAAAAGTTATCATTTTATTCACTTTATCGCATATTCATATGTAAGGAGACACCTTTAGCAAGACATGATCAACTCCTATAACAATTTTAGTAATTCAGCAGCAGGGCCAGTTTCAGCCCATTTGCGGAATCAGAAATTTTGTTGCAGGTCAAATTGGTGCTTCTGCCGTACAGACAAGATTTGTGTTCTGCAGCAAGTTTTTCTTTAACCCGATTTGTCCTTTTAGAGCTTGGAGTGGAAACTATTTTTTTAAAGATACAATATTACATAGGGCAAATGCAACAAATAAACTCAGACACCCTTCTCACTTTTGCTGAGATTTGAGACGTTGACCTTCGGAAACTGCTAGGCCAAAGGTTCTTTTGGTAATTGGAAACTTGTTTTGAGGCAAGGTTAGTTTTGGAGGTGAATTTGTTAGTTCAACTCCTTGTTCTTGGGCTCTTGGTACATTTGGTGCAAAAACTTGATAACCGGCAATCCCAACCGGCCCCACACCAAACCCACCTCCTAACTAGCTTGTGGAGGTATCCCTTCACGACCGGCTTCTTAGAGGGACTATGGCCTTTCAGGCCACGAGATTTCTGTTTGAGCTCATCTTAAGGCACCTACGCTATCTTTAACAGATGTGCCGCCTTAGCTAAACCTCCCACCTAATGTTGTGGTGTTGTGTGCCTCGTAACACCACCTAGGTGGGCAACTCATCGATCCTTTTATGAAGCACCACTGGTTGCCCAAGCCCGATTATCGACGAAATGTGCCTAGGACATGGTGATACAGGTATCGACGAGGCATGTCGGATTCATCGTGAGGCCTCACACAAAATAATGATGGAAAAAGGATTACTTCATATCTAACCGGCATCCAAACCCACACGGGTAATAAGTGGTAAGCCTTGCTTCACCAAAGCACCCAAAATCAAATAATAACAATATACCCCAAAATCATCGAAAGCACAAATAGACTCGAGACCCAAGGCAACACCTTTGAGTGATGAGGGAGACCCGCTTCCGTCGGCTATGGCGAAACACAAAGCCACGTTTTAACGTTATTTGATGAAATATATACCTTTTGGTGTCTCAAAAACAACCAATGAGCATATTATAACCGATCTTTTAAGAATTTCATAACCTAAATATGTCCAAATGCATACAACCACAAAAAAACTCATCACTTGTGAACTAAACCAAGAAAATGTGTTCAAAACCCAAAACTCAGACATTTTGACATGTATATAGTTTACAAGGTAAGCAAAACTTATCTTACTAGATTTATGCTAAATCTAGGTTTTTACACTAAATTTTGAGCTTCCTTTGGTGAATACTTGAGAATTTCAATCTAGACATCCAATCTTAAGATGGTAACTCTCAAGAATACTCCTCTTACTCCCAAAACTCTAATAAAACACTACAAAGAGGCTAAGGAGGTTGAAGATTCAAAAATGCCAAACCCTAGGTTAAGAAACAAAGGTTTAGACCTTACCTTTCAACTTCTAGGAACCCCAAATAATCAAGAAAACTTTAATCCTCTTTGTGCTTCTCTTAAAGAGCTTCAAAATACGAAACTATAGCCTCCAAAATCGCCTCAATTGGGTTTGAAATGAGAAATATATGACCAAATGAAGAAAGATCCGATTTTTTGACTTCTTAAGTTGCAACATGCCTTCATGCGACCCTGCCCGCGAATTAGGCAAGTCGCCCGAACTTCCAGACCCACAAACACTGAGCCACGCGACTTGGGTCGCGTGTCGGGCTAACACCATTTCTTGCGCATTTTTGTCATTTTTCGCGTTTTTCGAGCCGATTTGAATCCTAACTTTTCAAACATGCTTATTAACTAAAAACCCTCATAGATTGTTATCTTAGATACCCTTTCATAATGGGTTAATCACAATCAGAAGCCCGAAATTTGCCGGTGTTACACAAGTTTATACATCATATAATAGATATAAATGACACAAATCAAGTAAATATCTAACTAATTTAATTTATAAACATTTATACACAATTTTCATATACATAATTACATACGTATATAATAGCACCAAATTTGAATGAAAACTTTGATAGAATTGATGATAGCTAGAAAAAACCCGATTCATACAAAGGAAAAACGATGTTTTATTCAGATTGGAATATCCTTATGAACTTACAGAGGCACGATGGAATGGAGGTTGTTGCAGCGATAATGGTGGTGGGGTTAGAGGCGGTCGGGACCGGTGGACGGCAGTGACTGTGGGGTATGTGAAGAAGATGGACAATGGTGGTGGTAGCGGTCGGCAATAATAGAGGGAGTAGTTATGGCTGATGTGGTGGTGGAGGTAGAGGTGGTGGTGGGCGTTGGTAGTGGTAGCCGAAGGTGGGTGTGGTAATGGACAACGATGACTGTAGATAATGTAAAGATGGTGGACAAGAGGTGCAATAGAGGTTGTTGCAGCGACAATGGTGGTGGAAGTAGAGGCGGTGGTGACTAGTGAACGACTGTGACTATGTAGGATGTGAAGACGGTGGGCAATGGTGGTGGCGGCGGTCGGCAATGGTAGATGAGGTAGTTGTGGCTGATGTGTTGAAGGTATAGGTGGTGGTGGTGGTGGTTATGGTGAAGGTGGTCGACGGTGGTTGTAGAGGTGGAGGTGGCTGCCAGTGGCAGACGATGGCGGTGGTGGCTATTAAAACAAATATCATATTAGGGCTATTTCAAATGAGTGTTTATTGGTAATTTTTTAGTTTTTGTCGTATCCTTATCTCATCTTGTTCTACCTATTTTGGTGGAACAAAAAAAGTCGTTCTTGTCCTACCCAGTCCTTGTACGATTGTTCCATGTCATGCCAAACGTGGGACAATGAGTTTTTGTCTTGTCCCCATGTTGCACCAAACTTGGTACAATGAGTTTTATCCTTTCCTGTCCTGTCTCATGTACCAAACATAGCTTAAAGTTATCTTTGAGATGGAACTCAACAATTGCGAATTCTTGTAAACCACATTTTATGTTCAAGTTTCATAGAAGAATGTGAAAAAGTTTAGCGGTGCCAAAAACGAATTTTGTTGGAACTTGGAAGGATGCTAAATAAATAAAATTTTAATTAATTAAAAGTCGGTATGGCATAGTATATTGTGGTATACGAGTTCTATTGTTGTGTACCAATAAAGTTTGTATACTTGGTAGGATACCGTCAACCGAATTAAATTAATGCCGATTAAATTGATACAAAAAAATACTAGTTGATATTGTTGATATCCATATTGATTGGTTTGATTTGGTACAAATTAGACATCCCTATGCATGGTAATTGTTTGGTGTAAGAATCATAACCCAAATTTGGCTTAATGGTTGTCGATATTATATTGCTAGAATTGTCACCATTGATTGCTCACACATAATTAGGTTAGACATGCTCTGGAGATGATATGAGTTGCTATCAATACGATGTGAGGTTAATTTGCTGACCGTAACGATCCCCCTAAAAGAACGGCCATTCCCTCATGTTATAGAGCTTTTTTTTGGTTTAGTAATAAATGTTCAATCTTGTAAAATCGTAGCTTAGGCGAAACCTGACATATAATCAATTTTTAGAAATTAAATTTATAAATTAAGGATGTTTCGGTTGATGTTCTTGATCGATTCTATTGCTAAGTGTTGTTTAAAGTAGTGACATTATGAAAAGAAAAAAAGGGAAATTATTACTCAAAGTTGTACGTAGGTCGGTGGTGCCAATCCGGGTCACGACTGGGTTGTGGAGAATGGTTGTGGGCTTGTGGCCTGTGGGTTGAATATGAGATTCTGGGTCTGGGCAAACACTGGCCATCGATTACGTGCGGACCTGGGTAACCCATGTATGACCCGTTGTTTTATCAAGCTTTTTGAAGTTTCATTTAGGCCTTTGAACATTAAAAGTTTCCAATTTTGCTACGATTTAAATTACTAATAGTTTCTAAAAACTTCGGATTGGTCCTTCAACTTATGAAAACACATTTTTGGTCCGATTTTAATTATTTAAGCCTCCAAAAACTACAATTAGCTTCTAGATAGGGTTGACGATGAGTAGGGTATGGTTTGGGCAAGGGTTATTTCGTTGCTGTATTCATTTAAAATAACGAGTAGCAAAACGGATAACTACCTATTTAATAAGAATTTTATCAATATCCATATCATACCCATTAAAATAGCGGTTAACAAAACGGGTAAAGAATAAATGGTAAAAAAATCATTTTGAATTACAAATGATATTATAATACCCCAAATTTTTGAGTAACTTTGTAAAGTAGGGGCAAGTTTAAACGAGAAGCTAAACATTTTGCGAGAAGGCGATAAGTGTTTAATCACATATGATACACAAGCTTAATCACATATGATACACAAGCTTAATCATATATGATTAAACACATGTTATATTGGCAATACATAGACGCTTAATCATATATGATTAAACACACCTACAGGCCGTGTAATCATATATGATTAAACACTTCTCGTCTTCGCAAAATGTTTAACTTCTCGCATAATCCTTCCTCTTGTAAAGTAAACAAGTGTATGTTTATCTTGTCAAGTTGTAAATCAAGGGGCCTAATTAAACATTTATTAATCGACATCTGTCCTAAAATAAATGTCCACTTTTATTTTAGTTTGTTCCCAAATAAATATTTATTTTCAAAAGTAAGTTGTCTATTTTCCAATCTACCCTCGTTACTCCTATTATTAAAGGTCAAATTGTCTTAATTACTTAAAAAGCATAATGATTGTACATTTGTAAGATTATGTGCATTTCTTTTCAAATAATATTTTAAATAGGGTAAAAACAATGATTTAACTTTTTCATTGTTGACATTGGAATAATATTTTAGATGGCCGGAAATGAAGGATGAGGGTGGGGCTGGGATAAGGGTGGGGCTGGGAAATGAAGGATGAGGTTGAGATTTTCCAAACTGCCATAATTGGATTGGGTTGTAAAAACGTCCCAACCCGCCCAACCCAACCCGCGTACACCCCTACTCTCGAGTTCTCGACGACACACCACCACACGACTCACGCCGAGTCGCCCCGCCGCACACCCCTGCGCCTCACCACCCCACGACTCCATCTCATTCCTGCGGCCTGCACGCAGTTCTCTGTGATTTGGACCATTTGGTACTGTAAGTTCATAACTTAAGACTTTGAGTTATCTATCATTTAGGGCTTCATTGTTTATTTAGAGCTTCTCTTTCTAATTTGTGAAATGATGTTGACTCCCTACGCCTCCCAAACCCACAAATCTTTCTTCCAAGTTTCCAAGACTTGTGAAATCTGTTGAGAACTTGTGAAGAACAAACCCTAGAAATAGAGATTTTTAGAAGAGAAAACTTTTGGATTTTCTAATTCTGAACTTGTGAAGAACAACCCGATTTGACCTGATCCAAAACCCGAAACCACCCGAACCCGAATACCCGAAGTTTTGTTTGGACGGGTTTCGGGTTCCACAAACCCTACCCGAAACCCGATCGGGTCGTGACTTTTGGGGCCCGACCTGACCCGACCGATACACACCCCTAATTGTAGCGGAACACAAAAGTAGGATACAATCCGAGTTGTGAGCTAAATACTTGGAACATGGCCACGAACAACGTCGGTCCGTACTAAGATGTGAGGGAGGGCCCCCGAGGAAACCAAGTCATACTCGTTCACTAGGACTACATTATGACCCATGGCTAGTAACCGATCTCACATAACCGTACCAAAGGCCCCCGAGGGTCAAATGCATCCATAGCTACAAAAAGGGGGAAAACATCCCAATAATATAAGCCGACACAATACATAGGGATTCACTAGTAATAGTTTAGACTTGTCACAATTTCATTTGTGACCAACCATAGTTTAGTCATATGGTTTCAATGACATTTTATATCCAAAAATGCATTTTCAAGTTTAACTGCTGATAAGAATGAAAATCATAAAAATGAAATTATATACATTCCTTCAAGTATTCACATAAATGTGCAAGTAAAACTCCATTTTACTTCAAATAAGATGAAACCCTTTATTTTTCTTGAAAATGATTGGGAACCCTAAAATCTCCCAAAACTCAAGTTAGGTCAAAAGTGTAGTAACTTAAATCCAAAACCATGGAGATATATAGGAGTTCAAAATGTAAGCTTTGACGTGTATAAAGTTTAGAAAATGGTAGTAGGAACTCACCAAGTAGGTTTTAGAAGAAAAACCCAAAAACCTATATTTGACTTCTTGGAGAAGATGAAGATGGAGGTGAAGCTTCCAATACCGAATCCTTGGATGATACCCTTAACTCTAGCAATAAATGGTATAGATGGTGGTTGAACCAAACCCTCAAATGGAGTAAATGAAGAGGGAGAACTTGAGAGAGCAAACTTGGAAGAAAAGAAATGAGAAATGAGGCATTTGGTTGAAAATCTCACTTAAAATCGATCAGTCTCCAATTCATTTGAATGTACTTTGCAATGTAGAGTCCAAATGTTTCCCCTGCTCTAGTTTCAAGTCTTTTTTTTTTAGGAAGGGGGTGTCCTAGGCTATGCCTAGACTAATCCCTTGGTAAATTATGATTGTAAGACATCAGCTCTGATTAAACCTCAGTGGCCACAATTGTTGTTTACGCATGGATGTCTAGTTTCAAGTCTTAACTAGTTGGTTATGAACATGATCTACTTCTGCAATTTGGATGAAGTTGATCAGCTAGATTCTCATTCTTCTTAGGCGACATGTGTCGCAAATGGAACTGCATAGTCACCACTAGTCGTCACGACCCTAATATGTCATGTAGATTTGGTAACATGTATAACCCGTTGTTTTATCAAGTTTTTTGAAGTTTCATTTAGGTCTCTGAACATTAAAAGTTTCCAATTTTGCTATGATTTAAATTACTAATAGTTTCTAAAAACTTCAGATTGGTCCTTCAACTTATGAAAACACATTTTTGGTCAGATTTTAATTATTTAAGTTTCCAAAAACTATAATTAGCTTCTAGATAAGGTTGACGATGAGTAGGGTATGGTTTGGGCAAGGGTTATTTCGTTACTCTATTAATTTAAAATAACGAGTAGCAAAACGGATAACTACCTATTTAATAAGACTTTTATCAATATCCATATCATGCATACCCATTAAAATAGGGGTTAACAAAACGGGTAAAGAATAAATGGTTAAAAAATCATTTTGCATTACAAATGATATTGTAATACCCCAAATTTTTGGGTAACTTTGTAAAGTGAACAAGTGTACGTTTATCTTGTCAAGTTGTAAATCAAGGGGACTAATTAAACATTTCTTAATCGACATCCGTCTTAAAATAAATGTCCACTTTTGTTTTAGTTTGTTCCCAAATAAGTATTTATTTTCAAAAGTAAGTTGTCTATTTTAATCTACTCTCGTTACTCCTATTATTAAATGTTAAATTGTCTTAATTACTTAAAAAGCATAATGATTGTACATTTGTAAGATTGTGTGCATTTTTTTCACTGTTGACATTGGAATAATATTTTAAATAGGATAAAAACAATGATTCAAAATTTTTCACTGTTGACATTGAAATAATATTTTAGATAGCCTGAAATGAAGCTAGGCTCAAGGGGGGCATCGGATTCATGGGGTGAGGTTGAATGCATCAATAGGTTGTACCCATGTTTTGAGCATGTGTTCACCGAAACTTATTTAAAAATAAAAAAAATAAAAAAGATAAAGAATTTAAAAAATTATAAAAAAAAACGGTTTTTCTAACAGAATTAATAAAATGAACCAAATCTGATGCTAAATGACAACTAGAGGGACCAAATCCAAAATAAAATAGCAACCACATTGATTAAAACTGTAAATAATTTAAAATAATGACTAAATTTGATAGTTAGTGACAATTACATGGACCAAAAGTGTAATTTACTCTATTAATGATCAGAAAGAATCCCATTTTTTCCAACGATCTGATTGGAAAGAGAAAATATCCCACTTTGCTTAAATAAATGCCGAATCATATGCATCGTTTCGTTCTTGATGAGGGCTTCAAATGTTTCTAGAACCATAGACATTATTTATACTTGATAAAACGTCCTACATTTCTCTTCAAATCACTCTTTCTGGTTATTCTCTTTTATAACGTCATTCATCTGTGTTTTTGAATGGTATTTGCTATTGAAATCGTGTGATCAATGTCAGAGTCTCAACTTGTTATAACTTTAGGATTAGAAGCGGAGGGTAATTTACATTCGTTTGCATAGGCTATATATTTCCATCAGGTTTCTTTCTTTTATTATGATTGAATAAACCAGTTGCAATTCATGTCTCTGTCTATCAGGATGAACAACATGGCAAGAAACCCTGGATACGTTCTTTCTACTGAAGAAACCCTGTTCTGTTCTCACTTTTTTCTGTTTCTTTCCTCTGTTAGTTTTCATGTATTTACCTTTGGTTTTATTGAAGAATAATCTTTAAATGGAAGCACTTGGTTTTGATGTAGTGGCAAATGTTGAAGTAGAACGAAGATTGAAGATGGTTAGTCTATTTACGATGCTATTCTTTTTTAGTTAGGTTGGTTTTACTTTGTAGGGTTACATGTTCTGTATTTCTTGTATTCTCATTGGATGCTGGGAGGGTACAGAAGAAGTTGTTCATCCTTGCCGCTGGTAGACTCTATGTATTTCTTTCTTGGACCTTAATAATTTTCACTTCATATGCATATTGATTATTTACTTACCTTCCAAGGTATGACCATTTCTTGCTTGTTTCTAGGTTCATATTGGCACCAATGTCTTGATTACTTATTGTTGGAAGTGTCAGATATGTGAATCAATCAGAATCACAGAGTTACCGGTGATGCTATATTGCACTATTCAAACTCCAAAGGGCAGGCATCTTTGTCCTCTTCCTGACCCAGCAACAATCCGTTTGCATTGAATCAGGCTATTTTCATCAGGTTTCTTTCTTTCTTTATTTCCTTTTGTATGATTGAAGAAACCCGTTGCAATTCATGTCTCTGTCTAAGTGGTTCTTTCTTTTCGATCCATTTAAATGGTTCTATCTTTTAACAGAGACTTTGATGATGGCCTTCTGCAGCAAATCACTGAAGATGCACATCAAGATGAAAGCAAAGATATTCCTCGATATGAGCAACTATATGATTTCGGAGGTTAGTGATGGGAAAGTGTCAAGTTTCATAACTGTTTTTTCTTCCTGTTTGTATTGTGTCTTGAGACTTGCACTAATTATAGGATTGTGGTGATATAATCTGCTTGCGGTCCAGGATGATGCTTCTGCTTTAAATGGGAGCACAGAAATAGTTGGTTTTGATGTAGTGGCAGATGTTGAAGTAGGAAGAGGATTGAAGATGGTTAGCCTTTTTACGATGCTATTCTTTTTATTTAGGTTGGTTTTACTTGGTAGGTTACATGTTCTATATTTCAATGTGACAATGGCTGGTATTCTTGTATTCTCATTGGATGCTGGGAGGGTACAAAAGAAGTGAGTGCATGCTTCCTGGAAAAAAGAAACCAATTAGGTACAAGGACACAATCTCTATTATTACTTATTTAGGAGCTCTTTATACTCTTTAGGGGATAGGTTCAGGGAATAGTCTTGTGGATGTTGTGGTTTAACATGAAATGATATTGTACTCCTGAACTCAAAGAGTTGCATTGTCAAGGGAATGTTGACTTATTCTTTTAGGTAAATGGCTGCTGATAAGGTCATCATGATTACAGAGTATACCATATTTGTATACGGCTTCTGGTGGTCATGTCAAAGATGAAAGAGAGATCATTTCTGTAATTGGTGACTATGCAAAGTGTTCTAATATAGTTTCTAATTCACTAATCACTAAACATTTCACAACTGATGCTTATGTTTGGAAATATTGATGTAGAATTAGATGAGGAAATAACTATATAGAATAGTCTGTACTTCTATTTGTGAAAAGTTAGGATGAAAAGTTTGAATTAATTCGTAGTCAAATAAACTTGGTGATACTTGATATAGATGAATCGCACATGGCTTTGTGAATGATGATTGATTCTTTGTTAGATTCATGCGGTAGATATCCTGTTAGCTGCAAGATGAAAACAAGTATGAAAGTGTAATGTTGGCCCTGGAACCATATTCTTTCTGTTTTTTCAGTTAACATCTGAACATATACATTTTTTAATGGTAGATACACTTGTATTCCCTTTGTTATCCTCAAAATTGGATTATTTACTCATTCTGTAATTCACCTTGTCAACGTTTGAGGCAATTGATTGGCGCATTTCATATTATCCGAGTTCGAGAGCAGTTTGCAATTTATCTGTTATAGACACAAGCAAAGGTAAATGCTTGTTTGATATGCCTATGCTATAAGTGGCTTGTGGATCATCCTAAATTTCTCAATAATCAATTTTGTCTTGGTGGTGATTCTTGCAGTGGCTTGATGCTGCGTGCTGCCAATGGTCATTCAGGAAATCCATAATGGTACTTTTAAATACTATTAGTTAGTACTTATCGGTGAGAAAATGAGATGCCCACATTGAATTATGGTCCAATTTTGTGTTCTGTTTTATGATTTTGGTAGATTATTGGTACACCAAATGTCATCAATAAAATAAGTGGGTTATAGTTTAATCCATCTGGGTTCTCACTATATTCTAATTATTTCCTCTGTTCTTTTTTTGGTAGTTTCCATATGTTTACCTTTAGCTTTATTCAATCATAATAGTTTTTATTTTGACATTTTCTCGAGGATAGTTGACCTAATGCTTACAAATTTGCCAAAATTTTCATATGTGTTTTTTGGTTGTGAGAAAGTTTGAGATTACCGGCATTGAAAGTTACATTTAGCAATTAGCAACAATCTTTGTGTATTTGACTTATAATATACTCCATCCAGATGAAGAAGCGGTGTCCATCAACTTTGAAAGTCAAATAGGTTACTTCTCAACCTCATAATTGGTATTGAATCAAAAGTTAAAGAAAAATTTGCAAATACATCAAGCTCTATAGCTAGTGCATAATGCTACATTTCCTCCATGTTAAAATGACAACACACATTTTTTTGTTGTGTTGGATCATGTAAATTACAACATTTTCTTGTTTTGGGAAGCTTTGCTTATTTCATTGTAACTAAATTGCTGCTATTGCAAATAGGTCAAGATTCTTATATTTTGTCTTCCATTAAGATATTTGCCACACAACCAAATAATCTTTTAGAACCATGTCTCAATTCAGAAGTTGCAATTTTCATGGACAGGAGGAAATACTTGATGATATCAGTCATCGGATTTATGATGAAACCTTTCTTTGTTTTTTTTAAACAAAGGCAGTATTCAAGGAAAAAAAGATCAACATAATAAATTTCCAAAGCCTGCTTGATGGCGTTGTCAAGAATACCGCCTGACTACTTAATGCATTGTTCGAGTTTGTAGATGATGTAGATGTGTAGATCATTAGTGAAAGTCATTTTAAGGTTACTGTTTTCTTCAAAACTTGAGAAGCTTTTCTGATTTTAGATTGTAGTGATCTGATTTTAGATTGTAGTGAACTGGTAAATTGCATGTTTCTTATCGGAAAACTTCGTCTTTGTTTAGTTAGGTCTTTTGAGGTTGTGACACTAGGTTTATAGATTCAAATTAGATGATGATGGTGGGATGGATTCATAAGCAATGTGCCAGTGTGTGAATTGATGATTTTCAAATAAGAAGTCAAAATTTGCGATTGAGTATGCTGTTCTTGTGTTCTCGATATGCAACTTTTTTTTTGTTTATTTTTTCATGCTTGTATGTTTTCTTGTGTCCTTCCATTTTGATTGGTTGACTTGTAGATGTTCAGATGCAAATGGCTTTAAGACTGGCTCTATGAGGGTTGGTGCATATGTGATGGTTTTTCCCCGCTACTTAACCAATAGGTTTGACTTTTTGTGTACTTCATCACATCAATAGATCTTAAAATATATTACTACTTATTGTGTTATTCTGTTCTTTTATTCTTTTTGACAACACAGAAATCCCAAGTACCTTTGAAAATTGTTTTTTACGTAAATTGGATGTACTTCCCATGAATTGGAGTGACTTGGATATCTTTTTGTTGTTTTATGCTTTTCATCTCTACTTTGTTGTTCTTACGGGCAGGACATCGACCCAAAGCATCAGTTGTCCCCATGGTGAGAATATGGTTGGTTAAACTTGATTTACTGTGAAAAGAATTCTTGATGATAACATGCAAGACAAATCACTTCTTAGATCCTAAAGCATGTTTGTAATTGTAGTAACATATGATATAATTTGATGTCCCTTGTAAATTGCATCTATGCTAGACTCTTTTGATCCCTTACAATCACAAAGTAAAGATACCACAAATTTAAACCTATCTATCTTATTTGAATGGTCTTCATATTCAATAGAGGAAGAACTACCGAAGCAAGCAAGTCTTGTTTCCACCCCTTCATCGATTGAGTGCCTTTGCTTGAAACATCTTTCTTATCTGTGTCATTTTTTGATCCAGTTCTGCTTCAGCTACATGGTTTTTCCAGTTCTTTATATCATTATACATAATCAGCACACTTTTCGTCTTCTTTAAGTGATTCTCTCTTTGAACAGAGACTTCGATGAAGGCCGTCTGCAGCAAATCACTGAAGTTGCACATGATGATGAAAGCAAAGATATTCCTCTGCTCTAGACGTGAGCAACTATATGATTTCCGAGGTTAGTGATGGGAAAGTGTCAACTTTCATTATTTTTTTGTTCTTCATGTTTTTATTATGGTTACTGTGTCTTGACACTTGCATTAAGTTAAGAAGTTGTGGTGATATAATCTGCTTCCTGCCCAAGTGCACAGATGCACTTGGTTTTGATGTAGTGGCAGGCGTTAAAGTAGAAAGAAGATTGGAGATGGTTAGTCTTTTTACAATGCTATTCTTTTTATTTAGGTTGGTTTTACTATGTAATCCCGAGTACCTCCGAAAAATGTTTGGATGGTCAACTTGGGATTAACATGACATTTACCTAGATTGGACATACTTTCCATGAATTGGAGTGACTTGGATACCTTTTTGTTGTTTATGCTTTTCATCTCTACTTTGTTGCTCTTATGGGCGGGACATTGACCAAAAACATCAGTTGTCCCAATGGTGACAATATGGTTGACAGTTCTGGTGAAAATCCAGCTGTCCTGATATTTTTTTTTGCAGGCTTATTAGTTACCACCTACCATAAAATATGGTTCATTTCATCAACTTAATCTACTATAAAAAGAATTCTTGGTGATAAAATGTGAAGACAAACCATTTCTTCCCCGTGCATTGTCGTGAATTCTAATGAAGTCACTTCTTAGATCCTGAATCATATTTGTAATTTTAATAACATATGATATAATATGAATTCTGAAGTCCCTCGTAAACTGCAGGTTCACTACATGCTATTCTTTTTATTTAGGTTGGTTTTACTTTGTAGGGTTACATGTTCTGTATTTCAATGTGACAATGGTTTTGCATATGACCATGTATTCTTGTATTCTCATTGGATGATGGGAGGGTACAGAAGAAGTGAGTGCATGCTTCCTGGAGAAAAGAAACCAATCAAGTACAAGGACACATTCTCTATAATTACTTAATTAGGATCTGCTTATACTCTTTAGGGAGTGGGTTCAGGGAATAGACTTGTGGATGTTATGGTGTAAGCGTGTTAATGAAATGTGTGGTTTATAGTTCATGACAGATCTACTGTAATCCATGAGATGTATTATGGGTTAGTTGATCTACATCTGCAAATTTGTATCGCTGTTCTGGAAATATTGAAGACCACAACAGAAAGAAGGAAGTCTTTTGCGCTAACTTACCTACAGTTATGATTTTCTCTTATTTATTTATTTATTTATTTATCATTGTTTGGACTCCTAATGATCTCATGCGCATGTGGGTTCAAGAATATGGTTCATTTCATCTACCATAAAATATGGTTCATTTCATCAACTTAATCTACTATAAAAAGAATTCTTGGTGATAAAATGTGAAGACAAACCATTTCTTCCCCGTGCATTGTCGTGAATTCTAATGAAGTCACTTCTTAGATGCAGAATCATGTTTGTAATTTTAATAACATATGATATAATCTGAATTCTGAAGTCCCTCGTAAACTGCAGGTTCACTACATGGTTAACTTAATGACAGACGATTTTGATCCCCTACAATCACAACATAAAGATGACAAAAATTAAAACATACCTATCTTATTGGGATGGTCTCCATATTCAACAGAGGAAGAACTACTAAATCAAGTAAGTCTTGTTTCCTTCCCTTCTTGGATTGAGCGTCTTTGCTTGGAACATCTTTCGTATCTGTTGCATTTTTTGATCAAATTTTGCTTCAGCTACATGGTTTTTCTAGATATGGTAAGCTAGTTTTAGTTGGGCAGTTCTATGAAGGTAAATGCTAACCGTCCAGTGTCAGTAGATGGAGTTCTTTATGCCATTACACATAACCAGCACACCTTTTGTCTTCTTTAATGGTTCTAGCTTTGATTAGAGACTTTGATAATGGCCTTCCAGCAAATCAGTGAAGTTGCAAATGAAGATAAAAACAAATATATTTCTCTGCGTCCAGATGTCAACGACTTTTTAATTTCCAAGGTTAGTGATTGGAAAGTGTCCAAGTTTCATAACTTTTTTTTCCAGTTTTTATTATGCCTTCTAATCTCATAATGGTTACTGTGTCTTCAGACTTGAGTTAAGTAACTAACTGTGGTGATGTAATCTGCTTGCTGCCCTGGATATGCTTCTGCTTTAGATGGGGGCACAGATGCACTTGGTTTTGATGTAGTATATTTCTCTGCGTCCAGATGTCAACAACTTTTTAATTTCCAAGGTTAGTGATTGGAAAGTGTCCAAGTTTCATAACTTTTTTTTCCAGTTTTTATTATGCCTTCTAATCTCATAATTAATGGTTACTGTGTCTTCAGACTTGAGTTAAGTAACTAACTGTGGTGATGTAAGCTGCTTGCTGCCCTGGATATGCTTCTGCTTTAGATGGGGGCACAGATGCACTTGGTTTTGATGTAGTGGCAGACGTTGAAGTAGAAAGAAGATTGAAGATGGTTAGTCTTTTTACGATGCTATTCTTTTTATTTAGGTTGGTTTTACTATGTTCTGTATTTCAATGTGACAATCGTTTAGCATTTGACCATGTATTCTTATATTCTCATTGGATGCTGGGACTGTACAGAAGAAGTGAGTGCATGCTTCCTGGAGAAGAAAAGAAACCAATCAGGTACAAGGACACAATCTTTATAATTACTTATATTCTTATACTCTTTACACACAATCTTTATAATTACTTATATTCTTATACTCTTTAGGGGATGGGTTCAGGGAATTGTCTTGTGGATGTTGTGGTTAAAGTGTGTTCATGAAATGTGTGGATGTTGTGGTTAAAGTGTATTATAAATTGGAAGAATTAGATCATGTCTCATATTAATTGCAGGATCCTAAGTATATACATCTTGGAATTGCTGATCATTAAAGTTGACGCGTTGTGCCAAGGATATTATATTAGAGTGAAAAGATAAAAATCAATGCTTGCAGTTGTTTTTAGAATAGACGTGAAATGATGGTGTGCTCATGTTGTTTATGTTGCTGTTGATAAGTATAGAGGGTGGTTCTTTAATGAATTCTAGTTGTACCAGTTGGCTTTTTCATATATAGGAAGATATTAGTGAAATAAAGAGAGAACCAAAAGTATTTTCTATTGTATATAACTTCACAGGGCTGTACAATATTTATAATACAATGATAACAAGGAAACCACCTAAATTAAGGAAAAAACCTATTAAAAATATTCACGTTCTAAACATAAAAAATCCCTTCCTAAACAACTAGAAGAGATTGATACACATTCCTTTCTTATGGCTTTCCTTCTTTCCAACACTCCCCCTCAAGTTGGTGAATGTATATCCCACATTCCCAACTTGGACACATTCTGTTCGAAGTCTGATTTCATAAAGGCTTTAATGAACATAGGTACGAAGTTGAGACTGATGGTGCCGTTTTCTATCTCAGTCTTGATGAAGTGTCTATCTATCCTGACATGCTTCTTTATGTCGTGCTGAATAGGATTGTGAACTATAGCAATTGCAGATTCGCTATCACTATTTAGCTTGACCGATCCACTTATATTCTCCTTAAGTTCTTCTAGTACCCTCTGAATCCAGATCAACTCACATATTCCCAGAGCTATGGCTCTGTACTCAACTTCAACACTACTTCTGGCCACGACGGTTTGTTTCTTGCTCCTCCACGTAACTACGTTCCCCCACATGTTCCCTTCTGTCAGTTTTCCTGAATAGTAACCCCTTTTTCGGGTGTACCTTTCAGCTTCAAGGTGTCTTTTGTTGATAGTTAACCTAAACTTGTGGGTTAAATATAATCAAGTCAGTATATATATATATATATATATATATTTATTTATAGGTAGTTATTTTAGTGAAAGGGTGTGACCATTCATAAAGAGATATGATGCTTAGTGAAAGGGTGGGACAATTCATGAAGAGGTATGATGCTTAGTGAAAGGGTGTGACCATTCATGAAGAGGTATGATGTTTCATGAAACAACACAACCTTTACCGAACCATTGCGATGGTTCGATGGCACTTTTTTAGTGTTTATAAATAGGGTCAATGTATTGTAAAGTGTATGAACAAAAATTGCAAGTATCAATCAATTAACAAGTGTATTCATATTATTACCTGTGATTTGTTCATCATAGCAAGTTTTTCCAACAATTGGTATCAGAGCACGTTAATCGATCCAGGGAAGAACAAGTGCAAGGGGCGGTCGATTAGAATCGCAGATTGAAGGAGCGATTTTGGGGAAGGAAAATTAAAGGGAAAGAAGAAGTACTGGGATTTTGGAAAAATTAAAAGGTTATAATCCCAAATTAATTGAAAAATAGCAAGAAAGGATCAATTATTTTGATCAAAGCAAGTAAGAACCTGATTAGCAAGTGGGTCAGGAGGCACGAACTGATTAGCAAGTAGGTCAGATACGTGCAGTAAGAGCCAGATTAGCAAGTGGGTCTGGAAATACAATATTGATTAGTAAGTTGGTCAATATTAAGCAAGTTTAGCAAGAAAACCTGGTTAGCAAGTTGGCCAGTAGCAAGTAAGATTTTTTATTTTTCAATCAAACACAAGAGCAAGAAAACCAGAAACCATCTCAGTTCTGATTTGTAAGAAGTAAGCAAGTTAAAAGCAAGCAAGCATGACAGGAAAAGCAGGTGATAAACATGATAACGCATCTAGCAGTACATCAGTTCGAGAGCAAGGAAACGTTTTACTACAATGTCCAAAATTGACTGAAACAAACTACACTACGTGGGCATTGTTGATGGAAACAATATTGAAGGCCCATGGTCTATGGGAAACAATTGATGTTAAAAATGCGGTGGAGGAGAAGAAAGCACATACATCAAAGGCAATGATTTTTCAAACTTTGCCCGAAGATGTCGTAATGTAGGTAGCACAATGCTCGACTACAAAGGAAGTTTGGGACTCAATCAAAGTTCGTTTCATTGGAGTAGACTTAATTCAAAAAGCACGCTCGCAAACTTTGAGGAGTGAACTAGAGTCTTTAAAGATGAAAGAAAATGAAACTGTAAGTAGTTTTGAAAGCAAATTGAGCAACATGAGGGCAATATTTACAAATCTTGGAACTACACTCGAAAGCAAGATAATTGTGAGGAAACTACTCAATTCGGTTCCAAAGAAGTTTTTACCGATCGTGGCAACTATTGAACAATATCAAGATTTGGACAAAATGTCGTTTGAAGAAGCCGTTGGAAGATTAACAGCCTTTGAAGAACGAATCAAAAGTCAAGACATGCCAGAGGCAAATGATGAAGACAAACTTCTGATGGCAAGTTCAAACAACCAAAGCCGTGGTAAAGGGCGAGGTAAAAATTTCAACAACGAAGCCAAGGAAAGCATAAAATGGAAGAATAGTCCAAATACACGTGGAAGAAGTACGATTCAAGGAACTAAAGACAAGAGCACTTTCAGATGTTATGAATGTGGTGACTTCGGCCACTTTGCGAGGGAATGTTCGAAGTGGAAACACAATAAAGACAAGCAAGAAGAATCTTATCTCATTAATGATGACGAAGGACCAACGCTGCTGTGAAGAGCAAGATAAAAGCAAGTTGAAGACCTACTTTAAACCAAAGTTTAGTTTAAGGGGGAGTGTTGATAGTTAACCTAAACTTGTGGGTTAAATATAATCAAGTCAGTATATATATATATTTATAGGTAGTTATTTTAGTGAAAGGGTGTGACCATTCATAAAGAGGTATGATGCTTAGTGAAAGGGTGGGACAATTCATGAAGAGGTATGATGCTTAGTGAAAGGGTGTGACCATTCATGAAGAGGTATGATGCTTCATGAAACAACACAACCTTTACCGAACCATTGCGATGGTTCGATGGCACTTTTTCATTGTTTATAAATAGGGTCAATGTATTGTAAAGTGTATGAACAAAAATTGCAAGTATCAATCAATTAACAAGTGTATTCATATTATTACCTGTGATTTGTTCATCATAGCAAGTTTTTCCAACATCTTTTAGTAGGAGCGTGCATATACCGGCTTACAACACTCACACTATATGCAATATCAGGACGCATGAGAGATAGGTAATTAACTTACCTACAAGTCGTTGGTACTGCTCTCGATCAATCGGAGGATCATTGTCACTGATTTTAGACTTCCAGTTCCGTTCTAAGGGAGTACTTGCTGGTTTACACCCCATCTTTTTTGTTTCTCTTAGAAGATCTAGGACATATTTCCGTTGAGAGATGAAAATTCCTTGTTTGCTTCGAGCAATCTCGATTCCAAGGAAATATTTTAGTTTTCCAAGATCTTTAACTTTAAACACCGAATGCAATTGGTTTTTCAAATTTTCAATTTCATGAGAATCATCCCCCGTGATGATCATATCATCGACATATACGAGAAATATTGACTTCTTACTATCATTGGAGTGCTTCACAAACAAGCTGTGATCGGCTTGACTCTGCACATATCCGAATTGCTTCATGACTGAGCACAATTTTTTGAACCTTGCATGTGGTGATTGTTTCAACCCGTATAAGGATTTCTTCAATTTACATACTTGGTTTGGCTCCTCATTTTCCTCAAAACCTGGAGGTAGCTTTATGTACACATCCTCTTCTAACGTTCCGTTAAGGAATGCATTTTTTACATCCAATTGGTGCATATCCCAATCTAGGTTTGCTGCAAGTTAGAGTAGGACTCAGATGGAATTTAGTTTCGCTACCGGAGCGAATGTCTCTTCATAGTCGATTCCATAAGTCTGAGTGTAACCCTGAGCAACCAGCCTAGATTTGTATCCTTCGACCTTTCCATCATCTCTGACTTTAATCGAGAAGATCCATTTACACCCGATTACTTTTCTTCTTGCTGGAACTTTAACAACCTCTCCTATGTCTTGTTTTCTTTCAAGGCTTTGATTTCCTGCCGTCCATTTTGGATCACATAGAGCCTCATGAATATTTTTGGGAATCGCTTCCTTATCCACCTGTGAGAGAAAAGCCTTGTATTTTGAAGAAATCTTACTATATGAGAGATGTCTCGATATTAGGTGTCTGCAGTTTCGAACCCCTTTTCGGATAGCAATGGGAACATCAAGATCATTAGAACCTTGAACAGGTTATTGATATTCGGCAGAAGAAGGTGGTTAAGGTGCTGATGATTGGCGATTACCAAGTCTTGGTCTTTTGGAATACACTTGGATAGGGGGTGCTTGAGTATCTCCCCTTTGAACTGACTCCTCATGGGCTGAATGGTCTAGACTAGGGATTTGACTAGGCTCAGGTACAGGAAGAGAGATTGAGGGATACCAATTGATATCTTCATTGAGATTCTCCCCTTGAAGAGATAAAGTGGGATAAAAGCTTTGTGTTTCGAAGAATGTGACATCAAAGGTCACAAACACCCTTTTTGAAGCCGGACAGTAACACTTGTACCTTTTTTGGGTAGGTGAGTAACCCACAAAGATACACTTGACAGCTCTAGGGTCTAATTTCCCACGAGTTGGACATGCATTGTAAACATAGGTTGTGCATCCAAAGACTCGTGTTGTAAGAGAGTTTAGAACTCTATGGTTAGGGAAACACTTTTGAAGACGTTGTATGGGGGTAGAGAAGTTCAAAACTTTAGAGGGGAGTCGATTGATTAAGTAGGTTGATGTGAGAACGGTTTCACCCCAAAACCAGCGCGGTACATTATTGTGTATCATGATTGCCCTTGATACTTCAAGTAGGTGTTGATTTTTTCTCTCAGCCACTCCATATTGTTGAGGAGTTTGGGTACATGAAGATTGGTTAAGAATGCCATGTTCATTTAGGTAATCTTTTAGATCATTGGCAAAATATTCAGTTCGAAGGACTTGGATTTTGGGTTGGAAAACATTTTCCACGAGCTTGTGGAATTGTTTAAAGATGTCACCAGACTCAGATTTGTTTTTGAGTAGGTATACCCAACAAGCACGAATGTGATCATCTATAAATGTGATAAACCAACGGGATCCATTGATGTTTAGAACACAACTTTCACATTGAAACCCTAAATGACTTTTATTGATAAATAGATTTGGGTACAAACGATGCAAGTAATCAAAACTAGGATGACCTAATCGTTGGTGCCATAACAAAACATTAGACTCAAACATAGTAGATAGAGAAAGGTGTCTTTGATAAGGAGGTTTAAGAGGAGAACCAAGGAAGTAGTAGAGACCATGAAATTCTTTAGCAATGCCAATCATCTTCCCCGAAGACCGCTCATGAAATTCACAATGTATAGGAAAACAAGTTACAACGCAATCTTGATCCTTGAGGAGCCTGGTAATTGATGCTAAGTTAAACCGAAGGTTTGGCACATATAAAACCGAATTCAATTTTAAGTCATCTTAAATGATATTCCTGGTGCCGGTAATACGAGAAACCTTGCCATCAGCAACTGTGACAGTAATGTTGTTGATGATTGGTTTAAAAGTTTCTCAATAATTTCATGTTTCCTGATCATATGTCATATGATCAGAAATACCGGTATCTACGATCCATCCTTCAAACAATTCTCCTTTTAAGAGAGAGGATAGAATATACTTACCTTGGTGTGTCCCATTACTTGTCTGAGTTGAGGAAGGATTTAGTAGACCGCAAGAGGGTTCTTAAGACCTCCATCTGGCCAGTTGTGAATGGGTTCGGAGACGAGATATTTTCTGTAGAGGTTCCACAACATGAGCAGATGTAGTCATTGATTGTTGCCTTCGAGGAGTCCAGTTTGTGGGCTTTCCATGGAAGTCCCAACACTGGTCCTTCATATGATATGGTTTCTTGCAGTGTTCACACCAAACCTTGACATTCTTGGCTTTTGCATTCCTTTGACCTTCAGATCTGTAGGTAGCAAGTGCAGATCGTTGTATTTCAGCATTTGGAGTCTGCAACATCACTTTTTTTCGACTTTCTTCTCGTCGTACTTCCGCAAACACTTCTCTAAGGGAGGGGAGAGGTTTAGTACCAAGAATTCTTCCCCTAACCTCGTCTATATCCTTGTTGAGACCATGAAGAAAATTGAAGATTCTGTCTTTTTCAAGCATCTTGGCATAATGATTACTATTTTGACTGCATGACCGGTTTATGTTGTAGAAGACGTCCATCTCCTGCCATAGTTCGGTTAGTACATTATAGTACTCGGTTACAGACCTTCCTTCTTGGCTGGTATTACGAAGAGACGATCGAATCTCGAAACACTGTGAGGTGTTTTCAAGATCAGAATACATCTCTTGAACTGCCTTCCCTATCTCATGGGCGGTGTTGTAGTACAAATAAGTCCTGCCAATATTTGGGTTCATTGAGTTGACAAGCCATGCCATAACAGTGGAGTTTTCTGCCTCCCATACCTTGTAACTTCCCTCCTTCTGGTATGGAGCCTTGTTTTCACCCGTAAGATACACAGTTATTCCTTTTCCTCTAATAACGAGTAGGACTGATTGGAACCATTCACGGAAGTTTAATCCGTTGAACTTATGTTGGGTGATTTGGAGGGAGGAATTGATTTCTGCAGATGGGAAAGAGGATGGAGTTTGATTTTGAGATTGATGGGTGGTAGAAGATTGAGCAGAACCTGACATTGTCGAAAACAGGTTGAATACAAATCAACCAGGACACGAAAACACTGATTTTCACAGATCGAAACTTTAAGATAGCAGAGATCGCTTAGCTCTGATACCATGAAATAAAGAGAGAACCGAAAGTATTTTCTGTTGTATATAACTTCACAGGGCTGTAGAATATTTATAATACAAAGATAACAAGGAAACCACCTAAATTAAGGAAAAAACCTATTAAAAAATATTCACATTCTAAACATAACAGATCCCTTACTGAACAACTGGAAGAGATTGATACACATTCCTTTCTTATGGCTTTCCTTCTTTCCAACAATTGGTTTAAGGTCACAGACTTGATTTAGGATCAATGTGGGATTATATACGTTGCAAGGTATGTACAGTTGCACTATGTGGAGGTGTTGGTCAATCTCTTCTCAATGTTTCTATTATCCTCTAGTTGATCATTGTTTGCAACATTTCTTTTCATGTTACTATGACTACACTTTCTTTTGACAGCTGGAGGTGGGGGAATGCATACAAGCATGTTAACCATGAACGGACCGAGTGTACGTGCCACCACTTCATTGTTCCCTGCCATAATGGAATAAAGTTACATTACTGAAGGTGCCAGATATTTTTAGGAACTAAAGTTATGACACAAATTTGTGGTTGTAGAGTTGGTTTATGTTGCTGTGTTAAAGATTTTCAAAAAAAGGGCATGGGTTAGAATCCTGTGTTTGTCAAATTTCTTACTTTCACCTTCAATTGTTTTTTTTTCTATGGCTTTTGTTTTTTAATTTTTTTTGAAGATAAGGTCGTTACAGAGATTCAAACACAGGTCCTTCTCTTTCAAAGACAAGAGACCAACCAACAGGTCTGTAACAATTTTATGAAATTTTTCTACATATTTCTTTTTTACATTAACCATTGTGCTTGGTGCTTGTAGTTACACACAGAACCACAGATGATGCAGTTATCATCCTTGCCGATAGACTCTATGTATTTATTTCTTTCATAAGTAAGCCATAATTTGTTTATTAACAATTCAGTGACAGGATCTTCATAAGGAACTCTCTTTATTACTCGATGTAACTATATAAGTTAAGGAAAAGATGCAACTAATATTTGACACTCTCCCTCAAGCTGTAGTAGAGATGCACATGGGTTCTAAAAGTTGCGTCATGACAGAAGACACGTCTATGCTGTCGTGATAAGGCTCATAAGCTTTGTGTAAGGTGTGACTCACACATGGCGACTTTAGGCTCGCCATGACATACAAATTAAATTTGCAACTTTAAGTCACTCTTTGAAAAATGCCGTGGCACATACTTAGACTTCACTGTCATTGAATAATTCATGCCATTTAGCACCCCTCTTTTGCGTTAGGAATTATCCGAAAAGGTTCGATTGAATCCCATGCTTTCATGGTCCCTATCTCTTCCCCGGCACTGGCCGACACGTAGGTCTATTATGCGCTTTCCTAGGTGCGCATCTCCATCTACTAAAAGTAGGGGTGGTTGCCATAGATAGATTGGGTCATTCGTAATTAGCGCAATAACCGATGCTACAACATAAACTAAAGCTATACGTGGCGGCCCCTAAAGGCGTAACAGACAGGTTCTGTTTTACTGCCCAACCGACCGAGTCATCCTGTACTCCAAAAAAGCATTGCATCTATCTCATCTACACATACCAAGTTGATGCAAAGGCACTTTAGGTTCGTGTCTTTCCCTACTTAGGCAGGAGGTCATTTGACTCGTTTCATCAGCATCATTACAAAACCTCATTGGGGCTCTCTCATTGGAGTAGCCCAATTTCATTGAATAATAATCTAAAAGAAATCGAAATAATTTTAAATAATAACAATAATTATGTTAATATTATTGTTTTAGTTTGATTTTTATATAATAAAGACATAGATATTCTAATTTGTTATATTTTCGTTATGATCGATAATATATATTTGTTATTATATTGTGGTAGTATTTATGGAAATAAAATAACGCTATTAGAACAATCATTGCCACCATGGCCCGTGATTTCTAAAAGGTAGCATGGCAACTTCAAATTTGGCTTTTTCTTTGAGTAGCAGGATTTTAAACAAACATATGTCACGTCCTTCGGAGGAACCGATATAGAGCTTGCCGTATGTTTGAAGGATCACTATGACGACAAGTGAATCCAACACAAAATCGTTGAAAAAAGATCTCTTTGAAGAAGAACAAGGTTGATTCATAACTCCAAATATGAAGATTTAAATATTTGAAACACGAAGATTTAAGTTTGAGGGTTGGGTTCTTGTGAGAAGTTGAGTTAACGGTGAGAAACATGGTTATCAACCGTTGGATGAGAAATGGACGTACATCAGGATGAGATGCACCGAAACAAGATGAATCGAGATACACCAGATCAATTCCCTTTTAAATCGCAATTCATGGGAGGGCTTGAGATTAAAAGAGATCAACGGTTTAGATCCAGTTCTCACCATTAACTCAACTTCTCACACGATCCTTCTCTAATTTTGAATACCAAACAAATAATTTTCATTTTTTAGATGAAACCAACTACAGGTTTATTCTATTTTTTTAATCAACTTTCAAAACCTCATTTTGGGCCTATAATTAAATTTTACAAACAAATATGGGTATCGCGGACCTTATTAGTAGTTAAGAGATGGCATATTTTAATTATTTTTTAATCGATAACATGATTTATTGGATGTTTTGTTGCTAATGGGTTGTGCAAAAATAAATAAAAGTTCATAGAATTGAACCTCATCCCTCTCAAATGCAATGTAATAAGCACTTAACCGCTTTAACTACCCTAATTTGCTTTTTATGTTTAATAAAAAAAATTCCTGATTTTTCAAAGTGGGTTTAAAATTATTTTTTAAGGTCAATTTAGAGAAAAATATTTGTAATATGAAAACCAATAATGACCTATATCAATATGTAACGATTAGTATAAGATAATGCATATTAAATTGTATAAAAAGCATTAAAATTTAAAAATGCATTATTTATGCTAACTTCAACAAATAGTCATATTAATCTTTTTCCATATTACAAATATCATTTTAAATTGCTCGTAAAAAAATAATTTAAAATTTATTTTGGAAAATCAGAATCTTATAAGGTTTGAAAGATTATCTTTTGAGACATAATAGATATTGAATAATTAAAATGTATAAATCTTGGGGGGTTATTAAGCCTACCCCTATTATCCCAATACCCTCTCCTACTAACTATGGCTTCCTCACATACACGACATAATACCGACAAACCAATTTTCAAAAGATTTTTAATTTATATTTACAGTTTATACCCCTATAATTAGTTAATTAGTTTACTTTATACCTTTTACTTTTCTAATTTTCATTTACACCATCACCATATTAATACATATAATCGTATATTAACTAAAATACGTTAAAAAAATACGTTTTAATTTTAACAAGTTACACCATTACAATCGTCTCTTCGATACCATCGAAATGAGCCCAATATTGAATATTTTTAGATTTAATTATTTTATTATATGTGATCTGTAGCAAACGTCGATTAATTGTGGATATCAAATATGATTAATTGTGGAAATCAAAAATGTCGATTATTTTGGGATATCACATGTCGATTAATGAAAACAGAATCATTTTATATATATATATATGTGTGTGTGGTTGGTTTCTTTTGCAACCCTAGTATTTTGTACAATCTATGCAACCTAATCTAGACCATACAATTAATTCATCAACTTCTTCATGAACACCTGAACATGAATCCACATTCGTTATTTTTAATCCCATTTGATTTATTGGGTTTTTTGTGATGAATTTTTTGTAAATTAATGAAGATAAAATAGATTTTTCCAAGAAAGTTGTACAGTAAAAAGCATGGTCATCATGTTGATCATGTATCTACCTAAAAATATGATCATTACATACATTTGATTTATTGGGTTTTTTGTGATGAATTTTTGTAAATTAACGAAGAAAAAATAGATTTTCCAAAAAAGTTGTACAGTAAAAAGCATGGTCATCATATACATTTGATTTATTGGGTTTTTTTTGTGATGAATTTTTGTAAATTAACGAAGAAAAAATAGATTTTCCAAGAAAGTTGTACAGTAAAAAGCATGGTCATCATATACATTTGATTTATTGGGTTTTTTTTGTGATGAATTTTTGTAAATTAACGAAGAAAAAATAGATTTTCCAAGAAAGTTGTACAGTAAAAAGCATGGTTATCATATACATTTGATTTATCGGGGTTTTTTTGTGATGAATTTTTGTAAATTACTGAAGAAAAAATAGATTTTTCCAAAAAGTTGTACAGTAAAAAGCATGGTCAACATGCTGATCATGCATCTACCTAAAAATATGATCATTACATACATTTTGATTTTTAAATCAAATCAAATAATCAATTCAATTCCCTGATACTACGCACTGCTATATATATCGAACGTAATCGTTCGAATGAATTACTCTGCATCTTCGTCTCTCTTTCTCTCTCTCTCTCTCTATATATATATATATATATTTATATATATCAAAGTTGCAGATGACAAACATGGGAGAAGATATGACACCAACATCAGAATTTGCCACCAACCAGGTACAATATTATGATAACTAACACTTATGTTAATTTTAACTTACGGGTACAAGTGAAGGTTATAACAAAATATAATAATTTCAGGTGTTCGAATCTCGAGAAGAAATAACTGACTGGGTGCGTAATGTGGGACGTTCGGTTGGTGTCGTTGTTGTTACCAAAAGATCAAAGGCTAAGCCAAATGGAGGAGATGTTTATAAAATCGTGTTTATGTGTGAACATAGTGGGGTTTACAAATGTGACAAAGTTTCGAGTCGTCATACTAGAACAAGAAAGTTTGGTTGTCCATTTGAGTTGATAGCGCTATATTCATCTAGGCATCGTTGGTGGACGTTGAGGGTTGTGTGTGATACACATAATCATGCCGTTGCACAATATATGGAGGGTCATGCATATCCAATGCGGCTGAACGAACCTGAAGTTCAACTAGTTGAAGATCTATCAGCCCAACATGTCAAGCCACAATACATTTTATCCACGTTAAAAGGTAAATATGTAGAAAATGCATCTACGTCAAAAACAATATACAATGAATTTCAAAAGATTAAGACAAGAAACGAGGCAGGAAGACCAAAAATGCAGGTTGTTCTAGATTTTTTTGTTGAAAAAGGTTATGATTTTGACACTCGTGCAAATAATGAAACAAACGAGTTGGAAGATTTATTTTTCATTCATCCAAAATCATTGGAGCTTTGGCGTGCATTCCCACAAGTGTGGGTCATCGATGCCACATATAAAACAAATAGGTACGGGAATATGCATGTGTATTATATTAATGTATAATATTATTATTTTGTTTAATATTATTATTTTGTTTATTATACAGGTACGATATGCCTCTTCTTGAGATAGTTGGTGTAACATCAACAAACAAAACATTTTGCATAACATTTGTTTTCATGCATCAAGAAAATGTATCTAATTTTATCTGGGCATTAGAATGTCTAAAGTCCAAGATATACGATAACTTTTACCCGGGTGTCATAGTCACAAACAGAGAGTTGGCTTTGATTAATGCATGCAAAGTGGTATTTCCGGGTGCTAAAAAATTGCTTTGTAGATGACACATCTATCAGAATATTCTGAAACATTGTAGAGCATCGATACACGAGTCTCAATCGTGGAATTCTTTTCATCAAGCATGGGTACAGTTACTTGAATCTCCAAATCAAGAATGGTACACGTACAATTTGGGACAACTCCAAGAAAAGTTACTCAATTATCCAGGTATTTTTTGTATAAAAAGTTTAACCATTATTACTAAAGATATTGACGTATATTTGTTATATTTTCAGGGGTTTTAAATTACTTGGAACGTGTATGGTTGACGCAATATAAGGAAATGTTTGTATCTACTTGGGTTGATCAATTTTTAAATTTTGGACATTATACAACAAATAGAGTTGAAAGCCAACATTCAAAATTAAAAAAATATTTGGAGACTTCACAAGTGGATTTAAAAAGAATTTTATCTCATATTCATGTTGTAATTCAGTCACAAGACACATCGATCAAAGCAAGTTTCGAAATGAGTAAAAATATTAGGAAACATCGATTTGAAAAACCACACTTCAAAATTTTGTGGGGCTTTGTTTCATTTTATGCACTTGATATGATTTACAGTGAACATGAGCGGTCTTTCAAGACTAACGTATTTTCTGAAAATTGTGGTTGTAAACTGCGTACAAGTCATGGGTTGCCATGTGCGCATGAACAAGCAATGTATACATGTCAAAACATACCCATTCCACTTGATGCGATCGATGTATTTTGGAAAACACTTGATTTTTCGCCATGTGTGTCCGCACAAGATGACGATATTCAATGTGACGATGAAGTTCATATGTTTAGAGAAAATTTCAACAAACAATCAGTTTCTGGTCGCAAAAGCTTGTTAAAAAAATTAAAGGATATACTAATGCCAGAAAAAACGTTGTTTCATGAACCCTCAGCTCATAGAACCACTCGTGGACGCCCTTCTCTAAAGAATCAAACTCAAAAGAAAAAGATTATTGAAGACCCTCGTAGACGCAGTTGTTCTAACGCGCCAACATTTATCAACTCTGAAGATTTTGGTCATCAAGAATCAGCGAGGCATAGCTCCCACTTCCGACGACAACCCACCCCCACAAATCCATATCTTGATCAAATCCCGAGTTTATTTCATCCATACATCGCACAAGTACAAGATGTATTAGGCGATGGAAATTGTGGATCTCGAGCCATATCTACTTGTTTCGGTGGTCATGAAGATGCATGGGACACTATCCGAACCGAGTTAATGGGTGAACTAACTGAGTATTTTGGTTATTACTATGAAGTGATTGGCAACGAGTGCCAAATAATTTACGAAGCGTTGGATTTTTTTCGAGAAAGACGTGGTTGCACCACCTAGGCATTGGATCACTATGCCTGAAATGGGAATTCTAACTCATTCAAGGTTCAATGTCATACTACATGTTCTCAATATGGAAGGTAGTGCGACATACTTACCATTCAGGACACAACCACCGTCATCATCCCAAGACGTGTCAATTGCAATAGTGCATGTTAATGGTAATCATTACATAAAGGTGGTATTAAAAGGAGACTACCCAATGCCTACACTCATACATCATTGGACACGTCATGCACTTTCAGATGCAAGGTCGTGGATTATCCCATACAAACGTAGATTAGATGCGTATGAAGAATATATAGAGCGTACTCGTACTCGTGAATATGTTGATTTAAATGAATAATAAAAGTTGGAATCTGTTGAAATAAAAAATACGCAATATATTTAGTATGTTTATTATCTTGATGTTAAAAACTTACGTTCGATATAATGCATTTTTTTTAATCGATTAACCAATGTATAATATATGACATATAATAATATAATAAAATCAAACAATATTCAATATTGGGCTCATTTCGAAGGTATCGACGAGACGATTATAATGGTGTAACTTGTTAAAATTAAAAATTATTTTTTAATGTATTTTAGTTAATATACGCTTATATGTGTTAATAAAATGTAAATGTAAAATGTAAAATGTAAAATGTAAAATGTAAAATGTAAAATGTAAAATGTAAAATGTAAAATGTAAAACTAAAAGATATAAAGTAAATCTATTAAATGAGTTCAGGGACTAAAACTGTAATTATGAAATATAATTCAATTTATGTGAGAGGGTAAGGGGTAAACTTTATAAAAAAAATTGCAGGGGGTAGGGATATAAAAACCCTAAATCTTTTATATATATAAAAGTAAGAAACAATGATAATGGCACCCTTATTAATGTCAAAATCAGGTCATTCATGCATTGGAAATGTAAAAAGCAGATTTTGATGTTGATGTGTGAGGTGAAATTTTTTTACAAGGGTGTAATTAGCAAAGTACATGGTGTCATTAGCCTCCCAAGTAAGAATCATAGTTAATGATGTGACACAATGATAAGCTAGAAATCTTTGTATGAATTTTCTTGTATTTTTGTATTTTATAAAATATTTAATATGTTAAAAGTCTCTTCTAGTCCTATATAAATAATGTGAGATTCATTGTGGGTTGGGTATTTTGGTAATTTTACATGAATGTTGAACTACAAGTTAATATCAAGTCTATCTATATATCTTCTCCTACCTTTTTTATATTTAATTTCAAACCATAACTCTAAACCATTCATCTCATTGCTTTTAATGTTCATCTTCTTCTCTTTGTCTATAAATAGGATACCTCTTCCTTATACTTATGATTTCAATTTTTTCGATTTCCCAACTTAGGTTTTTTATACATAATCTTTTTTATGTTTTTCTGGGTTGTGTTTAAAAAGACTAATCCATGTGTTTGTGATCATGTCAATATAGAGAAAGAACGCAAAGTCACATTGTCATATTGCTTAATTAAAAACCCCGATGACAACCGTCTTCATTTTCTAGAATCATGAGTCAGCCAAAGATTTGCACTAAAAACCGTGAGGGAGAGACATATGATTTGTTTGATCATCGTTCTATTGATGACATGAACTTATCATCGAAAAGGACGATACTCATCAACCAAACTTCAATTCACAACTTAAAGTTTCTTCATTTGTAAGTTCCGCTCCATCATCATGCTTATTAAGACACTCCTTACACAAAATATCTCAAAAACAATTGTTCTCGTATTATTCTTTTAATTCTTTTCATATAATTCTTGGATCAAAGTAATATGTCATGTTTATATCATTCCTTATATAACTTGTATGTGTCAACTTCTTCTTTGTGTTACTTACTTTTTTGGGTCCTCTTGTTTGTTCAAGTGCATGTACCATGACAAATGTGAAATATTTGTATAATTATTACCTTTACAAAAATAAAAAACAATTATGATATTTTTTTAAGAGAAACAATATAAACTAAAATCATGAAAGAAAAATAATTTGTATCTACTTATGACCTTTCAACAATAGATTTCGTATTGTGGTGAAGATATAGCTCGATAGCTTAATATCTAACCGTGACAAGAGGAAATTTTCCTTTATCCTTAGTCTTTAGCTTTCCGCAATTAATGTTCAAATGTAATTAAAAAATGTAACACACTTTGTATATACATCAAAACACCCCTAATACGTTCATCTTAATTCGGTTTCATCTTAAATGAAAGTAATAGTACATTTCATTAGTTGTTAATTGATGAATTACGTTTCTTCTTAATTTAGTTACATATTCCCCAACAAAACATATTTCATCACCGTGCAATGCACGGTGTCACAAACTAGATAATTAATACTTGAGCAAAGAACATTATTTTTCGTCCTTACCGTGGGTATGTTGAAATTTGTTAATTTCATTCCTGTATTTTTAAGATTATGGTTTTAGTCCTTGTGGTTTACAAGTTCTTTTTCATCCTTGTGGCTTGTAATTTATTGTTTTTTTCGTCTATATAGTTTATAATTTTTATTGTTGTTTTCATCCCTCATATTTGACGGTAAACCAATAACAAAGTTAGCTTCGGGATGTAAACAACAATGAATTACAAATTATAAGGACAAAAGTGGTAACTTTTAATAAACCACAGGGACCAAAATCGTAGTTTACTCTTGATAATTCACGTTGCTAATGTTTTTGTGTAAGAAGATTTTGTGAACTCCAGTATAAAAACCCCACCGCTACGGCTACATTGGGAAGCATATCTGCTCAATCAAACCCTAAAACAATCTCATTTCTTCCCGATAACTCACCAGAAACCTTACTCCGATCATCCTCAATCTCGATCTTCACCTGTGGAAGCTACCGCCCTACAGGTATATATCAATTCTCTCGCCACCTTGTCTTAATTTCATTTGATCGATGTTTGTTTTTATCTACTTATACGTTCCTTTATGCAATCTTGAATTGTGATTTTTATATCAAATCTGTCTTCCTTACTTGCTTGTATTTTGGTTTGAATGTGGCGGATTGACGAACAAAATATATGATCTGTAATTTCTTTTTGTATTTAGCTAGCTAGCTGTCTAGCTAATCAGTATGTATATGCGATGAATCTTTAGATCTGATCAATGGATGGTAACGCTTGTGGCTGAATGTTTCTAGAATTTATTATGAATGCTGGTTAATTTACAAACAGTTGGACTCCATTTTAGAATCTAATCAATCTATATATGTTGTAAGAAGATGCACAATTTATTGTGCATGAAGATCTGTACGGATGCATCTTCTGTAGTGCTCTAAATTGGTTTCAAACAAAGATGTACACTTTTATTTTCAATTCATTTCAGATCAGGTAGACTTTCTTTAAAACATGCTAGAGGCCATTAGATGAAGATAACTTCTCTGTCCCTCTACGAAAAATGGATATCTTCAGACCAAAATTTCAGTTCCATTCTTCTTTTTCCCACTCCACTCATCTGCCTATCCGACTTCTAATATTTAAAGTGACCAAATAATTGTACGACACCAAATATGTCTAAATGTCCTACAATTATATATGACCAAATAATTGTAACCTACGTAAAGGCATTACAATAATTTGATAGGACACTTTTGTTCATTCTAACAATTTTTTAGGACATTTTTGAAATAAAATTGTCATATTAAACTTTTTATATGACATTATTTGAACAATGTTATAAAAACAAGTGTCTTGTAAGAAGTCGTGTTCATATATGACACTTCCCAAATCCCATGAGAAGGCTTGCCATTAACGGGGGAACTTACAAAATTGTTTATGGAACAACACAGAGACCAACATTATTATTTGATAAACACATGAGGTCAAAGTATCAGTTTAGTGTCTCATGTTTAAACTCTCAAGTTTTTTTTTTTCAAATTTCTGGAAGTTAAAAACAGGGATAAGACTTAAGTTGTAAGTATGTGTTCAATACTCGAGAAGAAAGTACATGTTTTTTTTATTCATAGACACAAACATGCATACATGTTCATACTGCACACTTTATAGTTATATTGCTTTCTGATGTTGTTGCTGGTATAGTAATTAATTAATGTATTATCTTTAAACAGGGTTAATTCAAAGAGGATGGCAATGAGAAAATGCAGGAAAGAATCTGAAGAAGAACGGATGGTGAGGAAGAACTATTCTGCCTTTCTTCCTGATGACATCCTTTTAGAGATCCTCAGAAGGGTTCCTACTGAATTCCTTCGTTTTAAGGCCAGGTTTGTCTGCAGAAGATGGTTCAATATTATTACTAACATGATCTTGCTAGAACATTCTTCTTTCATCATCCAGGAGTCAAATGAATCTCACTTGGCACGTCATGTGGTTATAAGCGAAGAAAAACAAGGACCGGAAATGGAAGTGCAACAACTTGACATACCTTACAGAGGGCGGATAAAATCTTGGTGTAACGAGTTCCTTTTGATAGTGGACCCCAACAGAAAAGAATCTCTGTACGTTTTCAATCTAATCACCAAGGAAGGATTACATCTTCCCCGATGTTCTACATCTTGCGGAGGACACTATACTAGGAGATGTGGAGTGGCCCTTTCCTTTGATGGATTCAAAGGAGTATACAAGGTTGTTCACGTGTTTATGGGTCCACCAATCCAATGTAAGATTATTGTCTTGAAAAGAGATATTACCTCTCGTGTTTGCTCAAAGTGGAAAAAGATCGAAGTGCCTTCTTACATGGGTGAAGGGCAATATTATTGGGGTGACCCAGTTTCAGTTCAAAGCAGGTACTTTCACTGGAATGTTCGTTCTTCCAAGTACATGGTTTCCATGGATATGGTGAAAGAAATTTTTTTCCAAATTCCCCTCCCAGGATCTGACGATGATAGTAGGAGAAGCCATTACTCTTTTATTGAGATGAGTGGTTTCCTCGTTTTCGTTGATAATGTTTCTTGGGAGCAAGCTAATTTATGGATTCTTAAAGATGTTCAAAGGATGAAGTGGGAAATGTTGCAGTCAATAAGTATCCCGAGTCATCTGGGCTTGGTATATCTTCCTGTTACCGTTCTTCCATATCCTGTCTCTAGCGTTATAAGTAAGAGATATGTCATATTCAGGAAACCTGGATCCAAATCTGGTCTCTTTAGTTATGATCTGAAAAATAAACTCGTGAAAGAGTTTGACATCGAAGTTGGAGGCAGTGATCGTTGTGTGGTTCATTCATCAGCACCAAATTTTCTGTAAGTCAGGTAGACTTGTAGCTTATGCCATGAACCATAATTGGAAACTCTAATGCATAAAAGAGGTGTTGTTCTTATTATAATGTAGGATAATTGAATTAAGCTTTAAACAGATAATTTCTCTACTGCTACCTGGGTAATGTAAGAATGCAATCTTGCTTGTACTCTTGTGTTTCTTCCTGTGGTTTAACTGCACTAATACTTGCTAATCATATGAGAAAACATCTTTTAGGGATTTTTGCTACATCTTGTGCAAGTAAAATGCTTGCAGAAAAGCATTTGAACTTGGCGAAAACGCATCTAATTTTGAGCTCTAGTCATTGAAAGGTACTAAATGTTAAGCAGCTGCCAATTACTCTATATATCTTGTGTGCATCAGATTGCTATGTTTTATTTTAGTTGTCTTTTCTTGATTCTGTTGAATATTGGACAAGTGTCTATAAATCTTTGGTTGCTATCCATGTCCTTGTAGGAACTTTTGTATATATAGGTAACAGACTTATATCCTTTTTCATCGGATACAATAGATAAAAATTCTTCTTTCAAATTTTAATTTCATGGTAATTAAGGCCATGATGAAAAATCTGGCAACAAGTCCGGTGAGAAAAACCCTATCGAAGTATATTAAAAATTGTGGCTTAAGTTTCTGGTGATAAACCAAGATATATACCCGAGAATCTTATAATGCCACCCGAAGATGAGAAAAATAAAAATGTGTGCTTTAAGGTAATGAGTCATTACAACAAAATTGGGTTTATAGGACGTTATTTCTAAGCGTCCTAAATCCTAATAGACTGCTTTATAAGACCTAATTTATAGGACGAAAAAATAAAACGTCCTATCAAAAGGCGTTATAATAAATTTATAAGACGTTTTTCGACGTTTTAACAAGTTTTTTATGACATATTTGATACCAAGCATCGTATTAGATATTTTATAGGATACTTTTGAGAAGTGTTTTATAAACTCGTTTTTTTTTATAAGACACTCTTTCGCATAGTGTCTTATAAAATACCTAATACGATGTTTTTTATATAAAAATGTTCTAAAAAACTTGTTACAACATCCAAACACGTCCTATAAATTTATTACAATGCCTTTAAATAGAATTTTGTTTTTTGGTCATATAAATTAAGTTTTATAAAGCGGTCTATATATTATGACGCTTAAATACTTTAGGCGTCCTATAAACCCAATTTTGTTACAATGAGAGCATTAGTTGGTTTGGGAAAACACATAGGATGGTATCGGTAGGAACAACTGTATGTTCTTGGTGCAGGAGTGTGTATCTTTGTAAAATCTTGTGTTGATATCTCTTAGGGGGCGGGGGCGTTTGATTCGCAGAATGGAATTTGATGGAATTGGAATTCATTGAAGAAATTTGACTTTGAAGGAATTAGAATGAAATTTGATGGAATTTGACCACGTGTTTGGTTGGTAGGAATTCAATTTCTTCACTTAAACCAATGAATGATTAATTCTTTAAATTATGGAATTCAAAGGATTCCATCCCTTTCATTATGTGAACCAAACATTGGATTTGGAATTTGGTCAAAGGAATTATCTATTCCAATTCATTCCGATTCCTTCAAAATCCATTAACCGAACACCCCCTTAGGTTATTTTGGAACCCATTTGAATCTCTCTCCAAAAGAGCTCTCAGAAAAGACACAGATTTGATGGTTTGTGTGGTGTGTAGTGAATGTGGGACTTCAACATGCCCCTCAAACAAAGGCTAGATTTTGGAACGGATGTCGGTGCTAGACTCCTACTATGATACCATGTGAGATATGTGGAACCCTATAGATTACTTTTCAAAAAAGCTCTTGAGGAGAAAAGAAGGGTTCCAACACATATTAAAAAGGAACATCCGAGTCTAACTTATGTTTGAGTCCAACATACCCCCTGGGAGGCTAGAGGGGCACATAGGCCCAGAGTGTTGAGTCCCTGTATGTGATAAAACCAACCTCTTCAACCGAAAAAATGGAAAAAAGTTGGAGCTAAAAAATCCAATACATATGTCATCAACTCATATACTGAAATTTATAAATCTTGAATTTCATCAAAGCGAAATACAACTTTGTTCTTTTCAAGATCCCAGATGATTAAACGAACCAAACCCATCTACCCGTGAAGATTAATTCGAGCTGCGAGATTGTATAGAGTAAGCATATGTTGAACCTTAACATATACCTTTTAACGTATTTGCAGACTTGAAGTTGCTAAATTTAGAAAAGACAACCAAATTAAAACATATATAGCAATTTGCATATAGGACTCATTAGCTATACAGAATTAACCAAAAGAGATCCACTGTTATCTTCACTTTGTAAAACACAGGGTTATCCCAAAGGTAAAGAACTATATATAGGAAGAGAGAGATAAATGAATCTTATGCACACAAGGTAGAGTAATCGTTAAACAACCTAAGTTTAAATGCTTTTCTGCTAGCATTTTAGTTGGAACCAATGTAGCATAAGACCTAAAAGATGTTTGATCTAACATGATTGTACATGTATCACTGCGATTAAACAACAACAGGATACAACTCTGTGATACAAGCAGCATTGCATTCTTACATGATCCAAGTACCAGGTAGCAACATAACTATTTGTCTATATTTAATTCCATTATCCGACACGATATTGGAGAACAACACCTCTTATGTGCTGTTAGTGACAAATGCAAGTCTAACTAACTTACAGAAAACTTGGTGCTATTGAATGAACCACACAACAATCACCCACTCCAACTTGGATGTGTAGCTCTTTCACGAGTTTATCTTTCAGATCATAACTAAACAACCCAGGCTTGGATCCAAGTTTCCTGAAGACAAGATCTCTCTTACTTATCACGCTACAGATAGGAAATGGAAGAGCGGTGGTAGGTGGATATATGGTCGAGTCCACATAACTGAGGATTCTTATTGATTGCAACTTCTCCCACTTCATACTCTGGACATCTTTAAGAATCCATAAGTCATTTTGCTCCCAAGAAACATCATCAAGGAGAATGAGGAAACCACTCATCTCAATAAAAGAGTAATGGCTTCTCCTACAATCATCGCCGGATCCTGGTAGGTGTCTTTGGAAAACTTTCTCTTTCACCATATCTATGGGAACCAAGTACTTGGAAGAATGAACATCGTAGTGAAAGTACGTGCTCTAAACTGAAACCGGGTCACCCCAATAATACTGCCCCTTACACATATAAGAAGATATTTTGAGCTTTTTCCACCTTACGAATGCACGAGACGTAACACCCTTTTCAATACAATAATCTGACATTGGATTGGTGGTCCCATAAACATGTGAACGACTTCGTATACTCCCTTGGATCCATCAAAGGAAAGGGCCACTCCATATTTCCTAGTATAGTGTGTCCTCCGCAAGATGTAGAACATCGGGGAAGATGTAATCCTTCCTTGGTGATTAGATTGAAAACGTACAGAGATTCTTTTCTGTTGGGGTCCATTATCAAAAGGAACTCGTTACACCAAGATTTTATCCGGCCTCTGTAAGGTATGTCAAGTTGTTGCACTTCCATTTCTGGTCCTTGTTTTTCTTCCCTTATAACCACATGATGTGCCAAGTGAGATCCATTTGACTCCTGGATGATGAAAGAAGAATGTTCTAGCAAGATCATGTTAGTAATAATATTGAACCATCTTCTGCAGACAAACCTGGCCTTAAAACAAAGGAAATCAGTAGGAACCCTTCTAAGGATCTCTAAAAGGATGTCATCTGAAAGAAAAGCAGAATAGTTCTTCCTCGTCATCCGTTCTTATTCAGATTTTTTTCCAGCGTTTTCTCATCGCCATCTTCTTTGAACCCTGTTTAAAGATAATACATTAATTAATTACTATTCCAGCAACATCATGAGGAAGAAAAGAAATGTAACTATATGCAAAGTGTGCAGGGGGAACATCTATGCATGTTTGTGGCTGCTTGCAGATTAGACTGATACTTATCCCTATGTGTTTGTATGTTGATGTTACAGGACAGATTAAATTGTGGGTTCCATCGGCTTACAGTGAGTTTTATCGAGTCCCCGCTCGCTTTTGCTCAGTGAGTTTTATCGAGTCACCGCTTGCTTTTGCTTTTGACAAGATGCACTCCAAATTGGCAAGCATTTAGTGTGTAATCTAACAAAAAACTAGAGGTGCCAAAAGTGCAGCAGTGCAGGTTGGAACAAGAAATCATTCAAATAGGTGGCCCGATTTGGGTAACTTGATCGAACGGATGCCATGGTCCAGTTGGATTTTGTCAACCAGCTCTTTTATCTCCAACCCAATCTTTTTATGGACGTTCTATATATACTCTACTATGTAACTATTAGGCGTGAAGATATTATTCAAAATGTAACAATTTCATCCAAAAATTCTCTTTTAGTTCAAAATGATCAATGATTAGAATGAAAACTAGTTACTAAGATTCTTCTTGTAACATTCACTTTGAATTCTAAAGAGAAGTATGAAAACAATATATAATCCGGAATTAAAAACCAAAATTTGCAAAAATACTATATATATATATATATCATGCACCCAATGGTTCTAAAGAATTCGTTAGGGCCTATGCCGCCAAGGCTTCTTTTTTTTTCGCTATGTTAACCCCAGTGGCTCTATTCTAAGGCTTGACTTGCATTGTAACACATTATGGCGTGTTATGCCGCGTTACGACACGCTATATAATTTGTAATTAAGACGGGTTTTTTTTAATACTTTTTTCTAATATATAACTTGGGCATAAGTTATAACTATGTACAAGACCTAACTAAGACTTGAATAAACATAAAAAAAGAAACTTGGAAACTAAAACCCTTAATAGGTAACCCTTACTCTCATTCCCATACATGGAGAGTCGAACACGAATTTTTTGATGATTGAAGAAGGCTGTGATTAGAGACTCAAGAGATTTAATCTCGATTTTACATTCTTGGTATCATTTTCTTATAAACTCTATATATTTGATATAAATGTTTTTTCTTTATTTTTTGGTTTTATAATTTTATATTAATCTATTTTTTGTAGGGTATTATTCAAAACACTAACATACATAAATAAATATATGTAGCCTTATGTCACGCCTTGAAAAACATCGTGGCCTCAACGTAACTCATAAGGCTTGAGGTTTGACTTTGTCACCCTCACATCTTTTAGAACCTTGCATGCACCTAAAGATAATTATATGGGAATGTCCATCTCTTACCAAAAGCATGTCAAATTAATTTGGATGTTATCAAGGGAAGTCGGTGTTATTAGGCGATCAACTCTAAATACCTACTCCTTTTTGTTCAAGTGTCCTTTTTGTTAGGGAGCATCTCGAACGATGTTTTGTAGAAACCTTTATTACGAAGGAAAGGAAAGAGAGGAAAGTATAAATTAAAACTCATGTTTTCAAAACTTTTTTAGGAGGAAAAAAAAGAAACGGAGAGAAAATAACAATAAATTTTCTTCTCAACCTTCCTTCCAAATGTACAAGGAAATGGAAGAAAAGAAATTAAATTCCTTTAAAAAGATTACTAGAATTACCAAACTACCCAGTCTTTCATTTTAAATTTAAATGATATATTTTTAAAAGATATATTTATAAAAATGACATCTTTTCTTTTCTTTCTCCCTTGTTCAAGACATACAAAAATTATATTCTTTCTTTCTTCTTTTCCTTCCCTCCGGCCTCCGCAGAACACAAATAAAGAATTTTTTTTTTTTACTTTCATTACTTTTCTCTCCTAATTCAAGAACTCGGTATAACAGTTTTTCCATAATTTTTCAAAAAGGAAAAACAAAAGGAGCATAAAAACACTAAAATGTCTTTTTTGCTCTTGGATGCTTTATACAATCAATGGTCAAGTGATTAACAACCTTTTAGTTTGATTTTATCAATGAAAAACAAAAAATGAAGACAAGATAAATCTGGCCATCTTCAATTGAGAGAATATGATCTTTTGGCAGAGGCAAATTAAGAAAATGGATTTTATTGTCATCCCACCGAATATATAGATTCAAGAAGGTGAGAACTAACTAATACCTTTGCCATATATCTTAATTGAAATTAATGCCCAAATATTATTGCTTGATGATCCTAGATCTCTAAGAAAGAACCCCAGATCAATATAAATGGATTGATCAGCTTATATATATAAATACCTACTAGTAACAAATTTTAATTACACAATAATAACATATTAACGAAAGTAGATCTATATTCTTTATTTCCAAGAAAGCCGACATCGATCTTGCATCGATTTTCCATAATGGAATGGAACCATATTTTATGTTGTCTAAAAAACACGTATTTGACGCATATCTGTGTGTGCTTGTGCGAAGTGGTAATTCTAGGGATGACCAAAAAAAAAAAAGAGTTGATGCATCTTCTTACAACATAGATTCTAAAAATGGGGTCATACTAAAGTCCATATATAATCACTTAGCCACAAGAACTAACATCCAGATCTATCATATAACATATATAAATTAAATGATTATAGTTAAATACAAAAAAGAATTACAGGTCCTATATCAACCACATTAATTCACCTCGATTTGCAAGCATGTAATTAGGAAGACATATTTCATATAATAAAATTTCACAATCAAAGATTGCACAAATGAACGAAAGAAGTAATTAACAAAAAACAACAATAATTATATAGGAATTGAGACAAGAAGGTGACGAGAGAATATATATATATATACCTGTAATTAAGGCGGTAACTTCCATAGGTTCAGATCGAGATGGAGGAATTAAGATCGGAGTAAGGTTAATTTCCGATGGGAGGAAAGGGGAGATTGGTCTAGGGTTCCATCGAGTAGATATGATTCCCAATGTAGCCGTAGCGGTGGGGGTTTTATACTGGAGTTCTTATCACTCAAACATTAGCACATAAAATATTAATTAATTTATACATCCAAATTTATTCAAGCTTTTTATAATAACCGATATTACGTACAGATTATTCATATGAATTTATATATATTTTCCTTTAAATTAAATTTTTCAATGATTCACATATGAACTCTTTCTTAGCATTCGCTTCTTACCTTCCACGATATTCAAGTCCGTCTCCTATATAACTACCAGGCCCGGCCCTGGCCCATGGCAAGTGTGGCTTGGGCCATGGGCAGCAGGGCCCATAAGGGCATCACTTTTTAAAAAAAAAACCAGTTTTAGGTTATTCTGTATTGTTTTAGAGCATCCCAATTCCCAAAAAAAATATACCGTTTCTTATTTTCAGTTCTCATTTCTCAAACTCGACGTTTCAGTTCTACGACTCTACCACTACCTCGCCTCCGGCCTCTCGCTTCTAAGCTTCTTAAATCTCCAGTTCTCAAATGAATCGAACTCAACCTCTCTCTGTAACTGTTCCATCGATTAATTACCATCTCAAATCAACAAATTGGCCTTATCGGCGAATCGCAATCGATAACAGGCATCAACATCACAACTCTATCACTTTGCGACTGTACGGTCGTGGCTTTGAAACTTTGTGCGGCTGTGGCTTTGTGCGGCGGCTGTGGCTTTGTCGACTCTACAATCGATCACAGGCATCATTGCATCAACATCTTTCTCGTTCTCGGTTCTCCAGTCCAGTAGCTGATGGGTGATGGCTCCATCGATTGTTTAGGGAATTAGGGCTTGGGTTTCCCTAAATCGACTAATTGCAGCAACCAACACTCCAGCAGGTGTATTCTTTCCAGTTTCCATCTTTCTAGTTTCTGTCTTCTAACTTCTAAGTTACCTTGTTCTGTTGTGTTGTTCACTTGTTGAATTGTTTGCTTAATTGATTGCTTAATTGATTAATTGCATTGTGAACTGTTTGAATTGTTTAAATTGAAAATTGTTTAGACATGTTTCCTAGATCACAACCTTCCGGTGCCCAAAATAGAAAAAGGAAAAAAAGACAAGTAGAAATTATCCAATCTATGCAAGGATCTATGAATAAATTTCTTGTTAGACCATCAAATGTTTCTGAAAATCCGATGGAAAATCCAATTGAAAATCCGGTTGAAAATCCTTGTGATGAATTTGTTAATAATCCAAAAGATATTGCTAGTTATGCTACTCATGATAGTGAAAACGTTGATTTTGTTTGTGATGATGAAAACATTGACAATGCTTGTGATGATGATAACATTGATAATGTTTGTGATGATGAAAACATTGAAAATGCTCGTAATTGTAAAGTTCCTATTGTTGATGATATTGGTGTGAATATATTTGATCCAAGAGTTTGGGATGGGTTAAATTCAAAAATGAAAGACTTACTTGTTGAAAAAGGGCCTATTAGAGAAACTAACATCACGTTTCCAAAAGATAAATTTGGTAGACATTTCTCTTATGAATATTATGTTCGTAAGATAAGAAACGGTGATTGTTTTGATAGAAAGTGGTTGGTTTATTCTAAAGAGTTGGATAAAGTCTTTTGTTTTTGTTGTAAGCTTTTCAAGGATGGTCGATCAAAAAGTCAATTAGCAAGTGAAGGTTTAAATTGTTGGAAACAACTTGGTCAAAGATTAAACATTCATGAAAATAGTCCAGAACATTTGACTAATTTCAGAATTTGGTGTGAGTTGCGTCTGAGGTTGGTTAAAAATCAAACACTTGATAGAGAGTTGCAAGAGATGATAAAAAAAGATACCGACCATTGGAAAGATGTTTTGATTAGAATTATTGCTACTGTTAAATGTCTAGCGAAGTATAATATACCTTTTCGTGGGAGCAATGAAAAACTTTTTCAAGAGTGTAATGGTAATTTTTTGGCCGTAATTGAAATGATTTCTGAGTTTGATCCTGTTATGAAACAACATTTTCGGCTTATTGAAGGCAAAAAAACTCATTATCATTATCTTAGCCATAAAATTCAAAATGAATTGATTGAAATGTTGGCATCCGATGTAAAGAGTGCAATTATTAGAAAGATCAAAGAGGCAAAATATTTTTCAGTTATTCTTGATTGTACTCCGGATGCAAGCCACAAAGAGCAAATGACTTTGATTATTAGATGTGTTGATATGTCTTGTTCTCCTATTCAAGTTGAAGAGTTCTTTCTTGAGTTTTTAGTTGTAGAAGATACATCTGGTTTAGGACTTTTTAATGCATTACAAGATGTTCTGAAATCACTTGATTTGGATATTAATTGTGTGCGGGGTCAAGGGTATGACAATGGGGCTAATATGAAAGGAAAACATCAAGGCGTGCAAAAAAGATTACTTGATATAAATCCTAGAGCCTTTTACATGCCATGCGGTTGTCATAGTCTTAATTTGGTTTTATGTGATATGGCAAGTTCTTGTTTCAAAGCTAAGACTTTTTTTGGTACTTGCCAAACGATATACAATGTGTTTGCTAATTCAACAAAAAGATGGACTGTGTTATTAGAACATATTGATGATTTGACATTGAAATCCTTATCTACTACTCGGTGGGAAAGCCATATTGAAAGTGTTAAAGCTATCAAAACTCAAGTTGGCGAAATCAAAGATGCTTTAATACAATTGGCTCAAGTAAGTGAGGATGGAAAAGTGTGTAGGGATGCCCATTCTTTGGTTAACGGTGAGCTTTCAAGTTTTGATTTTATTGTAAGTTTGGTTATTTGGCATGAAGTTTTGTATAGAATTAATTTAGTTAGTAAGAAATTACAGTCTAAAGATATGCTTCTTGATGTTGCCATTGAAAATCTTAAAGGATTAGTTGTCTATTTTGAAAGTTATAGAGAAAATGGGTTTGCATGTGCTATTAGTGAAGCTAAAGAAATTGCAAATAATATTGGAGTTGAGCCTGAATTTACTGTAAAACGTTCTTTCTCTCGGAAAAAACATTTTGATGAAATTCCAAATACCGAAAGAGAACAACAATCTGCTCAAGAGTGTTTTAGAACTGATTACTTTCTTGTTTTAGTTGATATGGCTCTTTCTCAGTTACGAGCTAGATTTGAACAAATGCAAGAATTTGAATCTATTTTTGGTTTCTTGTTTGACGGACGAAAGTTAGTAACCTTACATGATGACGAGTTAAAAAAATCTTGTATGAATCTTGAACTTTCTTTAACAAATGGTGATGATTCTGATATCGATGGGGAATATTTGTATATGGAGTTACAGGTTTTGCAGGGAATGTTACCGGAAGAGGCATCCAAGAGGGGAAATCCTTGGACATCGATACAAATTTTGGAGTTTGCAAAAGAGATGGACATGTTTCCACATGTCTTGGTTGCTTACAGGATTTTGCTGACCGTACCGGTCACCGTTGCATCCGCGGAAAGAAGCTTTTCAAAGTTAAAGTTGTTGAAGTCATATCTACGGTCTACCATGAGCCAAGAAAGATTGAACGGATTAGCAATTTTGAGTATTGAGAGTAAGTTTTTAGCCGATATTAAATATGATAAAGTTATTGACATTTTTGCTTCAAAAAATGCACGAAGGCATCGTTTTAGGTAAATGTACGTATTTTAAGTTTTATTTTACGGGGTTTTGGTTTATGTCCCCCCCGTTGTATTGTTTTTGTTTTGTTTAATGAAGATCCGGGGTGGGTAGCTTGACTAGATTCCAAACCCCTTCAAAAAAAAATTCGTTCGCATAATAAAGGGGCAATTTTTTTGCCTTTCGCCATGGGCATCTGGAATCTCAGGACCGGCCCTGATAACTACTTTATAAATAATGAAAATTTATCGTATGAAGTATTGTGTGTAAAGTATGGTGTATTCGTATATATGTTATTTCTTAGTTATATTTTTATGAGAATATTTAATGGCAAAGTAGTTAAACTATACTACCTCGTACCAAAAGAAATTAAATAATGCATTCGGGTACGACAAATAGAGGTTTTGATATATATTCATCACATACTACGAGAAGTTTCAATATCTGTAAACGTTATTCATAAACATATTGCAAGAAGTTCAATACTGTTATTTAAGAAGATACTATGAGTTATAGAAACGATTAATCAAGCTATATATGTAATGCTAGCTTAACCGTGAGGGCTGAGGGAAAGGTGTTAATTACGACTTGATTGATGAAAGAGTTTAACCAAGAAACAACTTGGAGGTCATATGTGTTAATTACTATATATCTTTATAAAAGTGCTATCTAGAAGTGAATGGCATTTAGTCGGTGTTATTAAAGAAGTATAACGTTAAGAAACTCGTTAACTAGACATAATCAATAAATAGATTTTGATTTATTTTTTCGAATCATATATACAGTGTTCGTTATCCAAAAAGATAAAAATAGATTAAAATTAAACAGATAAAGATAATAAAATCTTAAACAAACAAGAGAGAATAATTATCATGACAACTTTCCACATATCAAACAACAATTTAAGATTGGATATGTTTTCTCTAGGTACTAATTGACTAATTATAATCACATTTATCACCTTAGGTTTAGCAAATGAGAAGCCAATTAAGTTATTAAATAATGCATTCAATCCTTCATATGTGCACAAAAATCGGTCCTTACGAACCTGATTTCAATCCCTTTGACTTAAAAAAGTAAGATTTATTTAAAAATCATTATGGTCGTTTATTGATCATTTGTCTGAAAATTCTTGTCATGGTCACCGGAGGGGAAAAACCTACTTAACAAAAAAAAAAAAACTAGAAAAAATATATTTCGAAAACTAAAAAATCAAATATTTCAAAATTTAAGCAATCAAATGTAATGATAAAGCAAGTAGCAACTCATATAATGCATGATACACTTAAAACAAAACCAAGACTCTAACAACCTTCTACTTTGGTGTATGATTGACTAATAGATGGATTGCCACCTAACGCTGTGTTCTCGAAACTCATTTAACGAAGGAAAGGAAAGTGAGGGAAAGGGGAGGAAAGTAAAAAAAAACTTGTGTTCTCGAAACTTTTTTAGGAGAGAAAGGAAAGAAAACGGAAGGAAAGAATTGTTAACTTTCCTCTCAAACCTGTAACACCCCGACTTTCGAAAGGTATCACTTCAGGTTAATACAGAAACCGATATATCAAGGAAAAATAAGATATTTACCCTTGGACTTGAATCCTAGATTTTATAGTCTAGATGGATGAAGGATTCAATTACGAGTCCAACGGTTCTTTCCGGAGCGAAAACGGAGCTATAACGAAGAAGTTACGGCTAAAACAGTGAACGAGAAGGAGGTTGGCTGGCTGCGACTATGACCAGCGACATTGCCCAGGGCAATGTCGCCTGGCAATGTCGCCTGGCAATGTCGCCCAAACACTCCAGGGGGTTGTTAAGTCGCGAAAATCAGCTATTTTCTCATTTCTTCCCACCCAAACTTCCCCTATCATCTCCCAATTCGTTTTCCTTCTTCCTCTTTCAAACCCTAGCTTATTTGTGGCTCAATTCCTTGGATTTCATGAAGAGGGAACACCATCAAGTGGTAAAATGGAAAGCTATGGTCAAGGATTCACCATCTCTATTTTCATCTTCAACCTCAAGATCATTTTTGGGTTCTCTAGGTTTTCATCAAAACCTAAGTGATAAGTGTATCCCTTCCATTTTTAAACCTTAACATAAGTTATAAATGCTCCATTGATGGTGATCCTAGTGTGTGGTTTATCAATTTCGGGTTTGATGGTTTTGGAGGAATCTAGGTCGAAATTTGGGTTGGGACCAAAATGGAGATTTTGATGTGTAATGTTTGGGAAATGTTTCTATATGGTTGAATGTGGTTATTTACAGTTGGAAATGTATGGATATAGGTTTTTAGAGACTTTTGGCTTGGAGGATTCAAGTTTCTTCAAAGGAGCTCTAAGTGGGTAAAATCTAGATTTAGCCTAAATCTAGCAAGGTGAGTTCAAGTTGATTTGTGAAAACGGTATACATGCCAAAATGTTTATTTTAAAGCGTTTTACATGAATTTGTTAACTACTGATAAGCTTTGTTAACTGCTGATAAGTTTTGTTAACTGCTGATAAGTTTTGCTAACTGCTGATAAGTTTTGTTAACTACTGATAAGTTGAGTATTTTAAAGGTGTTTAACTTTATAAACTCATTTAGCACACATCTTTGGGATTTTGGAGCATTATGATAAATAAATCTTGTATTTTGGTATTTCTATGATTTATTTTATGGAAGTAGATTTTGAGTATAAATGTGTCTTGATTTGTGTTTTGGAGAAATGCATGGTTTTGTGTTACGGAACGTTTTGAAATGATAAATGTTGTAAACTCACTTGGAAAATGATTTGTCCCAATCTAAACTACGTTGGAGTTAATTATATGTTTTGGAGCATGGGTTTATATAAGTACGGGTTGTTTATATTTGATTTCATTTTATGAATTTCGACGTTGGGTCTTTGGATTTGTTGAGCTTATGGCTCGGTTTGGATTTCGTTGGGTATTGAGGACACTTGTCCGTTTTTAATTGCTCGATGTTGAGCGTTTGTTTAAGAGTTGCATTTACTGCATCTTAGTTGAGAATTACATAATTGAATGCAATAGTTCATTCGTTTTGAGTCATGTAATGGTTTAGTTAGTGCAATGGATCCATAGGCACGGTGTTCCTCTGTCCCCGTTTGGGAAGTTGGTTCACCATTTGGCACGGAATAGGCATCGGGCTCCATGGTAAGTAGGTATGGGCCTATACGGTCGGGCAGCGTCCCATGGACAGTAAGGTGTAATTCCATTGTGCCCGAGTTGCCCGGTTTTGGGGACTCTCAAGAATAGACCTGGAGTGGTTGACTTGATGTTTTCGAGCTAAAGACTTGGAGTAGTTGATGCTCGGTGGGTGTTTTATGTGTAACCCACATGTTTGATTTACTACATAACTATGAGGCTTGCTTTGTGTTCCGTCATGTACAATATAATTGGGTCATCCCCGTCACCAATAGGTGTGGTTTTGGTTATGGAGTTTTATAATCCATGTTTTCGGAGACGTTTGAGTATGGGTATTTATCTATGTTTTAAGGTTCGGTTATTGAAACTCATTCGAGTTATTGGGATGTCTTGAGAGTTTGAGTTATCTATGTTTTCAACGTTTGATCATTATAATGTCGGTAATGTTTTACGAACGCTTTGGGTTTTGGCTTTATTTAAAGAGGCGTATGTTTTATGATTTTAATCACGAAAAGGGTGAACGTTGAAAGGAGATGGTTTTAAGAATTAATGTATTTCATTTCTTTGGTTGCTTTCAAATCAAATGTATTGGATTGTGGAAATCACGATTTTAAATAACATTCTTAAAGTTATTGCTTCATACATCTCTAATGTAAAACTCTTGAGCTCACTAGGCGTTAAGCCTAACCTTTTTATTTGTCGGCATGTGCATCAGGTTCCTGAAGGGGGTTCGGTTCTAGCAGTCGTATAAAGAGATGTGCTTAGTGGTTCACGAGAGTAAGTAGATTGATGAAGTCTTCCGCAGTTGGAGATAGTGACTATTATTAGGTTTTAGTAGCACCCGTCCTTATTATAGAATGTATATAGAGAATAAATGTGTTTATTGAGGTTAAATCCTACATTGTGTTTGTAGATAAATTATTTATCGATGTATTTTAGAAAATTTTAAATTAGTTGCTATTTCCGAGTTTGAGAGTGTTACAAGTTGGTATCAGAGCTTAAGTTTGAGAGATTTAGGTATTTATTCTAGAATGCTTAAATAACCGTTTCATGTATAATGGTTATTTTTCAATGATGTCTTTTGGCATACAAATCCATGTTCCTCCCTTAAAACCATCCCATGGTCCGTGAAATAAATATTTGGGGTGTTCAAAAAAATCGTCGGACCGTTCAAATCGGTCGAACCAAGTCAAACCGAACCCTTTTTGGCGGTTTGAGCGGTCTGGTCCGGTCTGAAAAATAGTCAAACCGTTCGGTCTGGTCTGGTCTGCAGTTTGAACTTTTTTTTGAGCGATCTGGCGGTCTGGTCCAGTCTGAAAAATTGTCAAACCGCTCGGTCTGGTCAGGTCTACAGTTTGAACTTTTTTTTGAGCGGTTTGGACCGAACCGACCGTCAAAAAATTTCGTGTTATATACTTAACTATTATGTCCCAATTTAAAAAAAAAAGTTCATCCAAGATCTTAAGTTCTTACTTTTCACTTTCAATTGTCCTTGTTTCATACGTCGGCAAAATTCTAAAATCCGCAAAATTAAATTTCAAATTTCAAATCGTATTTCCACTTGCTAATCTTTGTCCAAAATTCCAACTATTGTTGGTGGACTTGCTTAAAGATAGATTTTTCTTCTATAATTCGGTATTTTTTAATAATGTAACATCAGTGGAAATTTTAAATTAGAGATAAATTTATGTTTATTCTAGTTTAAAACCCATAATAGGCCCAAACCGTCTAAACCGGTCAGGTCAGACCGTTTTTTTGTGGTCCGATTTGGTCACTCGTTGCCAAACCGTTTGGTTTGGAAATTTTCTAAATCACCATTACGGTTTGGTTTGTGGTTTAGAGGGTTAAACCGTCCAAACCGGACCACAAACACTCCTATGAAATATAACATCCTTCGGAATTAGTTTCAGGGAGCTGAAACCATCCAAAAGAATAAACACATGGTACCACTTTTATGCTTCAAAGTTCAAATAAAACACAACAAAAGATAATAATTAAAATCCTACCATGAGGCTATTGGTAAACTTGGTTTTCTTTATTGTAAATGGAAAACAACATAAATATAGATGTTAAATTCATAAATCAAATATATAACTAGAAGTGTATTCGTGCAACTTTATTTTTTGTTTTTTGGTCGATTTACGGTATGATTTTGGATGGTTTTGAGAAAGTGATAATGTTTTTTTATAAATTTGTTTAATTTATGCTTAATAATATAATGTTTTTTATATAAAAAAATAAGTATTTTGTTAGAATTCAATGATTATCTTATATATTTTAATGACATCTATAAAAAATAACCAATTACATATTTAATAATATAATTAAAACAATTTTATATTTATAATAATATAACTAGAAGCGTACTCGCGCAATGCAGCGAGATACATCACGATTTTAATGTTTCATTTTATTTTATTTTTTGATTTACAGTATGATCTTGGATGATTTTGAGAAAGTGATAATGTTTTTTTATAAATTTGTTTAATTCACGCTTAATAATATAATGTTTTTTATATAAAAAAAGTTAAGTATTTTGTTATAATTCAATTATTATCTTATATATTTTAATGACATCTAGAAAAAATAACCACTTTCATATTTAATAATAAAATTAAAACAAATTTATAGTAATATAATATATTAATTAATAGTGATACATGGAAATGTCTGCATAAAAGCAAAGTCCTGCACATACCAAATTGATGGGTGTTAGAAGCTTGCAGTAGTAATATGTATCTTGTGCTTTGAAACTTGTAAATTAAGAGATTTTTAAAATCCTGCATAAAATGATGGTTCATTGTGCCTAATAATTTGTATTTAAGAGTTTTTTTATCCGTGCTTTATAATATACTAGAAGCGTACTCGCGCAATGCAGCGAGATACATCACGATTTTAATGTTTCATTTTATTTTTTTGTCGATGTTTTAAGAAAGTGATAATGTTTTTTTTAATAAATTTGTTTAATTTAGGCTTAATAATATAATGTTTTTTATATAAAAAAAAATTAAGTATTTTGTTAGAATTCAGTGATTATCTTATATATTTTAATGACATCTAGAAAAAATAACCAATTACATATTTAATAATATAGTTAAAACAAATTTATCTATACTATATTATAAAGATGACATAAAAAACTCTTAATTACAACTCACTAAGCTTTTTGTACTATCATTTAAAGTTATCTACTTAAAATATCTTAAAAAACAATTAATGAAACAATATGTACTACTTTTAAATGTTTTTAACCCTAATTAATAAATTTCATTCTTATCCCCCAAAATTCTTATCTCTAATCCCCAAATCCTAAAATTATGAAATTTGAATTATGATAAACATAATCAAAACAGGATAAACATCTCAATTTAAATATAAAAAATTTAAAATATATAAGATAATTAATGAATTTTAACAAACTACTTAATTTTTTTTATATAAAAAACATTATATTGTTAAGCCTAAATTAAACAAATTTATATATAAAAAAATCATTATCACTCAATAAAAATCATCCAAAATCGTACTGTAAATCAATAAAAAAACAAAAAATAAAAATAAACATTAAAATCGTGATGTATCTCGCTGCATTGCGCGAGTACGCTTCTAGTAGTAATATAATATATTAATTAATAATGATACATGAAAAGGTCTGCATAAAAGGAATGTCCTGCACATAGCAAATTGGTGGGTGTTAGAAGCATGCAGTAGTAATATGTATCTTGTGCTTTGATACTTGTTAATCAAGAGATTTTTAAAATATTGCATAAAATGATAGTACCTTGTGCCTAATAATTTGTATTTAAGAGTTTTTTATTCGTGTTTTATAATATAGTATAGATATATTAATTAATATTGATACATGGAAATGTCTGCATAAAAAGAAAGCTATGTACATACCAAATTGGTGGGTGTTAGAAGTCTGCAGTAGTAATATGTATTTTGTGCTTTGATACTTGTAAATTAAAAGATTTTTAAAATTTTGCATAAAATGATGGGTGTATGCCTAATAATTCGTATTTAAGAGTTTTTTATCCGTGTTTTATAATATAGTATAGATATATACATAACATTAAAAAAATAAAAAAAATAATTACGTCAATATTTATTTTTGTTGTATTTTTAGTATAAGTTGGAGATGAAACATACCATATTCATGTTTTTAATATATATTAAAAATCTATCTATGTAACATACTAGTACTACATTTATATTTTGTCTCTTTCAATTTTATTTTTATATATTTGTGTAGTTTTGAGAGAGAGATAAATAGTCTTATTTTGGTTATTTGTTTGTCGAGTAGTTTGTTGTATCGATATTTGTTTGATATTTATTTTGTATTTGAATATGTTTATCATTTTTTATGAGTTAATTTTAGAATGTTCAAGTATGTATACAATAAATTATAAATGATGTATAATATAGTAAATTTATTGTGTCTTCGACGTGTAGCTCAGTTGGTAAAAATGTGATGTGACATAGACAATCACAAGACAAGTCCCGGGTTCGAACCCCCCTCCTCAACCGTTGAGTGGGCCAAAAAATTGTACTTCCCATTCTTGTCCGTGGAGATCGGTTCCATGTGGGACCGTTTGGAATTGCAGGTAATCAACTTTTTGGTCCAACATATAGTAAAAAAAATGTATAAGTATAATAGCATATCAATATACTTGTAACTGAATTTAAACAATGTTAAAAAATTGAATAAATATATATATATATATAGTGGCGTAATCAAATGAGAACTGACTATTTTGTGGTAACCGTGAGATCCAACGTGAGCCACTCATTTAATATAATTAATATTATTTCTTAAAATAAAGTAAAGGATAATTTGGTAATTTAATAATTTAAAATTTTCAAGAAATCAAATCTTTAATTTGATTCATGCCAATAATAACCACTTTTACCTAATATGTTAGTGATTTTAATCCATGCATTACCCTAGCCAATCATAACCACTATTACCTACTGTTACTCGATGAACTCACGCCGACCATCTAACCCAGATCTCACCGGTGGTGGTGGTCGCCGTGAAGGATGCGGTGGATACGGAGCCTTTCGTCTCCTGTTACACCTCAATATTCCGCTTACTCTGGAGCCTTTCGTCTCCCGTTGCGCTACTGACCAACCCAAAAAGGGTATGATGTCCTTGTGGAAGCTCTCGAACGGGAGGGTGTCACCGACGTATTCGCCTACCCTAGCAAGCTTCAATGGAGATCGATCAAGCATTAACCCGTTCTCGCATCATCCGCAATGTTTGGTCACTACAACATCACCGTCAGTATCTCCGCCACCATCGTCGCCCCTTCCCGTCCCCCTCCCCCTCCCCCGACCACCGCCATCATGGTACGTCAATTTAGCCTCGTATCTTTCTCAATCTCTCTCCCCTCGTGCAGATAAGTGAATCCAAACAAGTGACGATGTTCTACAACACAGATCTCGACAATGCACCGAAATCTGTACCTCGCTGGAGACCTCGACGAAGCACCAAAACCCAGATCGATTTTATTGTTATTCTACTTGCCGATCGAACTCCGACCACCACACCGGTCATAGAGGTGTTGTAGTGGTATCACCCTTGTTGCTATTAGAATGGGTATGTATCACAGTTTGTATCACAATGAGTTTATGTCTTAAAGTCTAGAATTAATGGGTATCACAATATGTATCATCGTTGTTTTACAAAGTGTATCATAGTGTCATAATGAGGTATCACAATGGGGTATCACATTTGGTATAACAGTAAGATAACAAATTTGGTATCATAATGAGGTATCACAATGGGGTATCACATTTGGTATAACGGTAGGGTATCACAATGTGGTATCATAATGAGGTATCACATTTGGTATCACAATGTATTTCCTTGTTTTACGAAGTGTATCACAAAGTATCAGGTGGTGTTGCATTACTAAGTGTATCACACTATGTTTTTTTCTTTATTTTCGTTATTTTGTTAAGGTATCACAGAAAAAAGTTCATCGGAGAGAGGAGAGAGGAGGCGGGAGAGATGATATTTTTAAAATATCTAAATTGCCCTTTAATTAAAATTTAAATCATAATTACCAAAATTAATAATTTCCAAATTTATCATCTGATTTGTGGTTGAGATTGAATCTCACGGTTTCACAATTAACTCAGTTCTCCCTTGAATAGCCCCCTATATATATATATATATATATATATACTAGGTTCGATCCCGTGTATTACATGGGGTAATTTAAAAAATTAAATCATGACAGAAAACTTATCTTACATATATAAATGATCATCGAAAGTACGATGTTACTTTTCCAAGCTTTTTTCTCCTTCAGAGTTTTTTTTTGCAGTTGGTTACAAAATGTCCTTGTTTTAGGCAGTTTTCACAAAGAATGTTTTGCAAAAAAATTAATAAAAAATATGAATAAATATTAAGAATTTATAAAACAAAATTTATAATAGAACGTAAATGAAATTATGGAAAAATACACAGTTAAAATTGATATGAAATTGCAAAAAGAAAATCACGACAATTTAGTGATTATTTGTATCAAATATCATACTAATCACGACACATTAATTCGTATATATTTATGATATTTAATAATATAATTAAATCCAAAAGTATTCAATATTGGACTCATTTCGAAGGTATTCACGAAACGATTACAATGGTATGATTTGTAAAAAATAAAAATGTTTTTAATGCATTTTAGTTCATATATATTATTTATGTTTATATGATAAGATTTTAAAATGAAAAATAAAAAAGTAAGGGATTAAAAGTAAACAACATACCTAATTATAAGGGTAGTAAATATAAGTTATAAATTTTAAAAAGTTGAATTAAGAAAAGATTTAAGGAGAAATGAATGTGGATATGCTAAATGAACTTATAATGTAAAATGCGTCCAGATACATACGGGAACATGAAAAATGGGTTCACCAGAAGGCAACACGTGTCCTTCTAGTTACTTATTTATTATATGTATATATATATACTAGGCATATACCCGCACGATGCAGCGGAATGTAAGTAAATAACGAACAATTAATGTTATTTTCTTATAGACATGTCATCAACAATCAACCATAATCTATGAATCACAATTTATGAAACCCTAAACCCATAAAGATATTCAATAATTAGTTTATATTACAATTATTGACAAAAAAAATTATAATAATATAATTTATAATAAAAATGAAACGTATTTTACGATTATGTATTTTTAATGTGCTAACGGTGAAAAAAAAATAAAACGTATGGATAAAAAACAAATTAGTTCGTAGATATTCATGATATTTAATAGTACGGTTAAATTAAAAAATATTCAATATTGGGCTCGTTATGAAGATATTGACGAGACGATTATAATAGTATAATTTGTAGAAAAAGAAACGTATTTTTTCATTGCATTTTTGTTCATATACGATTATTTGTGTTAATATGATAATGATGTAAAATGAAAAATGAAAAAATAAGGGATATAAAATGAATTAAATAAGTAATTATAAGGGTGACAAATATAACATTATAAGGGTGATAAGTGTTATTGTATAAAAGCTTAGGGTAATAAGTGTTATTGTATAAAAGTTTGTACAATAACCGTATTAGTTTTTTATATAGTAGTAGAGATTTAATTCGTAGATATTCATGATATTTAATAGTACGGTTAAATTTAAAAATATTCAATATTGGGTTCATTTTGAAGGTATTGACGAAGCGATTATAATGGTATAATTTGTAAAAAAAAGAAACGTATTTTTTCATTGCATCTTTATTTATATACGATTATTTGTGTTAAAATAATAAGGGTGTAAAATGAAAAATGAAAAAACAAGGGATAAAAAATAAATTAAACAATTAATTGTAAGGGTGATAAATGTAAAATTTAACTTTAATAGCTTTCCAAAAACCGTTTTCCAATAACTAATTTTTTCAATAACGTTTAAGAATTTTAATACATAGTATAGATATAGATATAGATATAAATATATATATATATATATATATATATATATATAGAGAGAGAGAGAGAGAGAGAGAGAGAGAGAGAGAGAGAGTGAGTGAGTGAGTGGGTGTGGAGTTAAGTTAAGAACCTAGAATTAATTAGAAATTCCGGTTCTTGATTAGTTCATTTGGAACTCACAATGTGTTTCTAGAAAATATTCCTAAGTTCTCATTTTTATTGTTTATGAAAGAATAAAATAAGAATATTTTTGTAACAACTCGTCCCACATAGATTAAAAATAAGATTTGTGAATTTTTTTTATAAAGCTCAAGTTGTGGGCTACTAATTTGAAATTACTGGTCGACTTGTTGCTTTGAGTTTGAGGTGTTAAGTTATAAAATTGAAATATTTTATATGTATTATTCATCACACATAATTTTTTAATATTTGTATTTTTTTTTTAATTTGAAGTTTGTAAGAAGTAAATACACAAATTGCTTTATAACATAATATAAATATAATTATTGTTTTCGTAAAAGTCCTATTATTGTATTAATATATTTAAATAAATAAAAATATATATCCAATGTAATATTAATATATAGTTAAATTTTTTAATACAAATTCAATGTACATATATAATTCAATTTAATATATTAATTATAATAAAGATAAAAATACTAAGACACAAAAAAAAAGTTGTATACAATATGGGCCAATTTTAGCCCAACCGTAAACTCCCGCCAATACCCACGAGGAGGTAAACAGCTAACTGCAGCAAACCACCACCTTTTGCTATCATGCGCCACTAGGCGTTTTGCGCAATTTTGAATCCAAAAATCCGCTCCATTTACACATCCCCCCCTGTAACTATGACCCACTCACTCTCTCTCATCACCTTTCTCTCTCTACTCTTCTCCTCCATAACCGCCACCACCACAATCGGCGTCACTTACATCTCCTCACCAACTCTTCCACCACCGGAAAAGGTTGTCGCCGTCCTTCAATCCTTAAAGATCACCGCCGTCCGCCTCCCTGTTGCCGACCCTAACATCATCCGAGCTTTCTCCTACACCAACATCTCTCTCTTCCTCGTCATTCCAAACTCGCTCATTCCTTCCATCTCCGGCAACCGCTCCGCCGCATCCCACTGGATCTACAGTCACGTCGTCCCTTTCTACCCGCGCGCGCACATCACCGCCATATCCGTCGGAAACAACGTCCTCGCTCAGGGCGATGTTACCTCCGCCGACCTCCTCGTTCTCGCTATTCGTAACGTCCGTCGCTCCCTCGTGGACATAGGGATTCGGAAAATTACAGTCTCCACAACGTTCTCCTTCGTCAATATCATGACGACGTCGTTTCCGCCTTCGTCCGCTGAGTTCCAAGAACCGGCCGGTAATTTCGTCATCAAACCCTTACTCCAGCTCTTAACCGAAACGAACTCGTCGTTCTTCGTGAGTTTGTATCCGTACTCCGTCTACAAATTACGACCGGAGATCCCGATCGGATTCGCACTGTTTCAAGAACTACCTTATAATTTCAGAGAGGACACAGTCACCGGCGTTAGATACCGCAACTTGTTCGATCTAATGGTGGATGCTGTTATTGCAGCGATGGCTGTCGCCGGACACGAGAATATTCCGGTGGTTGTGGCGGAGACAGGGTGGCCGTGCTTCGACCCCTCCAGTGAAGCAGAGGCACGTGGAATTTACGCTGAAATGTACTTGCAAGGTTTGATTAATCATCTCCGATCAGGCAAAGGGACGCCGTTGAGGAAAGAAGGGGTGGCGGAGGCTTACATTTACGAGCTGTTTGACGCAAATGAAACTGCAACGAGAAATCAGGGTTTGAGGAGTGGAGGAACAGGGCAAAATTGGGGGTTTTTGTTTCCCAACATGAGTATGAAGTTCGAAATCGATTTCTCAAACGGTGGCTCCATCCCCCCAGCGGCGGTGTTCGGTATGGTTTTCTGGTTCCTGTTACTGGTAATTTGGTTATTCATATTACTTGATATAGGGACAAGTTTTTGATTGATTTGAATAGATTAGCGATCATATAATGACTGATTAGGGAGGATATTGTTGTTAATCCCTCCATTGATGACTGTAGATTGATTTCAATGGTGATTACTGATTTGATTAGGTATATAAATTGGTGTACATATTTGTAGTATGGTGTTAATCATGTTTTGTGTTCACCTGAATTTTCCTTCTGGATGGATGCAGATTTGAGATTTTGAGTAACCCATCCGTCATAGTCTTTTGGGCCTATAATTGGGCTTATAAGGCCCATGGTTTGTTTTACATTCTGTTCTTTATTTGGATGATTTTTCATTAAGTTTTTTTGAATTAATCTGTAACTAAATATTTGTTTTGGATGTTTTTTTTAGATTGAAAGAGCATGATTTTTTAATTGAGATAGACATATTTGAAAAATAAACATGGTTTTTTGCATAAAGCTCTTTGCAAGAAACTTATTGAATAAGTCATTTCCTATATCTTTAAGTCGTTACCGAACAATCATATGTAGCTGTTGCGAGTCCCATTAAACAAATAAGCTGTTAAGAAAACAAGCTCTTAGTGTGTATCATTATCATTGGTATGCATCAAGGATCACATCTTTATGCTAACTATATTAGCACAAGTCAACATGTTCAAAACTAACCATTTTGTCTTTGATGAAATGAGTCGATTGTTACATTAAATAGTTAACATCTTAATGGTAATACCGTATTTTAGTGGGCATGTTTGTTAATTCACTTTAAGAACCAACTTTTGAATTATATAAGATTTGAGGAAAGATTAGATTGAATTGGATGATCCATGTGGTATGTCATGAGTTTTACATAAAGAACATTTAATTGATGTGTACGGTTTAAATAGAACTCCTTCGGTATAAGTACTCATCATATGTGTCAACGAACTAAATGAACAAATATGACACAAAAGGGAGGGGATTGCTCGGTATAAACAAACTAAAATGAACTTAAAATTAAATGGAAAGTTTGGGGCACAACGATTATCATTGAATTTGATTTGATTTCAACCCTCTTGTTCAGCTTCGATCTATCCATTTACTTTACCATTTATCACCATGCTTATCCGATGAATATTAAACCTCCATCGTGGTTGAAAATGTTGTTTTGTGTATTGGATTCATACGAAAAATTGTTAGCTTCGTAAACCACATTTTCATGTCAAAGCATCCATGATTACTTCAATTACTTAAGATTTAGCATTTCATACATGATGCATGTTAATACGATATATCATGTTTTTATGATAAGTTGTCTAAAAATATGTAATATTTTGTAATTTGTAGTATGATATATCAATTAATAATAATTATAAATTACTTCATGTCATTAAATTATGATATTTAATCATTAACTACTTAAAAACTTTTATTAATAAAAGATGGAACAACGGACCCCGTGAACCGAGCTTCGTCATTCGACGAGCTTTGACGCACCTCTCGGATTGGGTCGTTTATCGGAATCTTTCCAGCCCGGATCCATCTACCACCACTCCCCCGTGCGTCCTCAAATGGCATCCTCCAAATTTGGGCTACTACAAATGCAACGTTGACGTTGTTACCTTTTCGGAAACTAATTCGGCGGGCTTTGGCGCAATCATTTGCAACTGCAGAGGCGAAATGATCATGAGCAAAGCTACTCCAATCAGTTTCCTCCCCTCTGTCCAAGAATGTGAGGCTTTGGCCCTTCTCGACGCTATTGCTTGGGTCTCTATGTTGGGTTTCAACCATATGATTTTTGAAATCGACGCTTTTGTTGTCAACGACGCTATCCATGATTCCACCCATAATTTATCGGAGTTCGGGGACACCATTGGGAAAATTCAGCTCCTCCTCCACTCACGGAAACTTCAAGGTCCTTGCCATTGGGAGACAAGCTAACGAGGCGGCCCACATGGTGGCTCGTCATTCTCGTCTTCTGACTTGTCCTGGTTTTTTTCATTCTGTTCCGCCTTTTCTGGCACACTGTATCGATGACTTCTATCAGTGTTCTCTTTCTAATGTTAATTCGAGGGCTTCTTCGGTTAACGGCCTTGCCGGAAACCGTTAGCTCCTCCTTTCGTTTCAAAAAAAAAAAGATGGAACAAAATAAAATAAAATGAATTACCTGTCACGTAGCAATAATGTGCAATTAATCTACTAGGGGCACTCCTATTATTTTTGTCCTGGAAAAAGCACGTTCCAATCCTACACTTTTTGGTATACATGCCCCACCTTCCCACCAAATCTACAGTAATGATCGAACTTATTTCATAAATATTTGTTGAATCTTTTTATTCCATAATCTATACTATATTATAAAGCACGGATAAAAAAACTCTTAAATACAAATTATTAGGCACAAGGTACCATCATTTTATATAAGATTTTAAAAATCTCTTAATTTACAAGTATCAAAGCACAAGATACATATTACTACTGCAGACTTCTAACACCCACTAATTTGGTATGTACAGGGTCTTCCTTTTATGCAGACCTTTTCATGTATCATTATTAATTAATATATTATATTACTATAATTTTGTTTTAATTATATTATTAAATATGTAATTGGTTATTTTTTCAAGATGTCATTAAAATATATAAGATAATCATTGAATTCTAACAAAATACTTAATTTTTTAATATAAAAAATATTATATTATTAAGTCTAAATTAAACAAATTTATAAAAAAACATTATCACTTTCTCAAAACCATCCAAAATCGTACTGTAAATTAACAAAAAATAAATAAAACATTAAAATCGTGATGTATCTCGCTGCATTGCACGAGTACGCTTCTAGTAATAAATTATAAAATGTGTCTATATGCAATGCAGAGGTGAAGCCAGAATTTTTTTTCTACGGAGTACCTAGAAAAAATGTAAGAAAATTCATTATTTCAAGGTTGAGAAGCCATTTTTAGTATATATGTTTTTTAATAAATAGTTGTCCAAAAAATAATTATAAGAAATAGTTGAAAAACATTAGTGATCTAAACAACATAACTATATATATATATATACTATATTATAAAGACGGAATAAAAAACTCTTAATTACTACTTATTAAACATAAGGTACTACCATTTTATGCATACATTTCAAAAATCTCTTAGTTCACAACTTAGTATGCATAAGGTATAAATCATTTGAAAAAAATTCAAACTTTACTTTTTCACTACCTTCCATATTCAAGTTTTTCCCCTTCCATTTAGGATTTCTTCAAAAGAAGAAAAGTTATTTACTTGCTCAAATTAACATATTTTTTTAATTACAATAGTACATGCATTTTCTTCATGTATACAAGTTTTTAAAGTCTTTTGAATTCTATAAAACTAACTAATAATGAACCTATATATACGTTTAGATACAAAATAATAATATCCAACATTATATTTGTTATTTTTACCTATTCTATATTTCAGTATTTTGAAAAAATATTATCATTCGTTAGATATCGTTGATTAATACATGTTTTTAAAATTCAAATATACATTTAACGATTACTTTAATATAATTTCTTAATGTTTCATGATTAAAAAAACTCAAGTTATGCGTTTATCACTACTAATGCCACATAAATTATAAATATATGATTTGCAATTGCTCACCCCGATGCATTGCACGGGTACACTGCTAGTATTTAAATAGAGCAGACATTTGTTTTGTTTTTGTGAAAGTGTTGATACTCAAAGAGACAGAAAAAAGCAGATACATACAAACTGAGAATATTATTAGGGGGGAGAAGGGTCAAATCCATTACATTTTAAAAATTGGACCTTAAAACTAATGCATAAAAAAAAGTGAGAGGGTGTCACTACACCTTCTGGTGCTAGGGTGGCTCCGTCCCTATCTATATGACTATATTTTTTGCCTATTGATTGGTTAAGTTATAACTATTTCGTTTTTTATAGAGAAAATGAAAAATTAACCTTTTAATAATGTTATGATGATTATTGAGAACTGCAATTCATGCTCACAGATTTAATGGGATCATATCAGAGTCGAGGAATAGTAACTAAGCATCACCCAATTGTGGGTTTTGTGAATGAACATTCACCTTCTATGATGGAGACATTGTCCATTTAACGTAAAAATAGAGACAGGTTATCTACCATGTTGGTTATCCACATATTCATTTGTGATATAAATGATGTTTTGTCTACCAATATTACGTTTCTCAAGCATTTTCAATCTTCCGAAAACTAGTTGACATACAGATTCAAACTCTGTTAGATGACTAAGAGGTCTCAAATCAACAGGTGTGCTCTTATATTAAGGGGTAGAGTGATGAATCACAATCCTCTAAATCCAAGGGAGACAAATCATGGACGGATTTAAGAAAGCTGGAGAGGCTGCATGTGCACCCGCTCTATCATGCCAATGCAGCGGATATCTTTTTAAGGGTCTTAAAGATGCACTTGCGTTAAATTGATGTTTGTTCTCTTAAGGTAACAAAAAGTGGTTGCACTCTATGGTTATTGTTATTGTATGGGACATTAGAGGTTGCAAATTCAAATATATTTCTCTCTCTTTTATATTTTTGTTTACAACGATAGAGAGAAAAAAACCCACTTCTGTGTTTCTAAAAATACAAAAAAAAATTGTCATTTTTAATAAAACTGTACTTTTTATAATTAAATTTTGTTTACTTTTATATTATGTTTTTTATTTTGTGCCCTTGCTTGCATATTCTTCTGAATTTGCATATGAGACAAACAGATATCTCGTCTCAAGAATAGCAGTCTAACATCCTAGAGATACGTTATGAGATATGTAGTCATTGGAACGATGAAATGAAAATTTTAGAAACCAAATATCATAAACCTTAATCATTAAATTCAAAAATTATAATATGTATTAATTGATATGGATTCACTTGATTTTCTTCATCGATAGTTTATGATTATTATTGTTATATACGAAATGAGTAGTGATATAAAAAAACACAAAGAATTTATAATCCAATCGTGAGAAAAAGAAAAGTAAAAGAAGATGGAAGTCAAACGTAGGAATATAGCGGTGAAGTCGAAGTTGTGGCTGTGAAAAGGAATATGACGTGCGGAGCACAATATCATTACCCCTACGGACCCCCCTTCTTTTTGGCTTTTATATAATTTTTCTCCTTAATTATCTTAGAGAAAATTAAAGAATGGAATATTATTAGAGCATCTCTAACAGCTTCTTCAAAATAGAGAAAATAGAAAAATGGAGATTTTAAGTTATATTTTTGCTTCAACAACTTCTCCATAACTATCCCCAAAATGGAGAAAGTAGGAGAGAGAAGAAGTTTTTCTCTAAATATGGAGATAACCCCAAAAATGATTACTAGTTAGGAGCACCAATAGAAAACTTGGAAAGTATATATTTAGGACAGAGAAATAATATTTTAATATATCAATGTAATATTTTAATATTATAATTAATGTTTGATTCTCCAAAATGGAGAATCTGTTGGAAATTGATGTAATTTTTTTTTTTTGGAGATTTTGACTTTTGGTTCTCCATTTTGGAGAAATTTTAGGGAAGCTGTTGGAGATGCTCTTAGACATCGATTAACTTTGTACAAGAAAAAGAATTTGGCTAGAGTTATTTACTCGAGGGTCGACCTGTTAGATCTTATCCGTCTAGCCTGCTAGGAAAATGAAGTTGAACAAAAAAATTGAACAAATTTGGACTGAGATGCTAAAATTAATGAATGAACATGAACAATCTAAAAAAGCAAATTAGACAGACCCCATCTGGCTCCTCATTGTTTTATAACAATTTATTTTAATAGTTAAAATTTATAAGTAACATAAAAAATTATGAACAATTCTCAGTTTCCACTTAAGGCATTGTTTGGCAAAAATAAGCTAACTTATTTTCTGGGTACATGTTTGGATAGCCATAAGCTAACTTTTTGATAAGCTACTTGTAGTAGCTTATGATGAGCTTTTTGTGATTATTACAATTATGCCCTTCATTAATATTCATAATTATATATTAACTTTTAATTATAAATAAATAATTAATGTTTTTTTTGGTAATTTAAATGCTTATAAGCTAGCTTTTGTCAAACGTGACTTTTTCATCGACTAGCTTATCAGCTACCAGCTAGCTTATCAGTCATCAGCTAGCTTATCAGCTACCAGCTAGCTTATCAGTCGTAAGGTAGCTTATCAGCTAGTTTGTCAAACATAGCCTAAATTGATAACTCTTTGAGAAGAACCAAAAAAATATAATTATGATCAATCCCCACTTAATTCTCATTTCCCATTTCCTTCTTCCCAATTCCCACTTATCCCATTTATCTTATTTTTTTTAGATCATGAAGTACTTTTTGTTGAAAAATTGCACTCTAAAATTTGAAAATTTCTTGAATAGGGAAATGTTCATATTTTGTGAAACTATTTTTTTTTTTGTAAGTTATGTCCATTTATTTATTTTTATGTATTTTTTTAGTTGAAAATATTTATTATATATTTTCCATTATTTTACAAAACTCCTGATCTTATATAAGTTTTATTTTCTAAAAAAAATTAAAAAACATATTATGCATGTTAGTTCATGGGCAAGCCCGACCGTTTAGGGCGAGGAAAAAACATAAGTTATCAAGCCATAGAAAAATGATATGGGTTTGCTAAATTAGGTTCGTTAGACAAAAAGATATGGGTTAGACCTGACCAACCAAAACCCACAAAATGATCTATCACCTCTAAATTTAGCACAACTTAAATATATAATTGTAGAATCATATATATTAAGATTTAGGGGGTGTTTGGGATTGCTTATTTGAGGTGTTTTTTAGCTTATTGTGATTTGGTACCGGAGATAAACACTTTTGAGCGTTTGGATGAAGAAAAATTAAATGGCTTATAGCGGTGTCAAACCGCTGAAAAACACTTTTTGATAAGTCATTTGGTTTTAACTTATCAACTTATTTGAAAAGTGTTTATCACTTTTTTGGTTATTTTATATGTATAAGCAATCTCAAACATCTTTAAATAACAACTTATTAGCTTATTACGTTTTGGTATCACAATAAGCTAATCCAAACACTTTTTAAAAAACTCCAATTTGACACCACATAAGCTGATAAGCACTTTTCCAAATAAGCACTTTTCCAAATAAATAAGCAATCCCAAACACCCCCTTAGTTGATTAAAATATCAGATTTTATAGTTATAAAAAAGCTATCCATACATGAAGAAGGTATCAAAACAAATAAAATATGTATTTGATTAGCATATCCAACATACAAATTTGCACCTGTACAAGATGATTTTAAAAGTTAAAACGTAACATCTAAATCTATAATTTATCTATACATGTTTTTATCAGATTGGATATTGCATTCAACTTGAATGATTCAAGTATCGTGAGGCGTGGCGTGGCGGCGAGGCCAAGCCTCAAGCTTTAGGAGCCACAACAAAGCCATGTCTTTTTTCAAGGTGTGATTTATAGCGTCAAATTTAAAATTCATATATAATATTATATATAAAAACATATGTTTTATAATGTTACTCAATGAATCAATAGTAATAAGCAAGTTAAATTAAGTTATATATTACAAACCAACAAATAAGACATTAAAAAACATAAAAAAAATATAATCAAATATTGCATTACGAAAAGTGCGCATTAGGCCATGACGTGCCACGGGCTTAACGTGGTGTGAGACACAAGTCTTGTGTCATGACGCGCCATGACGGCTGTGCGACGATTTTTTAGAACATTGGTATCAACCAATTTGGATTATGCATATTTGCTTATGGAATATGTTAAACCTTAGTCTTGGAAAATCTCTTTGAAATTTTTGTTCGTCTTTTCAAAGAGCTTATGTGCATAAAACCTTTCATCAAATTGTCGCTTTTCATGTATTCTTTCTATTTCATAGTTTTAAATTTTGATAATAAAACACAACTTTTTCATGTCAAGAAATTAATATAAGGGCACGTTTGGTTTGCGGGATTGAAATAGATTTGGAGGGATTTGGATTTCAAATCCATTCCAATCCTGTGTTTGGTTTGCAGGAATGAAATTTGTTGACTAGATTTGAAATCCTTTGACCTCTTTAAATTTCTTAACTTGATGGATTTGGAATTCTTTTGCAATGGGTAAGGATTTCAAATTCCCCCAAATCCAAATCCTTACTTGAAATCCAATCTATTCCCACAAACCAAACGCACCCTAAATATATGTAATATTGTTGGGGAATATTTTGTTTGAATATTTTATTAGTTGGAACTTGGACGTGTATAGAAAATTAGTTTGGACGCCATCAATCTGGCCATGTTTGTTCTTGACTCTAAAATTTAGAAATCCCAATAGCTTTGGTTTTATTATACGCAAGTTATCTATTATAATAGTATTTTTTTTTTGAACGGCAAGTTAACACACACGTTCCCGGAGTATCCGGGCTCCCATTTAAGGGTGTCACCTGACTAATCCCCGTCGATCACGACCCAACCTAATTAAGGGTACCACTATATGGCAGACCCATGATCATGGATGTCACATGATGCTCACCACGGGGTTCGAACCTGGGTAGTCAGAGATAATAGTATTTTTGGTTTTTAAAATAAATACAATCCTTAACCAAGATATAATTTAATAAAATAATTCGACATGTAATTAAACATTTAAAACATTTTATGATATAAATAAATTGAAACATTTTAATCAATCAAATATTAAAGGTAATAATATCTTGAAGTGACATATATTTTAAGATAATTTTAAAAATAAAGTTGTCTTTTTTTTCTGTTTACTTTAGATCAATGTTCTATAAAACTCGTTGCACAGCCGCCATGGCGTGCCATGACACCAAGGCTTGTGTGTCACACCACGTTAAGCCTATGGCACGCCATGGCCTAATGCACAGTTATCGTAATGAGATATTTGATTTTTCTTTACGTTTTTAATGTCTTATTTGCAAGTTTTTAATATATAACCTAATTTAACTTGCTTATTACTATTGACTCATTGAGTAACACTACAAAACATACGTTTTTATATATAATATTATATATGAATTAGAAATTTGACGCCATAAGTCACGCTTTGAAAACGTCATGGCTTCGCCGTGGCTCCTAAGGCTTGAGGTTTGACCTCGCCGCCATGGCAAGCCTCACGCCATTTAGAACCTTGCTTTAGATTACAGAAAGGCGTAATTATAATAACAAGTTTTATAGCTTAATTTTACAAAGATTTTCTGATCAAGACCGTCTATTTCTTGAAAATGAAAAAAAATAAAAAATATTTCTTTTTCTTAAATAAAAATGTAAGAGTTTGGTCAACAAACGCTAGATAAAATGAGGACAAACGTAAACCAATGCGTTTCCATAAGAAAAATTAAGGCAATTACATATTGGCTTAAATGACCGATTAAACAAATCTTTTATCCATAAATATATTTAAAAAATATGAGACATAAATATATGTTAAAAATTGATTACTTTAATCGATAAAAGTAATTAAAATTTTCAAGTGAGACAATTTTGTAATACCGATGTCAAAATTTTGATACTAAGGGGGTGTTTGGGATTGCTTATTTGAGGTGTTTTTTAGCTTATTGTGATTTGGTACCGGAGATAAACACTTTTGAGCGTTTGGATGAAGAAAAATTAAATGGCTTATAGCGGTGTCAAACCGCTGAAAAACACTTTTTGATAAGTCATTTGGTTTTAACTTATCAACTTATTTGAAAAGTGTTTATCACTTTTTTGGTTATTTTATATGTATAAGCAATCTCAAACATCTTTAAATAATAACTTATTAGTTTATTACGTTTTGGTATCACAATAAGCTAATCCAAACACTTTTTTTTAAAAATCCGGTTTGACACTGCATAAGCTGATAAACACTTTTTAAAATAAGCATAAGTTGTTTTAAATAAGCAATCCCAAACACACCCTAAAAACATATTTATTAGATTATAACTTTGAACATAGATGGTTTTATATCTAACATATTAAACTTTTAAATTCATTTAAGTTGAGTAAAAATGCATAAATAAAACCCAAGTCCAAAACCCAGGATCAATTGAACCTTAAAGTTCGATCAAAACAACTTTTTTTTTTCAATTCTCGGAAAAGGTGTAGCTAGAAAAAGCCCAATCAGGAATAATTTCGCACCCAAACAGGGGTAGACATGTGAAGCCTCGAGTGGGGTCTTATGTACCTGCTCAATTTAACGTAGAATTTTTTTGTGGTATAAAATGTGTATCTGTTAAACTTTGAGGGATGCTCCGAGGTATTGGAAAATACAAGAAATATCAACAAAAAAAATCTCTCAAAATCAACCAAAAAAAAACTTAAAATGTCCCTCGAGATGGTGGAATTAGGCTAAAAACACATCGGACGACTTTGCAGGCCTTTAATCCACCTTAAAGGTACACCCGCTAGACAAAAATCAGGGTTCACCGTTGTACCTAAAGTCTGGCACAGATTTATAAAAAGTTTGGGTTCTTTTTGCTTCTGAAACGGGCTTGGAAGGCATAGACCCAAAAAAACCGAACCTTGTGCATCTTTAATGGAGCGACATCGTGTACACATATCAAGCCGTTAATATATAATGCCGATTTGGCATATGCATCGAGCAAGTATATCCGTGATGTCTTATTCATCTTCAATCTAATAACATCTCCAACAGATTCTCCAAAATAAATTTTGTTTCATCTCCAATAACTAATCAATCTTGAAGATCACAATATGAATTATATTATTAAAAAAAATTCAATACAGTTCATAAAATATTGTTTCTCTCTCCTAACTATATAATTTCAAGAATTCTCATTGATAAAAAGAATTAAAAAAAATCATTTGTTTATCCCAAGTAATCATTTTTGAAGAGTTTTCCATATCGGGAGAAATTCAACCTTTCTCTTCTACTTTATTCATTTAGGAAGCAAAAATCTCCAAAATCTCTATTTTGTAAAATCAATAGAAGATACTTTAATGAAGAATTGAAGATAGACCAAAATGTGAAAAAGAAAAGTTTGTGGTCCCAAAAAGTGCACGTTGTGAGATACTCGAGGGACTAGTTTTGTACATCAGTTAAAAATCATTGAGCTATTCCATTTTCCATTATCATCCGCTTCGCTCCATCCACTACGCTGCAAAAAGCACATCTCTTCCCCAGCATTGCTTCATAAATAAATAAATAAATATCACGCATTCCCCCAGAAATCCCATTTCTTTGCAAACATTCCCCACTATTTTACCTCTGTAAACTTCATCATCTCTGCAAATCAGAACAACTTTGACTTCGATCAACAAATCCAACTCAAATTTGAACACAAATTCTCTGAATTCATCCAGGTATGAACATCTACCAATCTAATCTTTCTTTGCTTTCCATTGAGTCTCAAAAACTTGATGTTTTTTCCTGCAATTTATGTTCGTATTTTCTTATGGAGATTGATTATACCAACAAACCCAACTCATATTTGAAACAGAAAACAGCTTTCATTATGATGGGGTTTCAACATATTAGATCTTTTCATGTTGTTCTTGAAATTGACAATACCAATAAAGCCCCACTCATCTATGAAGCAAAAAAGGCAACTTTGACTATAATGGGGTCTCAAAATATTAGGTATTTTCAGTGAAATTGATGATATCAACAAACCTAACTAGTTTTTGAAACAAAAAGGGAACGTTGATTATTATGGGGTTTCAGAAACTATCAGATCTTTTTCAGCAATTTCTGTTCATTTTTGTGTCAGATCGGGTGAGTAAAGTTGAAAACATATATAGGGATTTCTTCTTTTACAGGTGTTGGTTGAGATTGGAATCTGAATTGAAAAGGGTGATATAAAGATTTTGAAGATCAGATCCAGAGGGGAAAAGGGTAATTATGTCTTTTACTGGAACACAGCAGAAATGCAAGGCTTGTGGGAAGACAGTTTACCCAGTGGAGCTTTTGTCTGCTGATGGTATTGATTATCACAAATCTTGCTTCAAGTGTAGCCATTGCAAAGGTACCCTTAAGGTATGATGATGATTTTCTATTTTATGATGTTTGTTTCATATGATTTACCTATAAGGAAAGATTTAAAGGTTAGTTTTTCAATTAACTATATGATAATTAGTTCATGAGTTAATGTAAATGGTGTTGGTAATCATCGTTGGTGCCGGTGGATCTAAGATGTTTGTTAAGGGGTCATTATCCTAATTAAAGTTTCTTGTAATATATTTAACCATATTTGATGTATAAAGATAATGAAGTTGGCAAAAATTTTATAAGATATTCATGATTTTCAAGAATGATTCGACTTTCTGTGCCATGGTAGGTGACTTTTTTTTACAAACTGTGTTACTTGTGAGAATGCCAGAACAAACATTATGCTTTGCAAGAACAGATGGTTTTATACGAATTTGTGAAACCGCATATGCAAAAAGAATCGTCATGGTGGACAATTTTTTGGCCGAAATTGCTGATTCTTGAAAAGTGAATGTTCTTTTGGTATTTTGCAAGAACGATGTTTGTTTGCAGTAAAATCTTGAACTTTATCATAATCTTTACGTCATTCATGAACAAATTCACTGTGTCTAAAATGCCCTTCAAGCCCTTAGATGGAAGTCATTTACATTAGAGAAATTCTATAGCACCCGTCTTAAGTTACTTGGTTTATCTCGTGTTTGAGATTTGAAATGCCCATATTAACCTCTAATTCAATCTGCAACAGGGGTATTAAAACTACATGTTGTGAAATCACTTGGTTTAACACAAATGTATATTGCATAGTAACTATAGTTTTGTTTCAGCTGAGTAATTACTCGTCAATGGAAGGCGTGCTCTACTGCAAGCCTCACTTCGAGCAGCTCTTCAAGGAGAGTGGAAATTTCAACAAAAACTTCCAATCACGTAGTCTTTTTCTCATCCCCATTTGTCTATGCACTAAATTTGGTCCTTTTTTGCGTTATTCGGACTGGTTTAGTTATTGTTATTAGTTTGAATCTCTAATGGGTGCATCATTTTGTACAGCTGCAAAGGCAGCAGAGAAGTCTTCTCCAATGCTGGTAAAATTTTGGTCTTTCTTACACAAATATTATTGGATATGTTAGCAGCATTTTAAGTCTGTTTATGTGTAGACAAAGTCACCTAGCAAAGCTGCTGGCATGTTCTCGGGGACCCAAGAGAAATGCGCGACTTGTGGCAAAACGGCTTATCCTCTGGAGAAGGTATGTACCGCTCTTACAACAATAAGTTAGCTTATGTTTTGAGCTTATTGTAGAAACCCCGTTTGGTTAGCCATAAATTAGCTTTTTGAAAAGTTATTGCAAGTAGTATTTCAACAAGCTCCAAGGTCTTTTTTCCATTTTCTCCGATTATGCCCCCTTATATTTACCCAATTAAATTTTCAACATGTTTTAATTGGCCATTTTACATTACCATTTAGCTTATGAATTAGTTTTTCTATTACCAAATATGACTAGTTTATTGGTTAGCTTATTAGCCAACAACTAGCTTATCAGCTAGTTTGTCAAATATAATTGACATGGGTTTGATTTTGATTAACTGAAAATGATAGTTTACCTGATATTTTAGATGTGATTGAATTTCAGGTAACAGTGGAGAACCAAGCATACCACAAATCATGTTTCAAGTGCTCCCATGGAGGCTGTTCTCTATCTCCATCAAACTATGCAGCATTGGAGGGAATTTTGTACTGCAAGCATCATTTCTCACAGCTATTCAAGGAGAAGGGCAGCTACAATCATCTCATCAAGTCTGCATCCATCAAGCGCTCTGCAGCAGCAGCAGCAGCAGCCGCAACACCAACCACCGCCTCTATTCCAGAAGTTTGAAAACACTTGTTATCATCTTATGAACAAAGTTTTTGGTTTGTTTTGCTTGTGTTCGTTTTTATTGGTTATGGTTGATGATTATTCCCATGCCAGGGAACTGATTAAAACTTTGAACCCATCGGCTTTCTTTTGTTTGATTGATTCTTCGCTGAGTGCCCATTTTTATCAAAACATATTTTCGCTCTTCTTCAATTTGAGTCGAACAACACTCAAAACTCAAAAGTCAGATTGTTCATGAATGTTTAACTTTCTGGTACCATTGTTGAAACCAGGTTCACCTTCATTTGCACATAGATACATGAGTTCCTACAGTATCACGGAGATCAGACTATTAAACTGTAAATTTGGCGAAGTTCTGTAATTAATAAATCAGTACAAAGCCGATGTAATATATTTTTGTGGGATCAATTCTACAACTCTTTCCTGAAAGAATTAATATCAAAACTACTGAAAAGAAGAATTTTCTCCATATGAACTCTAAACAGGGGAGTTCAGATCAGAGATGTGTTGGCCTCTCTCCATGGGTTTTCTGTGCCAAAAAGAGTTTGAATATAAGAGGGCATGATGGTATACACCAGCAGTGAGCACATAAACCCTACAGGTCCTTAAGGAGGTCGTTCCTGTACCCTTGAATCCAGAAGCAAAAACGAGTCATCTCAGCTTAAGTTAAACAGAAACGTTAACTCATTTGGCACTGCGCTTCTTAACTTCACCATAAAGAATAACACCAATGACCGTGAGTGTGTAGCCAGCCATCCCAGTCACAGAAACAGGATTCCTAAAGATTAAGATAGAGACCACGACTGCTACTGCCCCTTTTGCGTTTCCAAGGACCTGAGACAAATTGTTATCGACACACAAAGTTATCCTGCTGCGTGTTTCCTAGGAGTTTCACGATGAAAATACATAATATTCATGACAAAAATGCATGAAATTCATGTTTGAATAGTATTCATGATTAACCAGGGTTATTCATCTTGAATAATACATGGTTCTCATTTGAAATTTCCTTTATAACTGTAATCCTATCTTTTTTACAGGGGGAGGCTAATTGCACCCTTATACATTGTATTTCCTAGTATTTCCTCCTAACACACACCAACATCAAAATCTACTCAATCTATTCTTTACATTCCTGATGCATGACTTGACCTGATTCTAAACATTAAATGGGGTGCAAATAACATTGCCCTTTTCACAAGCCTAGACTAAACTAATCAAATACAACATGTAATCTAGATGATTCCCTGACTCCCTACCATAAGCTTTCATGATTTAAAAGCTCAGAATAAATGTGCACAAAGAGTTATCAACAACTGACGAAGAGGTTTTACCTGAAGCGTAAGAGCACTGGTATGCTTCGTGACCAAAAAGTTGGTTAAATTCACAAAATAAGCAAGGGAAGAGTTGAAAAGCAACAGCCAAACAATCCCAAAATCTTGTCTAGCGAGCGCTATTGTTAAGCCAACAACATTCTCTTCCATGTACATTGTTGCAGGAAGTAGAAGCACAACAGCAATAGGAGCCATGTACAGAAGCAGATTCATGGAGTTCAGCTTCTCCCTTAACCAAAATAAAAAAAAAGTATTCACACATCAGTTACACCCCTCCATACAAAATCCATTTCAATCTTGCTATATCATATTCATGAAAGAAAAGCAATAAAGAAATCTTTACCCTTCAGAGGAAAGCAACATCCCTTGAACCACTGTTTTGAGTGCTCTAGCAGCAGTAGCACCAATACACATTATAAATCCAAATAGATTGAAACTTGGTTCACCCTAACAAGTAAAAATAGCAAAAGAATATCAACAAAATTGGAACTGTAATTCCCATAATTGAAACACCTCAATTTGCTACCAAGAAACCAACAACAATTTCCAATTAATTTACACAATTTCCATTGAAATAATGCCAACAAAACAATATGCAGAAGAATTGAAAAGAAATTAAGCATACCCCACTTGCGATCACAACGCCAGTAACAACAGGAATGAGGGTGATATAAGTAAGCCAAGCCTCCCTCTTCAAAGTCAAGAGATATGCAAAAACCGCGGTGAAAAACGGCGTCGTAGCACCAATTGCCTGATTAAACGAAACAGGCAAATATCGAAGCGAGATATTACCACTGACAACGGAGGCACAGAAGATTAGACTCAAAGCGGATATCTTAACGAATTGAACACGAGATCTGATGGTCTGCAAAGGAACCATCTTCATCCATGCAATGGCGATGTAGCTGAGCAAAGCACAGGAGGACATGTGGCACATTGTAAGAAAAATCGGGTACTTGAATCCGTAATTGCTTAAAAGGTATTTGTTGAGCAATAACACCCCAATGTTTGATGAGTACCATGCTGATACGAGGCCAAATGTAAACAATCGGCTCGACGGCGAGGTCTTTATTGCAGACATTTGGAAATTGGCCGGAAACAAAACCAGAATTCGATCGATTGATGCGTAGTAATTCTGTAATTGTGATTGATTGTTGTGTCTGGTTGAATAATGAATGTGGAGGAGAAGATATTAGAGAGAGAGAGAGAGAGAGAAGATGAAATGAAAATGGAAACAGAGTGAGATTGGAGAGAGAGGGGGGTGGTGGGTCGCGTTTTGAGGATGACTTACCACGATTCTGCTTAAAAAGAATTGTGTCGAAATGAACAATTTATGTTTTTGAAAAAATACTTTAAATACTCAATTTATTAAAATGGTATTGTGTTTTTATCTATATCTATATCTATACTATATTATAAATATGACATAAAAAACTCTTAATTACAATTCACTAAGCTTTATGTACTATCATTTAAAGTTATCTACTTAAAGTCTCTTAAAAATAACTACTAAAGCCTAATGTACTACCTGTAAAGCTTTTAACCCTAATTAATATATTTCATCATTGTCCCCCAAAATTCTTATCTATAATCACCAAACACTAAAATTATGAAATTTGAATTCTGATAAACATAATCAAAACAGGATAAACATCTCAATTTAAATATAAAAAATTTAAAATATATAAGATAATTAATGAATTTTAACAAACTACTTAATTTTTTTATATAAAAAACATTATATTGTTAAGCCTAAATTAAACAAATTTATATATAAAAAATCATTATCACTCAATAAAAACCATCCAAAATCGTACTGTAAATCAATAAAAAACAAAAAATAAAAATAAACATTAAAATCGTGATGTATTAAGCATTATGTACTATTATTTAATGTTAATCTACTTAAAATTTCTTAAAAAACAATTAATGAAGCAATATGTACTACTTTTAAATGTTTTTAACCCTAATTAATAAATTTCATCCTTATCCCCCAAAATCCTTATCTCTAATCCCCAAATTCTAAAATTATGAAATTTGAATTATGATAAACATAATCAAAACAGGATAAAAATCTCTATTTAAATATAAAAAATTTAAAATATATAAGATAATTAATGAATTTTAACAAACTACTTAATTTTTTTTATATAAAAACATTATATTGTTAAGCCTAAATTAAACAAATTTATTTAAAAAAAACATTATCACTCTCTAAAACCATCCAAAATCGTACGATAAATCGATAAAAAAATTAAAAATTAAAATAAACATTAAAATCGTGATGTATCTCGCTGCATTGCGCGGGTACGCTTCTAGTAATACTTAGAAGATGCAATATAATTATATATTGTATTTAATTAAAAGAATATATATTATCTATACTATATTATAAAACATTTATAAAAAAAACTCTTAAAAACAATCGTTAAAGTTTAATGTAATTATATTTAATGTTAATTACTTAAAATATCTTAAAAACAACCATTAAAACTTGATGTATTACATTTAATGTTATTTATTAACTTTTAATCGTTATCTCTAACCACTTCAACTCTCCTAAAATCACTCATCGTATAATTAAATACAGAATAAAAATCAAATTTTAAATATAAAAAATATGGTATATAATTAAGAAAATCTAACAAAATAAATAATGTTTTATTTATAAAAAAACATTATATTATTAAACCTAAAATAAATTACATTATTATTAAACTATCGAATAAACTTTTAAAAACAAGTTTTTATGCATTAAGTATTGTTTATTGATACACATTACTTAAAATTTAAGATTACAATTTACAAGTCATGATACATAAGTACAAATTTCTAAAGCTATATGTTTGAATTCAGAACTAACTGATAAACATAATCAAAACAGTATAAATATTTCAATTTAAATATAAAGAATTTAAAATATGTAAATAATAATTGAATTATAACAAAATACTTAAAAAAACATTATATTATTAAGCCTAAATTAAACAAATTTATAAAAAAAAAAACATTATCACTCTCTCAAAAATCATTCAAAATTGTACTGTAAATCAATAAAAAAAATAAAAAATAAAATAAAACATTAAAATCGTGATGTATCTCGCTGCATTGTGCGAGCAGCGAGTACGCTTCTAGTAATTTTGTAAAGGAGGATTTTTTTAAAGAAAAAGTTTTTAAACGTCAATGTTAAATTTGTTTTGTGAATACTAAAATCCTGTTTCGGAAATTAAATTTTAATAAAGCAAAACAAAGGCCTTAGAGCATTCGTGTACTTGATTTTCACCGAGTTTTTTCATAGCTTTTTTCTTACACATTATTGCCACATCAACAACTTAAAAACCTCCACTATGTGAAAAAACCTCATCCAAACTTTTTCATTACTTTTTTAAACTATTCAGGGTCCCACTATTTTAACTTTATATCATTTTTTTCTTATTTATAAAAATAAATACATTAAAAGTCATACAAATACATATTTATTTAAATCAAGAAAATATTATTAATTTAATTATGTATTTATTTTACATAATTTTTTTAAATATTTTAATACAATATATATTAAATATAATTTCTTATTGTAAAACAATTAACCACTTAAATAAAACTAAATTAAACAAAACTTTATATTACAAAAAAAAGTTATTTTAAAAGTATGTACAATAAAATTACTAAAAATTAGGTTATTAAGAAATATATAAAAGTTGTATAAAAAGTATGTAAATAAAAATTAAAAAATGTTAAATTTAAAAGTATGTATAACCGAAAATAAAAATTGGGTCATTAAGAAATCTGTTAGAATTGTATAAATATGTCAAATTTGAGATATGATTTTAAAAATATAAAATATAATTACTTTAATCATGTATTTATTTATATTATTTATTTAATAATTATATTTAAATAAGATTACTTTAAATATATTAATAAATAAAACTGATTAAATACAAACTTTTATAAAATTCTATAAAGTTAAAACTGATTAAATACGAAAAAAACTACGAAAAAACAGGTCGTGCAGTTACGAGCTATGACGAAAACCTCACGAAAAACCTCAATTGAAAAATCTCTCCACTATGTGAAAAACCTCAAAATGATGTTTTTGCTTTTTGAAAAACCTCCGAAAAAACTCATGAAAAACCTCCCAACGAGCACATTGTGGATGCTTATATGTGTAGACTACTACATGTCTTTCTTTTTAATTTTTTATAAACGTGGATTTGCATGTATTACAATTAATTTCATAGGACCCTAAAAAAAAACCTTCTACGAATATCTCTAACCAAACTACTACAAAAACAAAAGTAAAAACACTAAAAAATGATGGGTCCCTTGAACATTAAAAAAAACCCGACTCTAACTACACACTAAAAAAACAATATTAAAAACATATTTAATATATATTATAATAATAATAAAATAATATTTCTTAATGAATTAAACTATTAATCTATATATATATATATATATACTATCTATACTATATTATAAAGATGACATAAAAAACTTTTAATTACAACTCACTAAGCTTTATGTACTATCATTTAAAGCTATCTACTTAAAATCTCTTAAAAATAACTACTAAAGCCTAATGTACTACCTGTAAAGCTTTTAACCCTAATTTATAAATTTCATCCTTATCCCCCAAAATCCTTATCTCTAATCCCTAAACCCTAAAATTATGAAATTTGAATTCTGATAAACATAATCAAAACAGGATAAACATCTCAATTTAAATATAAGAAATTTAAAATATATAAGATAATTAATGAATTTTAACAAACTACTTAATTTTTTTATATAAAAAACATTATATTGTTAAGCCTAAATTAAACAAATTTATATATAAAAAATCATTATCACTCAATAAAAACCATCCAAAATCGTACTGTAAATCAATAAAAAACAAAAAATAAAAATAAACATTAAAATCATGATGTATTAAGCATTATGTACTATTATTTAATGTTAATCTACTTAAAATCTCTTAAAAACAATTAATGAAGCAATATGTACTACTTTTAAATGATTTTAACCCTAATTAATAAATTTCATCCTTATCCCCCAAAATCCTTATCTCTAATCCTCAAATCCTAAAATTATGAAATTTGAATTCTGATAAACATAATCAAAACAGGATAAACATCTCAATTTAAATATAAAAAATTTAAAATGTATAAGATAATTAATGAATTTTAAAAAACTACTTAATTTTTTTTATATAAAAAACATTATATTGTTAAGCCTAAATTAAACAAATTTATATATAAAAAAATCATTATCACTCAATAAAAATCATCCAAAATCGTACTGTAAATCAATAAAAAAACAAAAAATAAAAATAAACATTAAAATCGTGATGTATCTCGCTGCATTGCGCGAGTACGGTTCTAATATTATAAATAAGAGATAAAAAAAACTCTTAATTACAATTCATTAAGCTATATGTACTATTATTTAAAGCTATCTACTTAAAATCTCTTAAAAAACCAACCTACTAATGCCTTATGTACTACTTTTGATGCTTATCTTGAACTTTCAACCCCCAAAATCGTCACTCTTCTATCCCTAATTCTTCGCTCAACAGACTTCTTTAACAAATTTAATTAGAGATAAAGATGATTCTATCATCATCCTCACATTCTCATCTAATATATATTTGCAGCAGGTTTTCTATGGTTTTTGTTCTTCAAGCACAGTCAGTTCCGTTTCCTTCAAGCTTCCAAGGTTAGATTTCAACTTCTCACCTTTGATTTTGATTTTCGATTTTGGGTTCGATTTTGTTTTTTAGAATTATGATGTATCCCGGTACTTTGCACGGGTAGACAACTAGTATATATATATAATTATAAAAGTTGAATAAAAAAATAGTGTTCTACTTTATTTGTCTCTAAATATAGAGGTCTACCTTATTGACCTCCATTAGTGTTGGGTACTTGGGTTGAAGATGAAAAGATTGTCATTTTTATGTTTTTAGTGTTGGTTTGGAAATGGTCTAAAAGTCCCGGACTAGTGACAACTAGGGGTGTAAATGAGACGAGACAACTCGCGAGCTACTCGAGATAGACTCGGTCAACACTCGACTCGAATAGGCTCGACTCGAACTCGACTTGACATACTAACGAGTCGAGTCGAGCGACCTGATACTCGACTCGATAAGCTCGTGAGATACTCGAATATATATTATATATATATATATATATACACGTTCGTTTAGTTATAATAGTAATCTAAAGAACATATATTAAAGAAATAAACATTAAAATAATAATATAATTATTATTATATTTATATTTATATATATATAATTATATAATTATAATTATAATTATTATTAATAAAGAATTACTAGCATTTTCTTTAAAAAAAAAGTAATAACACATAATATGACTTGTGGGTATCATTATTTAAATAAGGATTGTCCTCCTTTTGCTTAAAAACTCATCACACATTGGTGGGACAATCCATCTAGGGATTTTGCATTCAACTATAAATAGGACTCATCCCCTTTCTTTCCCTTGCCATTCCATAGCCTTTGTGACATAGCTTTTCTATTGTGTCTAGTGGCTTGAGCCCTTTGGCTTGAAGTTAAGCAAAAAAAAATTGTTGGTACCTATGGAAGTGGGTGTCAACTAGTTTGTTATGTTTGTTTACAATTTTAATTAAACAAACATAAACAAATATGAACACATTTAATTTTTAAATGATTGAATACGAACACTAGTTTGAGTTTGAGCTTAAAATTAGTTTGAGTTTGAGCTTGGAATGAGTTCGAGCTTGAGCGAGCTTGAAACGAGTTCGAGCTTGAGCTTTGATTCGAGCTTAAAACGAGTTCGAGTCGAGTTCGAGTTCGAGCTCGAGTATTTAGCTTTCGAGTTCGAGTCGAGCTTGGGTTTTCACTACTCTCGAGTTTTCGAGTCGAGTTCGAGCTCGAGTATTAGCTTTCGAGTTCGAGTCGAGTATAATGATACTCGAGCTCGACTCGCATCATTTACACCCCTAGTGACAACCAAAAGCAAATATAAAATCTGCATAACTAAACCATCAACATAAGAAATCAAAGGGTGCTGAATGGAAAACATCAAAACTGACAAATCTAAGTTAAACTTCTAGTAACTTATGTCAAAAATGTAATCAACCCAAACAAGAAAAATTTTGCCCTAAAAACTTTAATTGTTTTTAGTTTGTATAACCTAAGTTGTGCAGGAGAAACAAAGTTAGTTGCAGGAAAAACAAACCCTCTTGACCATCCTTCACATTAGTTTGAATGATATGCAGGAGAAACAAAGTTCAAAAATACCCAACAAAATAACTTATTTTTAATGATTAAGTACCTGAACTTTTTTAAATAAATAAATTGTAAAACTATTTTATTTTGAATGATTAAATCCCCTTTCTTAATAAATAAACTATCAAACTTCTAGAAGTTTTAACCCAAAAACACTTGTAAGAGTAGAAAAATAGAAATACTTAAATAAGTTTCACAATTCTCAATTCCTATAGCATTTAAACCAAATATGTTTAATTGACGTAGATAACTAAGAATGAAATTTGATAGAATTGGAATCCATCAAAAAAATTTGACTTTGAAGAAATTGGAATGGAATTTGACCACACGTTTGGTTGGTAGGAATTCAATTCTTTTACTTAAGCCAAGGAATGATGAATTCCTTAAGAGCACGTTTGGTTTGCAGAAATGGATTGAATTTCATGTAAGGATTTGGATTTGGAGGGATTTATATTTGGGAGGATTTGGAATCCCTTCATGTGTTTGGTTTGTTTATCAGATCCATCGGGATTTGGATTTGAAATCCTGACCCATTACAAAGGAATTCCAAATCCATCATATGATGGATTTTAAAAAAGTCAAAAGATTTCAAATCCGGTCAATACAATCCATTCCTACAATCCAAACATGGGCCTAGAATTTGGTCAATGGAATTGGTCTTTCCATTTCCTTCAAATTCCTTGAACCAAACAGCTCTTAGCAAACAGCCCCTAAGAGTTTGATGGTTTATTTATTCAAAAAAATACTTTATAAAAAATGTTTCAAAAAAATACTTTAAAAAAAATGTTTCAAGAGCCTAATCATTCAAAATGGGATACTTTGTTGGGTTTCTCTCAACTTTTTCCTTTGAAAAGCAGACATTGTTTGCTCATAGGCATTTGTTAAGGTGAAACCAGTGGTAAAGCGTTGATACTTCACATAGTGCTATTGTTTGCTTATATGCATTTGTTAAGGTGAAACTAGTGGTAATGCGTTGATACTTCACATAGTGCTATTAGGATAGCTATATCTAGGAAAAGAATCATTAGAAAAGGTACATGATATTTGAATAATGTTCCCATGTCAAAAAAATAAAACCTTCCATCACAAATGGTCAAAAGAACTACTACAAGAACAATTTCATGGCCAGCAACATCCTCCATACTTTTCTTGGATAAAACTGCAAGCACAGAGAGGTTGTAAAGGATTTCAGTCAGTTGAATTGTAGAGCAGGAATTCATCTTCATAAGAACAAATCATCTATTACCAACAACTTTCATAATGATACTAATGAACACAAGATCCTATAAACAGAATCAGCATGCATAAATGTGAATAAATATTAGTCAAAAGAACATACATAAACAGTCCCTGTAATGAAATTGTCATGGTGGTAAACCAAACAAGGCTAGTATGTTCCACCCAAAGGTGGGGTTCGGAAAGGGAAGGGGGTGAGATGTATGTAGATCTGTCCTCCATGCAGTGGATAGAATGAAGAACCCAACTAGAAAAAACACACAACTCTTGCAATATGCATAATGTTACCAATTAGCAATCATCTACCAAAATATGTTTGCATAGAATCACTTCCAAACCCAATGTGATCATGTATCTTTATGCAAACAAGAAGATAAAAAAGACTACAGACAGATCATACAAGTACAGTTTAAATGAATCTTATGCTAAACAACAATTAATTTAAAAAAAACTTGCAGAACTTTTAGTGGAACATAACAGGTCAACCAGTTGCTGTACACAGAGGACATAACTAGCTTGTTATGACTAGAACATGTAATTCATACAGTCAACATCCAAATAATGAATCCAAAACATATATTTACAGGTTTTTCATCCTCCAAATTCCTAAAAGACGAATAAAAGGTTTCTTGTATGATTGGGCAGTTGGGTAAGACTAATCTAAAAATGTTATCAAGATTGCAGCAAATTCTATTTAACCACAAAGTAAAACAAAAGGAATGAGCAAAGTTAAATAAAGATGAAACCTTATATATTGCTTGGGTACATGAAAACTCTAACCCTAGATCCCTGCAAAAACAAAAATGACACACATTAGACAGATTTCACACCATAAAACACACAAAATGCTGCTAAAGTTTTCATATCCGTGTGTATGTTACCATGGACTTGGGAGGGAGATTGGACTTGAACTTTGCACGCACAATACCGGTGTTACCATGAGGCCTAGTAACTTTTCCCCAAATGCAACGATAATGCGATCCGTTTCTCTTCACCTTAGCTTTGTATATGTACGCCATGCGTTTCCCTTGGTACCATCCTACTTCCTCCTTAGTGTTGACTCCCTCAATTTGAACCAACGATGTATTTGGATACTGGTTCGACTTCGACCTAATCAAAACCAAATACAAAATCAACAAATTTCCGATTTCAATTTCGATAAACATGTGATACAATTGAACAACGCCCTAATTCTATCAATGGTTGAATGAACTGATTTACCTTTTGTAGCCGAGAATCGTTCCTCTAGTGTAGAGTCTGAAAATTGAAAATAAAACGTCAAATCAAATGAATTCCAACTTGATTTTGAATATGATTTCAGGAGAAAAGGATTATACCTGACGCGTTCTCCTTGGCGGCCCTTCACCATCTCGCTTCAGCAGATAATTTCCGACGCCTGGCCTGATGAAGAAACAATAAACCCTAGCTCTCTTACATCACAAGTATTTATAGGTGCGGATTATTTTGGATTATATCTTAGGGCTTGGGATGCGATTTTATGGGCTTCAAGATAGTTGTTTTTATAAATGCTTAGCCCAATTGTTTAACCTACTTGAAACTAGTGTTATACCCGTCCGTTGGTCGGATATACAACATGATTTTAATCTAGTTTCAAATTTTTTGTTGGTCCCGAAGGTGCTTAACAAGTTTGTAGAAGGGGGGGGGGGGTTGAATACAAACACAGAAATTAAAGTTTAATAAATTGTTTATTGATAAATCAAAATACAATTTACAAGTTTGTTGCGGAATAAGATTAAGACAGACTCAATCTAAACAAACTTAAGAAACACTAAGATGGTTGCACAAGAAATTCAGAGAATGGGGGATTTTTAGAGAGATAGAAAACAAGGGTTTCTATTTTGGAGTTCAAGGATTGAGCACGCCTTCAGATGAAGGAGTGAGCTTCCTATTTATACCCTATGCATTAAATGCATGGCAGGATACTTTACACGTGGCATTCATAGATTGGCTTTGGTAGTCTCACTTTTGGAGACATGCTTTTGGCCACTTTATGAACAGTGTAGTTGACAGAGTTGGTGTACGATTTGTGGCAGAGACTTGTCCGTTCTGACACATCGTACTGGTTGTGCAAGGTAAGACAAAAGAAAACTTGAGGCATAAGCTTTGTGATCGTTGATCGCTGAGTATCTCTTCTACCAGAGATAAAGAAGTTCAGCTATCGCTGAAGCTTTTCCTCAGGCTTCTTCGCGTAAGTAGATTTGTCTGGTCTTCGCTGATATCCGCATCAGGTCACTAGTAGACTTATCTATTGTTCAGTGGCTTCGTCTTCGATTCAGCTATGAACTATGTTGACGCGAGACTTGTCTTCAGGGATTACGTTAACTGTGTTACATAGGAAACTATCAGTGATAACTGAACAGACTCAGTTTGATCGCTGAAAGTGAAACACTAATACATATTAATGTTTACAGAAAGGTCATCAGCGATAACTGAACAGACTCAGTCTGATCGCTGATGATGAAACACTAATACATATAATAACGTAATTTTCACTAAGTATAAAAGAGGGTCGTTATCAAATCACTGAGAGAGTTTGGATCAACAATCTCCCCCTATTTGATAATGACAAAGTAACAAAAGAAAATTACTTTTTAATTCAAAATATAGGAATAACAAGGACTCATAGAATGCATGTCCCAATTACTATTTTGAGGGATCTTTTACAGTACTGATAGGGTTAAGTACATCACTGCAATTTTCATTTAATTCAGGGATAGAATTACAAGATATGAAAATCATAAGTACAAGTGACTAACTAACTACTGTAAGTATAACTAACAGATTACAGATAAGAAAACTAATCTATCAGCTATAAGAAGATTTGGGAGGATTGATCATATACTCAGGTATTTCTTCTCCTTTCTGTCTTCGTTCCAAAGATTCTTGACTGATAATTTCTTTAATTTTTTCAGCGGCAGGGAAGAAGTCACACCATAAGCATAAGAGATCCTTGAGATGATTCAGAGGACAGATAGGAATCTCAGAGATTCTTTGAAATCTGAGTTCCTCATCATCATCTCTGAAGAATATTCCATAAGGCTTGTCGATTACTTGACCAGCTTGGAAGGGACCACCAGGAGGCAGAGATAAGTCCAGAACTGAAAGATCAGGAGAAGGACCAAACAGTGCATCTCTTGAAAATTTGATAGAAGTTTCATTCCTGATGATGGCGACATCTTCAGAGGAGGAGGACCCAATTTTTCTCTTGAGTTTCAAAGATTTGGGAGGAAGAGGAGATGGCAGCTTTAGTACAGAAACGACTCTATTTATGAGGGCTTCAAGGAGTCCTTCAACGTAGCCTCTGTATGTAGATTTGGATTTCTTCAGCGCATCCCAGAACTCTAACCATTCCGTAAATCCGAAGCTTTCAAGTTTTGATACGTACATTGCTTTTTGGGTTCCATCCTCTCTGGTAATCTCCATGGTCACTGAGAGTTGATCTTTCTTCTTGCGACCAGAGATAGTCACGGCTGATATTGGAAGAAGATCAGAACGATAATCCATCTTTTGTTTGCACCATTCGATAGACTTATCGTTGATCTCTTGTTCTTTGAAGCGTTCCTCTTCAATTTCTTTCAGTAGTGCAGCTTGAACTTCCACAGGTTTGCTTTTCAGCTTTTTGTCCTTGACTTGAGAAGATTGAATCTTTAAAGCGAGTTGGGCATCTCGTTTGCATTCAGCGATCAGCTTCTCAGCTTTGGCAGATTCTTCTCTTTCAGCTTCAGTAAGGAAGTCGAGCTCTGTGGATATTTGAAGAGGGATTTTCAGCCGTTGACTTTCTAGTTGAGCGATCATTTCAACTCTTTTCTTCAGCACTTCCTCTGACCAATGAGATGGTCGAGAGGGCCTTCCTGGATGGACCAGGGAATCTTCTTCTTCTTCATCAATCTCAGCGATAGAGATTGGGATTATTTCTTCAGCGATAGTCGCTGGTATTATTTGTAGTTCAGAACCCTTAAGCAGGGGTGAGAACTGTCTGGTTAGAAAAAGAAGGAAAGAAGGGATAAGTGTATTTTTAGAACGAGAGAGATAAAGGCTAGAAAGACATAGGGGTTTGGAAAGAGTAGAAAAGTGGTACAATTGAAAGACATACCTGAGAAGGATGCTCCCCCTCAGATTGTGATCCAGTCCTCAAGCATTCTTCAGCGATTGGTTGCTTGTCTTTGCTTTGCGAAGGAACACTTGAAGATGTATCACCTCTCACCCCTGTTTTGACAACCTCTTGCGAAGTTGTCCCTGATACGACGTTCGGCTTAGAGAACCACATAGATTGGTCTTCATCGTCGTCGTCGTCATCGGAGGGCTGATCCTTTTCTTGATCAACAAGATCTAGATCATCTTCCTCTTCATCGTCTTCTTCCTCATCCTCTTCAAAGAGAATGGAGTGAATCGATGAGGATTCTTTTGCCTTCTCCCCCTCAGATTGAGAGGGAGGTTCCTTAGCTTCCCCAGCAGCAATAGAGGTTTCTTCAGTTTTCTCCCCCACTTTGTCATTATCAGCGGTAGGGGATTGTTCAGCTGCTGGAGTAGCTGTTGAAGCTTTTAGCACTTGAACGTCAGCCTCCAGACGCTTAACTCGGTCTTCAACCGCAGGTATGTCACATGTGGCATCATGAATGAATTCCACAGCGATGTTGAGGTTGGTACGATCATCTTCAGTGAAGGAGGGAGGCAGCGCTGGAGCTGGTTCATTCACTTTCTGTAGAACTTGCTGAAGAAGGGATGTGCAGAGGTCAACCTTGGAAGAGAGACCCTGAACGTCAGCTGTAAGAGACTCAAATCGTCCTTGAAAGAGTCGAGAGGACTCTCTGAGTTGGACGACTTGTTCTTCAAGAGCTGAAAGTTGAGAGTTCTCAGCTTTAGATGAGCAAGTGGCGGTCAACTTCTTCAGCTCCTCACCAGCCTGATTGACGGCGTTGGTGGTTTCATTGATGGTGTTGGTGAGAGCATCCACCTTTTCTCCTAGACTGTTGACATGCGTGTCAACAGTCGCCAAGCTAGGACCTGAAAATAATGTTAGTTCAGATATGGGCTTATTTGGAGAGGGGGGGAGAGAAGTGTTTAGGAGTATAGGTGTACCTGACGTATCAAACATTTTGTAGAACTGCATAGATTCCTCAAAAGTTTGATGCTCAGGTCCTATAGGGAAAGAAGAGGTGGCAGGTTCAGAGACCAAATGAGGAGAGAAGGGAAGAGTTTTGGGGATAGAAGTAGGGATGGGGTTAATCTCAGGGAATGAGATAGTAGGTGGGGTTACTGATGATGTGACAGCGAGTGAGATCGCTGACACGGCAGTATGAGTGACTGCTGAAGTTGTGGAGGAAAGACCCACAAAAGCATCTAAGGTAGCTTGTTGAGAAGCTCCCTCAGGTATAGTAATAGAAGGTGTACTTTCCTTAGTCTTTTTGGCCTTTTTGGAAGGACCAATTGGACTAGCTGATGGTCTTTTAGAAGTAGTGGTAGCGACAGGGATAGCAGACGAAGGAACCGTCTGCGTGGTCGCTGAAGATGAAGAAGAATGGAGAGAGAGACGAGAGCGAAGGAGAGAGATACTTACCTCGTCGGCGAGTGGCTTGACCTCCAGTGATCGTTGACCAACCCTGGCAAAGGTGCCATCATCTTTGGTGGGATAGGTGTTGGGATAGAGGAACTTGATGTACGTACATATGAAACGTACGTACGAGATCTTGGGATCTCGTTCAGGCTTCTCTAATCTCGACCTCAGATCTTCAAAGATGGCTGTGGCGTAGTCAAAGTTTTGACCAGCGATAACGGAGTATGCCATCTGCAGTTGCGTTTTGCTGGCTTGATCCAGCGAACCACTCTTCCCACTCATGCACTGAATTATGTGCGAGAAGATAAAGTTCAGTTGTGATGGCATCTGAGCTTTAAGAATCTTGGTGAGCTTCTTGTTAGGAATAGAGGATCTTGGTTTGTTTTCCCAACAATAGCCCATTGCGTCCAGGAAGAATATCAGCTCATCATCAGTGGGGAGGGCGTCAAATCCACTCTTTGGTTTGTCAGGGAATCTTAAAGATTTCCTGAGGCTAAGAGCGGTCATGCTCCCTGGCCCTAATTCCGTGCTGAACGAGATAGCAGGGACTCGTTCGCCTTTCCTGTTTGTAAGTTCAGTAGCATCAGCAGTGAACCAGAACTGCTGAAGTAGAGTCTTGGAGGGCTTAGGATCCACAGTGATCGCGTAAGCTATGCATGACTGCTTGAGGAATTCAGCAGCTTCCACCAGATGTGGATATTTGTCAGCTTTGAAGTCGAGTCTGGCCAAATGATTACATTTAGTAATCTCAACTTCAGTGAGAGCGAATCGTACATGCTTGGAAGCAACGATTGAAGACTGTGTCATTTCTGTTATGGAAAGAGGCATAATAGAAGAAATGATTTAGATTAAAAATAATATGATTACCAGTTTCCATAGAAGAAGGGAAACTGGAAAATTATCAAGTTATTTTTAAGAGAAAAAAAATAGTGTTCTGGGTAGAAAGAATGAAGAACACTTTAAAACCAAAAGGTTTTTATTTAAAAACATAAAATCAGAAGGAATGATCTTTAGTTTTAAAACAAACGTTTTATAAAATCCATAGAAAGCGAGTAGGATTTTAAAAGAAAAAAAAAAGCATATGAACAAAGCATATAAACATGAAATAAACCTGTGTATCTTGAAGAAAAAGAGTTGCAGATTCAATATTCTGGGTTTACTTGCTTGAGTGTTCTTGAGAGATTGTTTCTTGCTTTGAAAGTTTTGAAAGCGTAAACTGTATAAAGGAGAGAAGAATTCCTTTTATACGAAGAGAGAGAAGAGAGATAAGAGAGAGAATGAAGCGGGAAAAGAAATCATCATGACATTGACACGTTCCACGAAGTTGATTGGATAGGAGGGCAACGGACGAACGTGTCAGAAAAGGCATGTCGTGGATTGTCGGTTCAAATGACGTCATAGAGGAGAGAGACTGTTCATTTGTCCGTTCAAATGATCACTGAAGAAAAGTCAGTGATAGATTTTCCTTTTTAAAAGTATCCCTGATTGTAAAGATAGGGATAGATTTTCCTTTTAAAAGATCACTGATTGGAAATATCAGTGATTAATGTATTTTTCAAAAAAAAGCTTTTAATCATTTGAAGAAAGTTCAGTGATTAAAGTTTATATTTTGAAGAAAAACATCTTTGAGGGAGAGAGAACATACCTGAGAGTCAGAATGTTTATCAGAGAGAATGATGAGGGGAACTTTTGATTACTGACACAATACATGAACGCTGAAGAATTATTCTTCGAGGTTCAGCATTCCAAGCTCACTGATGAGAAAGTTGAACCTTGTCTCATCAAGAGGTTTGGTGAAAATATCAGCAAGCTGAAAGTCAGTAGGGATAAAGTGAAGTTCAATATCACCATTCATCACATGATCTCTGATAAAGTGATATCTGATCTCTATGTGTTTTGTCTTTGAATGTAGCACTGGATTATTTGCTATAGCGATAGCACTAGTGCTGTCGCAATAGATAGGAATCTTTGACAGCTGAAGGTCATAATCTAATAGTTGATTTCTCATCCATAGGATTTGTGAACAACAGCTTCCAGCGGCTACGTATTCAGCTTCAGCTGTGGAAGTGGACACAGAATTTTGCTTCTTGCTTGTCCAGCTTACTAGCTTTCCTCCCAAGAGTTGACATCCACCAGTGGTACTTTTTCTGTCAAGTTTACAGCCTGCAAAATCACTATCAGAATAACCAGTTAGATCGAACCCTGAGTCTTTGGGATACCAAAGACCGAGGTTAGGAGTTCCTTTCAGATATCTGAAAATTCGCTTTACAGCGATCAGATGGGATTCCTTGGGTTCAGATTGATAGCGTGCACATAAACAAGTAGAGTACATGATGTCAGGTCGGCTTGCTGTAAGATACAACAATGAGCCTATCATTCCTCTATAGGCAGTGACATTAACAGGTTTTCCAGATGGATCCTTGTTAAGTGTCAGTGGTGGTGCCATAGGAGTTTTCATCGCTGAAGTTTGTGTTAAATCAAACTTCTTCAGCATGTCTTTAACATACTTACCTTGGCAGATAAAAGTACCTTTGTCAGATTGTTTAATCTGAAGACCAAGAAAATATGTCAGCTCACCCATCATACTCATTTTATATTCTTTCTTCATTCTTTCAGCGAAGCGAGTACATAGAGATGGGTTAGTAGAACCAAATATTATGTCATCGACATATATTTGTACAAGAATTATATGACCTTTTATCTTCCTGAAAAATAACGTATTATCAATCTTGCCACGTTCAAAATTTTCAGAGATAAGAAAAGATGAGAGAGTGTCATACCAAGCACGAGGGGCTTGTTTTAAACCATAGAGAGCCTTATCCAATTTATAAACATAATTTGGATGCTTAGGGTCATAGAACCCTGGTGGTTGTTCTACATAAACTTCTTCATTCAGTTTTCCATTCAGAAAAGCTGATTTTACGTCCATTTGATAAACGATGAAGTCTTTATAGACTGCATAAGCTAAGAATAGTCGAATTGCTTCGAGCCTGGCCACAGGGGCAAAGGTTTCATCATAGTCTATGCCTTCCTCTTGTCTGTATCCCTGAGCAACAAGTCGAGCCTTGTTGCGGGTTACAATTCCATGTTCATCTAACTTGTTTCTAAACACCCATTTGGTGCCTATTACAGTTTTATCAGATGGTCTAGGAACGAGATTCCAAACTTTGTTTCGAGAGAATTCAGTCAGCTCTTCTTGCATAGCGCTGACCCAGTTTGGATCTCTGAGGGCATCATCAGTCTTCTTTGGTTCAATTAAGGAGAGAAAGTTTACAAAGAGACAGATATTACCTGAGCTTCGTCGTGTCTGAATACCTGCATCTGGATTACCAAGAATTTGATCTATGGGGTGATCTCTGGTCCATCGCTGAGCAGGAGCAAGATTGCTTATTTCAGCGATAGGATCAACAATAGGAGCAGTCGCTGATGAAGATGCTTGAGGTTCATCAGCTAGTAATTGTTGAACATTAGATGCACCAATGCTTTCAGAAGGGTTTTCAGACGTAGATGGATTTGATGGTAGAAGTGTGTTTAGAGGTTCAGCTGAAATCCATGAGTTGGATTCAGCGGTGGGAGGTATGATACTTGGTTCTTCATCAGCAGCTGGAGTTTCAGTGTGCTGTTGGTTTGAGAAGAAAGGTTCAGATTCTCTATAGTGAGAGATCATCCAAGTATTCAGTTCTTCATTGTCAGCGATTGGTTTAGAGTTCGCTGAGCGCGTTTCATCAAACGTGACATGAATGGTTTCTTCTACGGTTTGTCTTCTTTTGTTGAAAACTCTGTAGGCTTTTGAGATGGAGGAATATCCTAAAAATATTCCATCATCGGCTTTTGGGTCGAACTTTCCAAGTTGATCTTTGTTGTTTAAGATAAAGCACTGACAACCAAAGATATGAAGAAAACTGATAGAAGGCTTCCTTCCAAGAAAGAGTTCATAAGCTGTCTTCCCAAATCGCTTTATTATCAGCGATCTGTTTTGAGTAAAACATGCAGTGTTTACAGCTTCTGCCCAAAATTGAGTAGGGAGGTGAGAATCGCTGAGCATTGATCTAGCAGCTTCTATGATCGTTCTGTTTCTTCTTTCAGCGACTCCATTTTGCTGAGGTGTTCTTACTGAAGAGAAGTTGTGAGAGATTCCCTTGTTCTCAAAGAAATTGTTCAGGGAACTATTTTTGAATTCAGTTCCATGATCACTCCTTATTGATCGAACAGTAAGATTATTCAGCACTTCCATCTTTTTGACAAAAGATATTAGTTCTTCTGGAGTATCATTCTTGCAGCGAAGAAAAATAACCCAGGTGTAGCGAGAATATTCATCTACAATGACAAGCGTATATTTCTTTCCAGCTATTGATTGGATATTGACAGGGCCAAATAGATCCATATGCAAGAGCTGAAGAGGACTTGTTACTGAGGAAACTTGTTTCGACTTGAAACTAGCTCTTGTTTGTTTTCCTTTTTCACATGCTGAGCAGAGAGATTCTTTAGCATATGAGTGCTGAGGAAGACCAGAAACCAGTTCCTTAGATGAGAGAGAATTCAGGGTTTTGAAGTTTAGATGAGAGAGCCTTTTATGCCATAGCCAGTTGACATCAGAAGAGGCCTTAGAGAGAAAACATAAGTTATCAGTGATAGTAGAGTCCATATCTATTACATAGACATTTTCTCTTCTATAACCACTGAGAGCAAGTTTTCCTTTTTCATCTACCACTGAACATGCTTTCTTAGAAAAGCGAACTTCGTAGTCTTTGTCACATAGCTGACTGATGCTTAGAAGATTGTGCTTCAGTCCATCTACATAAGCGACTCTTCGAAAGGTAGTTGTCCCATTGCTGAGGACACCAAACCCTCGGGTAAATCCTTTTCCATTTCCACCAAAGGTCACAGAGGGACCTTTCTCTTCCTTGTATTCAGTGAGCAGGTCTCTTTGTCCAGTCATGTGACGAGAACATCCGCTATCGAGATACCAGATGCCCTTTGATCCCTGCATACATAAGGAAGATTAAGCTTTGTTTGGTACCCACTTTTCAATGGGTCCTTCAGAGTTAGTGGATAAGGAAGATTCAGCAGTCTTCACCGCTGATGAAGATTCAGCTTCAGTGGTAATCTTCACTTTGGTTAATTTCTTAACCTTAGTGGTATTTTTCACTTTGGTGACTTTATTTGCCTTGGAGGCATTTTTCTTCACTTTGGCTGTTTTATCAGCTTCGGTGGTATTTGGACACTTACTCGCAATATGGTCAGTGAATCCACAGTGATAACATTTTCTATATCTGATGGTGGATTTATAACCAAAAGGTTTTGAAAACTTAAGATGAGCAGGTCCAGCTCCAAGAATACCTTTAGCACGAGATCTGGGAGGAATTTTTATTTCTTCAGATTTCACGGGCTTTAGATCAACCTTCAGCTTTGGAGGACAGATATCAAAGATTTCTGTCACTGAGCTAAAAGGTTTATCCACTGAAGGTTTAGAAGGAACTTTCAGTTTGGTTTTCTTGGAAGCCTTCTGAGGAGGGAGAATAGACTTTCCTTTATCTGCAGGCTTAGATCTTGCAGATATCTCCTCAGGGATGGGATTAGAAGAAGAACAGGGATAGAATTGATTATAAGAAGTGTCAAAGAAAGATGTGACAAAAGTTCCAAACTTAAGCGAGGAACTTTCTTCTTTAGGATCATCCTGTGGTGACCAAAAACCAAGACCAGTTTTATCACTTTCAGGAGTTTGAGCATTTATTATCTCAGAGATCTTTGTTGATGATTTGCACCATTTTTCAACATGAGCCTTTTCTGCTTTTAGAGCAGCGATGGCTTGTTCGCGTTCAATGCTGATGATTTCATTTATAATGACTTGATCTTTTAGCTTTTCTTCTAAAAGATTTAGTTCACTGATCTTTTCATGACATTTCTCTAGCTCTTGTGTTAAATAAACATTTTTATTTTCAGCTTGAGTTTTGTCGTTTAGAGCATTATAAAGGTCAATCGTCAGCACATCAACAGCGCGACTTCTCTCAGATTCAGGCAGAGAGGGATTTGTAGAGATGGATACCTGAGATGATATGTAGCTCATAGAAGGTTCAGATGGTTCTTCTACTTCTTCTTTAATCTCAGCCATGAGGCAAAGATTAGCGACTTCTTCTTCATCAGAAGATGATTCTTCTGATTCAGCCCAGTCATGTTCTTCAGCGATGAGACCTTTACCTTTTTGCTGATAGCTTTTCAGCTTTTGATATTTGTTTTTCAGCTTATGGTATTTGTCATCACTGGATCTTCTTGAGGTAGAAGGTTTGAAGACCTTTTTAGACCTGCACTCACTAGCAAAATGTCCAATTTTTTCGCAGTTATAGCAAGTGGCTGTAGCCTTATCAACCGGAGTTGATTTTGGCTTTTCAGTAAGAGAGAGAGGTTTACTTCTTCGAAAGTTACTCTTTCTTGCAAATCTCTTAAAAGAGTTTGTCAAGAGTGCTAAGGACTCATTAAACTCTGAAAGATCAGGGTCTGATAAATCCTCAGATTCAGAATCTAACTCAGTGATGGTGAGAGTAGATCGCTGGGATGGAATTATCTCTGATGAGACTAAAGCAACAGCAGTGCTTTTGGAGTCTTTAGAATCTTTTACAAGATTCTTCTTCAGGAGATTAGATTGCTCATAGTTGAGCAATATTCCATACAGAGTGCTTAGAGAGAGAGTATGTAAGTCCTTTGTCAGCTTAAGACATATTGAATAACTGTCCCAGCTTTCAGGAAGACTTTCCAAGAATTTTGTTAGGACCTCAGAATTAGAATAGGTCCTTCCAACAGTTCTTAGGTCAATGATCAGGCAGTTAAACCGCTGATGAATGTCAGAAAGAGATTCATTCTTACCAGCGATAAAACTTTCATACTGTCTTACCAAGTTAATCTTTCGGGTCTCTTGGATTTCAGTGGTGCCCTCATATTGAACACATATGGTTTCCCACATTTCTTTAGAAGTTTTTAGATGCATGATGGAATGGAAAACTTCATCAGGCAGAGCCATTGATATAATGGTCTTTGCTCTTGCATCTATGCCTACCTTCTTTTTATCTTCATCACTCCACTGTCTTATTTCCTTAACGACATATCGTTCAGGGACAGCTTCAGTGGTGGCAGTAGCAGGAACAGCAGCTATAATTCTAACAGGTTCATAGGGTCCGTTTTCTATATATTCAGGTATAGTAGGATCCGCACCTTCAAGAAATAGCATCATTCGATTTTTCCATAGAGAAAAGTTATCTCTGCTAAATCGAGGAGGTTTAGAAAGTGAACCATTATCATAGTAGTTTGTGTTTGTGTTTAGTGCCATTTTAGAATAGCAAGGAAGAGTATACAGCAAGATCTTGTTTATTAGATTAAACAAACTGCTCTGATACCACTTGTTGGTCCCGAAGGTGCTTAACAAGTTTGTAGAAGGGGGGGGGGGGGGTTGAATACAAACACAGAAATTAAAGTTTCTTAAGTTTGTTTAGATTGAGTCTGTCTTAATCTTATTCCGCAACAAACTTGTAAATTGTATTTTGATTTATCAATAAACAATTTATTAAACTTTAATTTCTGTGTTTGTATTCAACCCCCCCCCCCTTCTACAAACTTGTTAAGCACCTTCGGGACCAACATTTTTTGATTGCTTGTCTTGTGCTAATCTCGGGGTCTTCTCCAAAAGACATTCTAGATTATCTCATATGGCATCTTAACCCCTTTCTAGTAATGAGCAAGAGATATAGCGAAAGAACTGATACATTCAAACCATTCTCCATGCCACTAAAACATAATTTAACCAATACGGTAATTCTACCTAAGATACAACTCATATTTAGGTAAATGTCAACAATTCTCAAACAAAAATATTGATCATGTTGAAGTAACAAATTATAACACTTTCAAAATACTATATCTAGTTGTCCACCATATCTCAATATTTGAAAATTGTAGCTATATATATAAATAAAGAGTCTCCCTTGTTCAAACAAACACACATCCTATGAAACCTCATGACAACATGTGATACTTCATGATGCTAAGAAATCCTTGGAAGTTAATACTTATCTTCCATGCTTTGTTTCTGATCAACGATCCAGATTCCGGTCTAAATAATGTAGTGGCACTCTTTGATGCTTAATTTCCGGAATTTACAAGTAACTAAACATCACAGTTTGGTTGGCTTATTTAATTTTAACAACAAAAGCAATGAACTGTCATCAAATCTGCAAAAGATCATATATAAGTGACTAATCGATAGCAATATTTCTTGACCGTTACTCATCAGAAACTATAAAAATATCCGAATTCTCACACAATCTATAAATTCCCTAAATTTCATCAAGACCAACGACATTACAACATCAAAAAATCGGAAAAATAGGACTTAGATATCAGTTCCACCTCCTAAGAAGTTAGAACTCATTCAAAATTTCTTTCGAATTTCGTAACCACCCAGAAATCAATATCAATCGTATACCAAAACTTAAATTCAACACATACATATCGAAGGCAGATGGTAGGATTGTTGTTGGTTAACCTGAAAACACCTCACCATCACTTGCAACTTCTCAACTATGGTAATTTAAAATTCTATACATCGATTTTCATCACAATTCACATGATTTAATCAAATATCATTCTATAAGTGAAATAAATCACAATATGAATAAGCGTTTGGTAAACTAACACTTAGTTTATCCCAAAATAAGTGTACGCTTTTCAGTTAATCTTAAAGAAATTTATTATGGATAAATTGTCATTTATTTGATTTAAAAGTGTAAATGTGTAATAATAACCCTTTTTTCATAGTGAATATTTATTTTGGAGCGGAGGGACTATATCCACTTCACTAAACCACTAAACCATTTTGGGTTGACTGACACTATTGTGAATGAGAAAGTGAAAGAAATGGACCAAAAATTTCAGGCAGTGCTAGCCTAGTGGTAAGGCCCTGGGGGGATAGTGCATGGTATGCCTATCTACCAGAGTTCGAATCCTAGGGGATGCACTTCGGCAATACCCAGACCTTGGGTCGACCTTCGGGTCGGTTCGGGTCCAGGTTTACGGGCATACCAGTCTATGGGTATGCGGGTTCGGTCTTGACCGGACTTAGTCGTACCTGGATGGGTCCAGTCAATTTGGGTTGGGTCGGGTCGCCGTGGATTAGTCGGTGCTGCCCAATTGGATGCCCAGATACCGCGGGTGCGTGTGTGTGGGCTTAGCCTAAGTTGCCGTAAAAAAAAAAAAAAAAAACAACATAGTTTACCCAACGCTTACCCAGTAAACGTTCACCGGTAATAGTCAACACTTTCACTTATCTTATCGGGTAAGATTTTAGTCTATTAAAACGGAATCTTGTGCAGGTAAGAGTCGTTACTCTCAATTACTGGGTAAGACTATCGGTCTTTGTCATCGCTTTTACCAGGTAAGATTCTCAATTCTTGTCATATTCATCCGATAAAATAAAGTGAGCTGGTAAGCACCTACCGGACAAACGTTTAGCAAGTGTTGAAAGACTATTAATTTCAATTTTCATAATCTAAATATTTCATTCAGAAACAGTTTCTTTAATATGCTAATATAATGCATTTTATAAGAACCTGGTCTAAAAAAATGAAGCACTCAGATCAATATTTATTCTACAAAATTTGATTAATGAAGATAAGATTGCCAACATAATGATCATGATTTCCCAAAAAGTATTTCTAAAAGTCTCCACAACAAATACTGTATCCAAAATCTCTACTAAATTGGTCGCCCACCAACCTGGGCATATGCACATGCATACCTTTGTTACATGACTTAAGTACTTAGAATGGTTTCAAATATTGTGTTAAGATGCTATTGGTCTTAACATCGTAAAGAGTCAAGCTCATTGTAACAAAAGTAAAGAGATTGCAAAAAAGAAAAACACAATCACTTCCAACTAAGCATAAAGAATGACAATCTAAACAAACCAAAGAACATGTACACTTTTGCCACCTTACACAAAGATCACTATGTGGAAGTGCAAAACACTTTCTTGAAGTTTACAACAACAATACTTCAAAAGATAACATTCACACCTATAAATTCCAAAATCCACAACCACATTTCAAAAGATTTTTGGATCTGGACAGACCTAAAGCATTTTGGTTCTTCCTAACATTCACACCTATAAATTCCAAAATCCCAATATCCAATTTGCAGTGTTCCTGTCAAGTAAAAGGTAAGAATACAGAGTCAGAAGTCAGATTGGCTTTCATCTATATGTCACCTAAGCTGTATATGTGTGTATGTGGTTGAATAACAAACTTTAAACCAAGTTCTTTTGAGTGTGTTTGAATAGTTAAAAAAACCCAGAAGGCCAGAAATGGGTTCTATGTGTGAATGGCATGTGTGTGTTTGCTTGTACAAAAAGAAAACATCCAGATCTAGATGTGGGGTTGTAACAGTGTTCTCATAATGGCATTAAGATTGTCACTGAGATATGGTAAACTCAAAAAAAGGGTAACTCACATCAAGTTGTTTCTGAATAGCCCTCGGTCTCTTCTTTGGCCTCCGAGACGGCTTTGATCCTGTCAACAATACACCCTCAATCTCACCATGGGAAGCCAAATCGAAAATTTCTGCTTCTTTGACTTCCTCATACAAGAAACCCCGCTGAATCACTCAGATCCAAACCTCCATCCAGAAACCCCAAACACATCACTGAATCACTCACTTATACCATCGAATTCCTCCCTTGAATCCTCCACTTCACAAGTTCACTCTGCAACACCGGTTCAATGTCCGGCACCACCCTTTAAGAACCAAAACAAACCCCAAATGGCGCCACCGGCGCCACCATCGTCATGTTTATGAAAATGGAAGATTTAATATAGGCTTTTGTGAAGATTCCATAAAGGGTCCTCCATTGTGTAATACCAGTCGCCAGCCGGATATTTTGATCGAATTTACATTCTCCATGTTTTGATCAATAATTGATCAATGTTTTGTTTCTTTCCATTTTGCATTGAATTCGAGTGAATTCTCATCAGCAAAAGCGGTGATAATTCCAAAACAATGCATTCTTTGAAACGAAGAATCTGAATTATCTGATCCTCCAAAATCAGTTGATGAAAGAGTAAATTTAACAATATTTCAATGTCAACTCGTTAAATTAAGCAAGAGAAAATAGATTTCCATCATCAAAATCAATGAAACATTTATGCAAATCTAAATCTAACGTTAAAAATAAATGAATAATTCATATGAAATTGGAGACAATTAAGTTAAGAAGAAGTTATCGGACCTGGAGACACCAGAACTGGAGTCCGTGGACTAAATGCAAGCGTAGGAGCAGCCGTAACTGCAGCAGGAGAAGTGACTATAGACACTGGAAGAGGAGGAGGCAACGGCGGCGATGGTGGATCAGCAAGCGACGCAGATGGCGGTGGTGGCAGAGAGGTTTCCGGTGGTGGTGCTGCGTTGGAATTAACGGTAGGATCGGATGGATTACATGCATTAGGAACGATGACGGAGGGGAAAGGAAACTGTACCAGTGGAGGTGGAGAGTAATCAGAAAGCGAACAATATTCACCAGAGCATTTAGGAGATTTATCCGACGACGAGACCAGTAACAACAATGGCGGCGATGATGAAGATGAAAATCTGTGTTGCTTTACCAATATAACACATTATTGTTCCTCTCTCTCTCTTGAAGAAATTTGCAGAAGCTTGGAAGAAATGAAAATGGCAGATTTCGTTTTGTTAATAATGGTTGGACTAATTTCCAGGGTTGAAATTTGAGAGGTTCAAGTTGATGATGGAGGCCGGAAGGGTGATTCGACAGGCATGAGATAAACGGTATGAAGAAAATTGAGGGGGAGGGAAATTAGGTAGGACGTGCTCCATTCCAGAGATGGTGAGGGTAAACAGGAACACGTACAAGAATTCCTTCAACATCCTGAGCAGAGTATGCATTTACAAGCTTTCCTCTTTCTCTTCTCTTGTATCTGGTAATAATTATATATATTTTCATGTATCAATACTTGGATATTATGATAATTGAAAATTAAACTCAATTTATACAAGCATAAGGACCTTCCTTGGGGCCTCGTAGCCTTGATAGCTGTTTCACTTTTGTCCTTTGGTGAATTAGTTTCTTGATCATCTGCCTCTTCAACAACTGTAAGATTGCCACCAGCAATAGAGAGGAGAAAAAACAGGAACCATGAGTTTACAAATACTACAACGTCATCACGATTACAAATCGGTTACCTTGAGCATACCTTCATCATTTTTTGTTTCTGCTGCTTGCTGTCAATATATACATGAAAAAGTTGATTAATGATGAAATCCATGCAAATAAAAGCAAAAACATGAAATAGCCATCTCTTATGTTCTCGGAGAAAAAGTTGAAGATCTTACCACTTTCTTTTTAGAATATTATCAAACTGTGTAGTATCAAATGCCCAAACGTTCGGCTTCTCTAAACCAATACCTGTTTTGCATTCAAATTAAAGACAAAGACATAGACAATATTCTTAAAACATACATATTTTATCCCTATATATGTGCCTTAAATCTTGACAAACAACACTAACAACTCCAAATCATCAAATCCAACTTCATTAGATCCAATTTATTGTACTCTCACAACTGTGAGACAAAATCACAGAAACACACATTGAAAATATGCTAGATAGCATATATGATTTTATGCTAATAAAACAACCATGACTAATATATTAAAAAAGCCTTCATCTTTGTTCCATCAACACTCATATTGGCACTCATTCTACAGAATATATAGACAATAATTATACTTCCTGCACCATGATCAAAGTCCACTTTTGCTTGAAAAGCTTCAAAATTAGTACTTCCCAAATTTTAGGTAAAATAAATAAATATTTTTTGTGTACCAATTCTTTCTTCATCGCCTCAAATTTCTCATCCATTTGAAATTCAAAACCAATCCAGTTAATTCTTAGAAGTAAAATATGGACTCTAATTTGGGAAAGAGGTACCGATAATAACAAATCAGATGACAGAATGTTACATTTCCACCTAAAGCTAAATAATGAACTACAGATTTCACTTTGATCCCCAAAATTGAACTCAAAGATTGATATAGTTTTCATGTCCTCTCTTACATATTATGTTACCAGTTCTTCTTCTATGAACTTAGTAAAATTAGTACTTCAAACAATCAATTAAAAATAAGATTAAGCAACAAATCATTTACCAAGAGTGTCTTGTTTGTTCGTAACCCTAACATGAACTTTGATCCCTTGTTTGTCCTTTCCAAGACCTTCGCCTTCTTCCCATCCCTACAAAACACACACATATAGTGCATTAATCAAAAGAAAAAAAAATACGTGAACCTATCAAATCTAAAATCATAACTGGAAGTACAAAATGAAACTCATCCTTCACCATCAATTTCACCTTGGAAAAAGGCAGTAGGATATAATGGAATCTGTAAAACCATGAAAAAAGAATGTCGCTACAATGGATAAAGTAGAGTTATATTTAAAAACAAAATATAAAGGTACTTACCTCAAGGATGAAAAAGTTAAGATGGAACCCAAATAAAGTACCCGGATATATATATATATATATATATATATATATATATATATATATATAATCACCTAAAATGAAGTTAAAAGTTATATCAAACAAAAATCGATTTAGCAAATTCAATATGGGATTCAACAAATTAAAGCAAGGAACATGGAGCAACTAAAAACAACTAAACTAAAACAGATAAAAATTCAAAAGGATGGATTAGAACCCTAACTGATAAAATTTCAACAAATCACAGCAAAGAAGGGATTGAATCGATACAATCATACAACTAAAACTAAAAGTCGAGAAAACTAAAACTAATTACCTCAATGGAAATATAGCAAAAAGAATAGATAAGTATTATCGATTCCAAAGAAGAACATTAACCTTCATGGATAAGTAAACTCCTCTTTCAAAGATCTGACATTCAGAAGCAACAACAACAAAACCAGAATCGATCGAGAATGAAAATAAAAACTGCAAGAAGAGGAAAAAAGATGAATCGGTAATGTAATAAGGAAATAGGAGAATACTTCGCATGGAATCAGGAGCAACGGAGCATTGAACATAAAACCCTAACCATACAGAATACTGGGGAAATCGTCATCTTGGGAAATTATACTGAGAATTGTTAATTTGGGGAGGAAATAAGATAGGAGCGTCTTGGAGAAGACAATCGTATGAGAGGAGGGATTGGAATTCTTACCCTCATTTCAAATTTCAAATATGAAACCTTCTGCTTTTTGCAGGTGAAAGCTGAAAAAGAAAATCATGGGAGAGAAATCAGGGTGCGTTTGGTATGGAATTGCAAGAAATGATTGCAGAGAATGGAATTGTAGATAAAGAGAATTGGTCTGGAGAATAGGAATTGACTCTCCTGTTTGGTAGCACTGAGAATTCAGCAGAGAAATATAACAGGAAATCATTTCTCTTGTTTGGGAGAACAGATAAATGTAACAGAGAATTCATCGATGACACTGGCCATCTTCTCCGACCAAAATTAAATCCTCAACCCAAATCCAAACAACAACATTAAAATAAAACCCAAATCCAAATGCAAATCCAAAACCCATGTCAAACTTTTAATCCTAACTTAATCGATGAACTCGACTTTAAACCAAAATAAATTTGAATAAACCTCATATGATGAACATGATCGTAACCATCGTTGCTAAGTACAATAAAAAATATCAAGAAAATTAACAACAAATATTTGCTAATTAATCCAAAAAAGTTGTAATACAAAACTATCAAATACCAAATCAAAAATCTAGATCAAACCTAAAAAAACCTAAATCAGTTTCAAACAAACAAAACCCAAGGATGTGCCAAAAACTGCACTGCTTTTCCTTCAAGAAATGCAGATCTTCTACAAGAAATAAACAGGGAGAGCACCGGAGAGAGAGCCGGAGAGGGCGAGCTCGCCGGAGAGGGAGAGGGCGAGCTCGCCGGAGAGGGAGAGGGCGAGCTCGCCAGAGAGAGAGAGTGCCGAGAGGTGAGAGCGAGCTGTGGAGAGGGAGAGCGTTGGCGACGGGAAGAGAGAGAGCCGGTGGAGCGGCGTGAGAGGGGGTCTCGAGGTGAGAGCGAGAGGGCCTCTGTTCGAAGGTGAGAGCGAGCTGTGGAGAGGGAGAGCGCCGGCGACGGGAAGAACGCCGACGGGAAGAGAGAGAGAGCGCCGGCGAGGGAGAGCGCCGAGAGGGAGAGAGAGAGCAGCGACGTGAGGAGAGGGACGATGGTTTTCTCTTCAATTCTCTGATTTTGAAATCTCCCCATTTCTTTACCCTTTGTGGAGAAATAAAAGTAGGGAAAGGGAATTGGTTTTTTTCTCAATTTCCTTTTCTCAGTGTAACCAAACAAGAGAAATGGAAATCATTTCCATTTCTCTGTCTTCAACTCTCTGTACCAAACACACCCTTAGGGTTATTTTGAAGGAAACGTGGAGGAATCCTGGAGCGGTTGGAATGAGAGCTCTATGTTTGTACTTCATGTTGGAGGTTGAAGGCGAAGACGTAGAGAGAAATAAGGCGTGAGGGGAGAGAGGGAAACAAATGGGGAAGAGGGATGGATCGTGATTTAGGGGTGGGGGATTAATAGCAGCATGAAATAAGGAATTTGAACGGATCAGATTTAATTTTGGATAAATTTAAACGGTATAGATTGAATGGAGGGGTGGTTACTCGGCTCCATCCATATATATATAATAGAAAAAATTAATTTTAAATAAAAATAAATAATGATTGTACACGTCATATTAACCATACTAGACCAAATGTATCCGGTATATCACATCCAAAAGTGTGGTATCGAAATAATTCAATGTATGTACATCTTTTTTTAAAGACCTTTAATTGTACTCTATCAATTAATTTTGATCAGATTAGTTTTTAAAATGCGTTAAAATAAACGTTACTCGATGAATCAAGACAAATAGAAGAAATTTCAAGTCCTCATGAATGATTCCACATCGACTGATAACTCAACTGATGTGGGACATGTTAAACAACGGGTGTATACACTCACGAAACCGGTTAAGTTTTTCAAGTAAATTGTCGGAACAAAATTCCATCGTACGGGACTCTAATTTCAAGGTTCCCTACATTTTTGGATTTTGCTTCCATTTTACTATCTATATTATATTATAGAGTATTTAGGTCAAATTCTTACAAATAACTACACTAATACATTAAATGTTATGGTTTGTTAACATTTTTGACTGAAATTTGTTAAATTTTTTTGGCTGTAAACATGTTATTTGATGTATTAGTGTAGTTATTTGTAAGAATTTGATATATAATTCTAATATAGTATTAGAAGCGTAATCGCGCAATGCAGCGAAATACATCACGATTTTAATGTTTCATTTTATTTTTTGTTTTTTTTTTGTTGATTTACAGTACGATTTTGAATGGTTTTGAGAAAGTGATAATGTTTTTTTTATAAATTTGTCTAATTTAGGCTTAATAATATAATGTTTTTTATATAAAAAAATTAAGTATTTTGTTATAATTCAATTACTATCTTATATATTTTAATGATATATAGAAAAAATAACTAATTACATGTTTAATAATATAATTAAAACAAATTTATAGTAATATAATATATTAATTAATAATGATACATAAAAAGGTCTGCATAAATTGAAGGTCCTGTACATACCAAATTGGTGGGTGTTAGCAGTCTGCAGTAGTAATATGTATATTGTGTTTTGAAACTTGTAAATTAAGATATTTTTAAAATCTTGCATAAAATAATGGTACCTTGTGCCTAATAATTTGTATTTAAGAGTTTTTTATCCGTGCTTTATAATATAGTATAGATATAGATATAGATTAGTCTTAAGGGTCACCACTACCCATCGCCGCCACTGCCACCATTGGCGGCCACCAGTAGCCACCGCCAACCACCGTCGCCCACCTCTATTTATTTCTCCACCATAACAACCTCCTCTACAACCATCGACCATAGCCACCACCACTACCATCTTTGACCACCTCCACTAACACCGATCACCACCACCTATGGCCGCCACCACCATCAACGACCACCGATAGCCACCACGAACCATCGTCGACCACTTTCACCTCTTCCTCAACTACTACAACAACTTCATCCACAACCACCGCCTATCGCCACCACCCATTGTCGCCGCCACCACCGACGCTCACCGCCAACCACCGTCGGTGACCTCCGCCTCTTTCTCCACTACAATAACCTCTATTACCACTGTTCACCACCGCTACCATCGTCGACCACCTATACCTCCACCACATCAACCACAACAACCTCCTGTACCACAACTATCCATTATCTTTCACGTTATTCACAACTACCGTCCTTCACCGGCCACCCATCGCCTTTATCTTTGTCCGTCGCAGCAACTATGCATCCGTCATTTCAGTAAAATCTTCTAAATTGAATCAAATATTATATTTTATTTATATGAATCGGATTTTTTTCGAACTACCATCAATTATTTCAGATTCTTCATTCAAATTTACTACCATTGTTTTTGTATGTATTTATATGTATGAAAATCATGTAAAAAATAAAAATGTTTTTTAATTAAATTATTTAAAGATATAATTTATTTGTGTTATCTATAATTATTATATGACATATAAAATCATCAAACAACTTTTTGGGAAATTTGTCCAGTTCTGTCCTATCCAGTCCTAGTTGTACCAAACATAAGACAAACATTTGTTTTGTCTAGTCCAGTCATAGCCTCTTGTCCAGTCCAGTCCAAATTTGTCGTGTTCAGTTCCGTTCAATCATGTCTGCGTATCAAACACTACCTAAAGAGGTCAAAATACTTTGATTTTAAAGCATTCCAATCAAATTCATTTGAAGTATTTATATCTTTTCTCTCTTGTTATCTTATTACAAAAAGTATAAAAGTGGGTAAAATATTTGAATAGTGTAATTATATATATATATGGATAGAGTCGAGTGTAACTGCTTTTGGATGAATCCGGGCTGTTTAAAATCACCTCAGATTAAATCGCAGCCCTTCAAATTCCTTATTTCACGCCTGATAACTGCCCATCCCAACTCTCTTGGCCCATTCAACCCCTCACGCCTGAATTTTCTCGCACGAACTCTCTCCTCTGTTGCAGCCTCACGCAGAGCTCCAGTCCTCCACGTTCATGGAGTTTCAACTCCCTCACGACTATAAATAGACCACTTCTTCCCCTTGCCCCCAACATTAAAACCCAAGCGTCCCTCTTCTTCGCTCAACTGCTCTCAACTCACACACATCGTCTTCATCTTCATCGTCTCTATCTTCTTGATTCTCACCAATCTTTCATCACTTATTCGCTGAAATCATCAAATAACTCAGATTTCAGGTTCGTTCTTCTCTGATTTCATCTGCAATTAGGGTTTTGTACATTCCATTTTACTGCATGTGATTCTCGTAAATGGTGAATTCTCTTTTAACAGGTATCAACGGAGGAAAAGAGCAAGGAGAAAGATTTTAAAATGAATCTTATTTTCATGTTCCAATTGTCGATGTTATATAATCCAGGTCAGTGGACACACCCCAGTCAAGGATTTCTTTTTTTCAATTTCGTAAATGTTTACTCTTGCTTCATATTTTTTTGGTGGGTTCAATATGTCTCATTTAGTCAATGGATTTCAATTCTGAAGTGGTTAAGGCATCTTGCATCCCTCCAAGCGTACGTTAATGGTTCTATATTTTGCCGATTGCTAGAACAGACTGTGGACCTATGGTAATCCGATGGTTGAAGTAAGTTCTTTACTTCCATTTTCCCTTTTTTTGTAAAATATGTTGTTTAACTTCATTTTCTGTAGATTAATGTGTATGCATATGTTGGTTTATGGGTGAGTGAATTGGGTTTGTTGTTGAATGTGCACATATTATCAGCTGAGCGCCTACAAATAAGAAGAAATGAAGCCATATGGTCTTCTTTATGAATGAAAAAATGTAGTATATAATCAAGTTAATAGCTCGTACCATCAACACCAGAAGCAAGCAACCTTCTTGCAATGGAGATAACTATATAAGAATAAAATAGACTAAATTCCAAACACAAACTATTTAAAGCTCACTAACATGTACATGTATAGTTTAGATGTAGAAATTCTTAAGATTACTTTCTGACTAAATAAAATATAATCAAGGTTTGAGTTTGACTCTGTCCATCAAATTTTTCCCAGATCCCTTTTTACAACAGTTTTGATGCCACTTCTTAAAACTTCTAATTTATAAAACAATTGGACGGTATTTGAAAACATGAGTAGCAAGTTTTTTACATGATGATTTTGGTAGATATGATCCACAAAAATTGATAAATAGTTCATGGAATGGAATGGGAGATATTGGAGTATCAAGTTATGAAGCATCACCTACGACTGTTTGCTTTGTCAATTTGAAAGGAAAATAATAGTCGATCTCATGTGCAAATCATTGCGAGAAATATGCCAAACTCGCTCAATTAGATGAAAATTTTGAATTAGTGAAATGTAAGGTTAGATATTTGCTCTTATAGTTTTGATGTAGTTATATTGTAGTTAGCATGCTATTTGTTCGTAAGTTAACATTTGTTGATGTTCCGCATCATGTCCAAGCTCTATTTCTTTTGCTAATATGAACAATTGCAAGAGGATTCTATGTATAAAAACTAGTGGAAGTTACTAATGATTGCCATGATAAACTTAATGTTGATCGAAAAAGCAAAAACCATACTAGCAGGACTATTTCTAAGCATCCCCGCCACCATTGCTGATGTGGTCATTGTAGGAATCGTCGATGTCTTAAAAAAATGGTCCAAAGGAGCCTCCCACTTGTACCAGCTAACTCCTTGGATAACAATTTTAGTCGGAAGATTAGAGAATTCACAGAGCAATTGGCTATTAACGAAGTCGGAAGGCTTACGAGGTTCATGAAATCACACATATTGTTTTAAAACAGTCTGATTTAGGCACTGCAAATAAGAAGCCTTGTCTTCAAAGATGATCTTCATCTAGAGAATCCAAGTTTCCCATATAATAAAATAATAAAGTCATTTTCATGCTCACCTGACTTTTCAACTCTGTAGTCCCCAAATACTGGAAATGTTGTCTACAACATGAAAAACCAACTTTTTATAGAGAAGTTCAATAAAGAATCTGAGAGATCACTAGCAAGAGGGCCAAAAAGAAAAGACCATAAAATGATTCATAAATGTGATTTGTGAAACAGCAACAACACTTAGAAGGGAACTGCATACCTTTTTGCCGGAATTTATCATGTCTAGGGACAACTTTGTGGTACGGTCTTACAGAGAATTACCAACATATACCTTAGCATGTGAAGCTCTCTTTGTTCGTAACTATGCTAACATTAGATGGTTTACTTCTTGATTTTTGTAAGGGGTTTGGAAGAATCGAACATCAATAATTTTCTGGAGGAAGTGCTTGTGAATGGCGAACCATGGGCTTTAGGAACATCAGATATGTCACTGTGGTGACAGGTTCACACATATTTGTTTGTGCTCACAACTGTCGAGATAAGAGGTGTGGTATTTGTGGACCAACTTTAATTGAGAAATTCAATGAGGAGATTGAGAGATCAGGTTTTTGTGAGTACTTGCTCACATGTTGGGGGACACAAATATGCAGGGAACTTGATAATATACAGTGCAGTTCAAGATGGTAAAGTGTTCAGGCATTGGTAAGACAATCCATCACCATGTTTCATTATTTTTCTTTCTATTTTTGTTTGAAGCGGTCTCTTTAAAGTTCAGTTCTCAAAGTCGCTGATAAGAGTTTATTTTCTTGTGTTCTTGTATTACAGGTATGGTTATGTTACCCCAAATGATGTTCCTAAATTGCTTGATCAACATATCAAGAAATCGAAAGGATTTGGAGGTACCGTCTTCCCTTCTTACCCACTCTTCTCAATTGGTTGTTGATCCTTTTATGTACCCCTCCGTCCTAGAAAACGAGTGTCCACAATTCTATTATAGTTTGTCCCAAAATAATCAACTTTCAAAAGTAAACATCTAATTTTCAATTTTACCCTAAACATGAGATTGAGAAATTATTTACCCTCTTTATTATTAAGGTAAAATTGACATTTAATTAATTGAAAAGTGTAATAATTACACATTTTTAAAATTGTGTCTTTTTTGTGGACATTTCTTTTGGGACAAATGGAGTATATGTTAGGACTTGGGATTGATTAGGGAAATTAGTCCTATAACCAAGCATCATCTGGTAGAAATTTATCAATAATGTTGTAGGAAAAAGTTCATATGAGAACCATAAATATTTTGAGAACAAAAACAACTGCCTTTTGTTGCTTATTACTCGCCTTCAATTTCTCTATCAGAATTATTGTTTATCATGATTATGAATATGAGGTATTCTTATGACATGCTAATGCAAAACTGAGCTGTGAATTCTGTAGGGTTGAATTACATTATGGGAAGATGGCACAAGGATCTCTGTGTCACAAAGGCAATCCAACATGAGTTGGAACGAGTTTGGGGAATCAAGTGAGAGGGTTATAGCTTAAAGTTCGATATATTCCATACCTCAGTCCTATGAAAGTTGGAAGCAAAAAGAAAAGTTTGTGAAGTTCAAAGTTAAATTTACTTGCCATTAAACTATATTCCAAGGTAAATATTACAAATTTCATGAAAACATTTTTGATTGATCATGTTTATTGACCTGTACAGTAAATTGATCATGTTTTTTGAAAGCAAACATCTTAATTTGTAAATTGGTCAACATTAAGCTCAATAGCTTTTAGGCAGCAGGCATGTAATATACAGATCCACTCTATGAAATATCATTTTTATTGGTTTATTACTTCTATTTTATTTAATAAAATTTATTTTAACAGGATTATAGAGAGCAAAGAAGCAGAAACCCTTGTGGTGAAAGCAAAAAAAAGTAGAATTGTACCTGTTCTCTTATGACTTACTCTTTTAGATGGACGTGGAGATGACGACAGATAGAATCATACTTTGTTACAAAATTGCAACCATTGGAACTATCGGTGTGTGTTATATTAAATTTGCAATTAAAAGTTTCATCCACGTGAATGATCGGTATGTTTTGCGTTTATGGAAAATCGGTTATAGTTTGACTAAGCTTCTTGATTGATTGAGAAAAGCATTCGGCAATAATGAAAAGAGTGATCAATCAAAAGACCGAATCTAAATTAAAATCACATTGTATACCCGACCAACGGACGGGTATAACACTAGTTGGAGATGGTTTGAAAGATTCATCTCTATGATTATAAGAAATTGAAGTATTTTAATTATTTTGTGCTACATGTGCCAAAAGGTATGCTCTATAAGAACGACCATTGTAAGCCTATGGAAAATAATCTGATTTTTTTTTTTACTTTTTGGGATTAGCTCAACTTGTAATAAGGATTAGACCTTTAGGGATTCTTCTTAGATGTGAGGATTTTCCTGACCAACTGTTCTCCAGAAGGACCAGAACCCTTCCGCTATGTACTCTAGTTTTTTTAGAAAGGGGAGGAAAGTAGGAGAGAAACAAAAAATGTTGTTTTCTCGAGTTTTTTAAGGAGAGAAAGGAAAGGAAAGAGAAGGAAAATACCAAAACTTTTCTCCCAAATGTGGGAGGAAAGGAAAGAAAGGAATTTACAAAAAATTAAAAATATTTGTAAAATTACATATATATACCCATTAGTTACATTCCACTGTTAAATAAACAAAGATATATTGGTAAAAATAACATCATTCCTTTTCTTTTCTCTTCTACTTGAGAACATAATTTTTTTTTTCCCTTCAATCTCAAGAACACAAATACAAATATTTTTTTCTTTTCTTTTCTTTCCTTTCCTTTCAAAACGAGAACACAACCATCGGATTAATTGAGTTAGGTGGACCAGGACAAACACAGTTAAAAAGAATTTGAGATATAATTAGAAAGTATCTAACATACCTTCGTCCTAATTGTTTCCAATCACATGTTTTATCTATATTCTTGAATTTTGGTGATGGTTGGCTAATTAATGTCTTGGGAGAGAGAAAGTAGTGTCTTAGCTTACAATTCGCATAGAATTACAAGGAAAAAAAAAATGAGAAATACGAAAAACAAGTTATCCATTTTATTCATCTTCATCAAAACAAAATTAACTTTCACAAATTCAATAACTCCATGCATCTATTTTGCTCTTTTTTCTCCCTTCCGATATCGATTTTGATACAATGTCATCTAGCGGGGAGACGGGTAAAGGTACCACTTTACCCATCACCGCAAGAAGAAAGAAAAACGTTGATTCCATGGAATCTTTGCAAGAAATTGGTGGTGGCGGTGCAGGTTATTGCAACCATCACCACCACCTATGGCTAGCATCGTCAGTAGGTCAATGTTTCAAGATACCTAGAAGAATAAATTCCTTGTTGAAATGTTTAATGCCAAGGAAGAACAGGACCAACTGCATTGTCACCATTTTCATGTTGATAATGGTGACCATCATGTTCACCAAATATATACACATGATTAACTTCAATGCCGAGTTGGCCAACGACGAAGAAGACCTTGTCGTTATCAGGCGTCAAATTCTAGATGAAACCAATCTCAACCATGTGCAGGTTTTGATGAATACCTTCTTGCTTTCTCTTTTTAGTTTTATTATAACAAAATCGGTTTTATGGTACCGCAAATATATTGTTTTATAGGACTTAAGTTTAACTGCAGGATCCTGGCATTTGGAGAAATCCCAGAAGCGATAAATACCATGGTTGCATTGCTCGTTTAACAAGCGAAACAAGTATGCAAATTAATCTCATCTGGTACACACTTGTGTAAAAGATGAAAATCGATTCACTCACTACCAATTTTGCAAGTTTTTTGTTCTCATCAGGAAATCGAAGTGCTCCTACGAATGGTTACATTCTGGTTCAAGCAAATGGTGGGTTGAACCAAATGAAAATGGGGGTTAGCATCGTTGTCATTCGATCTTGTGTTTATCTGATCATTTTGTTAATTTCATTTCAATAAGATGACATTTTCTGATTTGGATCTCCTTACAGATAAGCGACATGGTGGCGATTGCGAAACTAATGCACGCTACCTTGGTTCTTCCAACTTTAGATCACAAGTCGTTTTGGACCGATCCAAGGTATGATAATAAACACTTAAATCACACAAAATACATCATAATTTAGAAGTAGTTGTTATTGTTTTTTCTGAGATTGATCTGTTTCCAGCGATTTTAAAGATATATTTGACATCAAGCAGTTCATGACAACGCTCCAAGATGACATCGAGATAGTAGAATCGCTTCCACCAGATGTTGCAGGAGTGACGCCCGAAGAAAAGGATCCGATTTCTTGGTCAAAGGCAAGTACGTCTGAATATACATGATCGAAATCTTTCAAGATGTTTAAGTCATACATCGTCTAAAATTTAGACCGTTTCTCCTTGTATATGTTGGAATTTCCTTCTCTCCTTGAAAGCCCTTTTGGACAGTAATTTAAGCGGTTCCACATATGTAATCAAAGACAATTTGTTCTTGTCTATCTAGGCTCTGTTGGATGGGGCATGTTAGAGTAATCTAATCGGTTGTTTTCGATGCAGCCCAGTTATTACGAAGGTGAGATTCTCTCGCTGTTGACGCGACAGAAAGTGGTTAAGTTTCTTCACACTGATTCGCGGCTGGCTAACAATGGCATCCCAGATTCCATCCAAAAGCTGAGGTGTCGAACCATGTATGAGGCCCTAAAATGCACCAAGGAGATCAATGAGCTTGGAAGAAAGCTGGTCAACAGACTTAAACAAAACAATGAGCATTATCTTGCTCTCCATTTGAGGTATCTAAAGCTAATACACTACAACAAAATCAACTTTATAGGACTTAAAATTTATATAAATGTCCTAATAAACTGCTTTATATATAGGAACAAACAATTATTGTAACACCCCCTTCCCGAGATGGAAAAGGAGGTTACGTCAGAACCTAAAATAAACCGTCAATAAAAGAATACAGAGCACTATTAAACCATATGTAAAATAAACACCATCAAAACAACAATTGATTCAAACGATACACTTTCTTTTTTCCAATACTTACCTCAAAGCATTAATAAAACCTAAAACTTCTTACCAACAAACCTCTTATATAGGAAGAAGCTCTGAATCCCTTAAACTCTTTAGATTCCCTTTGAATACCTGCCGCGAACAAAGAAATGCGGCTGAGTCAAACGCTCAGTGCACAGATACAATAGATAACAAAAGAATGATCGAACCCAATACAGAATATAAAAAAAATCTAGATTTTGCACACGAGACTCGAATTTTTGAGTGTTCATGAAAGTTAGATTGAGTAAAATTTATTCCACATTTAACCTCAACAACATATCAAAATAACCCGGAACAAAGAAAAAGAAATCAAAAGAAGTTAGAGCAAATAACTCAATTTAATTACTTAATCAAAGGCCATAACAAAATTATATCCAAATTCATTATATCACAATCAAAATCAAAATCGTCACATTAGAACAAAAATTGGTCACTAGTACCAAACGAATCAAAGAAACTCAAATCAAAATCATATCATAAGATTGCATAACGAGCTCGAACAAATAATCGCATACACTTTGAGTTTCATGTCACACATAAACAAATACAACAAGTGTCAGACATAAGCCACATAGGCACGTACGTTGGACATTCTCATCCAACTGTACTAACTAATGTGAGATGCGGTGTTGGGCACTACACCGTCATCCACCCTACAAACTAGGGCCGACCCATACGCCTCCCATCACACAACGCCAACTCTCATCAGAGCACACAAAATCAAAAGGAGACGCCGTGGACTGATCACACTGCCACGGGTAGTGTCACGCCATCGGTGCCACAATGACATGCCTATGGTACCCTAATAGGTGGTTAGTAGCTCGGTAAACCTTAACGTATAAACTTCAAAAGTATGTCACAACACATGTGGTCATACTAAATGAATATCAAATCATACGAATTACAAAACGAATAAAAAGGGTATTTAAACGTACAAAAAATATTGATCGCTCCACTTAAAAGCTTTATTTTTTTCAAACACTTTAAAACTAAAATACTTACAAATAGAAACGGAATTTAAAAGGAACGAGTTTAGTAAACAAAGACGTAACTTCATTATGAACCTTTACAAAAGAGTTGAAACAAAAAAAAAAAAACGTACGGCGAATCAAATCCGAACATAGACTAGGAATTTCACACACACAACTTTTCGAAATCATGTCGTACTATTTTCAGAACATTACACGTTTACAAATCCAATATTTTATCATAATTACAATAAGTTTTAGAAAACAATATCTAAACAGTAGTTTTAAATAAATGTCTTAGAATTCCAACGAATCAAGAATGGACTGAATCGGATTTAAAATGGATTTTACACGAATTTTTGAAAACCGTCGCGCTGTTCTGGCCTAAAACGAGACCAGTTTTGAAAAACCCAGATTTTAGACACATTAGAGTAAAAATTACAGTTTGCTCGTGTGACAGTAAATCGTAGACGACATCTCCATCTTTTCAAAAATATATCGTATGCCTTAATCCGATAAACGAGCGATTTATTATGATTTTTACAAATAACACGAAATTTCAAAAAGAGAATTCAGCAGATTTATAAATTGAGTTTGACGTTTTGAACATATTCAAACCACGATTTATCTTATGCAAAACCAATAGGAAACTAAACGATCAACTAATAGGACGGGAAGGAAACCGACTTGATGGAAGAAATAACACAGTGACCAAATCGAACGAAAAGAGTCGAAACAAAACGCAAAGAAATCATACATATATGTAACAAATCAAATAAGCATAAACGGAATTAACATAAAAACAACGAATCGAATGAACAAAAAAAATGGGGAACATGAAGAATCCGTACACGTATATAACGACTCAAATAACGCAAATTAATGAGAGGAAAATAAGGAATCCGTACCTTAGCTAACATCCAAGAAAATATCCAATGAGAACTCCATCGATTTTCTTCAACAAATCTTTAATATCACGATCAAAACTTCAAACACGAACCCAATCTTAAACCCTAAAGATCGATGCTTCAAACCCCAAATATTTCAACCGGACTCTCGTTTTTTTTCTTCTCCCTTTTCTCTTTTGCTGCACTAATAAACCATTAATTTTGTAGAACCCTAATGGGTTAAGCACAATTACGAGATGGTTATCCATAATATCTAAAGTTTTTTTTTCTATTGACAACTTTAGTCCATCTAGTTCCACATGGTTTTCAAATTCGAACCAATACATTTATTTGAACAATATTTTCTCTCAAAATTTCGGGATATTACAATTATGTTTCATATGTTATATGTAAAAGTGCTACAATAAGTTGATAAGTCGCTTTTGAGCCTCCTAAAAAATTATTAAAACACTTTTACATATGACAACGTGTAATTTTTTTGTCATATAAACTTAAGTTCTATAAAGCAGTTTAATAAGACATTTAAATATATTTGACGTAGTATATTGATTTATTGTAGGATATAATATTCATCAGCTAGCGTTAACATGGTATGATTTATATGGGTTTCAAAATATTGTAGATATGAAAAGGATATGCTAGCTTTCACTGGCTGCACTCATGGGCTTTCCGAAAAGGAAGCAGACGAGCTTAAAGCGCTGAGGTACAGCGTAAAGCGTTGGAAGGTTAAAAAGATAAAAAGCAGGCGAAACCGGCAACAAGGGAATTGCCCATTGACGCCTAGAGAGTCCGCTATATTTCTCCAGGCTTTGGGATTTCCTTCGAGTACAAAGATCTATATAGTGGCGGGTGAGATCTATGGAGAACACGGACTCGATGATTTTAAAGAAAAATATCCGAATGTATACACTCACTCGACTTTAGCTACCGAGGTTGAGTTGAAGCCTTTTAAAGAATTGCAAAATCAGCTTGCAGCATTGGATTATACACTTGCACTTGCGAGTGATGTTTTTGTGTACACCTATGACGGAAACATGGCTAAGGCCATCCAAGGCCATCGGATGTTCAGAGGCTTTCAGAAAACGATTTATCCAGATAAGTAAGTCATCTAATAATCAACCCGATTAAACCCACACCCGTTCTTACAACAAAATCGGCTTTGTAAAACGTCAAATATATCTAAGTATCCTGATAGAATATTTTATGAGACCTAAGTTTATATGACCAAACAATTATGCATATCATATGTAAAAGTATTACAACAAGTTAATAGGAACGCGTCCTAACAAGTTATTTAGAACATTTCTAAAATAAGATATTTTTCATATAATGTCATATAAAAAGATATTTAAACATATTTGACGTCCTATATATAAAGGCGACTTTGATATAGCTAGTGATATAAAGGCGACTTTGTGTCCGGGCCAGATTGTGTGCATCTCGACTAATTTCAGGGACCTTGGAGAACATCCAGGAAAATCCCCAATTGCCTTGCAGGAATAGAACTGGTGACCTTTAAAGAAAATCCCCAAATACCCAAGCCTTATTGCTAGTTGAGCTAACCTCTTATCACCATTGCTACTTGAAGAAAGGATACCTTACATCTATAAATATTTGGTAATTTGTGCAGAAGAAACTTTGTGAAGATGTTGGATGAACTAGACAAAAGGAATTTGAGTTGGGAAGATTTTTCATCTGAAGTTAAAAGGCTGCATGCAAATAGAACAAGTAGTCCACGGCGGAGAGTGGGTGGAGTGAAGCCAAAACATGAGGAGAACTTCTATGCAAATCCATTTCCTGGTTGCATATGTGAGAATAGATTATAGAAATAATTAATAAACAAGAGCCGAAAAGAGAACATGAATCGGTCATGAGATCTCAAGCTCGTTTTCAAAGTCAAGGAATTAAACCAGATGGATCGGGTCGGGTGGCTCTTAGAGAAGGCGGTTGGATCATGTGCAGATCATCGCTGTTGATCAATTAATTATTTCTGGACTACAAGCATAATATATACTTGTTTGACCTGAGGAAGGAATTCTAGTCTCTAGAATTAATAGATGCAAACTGGAAGAATTAGGATATTAGAGGACACATACAAGTAAACAAGGGTTGTATATTAATTAGCTGGTTTTCCATCTTTTATACATTTTTTTTCCAGTAATTGTAAGATTGTTTAATGCCTATCATTTACTAAATGCTTACCAGCTTACTTTACCATATCGGATGAAGATGACAAAGATTGAGAATTTTACCCGGTAAGAACGATAACAAGGACCGATAATCTTACCTCGTAAGTGAGAGTAACAACTCTTACACGGTAAGTTAAGTGAAAATGTTGACAATTACCGGTAAGGACTTACCGGATAAGTGCTGGGTAAATGGTTCCTTTAATTTCAAAAGAGCTAAAAATCTCTTTAAAAATATACATGGTGATTATTCCTTAGGATTTTAGAACCCACAAGGTATATTAATTAATTAATGATCCAACTATTTGTATTTTTTTTACGACCAAAATTTCATTTAATAAATTATTTACACACTTTTTATAAACATAATTTACAAAACATCAAGAATCATGATATGGCATAAAACGATTCCTTATAAAGAAAATAATACCCTACAATTGTTTATATTATTCAGTATCATATCAACAAAAAATATTATGTGACATTAACAATTACCAAAAGATAATTTTCTATAAAAAAAACTATACTCACAAGTCACAAACACTTTAAATTTTTATTAATAAATCCTATGTATCACTTATAGAAATTCATAAAAAATTACCAGATGGTGCAAGTGTAGACATGTGTGACTAATATGTTCTTTTTGTTACTTAAATATATGATGATACAAATATGAGAAATACAATTATTATTCTAGAGGTCATTCATTTGTTAACCACAACATTGGTTCTAACCGTGCTAACCAATCTCAACGATAGATTGACGAGATCAATGGTTCACAATTAATTGATTTTTAATTAAATATTCAAAATGGTTGTAAAAAATACATTGCATCTATGCGCAATGGTACTTTGGTAAAAATACAATACCTTTAATTTGGGAAACTTGTGCCTGCTAAATAAAATACCCAAATAATTAGGGACTTGATCCCCCCAAAATCGCTTTATCCACCGAGTAAAATCCTTTCGATATTCACGATCATTGTCAAACTCGGGATCAAGAAATCGATTTGGAGATAACGATTTGAAAAATTGATCAAGAAATCGATTTTAGAGAAAACGATCAGAAGAATCGATCAAGAAATAGATTTGAAGAAATCGATTTTTAGGATTTCAAGAAAACGATTTTCAGAATTTGAAGAAATCGATTTTCAGGATTTCGATATGAAGAATCGATTTGGAGAAAATGATTTCAAGAAATCTGTTGTTTTCAATCTGAAGAAATCGATTTCAAAAAATTGTTCTACTCACCTAATGATCTCTTTGATAGTGCATATGTGCACACTTGCATACAGTGCATATATGCATATGTTTGCTTAAATACAAATTATTAGACATAATGTACCATCATTTTATATAAGATTTTAAAAATCTCTTAATTTACAAGTATCAAAGCATAAGATACATATTACTACTGCAGACTTTTAACACCTACCAATTTGGTATGTGCAGGATATTCCTTATATGCAGATATTTCCATGTATCACTATTAATTAATATATTATATTATTATAATTTTGTTTTAATTATATTATTAAAGATGTAATTGGTTATTTTTTCTAGATGTCATTAAAATATATAAGATAATCATTGAATTCTAACAAAATATTTAATTTTTTTATATAAAAAACATTATATTATTAAGCTTTCACTTTCTCAAAACCATCCAAAACCGTACTGTAAATCGACAAAAAAATAAAATGAAACATTAAAATCGTGATGTATCTCGCTGCATTGCGCGAGTACGCTTCTAATATTTAATATATAGATAACTATCATATTAATAACTCTTTGAAATATGGAAATACATTAAATATTAAAACCATATTAATAACTCCTTGAAATATGGAAATACATTAAATAAACATGAATTATGAAATGCCCATATTATCCTTTGAGAATTAATAGGATTGAACGCAAGACATAAACTCTAGGATGATTCTGATTGGTTGAAAATTGGTTAGCACGGTTAACACCAATGTCGTGGTTAGCAAATGAAGGGACCTATTATTCTATATGTTCTACAAAAATGAAAAATAAATAAAGTATAGGCATGCAGATTAACCAAACTTCAAACTTTGGGGACTAAAATGCAACAAACGTTAAAAGTATGGTCTCTACCTTTTTTTTCTTTTAACGATTCGTTCCTTAGCATCGGCCTGTACCCGTCGATCCCTCTCCGATCCCACTCTTCTGATCTTCCGATTCTCTAAACCAGGTGAGGTCATGTTTTAGGGTTTATATTATTACCTTATGTCAAAGTTCATCTTTTTATCAGTAGAAGAAATCTATGTGAATCGTATCTAGATGTTTAATTAATCAGTTTAGGGTTTAAATGGGCAACGAGAAAGCAAAATGTTCTGTGTAATTTCTCCTATTCTTTCATATACTACCACAAATCATGAATTCAGTTATGGAAGAAATTGTGCTACGTAATGAACATTCTTTAAATTTTACTAATGATGCTTCGATTTCCGATCGACAGAGAAATGTCTTTGAATCTGCTAGTTGGCAGGGCAGTTGAAATTGTTTTGTCATTTAGAGTTATTATGAAGCCACGAAGCACCTCTGAAACTTGAATACATGATGACTTCAACTTTAGTATGAATACATGTAAATGAAGGGGAAGATAAATAAATGTCATATGTTAATTGCTAGGAGAATAGTTAGGGAATAAGTAAGTCCACCATGGCAGATAGCAAAAGAGAGAGGGCATCAGGATGAACTGTCAAACTCATTAGGTGTTGAGAGTCAATGCCAATAATCTTCTTCACATTTGTAGTTCAGATGAGAACTTTTGAAACCCTCACATCTGGATGTATGTAGGTTATTTTAATCATGTTGCTTGCTTAGAAATTTGGTTACATACATAAATACAGGATGCCCTTACAAGCTTTTCCACTGTGTATTTTTTAGCTTCTAAACAATCTCTTTCTTCCGTTTAAATGTATGAAAGAGGGGGGGGGGGGGGGGGTTGGCTCTTGAAACTTAGATCGAGTAAAATGAATTATGTAGTTCAGTTCACTAATTGAAGTGTGTATCAGTGTATGAAATGTGCTGGGATTGAATCAGTCCATGGTTAATGAAGAATAGAACCTCTTGTCCGAACAAAATAATCTGAAACACCACTGTGTCATCAGAATAGGCTTCGAGGTTAAATTTTATGAGAATGAAAGGTCTGGAAAGTGGAAACATGAAACCATCATCACTCTCAAGTTATTGCTTCAACGAGGAAGAGACATGACTGACAATTTTGAGAAACATTCAAAGAGAAGGGAACAACCTCACTACACCAAGGCTCCCAGACTTAGTATTGGTTATGGAAGGAGATATTTGTGACCACTGCTCTATTACTTGTGATGAGTTTTTGATGTTTTCCAGGAACAAGTATCTTTGATTTGGGTCTTCCAAGAATGTTTTTTACAGTGGACTAACACATGCCATACAAATACAGGATATGGGTCTTTGGACACTACTGGAGGGGTGTCTGCTTATTGCAAATGCATTAGCAATATTGAATGAGGATCGTTTTCTTGCACCTAGAGGATGGAGCTTCCAAGAGTACTCAGGGGTGAAGAGAAATTCCCTCAAGGGACAGATCATTGGTCTCATTTATGCAACCCAATACTTGAGGGTTATATTGTTAATCCTCAACTCCCTCTGCATTGTTGTAAAGCTGGTTTCCGGATGATTATCCAAAGTAAGTCATTCTGCAATGTCATTGAATAACTCAAAGCAGCTTTCATAATCATATTCCTCAATTTGTTTTTTCCCTTCCGTAGTTTCTTGTTTTCCTATGTACCATTTTGACTTTTGAGGTCTAGTGGATTCATTTTAGCTTCAAATCTGATATCTTTGGATTTTCTATGAAATGGATAAATAAGTCATATCCTAATACTAGAAATGAACGGATGATTGGTGTTAAATTTGTGAGAGGATCAATGTCATTTTGACTTCAAAAAGGTAATAATTATTATCTTCTCCGCACCTCATTTTTGGGAGAGAAAGGGGTTCTAGACTCTGGTTGTTTTTCTGTTTCTGCTTCCCACATGCATCTTGATGTTATCTATATTTTGCATATCAGATCACGAATGTAGTTGTGGTGTGTCATTGAAGGCTGGACCTAGTCACGGAAAATTCAAGTGAATTTTCTTGAAAGGAGGATACTGCTGTAGCGGCTTTGATTGTCAAGTACATGCATTTAGCTGTGAAAACATGTTTCGGTTAGTGGATTGAGTTGTTATGGCCTCTTTTGTAGATGTACAATTAAGATCTGACTGGTTTCCTTGTGCTATATCATCTTCGTAAGGGTGCAATTCATGAGTGTCATGTGTTTTATTGCTTGCTTCATCTTCATTGAAGTGTTGCAATCATAAGATACCTGGTTATTCTTTTATGCTCGAACCAACCATGCTATCTTGACACTTGGTGCACACAAGGTTTTAAAAGGCGGAATCGGGCCTTTCTCTCGATGAGGTGAGGCGTAAGCCACGAGTCGGTCCGAGGCTTAAGCCCCAAGGCGAATATATATACACACACACATATAGGGGCCATTTCTTTTACAAACCACCTAATTCTAAAAAAAAATACAAACCATAATTAATGCTTATATTAGGAAACAATAGAGATATTTATGGATAATTATCATGACTCATTAATTATGATTGAGATATATTTGGAAAATGACAAAGTTCATTCATTATGATCATGAATTTAGATTAGGAAACAAAATGAAATCAAATATTTATTAGACTAGATGGACGGCTAAGATTGGTTTGTATGGTTTGTTAGAATTGTATGGTTTGTTAGCTTCTCGTTTGAACCCGCCCCTATATATATAGAGGGAGGATCATGCGAGAAGTTAAACATTTTGCGAGAAGGCGAAAAGTGTTTAATCATATATGATTACACGGCTTGTAGGTGTGTTTAATCATGTATGATTAAACGTCTATGTGTTGCTAATATAACATGTGTTTAATCATATATGATTAAGCTTGTGTATCATATATGATTAAACACTTCTCGCAAAATGTTTAGCTTCTCGTTTGAACCCGCCCCTATATATATATATATATAATATTTTATACAAAACATATCTATACTATCTATACTATATTATAAAGCACGGATAAAAAACTCTTAAATACAAATTATTAGGCACAAGGTACCATCATTTTATGCAAGATTTTAAAAATCTCTTAATTTACAAATATCAAAGCACAAGATATATATTACTACTGCAGACTTCTAATACTCACCAATTTTGTATGTGAAAGACCTTCCTTTTCTGCAGACCTTTCTATGTATCACTATTAATTAATATATTATATTACTATAAATTTGTTTTAATTGTATTATTAAATATGTAATTGGTTATTTTTTCTAAATGTCATTAAAATATATAAGATAATCATTGAATTCTAACAAAATACTTAATTTTTTTATATAAAAAACATTATATTATTAAGTCTAAATTAAACAAATTTATAAAAAAAACATTATCACTTTTTCAAAACCATCCAAAATCGTACTGTAAATCGACAAAAAAAACAAAAAATAAAATGAAACATTAAAATCGTGATGTATCTCGTAGCATTGCGCGAGTACGCTTCTAGTAAATACTAAATATTTACAAAGTGTGAGACCGGGAAGAAATAAATTATGTGTCTACCGGATACTCTTCAAAGTGGGAAAGAAATATATATATATATATATATATATATATATATATATATAGATAGATAGATAGATATATATATATATAGATAGATAGATAGATATAGATATATAGGGGCAGGTTCAAACGAGAAGGTAGTCAATTTGCGAGAATGCGAGAAAGAATAAGAGCCACATAATTTATTAATTAAAAAATAACGTAAATAAATTATTGTTTTAAAAATTAGGATAATTACAATTTGAATTGGATAAATCCTTAAAAATCTCATAATATCTTTTAAATTTATTTATTTTTTAATTTTAATAAATTCATAATTTTTTTTATCAAATTTATATTATTATTTTCTAGATAAAATCATAATTTTCATCAAATATCACATGTGATATCCATAACTAATTCATTATTTATTTCACCATTTTTTTCTCTATTTTTATTTACCTTTTGAATCACATGTGATTAACTTCGTTTAACATGTGATATATTATTATGCATCACATATGATCCCACTAGGTGGATTTTTGTAAATATCACATATGATAATATATGTCTGAATATAAATGGCGCATAATGACAAGTGATAATATTTACATCACAAAAAGATTTATAAATATAAATATACATAATCACATATGATTAACTAAAATATATACAATTATCACATGTGATAAAATTTACATCACAAAAAGATCTATAAATAGAAGTATACATAATCACATATGATTAACTAAAATATATATATATAATTATCGAATGTAATAATATGATATTATGATATGTGATATGCATAAATATTCATATAATGATATCAAATGTGATATTTGGTTAAAATTGTGATTTTTTTTATTAAAAGTATATTTAGAAAAAAATATTAATAAATAATTAAAATTACAAAATAATTAAATCTAAAAGATATAATGAGAATTTTAAGGATTTATCCAATTTAAAATGATAATTATCCTAATTTCTAAAATATTTTTTATTTTTTATTTATGTTTTTTTTAAATTAATAAATTATGTGGCTCAGATTCCTTCTCGCCTTTTCGCAAATTAGTTTGCTTCTCGCATCACTCTCTCTCTCTATATATATATACACGTGATGCTCTTCAAATTGGGAGTCATGCGAATACGTTGAGATGACAAATGAAAACTAAATGCAGCAAGAGAGTAGGAGAAGACGAGAAAGAGAACAGGCTTATTTTATATAAAGTAAAATCCGTAAGTCAATTTTTAAACCTTAATTTCTAACCCTCGCCTCACCGCCTCAATGCCCGCCTTAGTGGCTCGAGGCATACAACTCAACTAGCCCACAGGAGGCGCGGCCTCACTCTCTTTTCCAGCGTCTCGCCTCAAGGCGCTTCGAGGCGTACGCCTTGAGCGCTTTTTAGAACCATGGGTGCACATTGTGACTTGTCTAGCTTGTACAAGGAGCAACAGTGATCTGGGAGAACTAGAAGCTACAAAAGTCCTACAATATCTAAAGGAACTCTTATAAATCACTAGATAAAACATTACATTCCACATTAACATGATGACATGGTTCAACCCCACCTACTGTATTTTCTTAAAAGTTAACTTGATACCAAATACAACATAACACTAGTATGGAAACAATCAATAGCTAGAAAAGTATTACTGGGCTATAGGTTAAGCATTCAATAAAAGCTACAATTGAAATAAAAAATCACATATCAGCAAAAAAGTGGTAAGTTTTGGAGTCTACAGCAATTAGCCTCAAGGCAGCAGTTGCTGCTGCAACAGCCATGATACCAAAGAAACAAACGTTGAGCCAATGCCATGACTTCTGAAAACGAGTGAGGTTTTTTGCCTTTGCTACTAGATACATGTGATTTGCAAGAATAAATGTCAGTGGGAAAGTACTGATCGCCCCCGTTAGGCTCATGAAGTCTCCAAGAAATGGCAATGCTGCTGATACGAAAGTGGTAATGCTGACATAACCCCCTCTCACTGTGATTCTGAACAATAAGTTTCTGAGGGCCAATGCACTTCCTTGTATTTCATATTTGGTGTCCAAATACTCGTACATCGGACTTGCAAATATCTAGAAACAACAAATTGAAAACTGTGTTAGCCTAAGACAAAAACAAGGGAGGAAAGGGTTGAAATGGCAGAAGGGATGCAGTATGAGGTAGAACATTACATGCAGAGATATAACGGACTGGAAAAAGGCAGATATGTTGGCGAATGTCTTCAACCAAAGTGGACCATGAACGTTGTTGAGCAAATAGGATGATGCATCATTCCCGTAAGCCCAGTACCCCATAAAGACAACCGCATATAGTGGCAAAACTCCTACTGAGAACTGGAAGTATAGAGCCTTCACCATGTTACTAACAACTGGCGGTCTCACTGTTGCCTACAAGATAACAACATTTAACAATACAAAAAACATCAATGATCTTCATAACAAAGTCCTGGCTTAACCTTGAGGGTCAACTCAACTGGCAAATGTAGGCTAGACTTTGGGTCTCTTCCCCATAGGTGACTAGTTCGAGTCTTCTCAAGGTCACTGGGGATTTTCGTGGCTGTCATCTTCCAGATACCCACCGTTACCAAAAAATCCTAGCTTTCTGAATTTTACCTGTATCTCTGGGAGCATTCCGGTGTTGAAAGCAAACACAAGACTTGCAGAAGCACCAATGATTGTAAAGATCTTGCTTGTGTGTGTCCCTGGTATGCTATAGTCCCTTGGTGGAGATTGAATTCCTATAAATAAAATCATACAACAAAAACAACCTTTTAAGCCATCTGATCACAAGTTGTAATATCTATCACAATAGCAGAGAACAGATGGTACCATCACGAAGAGAAAGGGTAACTGCTGTAGCAATATATATGATACTTAAGATTGTAGAAACTCCGATCCAAATTCTTAGAGCAGACAGGTGAGGGATACAGATTGCAAAAATGGCACATGTGAACCCTGAGATTGCAATGAAGTATGGGAGCTTCATGGCACCGTCATCCCTAAAAATGATATAAGTCGCCTGCAAAATCTAGAACTATGAGATATCGGGATAATGTAATACTTGTTGAATTCCAGTTGGGAATACCTTTAGAGCCTGACCAGCCAACATGATATAGCCAACGTTAATCATGAACAGATTCACGTATTGTAATAACCATGTAAGGGAATAAGCTTTTGGACCTGCAAAACCTCATTCGTTTTTATGAAATATGTTGTCGAGAATGTATAAATTTACATATGTTCTTGTGTTTTTCGGTGATTACTAACCGTACACATAGCCTGCAAGGTCTCTATATCTGATATGCCTCTTCCCACCAAACTCATGGAGCCTGGCAATGAGGATGTTTGCATATAGTGATATAGCTGTAGCAGCGATTAAACCCACGACTCCACCAACCCAACCAAGAGGAACCATGACTGCACCCGAATATCCCAACACATAAGCACTGTTGATACCCGTTGTAAGAACAAACCCCGCTTGAAACCAGGAGTCTGCATCATTAAAAAAAAACAACCCAAAAAGACACTTCCCATGAATTCTTAATTCTATGTAGAATTTCTATGAACATTCGAAGCCATGGATCTCATAGAGGGGAGAAAGGGAAAAGAACGACTACGTACCACTGCTGATCTTATGGGCAGTTTCAGGGATTTCAATGATTAATTGTTCATGAGAGTAAATCTTAGAGGCGCCATCGCCTCCTTGAATGTCCATTAATACGACACGATTAGGTCCCGTTTTTTGTTTGATTCAAAATCTTCTTCGATTTCTCTATATATATGTTCTGACTAGAAAAGCTAGAGATTTGATATTCACATATGAATGCAGTCGTTCCTCCCGCACATAAATGAAATAAATTATGTGTGATTGAATGGAACAGAATTCTAGAAGGAGAGATATTGAGATTTGAGAAGGTGTGTGAAAAACAGATAACTAAAAAGCAACGTGATGAAGGAAGGAAAAACAAACTTGATAGAGTGAGAGCGAGGGTGGCGCCTCAAAATTATATTCCATTTGATCTGATCAAAATTATATTTCTTATGGGTACATCTTTGATAATTTATTGAGTAATTCCCATGTGGAATTGGAACTTATCTATTAATTTAATTATGATTAATTCAGAAGTTTTTATTAAATGTTATTTTGACTAAATACAAAATTGTCTTGGATCTTATTTAGTGTAACCAACAAAAATTCTCTCACTAAATTCATTTAATGTAATAAAATTTCAAAATTTCTCAAAAAATTTCACACTTAATGTGACATTTGATCATGAATATCAAGTTTATCGTCCACATAGTCGTACCCCATTCATAAACATTTTTGAAGATGTTAGAAGATCAACAGTTAGCTGTGATAATGGGTACAAAATAAAAGAAATTGAAACTTTGTTCGTCAATTTAAAAGAAAAATTCTTCATTACAGAAACTAAAACAAACTTTGTTACATCTTTGATTAATTAAAAGTTGAGGACCTTTTACCCAAACTCTTACCGGGTAAGCACTTACCAGCAAGAATTATCACTCTTGTTTACCTTATTGAGTAACATTTTCAGCCATCCTCTTTCCACGTTTCAGATGGTAGTTGATAGAGGAAAGGGAGAGCAACATAATGGATTTTGGTAAACGTTTCTTACGCGGTAAGTGTTTATTGGATAAAAACCCTTCTCCCTCACTTACCAGGTAATAGTTTTGGTCCTTGTCATGCTCACCGGTAAGATAACGGTAAGATAAGTAATGTCAGGTAAGCATTTATCCAATAAGAATTTGGTATACAACTCCTTAGTTGTAGCTTAGTTAACAAAGACAACTTAATGAAGGAGTGCTTCATTATTTGCACATCTTTTCCAAAGAAAGACTTGAAAATCCACATCATATGATGTCCTCGGATAGGATGTACACATATCTTATCTGAAATGGCTATTTCCATTAAAAAGACCGGTTCAAAAGCAATATTTCTTCATGATAAAATGAACCGATCTGTTTTTCTGCAACACAAACACATTAAAGAATATATATATACCTTTTTTTGGGGTAATTGTGGGCCGGGTCAACTTACACGCATCGACTAATCCCTTGTTGGACGACCACGAATGGCCTAGAGTCATCGCAGATGAGCCTCCATGGCCACAAGGGCTTTGGCAGCCTGGTCAAACGGATTCAAATCCGGGGAAGATGAGATTCCACTGTATCCTCTTAGCCTTATCGGTGCACCACAACCCAAAGTGGTCATATATAGCTTTCTTCCAAACCACATTTATAAACCACTTCAATTTAACAAAAGGTTTCAAATGATGAATCTTGTAAACAACATCATTTAAAATTCTAAATAACAAACCTTACTCAAACAACATCAGTTCTAAAATTGAAACACAGATATCATTAGAGCCTTAACCGATTACTGATCAAACAACAACCTGTTCAATACATCAAGGAACACGTTCGTGGATTCCCAAACGAGCAAAACACAATACATAACAAAAACTTGGAATCACACATTCAAGATTTACATCATTAGAAGGCTAACAGATCGACAAACGTGGATGAACATACCAGAATCACCTCTCTCTACTTCTTAACAGTTTCTGAGTTTTTCATTTCGACTACACCAATCTTTTCGTATTTGAAATCAACAGGCAACACCGAAGGAACTTTCTGCACAGCAGCAACATACGACCACACAAAGAACAAAACCAAAGCGGCCAATGCTCCACAACCCACAACAAATAAGAACCCAGAAAGAAAACAATCTCTTTTCTTAGAAGTTTCAACATCTTCAAGTACAGTCGAATAATCATTCGGATTAGCAGGATTCGAATGCAGCCATTTTGGGACATTCTTGATTTTAGACTTCCATGAATACACATTTGTATTTGTAGTCTGTTCATGATTTCCATTAGATGATGCTAAACCCAATAAAACCTCTTCTCCTTTCCACATTTCCCCCAAATCTATGCGATATGAAATCAGTGGCTCAACAGGCGTGGGATCACCTAATTTGCTTAACCTAACATCTACTCGCTTCAAGATCGCATGGTAATCGATCCAAGATGATAATTTCACCCCACCTTTCAGAACATGATTGATTTTGGAAACGTTGCTAACCCTAGAAGATGAAATTTTACAGACATCGACATCAAACTCGATACCAAGGAATCGATTCACACCCAAAAGCCCAAACGACGTATTCCTAGCAAAATTAGAAGGAAAATCAGCGGGAATGATTACCAGTGCAACGCCATTGCCGATTTCGAAGGTGAAGTTGGAGGAAAACGACGTCGTGGAGGTGAAGTTGAAAGAGGTAGTAAGTAAGATAATACCGAAGCTTGAAGGCGTTGGGCGAGTGAGTTGAACGGAATATTCACCGTCGACGAAGTGAGCGTCGCCTAAGAGCGAGTGTCCGGCATCGGCGGGGAAGTTGGGGTTAGGAAATGGGAGTGAGATTGAGGAAGTGGGTTGTGCAGAAAGAATGACGAGAGTGACGATTAAAGCTGAAAACCAGGTCGTCATCAATGGCGATTTTGGAAAGAATCCTTGTTTCTTGATTTTCTTTGCAAATGGGTAAAGTATAGAGAGAAAGGTGAGTTCTTGATTTTAGAGAACCAACAAAGCTTAGTGGGTTAGATCACCTTCATCCTCCAAGATTTCTTTAAATTTGAGAAATAGATACACAAAACAAATATATTAACTCCAATAAATTTTCTAAAGATTATAATTTAATTATATTATTAAAATATTTTATACATGTAATAAAATATTATTTTTATCTTCTCACTATTTAACTTTAAAAAAATTTATTGGTGAAAATATAACAAAAAGTTATTTCTCTATCACGACAATCATTTTTGGAGAGTTCTTTTTAGTTTAGAGAATTTCGCATTCTCATTTATGCTTATTCCGTTTCATATAAAGTTTTGTAGAATTTGTTGGAACAAAAATTTGTCTAAAATCTTTATTTTCTATATGTTAGAGAATCTGTTGGAGATGTTCTTTTCAAATGTGTAGTAATCGACGAAACCACACACTGATATGTTATTAGTTGATAGGTATTAGTTGAAAGTCATCAGTTGATGGTTACCTACTGATAGGTTATTAGGTTACCCATTGCTAAGGCTATGTTTGGCAAACTATCTGGTAGGTGATAAGTTAGTTTTTCAAAACGCTACTATGAGTAACTTTTCAATAAGCTAACTTATAAGTTAGTTTATGGTCATCTAAACATGTACAAAAAAAAACTATTTTTTTTGCCAAACAATGCCTAAGTTACCGGCTGATAAATTTTTGTGATTGCTATTTTTGAAGTCACTCGCTACTTATTTCTAGCAAGTATTTCCATTAAATGGAGAGATATTATCGGTATTAATATAGGATCAATTAAAAATGAATGATTTGTGTGAAAGTCATTACATAGATTTGAAATTATCCTTGAGTTGATTTCATTATACCCTTGTAGATGTGTGTGTTGATGTCGTTCAAAAAAAAATTATACCCTTGTAGAATTTGGTTAAAATATAACTTAAAAAAACGAGCTCTTACGTGATATCAGATTTTATCCAAGTCCTAAATTCACTTGTTTTCTCTCTATTCTGAAATTCCTCCAACAACATCCCACCATAAGAGCGGAAAAAAAGATATGTATGCATACATATATATAATATAAATGTGCTATTTCATTAAAATAATCTCGTTCTATTCTTTGGAACAACAACATTTTTTATCCTCACAATTTGCTTTATGATAAAATGAAAAATTACAAGCGAGAAAACACAAAACATTGTTATACTTCCCTTTCCATCCAAAGCACCAATCTTCCACACGGTGGTAGACAATGTCGGGTTGAGGACTCATGCCCTGTATAGCCACTTGGCTCGACAAGGCTAGGACCATTATGAACCATATGGTGAACCTTTTGCATAATCCCATCTCTATCGATCGTGAATACCCTTCTGATTTTTTTAATTTGAGTGTAACTAGATGATGATCAATTATATTTTTCGTAATTTGAATGTAGATGATCAATTGATTAGAAGTAAACCTAGCTTATATACACATATGTATACAAGTATCGTGCATTTTATGTGCTATCTTTCATTAATATAATAACATATTACAACAATATGGCATAATATTTATATTTATTTAATGTTTATATTATTGCATGTTATATTTCATTAATACAACAAATATATTATAAAAAGTTAGTTATTAGCTCAAAAACTAGTTGTAGAATGTTGACTATTGACTAATAAGTTAACTGTTGGCTAGGAAACTATTAGGGGTGGACTTGGTACGGTATCAAACCTTTTCCCATTATCGTATACCAATAAATTATAATTGGTATACAAAATCTCATACCATGTACCAACAAACTATATATGGTACCAAACTTTTTTTGTCGGTACTGGTTTTGTACCAACTTCAAATTACAAATATGAAAACTTTCAACTTTGTTTAAATTTTGAGCAACATTTTAAGTTTTCAGATAACACAAATAATGTTTAAAGGTTTTTAATTGCAGGAAATAGAACTTGCAAACATTTAAATGTTCAAATAAAATAGTTAAAATTAAAATGTTTAGCATTCGATACATAAAAAATAAAAAACTAATAAATAATTAAGTGGGTTTTATGGTATTATCATTGTGCACGACTTTGAATACCGTGTACCAACCAATCTTACATACTTGGTATGGTACTACCAATCGAGTGGAGTTGGTATCAATTTAATTGGTAAAGTTGGTACTCATATTGGCTAGTTTGGTTTGGTGCAAAATTGTCACCCATAGAGGCTAGTTGATTGTAACACCCCGATTTTTCAAAATGTATCATTTCGAGTTAATACCGAAACCGATATATTAGGGAAAAATAAGATAAAATATTTTGGATTTGAATCCTGGATTTTATAGTCTAGATGGATGAAGGATTCAATTACGAGTCCAACGTTTCTTTCCGGAGCAAAATCGAAGCTATAACGAAGAAGTTATGGCCAAAACAATGAACGAGGAGAAACCAGACGAACAGTGCACGGGGCGACTTGTGGTGCGACTTAGGCCGCCCCGTAACCCGCGCGAAGCCCTGTTAACCCATTCAGGCGACTTGTGGCGCGACCTAACCCGCGCGGAGCCCTGTTCGAGCTCAAAACCCGATTTTCAGCCCTAGAACTTCATTTCTTCATATCTTCTTCATCCCAACTCCGATTTTGATAATTCAAGTTGCCATGGTTTCGTTTTTGAGAGCTATTAAAGGATTTAGCAAGAGATTAGGATTCTATTGGATTATACAAGAGTATTTTGTGGTGGTAAGATCCTCATCTCTCTCAATGTTAAACTAGGGTTTGATGATTTCATCCTTTTCCCTTTCATCCTTCATCTTGGGTGTGATTTTGATGTCTTGTGTGTTGAAGGAAACCTTGTAGATGTGTTGGATCTAAGATCTAAGGAGATTTTTTGGAGATTTCAAGCCTTCATCAATGGTGGTTCATGTTTTGGGGGTAAAATCTAGATTTAGCCTAAATCTAGCAAGGTGAGTTCAAGATGATTTATGAAAACAATGTACATGCCAAAATGTTTATTTTAAAGTGTTTGTGTTTTACATCAAATTGTTAACTACTGATAAGTTTTGGGTATTTGGTTATATCTCACTTTATAAACTTGTGTCACACGCATATTTATGATTTTGGGCATTTTGACAATTAAATCATTTTGATATGCTTCTTTGATGTATATATATATATATATAAATGGAGCCCATTTGATGTAAATGTCATTTATATGATTTTGTACTTACAACTATTCGGAAAATGTGTATAAATATGTCATGAGGCATTTTGGAAATATAAAGATAAAGAGTCCATTTGGAAAATGGTTTGCCTCAACCAATGTTGAGTTTGAGTTAATTATACTTTTGGGTCGTTGTGTCTTCATCAGTCGGTTAAACATGTTTTTAATGTTTACAAAGGCTTTCGTTGGAGATTTACGTAAAGTATTGGGCCTTTGGCTCGGTTTTGACTAAATGAGTCGTGTGGACATTTGTCCGGATTTATAACCGTCGTGGGTTTTGAGTATGATGACGATTAATTCATGTCATTGGTGAGTTACATGTTTTGGGTGCTTTGGTCATTCAATTGAAGTCATGTAATGTTAGGCAGTGTTGTAATGGATCCATAGGCACGTAAGTCTGTCTGTTTTGGAAAGCCTAAGTTTTTGGTTACTGTGGTGACCGCTTGGGTTTGCTAGCGAGTAGGCAATAGGTGGCTCGAGCCGCTAAGTTGAAACTCGTTTAGATTGGATAGGCACCCATGTTCGTAAGACCTTGGAGTGGAACTCGATGGAGTATGGCAAGGGGCAATAATAGGTCTGAGGATTGTGATGTCTTGTATGGCATGGGAACTAGGACCGGTATGTGTGGTGAAATCCAATAACATCACGGGTGGCCCCATTCACGTGTTCTCGCCACCCAAGATGGAAACGTTTAGATGACACGCGAGGAAGTTGTATGGGCGACCTACTTGTGTGTTTCTCTATTCTCATTGTATACGGGTCTCTCCGTCGTAGACTTGTGGTATTTTAAATGTTAATGTCGTATTTTACCAACTCTGGTTTGTGTGGTCGACGATAAATGATGACCTTAATATTGGGATTTTCCCACGTATATTAAGGTTTGAATGGAACGCGTCTTTTCCACGTTTCGGTATTTGATCTAGTCCACTTTATGGTCGTGTGAGTCTTGGGTCTAATACCCGTGTTCGTGACAATATTTAATTATATAGATTTTCACTTATGGATTATGAGTTGTGTATCATGTTCCACCCGTGTTGGGTATTTCGAAGTATAACAGTTTTACCCGCGTGTTATAAAATTGGGAGTCCTTTCTCTATTCTCGTTTTGAGCAAGTTTTGAGTTAAATATAAGTTTATGAAATAATGTTTTATATTGGGATCTTAGTCCGTAAAACAGTTTGGTTTGTTTAACGATTAACTCGGTGTTCCTTTCGTTTAAAATGTATAGTTATTGTTAAACGAGTCGTTTCATAAGTAAAACACATCATTTTGAAAGTTTATGAATTTACTCGTATTCTTCCTTTCTAAACGATTAAATTATATACGTTGAAAACTCTTGAGCTCACTAGGCGTCAAACCTAACATTTTTATTTATTGGCATGTGCATCAGGTTCCAGTTGGGGGTTTGGTTCTAGCAGTTCTATGAATAGTCGAGCCTTAGCTTGGCACAAGGGTGAGTAGTTGGTGAAGTCTTCCGCAGATTGGAAATAGCGACCGTTATTGGGTTTTAGTAGCACCCGTCCTTATTATAGACTGTATGTATAGAATGAAATGTGTGTATTGAGGTTAAATCTTAATTTGTGATTGTAGGTGAATCATTTATTGATGTATTTAGAAAATTTATTTCCAGAATTTATGGTGTTACATTGATCAATTAAATGTTTGATAGAAACTAGTAAACAAATGTTAGTGAAAAATAACATGTTAAAATACTGCTCACATGTGACAAAAAAAATTTATACAATGAGTAAAGTTCACTTTTGGTCGCTAACGTTTGTCACTTTTAGCAGATATTGTTCCTCAACTTTGTTTTCTCGGATTTGTCCCTGACGTTTGTCAATTCCCAATAGATTCCATCCTTCTGTCTAACAGCTGTTAACTTTTTTCGTTAAATCCAATTAAATTAGGGGTATTTTTAATCATTTTTTTATTTTCTTTTGAAAAAACTAAAAAAAAAAACAAACCAACAATCATCTTCTCCGACAAACTTACACTAGGCAGCACCGACCAACAGTCGTTTTCTCCTACCAAACAGACATCACATTCAAACCCATATTAAAATCTCAAAATAAATTCTGAATCCATAAACACTCAAAACCCTAGCAATGCCGGTTCTTTTAGATTCAAGTGAATCAAGAAATGAAATCAAAACAAGAAAGTGGATATACCAACCACATTTGACTAAGTGGTTGATGCAGAAGATTGAATGAAGGAGAAAAGTGAGAATAAATAATATTTGAAAATACTCCATGGCAAACTCAAAAATCTCAACACAAGTCTTAACATAATACAAATAATCTGAGCTACAAAACCTTAACATAATTCCTTCAAAGAGATACAAACCCTAAATTAAAAGCAATACCATAAAACCCTAAACCTAAATCAACCCCGAAATCAAAACCTAAACCCAAAATCAAAACCTAAACCCTAAATCAAATAAAAATGGAGATGGAGGTGACGATGAGATAAATAGATCAACGAGAATGTAGTCAGAGTGGCATCTCTCTCTTGGTCCAAATCTCTCTTTCCCTCCCTTCATCAGTACTCTGTTGTAGATCTCTTCTTAAAATTTGTCTCTCGTTCGATCACCGATAAAGGTGTTGCTCGATCTTTGTCTCTCGCTCAATCTCGGGTCGACAAAACAAGAAAAGGTGGGGAGAGGGGTCGCCCATTCTATGGCCGCTGTTGGAGGGGAGGCAGTGTTGTTGTGCAACCGGAAGAGGCTCGGGATGCATCGTGAAAGGGATGCATTTAAAAATAACAATTGTTTGAAACCAACATAGTTATTTTTAAACAACTGTTATTTTGATGGGTTGTCTTTTTTGGGATGTAGTGTTGGTTTCAAACAATTGTTATTTTTAAATACAAGTAACTTTTTTTGCACTTAAACAAATTAGTTTTTTTTGTACTTTGACAATGAATAATGGATGAAAAAATTTAGAGATATGATAGATGGGTTTTAAAGATGATGAGTGATGCATAGGGACCAAATCCACAATTTAGTATTCTTTGTTTTAAAGGTGTATAGGTTAAATTGAAAGAGAAAGGTAAATTGACAATTAAACCCATAGTGTGCAAGGCATATGATGTTTTTAACCTTTCAAAGTTAATGATTTTAGTGTTCAGGGACCATAACCACAATATATTGCATACCACATAGACTATATCCACAATAAACATAAAATGAGGATCATGGTTAAAGAAAACACAAAACCACAGGACCAAATCCACAATTCACTCTAAATCTAATAAAATATTATTTATCTTTACTAAACACTTAGGTGTCGTTTGTTTTTTAAGAGATCTAAAGTCTGAAGTCTTATTTTAGTTATGATTAATAAGAGGTGGTGTGTAAAAAGGTCTGAACGATTCAGACTTAAGAGTCATTAAGAGGTTTTTTAGAAAAAACAAACAACCCCTTAATTTCAATGTCATTTAGTGGTGAGAAATAATTAAATATTATTTCTCTCTCTTAAATATGTAGTTTTAGAGATTTCTCTAAATTTTGAGATTTCTACCATCTCTCTTCTTTTCTCTATTTTAACATATGATATAACATAGCTGTTGGAGCAAAAATATACCGTAAATCTTTAAAATATCTATTTTAACATAGTTGTTGGAGATGCTCTAATACCTATAATCTCTAACCGAAAAACATGGCAGCAATTGACGGATCTTTTTATGCTCAATGCTGAAATTTCTTCAGTATCAATCAAGCAATAGAGAAAACGGCGGTGGAAAACAAACATCTGCGAGTTCTATGTCGAGCTTCGATTAGATACAAAATGTTGACTTTTTTCTTAAAGTTTTAAATGATTTTGTTAGATTTTATGTTTCTAAGATTGTTTTAACACTTAAGTTTATTTACAGTAGCATATCGAAAGGGGCAACCCTAGGGTTGTGATGGTGGTGCCGTCACACAGGGCCTTTGATTGTCGAGGGCCTCAAACTTTTATTTAATTTTTTATATATTTAACATAGTTATAATGTAAAATATAAAATCAACGGTCTTATATAAAATACCATGTAGTTGAGTTGTTAAAACGTCAACAATAGTTACCTGAATACACGGGTTCAATTCCTGTTATGACCATTTAGGTTTTTAACTGTAGCATGTTAAGGTTTTTCTTAATTATATAATTTTCTTTCACCAAAATTCATTCTAAAAACACTTTCCATTATTATATTTTGTTTAAGATTTTTCCTGTAGTATCCGGGTCCGAAAATTTTATAAATTTTGGAAGTTGGGTGAAAAGTTAAGCGAGACCCAAAGTTCAGGGGGTTATTTGAAACTTTGGTTATATATTTAACCTTAAACCTAAAAGTTGAATTTCATAAACTCATACTGATATTTCATGTGACCGACTAAAGAGGACGAGAACAGAGAGAAGGCAGGGAGAAAGAAAAGCTAGGTATCAAAGGATCGATCAGTTTTTGTCAAATAGAGGTATGATTCTAGCTTAATACTTCTATCTAAGTGTTATAGTCGGTAAATAATCTTGTTATTTAAGCTTTTATCCATGTTTTCAATCGATTCATGGATCTGAGGTTTTATGGGTTCGAGTTGCCGACTCTGTATGAATGTCGACCGGATCGGACCGGACCCAGGGTGACCGGTGTCAACCGGACCCAGGGTGACTGGTGTGTTGTGTTGAACGGTCTCGTCGATCGGTATGTTGGTGACCGGTCTCGTAGTCGACCGACCGGTATAGTTATCGACCGGTGTCCACCGGTATATTAATGATCGGTCGCGACTGGAGTGGTCTCGACCGGAGTGTTGATCGGTTTCGACCTGGATGGTCTTGACCGGGTTAGTATCAGAGTGTTATGTGCGAGTTAGCTTATCTCTGTTTATTTAATTACCATCGTAGGTGGTGTTAATCGTTAGAAGACAGATTTTAAGCAAAAAGAATCTAAGGTGAGTCTTTCAAACTAAATCTTTTATGATTTTGAAAGTTATTTGATAAATGTGAGTTTTATAAACTGCACGTTTATATTATTGAAAGTTATGAAGATTTATTGAAAAAGGTTGATTTAATTATGTTGGCATGTTTATGCTATGTTTATATAAACTTGTTTTATATATTGTAGAAGATTAAGTGTATGCATACATTTGATTCAGAAGTCTGACCTGAGTCGGGAAGTGTGACCCATCTGCTCGTACCGGGGAGTGTGGCCCGTTTATGCCATTAGGGTGTGTCCCCTAAAATAAGGCAGTACGAGACAGACATACCGTCTTTGACGGCAATGTTGGTCAGTAGCTTAAGTTACGCTTGCGAAGCGTAAAGAGTGGTCAGTGATGGCCATTAGATTAAGTTACGCTTGCGAAGCGTAAAGAGTGGTCAATGATGACCAGTAGATTGAGTTACGCTTGCAAAGCGTAAAGTATGATTAATGTTTGATTAATAGAGCGAGTTATGTTCGTGAGATATAAAGCTTTGTTTAAATGTTTTAAATAATATTTGAATTGTTACAGTAGTGCTTGGAGGGAATTCACTAGACCATCGGTCTAACCCTCGCTCTTTCAAAATTATAATTCTGTTTCAGGTTATCGCAAGATAGCAGGTACAGATAAGGGTAAGGAGAAGATGTAAGCTATTTCCAGGAGCTAGAAGACTCTCTGCAATAGTTTACTTTTTGACTCAATTGTGTAATAGGTGACAGTCGTAAACCTTATACTCTGAATTGTAAGCCTGGGGCTGTTTTGAGACAAGAATGTTATTTTGATGTAATTATAAAAGTACAGGTTGTTACAATTCCTTAACTTGAAAATTTTATTTTATCATTGTTGATTCTATATGTTCTATGAATTTTTTAAAATTTTTAATGTTAGTGTTTTTTAATAACCATAAATCAATAAAATTTTGTTGATTGTGTTTTTGTAATTACCAATAATGATTGATTAATTTATATAAAAATAAGATGCCTCAAACTATAAAATTTGAATTCATTAAGTAGTAATGTCTAGTTGTTTGTCATCTTCTAGAAAAATATATGTAGTATCAGTTTATTAATAAAAATCTTGTCCACTATTAAGATATTAAAGTATTTTTATATATATATATATATATATACATATATATATAGAGAGAGAGAGGTAGGTTCAAATGATAAGCTAAACATTTTGCGAGAAGGCGAGAAGTGTTTAATCATATATGATACACAAGCTTAATCATATATGATTAAACACATGTTATATTGGCAATACATAGACGTTTAATCATACATGATTAAACACACCTACAAGCCGTGTAATCATATATGGTTAAACATTTCTCGCCTTCTCGCAAAATGTTTAACTTCTCGCATGATCTTCCACATATATCTATACTATATTATAAAGCACAGATAAAAAACTCTTAAATACAAATTATTAGGCACAAGGTACCATCATTTTATGCAATATTTTAAAAATCTCTTAATTTACAGGTATCAAAGCACGAGATACATATTACTACTGCAGACTTCTAACACCCACCAATTTGGTATGTACAGGGTCTTCCTTTTATGTAGACCTTTCCATGCATCACTATTAATTAATATATTATATTACTATAATTTTGTTTTAATTATATTATTAAATATGTAATTGGTTATTTTTTCTAGATGTCATTAAAATATATAAGTTAATCATTGAATTATAACAAAATAAAAATACTTAATTTTTTTATATAAAAAACATTATATTATTAAGCCTAAATTAAACAAATTTATAAAAAAACATTATCACTTTCTCAAAACAATCCAAAATCATACTGTAAATTGACAAAAAAATAAAATGAAACATTAAAATCGTGATGTATCTTGCTGCATTGCGCGAGTACGTTTCTAGTTTATATATATATAGACAGAGGTTCAAGGGAAAACCTCAAATAAATGAAAAACTAAAAAACACCTTATCAACCGTTAGATTAGATGATCTGATGGATGTGATTAAATGTGCGGTTACAACAATATTTTTTGAATTAAAAAACTCTAGTCCCCTATTTTTTTATTCGAAAAAAGAGAAAAAATAAACAAAATTTGAGCAAAATAAATTACACCAAAAAAACAATCATATTTTTCTCGTTAATTTGACATTCATATTGATATACCTTTTCATCCATTTTTTCGTGGTTTTTCGGTTTTCTATTTATTTAGGGTTTTCCCCTAAACCTGACCCTATATATATATATATATATATATATATATATATATATATATATATATATATATACTTATTATATGATTATTTGTAATTTTGCTACTAATTAACTTATTATTCTTATAAGGAGATCAATCATTGGAAATTTATGAGCATTAATTTAACGATGAAAATGTCAGTTTGATTTTTATTTCAAATCTTGTTTATAATTATTTTATAATTCCACGTGTATTCTAAACTTTAACTATTCTGTAATCAAGAATTCAATAAATCATATAACGGTGAAAAAAATTATAGGGCCAAGTTCAGCTTTTTGCATGGGCCTCCAAAATATCAACACCGACCTTGCATACCAATGCTTAACTTTGAGCTTTTTATTTAACAAAGGTTGTAAATCAAACCGTAATTATAATATGCCAAAATTGAAACTATTCAGAGTTATTTATCGTATTTAGTGTTAAAATGTCAGAAACTTCCTTACATATGGAATAGCATGAGCAGGTCGATTTGGGTCAAAATGAGCTCTTTGAAAGGAACTCAAAAATCGACCAAAAATAGAGCTCGAGTGTTGTTCACACTTTGTGCACAATGAGCCAAAGAGATGGGAGTCAGGTCGATTTGGGTCAAAATGGGTGGATCTGGCCGGATCCCAGGATCCATGTGTTTCTATCCTTAGGAGGAGGGGTTCGGACTTCGGAGTCATAAGCGGGTGATAGCTGCACTCATCTGATATTCTCTCGACTGGGCCGTTATTAATTACTTGGGCTTATGGGTCCTGATTTCTGATATTTTTACAACTAATAAATGCGGCCCATTAAAGTAATTCATTTAATTTAAATATGTTATTTTATCCGATTATATCTTATAAAAGGAAAAAATCTTTAAAACTCAACAAAGATTCACATGTTGAACGATTAAAACGTTAGAACTCTTTTAAATAAATACATAGTTGCATTTATTGAAACCAAATAGATTGATCATTTTAATCTATAAAATCGGTTATTATGGTTACATATGGGGAAAAAAACGTAATGAACTTCCATATCTTAAATTATTAAGTCCCTGAATAATTTGTTTGAATGAATAAATCGTCACACTTATAAAACAAAAAGAATATTTCATTTCTATCTCGATGTATTAACAGATTGGTAGAAAAATACAATGAACCAATAAAACAAAGGAATATAGCATTTTTATTTGTCATTCCAACACATAACTTATAAATATACCGTTCAAAGTTGCCATAAAGGGATAAGTTATAAAAAAATGTTTTCATCCCCTTTACAAAATATACCAAAATAGTTGTTATATATTGAAGATTCACCTCCATCTTCGCCATATATAACGTTTATGAGTTTGTTTTTGAATATTCTTTATGATTTCACCGAGAATTGCCTCGCTTTCATGTTGAACTTCATGACCAAATTGGTCCTAACTACTTAGATAGCATGTATTCATAATTTTTACTACAATAACTAGTCTTCGGTCATTTTTGTAGGTCAAAATAATATTTTTGTTCGATTTCATTAAGGAGTCATTTACCAAATGCTTATCGGGTAAACGCTTACAGACGATAGTCGCCACTCTCATTTACCTTATCTTGTAACATTCCTGACCATCAAAATGGATTGATGGTCAGCGTTTAACTTGGTAAGCATTTGTCGCTTACTGGGTAAGAGTCATCACCCTCTTTTTCCGGGTAAGACTCTCGATCCTTCTCTTCCCTCTTACCAGGTATAGATTTTCGTTCCTTGTTATGTTGATCCGGCAAGGTAATTGAACCATTAAAAGGCAACATCTGAATCGTTAAGAGATGAATTTTGTTTGACAAATTTTTTTTGTCTCTTAATGGTTCTAAACTCTCTGAATGATTTTGTATTTTGGACCTCCCTTAACCATTCAACGCCCCAATTTCATTTTGACCAATTATCAAACACCCATATTTCATTTTACACTATATTATAAGAGACCCTTAATCATTCTATACAAAATTATTCAACAACGACCAAACAACTTTGTAATGTTTAATAAATGACCCTAAGGGCCTATTTGTTAGCAGCTTAATGAGACTCACAGCTTATTCAGTCAGCTATATATGACTGTTTGGGACCCCATCAACCAAAAAAAAATGCATCGTAACCAACCAAAAAACATTTTCGAAATTAACAAAAAACCCCCGAAAATGTCTCTCAAAATCGACAAAAAAACTTAAAAATCATTTGAAATCAACCAAAAAAAACTTTTAAAATCCCTCGAAACGATGGATTTAAGCTAAAATGCACCGGGCAACTTTACGGGCATTTAATCTACCTTAAAAGGTGCCCCCACGAGGAAAAAATCCTGAATCCGCCACTGTTTAATCATATATGATTAAACGTCTATTTTATTGCTAATGTAACATGTGTTTAATCATATATGATTAAGTTTGTGTATCATATATGATATCGCACTTCTTGCCTTCTCACAAAATATTTAGTTTTCGTTTGAACCTGCACTTATGGGGGCTTATATATATATAGGGGAACGATCAAATGGAAACCACTCTAATTTTAAAAACCGTGGAAACCCTCGATTTCATTGGTTAAGTTAATGAAATTGTTTCATGAAATTGTTTAATTTGATGAAATTGTTTCATATAATTCTTTTATTGATGAAATCGTTGCATATATTTGTGTTTTTTATGTAAAAATGAAAAAGTTTCATCAGACTGCGAAAATACATGAAACAATTTCATCAGAATGAGAAAAATAGATGAAACTACATAAAAAAACACAAATATATGAAACAATTTCATTAACAAAAGAATTACATGAAACAACTTGATCATATTAAACAACTTTATGAACCAATTTCATTAATTTAACCAATGAAATTGACGGTTTCCAAAGTTTCCAATCTAATATGGTTTCCAATTGAAACCACCTCTATATAATATAGGGGTTAAATCATGTGAGAACCAAAAAAGATTGAGAACCATGAGAACCGATCTAAGCCGTAATTTGATTTTGATCCTATGGTTTGAACTAAAAGTTGTCTCACTTCCAATTTATTTCAAAATTGTCATTGCCTTTAATGACCATGGATTAAAATTAATCAATGGTTTAGATTGGTTTTCACGGTTCTCAACCTATTTTTGGTTCTCATTTGATTATCGTCCTATATATATATATATATATATATGCACATATATACATGCATAAATACATATATAGGGTTGGGTTCCGGTGAGAAGGGCAAGAATGGATCTAAACCCTTGGATCAATTTTAATTGAAGATCAAGACTAATGAGATGCACCGAGATGCGCCGAATTAATTCTCATGAGAAGCGCAATTCATGGGGGGGGGGGTGAGATTAAAAATGATCAAGGGTCCAAATCGCTTCTTATGCTTCTCGCCCTAACTCTTTTTCTCACACGATTCTTTGTCTACATATTGTAATACATACAAATATAAACATATATATATATATGTGTGTGTGTGTGTGTGTGTGTGTGTAGAGAGAGAGAGAGGGATGAGTTCATACGAGAACAATATATATTTAAGAAAACACGAGAACGGTCGAGCACATACAAAATCATATATGATTAATGTACAAAATCATATATGATTCGCCGTCGCAGGAAAAGTCGCAAGTTTTTGGTCATTAATGCCGAATCATATATGATTTTGAACATGATTTATTGTTTTCTTATTTTCTTAAATAGTTAGCGTTCTCATTTAACCTTCCTTCCTCTCTCTCTCTCTCTCTCTCTCTATATATATATATATATATATATATATATATATAGGCGATCAAATGGAAACCACTATAATTTTGAAAACCGTGGAAACCCTCGATTTCATTGGTTAAGTTAATGAAATTGTTTCATATAAATTTTTATTGATGAAATCGTTACATATATTTGTGTTTTTTATGTAAAAATGAAAAAGTTTCATCAGACTGTGAAAATACGTGAAACAATTTCGTCAAAATGAGAAAAATAGATGAAACTACATAAAAAAACACAAATATATGAAACAATTTCATTAACAAAAGAATTTCCCTAAGATTCCTTATTTTTGGCATCTGGCGGCTGTTTTGGGAAGAAGGTTTTGGAGCGACCGAGAGAAAAGGACCGGGGAAGGGAAGAAATTTCCAGGAATTTGGATTTGAAGCATCTTCGTGGAAGGTAAGAAACTCTAAACTCAACCTTCTTAGTAGTCAGAGTTAGTGCTTATTTCTAAATCCCTCAATGGAGCTTGTTTTAAATTGGGTTTGGAACCCCTGGGATGATTTCTTTAAGTTGAAAAATGTTTAGAAATGGGTAGAAAGTTGTTGTGGTTAATGGTTAAATCTGCTGTGGAAATTTATGGATTTCATCTTCGTTCGGTGTAAAAGTATCAGAGAATCGGGGTTTTCGTTCGTCGGTCCGGACGTTCTAAGCCCCTGTCGAAACTCATTATTTATGGTTCCGGTCGTTAAGGGCAGCTCTTCCAGTCGAGTTCACTGTGAATGTCGGTCGAATTGATACCCCGGTCGAATTATGAAGTTCTCGATCGAAAGTAGTCGCAGACTCCGGTCGTGACCTCCGTTCCCGGTCATTTCCTTTTTATACCGGTCTTAAGCTCATAAGGTCCGTTCGACCGGATTGTACCGGTCGAACTTCTCAATACCGGTCGAATGACTTAAAGGTCTTTCCCGGTCGTCGAGTTGAGGCTGGTGGGCTGAAGCCCATTTGAGATCAATTAATAACTTCGGTCCAGTGGGTTTAATGGGAGTGATGTTGGACTTTCATTAGTTGGCCCACATTCTCTTTCTTATTTAATAATTAATCAGGATTGGGGGAATTTATTTCCAAATTTAGTATTAGTGAGTTAAGGCAGCGAGTTTGTGATGTTGAGTTAGAGGGTTAAAGTCAATTACCGCAAAAATGGATTGTATTAGAAAATTTATCGGACGATGTCCTGTTTTATAGGTTCGGTTCGGGTTCTAAGGTAGAAGTAAAGAGTAAAGCAAGGAACGCCAGGTGAGTTTTTCTAAACTAAACCTTGTGATAATGAAAGCATGTGAAGTTTATCTTTAAACTTTGATTTATTATGATGGCATGATTTTATTAACTGTTCAAGTGTGTTATAAATTGTTGCTGATTATATGTATGCATACATTAATTGTGGGTTACGTGACCTAAGTCGGGGAGTGTGGCCCGCCTACTCGTGCCGGGGAGTGTGACCCGTTTATGTCGTTGGGGGTGCAGCGCGAGTTAGACACATCGTCTTGGACGGTCGTGTGGTCCGTAACGTGTTTTATTTAAATGCCATTATTAAATGATGTTTCAAATTCTAGAAAGTATATTTTGTTGCTTAACTGTTAGAGGGAACTCACTAGACCTATGGTCTAACCCTCGCTCTTTCAAAACTAAAAATCTTTTCAGGCCGACGTGAATTAGGTTGTGCGGCTAAAGGCAAGGAGAAGGTCCAGCGGGGGCGGATAGAAGCCCGTCATTTAGCTTTTAGTTATTCATTGATCTCAGTTGTGTATAGGTTGTTGTTATGACAAACCTTGAATTAATTATTGTAAGTTGGGACCGTTATAGCATGGATTATTATTCGATCATTGAGAATTTTATTTTACGAGTTGCTATTTTGGTTGGGTTGTTTCATTGATCATATTAAACAACTTTATGAACCGATTTCATTAATTTAACCAATGAAATTGACGGTTTCCAAAGTTTCCAATCTAATATGGTTTCCTACCTCTCTCTCTATATATATATATAGTGGAAGGATATTTTGCAACCCTGAAAAAGGTTGCAACCCTTGCAACCCACATCTTAACTGTTGGATTCATGATCGACGGTTATTTTATTTTTATTTTTCTGTTTTTTTTAATTAAAAATATTGGGTCCCATATCTATTGTAATCGCCGATCATGAATCCGACAGTTAAGATGTGGGTTGCAAGGTTTGCAACTTTTTTAAGGTTTGCAAATTAAACAACCCCTATATATATATATACACACACGTACAATTACAAAACATATGCATGTCAACATTTTCCATTTAAAGAGAAAATACTTCTGAAAGGTAGGAAGCAGCCATGTGCAAAGAGATGAAAGTTGGGTTCATGTGACAAGAATATCATAAAGTTTAGAAATAATCGCCTTTTCAAATGATTATTATTTTGTTTTCTTATAAAAGTTTAACGATTTTGATTTTTCATATTAATTATAATCTTCTGATATTTGTTAACGTCGATTTTGATTACTCATTACAGATAACATCATTTATTGTTTTCGAAAATTGTACTTTAATTAAAACGTATTTAAAAGTTTATAGATACATTTATTACATTGGGTCTAGACTTTAGACTCGAGAGTGTTGAACTTTAATAAAATAACTGAAGGTTAACATTTATGTTCTTCAATATTTTGTATGTATCAAAAACTTATAATAAGAATGTGGTTTCTTATAATCATACAAACATTTTATTATTTATGATTTCTAAAAAGGTCATTTAATATTACTTATATATGGACTTATCGATGTGGATTATAGATATGATTGATTATCATTATAGGTATTGATTATAGGATGACCATAATTGTCATAATAAGCAACTAATGCGACTTTTAAGTTTATAAGACTAACAACTGTGGGTAGGTGCTATACAAAGACGTTAAAATGAGTTGTTAGGACGAAGTTAGACAACTTAACAAATTCTATATTTTTGAAACTATAAGTTGTGTAGACAAAATTGAGCAACCTAATAAGACTTAAAAAGTGAATCGTCCTTTGAATCTTTTTATTTGCCACTTTTTGGAAAATGTCATTTAAAAGACGTCTTAAAAACAATTTTTATTGTAATGTTATAAATCTATCTCAATTAAAACACATTAATCAAGCTAGGGAGCTAGATAGTCGATATATATCGTTTTCAATACATGTTATTCAAGCGTTTACATACCAAAAATTATATCAATTACATAATTATACTTTCATCTTATTTTAATAAAATTTGTCATCAAATTGTTTAAAAAACCTTTTTTTTTTCTCAAATTAATTTTTATTTAAGTTGTTGTAATTTATTTATATTTTGCAATTTGTATGAAGGCCTCACCACACATGTGCATGATTCCCTTTATTTTTGGGACACTCAAAAATGAGCTCCCAAGTTGCTAAAAAGAAGCCCATAATTTATCACCTACTCTTCCCTTGGATTCCAAATAAAGTCCCTAAACCCATGTGATTTTGGACTCCCTTTGCCAAAGCCCCTTCCCTCCATTGCCCATTTTGTACCCTTTCATACTAACTTCCTTTATTATATGATTTGTTTTCCTAAAATGCCCCCAACAAGCCATTTTACATTTTCTTGATAATTAACTAGACAACATGCAACTATCAAGTGATAGACCACTTAAATCTAAGTATCCTAAATGGAAAGTGGATGAAGAAAATGCTACACACATCAAAGATGTTGAATTTTGCATCAAAGATTTTGAATTTTTTTTAGAAAAAGGAAATGTAGCTAGAAAGTACGAAACTTCGCAAACTTTCTAATTGTTTTACTTTTCAAACAGATATTATAGCCACATGATAGTTGATTAACGTTATCTAGATGTCGTTTATTTTGGACTTATCGTTTGAGCCACAATCACATGGTAGCATGCATCCATCAAAACCAACAAATTCGTATTTCTTATGCCGAAGGCGACACACATCCTTCCATAACCTTATCTGACATGGATAATTGGTTGGCTTGCTAGCTATCTCGTTTGTAGGGTTTTTGATAATCCACACACACACATATATATACATATATATATATATATACATATATATATATATACATATATATATGTATATATATGTGTGTATTTACCGAATATGCTTTCATGAACACATTATGTCAGATGCTACAATGTTATTAGCACTATGATTTTGCAAACTTTAATACTTCTCAATCGACATATTTGCGTTTACGCAAGAGAAAAAGGTCCTTAAAGTTCCAAAAGAAAAAATTGGAGTACCATGAACAAAAATTAATATACTTTTAGCGGTTCTTTGAAATTTATGAAATACCATAAAATTGTCATACAAAGATGTTATGATCAAAAGAGTTTGTTTATTACATATAAACTTTAAGAGCACAGTGACCTAACCATCAAGGTAAAGTCAAGACCTAAAATATCGAATGAATTAATGAAACTATACTTACTTGTATTCGGAGAGATGCCCATATCGCCCTCGCATTCCTTTGAGTTACTTGAAGGTCCAAACGAAAATACAATATTTGCTCGACGTCATAGTCTCTTCTATCTTCCATTTCTTTCCAATAATCAGATAGATATTTGATATTTATAAAGTTGGAAGCAACTGAAGGAGGAATCCAAAGGGATAGCATGATCCCAATTCGATACATATATATATACACAAGACAGTATATATGAGACTCGGGATCAATGCGATCCCTTTGGATGCCTCCTTGAGTTGCCGTTATGATCTTCATAGAGAGAGAGAGAGATGTGTGAAAAGAAAGAAGAAGGAGAATGACTTGAGAAAATGGAGAAAGTGAGGCTCAATATAAGAGATTGTCAAAGTGATGTCTAACAAATACACCTTTCATTTCATTTTCAAAATACTGGTTTTTAAACTTTTTATTTTTTTTACAATTAGATGTCATGAGGCATGCAATTCATTTAACACAGTGAAAACCAGTCATGAAATAATTTATTTCTCTATAAACGTTTTCTTTACAAAAGCAAACAAACAAAAATAATTATTTTATTAATCCAAAATGATTATAAAATATATTTTAAAAGGACATTTATTAATATAGTAGACCCCATATTGTTTATACAGCCAAGCACATGGAGAGGTCTCACCAATATAGTGGGTCACCCTATTCTTTTCCATTAGAAATTCCCACCAATTTGGGGGTGCATATTATTAAAAATTATTATTATTATTATTATTATTAGAGTGAATTGTGGGTTTGGTCCTGTGGTTTAGTGATTTCTTTGGCCATGATCCTCATTCTATGTTTATTGTGGATTTGGTCCTTGTGGTATTCAATTTATTTTAGTCATGATTCTTCTGACTAACACTTCCATTAACTTTGTTAAATCAAAGACCATTTTAGCCATTTTGCCTATTTTTTGTCCTTTTTTGATAAGAAAAATATAAACAATATTTTTATACACACATGCACACACATGTATATATATATATATAACGATATTAAAATAAATAAAATAAGACATTATTGTATGATTTAATTGTTTAATTTTTTTAAATTAATTATATTAAATACAATTTAATTTTATTATTTTATTGTAATTGTGGAAAAATATATATAGTTTTATTGTTTTAATGTAATTAAAATTTCAATTTAAACAAATCAGATCATAAAACTATATCTTATTTTATTTAGAGTGAATAAAATAAAATATGGTTTTATGATTTGATTTATTGAATTAAAATTTTAATTAAGTTAGAGACGATTTAATTATATTGTTCTTTTACTATCATTGCAACAAACAAACTTATTGTTGATATTTTAATACCAAAAATAATTGAAAATCGTTGAGAAATGAACTATAATTTTATCATCTTAAAATTAGAAACTCCAATTTTCATATTGTTTTTCAGTCAAAAACTCAAAATCAATTTTCATATTGTTTTTAGTATGATAAAATTAAAGTTCATTTCTCAACGGGTTTTAATGATTTTTTGTGTTAAAATATCAACAATAAACTTGTTTGTTGCAATGATAATAAAAGAACAATATAATTAAATCGTTTTTAACTTAATTAAAATTTTAATTCAATAAACCAATTCATAAAACCATATTTTATTTTATTCGCTCTAAATAAAATAAGATATAGTTTATGATCTGATTTGTTTAAATTGAAATTTTAATTACATTAAAACAATAAAACTATATATATTTTTCCACAATTACAATAAAATAATAAAATTAAATCGTATTTAATATAATTAATTTTAAAAAAATTAAACAATTAAATCATACAATAATGTCTTATTTTATTTATTTTAATATCGTTATATATATATATATATATATATATATATTTATATACATGTGTGTGTGCATGTGTGTATAAAAATATTGTTTATATTTTTCTTATAAAAAAAAGACAAAAAATAGGTAAAATGGCTAAAATGGTTATTGATTTAACAAAGTTAATGGAAGTGTTAGTCAGAAGAATCATGACCAAAATAAATTGAATACCATAAGGACCAAATCCACAATAAACATAGAATGAGAATCATGGTCAAAGAAATCACTAAACCACAGGGACCAAATCCACAATTCACTCTTATTATTATATTGATTTTATAATTTAATTCAATTGATGTGGCCAATCCATGTTCTCGTTTCTTAGATGATACTATTATATCTAAAATGAATATGATAAAAAAAATTGTCAATCATTTGTTATAAAATGATTTATTAAACCTTAATTAAGCCACATTATCATTATTGTTTAAATTTATTATGAATCACTGAAAATAAAAATAAAAATAAAAATAAAAATAGTTTTGTAATGGGTTTTAATTGCTAATACATTTAAATAGAAATAGTTTCAAAATATGCATGTGGTATAAAGGTGATAAGAGCATTTTGATTTTGGTAGGAAATTATTATATAAATACGCTTGTTTTGGAAGCAAAATGGAGCCTTTTTTTTTCACCATCAGTGTGTGGCATGTGGGTGTTTTATATATTAAATAAATAAAATTAATAATTATGTAATCCAACAAAATCAGTCCAGAAATATATTCAGATCTTCATGGTCAAAGATGCATGATTTAAGGTGCTTCTCTTGGGCACATGTCCTCTTTAATCCAGCAAAAATTATTGATATTCATTCATTTAAAATTATTTTACATTTGCAAAGGCTTTTAAAATCATTTTATGGATTTATTATATGATAAGTCCTTTGGCCTTAATTAGAAGAGAATGAATTAAACTATTATTGTTTGTTTAAAATATTAAAAATAGGTTATAATTAATTAAATATTCACAATATTCCCATATAAACTAGATGTGATGATACATAAATTTGATAGTCCTGAAAAAAGTTTTGATAAAGTATTAAAAAAAATTATTATAACATATAAATATTTTCTTTTATTTATTTATAAAGTGCTTTTTGTAATTTATAAAAAAATATTAAAAGAAATAATAATGTGGCATAGAGAAGTATCTTGGACTAATTGAGTTTGTAAAGCAAAGTGTCTATGATATATTGTATAATAATTAGCTCAAATGGTCAAATCACGTAGAGGAATTGATCTCTTAGTCATCCCTCTCCCTGACTTGCAAAAATGTCCAAATGGACGCAAATGGAGCCCAAGACTCCAATTGCGTTATTGGGGCTCCATATACGTCCTTGGGGCTCTATTTACGTCCCTTTGGACATTTTTGCAAGTCAGGGAGAGGGATGACTAAGAGGTCAATCATTCTCCATGATTTGGCCATTTGTGCCATTATCTCTATATTGTATTGTAAAGCTCTAAATTTGATGTCAAATTTTGGAGGTTGAAAGTTGGGTGAAGAAGGTCAAATCTCATGAGTGGAATTTTAGTGGGTTAATGGGGCCTTGAAGGAAGAAGGAAGAACAGCAACAATCAATTTAAAGGTTTAATCTTTCTAAAGAATGTGAAACATAATAATTATACAGTATTTAAAATTTTGTGAATAAATTATATGGTATTTAGAGTTTAAATAAAAATATATTTTGTTTTGATTATTATTTTGATAATTTTATTTTTAGAAAACTATACTAGAAGGAATGTAGTACATCGTTGATATAATTAAGAAAACATTATATATAGAGAGAGAGAGGGAGGGGGAAATTCACTCAATTTTCATTGTGTATGCAAGGACAAATCTCAGTCACTCCATCTCTATTGATCCAACAACTCATATTAAATAGCGTTTTTTATTTTAAGATGCTTAGGGGTAAAAATGGAAGATCATTTAAACTCACGTCAAACATATTTGCCTTTTTATTTTATTTTTTAATTAAACACTTTAACCTTATTAAAGTTTAAAATAAATTATGTTAAAAATTAATAATATTCTAATCAAACAAATTACATAAAAAAAACGAGAATTCCGTGCTCTTCGATATGACATCCATCTCGATATAGTTTTTTTTTGTTGTTTTAACTGTTTTTTACGTGAAATGTTATATATGTGTTACATTCATTGTGAATATTTATGTACGTTCAAGTCTGTTCAAAACCTCGACACCGTAAATATGTAACTCGACATCACCCTCTTCAACACTTTCTTCAACTTCATAAGGCATCGTGTTGCTTCAGCACCGTAACCCAACACTCATCAAGACGAATCGAGAACCTATCGAGTAATTTTGTTGTGAACCGAGGAACAAAAGAGAGTGCGTCACGTCTCCACATCTTCACGGGTCATTCATGTATTATCCATCATGAATAATTTATCATTCAGGATGAACAATACAACATTCAGGGTGAATAATTAATTCACGATTCATAAATTCGTGTATTATTCATCATGAATATTGTGTAATTCATTCTGAATACTGTATTATTCATAATGAATAATGAATGAACGTTCACATTTGTTATTCATACTGAATGTGGGATATCCGGTGATGCGCATACATATTCAAAATGAATTAAACTAAATTTCGGTTGTGAATTGAGAAATAAAATAGTGCACCATGTGTCTACACCTTCACGGGTCATTCATGTAACAACCTAAACATTTAACCATTTAGCATAACACAAAACAGATGAACTCCATACCTAAAACGGCCTCAAGTCAACAATAAAATTTAAGGTTAACAATAGAGCAACCTATTACACAACTGAGAATAAAAGAAATACTATTAGATGGTCTTCTAAAATCGGGTACAACTCACCCATTCTCTTTCCCTTTATTGTATCCACCTACTTCGCGTCTACCTGAAATGTTTTAGTTTTGAAAATAGTGAGGGTTAGACCACGAGGCCTAGTGAGTTCCCTCTTGAAAACGAGCTTATGCAATAAAATGAACCAACAGTTTAATTGATATTTAAACAATAAAACACACTTAAACAACCAAGAGTAATGCACAGTGGTACTCCACCAATTCACGCCTTTCGTCCACCGTGACCGGTAGGGGTGTTCAAAAAAACCGCTGGACCGCTCAAACCGGTCGAACCAAGTAAAACCGGACCGTTTTTGGTGGTTTAGGCGGTCTGGTCTGGTCTGAAAAATCACCAAACCGGACGGTCCGGTGCGGTCTGCGGTTTGGAGGTTTTTTTGGCGATTTGGACCAAACCGACCACCAAATATCCAATTTATCTTTAGACTTAAATATATACAAAAAAGCCCAAAGATAATTTTAAATCGTCGTGGATTTTATTTGCACTTTGCATATTACTTTTTTTAGTGTTTTGTCTTGGGATATTTTGTTAACTTTTGTGGACTTTGTCAACATTGTTGTAGACTTTTATTTATTTCAAATGAACACAAGCTCATGAACCTTTAAAGTTCAAATTTTTATATGTTTTTTATGTTTAAACTTTAAAACCCACTAAAAGGCCCAAACCGCCTAAATCGATCGACCAAACCGCCTAAACCATGGTCCGACTTGACCGGTCAGGGCACTTGATGTCAAACCGCTCGGTTTGAAAAATCAACAAACCGCCACTAGCGGTTTGGTTTGTGGTTTGAGGGGTTAAACCGCCCAAACCGGACCGCGAACACCCCTAGTGACCGGGGCCCAAGCAGACTCCCCTCTCGCCCACGGGCCCCAAGCAGACTCCCCTCTTGCCCATAGGGCCCAAGCAGACTCCCCGAACCTTCATGTGCGGAAAACGGATTCCACGCACACGAGATTACCAATTCATTTCTCAAAGGATCGCAAAATCCTTAAGTGTATTGTACCCACTGTGCACCCCAACTCCCTATAATCCTGAACATAATAAGCAACATGTATAACCCTCAAAAGAACCATCATCAATATTCCAAAAATATTAAAAACATTTCAGCTCATGCATACGATTTATACAAAAACAATGTTGCTTAAAGCCATAAACAGATGCAGGAACAATATCACGATTTACACTTAAAAGGAAGTAAAGAGAACTCACCTGATGTCAACCGCTAAAGTTCCCTTACACACTCTAAGGTCTGTCACAAGACCTACGGTACAAACGATAAAGTTGGATAAGTCTCGACCTAGCGTTCGGTCATACGAAGACCTTTATGATAACAGGGTCTAATTCTCCCTAGTGAGCATACAGAAGATATTTCATAAGTTAACTCTCTCACAGGGGGATGTACATACATATTCAAAATGAATTAAACCAAATTTCGGTTGTGAATTGGAAAATAAAAGAGAGTGCACCATGTGTCTACACCTTCATGGGTCATTCATGTAACAACCCAATCATTTAACCATTTAGCATAACCCAAAACAGATGAACTCCATGCCTAAAACGACCTCAAGTCAACAATAAAATTTAAGGTTTACAATAGAGCAACCTATTACATAACTGAGAATAAAAGAAATACTATTATATGGTCTTCTAAAATCGGGTACAACTCACCCCTTCTCTTTCCCTTTACTGTATCCACCTACTTTGCGTCTACCTGAAAGGTTTTAGTTTTGAAAATAGCGAGGGTTAGACCACGAGGCCTAGTGAGTTCCCTCTTGAAAACGAGCTTATGCAATAAAATGAACCAACGGTTTAATTGATATTTAAACAATAAAACACACTTAAACAACCAAGAGTAATGTACAGTGGTACTCCACCAATTCACGCCTTTCGTCCACCGCGATCGGGGCCCAAGCAAACTCCCCTCTCGCCCACGGGGCCCAAGCAAACTCCCCGAACCTTCATGTGCGGAAAACGGATTCCACGCACACGAGATTACCAATTCATTTCTCAAAGGATCGCAAAATCCTTAAGTGTATTGTACCCACTGTGCACCCCAACTCCCTATAATCCTGAACATAATAAGCAACATGTATAACCCTCAAAAGAACCATCATCAATATTCCAGAAATATTAAAAACATTTCTGTAACCCTCTAAAATTCAGAGTAAATTAAAACCTGGAAATATGGCAACACAACATTTATATTTGGTATAAACCTGTGTTCGGTTATGGAAATTGACAACAAACTAATCTAAGCAAAACTATCTAGATTACATCAGTTGACAATCCATAATCACCAAAAGATGGGACTTAAACAATGCCCAACACCAAATAATAGTCATCTCAAAATGCCTCGAGTCCACGCTCGACTCTCAAAACCCTGTGCAACCCACCGCTAAGGGAAACCTGTTATACACATTATTTGAGAAAAAGTGTTAGGCTTAAAGCCTAGTGAGAACATACAGTTTATAATTTCAAAGAGATATAAACAATTGTATCAAATTAAATCCTTCCAAAGGTTTAGTTATACAAATGGAGTTCTTTGGTACAAAAGGACTACCGGTCCGAAATACATCTTTCGATGACGGGGATTACCCGATTTACCGAGGATTGTAGTGGAACACAAAGTAAGCCACAAATCCAAGTTATGAGCTAAGACATGGAACCATGGCCACGAACGCTTCGGTCCGTACTACGATGTGAGGGAGTCCCCCAAGGAACCAGTCATACTCGTTCACTAGACTGCATTTGACCCATGGCTAGTAACCGGTCTCACATAACCGTACCAAATGCCCCCGAAGATCAAATGCATCTAGCTACATACAATGGGGTACAAACATCCTAACAATAAGCCGACTCGATACCTAGGGATCCACTAGTATAGTCATGACTTGTCACAATATTTCATGTGACCATCCAAGCTAGATAAATAACTATCAAAACATTTATATTTCAAAATGTCATTTTCAAGATCAACTGCTGGTAAGAAAGATAATCATAAAACAAATTATATGCATTCTTTCAAATAAGCCACACAACAGGGCAAGTAAAACATTCTTTTACTTTAACAAGATGGAACCCATCATTTTAGTCAAAAGTGTTCGGGAACCCTAAAATATCTCGAAACCCCAAGTTCTAACAAATGTAAATAAAAACGGAAAATCCGAAACCGTTGAGATATATAGGAGTTAAAAACACCACCTTTGACATATATAACAGTTTAGAAAAGTTAGTAGGAACTCACCTCAGATTTTCTTCTTCCTAACGAATGCTACCTACGACAACACCGAAAGAATCGGTAAGTCGAAACGCAGATAACTCTCCCAATTTCTGACTAAAACTTAAAGACAACAAAAGCTAACATCGAGCAATAGGTGGCACAAAAGAAGGCTTTTGCGCGAACTGAAGGTGGCGCAAAGGAAAGCTTTGCGCGACAAGAGAGTGGCGCAAAATAAGGCTTTGCGCCAAAGAAACTTTGCGCGATCAAGGGGTGGCGCAAAAGACACTTTGCGTGACCCAAGGGTGGCGCAAAGGTCACTTCGCGCGACCAAAGGGTGGCGCAAAAGCCACTTCGCGCGACCACTAGTCTTCCCTGACCGGTCGACCTGCTCACTCAAAACTCGCCGGAGCACACCCAGATTCCGGCCAAACTCAAAACGTTAAAAACACAGATTTAGACGGTTGAAAAGCTACACAACGGGAATCTACACCGACCATAACACTTCAAACGAAAGATTAAGCTAAAAACATACCTCAAAAGACAAGAAATCGAAAAACCCACTTCAAAGCTTCCTTTCTCTCTCTCTGGTCTTCAAAACAAGTATCAGTATGAGATATTTTAAATATCTCAATAGTTGATATTTATTTAAACCCAAGTTTCATTTAACCTCCCGAACTTTGGGAAATGATTAACTTTTCACCCGACGATAAAATTGCGGGTGTTACAATTTCAGCTCATGCATACGATTTATACAAAAACAATGTTGCTTAAAGCCATAAACAGATGCAGGAACAATATCACGATTTACACTTAAAAGGAAGTAAAGAGAACTCACCTGATGTCCACCGCTAAAGTTTTCTTGAAGAAGATGCTTGCAAATCCCAAAAGAAATCATCCCTCCCTTGCTCTTCCCAAAATCGCCACAAAGCTCTCCCTCATTCTCTCAAGCTCAGCCGCCAACATGAATGAGAAGAGAAAGTGAGGTTTTAGGGTAAAAACCCTTCTTCCTTTAAATTTCCACTTTGGCCCCTCAACTTTCACTTGGTGTTAACTTCCACCCAACATAAGATTTAATAATTTTATACACGGTTATTACAATTCATATATTATTCATCATGAATAATGTATCATTCAAGATGAATAATACAACATTCAGGGTGAATAATACAACATTCAGGGTGAATAATACACGATTCATGATAAATAATACATGAATCATGAATTCATGTATTATTCATCATAAATATTGTATTATTCATCATGAATAGTGAATGAGCGTTCACCTTTGTTATTCATACTGAATGTGGACACCCGAGGGCGTGCATGCATATTCATAATGAATATAACACATATATAGAATTTCACGTAAAAAACGGTTAAAACGGGAAAAAACTATATCGAGATGGATGTCATATCGAAGAACACGAAATTCTCGTTTTTTGTGTAATTTGTTTGATTAAAATATTAGTAATTTTTAAGATAATTTATTTTAAAGTTTAAGGGGTTAAAAAATTGTAATTAAAAAATAAAATAAAAAGTCAAACAAGGTAGACGTTGATTCAAATTTCCAATTTTGTCCTTAATCACTTCTCAATTAACTTTATTATGTATTAACCATTGATTAGTTTTCTAAGTTTTGATCAATGGTTAAGATTTGTCCTCATGTGCACAATGAAATATAATTTTCATTTGAACCCACCCCTATATATATATATATATATATATATATATATATATATATATATATATATATATATATATATATATATCAATTAAGAGAAGATACTATAACGTGTAAACAAAAATGCAACATATTGTATCTATGTAAACAAAAAACCATTCTTAAGAAATTATCAATTTTCCCATTTGAGATTTCATGTCGTAGATATCAAAATAAAGCTTTTAAAAATAGGTTCACCTAATCATGAATTGAAACAGAATAAGTTCTATTTGATGCATTTATCCCTTTAGAGTTGTATTAGATGTTATTTTATATGATTTTTAAGAAGATACAATGTTGTTGTGATTTGACAAAATTGTACCTTATGCTTTTTTTCTAAAAAGGTTGCTTTAATTAAGTCAAGGAAACAATAACTCTTGAAAAAGAAATTGAATTTGTATACAATAAAGTATATGCATTTAGGTATAAAAGAGTGTGAATTCTATCCATACCCCCTCTTATAGGGGTATGTGAGTGAGGTAGGAGGGGGTATGTGAGTGAGATAGGGGGAGTATGGGGGTTTAAGACGCATCATTTGTAATAACAATAGGTTTATGGAGAAGTGTATGATTTTACATCTCATACTTAAAAAATTATGTAATAAATGTCTGTTAAACATTGAAGTGTAAAGTGCAAACTAAATTCCAAATTGGTGTTCATAGAGATTTTTACAAATTATGGTGTTATTTGAAATAAAAGAAAATGTATAAATGGGTATTGCATATATTTCTTACCACGTAGTATAAAATACATGTCTAAAATAAAGGAAAAAAATGCGTATGGACCATCTGACATGTGGATGTCCTGGAAGACCATTTAGATGGTCAATAACGAACGGTTTACAACCTTCATAAAACATTTCACACTGACACGACAAATATATAAAACACATAATGCTCAAATATAGGTACAATCCTTTAGGCCATGACATATTATATACATAAACGTCAATTTCTCAAATCTATGTAGCGAAATTTCAAAATCAAATGTAAAACAACAATAAAAGTATTATTGTAGTTCCATACTTTTAAAAAATACAAACTCAAATAAAAACAAATTTATCAAACACATACGTATATTTTCACAATCATGTTGATAGTATTAATTTCTTTAATTTTTAATTAAATGGTCATTACAAAAACAATTTATTAAAAGGTGTATTAAGAGCATCTTCAGCAGATTCTTCAAAATAGAGAATCAAAATTCAAAATTTCTAAGAAATATTTAAATTCATCTTCAACAACTTTTTCATTTTGAATATTACAACGTTTTTTTAAGTATATAATATTTATCTATTATAATGCAACAAATAAACTCATACACTCTCCTCACCTTTGGTGAGGTTTGAACCCGTGACTTCCTAGGAGGCCAAAGGCCCATTATTAGTTTACAATGTTATTTATATTATTAAAATATTCATTACGATTCATAAAATATTATTTCTCTTTCCTAAACATTTTTTAAAGGCAACAGATAGATTTAAAGAACAAAACAAGAAGGTTCAAGGATAGAAGATTTTGCATGAAACAGAAACAAACAAACCCACAAAAACCAGATAAACACGACCTACACTGGAAAAAAAAAAACAAAAGGAGTCGTCCTTGCAACCCCAACTTAAGTAGCAGATTAAGACCCCATAACAAACACCACGACTGCGCTACACCAACCAAGCAAAAGCTAGCTGAGATTGTCGAGATTGCAGCACCACTCCGACCATGAGACCTTAAAATTCTTGCACCTGTTGGAGACCCAAGTAAAGGACAACAATTGGATTCGAATACAAAATCTGTATGGCGAAACATTTAATTTCAAGAATTGTAATTGGTAGAAAAAATAAAAGATCATTTCTCTTTTCTAAATAATCATTTTAGAAGAGTTCTTCAAATTTGGAGATTTTCATCATCTCTCTTCTACTGCATCCTTTTGGAGAAGGTTTTGGAGAATCTATTGGAACAAAAATCTCCAAAATTTTCCATTTTAGAGAATTTGTTCTCAACCATGATGGATGTATTTATATGTAATTTAGAACATACATTTATGAGTTTGTGAAAGCCAAAAATAAAAGGGATTTGATTTTTGGTTTTTGTTTGCAGTAGTTTGGAAGCAAAGTTGGTGATATTAATTAAATGGGAGTAAATTTTGTAGATAGGGCCCAAGTGATAAGGTCATTAAAGTTAGAGGACTGAAGTAACAATTACATTATTGTTGATGGCATAGGCATAATGGTGTGATGTGGTGGGGGACCTTTTTCCCCATTTATGCGATTATTAATTGCCTTTCTAATCCTTCAAAAACATACATCATTAATTAAAAACAACCCCTCTTATCTGACTTTAAAATTTATTTCACTTTTTTTTAAGTTTTAATACCCATTTTTAAATACTCATTATATATATATATATTTGATGTAATTATAAGATTTCTTTCTAAATTTCCTACTGTTTGATTGATATATCTGAAACAAGAATGTTAAAAGTTTTGAAGAGTAAATTTTTTTTGTCACCTTGTCACTTTTCTATCTGAAACAAGAATCTATTTTGACCTTTAAAAATCAAATTACTCAGCTTTTTACGTCAAATTCTGATACAAGTTTGTATGAGATAAGAAGGAATATTAGGAAAAAAAATATTAATACTGCGGTATCTGAGTTACCGATAAAAGTTCAGTCTCCCATAAAGTCAAACGGTTCAAACCTCAACAAAGGTGAGGAAGTATGTATGAGCATTTGTTGTATATAAATATTATATACTTAAAAGAAAACATTGTTTAGGATTTGAAACAAGCCAAAATAAGGGCCCTGCAAATCCATCTGCAAGGCAGAGGCATCTCCACCCTATGATTAACAATCTTTTAATAGATCCTGAACTCTGAGAAAACATTTACTATAGGCATCTACCACCAATAACTTTGCTTCTGAAAATTCCCATGATCAGATCTGAGATGTGCAACTCCTCTCATTCTGCAAAAGATAAAAAAGTTGCCTTAAAAGATAAGAGATTAAAAGAACATCTTTAAAGATCAAGAATAAAATGTTCAGAGGGATCGTGCGAATAGATTGGGAATTTTGAACTACCCAAATGGTCAAAGATATAAAATAACACGAGCAAGAGAATATTAGGGATTAGAACGCGTTTAATTTTATTACCAAGTACCAAAATTATATCAATGAGAATCTTAGCATGATAGATAGCCCATAACATGGACTTCTGGTATTCACAATCAACCTACTGTATCATCTAACTTCCTTTTACCAAACACATTAAAATATAGGCATTAGATTGATTGAAGAAAGAATAAGCAATAAAAATGAAAAAAACTAAGTTGCAAGAAGAGGGGAGTAGGAAAGCATCTACAGAAACCATATTCTCAGCCATTGGATCAGTGTTAGTTGACTTTCTGATGATGATCATTGTGTATGATGCTAGATTTTGTCCACACCAGTGAAACATCAATGGACCACATCAACTATGCAGGCTTTCTATGGTGCTCTGTAGGCCCTCTACTAAAAAAAATAATAATAATAAATAAAACTCACACAGATATTTGAAAATTCAAAAAGAAGTGATCAAAATAAATACCAAGATGTATATAGAAACCATCAAATTTGGTGGGGTACCAAAATGTGGTTGGGTTATACTGTCTGGTGTAAAAAGAAAGAAGAGTTTGTTTTGTAATGGTTTTATGGCCATCACAAGAATGCACCACCCTACCAAGGTACAATTGTCTCTTCTTTATTGTACATGAATATTATATCCACCCAGCTTCTGTTACCCATCTATTAGAGCATTATACTGTGCAAGAAAACTACCTTTCTTTTGTTTTCTAACTATCTCCAGTATTCAATTCCATTCCCAAAAACAGAGGAATCCAATTTTCCCTCCCACACCCAAACTTTCCCACTACCTCATGCAACTGGATATCCCCTTCCCCTATATCGCATCTTTCCTTTCACCCACCAATTGATTTTTGTTCCTCTTGATGAATAAAAACTGGGAAGTTTTCAATTACATAATTCTTGCAAGAAAAAAAAAAAGAATTAGGACTATAAAGTCAACCTTCTCCATTTTACCTTCAAGTCTTCTTAAGAAATTTCTCATAAATGGTATAAATCATGTCTGCTGGGGTCATGGCTGCTGCCGCTTTTGCTACTTACTTTCTGTTGGCTGTTGCTTTGCTGAAAGTTTAAATGGGGTGGACGACGATTCTCTAATGCCTTATTAACAACATTTTGTAGGATTGGGCCAGATTATTTTGGTGCTATGTCTCTTTTATTTAAATAAATGGGGCACACAACTCATAAGACCCTAGCGAATTGGTGTTGTAATATATGTCATAGGAATTAATTAGTGTAGAAAGGACTTAGCCACTTAAGAAAATATGACTGTCCAGCAATAGGTACTATTTCCCCCCTGATACTTGAACTTAAATGTAGAACAATTAGGAAACAAGTATTTCTTACAAAAATTGTACAATCGTGCAAGCATAGCTAGAACTGGCTCGCAATATGTGTGGGTCCCAACAGAGTCAGGCTAGAAATTTCCTTTGTAATATACAGATGGAGAGAGAGAGAGAGAGAGAGAGAGAGTGCATGGTATCAAATCAAATACTAGATACTCTTTTTCTTTTCATTCATACAAAAATACTAGATTTCTACGAAGGCATACGAAGTATCTAGGAGAACCCACCAGTTGTTTTCTCGATAGCTAGAAAATGGACTTTTAATGCCACATGATTCAATTTGGACGGACTCCAGAAAGGACGAATCAATTAGTGCCATCACAAGGACCCACCACAGACACCCCTTCAAACCCCACCCTGCCCCTCCCTTCTACTACCAACTTGTTATAGGTATAAAAGTCCATTGCTTTCACTCTGGCTCTTCAGTGATTGTCTCATTGACTCATGTCACCAGCCATTAGGACTTGAGGACTGATGATAATAAATAGGGCACCAAGTTAAGTTTTTTCATCCTTTTTCATCTTCATTGTGTCTTCTAAGGAGTTATAATGGAGACTCTAGCTGTACCCTGAGCTGCTGCTGTAATTGCTGTACTCTTCTGGCTTACACCAATTGGACTGATTGTGTTTACTTGTTGATTTAATCTCGCTAAAGCCTTAATAGAATTTCCCATGGATATAAAAAACAAATAAGGATCTAAATGACAAGTTCACTTTTCTTCACAGTTGGGTAGGCTTTTGAAATATGCTAATCTCGAATGCAAAATAGTCATGCAACAATAAGTTAATAAAGATTAAAACTTTAAAGTGAGTTTAAAATACTAAGGCCAGCCAAATGATAAGATAGAAATTTGCACTGAGGAGTTGGGAGTCATTTGAATGTGTAGAATTGAAATTTTACACGAGAATTGTATTTCTATAGGATCATGATTCAAATAATTAAAAAATCACACACATCAAATTCCATTGTTTGGTATCATGAAAATCATTTGGAATTCTACTCCTTCAATTCAACCACACTTCAAGATTCATCATATAATAATGCCGATCACTAGTGAAAAGGTGAGTGATATATTATGCAAGTTCATAGGACGCACTTTTACTACTTTATCTTTTATGTATCAAAGGGAAAAGTAAAAGAAGAAAGAAAACTGTTTTCTAAAGAAGCGAATTAAAGTTAGGAAAAGAAATATGCCCATTTCCAGTGTAAGATATGTAATGAAGAGAGTAAACCTAACATGTGTAGTGTATTAAAAAGTGTAACTTCAGCCTCCCAACCACCGATCTCAATGGGTTTGGTTTGGAAAAGTAACTATAATTCATGTTGCATTAGCAAAATGAGAACATTTGATTGTCTATGCAAAAGGTAATTCAAACAACAATACAAAGAGGCATCATCATTGAAGGCCTGAAGCAAAAGCAGTAGTGTAATCCTAGTAAAAACATTAACTGAAACCCATCGGTTTCTTACTATAAGGATATGTGCACCATACTGGTGTCTAACATATACTTGATGCAATGGATTAATGGGAATAAAGGTATGCGGTTGGGAGGTGGAGAGGTGGGGATAAGAGTGATACTTTGAACTTATTGTGCACTTAACTTTGTCTGCTTGTGGTCCTAATTCTTTAGCTTGCAGAACTTTCAAATAATTTCATTTTACTAAATTAAAAGAGCCTTGGTCCATTCAGGTCGGCTAGCTGGTTGGTTGGTTGAAATTTGAAAAAGCATGTTTCATCACTGCTTCTCCTTTGTTAGCCATACTGATATTCCATTGCTTTTTCACAAGATATATGCTCCCCATTTTGCAAGTTCATGGTGAGTCTCGAAAGCGAAAGAAAGGTTTCTTTCTGCATTTGGAACCAGATCTTTTAAGAATCTTAAAGTGGAGTTCCCATTTTTCAAAAGCCTTTCAAGTAAAATCCAATTCCATTTTCTTGAGCAACACCAGACTTGACTAATAACAACTAATTTTTTGCTTTTTTTTGTCTTCTTGTCATTTAAACGGAAAAAAGATCACACTTGAATCATGAGATTGGCATGTACCACATTAAATTTTGATGATGATGATGATGGGGCAGTGTTTATGTAGCACCATAATTACAGCAATATCATTTTTTTACTGGAAAAAAGAAGTTTTATATATTCCTTGTATCCTTAAACTAAAATGATGAGTTGGAAACTTTAGAGGAGCCAGAAATATCTCATGTGGAGAAATGCAATAAATCAAATTCCACATATATCTTAAGCAACGACATGCTTCAAGCACTTTATCTGGGCTTGAGATTCTAGCTGCCCAGATTGTATACAATGATTCAAAATGTAACACAATGATGGCAATAAAGATTTAAAAATTGACGAAAGGTGCTATTAGAATTATGGTAATGGAAGTATATGTTGAATGACCAGCATCTTACTAATAATTGATGTCGTCTTTTATGAATACTTTTTTTCATTTTACTAGTTTATTTCATTATTTTTAGTTTTTTACGATCATTTTCTGTTTGGGCCATAGACTTTGATAGTTTGATTGGGACATATCCAATTGACAGCATCACAAGTAATAGGTTATCAAGTCATGTTGTGATTCAAGCTGGATAAGAATATGCCAACTATTTTTTGTTTGAGCTTCTTCGTCTTTATCTCTTGTTTCTAACATGAACAAGATGCCACCTAACCTTCCCATCCCAAGAACATAAAGAGGCTACAATTACTACCTAAACTCGTGGTTCTGCATGTCAATACTCCACTCAATGAAGCTAATCTTTTTACTCTTAATAATTGAGTTTTTAGCACTTTGAAATTGCACAAACACAAAGGCACACATAAATTCAGAAACAAATATCCACATCCTTTTTGAGATCATGGACTTAATGTAAAAGCTAAAAATGTTCATGAGACAGAAAAGACACAAGATTCTGTCTATATGTTTCACTTTGGTCTACCACTATAGAGTCCCATGCGTGTTTTCCGGTTTCTAGCTTTAATTTCATTCTCTTAGGAAATATCATATCCACCCACCACTAAACTTCCATTATTAAATCTTTTGACTATGTATCCATACACCCTTTCTATATATAGCCAGTCATAAAAAGCAATGTTTTGCCATGTTTACCAAGTTATTTGTCTAATCAAGTCGAGTTTTCAACCAGCCATCATTCAATAACTCATCTCTTAACCATCACGGCTCAATTCGAGTTTGACTCAGAACTTAAACTTCCAGCATAATATCTAAATACGAATTTTGATATTCATGAAAACGTACCAAGTATATCTTAGGTCATAAGATTACGACACTTTCTTTACTGGACAAAAGTGGCAATGTCGTATTAAAAATCCTTACATACGTATCTGGGATAAAGGGTGTTGAGTGGAGGGTTTCAATGGAGATTTGAAATGAAGCATCAATCAGACAACTCAAAAATGACATCCATAAACAGATGGATGAAAACGACTTGCTTATGTCGTTTACGAAAGGTGAAGTAGCACGAAGATAAGATAGTTACAGTGGTCTCCGCAAGGAAGACATGAAAACAAAAGACAAAGAAAGAAATAAAGAAATTGTTGCATAGATACACAAATGGCAATAGTTGTTTCACTGATTTGATGAATACTGTTGAGAATTTCATAATCGAAATTATGATCAACGGGTATCATCGTTCAAACGGTCGAGTGATATGGATAGATGCAGAGAGAGATGTACCTGGATGAAATGCAATTGGATGATAAGATAGGACGAAGATCCGTGGGAGATGGCCCCAAAGGTCCCCCCAACAGCCAGCCATGGAGCGTGGTGAAGATCTAGGGTTTATCAAATCAAGAGTTGTAAGGTAAAAACGAAGTGCCTGGTTTCATACTCCCCTCGGTTTAACTTTAACTGACCTTTCTGCTATATAATCTATATCTATATCTATAGTATATTATAAAAATGACATAAAAAAACTCTTAATTACAATATTTTAAGCACAAGGTACAACTAATTAAAGTCAATTACTTAATTTACAATTTCTTAATGCTTTGGTACAACTTTTCCAAGCACAATATCTCACATAATCATCTATTTGTGGAATGGATACTCATTTATTAACATAAATATTTGTTTTTTTGTGAAGGATTTTATAAAATAGATTTTATATTAGCATAATCTATTTTAAATGTAGATTTTACATTTAAATCTATATTAATGAGATGTAATATAAAATCTTTTTTCTTCCGTATTTTTTTATATTACATCTCATAATGATTTTTCCATATTTTATTTTATAAAATATTCCATATTTTATTTTATAAAATCTTTTTACATAATGAGATGTAATATAAACTCTTTTTTCTTCCATATTTTTTTTGCTAATATAAAATCTATTTTATTTTATAAAATCTACACGTATTTTATATTAGCATAATATAAAATCTACACGTATTTTTTTTGCTAATATAAAATCTACACATATTTTTTTTTCACGAGCATTAAAAGAAGAAAAAAGAAGGTTGATATGAATTAAAAATAAAAAAATAACGAGATACACTAATAAATTATCGTATTCTTTAAAATAAAAATATTTCGCAATACTTTCCAAATTAACCAAGTGTAAAGAAAATAAAATAGAAACGATGTAGATATAAAAATATTATTCCATATTTTTAATATATTTATATTTAAATGTAAAATCGAAAATGAAAATAAAAAAATTTAAAATATTCTCTACTTTCACTATAAATATATATAGCTTCTCTATGTATCATCCGAGTACAAGAAGAAGACGAACGATCGGGTGTCAATGGTGGAACCTGCAACTGAACAAAAAGTATTCAATTATATTTTTGTTTCTTTGAAAAACTACTTTTTTATATTTTATTTTATTTACTGAAGATTTGTTTATATTTTTCAAAACCCACAATCATATTTTTCGAAGTAGGGGAATAAGATATATATACATATCTTTATTTTTATCTACTAATATTATGAGGTCTTTAAGTCAATAGTCAGATAAATTTTCAAGTGATACTGAGTGAATTTGAACTATACTTGAGTTGCCGGTTACAAAAGATAGAAATCATTTATTTTCTTTGTCATATTTGATGTGGATTGAATGTTGTTAATTAATCTACAGATTTATACGTTCAAAGTGATTGTCAAGTGATTGTCAAGTGTTGTCGTATGAGTTTAAATAATATAATACAAAACTATTACCAATATTATTGCACAAATTCATAACAACAAACGATTAAGAATATATGCAAGTTAACCACTTATGAAAATACATTCGTTTTTCACATTGTATTTCATTAACCGTTAACAGAGAAATTACGTTTCATTTTAACTCGGTTCAATATTCCAACAAAAAATTTATCCTCCCGTGTAATGCACGGACCCAACATTAGTTTTTATTTTCAACAAAAAAAAACTACTATTTTATTTGAATGATTATTGTTGTTCTCTATTTCAGATATAAAAGAAAGGAAAAGAAAATAATTTTTTTATTTGTGTTCTCGAAACGGAAGGAAAAAAAATGAAAGAAAATAGTTTTTCATGTTCTTGAAGAGAAGATAAATGAAAGAAAATATGTCATTTTTACAAATATATCTTTATTAAAAATATATTCTTCATAATAAAAGATTGGATAGTTTTATAATTTCAGTAATTTTTTTAAATGATTTTAATTTCTTTCCTTTCTTTTCCTCCCACATTTGGGAGGAAAGTTTTGGGAGAAACTTACCATTATTTTCCTTCGTTTTTCTTTCTTTTCTCTCCTAAAAAGGTTTCGAGAACACGAGTTTTTTTTTACTTTCCTCTCATTTCTCTCTCTTTCCTTTCCTTTCCTTTCTTTCGTAGAAAGAGTTTCGAGAACACAGCATAAGGGTTTAAATATTTTTAAATTAAATAAAGGGTTACAGGTATATAAATAATGATATATTTTTATAATTTTTTTTATTACTGTTTATTTTTTAAATAAATAAAGAGTTCTTCTGTTGCTAAGATTTTAATTTTGATCAACTTTCTTTAGCAGTCTTTTTTTTCATGATAATCTTCTCCATAGGTGTGTCGGAAAAAGAAGGGAAGGAGATGTGTTATAGGAGATGATCGGAATAAAAGGTCGCTAGAGAAAGTTGACCAGAATTGAAATTGTATGAGTAGAGTTTTAGGGGGAAATAAGAACTGAAGAAGTGCGTACGGGAGGGTGCGTGAGATGGGTTTTAATTTTTCTAGTTAATGTTTTACTTTGAATAATATTATTCCCATCTATACATATAATAAATAAGTAATTAGAAGGACACGTGTAGCCTTCTGGTGAGCCAATTTTTTCATTTTCTCGCCTAAACATGTATCTGGACAAATTTTACATTATAAGTTCATTTAGCACATTTACATAATTACATTAATTTCTTCTTAAATCTTTCCTTAATTCAATTTTTTAAATTTATACTTTACATTTACAATCTTTATAATTAGGTATGTAGTTTACTTTTAATCCATTACCTTTTTATTTTTCATTTTAGACTTTTATCATATAAACATAAATAATGTATATGAACTAAAATGTATTAAAAAAACATTTTTATTTTTTACAAATTAAAATCATTGTAATCGTTTCGTCAATACCTTCGAAATGAGTCCAATATTAAATATTTTTTGATTTAATTATATTATTAAATATCATAAATATATACGAATTAATGTGTCATTATTAGTATAAAATTTGATAGTATAAAATTTGATACAAATAATCACTAAATTGTCTTAATTTTCTTTTGGCTATTTCATATCAATTTTTACTTTTCAAAAGTTTTTTATAAAACCTCATCCTTTTTAAATTTTTATACAAGAATTTTGATTTTTATCATGAAGTTTTATAAAATAACATTTTTAATTTTTAATTTTATTTTATTGACATTATGATATTTTAATTTTAAAAATATTAATTATAGATGATAAAAGTATAATTAACAATAGAACAAAAAATGTTGTATATAAATAAGTATTTGGTAATTTATGATACGTGATTCTTATTTTATTAATATTTTAAATATGCCATTTTTCATAATTTCATTTACGTTCTATTATAAATTTTGTTTTATAAATTCTTAATATTTATTCATATTTTTTATTATTTTCTTGCAAATATCCTTTGTGAAAACTGACTAAAATAAGAATATTTTGTAACCAGTTGTAAAAAAAAACTTTGAGGGAAAAAAACTTGGAAAAATAGCATCGTACTTTCGATGATCATTCATCTCTGTAAGATAAATTTTTTTGACACGATTTAATTTTTTTAAATTGCCCCATGTAATACACGGGGTGAATCTAGTCTTTTAATAAAACAAGACGTGTGAAATATTTGACTATTTGTTATGGAATGTATTATACTTTTTTAAGGGAAAATTAAAAATATATTAAATGACCTTGATTTGACAGATATTTTCATGGAGCTAGTTTTTGGGACGAAAAGAAATAAAATAAAAATATAATGACTAAAAAAATCAGAGATAAAAATAGTTATAAATAACAAATCATAAAGATGAAGTATGGGATTGTGTACCCAAACGCTTACACGGTAAGCGCTTAACGGCGAGATTCAACACTACTTACTTTACCGGGTAAAATTGTACTCCATCAAAACTCTATCGTATGCAGCAATTTACCGGGTAAGAATCGTCACACTCACTTCCCGGGTAAAACTCTTCATCCTTATAATCACTCTTATTAGGTAAAATTTTCAGCCCTTACCATATTCAAGGTTCTAAAAAAAACGCGTCTTGGCGCCGCAATGGCGCGAGGCGTGGCCTTGCCGCCACGTTTTACCCCTTGGCGTCGAGCTCGTTATGACATTACAAATTCTCGACGTCAAGCTCGTTATGGCGTTACAAATTTGTGTACTTTCGATTCTTCGAATTTGTGTACTTCGAAATTCGATTGGAATTTACCCATTTGTATCGATTATAATTTAGAAATTCTTTTGTTTTATCGTTTTATATGAATTTAAATTGTTAATAACTTGTTCATTATTGTTCAAGACACTGGTAAAAACACATACATATATATACATATAAATTAGAGTAAATTACACCGGTGGTCCCTGTGGTTTGTTTAAATTTTAGATTTGGTCCCTAAAGTAAACTAACTATGGTGGTAGTCCGTAACTTTTTAATTAACTTTCACTCATAGTCCTTCTATAGTTAACGACGTTAATATCATCCAACCCTTTGTTTAAATCAAGGGTCAAATCAGTCATTTAATTAAAAATAATAATTAACCTATTAATCAATCGACATCTTCAAGATATCAACCCATAATTCACGTTTCACCTATCAATTTCATTCGTCCCTCTCCTCATTCACCACCGGAAAAGGAAATTCTTGCTCCGACCACCGTGATAGCGATGTAAATTATGTGACTGGGGATGACCCGGGGTTGAGGATGACCCGGGGTTGGGGAGGACCCAGGCCATGACCCCGGGAGACGGGGGAGCTCGGGGGAGTTCTAGTATCAGGGAGTCGGGGGATGCCTAGAGTGAGTAGAGGGGGAACCGGGAGGCGGCGACCCGGGCGAGGCCGGGAGTCGGCAGCCCGGGTGAGTGAGGGTGTCGAGCCGGGAGACGGCAACCCGGGCAGGACCGGGAGTCGGCAGCACGGGGGTGGTGGAGCGGGCTTTTAACTGTTAGATTCGAGAGAGAGTTTTGTGGCCCTTATTTCCTCTATCTGTTATTGCCTTGGTAGGATCTTTTATAGAGGAATTTAACATGTAAAGTTTCGCGTGATCCAGGTGAGTTTTCTAACTAAATGCTTTTGATTGTTAAAGTGGTTAAAGCATGTGGTAGTTTATTTTAAAGCTTTTAATTATTATGTCATGTTTATACATGTGAGATTTATTATAAACGTGATCTATACAGTTGTGTTGGTTAAATGTATGCATACATTAATGTGAGCATGTATGACCAAAGTCGTGGGTGTCCCATTTATGCCATTAGGGGGGTGTCTCAGTTAAGGTAGTATGAGTCAGACACGCTGTCACTTTCGAGTGACGGTAGTGTGTGCCAGTAGCGTGGTGGTGAGTACGGTGTTGTTTATGTAACTGAATTGGTTTATGTTATTATAAATATTTTCTTTACTTCCGTTGTTTAAAACGTTGCTAGAGGGGACTCACTAGACCTTCGGTCTAACCCTCGTTTTTTTCAAAACTAAAAACCTTTTCAGGCAGACGTGAGGTAGGAGGTGCAGCTAAAGGGAAAGAAGAGGTGTGAACTATGGCCGAATTTAGAAGACTCGTATTTCTTTACCTTGTAATCTCAATTGTGTAATAGATTGTCTTCCCACAAACCTTGAATTTTAGATTGTGGTTTGGGCCGTTTGGCGTTGTTAATTATTAAAGTTAGTTTTGTTTTTTGTCGTAAGTTTGGGTTGTTTACAGCGGCGGAGGTGGGGAGGCGGTGGCGGCGGAAGGGGAGTAGAGGAGGTGTTGGTGGTGGATGTTGTCCATGTTTCAGAAGTTGGACTCGTCGATGGTGGAGGTGGAGGTGGCTGTGGCGTAGGTGTTGGTGGCAAGTGGTGTTGTTGGAGGGTGGACTCAGCGGTGGCGAACTGGAGAAGGGTGGCGCCGGTGTTCTTTAAAGATCGTAAATACATAGCTTTACATCTTGAAACCATCTTTTCATTTTTTGTAATTTGTTTGCCTTCACAAATGAAAGCATGAAAATGGATATTAAAAGGGTGCTAAATGATAGTGGATGAGTTGGAATCCATGTAGCCTTCTAAAGTCTACATCATGTAACACTCTGAATTTCAGCTTAAGGAGAAAACAGTAGGAAAACAGTTGTAACACCCCGATTTTTCGATAGGTATCATTTCAAGTTTATACCGAAACCGATATAATAAGGAAAAATAAGATATTTGATTTTGGGCTTGAATCCTTGACCTTATAGTCTTGATGGATGAAGGATTCAATTACGAGTCCAACGGTTCTTTCCGGAGCGAAAACGGAGCTATAACGAAGAAGTTATGACCAAAACGGTATTTAACCAAATAAGAAGAAGAAGCAAGATGTTGGGTTGGGGTGCGCCCTCCTTCACGAAAAGCGCACGGGTCGTGCGTGAGGGGCAGAAGCCCAGATTCAGGGTTAAATGAGTTTTTCCCCAAATCTCATTCATTTCTCATCCTCTTCATTTCAAGCATTCTCTCCCAAACCCTCCCTCTTCACCTACTTCTTCTAAGGTTCTTTCAACCACCAAATCATCACCATTTATTGCTAGAGTTAAGAGCATCATCTAAGGTTTCGGTTTGGAAGATTCACCACCATCTCCATCTTCATCTTCTTCAAGTATCCAAAAGCTTGATTTTGGGGTTTTCGTCTCCTACCTTATATTTTCTAGATTTTGGGTTGATAAGAGTACTAAATCATCATTGAAGGTTCTTGTAACACCCTCAAATTTGGAAAGAGCGACTAATTAAAAACTTTCAACAATACCTTAAAGGATAATAAATCTCTTACTACCAGTCCATAATTGGAATACATTTCTAGGTTGAACCATCAACCTTATAATTAAAGTCTTACAATAAGACTAACTAAAGTCGAGTGTTACTATAACCCAATACCAAATCGCTATCTCCAATAATAATGCGGAAGACTTCATCAAGCTACATCACTTCATCGAGCACACAACTAGCACTCATCACTCCACGGTGTCGCTAGAACTAATCCCGAGATGAAACCTGATGCACATGCCGACAAATAAAAAGGTTAGGCTAACGCCTAGTGAGTTCAAGAGTTTTATATCATGATTATAGAGGAAAACGTAAAATGGAAACATTGTAACTTATAATCATGATCCTTTAAAATAATTTACTTTGAAATAAGAGAACCACTCATTTCCCAACAATATGCATTTTAAAGACAATACTCCCAGACACCCCTTCTTTATAGAATGATGCAACGCATAACTCACCCAAACGGGATCATAGTTTGACGCTCAGTTTGTGGAAAGGTGAATAATACTTCATATCCCAAAATACCCAACACACGGGCGTGACGTGATACTCGACCCTTGAATAAAGGAAAACAATTCGTAAATATATGGTACGTCATTGAAAACATGTAACTCGAATTGATACTCCCACGACCATAAAATAGAATGAAATCCAATTATTAAAGTGTGGACAATTAAATACCCAAAATGCAACTGGCCGACAACGGGGGGTACCCGTATCCGTTGAGAGCGGAGGAACACAAAAGTATGCCACTCAACAACGTTGATCGCATGACACTTCACGACCCGCAACCCAAGTGCCCCTACGACCTCTTGACAAGTTCACCATGAGAGGTAGTTGACCTTGGTGGCCGTTACAAAGAACTCCACCCCAAAAGGCCCCGGGGACTACAACAAAGGAAAATCCCCAATAATGAAATGACGGGGGGTCACAGTACTCACCGCCCAGGCAGCACTATCCAGACTCAACTCTCCTAGTCCCTCCTTGTCAAGTTTTGGTCATAAAACATGAGCCCCGGAGTCCAACCTCGTACCACCCAATTGACCATCAAATAAGACTGAGTTACGTGCCTATGGATCCAATGCAACATAGTCTAAAAATACACGACTACTCATGAATGACTACAACACTCGAGCCTGTACTTATAATGAATTTGCAATAATATGCAATGAGATGTAAACCATATTTTTGGACTCTTAATCGAGCCACTAAAACCTGACAAGTGTCCTCAATACTCATTTATGCCAGTCCCGAGTTAAAATGCTCAAAAGCCTTTTTGACCAACAATTAACATCCTCCAAATAATGAAATGCCTTTAAACAACGTTTATGAAGAATCATACCCTAAAGACGTGGTTAACCCAAAACTCAACACGTATTGGGACCAAAGATTTTCCAACGGTTTTATGAATGCAAATATACCCAAAATGCATATAACGAAAAATAGACTTTGTTGGTACAAAAATCATCAAATATGCATAACCCATGAAACGGACTCTATTTGTGCAAAATTGCTAAGAACCCAAATATGAGCATTTTATGAGGTTAACACAACCCAAGCTTACCAAATATGAAAACTTATCAAAATACTCACACTTTGACAAATACCAAGTAAAACACCTTTTTACTTCAAAATACACGTTTTGGCATGTACACCATTTTAACAAATCAACTTGAACTCACCTTGCTAGATTTAGGCTAAATCTAGATTTTTCCCCAACTAGAGCTCCTTTGAAGAACACTTGGATTCTCAAGACAAAACTTCCAAAAACCTAAATCCATACATATTCAACCATAAATAAATATAATCAACCACAAAGAGTCGTTTCCCAAACCATATACATGAATACCTCAACTAATACCAAAACCCTAACTTCCATAACCAAAGAGAATAGAAGATTACCTTAACCCAAGCTTGAATTCACCAACCAAAACACTTCTAGTTCACCAAAATGATTACAAACCTTCAATCTATGAAAGGGAGAACAAAGGGTGGATGAAACCCTAGAAAACTTTGGGAAAGAAGATGAATAGTGAGGGATGAGAAGCTTACCACCACAAAATACTATAGTATACTTCAATAAACTTCCAATCTCTTGCTTGATCCTTGAAAAGCTCTCAAAAACGAAATCGTAGCTACTTGAATCACCCAAATCGGAGTTGAAATGAGAGAGTTATGGCCAAATGAAGAAAAAACACATTTTTACGCACTGGAGGGTTTTCGCGACAGTGACTTGCGACAGTGCCCTGTCACAATCACGAGGCAGGGTCGCGCGAAATGTACCGAAAGTCCTAAACACTGTTTCGGTCGTAACTTCTTCGTTATAGCTCCGTTTTCTCTCCGGAAAGAACCGTTAGACTCGTAATTGAATCCTTCATCCATCTAAACTATAAAATCAAGGATTCAAGCCCAAAATAAAATATTTTATTTTTCCTTAATATATCGGTTTCGGTATTAACTTGAAATGATACCTTTCGAAGAATCGGGGTGTTACAGTTCTTCCAAGTGATTTCATTGAAGCATCCTTCAAGATCTTCATCTTCTCCAAGTTTCATCTTCTCAAATCTAGGGTTCTCTATTTTCTAGGTTTTTGGTTCAAAACCTAGATTGTGAGTTTACTAACCCTTTTGTAAAAACTAGATACACAACATTTACTTTACTTGTTATCATTATTGTTATTACTCAAGTGTTCCTATTTAATGTACAAGTATTTGGGGATTTCTATGGAAATATGTATGTGAGTAACCTACTATGAGTCACTTATGCATATCTTGGTATTATGATGATTCCTACTTGGAATGCCTTTTGGCGACCTTATATTCTCACGAAGTATTTGGATGATTACTATGTCATATGATGGATTTACATGCTTGGGATGGTAATGTTGTGTTCATGGTTGATATCCGAATATGTTGGGTTAAAACACATCTTGAGACCTCCTATTTGCATAATGTGGACGAACCAAGTCAGTGATTCACTATAGGGATGTAGGTGGGTGACATTTGGGGAATTTCCTGAGTGGTAGTCCCCTATGCGCCTAGACCTCCGCCGTCGGGGAATTTCCTAAGCGGTAGTCCTCGATGCATGTCGGGCCTTTGGGTTGCCTTTGTTATTTGGCTTCAAGGTGAATCGCCTCTTTGGGTGAACCTGATCGGAGATATGGGTCGCTCCCGTTGACTCCACATCTACGTGATTAATTGGTTAACTGCTGATAAGAACTGTAACTGTTTCTAGTATGCTTTTACTTGTTCAACTCATTAGGCTTTTGGCCTAACACTTGTTTGGTGTCGATGCGTATCTCAGGTATTAGCGGCGCTGCTCCTAGGCAAGCTTAGATGCTTTGGGCGAGAGCTTGGGGATACGGCTCTTGGACTATTTTTGAGAAGCCTTAGGTTTATAGATGGCACCCCTTTTGTAATCTCTTTTCTAGATGTAGAAATTAGATTAGTTGGTTGTTATTTATCTATCCGTTAAATTACAATTGTGATTAAACAGGTTTATTCGTATATTTCCCCTTTTTTGGGAGGCTCTTGCTATGACAATTTTATACCACTTCTCCTCTTTTGGAAAGTTTTTGTTATCCCTATTTTAGGGTGTTACAACAGTGCCCCGCGCGGGTTAGGTCGCGCCGTGAGCCGCGTGGAGCACTGTCCGTGGAATCATCCAGTGGGTGGCTCTAATGACCACGCGGGTCATCTTTCCGGCAGATTTTATTATCTTAGATTTTGAGGCTGATAAGGATACTCTCATCCTTTTGGGAAGACCCTTTCTAGCCACCGGAAGAACTTTGATAGACGTCCAAAAGGGAGAGTTGACCATGAGACTCCAGGACCAAAAAGTCACATTTAATGTTTTCAATTCCTTAAAATACCCTGATGATGTAGAGGATTGTTCAACATTGAGTGTGATTAAATCAATGTGTCATGAGGAGGGAGTGAGAAAATTCTGTGAGTTGGAGGAAGAGAATGATGAAAGCTTGACCATAGAAGAAGAAATTAATGTTGAGGAGTTTGCCTTAAGAAAAGAGGAAGTTGTCCCTGTGAATGTTGTAGCAATTGAACCATTGGAAAATAATGAGCAAAATCCTTTCAGACCATCTATTGTTTCACCACCTGACTCGGAGTTAAAACAACTCCCATCTCATCTTAAAAATGCTTTTCTAGGAGAAGAAGACAAATTGCCTGTCATAATCTCATCTACCCTAGATCTGCATCAAGAAAAGAAATTGGTGGACACATTGAAATGGCATACAAAACCCTTAGGACAGACCATCGCTGACCAATTTGTGATGACTATGACACAAGACTTGTTTGCACAAAACAACAGGTACATGAATGGGTTGATTGATCAAAGAAGGTAGTTCATGGACAAAGTAAAGATGAGGAAGGCGGAGTTGGTGGACAAAGGGCAAAAGAAAGTCAGAACAGAAGTAAAAGAACTCAAAGCTGATTTGGAAGCTAACACACGAAGCAAGGTGCGGATTCTGGGAGGGAAACTGAAGAAGCTGAAGGAGGAAAACTCGAGGTTGGCTGAGGAGAACGCCCGATTGAGGGAAAAATACCGCAAGATCAAGGCTGGTGATGCAGTTGCGAATGCTGCAGCATCTGATGGCAGTTCTGAGGAAGCAGAGCCTACTCCTTCGGAGTAGGGCAGGTTTCTTCTACTACTTTGAGCCTTATATTTTTTTATTTTATCGAGTTTAGGGATAGTTTTTATAACTTTTAGGTTTATTTTTATTCAAGATTGCATGTGTTAGAATGTTTTCAATTTTTGTGTCCATAGCCCAAATAATTCCTTGGTTTAATCATAGACTCACCTGGTAGTTGTTCTTGCTAGAACTAGCTGCATATTTTTGGGACAAATATGATCACACTTCACCACAGATTTTAAGGAATGAGATAGGCCATCACTTCCATTCTCATTTGTTGCCACTTGACACATACATACACTACATCCTTAGAAACACATCCAATGAGGACATTGGACATTCCAAGTTTGGGGATGTGAGGGTTACCCCTCCTTTACAAAAAGAAGAAACAAAAAGATCAAAACAAAAGAGCAAAGCTCTAATATGATACTTTGTTGAGAATGTGTCAAGATGCACCAAAAATGTCCCATAGGGGCAAGGTGCACACTTTCAATTAAAAGAGCACAAAAGTGCCAAAATTTTTGAACAAAGTTCAAAATGACAGCTATGTTGAGAGGAAAAGGCAAAGTGAGGAAAAGATGTGCCAAAAAGAGTGAACCCAAATGTTAAAGTCCTATTGACCTTAGAAGTGGTACGTGTTTGAGCAAACAAAGATAATGTGTAGCTAGCTTATGGTTCATACACTTCTAGAATATGAGTTTGTCACTAAAGATTTATAAAAGGCTATGGATTAGATTTGTTGGTTGATTCTTCGTGTGTGTGCACTTAATGCCACAATCTTGAAAATTTTCAAAATTGAGTCGTTTTAGTTATTTCTTTTAGTTGCTTGGGGACAAGCAACATTTTAAGTTTGGGGATGTGATATGCATTGAGAATTTCTCAATGCATTTTCACTATTTTTCTCTCTTTTAGGATAGTTGTTTTATTTTCAAATCCCTAATTTGAGTCTTTTTTTATATGTTATTTTACATATTTCTTTATGAGGCTTAATGTGGTAGTGAAACTTATCTTTAGCTTAAATAATAGCTTATTTGGTGTTTAATTATTGCAGCAGTTAGTCACAGCATTCCCGCAGCATTGGATGGCAGCAAGCTTTTGGATGGGCTTCATGGATCCAGCTGTCATGGTTATTGGGCCAGACTTTTGTTGAAGATGTGGGCTGCTGATTTTTGTAGTAATCATCAGATTTGCTTTTTATTTTTGGGGAAATGTCAAAAACACTTTATGGATTATAACTTTGTCTTTTGTGTAATCTTGGGCCCCAAGTTAGTCTTTGCCCAATGGTTATTACCCAATTTCTTTTGTATAAATATGTGGGTTTAGGTGTTTGTTTAGTATGCAAGCAAGTAATCTTAAGTAGTGTTTAATCTCTCAAGCTTTAGGTTAGCAAGTACTTTTAATTTCCAAGGAGTTGTTGGAGCTTTTGGATTTCAAGATCCAATCGGTTTCATAAACTGATTGTTACATTTTCGTAATCATTTTAATATAAGTCTCGCATTTACTTTATTTCTCGCTTTCTTGTATTTATTTATTTACGCTTATCGCATTTACTTTCCGTAATTTATTATCGTTATTTACTTTACGCACTTTAATTTATGTCTTTAATTTCCGCTCTTTACATTTCTTGCAATTTAATTTTCGTCATGAGTAGCTAATTTCATTAGCTTGGGTGTGAGGCAAATGGTGAGTTTTTAAACCAAAAGAAAGTGGACGTCGTTTCTCAATAACGATGTTCCACCATTTCATTTTAAGTTTTATAAATCCAAACGCACTTCTTGACGAATTGATCACTTTGAAAGTGGTAAAGTGTAGTGGACTCAAAGATGGGTGTAACACCCCGATTCTTGAAAGATATCATTTCAAGTTAATATAGAAACCGGTATATTAAGGAAAAATAAGATAAAATATTTTGGACTTGAATTCTGGATTTTATAGTCTAGATGGATGAAGGATTCAATTACGAGTCCAACGGTTCTTTCCGGAGCGAAAACGGAGCTATAACGAAGAAGTTACGGCCAAAACAGTGATCGGGGAAGTTTTCAGCTCGGGGTACATTTTCCGCGGAAGTGCCCCGTGAGAGTGACACCTTGTCACTATCGCTGTCACTCTCGCCAACAGCGTTTGGACGATTAAAATCGCGATTTTCAGCCCCAAACTTCATTTCTTCATATCTTTCTCATCCTAGCTCCGATTTGGTTGATTCAAGTTGCTACGGTTTCGTTTTTTTGGGAGGTTTTCAAGTATCTAGCAAGATATTGGAGGTATATTGGAGTATACAAGAGCATTTTGTGGTGGTAAGCTCCGCATCTCTCTCATTTCATCTTCTTCACCAAGTTTTCTAGGGTTTCATCCACCCTTTGTGCTTCCTTTCATAGATTGGAGATCTGTGACCATTTTGGTGAACTAGAAGTGTTTTGGTTTTTGGATTCAAGCTTGGGTTAAGGTAATCTTATATTCTCTTCGGTTATGGAAGTTAGGGTTTCGGTATTAGTTGAGGTATTCATGAACATGGTTTAGGAAACGATTCTTTGTGGTTGATTATGTTTATGTATGGTTGAATATGTATGGATTTAGGTTTTGAAAGTTTTGTCTTGAGGATCCAAGTGTTCTTCAAAGGAGCTCTAGTTGGGGGGAAATCTAGATTTAGCCTAAATCTAGCAAGGTTAGTTCAAGTTGATTTGTGAAAACGTTGTACATGCCAAAATGTTTATGTTAAAAGTGTTTATGTGTTCTACATGAAATTATCAAATGTTAGGTTAGTTGCTAATCTTTGATTATTGGAAGTATTTAACTTTATAACTTTGTATAATACCCACAATTGGGATGTTTGAGCATTTTGATAAATGTGTTACAAATGAATGTGTTTTGAGGTTTTATTTCATAAATAGATCTTTGGTCACAGAAATACACTTTTAAATGTTTGTCGAGTCTCATGCATCATTCATGGAATGGATTGTTTTATAAAGTATTACTTTCACTTTTAGGTGAGGCATTTGAAAGAGCGTGTATAGTTTCATTTCATTATTTTCATTCTTATCAGCAGTTAAATTTGGAAAATGCATATTATGTGTTATGGGGCATTTGGAAAATATAAAAGTATAAGTTTATTTGGAAAATGGGTACCTCAACTAACGTCGAGTTTTGAACTAATCTTACTTTTAGTCGTAGTGTTTGCATATCCGTTGGTCGAGTGCGTTTTATCGTATTTTTATTTGATTTGGGGTCTTTGGACAATTGTCCAGTTTTGGTAGCTCGACTTCGAGCCTTGTTGGGCCGTATGCGTATTATTTGGCTCATTTGATGCATTTGGGAGTCATAACCCCGTATTTGGTTTATTATTGTTCCGGCGTTGGGACGATTAGTTTTCCACGTCGAGGCACGTTCGGCATCGGATTGGGTTATAAGTCCTTCGTGCTGCACGTTTAGGCTTCAGATTGGGTTATAAGTCCTACGTGCTCAAGTATTGCGATATTAGATGAGGGACTCGACATAGGAACCCGACGGGGTTGAACTCGAGTTTTCGTGGGTGTACGTTTAAAGCTGCTGAGCCTGACATCTCTTGCGTGTACTTTTGTTTATATGACTAGTCATAACAACATAAAATGGGCTTACTTCGTGGACCGTCACATTTTATGGAATCGGGAATCCCCCGTCACCGAAAGGTGTTGTTTTTGGGTATTGAGATTTATTATCCAAGTTTTCAGTGACGTTTTGTATATTTGGGTTTTACCCTTGATTTATGGGTTGAGTATTATGCCCCACCCGTGTTTTGGGTGTTTTGAAATATAAGGTTTAACCGTACCTTCTTAAATGGAGAGTTCAATTTATATTTACACTTTGAGTGAGTTTTGGGTTAAAGCTAATTTATGAAGGGGCGGTTTACATTGGTATCATCATTTTGTAATAGTTTGATTTGGAAAATGTCCAAATTGGTGTTCTCCGTCTAAAACGCATATTATTGGAAAACGAGTCGTTTGCATATTCAAAGCATACCTTTTGAAAGATTATGATTTAAACTGCATTATCTATTTTCACAGACATCTTTATATATGTTGAAAACTCTTGAGCTCACTAGGCGTTAAGCCTAACCTTTTTATTTTTCGGTATGTGCATCAGGTTCCAGTTGGGTTTTGGTTCTAGCAGCCATGAAGAGTTGAGTCTTAGCTTTGTGCAAATGTAAGTAGTTGGTAAAGTCTTCCGCAATTTTGGAGATTGTGACTATTATGGGGTTTTAGTAGCACCCGTTCTTATCATAGGCTTTTGTATAGAATGAATGTTTGTATTGAGATTAAATCTTAATTTGTGGTTGTAGATAATTCCTTTATTGATGTATTTAGAAAATTTTAAATAAGTTACTATTTCCAGATTTGAGGGTGTTACAATGGGCCACATTAATACACGTCAATTCGAATGACATATGAAGTATACTTGGAAAAGTTGCTTACCAAGAAATTTGGCAACTATGTTTTTCTAATCGATATATTCTCGACGGGTTGATCATGAGTCAAAGTGTTAAAGTGTAGTGGACTTAGAGATAAGCCACTTGGAACACGTCAACTTGGATGATATGGGAATTAACTCGAGATAGTGATTTTTAATAAACTTGTTTATTTATCCATATACTTTGAGAGCACCGTTCGACACTATCACTGGTTCTGATATTGCACAGAGATGTGCCTGGTATAAGCTAAATCCAAGTGTTACGGCTGAATCCGAGAGGATCGTTCTTAAAGTAGGTGGTGGAACTAGTTGCTGAGAGACACAATGTTGTAGCATCCCTACAGCATTGGTCCACAGAAACTTGCATTTGATACTCACCACAAGTCTTACACCCTTGCTATCTTTATTCCCTGTTATCTTAATTTAACTGTCAACCAAACCAAACAAAGTCTTCAAATTCGCCATCTGAAATCATTTCTTTTATTACACTTTTATTGCACTTTTACAACAATCTCTGTGGGACGATATTCGGTATTTTACCATTTTATTACTTGAAGGACGATATTGGGTCTCATTGTATACTTGCCTTGAGATTCAATTATCACATGTCTTAGTGGTGTGCAAACATCTGCATCAGTATGTCATGTTCTTGTACAACTCACTAGACCCGTTGGCCTAACACTTGTTGGTTTGATATGTATCTCAGGTTCGAGCGTCGCGAACACCGAGAAGGTTTAGCCGGCCTCTAAATGTGAGTTTGGGAGCATTTTTGGGATGCCATTGTAGAAGACATTCATTTTTGGATGTAGATGACAACTGACTGTAATCTTATTTCTAGTTAGATGTTAGATTAGGAAGTTGTCATTTACCATTGCTTATTATTACAAACTTGTAATTAAACAGGCATTTATTGTTACTTTTGAGGCGAGCTCATGCCTTGGCATTGAAATGATTACCACATTTCCATTTTTTGGAAATTTTTGTTTGTCCCATTTTAGGGGTATTACAAGTTGTTATCACAGCTCTAGTTTAAGTGAACTAGGTGTTGACTTTAGTATACCTAGACTTAGACTGTTGTGCTTATATGATCACTGTCCACACGGGTAGAATATTCCTAGGTGGGGAGAGTATTAGGATTACAGAATTGTATTGATTAAGACTTATAATGACGACAACGAGGATTCTTATGTAAAATGCGTTCACAATCTCACTTGGCCAGTGTTGTTCTGAATTTATGATTACGTGAGCATACTTGAAATTGTTATTGTGATGGTTAATCGTTGTAGTAGTACGTATTGAACCGTTTATCTTTCAAAGGATTAACCGGTATGATCTTTATCATGTGTGACAGTTCACAATGGTAAACACCCGAAACATGCTCCAAAATCCGCGGGATGGTCACGTTGAAGTTGAGTCTACCGCCGATCAACATCCTTTGGTAACAGATACTGAAAGGCCACCCGTAACCGACGTCGTAGGTGGAGGATCGGAACAAGTACCAAGGGTGAATCGCGAGACCGGGCCACCGATTGTAGAAGAGGTGACCATGGAGACAAGGATCCAAGACAATGTGATGCAAGCCATGAATTCGGCCATGGCACAACAACAAGAATTTTTCTTGAAACTATTAGAGGACCGTGATGCCAGTCACCGAAGAACCGAGGCAATGGCGGAGAATGTTGTGAATGGGTCGGGTGGCGGACCGGTAGTCGTTGGAACGGAGAAACATGCAACTAGGACCGAGAATAAGAAGGATGAGGGTTGCTCCTTCAAAACTTTTCAATGATGTCGGGCTCCAGAATTCTCCGGGACGACCGACCCGCTGGTATGCATGAAATGGATCCAAGACGTGGAAATGGCGTTCGAGTCAATCGAATGTGCGGACTCTCAGCGAGTCAAATTTGCGTCCCAACTGCTAAGAGGGGATGCGTTGAGCTGGTGGAACGTTACCCGAAGGTCCCTTACGCCGGAGGTTTTGGCCAAGCTCACTTGACCAACCTTCAAGAATAAGTTAATGGAGAAATATTGCAATGACAGGGCACTCGACAAAATCGAAGACGATTTCCGGAATCTGAAGAAGGGCAACCTAACTATTGCCGACTACGCTAAGTAATTCATGGATAAACTTAGCCTAGTCGAGCATTTGGCGACCGATGAGGGTTCAAAGATAAAGGCTTTCTTGAAAGGCTTGCCGGCGAAAATGAAGGCGGGCGTGAGGAACGCTCAAAGGACTACCTTGCAAGAAGTGATCGAGGTTGCTCAACAAGTAGAGGATGATATACTACAAGAAAGGGAGGAGAAGAAACAAAAAGGTGAGAAGCGCAAATGGGAAGGGCCAACCGGGCCCGCACGACCTTCTAAACCCTTTAACGGGGGGAGGAACATTGATCAACGACGTGAGACAAGATGGTGCCCCAAGTGCAAGAGCAAGCACTTGGGGCCTTGCAATCCGAAACCGTTTTCTGGAACAATGAAATGTTTTAAGTGTGGGTGAAAGGACTACATGAGTCGGGATTGCCCCTCGCGGGGATTTTGTTATGAGTGCCAGGAACCGGGGAACATCAAGAGGGATTGCTCCAAATTAACCAAGGGTAATCAAGGGGTGTCCAGCGGGGCAATATTGAAGAAAGAAGTTCAACCGAAGGCGCCAAGTCGTGCCTTCCAGATGACGGTTGATGAAGCAAGGGAGACGGCGGACGTAGTGTCGGGTACGTTTCTAGTGAACTCTCTACCTACCCGTGTTTTGTTCGATTTTGATGCAAACCGATCTTTCGTATCTACCTCGTTTTGCAAGAATTTCATCACTCCTTGTAGTTTTTTGAATGATGCTCTAGTGGTAGAGGTAGCCAATGGGGAACATATGGTAGTTCGGGATTGTTATGTAGGGTGTACCTTAGAATTAGATGGAGAGTCCTTTGCTATAGATTTGTTAATGGCCAATATCGGAGGGATCGATGTGATCGTGGGGATGGATTGGCTAGCTAAGCATGATGTCGGTATATTTTGCTCTAAGAAATTAATTCGAGTACCCTTGCCTGGGGGTGGTGAGGTAATAATCTACGGGGAGAAGAACCGGAGGACAAACATGATTATCTCGTCACTCAAAGCACGCAAGAGCCTGGCCAAAGGGTGTGGTTCGTATTTAGCCTACGTAATCGACGCGAAGATTGAAAAGAAGAAATTGGAGGATGTGGACGTAGTGTGCGACTACACAGATGTCTTTCCGAAGGATCTACCCGGACTTCCACCGGAACGACAAATAGAGTTCTGCATCGACCTCACTTCGGGAGCCGCTCTAATTGCTCGTGCTCCCTATCGTCTAACGCCGACATAAATGTGAGAGATGATGACGCAACTTCAAGAACTCCTCGAGAAAGGATTTATACGACCGAGCTTGTCACCTTGGGGAGCTCCGGTGTTATTTGTGAAGAAGAAGGACGGGTCTATGCGAATGTGTATAGACTACCGTGAGCTCAACAAAGTCACCGTGAAGAATAAGTATCCACTTCCTCGGATCGATGACCTCTTCGATCAACTTCAAGGAGCGGGATGTTTCTCGAAAATAGATTTACGATCTGGTTATCATCCAGTGCGGGTGAAGGAGAGCGATATTCCAAAAACGGCATTTTGGACATGATACGACCACTATGAATTCCTAGTCATGCCTTTCGGGTTGACTAATGCCCCGACCGTCTTTATGGATTTGATGAACCGAGTATGCCGACCCTTATTGGACAAGTCGGTTATAGTCTTCATCACGATATCCTCATCTACTCTCGTGACGAGTTAGAGCATCGACGACATTTACGAGAGGTCTTGGAAATCCTTCGGAAGGAGAAGTTGTTTGCAAAGTTCTCAAAATGCGAGTGTTGGCTTCGAGAGGTTCAATTCTTGGGCCACGTAGTGTCCAAGGACGGAGTGAAAGTGAATCCGGCGAAGATAGAGGCGATGATGAATTGGGAGCCACCAACGAGTCCAACGGAGATCAGGAGTTTCTTGGGCTTGGTCGGTTACTACCGGTGGTTTATTCAAGATTTTTCAAAGATCGTCTCTCCACTCACATCGTTGACAAAGAAAAACGTTAAGTTTGCATGGACCGAGACACAAGAGAACGCTTTCCGAACTCTTCAAAAGAAGTTATGCGAAGCACCGATACTATCCTTACCCGAAGGATCCGAAGATTTCGTGGTGTATAGTGACTCCTCTAAGTTGGGGTTAGGATGCGTTCTGATGCAAAGGGGAAAGGTGATCGAGTATGCATCGCGACAACTCAAGGATCACGAGAAAAATTACTCTACGCATGACTTGGAGCTAGCGACGGTGGTATTTGCCTTGAAGTTATGGCGACATTACCTTTACGGGACAAAATGTACTTTATTCACCGACCATAAAAGTTTGAAGTACATTTTTGACCAAAAGGATCTCAACATGCGACAACGAAGGTGGTTAGAACTCTTGAAGGATTACGATTGTGAGTTGTTGTCAGGATCGAATTCTTAACAAGAATTAATACTCAGAAACTAATATCAAAGAAGTTGCGGAAAAACACTTTGATATTTAATAAAACAGTAATCAAACACAGTATATAATGATCAAACAGTAAACTTGTATTGAATGCTTAAAGCTACAAGATTACACACTCAACCTCAATATCGATGAACAAGCTCACCAATACGAATTCTACTTCTCTAGAATTAGGATCTATGCCTTGAGGTCGATTTTTCTCTTGAAAAAAAACAGTTATCTTAAAAATTACTTTTTCTCTATTCTAAACATTCTATACATATACTAATAGAAAGATAATTACAAAGAATAAACAAATCTTCAGTATATCTTCCATGTATATCTTCTAAGTATATCTTCAGTATATCCAGCTGTAGTACTTTCCATCCGGATCTCTTTAGCAGCACTAATAATGCTCAGCAGCATTAACTTCATCTAGCAGCATTAACTGCAAGCAGTATTAACTACTAGCAGTACTAACTAGCTAAACAGTACTAACTTTGACTAGCAGTATTAATTAACACTAGCAGTAGTAACACTCAGCAGTATTAATCTTCAACTTGTTCTGGCAGTAGTAACTACATTTGTACTAGCAGTAGTAACTACACTTAGTAAAATCTTCAGTTCCCAACAATCTCCCCCTAACTTGACTTTTAGAAGAGAAGTCAAGTTCTTCAGATATTCTTCCAGATGCTCTTTTTAATGCTCCCAAAACTTCCAAGATCACGCTGCTAAGTCTGGATTCAGTCCCAAACTCTGATTGATTATCCTCTGAATGAGATACTTGGCCATTTCTGAATTTGGTGCACAACCCAACTTCTTCTTTAGCATTGCATGAACCTTCAGTCTGGTGTGATTATATACTCTATCCACTAGGAAGTATTCTGTGTGATTTCTATCCAAAGTCACTGCATATACTCCACTAGTTTCATATAGAGTCCAACTTGTGACTTCTTTAAACACACTCTTGATGACCTGGTCCACTTCTTCAGGTTTGAACATCATGCATAGATACTCCATCACCAGTTTTGTAAGAGAAATTCCTGGAGTATTCAGATGGTCTGCATACAGCTTAATTCCTATGTCAAACATCTCTTCTATATCAGATCTAGAGCATGTTCTGACAATCTTGATCCAAGTATTGAATACTTCATACTTATCACCCTTCCTCTTGAGTCTGATGTAATCTTTTCCATCCATTGTCAGTACATCCCAGTGAATGATCTCTGGTGGCTTAACTCCAACAGGTTCTGCAGAAATTGGTTCAGGCACTTTGTCCATCACTACCATATATAAGCTTACATCATCTTTGATTGATGACCCTTGCTGGCTTGATGACTCAGGTGCCACTTCTTCTTCAGCAACATTTTGTTCTTCTTCTATTCTAGACTTCTTATCTTTCTTTCTTTTGGCCATCATCTTGGTTCTTTTCAAAGTCTTTTGAACCTGTACTAGAGTAGCTTCCTTCTTCTTTTCTTCCTTTTCCCTTTCCATTTCTTTGATAGGAGTTCCCTCTTCACTTTCAGGGAATGGTTGATTCATATCTATATCATTACTCTCCTTGGCCTTCTTTTCAAACTCTACTCTTTTCTTTTCATTGCTTTTCAGATTCCCCATTTCCTTTTCGTAGAGCTCTCTGATTTGATCAAAACTCATCTTCACAAACATTTCTTTCTTTACCCCAATTGCACTCCTCAAGAAAGTTATCATTTTGTTTCTTTCCTGAGTGGCAAGGTAAGTTTGTGAAGGTCTTCTTTTCTTTGCACTTGTATTAGCCATCATAGCCTTTCTCAGACTTATAGCCCTTTGTTTAGCCTTTTCAGTTTCAAGCCCCTTTTGATAGGCTTTATTTAGCTCAGTAGCTAAAGCCTTTGCCATTTCCCTGTCTTTTTCCACCTGAGCTCTTTCTTCTTTTTCCATCTCCTTCTGCATTTTCCTTGCTAAAGCTTCATCTGATTCAACCAACCTTTGCTTCTTGATTGGTTGATCAGATTCCACTAACTTTTCTTTTCCCTTATTCTTTGATTCTGCAGCTTTGTCTTTCTGTTCTGATTTTCTGTCTCTCCCTTCATTTATGACCACTCCCTTTGCTTTGGGAGTGTCATTCTTAGCTTTGATTAGCACTTCAGCTACTTCAATTTCTGTTGGTGTTAACTCTGTTACTGCTGCTTGTGAGGTTTCAGCAGCATTAACAGTTTCTGCTTCCTTCTCCCCCTCAACTTCAACTCTTTCTTTATCAATCTCCCCTTCCCTTGATGCTTCTTCCATGTTGATCTCCCCCTTTTTGGGAGCATCAGTCTCTGGTTTCCTCCTTCTGAGCACAAATTGTTTCTTCTTCTTTTGCAAAATCAGTTTCCTTACCATTTGCTTCAACTTGATGATTTGTTCTTGTTGTGACCGTACTATGAGTTTTAGCTCTTCTATGTCTTTGCCCTGTTTGAGTACATCCATGTTGATGTTGCCCATTGCCTCCATCAATTCATCATAGTTATATCTGTCCTCACCTTCTCCAGGAGTGTTACCCCCTATTGAAGGATCATTGGATCTTTTAGTAGTGGAAGTCTTCTGCCTAGCAGAAGCACTATCCACCCCTGTGGTTTCTTGGCACCAGGGACCTTCAAATGATTGCTCATTCAAAGTTGCCATGGGGGAGGTCTTATTGATGTTACCACTTTCCTCCTCTGTGTTAGCAGGAGTAGTGGCAGCCTCATCTCCCATATGCTCTACCTCCTCCTCAGAGAGCACCTCCTTTGGGTTGGGAGACACCCTTGTGGTTTCCCTTTGGATATTCTCTAGGGGAGAATTCTCCCTTAGAGGGCTTAAAGGTTGTGTGGGTGATGGTACAAGAAGGGAAGGAGCCTTCTTTACCTGTTTTCTTTGATAAGTTTGGGTAATTGGAGAGGTTGGTTTTGTAAGAATGGACTGGGAAATTGTTTTTGAGTGAGAAGGTTGGGCTTGGCTAGCAGTGGGATGGTCTAATGAGGGCCTTGACCCTGCTGCCATACCTTCAGTGTTTTGGGACACCACCATCATTGTAGAGAACAATGGGGTGTCAACTCCTTCCGAGTCCCCAGCAGATCTTCTCATATTTGAGAAAACCTTGCCTTTTGGGGGTTTAGGTACATATACCCCAACAGGTTGAGGTATATCCGTCAACTCATGGTTAATTACTTCCTGAACAAATCTGGGATACATAAAGAAACTCTTTTTGTTTCCCATATTTGATACAAGATCACTGAAAATCATCTTTGAGAAATTGTGCCTTCTGGATGTAGCCAAGCATACCAAAGCATATGCAATTGGACTGCTGAACTCACTCCATCCAGTGGTCTTTTTGGAGATACAATGCATTAGGGTATGAACAAGAAAACGCCATTGGGGTGAAAATTTTGCTTTTGAGAATTTGAAAACACCCAATGGGCCTCCATACCCCATTCTAGTAAGATTAGAAAACAGTTCATCATTAGAGATAGACATTATACCAGAGGCATCGTCTAGACGTAGACTGATGCGAATGACTTCTTCAGTAACTGTAAGTGAGTGATCACAGATTCTTGTCTTGATCATTTGCACACCATTTTCCACAACAATGGTTGCATTAGCCCAGAACTGCCTTTGGTGCTCAATGTAGATTGTAGGTGATACAGTAAGAGCATGAGCAATGTGGCTTGACTTCAGAAAGTCGACTATCTGATGAAAACCTTCAGCTTGTTTTGGCTTTTGTAGCATCGCAATCTCGTTGTGCTCGTCGATGAATGTCATGGATGCCATTGATCTTAGTGAAAACTTGCCTGAAAACTTCGAACTTGAGAGAGAAAAGGTTTTGAGCGCAAGAGAACAGTATGCAAAGAGTCGTTATGAACTTTTAGGCGGGCAAAAGGTATTTATAGTATTCGGAATATAAGCAGTATTAACCTAGAGCAGTATTAACCACTAGCAGTATTAACTGAAATAGCAGTATTAACTACTAGCAGTATTAACTAACTAGCAGTATTAACTGCGAGCAGTATTAACCACGAGCAGTATTAACTGAACTAGCAGTATTAACTGAAATAGCAGTATTAACTACTAGCAGTATTAACTAACTAGCAGTATTAACTGCGAGCAGTATTAACCACGAGCAGTATTAACTGAACTAGCAGTATTAACTGAAATAGCAGTATTAACTACTAGCAGTATTAACTAACTAGCAGTATTAATCGCGAGCAGTATTAACCACGAGCAGTATTAACTGAACTAGCAGTATTAACTGAACTTACTCCTTTTAAACTTGCTAAATACTGAGTACTGCTATGCATATCCTGAAAAGAAGATTAGTAACACCAAGAATAACAATATACAGGTATAAACTCACTTTTTGAGAAGAAGATTATTCAAAGTTTATCATTCCCACACTTGTTACCAAGAAAGTGAATCTACCCACATCAAAAGCTTTAGTGAATAGATCAGCAAACTGATTATCAGTGTGAACTTTGACAACTTGAATAAGTTTCTTTTCATTACAATCTCTTATAAAGTGATACCTGATTTCAATGTGCTTTGTCTTTGAGTGCTTGACTGGATTATTTACAATGCTAATAGCACTGCTGTTGTCAATAAAGATTGGAGTATGTAGAAAGGTTACCCCATAATCCAGCATTTGATTCTGAATCCATAAGACTTGAGAACAGCAACTTGCAGCTGCTATGTACTCTGCCTCTGTTGTAGATGTGGATACGGTGGTTTGTTTCTTGCACTGCCATGAGACTAGTCTAGCACCCAAAAACTGACATCCTCCAGAAGTAGATTTTCTGTCCAAGTTTGCCCCACCTAGATCACTGTCTGAGTATGCTATTAGGTCAAAAGGTGAGTTATGCGGATACCAAAGTCCCAATCTGGGTTGCCCTTTGAGATATCTGAATATCCTCTTAACAGCTTGAAAGTGAGATTGCTTTGGCCTAACTTGAAATCTTGCACATACACAGACTGGAAACATAATATCTGGCCTTGATGCTGTGAGATACATGAGAGAGCCAATCATGGATCTATAAAGATGCACATCCATATCCTCCCCCTCAAGATCTGCTGTGATCTGCTTGTGTGTTTCCATAGGTGTGCTTGCAGGTTTTGATTCTGAGAAACCAAACTGGGTTAGAATATCCTGCACATACTTGGATTGACATATAAAAATGCCATCTGACTTCTGTTGAACTTGGAGTCCAAGGAAGAAAGTAAGTTCCCCCATGGAACTCATTTTGAACCTTTGATGCATTAAATCCTCAAACTCCTTGCACATATTGTTTCTTGTAGAACCAAAAATAATGTCATCAACATATATTTGGACCAGCAAGATATCCTTCTTCTTTCTTTTGATAAATAGAGTCTTATCAATGACTCCTCTTTCAAAGTCATTTTACAAGAGATAGGATGACAGAGTGTCATACCATGCTCTTGGGGCTTGATGTAGTCCATAAAGTGCTTTCTTTAATTTGTATACTCTGTCTGGATAGCTTGGGTTTTCAAACCCTGGTGGTTGACAGACATAAACTTCTTCTTCAATTGACCCATAGAGAAAAGCACTTTTTACATCCATTTGGTAGACTTTGAAGTTCATGTAAGAAGCATAGGCTAGGAATAGTCTGATTGCTTCTATCCTAGCTACAGGTGCAAAAACTTCTTCATAATCTATGCCCTCTTCTTGAGTGTAGCCTTGAGCTACCAGCCTTGCTTTGTTTCTTATAACAATACCTCTTTCATCTCTCTTGTTTCTGAAGATCCATTTTGTGCCAATTGCTCTGTGACCTTTAGGAAGGTCTACTAGATCCCACACATCTTGTAGCTTGAACTGTAACAATTCTTCTTGCATTGCTTCTATCCAGCTAGATTCTTTCATAGCATCATGTGCCTTTTTCGGCTCAAGCTGGGATAGAAAACATGAGAGCACTGTATGCTGTTGATCTTGCATTTCCTGAAGCCTGCTTTGATGTCTAGTCATCATGGGAGAAGAGACATCACCTATTATCAACTGTGGAGGATGATTCTTTTGAACTCTTGTGTTATGACTAGGTTCTACATTCAGTCCAGCCTCTAGATTAGAGTCATGCAATTCAACTGAAGTGTCTTCAGATGTCACTTCTGATTCTTGAGTCTCCTCATCTCTAGTGTCTTCTTCACTCTGACTTGGTTCAGTAAATGATTCCTTTTCACAGTCTTCATTTACTGTGGGTATGGGAAAAATCACAGATTTAGATATACTTTCTTGAACTTGTGTGATCTCTGATTCTCCACCATCTGTTCCTGTATACTCATTACTGAAACCAAAAGAGTTAGTTAGTGAATCAATGTCAAATAGCCATTGAGGTCCAGACCCAACAGGATTTGGTGTGTTCTCATTGCATTTGACATTGTCACTTTCTTCAATTATTCTAGAAGAAGAGTTAAAAACTCTGTAGGCCTTACTCTGAGATGAGTATCCAACAAGAAATCCATCATCTGCTTTGCTATCAAACTTACCTAAGTGAGATTTGGTATTTAGAATTGTACAAGGACACCCAAAAGATTTGAAGAAACCAATAAAAGGTTTTCTTTGATTTAAAAGCTCATATGGGGTCTTGTTCTTTTGCTTGACCACTAGAACTCTGTTTTGGACATAACAAGCAGTATTAACTGCTTCAGCCCAGAATGTAATTGGCAATTTTGAATCAGCCAACAGAGATCTAGCAGCCTCTATTAGTGTCCTATTTCTCCTTTCAGCAACACCATTCTGTTGAGGAGTTCTAGGAGCACTATATTGTCTCTCAATACCTTTTCCTTCACAAAAAGTGTTTAAATCATGATTTTTAAATTCAGTTCCATTATCTGATCTAATGACTTTTACTCTTTGATTAGTTTGGTTTTCAATTCTTAGAATAAAGGATTTGATAAGATCACTTGTTTCATCCTTAGTCCTTAGAAAATATACCCAAGTAAACCTGGAGTAATCATCAACAATAACCAAGCAGTAAGATTTCTTGCCTATACTCATAACATTTGTAGGACCAAACAGATCCATATGCAATAACTGGAGACAAGAAGAAACAGAATTTAACTCTTTGGTCTTATGAGAAGTTTTGTGTTGTTTGCCTTTGAGACAAGCAACACAATGATCATCACATGAAAAGACTTTTGAAGGTAAACCTCTTACAAGGTTATTTTTAACAAGATTGTTCATAGTCTTGTAATTCATGTGACACATCCTTCTGTGCCAAAGGGAGGATTCATCTATAGAAGCTTTTGAAACAAGACAATTTAAAGATGAATCACTATCAACATTGTCCAAATCAAGACAGTAAACATTGTCCTTCCTTGGAGTTCTAAGTAGTATCATGCTTTCATCAACTACCTTGAACCCTGGAGCAAGAATCATACACTCAGTATTAGTAAATAATATACTATGTTGTTTGTCACAAACCTGTGATACACTTAACAGGTTGTACTTTAATTGATCAACATAATAGACATCCTCAAATGTCATCTTACCTTTGGTGACATTACCTTTTCCACTTATCTTACCACCAGTAAGATTGTCTCCAAATGCAACATGTCCTCCATTAATTTGCTTGAAATCCTGAAGGCATGACATGTTGCCAGTCATGTGCCTAGAGCAACCACTATCAACATGCCATATGCTCTTTCCCTTGAGCTGTTGGTTGCCCTGCACATTAAATAAATCAATTAGTATGATTGGGGACCCAAGCCAAAGTGATCTTGGGTCTGCCATTCTCATCAAAGTATTTACATTCCTTTTTAATGAGGTTTTTAAACTCAGAGCACTCTTTATTAGAGTACTTTGTCAATATGATTGGCTTAGCAGAATCAATACTGGAAGCAGTACTAACCTTAGAAGTACTAACAGAGTTAGCAGTACTAACAGGTGTAGCAGTACTAACAGGTTTAGCAGTACTAACCTTGTTAGCAGCATTAACATTGTTAGCAGTAGTATTACTTCTAGCAGCACTATCATTGTCAGCAGCACTATTTGTGGTAGCAGTACTAACAGTTTTAGTGCTTTTAGGAATCCACATATTGACACTTTCTTTAACAGAATACTTTTTCTTCATGTGGCTTTTAGTTTTAACATTTTTCTTAGCCACATGGTTCTTTTCAATTTTCTTATAACCAAAGGGTTTTTGCATGGATCTTTGGAAATTCATTCTTTGGTTCATAGGATTGAAATAACAGAATTTTGCAAGATGATTCAATTTGCCACAGATAAAGCAAGGTTTTGGTCTATTGATTTTACTCAGATCAACCCCTTGTTTATGTGCCCATTGATTATTCCAGTTTCTTTGATTTCCCCTCTTTTTGTCCTGTTTTTGGGGTTCATTCTTCTTACAAGTACACTGTTTGCAAGGACCTGGATTCACAACTGTGGTCTGTTTATAATGGACCTTATCAGACTTTTCCTCTGTCTTCTCTATGTTCTTGGATTTGATCCAAGTCCTTCCACAATCCTCATTGGTGATAATGTTGTTTTCTATAGAAATCTCACCACTCACCTTGTTCTTCTTACTCTTGCCAACCTCTTTCTCAGTCTTATCCTCAACAATTACCTCATCTAAGGGATCTATTTCAGTGGCTCCCTCAGGCAAGTCCTTCCTATCTTTGGTGTCTAACAGGTCTGAAGTAGGAGGAATGTAATTGTTGTTATATGGTGGAGGTGTGGCATTATACCCAATTCCTCTTCTTAATTTATCATGAATCTGATTTTGCAGTAAGGAGTCCATTGCTTTAGAAGCATTGGAAAACTTTTCTACATCAAGCTTAACCTTGGTTAACTCCTCTTTCAGTTTTTCACTCTCCTCTTTAGATTTGGTCAGTTTAAGTTCTAAATCCTTTTTCTCCCACTGCCAGTAATTGGTGTCATATGAGTGTTGTAGTTCATTGGCTTGAAAACCTTTGATTTGATCTTCAAATCTCTCTACTATCCTCACATAGTCTTTTATATCCTTTTCTAGTCTCTTCAGGTCATCACTCATCTTCTGATTGTGATCCCTGTACCTTTTAACAGTGTCTATGCAAGTTTTAGAGCAGAGATTAGAACTTACCTCAGATGGGAGATCAGATACTTTAGCCATAAGAGCTTGATTCTGAATAGCTTCTTCTGCTTGATCACTCCAATCAAACCCCATTCCTTGTTGAGAAACAAGGGCTTGAGCAGAGTTTCTATTGTTATTGAAGCTTCCAGATTGAGCTTGTTGATGGTTGTTGTTGTGAGACATTCCACTTCTGCATTCTCTAGCAAAATGTCCCTTAAGATGACATTTGTAGCATTCTACCTTTGATTTATCAAACCCTGCTCCATCTTCTCTTCTTTGTGAGAAGTTGTTTCTTCCAGTCCTCTTTATAAACTTCTTAACCCTCATGGAGAGCATGGCCATCTGCCATTTAATATCCATCTCTTCCAGATCATCAGGATGAAGTTGTTCTAAGTCATCATTGATCAAAGAAGAATTTCCATGATTAGAAAGAAGAGCTTCAAATGCATAATCAGTGCCTTTATCTAGATTTGATCCATTAGTAGCATTAACTGATTCAGAGTTAGCAGTAGAATCAATTGATGCTGATAGGAGTGCAGCATTATGAACATATCCAGAAGGCTTCTTCTTTGCCTCCACCTCAGCTTCAAAAACTCTAAGATCATTGTACAGATCATCAAGTTCTTTGTCTTCCAACTGATCATTCTGTCTGAATGACACAGTGTACATGGTCCATTCATCTCCAAGGGACCTTAAGAACTTTCTGTTCACATCATCTTGATCAATCTGTACTCCCATAGTAGCTAGTTCACCAATTAGTTTATTAAACCTGTCAAAAGTTTGAGTCATGGACTCATTCTTAGTTGAGATGAAGTTTTCATACTGTTGTTTTAAGATTGCCTTTTGATTTCTCTTGGTACTTTTAGTACCTGAGAATCTCTTCTCTAGAGCATTCCAGAGCATCTGTGCATCAGTACAATTGCAGAATTGGTGTTGATACTCATTTGGAATGGCCAAGAGCAGTGTGCTCAAGGCTTTCATCTCTGTCTGTCTTGATTTCCTATCTGTATCTGTCTTTGGAGGAGTTCTTTTGCCATCTTCACCAATCTTTCCTCCATCAGATGGGCCATTCTCAATGATGTCCCACATAGAGTAATCTGTGAGGAGAATATATTGCTTGATTCTGATTTTCCACATGTCAAATTCATTGGATCTGAGCATTGGAACTTTTGAGACCAAAGTACTGCTTGATTCTGTAAGATTTTCCATGATGAATAACTGTTTCTGAGAGAATTTGCTCTGATACCACTTGTCAGGATCGAATTCTTAACAAGAATTAATACTCAGAAACTAATATCAAAGAAGTTGCGGAAAAACACTTTGATATTTAATAAAACAGTAATCAAACACAGTATATAATGATCAAACAGTAAACTTGTATTGAATGCTTAAAGCTACAAGATTACACACTCAACCTCAATATCGATGAACAAGCTCACCAATACGAATTCTACTTCTCTAGAATTAGGATCTATGCCTTGAGGTCGATTTTTCTCTTGAAAAAAAACAGTTATCTTAAAAATTACTTTTTCTCTATTCTAAACATTCTATACATATACTAATAGAAAGATAATTACAAAGAATAAACAAATCTTCAGTATATCTTCCATGTATATCTTCTAAGTATATCTTCAGTATATCCAGCTGTAGTACTTTCCATCCGGATCTCTTTAGCAGCACTAATAATGCTCAGCAGCATTAACTTCATCTAGCAGCATTAACTGCAAGCAGTATTAACTACTAGCAGTACTAACTAGCTAAACAGTACTAACTTTGACTAGCAGTATTAATTAACACTAGCAGTAGTAACACTCAGCAGTATTAATCTTCAACTTGTTCTGGCAGTAGTAACTACATTTGTACTAGCAGTAGTAACTACACTTAGTAAAATCTTCAGTTCCCAACAGTTGTTGTACCATCCGGGTAAAGCCAATGTGGTGGCGAATGCTTTGAGCCGAAAGAATTACGAAAGTGAAATCAAAGTGACTCTAACTAGGATTGATGTAATATCAAACTTAGTGGAGGACATCAAGTTAAGTCAAGCGGAGGCACTTCGGGAAGAAAACCTTAAAAAATAAATCATGGTGAAGCAACAGGAAGCGCTAACAGAAGACAGTCGCGACCTTAAGTTGTTCCAAGGAAGGATTTGGGTACCGAAGATCGGGGGAAACCGTGAGTTGCTTTTGGCAGAAGCGTACAAGTCCAAGTACTCTATACATCCCGGTAGCACCAAGATGTATAGAGATTTAAAATTGCACTATTGGTGGCCGGTGATGAAGCTCGATGTGGCCAATTATGTGGAAAGGTGCGTCACATGCCTTCAAGTTAAAGCGGAACATCAAAGACCTTACGAGAGATTGCAACTGTTAACCATTCCGTAGTGGAAGTGGGAACACATCACGATGGACTTCGTCACTAAACTACCGAAGACCTTGAGAGATCATGTCACTATTTGGGTGGTAGTGGATAGGCTTACCAAAAGTGCATATTTCTTGGCAATGAGGGAGACGCTACCGATGGACAAACTTGCTAAACTCTATATCGATAAAGTGGTGTCACGTCACTGTGTTCCGCTATCCATAGTCTCGGATAGAGATAGTCGGTTCACTTCCAAGTTTTGGGATGGGTTGCAAAGAGAGTTGGGTACGAAAGTCAAGTTGAGCACGACCTATCATCCCCAAACCGACGGGCAAAGCGAAAGGACGATCCAGACACTTGAGGACATGCTTCGGTCATGTGTCATAGATTTCGGAGGGAATTGGGATCCGCACTTGCCGTTGGTGCAATTCGCGTACAATAACAGTTTTCATTCAAGCATTGGGATGGCACCGTTTGAAGCACTTTACGGGCGGAAATGTAGAACACCGGTGTGTTGGCTAGAGGCAGGGGAAAAGCAATTTGCGGGACCAGAAATTGTACAAACAATGGCGGATAAGGTAAAAGGTATCCGAGAACGATTGAAGGCGGCTCAAGATCGCCAAAAGAGTTACGCCGACAAAAAGCGGAGACCGGTTGAATTTCAAGTGGGAGATCGAGTCATGCTGAAGGTGTCACCTTGGAAGGAACTCATCCGCTTCGGGAAGCGCATGAAGCTTAGCCCTCGTTTCCTTGGACCCTTCACGATATTAGAGAAGATCAGACTCCAAGCTTATAAATTGGACTTGCCGCCAGAGATGGACGGAATACACCCGACGTTTCACGTTTGCTATCTTCGCAAATGTCTGGCCGAGGAGGAGAGTGTCATCCCTTTGTCAGAGATTCGAGTGGATAGCGGCAACCGGTGCGTCGAGGAGCCGGAAGCCATTTTGGAATCAAAGATGAAGTGATTGCGACACAAGGAGGTAACAATGGTAAAGGTTCAATGGAAACACCACCGAGGTACGAACGTGACATGGGAGTCGGAAGAGGATATGAAGAGAAGATACCTTCACTTATTTTGATCAGTAGGGATTTCGGGGACGAAATCCTTATTAGGTGGGGAGGATTGTAACACTCTGAATTTCAGCTTAAGGAGAAGTCAGCAGGAAAACAGTGCCCCACGCGGGTAACCGCGCGGGTTAGGCCGCGCCGTGAGACGCACGTAGAACCTTTTCGTGGAATCATCCAGTGGGCGGCGCGGATGACCGCGCGGGTCAACCCGCTCCATGAACCGCGTGCGCGCCCTGACGAGTTAAAAAGGGGATTTCAACCATTCTTGCATTTATTCTTCCATCTACTTTCTCCAAAAGATCGTTGTTCCCTAGTTACTTCTCAAGATCGATTCAAGGAGCCTTCAAGTCATCATCCCCAACATTTATTGCAAGAATCAAGCCACACCCAATCAAGGATCTTACCCAAGGGTTTCAAGTCTCAAGATCATCTTCTCCTTCATCCATCTCTAGGGTTCATCTCAAGTTTCTAGGGTTTTGCTATAAAACCTAGATTTGTGAGTCTTCTACTACTATTTTCAAATGAGATACATATCTTGTGTGTTTACTTACTTAGCATTTCATATTTATGTGGAAATCTGATCACCTGATAAGTTTGACCTAACTGCTACCTTTGAGATTGTTGGAAATGTAGTTATGGCTATTCATGTGGACCTTGATGAGGTTATTATTTATGATATTTGAGTTTGGTGACATGTTATTTTGATGAGCCATGGGCATTATGTTGGGAATTGCATATTTTGGAGTTTTGTACCTAAAATATGCTTGGGATTATATGCGGTCTTATACATGAATCTTGTTGATATGGAATTATGTATAGAGATGGATATCGTACGTACGTAGGATGAACCATGAGTAAGTGCTAGGAGGATGTAGTCTTAGGTGCCACCATGACGATATGCACCTAGACCTCCGCCATTTGGAGTAATGCCTGGGAGGTAGTCTTCAAGTGTGTCGGGCCTTCGGGATGTTGCTCATACGAGTGAACATCAAGGTACATTGACTTGTGGTAAAACTCATTGGTGTGATGGATCTCCCCCATTGATTTCCCTTATGGCCTTTAGTGACTGAAAGGATATAAATGTTCCTACCATGTTTTATAAATGTATGTCATGTTCTTGTACAACTCATTAGGCCCTTTTGGTCTAACACTTGTTGGTTTGATATGTATCTCAGGTTCAAGCGGCGCGAACGCCGAGAAGGTTTAGCCGGCCTCTAGATGTGAACTTGGGAGCATTTTTGGGATGCCATTGTAGAAGACATTCATTTTTGGATGTAGATGACAACTGACTGTAATCTTATTTCTAGTTAGATGTTAGATTAGGAAGTTGTCATTTACCATTGCTTATTATTACAAACTTGTAATTAAACAAACATTTATTGTTACTTTTGAGGCGAGCTCATGCCTTGGCATTGAAATGATTACCACATTTCCATTTTCTGGAAATTTTTGTTTGTCCTATTTTAGGGGTGTTACACATCAAGATGAAGCTCAAAAATTGGTGGAATTTAGTCAGTGTTTATGGCGGTTTTGCATGCTCATTCACTCGCGTGTTACTCACATTAGTTCTGTGTCTCATTTCATATTGGGAGGTCGGGCAACTTCCATGCGGCTTTTAATATGGTTTCTTCATATCTTGAAAATCACTCTCCGTATCAAACCGATGATCTTTTTTCTCCCAACAAAAAATAGATAGTTCAATTAGTGTTTAAATCTGTATTTCTTCATCGATTTCTCCGGTTTCTCAAATATTGTAAACATCGATGATTATAGTGGACTTCTCGGTGGTCTCTTCCATCCGTGATTTTTCCCGTTTTCGGTTTTCCACGTAAATCCGGTGTCGTTTTCTCCCTTATTTAACTAGCGTGGGTCCCGCGCGTTACGCGGATACGATAATTCTTTTAAATAATTATTTGACCAAGTTAAATTAAACCGTAATTCATCGTTTAACAATTAATGAGATAAAAGCTAAAACAACGAAAATATTATACATGGTTAATTTGTATATATTGATAACCGTTTATTGTTCTGAAATGTTTTAAATGCATTAATAATAATTTTGTTGTTATGTTAAATCAAACGACATGTCCTAAAACCATATCACTATTGTTGTTACTTGTTATGAAATTTATGAAGGTTATTATTTTTTCCAAAAACAGGTTCGGCTAATATAAGCCAACCCTATCAGTTGTTAGTAAAAAGATTTGAGAAATAATAAAGATTAAGATTATAATAACAAATAATATCCTTTTGTTACAAAAAAAACAGCCAAAATGAGTCCACTATATATTTTTAAACAAATATTTTTTTGGAAATACGATGGTGGTTAAACTTTACATTTAACCAACCTAAGCATTTCACATTTGGATTCGTCATCTCCACCTCTTATATATGCACTAACAATTGCCAAACTTTATTTACTCCATCAATGTAGGACAACCAACTTAAACTCGCAATCACATTATGCCAAATCATTCACATTGGTTGTTGTTTTATCATTTCTTTGATATTGGTTAATATATTGATTTCGATTCATTATTTTCTCCTTTAATATACTCACTAACATTTGTTATTATAATAATAATTAATAATCTTTTTTTTACAACAAAAAAATAGCCGAAATGAGCAAACCTAAACATTTTACATTCGGATTCATTATCTCCACCTTTTATATAGTCATTAACATTTGTCAAACTTTCTTTCTTCCATCAACGTGGGGCATCATTCACCTTGGTTGTTGTTTTAATATATATATATATATATAAAGATAAAGATATTGATGATTGATTGATTTTATATAATAAGATTTGTTTTGTAAAAATAATGACATCCAAATAAGATAACTTTATGACTCAAACCCATGAGTTGACACTATTGCATCCTATCCCTCTTTTTTATACATGCCACTCAATTGCAATCTTTCAATCTATGTCTCAAATCAACCACAATTTGAGACATAGATTGAAAGATTGCAATTGAGTGGCATGTATAAAAAAGAGGGATAGGATGCAATAGTGTCAACTCATGACAATTAACCACTTGGGTTGTGGCGCACTGGTAAAGCCTTTGGGGGATGTAGTGGAATATCTCATATATCCAGGGTTCAAATCCATGCGCTGTCAAAGCCTTTGTGGCCATGGAGGTTCACCTGCGATGACTCCAGGCCATTCGTGGTCGCCTGGGGATTAGTCGGTGCACGTAAGTTGGCCCGGAAACCCACGGTTACCCAAAAAAAGTTAACCACAATTCACCAATAGCCCAATACTCAATTCTCATGATGCCACATCATTCACGTTGGTTGTTGCTTTAATATATATATATATATATATATATATATATATATACAGAGAGAGAGAGAGGTGAGTTATTATACAACCTTTTACATGGTGCAACCCATGCAACCCACCTATCTACCACTCATTTTATTTTCACTTTTTTTTAATTAAAAAGGTGAAAACAAAATGAGTGATAAATAGGTGGGTTGCATGGGGTTGCACCATTAAAAAGGGTTGCATTTGAACACCCCTCTCTCTCTCTCTATATATATATATATAGGGATCAGCCATCCATCTAATATTTTTTTGTTTTTTTTAATTAATAATGAAGGTTATTTTAGTCATTTAATAAATTACTTAATATTAAAAAGAAAACTGTAACAGAAAGAATCAATCAATGATAAATTAAATATTTTGTTTCCTTCATTATCTCAACCAACAAATTATGAGATATTCTGATTTTGATAATTTGATTTGGTCTAAATGAATTTTAAACATTGTATCGCCTGCATTCATCCCTTCCATCGTTGACATTGTGTTTTTAGCCTGCAATTCTATTCCTTCTTTATTCATCTCGTTCTATGTCATTCAATGGATAACGAAAATTCTATAGATATCGATCGATCTTCGTCAGTTAGTCCCAATGAAGTGGAATACAATCACACGGATGTAACTTTATTTCAAAACACAGCGATTTTGATTCTGGACTTTCACCTTACAAACCACAGGAAGTATTAGTCAATCAATTACAGAGAGATGTTTTTTTCAATCAGGAACAGAGGGATGGATTTCAGTTGTTAGACGATAGTGTATCATTTGGCGTCGACAACGATGGATGCTATCTACCTTATTCCAACAATGTGAATGATGAAACTACAGGCAAGTTCTTCAATTTCTGCATACCGATTGAAATTGATCGAATATGATACGTGTTGCAAATAGATGTCACATAGAGTCACACATTGTGATACATTGTGAAACTTATGGGATATGAGTTGTGTTGCAAATATGATTTGTGATATTCTGCGCTACATCGGGTTTTACATGGTGTTATGTTTCAACTAAAACAATTCTATTGGAGGATTTCTATGTTTTTTGAATTTGTATTCATATAGCAATTTATGTTATCGTTATATAAATCGACCTATTTTTGTTACATATTTGTATGCAAAATTAGATGGAAGTTTATTTTTATTTTTATGTGTTAAGACATGGTACATGGGTTTATGTAAGCTCTTTTTTCGTAAACACGTTCTAACAGGTGGTAGTCAACACCTGTGTATCATCTTTAGGCTGTGCACCTTCAAATATTCATCTTCATTGTTGTTGGTTTGCCTTAGCAAGAATAGTCAACCCAAGATTATTCAACCAATCACAAGGTATCACCCTATATATACATATACGAAACCATATACAAGAAAATAATGGAAACCACAAAATAGTTGGTTCTCACAGTTACTATTGATTATGATTTTGTATGGTAATCACAATGTAACATAGTTGGTATCAATTATCATAGTGGTACCACAGTTGGTATTACCGTCTTATCATAATGGGTATCACATTTGTATGTTAATCACAGTGTAACATAATGTTCTTTGAGTGCATCACAATAATAATCACGGTGTAACACAATGTTCTTTTAAAATTGTATCATCAGGGATATCAGATTTTTGCAAGATGATCATAGTGTATCACATCCCATTTGTTGTAACAAAACTCGTTTCCTTTTAAAATTGTAAGATCACAGTGTAACCCGGTTTATTATATCATCAAGAAAATATGTATACAATTTCAATATTTTGAGATTATCGCAATTGATTCCATGTCATAATTATCGGAACGCCCAAAATTAGATCACACTTAATTATAGTATTTTTTTGACAAATTTACCCTTTTTTTCCTAATTTAGTGGCATAAAATTCTTTTTTTAAGTATTATTTATATTAGTTATTTTAGACCCTTAATTAATTAAATGGATGGATGAGATTGAATCTCATGGTTACCACAAAATACTAGGGTCTCCCATGAAAGGTCTCCTATATATATATATATATATATATATATATATATATATATATATATATATATATATATATATAGGGGTGGTATCAATTGGAAACCAAGTTTCATTGGAAACTTTGGAAACCAAATTTCAGCCATTGATCTTTATAATCAATGGTTAAGATTCATTTGAATTATATATGGTAGTAAATTAATTAATTTATTAATAATAAATAAAAAAATAGATGAAAAGGGTAAATATGTCTTTTGATTTTGTGTCTCAAATATGGCAAGAAAGGTTTATTTTATTTAGATTACTTGAAACCAAAATAAAATTTCCCACGCAATCTAAATTTTGTTATTTTTTTTACTATGAAAACGTGGAGCATTTGTCTTTTCATCAAAAAAATTATTTTTCTTTTAAAATGTAAGAAAATATATATTTTTTAATTTCATTTTATTATAAAATTTCTCATGCAATCTAATATTGTGATGAATCAGAATGAATTTTTGGATTACAGATTTCATTGGATTACAGATTTCATCAGGTTCATCGTGTTAGCATTATTGTTTCATAATGAAAATAGATTCATCAGGTTCATCGTGTTTGCATTATTGTTTCATAATGAAACATGATGAATTTGTGCCATTTTTGTTAACTTCCCATTTTTGTTTCATTACCTGTTCAGTTGCATATCCGTATGAAAATAAATTCATCAGGTTCATCGTGTTAGCATTATTGTTTCATAATGAAAATAGATTCATCAGGTTCATCGTGTTAGCATTATTGTTTCATTATTACCATATATAAGCTAAATTAAAATTAAATAATTTACCTAAATTAAATATCTTATTTTTAAATTAATCAATGAGTATTATTACCATATATAAGCTAAATTAAAATTAAATAATTATTAATATAATAATAACAGTTACCATATATATTATGAAATAATGTAAAAGACAAAAATAACATTTTCAATTAAAAATAAAAATAAAAAAAAGAAATTCACTGATTAGTTGATTTCGGTTTCCAATGTAATACTGGTTTCCAATTGATCGCTCCCCTATATATATATATATATATATATATATATATATATAGGGGTTAAATCATGTGAGAACAAAAAAAAATGAGAACCGATCTAAGCCGTAATTTGGTTTTGATCATGTGGTTTTAATTAAAAGTTGTTTCATTTCTAATTCATTTCAAAATTGTCATTGTCTTTAATGACCATGGATTAAAATTAATTAATGGTTTAAATTGGTTTTCACGGTTCTCCACTTTTTTTTGGTTTTCATTTGATTATTGTCATATATATATATATATATACTTTCTTTCTTCCATCAATGTGGGACATTATTCACCTTGGTTGTTGTTTTAATATATATAAAGATAAAGATATTGATGATTGATTGATTTTATATAATAAGATTTGTTTTGTAAAAATAGTGTCATCCAAATAAAATAACTTTATGACTCAAACTCATGAGTTGACACAATTGCATCTCATCCCTCTTTTTTTATACATGTCACTCAATTGCAATATTTCAATCTCTTACCAATGTGGGATGTCTCAAAATAAACCACAATTCATGAATAGCCCAATACTCAATTCTCATGATGCCACATCATTCTTGGTTGTTGCTTTAATATATATAAAGATTGTAAAAATAGTGTCATCCAAATAAGATAACTTTATGACTCAAATCCATGAATTGACACAATAGCATCTTATCCCTCTTTTTTTATATATGTCACTCAATTGCAATCTTTCAATCTATCACCAACGTGGGATGTCTCAAATCAACCACAATTCACCAATAGTCCAATACTCAATTCTCATTATGCCACATCATTCACCTTGGTTGTTGCTTTAATATATATAAAGATAAAGATATTGATGATTGATTGATTTTATATAATAAGATTTGTTTTGTAAAAATAGTGTTATCCAAATAAGATAACTTTATAACTCAAACCCATGAGTTGACACAATTGCATCATATCCCTCTTTTTTATACATGTCACTCAATTGCAATCTTTTAATCTTTCACCAATGTGGGATGTCTCAAATAAACCACAATTCACCAATAGCCCAATACTTAATTCTCATGATGACACATCATTCACCTTGGTTGTTGCTTTAATATATATATATATAAATATTACTTCAAGTTTACGTTTATATCTTTGTGGTTGATTATTATATCCGTTGAGATTTCGAGTTTATCGTTTCCGCATACAAACTCGTTTGAGTTTATTTTTGGATCTTAGGTTGATTTCAATTAAGTTTCTACTCGATTCGATCTCATTTTATAAGGTTCGTTCGAATGCGGTGTGGTCGGAATTTGCAACTCTCTCTAATCTTGAATAATAACACCCCATTTCTCTCTCTAAAATTCTTCAAAATTTCAACCAAATCCCATCTAGGTATTCCTTTATTTCCCTAAAATTTCAGAAAAATTAAAAAAAAAATTATATTTCAACAAAATCCCATCTGGACGATTTTTGATTTTTGAAAGAAAAGCTTGATAAAACAAGAAAATCTCTCTATGATTTTTTTTTTTTGATTTTTCAAAATATTCTCATCTCAACATTTCTTGATATTTCAAAAAAAAAAAAGCTTGATTAAAAAAAAAGGAACCTTTCAACTTCGCTACCACATTTATTGATATACCCACATGCTCCCAACTAATCCATTTCTCCAGCCATATTAAGAACAAGTAAATCCTTATATTGTGAACAACTAGAAGCGTACTCGCGCAATGTAGTGATTAGTGAGATATATCACGATTTTAATGTTTCATTTTATTTTTTTGTCGATTTACAGTACGATTTTGGATGGTTTTGAAAAAGTGATAATATTTTTTTTTATAAATTTGTTTAATTTAGGCTTAATAATATAATGTTTTTTATATAAAAAATTTAAGTATTTTGTTAGAATTCAATGATTATCTTATATATTTTAATGACATCTAGAAAAAATAATCAATTACATATTTAATAATATAACTAAAACAAAATTATAGTAATATAATATATTAATTAATAGTGATTAATGGAAACGTCTGCTTAAAAGAAAGGCCCTGCACATACCAAATTGGTGGGTGTTAGAAGCTTGCAGTAGTAATATGTATCTTGTGCTTTGATACGTTCATTACATTTTTCACGTTAAATAATCGTGATGTGGGAGGCGGGAGAAGTCATGTATAATTGAAAGTGTGTAATTGTAATGTGAATTTGAGAATCGTGAAAAGAAAGGAACCTTAAATGGTAATAGTTTTTTTAAACATATAAAATAATTATAAAAAAAACAGAGGGTACCCGTCGGTTCCGGTTCTGGGTACCCAGCGGGACCGGGTACCTGGTCCCGGAACCGGTTCCGGCGGGTACCCAGCGGGTATCAGTTCCAAAAAAATGAGAACCAGAATCAGTCTTAATCGGTTCCGTATTTTAGGAACCAAAACCGGAACCAATCGCATCGGTTCCGGTTCCGGAACCGGCAGTTCCGGAGCAGTTCCGGTTCCAAAAGCGGGTACCCAGTTCCGATGCTCACCCCTAGTTTCATCCCTGGTCACAATTTACACCGCCACCACGGTTGTCGAAGCAAGAATTTCATTTTCTGGTGGTGGATGAGGAGAGGGACAAGTCGTGAAATTGATAGGTGAAAACGTGAATTATGGGTTGACATCTTGAAGATGACTATTGATATTTAGATTTAAGAGGTTAATTATTATTTTTAATTAAAAGACTGATTTGCCCCTTGATTTAAACAAGGGGTTGAATGATATTAATGTCGTTAACTATAGAAGGACTATGGGTGAAAATTAATTAAAAAGTTAGGGACCGCCACCGTAGTTAGTTTACTTCAGGGACCAAATTCAAAATTTGGACAAACCACAGGATCACCGGTGTAATTCACTCTATAAATTATGTATAAATTTACCGCCTTAAACCACGCCTTGGAAAACGCCATGACCTCGCCATAACTCGTAAGACTTGAGGTTTGACCTCACCGCCACACCACGCCTCACACCATTTAGAACATTGATCATATTCATTCGGTAAGATAAATGTCTCAATAAACACTTACCAGATAATATATATAGTGAAGATAAAGCATAACTTTAAAAGAGAACTGAAGTGTATTTTGGGCTAAGTTGTATCAGCCCATTTATTGCAATTTGCATGTACTTGGTTGCTATTTATTGTTTATTCTAAAGCTATAGACTTATAGCTCAAACTTTGAGCGTCAAAGTTGGATGCTTGTATGGGCTTTTAGATTTTAATTTATGGCCCATTTATAGCATAATAGCCCAATTCTTTTTGCAAAAAAAAGTGCATAATACAAGATAATGTATCTATAACTAGAAGAACACGTGTCATCTTCTGGTGAGTCAATTTTTTCATTTTTTCGCCTAAACATGTATCTGGACGCATTTTACATTATAAGTTCATTTATCACATCCACATTCATTCCTCCTTAAATCTTTCCTTAATTCACTTTTTTTAATTTATATCTTATATTTACTACCCTTATAATTAAGTATGTAGTTTACTTTTAATCTCTTACTTTTTTATTTTTCATTTTAGACTCTTATCATATAAACATAAATAATATATATGAACTAAAATGCATTAAAAAATATTTTTATTTTTTACAAATTATATCATTGTAATCGCTTCGTCAATACCTTTGAAATGAGTCCAATATTGAATACTTTTGGATTTAATTATATTATTAAATATCATAAATATATACTAATTAATGTGCCGTGATTAATATGAGATTTGTTAAAATTAGTATGAGATTTGATACAAATAATCACTAAATTGTCGTGATTTTATTTTTGCAATTTCTTATCAATTTTAAGTACGTACTTTTCCATAATTTCATTTACGTTATATTATAAATTTTGTTTTAAAAATTCTTAATTTTTATTCATATTTATATTAATTTTTTGCAAAACATCATTTGTGAAAACTTGTTAGGATCAAACGCTTACCACTACGCCAAAATCAATTGTTGATGGAGAAGGCGCAACTTTATTTCCTTATAGCATAGCAGCCAGCGCCCCGTTTCGATTTAGGAAGATGTTGATCAATGACCCAACAAAACTGTCTAAAACAAGGACATTTTGTAACCAACTGCAAAAAAACAACTCTGAAGGGGAAAAAACTTGAAAAAGTAGCATCGTACTTTCGATAATCATTCATATATGTAAGATAAATTTTCTGACATGATTTAATTTTTAAAATTACCCCGAACCTCGTATTTTTATATATTACATAACATTATATTACCCTTGTTTTCTCAAGTGTATAACTACAAAAATATTACATATCCGTAAGAAGCAATCTTAATCTATTATTCCATATGATTCTTTTTTTCATCAAAAAGTTAGAATTTGAAGTATTGTATCACACAATTTTAATATGTATTAGTTTCATTATGTGAAACATTTTAATGTGTATTTTTCGTTCACAAGTATTTTTTTTCACAACATGAAAATAATACCATAGTTTCATAGCCTTTGAGTAGGTTTCAAATAAAACAATGTAATTCTTACAAACTATGATCATAATGAATGAATTTTATCATTTTTTATAAATATCTTGATCGTTATTATTATCCATAAATATCTCGATTGTTTTCCAATATAAGCGATGACTATAGTTGTAAGAGACTAAGGTGCCGTTTGTTTTTTAAGAGGTCTAAAGTCTGAAGTCTTATTTTAGTTATGATTAATAAGAGGTGGTGTGTAAAAAGATCTGAACGATTCAGACTTAAGAGCTATTAAGAGATTTTTTTTTAAAAACAAACAACCCCTAAGAATTACATGGTTTGTATTTGAAACATGTTCATGTTACATATACCACATGTGTTACAAAAATATATCATATGTTATAAATACATTATACATACATATTTATAATTTTTCATCCATTATTCTTGGTTATCCGATTGTCCTTTTTAAGATTCTTTCACGATGTATATATATATATAGAGAGAGAGAGGGGGGTAATCATTTACAAACTCTATAAGATATGTAACCCATACAAACCGATCTTGACCGTAGATCTTTTTGAATTTTATTTTCCTTTTTTTTATTTGTAAAGGGTATTTACGTAATATGTATATCTTTATTTTTTATTTTTTTTAAATGTAAATTAATTCCACCGGTTATTTGGAGGTATTCATTAATTTTATGCATTAATTAAGGTAATGATCTCATTATGATTTGTTTTTGGTTTTTTAATAGTGGAAGTTATTTGTGTCATTGTGTGTCTATCGTCTCCTTCATTATCGGCAAAGTTGTTTTAAGGTTTTTAGAGGTTTTTTTCTTCCCTTTCAATGGCCGATGATATGGATTTCGATGGTAGAGATGTTGATTTTTATGAAAACGATATGTTTATAGAGGATTCTCCGTCCGACAGTAATATGTACGAGGATTTTTTAGATGAATTTGTAGATGACAAATTCGAAGAATGTGGAGTTGTGGATGTCGCGGTTGGTGGTAAGTTATCTTGTATCTGTTATTTTTAATAAATTGTATGAAAGCATGTATACCATACATTTCAAATTTTTATTTTTACTGTTTGTTTTTTAAATGTTGGTTGTCCAGGTTGATGCATTTGGTGTGCTTTTTGGTTGGGGTACAGTTTATGTATTACGATAGACATTGTGTTTTCGTAGTGGTTTATATTAGTTTTCGGTGTTACATAGTATTGTATATTCTTTTTTCATATGAAGTGTGTATGAAGTAAGTACGGAAGATTTACTTTGTAATTTGAATTGTTTGTAGTGCTTATAACTAATGTTTTCCGGGTTCGGAGCAAACAATTGCGGTGGTATGTAACTGTTTTTATTGAATACGAAACTTATGTTACACATTTTTTTTGGTGTTATTTCGTTGTCGTTATTCAATTATTTAGTTTAATTTTAATTTTTGTTCGTATTTGGTTGTTAGGCGAAATTGATGAAAGTTTAGAGATGCCCCAAGTTCGCGATTTTGGGTCCCTCATGTTGATGATATATTGAAAATTGAGATAGGTTCGGTGTTTGCCACCATTGAACAAGCTGAAGTGGCATATATGAAATACGCTGCAGCTGCCGGGTTTGATGGTTTATTATTTATATCATTACGTATCCATTTACTCAATCATCATATGAAACGGGTCATAATCTTACCGTTTATCATTAATCGCCGATATTACTTTTCATATGCATTATGAAATGCAATGTTTTGTAATACTTTGAACGCTTTGACTTTTATGTTCGATAAAGGTACGTGATTAATTTCGTTTCAAGTCACTTTCATTTTCACAGGTACGTGATGAACTTATATATTAAAAGGTCTAAAACATATATGTACCGTAACGTAATGAACCCTTATTATTGATTCTGTTCGTAATCATAACATTTACGATTTCATATAGATATTGATTTCACATGAATTAAGAAGTTCAATGTTCGAAACACTATGAACGGGTCCATGAAACCTACGAAATATGCAACCCATACAAACCGATCTTCACCGTAGAAGTTGGCGTTATTTAATGTTTCTTCATAGTTTTTCGATTCATTACGTCACATAAATTGTACCAAAAACGTATGAACGTTCAATCTACATAAGTGTTTTAATGTCGGTTTTTTTTAATATCATCGATATGAAACGGGTCATAATCTTACCGTTTACAATTAATCGCCGATATTACTTTTCATATTCATTATGAAATGCAATGTTTTGTAATACTTTGAACGCTTTGACTTTTATGTTCGATAAAGGTACGTGATTAATTTCGTTTCAAGTCACTTTCATTTTCACAGGTACGTGATGAACTTATCGATATTAGTAGCATATATTAAAAGGTCTAAAACATATATGTACCGTAACGTAATGAATCCTTATTATTGATTCTGTTCGTAATCATACCATGTACGATTTCATATAGATATTAACTTTACATGATCTAAGAAGTTCAATGTTGGAAACACTATGAAGTCGTCCATTAAAACTACGAAATAGTAATTCAATTCAAGGTTTAAAATCTTAAACATTCAAACTGTTGGGTGGTGACAAACCGATCATACCAAGTTCTAAAAAGAAACATTAACCTACGAAATAGTAATTCAATTGTTCAAAAGCTATCATAAAACTATGTGATCGCATACGAAATCCCTAAGCGAATCTTAAAAAACTAGAATATTATTGAACACAGTCGCTGTCTCCTAGTTATGTCCGCCGTCTCCATGATCTGGGCCCTCGACGCTTTGTCAAGTGCATTGAATCTCGCAATATCCGACTCAACAAACCCTTTCCTTTTGTTGTTATCACTCAATACCAGTATCGCGGTGTACTTCTTCCTTAGGATTGCCAACTGGTGAAGTTGTGTTTGACCTTCCTTGTCTAGAACCGCGTTCCACCTCCGTCCAGACCCGCGTTCTACCTCCGTCAACGAATTTAATCAGCACCCTATTCATTTCATAACAACCTACTTTCATACCTTCCGTAATGCGTACATCCTTTGTCGTTTTTGTGACCTTACTTGACGTACTTTTTTCCTTCTTCATTGGGTCTCTTTCATCTGTCAGAGAAATATGATCATGTTAGTCAGTATGTGTGTTTCACTCATAAAGATTCAGTCTATAACCAAAGGTCCATAACTATCGAGTAAATGCGATCTTAATTCATACAAAGCAGCCAATAAACAAATATTTGTTAATCATTTATATAAAAAAAACTAGCAATTAAGTTGAAATAACCAGCAGAAAAATCCATTTATATGTTCTCTAAGGGTGTGAAAATACAGGTAACAAAAATAGCAAAACTATTAATATGCACTATAATTTGTAAAGGGTGTGAAAATACAGGTAACAAAAATACAGTAAAATCTTCTCACTATACATCGATTCACAATCGAACCTTTCGTTGGTTGTAGCGTTGGTCTGTTATTAAAAACTTGTTTACCATTTTGTTTCCATTTCTTCTGGACTGATTTGTTAACTGTGTTTCCTAAACCATGTCAAACAGACACTGGTTCATATCTGTTTTTCATAAACCAACCATTTGCATTTTCTCCAAACAACACTGTTAGTTGTGCATTTTCTACAATAAAAGCACTTCTTTTCATATCGTACCAATTTTTGAATTTCATATTCTTACATACCTCTTGACCTGTGTTTTTCACAAGTCGTTTCAGTAGCGCCCCTTGTAGTTGTTCCTTTCTGTTTACCTGCTGATCCTTCACCTGTGATTCATGAAATTAATACCAATCAGTACACCGATACATGCACCAAGACTTTACCTCATGTGAAAAACTCGTTCAATGTGTTTCATAAGTCATGTCAAAAAAGACAACATGACTGCTTCTTTTATTTTTTTCGTTTACAGTTCATTCTGGTGTTTCATAAACCATGTCAAAAAAAAAACCAAGATTGTTTCACATTCTGTTTCCATTTCTTCTGGTCTGGTTCGTTAGATGTGTCTCATAAACCATTGAAAACAGACTCCAAGAATGGTTCATACCTATGTTTTCATAAACCAACCATTGACATTCTCTCTAAACAACAATGTCATTTGTGCATTTTCTACAAGCAAATCACTTCTTTTGACATTTAGGTTTCTTAAAACCATGTTTATTTTGTAAGACACAATAAAAAATATACATCGATTCACAATAAAAAATATATATATATATATACATCGATACAAGAACAGCACTACATAGACTCACAATACATCGATTCACAATCTAACCTTTCGTTGGTTGCAACGTTGGTGTGTCGACATCCAAACACACGAGATCATCTGCAGTGTTCACGAAAGTGGAGAACGCCCTCTTCATCAGAATTCTTTGACTGGGTCTACGAACTGCTAACAAAGTGATTCATGTCTAATAATGGATCCAGATTTTATATTGATTTCAAAAAATTTTAAAAACCCTAAAAAATTTCAATTTCGAACCTCTGACCCGCGGATTTTGATTGTTTTCCGCCATTTCTCCACTCGATTTTGTAATCAAAATTATTTGCGACGTTGATACGCAACTGATTTCTCGGTTCGTGTATTGGGAATGAAAGTTGGTTTACTATTTTCCCCAAAATTCGTATGTATCATCCATTTCTTCTGGTCTGATATTATCCCCAAAATAGCGCTTCATAATCATTTCCTATTCGAAATTCACTCTCGATTCGTGTTTGGGTAATGATCCTCGGTTTCAGATTCTCTTCCAATTTCGTACCTGTTTACGATTTGCTGTCGTTCATAATCATCCCTGAAAAGTCGCTTGATAATACTTTCATATTGAAGAGAAGAGATTGAATACCCATAATGCCCTCACACTTACATATACAACTATTAGAATTACCTTTACTTTTCATATATATTACACTTTTTGCCACCGTTTTTTTTAGCACCGTTGATCATGATTTGGACGCCCACGATTTGGTTGCATAGTTTCCAACAAATATAGAGTTTCTAGATGAAGAAGCCTCTCTCTCTCTCTCTCTCTCTATATATATATATATATATATATATATATATATATATAGGTGAAGGATTGTGTGAGAAGTTGAGGTTATCGTGAGAAGCGTGAGAAATGGATCTGAATCATTGATCACTTTTAATCTCATGTCCTCCCATTAATTGCGTCTTAGAAGGGAATTGATCTGGTGCATCTCGACGAATCTTATCTCGGTGCATGTCATTCTAATGTACGTCCATTTTTTATCCAACAATTGATAACCAATTTTCACGCTTCTCACGTTAACCTCAACTTTTCATCGGAACTCAACCCTATATATATATATAGTGGGAGAATATTTTGCAACCCTTATAAATGTTGCAACCTTTGCAACCTAGATCTTAACCGTCCAATTGATCTAGATTAGATTTGTTAATTAGTAAATAATTATAATTACTGAGGGGCATCAATGTCTTTTTCAATATTCGCTTGTTTTTTTTTAATTATTAAGTGTGGGTTATCGTTTCCTTATTTGTAGGTTTTTTTAATGGTAGTGTATCATAACTGATTGAATTCGATTTTATTCTATTTTTTTCGTAATCATTGATCTTGTCGATAGTTTTCAGTGTTTGATTTAGTTTCCGATTTAGAAGATTCACTGGTTTGGTTTGTTTTGGGGTTTATGTTCTTTTTGCAGCCGAATTTATTCTCTGTTCTTTCGGTAGTCTGTTCGTGGCTATTTTGGTTGGCAATGGATTCTCAACAGGAGATCGCCGGAAAGTGCATACAGGGCGTTGGATTGGAACGTAATGATGGATGTCGGTTGACGGATGTTGATGTCGTTGGAAATAATCGAGATCTTGCTATCAGCGAAGAACTCAGTGTGTTGTCTGGGTCGACATCTAGTAGCAAAGAGGTCGTTTTGGCCTTTGATTTCCTTCAATGTAGTACCGTTGAAGTGGTGGATGGAGTTTCGGAACCTGTTGAAGTATATCGTGTCGAAGAATGTTTTGTTGCCGATGAGTTCGTTGAAGAGGAAGGTGGGCTATTTTTATTTGTTTTTTTAGTTTGAGCGTGTAACGTTGATTAAGATTAAGGTTGTTCATTTCTCGATTCGTGTAATGTATGTTATAATATTTTGTTCCGGAATTGTATATAAAGTTTTGTTTTTCATGGGGTATTTCTTTGGTATGAGTAATGATTAATGAATCTCGAATAGGGTTCCATGCATTATTTTTCATGTTTGAGATTTCGTTTTGTGGTAAATAGTTGTTCTTGGTACGAGTAACGAATCTTGAATAGGGTTGCATGTAACAAATTTACACGTTTGAGATTTCATTTTGTGCTTAATAGATGCTTTTGGTTCGAGTAACAAATCATGAAACGGGTTGCATGAATTATTTTTCATGTTTGAGCTTTCTTCTTGTTGTCAATAGTAGCCATTGATATGTTTAACGAATCATGAATAGTGTTGCATGAATTATTTCTCACGTTTGATATTTTTTTTATTTGGTTAATACTAGTTCTCGATACGAGTAACGAATCACGAATAGGGTTGCATGAATTATTTTAGGTTTTAGGGTTGATGTTCTTGGTAAGAGTAACGAATCATGAAACGGGTTGCATTAATTATTTTTCATGTTTGAGCTTTCTTGTTTGCAACAACCCAACCAGAGAATAACAAGATAACAATTAAATCTCCAAATTTATAATGCCAAAATGGCCCCAAGCGTACAATATAATCTCAAGGTTTGCATAGGCAACCTATTCACAACTGAGATACTAATAATAAACGTCTAAAAATGACGGTCATCTAACTCTTCCGCTACATCTTCTCCTTTCCTTTATCTGCCCTTTCTAAAACTCGGTTGCCTGAAAAGATTTTTAGTATTAAAGAGCGAGGGTTAGACCGAAGGTCTAGTGAGTCCCCTCTAATAGATGAGCAATCGAATAACTTTTCGGAATTTTAAACAACATTTAATAAACACACAAGGATAAAACACGCTACTGACCACACGACCGTCAAAGACGATGTGTCTAACTCGCGCTGCCTTAATGTTGGGACACCTCCCAACGGCATAAACGTGCCACACTCCCCGGCACGAGTAGGCGGGTCACACTCCCCGACTTAGGTCAAAAGCTCCAAATAGAATGTATGCATACATTTAAATTTCAACAACTTAAAACACACTTGAACAATTTCATAAATCATGCCATCATGAATAATTCACAGTTAAAAATTAAACTTCACATGCTTTCGTTACCATAAGGTTTAGTTCAGAAAAACTCACCTGACGTCCTTAGCTTAAATCCAGCGTTTACTCTTACAATTCGGTCCAAAACCTATAAAGGAAACATTGACCGATGAACTCCCAAAACAATCTATTTATAACGAACTTAACCCATAACCCAAAAGGTATCTATCTTCTATAAGCAACTTGGTCTACCAAACCTCTACTTAAAGTATGGTACCTTAGATCCTAAATTAAAAATGAAATGGGCCTGACTAATACAACAGAAGCCCACACTAAAAGGTCTACTAGAATTTTAGTTCAACTACGCATGGGCTTCGGCCCCAAACCAACTCTAAGTTGGGCTTCGACCCACCTCAAAATCCAGGGACAGGGCTGGTCGACCGGAGTGACCTGCGACCGGGGTCTCCCCCTCCGGTGATCGACATGAACTCACGACCGAGTCCAACGATCGGGCCTAAAAACCCAAAAGGTTTTCCATTTCCAAAATACCCCATTTCATGAATGATGCATAAAACTCGACAAACACGCAAAAGTGCCTTTTTGACCAAATATCCGTTTATGCAATAATTACTAAAACATGTTCCTTTGTGACATATTTATCAAAACATCCCAACATCCCAAATATGATGTTATACAAGGTTTAATAAGCTAAACACTTTAAGTAAACAAAAGTTACCAAATAACCCAACAGTTGATAATTTCATGTAAACACATAAATGTTTAAAAATAAACATTTTGGCATGTACACTGTTTTCACAAATCAACTTGAACTCACCTTGCTAGATTTAGGCTAAATCTAGATATTTCCTCCAACTAGAGATCCTTTGAAGAACACTTGGATTCTCAAGACAAAACTTCCAAAACCTAAATCCATACATAAACATAATCAACCATAAAGAATCGTTTCCCAAACCATGTACATGAATACCTCAACTAATACCGAAACCCTAACTTCCATAACTTAAGAGAATAGAGGATTACCTTAACCCAAGCTTGAATCCACCAACCAAAACACTTCTAGTTCACCAAAATGGCCACAAATCTCCAATCTATGAAAGGAAGCACAAAGGGTGGGTGAAACCCTAGAAAACTCGGTGAAGAAGATGAAATGGAAGAGATGAGGAGCTTACCACCACAAAATACTCTTGTATACTCCAATAGACCTCCAATCTCTTGCTAGATCCTTGAAGAGCTCTCAAAAACGAAACCGTGGCACTTTGAATCACCCAAATCGGAGTTGTGGATCAAAAGTTATGAGGAAATGAAGTTTGGGGCTGAAAAATCGCGATTTAAGCTGGAACAGTGGATTTCGCGACTTGTGCCGCGACTTAGGTCGCGGCATAAGTCGCCCGCTTCCGTTGATTTTCTTCTCGATACTGTTTTAGCCGTAACTTCTTTGTTATAGCTCCGTTTTTGCTCCGGAAAGAACCGTTGGACTCGTAATTGAATCCTCCATCCATCTAGACTATAAAATCTAGAATTCAAGTCCAATATTAAATATCTTATTTTTCCTTTATATATCGGTTTCTGTATTAACTTGAATTGATACCTCTCGAAACTCGGGGTGTTACATTTAACATGCATCAGATTTTAAACCGTGAGCTTAAGCATTCATGAAAATGTTTTGTGCACATAATTGCAAATTGTTATCAAAAATCTCTTTATTCACGTCTCCTGTTTAACGCTATTTGCGGATATGGTAATATCCATGTTTTAATGTCATTTGAGTATTGGGCAAGTAGCTATGAGATTTTAACCTAGGCATTGGATCTCCTCCACATATGTCAATGGTTTTAAAGGAAAAGTTATTCCCATGCATTGAGTCGGAATTTCTTGAGAATTTTAGTTTGTGTGAGTTTTGTTGAAATTTCATGGAGTATTGTTTTATAAGATGTCTTTTTATGCGTGAGTTTAAATTTTGCTTCTTTTAAGCTTGCGAGTTATTTAGCGTCGTGTCCCATGTAAATTTTGTAAAGCGTTATTTCACTTTTCATTTCAGTAAAAGGAGGAAACTCCTAAAAGTTTAATATTTTAAAAGTATTGTCGTTTTATACTTTTGTCGAGTAATGAAAGTTTGACGCCAATTGGTTTTCACGTTAGTAAGTCTTACGAAAATTCAGTTGGGTTAGGGTGTCTCGTCTTACGTCATTTTGCGTTGCGTAAATAATTTTGAGAACATGTGCATATGCATCATTGTGTGTGTTAACTTACGAGTTTTGTTTAATACTTTGTCTCATGCAAATCTTACACCTACATCTTGGAACCATAAGAGGCACCTTGAAAATTTTAGTGTCTCATGATTGCATCTTGAGTTTTACACGGGTATATGTGCATACTTTTGGGTTGGATCTGATTTTCACTCGCGTGAGTAAAAATGTGATATACTTATGTTATCTCATATTAAACTTTTAATCTAAACGTACTTCAATTGTGGACCTTATTGTTATAAATTTTCTGCAATGCATGAAATGAATTTTCGGGATGCATATCGTTGTAGTTACCATCTTGGTCAAATGTGTTTTATCGAGGCGGCTCAAGACTTTAAACTCGATTTGAAAATTTATTTGTTTTCCCATTATCTTACAAAATTTTAGGGAATAAAGTGATATATAGGAGACTTGTTGAAAATTTTATGCCGCAACGTTTTCGGTTAAAGAAGGAAAAGTTAAAATTTAAAAGTTGTGAAGTCCTCTTTCGGAGCTGTACAAACATTTATTTCACGTGTTTGGGGCACTGGAATTTATTTTCATGTTTATAGTGTGAATATTGCTACACACCTTTTGCCACCATTTTATTTACGAAAATATTGATTAAACAAATTTTGGAAATAGTTTTATACGTGTAGCGTCGATGATCAATTTTCAAACTATCGAATGATTGGTAGTGGATTTTACCGCACAAGCAATTGTTATAAAGCTTATGTATTCGAAAGTTTCATAAAAGTTTAAATTGGCATAGTAGTTGAAAACCTTGAACTCATTAGACCTATAGATTTCAACCCTGTCGTGAAAGGTATGGTAAATAAGGAACTAAGGAGTCCTTGGGAAATGAAGCGTCGGATTATCCGATCAGTGGTCAGTCCGAATTTTGGATTCCAATTTATGAATCGGTACACGCTCGAATGATGGAAGTAGTAGAATTGTGTATTCTCCCAGTTATTTAAGTGGTGATCTTTTTGTTTCGGTAAATCATCGGGTTAAAGTCTTGTGTGGTTGCTTTCATGTGGAGGGATTTGAATCAATGGGTTGCTAAACATCATAATATGTGTTGGTTGCGTACTATCTTAAAGAACCTTCGCGAATAAAGGAAGTATCGTGGTTCACTTGTTAGAGACGTAAGGTTTAAATTTTAGTGGCACATTAGGTGTCAGCTTCGAATTGACAATGCAAATCTGGAATGAAATACTTGACGGTGCACCCACATTGCAGTATAGTCACTTTGAGAATAGGCGTCGACACTCCATTTGAGGTCAATAATCGTTGTGGTGCTTTGGTGCATTCCTGATGGATCCAGTGTGTTCGCAATTTAAGTAGTAACCTTAAGGATATTGAGTGTTGGTAATTGGGGATCGATCTTTGGTGTTTCTGTTATTGGCAAGACATCTGTTGGGTTGGCGACCGATGCTTGAGGGCATAATGGGAGCCGTGCAACTTTGGAGTTTGGGATAAGTGACTATCTGTGGTGCAGGATGGTACGTTTCTGGGTGAAACGTTATACCGATGTTGTGACTAAGAGAAGTTGGAGAACCCTTACAGATGTTGTGCCTTGGGAAAACAAATTATCGTCGATTTGGATCAAACCAAACTAGTGTTAAGAATTTCGTCAAGGAAGGGACGATGAAATCTTTCATGGTAATGTTTATTGGAGTCAATTAGTGAGAATTTCGAGGTGGACCTTGAGTGGGAATCGTTTATCGAGGAGACCTGGATGTGTGAGAATCAGAAGTGTTTAAGGAATGAGTTTGCTTTGGAGTATTCTTGAGGTGTTATGTGCAACCTAAGGTTGGGAGACCGTCGAGATTTTTAGGATAGGAAAGTGGTTGATAAGGACTCGATGTTCATTCCATCAGCGGTAAGACACATCGAACCTTGGGATCGAGTTGTGACGGTTCGTTACGGGGACTATAGTGACAACCTAAAATGGGATGCGATCGGTTCGTGCATGAGGCAAGGTATCGTGGAGGTATTCCTTTTGGGTAAAGAGCCGATTAACCTTGCAAAGGGCGGCGTGGGTGTTTGATCGGTGCCAGATTTCCAGGACGAAATCTCTTTCAAGGTTGGGAGGATTGTAACGCCCCGAGTTTTGAAAGGTATCATTTCGAGTTATTACAGAAACCGATATATTAAGGAAAAATAAGATATTTTATTTTGGGCTTGAATCCTTGATTTTATAGTCTAGATGGATGAAGGATTCAATTACGAGTCCAACGGTTCTTTCCGGAGCGAAAACGGAACTATAACGAAGAAGTTATGGCCAAAACAGTGATCGGGGAAGTTTACAGCTCGCGGTACAATCTCGGCGAAAGTGCCCCGCGAGAGTGACACTTGTCACTTTCGCTGTCACTCTCGCCAACAGCGTCTGGACGATTAAAATCGTGATTTTCAGCCCCAAACTTCATTCTTTCATATCTCCTTCATCCTAACTCCGATTTGGGTGATTCAAAGTGCTACGATTTTGTTTTTGAGAGCTCTTCAAGGATTTAGCAAGAGATTGGAGGTCTATTGGAGTATACAAGAGTATTTTGTGGTGGTAAGCTCCTCATCTCTCCCATTTCACCTTCTTCACCAAGTTTTCTAGGGTTTCATCCACCCTTTGTGCTTCCTTTCATAGATTGGAGATTTATGGTTATTTTGGTGAATTAGAAGTGTTTTGGTTGGTGGATTCAAGATTGGGTTGAGGTAATCTTCTATTCTCTTCGTTTATGGAAGTTAGGGTTTCAGTATCATTTGAGGTATTTATGTATAAGGTTTGGGAAACGATTCTTGTGGTATATTATGTTTATTTATTGTTGAATATGTATGGATTTAGGTTTTTGGAAGTTTTGACTTGAGAATCCAAGTGTTCTTCAAAGGAGCTCTAGTTGGGGGAAAATCTAGATTTAGCCTAAATCTAGCAAGGTGAGTTCAAGTTGATTTGTGAAAACGGTGTACATGCCAAAATGTTTATTTTAAAGTGTTTTACATGAAATGGTTAACTACTGATAAGTTTTGGGCATTTCGAAGTAAAATATGATTTACTTGGTTATTCGTCAAAGTATGAGTATTTTGATAAGTTTTCATATTTGGTAAACTTGGGTTGTGTTAACCTCTTAAAATGCTTATATTGGGTTTAAACATTTTAGCAACTAAATAGCATGATTTACGTATTCTTGGTGACTTTGTACAAGTAAGATCTATTTCATGATTCATGCATATTTGATGATTTTGTACAAATGGAGTCTATTTCATGTTATATGCATTTTGTTGTATTTGCATTCATAAACCCTTTGGAAAATCATTAGTCCCATCTCGTGTGGAGTTTTGGGTTAATCTCGTCTTTGAGATATGTGTCCTCATAAATGTTGTTTAAAGATATTTCATTATTTGGGGAACCGGTAATTGTTGGTCAAATGGATTTTGAGAATCCTAGCTCGGTATTGGCTTAAAAAGGGTTTTGAGGATATTTGTCCGGGTTTAATGGCTCGATGTAGAGTCCCATTTCATGGTTTACGTCTTAATGCATTTTATTGCATATTTATAATTACAGGCTCGAGTGCTGTTGTCACTCAGGTATAGTCGGGTAATTTTAGACTGTGTTGCATTGGATCCATAGGCACATGAGTCAGTCTTGTTTGATGATCATTTGGGTGGTACGGGGTTGGACTCCGGGACACATGTTTTATGACCTTGTCCGTTCAAGGAGTACACTAAGAGGACTGAGTCCGGGTGGTGCTATCATGGCGTGGAGTAGCCATTGGATGGGAATTTTGGACCTCCGTCGGGTGGGGCAATGCCTTGGTTGTATTCCCCTTAGGACGGGCCTTGGAGCGGTATTTTCGTTAATATATCTCTAAGGTCAGTTGACTCTTTGGTGTAGCTTGGAGGGAGTCGTAGGGACACTTGGGCTTGTGTGTCGTGAAGTGTCATACGATTAACGTTGTATGAGTGGCATACTTTTGTATTCCTCCACTCTCAACGGATACGGGAAGCCCCCGTCGTCGGCCCGTCGTATTTGGATATTTAATTGTCCACGTTTTAATATTTCGAGTTCATTCTATTTTATGGTCGTGTGGGTATTATTTCGAGTTGCGGGTTTTCCATGACGCACCATATCTTTATGAATTGTCCTCCGTTATTTAAGGGTCGATTATTATGCCCCACCCCCGTTTTGGGTGTTTCGGGATATGGCGTATTGTTTACATTTTAGTACATTTGAGTATCGAACTATGACCCCGTTTTGGGTGAGTTGCGGGTTGCATCGTTTTATAAGAAATGCATGTTTGGGAAGCATTGTCTTTAAAAGTGTATATTATGGGAAAATGTGTCGTTTCCATTTTGAAGTATAATATATTCGAAGGATCTTGCTTTAAAACTGATTTCCTGTCTTCTAAAGATTTATTCATTCATGTTAAAACTCTTGAGCTCACTATGCGTTAAGCCTAACCTTTTTATTTGTCGGCATGTGCATCAGGTTCCAGTTGGAGGTTCGAACTCTAGTAACCTCATGAAGAGTTGAGCCTTAACTTTATGCAAGAGTAAGTTATTGAAGAAGTTTTCCGCAGGTTGGAGATAGTAATTGTTATTGGGTTTTAGTACCACCCGTCCTTCTCATAGATTGTATGTATAGGATCATTGTGTGTGTATTGAAGTTAATTCTTAAATTGTGTTTGTAGTCGGAGTAATTATTGATGTATTTAGAAAAATTTTAATAAGTTGCTATCTTCAGATTTAAGGGTGTTACAGTTACCATAAGGTTTAGTTCAGAAAAACTCACCTAACATCCTTAGCTTAAATCCAGCGCTTACTCTTACAATTCGGTCCAAAACCTATAAAGGAAACATTGACCGATGAACTCCCAAAACAATCTATTTATAACGAACTTAACCCATAACCCAAAGGTATTTATCTTCTATAAGCAACTTGGTCTACCAAACCTCTACTTAAAGTATGGTACCTTAGATCCTAAATTAAAAATGAAATGGGCATGACTAATACAACAGAAGCCCACACTAAAAGGTCTACTAGAATTTTAGTTCAACTACGCATGGGCTTCGGCCCCAAACCGACTCTAAGCTGGGATTCGGCCCACCTCAAAATCCAGGGACAGGGCTGGTCGACCGGAGTGACCTGCGACCGGGGTCTCCCCCTCCGGTGATCGACATGCACTCACGACCGGGGTGCCGATCGGGTCCAACGACCGGGCTCCCCCCCCCCCCCGACCGGTGCTACATTAACGACCGATACCAATTTCTTCGACCGGGGCCTGACCGAAAGGTCGCTCGGTGCCTCGAATCTCGACCGGGGCCCAACTCAAACCGGTGACCGGAGTCACCCGAGTCCAGTATCGATGATACCCAGGTTTTTGAATGAAACTCCAAAGACTCCATAAGCAGGTAACACGAATCGCAGATTAAATCCAGGAATTCACAACAAATCTAATCCAATAAACAAAAGCAATGACTCTATTACCACAAAATCCCAACACAACCCCAACTCATACAAACATCAGATCCTTCAACCACCTCACCCCCAAAATCAACAGTTAAAGCAATGCCTAGAGATGAGAAGATGATTAGGGGAAAATTACCTTAAGGAAGAACTCAGAAAACTTGAAGCCTCACTAGAATAGGCTCCCTCCCTTCTTCGCTAGCACAATCGCCCTAACTCCTTTTCTCTGCTCGGCCGCCGCATGATATCCAAATATTTGAGTCATTAGGGTAAAACCCCTTTTTAAACCCAATGTTACAACTTCTTCCCTTACACCTTTGAGTCTTACCCAACTCACACCCAAACTTTAAAATATGAAAATTTTACATACATTGTTGTTGTCAATCGTGTGTTTTTTACTGTCTTGGGGAATCAGGGAGTTTGTAACTTTGTATTGTTTAATCTGATAATTGAACAATGGGCCAGATCGATTTGCAGAAGGTTTTAATACAATAAATTTATGAAGAATATTCATGAATTGTTTTTGTGTTTTTTTTACAAATTTGGATTATAATTTATTTATTTTCTTTAATTGCAAAATGGCATGGAGGTAATTTGACATGTGGATGCTATCCTTGTTGCATTATATGTATTCCCCCAAGAAGACTTTTCACTCATTTCACTTTTCCATATCATCCTCATTGGAAAACCCTTTTTTTTTTGTGTGTGAAGATGAGCATGTCATCATCCGGTTCTTCATCTCGGTCGGCCGATAACATGTTACCTTCTTCTTATGCGCTGATTATGGTCCACCAACATCTCAAGCTTGTTTCTGAAATAGCTGACCTTGAAGAATCTCTGATGTAGTCGATTTGGTTGCAGTTTTTTGGAGATTCTTCCAAAGCAGTTGAAAGGAAACTGCATCAATAGTCCCCGATGATTACGCGATTCGGTTTTTGAAACCCACGATTCCATGAATAGATGATTTTTTATTTGATAGTTTATACCGAATTTGCCCTTTAGCGGCTTATATCTATATTAAAAAAAATGAATTTATAACAATTTAAATATTTATTTTTAGTTTTAATTACTGAAAAGGGTAATATGGTCTTTACATATTTTTAAATTTTTATTTTTTATTTTCAGTTTTAATTTTTGATTTTAATTATGTATATGATATTTTTGTAGGGTCAGATTCAGGGGAAAACCTCAAAAGAACGGAAAACTGAGGAACACCCTAACAATCCTTTATCTGGATGATCATATGCACTTGTGCATACAAGTAATTTGTATGCACAAGTGCATACCGTTCAGATCAATGGCTATTAGGGGGTTCCTAAGTTTTCTATTTTTTTGAGGTTTTCCGTTGAACCTCCTTCTATTTTTGTAATAGTTTGAATATTTTTTATTTATTCATTTTCTCCAAAAAAAAAAAATCTCGATTTTGCAGTTGTTTAGTTTTACCGGTATAAAAAATCCATTTCATTCATGAACCAAATACAAAGCTTAATTTCATGTATGTTTCATTACTGAAAATAATGAAATAATAGTTTCATATTTCATTGCTAAAAATAATTAAATAGTAGTGATTTACTTGTTTCATCGTTGAAAACAAATTTTCATCAACTGCAAAAAATAAAAAATTGAACGACAAAAATATTTTAAGAAAAATAAGATGCACGGTTACCATAAAAATAAAAATAAATATATAAATTGATAACGATTACCATCAAAAACCACAATAAAACCGAAAAATATTTAAATAAGATAACTATCTAAAATATCCTAAATTATCCAATCATTAAAGTCAATACTACCCTTTTAATTGAAATAATTTTGCTATAATTAAAAATATTTTAACTCAAATAAGATTGGTTTGGATGAAAGTTACATAGTTTATATTAATAAACTGGTTTACAAATGATTCAGGCGGTATTTGGTTGGGGGTATTGAGCAATGTTTTAAAATCCGGTTTTTTGGTTGATCCGGTATGGTGACCGGGTCACGGTTTAACCAGTTCAACCATCGAGTCAACAAAATACATTAAAAACACAAATATAAGCCTAAGTTTTTCATCAATCCAAATACATCAAAACGAAACATAATGATCAAACAAAATCATGGATCTTGAGACATTGTAGGTTGATAAAAAGCTAATTATAAACTAAAATTACAACACCAAATTAATATATACAGAAATAAAAAAATGTCACCTTGCGTTTGAGAAGCCGGTTCGTGCTCTTTATACGTATTACTTTTTTTGTTGTTGTTGGGTTAACCGGGTTTTTACCGGTTCGTTACGACTGGTTTTTTTGATAAAATCGATCGGTTCACTTCGGGCCATAAATTGCAATAAACCCGGCCGCAATTGACCCACTCTCTTTCTCGGGTCTCGGTTCAACCAGTTCAACCGACCGGGTCGACCCGGTTTTTAAAACATTGGTATTGAGGGGTAAGAAATACAAATGATAATGAAAAATGTTGTTTGGTTTGATATAATATAATGAAAACATTACTCCAAACCCATTAATTTCCAATCCTAACCAAATTGGGGGGAATGGAAATTTTATTATCGCTCAGTCATCTTTTCTCATGGGTTCCTTTATTTGTCGATGTTGAATGTAATTTTTTTTTCATGTTGGATGTCACATATTTGTATTAAAAATATTATATAAAATATTTTTTTATTTATTATATTAGTTTAACCAAACAACATTAATGCAATGTCCAATCTTATTCACATTCTTTTACATTCCCATTTTCATTATTTATAATGAACTAAACTCCCCCTCAGATTCACCACACACACACACACACACATATATATATATAATATACTATATTATAAAGCAGACATAAAAAACTCTTAAATACAAATTATTAGGCACAAAGTACCATCATTTTATGCAAAATTTTAAAAATCTCTTAATTTACAAGTATCAAAGCACAAAATACATATTACTACGGCAGACTTCTAACACCCACCAATTTGGTATGTGCAGGACATTTCTTTTATGCACATCTTTCCATGTATCACTATTAATTAATATATTATATTACTACTAGAAGCGTACTTGCGCAATGCAGCGAGATACATCACGATTTTAATGTTTCATTTTATTTTTTATTTTTTTGTCGATTTACAGTACGATTTTGAATGATTTTGAGAAATTGATAATGTTTTTTTTATAATTTTTTAATTTAGGCTTATAATATAATGTTGTTTATATAAAAAAAATTAATTATTTTGTTAGAATTCAATAATCATCTTATATATTTTAATGACATCTAGAAAAAATAACCAATTACATATTTAATAATATAATTAAAAAAAATTATAGTAATATTATATATATTAATTAATTAATAGTGATACATGGAAGAGTCTGCATAAAAGAAAAGCCATGTACATACCAAATTGGTGGGTGTTAGAAGTCTGTAATAGTAATATGTATCTTGTGTTTTGATATTTGTAACTTAAGAGATTTTTAAAATTTTGCATAAAATGATGGTACCTTGTGCTTAATAATTTGTATTTAAGAGTTTTTTTATTCGTGCTTTATAATATAGTATAGATAAATTTGTTTTAATTATATTATTAAATATGTAATTGGTTATTTTTTCTATATGTCATTAAAATATATAAGATAATCATTGAATTCTAACAAAATACTTAATTTTTTTATATAAAAAACATTATATTATTAAGCCTAAATTAAACAAATTTATAAAAAAAAACATTACCACTTTCTCAAAACCATCCAAAATCATAATGTAAATCGACAAAAAAATTATAAAATCGTGATGTATCTCGCTGCATTGCACGAGTACGCTTCTAGTATATTATAAAACACAGATAAAAAACTCTTAAATACAAATTATTATGCACAAGGTTGTTAGTGAATGCCCAAAAACTAATCATATGATTGTAATTTTGAGTTTTGTTTCATAAAATAAATAAATAAATAAAAGGCATTGCCCAATTTATTATGTATATGTTATATTTTGTGTTTTTAATTATTCATAATAAATAACCTTAGAATAATGTATTCTAAATGTCCCTAGTTAAATATTATGTTGGGTTTTAAGATTGAAATAATATGACAATGACTAGCATATGTAGGGATTCATATAGAGATATTGAATCTACATATAGGTACAAAATGGAGATTTTGTGTATCGGACGTGACTCGATATGAGAACACTTCATTCGATGTCATATGAGTGTCATAGGTGTTTCTCATGTGGTCAATGTACATGTAATTATTTGACTTGAGAAATATGGAGTTTGCTATGTGTGAGTAATATATTTTGACATTTGTTCTAATCATTCCGTAACTGGGTGACAGAATTATTGTTGGGTATGTTGTAAATCACATGGTAGAACTAGCATGTATCGAGATAGAATTTGTCCCTCTTCTATGACGGGAGGGATGTCTCTGGGCCCTTGATAAATATATACTAAGGAAATGCATGCATGCTCAGATAAATGATATGAGATATCAATTTCTGTTTTTATTAGTATATTAGGGAATTAAGAAACTATAGATTGGACATAACGAGAATGACACATTTAATGTCTCGTGTTCAATCTAGACATCAAGGACAAATGAATTAAATGTGTAAACTAAAATTGACTACAAATCGATAATTTGTTGTATCACCAATTCTCGTCATTTAGGTGACGATGATGTATTGCTAGATACTGCTCATCGTTTATAAATATAAATACGAGATTTATATTTATTACCAACATGTCGAGAACCCATTGGGTCACACGCTTTGAACATATCCGGATAAGGAGTTTCAATAATTAAAATGTTTAATTATTATATCTGATTTGTATTCTTTAATCTGATTAAATAAAAATCAGATATTATTTTGTTGGACATTAAATAAGTTGATTAGGTATGGTTATGTAAGAAAGTGATGGTGCATAGCCACTCTTACACTCAAGTAAGGTGTGAATATGATGGTGATCTTTTAGGCCATACTTCCATCACCATATATAATGTATGACATTGTATACAATTGTTGTTCTTGCAATTCTCTCTAAAATCACCTACAACTATATGCTCACTTTCCTTTCTAAGTTTTGAAACCGTGACTAGCATCACCAGAAGGCAAATGATTCGGATTGTTCGCGTGGATACCGAGGAGGCATCAAGCTTGCTTTGTTGCTGTGATTCAAAGTCTCGTTAACTGTGAGGTATAATTTCGAAACACCCGATTTATTCCGGTTCGTATGGGTCCTTGGAGGGTTACGGTTTAATTTTCCACTGTGCTTGAGATCCCGTAACCCAACAAAGGTACCATCATTTTATGGAAGATTTTAAAAATCTCTTAATTTATAAGTATCAAAGCACAAGATACATATTACTACTGCATGTTTCTAACAACTATTTAAAGCCAATTACTTAATTTACAATTTCTTAATGCTTTGGTACAACCTTTCCAAGCACAGTATCTCACATAATCATTAATTTTTGGAATGGATACTCATTTATTAATATAAATATTTGTTTTTTTGGTGGGAGATTTTATAAAATAGATTTTATATTAGCATAATCTATTTTAAATGTAGATTTTACATTTAAATCTATATTAATGAGATGTAATATAAAATCTTTTTTCTTCCGTATTTTTTTATATTACATCTCATAATGATTTTTCCATATTTTATTTTATCAAATCTTTTTACATAATGAGATGTAATATAAACTGTTTTTTTTCCGTATTTTTTTTGATAATATAAAATCTATTTTATTTTATAAAATCTACACGTGTTTTATATTAGCATAATATAAAATCTACACGTATTTTTTTTCACGAGCATTAAAAGAAGAAAAAAGAAGGTTGATATTAATTAAAAATAAAAAATAACGAGATACACAAATAAATTATCGTATTCTTTAAAATAAAAATATTTTGCAATACTTTCTAAATTAACCAAGTGTAAAGAAAAATATAATAGAAACGATGTAGATATAAAAATATTCTTCCATATTTTTAATATATTTACATTTAAATGTAAAATCGAAAATGAAAATAAAAGATTTTAAAATATTCTCTACATTATAATCATCTATTTGTGGAATGGGTACTCATTTATTAATATAAATATTTGTTTTTTTGGTGGAGGATTTTATAAAATAGATTTTATATTAGCATAATTTATTTTAAATGTAGATTTTACATTTAAATCTATATTAATGAGATGTAATATAAAATCTTTTTTCTTCCGTATTTTTTTATATTACATCTCATAATGATTTTTCCATATTTTATTTTATCAAATCTTTTTACATAATGAGATGTAATATAAACTCTTTTTTTTCCGTATTTTTTTTGATAATATAAAATCTATTTTATTTTATAAAATCTACACATGTTTTATATTAGCATAATATAAAATCTACACGTATTTTTTTTCACGAGCATTAAAAGAAGAAAAAAGAAGGTTGATATTAATTAAAAATAAAAAATAACGAGATACATAAATAAATTATCGTATTCTTTAAAATAAAAATATTCTGCAATACTTTCTAAATTAACCAAGTGTAAAAAAAAATATAATAGAAACGATGTAGATATAAAAATATTCTTCCATATTTTTAATATATTTACATTTAAATGTAAAATCGAAAATGAAAATAAAAGATTTTAAAATATTCTCTACATTATAATCATCTATTTATGGAATGGGTACTCATTTATTAATATAAATATTTGTTTTTTTGGTGGAGGATTTTATAAAATATATTTTATATTAGCATAATTTATTTTAAATGTAGATTTTACATTTAAATCTATATTAATGAGATGTAATATAAAATCTTTTTTCTTCCGTATTTTTTTATATTACATCTCATAATGATTTTTCCATATTTTATTTTATAAAATCTTTTTACATAATGAGATGTAATATAAACTTTTTTTTCTTCCGTATTTTTTTGCTAATATAAAATCTATTTTATTTTATAAAATCTATACGTATTTTATATTAGCATAATATAAAATCTACACGTATTTTTTTTCACGAGCATTAAAAGAAGAAAAAAGAAGGTTGATATGAATTAAAAATAAAAAATAATGAGATACACTAATAAATTATCGTATTATTTAAAATAAAAATATTCCGCAATACTTTCCAAATTAACCAAGTGTAAAGAAAATAAAATAGATACGATGTAGATGTAAAAAATATTCTTCCATATTTTTAATATATTTACATTTAAATATAAAATCAAAAATGAAAATAAAAGATTTTAAAATATTCTCTACAGTCACTATAAATATATATAGCTTCTCTATGTATCATCCGAGTACAAGAAGAAGACGAACGGTCGGGTGTCAATGTCGGAACCTGCAACTGAACAAAAGGTATTCCACTATATTTTTGTTTCTTTGAAAAACTACTTTTTTATATTTTATTTTATTTATTGAGGATTTGTTTATATTTTTCAAAACCCACAATCATATTTTTCGAAGTAGGGGAATAAGATATATATACATATCTTTATTTTTATCGACTAATACTATGAGGTCTTGAAGTCAATAGTCAGATAAATTTTCAAGTGGTACTGAGTGAATTTGAACTATACCAGTTGAGTTGTCGGTTACAAAAGATATAAATAATTTATTTTCTTTGTCATATTTGATGTGGGTTGAATGTTGTTAATTAATCTACAGATTTATACGTTCAAAGTGATTGTCAAGTGTTGTCGTGGAGTTTCAGAAAAATTGCAAAATCTGTAAAAACGTATGTTCATATTTATAATTATTTCAATAATAGTGATATGTTGTGAGACATGTCGTTTAAGTTTTAAATAATATAATATAAAACTATTACCAATATTATTGCACAAACTCATAACAACAAACGATTAAGAATATATGCAAGTTAGCCACTTATGAAAATACATTCGTTTTTCACATTGTATTTCATTAACTGTTAACAGAGAAATTACGTTTCATTTTAACTCGGTTTAATATTCCAACAAAAAATTTATCCTCCCGTGCAATGCACGGGCCCAACACTAGTATTATTAAAAATGTAATTGTTATTTTTTCTAGATATCATTAAAATATATAAAATAATAATTTAATTATAACAAAATACTTAAATTTTTTATATAAAAACATTATATTATTATGCCTAAATTAAACAAATTTATAAAAAAAACATTATCACTAAAACAACCAAACCATCTAACGTCAATAGTACTAACATAAAAATAACAAATGCCGAAAATCGGCTCAATCCAAGGGTAATATCTGAAGGTTTGCAAATAAACAACCTATTACATAACTGAGATAATAACAAATTTCAAGAGTCTATTCAGGAGTATTCTATCGTGGACGCTTCTTAAACTTTCTTCTTTCCTTTCCCGGAACTTCCAGCCCCTAGCTTACCTGAAAGTTTTTATATTTTAAAAGAGCGAGGGTTAGATCAAAGGTCTAGTGAGGTCCCTCAAAATACGATTTAACATATACCTCAAAGATTTAAACAATCAATTCATTCAGCTTGAAAAGATACTCTACACATAAAGTTCACTTCCGGCACACACTACCGTCACAAAGTGACAGCGTGTCTGTCTCATACTGCCTTAGATGGGACATACCCATATAACATAAACGCCACACCCCCCCCCCCCCCCCCCGCCGATATGAGTACAGGCGGGCCACACCCCCCGTCTTTGTGCCGCTCACAACAATGTATGCATACATCTAATTAACAAATACACTCATATTGTATGAAAAGAAACTCCCCATATAATATACTTGCATAAATATAGATGCATTTTATAAATAGCTTCTCACAAAATTAAACAGTTGAAATAACCCCATCAATTAACTTTCAATGGCATGAAATAACTTTATGAACTGGCGAGGTTTTAAGATTAGAAAACTCACCTGTCGTCCTCAACTTAGATCTTGCGTCTACCCGAATATACCGATTGAACACCTATAAAGAAACATAGACGGGTAAACCCTTCGTTCAACTATTATATAATAGTGGACCTAACTCGTAATCCAACGACTTATACTCCCGTAATTTTCCCACTAAATAATTACTAAAACTAATTAACAAGTTCCTAAAAACAGATTAATGGACTTCGGCCCACAATGGCCCAATAACTCAGCCGACCGAGGTGCCGACCGGTACTCAACACTGACCTGGGTCTTCGACCGATACACTGGCCGACCGGGACCTTACGGTCGACCGGTAACACTCATCAACCGGAACCTTGCGGTCGACCGGTACTCACCATTGACCGGGGCCTTGCAGTCGACCGGTAACACCACTGACCGGGGCCTCCTACTCGACCGGTGTCCTTCATACGACCGGTAACCTTCGGTCGACCGATGATCTATCGACCTACCCCTTTTTTTGACCGAGGTAGTCGACCGGGGGCGATACTGGGTTTTCGAACAGTTCACGAATGCAGACTCAGACCCCAAATTCTTGCTACTAATCAAATTCTAATCGAAATAACTTGATTCCTTTCACTTCTCCAATATTAAACTACTCTTAATTTGATCTCCAGAATACAATGGCACAACAAACAACTTCCTCTCATCCAGATTATATTTTTATCAGATTTCTTCGTTCAATTATCTATACATTCAGATGAGAACTTAATAGGAGATGATAGATTCCAGAAACCTTACCTTACTAGAAATTTTGCTCGAGCTCTTCTGATTTCTTCACCCCAAATCGACCGACTTCTTCCTGCTTCCCTCTCTCTCTCTCTCTCTCGGCCGCAAATGAAACAGGAACCCCAAAAATGAAAACCCTATTCCAAAACCCATAAAGGTAAATATTTACACTTACCCCTTTCCTTAGAAAACTTTTAACAAATTTCCACCCAACTTTTACTTATTAAATTTTGAGTTGGTTATTACAATATCCCCCCCCCCCCTCAAAAGAATCCTGTCCCCGGAATTCCATTTTCGAAAAGATGGGGGTATTGTGACTTCATGTCCGCCTCCACTTCTCAAGTTGACTCCTGCCCTTTATGGAACTTCCACTGCACTCTTACCAGCCTGATCTCTTTATTTTTTAACTTCCTTACTTTAGAATCTATAATTTCCACCGGTTCTTCTACGTAAGTTAACTTCTCATACACTTGAATATCCTCTAGCGGCACAACCCCATCAGTCTCCGCAAGACATTTCTTCAGATTAGATACGTGGAAAGTAGGGTGAACTTTTTGCAACTCCCCAGGTAATTCAAGTCTGTAAGCTACCTCCCCTACACGTTTCAAAATGACAAACGGCCCAACAAACCTCGGACGAAGCTTACCTTTCTTTCCGAAACGAACTACTCCTTTCCAAGGCGAGAATTTCATGTTGGGAACTGAAGATTTGTCTAAGTGATTAATACTGCCAGAACAACATGGTTACTACTTCTGAAATAAGTTACTACTGCTGAGCCAGATTAATACTGCTTGAAGAAGTTACTACTGCTAAGCAAAGTTAGTGCTGCTGGTAAAGATTAGTACTGCTCAGAGTGATTAATGCTGCTACAGATTAATACTGCTTATGTGATAATCAAGATACGTGCAGATCAAGGTTGAAGATAATCATGGAAGGTTGAAGATAATTATTGAAGAATATACTGAAGATTTTTATGTTTTGTAATTATCCTGTATTCAATCTTTGTTTATATAGTATAGAATAGTTTGATAGATGAGAAGTTCATTCTAAGTTTTTGTTTTTAGAGAGAGAATTAACCTCAAGGTTTACAATCCTAATTCTAGAGAAGTAGAATTCGTCTTGGTGAGTCTGTTCATCAAGATTGAGGTTTTGTTTGAAAGCTTGTAACTTTAATCATTCAATAAAGTTTACAAGTTGTGATTCATTCTTTACTGTTACATTGATATCTTGAATATTAAAGTGTTATTCCGCAACTTCTTTAATATTGTTTCTGAGTTTTATTATTCTTTTTAAGAATCAGATCCTGTCAAGTGGTATCAGAGCATAGTATTCTCAGAAACCTTCATTCATCATGGACAACACAGTTGAATCAACCAGTACTCTTGTTTCAAAGGTTCCCATGCTCAAACCTAATGAGTTTGACATGTGGAAAATTAGGATCAAGCAGTACATCATCCTTACAGACTTTTCTATGTGGGATATTGTTGAGAATGGTCCTTCTGCTGAAGGTAAAATTGGTCAAGATGGAAGAAGACCACCTCCAAAAACTGATGCTGAGAAGAAAGTGAGACAATTGGAGATGAAAGCCTTAAGCACCCTGCTTTTGGCCATCCCTAATGAGTATCAACATCAGTTTCATCACTGCACTGATGCTCAGATTCTATGGAATGATTTAATGAAGAGATTTGCTGGCACCAAGAGCACTAAGAGGAATCAAAGGGATATTCTCAAGCAGCAATATGAGAATTTTACATCTTCAAAGAATGAGTCTATGACTCAAACTTTTGATAGATTCAATAAATTAATTGGTGAGTTGGCTACCGTTGGAGTTCAGATGGAACAAGATGATGTCAACTGAAAGTTCCTCAGATCTCTTGGAGATGAATGGACCATGTACACTGTCTCATTCAAACAGAATGACATGTTGGAAGAAAAGGAACTGGATGATCTGTATAATGATCTGAGAGTGTTTGAATCCTAGGTGGAAGCAAAGAAGAAGCCTACTGGTTATGTTCATAATGATGCACTCCTATCAGCATCAACTGATTCTACTGCTAACCCTGAATCAGTTAATGCTGCCAATGGAGTAAATCAAGAAAAAAACAATGAATCTGTGTTTGAAGCCTTTCTTTCCAGCCATGAAAACTCTTATTTAATCAATGATGACTTGGAACGGCTTCATCCTGATGATCTTGAAGAGATGGATATTAAATGGCAGATGGCCATGCTTTCTATGAAGGTGAAGAAGTTCATCAAAAGGACTGGAAGGAACAACTTCTCCCAAAGAAGAGAAGATGGAGCAGGATTTGATAAGTCAAAGGTGGAGTGCTACAAGTGTCACATGAAAGGACACTTTGCCAGGGAATGCAGAAGTGGAATGTCTCAAAACAACCACCAACAAGCTCAGTCTGGAAGCTTCAACCAGAACAGAAACTCTGCTCAAGCTCTTGTTTCTCAATAAGGAATGGGGTTTGACTGGAGTGATCAAACAGAAGATGTCATTCAAAATCAAGCTCTCATGGCAGAGGTATATGATCTCCCAACTGAGGTACTTTCTAATCTCTGTTCTCAAACTTGCATAGACACTGTGAAAAGGTACAGGGATCATAACCAGAGTATGAGTGATGACCTTAAGAGGTTAGAAAAGGATAGAAAAGACTATGTGAAAATTGTTGAAAGGTTTGAGGAACAAATTAAAGGTTTCCAAGCCAATGAACTTCAACACACATATGATACAAATTACTGGAAGTGGGAGAAAAATGATCTAGAAATCCAACTGACAAAGTCTAAAGAGGAGAATGAAAAGTTGAGAGGAGAGCTAGCCAAGGTTAAGCTGGATGTGGAAAAGTTTTCATATGCTTCTAAAGCCATGGATTTTATGCTAAAGGTCCAAATCCATGATAAGCTTAAACCAGGAATTGGGTACAATACCACACCACCACCATACAACAACAACTACATCCCTCCTAAATCAGACTTGCTAGAGACCAAGGATATGAAGGACTTGCATGAGGGAGCCACTGAGATAGATCCTTTAGATGAAGTAGTTGTTAAGGACAAGACTGAGAAAGAAGCTGGTAAGGGTAAGGATAATAATGTGAGTGTTGAGATTCCCTTAGAAAATAACATTCTTACCAATGAGGGTGGTGGAAGGGATTGGGTCAAATCTAATGGTGTTGAGAAGACTGAGGGAAAGTCCAAAAAGGTCCATTACAAGCAGACCACAGTTGTGAATCCTGTTCCTTGCAAACAGTGTGCATGTAATAAATCTGAGCCCCTAAAATATGATAAAAGGAGGGGAAATCAAAGAAATTGGAATAATCAGTGGGCTCAGAAACAAGGAATTGATCTGAGTAGAATCATCAGACCAAAACCTTGTTTCATATGTGGCAAATTGAACCATCTTGCCAAACACTGTTATTTTAATCCTATGAACCAAAGGATAAATTTTCAAAGATCTGTGCAAAAACCCTTTGGCTATAGGCAGAATGAAAGGAACCATGTGGCTAAGAAACCTGTTAAATCTAAAAGCCACATGAAGAAAAAGACTGTAAAAGAGAGTGTCAAGATGTGGGTTCCCAAAAGCACTAAAACTGTTAGTACTGCTACCATAAATAGTGTTGCTGACAAAGATAGTGCTGCCAGAAGCAATACTACTGCTATCAATGATAGTGCTTCTGAGAGTATTAGTACTTCTAAAACTAACAGTGTTAGTACTTCTTTAAATGTTAATACTGCTAACTCTGTTAGTGCTTCTAACAAGGTTAGTACTGCTAAACCTGTGAGTGCTGCTAACTCTGTTAGTACTCCTAAAATTAGTACTACTTCTAGTGTTTGTGCTTCCAGACCAATCATCTTGACAAAGTACTTCAGTTAAGAGGATTCTAAATTTAAAAATCTCATAAAAAAGGAGTGTAAGTACTTTGATGAGAAAGGGAGGCCCAAGACCACTTTGGCTTGGGTTCCCAGTCAATACTAATTGATTTATCTTATGTGCAGGGCAACCAGCAGCTCAAGGGAAAGAGCATTTGGCATGTTGATAGTGGTTGCTCTAGGCACATGACAGGGAACATGGCTTGCCTCAAGAATTTCAAGAAAATTGATGGAGGGCATGTTGCCTTTGGTAATACTCCAGATGGAGGTAAGATTAGTGGTAAGGGTGATGTAACAAAAGGTAAGATGAACTTTGAAGATGTTTTCTATGTTGAGCAGTTAAGGTACAACCTGTTAAGTGTATCACATGTTTGTGACAAAAAGCATAGTATATTATTCACTGATTCAGAATGCATTATCCTTGCTCCTGGATTCAAGGTAGTTGATGAAAAGATGATACTACTGAGAACTCCTAGAAAGGATAATGTCTATTGTTTGGATATGGAATATGTTTCAAATGATACATCCCTAAACTGTCTTGTTTCAAAAGCCTCTTTGGATGAATCATCACTTTGGCACAGAAGGATGTGTCACATGAACTTTAAAACAATGAATAAACTTGTTAAAAACAACCTTGTAAGAGGTCTGCCTTCAAAAGTCTTTTCATGTGATGATCATTGTGTTGCTTGTCTCAAAGGCAAACAACATAAAACTTCTCATAAGTCCAAAGAGTTGAACACAATTTCTTCTTCTCTTCAGTTGTTGCATATGGATCTGTTTGGTCCTACAAATGTTATGAGTATAGGTAAGAAATCATACTGCTTAGTTATTGTTGATGATTACTCTAGATTTACTTGGGTATTTTTTTCTAAGGACTAAGGATGAGACAAGTGGACTGATCAAATCCTTTATTCTAAGAATTGAAAACCAAACAAATCAAAAGGTAAAAGTCATTAGGTCAGATAATGGTATTAATTTAAAAATCTTGATCTAAACACATTTTGTGAGGAAAAATGATTGAGAGGCAATATAGTGCTCCTAGGACTTCACAACAAAATGGTGTTGCTGAGAGAAGGAATAGAACAATGATTGAAGCTGCTAGATCTCTGTTAGCTGATTTAAAACTTCCAATTACTTTCTGGGCTGAAGCAGTTAATACTGCTTGCTATGTCCAAAACAGAGTTCTAGTAGTCAAGCCTAAAAACAAGACACCATATGAGCTTTTAAATAAAAGAAAACCATTTATTGGATTTTTCAAACCTTTTGGGTGTCCTTGTACCATTCTCAATACCAAACCTCACTTAGAAAAGTTTGATAGCAAAGCAGATGATGGTTTTATTGTTGGTTACTCATCTCAGAGTAAGGCCTACAGAGTATTTAATTCTTCTTCTAGAATAATTGATGAAAGTGACAATGTCAAATGCAATGAGAACACACCAAATCCTATTGGTTCAGGTCCTCAGTGGCTATTTGACATTGATTCACTAACTAACTCTTTGGGTTTCAGTAGTGATGATCATGCAGGATCAGGAAGTAGAGGATCAGGGGATGAACAAGTACAAGATACTATTCCTCAGTCTGTGATCTTTCCCATACCTACAATGACCCCTGTTGAAATCTGTGAAAGGGAGACTGTTACTGAACCAATTCAGAGTGAAGAAGAAAGAAGAGATGAGGAGAATTCAGAGCATGGAGAGCCAGAAGTAGCTGATAAGATCCCCTCAGCTGACTTAAATGACTCCAATTTAGATGTGAGAATGAATGAAGAACCTAGTCATCAGACAAGAACTCAGAAGATTCATCCTCCTGAGCTGGTAATAGGAGACATCTCTTCTCCTATGATGACTAGGAATCAAAGCAGACTTCAAGTGTTGCAAGATCAGCAACATACAGTACTCTCTTACTTTCTATCTCAAATTGAGCCTAAGAAGGCTCATGATGCAATGAAAGATTCAAGTTGGATAGAAGCCATGCAAGAAGAGTTGCTACAGTTTAAATTACAAGATGTTTGGGACTTGGTGGACCTTCCAAAAGGTCATAGAACAATTGGCACCAAGTGGATTTTCAGAAATAAAAAGGATGAGAGAGGAATAGTAATCAGGAACAAAGCAAGGCTAGTAGCTCAAGGGTACACTCACGAAGAAGGCATAGACTATGAGGAAGTTTTTGCTCCAGTTGCAAGGGTAGAGGCAATTAGGCTGTTTCTAGCCTATGCCTCATATATGCAGTTCAAGGTATATCAGATGGATGTGAAGAGTGCCTTTCTATATGGAACAATTGATGAAGAAGTATATGTCTGTCAGCCCCCTGTATTTGAGAATCCATCATATCCTGACAGAGTATACAAACTTAAGAAAGCACTCTATGGTCTACATCAAGCCCCAAGAGCATAGTATGATACTCTGTCAACCTATCTCTTGGAAAATGGGTTTGAAAGAGGAATCATTGACAAGACCCTTTTCATTAAAAGAAGTAAGAAGGACACCCTACTTGTTCAGATCTATGTGGATGACATCATATTTGGATCCACAAAAGATCAGATGTGTAGAGACTTTGAAGAGTTGATGCACAAGAACTTCAAAATGAGTTCAATGGGTGAACTCACCTTCTTCCTTGGACTTCAAGTGAAACAGCAGAAATATGGGATTTTCATAAGTCAATCAAAGTATGTGAAAGACATCCTAGATAAGTATGGTTTATCAGACTCAAAGCCAGCCAACACACCTATGGAAACACACAAACAGATCACTGCTGATCTTGAGGGGGAGGATGTTGATGTCCATATTTATAGATCAATGATTGGATCTCTCATGTATCTCACAACCTCAAGACCAGATATCATGTTTCCAATGTGTGTGTGTGCCAGATTCCAAGTCAAGCCAAAGCAGTCACATCTTCAAGCTGTTAAGAGGATTTTCAGATACTTAAGAGGGCAACCTAGATTAGGTCTTTGGTATCCTTATGAATCTACTTTTGATTTGATTGCATATTCAGACAGTGACTTGGGTGGTGCGAATATGGATAGAAAGTCTACTTCAGGGGGGTGTCAGCTTTTGGGTGCAAGACTAGTATCTTGGCAGTGTAAGAAGCAAACCACAGTGTCCTTATCCACAACAGAAGTTGAGTACATTGCTGCTGCAAGTTGCTGTTCTCAGGTTCTATGGATTCAGAATCAAATGCTGGATTATGGGGTAACCTTTCTTCACACTCCAATCTTCATTGACAATAGCAGTGCTATTAGCATTGTTAACAATCCTGTCAAGCACTCCAAAACAAAGCACATTGAAATCAGGTATCACTTTATTAGAGACTGTAATGAAAAGAAGCTTATTCAAGTTGCTAAAGTTCATACTGATAACCAGTTTGCTGATCTATTCACTAAAGCTTTTGATGTGGGTAGATTCACTTTCTTGGTCACAAGTGTGGGCATGATCAACTCTGAATGAGCTCATGTTTAATAAGTGTTTGTAAACCTGTTATTTGTTTATTTTGTTTGGTGCTACGAATCATCTTTCTCAGGAAGTTTGTTGCCCTGCTCAGACTAAAACAAGCTTCAACAGTGTAAGTATTTTTAATGCTGCCAGTGCAAAGTTAATACTGCCAGGTAGTTAATACTTCTCTCAGTTAATACTGCCAGGTAGTTAATACTGGTATCAGTTAATACTGCTAGTTAGTTAATACTGTCAGGTAGTTAATACTGCCAGGTAGTTAATACTGGTATCAGTTAGTACTGCTAGTTAGTTAATACTGCCAGGTAGTTAATACTGTCAGGTAGTTAATACTGCTCTCAGTTAATACTGCTAGTTAGTTAATACTTCTCTCAGTTAATACTGCTAGTTAGTTAATACTGCTAGATGGTTAATACTGCTTCTTTCCCGAATCATATAAATATCCTCTTTGCCCGCCTAAAAGCTCACAACGACTCTTTGAATATTGTTTATCTTCTCTCTAACTCTTTTCTCTCAAACAACCAGTGTGTTTCAGTCAAGTATCCTCAAGAACAATGGCATCCATGGCGTTTATTGATGAACATAATGAGATCGCAATGCTTCAAAAGCCGAAGCAGGCTGATGGATTCCATCAAATAGTTGATTTTCTCAAGAACAGTCATATAGCGTATGCTCTTACTGTGTCACCACCAATCTTCATCGAGCACCAGAAGCAATTTTGGGCGAATGCCACCGCTGTTACTGAAAACAGTGTGCAAATTATCAAGACAAGGGTGTATGACAAACCCTTGATAGTCACTGAAGAGGTCATTCGCATCAGTCTACGTCTAGACGATGCCTCAGGTATTACTTCTATCCCTAATGAGGACTTGTTTTCCAATCTCACAAGAATGGGGTATGAAGGCCAACAGGGTGTTTTCAAATTTTACAAAGCTAACTTTTCTTCCCAATGGCGGTTCTTTGTTCATACCCTTATGCACTGTATTTCTAGAAAAACTACTGGATGGAGTCAGTTCAGCAGTACCATTGCGTATGCTTTGGTCTGCTTGTTCACTGCCCGAAAGTATAATTTCTCAAAAATGATTTTCAATGACCTTGTGTCAAACTTGGAGAATAAAAAGAGTTTCTATATGTATCCAAGATTTTTCTAGGCAGTTATCACCACTGAATTGACGGATATACCTCAGTTTAATGAGGTATATGTACCTAAAATCCCTAAGGGCAAGGTCTTTTCAAATATAAAAAGATCTTCCAAGGACTCGGAAGGAGTTGACACCCCATTGTTCTCTACAATGATGGTGGTGTCCCACAACCAATAAGGTATGACATCAGGGTCAAGGCCCTCACTAGACCATCCCACTGAGAGCCAAACCCAACCTTCAACCACTATATCACTTCCTCAGTCCCTTGTTCCTAACCCAACACCAGTTTTAACCAAAACTTATACTAAGAGAAAGGTACACAAGGCTCCTTCCCTTGTTGTACCTCCTACAAACCTAGAGCCTTAAAGCCCTCTAATGGAGCATTCTCCATTAGAGAATATCAATAGGGAAACCACTGGGGTGTCTCCCAACCCCAAGGAGGTGCTCACTGAGGAGATGTATGAGCATGTGGGTGAGAAGGTTGCCACTACTCCTGCTAGCACATAGGAGGACAGTGGTAACATCACTAAGACCTTCCCCATGGCAACTTTGGGTGAGCAATCATCCAAAGGTCCCAGGTGCCAAGAAACCACGGGGGTGGAGGGTGCTTCTGCTAGGCAGAAGACCTCCACTACTAAAAGTTCCAATGATCCATCAAAAGGGGGTAACACTCCTGGAGAAGGTGAGGATAGATATGACTACCACGAATTGATTTCTGCCATGTCCAAAATGGCAACAGAACTGGATTCTCAGAAGATGGTTATAAATGAACTCAAGAAATTCATCATCAACCAACAAGAAGAGATCAACAGCTTAAAGAAGTTGGTTCAAAAGGTGGTTCGAAAGAAGAAGAAACAAAGGTTTATGCTCAGACGAAGGAACCCAGTGGATGATGCTCCCAAAAAGGGGGAGTCAGAAGCTGAGATCCACCTGGAGAGGGAGATACATGAAGTTGAGGGGGAGTTTGATGTACAAACAGAAACAGGGCTTGTGTTTGAAGAAGCAACAGTAACAGATATAGCAGCAGAAACAGTTAATGCTGCTGAAATAAATGAAGCAGCAGAAATTGTTAAAGAGAAACTAACTGGCCTCATTAGCAGAAATTTGGAAGAATTTGAGATAGCTGAAGCACTTATCAAGGATAAACATGATACTCCTAAGGTCACTTCAAAGGCCAAAGGAGTTGTCATCAAAGAAAAGGGTGAGGTTATCAAGAAAGCAAGTGTTGAGAAGGTAGCAAGCAAGGATAAAGGCAAAGCCAAGATAGTGGAATCTGACCAACCACTTAAAAAGCAAAAGCTGATTGAGTCAGATGAAGCTTTGGCTAGGAAGATTCAAGCAGAACTTGAGCAAGCAGAAACAGTTCAAGTGAAGAAAGATAGGGAGATGGCAAAATCTCTAGCTGCAGAGCTTAATGAAGTATATCAACAGAGTTTGGCAACAGAGATAGCTCAGAAGAAAGCTGCAACTCTAAAGAAGCCTGTGATAGTCAAATTGGGTGCAAAGAAGAGGCAATCTTCAAAGACCTACCTTGGCACTCAAGAGAGAAAGAAGATGATTACTTTCCTCAAAGGTGCTGTGGGAGTCAAAAAGGAGATGTTCACAAAGATGTCTTTTGATCAAATCAAAGGGTTGTATGATGCAGAGATGACTAAGCTGCAAGGGAATGATCAAGCAAGAGTTGAAGTGGAGAAGAGGATGAAAGAGAGGCATGGCCTTCTAATAGAAAAACCCTTTCCTGATGATTAAGAAACTCCAAATAAGGAAGCTACTCTATGTGAAAGTCTGAGGACTTTAAAAAGGACAAAAATGATGGCTAGAAGAAAACCAGCCAAGAAACCTAGAGTGGATGAGGAAGAAGCTGAACAAAAGGTAGCTGAAGAAGAAGGGGCACCTAAGTCTGATGAAAAGAAAGCTCAATCTCAGGAAGAACCATCCAGTACTTATGATGTAAATATGTACATGGTGGTAATGGAGAAAGTGCCTGAGCCTATAACTGCTGAACCAGTTGGTGTTAAGCCTCCTGAGATTATTCACTGGGATACCATGGAAATAGATGGAAAGGAGTATATCAGGTTGAAGAGGAAATATGACAAATTTGAAGTGTATCCTACTTGGCCTAAGATTGTCAGAGTATGATCCAGATCTGATTTAGAGGAAATGTTTGAGGTGGGGATGAAACTATATGCTGACAAGCTAAAAGCTCCAGGGATACCAGTTACAAAACTTGTGATGGAGTATCTATGCATGTTATTCAAGCCAGAGGAAGTTCAGCATGTCATCAGAAATGTGTTCAAAACCATCAACAACTGGACTCTATATGAAAGAAGTGGAGTATATGCATTGGCTATGGATACAAGTCACTTTGAATACTTCCTTGTGGATAGAATCTACAACCATAGCAGATTAAAGTTGCATGCTATGTTGAAGAAAAAGCTAGGTTGTGCACCAGACTCTGCAATGGCAAGATATTTGATCCAGAGAATTATTAATCAAAGTTTGGGGCTGAATCCTGATATAGGTGTATGAGTAATAGAGTTTTGGGAGCATCTGAAGAACTTGACTTCTCTTCTCTAAAAGTCAAGTTAGGGGGAGATTGTTGGGAACTGAAGATTTGTCTAAGTGATTAATACTGCCAGAACAACATGGTTACTACTTCTGAAATAAGTTACTACTGCTGATCCAGATTAATACTGCTTGAAGAAGTTACTACTGCTAAGCAGAGTTAGTGCTGCTGGTAAAGATTAGTACTGCTCAGAGTGATTAATGTTGCTACAGATTAATACTGCTTATGTGATAATCAAGATACGTGCAGATCAAGACTGAAGATAATCATGGAAGGTTGAAGATATTTATTGAAGAATATACTGAAGATCTTTTATGTTTTGTAATTATCCTGTATTCAATCTTTGTTTATATAGTATAGAATAGTTTGATAGATGAGAAGTTCATTCTAAGTTTTTGTTTTTAGAGAGAGAATTAACCTCAAGGTTTACAATCCTAATTCTAGATAAGTACAATTCGTCTTGGTGAGCATGTTCATCAAGATTGAGGTTTTGTTTGAAAGCTTGTAACTTTAATCATTCTATAAAGCTTACAAGTTGTGATTCATTCTTTACTGTTACATTGATATCTTGAATATTAAAGTGTTATTCTGCAACTTCTTTAATATTGTTTCTGAGTTTTATTATTCTTGTTAAGAATCAGATCCTGTCATTTCAACATAACTTTGTCGCCTACTTGGAACTCGATAGGCTTTCTTCGTTTGTTCGCGTACATCCGTTGACGATCCTGAGCCGTCCTTAACCTCTCCCGAATACAGTTCACTTTTTCTGCCGTCACTTGTACTATCTCGGGACCTGTCAGCTGTCATTCTCCCACTTTGTTCCAGCACAACGGTGTTCTGCACTTCCGACCGTACAATGCCTCAAACGGTGCTGCTTGAATGCTCGCATGATAACTGTTATTATAAGAAAATTCTATTAACGGTAGATGAACCTCCCATGAACCCTTGAAATCAATCACACAAGCTCGGAGCATATCTTCAAGCGTTTGAATGGTTCTTTCACTTTGACCGTAAGTCTGCGGGTGATAAGTTGTACTCAACTTAAGTTGCGATCCCAACTCTCTTTGCAAACTCCTCCAGAAAGAAGATGTAAATCGCGCATCCCTGTCTGACATAATTGACGACGGTATCCCATGTCTGGACACTATCTCATCTATATACAATCGAGCCAATCTCTCTAATGGGTACGTCTCCTTGATCGGTAGGAAGTGAGCCGACTTCGTGAGTCGATCCACTATCACCCAAATGGCGTCGTGCCCCTTAGGTGTTCGCGGTAACCCGGTAACAAAATCCATCGATATCTCGTCCCACTTCCAGACCGGAATTTCCAACGGCTGAAGCTCCCCGTACGGTCTCTGGTGCTCCGCTTTAACTTTCAAACAAGTCAGGCATTTCTCGACAAAATGAGAAATATCCTTTTTCAATCCCGACCACCAATAGCCTTGCTTCAGGTCTCGGTACATCTTGTTGGTTCCCGGGTGCATTGAATAACGTGATTTGTGCGCTTCCTCCAACACTCTCTTTCGAAGCTCTCCCAGTTTAGGCACCCACACTCTAGTCTTGAAGCATTTCACCCCACGACTATCATCAGATAACAAATTGATAACTCCAACTATCCTCTCACTCTTCCAATTTTCCTCCAATAAGGCTTCCTTTTGGTAACCCTTGACTTCTTCCAAAAAGTCGGAAACAACTTCAACTCGGTAAGCCACCACTTTTGCGGCTTTTCCACGCTCCTTACGACATAGAGCATCCGCCACTACATTGGATTTGCCCGGATGGTATAGGATCTCATAGTCGTAATCGCTCAGCAACTCCATCCACCGACGCTGCCTCATATTGAGCTCCTTCTGATTGAAAAGATGTTGAAGACTCTTGTGATCCGTGTAAATATGACACTTGATCCCGTAAAGGTAATGTCTCCAAATATTCAAAGCGAAGACTATTGCTGCCAGCTCTAAATCGTGCATTGGGTAGTTCTTCTCGTGCTCTTTCAACTGACGAGATACGTACGCAATCACCTTACCTTCTTGCATTAACACGCACCCCAGACCCAACTTTGAAGCATCGCTAAATATTACGAATCCTTCAGTTCCGTTGGGTAGGGACAAGATAGACGCACTACTCAGACTCTCTTTCAACTTGCTGAAAGCTTCTTTCTAAGCTTCCGCCCACACGAACTTGACATTCTTCCTGGTTAGTGCTGTCCGTGGTGTGGCTATCCTCGAGAAATCTTGAATGAACTTTCGATAGTAGCCCACCAATCCTAGCAAGCTCCTCACTTCTGATGGTGTTCTCGGTGCTTCCCACTCTCGAATGGCCTCAACCTTGGCCGGATCAACCTTAATTCCGTCTTTCGACACTACGTGCCCTAGAAATTGTACCTCTCTCAACCAAAATTCACACTTTGAGAATTTGGCGTACAATTTCTCACGCTTAAGCAATTCCAAAATTGCTCGCAAATGAGTTTCATGATCTTCCTTGGACCGTGAATAAATCAGTATGTCATCTATAAAGACTATGACACACTGATCTAAGAGTGGACTACACACCCTATTCATCAAGTCCATGAAAGCAGCAGGCGCATTGGTCAGCCCAAAGGGCATAACCAAAAACTCATAATGTTCGTACCTCGTACGAAAAGCAGTCTTAGGTACATCCTCCTCCCTCACCTTCAACTGGTGATACCCTGATCGAAGATCTATCTTCGAGAAGTAACTTGCCCCTTGAAGTTGGTCAAACAGGTCATTAATTCTGGGAAGCGGGTACTTATTCTTAACTGTGACCTTGTTGAGCTCCCGATAATCTATGCACATCCTCATAGATCCATCTTTCTTCTTAACGAACAATACAGGAGCTCCCCATGGTGAGGTACTGGGACGGATAAACCCTTTGTCGATAAGTTCTTGCAGCTGGGTCATCATCTCTTTTATTTCTGCCGGCGCCAACCGGTAAGGTGCTCTTGCAATGGGTGCTGCTCCGGGTACGAGATGAATACGAAATTCCACTTGCCGGTCGAGAGGCAGAGTGGTTAAATCTTCCGGAAAAACCTCTGGATACTCACTTACCACAGGGACTGACTCTAACCCCTTTTTCTCTTTCTTAGCATCCACCACGTATGCTAAGAACCCCACACACCCTTTCACTAGACACCGCCTTGCCTTGATCATAGAGATCAAACACAATTTCATATCCCTCCTATCCCCATACACAACCACTTACTTTCCCCCCGACAACGCTATTCGTATTATCTTCTTATTACATACGATATGAGCATCATTTGACGCCAACCAATCCATCCCTACGATGATATCAAATTCCCCCATACCCATCGGGTATAACCGAAGGGGAAATGACTGCCCATCGATAACGATACAACACCCCTCATATACCTCCCTTACCAAGACCCTACTATCATCCACTACTTCTACATCAAACCCAATACTGAGCTCCCTGGGCTTCATGCCCAGATTACGAACAAAGTTCGGTGACACAAACGAACGGTTTACGCCCGAATCAAACAACACTTTTGCAAAAGTCGAGTCGATAAGAAAAGTACCTGTAACTACATCCGGTATCTCTACCGCCTCTTCTGCTGTCATGTTAAACGCCCTTGCTCTGTCTCGGGCGGGTTCCACCTTCCGCTCTCCTCCTTTTCCTCCAGTAACCCCAACTGACCCCCTTTTCAACTGTGGACAATCTGATTTCATATGACCCACCGCCCCACACTGATAACAGGTTCTAACCCCTTGACAATCGTGAGCCATATGTCCTGTTTTCCCGCACTTATAACAACCTTCCCAATCTGCCAAACACTCTCCCCTGTGCATCCTGTTACACTTGATGCACGACTTGTTCACTATCCTTTGTATAACCTGCTGATCCGGTCTGGTGTTCTTGAACTTCTTTGAATCACGAGCTGGACATCCCATTTCCTTTTCTCGCTGCCCTTCTCAGTCATTTGACGAGCTTTGTCCTTCTCTGTCATTTCGGCCGCGTTAACAGCCGCCTGAAAAGTGGCAGGTTCCCGTGCTGCTGCCAGCTCTCTAATAATGCTCCTCAGTCCAAACAAATAACGATCCACTCGACGTTCCTCATTTGGCACATACACTTCAGCGAAACGTGCCTTCTCAAGAAATTTGGTTGTATACTCTCTCACAGTCATATCTCCCTGTTCCAGATTCAGAAATTCTTCCTCCAATTTCTTCACAGCTGCTAATGGATATAATTGCTTCTTAAATTTGGCTACGAAAGTTTCCCAATCCATACCTCTAGTTGCCTTCGAGCCCTTGCCTCCAGTCTCGGCTTCCCACCAGAACACCGCATCATCCCTCATCATTGATAGTGCAAACACCACTTTGTCTTCCTCCGCACACTTGCAGGTATCAAATGCTAGTTCCATGGTTCCAATCCACTTGATGACCACCACTGGATCACACTCTCCTTTAAAGGTAGGAGGGTTACAAGTGGTAAATGACTTATAGTTGCATCCCTTGCCAGTATTAGTTTTAATTTCCATACCCGGCGTTGATTGCGAGTGACTACCTACCACTGCAGTCGGCGAGTTGGAAATTTTTGTCGACTCCTTCTCCTCACTCTTTCCTTGACTGACAGATGCCTCCTTAGCTTGATGAATAAGAATGGCTTGCAGTGTCTCATTAAGCTTTCCCATCTCTGCTGCAAATGCTTCTTGCGTTACAAAGGCCTGGGCCGGACCTCCCTTCTTATTCTTAGTTGGTCCTTTTCTTCCGACAGGAGCCAAGCTTCCTTGACGGGAAGATTCCTGATCGACCACTAATTCCACGCTCTTAGTCCGACGGGCTACCCGTACCGTCTTCTTCCTCTGATCCCTGACCTCTGGTTCGTTCACTTGCGTGGCCGCTTTTCGAGTTGTCTTACCCTTAGGTTGCCCACGACCTTTTCCTCTAGTTGCGGTTGTTCGAGGAGGAACGACTGGTCCATCCTCAACGACTTTGTTTTATTTACTGAGGATTTGTTTATATTTTTCAAAACCCACAATCATATTTTTCGAAGTAGGGGAATAAGATATATATACATATCTTTATTTTTATCGACTAATACTATGAGGTCTTGAAGTCAATAGTCAGATAAATTTTCAAGTGGTACTGAGTGAATTTGAACTATACCAGTTGAGTTGTCGGTTACAAAAGATAGAAATAATTTATTTTCTTTGTCATATTTGATGTGGGTTGAATGTTGTTAATTAATCTACAGATTTATACGTTCAAAGTGATTGTCAAGTGTTGTCGTGGAGTTTCAGAAAAATTGCAAAATTTGTAAAAACGTATGTTCATATTTATAATTATTTCAATAATAGTGATATGTTGTGAGACATGTCGTTTAAGTTTTAAATAATATAATATAAAACTATTACCAATATTATTGCACAAACTCATAACAACAAACGATTAAGAATATATGCAAGTTAACCACTTATGAAAATACATTCGTTTTTCACATTGTATTTCATTAACTGTTAACAGAGAAATTACATTTCATTTTAACTCGGTTTAACATTCCAACAAAAAATTTATCCTCCCGTGCAATGCACGGGCCCAACACTAGTATTATTAAAAATGTAATTGGTTATTTTTTAAAGATATCATTAAAATATATAAAATAATAATTTAATTATAACAAAATACTTAATTTTTTTTATATAAAAACATTATATTATTATGCCTAAATTAAACAAATTTATAAAAAAAACATTATCACTAAAACAACCAAACCATCTAACGTCAATAGTACTAACATAAAAATAACAAATGCCGAAAATCGGCTCAATCCAAGGGTAATATCTGAAGGTTTGCAAATAAACAACCTATTACATAACTGAGATAATAACAAATTTCAAGAGTCTATTCAGGAGTATTCTATTGTGGACGCTTCTTAAACTTTCTTCTTTTCTTTCCCGGAACTTCCAGCCCCTAGCTTACCTGAAAGTTTTTATATTTTAAAAGAGCGAGGGTTAGATCAAAGGTCTAGTGAGGTCCCTCAAAATACGATTTAACATATACCTCAAAGATTTAAACAATCAATTCATTCAACTTGAAAAGATACTCTACACATAAAGTTCACTTCCGGCACACACTACCGTCACAAAGTGACAGCGTGTCTGTCTCATACTGCCTTAGATGAGACACACCCATATAGCATAAACGGGTCACACCTCCCGATATGAGTACAGGCGGGCCACACCCCCCGTCTTTGTGCCACTCACAACAATGTATGCATACATCTAATTAACAAATAAACTCATATTGTATGAAAAGAAACTCCCCATATAATAAATATACTTGCATAAATATAGATGCATTTTATAAATAGCTTCTCACAAAATTAAACAGTTGAAATAACCCCATCAATTAACTTTCAGTGGCATGAAATAACTTTATGAACTGGCGATGTTTTAAAATTAGAAAACTCACCTGTCGTCCTCAACTTAGATCTTGCGTCTACCCGAATATACCGATTGGAAACCTATAAAGAAACATAGATGGGTAAACCCTTCGTTCAACTATTATATAATAGTGGACCTAACTCGTAATTCCAACGACTTCTACTCCCGTAATTTTCCCACTAAATAATTACTAAAACTAATTAACAAGTTCCTAAAAATAGATTAATAGACTTCGGCCCACAATGGCCCAATAACTCAGCCGACCGAGGTGCCGACCGGTACTCAACACTGACCTGGGTCTTCGACCGATACACTGGCCGACCGGGACCTTACGATCGACCGGTAACACTCATCAACCGGAACCTTGCGGTCGACCGGTACTCACCATTGACCGGGGCCTTGCAGTCGACCGGTAACACCACTGACCGGGGCCTCCTGGTCGACCGGTGTCCTTCATACGACCCGTGATCTATCGACCTACCCCTTTTTTTGACCGAGGTAGTCGATCGGGGGCGATACTGGGTTTTCGAACAGTTCACGAATGCAGACTCAGACCCCAAATTCTTGCTACTAATCAAATTCTAATCGAAATAACTTGATTCCTTTCACTTCTCCAATATTAAACTACTCTTAATTTGATCTCCATAATACAATGGCACAACAAACAACTTCCTCTCATCCAGATTATATTTTTATCAGATTTCTTCGTTCAATTATCTATACATTCAGATGAGAACTTAATAGGAGATGATAGATTCCAGAAACCTTACCTTACTAGAAATTTTGCTCGAGCTCTTCTGATTTCTTCACCCCAAATCGACCGATTTCTTCCTGCTTCCCTCTCTCTCTCTCTCTCGGCCGCAAATGAAACAGGAACCCCAAAAATGAAAACCCTATTCCAAAACCCATAAAGGTAAATATTTACACTTACCCCTTTCCTTAGAAAACTTTTAACAAATTTCCACCCAACTTTTACTTATTAAATTTTGAGCTGGTTATTACAATCACTTTCTCAAAACCATCAAAAATCGTACTGTAAATCGACAAAAAAATAAAATAAAACATTAAAATCGTGATGTATTAGGGAATTTAATTAAAATACCCGTATTACAATCATATCTTACCAAAATGCCCAAAATCTCTTCATTTTTGCCAAAATACCCATTACGGCCAGGATTGTGAGCCGGGATTTGAGATATCCCGGAGTTATCAATTTTTTTTAGAAATAGCAGGGTTACCCCGGGATTTAAGGGGATATCCCGGGGTTGGGATAAAAAAATTTAATTGAATTTAATAGAGGTCGGGATGGACAAGTGGGTAACTCGATTTTATAGGATTTTAATATATATATATATATATATATATTTACATTTTATACCACTAAAATTATTTAGTTAGTTTACTTTATACCTTTTACTTTTGTATTTTTCATTTTACACTTTCATCATATTAACACATATAATCGTATATTAACTATAATATGTTAAAAAATACGTTTTAACTTTAACAAGTTACACGATTATGACCGTCTTGTCGATACCTTCGAAATTAGCCCAATATTGAATATTTTTGAATTTAATTATTTAATTATATATTATATCTGTTTTAGTTTTAATATCATTATTATTGTAAAAACTTTTAAGAATTATCGATTATATAGAGACGACAATTTCAATACATTTATTTTTAAAATGATGATATTTGAATTTTATTTTTATGTTTAATGGGTTAATGGTAAAAAAAATCAGGTAAAAACAAAAAGTGAAATGATTGACCAAATTTAAGACATGTTTGTTAGCATCTTAATATGCTTAATGGGAGTCTTACCTTATTTGTTAGTTTTACATGATTTTTGGTAGTGGTTTAATGATATTCAAAAATGTTAATTATGTCGTATATATGCTATATAATAAAATAATTAAATCCAAAAATATTCAATATTGGGTTCATTTCGAAGGTATCGACAAAACGGTCATAATGGTGTAATTTGTTAAAATTAAAACGTATTTTTTTAACATATTATAGTTAATATACGATTATATGTGTTAATATGATGAAAATATAAAATGAAAAATAGAAAAGTAAAAGATATAAAGTAAACTAACTAAATAATTTTAGGGGTATAAAATATAAATATATATATATATATATATATATATTAAAATCCTATAAAATCGGGTTACCCACATGCCATCCTAGCCACTATTAAATTCAATTAAAATTTTTTATCCCAACCCCGGGATATCCCCTTAAATCCCGGGGTAACCCCGCTATTTCTAAAAAAAATTGATAACTCCGGGATATCTCAAATCCCGGCTCACAATCCCGGCCTTATTGGGTATTTTGGCAAAAATTGAGAGATTTTGGACATTTTGGTAAGATACGATTGTAATACGGGTATTTTAATTAAATTCCCAAATAATTATTTATAACGTATATATATATACTACAAAAATATATTTATATTATAAATACATTTACTTTAATCAAATATTACATATTATATAATATAGATACATCATACATGTAAGAGACACACTTTTAACTGCATAAAAAACATAATGTATTTTACATAGGGGTGTTCAAAAAAACTGTTGGACCATTCAAACCGGTCGAACCAAGTCAAGTCGGACCATTTTTGGCGGTTTGAGTGGTCTAGCGGTCTGGTCTGGTCTGAAAAATAGTCAAACCACTCGGTCCCGTCTGGTCTGCTGTTTGACCTTTTTTTTGAGCGGTCTGGACCAAACCGACCGCCAAAACTACGCATGTTTTAATTATATTTAGTTTCATGTCGTAGACTCAACTTTTATGTCTCAATTAAAAAAAGTTCGTCAAATAATTATGTCTTTAGTTTTCATTTTTTTAATTGATCGTGTTATCTAAATTGACAAAGTTCTAAGACCCGTTAAAAATTCAAATCTAAGAGGCCGTTTGGTTCGCAGATTATGATGGAATCTGATGGAATTGGAATGTTAAATTCCGTTGACCAGATTCTATTACATCGTTTGGTTCATTCTTTTTAAGGAATTTGAATGTTGAATTCCAATGAAATCCACAAATGAAGGAATTCAATATTCCCTGGGTGGGAGGTGGTATTTCATTGGAATGGAATGTCATTTTTTTTTTTGACAAAATTGCCCCTCATCCTAATATGCACCACCACCTCCGGCCACCACCATCGACCACCACCTTCAGCCACCGCTATCGGCTACCATTGACCACCACCTCCGACTACCACCACCGGCCACCACCTCCGGCCACCACCACCACCTCCGACTACCACCTCCGGCCACCACCACCACCTCCTCCGACCACCATTGACCACCCACCACCACCACCACCACCACCACCTCCGACTACCGCCACCGACCACCACCGCCACCGACCACCACCACCACCGGCAACCACTACCGTTCAACATTATTAGCAGACACCAACTCTCCTCTCTCTCTCTCTCTCCCTCTATCTCCCCTCTCTCTCTCCTCTCTCCCTCTCTCTCTCCTCTCTCCCCTCTCTCTACTCTCTCTCTCTCTCTCTCCTCTCTCCCTCTCCCTCTCTCCTCTCTCCCCTCTCTCTACTCTCTCTCTCTCTCTCAATCTATCCTCTCCTCTCTCTCTTTCCCTCTTTCTCCTTTCCTCTCTCTCCCTCTCTATCTCCTCTATCTTTCCTCTCCTCTCTCTTTCCCTCCCTCTCTCTCATCATCATTCGTGTGCTAAAATAATCAAAGCAATTTTAGTTAAAAATTAAACTATTTAATGACTATTTCATTAAAGTATTTTTTGTTGAAAAAAATTAAAATAAACAAAAAGGGTATTTTGGTCATTTACCAAAATTCCATTCCAATTCTAAAGCTACAATCTGTGAACCAAACAGAAAAATTCCAATTCATTTAACAGATTCCATTCCAATTCTGTCAACCAAACAGGTGGTCAAACCTGACAACATTCCCTTCCAATTCCTTCAAAGTAAAATTCCTTTGACATATTTCATTCCATCCAAAAACATTCTGCGAACCAAATGCCCCCTTAGCCGTCCTTTCATTTTTGTCAATATTTGTCCAAAATTCAATTATTGTTGGTGAACTTATTTAACTTTTTTTCAACTTGCTCAATGTTTTTTAATTTAATATAAACGTTCTTTTATAATTCGATATACTATTTTGTAATAATGTTATATTGGTAGAAGTTTTATTTTGGATATAAAGTTTATGTTTTTTTAGTTTAAAGCCTATAAGAGGCTTAAACCGCTTAAACCGGTCAGACCAGACCGCCTTTTTGTAGTCAGGTTTGACCGATTTGATCACTTGCTACCAAACCATTCGGTTTGAAAATTTGCTAAACCAACATTTATGGTTTGGTTTGTGGTTTGGGGGGTTAAACCGTCTAAATCGGACCACGAACACCCCTAATTTTACAAATAGTTTGAAAGTATATTCTAAAACATAAAAACCAAAATAAAATATGTTATGTTTCGAGAATTAAAATTTTCATGTTTCACCCATGTCCACTAATCATATAAAAACGCTCAACAAAGAAGAAATGAAAACATAAATTACACACATTCTAATTACATGTCTCATGTAATTGGTAGTACAAAAAGAGACATGAAATTTTAGGACATAACATCTTCAAATTCTCCACAATTTCTTAAAAATTGAAAATTAAAAATTAAAAATTAAAAAAAAAGCATGCAACTTCAACAACTTATATATTTTGAGGTTATTACATAATTATATTATTAAAATGTTTAATAAGAACTATACCATTTCTTTTCTATTTTATTCATTTTGAAGAAGTTGTCTAAGGGGTTGTTTGGTTGGTATCCTATTATTTTTTGTATGAATAAAGTTTTCTGTATAGATTAATCTGTCTGAATAAATTAATCTGTCTGAATAAATTGAGAAGATTTTGTTTATGATGGTTTTTTCACAGATGGATGAAAGAGTGTTATTAGAAGCTTACTGAATAAGCTAGTTCAGTATATCATTAAATTACTATCAAACAATTATATATATTTGTCCAAATAAATTACGAGTCTCATCAAACTCATTAAACTGCTAACAAACATATCATAAGACAAAACAATTAAACCACAATTACAACCTTATTCGTTATTACAACCTTATTCATTTTGAATAAACGGTTGGAGATAACATCTTTAAAAAAAAGTCATAATTATCTAGTAATCATTTTATTTTTAAATTAGTAAATGACAAAAAAAAAAAAAAAAAAAAAAAACATAGTATGTGAAATGGGTCACACATGTCAATTTAATAAAATCGATCTCCTTAACAAACAAACGCATTATAATGATGGGAATACAAGGCATTTACCTAATAATGAACAGAAGTCACAAATCATACCCCTTCACTTCTTAATAAGTGCATTTGGGTCCCACCTTTTTTAAACTTTTCTCTACAACCCCACCTTTTTTTCAAAAATCACTTTGATATCACTAAGGTGTCGTTTGTTTTCTAAGAGGTCTAAAGTCTGAAGTCTTAATTTAGTTATGATTAATAAGAGGTGGTGTGTAAAAATGTCTGAACGATTTAGACTTAAAATAGATTAAGAGATTTAAAAAAAAAAAAAAACAACCCCTAAAAGTATATGTCATAGGATAATTCACGAATAATAACTTTAATTTTCGATATACAAATGCATCATTCTTTGAAAGGTTTCAACTTATTTGAATAGATGTTTTTTTTGTGTTATTATATCTAAATTTAACAAGTCAATAAGTGCTTAATAATACAATGCATTTAATTTTTTTTATAAATTAATATTAACTATAAACTGGATCATTTATTTAAAATTATTTTAGATATTTGGTTAATAGTCAAATATTTTTTAATCAAATTATACGTTAAAGCAAACATTAAATTAATTAAAAACAAAAAATTAACTGAAGATTGATAAGAAAAAATCAGAACAAGATTCCTAAACAGTAATATTGAATATTTTCATTGTATTGTTTGATTGGTATTGGGAAATCATTAGAATTGTCATAGATAATTTTGGATTTTGGATCAAAACAAATAAAATGTATCCTTAATTCTTTAAATCTGATCGAAAATGAAGTCTATAAAAATATGATATGAATAAATATTTCATTAGTTTTGTCTACCTTAAAAGATAGAGAATATTTCATATGAACGTCTTTTGAAATATAGGGGTGTGAGTGTAATTAACATATAGTTTAGGGGTGAAAGTGACATAACATGAATCATTTATACCCCAGGAAAAACAAAATTTGCAGTTAGTCGGGTTGGTACGGTTAGCGAGAGGAAGTCCAAACCGAAGAACACAGAGCGAGACGGAGGTCAAGTGAAGAGATGAACGAGGACACAGGACACAGCCTGGATCATACGATCTCCGCCGCCGTCTCAACCGGTCACGAAGATGGAGGAGGAGTAGAAGGCGACTTGGCGATGGTCGAAGTCGGTGGCGGAGGCGGCGGTGGTGCTGACAAGAAGAGCAAAGTTAGGGGGCCTTGGTCGCCAGAGGAAGACGTGGTTTTGAGTGAACTTGTGAGCAAGTTTGGGGCAAGGAATTGGAGCCTGATCGCTCGAGGTATACCAGGACGCTCTGGGAAGTCGTGCCGTCTTCGGTGGTGTAATCAGTTAGACCCTGCCGTTGAGCGCAAGCCCTTTACTGGTAAGAAAGAGTACCTCGTTATCGAATATCAGTATTAGCATTTTTCTTGGGATTCAGCGGTTATATATATATGTTAGTGAATGGATCACATTTGTTTTTAACCATCGATGACGAATGCCGTTCCTTAGTAGGGTTTTTTGTTCTCCGTTTCAGGCTGAAGTGATTATTCAGTCTCTGTTTTTTCCTTGTATGTGGTGTATGATACACATAAGTTAAGTCATGCCGTTTATTTGTCGCTTTACTCAAGTTGGGGATTGATGTAGAACGAGTTCTAAAGTTTTTTTTAATCCTTTTAATGTGTGAATCCGGGAATTTAGCGTTGTTTGGGGGATTACACGATACAACAGACTTCAATTTCCAATCTAGGTTAAAGTATATTTGGCCTTTGTCCCAATTGATTGTGTGGCTTAGTGCTTATCATGACAATCTATCACACCACATAACCTACTCTGGTTGTGTAATCGTTTCTAGATGGTTTAGTTATCATACATTTTGATTTTATGTACTTGCTTCATATGATTTAGAAGTGTGTTTAAGGCTAACATAAAATTGGGGATGAACAAGAGTTAAAAAATCAATTAGAGGAAAAGGAGAGATCTAAAACTTATAGGAAATCTCCATCATGGTGGTGAGTCAAACAGTTACCGACTGTCAATGTGTCTTTGCAACACTTGTTTCATGTTTTTTAACGGGATTATGGCTCTTTGGCAGTCTTTTGAGAACCCTAGTTTGTGTTTGTGTCAAGGCACTATTTAAGCAAATGGGGACTTTTGTGTAAGCTCTGGGTCCTGTTAGCATGGAAATACCTATGGAATAGTGTGACCAACACAATTTTTGTTCCACTGTTTTAGCTAATTTTGTATTTTTGTTCCTCTGCTTGAAGAACATGGCATCACCCAATATGCGAATAACTTGCATTACAATAATAGATGCTTGTGTGTGTTCTTTTTTCGAGGAAGGGGAGTGGCTTGTTACTTCTAGGATTGTAGTAAACAATTCGTGTACATGGAAATGCAGTCATGTTGTCAAGGAGCAGCTACACACTACATCTGTCGGATTAAATAGGCCATATTGTTGCTACAAGGGCAAATCCATGTTTGATCATTAAACTTGTCTCAGTTTCTTTTAATAGAACATGGATGAGAGTTAATATGCATACCCTCTCTCCACACTCACACTCGCACGTGCACTATCTTTAAAAGGAATTGCCCTAATTTACCCTTGCTGTAAATGGTGAATGACATTCTTCCTACTATTACGTTGTGTGGGTTTAAAGCATTAGTTGGTCTTCACTCGTTTAAAGCATTAGTTGGTCTTCACTCTTTACCGTTATGGATGTAGTTTGTCTTATGCAACTCCCTTGCCTGGTACCTATGAACTTCCCTCCCTCTTTAATTTCTCTGCAATAACTTGATTAAAAGAACTATAAAAACTCATTTGAGATGAATGCTTTGTTAAGTTGAGTTAGAGTGGAAGGAAAAAGAAATGCATTCCCTCAGTTTGTTAATCTAAGAAGTCAAGTGAGTCTTAAAAGAGATCATTTTGTGCGGAGTTAAATTTAGGGAAATGCTGTCGAATAGCAGCTTTCACGCAGTATATCTGCTGGATTAAATAGGCTATTTTGTGCTATAAAAGGCAAATCATGGCAACCATTAAACTTACCTCAATTTCTTTTAACGGAACATGGACGAGAGTTGATGCACACACCCTCTCTCTGCACTTCCACTCATGCTGTCTTCAAAAGGAATTGCCATAGTTTACTCTTGTTGTAAATGGTAAACGACAATTTTCTTAGTAACACTTCGGTCGGTTTAAAGCGTTAACAGGTCTTCAACCTTTACCTTTGTTGAAGTAGTTTGTCTTATATGACCCCCTCGCTTGGTACCTATGAGCTCCCCTCCCTCCTTAAATGCTACAATATATAACCGGAGAGAAAGAACTACTGAAACTCATTTGGATGAATGGTTTGTTAAGTTGAGTTGCAATGGAAAGAAAAGTAATGCATTTTCTCAGTTTGCTAATCTGAGAAGTTAAACAAGTCTTTAAATGAGATCATTTTGTGTAGACTTTCAATTGGGCAAATGTTGTTGAGCAGCAGCTTCATGCAGTATATCTTTTGGATTAAATAGGCTATTTTGTTGCTACAAGGGAAATATATGTCACAACCACTAGCCTTTTACCTCAATTTCATTTAACAGAACATGGATGAGAGTTGAAGCACGAACCCTCTCTCTACACCCACACTCATGCTTCTTCAAAAGGAATTGCCATAATTTACTTTTGTTGTAAACGTTATACGGCAGTCTTCCTCGCCTTGTCAGTTTAAAGCATTTGAACCTTTACCTTATTGAAGTAGTTTGTCTTATACGAGTCCCTTGCTTGGTACCTATGAGTCCCCCCCCCCCCCCCCCCCCTCTTAATTGCTACGACATATGTCGTGCAATAATTGGAATGAAAGAACTACCAAAACTCATTTGGGATGAATACTTTGTTTAGTTGAGTTGGCAATTAGAATGGAAGGAAAAAAGAAATGCATTTTCTCAGTTTGCTAATCTGAGAAGTTAAGTGAGTCTTTAAATGACATCACACTTTGTAGACTTAAATTTAGGCAAATGCTGTTGAGTAGCAGCTTCATGAAGTATATATGTTGGATTAAATAGGCTATATTGTTGTTATAAGGGCAAACATACTGCATGAAGTATATCTGTCGGATTAAATAGGCTATATTGTTGCTATAAGGGAAAATATATTGCAACCAGTAAACTTAACTCAATTTCTTTTAATAGAAGATGGATGAGAGTTGATGCACACACTCTCTCTTTACACTCACACTCACATGGTCTTCAAAAGGAATTGTCATAATTTACTCCTGTTGTAAATGGTAGAGCCCAAGGCAATTGGCCTTGGCTTAAGTGGTATTTGGGTTACCGGTAGAACCCGGCCTCCATGAGGTCAAGGGTTCAAACCTCACCAAAGGTGAGGAGGGTGTGTGAGTATTTGCCGTATATATTATATATACTTCAAAAAAATGGTAGATGATAATCGTCTTAGTATTATTGTTTGTCCATTTAAAGCATTAGTGGGTCTTTAACCTTACCTTATGTCTTTTACGCACTCTCTCACTTGGTACCTATGAACTCCCTTCCCCTCTCTTTAATTGCTACAATGTATATTATGCATTAAACGCAATGAAAAGGACTACCAAAACTCATTTGGGATGAATTCTTTGATAAGTTGAGTTGGAAATGGAAAGAAAAAATAAATAATTTTCTCAATTTGTTAAGTTGAGAAGTTGCACAAGTCTTTAAATGAGTTCATATGTCGGCTTGATAACATTGTCACATTCCTTGTAAAGTATATGAGGTCAAAAGGGCTCCATCGTTACTATGTACCTGATTGTGTATGGAGAGTAAGGTAATTGAGTTTAGGTTCCCAAGATTAAGAAACAGTGCCTTCTGACATCTAAAAGATTTGTTTAGCTGTGATCAGGTTCCCACTAACACGCATGCGTCAAACAAATGCTTATTAAACATGAAATGATTGTTGAAATTCAATTTATTGAACATTAATAAATCCTGATCACTAAATATCTAACGGTCATGAAAGAAAATTCGTAACTTTTTACAAATAAGTCAGACAGGTTAACTTGAACTGTTGGGCCTGTCAACAGTTAAATTGAAGGTGATCTCTATAGATTTTATGTTTCATTGACGAGTTTATGTATTACAGCCTCTAACAAGGTTTGTTTAGCTTTGAATAGGTTCCTTTTAATATGCATGTGTGGACAAATGCATATTAAACCTGAAATGATTGTTGATATTCAAGTAAGTGGAAATCAATAAATCCTGATCCCTAAATATCTAATGGTCGTAACAGAAAAGTGAGAACTTTTTATGAAAAGTTATCATGTTCATGTCTCTTTTTCTTAAAAGGCACACAACTCTTGTCCATCTATTTCTCCTAATGATTTTTGTCTACTCAATGCTTTAAGATCTTATTCCGTTGGCATAGTTCTGCATTAGTTGAAATTTCACATGGGGGAGCTTTGTCCTTCTTGAAGTGAAATAATTAGTTAATGACTTTGATTTTGTATTATGACATGCATCAGCTAGTGATGGGAAATACATTTCTATACTTCAATTCCTCTTCCTTGCTACCCAAAGTGGTGATTAGGTCATAGTACATGTTCATAGACGTCCACCTTAAGATGTGAGGGAATATGTCCTCACGTAACTTATTTTGAAGAGTATGCTTTTATATTTTTGAATGTCTGATCTCTGGACTTGGTTGGTTACTGTGACTGTTGTTGATGTTGTAAATCTTATTTTGAACAATTTTGGGCTTCTCCTTGACAACATTGTTGGTGATTTTAGTGTCACCAGGCATTTAAGTGTAATTGGTTATAACACGAGTACTAATGGGTTTCAAACTATGATCTAATACAAGTTAGGTAGTGCGGAGTGCACATTTGTTATAAGACGAGTTTGATCCCGGACACGATGAAATGGCGGGGGGGTCAAGGGGCAACGCCCCTAGCGGTGATCCAAGTGGCAGAGTATCTGAAGGCATGGCAGAGCCTCTGGAGGCACGTCAGAGCCTCTGAGCCTCGTTGGCACGACAGAGCCTCTGAGCCTCTTTGGCACGCCAGAGCTTCTTAAGGCACATTAGAGCCTCTTTGGCACGACAGAGCCTCTGATGGGCGTCTCTGGACCAGAAGCTCTTGGTGTCTATTTTGGACTAAATCTGCATTTACTGAACATTTAATGGTCAATTATTTTTCTGCCCTTAATTTTAGCTAAATTGATTGTAATCGACTATAATGATAGCGATTTACAATCATTGCCATTTTTTAGCTAAATTGATTGTAATTGACTATATTGATAGTGATTTACAATCATTGCCATTTTTTAGCTAAATTGATTGTAATCGACTATAATTGATAGTGATTTACAATCATTGCCATTTTCCGTTATTTCCTATTTTGCGAATGGGACTAGTATATATACCGTATATACTTATGTTTTAGTCTCACGATTTTAAACAATCATCATATACTCTCCAGCAAATTTGCTCTCGCTTTTGTGCCTAAAAACGAGAGTGTTCTTGAGTCTTATCCCATATTGGATTTCGTGCAACCCAGGCATAGGGTCGAAATACCAATTCGGAAAGTGACTTACACAATTCTCAAGAAATCCGGTCAACTTGATCGACTACTTTTCCCCCGATCCCTAACAATTTCCAGCATTTGCATTTTTAGTGTTCTGTTCCTCAAGCAATTTCTTAGGAATGCAGCAGCTCCCGTCCAGTTGATGGGTTATGTCAATTTTGTTTAAGCTTTCTGTGATTTGAAGTAGGGAAACGTCACTGTTGAGTGTTGATTTAGATAAAGTTCAAGCTGTTCTATTTCTATTGTAACCAAGTATAAGTTGTCATGTGGTTGGTTTAAATGTAAGCTACAGTTCTATCCTGCCTTCTTGTCATATTTTTGCTTCCTGATATTATCACTCTCTTGGTCCATGGAGATTTTACAGTACTCAGTAGTCAAAAACCAACAACTTTCAATTTCCAGATCTGTGTTGGATCTTGTTTGACAATCTTTAAATTATCTGTATCAGTTCAAAATCTTTGGGAGGTGGATGCTTTCTGCTCATTGAAACCGATGAATTTCGTGTTATTCCTCAAAACCCTCCGTGTTATACACTAAATCTCTCTAGTCCCTGGAGAGGTTCTCCTTTCAGGGACTCCCATCCTAGGGTATTTATTGTTATCTTTTATCGTTTGTGTTGCTTATTGCCCATATCTGGGAGCCTTTCGCTATGAAATACTTTATTTCATGGTGAGCTATTTTTCTTTCCCTGCAAGGCCCTGCCATGGGTTATTGATTCCCTAATAACCATCCTTGGCACTTGAACCTGCCTCAAGATTGCTAAGTTAGCTTCTCCAAAAGGATTATGTTTGGCCTTAATGGCCTTTGTAACTCAAGCACTCACACTCTCAAAGGAAGAAGAGACCACATGTATGCTTTTTGCTCAAATGAACTCTATTGCATTCGATGCTTGATGGTTAAGAATGACATGGTTCCCCCTATCTTATAGTATACTTAACTACCCAAATAAACAGCTGGGATTAAACTAATAGACGACTATGTCACACCAAGGTGGATGTTACCTTCTAGTCTACTTCAAATTGCAGTTTCTGTTAACAGCTAATTTCAAACATCATTCTTTGATTTATTTTTATTTCCCCACAGAAGTGACACTACTAATCATCATGCTTTTCGGTCTTTGCTATCATCATGAATGGCGGTTATATGCATTCTTCATGTCCTGAATTGCTTGTTCTTCTGATACTGAGTTATTCAGAAAAGATGTCTGTAATGTCATTACATATTTTGATTAGAATCTGAAGGGATCATATGGAAATTGCATGCATAAGTGTTTCAATCACAAACTCGTAAGAAAATAAATTTTAGGTAGCAGTGTGCCTTTACCTGAAACGTTCAAACTGTCTCCAACTTACTTTTATATTCTTGTTGAACTTGGGGTTTTCTAAATATCTGTCTGCTGCTTCTTTTAGTAGATTAAGGGAAAGCCTTGTTTAAGCGTTTTTTAGTAAGGAAATTTTGAATTACGGATGTGTATATATTTTATTTTCCTCCTGATAAATGTTATGTTTTGGAACTTGATCCATAAGGAGCTTTTTTATTCTCTGCAGAGACAGAGGATCGAATTATAATTGATGCCCATGCAATCCATGGAAACAAATGGGCCTCCATCGCAAAACTGTTGCGTGGTAGAACAGATAATGCAATAAAAAATCACTGGAATTCAACACTAAGGCGCAGGTGCATCCAGCCTAACGCTTATATGTGCCCATCTAGCACTAAGATGGAGATTGACAACCACCACCTTGACGGACCAAAGGCAACCTCAGAAGACACTTTATCAAATGGGAACATGAATCAAGTGAAAGCTCTAGAGTACGAAGATGGCAGTGCGATGGAAGCTAAAGATGTACCCTCAGTAGATCAGAATGAGCATGTCCCTGAGACCCTTTCTCAACCAACCCCACATTATGGAGCGTTTACCGTTTATACCCCTCCAAATGGAAGAATTCAAAATGGGCAATTACGGAGTGTTGTACCCAGAGAGGGACCTTTAATGCAGGCTTCTAAACCAGACAGTATGGGGTTTAAATTTCTTAAAGGGTATTGTGGTGAGTGTGTGACTCCATCAAGGTGTGGCCATGGTTGCTGTTCTGGTTCTGATGATAATGCTGCTGGCCGTTCGTTACTGGGTCCTGAGTTCGTTGAATATGAAGAACTTTCTCCTTTGTCAAGCCAAGAATTGGCCACCATTGCTACGGATCTGAACACCATTGCTTGGATCAAAAGCGGGCTAGAAAATCCTGGAGCCAGCCAAAGACAAACTCCTCATATCTCCCTCTCAACTTTTGCATAGAAGTCCAACCAAACGTTGAGGTATTAATCAAAGTTTCCCGTTTTTTCCTGAATATATATAATATATATAAAATTTATAGTTATAGGCTTACAAAACCCAAGCTTATAGAGTTCCATTTTGGTCCATGATATGAATGAAATAGTATATTGCATTTGAACCAAGTCAATTGCTGTAGAGATCTTATCATACATGCATTATGCCTGCCTGAATATGATGTCACATGATGCTGAATGAAATGTGTTTGTTGAGATTTAAACAAAAACAGAAGGTTGTTGGGATCTGAATCAAGGAAATGGTTACAGAGGGAAAGGGACAGATCTCCTTACACATTGAAATTGGTTCCATCTAATTATTGTGTACCCTTTTTTGGCTTTACCCTGACTAATTTTGCAACTATTAAGAATATGGTAAATCTGAGATAATAGAAACCAGCATTGCCATTATTCGATTTCAGTTTTGTTTACAAAGAAACATGTATTTCTTAACCACTTGGGTCGTGCCGTACGGGTTAAAACTCAAGGGATGTAATGGAAATCTCATCTTCTCTCGGTTTGAATTCAAGCGCTGTCACAACCCTTGTAGCCATGAAGGTTTACTTGCGATAACTCTAGGCCATTCGTAACCGGTCCCGATGCCTGTGGTTACACATAAAAAACATGTCTTCCTTTCGAAAGTAGAGATGAACTTTTTAAGTTCATGATTTACCATTCAACGATGTCTATACATATGTGTGTGTATATATATATATATATATATATATATATATATATATATATAGAGAGAGAGAGAGAGAGAGAGAGAGAGGGGGGAGAGGTTCATTTGAGAAATGGTAAATGTATGAGAAATAGAGAAGTAATCTTAGCCATTCATCTGGTCAACATTTGCGGCTTTGACCGCGAAGCACCGGATAATTCCTTGCATGGTCTATAGAAGGTAGAGGGGTAGTTTCGTAAAATACGCATGATGAGTTCATATATGAACCTATATGATTCACATATGAACTATACGTTCATATATGAAACAGTTAATTACTTCATATATGAATCACAAAAGTTCATATATGAATCTGTTAATTAGTTCAACTGATTCATATATGAACTTACAGTTAATTCATTCATATGTGTGAATCAGTTAATTAGTTCATATATGAATCACAAAGGTTCATATATGAATAAGTTAAAAGAGTTCAGATGTGAATTACACTGATTCATATATGAACATATAGTTCATATGTGAATTATACATGTTCATATATGAACACAACCCGTGTCTTTTGTGAAAATTACGAAAGTGTCCTTCTATTTTTGGAATAGCCGCAACTTTTGACCAGTCAAATCCGATCTTGACCATATGAATGGCTAGGATTACTTCTCTATTTCTCATATATTTACCATTTCTCAAATGAACCTAAGGCTGTATATATATATATATATATATATATATATATATATATATATATATATATATATATATATATATATATATATATATATATATGGGTAGTTTAATTTACAATCCATGTAAATCTTGCAACATATGCAACCCATATCTTAACCGTTGGATACATGATCGACGGTTACAATAGATGTGAGCCCAATATTTTCAATTAAAAAAAATAAATAAATAAAATAACCGCTTATCATTGATCCAACGGTTAAGATGTGGGTTGCATTGGTTGCAAGATTTACATGGGTTGCAAATTAGCCTTGGCCTATATATATATGGAAGGATATTTTGCAACCTTTAAAAATGTTGCAACCTTTGCAACCCACATCTTAACCGTTGGTTTCATGATCGACGGTTATTTTATTTTTATTTTTCTCTTTTTTTAATTAAAAATATTGGGCCCCATATCTTTTATAACCGCCGATCATGAATTTGACGGTTAAGATGTGGGTTGCAAGGTTTGCAACCTTTTTAAGGGTTGCAAATGAACCTATATATATATATATATATATATATATATATTGGAGTGGTTTAATATAAAACCATAAAAAACTTTGCAACCCTTGCAACCTATCTCATCACCATTGATTCAGTGGGCAATGGCTGAGATTCATCCACCACTTTCAAATATAGGAAATTCATTTTCAATTTTTTAATTCTCGTAAATATTAGCCACTAAAGGGCAAATCTGGAAGAAATTACAAATTTCAAAAGGTTTCAAATCATGGAAACGTGGGTTTCTTCAACAGCATCCCGAAAACATTGCTAATTACCAACAAATTATTTAAAACTAAAATAAAAAATAGTCACATCTAGATTAGAACAAAAACAATTCATAAACCATTTTTTATATAAATATTATATTAAAATATTATACAACAGTAAATATTGCTCATAAACCACCTTAAAGGTCACAATATACCATTAGCCATTTTAAACACATAAATATATTGCCAACCATGAACTGTAATTCATGAAGAATGTAACTCATGAAACTTAATTTATGAACCATAGTTCACACATAAATTGAACATCATTACTCAGGAAAACAACTGCTACTTATCAAGAACATCTACTCACCATAGCGGCAATCCCAACGGTGAATAATACTTCATGCAACCTTATTCGAGAATCATTGTTCGCACCAAAATAAATTACACAAGAAAACCAATACATGATACATAATTCTGGAACATATAATTTCAAACCCTATGAACGACTATGCATCGAAAATTTAAAAAAAAAATCCATCAAAATCAAATCAAGATGGGAGGACGATCGCAGCCATCGTATTCATCGTCTTCATTGTCTTGTTCATCATCTTATCTGGTCGTCGTATTCATCGTCTTCATCGTCTTCTCCGGCCATAGTATTCATCGTCATCATCGTTTTCTCTTACCATCGTATTCATCATCTTCTCCGGCCATCTACTTCATCGTCTTCTCTGATCCGGTGAATGGCATGAACTTAACGGAAAAAAACCCAACCTTCATCAGCAACATCTTCATCCGGAACAAAACAATCTTGAACAAAGGCCAAAACAACTTCTTCCACCATAGACGAATGCACATACGACCGCTGATCGACTTCGCCGCCAAACCCGCCGGAGAAACCTCTATTCCACTACAATCTCCACCCTCCTCACACTCTATATCCATTGCGCACGGAAAAACCAACCAAAAACTTAATTGAATAACAAAACACTATAAAACGACTACTCAACTAAAATTAAAAAAAAAAGCCAAGAAAAAACAAAATATATTGAATGACGATCGCAGGAAGAACAAGATGGAATAAACATCTAATATTAAAAAAAAAACATAAAAACCTAATGATTCTAGGATGGAGATCGCAGCCATATCATAACCATAAAAAAAAATGACGGTTTCCATAAAACATGCCCCTCAATAATTAAAGCAAAATAAAAATAATTAACAAATGTCAACATTACCCCTGCGTACCATAAAAAAAGAAAATAAAAAACAAAAACAATTTATTTGAGATGGATGTGGGTTGCAAGGGTTGCAACTTTTTCAGGGTTGCAAAATATCCTTCCAATATATATATATATATATATATAGAGAGAGAGAGAGAGAGAGAGAGGGAGGATCATGCGAGAAGCAAACTAATTTACGATAAGGCGAGAAGAAATGTGAACCACATAATTTATTAATTAAAAATACCATAAATAAAAAATAAAAAAATAATTTTAGAAATTAGGATAATTATTATTTTAAATCGAATAAATCCTTAAAATTCTCATTATATCTTTTAGATTTTTTTTTTTAATTTCAATTATTATTTTACTAATTTTTTTTTTCTAAATATACTTTTAATAAAAAAATCACAATTTTAACCAAATATCACATGTGATATAATTATATGAATATTTATGCATATCACATATCATATTATCACATGTGATAAGTGTATATATTTTAGTTAATCATATGTGATTATTGATACTTATATTTATAGATCTTTTTGTGATGTAAATATTATCACATGTGATTATGCGTCACTTATATTCAGACATATATTATCATATGTGATATTTACAAAAATTCATCTTGTGGGATCATATGTGATACATAATAATTGATTACATGTTAAGTTAATCACATGTGATTCAAAACGCAAATCCAAAAAATAGAGAAAAAAAATGGTGAAATAAATAATAAATTAGTTATGGATATCACATGTGATTTTTGATGAAAATTATGATTTTATCTACAAAATAGTAATATAAATTTGATAAAAAAAATTATGAATTTATTAGAGTTAAAAAATAAATAAATTTAAAAGATATTATGAGATATTTAAGGTTTTATCCAATTCGAATTGTAATTATCCTAATTATTAAAATTAATTTTTTTTTATTTATGCTATTTTTTAATTACTAAATTATGTGGCTCATATTCCTTCTCGCAAATTGACTACCTTCTCATTTGAACCTGCCCCTATATATATATATATATATATATATATATATATAGGGTCAGGTTCACGTGAGACCAAGTTGTTTCCGTGAGACCGCGTGAGACCAAGTCTTAAAACATGAAATTCACACCGAAACACTGTGAAGGTAAAAAACATTCGAACCTTCATAATGTAATCACACTATGAAGGTAAAAAAACCTAAAGCAAGTTAAAAAAAATCAAACATTCACAGATAAAAGACTGTGAAGGTATATCCGAACCTTCACAGTGAAGACGCTATGAAGGTAAAAAAAAACGAACATTCACAGCGAAAAACACCGTGAACGTAACATTTACGGTGTTTTCCCTATGAAAAGTTCGATTTTTTTTACATTCACAGTTTTTTGGTGTGAAGTTTCATACTTTAAAGCTTGGTCTCACCGGTCTCACGAAAACTGTTTGGTCTCACGCGAACTTAAGTCTTATATATATATATATAGGGGGTGTTTGGGATTGCTTTTTTAAAACAACTTATGTTTATTTGCAAAAGTGCTTATTAACTTATGGTTATTTGTAAAGTGCTTATTAATTTATAGGAAGAAGGGGAAAATATGTAATTTGGTTAAATAAGTTAATGAGGAGTTTCAAATAAGTCAGTTGAGAATGACTTATCAAAAACTGCTTATTAGCGAAGTGGAGAAGTTATAAGCAGTTTCCAATCCAAACACTCAAAACAGTTTATTTGATGTTTGAAAACCCAATAAGTTAATAATCACCTCAAATAAGCAATCACAAACACCCCCATAATATTGGAAACGTGTTGATTACGTTATGAAAAAGCATTATTTGGTTTTATATATAGGTCCAATAAAAAAAAGTTGTTAGTACGTTTATTTAGAATAAAGGGTTACTTTTAAATATTTAATTTATGAAGAAGTTGTTTGGCATATAACTTTTTTCAAATTTATAAAATCCCAATATTATTTGGTGTTTTATGGTGTACTTGGAAACATATTGAGTCACCAATATTGGAATAAAAAGGGAAAGTTACATGGGCAATAAAATGGTAGCAAGAGGAAGGTGAATGGGTTCACATGCCACCAGCCACAATAATACAATATTTCATGGACTATTCAGCTCCTACTGTCTTGTTTTTCTGACTCTTGCCATGTGTTATGTTGTGTCATTTCTCAATATTTCAACTTTATGTTAAAAAAACCGTTCGATAATCTAGAAGTTGTTTTAAGTGGGATCTGGATGAATCGATAATCAACCTTATATTGCAATGTTTTTATGAGGTTTTATGTCTAACGACCGACAATATTGGATATTCATTTTTAGACACAGTGACATTGGATGTTGGTTGCATTTTGGGTCGTTTTAAATGAGCAGATATGATGATTTCAAATGGTTGAATTAGGAATGATATGGATAAGAATGGTCTAACATTTACAACGACTAAGCATGTTTGCTTGAGATTAAATGTTTTAGTGACAATTATAAAACGGAAAGTTGTTTTTAATCTGCCATATATAACCCTACCAACTATTCAAATGGTGATACACAACATTGATAGATCACCATCACAAAAATTCACAAAATATCGTAAACCAATTTTGAAATTGCGGAATGATGAAGTAATATAATCCCATACACATTGAGTTAGAAACCAACCAACCCTAGTCGTAAATTGTTTTTTACGAAATGGATACATTACCCTAATTCTGATATAAAAGATTGACTCAATAACCTTCTAACACACTAAAAATTATGATGACTATTCTGTTGCTGTAGCTAGAATGTTCATTGGTGACAACTCAACTAATATTGATAAGCGAGTGTGTGCGTGTACACATAAACGCATCTACTTTCAACCACCTTTATTTATCTATTTTTATAATGATGGTCGAAATTTTATCAAATTCATGCATGCAAAAGTGATTAAATATTTGTAAAAGTTCATAACATTGATTAAAAATGAAGAGAAAGGTAGAAAAATAGTTGAAGATAACTACCGATAGTTGAAGATAGATGGATATACTTAAAGATAGATGAAAATAGTTTAACGTAAATAAAGTTAGATAAAAATAAATAAACTTATTATTTTCAATTTTTCATACATGACCAAATCTCTCTCTCTCTCTCTCTCTCTATATATATATTATATATATGTATAACAAAAACAAAAAAATACGAATTTTTATGGTCAAACAAAAACTGAAAAAGATGAAGCCTCAATGTCAATAGTCGACATTACTGGTGAGATTGAGACAGGAATAAGTGGCCAAACTCCATGTTACATCCTTGGATGCACTCCAAAAATCATGTCTTCTACAAAATAAATATTTCACACTAATAATCAGAGTTGTACTGGAGGGTGTTCCAATGCGAAATATAACATGATTTTCAATTTTAATTATATATATTTTTATCTTTTAGTTGTTTTATATGTTTTTATTCCAATTACAATATTATTGTCTATTTTTAATGTTTTAGGTTTTTACCTTTTTAGTTGATTTGTCGATCGTCCGATTTCGACTTTTGTAGAATGTTAAAAAAAATGATTATATTTAAGTGAATTTTGTATAAAACTTTGTTATGATAAGACATTTTGTTGTTTTAATTTGTAAGAATTTTAATTTAACGTATGGTATGATTTTTTTTTATATTTTATTTTATTTATTACTTATATAGTCGATCTACAGTTTTAGTATATGGTGTAACATGATCTTCAAAAAGATTAAAACATGGTGGTGGTAATTAATAGGTTTTCTTTTTGGATCATTTTTCAAAAAACTATATGTTTATAGCAATATTTTATTTCATTTATTAGTAATCATTAAGTTTTTTTATTATAATATTTGGATTTGTCTTGTAAGAACATATGCAAAGGAATGTAATGAAATAACAAAATTTAAGTTTTTTAATTAAAATATATAATATTTATATATATATATATATATATATATATATATATATATATATATATATATATATATATCGAATTCACACACATTCATCTAAAAAAATATGGTAGTGAAACATTATATACATTGCTTATTGAGATTGATACAATAATTCAATAGCAAATCTTTAAAATACCCACTTATCAATTTAACATAACCTCAAAAACGTAATTATGTTCTAAACTACACCCCCCCTACAAATCTCGAGTCATGAAAGCTTTCTCTTGTCTTGGATTGTGTATTACTTCAACAAAAGAATATTAGACTTAAAGGGTTAGTGAACTTTATTGTTTTCATGCAATGTTGACTCCAACACACCAGTAAGAATAACATTATTGTCAATCTCTAAAAATATGTCGCCAATAAACAAAATTATTGACAATTTTATTAGCAATTCCTCATATCAGCCATTATAGTCTCATAACGGCTTGCACTCTTACTGTATGGGTTAACTCTTCCCACACATAACATTATGGTAACAAAATATGTTTATGTACTTTCAAAATAAAAAACAATTTGACGTGCATAATATCACGTAACATGGCATGAACAAATCTTTCATTTACAATAAAACATCATTGTTTGATGCAATCCTGATAAATTTAGCACATGAAACTCAGAGGATGTCTAAAGTTTTATACTATGTAACCACACTCGCAAGACTAACAGGTCTCGCTACCAACAACCATATAACTGAATACCCATAACATTAATCCAATAACCATATGTCATAAATGTAAAAACCGATGCCTTAATTCAAAATTTAATATTTGTGACCTATGAACAAATGCATCTCTTATATTCCTCGAATTGTACCTTAAACACTTGATTAGCATTGATAAAACATTAAGGGGTCGTTTACCCAAATGCTTACTTGGTAAGCGCTTACCGATAAAACTCGACACATTAACTTACTTTACCGGGTAAAATTGTAATCATCATAATGGTATCGTATATAACAATTTACTTGGTAAGCTCTTACTCGGGTAAGAATTGTCACTCTCACTTACCGGGTAAGACTCTCCATCCTTATCACCGCTCTTACCGGGTAAGATTCTATGCTCTTGCCATGTCCATCCGGTAAGGTAACTGTCTTGGCAAGCATATACCGGGTAAGCGTTTAATAAACGACCCCTAAGTAGGGTTGACCACTCTTTTGGTATGGAACAAGCCTAGTTATATATACAATCCTGCTTTTGGCGGCTAAGATAGAGATGGGTCCCGGTTCGTGCAGTTATTCATGACAAAGGTATCGATCTTCATTCCCTTCTTTGTCCTTGTTGTGAGAAGGTAACGTAAACCATCGAGCATTGCTTTATCCATTGTCCGAAGAGTTTTTATTTCTGGACCCAAATCTTTAGATAGTGGGGTTGGTTTATATTACCGTCAATCTCTTTGGTTGATCTTCTTGGTTTGGACTTTATTGTCATCCCGAGTTCTCATCGGCCCTTGTGGAAAGTGGCAGTATGAAACATTTTATACTATATTTGGCTTTACCGGAACAACCGGGTTTTTGAAGGAGATTAATACCTTCAAATTGATAGTTTATACAATCTCCAACTTTTGTCCTATAATTGAATATCCAAGCTTGCAAGGAAATTTTTGTCTTTCTTGGTCGAATTGGTGTAGTGATTGTGGACTTAATGGGTAATTTGTTCAAGTTAGTGTAACACCCCGATTTTCGAAAGGTATCATTTCAAGTTAATACAGAAACTGATATACGAAGGAAAAATAAGATATTTGATTTTGGACTTGAATCCTTGATTTTATAGTCTTGATAGATGAAGAATTCAATTACGAGTCCAACGGTCCTTTCCGGAGCGAAATCGGAGCTAAAACGAAGAAGTTATGACCAAAATAGTGTGTAGACAAGAATTCGGGCGGCAGTGCTCCGCGCGGGTGGACCCGCGCCACCAGCCGTGTGGAGCTGCTGTGTGCACAAAAGCGTGAAAAATCGGCCATAAACCCCATTTTTCACCCCAACCCCAAATCCTTCCCCCATTTCTCTCCCAAACCGACCCCCAAGCCCCAAAATCAATCCCTAACCTATTTTGGAGAGTTTCCTCCTAAATCTAAGTGTTTCTTCCTCATCTATCAGGTTGGGAACTAGAACCATCATCACTCCATCTTCATCGTCTTCATCAAGTTTTCTAGGGTTTCATCCACCCTCGTTCTTCCTTTCATAGATTGGAGGTCTGTAACCATTTTGGTGAACTAAAGGTGTTTTGGTTGATGGATTTAAGCTTTGGTTAAGGTAATCTTCTATTCTCTTCAGTTATGGAAGTTAGGGTTTCGGTATGAGTTGAGGTATTCATGTGTAAAGTTTGGGGAACAATTCCTTGTGGTTGATTATGATTATTTATGGTTGGTTATGTATGGATTTAGGTTTTTAGAAGTTTTTGGCTTGAGGATCCAAGTGTTCTTCAAAGTAGCTTAAGTTGGGGAAAAATCTAGATTTAGCCTAAATTTAGCAAGGTGAGTTCAAGTTGATTTGTGAAAACGTTGTACATGCCAAAATATTTATTTTAATGTATTTATTGTAACACCCGTAAATTCAGGTAAGTTGAGGTTTTGTTAATCTTACGTTTATGTGTCTATCAAAGTAGAACGTGTGTGTTTAATTGCCATTATAGTCTGTGATTAATTGCTCGATATCGAATTGGGAGTTTCAGACCTGTGTTTGGTAAACAGGGAGTTTCGCGACTTAGTCGCGAGTGGGAGTCGCGGCACAAGCCGCGTAGTCCACTGGGGTGTTTCGGGTTTGAGGAACCTCGCGACTTAGGCGTGAGTTATAGTCGCGACACTAGCCGCGTGATTCACTGTGTTCGAATTGGTCGGGATAGCGGGCGACTTATGGCGCGGGTCCAAGTCGCGGCACAAGTCGCGATCGACCTGCAACCCCTTAAACCCTTCTTTGGCCGATTTTCTCTCATTGGTTCTTACATTCCCTCTCCATTGGCGATTTTAGAGCTCACTAAATCAGCCCATTTCCTCACCAAACCCTACCTCTCATAAATACAACCTACATTGGTGGTTGGATTATTGAAAGCTTGCATTTACTCTCCTCAAGTCTTCAAGCTTCACCTACAAGTCTCCATCTTCATTATCCAACTTCTAGGGTTCCATGTTATATGTTGGATTTACATGAATAGGATGGTAATAGTGTGTTCCTAGTGGATATCCGAAATGTTACGGATGAAATTACACCTTTAGACCTCCTAAATGCATTATGTGGACGAACCAAGTCTGTGATTCACTATAGGAATGTAGGTGGGTGACATTTGGAGAATTTCCTAAGGCGGTAGTCTCCTATGTACCTAGACCTCCGCCGTCGGGGAATTTCCAAAGGCGGTAGTCCCCGGTGCGTGTCGGACCTTTGGGTTGACAGAGAAAGTGGCTTTAAGGTGCATTTCCTATTTGGATGAACCGGATTGGAGATATGGGTCGCTCCCGTTGACTCCACATCTACGTGATTATTTGTTAACTACTGATAAGAACTGTAACTGTTTCTGGCATGATTTTACTTGTTCAACTCACTAGGCTTTTTGGCCTAACACTTGTTTGGTGTCGATGTGTATCTCAGGTGTTAGCAGCGCGACTCCTAGGCAGGTATAGGTGCTTTGGGCGAGAGCTTGGGGATACGGCACTTGGACTATTTTGAGAAGCCTTAGGTTTATAGATGACACCCCTTTTTGTAATCTCTTTTCTAGATGTAGAAATTAGATTAGTTGGTTGTTGTTTATTTATCTATTAAATTATAATTGTGATTAAACAGGTTTAATTGTATTATTCCCCTTTTTGGGAGGCTCTTGCTATGGCAATTTTAGTATACCTCATGTCCGTTTTTCGGATTTTTGTTATCCCTATTTTTAGGGTGTTACAAGTTGGTATCAGAGCTTTAGTTTAAGTGAACTAGGTATTGTTGTAGCATACCTAGACTTAAGTTTTAAACTGTTTTGACTTCACTGTTCTCTTAGGGTAGAAATCCTAGGTGGGGAGAGTGTTAGGTTGCGGAATTACACTAATTGAGAGTTGTGATGATGGTGACAAGAGTTCTTGTGTATGGTTCGTTCATAATTTCACATAGTTATTGCTATTATGAATGCATTGTTACGTGAGCATACTTGACTTACTATTATTGCGATAATTGATGAATGTATTAGTACGTACAATGAGTTAAACTCGCTTAGTCTTTTCTCAATCCCTTTCTCGTGCTTGTGTGGCAGCGTGCAATGGTAAACACGCGGAGCAGATTACCGAATTCGCCTGAGGCTCAGGTGGAGGTGCAATCTACCGCTGACCGACCTCCTTTGGTGGTAACCTCCGATGAACCTCACATACCCCCGATGTTGAGAAGGGAGCCGGAGCATATTCCTCGCAGGAACATCGTGGTGAATGATACTATCTTGGAAGAGGTGACCATGAAGACCAGGATTCGGGATAACATGATGTCGGCTATGAATTCTGCCATGGCCCAACAACAAATCCAACAACAAGAGTTTTTCATGAAGCTCCTAGAAGATCGAGATGCTAGTCACCGCCAACCCGAGACTATGGCGGAGAATATCATAGTGGGGTCGGGTGGTAGACCTGAAGTGGTGGTGACCGAAGAGCAACCAAGCAACGTGAATCGAGAGAGGGCTAAGGGATGCTCCTACAAGGCTTTTCTGGAGTGCAACCCTAAAGAGTTTGCGGGTTCCGACAACCCGGTTGCGTGTATGTACTGGCTCAAGGAAGTGGAAATGGCCTTTGAGTCTAGCGAGTGCGACGTCTCGCAACGGGTGAAGTTTGCTTCTCAATTACTCCGGGGAGAGGCATTGATCTGGTGGAATCTCACATGGTCCGCCCTCACCCCCGAGGTTCTAGCAAAGCTGACTTGGACAGTCTTCAAGAAGAAGATCATGGACAAGTATTGCAGCGAACGTTCGTTGGACAAACTGGAAGCCGAGTTCCGGAATCTGAAGAAAGGGAATTTGTCCATAGCCAACTACTCCAAGCTGTTTCTGGAGAAGTTGAACTTGGTGGGATATCTGGTCCCAGATGAGAGATCTAAAATTAAGGCCTTCTGTCTTGGCCTACCGGCCGATATGCGGACTGACGTGCTCAATGCTGGAGGGTCGACTCTTCAAGAAGTCATTGAAGAGGCCTTGCTTGTGGAAGATGATAGGTTGGTTGAGAAGGAGGAAAGAAGTGTTGCGGGTGAGAAGAGTAAGTGGGAAGGGCCATCTGGGCCCGTTCGTCAGTCGAAGCCTTTTGTTAGCGGGAGAGCTGGCGACGCTCGTAAAAGTGATCAGTGGTGCCAAAGGTGTAGAACTAAACACTCGGGCGCGTGTGCTCCTAAAACCTACGCAGGTCCGGTAGGTTGTACCAAGTGTGGCAGGAAGGGCCATGTGGCTCGGGATTGCGCTACACATCCGACGATATGTTTTGAGTGCCAGGAGCCGGGGCACGTGAGGAGAAATTGTCCAAAGGTGGCGGGGTTTAACCAAAGCAGGTCTGTGGGGTCGACAGCTAGAGTCGACCAATCGCCAAGGGTGCCGAGTCGAGCTTTTCGGATGACTACCGAAGAGGCAAAGGAGACCGCCGATGTTGTCTCGGGTACGTTCCTAGTAAACTCCTTGCCTGCTCGTGTTTTGTTTGATTCGGGTGCTACGTGTTCGTTTGTATCGGATATTTTCTGTAAGCGTTTCGTCACTCCTATTAGTGTCCTTCCCGATGCACTAGTGGTAGAGATTGCTAATAGTGACCAAGTAATTATCCGAGACCGTTATTGTGATTGCACCATAGAGATCAATGGGAGTCCTTTCGGGGTGGATTTACTACCTATGACCATCGGAGGATTCGACGTGGTCATAGGCATGGATTGGTTGTCAAGGCACAAGGCTGACATCTTTTGTTCTAAGAAGATGATCCAAGTGCCTTTGACGGAAGGCGGCGTGGTCGTCATCTATGGGGAGAAAGGAAAGGGGCGTAACCCCATTATTTCCTCTCTCAAAGCGCGAAAGTTTCTAGCGAAGGGTTACCCTTCGTATTTAGCGTACGTGGTGGACGCGAAGAAGGAAAAGAAGACGGTGGATGACGTGAGGATCGTGCGAGATTATCCGGATGTCTTCCCGGAAGACCTTCCCGGATTACCACTGGAACGTCAAGTGGAGTTCCAAATCGACCTTACCCTGGGAGCGGCTCCGATAGCCCGAGCTCCCTATCGTTTGGCCCCGACATAAATGAAGGAGTTGATGACGCAACTTCAAGAATTGTTAGAGAAGGGTTTTATCCGACCGAGTTCTTCACCTTGGGGAGCGCCGGTGTTGTTCGTGAAGAAGAAGGACGGGTTAATGAGGATGTGTATTGACTACCGTGAGTTGAATAAAGTCACGGTAAAGAACAAGTATCCTCTACCTCGCATCGATGATCTCTTCGATCAACTTCAAGGCGCGGGATGCTTCTTGAAGATTGACCTCCGATCCGGTTATCATCAAGTGAGAGTGAAGAATGGTGATATTCCGAAGACGGCCTTCCGAACGCGTTACGGTCACTATGAGTTCTTGGTGATGCCTTTTGGATTGACCAATGCGCCGGCCGTGTTTATGGACTTGATGAACCGTGTGTGTCACCCATTCTTGGATAAATCTGTGATCGTTTTTATCGACGATATTCTAATTTATTCTAAGGACGAATCCGAACATGGGAAACAATTGCGGGAAGTCTTGGAAGTTCTAAGAAGAGAGAAGTTGTTCGCAAAGTTCTCTAAGTGCAAGTTTTGGCTTCGAGAAGTGCAATTCTTGGGGCACGTGGTGTCAAAGGACGGTGTTCAGGTGGACCCGGCGAAGATTGAAGCGATGATGAGTTGGGAGCTGCCGACGAACTCGTCGGAGATACGAAGTTTCTTGGGTTTAGTGGGCTACTATAGACGCTTCATCCAAGACTTTTCCAAGGTAGCTACACCTCTCACATCCCTCACGAGGAAGAACGTCAAGTTTCTTTGGACCGATATTCAAGATCAAGCCTTCCAGACCCTCAAGAGGAAATTGTGCGAAGCTCCGATCTTATCCTTGCCTGAAGGATCGGAAGACTTCGTAGTGTATAGTGACGCTTCTAAGATGGGGCTTGGATGTGTACTTATGCAACGAGGGAAAGTCATTGCCTACGCGTCAAGGCAATTGAAGGAACATGAGAAGAACTACCCGACGCACGACTTGGAACTAGCGGCGGTAGTCTTTGCTTTGAAGTTGTGGCGGCATTACTTGTACGGGACTAAGTGTACTTGTTGGTCCCAAATAGCAGTAAATAAACAAGCAAAGTATTGTAGAAGGGGGGGTTGAATACAATACACACAGTTTTTCACTTAATTTAATTCTTATTGATTTGAAATCAAGAATTACACATAGAAAACTTTGATTGTTGCGGAAGAGAACATATGAGATATGTTCAAACAATCTTACACATAGAGAATAAAGAACAATTGTAAAACACTTAGAAAACAATTGAACTTCGTAGACAGAAAGTTACCAGGCACTTAGAGAACTTGAAGGTAGTAGAGCTGGGTGATCTTGCATGTTGAAGCATCCATCATATTTATAGTGCCTCATGCATTTAATGCATGAGACACCTGTTGAGCAAGGGATGGACACAGGTCTTCTGCATGGTACATGATGTACCTTTTGTCTTGGAGTGACTTTGTATTGAAGTGTTGACCTGCAGGGATGGTGTGGACCTTTCCTTAAAAGAATGTAAGAGACAAACTTACTTTTTATGATCTTGGGATGAGGTCCACGTCAATGCAAGATATCACATATATACTTTGTCAGAAAAGTATAATGTGTTTGAAAGAAATCTTCAGGCATCTTCGGCTCCTGAAGATGTGAGAACACCTTCATACTCTAAGGAGAGATCATTGGCTACCGAAGACTTGAGAAATCTTCGGCTGCTCCTTGAAGATGTGAGAACACCTTCATACTCTAAGGAGAGATGAGATCATCGGCTGCCGAAGACCTGAGAGGTCTTCGACTCCTGAAGATGTGAGGACACCTTCATACTCCTGAGAGACATGTGATTGACACCATCCTGGTTGATGGTGTTGATCACTTGGGCATTCTTGGCTTTAGGCTGAGGAGACTATCTTCAATCCGCTTTGAGAGATGTACTCCTTCTTTGTCTTCTTCGGCTAATCTTCGACTTCACCGAACATTTGTATAGAGACCAAGCTGCTAAAAGAACCTAGATCATATTCTAAGTAGGATGCTACAAGATGGAAGATCAGGAGGTCATCTTCAAATCTTCAGATGACCCAACAATCTCCCCCTATTTGAGGATGACATCCATACTAAAGAATAGAACAAAGAGTGTACTGGATAAATTCATTTTGACCCATCTTTACTCTTTTTGGGTTCTTTTCACATAGACCTTTTTTTTTTTGGTATATCTGACATTTACAAGAGAATGAAAAAGTATAGCTATACATACGAATAAAAGAATACAATGAATAAAGAATGAGAAAGAAAAAATATATATAAAGATATAGAAGACAGTAGCCGGGATTGTTTGAACTTGAGTGGTTGGTTGCTCCCCCTCAATTCATACTCCCCCTCAACTAATGTCAGGTGGCTTTGATCACATAGTTCATTGCAGAATTAGTTTCAGCAGAGTTTAAGCTTGAGTGGTAAGTTGCTCATGCTCCCCCTCAACTAATTCACGGTGTCGGAAAGAAAGAAGTTAGAAGATTTTCAAGATCCTCCGAACCTGCTCCTGGAAAGGCAGATTCATCCTTGGATCGTGCAGAAGCATCAGGACTGAGAATCCTGGGTGATAGGCTGTGAGGTGGAGAAGAAGCACCTTGGATAGGGAAGGAGTCCAAGTCATCCTTATCAACCAAGGAAAAGGTTGATGAGGGAATAATAGGGGTCCCCAATTTTACAATTGTATCCTTTTGTGAGGATACAAAGGAGGTGGTTTTGGGTTTAGCAGAGTCCCCGGGCCCGGATGGGAAAATTTCAACACCCGCCGATTGTGGAGAATCGGTGGGTGGAGTTTGTGGCTTGGCCCTTGAAACCTTCCTCAGCCTCTTGAGAGGAGAGGGAGGGGAAGAGGTAGAGTGCCGCCGCTTTGAGATATGGGGTGTGACCAGGGTAACCGCCGAAGGTTCTTTCGGTGGTATGGTCATTTGGGCAAGTGTGGCGGTGCCAGTAGCAGTTGAGGATTTAGTGCTAGCCGGCGTCACTGAAGAAAGGGGAAGAAGGGTCCACTATAGTTGAGGGACCTTTGGACACCAGAGTGTCTTTAGTATCACCCCATTGTAGATCGGGAGAGTTTATAAAGGAGAACATACCTGGCAGTAGAGGGTGATCGGTGTAGAGAGAGACATTATTCAAAGGGTCTTCATGACTTTCTAAGTGTTGGTCGAAGAGTCATCACCAAATCAATTAAAGACCAAACAATTTTTCTCCCCCTATTTGATGATGACACCAACACATAGAAAAAAAAGAAAGGTACTGACACTCAGAAAAATTACAAGACACGAAGAACTCATAACTTCAGTGGCCCTTTGTTTTTTGTTTTTGTTTTTTTTTTGTGTGTGTTCTTTGATCTTTTTTTTTTTTTTTAAGAAAAGAAAGAGATGGGGGGATGGTAAAAAAAACGGTGAGGGATTGTAAGGAGATGGAAGAAAATATAGAATGTGATGGGAGAGATGGGGAAATTATGGGGAAGAAGGAAGATAAGGAAGAGATGGAAGAAAGGTGAGAGAGGGTAGGAGTTGTAAGAAAAAGGAGAAGGGATGGGATGGGATGGGTAAGTAGGGGGAAAGTCTTGGGAAGGGAAGTAAAAAGAAAAAGGAAAGGATATGGGGAAAGGGAATTGGGTTAGGGGAGGGAATAGGACAAAAAAAATAAGGGTGGAGGGGTGGGTGGATGTTGGTCGAAAACCAAAGGAAAAAAAGGGGGGGGTGTGGGCTTCGGCCGAAAAGGAATGGGATGGGGGGGTTGTTGGCCGAAAAAAAAGGGGGGGGGGGTTGGTTGGTGTGGAGAACCGAAAGAGGGTGATAGATAGAGAGAGATAGATGTCGGTGGGTGAGGAGAGGGCGAAGGGGAGGAGGAGGGCCGAAGGGGGGGAATAAATCTTCGGCTAAAGGGTGTTTGGGGGAGGAAGGGGGTGTGGGTGGCTTGGTGTTCGGCGTGTGAGGGGAGGCCGAAGGGGTAGAATGGGGGGAAGTTCGGTTTGTGGAAGGGTGTGGGGAGGGTGTTTGGTTCGGTTACAGAGAAAAAAAAAGAGGATGGGGGGTGTGGTGATGGTGGCTTCGGCTAGGGGGTGTTTGGTTGAGGGGGGATGTCGGCTAGGGAGGTATGGAGGGGTTGGTTGGGAGTTGGTTGGGAGTGGTAAGGGTGTTGGTTTGTTTGGAGGGGTTGGTTGGGAGTGGTAAAGGTGTTGGTTTGTTTGGTTCGGCCAAGAGTAGTAGAGTGGAGGGTGTTTGGTTCGGCTAGGTGAGGGAGAGAGGAGGAGGGGTGGGAGGTCGGCTACCGATGGGATAGAGAGGAGGGAGTGTGAGGTTCGGTGGGGGAATTTATAAGGGGGAGTTTCAGTTGGGGGAGTTATAAGGAGAGAGAAGGGAGATAGAAAGAAGGAGAGAGGGGTTCGGCTAGAGGCCGAAAAAGGGGGGGAAGAGAGAGCCGAAGAAGAGGGTAGGGGGGGAGTTCGGCTATTTGAAGAGGAGACAAGGGGATGAGGGAGGGGTTCCGCTGGTAGGTTCGGTGGATAGGAGGGAAAGAGGAGGAATAAGGGAGGTCTTTGGGATTTGTCAAGGATTGGTGGTGATGAGGGTGTGTTGGTGGGGAAAAAGGAGGTGGCCAATAGGGGGCTGAAAAAAAAAACTTTTAAAAAGAAATTTTGTTTTTTTTTTTTTTGTAAAAACAACCCATTCGGCAGGATTAAGAAAAGGAGACCGATCGAGTTTCAGGTGGACGATCGGGTCATGCTGAAAGTATCTCCATGGAAGGGAATCATCCGGTTTGGGAAGCGTGGGAAGCTCAGCCCTCGTTTCCTTGGGCCCTTTGTTATTTTAGAAAAGGTTGGACTTCAAGCATACCGGTTGGACTTACCACCGGAAATGGATGGGATACATCCCACCTTTCACGTTTGTTACTTACGGAAGTGTCTAGCCGAAGAAGAAAGCGTTATTCCTTTGTCGGAAATACGGGTGGACAATGGGAATCGTTGTGTGGAAGAACCGGAGTCGATTTTGGAATCGAAGCTGAATAAGTTAAGACATAAAGACGTAATCATGGTAAAAGTTCAATGGAAGCATCATCGGGGTGCTAACATTACTTGGGAGTCCGAAGATGATATGAAGAAGGGTTACCCTCACTTGTTTGCTTAGAGTGAGATTTCGGGGACGAAATCCTAATTAGGTGGGGAGGACTGTAACACCCGTAAATTCAGGTAAGTTGAGGTTTTGTTAATCTTACGTTTAGGTGTCTATCAAAGTAGAACATATGTGTTTAATTGCCATTATAGTCTGTGATTAATTGCTCGATATCGAATTGGGAGTTTCAGACTTGTGTTTGGTAAACAGGGAGTTTCGCGACTTAGTCGCGAGTGGGAGTCGCGGCACAAGCCGCGTAGTCCACTGGGGTGTTTCGGGTTTGAGGAACCTCGCGACTTAGGCGTGAGTTATAGTCGCGACACTAGCCGCGTGATTCACTGTGTTCGAATTGGTCGGGATAGCGGGCGACTTATGGCGCGGGTCCAAGTCGCGGCACAAGTCGCGATCGACCTGCAACCCCTTAAACCCTTCTTTGGCCGATTTTCTCTCATTGGTTCTTACATTCCCTCTCCATTGGCGATTTTAGAGCTCACTAAATCAACCCCTTTCCTCACCAAACCCTACCTCTCATAAATACAACCTACATTGGTGGTTGGATTATTGAAAGCTTGCATTTACTCTCCTCAAGTCTTCAAGCTTCACCTACAAGTCTCCATCTTCATTATCCAACTTCTAGGGTTCCATATTTTCTAGGTTTTTGGTCAAAAACCTAGATTGTGATTTTACTAATCTTTGTAAAAACTAGATACATATCATTATCTTCTACTTGTTAATGTCAAAGCATATCTCAAACGTTCATATTTAATGTTCCAAGTATTTTGGGGGTTTTTATCCATGGATTATGTATGTGAAAGCTACCATGTTTTATATTAGCATAACTTGGTATGTTGATGATTCCTTCTTGGAATGCCTTCTTGGCGACCTTATGTTCTCACAAAGTATTTGGATGGATATTATGTTATATGTTGGATTTACATGAGTAGGATGGTAATAGTGTGTTCCTAGTGGATATTCAAAATGTTACGGATGGAATTACACCTTGAGACCTCCTAAATGCATTATGTGGACGAACCAAGTCTGTGATTCACTATAGGAATGTAGGTGGGTGACATTTGGAGAATTTCCTAAGGCGGTAGTCTCCTATGTACCTAGACCTCCGCCGTCGGGGAATTTCCAAAGGCGGTAGTCCCCGGTGCGTTTCGGACCTTTGGGTTGACAGAGAAAGTGGCTTTAAGGTGCATTGCCTATTTGGGTGAACCGGATTGGAGATATGGGTCGCTCCCGTTGACTCCACATCTACGTGATTATTTGTTAACTACTGATAAGAATTGTAACTGTTTCTGGCATGATTTTACTTGTTCAACTCACTAGGCTTTTTGGCCTAACACTTGTTTGGTGTCGATGTGTATCTCAGGTGTTAGCAGCGCGGCTCCTAGGCAGGTATAGGTGCTTTGGGCGAGAGCTTGGGGATACGACACTTGGACTATTTTGAGAAACCTTGGGTTTATAGATGACACCCCTTTTTGTAATCTCTTTTCTAGATGTAGAAATTAGATTAGTTGGTTGTTATTTATTTATCCGTTAAATTATAATTGTGATTAAGCAGGTTTAATTGTATTATTCCCCTTTTTGGGAGGCTCTTGCTATGGCAATTTTAGTATACCTCATGTCCGTTTTTCGGATTTTTGTTATCCCTATTTTTAGGGTGTTACATTTATGTGTTTAACATGAAATAGTCATTTGTTGAATTACTTGATGGGTTTTGGTTAATTGAGAAGTCTAGTTTTATGAACCTTGTAAAACACCATATTGGGGATTTTTGGACATTTTGATAAATGAGTCATCAATGGGTGTGTTGGGTAATTATTGCATAAATGAGATTATTTGGTTAAAAGACATTTTTAGTGTTGTTTGGATAAAAGGTTTAATTTTGCGTTATGAGACGTTTGAAAGGATAAAGAGCATAAATCTATTTGGAAAACCTTTTGTCCCAACTTAAACTGTGTTGGAGTCCATTCAAGTAATTTAGAGCATGTAATTTCATGGTACGGGTCGAATACGTTTATTATCGAAAGGCGTTAATCATTGGTCAAAAAGAGGTTTGAGTATTTTGGCTCGATGTCGTTTAAAGGAGTCTTGAGGACACTTGTCCAGTTTTGAATGGCTCAATTTAGAGCCCAATTATGACATACGTACTAATGTACTTTGTTGCATTTTGACGTTGGTTACATGTTCGAGTGCATTGGTCATTTCGGGATAGACATGTAATGTTAGACTGTGTTGCATTGGATCCATAGGCACGCAAGTCAGTCTGTTTTGGATGGTCGATTGGGTATTGCAGGTGACCTTCAATACCCATGTTTTATGACCGAAAACTTGACAGGTGATCGCTAGGAGGGTTGAGTCTGTTAGTGCTGCCGGGACGGTAGGCACTAGGACCTCCGCCGCTTGAAGTAATGCCTGGGACAGGTAGTCTTTAAGTGCGCCGGGCCTTTGAGGTGGAAGTTCTTCGGATAGGCCATCAAGGTCAACTGACTTGGGGTGACACCTGTGAAGAAGTCGTAGGGACACCTGGCTGGGATGTCGGGAGGTGTCATACGATTAATGTTGTATGAGTGGTATACTTATGTGTTCCCTCCACTCTCAACGGATACGGGTCTCCCCCGTTGTCGGCTTAGTATTTTAATAAGAAAGATGTTTTACTTTATTGTCATTTGTTTTATATGGTCGACAATGAATTAGGACCTTAATATTGGACATTCCTCCTCGTATATTAAGGTTTGAATGATATATGTCATCCCCGTGTTTTGATATTTAGATTTCTTTCGTTTACGGTCGCGTGAGTAATGGACCTAGTGTCCATGTTTTCGGACGTACGATATACATGGTTATATTAATGATTCATGTTTCGAGTTAGTTCAAGTTGCATCAATTTATAAACATGTTTGAAACGAGGTGCCTATCTTTGAAAGTGCATGATATTGGAAAAGAGGTGTTTCCCCGTTTTAATGTACATCATTTGAAAGGTTATGATTTTAAGAGAAGTGCATCACTTTTAAAGTATTTACTCATGTAAAACTCTTGGACTCACTAGGCGTTAAGCCTAACCTTTTTATTTGTCGGCATGTGCATCAGGTTCCAGTTGGGGGTTTGGTTCTAGCTGCTACGAAGAGTTGAGCCTTAGCTTTATACAAGCGTAAGTATTTGGTGAAGTCTTCCGCATTTTAGAGATAGTGACTATTATTGGGTTTGAGTAGCACCGTCCTTGTTTTAGATAGTAAGTAGAGATTAAGTTGTGTGTGTTGAGGTTAAATCTTAAATTGTGATGGTAGATGAATTATTTATTGATGTATTTAGAAATTTTAAATTAGTTGTTATTTCCAGGTTTGAGGGTGTTACAGTTAGTTTGAAGACTGTTGTTGGGTCTTGTTGTTTGGTGTAATAACCGAGATCTTATTTTCTAAAGGACTTGGGTGATTAATGAGTTTTTGGTTGGAAGCCCAAAGCCCAATGACTAAATTGCAATTATTAGGAAAAGGATTAAAATCCTAATACCTTTATCTCCTATCTATTTCCAATTGAAGAGGCAGAGAACGACATGAGATTTAGGGGGTGCGATTTTTGGAAGAGAAGCAAGAAGGGTTGTTAGGTTGGAAGAGTTTCTCGCATCAATCGTCCTCAAGGTAATCTCTACACCTTTTCCTATTATTGATTTCTGGTGAGATTTGTTGTTGGGTTTTAGTGGTAAGGAAATCTATGATAATCGATTGATCTCTATGAGGTTTGGGTATCTCTTTTGGGGACATTGTTGTGGTTTATCGATTAAAGGAAAACTTAGATAGTTAGCTTACCAAGTAGAGTCTTGGAATCAATTAAATATGCAAATCTCTTGATTTGAGACTAGTTTGCGATACCTGGGAGTCGCCTAAACTTATTTAGGCCGAAACCCGGTGTGCGGGGGGCGGGGGGGGGGGGGGGGACCCCGCCTCTCAGGAACCCCTTGTATCTCAGGAAGGGAAACCCCGGGAGGCGGGGTCCTGGTAGGGAGGTCCCGAGAGTCGTGAACCCGGGTAGGAAGGTCCCGGGGGACGGGAACCCGGGTGGGGAGGTCCCGGGCGACGGTGTAACCGGATAAAAATCCGGGTGAGGCTTGTTTAGATGATTTTTTTTAAGAGAGAACGAGAATCGACGGCTGGGGTGGATCGAGTTACTTACCTCTTTTGCTTTTAAACCGTAGGCATTCAATCTAAGGATAAAAAACGTTAGTGGGGAGGATTTAAGCAAGTACGGCATGTGAGTCTTTCTAACTGAAAATGTTTTTGACGTACGAATTTTAATGCATGAGATAATTATGAAAATGCATGTTTTTTTATTGATATGAAATGTGATTTGTTATGTATGCATACATTTAAGAGTGTGCATGTGATGGTTTAAGTCGGGTGGGGGGTCCCGTTTATGCCAATGAGGGGTGTGTTCCATTTAAAGGCAGTGTGAGCCAGACACGTTGTCACAGGTGTGCGTTACCTTATCGTGTGCCATCAACATGTGTTGTACATGCGTTTAATGTTTTAAAGTTGTGAATTGTTTATAAATGCTTATAAACTGCTTTAAATGCTATTTTCGGCGCAAATGTTGTTTCTAGAGGGAACTCACTACACTTTATGGTCTAACCTTCGCTCTTCAAAAATTAAAACCATTTTCAGGTAGGGGTTTAGTTAGAAGTTCGTCCAAGGGAAATATGGGAGGTGGTGTCGTGGAAGAGACATCGAGGAAGCTCGAAGTTCCGGTAGACATAGTACATATCAGTTGTAGTCATGTATTACCGTTGTGGATTTTGAGTTGAGTTTTATGGATTGAATTTTGTTTGGTACCATTTGGGTTGTAATGCTATATTTTAGTTGTTTTTAGTTTCGGGTTGTTACATTTGGATTGACTTTGGTTGCGGTTCCAACTCCGTCTTCCAGTTGATGTGTTTTTGGGAGCATTTTTCGTGTGTTTTGGTTGTTTGAGTTGTATTTTCATTGTTGGTTTGAATGTTTTGTCTAGTTCTTTCTTTGTTTCTTCAGGCCCTTTTGTCTTTTTTGGGTGGTTTGGTTTCCTTTATTTCTGCATCTCGGAGACTTTTCGTTCGAACTCTCATTATTAATTTTGTTCTTGTTATTATTAAACCTGACAAAAACTGACACGACACGCTAAATCGACACGAAATAAACGGGTTTGGGTAATACATTTCAACCCGTTTAAGTAAACGGGTTGACACGACACGACACGACACGAAAATTAAACGGGTAAGGTCAGGGTCAAAACTTTCAACTCGAAAAGGACCCGAATAACCCGTTTATATATATATATATATAATATATATATATATATAATATATATATATATAGTAAGTTTTCTTTTTAATGCTTTGGATTTTTAGTGTTTTAGATTTGGTTATAATTTATAAGTTTGAACTATAAATTTTGGATTTCTTATGCTTTCATTTGAATTTTGTATTTGTATTTTTTGTGAATTTTTGATTTTAAATTTTTAGTTTTATAAATGTTAAACGGGTTAGGCGGGTCGTGGCGGGTTAGGCGGGTCGGGTTAGGGTTGAGATTTTCTGACCCGTTTATTAAACGGGTCGGGTTAGGGTCAGACACTTTCAACCCGTTTAACTTTGAACCCGACACGAAACTGACACGACACGACACGTTTGTCAGGTCTAGTTATTATTATTCTTTTGTCTTATTAATTTTTAACAGAAAGACAAGTTTGTAAAAGAAAATTATGAAATTCAATTAATAAAACAAAAATAAACGAGTAAATATCACTGGACGAGTAGTAGGTATGGGCGTACGAAAAAGGATGCAATTTAATAATCTTAAATGCGTCATAATAAGCGAGACAAACCAAATTATTAATTTTATTAAATTATTAAAAAAAATTAAATTATTTGTCAAATTAAATTATTTTTTTAAAACGACAATCTTTATTAAAAAAAAAACTAGAGAAAAACACACAAATTAAATAATATCAATCCATTATTGAATCTAATGATATCATTTATTTTGATTCACATATTTTATTTATTTTGTTTTAGTGAAAACTTTACATATATATCAACGTTTTGGTCAATCGTTCTATATATATATATATTTACAGGGGAGCGATTAAATGGAAACCACTTTAATTTTGAAAACCGTGGAAACCTTCGATTTCATTGGTTAAGTTAATGAAATTGGTTCATGAAATTGTTTAGTTTGTTGAAATTGTTTCATATAATTCTTTTATTGATGAAATCATTGCATATATTTGTGTTTTTTGTGTAAAAATGAAAAAGTTTCATCAGACTGTGAAAATACATGAAACAATTTCATCAGAATGAGAAAAATAGATGAAACTACATAAAAAACACAAATATATGAAACGATTTCATTAACAAAAGAATTATATGATACAACTTGATCATATTAAACAACTTTATGAACCAATTTTATTAATTTAACCAATGAAATTGACGGTTTCCAAAGTTTCCAATCTACTATGGTTTTCAATTGAACCCACCTCTCTCTCTCTATATATATATATATCTATATATCTATATATATCTATATATATATATATATATATATGAGACCATTCAAGGGAGAACTCGGTTATCTGTGGTAATCGTGAGATCCAATCTTAACCACAAATGAGAGAATAAATTAGGAAAATAATAATTTTAGTAATTGTAATTAAAATTTTAATTAAAGGGTATGTTAGGTATTTTAAAAATTTTCTCTCTCCTCTCTCCAGCGAACATTATTCTGGTGACCATATGATGCACATTTTGATACCTTTTGTAAACATCAAAAATAAGGAAAATAAATAAGAAATATTGTGATATCCTTTGTAAAACAACGATGACACACAATTTATCACTTGTAAGTTTATCATATGTACCATAGTTTAAAACAACGAAGACACACATTTTATCATATGTACCACAATTTATCACATGTAACACAATGTGATCCCATTGTTTATCATATGTACCATAGTTTAAAACAACGAAGACACACAGTTTATCACATGTAACACACTGTGATCCCATTGTTTATCCTATGTCTCATAGTTTAAAACAACGAAGACACACAGTTAATCACATGTAACACACTATGATCACATTGTGATACTAGTTTGTGATATCACTGTGATATCAACCATGACACTACCGAGAGAAGGATAAGAGAGAGGTGCAAATCGTAGCCTCTCATGAGTATCACCGCCTCCGTATACCATCTGGGTTTGCAACTGCTTCAACCATCACTAATCTGTATACCATCCGGGTCTGTAACTGTATACCATCTTCTTTTGCAACTGCTTCAAATCTTGTTTTGCAAATGCTTAAACCATTTGGTTCATCGTCTAGAAGCAAAAAAAAGTAGAGGAAACAAAGAAGGGGTGGAACCACATGCACCAAATCGGCAGGACATCCCATCTCCCTCCCGCCGGTAAGGACCAAACCGCCGGAGAAGATGGACGCCGCAGATCCGGTGGACCAAACCGTTTGCGAGGATGACACAAATCGCTGACAAGGACGCCATAGATCCGATGAACCAATGTGAAACCGGTTTTTCTTGTACGTCGGTGTTTGTTGGAGTTTGATGGGAACGAAGATGGTTGATCGAGAACTCGATATTGAAGGGGAAAACATATAGGATCCAGACTCTTATATAAATCGGTGTTTGTCGGAGTTTGAGGGCGATGAAAATGGTTGAGAGAGAGAGATATGTTAAAAGCCGTCACATTTTTTTCTAAATTTTAGTTTAAATTTTAAACAAGCTAGTATTTTTGTTAATTACTATTAGGAAATAAATTAAAAGATTTGTAATTAATGACTTTCCTATTATAATGGATAAATGAGTTGTTAAAAACAAATTACCAAATTACCCCTTTATATTTAATTAAAAGATAAAGTAAACTAAATTAAATGAGTGGTTTATATTGAATCTCACAGTTATCATAAATTCCAAAGTTCTCATTTGATTAAGCCCCTATATATATGTATCAAATACAAATATTGTATTTACGTAATTACTTTTATTTAAAATTAAATATGTGATACATAAAAGAGGTTAAATATTTATGGATTGTGAATTTGTGATTATGAAATTTATTTATTCAAGTCACGTGCTATCAAAACAGTTTATTGACTTTATCCTTACTTTTTTATTTATTTTTACAAATTAAATTAAAATAAAAAATATTTTCTTTTAAAATTTTAAAACATATTTTAAAAATTCAATTTTGAAAACATACTACATGGTTGATGCAACTAAAAAATTATACATATCTTTAATACGATTAAACAAGCATATTATAAATTTATAAAAACTAAAATATCTTATTAAATTATTAAACTTTCTTGTATGAGATATATTATCATAAATATTGGGTTGAATTCTAGTAAGAAGTTGAGTTAACGTGAGAAACGTGAGAACTGATTATCAACTGTTTGATGCACATTAGAATGAGATGCATCAGATCAATTCTCTTATTAAGCGCGATTCATGGGTGGGTTTGAGATTATAAGTGATAAATGGCTCAGATTTACTTCTCATGTTTCTCAAGTTAACTCAAATTTTCACACGATCTGTCGCTCATAAATATTTAAAAAATAAAAGAACATTATACATCTTCTTAGTTATGTTGTATACACAACAAAAAAACATAGATGTGTCTAAAGATTGCACATATAAGTAATTGTTTAGTGTACATTTAAAAAAAAAAATCTTTAACCATAATCGAGATCATATTGAACGGAAATTCGAAACTAAATTTATGTTCAATTCAAATTTATTATAATTTTTATTGTCCCTTTTATGAATACTTTTATATCTAGTTATATTTTGGTATCTATATAGAATTCTTTTTACTTGAAATGTAAAATTGGATTAAAAAGAAAGAACAAAATGTACAAACAGGCTTTATGAGTTGCAAAAAGACACAAGAAAACCAAAAACCAAAAACAAGTAATTTGCCCAAACAACCCAGGATGGAAACAAACCAGATCAAGAAGAAAAGAAACAACGAAAGGAGAGAGGCCATCAAATAGTTACAAAAAACATTGTTAATTATGATTTTATTTATTTATTGTTATTACCTTTTCAATTATTTATATGAGTATATATATATATATATATGCCGAAGGATCGTGTGGAAAGTTGAGGTTAACGTGAGAAGTAGATATGAACCGTTGATCACTTTTAATCAAATAGCCTCCCAAAAATTGTGCCTTAGAAGGAAGTTGATCTGGTGCATCGCGGTGCATCTCATCTTGGTGTATCTTATCTTAATGTCCATCCATTTCGCATCCAACGGTTGATAATCACTTCTCACACTTCACACGTTAATCTCACGTTTTCACTGGAACCCAATCTATATATATATATATATATATATATATATATATATATATATTATTAATACATATTATTGATGATAATTAAAAATAGTTTTTTTTTATTTCTTATTTTATGATCAAACATTATATGAATGAATCGAAGTTAGATGATTAAGTTCATGTGGGGTAAGGTCGACGACATATGTGACACAATGCTATTGAGACCGTGACAACTATTTTTCTATTATTTCATTGAAATTATAATATAATTTGTTAAAGAAATATCAAATTAAATATCTATTCGCTTGATGCCTATAATTTACTTTTTAAAAAATGGTATATGTTTGGTGTTATTTTCTACTTATTGTTTATTGAAAAGTTTTTAAGATATTCAATGACTAATTAAATATGTTGTCTAAATTGCATGTTATATTAAATAGTCATGAACCTAAAACCTTTTATCATCTAAAGGAAATTGCTATATCTTTTAAGAAAACTGCTTTTATCTGATAGCTCACAAAAATGCAAACCTTCGGCTCTAGTTTCCTTTATTTCTACCTTCATTGTTTTTACATACCTTTAGGCTTTAGTCAACTTTACATATATGAATTTTTTTAAAGTTTTAATTACCGTGATACAAGTAGGTATAAGAAGATAAATAAAATTAGATGAATATTTGAATTACTATGAATGCAGTTGTAGAAGTTAGAATTACATAAATAATTACGAAACTCGTAGCTGAAGAGGAATAACATCCAGTGTCGATACAAGAGATTGAAATGGAAGGATCATGGAAATAAGAAACTTATGAAGACGATAAAGGTAAACGAAGGTGGAGATTTCATCATTATAACCAAAAAAAGTTGTTCTCATCAGAACTCAATGATATACGTTATTTACAATGATATATCAATTCTTAGTATGTCTTTTAACATACTTTTTCAAAAACATAAACTTGGTTTAAGACAGACTCATTCTAAATAAACCTATTTATATGTTATTTAAATCATGTTATAAGGTTTACATATACATGTTACCCTATATTAAATCTACCATTTTAAAAACTGATTTAACCACTAAGAGCAGCTCCAACTACTTCTCTAAAATGGAGAAAATAGAGATTTTGAGCAACTTTTTGCTCCAACAGCTTCTCCAAAACTTTCTATAAAATGGGGAAATAGGAGAGAAAGTGTAGTTTTCTGCAAATTTGGAGATATCCCTAAAAATGATTACCAAGAAAGAGAATGATTTTTTTTATTATATCCCACCATTAAGAAACTTTGAAATAAAATGGTTAGGTGAGAGAAATAATATTTTATTAAATATAGAGTAAAATACGTTTTCGTCCCTGTGATTTGTTGAAAATTTGTTTTTTCTTCCTTGGACTTTACTTATTACGCTCGTACTCATTGTGGTTTGTAATTGATTTCATTTTCCATCCCTGGAATTAACCACCGTTGAAATTGTCCCTTTAACTCAATCGACTTTTTTACTTGACTCTTAAATTTCCCTTAGAAAATAAAAAATATATTATCATTATTACATGTTATTATACATATTGTTACATAACCAACCGGCGATCTCCTTTCCCATCACCGGCTCCGCGATCTCCATCACCGACCAACGCCCTTCCCACTTTGTCTTTCGTCTCCCCTACATCTCTTCTACACGAAATCCCGCACACTTTTTTTGATCGGGAGCGGGGCACTGGTTACTACTACCCATCTCCATCCGGAGACCTCCATGAACGACCAACGACATCTATCTCCTACATTGGGCACTGCCGACCCCCTCCCCTTTTCCCGTCTCTCCCGATCGACAACACCTACCAATCCCTTCTCTCTCGATCGACAACATCCACATATCCCTTCCTTGGATTCACAGTTAATTCCCAGGGGTCTCGGTTTTTTTGTTTAGATCGATTTGTGATCGAAGAAACACACACATACGTTGTAGTAAGTGGTGGCATCTCCTACATGTATAGAAACCAAGGTTCTAAATGGTGTGAGGAGTGACGTGGCGGCGAGCTCACGTGGCGTGGCGGCGAGGCCAAGCCTTCAAGCCTTAGGAGCCACGGTGAAGCCATGGCGTTTTCAAGGTGTCACTTATGGCGTAATTTTTCTAATTCATATAAATCATTATATATAAAAACATATGTTTTATAGTGTTACTCAATGAGTCAATAGTAATAAGCAAGTTAAATTATGGTATATATTAAAAAAATTTGCAAATAAGACATTAAAAACGTAAAGAAAAATCAAATATTGCATTACGAAATTGTGCATTAAATCATGGCATGCCATGAGCTTAACGTGGCGTGAGACACAAGCCTTGGTGTCATGGCGCGCCATGGCGGTTGTGCGACGAGTTTTTTAGAACATTGATAGAAACTAAACTAAGTTGTGGCATCTCCCAAGTGCAAGAAAGGTTAAAGTTTTGATTATCAACAACAAGATAGAATCACACACAACTTCATCCGTCAAACTCTGCTTGTTTTCAGGATTATCTATAGCTTCCATACTCCTACCGGTGGTGGTAGTCAATAGTGCGTTGAGAAAGCTCTCTATAATTTCCACAAGAGAATATATTTTGGATACGTAAATGCCTAGATGAGGTTGTCACTTGGCCGCAGTCGGCATCCAAAAAGGGTGTTAAATAATCAATCAGTGTTGGGAGTTACCATGTCTGTGTATTGTGGAGAAAGACAAGAGAGGAGAAATAGCTTTAGACAAAAAGAAGCTCGCTGACACCCAATTCCCTTAGCGCCTTTGTGCCAACCCCCTTCTCTAGACCTTTTCTCCGACACCCCATTTGCCGACGAACCTTCATCAGAGCTTCCATTCCTCCTCTCGAACATCTACACCAAGAACTTACCAGATTCTCTTATTAGATCGACTGGATGCGTCACGGTGGTTAGGGGCGGTGCGAAAAGAGAGAAATAACAAGAGAAGGGAAGTATTCGGTGGTAAATGAAGAAGGTTGATAGTGGTGAGTGGTGACCGACGGTGGTGCTCATCGGGGAAGAAGTAGAGGTGTCGTTTCTAGAAGAAGATATGGTAACTGGGGAAAAGTAAAAAAGGAAAAGGTAAAGTGTGACGGAAATAAATTATTTAACAGACTTTTTAACGACTATTAGTCATAGGGATGAAAAACGAAATGAATTACAAACTACAGTGACTATTAGCGTAATAAATGAAGACCGGGGACGAAAAGGGAAATTTTCAACAAACCACAGGGATGAAAAACGTAATTTACTCTTAAATATATAAAATATTTTAATAATATAACAAATGATTTATCTCCAAATGAGGAATCTGTTGAAAATGGATGTAATTTTTTTGGAGATTTTGACTTTTGGTTCTTTATTTTAAAGAAATTTTAGGAACAATATTGGAAATGCTCTAAAGACGTTGAAACCGCAAGACCTTTGATGTGTTGGGAACCATATTTAGGCTATGTTTGGCAAAAAAAAAGCTAGCTTATCATAAGCTAGTTTTTTTTCCTGGTATATGTTTGGATGACCATAAGCTAGCTTATTGAAACGATACTCAAAATAGCGTTTTAAAAAGCTAGCTTATTAGCTACCAGCTACCTTATAAGTTAGTTTGCCAAACAATGCCTTATACTTTCGGAAAATTGAGGGAATAAATCTTAATCAATGGATGATAAATTAACAAAAAATAAAATAAATAAATAAAAATTGGAGGATGCAAAATCACACGTAATTAAAAATCTTTCTTTTTCTTTCCTCTCTGTTCCTGTGCTGTGTGGGCTACTATTTAATTCTTTACATAGATTCATCAGTTTTTTTTTAAAGCTTTCTCTCTTCCCAACCATCACCATGGCTATCAAGTATCAAGTGATGTATTAAACAACACAAAGGGTAAACTTGGAACAGGAGGAGAGAGATCAAGGGTGCTCACAAGCATTCATGGTCTCACCTTCACTGATTTTATATATAATTACATGAAAAACAACTTCTGATCTAACAAAAATGGCAACTTTGCAAGAAACCCATCTAGATTTGGAAGCCGGTGGTGGTGGAGATGCTACCCACCGTCAATCAACCGCCACCAGTGCCGGCGACGACGGTAGCTCACGGTCATCGGATGCTAGTGAAGAAAGTAGTACAGCCATCACTGAGATTGTAGGGGTGGTGTCGGAAGAAGAGGATAAAGGGAGGGAATCTTGTGTGTCAGAGTTCTCGGTGGTGGATCTGGAAAACGGTGGTGGTGGTGGTGGTGGTGGGGTCCATTGTGATGAGGGCAGTAAGGTACATTTGTCAAAAATTGAAAGGGATTGTAGGATTTGTCATTTGAGTCTTGATTTAACCAATCAAGAGTCTGAGAATGGGGTTCCTATTGAGTTAGGTTGTTCTTGTAAAGAAGATTTAGCTGCTGCTCACAAGCATTGTGCTGAAGCTTGGTTCAAGATTAAGGGAAACAAGTAAGTAATTAAAGTACCCACCAAACTCATCTTCCAAGATTCTATTTTTATCATTTTATTCAGATACCCATTTGCATCTTTCCATCCTCAAACTTATGTTTTCAATGGCAAAAACAACCAAATCCTCCCAAGATTCAGTTTTTTTTATATGTGCTTCTTAAATTCTATTTAGGGTGGATTTGGGTTTTTTGTACTATATTAGAAATGATGTGTTTGCCATTTTGAGGTCCTTGATTGTTGAATTTGGTTGAACTTTCTGTACCAATAACTTACCTCTAACAACCCTGTTTTCCATTGTTTCTGGGTAATTTAAGAGCTAAATGTTGGTAATTATAAATGGTATGCAGCCAAAAAGAGAAGTCCAGGTGCAATGTAAACAACAAATAGGAGTAAAAAATGATTAAAAAATGAGGAGTGAATACTTCATATGGGGAGTCAACACTTTATTGAGGGAAAAGAAGGAATAATTTTGGGAAATTAAGTCCAAAAAAGCAGGTTATATGAATGAGAAGAATCTAATAGCTGAAAAAGAAGTGGGCAACCAATAATCCTGTCTGTGTTTTATGTTTGAATAACCTTGAATTCGTTTTTTTCGTCTTTAATCGTGCTGGAATTTGCTTTCTTTCTATCCTTTTCGCTTTCCCTTTTGTTATCTGCAAGTGGGATTTTGACACAAATCAAAATAAGCACTTTTAAAAGCTTAAAGATCGACTCTTTCGTATTGCACTTGTTCATATGATATGACATATGATTCTTGTATTTTATCCTTAAAGACGGCATCTTTCCTAGTGTTGGGATCCAGGTTTCATGGACAAGATCACTTCCAATGATCTTTTTGATAGTTGGCTTCATTTGTCACAAGAAATAGGTGTTTTAGCAACGACTTTTGTCGTCGCTAAAAGTCAATTTATCGTCAGAAACAGCTTATAGAGACGACATGTTGTTGCAATAGCCTCTTGCTGAAACACTTTGTCGCTAAAGGCCCGTCGCTGAAACTCACTTTTCTAGTAATTGAAAGTTTTTATATTACAATCGATTACATTTCCCATTGGCGAATGGTACACAATTTCTTAGTTTCTAAAAACACAAGTGGTTCAAGCTTTGAACCTTTACGGTGCTGTCTTTTCTTCGCTTTTTATTGTTTAATTTGAGAAAGTGACACTTCTTATTCCTTTTCTTGCTTTACTTTCTCGTCGCTGCTTTCTTGTTGGACTGAAGTAGATTGATTCGAAGTGCACAACAAGTTAAAAACGAGCAGGCAAAATTGTTATATGTAGTTGTCTACATGTTCACTATGCTTTGTTCTCCTGTCGGTTCCTACAAAGTTTGTCAAAATCTTGGATGATCTCAATGTTTGTCATATGAACACTTTCGTAACAAGAAAATTTACCGTCATCCTGATATAGATGGAGTGTAGACTCCAAGGGGCGGGTTCATTTGATAACCAACTATTCATGAATTATTATATCGTGATAGATATTCATGATGAATATCATGAAATATGAACATGCATGATATTAATGATCAATAATATTCTTGAATATTAGGTAATATTCATGAATATTAGGTATATAATATTCATTATGAATAATTCATGTATAGTTGGTTCTCATGTTCTCAAAACATTTTATGGTTCTTAAAGTGAATTTTCCCCTAGACTCCAATATAAATATATAATTAATGCAGATTGAAATAGACAATCCATTTTTTGTATGGTAATCTTTCTTGCACACTTGGTGTTGATATTTGAGTTTAAATGGTAGCTAACTTGAGTTGGTTCAACCTAAACCTCAGAACATGTGAGATCTGTGGATCAATTGCGCATAATGTTGCTGGCGCGAACGAGGCTGAACTAATGGAACAGTGGAACGAAGCTAATGATGGCATATCATCAACGGCTACTGCACCTGGTGGGAACACCACCACATCAGACACTCGAAACTTCTGGCAAGGCCATCGGTTTCTCAACTTCTTGCTAGCTTGCATGGTTTTTGCCTTTGTCATCTCCTGGCTTTTTCATTTTAATGTTCCTTCGTGAAAACAGTCCTGTAAAGTGGATGATATCGAAGGAAGAAATTCATTGAGGTACTTCTTTGCTAGCTACCACTACATCTCCTATTGTACCGAAGAAACTAAATGGATTTTTCTAGTTCTTGTTGTCGTTGATAGTGTAGCATTCATGTGCTTCATTAGAGCTTGAACCGATTATTACTTTAAGATGTGTATGAAATGTTTTTTCTTATATTGTTCGTCTCCATCCTTCTTCAACTTCTTTGTGCCTTGCCTCCAAGTTGTAGCATAGTTGGTTCCATGATGGTATGCCTGCAGAAATAGTGAAACGGGCGAGGGTTTGAGTCTAGCGGTTGCAGCGTGGAGCAACGATTCCTTTGGGGATTGAATTTCTTGTGGACACGAGATCTTAAGTCAGCTCACTTAGTAGATCGTTGTATATCTGATTTGCCTCTCATTTGATGCTCCTCGAGCGAACGGTGTGGCTTGTTAAGTAGTCTCCTTTTGCACAAGCTTTTGTGTCCCTTGTTAAGTGGTCTCCTTAGGGTTGAATCGGTTATGGTTTTCTTGTTCTTTCAAGCCCCTTTGAGATTGGATTTGGGCATTGTTGAGTGGTCTCTTGGGCCTTCTTTAATTGGGTTATAAGCTTTCTTCTTTTGGGCTTAAGGTGTTACTTTTTTATTGACAAATTTAATTATTTTATGATTATGTGTAATTATGTTTGTTCTATTGGTCTTTAGTAGACATGGTCAAAAATCGGTCTAAGACCGAGCATATCGGTCTTGGTCCTGTTCCCGACCCAAATACGAAGGCCTGGTTAAGCTTAATAAGACCCGGTTATGAGAACCGGGCCGGGCCCAACCCAAGCCGGTCCCACTTATTTATTTTTATTTTTTTAAATTGATTTTTAACTTGTAAAAAATATTTTTTTGAAGAATTTGGTCAATCAAATACATTTTATTATAATTGGGTCAATCAAATACACTAAAAAGTATGTTTTGTTATAACTGGGTCAATCAAATACGTTTTTATTTAAAAATACACTTAAAAATAATTTTTAAATAAAAAACCGGGCCTGTCCCATAACCGGTCTCGGGCAGGGTCGAGCCTTGTTTTTGGATGAAAATCGTAACCGGTTAAGGACCGACAGATCCAAACCGGTCCCAAACGGTCCCGGGCCGGGCCCAAGTTGGTCCCGGTCTTTGTCCTCCACAGGTCACGGGTCGGGCTCATTTGACCATATCTAGTCTTTAGTGTAGATGATTGGCTACATTACATCATTCCTATACTCTATTTTCGAGTGAAATATATTTGGTTTGCTTGGTTTGTAAAGACCGTTGGTATTCCATCTTCTGATCTTCAATATCGTAAAGCGACAAGCGAAAGAAATGTGCTTAGTTCACAAAAAATTTACAACTTTATGTTATCAAATGAATATATGATTTCATTTTGATTGGCTCATAATCGGTCGATTTCATGCGGCGACTTCAAACATATCAAATGCGTTCGGAAGGTAGGGTTCTAATAATATAATGGTTAGAAATCAGGCTTAGGGTTTAGATATCCATGATAGACTTGGATCGTAATCTGGATCATGAACGGAATCATTTTCTGTGAGTAATATTTCGAACCTATTTCAGACTTGGATATTATCAAAATGACAAAATCTACTTCAGGATAATCCAAATTCGCACAAAGGACAAATTCGAGAGCGAACACACATATGTTGTGTTTTCTAATGTTTTAAATGAGATCGAAAACTACTTATATAGGTAGTTAATCGACAATTATTTTAGGTGGATAGATAGTTACTTTAAGATCAAAATAATAACCAACAGATAAAACTGAAAAACATTTGGTACGCTAAGTTTAGAAAGTGACTAGGCTTTTAGGCTAAGTTAGGTCTTTTGATGTGATGGCTTGGCCTTCTAAATCAAGACTTGGTGTTTTCAGAAAATGACCCATGCCCATCCTTCTTAACCAAGATAAACTTTCGAAGTTAAGTTATCTTATGAACTTAACTTTTTATGTTCGGGTGGCTTTCTGAGTATTTGACTCGACTTTCTTAGTTTTGCTTTTTGAATAACAATTAGAGTCGACCGTTTAGTTTGGGGGTGTTACCCCAAACCCTGCAAGGTGCTCTGCCCCTTGACACCCGTTTTATGACGACCTTAGGTTCAAGATAGTTTATATGAACATGTACTATGCATCTCTTAATTTATATTATGTAATAACTGGGTTCAAAGTAATAAAATGGGAGTTTGGGGTGAGTTTGCTTAAAGCCTTAAATGTGAGGGGCTAGTTTGTAATTATGACAGGAAGGGAGTTTAACCCTAATACCCCACTCCCAAATTCATTGTTGTTGAAGGCGGGTAGAGAACCAAAGATAGAGTTTTGGAAGGTGAAAGCAAGTGGGTGAAATTGAAGAAGAAGGGAAGCATTGGAGGAGGTTCTAATCATTCCCTCTACAAGGTAAGCATCTTCTCTAATCTTTTATGGTTCAGAATGGGTTATTGGTTATGGCAAGGTTTGGAGAGAAGAAACCATTGATTTTCTAATCTCAATGGATTATAAGTTGCATCCCTTGGGATTTCTAGATTTAATGGTTAGTGTAAGGTTTAAATCATCACCTTATTGAGAGGAGTTGTTAATTGACCTTAAAATCTTGGTAAAACCCCTTTTAATGGGATTTAGGTCGCTGTCTGCGAAACCCTCGAATCGCCGAGACCAGGGGCCGGGGAGCCAACCCGGGGAGACTGGGTGAGGCAGACTCGGGAGGGTGGTGTCGACCTGGGGAGACCGGGAAGACACAACCCCGGGCATGGGTGCTGACCGGGGAGACCGGAAGGCACCACCCAGGGAGGTCGTGCGCCTATGAACTGGGAGTAGGCAATCCCGGGGAGGCCGGGTGCCAATGACCTGAGGATCCCAAGAGTCATCGACCGGGGAGACTGGTTAGGGAAGGGGTTAGCCGGGAGCGAGATGGGGACCCGGGCATGGCCGAGAGTCGGGCTCCCCGGGTGATGGGAAGCCGGGAGGTAGGGACAGAGGAGACCCGGGAGTCGGTGGCCCCGATAGCAGCCGAGAGGCGACAACCGAGAGGGGACTCGGGAGTCCGAAGTCGAGTCGAGTTTGTGAACTTGTTCCAGTAGGTTTCAGGTCTGATCTTTTGTAACTCTTTACCTTAGGTGACCAGTTAAAGGTTAAGAGCGTGCGTAAGGAAGTCTCTGCCATCAGGTGAGTTTTCTAACTAAATGTTTTCAGATATTTATGCAGTTAAAGGCGTGTGGAATTTATTTAACGCATTCCAGTATTTATGCGTGCTTTATACATTCGAGATTTATTAAACGTGAAATACGTTTTTGTTGATGTTGAAATGTATGCATACATTGTTGTGAGCGAGTATGGCCAAAGTCGGGGTGTGTGTCCCGCATGTGCTCATACCGGGGGGGGGGGTGTCCCGTATATGTCATTGGGGTGTGTGTCCCAAATAAGGCAATATGAGCCAACCACACTGTCACCTCCGTGTGATGGTAGTTTATGCTAGAAGCATGGGTGTAAGTTTGATGTTTCTTTTAAAACTGAATTAGTTTATTTTATGATAAATCTTTTCTATGTTGCTATAGCTTGAACTGTTGTTAGAGGGGACTTACTAGACCTTCGGTCTAACCCTCGCACTTTCAATATTAAAAACCTTTTCAGGCAGGCGTGAAGTAGGAAATTGTAACACCCCGAATTTCGAAAAACATCGTTTCAAGTTAATACATAAATCAGTAGCTTTAAAGTGAAAAAAAGATATGTGATTTTGGACTTGAATCTTGGATTTTATAGTCTTGATGGATAAAGGATTCAATTACGAGTCCAACGGTTCTTTCCGGAGCAAAAACGGAGCTATAACGAAGAAGTTACGGCCAAAACAGTGAACGCGAAGAAAATCGGGCGAACAGTGCACTACGCGACTTATGCCGCGACTTAGGGAAGCGGGCGACTTATGCCGTTACTTATGGTCGCGGCATAACCCGCGAAATCCCCTGGTCGAGCATAAAACCCGATTTTCAGCCCTAGAACTTCATTTCCTCATAACTTTTGACTCACAACTCCGATTTTGTTGATTCAAGTTGCTATGGTTTCGTTTTTGAGATATCTTCAAGGATTTAGCAAGATATTGCAAGTCTATTGGAGTATACAATATTATTTTGTGGTGGTAAGCTCCTCATCTCTCTCAATGTTAAGCTAGGGTTGATGATTTCACCCTTTTTCCTTTCATCATTCATCTTAAGTTTGATTTTGATGATTTGTGTGGTGAAGGTGATCTTGTAGAGGTGTTGGATCTAAGATCTAGGAAGGTTTCTTGGTGGTTCAAGCCTTCATCAATGGTGGTTCAAGTTTTGGGGGTAAAACCTAGATTTAGCCTAAATCTAGCAAGGTGAGTTTAAGTTGATTTGTGAAAACGGTGTACATGCCAAAATGTTTATTTTAAAGTGTTTGTGTTTTACATTAAATTGTTAACTGCTGATAAGTTTGGGTTATTTGGTTATATTTAACTTTATGAACTTATGTAACACACATCTTTGTGATTTTTAGGCATTTTGATAAATAAATCATTTTGATATATTTCTCCGATGATGTAATATATAAATGGAGGTCATTTCATATAATTGTCCATTTGGTGCATACGAGTTTATAAACCGTTGGAAGATGCATATCTTTGAACTATGAGTCGTTTTGGCAACACGAAGAGAAAGATTTCATTTGGAAAACATTTTGTTTCAACCAATGAGAAATTTTGGGTTAATTACCTTTTTGTCGTGGTGTTTGCAAAATCGTTGGTCAAACGTGTTTGATATCTCTACTAGCTTTCATTGGGTATTTACGTAAATTGTTGGGCCTTTGGCTCGGTTTTGTCTAAATTGAGTCTTGAGGACGTTTGTCCGAATTTAATAACCGTTGTGGGATTTTGAGTATGATGGCGCATTTTCGTGTCATTGGAGAGTTACATGTTAAGGGAGCTTTGGTCTTTCAAATGGAGTCATGTAACATTAGACAGTGTGGTAATGGATCCATAAGCATGTAAGTCTGTCTGTTGTGTAAGGCCTGAGGTTTTGGGTTATAATTAGTGACCGCTCGGGTTTGCTAGCGAGTAGGCAATAGGAGGGCTCGAGCCTCCGAGTTGTAACTTGTCTAGATTGGATAGGCACCCACGTCTGTAAGTCCTTGAGGTGGAACTCGACGGAGTATGGCCAGAGGCATAATCGATCCGAGGATTGTGATGTCGGTGATGGCATGGGAACTAGGATGTCGGGATGTGTGGTGAAATCCAATAACATCACGGGTGACCCCATTTACGTGTTCTCGCCACCCAAAATGGAAACGTTTAGATGGCATGTGAGGAAGTTGTATGGGCGACCTACTTGCATGTTCCTCTATTCTCTATGTATACGGGTCTCTCCGTCATAGATCTGTGGTATTTTTTAAAAGTAAATGTCGTATTTTTACCAATTTTGGTTTGTGTGGTCGACGATAAATGATGACTTTAATATTGGGTTTTCCCACGTATATTAAGGTTTGAATGGAATGCGTCATTTCCACGTTTTGGTATTTAATTTCGTCCATTTTATGGTCGTGTGAGTTTTGGGTCAAATGTTTGTGTTCACGACAATATTTATTTATATAAATTCTTATCTATGGTTTATGAGTTGCATATCATGTTCAACCCGTGTTGGGTATTTCAAGGTATAATATGTTTACCCACGTTTTATAAAATTGGGAATCCTTTCTCTATTATCATTTTGAGCAAGTTTTGGGTTAAATCTAAGTTTACGGAAGAACGTTTTATATTGGGATCTTAGTCTGTAAAACAATTTAGTTTGGTTAACGATTAACTCGGTGTCCCTTTCGTTTAAAAATGCATATTTATTGGTAAACGAGTCGTTTTCAATAACGGAGCATATCGTTTTGAAAGATTATGGTTTTAATGGCATTCTTCTTCCTTTAAACGATTCATTTATATATGTTGAAAACTCTTGAGCTCACTAGGCGTTAAGTCTAACCCTTTTTATTTGTCGGCATGTGCATCAGGTTCCAGTTGGGGGTTTGGATTCTAGCAGTTCTATGAAGAGTTGAGCATTAACTTTGTGCAAGTGTAAGTTTTGGTGAAGTCTTCCACAGTTTGGAGTTAGTGACTATTATTGGGCTTTAGTAGCACCCGTCCCTATTATAGACTGTGTGTATAGAATGATTGTGTATGTTGATGTTAAACCTTAAATTGTGATTGTTTAAGAACCATTTATTGATGTATTTAGAAAATTTTAAATTAGTTGTTATTTCCAGAAATGAGGGTATTACAGAAATGCGGATAAGGGAAAGGAGAAAGTGTGAGCTGGAGTTGGACTTAGAAGACCTCCATTTTAGTTATTTTCCTTATATTCTCAGTTGTGTACTAGGTTGCCTTTCCGCAAACCTTGAATTTTAATCGTTGTCTTGGGCTGTTTTGACGGTGATTTATATTATTTTGCTCATGTATTACTTCTGTAAGTTTAGGTAGTTACATATTATAGCTTAACCAATAAAACTTATTGATCTCGTATGTCACCACCACACCAAAAGGCTTGATAAACACTACAATTACCACTAATAACATGATACCATAATATGCATGTCATTGCACATGAACATGTTGGCGACTCAAATTACGTCACTAGGAAGATGTGTGTCCACGTGTAAGCGATCGTCAACCTTTAATTACATGTAACGTTTAACTTAATATGGACTTAACGACTCTCACTCCATTATAATCAAATGCCTAATATATCTTCAACATGACAACGATTTAAAAGAAATTTGTAAATTAAATACGGTGTTGGGCCCATATCCACTAAAACTCATTTATACTCCGGTCGGAAATTAAAATTAAAACACCAAAAACCACAACACAAAATTTGCCGGTCATGAATAGTAGGCTGCCATATTTGGCGGTCTCCATACCAAAACACAAAATTGTTGGTGTTTATAGCGGTTGGTCGGAGAGAAACGACCGATAAAAAAACATTTACCGACCTACTAAAAATGTTCTTATAGAAGAAAATTGTTATATTTAAATTGTAATATTATTATACATAACAGCGATTTAAAAAATATATATATATATATATATATATATTTTTTTTTTGTCAAGACTGTTACACGAATGTTAACCAATCATATGATTGGTTGGTATTAAAGAGGTGGATGACAGATCGATTTGCAATTTGTGATGAGTTTTTCTTGCCTCACTTTCAAACTCTTTGAAAATTGACTCTTTGTATTCCCAAGTCATCACCCCATAAACGCGTCCATCCAATGCCAACTTTACCAAGCTTTATATGGTTCCATCCACATTTGATTCTAAGAGCATCTCTAACAGCTATGCTAAAATAGAAAAAAGTAAGATTTTAGCAATTTTTTGTTCCAACAGCTATGCTATATCATATGTTAAAATAGAGAAAAGATGAGAGAGAAGGTAAAAATCTCCAAATTTGGAGAAATCTCTAAAACTCCATATTGAAGAGAGAGAAATAATATTTAATTTTTTTCCACCTATAGGAGACATTGAAATTGTATGTTTAGAAGAGAGAAATAATATTTTATTAATATAATTGATGATAGATATGCTAAAATAGAGTAGCTGTTGGAGTTGGTTGTAATTTTTTTTAGAGATTTCAACTTTTTATACTCTATTTTAGAAAAATTATAGCATAGTTGTTGAAGATGCTCTAACAACATCTCCAACAGTTTTCCTATATTTTTTTTAAAATAAGAAACTAAAAGTGAATTTTTTTAAAATGTATTACATTCAACTCCAACAAATTTGCTATTTTAGAGATTTTAAAACAACTTATATTATTATAATATTATCTAATTTATCATTCCAATACACTTTTTAAAAAAAAACTTAAAATAAAATGATAAAAATTGAATCTCATTGGTGGAATTGAATAAAATAATCATTTCTCTCTCCTACCATCAAGTTTTAAAGAATTCTCTAAACTTAGAAAATTTTCAAATTTTTTCTGTTATAGCAAACAAGATAGCAAAACTGTTGGATAGGTTTAGAGAAGAAAAACACATTTTTTTTCCTATTTTAGCAAAGTTGTTGGAGATGCTCTAATAGTTTATAATTAAACATATAAGACGAGGACTTCTGCTCATTAGCTGTTAGTTCGAATCTCTTCAGAATCATTGAAGATTTTCTTAACTGTCATCATCAGAAAATAATAGGATTAATTAGTCGAGATGCATGCAAGGTGATCTGAACACTTATGGTTATATATGTATTTTGATGCTTAGATAGTAATATGAATGAGTTTCGTTGAATTATATAAAATCAGATTTATCAGTCATATCTTTAACGCTCTTATTAATTATTTATCTTATGTTTGAACTGTAAGAGTTTGTTTGGTATGTGGATGGGATTGGACAGAAGATAAGATTAGACTAGGCGGACAAGATTGAGGTAGACGGTTGAAAGAATTCTGGAAAACTTTAAAATTTTAAATTTGACTAGAGCAGTTTAGTAATATACTTAATTATATTGTCTTATCTATGCTGTTTTTTTACCATTGTGCCAATTTTGATGGGACGCTAAAAATGGGTCGGGTTTTTGTCTAGCTCAGTCTTCTCTTGTTCTAGTTTAACGTCATGTCAAACATAGGACAACAAGTTTCTGTTATGTTATACCTCATCCAATGCCTTATACCAAACGTACCTGGATAAAACTTATTACATGAACATTGAGAATTTTTTTAGCATCTCAGTCATAATTGATGAGTTGTATTTAATTTGTAGTTCCAATAAAATGCATATGATTTATTGTAATATACATATATAGTTGGACAGAGGATCGTGTGAGAAGTTGAGTTAATGTGAGAAGCGTGAGAAGTGGATTTGAACCCTTGATCATGTATAATCTCAACCCACTCATGAATCGGGCTTCATAAGGGAATTGACCTGGTGCATCTCATCCTAATATACATTCAACGGTTGATAACCATTTATCACGCATCTCACGTTAACTTAGAGCATCTCCAATGCAAGGTTCTTATAAGCAAAAAGTTTAGTGCCTAGTAAGAACTAGCATTGTGGATAGTTCTTATAAGAACCAAAATCCCTCTAGGTTCTTAAATAAGAACCTTGGTTCTTACCATGAAATGTATGGGATGTGACATTAATCTTATTTTTTTATTTTTTTTCTTGACTTTATAATAATTATTAATATTATATATATTTAACTTATATAAGTATGGGACCCACAAAAAGAGGTTCTTATAAGAACTACTATTGTGGACTTTTATGTGAATTTTTAATTTGATGAGGTTGAAATGAGGTGACATCTAAAAGTCCAAAAAAAAGGTTCTTATAAGAACTTGCATTATAGATGCTCTTAAGTTCAACCTCTCACCAGAACCCAATCCTACCAATAAAATAGATAAAAAAAAGTTTCATGTATTTATTTTTTCCAGAAAGATGCACCAATGAATTAAAGTTGAGGTAGATGATTAAATGCGCCGAAAAAATCTATGATTGTGCGACATTAATTATAAACCGGATGATGTCTTTAAATCATGGACATGTTTCTCAACCTTTTTCATATATTTGAGCATCTTCTACAAGTTAACTATAGTAAAATAGATATTTTTAGATATATTTTTACTCTAATAATTTTTCTATAACATGTTAAAATAAATAAAAGAAGAGAAAGAGAGAAGTGGAAATTTCCAAATTTAAAGAAATATTTGAAACTTCGTATTTAAGAGAGAGAGTGAAATAATTATTTCTCACCTTCAAGATATTGAAATTAAATTAATGTTTAGGACATACAATAATATTTTTTAAATGTATTGCATATTTTAATAATATAATTAATATTATAATCTATATAATAAAGTAATTGTTTGAGTTAAATGTAATTTTTTTTTAGAGATTTTGAGTTTTGATACTTTATTTTAGAAAAATTATAAAGTATTTGCTAGAGATGCTCTTACATTTTTTTTTTTTCGTTTGGACAAAATGAAAAGTATATGTCACTAATAATGTCCTAAATAATAGTATTTTATAGTAATGCATCGTTCTCTTGGGATGTTTAATAAACACGATTTTATGTTTAGACTTGTATCTTGTGTACAAGTTTATCTCGTTGTGTCCACATGGACATGAAATGCCACAGTTTATTAGGCTTTAAAAATTGTTAATCAAGTTATATGTTTTCTAGAACCGTTACATAAATTATTTGACTTGGTAAACATGTTACAATTTTCTTATCAAAAATATCAAATTTGAAATTATAATATTTTCTAAATACTGATTTTAAAAATGGGTGGTCTAAAACGTAATTTGACATAATAGATATGTACAACCTATCTAATACAATGAAATGGATGTTTTTAGGTCGTCGAATTGAAGTTTGGATTTATGGATTGGTTTCTACTCTAAGAATGGTCGGCTGGTAAAATAGGTTCAAGGCCAACATCCATCAAACTACACTCAACTTATTGAAAATCATGTTTATATATCATATATATTTTTATATAATGGAATTATATTAGTGTTTTATATGAGATACAAGTAATGTGTTTATATAATACTTAAAACTGTATAATTAAAAAAAACTATAATGACAAATCAAGAGTCAAAATTGGAATTCAGTGCAAAAGCAGATAAATTACGGGGCTCGCTTTTTGTTGAATAATATTCAATCATGCGTTAAGAGAGATTTTTTTTTTATCATCAATTAATGCTTTTCAATCTCTTCATTATTATCTCAACACACGTTCTAAATTTTATAAGCAATCGAAGTATAATTATAAGTTACCGATACATTCATGACCTCATTCGTATATTGGTTTTGTTTTTGCCATTTAGACATCACACTTCACACACATGTAGGGTCATGATAATAATATTTACTTTAACATGATGGATAATACATATATATTTATATAAACATTTTTCAATCTTGTAAAAATTAATAAATACTATATTTGTATATTGGCCAAGAGGAATAAAAACATGTATTAGTAAGAGGATTCATGCAATCATGAATTTAGGGGGAACGCTTACATCCTAAACATGATGAGAACGTGCATGATATAATGATTATCATTATATATTGTTAACGTTCCTATTAAAATATCATGGTTTATATAGACTTACAATGTTTATCCTATTTCAAAAAAAAAAAAATGTTTGTCCACAATATAAGTTAGAACATACTTTCTTTTTGAAGGTTTTTTTTTAGGAAAAACTCACATATTATTACATAGTATAGAGTTAAGATCTACCACTCTAGGAACTTAACACTCCGGAATAATCAACACTCGGCTAGCCCTTCTCAACACCTTGAGACAATCTGTGCCCAGTGGCGGATCTAGAAACTCAGGTGACTGGGGTCAGACTTAGGAGTGTTTGAAAATTTTCGAAAACCGAAAATAACCCACCTGAACCTAACTGGTTTCGGGTTATTTGGTTTTCGGGTAAAACGGTTTAATTTCAGTTATTATTTTGTTATAACGGTTAAACCCAATAGCAAATTATACCATAATTTTATATATTTTATATCTAGATAATTGGTTTGAAGCTTTGAGCATATAAAACAATTAATATATCATAAACCATTTTATATTAAAGCTAAAATAACAAGATATTGAGATGTATTTGATAAGACGATACAGAAAAACTAGATATTGAGATGCCTAATCTGGAAATAGATTTTGAGATGAACTTATTCCTTTTGGTTTTGGTAGAAAAAAATCAAATATGTGGGGTCTTGTAAAAATCGAATGAGTTCTTCAAGTATAAAACTAAATCATTTGTTAAGGGTAAATCTTTTTTCTAAGTTAAATCTAGCTTTTTTTAATTTTTGACTGGGGTCAAGAGACCCCATTGAATTGTATGTGGCTCCGCCACTGTCTGTGCCCATTTAGACACCGTTTAAGGAGGGGTGTTATAGTTCTACATCAATTAGACTTAGACTATTTTTTTTCTTATATATGTGTGTATGTGTGTGTTGGAGCATTCTTTTTTAAGGGCTCTTTTAGAGAATAAATACAGGGGCTCCACATATACTTCTGGCCTCAATCGCTGAGTGAGCCAAAATATGTTCTTTCACATTGGTGTCATTGGAGACAGATTCCCTATGGAGCCGGTTGAGGTTGTCGATAATCAACTTTGCCTAAATATGGGGGCTCCACATATACTTGAGATTGTGTGAGAATAAAATTTATGGTGAGAATCTGATAACAAAACGTTAAGCTATTTTCAATTACCTTCAACTACATTCATTGACATATTTTTATCACCATGACTGAAATTTTAACAAATTCATGCACGAGAATGTATGTATGTACATATATAATATAAGTATGTATGTTTGGTGATGTATATATATACGTCCATAACGAATTCTATGCCAAATAGTCGTAACTTACACGTTTTAATCAGTCCCAATCAACCTTAGTGTTTTTTTGTCTTGGTGTAACATCTCAGGCTAACCGTACCAGATATTGTCCGCTTTGTTCAGACCCTGGACTCACGGTTTTAAAATGCGTCTGATAAAGAAGGTATCAAGTCTTTTACAAGACAACATTTGTCCCCCTTCCCAACCAATGTGGGATCTTACAATCCACCCCCTTTGGGAGTCCAACGTCCTCGCTGGCACACTAGTCCGGTTCCCGACTCTAATACCATCTGTAACATCCCAAACTAACCGTACCAGATATTGTACGTTTTGTCCACACACCCGAATCACGGTTTTAAAACGCGTATGATAAAGAATGTGTCAAATCCTTTATAAGACAACATTTGTTCCCCTCCCCAACCAATGTGGATCTTACACTTGGTGACAATCTTAAATTCGGTTTTTGATTGAACATCTTTAATAGTCATTGTCATTCATACAAAAACATTTGATATTATTATAATTGTTTTAATAAATAGTCAATAATATTTAAACAAAATATTTATTTTATATGCTTAACATAAATTTATGCCTTTTAAATGTCATGGTTAATCCTTTTAAAACTTAAAAAGATTACTTATCCAAATAAGATATCATTTGATCATTAGGTATGAAGAATCTTTTGTAAATAATAATTGTTTTTAAACGATTACTTAACCGTAAAACACATGATCACGAATGAAACACTCCAATTGTGATAACTTTTTTAAAATACGAAATATATAATTTTGATGATAATAAATTAATAACACAAACTCACTGTCTTATTAATTACTCCTATATTAAAAATTATTAATGGGACCCTTTGCTTTGATGTTTATTTTCGCCATTCACGCCGTTGCAAACGAAAATACCTAACAAATATAAATTTAAATGATCCCAACGTTCGGATGGCAACTGTAACACACCTTCCTTTCAATTTATAATTAATGCTTTCCCATAAATATGTTTCTTGGGCAAAGATAATTTACAACCCATATAAATCTTACAATTCATACAACACGCATCTTAACCGTTGAATTCATGATAAACGGTTATTTTGTTTTTATTTTTTTGATTTTTTTTAATTGAAAATATTGGACCCACATGTATTGTAACCGTCGATCATTAATCCAGCAATTAAGATGTGGGTTGCATGGGTTGTAAGATTTTCATGAGTTGTAAATTAAACTACCCCTATGTTTCTTACCCTATTAAAAATAAATAAACAATCAAATAAATAATTTTATGTTCACTAAAAAAATATTGGTTGTGTATATATTTGCTTAGGGGGTGTTTGGGATTGCTTATTTGAAAGACTTTTTAGCTTATTGCGATTTGGCACCGCAGATAAGCTATTTTGAGTGTTTGGATGGAACAAAAAGAAAACAGCTTATAGCGGTGCCAAACCGCTGAAAAGCCATTTTTGATAAGTCATTTTGTTGTAACTTATGACTTATTTCAAAAGTGCTTATGACTTTTTTGGTTCTTTTATATGTATAAGCAATCCCAAACACCTTTAAATAACAACTTATTAGCTTATTACGTTTTGGTACCACAATAAGCTAATCCAAACACTTTTTAAAAAACTCCGATTTTGCACCACATAAGCTGATAAGCACTTTTCCAAATAAATAAGCAATCTCAAACACCCCCTTAATACAACAAAGTTTAATTTTTTCCCCCGTAATTCAATATTGAAAAACTAAAACTTTTTTATTAAAAAGAAAAAAAGTAAGTTATTTTTTAGTAGAATAAATAAACGTACATACATGTCCATAGATGATTAAATATACTATTTTTTTTTTAAATGTGATCATATAATGAGATGTGGTTTTCAAAACCCACTGACCATTATACTTTTGAAAATTTAAATTTTGTATAAAATAATGTAAATTCTTATCCGGATTTATAGCATAATATTTACAATAAGAATATGATAAAGATATAAAAACAAGTTGAACAGCTAATAAGATTTATTTTAATTGCATGAAATTCAAGGGTTGAAATTTGGGAGATTATGGTTGGATTCTGTTTACCCCCAAGTCCTCACGTTTGTTCATACTGCCATAAATCACATGTAATGTCCAACAACTTTATCTTTGTTAAAGGAAAAAACAAATGGAACAACAATATGGAGAGAAAAACAATAAGAAAGAGAGAAAAAGTCTATATTTCTCATTAATCATAAGTCCTTTAAATAGGGAGGAGTTAGAAGTAGATAGTTAGGAGATATTTCAGTTCTAATCTAACTCTGATATATTTATCTCTATCTCTATCGTCATATTCTTTAGACGATGACACATTTATCCTACAACAATCTTTTAATTTTCACTTGTTTCAACATTTTATCCGAGTAAATTACATATTTGGTTCCTGTGGTTTATGTGTTTTAACAATTTGGGTCCCTATTTTGAAATATCTATGGATTGTATCCTCGTGGTTTGCATTTTATAACACCTTGGGTCCCTAAAACCAATTCCGTTTGATTTATCTACGTTAAAGTGTCCATGTGCACTGCACATGATGGGTATTTTTGTCATTTTATACAATTTCCTCATTTTACATTCAAAAATTAAAACAATCAAAACAAAACACCAATAACATATTGCCACGTGTCCTTCTCCCATCTCCCTCTTCCCTTCCCCTTGGTTAAGATTTTTCCGACAACTATTCCGACAACAACGACCACACATGTAATTTAGTCTTTTTTTTCGTTTTGTTAAAACAACAGGACCAAACACCCTGTCTCGGTGGAACCAGGACCACCGGCACCGACATCTTCTCCTTCATCCGTGGGTGAAACCTCTATCTTCTCCCCATCGGTACCAACACCATCCCTCCATTTTTTCCAGCCAGTGCTCCTCATCCCACCACTATGGCATCATTGTCCCCAACATCATCGTTCCGCAAGAGAAACTTGTAACACCCGGTTTCTCGAGAGCAAGTTTCCGTCTTCCGTTGGTAGTCTCTCCGCTTTCCGCCTATCTTTTTGAGTGGAAAATGTTGTGCTTTCGAACCTTGAGTCGACCCATGCGAGAATCTCGAGTTTTGACCTTTTTCTGGCTTCGATACGAGTGGTGCGATTGTGACTCGCGATAGTGACATGTGTTACTATCGCGTGGCACAATTGCCGGGGGTGTACCACCCGCGGTACATTCTCCGCGATAGTGCCCTCGTGATAGTGACAATGTCACTATTGCGTGACAAGGTCGCGCACGGCGTCTGGTCCTCTAAATGTCTGAATTTTTACCATTCTCCTAATTTCTCACTTCTATCTTCTCCCATTTTCTCTCCCAAACCTCAAAACCGAACCCTAACCCATTTTTGGGGGTTTTCCTCCTCGAACCACATGATTACTCACCATATAGCTACTTGGGATCTTGAATCACAAAACCTCCATCTTCATCTTCCTCATCAAGTTCAACGGTTGGGAGCTCGGGTTGAAGTATTGGATTGGGTGCTCTCGGAAAGTCTCATCATCTTAAGTGGTAAGCTTTCTTGAAATAATGTTATAGATGCTCCATTGGTGGTTTCTTAGTGTTGGGTATCTCAAATCTCAGATTTGATGGTCTTGGAGAAATTAGGGTGTTGACCTTGTTTGGGATTTTGGTATTTAATGTTTGGAGAATGTTTCTAAATGGTTAAATATGGGTATTTACGGTTTAGAATATTTGGATCTAGGTTTTGGAAGGTTTCGGCTTGAGGATTCAATCGGCCTTCAAAAGAGCTCGTTGGGTGAAATCTAGATTTAGCCTAAATCTAGCTAGGTGAGTTCAAGTTGATTTGTGAAAACGGTGTACATGCCAAAATGTTCATTTTAAAGTGTTTTACATAAATTGGTTAACTGCTGATAAGTTTTGTGTATTTTGAAGTAAAAATATGTGTTACTTGGTTATATGTCAAAGAGTGAGTATTTTGATAAGTTTTCATATTTAGTAAACTTGGGTTGTGTTAACCTCTTAAAATGTTTATATTGGGTTTTGAACATTTCAACAACTAACTAACATGAATTATGTATTCTTGGTGACTTTGTATAAAGAAGGTCTATTTTATGAGTTATGCATCTTTGACGAATTTATACAAAAGAAGTCTATTCCGTGTTATATGCATTTAGGTGTATTGGCATTCATAAACCCTTTGGAAAACCTTTGGTCACATTATGCGTCGAGTTTTGGGTTAATCTCGTCTTTGGGGTATGTGTCTTCGTAAACGTTGTTTAAAAACATTTCATTATTTGGGGGACCGGTAATTATTGGTCAAATGGATTTTGAGCATTTTAGCTCGGTATTGGCTTAAAAGAGTCTTGAGGGCATTTGTCCGGTTTTAATGGCTCAATGTAGAGTCCAATTTGTGATGTACATCTTAATGCATTTTATTGCATATTATCGATAGTTACAGATTCGAGTGTTGTAGTCATTCATGAGTAGTCGTGTAACTTTAGACTGTGTTGCATTGGATCCATAGGCACATAAGTCGGTCTTATTTGATGGTCAATTGGGTGGTACGGGGTTGGACTCCGGGACTCATGGTTTACGACCTTGTCTTTGCAAGTAGGCACTAGGAGGGCTGAGCCCGGTTGAGCTATTATGACTGTGGGGAGTCCTCTGATGGGCGTTTGGGGCCTTCGCCGCGTGGGGCAATGCCTTTGTTGTATCCCCCGTGGGCCGAGCCTTTGGCGATAATTTCGGTGGTATTCGCTAAGGTCAGTTGTCTCTTGGGTGAAACTTGTCAAGGAGTCGTAGGGGCACTTGGGCTAGCGTGTCGTGAAGTGTCATACGATCAACGTTGTTGAGTGGCATACTTTTGTGTTCCTCCACTCTCAACGAATACGGGTATCCCCCATTGTTGGCCCACTGTATTTTGGATATTTAATTGTCCATGCTTTAATACTTGGATTTCATCCCATTTTATGGTCGCGTGAGTATTAAGCTTCAGTTTCATGTTTTAATGGCGTGTTATATTTTATGGGTTGTTTTCCGTTATTTAAGGGTCGAGTATTATGCCCCACCCGAGTTTTGGGTGTTTTGGGATATGAAGTATTACTTACATTTTAACACATTTGAGTATCGAACTATGACCCCGCTTTGGGTGAGTTCTGGGTTGCATCATCTTACAAGAAACGTGTGTTTGGGGAGCTTTGTCTTTAAAAGTGCATTTTATGGGAAATTGTGTCGTTTCTATTTTGATGTATAATATTTCGAAAGACCTTGCTTTAAACTGCACTCTTTCCTTTAAAGATATATTCATTCATGTTAAAACTCTTGAGCTCACTAGGCGTTAAGCCTAACCCTTTTTATTTGTCGGCATGTGCATCATGTTTCAAGGTTGGGAGTTGGTTCTAGCAATTCTGTGAAGAGTAGATCCTTAGTTAGATCCGAAAGTAAGTATTCGGTGAAGTCTTCCGCAGTATGGAGATAGTGACTATGTATGGGTATTGGTAGCACCTGTCCTTTATAATCCATATATATAAGATGGAATATGTGTTTTGTAGTTGAATCTAAATTTGTGGTTATAGATGATTCATTTATTGGTGTATTTAGAATTTTTTTAATAAGTTGTTATCTTCAGAATTAAGGGTGTTACAAAACTCTATCACTGTGATATCCCTCCTGGTTAGAAGAATAAGACTAGGGACCGTCTTCGTCACTCGATTTTTGAAGCAGTGTAATCCAAAACCCCAAAAGCACAACCTAAATCAAGCACTATAATCAAACCTTCAAAGAAACCCTAAATGAAAAATCTAAATCATAACCCAAATACACCTTAAATCAAACCTTAAACTTAAAATATATATATATATATATAGAACAATATTTGGAGGCTCGCAGATCTCGATTTTCTTACTGGAGTTTACAGAGACGGGTTTCTTCAAGGCGACATGGGTTTCTCCTGGATTTATCTGTGGGTCTGGTCATGGGTTTCTCCTGGATTTCTCTGTGGGTCTAGTCATGGGTTTCTCCACATTTTCTTCAGGGGGAAGGGGGAGGCCGGAGAAGAGGGTGGTGGTGGAAAGGAGATTGATTTTACGGGAAGGAGATGAGAAACATATGAGAAACCAAAAAAATTCAGATCCAGAGTTGAGCAATCGATTTTACAGGAAGGAGATCTGGTGGTGTAGTTGCAGCGATGGCGATGGGAAGGGGAACGGTGGTGGTGTATTCAACGGCGATAACAGGGACGGGTACCTGTGCGTTTGGAAGTTATATACATGTATATATATTCTAAGATGATAGTAAATTACATGTTTAGTCCTTGTGATTTTAATAAAAAAAATAGAAAATACAATTAAAATGACTAAAATACCTTTTTAATTAGCCTATTTAACATAAAATTTTAACGGAGTTAGAAATCAGGGACGCAAGGCATTATGAAATGCAAACCACGAAAATGCAATTCATAGATATTTTAGAGTAAGGACCCATAGTATTAAAACACATAAACCACAAGGACGAAATATGTAATTTTCTCTTTTATCCGATTTGAAATCCGCGTCCAAATCTCCTCTACTTGTTAAATGATAATTAAAAAAATCCGATTAATTTTTTTTATTTTTTATTTTAGGTTTTTTTAAACAAGTAAACTATTAAATTTTTTCATTTTGAATAATTCAGCCTAATAAATAAATTACTATATTTTAAGAAATTGGTTACTTGTATCTCAAAAAAGGCTAATTATAATCGGCTAGAAATATTTTAAAATTAAAAAAAAATCTAAATAAGTTTTACCTTTCTCACATCTTAAACCATTCAAACCCCCTTACAACCAACAACATTGCTCCTCCTTGCCACCCTCGTCACCCCATTGTCACCCACTTTCCATCACTCCTCATCGCTGCCATTGTCCCCTAACATTGATCTTCCTTTTTTAGATTTTTTTCCCGTTTGATTCTCCCTCTTTTCCAACAATTTAATGGAAGTATGTATAAACATGTTAAAAAGAGGAAGAATAGAAAAACCAAAAAAATCAGATAAAAAAGAGGTTGATCGATGGCAAGGTTTTAAAACGCATCTGATCAAGGTAAATCAACTACTACGGTGAGCAGTGCTGGAGAGTGAACGACGAAAAGACATCAAGGGGTGACGATGGGGAGCAATGATATTGGGTGTGAGGGTTTGAATGGTGTGGGATTTGAGAACAGGATGAAGTTTTTTTTTTTTTTACTTTAAAACATTCCTAGATTGCTACAAGTAGTTTCTTTGGTTAAAAAGATCTAGGTAACAAATTTCTAAAAATTCGATATTTTTTTTAAAAAATAAATGTTCAGAGACTTAATTCAAAATGAGAAAGTTTATTTGTTTTTTCTAGACTTTTCCTTTAAATAAATCGTTATCATTTCCATACTGATCATACACATCAACTTTTATTCTTTATCCAATAAATAAATAATACCGGTTAGAATTTTTACATTTAGCAACATCCAAAAAACATATATTCTATTCTAATAAAGGAGACTAAACACTTACCTTGATAAGTGTTTACCGGTTTACTGTACTGAATGAACATAACAAGGATGAGAATCTTACCCGGTAAGAGGAAAGATATTGATCAAGAGTTTTACTTGGTAAGTGAGGGTGATGACTCTTACCCGGTAAGCGTTTACCGTGTTATAAATGCTTATCATCCATTCGCTTCGATGGCCGAGAATGTTATCCCATAAGGTAAATGAGAGTGATGATTCTTACTGATAAACACTTGCTCGATAACCGTTTGGCAAACCGCTTCTAAAACATGAAATGGTACAAAGCATAGGCTAGTTTCACTTTACCTTTTAGTTATAACTTTCACTTTATACTCATATCATTAACAAGACCAAAAGACTTCAAAATCCATATCTTTTTAAGGTGTCTTTTGGGATCATAAATTTTGTCCATTGTAGATCTCATCATGTGAAACATTTGTTAGCAAGATTCGTCTATCTCATGCCATGCCCATATGTTCCAAGAGACACTCAAACGTGCCATTTTTATTTTTTTCCTCTTGTCGTCTTCATTCCTCACGAAAATACTTTCAATAAAGAGTCATATATCCGTTGAATTCTATTCAAGAATTTTCGAAAAATACTTTCATTCATGAATGGCAAAATTACGACAGTCTTGGCTCTAAGTCACATCTCACATGCACGTGTATTTGTTGTATCCGCTTGTTTTGATACTTTAAATGTGAAATAATTATTAAAGCTTGGTAGCAATTATTAATACATTAATTTATACTTTTCTTTATTCAAATAATTTTGTTCCACGATTAATCTCTTATCTTATTCGTAATATGATGAGGCTAATATTTTACGCTCCTATAAGTAACAGTTTTTTTTTTCCGGTTAACGAACTTAACTACTTATTGGCCCAACCATTGCTCCATTGTTTCCTTTCTTTATTACATTTTAATTAAAAATGGTTAAACTTGAAAATTCATAAATTCACAATATATATTGTTTGTATTTAGTGATCTTATTTTGAGTTTTTTTAATAATAAAAAAAGAGTCCCTAAGATTTTTTTATATTATATTAAATATAGAATAGAATTCTTTTATAAGGTTTGAGTTCTAAAAACCTATATGAAAGTGAGAGTGTATTAATTAAACTTATTCCAGGTTGTGATCAATCATGAATTGAGGGCCAATAAATCTGCAACATTATTAGATTCACACAATCAACATGAATATTTGACAACATCATCTTTTATTTTATATATCAAGTTTCTTTGTCTTTGATGGCAAAAATATGCAAGTGATTAAAATTAATATATAAATCTTCAAAAGATTTTTCGGGATAGAAAAATATATTAAGAGGTGAATATGGGGTTGACGTTGAAAGTGGCAAAATGGAAATTGTTAACTCATGTTTAATGTTGAGAGTGGTAAAAATATTGATTGTCTCGGTTTACTTGGTTTTCGATGCAACCTGTTTGCTTAATTGTGTTCCGTACAATGTCATATGGTCAATGTATACATGTTTGGTTTTTGTTATTTTTCAAAATAAGCAATTATGAGTTCTAACGATTTTACTCTAAAATCATGTCAGATTAATACACAAACTTCAATCTCGTATTGACAAGACTTCATCAACTCCAAACTTCAAAAACTAGACGTGTTTATATGGATTAAAAGCTCTTTTTTTATATATGATTTTTCTTTAATTTTTTTATAATTTTCATCAGAGCAAGCATATTGTGAATATCCATAACAAAATTAGAAAATTGTTTTTTTTTCTCTTGTTTGACATTGTCGCATATACAAAAGAATTTTCTATAATAAAACAAGATATAAAAAATACATAACTATCAAGAATGGTTTACTTTAATCTGTGTAAACTGTTAAATTTCTATAAATGTTTTTTATGAATATCGAGTTTTAATTATATTACAGTTCTTCATATTATAAAATTAATGTACGATTTTTTATAATATTTTTCGTTTTCTCAAGAATAATTGTTTGAACATTGAAGATCTTGAAATTCGAGAATTTTCAGGTGAGAATCATCCAGTCCCATGCCATGTCATGCTGCAGGAGACATAATAATTTAGTTTATGAGTTTTTAATTATTTTCAATATATTAAATAATTATTTTAATTTAAATTACATGCAAAGATCAAATATCTTTTTTTGGAGGTACCGAACAAGATGAGAGAAAAATTCACAAAGGTCAAAATTTGAAGGGTGATTAGTTGTAATATTCGATTTTATTCAAGATTTTCCAAACTTATATTAAAAGTCACAAATGATACACATTTATTCTTCTTTTTTCCCTTTTAAGACATCATAAGTTGTCTAAACTAAATAGAATTTTTTTACGGATTACTGTAATAAAATCGGGTTTATAAGATAACAAAAATATTTACTTTTGTTAATAGATTATTTTATAGGACTTGATTTGTAGAACCAAACACTTGTATATCATATATGAAAGTGTTATAATAAGTTCATATGACATCTTTTTAAACATCTTAAAACTTTTTAGAACACTTTTGAACAAAGTGGCCTATTAGCCTTTCATATAAACACATTTTTTATATGACACTTTTTCAGAGTGTTTGTTCCAATAAACTTAAGTCGTATAAAAGAGTTTATTAGAACACTCAAACATTTTTTGTGTCGTATAAAACCAATTTTATCGTAGTCATATTAAGCAAAACAAATTACATGAAATAATGGAATAACATTAGTATAACGTCATCTTTAGTTGTAAAACATATATAAGATTCTAAACTAATACAACTCATATCCTCTTCAACATCATCGCTATTGTTTTTCAAAATCGTATTCATTATTCGATTTGTTTGTGTGTTTAAGTTATCAAACGTGTTGGGATAGCTAGATGGAAATAACTTGTCAAGACGTACTAACTACTTTGGCTTTATCCATTCCAAGCTAACTACATTTTCAAACTTTAGTTTCTACTCCAAGAAAAAGAACCATCTTTATTCGTACATTTTAAATATAATATTTAAAATTTTAATGTCTTTATCATGACGAACAACTTAACCTTTTGTATTACAATAAAAAATTTACAAGTATTTTTCTGGTTTTATATCCGTGGTAAATTGAAATACATTTAATTTGGGAAAATGATTAGATTTGAGGCGATTGTATATGTATTATTGAATTTTGTAAGGTTTTGATGATGAATTGAAGAAGCGATTCATCTGGTCATGGGGTTTAAGACCCTAGTCTGAAGCGACAAAAATATGAAGAGAACGTGCAGTGCATAATTGATCTGATAGAATTGAATGGATTTTATTTATTAATTTAAAGGGATGGAAACCGCCAAACAAATTGCCGGTTGCACCACCATGCATTAACCACCAAAAAAACAAAACAAAACAAAACCGGATTATATGATGTCCTCTGACCCACCCTCATTTCGATCTAACCCACGTACTCCTTTACAAATCATGTTGCTGCTAATTGCCTCCTAACACATCTCATTCATTTTTTTTAATCTATTATTATTGCTAAATCATTTTATATTTAATATCTTAAAAATTAAAGATTTTAAATCTAAATTTCCTGATTATGTATATACACGTATACGTTGGACATCAGGGACGTTCCAATCTTTTTGGAGTCCTTGTTATACTTAAACTTTTCGATTGTAATGTAAAATGATATAAGAAATATACATATATATATTTTAAATTACCAATACATTATTAATACTTCTCAAGTAATTTATCGTATTATAAAAAAATAAAATGTATTATTTTAAATTATGCTGAAGGTTAATAAATTTTTTTTATCTTTTTTGTGAATTAAAGTAAATTTTGATATACTACAACTGAAATTTCAAAAAATAGATAAGATGTTACAATTAAATTAGGTGTCGTTTGTTTTTTAAGATGTCTAAAGTTTGAAGTCTTATTTTAGTTATGATTAATAAGAGATGGTGTGTAAAAAGGTCTGAACGATTCAGACTTAAGAGTCATTAAGAGGGTTTTTAAAAAAAACAAACAACCCCTTATTATTTCTAATCTTTTTAATAAACTAAGCATCAAGATCTTATTGATATATTCTAATTGTTAAGGTAATGTTTGCAACCATAAACTAACTTATTTTATCAAATCAGTACCCTTCCTTGATTGCCTCGAAGCAGTTGGAAGATAGTATATTTTACTCTTGAGGAAGGAAACATGATTTTTTGAGCTAATTGAAAATACATTATATAGTGATAAATTAACTTTTTGTAAAGTTATAAGGAATTTTTGTTTGCAACCATGTAGTATTTCAAACAAGTTGTAAGGAATTTTTTTCCACACTCTAATTATGTCCTTACCCTTTTCAATTAATTTCTTTATATATGCATTTCAGGGTTTTTTTTTTATATTGAAAGGCAACAAATATATTTAAAGAGCAAAACTAACAAGAAGGTTCAAAGGCAGAAAATTCTGTAAGAAACAAAAACAAACAAGCCCATAAAAACCAAATAAAGACATGACTTACACCAGAAGAAAAAGAACCCCGAAAGGAGCCGCCCTTACAACCCCAACTCAAGAAGCAGATCAAGACCCCATAACAAACACCAGGATTACGCCACCACAACCAAGCAAAAGCTAGCTAAGATTACCGAGATTGCAACACCACTCGGACCATGAGACCTTAAAATTCTTGCACATGTTAGAGACCCAAGTAAAGGACAACAATTGAGTTTATATTGTCATCTACTTTATCAGCTAATTTCTACCAAACTAAACTAGTAACAGGTAGCTTGTCAATCAACCTATAACCTTTCAACGTGTAACTGACTTATGAGCCAACAACTAAATTATCAACTCGCTTTAACAGTCGTAACCTTAATATTACATTCTAATATATATTTATGTAAAAAGTTATGAGAACAAGAAAAAAAGAAAAAGAAAAAGGGTACTCTTTGGTGAATGGGAGGGACAGAAAAAGAAAAGATAAAGAGAGTGAGCGTGCGGACACGACATTAGACAAATAGGTCGCACGTTAGAATGACGGCCCATGGTCGGTTGGTCATTCAATTCATTCCCTCCTTTTTCTTTCCCTTTACACTCCCCCCTTCTTCATCACTTCCATTCCTTAATTCTCTCTCTCTCTCTCTCTTTGAAGCTGATTAATTAACGATGAGGACCTTGTGCCCTAACTTGGACAACGAAGATGGTCTTGAAACGGTACTCGAAGTTCCCATACCGGAGGAAAGCTTTGACGATCACACCAAGATCAACAACAACAGCACCACCTCTTGGCAAAGCATGAAATCATGGATCAAACCTCACTCCACCGATCAAAGACGCCAATTTTCTGATTACGGTGGTCGGAACGCCGAGATTCAGCTCCTGCTAGGAGTCGTCGGAGCTCCCCTCGTCCCTCTTCCCATCCCCTCCGCCCACCACACCATCATCAACCCAACTATCCAAGACCACCCTATCGTAAGTCCAATTTCTAGATTCTAATTGCTTGCTCACTTGCTCTACAACTACTTCAATTAATTGAGAAATTCTTTAGTATGATTTTGTTCTGTTTTCATTGTGTTGATGAAAATATTATTTTTGATTAATATAGGAGGCTTCAATGGCAAAATATATCGTCCAACAGTATATAGCGGCGGCGGGAGGAGAAAGGGCTTTGAATTTAGTTGACAGCATGTATGCTGTAGGGAAGGTGAAGATGGTGGCGTCGGAGTTCATCTCTGAAGACGGAGTAACGATTAACTGCAACGGTTTTAGTGGCGGTGGTGGTAAGGCGATGAGGTCCAAGAACGTGAAAAACGGTGGTGGTGAGATGGGTGGGTTTGTGTTGTGGCAAAAAAAGCCGGATCTTTGGTCTTTAGAACTGGTTCTTTCCGGTTACAAGATCAGCGCCGGAAGCGACGGCAAGGTGGCGTGGCGGCAGACACCGTGGCACCACTCTCATGCATCCCGAGGCCCGCCTAGACCTCTCCGTCGTTCCTTACAGGTACAAATTTCATTACGAAACTTCTTTGGGGTTTGGTTTAATTTTGACTTTTAAGCAAAGAAAAATACGAGTCTTTTTGGACCAAATTTGTGTAGTCTAATTTTCTCAAAAGTGGGTCCAATTTCAATTAGCCAACCATAATCTTGAGTGGAGCACGTCTTTGAATGTCTTAGCTGCTAATTGTTTAAATTTCTTGCCTAATTAAAGTCAATCAATTCTGAAAAGTCAACTATTGATTTTGACAGGGTCTTGATCCAAAGTCAACGGCCAATTTGTTCTCGAATTCAATTTGCCTTGGAGAGAAGACCATTAATGGAGAAGATTGCTTTGTGTTAAAGCTTGAACCACAGCTTTCAGCACTAAAAGTACGAAGCAGTAACAATGTGGAGATAATGAAGCACACAATTTGGGGGTATTTTAGTCAAAGAACAGGTCTTTTGTACCAACTTAAAGACTCGCATCTCGTAAGAATAAAAACGCCCGGAAGTGACAGCGTGTTTTGGGAGACAACCATGGAGTCATTGATCCAAGACTACCGGACCATCGATGGAGTCAACATCGCTCACGGTGGTCAGACGACCGTATCGTTGTTTCGGTTCGGGGAGGACTCGGAGAGCCATTCACAAACGAAAATGGAGGAGGTTTGGACGATCGAGGAGGTGGATTTTAACATAAAGGGTCTTTCCATGGACTGTTTCTTGCCACCAAGCGACTTGAAGAAAGAGGACGATCAACCTATTGTGCACGCCACAAGTGGCGAGAAGTTTATCGGCAGTGCTAGGTTAGCCTCCAAGAGCCGAGGAAATTCTTCGAGGTTCGGTGTTCATAAGATCGTCGCAATCGATTCCAACGGTTTTGGGGATTTGTGACAAATGTGTTTCTTTTATCATGTCATGCCATGTATATACTATATCTATATTACTATATACCATTGTACAAGTATAATATTTACCTATAGTGAATCGTTTGAGCTTGATGTGCTCTTAGACGATCCATTAGAGAATGTTAGTTGGATTTTTTCATATTAAAATGTTTACCTACTTAAATTCGATAATTCTTTTGTTACACAAGCAGATAAAAGCGTTGATTACTTAGATGGTGTTTGTTTTTTAAGTGGTCTAAAGTCTTATTTTAGTTATGATTAATAAGAGGTGATGTGTAAAAAAGGTCTGAACGATTCAGACTTAAGAGTCATTAAGAGGTTTTTTTTTTAAAACAAACAACCCCTTAGTGATGATTGTCTCTTAATAGGAAAGAACCTTTTACTTGATAAAAGATTAGTAAAATTAATCCAAATGGCCATAGTAAGGTGAGGGATTCCTCTCTTTTTTTTTTACAGAAATGTCACTACCTGCGTAAAAATGGGGGAGGGGTGTGCAATTGTGTATCCCCTTTTATGCAATTGCACAACCCTTTTTTTTGCGCAAAAAAGGTAGCAGAGGTGCAAATGTATTTTCTATAAAAGTAAAGAGGGGTGTGCAAAAAAAGGGGTACGCAATTGCGCACCACCTTTTTTGCACATATAGTGACATTTCTGTAAAAAAAATGGAGAGGGATGGCTAGGTGGCCAATACCTCTCCCTATTATGGCCATTTGAGTCAATCTCTCTAAAAGATTATTTAACCAACAATTCTGATTGTCCGAGTCAACCACCAGTACTAATTGAGTTATACAATATTTATTTCAAATTGTTTTTATCAGTAATCACTTACAATAAAATACTTGGTGACAATCATTTTCATTTAGTGTTCACGAGACAGAACTTATAACCCAGATCACACTTTTAATTAAGGCTGTAAACAAACAAAATGAACACGAACAGAGGCTTATTCGTGTTAGATCATTTAACGTAATCGAACAAACGAACGAACATGAACGGAGGCTTATTCGTGTTCGTTCATTTAACATAATCAAACGAACACGAACGGTAAAAACGAAATTTTATTGTGTTCGTGTTTGTTTATTAGGAAAATGTGTTTATTCATGTTTGTTTATATTCGTTCATTAAGATGTTAAACGAACATAAATAAACATAAACAAACAGACCAAAATGAACAAAAAACAACAATCATTTATCATCATTTCGTTCTTATAAATAACGTAATAAAAATGAAAAACAAGTAAACGTATGAGAGATAAAAAAGAATTCTAAAAATTTAATTTAATTAATGATTTTATATATTAATGTCACAATATATAAATATATTTATATATACAAACAAATGTAAACGAATGTAAATAAGTTTAAATAAATGGACATTTACGAAGGTAAATGAACAAACATTTAAGAATGTAAATGAACGAACAAGACCATTGTTCATTTCGTTTTTTTAACTAAACGAACAAAAAAAATGTTAATGTTCGTTCATTTATTAAAGAGTAAACTACGATTTTAGTCCCTATGGTTTGATGTTTATAACGATTTTCGTCCCTGGTCTTTCAAAACTTCTTTTTTAGTCCTTATGGTTTCTATTTGCTTCTATTTTCATCTTTCCCTCCAATTTTATTAATATTAAATGTTAATTCATTTAAAATATAAATAAACAAATTACATATTTGGTTCTTGTGATATATAAAAGTTTACATTTTTATCTTAATTTATATTTTTTTATTTTTTCTTTATTTATTATATTTCATCAATACATTTATTTTTCTATTAATTATATTGTATATTTTCATAATTATTATTAGTTTAATTATAAAAATAATCAAATAATTTTATTAAAAATACTAATAAATACATGAATTTTTTTTCAAAGCTTTAGGTTTAGATCTCTTAAAATTAAAAAAAAAATTCTGTTGATTTATTAAAACTTTTTATTTATTTTAAATTACCATTGAAAAAAAGTTTAATAAATTTTGAGAAAAAAAATCTTATTTTATAACAACCGGTTGTTTATTGGTAAATTCACTTTACTCCCATTATTTCATATTTTCATTTAGACTTTATTTTTATTAATTAATCAAATTTGTTAATATTTAAAATAAACACACACACATATATATATATATATAGAGAGAGAGAGAGAGAGAATTGGGTTCAAACGAAAACGATACCTATTTAAAAGAACACGAGAACGACAAATCACAAACAAAATCATAAGTGATTTTACATTAGAGGGGAAGTCGTACAAAATCATAGTATGCGGGCGACTTTTGCCGCAACTTAAGGTCGCGGGAATCAAACCGCCTAAACTGCGGTCCGATTTGACCGGTCTTGACACTTGATGTCAAACCGCTCGGTTTGAAAACTTAATAAACCACCACTTGCGGTTTGGTTTGTGGTCTGAGGAGTTAAACCCCCAAACCGGACCGCAAACACCCCTAAGTAAATTGCATTTAACAAAAAACAACCGGTTGTTATAAAATAATACTATTTTTTTCTCGAATTTTATTAAACTTTTTTCAATGATAATTTAAAATAAGAAATAACTTTAATAAATCAATAGATAAAAAAATATTAATTTTAGAAGATTTAACCTAAAACTTTGAAAAAAATATCATGTATTTATCAATATTTTTAATGAAATTATTTGATTATTTTTATAATTAAAGTTATAATAATTATGAAAATATACAATATAACTAATAGAAAAATAAATGTCTTGATAAAATACAATAAATAAAGAAAAAGTAAAAAAATATAAATTAGGATAAAAATGTAAAAGTTTATATACTACGAGGACCAAATATGTAATTTATTTATTTAATTTTTAAATGAATTAACATTTAATATTAATAAAATTGGAGGGAGGGATGAAAATAGAAGCAAATAAAAACCACAAGGACTAAAAAAGCAGTTTTGAAAGACTAGGGACGAAAACCGTTATAAGCATCAAACCACAGGGACTAAAATCGTAGTTTACTCTTTATTAAATAAACGAAGATAAATGAACTTCCAGTCATACGGTTCAAAAATGGCTCATTGAACGTTCGATTCGTTTACTGCTATACTTTTAACACTTATCCAGTTTATGTTGACTAGGCATATACTCGCGTGATGCAGCGGAATGTAAGTAAAGAACGAACAACTAATGTTACTTCCTTATAGACATGCTAGCCTAGTGGTAAGACCCTGAGGGGATAGTGCATGGTATGCCTATCTACCAGGGTTCAAATCCTGGGGGACGCACTTCGGCGATACCCAGACCTTGGGTCGGCCTTCGGGTCGATTCGGGTCCAGGTTTACGGGCATACCAGTCTATGGGTATGCGGGTTCGGTCTTGACCGGACTTAGTCGTACCTGGGCGGATCCAGTCAATTGAGGCTGGACCGGGTCGCCGCGGATTAGTCAGTGCTGCCCAATTGGATGCCCGGATACCGCGGGTGCGTGTGTGTGTGGGCATCCCAAGTTGCCGTACAAAAAAATGTCATCAACAATCAACCATGACATAAGAATCACGATTTATGAAACCCTAAACCCATAAAGATATTCAATAATTAGTTTATATTACAATTATTGATGGAAAAAATTATAATGATATAATTTATAATAAGAATGAAACGTATTTTACGATTATGTATTTTTAATATGCTAAAGGTGAAAATAAAATAAAGTGTAAAGATATAAAACAATCTTATTTGTAGATATTCATGATATTTAATAGTACGGTTAAATAAAAAAATATTCAATATTTGACTTGTTCGTATACGATTATTTATGTGAACATGATAAGGTATAAAATGAAAAATAAGAAAACAAAGAATATAAAATAAATAAAATAACTAATTGTAAGGATGATAAGCGTAACATTTAATTGAATTAGGAAGTGGAACATGGGGGAGAAAATTTTGGCTTGTAAAAAACTGTATTAGAATTTTTATAATATATTAGAGATTATAGTGATGTAATTTATAATAAGAATGAAACGTATTTTTAATATATTTTACGATTATGTATTTTTAATGTGTTAACGGTGAAAAAAAATAAAACGTATGGATATAAAACAATTTAATTCGTAGATATTTGTTTATGCCAAAAATCTCCCAAGGGAAATTTAAGGTAAATGTGGAGCTTAATCCAACCAAAGAAAGTAACTTTGATAATCGTATGACAATAATAAGATTAAAATAAATGAGACGAGAGAATCGGTGACGCGGAAAACCCCTAAAATGGGTAAAAACCGCGGACGAGTGTGAGTCGTCGTGCACTATGGACGTCAATCAGGGACGTCGTCATTGTTAACAAGTGTTACAAATGAAATGTAATGTAAAACAATACAATAAAGTAAAGTCGGTCGTGCGTGCGTCGTGTGTTCTTAGACTTCAATCGTGCGTCGTATGACAAACAGCAATAGATTTTATGAACTTTGAAAGAGACTGAACAAGCTTGAGAGCGTTATTTGTGAGCTTCTAAGGTCTGAGCATCAGATGTCCGAAAATGAAGTTCAATCTTCATTTTTATACTCCAATTGTCCGTTAGCAAGGATTGAATGCATATCTTTAATAGAGTATCCGTTTAATATTGATGATAGCGTCCGTTACATCCGTTGTTATTGGTAACGTCTTCCGTTATGATCTCTAAAAACGTCCTTGAAATCCTGCATTAAACATAATATAAAATATGTTATAGTTTAATAACTGAAATCATGTCGTACGACAACCATCGTGGATGGGTTTTAATAGTTTGGTTGAAATCGCTTCAAAGGAAGGGCGTCAGTTATTTCTCTGGTCGTGCGACTATGGGTTAATGGACTGTTGGAATCTCTAGTCGTACGACAAAGGACCTTTGTTATTTTTTACCAAAACAGTTTGCCCCCAAATTTAAAATTCAAGCGGCAACTTTTTGAAATTTAAATTTAAGACTAAGACACGTGTCATAAAAGAAAAGCGGAAAATTTGTATAAAAACGAATTGGTTCGTTTCCAACTAAATAATGACGTCACTTCTAACAAAATAAACAATTTGACAGCTAATAAAGGACAGGTGTCATGCTCTCGTCGAGTATACTCAAGTGGTTTGTCTGACACGAGCGACACGTGTCAATCTCATTGACCGTCGATTTCTGACGATTCGATTTCCTGGCGATTTGATTTCCATTTTTTAGTATAAATAGGGATTATCCTTAATCTTTTCCCTTTTTTATGCTTACCTTTTTAAAGAACACATATCTCCGGCGAGATTCACTTTCCGAGCGATCAAAATCCTTTCCATTCTAAATTCAAGGTTTATAACACTATTTAAGGTACGATTTTCCGTTCTTCCTTCTGTGTCGATTTATGCATAAGAAGTCCATAGCTAGGAAACCCAGAAAAGCTTGGGATATTCTTAGTTATTGGCGTGCGACTCTTAACATCCCCGATTTTCAGATGTCGAGTGAGTCTGTGAGCATGTATAGGGAGGAAGAGCATTTAGATTACTTTAAGAGTTTGGCCAGGCTTCCAGATGAAATAAATCTGGTATCGTCGGAAGATTTAAGGTCGGATGAAGTTCCGAGGGGATATTGTGTTCTGTATGAATATCCCTTCAAGATAGGTTTTACTTGGCCATTTAGCCCTTTGGTCAGGGCATTTTTAGAGGCGTTTGACATGACGCTTGGACAGTTAATGCCTCAATTCTGGCGGATTGTCCAGGTGATCGATCGTCTTACGGCTGATTGGGAGGTACCGTTCAATGTGAACGACCTCCTGACTGCCTATAGCGTTCGACCGGATAATTATCACCGGTATAGTATGTTCCCTCGTTCGAAGGGAGATAATGTACTGATACATAATACCGCGGTGAACGATCGTGGTTGGAAACGTCAGTACGTTTTCCTTCAAGTGGCGTCTGTAAATGACGAAGACAACCAATGGTTGTCGTCCGGCTGGAACGAATCGGGTAGGTTTAATTATTTTTGTCATGCGTTTTTGTCGTGCATTTTTGTCGTGCGTATATTCTGATGTTTTTCTTTGTTTGACAGTGATCGACTTCACTAAAGTGAAGCCAAGGAGAGATTCTCACGACAAGATTCAGAGGATCTTGGAGAGAAGTATTACTGATCATTCATTTTCTCCTCGGTCGAACGACTAGGAAGACGAGGCCGTTTTTGTAGCTGAGGTGACGTCTGTCGAGGGTTCTCATATAGAAGGAGAGAGGGAAGGAGAAGAAAGAGAAGAAGAAATGACCGGTAAGTCGTTCGACAATACCTTTCACTTGTATATCGTACGTCATTTCATTTTTTTTTAACTTGCTCTCTTTTTTCAGAAGACGCAGCTGTAAAGTCAGCTGTCGTTAAGCGAGCCGAGCAACTGGAGCTCGCCCGTCAAGGGAGGGAGAAAGCGAGGAAAAGATCTGCCTCTTCCACGGGGGTAGATCCGAGACGTGTCCGAGGCAAGCCTCGGTTCTCGCCCAAGAAGACGGGCGATGCCACTTTGTCGTCCCTTTCAGGGGAGACACCAGCTAAGGGAACCGTTGCTGGGGTCGAGCTTGGAGGCTCGATCAAGGCGACGAAGGATGCCCCAACGACGGGGGCGTCGGGCGTTGAAAGGTCCTTTGCTGCACCTTCTTCTTCCTCTAAGAGTGAGGAGAAGAATAAGGAAAAAGTGGGAGAGATGATATTCAAAGCCACTCTCCCAGCTGACTTTATGGCTAATGACGTTCTCGAAAGAGACGTCATTTTTCCACATCTAGCAAAATTTCTTCTCCCGACTTTCTACGATCGGTACAAAGAGTCTCGGGTTGAGGACACGAGGGCACATGCTGCTGGCCTCTCTTTCATGGTAAGTTTTATTTATTCTCCTTTTTCGTTGCTCGTTTTTTACTACTAATTCCTTTCCTTTTGTCGTGCAGGCTTTCCAAGCTTGTCTGAGCTTCTACGCTCAGACAGAAGGTCTTAGGTCGTCCTTTCCTGATGTCAAGAAAAGGGCCGACGAGGCTCTTGAAAAGGAAAAGGTCGTCCTAGAGGCGGTCGAGGCTGAAAAAGCGAGGGTTGAAAACCTTAAAGCTGAACTCATCGATGCCCGGAGTCTACTAGAGATTTCGGATCTGAGAAGGTCAAGCTCAGGGACCGTCTCTTTGAGCTTGAGGCGTCTTCGACAAAGTTAGAGATCGAGAGGATTAAGGCTATTACCACTGCTGTTGCTTCTGCTGACGAGATCGTGACTCTGAAGAAGAGGGTTGAAGATCTGGAAGGTGACGTCAAGGACTTGGAGATGGAAAATAAGCAAATTGAGGCTTTTTCCCGCTTCACGGCCCGAGCTGCTTTAATGAGGTGTCACTTGAAGGGGAAGGATCCTATGGCGTCGGCCTCCGAAGAACTCAAAACTTACCTCGACACTGTCGGGACTGAGAGGGACCTAGATGAAGACGACGATTTGGAAGAGAGCGATGGCGTAGAAGAAGTGGCAGCAGAGGAGACCATCATCGCCCAGGGACAACCTGACGTTCCTCCTACTTAATTCCCTTTGAACTTATCACCTAGAGGTTGGCCGTTTGTGGTCGTCCTTTATACTTGTTACTCAATATCTAATGAAAAAAGTATCTTTTGTTTGTCGATGCTCATTACTTGTTTTTATAATTAATCGTACGTCGAGAAATTTAAGTAGATGGACAACTACATTATATCAAACTTTCAACCATACCATCATTTATAAAGAAATCAACTGAAACTTTCGATCGATCTTAGGTAATTTGTAATAATGGTTCTTGATTTGAACATCAAGTGCAGAATTTAACCTTTATCGTCCATTAAAATTGAACATATACGTGTGATCGCATGAGTTTTACTCGACACAAAGATTTTAAATAAGTCGTGCGTCCCTGCGAAAAACAACATTAGTGGGGTGGTCGTTGGTTTGACCAACGACCCTCCAATGCTTAAGTCAGTAATCTTTCTTAAGAAATAATCGGAGGAAATAATATGAAATTTAAAATAAATACCTCTTTAAATGAAATGCATTCCAGCTTCGTGGGATATCTCGACCGTCAAGGGTTTGGATTTTATAGGCTCCTTTACCCACGATGCTAGAGATTTGATAAGAACCTTCCCACTTAGTGGAAAGCTTACCTGCATTGACCTCTTGAGTATTTTGAAATACTCGACGTAGGACGTAATCACCTTCTTGAAAATTTTTGATTTGGACATTTTTGTTGAAATGTCGCTCGACCACATGTTTCTGTGCCGCCATGCAAATGTGCGCAACTTCTCTAAGCTCTTCCAGAGCGTCGAGGTCATAACTTAGGTCTATTAAGTTATGCTCAACGGACGTATGCCTTGAAGTAGGTAGTCGTACCTCAATAGGTAACACAACTTCACATCCATAGACTAAGGAAAAGGGAGTTTGTCCTGTGGACGTACGAGGTGTCGTACGATTAGCCCATAGAACGGAAGGCAATTCTTCCACCCACTTCCCTTTGGCAGTTTTGAGTCTTTTCTTGATTGAATTGATGATAGTTTTATTACTCGACTCGACTAGACCATTCGACTGTGGATATCGAGGCGTCGATGTTACCAACTTGATGTTCCTTTCTTCACAAAATCTTTGCGTTCGATCACTGATGAATTGTGTCCCGTTGTCACACGTTATTTCAGATGGAATTCCAAACCTACAAATGATGTTAGTTTTGATAAAAGAAACGACTTCTTTGTCCCGAACCTGGGAGAAAGCCGCTGCTTCGACCCACTTAGAGAAATAATATGTTAAAACTAAAAGAAATACTTTTTGCCCAGGGGCAGGTGGTAGTTTCCCAACAATGTCCATTCCCCATTTCATAAAGGGCCATGGGATCAAAGTCGAGTGCAAGAGTTCAGAGGGTTTATGAGACATACCTGTGTGTTTTTGACATGCGTCGCACGACTGTACATACCTGATCGCATCTTGCCTTAGTGTCGGCCAATAGTAACCTTGTCGTGATATCTGGTTGGCTAGACTGCGACTTCCTGAGTGGTTTCCACATTCACCATCGTGCATATCTTGTAAGATTTTCTGGACTTGCGTCTTGTTGGTGATACATCGCAAATTCAGATCAGTCGAAGATCTTCGATATAATTGTCCTCTGATCATAACATACCTTGATGCTTTAAATCTAACCTTTCTTGCTTCAATTTTGTCATCAGGTAGTTGATCGTTCTCCAGATAATTTTTAATATCGTCCGACCAAGAGTTTTCTTCCTCAATTGGTGCGACTAAAATATTACCATCGTCTTTGATGGATGGTGTTGCAAGGTGAACTATTGGGATATTGTCGAATGTCGTTTGATTAAGTGCTGATCCCAAATTGGCTAATGCGTCAGCTTGAGTGTTCTGATCTCTTGGTACCTGTTCGATTATGAAGCGACTGAACTTCTTTGCTTCTTCCTTTACTATTTTATAATAAGCAATCATCCTTGAATCTTTTGATGCAAATTCTCCATTAACTTGGTTAACAACTAGGGACAAGTCGCTCCGGACATGTAGACATGTTGCCCCCAAGTCATGAGCAATTTTCATTCCTGCAATCAGTGCTTCATATTCTGCCTCATTATTTGTTGCCTTGAAGTCGCACCGTATGGAGTACACTATTTTGCCCCCTTGTGGGGACTGTAGGACGACACCCAGGCCTGTTCCTCGTATGTTTGACGAACCATCGACGTCGAGCGTCCAAGTAGTGTCGTGCAAAGTCGCCACAATTAACTCGTTGGACGTCGTCGCTTCGTCTAATTCCGGACTGAAATCTGTAACAAAATCTGCCAAGACCTGTGATTTGATCGCCGTCTTAGGTTTGAAATCCATATCATAATTGCTGAGGTAGATGCTCCATTTAGCTAGTCGTCCTGTTAGTTCAGGTTTTCTTAACACAGACTTTAATGGAAAGTTAGTTACCACAGTTATAGGATGCGATTCAAAATAATGTCGTAGCTTTTTAGCGGCCATGACTAACGAAATCAAGAGTTTTTCTATAGATGAGTACCTGGTTTCAGCGTCTAGTAGAGTTTTACTTACATAGTAGATTGGCAATTGTTGTCCGTCGGTTTCTCGTATAAGGACTGCACTTACCTAATTAATGCTGACGGTCAGGTAGAGTTGAAGAGCTTCACCTTTCTCAGGTTTAGAGAGGAAGGTGGTGATGTCATGTATTTCTTGAGTTGTTGCAATGCCTCCTCGTGCTTATCAGTCCACTCGAATCCTTTATTTTTTCGCAGGACGTTGTAGAATATGTGACATTTGTCGGACGACCGAGAGATGACCTGTTCAACGTTGCTACACGTCCTGTTAGACGTTGGACTTCTTTAAAAATTTTGGGTGACTTTAGCTCAATAATTTCTTTAATTTGGTCTGGGTTAACTTCGATTCCTCGTCGTGTAACTATATAACCGAGAAATTTGCCAGCTCGAACTCCAAAAGAACATTTTGTTGGATTCAACTTCATTTTGTACTCACGCAAAATGTCGAACGATTGTTTCAAATGTCCTATATGATCGTCTGTGTACTTTGATTTGACAAGCATGTCGTCGATGTATACTTCCATGGTATCGGCCAAATGTTCTTTGAACATCATATTCATCAATCGTTGATACGTCGAACCTGCATTCTTAAGACCAAAAGGCATTACTTTATAACAATAAATACCTTTATCTGTCATGAAGACTGTTTTTTCCTGGTCGTCAGGATGTATCAATATCTGGTTATATCCAGAATATGCGTCCATGAAAGTGAGTAATTCATGTCCAGCTGTAGCATCGACCATAGAATTGATGTGTGGCAATGGAAATGGATCTTTTGGACAAGCCTTGTTAAGGTCTGTGAAATCAATGCAGACTCTCCATTTGCCATTTTTCTTTTGGACGACAACAACGTTGGCGAGCCAGTCTGGATATTTGACTTCTCGTATCTTTCCAGTTTTAAGCAAATTATCAACTTCGTCGTTGATAACTTTATTTCTTTCAGGGGCGAATTTTCGTCTTTTCTGCTGAACAGGCTTGAACGATGGATCAACGTTGAGTTTATGAGAAATGATACTTGGATCGATACCCACCATGTCTTCGTGCGTCCATGCGAAACAATCATTGTGATCCTGCAAAAAAGATATTAGTTTCTTTTTAAAAGAAGGGTCTAGCGTCGAACCTATGTAAACCATCTGATCAGGCTTATCCTGGTTTAAGACGACAGCTTCCAAGCGATAGTCGTCGTCAGTCCCAGAAACGTCCTGGTTCTGTAATTGCTATATTGTCTGCTTCGGGGGCTTCAAAGAAACTTTGTAACATTCCCTAGCAACTTTTCTTTCGCCTTTGATCTCCTGTACTCCCCATTGCGTGGGAAATTTCAAGGTGTGGTGGTACGTCGAAGGTACAACTTTCATGTCATGAATCCAAGGTCGCCCCAGGATAACATTATAAGCTGATGAGCAATCGACAACATTGAACTTCATTTGCCTGTTGATTCTTTTAGCATATACTGGTAGTGTGATTTCCCCCATGGTACTTGTCGCTCCTCCGTTAAATCCAACGAGTGTAGTCGAACGTCGTGTAATCTCGGATTTGTCGATTCCCATTGCTTTCACTGCATCAAAAAAGATAATGTTAGCTGAACTGCCTCCGTCGACGAGTATCCTCTTTGTCAGACAATTTCCAATGCTCAATTGGATAATTAGTTCGTCATGATGTTTCTGATGTACGTCGTCGAGGTCTGCTTGGTCGAACGTCAATGACATAGCTTCTAATTCTGCGTCCTCTTTGGGTCTTGTCTCCTTTGGAATTGGTCGGTCATCGGGACCGCGACTAGCATGTCTCTTAGCAGCTGAATATGTGGTCCCACAGACATCAGAGCCTCCGGTGATACAATTAATCACCTTGGCATGTTCTGGGGATGTGGGACGCACATCCTTTTTTCCCGTCAATTCTTGTAAATAACCTTTTGAATTAAGACAGGACAGTTCTTTCTTCAAAGCGATGCAATCATCAGTCATATGACCAAAGTCATTGTGGAAATCACACCATTTTGTCTTGTCTTTCTTATCACTGTCTTTATCTCTTTTCTTTGGCCATCGAACGTTTTGTTGGAGATGTTTTAGGGACGTGACGACATCCTTAGCTGATCCAGAGAAACCATAAGATGATACCATAGGATATTGGATAGACTTGGAAGTCGTCGGCCCTTTCTTTTCAAATCGGACGTTTGAAATTTGACTGGTAGGCTCTGATCGACCAATCGATTTTGGTTTGAAGTCTGGCTTTTTGACACCTAGGCTCTTCCGGTCACCGAGTGTTTATTTCTGAAAGCGAGTTCATTCTTGACCCTCATGTGAGCAAGCGTCCTTGCTCGTACGTCTTCAAAGGTTTCTAGAGGATACTTCGTAAGGTCGAGATACAACCCTGAACTATCATCCAGACCCCGTTTGTACGCTTCAATTGCTGTTTTGACGTCGCAATTTTGGATACTAATCATTTCCGCGTTGAACCATTTAAAGTAGTCCCGGATGGACTCTCCATTCTTCTGTACGACATAATAAAGGTCGCTCGTTTGTTTTTCCATTTTTCGACTACTAGCGAATTGTTGAGAAAATTGGTTCACTAATTCTGCAAAAGACCCGATAGTTTTAGGTTTAAGATTGATCAACCATTGTAACGCTGCTCCAGTCAAGGTTGCTCCAAAACTCTTGCACATACAGACTTCTTGGAATTGATGCGGTATCGAAATAGTCCACATGAGCTGTTTGTATTGGGCGACGTGTTCTATCGGATCAGTGACACCTGAATATTTTGGGGAGAAGGTTGGGATGCTATATTTCTTTGGGATGTCCACCAAAGCGATTTCATCTACGAACGGCGACGCCTGAAATCCTGTTCGTGGCTCGACATCAACTGGGACTGCTGCCCCCGGCAATTTGGCCAGCATCGACAAGACACGCTCATTCTGCTCTTCTAGAAACTTCAATCGCTGTGCAACGGGATCCATTGGTATACCCCCGGGAACACCCAATGGAACATAACCTGATCCGTTGAAGTTAGTCTGCTGTGAAGAATCAGAGGTATATCCATTGAACGACATAGAAGTCATAGGCATGGTTGGGATTACGAAGGTAGCAGGATTAACTGGTGGTGGACGAGGGTAATTAGGCAATGGAGGAGGTACGTTCCAAGCACCAGTATAAGCATTCGTAGTCCCAGTCACATTGTTTCCACCTTGGCTTCTTAGATGCTCGATGGTTTCTGCCGCCTGTGGAGCCTGAGCTGTCAGGGCGTCAATACGGGCACGAGCAGCAGTCAACTCCATGTTCATTTGGGTCACAACATGATCTTGAGTTCCTTGAAATGACATTATTCTGAATAATTGAAAAAAGAGAACACTCGAAGGAAAATGTTAGTATGTCGTAAGATTATCGAAGATTTTCTTTGGATGAGGCCCCACGGTGGGCGCCAAACTGTTTATGCCAAAAATCTCCCAAGGGAAATTTAAGGTAAATGTGGAGCTTAATCCAACCAAAGAAAGTAACTTTGATAATCGTATGACAATAATAAGATTAAAATAAATGAGACGAGAGAATCGGTGACGCAGAAAACCCCTAAAATGGGTAAAAACCGCGGACGAGTGTGAGTCGTCGTGCACTATGGACGTCAATCAGGGACGTCGTCCTTGTTAACAAGTGTTACAAATGAAATGTAATGTAAAACAATACAATAAAGTAAAGTCTTTCGTGCGTGCGTCGTGTGTTCTTAGACTTCAATCGTGCGTCGTATGACAAACAACAATAGATTTTATGAACTTTGAAAGAGACTGAACAAGCTTGAGAGCGTTATTTGTGAGCTTCTAAGGTCTGAGCATCAGATGTCCGAAAATGAAGTTCAATCTTCATTTTTATACTCCAATTGTCCGTTAGCAAGTATTGAAATCATATCTTTAATAGAGTATCCGTTTAATATTGATGATAGCGTCCGTTACATCCGTTGTTATTGGTAACGTCTTCCGTTATGATCTCTAAAAACGTCCTTGAAATCCTGCATTAAACATAATATAAAATATGTTATAGTTTAATAACTGAAATCATGTCGTACGACAACCATCGTGGATGGGTTTTAATAGTTTGGTTGAAATCGCTTCAAAGGAAGGGCGTCAATTATTTCTCTGGTCGTGCGACTATGGGTTAATGGACTGTTGGAATCTCTAGTCGTACGACAAAGGACCTTTGTTATTTTTTACCAAAACAATATCCATGATATTTAATAGTACGGTTAAATTAAAAAAATATTCAATATTGGGCTCGTTTTGAAGGTATTGACGAGATGATTATAATGGTATGATTTGTAGAAAAAGTAACGTATTTTTTCATTGCATTTTTGTTTATATACGATTAATAGTGTTAATATGATAATGATATAAAATGAAAAATGAAAAAGTAAGGGATATAAAATAAATTAAATAAGTAATTATATATGTGGTAAATATAACATTGTAAGGTTGGTAAATGTTATTGTACAAAAGATTGTACAATAACCATTTTAGAATTTTTATATAGTAGCATAAATATAGATAAATGACCGGTAGGTCTATGTACAAAGTTAGGGGCTGTTTGACAGTTGCTGAATGGTTTAGTGCAGAATGATTAATTGGTCTGAATGATTAAGAGGTTTTTATGATATAGTGTAAAATGAAATATGGTTGTTTGTTAATTGTTCATAATGAAATCAGGGGGCTTAATGGTTAAGAGAGGGCCAGGATACTAAACCATTAAGAGGATTTTGAAATCATTAAGAGGCAGCCCTTTTTTTTGTCAAACAAGATTCACCTCTTAACGATTCAGAGATTGCCTCTTAGTTAAAACGATTCTATTTTATGGTCGGGCCTCCTCCTACCAGGTTTGTCATAGTCATTAGCTAGGACCTAGGAGTAAGCCTAATGGGCTCTATCAGCCAGCCCAATAACGATTAAATGAAAAGAATATTCCAGAAACCCGCTCAACAAACTTTTCTAGAACCTTCAGGACATCATCTAAAAGCGAATAAATAAACCACCAATGCCACTCAATCAGACCGCAGAATTTCAGTTTCTGATCAGCAATTCTTGGATCCCTGGTTCATTTTTCTCTTAGCGATCAAGTAAGAATATGTCGATGATCCCAAGCTTTTTCGGTGGTCGGCGGGCAAACGTCTTCGATCCTTTCGCTCACGACGTATGGGATCCTTTCGAAGGCTTCCCCTTCCCCTTCAACAACAACAACAACTTCCGTTCCCTGTCCGATCGGGTCCGATCGTCTGAAACATCGTTGTTCGCGAACGCTAATATCGACTGGAAGGAGACTGCAGATGCACACGTGTTCAAGGCGGACGTCCCAGGGTTGAAGAAGGAGGAAGTGAAGGTTGAGATTGAGGATGATCGAGTGCTGCAGATCAGTGGAGAGAGGAACAAAGAGAGCGAGGATAAGGGCAATACGTGGCACCGTGTGGAGAGGAGCAGCGGGAAGTTTATGCGAAGGTTCAGGCTACCGGAGAACGCGAAGGTGGATGAGGTGAAGGCGGCGATGGAGAATGGTGTCCTGACTGTGACTGTGCCGAAAGTTGGAGTGAAAAAACCTGATGTGAAATCAATTCAGATATCTGGCTGAAGTGGATTGGAATCTCTCGATGTTATTGAGTTCCGGTTCGTATCGATTTCTATATTACTCGAATAATTTTTGTGTACAAGTCAAGTGTGTTGATTAGGATTAATAATCTGTCATCGTGTTTATATGTTTGGTGTATATAAATGTTTGTTTACTTGTGGAGAACAATGGCTAAGAAACCGATGTGATCCATCTAGTCATCGTTAATTTCAATGTGTTGAGGTCGTGATCAGAATGTGCCATTTGAGTCTGGTAATTTTGTTTCTAGGGGGTTTGTTTAGAGATGATCGTGTAGGTTTGCATGGTCCAAACTATTACCAGCATATCGAATTTGATAATGGTGTGGGTTTACCTTGCTCTGTTTGATATATGATTTTAAGACAAATCTAAGGGTATCGGCACTGGACACTAGTCTTCCATGGTAAGTGTTTGGTGAACGGCATGGGCTAGATCTATCTAATTTACAGACAAGAAAACTTTGATCTCAAATAAGTGAACAACATGTTAACGTTGTTACTTGCAATTAATAATCTCATTCAGATAAGATGCCAAAATGGCAATTTTATTCTTCACTCATTTTGAGAAATATTCGCTAATCTACTTGTTTTTTCAATGAAATTATACATTTTTATCACTCAAATCAAATCAGAGTACAACAGCCTAGATGTCTGTTTCAACAAGAAACACTTGAAATTCATATCAAAACCCATTAACAATCCCAATTTGACTTTGAGACCCGGAAGACGGCCTGAGATAGGAACAAGAAAAAGCTGAGAGGTGACTAGAGCATCCCAAACAGGTTTTCTATAATTCCTTTATAATAAAAATTAAAATCTCTAATGGGCTGTTTACTCTGGCTTAATGAAAAATATAGTGTCTTTATAGCCATGTCAGGGTGATTACTTAGAGCTTAATGAAAAATACAGTGTCTTGTTCGCACAGCTAAGAGACCTCACTAGTCGAGATTAAGCCAACAAAATGACCCCTCCTACCCCTTGTTTAAAAACTCTAGCAACTTCCCTTTTCCCCTGCACCCTCTATTCACGACACCCCTCTCCCTAGAATCCCGTCAGTTGTCGACCCACTCCCAAAATCCACTTCACATTCTTAACAAAATCATCATGATCAATCTGTAAAAGAGAAATTTGTCACAGAGCGAAAACCCTAGCCGATTCCAGATTCAATGCCCCATTTATAATTCCATCAATTCCTAACGAATGGAGAACTCAAAAGAAAACGGAGAATACCGATCCACCCGTCAAATCCGATAACCCAAATCTCGAATTCGAAGTAGAACCAAACTCTACCGTCGAACCTTTCGACCCCAACATCAGTTGGGCTCAGTAGCAAGAAAGGGACTGCTTCTGAATCATTGTCTTTGATTAATCGATTGATGTTAAAAGAATTTGAGATAAAAAGGCAGCTGGAGAGGTTGCCAGAGGATTGGAAGAGTTTGATGATGTGTTTTTGTGAAAGGGTATGAAGGAAGAGGAATTGGGAAGAATGTAAAAGAGAATGTGAAAGTGGTTCAGTATACAAAGTGGCATGAATATTGCCTACTCTTGTCATCTTTACAGTCCTGGACTTGGGAAATTCTTTTTGAATCTTTTGGAAGTTTGAAGTTAAAAGAATCTGAAGTTGTTGATCATTAAATAGGGTTTTTTTTTTGCATTTGGTTCAAAAGATTGTATTTTATAACAATTAAATGGAGTTTGAAAAAATATTTAATAATTCATCAAACAACACTTTCACATGCTCAGGTGGTAGATTGAATTTTTGTCATTCTGATTCTTGAAAAAAATAAATAATTTTCAGACAGAGGAATTTATCTGTATTTTAGAGAATGATCACCATACCATGAATAAATTAATACAAACACATTTGTTCAAGACACTCGTACACATGTTTTCAACACATCTCAGTCGATAAATACTCCAATTATAATATTATAGTATTTGCATACAACACAAGGTATACAATATATATTAGTATTCCACAACTCAAATTCTGATCCAATCCAATCCACGTCACTCACACCATAATCATCGTTAAGAAGTCATGATTTGATCAACCAGCAATGTCAATAGACTTCACTGCCGGCTTCTTTTCTTCCATCTTGGCCACGCTCACCGTCAGCACCCCATTCTCCATGCTAGCTTTCACCTCATCCATCTTCGCATTTTCCGGCAGCCTGAACCTCCTCAAAAACTTCCCGGAGCTCCTCTCTACCCTATGCCACTTGTCATTTTTCTCTTCTTTTTCCCTGTTCCTCTCTCCACTTATCTGCAACACCCTTCCTTCCTCAACCTCCACCTTCACCTCTTCCTTCTTCAGCCCTGGCAAGTCCACCTTAAACACGTGAGCTTCCGGCGTCTCCTTCCAGTCGATTCGAGCGTTGGTGATCGCAGCTGTTTCAGTGAGGTTGGTGGAGAAGCCATGGAAGGGATCCCAAATGTCGACAGAGAACGGGTCGAATACGTTGCTCCTCCTTCCAGTAAAAAAGCTTGGAATGATCGACATGTTTGAAACCTTAATTCAAAGGTTGGATGTTTGTTTTCTCGATCGCTATCAAAACTCAGATTATGCTTTCTCCAATCAGAGAAGTTGGTTATTTATAGAAGATGAAAAGGCAATAAATTAGGATACCAGTTTCTAGGCTTTTCTTGAAGACAGATGAGCAACAGATTTTTCTGAAAACTTCCAGACCCAAACAGAATCTTCTAGAAAAGACAAGAGGAAAAAAAAAAAAAAAGAATATACGAGAATGGCTGGGTACACTTGTCTGGAACTTTCTAGAACAGCCAAAAGCGGTTATATAATTGACACTACACCACCAACCGTCCATCGAACAACCATTTCAATCAGTTTTTGCCTACGAACAAATCACGATAAAAATGTCGATCATACCAAGCTTCTTTGGTGGCCGTCGAACAAACGTCTTCGATCCTTTCTCCTTTGACATTTGGGATCCCTTTGAAGACTTCCCCTTCAATAACAACTTCCGGTCTCTTTCCGACCAAGTCCGGTCATCTGAAGTTGCTTCGTTCGCGCATACAAACACCGACTGGAAGGAGACTGCAGATGCGCACGTGTTCAAGGCGGACTTGCCGGGGCTGAAGAAGGAGGAAGTGAAGGTTGAGGTTGAAGACGGTCGTGTTCTGCAGATAAGGGGAGAGCGGAACAAGGAAAACGAGGAGAAAGGCGATACTTGGCACCGAGTGGAGAGGAGCAGCGGCAAGTTTATGCGAAGATTTAGTTTGCCGGAAAATGCGAAGGTGGATCAAGTGAAGGCGGCGATGGAAAACGGAGTCCTGACTGTAACTGTGCCTAAAATGGAAGTGAAAAAAGCCGATGTGAAATCAATTCAGATCTCTGGTTGAAAAAAATTTGGAAGTATGTGAACTTGTAATGATGATTAAAAAAATAATACTGAAAAGTTGCAGCAATGATGATTGCTCTGTTTTTTTTTTCCTTCTCTGCAGTTCCAATTTTGAGACATTTAGGTGCTTACCTGATGACTTAATTTAGTCGGTGAACACGATAAAAACAATAGAACCCTCCCTAAAGATTAAATTAAAATTTTGGTAATTTTCTGTACCCAAAGGTTGTTTCAAGAAATAAATAAAATAGTTGACCACATTCACATGAATGTAAAAAAATATATATATAAGATATTCTATATTTGCTTGCTCCAAATCGGATTCAAAACTCTTATGTTAGAGTTACGAACATGGAGAATGACGCAGCGTAGGTTTGCGGAAGGATCGACAAACGTCTAAACCCTTTTACGGTTGAGAATTACGACGCGTAAAACTCGAAAACTCAAGAGAATACTCTCTAAAATATGAACTTTATTGATTGATTGAACTTGATTTTTTAACAAAGAAACCTATCTATCCTATTTATAACCTAAATTAGAAAAAGATAATTACGAAATTAATCTGATCCTAATTTATTAAATAAGATAGTTATTTAATTAAACTAAATCTAATAATAAAAAAACAAAAGAAATAGAATGAGATGAGGAAAGTTGCATTACATACGTGGATGATTAGGTAATGTTATCTAGGAGGAGGTCCACGTGATGATCTTAGGCAAACAACAGTGTTGTACGCGATTTAGCATGTGGGTGAAAGTTACTTAATAAGCCGCGTGAGACACTGTTATGTGGGTGTCATGCGGCTTAAGTCGCTTGGCACTCGCATTCGTTTCTGTTTACGGTTTTTGATTCGCTCTTCAATCTCTATCGCAACTCTCTTTATATTCGGTGCTTTATTTTTACCTCTCTTTCGATGCCAAATCCCGAGCCTCTTTCGAACTCGTTTTTCTTTTCGAGTTCGTTTCTCCTTTTCCCAATTATTTGCGAAAACCCTTCTTAACTCACAAATTCTCCCTGTATCAGTCACCCTCACTTGAAAAGAACTCGTCCTCGAGTTCACTTGAAAAACGCCTTCCTCCGACTCGTAGAACATTCTTTTCTTCGAAATAATTCGATCCACATCCCGGTTTTCAAAATTCAAAAATCTTGACCGGTCTTCAAATCCAAACTGAGGTTGTCGTGATCGTCTCCATACGAGCGATATTTTATCAAATTCGAAAGCGTAAGAGATTAAATTAACTTTACCGGGATTTGTTTCGGTTTGAACCGGAGTGTTGGGTGAGGTAATAATTGAAGTGTCACCTTCGGAATCACCGTTCTTGACTTCTTGTGACAACGCTTTCTTTGGCTCGAGAATGTCTTCCACTATCTTGCTTTCGGTGTCTTCGGTGATTGGTCCGAGATCTAGTTCCGACACTTTGGCCTCGATAATAATTTCTTGTTGTGACTCAGGGATGACTTCCTCTTCAAACTTGTCCGGAAAAACTTCATCGTCTTGTTTCGATGGCTCCTCCGGAATGGGTGGTTTTTCCGGAATAGGTGGTTGTTTAACGAGAGTAGAAACTGATGGTATAATATGAGCGTAGTTGTTGTCGCCCAAAACCATGATTGATTTCTCGTGTGTATCCTTTCTCCAAGAGTTGCCGTTGTCGGGTTCGGGATGGAGTTTCTTAAGGATCTGTTCATAATTTTCCGGCAAGAATCGTTCCATCATAAGCTGCTTCATTCTCCTCCAAGATCGAACTGGTCTCTTTCGTTGTCGTTGTCTTTGCACGATCAATTTATCCCACCAAATAGCGGCGACACTCTTTAGACGGAAAACAACCAACTTTACCTGTATGTCTTTGGGAACATCCATAATGTCAAAGAATCGATCGACTTCGATTTGCCAATCTAAGAATTCTTCTACACCTCTGGTTCCATAGAAAGACGGGATGTCCACTTTTATTCGGTTATTATGGTCGTTTCTTTTCAAGTTCACTGGTTCTTCTTCCTTATCTTCTTTGGATTCGGAACTTGAAAAATTAACCCGGTTACGGTGGCCATTATACGGCGCCATAATCGGTCCTTCAAACCTGTCTCTTCTCCGACGGTTGTCGTTGACGATGTGGGGTTGAAGCCTGTTAACAGCCGCTGTCAGATTAGTGAGTGATGTGGATAAGGCCACATTCATCCCTACTAAACCCGCTTTGGTAGTCGGCTATCGATCTGCAATTGTTAGTGAAAAGACAGGTGAATCCTGCTTTGATACCAACTGACGCAGCGTAGGTTTGCGGAAGGATCGACAAACGTCTAAATTCTTTTACGGTTGAGAATTACAACGCATAAAACTCGAAAACTCAAGAGAATACTCTCTAAAATATGAACTTTATTGATTGATTGAACTTGATTTTTTAACAAAGAAACCTAGCTATCCTATTTATAACCTAAATTAGAAAAAGATAATTACGAAATTAACCTGATCCTAATTTATTAAATAAGATAGTTATTTAATTAAACTAAATCTAATAATAAAAAAAACAAAAGAAATAGAATGAGATGAGGAAAGTTGTATTACATACGTGGATGATTAGGTAATGTTATCTAGGAGGAGGTCCACGTGATGATCTTAGGCAAACAACAGTGTTGTACGCGATTTAGCATGTGGGTGAAAGTTACTTAATAAGCCGCGTGAGATACTGTTATGTGGGTGTCATGCGGCTTAAGTCGCTTGGCACTCGCATTCGTTTCTGTTTACGGTTTTTGATTCGCTCTTCAATCTCTATCGCAACTCTCTCTATATTCGGTGCTTTATTTTTACCTCTCTTTCGATGCCAAATCCCGAGCCTCTTTCGAGCTCGTTTTTCTTTTCGAGTTCGTTTCTCCTTTTCCTAATTATTTGCGAAAACCCTTCTTAACTCACGAATTCTCCCTGTATCAGAGAAGATATGAAAGTGGAACCGAATTTGAACATTGAAGACGATCAAAGAAGCAACAAACAATTTCGCTCTTTCATGAAGGCATAATTTTGAGCCATGGCAAGTGCAATGGCTGAAGTGTTCTAGTGTTTTTTTTACAAGTTGGGTGATAATCTTGAAACCACTTACATTAATGTATCATTTTGTTCCTAAAACTACTGAACATATATAACAATTCATCTAACATGAATAAAAAAGTATATTTGTAAGTTCAAAGTTATTGATAATTTATACCATGCTTTTGAGTTGGATTAAAAGTTATTGGATATTTTATTACTTTGGAGTTTGGACTCCTGAATGTTATAAATGGTGTCAAAGTCGAACCTTGTACCACCGGTTCACTATGAGTTTAAAAGTTGGATCAAGGCTATGTTTGACAAACTAACTGATAACTAATAAGTTAGCTGATAGCTGATAATCTAGCTAATGAAAAAGACACTAGCTTATAAACATGTAAAATTATCAAAATGGACATCTAGAAAAAATAATCAATTACATTATTTAATAATATAATTAAAACAAATTTATAGTAATAAAATATATTAATTAATACAAATAAAGTAGTAAATAATATAATAGATTAAAAAATTTGAGATTTATTATTATATATATTATAAAATTTGAATTTTAAACCAAATTAAAAAATAAAATAAACTACATTAACTTATGATTTTAAATAACCGATAGATATAATATAGAAAAAATAATCAAATAAAAAATACAAAAATAACAAAAATTGATAACTAAAATATATTGATCAATATTAAAAAAAGTTGATATAATTATCAATAATTCTAAATAATTAAAATTAATATCAATGTATAATTAAAATTTATGTTATAATTTTCAGATAATATTAATTCATATTTATTAATAATTAATAATAAGTTTTAATAATTAATTTTAATTAATAGTTAATATATAATAATAAATATTAATAACGGCATAATTGGAATAATCATAAAAAGCTCTTCATAAGCTACTTCAATTAGTTTATCAAAAAGCTAATTTATTTTTGCCAAACGATGCCTAAAAGTTATCGAATCATCGAGTAAACATCACACATATTTGGTAATGAGACGAAAGGATGTATGGAAATAGAAGTTAAGAGCATCCACAGTCACGATCTTTCATATCTGTTTTCCCTCTCTGTTAAGAGCATACCCATTTTATGAACATTTTACTCTCAATTATGGACCCGTTAAATAGGGGTGTTCGCGGTCCGGTTTGGGCGGTTTAACCCCTCAGACCACAAACCAAACCACAAGTGGCGGTTTATTGATTTTTCAAACCGAACGGTTTGACATCAAGTGCCCAGACCGGTCAAGTCGGACTGCGGTTTAGGCGGTTTGGGCCTTTTAGTGGGCTTTAAAGTTTAAACATAAAAACATATAAAACTTTGAATTTTAAAAGCTCGTTGGCTTGAGTCAATTTGAAATAAAGAACAAAGTCTACGACAAAGTAACAAATTCCACAAAAGTTAACAAAAGATTCCAAGACAAAACACTAAAAAAAAGTAATATGCAAAGTGCAAATAAAATCCACGACTTCATTTCTTCATTTTTCCGTTATTTGTATTCCACAATCCATAAAGATTTCAATCTTTTAAAATACCTTGGACCTTTTTGTATATACTTGGACATTTGGACTTTATATCATCTATTCTTTGTAATAAAGGTATATATATAAAAATATATATATTTATATATTTGGCGATCGGTTTGGTCCAAACCGCCCAAAAAAACCTCCAGACCGCAGACCGGACCGGACCGCCCGGTTTGACAATTTTCCAGACCAGACCAGACCGCTAGACCGCTCAAACCGCCATAAATGGTCCGATTTGACTTGGTTCGACCGGTTTGAACGGTCCAACGGTTTTTTTGAACACCCCTACCGTTAACAATAAATTTTGAAATTATAACAATTATTAATGACAATAAAATTTAAAGAAGGTTAATATAAAATTATATTTATTTAAAGATTACTTTCAACTTTCAATCAATAAAATATTAAGAAATATAAACAAATAAAATTTCTTTCGAATTTGATCTTTCTGGTTAGTAATGGAAGCAATCGTCCCTACCGTCACAGATCATTGGTGTTGGATGTATCGTTAGGTTGTGCTCACTGTTCTAAAAAACTCGTCGCACAGCCGCCATGGCACCAAGACTTGTGTCTCACGCCACGTTAAGCCCGTGGCACGCCATGCCCTAATGTGCAGTTTTTGTAATGCGATATTTGGTTTTTCTTTATGTTTTTAATGTTTTATTTGCATGTTTTAAATATATAAAACCTAATTAAAATTGCTTATTACTATTAACTCATTGAGTAACACACAAAAACATATATTTTTATATATAATATTATATATAAATTAGAAATTTGACGCCATAAGTCACGCCTTGAAAACGCCATGGCTTCGTCGTGGCTCCTAAGGCTTGAGGTTTGGCCTCGCCGCCACGCCACGCCTCACGCCATTTAGAACCTTTGTGCTGAGTCAAATCTGCTCCTTTTTTTTATCTACCTTTTATCATCTCATATAGTCAGCCTCCTACTTAAAATATTCATCAGGAGCCGATCGTTAGTTAGGGACGATTTATAGATCAGAAAATTCGCAAAAATGGCTTATGCCGAATATCTTGAACTCAAAGAAAACCAAGCATAAAGTGAGAGGGGTTCTCTATGCGCAGTGTAAGATTCCCCTGGATGGGTCTCGTAGGCAGCAACATCGTCATTGTAGTAGGCTTGTTTGCAAGAGAGAAGTGGTTGTCAACCACTATAGATGCTAAGTATTGATATAATGATTCAAATTAAATTAAACCTATAAGTTAGCTGCTTGGTTTTTTGCAAAATCAAAACCTCTCTCTTGACCGACCGTCTTAAGAGCATCTTCAACAGCATTGCTAAATTTTTTCTAAAATAGAGAATGGAAGATCAAAATCTCTAAAAACATTTTCTTCTAACTCCAACAGCTTTTCTATTTTAGAGAATCAATAATTATTTATATTATTATAATATTCTATAATTTATCATCCCAATACATTTTTTACAAAAACTTCAAATAAAATGTTAAAAATTGAATCTTATTAGTTGAATTGAATAAAATAATAATATCTCTCTCCAATTTAGAGATTATAAAGAATTCTCTATATTTAAAGATTTTTTGATCTTTTTCTATTTTTGCAAACTATATAGCAAAACTGTTGAAAGGAATAGTAAAGAAAAAGCCAAAATTTTATATTATAGCAATGATGTTGGAGATGCGAGAGGGTTTGACAAGAATCGACAACGATGCTACTTGATTCTTTGATATTCTTAATTTGTTGTATATCTTATTAAAATTATACAACAAATATACTTGCTTGGTTCTCTTCATTTTAATCCCTTTATAAGAAACCAAAGGCCCTAGTACCCTTTTGATGCCTTGTATATCTTTACAAATTACAATATCTACTAATTATTTCATCAATTTCTTCTGTGTTCTTTTTATCACCAACTTAAATTTAATTTACAAACTGTTAATTATGTCCATGGCATCCCCCAATTTAAGAGTAGAAAAGCCATTAATAATCAAATCCAAAACCACAACCATAAGTACAAAGCATTCATTTTATTCAACCAAAAAAAACACAACACACACAAATAACCTTACAAAACCCACATCAAAGACGTATACATGATCGATCCTGCTAGCTGTAGTATTACATATATATATATATATATTACACTAAAAAGGAGAGCGCAAGTTCCAAAACCTAGCCGGAGATATCAATGGCTTTGACCACCGGCTTTTTCTCCTCCTCTTTCGGTACGCACACCGTCAGCACACCGTTCTCCATGGTAGCCGTTACTTGATCCATTTTCACATTCTCCGGCAACCTGAACCTTCTGAAAAACTTCCCGGAGCTCCTCTCCACCCTGTGCCACTTATCATTCTTTTCCTCCTGTTCACTGCTCCTCTCTCCGCTTATCTGCAACACCCTTCCTTCCTCAACCTCCACCTTCACTTCCTCCTTCCTCAGCCCTGGTAAATCCGCCTTGAACACATGGGCCTCCGGCGTCTCCCTCCAGTCGATTCGGGCGTTGGCGATGGCTGTTGTTTCCCGTGAAGATTCGGGGAGGTTGCCGAGGGCACTGGAGATCCCCTGGAACGGGTCCCAGACGTCGAGGGAGAATGGGTCGAAGACGTTGCTCCTCCTGCCGGTGAAAAAGCTTGGAATGATCGACATGACTACTGTGATAAAGTTCAGACGATGGGCAGGATAAGAGATGGATGGAGTTATTTATAGGATGGAAAAGAGAGAGTTGGCGGTTTCTAGGCTTTTCTTGAAGCGGTGAGAAAAGAGATTTCGGAAAGCTTCCACAAGTCTCTAGTTTTTTCCAAGGGGTTGATTTGATGAAGTCCTGTTGGGCTATTGTCATTCAGCCCAATATGTAATCCATTCAAAAAAATATAAGAAAGTAAATTATGTTTTTAGTCCCTATGGCTTGTTTAAAAATATGCCTTTTTATATTGTTATTTTTATCGTTAAGATTAAGAGGGGTGTTCGGGATTGCTTATTTAAAACAACTTATGCTTATTTTAAAAAGTGTTTATCAACTTATGTTGTGTCAAACCGGAGTTTTTAAAAAAGTGTTTGGATTAGCTTTTTGTGATACCAAAACGTAATAAGTTAATAAGTTGTTATTTAAAGGTGTTTAGGATTGCTTATACATATAAAATAACCAAAAAAGTATAAACACTTTTCAAATAAGTTGATAAGTTAAAATCAAATGGCTTATCAAAAAGTGATTTTCAGCGGTTTGGCACCGATATAAGTCATTTTAATTTTTGCTCATCCAAACACTCAAAAGTGTTTATCTTCGATGTTAAATCGCAATAAGCTAAAAAACACCTCAAATAAGCAATCCCAAACACCCCCTAACTTCTATATTGAAATATGAGAGAGAAAAAAACAAGAATAAATTGTAGATCACAATAATAAATTAAAAATCATAAAGATGGAAACAATAATAAATTGTGAATCATATAGATGAAAATCGTAACTTAAAAAAATATAAGGATTAAGATAGAAATTTCCTTATAAACTGTAGAAACGAAAAATATAATTTACATGATGTTAAGAAAAATATATTTTATAAGAATGTAAAAATGTAATGAAATTAACAACTAGCTTTTATTTAATGTCGCCAAGATTTTTTCTATAACAAACATTTAATGTTTCTATTTTGTGCCAATCTTACCTAGTGGTTCATGTTTATAGTCCATGTAGCATGATTCATTTTGATGTAATATTTTTCTAACATAATCAAAAATTAAAATAATCCTATTAATAGTTATAAAATTTATTTATTGAATACTAGTCATTGTTTGTAAAAAACGACAAATAAAAAGATTATATATTTGTTACACTAAATAAAAATAATAATTAAAACAAACTCCGTTATATTAAAAGATAATAGCTACGAGACTGATCCGAAGATTGATGTGAATGGTTGCTTAATGGCAACCTTCATTTCAAACAGTGGAATGACATGATTATCTGATAAGCTTGATACCAAGATGACATTTAACAATTTCAATCTCCAATGTAATTAGAATGATGTTTGTGATGTTCCGATACAACAAGTGCAACTAAAAAACAATTTTTTTTATATGTTTTTTTCAAACATGGTGGCAATGGGGTTGTTAGTTGTAGAAGGAACAAGCACAATGACACAATGGAGAAGGAAGAAAAAAAAACGAGAAAAATCGACTGCTCTAATACCATAAAGGAAAGTGGCTTATTGGTTTTGGTGTAACACCCGGTCTTTCATAAAGCAAGCTCCGTCTTTCGTTGGTTATCTCTCCGCCTTCCGTCCATCTTTTTGAGTGGTAAATGTTGTACTTTCGAACCTTAAGTCAACCCATGAGAGAATCTCGAGTTTCGACCTTTTTCGGGGCTCGGTACGTGTAACGCGACTGTGACTCGCGATAGTGACATGTGTCACTATCGCGTGGCACAATTGCCGGGGGTGTACCACCCGCGGTACATTCCCCGCGAGAGTGCCCTCGCGATAGTGACAATGTCACTAATGCGTGGCATAATCGCCCGCGGCCACTGGTTCCCTAAATGTCCGAATTTCTCACCATTTCTCTCATTTTTCACTTCTATCTTCTTCCATTTTCTCTCCCAAACTCCAAAAACGAACCCTAACCCATTTTGGGGGTTTTCCTCCCCAAACCACATGACTACTCACCATCTAGCTAGTTGGGAGCTTGAGTCACAAAAACCTCCATCTTCATCTTCCTCATCAAGTTCAACGGTTGGGAGCTCGGGTTGAAGTGTTGGATTGGGTGTTCTCGGAAAGTCTTGTCATCTTTAATGGTAAGCTTCTTTGATTTAAGGTTATATATGTTCTTTGGGTGTTTCCCTAGTGTTTGGTTTATCAAATCTCGGATTTATAGTTTTGGAGAAACTAGGGTTTTGATCTCGTTTAGGGATTTTGGTATATAATGTTGGGGAATGTTTCTATATGGCTGTTTATGGATATTTATGGTTCGGTATGTATGGATCTAGGTTTTGGAAGTTCTCGGCTTGAGGATTCAAGCGACCTTCAAAAGAGCTCGTTGAGTGAAATCTAGATTTAGCCTAAATCTAGCAAGGTGAGTTCAAGTTGATTTGTGAAAACGGTGTACATGCCAAAATGTTTATTTTAATGTGTTTTATGTCTTACATGAAATTGTTAACTGCTGATAAGTTTGGTTATTTTGAAAGTGTTTAACTTTATAAACTTATATAACACACATCTTTGGGATTTTAGGCGTTTTGGATGAATAATTCATATATTTCGGTATCTTAATGATTTATTTTATGGAAGTAGATTTTGAGTATAAATGTATTTCATTTTTGTGTTTTGGAGAAATGCATGGTTTTGTGTTACGAGACGTTTTGAAAGGATAAATGTTATAAACTTACGTGGAAAACGATTTGTCCCAATCTACACTACGTTGGAGTCATTTATACAAATTGGAGTATTGGTTTACATACATGCGGGTTGTTTACATTTGGTTTCACTTTATGATTTTCAACGTTGGGTCTTTGGGTTTGTTGAGCTTACGGCTTGGTTTGGATTTTGTTGGGTTTTGAGGACACTTGTCCGTTTTAATAGCTCATGGTAGAGCGTTTGGTTATGATTTGCATTATTGCATCTTATTTGAGAATTACATGTTTTGAATGCATTAGTCCATTCATTTTGAGTCATGTAATGGTTTAGTTAGTGCAATGGATCCATAGACACGGTGTTCCTATGTCCCCGTTTGGGCATCGGGTCACCATGATAAGTAAGGTGTGGGCCTATACGGTCGGGCAGCGTCTCATGGGCAGTAAGGTGTAATTCCCTTGTGCTTAAGTTCCCCTGTTTTGGAACTTTCAGGAATAGACTCAGAGGAGTTGACTTGATGCTTTCGAGTGATAGACTCATAGGAGTTGAGCTCGGTGGGTTTTTATTTGTGTAACCCACATGTTTTGATTTCATGCTTTCGAGTGATAGACTCAGAGGAGTTGAGCTCGGTGGGTTTTTATTTGTGTAACCCACATGTTTTGATTTCCTACATAATTATGTGACCTACGTTTGTGTTCCGTCACGTATCATGTAATCGGGGTCTTCCCCGTCACCAATAGGTGTGGTTTTGGTTATGGAGTTTTATAATCCATGTTTTCGGAGACGTTCGAGTATGAGTATTTATTATGTTTTAAGGTTTTGATTATTGAAACACGTTCGAGTTATTGGGATGTTTTGGAAGTGGGGGTTATCTACGTTTTCAGTGTTTGATCATTATAATGTCGGTTATGTTTTACGTACGCTTTGGGTTTTGGCTTTATTTGAAGAGGCGTCTGTTTTATGATTTTAATCACGAAAAGGGTGAATGATGAAAGGAGATTGTTTTAAGATTTAATGTATTTCATTTTTGGTTGCTTTCAAATCAAATGTATTGGATTGTGGAAATCATGATTTTAAATAACATTCTTAAAGTTATTGCTTTATAGATCTCTAATGTAAAACTCTAGAGCTCACTAGGCGTTAAGCCTAACCTTTTTATTTGTCGGCATGTGCATCAGGTTCCAGAAGGGGGTTCGGTTCTAGCAGTCGTATGAAGAGATGTGCTTAGTGGTTTACGAGTGTAAGTATTTGGTGAAGCCTTCCGCAGTTTGGAGATAGTGACACTTTTGGGTTTTAGTAGCACCCGTCCTCATTATAGACTGTTTGTATAGAAAGAATGTGTGTATTGAGGTTAAATATTAAATTGTGGTTGTAGAAAATTTATTTATCGGTGTGTTTAGAAAATTTTAATTGAGTTGCTATTTCCAGATTTGAGGGTGTTACATTTGGCGTCTATATTGCAGTAAAGGGGTGTTTACTTAGGACTTAATGAGCTTAATGGGTTAAATAGCTTATTCGCTTAGACAAAATATAATGTTTACTTATGGCTTATTCAGACATAAGTAAGCTTATTCGCACAGATGGAGAAGTGGTGTTGTCCACGTTCAGCCAAAAATTTTACATCCCTACCCCTGTCTAATAAAACACGCTCTTTCATTATGTACGCCTCCTTCCAGATATATGAAGCTCCATCTCAGATCAGGAAACATGAAGAACCCATCTCAGATCAAGAAAGAAGATGAAAAACTCGAATCGGCCTTGAACCCATATCTAATCGAAACCCCCTTCTAACACCTCCTTCTGTACGAATCACAAACCCAAATCTTTAGTCGAAACCCCCTTCTATACGCCTCCTTCTGAACTTCGATTTTTCTTCGATTGTTCGACTGAGAACTTGGATTTCTTGATTCTTTGATTTTTGAGATTTGAACTTCGATTTTTGATTGTATTATGAACTTCGATTTCTGTACGCTCTTTGATTGTATTATGAACTTCGATTTTTGAGATTTGAACTTGATTACTCGACTGAGAACTTGGATTTCTTGTTGGTTCTTATGTATTCCGATTCATATCTCTTTCTTGTTGGTTCTTATGGATTCTCTCAGGTTTATACTTATGCTTATAGATTCCCATAGGTTTTCCTTGTTTGTTTGTGTTGAAGTTTTTTCTGATTAATCGATGGGTAAAACGGCCATTTATATCATTCAGGTGGTTGATTCAGTAAAAAAATAAACAACAATAGATTTTTATCTAGACAGACAAATTTATTCATACAAAACATAATAGAAAATTTGGTAAACAACCCCTAAATTAAATATATCACTGAAAAAATATCAAGTAATTATTTACATAATTATTACAAAAAAATACATATTCTATAACATGTTCATATGTATAGCAACCTAATAAATATAACGTTCACCATGTATACCACCAACCAAACAAATACCAAGTAATTATTTACATAATTATCACCAAAAAAAAAATAGTAATACATATTCTATAACATGTTTATATGTAAAACAACCCAATAAATGCAACGTTGACCATGTAATACCACCAACCGAAAAAATATCAGGCAATTATTTACATAATTATCACCGAAAAAGTACATATTCTATAACATGTTTACATGTACACCAACCCAATAAATGTAACGTTGACCATGTATACACTACCAATCGAAAAAATACCAGACAATTATTTACATAATTATCATCGGAAAAATACATATTCTATAACATGTTCATATGTACAGCAACCCAGTAAATGTAATGTTGAGTGTTGGCATACCGCCAATGACACTAGTATTAAAATGGTTAAGTATTACAATCAGTTGTAAGTAAACAAAAAAGCACCAGTGGTCTAGTGGTAGAATAGTACCCTGCCACGGTACAGACCCGGGTTCGATTCCCGGCTGGTGCAAAGCTGTGATGATATATGCGCTTTATAGTGTTGGTTGGGTCCTTCACAATATTCTGATTATTTAGATATTAAAGCGCCTCTGAGCTTTCCATTTTTCTATTCATTTAAATTTTTTGTTACAACCATGATTTAAATGAATAACATTTCACTTTATCAAAAATCATTTGTTTGTTATACTTATTAATGAAGATTAAAACAAATTTCGTTATATTTTACAAGCATATGAGGCATGAACAAAAAACCCTCCGTACATCAAGTTGGAAGAAGCAAAGAGGATGATTGTGTTCATCTCCATGTCATTTGCATTTTCATGAAACAAGCGAATCCACAGCAACTCAAATCAATTCCTATATAATTAACCCATCATCCTTCTATTTCAATTCCCCACTTTGCAAAAACATGGATTCACATTCTCATTCACATGTACTCATCTTCCCTTTCCCTGTTCAAGGCCATGTCAATTGCATGCTCAAACTTGCTGAGCTCCTCTGTCTCTCCGGCCTCCACGTCACCTTCCTCAACTCCGACATCATCCACCGCCGCCTTCTCCGCTACACCGATGTTGTATCTCGTTTCTCTCGATACCCTGGCTTCAGATTCGAGACCATTTCCGATGGGCTTCCGCCGGATCACCCTCGATCTGGTAATAGAGTTGTTGATATTTTTGATTCCATCAAAATGGTAACCAAACCTAGGTTTAGGGAAATGCTTCTCCCTGGTGGATGCTTGAATTGTGGGAATCGGCCTCCTGTTTCGAGTGTGATCGCCGATGGGATCATGTGTTTCACTATTGATGTTGCTAAAGAGATCGGGATTCCCGTTTATCTTTTCCGGACGGTTAGTGCTAGTTGTTTTTGGGCGTTTTACTGCATTCCGAAGCTCATTGAATCCGGGGACCTTCCGATCAAAGGTGCATTACACCCTAATGTTTTCTCAATACTTGAATTACTTTTACCGATTGCAAAATCCGTCAGCTATCCGTCGCTAAATCAGGATCTGTCATTGATATGTCGGTGAAAGTCCGTCGGAAAAAATGTTGTAGGAAAAGGTATTACCGACGGATCAATGACGATTTGCCATCACCGACGGATACCATCACTGATGGACTATCGATGGACATGTAGAAAATCATTAAAAAAATAATTTAAAATACGTTGGTATATTTAATATTGCCGACGGATTTTAAATTCGTGGCGAAAAAGTACCCGTGGTGGGCTATCCATTGTTGTTCACCGTTGTTCCGACGGAAATGTACTGACAGGTTATGTCCGTTTGTAATATCCGTCAATGAAAATTATGTTTTCTAGTAGTGTGTGAAATCAATTATTATTGTACTAACGATTGATGATATAACAGAAGATGATGAAATGGATAGACTTCTAATTGGTGTCACGGGGATGGAGAAGTACCTTCGGCTTCGTGATCTGCCGAGTTTTTGTCGTGCTAGTGATCTATCGGATCGAGCGTTCCAAGTCGTGACATCTGAGACACAAGAGACGTATCGAGCAAATGGGCTCATACTCAACACTTTCGAAGACTTGGAAGAATCGGCATTGGTACAAATTCGCAAACACATTCCTAATCTATATGCGATCGGGCCACTCCATGCCCACCTAAAATCCCGATTGGAAGCTCGAATGACATCGCCACCTCGATCGTCGAATAGCCTATGGGAGGAAGATCGAACCTGCATGACGTGGCTAGATGAGCAGTCACGGAAGTCCGTGATGTATGTTAGTTTTGGAAGTATGACCATGTTGAGTAGGGAGGAGCTTATTGAGTTTTGGTACGGACTTGTGAATTCTAGGAAGAAATTTTTGTGGGTGGTGAGACCCAACTCGGTGGCCGGAGACGGTCAGAACTTTCCAGCCCAATTATTAGAAGGTACGGTGGAGAGAGGATATATGGTGAGATGGGCCCCACAAGAGGAGGTTCTCGCTCATCCGGCGATCGGTGGATTTCTGACGCATAGCGGATGGAATTCGACGTTGGAGAGCATCGTGGCTGCGGTTCCTATGATATGTTGGCCTTATTATGCGGACCAACAAGTTAATAGTAGGTTAGTCGGGGAAGTGTGGAAGTTAGGGTTTGACATGAAAGACATTTGTGACAGGGTTGTAGTCGAGAAAATTGTTAAGGATTTAATGGACGTAAGAAGAGATGAGTTAATAAGACCGGTTGATCGGATGATGAAAATGGCACGAAGATCGGTTGTCAAGGATGGAACTTCTTACAGTAATTTGAATCGTTTAATTGAGGATATAAAAACCTCGACGAAAAAGAAACAAGTATTTTAAATCAGTGTCATTCAGTGAAAGATCTAATGCATGTGGGATCGACGAAACCGAGTTTATTCTATCAACACAAACATCGACAAAATCAGGTGCTCAAAGTGTTGCAGAAGATGGATCTTTGTATATGGATTTGAATCGACTCGTTGAAGACATTAAATCAATGTACACCAAAGGGTCGTAGTCCATTTTCTAATGGTTGTGGCAATGGTTTTAAATAAAAATGGAGCATTCCAAGAGACATTTCGTTTAGTTAAAAAGTGTCCCCCTTTGCTATGTCCACGAATAAAATTTGCTTTTAGATTTTCATTGCTTGAAAGGTACACATTTATTTAGGGTGTGTTTGGTACGGAGATTTGAAAGCAGAGAAATGGAAATGGACCCTAATTTCCTTGTTTGGTAAGTCAGAGAAAAGAAAACCTGAGAAATGAAATGATTTTCATTTCTCTACTTTTATTTCCCCCCAAAATGAAAAAAAAATGTGGGAATTGAAAAAATGGATTATCTGGGAATTGAAAAAAAAGACACGGAGGGTTCCACGGTAACCCAACCAAACGGGGTCGGTTTTGGACGAAATTTTGTGTGATGTCTCGTGAACATAAAAAAAACATGATCCGAAAAAAAAATTCTCGTTTTGGGGTCAGGATTTTCCCGGGGCCTGGCCCGGGCTCGGGTTTTGACGGGTTCCAGTCCAAACAGGGTCGGTTTTGGACGAAACTTTGCATGATGCCTCGTGAACATAAAAAAACATGATCCCAAAAAAAATTTCTCGTTTTTTAATCGGGATTTTCCCGGGGCCCGGCCCGGGCTCGGGTTTTGACGAGGGCCAATGCCGGGACGACTTCGGGTTTCTCGTTCCACATAGCGTCGTGCGGGTCGGCCAAGGCACCGTGCGGGCTTGCTTAGGCCTGGCCAAGCCGTTCCACATGGTAGAATCGTATACCGATGGTTCCATGAGATAATTGTTTATGGTTGAAGTACTTGAACTACTTTTTTTTTTGTTTCACTATGTTGAAGTAATTATGTTTTTGTATGACTTTGGTTGGAATGATGTTGAACTACTCTTTGATTTAATTAATGCATTTTAATTATTAATTTATGCATTTTAATTATTAAATTATGCATTTTAATTATTAATTAATGCATTAGTTATTAATTTATGGATGTAAATGATAGGTTGGTATAATTCTCTGTTGAAATCTTTGTGCTCCCAAATAAGAGAAATGATTCCCTGTTACATTTCTCTGTTGAATTCTCTGTGCTATCAAACAGGAGAGTCAATTCCTATTCTCCAGACCAACTCTCTTTCTCTGCAATTCCATTCTCTGCAATCATTTCTCTGCAATTCCATTCTCTGTACCAAACACACCCTAAGTTTTCAACCTAAATTTTGTCTTGATGTTAATTGGAAATATTATTTGATTAGTTTAAAGATAAAAAAATGTTGATTAAATTATTATTTTTATAAAAAATATATTTATTTATATATTTCTAAGTTTTCAAAATATGAAGTATTATAAAAAATTTAATAAGTACCATCATAATTTATTGAATGTTATAGTCGTTATGTTGTGCTATAATAGCAAGGTAATAATAATATTGAAAAAATTATAGTTGTAGTTATTATCATAATAATAAAATAATAAAAATGAATAGAAGATATTAAGAGGGCGTTTGATTCGTAGAATGTGATGGAATCTGGTGGAATTGGAATGTTAAATTCCCTTGACCATATTTCATTCCCTTGTTTGGTTCAAGTTTTTCAATTGATGAAAATTTTGAATTCCATTAAATTCCATATATATGGGATTTAAACATTCCATCATAAAACCCAAGGATTTCAATGGAATGAAATATTATATTTTGATAATTCCAAAATTACCCTTTACCCCAAACTAGGGGTGTAAATGAGACGAGACAACTCGCGAGCTACTCGAGATCGACTCGGTCAAAACTCGGTCAACACTCGACTCGAATAGGCTCGACTTGAACTCGAGCTCGACTCGACATAGTAACGAGTCGAGTCGAGCGACCTGATACTCGACTCGATAAACTCGTGAGATACTCGAATATATTATATATATATATATACGTTCGTTTAGTTATAATAGTAATCTAAAGAACATATATTAAAGAAATAAACATTAAAATAATAATATAATTATTATTATATTTATATTTATATATATATATATATATATAATAATTATTATTATTAATAAAGAATTACTAGCATTTTCTTTAAAAAAAATAATAACACATAATATGACTTGTGGGTATCATTATTTAAATAAGGATTATCCTCCTTTTGCTTAAAAACTCATCCCACATTGGTGGGATAATCCATCTAAGGATTTTGCATTCAACTATAAATAGGACTCATCCCCTTTCTTTCGCTTGCCATTCCATAGCCTTTGTGGCATAGTCTTTCTATTGTGTCTAGTGGCTTGAGCCCTTTGGTTTGAGCCCTTTGGCTTGAAGTTAGGCAAAAAAAATTGTTGGTACCTATGAAAGTGGGTGCAAATAGTTTGTTATGTTTGTTTACAATTTTAATTAAACAAACATAAACAAATATGAACATATTGAATTTTTAAATGATTGAATACGAACACTAGTTTGAGTTTGAGCTTGAAATGAGTTCGAGCTTGAGCGAGCTTGAAACGAGTTCGAGCTTGAAACGAGTTCGAGCTTGAGCTTTGATTCGAGCTTAAAACGAGTTCGAGTCGAGTTCGAGCTCGAGTATTAGCTTTCGAGTTCGAGTCGAGCTTGGGTTTTCACTACTCGCGAGTTTTCGAGTCGAGTTCGAGCTCGAGTATTAGCTTTCGAGTTCGAGTCGAGTATAATGATACTCGAGCTCGACTCGCATCATTTACACCCCTACCCCAAACTAAACCCTACTCATATCTCTCTCTCCCTCCCTCCCTCTCTATCTCTCTCCCTCCCTCTCTCTCCTCTCTCTCGTTCTCTCTCTCTATCCTCTCTCTCTTTCTCTCTCTCCCTCTCTCTATTTCTCTCTCTCCCTCTCTCTTCTGTCTCTCTCCCTCTCTCTCTCTCTCTCTCTCTCTTCTCTCTCTCCTCTCTCTCTTTCTTTCTCTCTCTCTCTCCCCCTATCCTCTCTCTCCCTCTCCCTCTCTCTCTCCCTAAAACTTTAGCTAAAATTAAACTATTTAATGACTATTTCATTAAAGTAATTTTTGTTTAAAAAATTAAAATAATCAAAAAGGGTATTTTGGTCATTTACCAAAAATAATTCAATTCCGAAGCTACAATCTGTGAACCAAACAGAAAAATTCCAATTCATTTAACAGATTTCATTCCAATTCTGTCAACCAAACATGTGGTTAAACCTGACAACATTTCATTCCAATTCCTTCAACAATCTGTGAACCAAGATTTCATTCCATTCAAAAACATTATGCAAACCAAACGCCTTTAAGAAGTATGGAGTTTTTATTAATTTTGTAAAGTACTAACCGTATATTAAAACAAAGTGAAAAAGATTTTAAACTTTTTGAAAGACTACTTAGAAATAATATTTTAATTCACCAATTTATAACAAACCAATCCTTCATGTTGTAGCTCAGTGGTAAGGTAACATCCTGGGGGGGTCAGTGGATGGTATCCCTGACTACCCAGGTTCGAACCCCGTGGTGAGCATCACATCCAAGATCATGGGTCTGCCACATAGTGGTACCCTTAATTGGGTTGGGTCGTGATCGACGGGGATTAGTCGGGTGACACCCTTAAGTGGGAGCCCGAATACCCCGGGAACGTGTGCGTGTGTTAACTTGTCGTTCAAAAAAAAATTATAACAAACAAAATAAACTATTTTTCATAAGTTACAAAAATAAGTTATTTTATGATTATTGAATATGGAGTACTAATCCTTGATTGAATACATTCGGGTGTAAGCAAATCATATGCATATTACTTATTGACCTTGACACCACGTCTCAAGAGGAGTTTGGCAAAGCACAACTCGAATGTACTTGACTTTAGTGTAAACATATAATGTTTGTTGACAAGTTTGTGGGTATGTAGTTTTGGTGTTTCGTTCAATAGGAAGAACACTAGACCTCTAAAGAAAGGGACATGCTATGTGTAATTTTGAATTTTTGATGTTATACTTAACTTACTGGGTGTGCAAGTCAATGATTGAGAATCTCAAGCAATAAGAGACATGACAACTACAAATGTTCTTACCCAGTAATCGAGGGAGAACACTATTAACCAGTTAGCTTTTACCGAGTTAAAAGAATATTAGAAACAATCCATTTTGATGACCGAAAACGATATCCGACAAGGTAAATAAAAGTAATGTCTATTGTTGGTAAGTATTCACCTAATACACATTTGATAAACTTGTAGAGATTCCAATGGGGGGGGAAGAGGTTCACCCGTGTAAGTGATGATGGGCAAAAACATAGTAAATTAGACCGTTTTTTGACAACACTTGAGTTCGGTTCGTTGTGGAAAAACTTGGGTGCAAAAGTATTAGAAAGGAGATGGTTGGATCATGCGGTATTTATGTTAAGCGACAATGGACTTGACTTTGAGCCAAGACCTTTTAAGTTATTTGACGTGTGGTTGAAAGACGAAAGTTTAGGGGATGTAGTAAGAGAGGCGTGGAGTAAAGTGGTGGTTTCAACAAGACCGGATTGCATCTTCCAAGATAAACTCAAATATGTTAAGTTTGCATTAAAAGGATGGTGTAAAAGGAGAGATAAAGAAATAGGAGGAAGAAGTCGACGCAAACCGGTTGACGAACCTTGATAGACAAAGATATGTTGAAGATCGAAAAAGGTGGCTCGAGTTGGAAGAAAAGAACTTGGATATCGTGAAACAAAAAGCTAAGGTAAGATGGATCAAAGAGGGGGGCGAGAATTCCAAAAAATTTCATGTCGCAATCAAAAGTAGAGAAAGGAGGAATCTCATTCGAGGCCTAAACATCGGTTCGGAGTGGACGGAGGACCCAAAGATAATAAAGGACCATGTGTACGAGTTCTACAAAGAAAATTTCCCGAACCAAGGGAGGGTCGGCCCAAGACTAAGTGTGGATCAGGTGAAGAAATTGTCAAGTGAGGAAGCTACCAATCTTGAGAGGAGAACAACGGAAGAGGAGGTATGGAATGCAATCAAGGAATGTGAAAGCAATAAGTCCTGGGACCTGATGGATTCACAATCGGTTTCATAAAGGATTTTTGGGGGGTGATAAAAAAGGAATTGACAGTGGCTATCGATTGGGTCTTGGAAAAGGAGGAAATAAGTTAGGGGTGCAACCCCTCCTTCTTGACTTTGATACCGAAGAACTCAAGACCAATTGGTCTAAATGATTTTAGACTAATTATCCTCATTGGAATATTCTATAAGATTGTATCAAAAGTGTTGGCGGAAACGTTGAAAGCGGTAATGGGGAAGATAATAAGCAAGGAACAAAGTGCTTTTTATCAAAGGGAGGTTTATTTTAGACGGAATACTCATTGCAAATGAGACAGTGGCTTCTCTAAAAAGGACAAAGAGGAAAGGGTTGATATTCAAGGTGGACCTTGAGAAGGCATATGACACGGTCGAGTGGCATTTTCTGTTGGACATGTTGAAAGAGATGGGATTTGGGGAAAAATGGCGGGGATGGATTAATGCATGCTTAAATTCATCCACGATCTCCGTATTAGTAAACGGTGCCCCGACTACCGAATTCCATATGGGGAAAGGATTGATAAATCCATGAATGCTGCAGGTGCATTCGTAAGTCCAAATGGCATGACAAGGAATTCATAATGTCCATATCGTGTGCGGAAAGCTGTCTTAGGCACATCCTCCTCACGTACCTTAAGTTGATGATATCCTGATCTCAAATCGATCTTGGAGAAATAACTTTCACCATGTAGTTGATCAAATAGATCATCAATTCGTGGCAAAGGGTATTTATTCTTGATGGTTACCTTGTTCAGTTCCCGGTAATCTATGCACATCCGGAAGGAACCATCTTTTTTCTTCACGAATAATACTGGGGCACCCCAGGGTGAAGTGCTCGGTCGGATGAAACCCTTATCCAACAATTCTTGTAACTGGCTCATTATTTCGTTCATTTCCGCCGGTGCGAGACGATAGGGCGTCTTAGCGATAGGAGCGGCACCAGGTACTAAATCGATCCGGAACTCTACTTGCCTGTCCGGTGGTAGCCCAGGCAAATCATCGGGGAAAACATCTAGATACTCGCATACGATCGGTACATCTTTCACTGTCTTTTTCACTTCCTTTGATGCATCTAGAACATATGCCAGAAAAGCAGAACATCCCTTAGATAAATAACGTCGTGCCTTTAACATAGAAATTACTTTTATGTCACCAATTCGTCGTTCACCGTAAACGTATAAATAACCCCCCTCATCGATTGGTATCCGAATCATCCGCAAAGAGCAAATAATATCAGCACGGTTCCTTGCTAGCCAATCCATCCCAATCACAACATCGAAGCCGCGAATATCAATCGGTATCAAATCAACTGAGAACTCGTGATCGTCTAATACTAAAATACAATCCCTATACACTTTGTCAGCTATAAGAGTGATACCATTAGCCGTGTCAACAGTTAATGGTTTATGAAGTCTTGTAGGCACAGATTCCAAATAACGAGTGTACATATGTGAAACAAACGAGTTTGTAGCACCAGAATCAAAGAGAATACGTGCTGGTCTAGAATTTAACAAGAGAATACCAGTAACAACGTCGGGTTCTTCGCGAGCTTCTTCTGCAGTAATCTGAAATGCACGGGCTCTGGCTTTGGGTACCTCCTCCTTTTGAACAGAAGTACCGATAGTCACGGGTCGTTGTACAGATGCTTTACTTTCGTCCCGTTTCATATGGGGGCAATCCCGCTGTCGATGACCTAAAACGCCACAAGAATAACATGCTCTTTCCCTGTGAGGACAATTTGTACGAACGTGGCCCATCTCACCACAACAGAAACATTTGACCACAGACCGGTCAATATCACACCGGCCGTGGTGTGTCTTGCCACATCTCCGACAATCTCGTGGCATGTTGGGCTGTAAAAGATCACATTTAGTTCACAATTCATAATCAATAAATATTTAATTTACAAATATACCTGTAGACTAAAAGCCTGTGACGGTTCTCGTGAAGTAGTCTGAGAATGAGTTCTCCTCAGGTTGGGGAAACGAGATTGTCGGTGAGCGGGTACTGAAGATGCTCTCTCAATACGTTGCCTTTTTGATGAAGGGAACGGATCATCATCACGTCTCGTCAAGTCATACTCGCGACGTCGAGCATATTCCACGGCTCTGTTAAAGTCAGGGATATCACGGTTTGCAACAAAGTCTCTGATCTCCCTTCGCAATCCGTCTATGAAATGATCAATTCGATCACGTTCCGATGTCAAGAATCGTAAGGCAAATTGTGCCTTCTAATTGAACTGTGTTTCATACTCGATCACCGACAAATTTCCCTGTTTCAACTCCAAGAACTCCTTCTCTAACCTTCTCTGTAAATCTGCCGGGCAATATTGAGCATGAAATTGTATCTTAAACGACTCCCACGTCATATTATCCCTCACATCCTCGCTCAGAGATTCATATGTAGCATTCCACCAAATTAAAGCCCGATCGATGAACATAGCAGTCGCATAGTTCACTTTATCTTCGTTCCAGACCCGTGTGATCCGAAACACCTTTTCGGTATTTTGCAACCATTGAATTGCCACAACAGGATTAGCGAATCCGGTGAATTCTGTGGCACCACTGCTACGGAACACTTTGAACGATACACGATCGGTTTTGGGCTTTGACGTGTCGCATGTGACCTTTTCTTTTCCTTTAACGGTTACTTGTTTCTCAACATCGTACTTCTGTTGTTCCATAGTTTGTTGTATGAATGTAGTGAGCCTTCTCATCAATCGCTCACCTCGAGGAGACAATGGCATCTCATCGTCATTCAAGGGAAGATTTGGAGCATTCTCTCCAACTTCGGGATTTGGTGGGGTGTGACTGGCGGCGTCACCATCGGCCATCGTACTGAAAAGAAAGAAAATATATATATATATATATATATAAATAATATTAATAATAATATGCAGAGTATAAAAGATTATTCTATTCCTGGTCCCCTACCCAACCTCGGTCCTTCCTAGTGGTCCATATCCCGTATAATCATTACCTATTTACTATACAACATCAATGCCTAGTTTAAGTCTAAGTACCACTTATTGATACCTAGTTCACTTAAACTACTGCTCTGATACCATATTTGTAACATCACGGTTTTCAAAACTTTCAAATCTCTATTTTAATCTCCAAAAGTGATCATTTTAAAACCACCAAAAATACGGGATGTTAATTTTTAATCGAGACTTCGAAATGTCCGCTTTAAATTGTTACGTTTTATCCATTTTTCCAAAACATAAGCCAACCCAAAAGTTAAGATTTACAATCCTAAAGTTTACTTACAAACAACCGGGGACATATCTACCCGATAGAAAATTTACATATTTATATATAACACACCAAAAGCAAGTACTAATATACCCAAAAGATCTTAATCAACGCTTGAAACAACACCCGAACTAAGATTCCTTATCTTTACCTTTGTCTACAATCCTCTTTCCTGAAAAAAATAATCAACAACGGGTAAGCTATAAAGCTTAGTGAGTTCTATATGAAAATACATGGTTATAATGCCTTATATAGTTATATTCATTGAAGAATGAAACGAAATCTCGAAACGAAAAGCTATTATAACATCGAAGACCAACAACTCGGAGAATTCCATAATTACATTCCAAAAGACTTACCAGACTCATAAACATAACATAACAATATCAAGAAAATCAATACATCATAAGTTCAACAACAACATACGTTCTTATCGACAAGATCGACAACGAAATGTCAATCGTGCCATACGAACACCTATCACATGGATCAAGTACCGTATCATGTAAACATATCATGAATCAATTATAAAATATCAAGAATAGTGCACCACTCCCACCTTCATCTACTGGGTACGTGCAGAATAGTACTCACACTCGTCTCCTAACACACGAGATACGTGAGTACAACGGACCGGTATGCCACACCCAACCTCCGTCTCCCTGGGATACGTGGACATACACCGCTTTCCAGCGTACTACACGAAGTAGTACCCGTATTCACGGTTCACCAAGAGATCAACAAAACAGTCGCGGATCCGGACTCGACCGACATCGCAAAAAGATCATACAAATACCAACCGGAATCATAGGGACTTACACTTGTTAAACATTACGAATACATGAAACACAACTAATGCAAACGAAAGTGCATATACATATAAGTACTCATAAACATGTATTTCATATAAACTCACAGTGCACAAAATGGTCCAACCGAATGTGTCGTTCCAACTCTGTAGTCCGAGTATGTATGGCACTCCAAAAGCTTCCAATTATACTCTTATACTCCCTGGAGTATACATATTCAATTCCATAAGTATATAATTACACTATCTCATTATATTCCAATTTTACTGTATAACCCTCTGTTCTAACACATTTTTAACCATCTTAAACTCAAAATTACATTCTGACTTCTATACAAGAAATAAAATAGACTCTTTTATCGTTCATATGCCACTGACCTCATGTCCATTGGATTTTTCTTTGATTTTATATAAATTTTACAACACAGCAGCTACAAGCTGTCAAAGTTCAGCTTGACAGCCCTGTACTAAATGCATTTTTAGCACATCTTAAACCTGTAATTAGGTTATAATGTCTTCATATAAAATAAACTAGACATTTATACCTTTCTAATGCCACTGGAATCACCCTTTTACGATTTTTCTGTGATTTTATACAAATTTTCAAAGTCTGCGTATTTACATTGTCATTCCACTCAAAAATCTTCATTTTTACATGTTCCAAAAGCCAATTCAACTCTAAATGCTCCTAATTTCATATTTTCATCATAAACTATCATATTTTAACTATTTCTAGCAAAACTTCATGAAATCTTGCATAATTTCTCATTCCATAACCTTTACCTATGAGTTGTACCATATGCTTTAAGACTTGTACATTTTGTTCATAAGCTTGTAAAATTACTTGAATGCATTCATCATTACCATCATAATCATGATACACTACCATATTCTAACAAGAAATATACTTAATCACTAAAATTCATACCCATCATAAACCCCAATTTCATGATAATATAAAAAAAAACATAAACTAATCATCATCTAGCATCAATATCATGTTATACAACCATTTTTTTTTTTAACATGAAAATACCAAAAATCCTAACCACATGAAACCCTAGATTCCTTAAATCACCATCAACACCAAAAATCATGAAATGGGTTCAAGATAGTGTTTATACCTTTGTTTAATCTTTCAATTTCATCAAAATCTTGTTGAATCTTCTTGATTTTGAGCTTGGATGAGTACACTATGTGAGAATCGCACCTTGAGTGTGTGTGACTGATTTGGGGCTGGAATTTATCAAACAAGAGTGAAAATCCCGTTTTTGAACTATTTTGGTCAAAAAGTCAACATATTTTTCCATTGTTGGCAGATTTAGTCCCTCATGCGTATCTGGGTCGTTTCAACTCCGATTGGCACGAAACTTTCCAGATCCCTTAATTAATGTATAAGAAGCTTAAGTATAAAATTTCAGCCTCTAATTCAACCCATAAGTCCATTTTCCAATCTTACGTTGATATTTATCACTTATAACATCGTACTTCTATAACTCCCAAACGGTTGGCTTTATTTAAGTTCCGTCACTTATAGCACTTCTTAATATATTGATCTAGGGTGTTCCAACTTGTTTCACTCAATTTGGATCATCCGTTCAAGTTTTGGGTAGAATTTTCCCATTTAGGCACTCTAGTGACCTACCCGATTTCCATTTAAACAATGCACTTTGTATTTTGAACTCTCTCATCATCTAATTATGTCATTTGTGATGTGTTAGCACCAATCTTACCTCCTACATATCAATCCAACTATGGGCTCTACTTATATCTCACTATAACACTTAACATTTTAGCAAATTCTCCTTTTTACATAATTAACACATAAAACATGTTTTAACATATAATACAAATTCTTCATCACCATTTAAGCATATTTAGGAGGGTGGATGTTACAAATACCTCCTCCTTTTGAAGATTACGTCCTCGGAATCAACATTGCTCGAACAGGGTCGGGTACTTCACCATCATTTCTGCTTTATTTTCCCAAGTCCGATTTGGCCCACGATGATGCTTCCACTTAACCAACACCAATTCCACAACCTTGTTGCGCAGATTCACCTTTCGTTCATTTATGATAGCCTCGGGTTCTTCAACATATCTCAGTTTCTCGTCTACTTTGACTTCTGATAATGGCACCACCTCCTCGTGTTTACCGAGACATTTCCTTAGATAACCAACATGAAAAACATCATGGATACCTGTGAGTTCTTCTGGCAGCTCAAGCCGATATGCTTGCTTTCCAACACGCTCCAATATCTTGAATGGTCCGATGAAACGAGGACTGAGTTTACCGTGCTTTTTAAATCGTAAAACACCTTTCCATGGGGAGACTTTAAGCATAACCATATCACCAACAGAGAATTCAATTGGTCTCCGGCGTCGGTCAGCATAGGATTTTTGTCGGTCTTGTGCTGCTTTCATCCTTTCTCGTATAATCAGAATTTTGTCATGAGTGATTTGTACTAATTCTGGACCAGCTAGAGTTTTCTCTCCCATTTCCCGCCAACAAAGAGGCGTACGACACTTACGTCCATACAGAGCCTCGAAAGGAGCCATTCGGATTGTCGAGTGATAGCTGTTATTGTATGAGAATTCAACCAAGGGCAAGTGAGTATCCCAACTTCCACCAAACTCAAGTACGCAAGCTCGTAACATATCTTCGAGTGTTTGGATCGTACGCTCTGACTGTCCGTCGGTCTGTGGATGATACGCGGTACTGAATGCAACTCGCGTTCCCAATTCCCTCTGTAGACCGGACCAAAATTTAGATGTGAAACGTGAATCATGATCTGAGATTACCTTTAATGGTACGCCATGACGAGCAATAATCTCGTTAATATAAAGTTGTGCCCATCGATCCATTGTATATGATTCCCGAACAGGAAGGAAATGTGCGCTCTTTGTCAGTCGGTCCACAATGACCCAAATGCTATCGTGCTGTCGTGGGGTTTTTGGTAGTTTTGTTACCAAATCCATAGTCAATTCTTCCCATTTCCATACAGGTATATCGAGTGGCTGTAAACTTCCGTATGGCTTCTGATGTTCGGCCTTTACCTGCAAACATGTGACACACTTTTCAACGTAACGACAGATATCAACTTTCATTCCCGGCCACCAATAGTCGATACGTAAATCGTGGTACATCTTTGTACTTCCTGGATGAATGGATAATCTTGACTTATGCGCCTCCTTCAAGATAATCTCTCGTAAGCCTCCAAGTCTCGGTACCCAGATTCGGGTCTTGAAGACTTTAATTCCGCGGTTATCGACAGTTAGAGAATCTAAATAACCCACCATGCGTTCAGACTTGACATGTTCCGGCTTCAAAGCCTCAGTCTGCCATCTCTGTAAGTCATTGATAAGAGTAGACTCTACCGACGTATGAGTGATAGCGTAACACATAGATCCGATATACGCCTTCCTACTTAACGCATCCGCCACTACGTTAGCTTTACCCGGATGGTAGAGTATCTCACAGTCGTAATCTTTAATCAACTACATGGCCCGTTGCTGACGCATATTCAAGGTTTGTTGATCAAAAAGATATTTCAAACTCTTGTGATCAGTATACAATTGGCATTTCGTGCCATACAGATAATGACGCCAGAGTTTTAAAGCAAAGACAACCGCTGCTAGCTCAAGATCATGGGTTGGATAGTTTTTCTCATATTCTTTTAGCTGTCGTGAGGCATATGCGATTACCTTGCCCTGTTAAAAGTTGGTAGCAGAGCTCTAGTTTAAGTGAACTAGGCATGAATGTAAGATGTCTAGACTTAGACTGAGTACGTTAGGCAATGATTTACGAGATGGGTAGAATTTCTAAGATGGGTTAGTCTTAGAGTCGACGGAAACTATGGTTATCAGGCGTTATGGCGATGGTAACGGGAACCTTTATGTATTATATGTTCATAATCTCACCTTGCTAATGTTATTATGAGGATATTTATACATGATGGTGCTTGAAATGTCGTTACTGTGACAATTGGTAAGGTAGTAGTACGTTCTCTTGTGTTTGGTTTTCTAATGTTATGATATTTGGTAGACGTAGTAGTACGTTTCCTTCGTGTTCAATTATGTTAATTTCCTTCTTATTCATCCTCGTGCTTGTATGAAATGCCTGGGTATGTCGGCCGTTGGATAATAAGAAAGTTTCTGGATGGGTAACTATTAGAAATAGTTGATGATTTTATTATTCGTCACTTGGAGTAACGGTAAGTATGGTGACTGCATTAAGTGGACAATTTCGAGTCGGATTAATTGGTTGGATTAGAACCATTGACTTTTGAATCGGTGTATTCGAGGAGAAATCGTAAGGTGAACCTATGAAGTTCGTGGCCTTGCCTGAAGATGTTGAGCATTTAGATGACGATAGTGTAACTATAGAATTCGAGGAGCGTGAGTTCAAGTTGACTTGTTAAAACGGTGCACATGCCAAAATGGTTATTTTAAAGTGTTTTACATGAAATGGTTAACTACCGGTAAGTTCCGAGTATTTTGAAGTAAAAATGTATTTTAATTGGTATATGTCAAAGTATGAGTATTTTGATGAGTTTTCATATTTGATATACTTGGCTTATTTTAGTTCCATAAAATACTCATATTTGGAATTTGGATATCTTGATAAGTAATAGCATGATTATAGCATTTTGGGAATTTTGTACAAATAGAGTCAATTTCATGACTTATGCATCTTGGTAATTTTGGTACAAATGAAGTCAATTATATGTTATATGCATTTTGGCGTACTCGCATTCATAAACACTTTTGAAACTCTTTGGTCCCATTATGTATTGAGCTTTGGGGTTAATCTCGTCTTTGAGGTTTTGTCTTCGTAAACGTTGTTTAAAGACATTTCATTAATTGGGGGACCGATAATTGTTGGTCAAATGGATTTTTGAGCATTTTAGCTCTCGGTGTCGACTTAAAGAATATTGAGGACAATTGTCCGGTTTTAGTGGCTCGATGTAGAGTCCAATTTATGACGTACATCTTAATGCATTTCATTGCATATGCATAATCATTACACACTCGAGTGCTTTTGTCATTCATGTGTAGTCGCGTATTTTTTTAGGTTGTGTTGCATTGGATCCATAGGCACGTGAGTCAGTCTTATTGGATGGTCAATTGGGTAGTACGAGGTTGGACTCCGGAACTCATGTTTTATGACCGAAGCTTGACAAGTAGGCACTAGGATGACATAGTCTTGGGCGACACTATGTGGGTGTGCGCCTAGATCTCCGCCGTAGGGGAATTTCCTCAGTAGTAGTCCTCGGACGTGCCGGGCCTTTCGGGTGTCCTTTGTGGCATCAAGGTATCTCGTCCATTGGGTGGAACTTGTCAAGGATTCGTAGGGACACTTGGGCTTTCATGTCGTTAGGTGCCATACGATGAACGTTGTAGGAGTAGCATACTTCGTGCTCTTCCGCTCTCAACGGATACGGGTATCCCCGTTATTGGTCGCTGTATTTTTGATATTTAATTGTCCATTTGGTGCATACGATTTTATAAACCGTTGGAAAATTCGTGTCATTGAACTAGGAGTCGTTTTGAAAACATGAAGAGAAAGGGTTCATTTGAAAAACATTTTGTTGCAACCAATGGGAAGTTTTGATTATTTGAAATGTTTAGTTTTATGAACATGTTGAGTCATCCATTTTGGAATCTTTGGGGATTTTGGTAAATAAATCATGTTGAGATGTTTCCTCGATGATTTTACATATATAATTGGAGTTCAATTGACGTAAGTGTCATTTCGTGTATTTGATCTTATAAACCTTTTTCAGAAAATACATATTATTGTGTTATGAGGCATTTTAAAAACATAAGAATATGAGTTCCTTTGAAAAATGGTTTGTCTCAACCAGTAATGAGATTTTAGTTAATTATACTTGGGTCATGTATGCATATCTTATTGGAAATTTCCGTCATGGTATTTTAGCCAATGTTTTAGAACGATGAGAGCATGTTTATATTTGGCTTTGAACTCGAAAATGACATAAATCATTTCATGTTTTAACCGGGTGCATACGCATATCTATCTACTAGCTTTGTGAAATAAACGGTCACATGCAAGTTTTGTTGTGAAATCTTATTTCATGCCGCATTGTGACTAAAAGAGAGAAAACTTTAAGAGTTTGATATTGAGCATGTGGTCTTGGATTTTGCAAACATTTTATTTATACAGTTTGGAATTAAACTAAATTACTCTTACAATTGCTCAAATCGCATGCATATGTCTTTACTAAATCTTGGAGAATAAACCGATGTATGCGAGTCACTATGAGAAGTTTTATTTCATGACATTTCATGGTTAATTGCAGAAATTTTAAGGATCGATTTTGTGAATTTCCCTTCTGTAGCTTTGTATGAAAGATTTATGGTATTTCGGATAGAACTTTTGCCCAGAACATATTTCAGTTATTGATTTTACTGATAGGAGTTTTTCCGCAATGCATGAAATGAATTTTCAGTTTGCATGTCGTAGTAATTACAATTTTGGGCAAGTACGTTTTATCGGTGCGGCCTAAATTTGAAACGCGAATAAAAATATATATACATATATATTTATTTATTTATTTACGTTCCTATTGTGTTGTTACATTTGGGAAATGATCGGACGTATATAGGTCTTGTTGGAAATTTTATCTTCCGACTTTTTGTGTTAAATTAAAAGATTTTAAAGTTGAAGTTGTGAAATCCTCTTTTGTGAGTTGTACAAACTTTTATTGCATATGTTATGGGACAGAAGTTATTTTTCATATGCATAGCATAAACTGATGCATACTATGACCCTGGTAGTTCGTTTGAAAATTTTGTTACGCATCTTTCGTTATCGTTTTATTAGCGTAAGTACTGATCAAAGGAGTTTTGAAAATGGTTTTATATGTGTGGCATTGGTGAACAAATCTTGAAACCTATCGAATGCACGGTATTGTATTTTCACACACGTTATTTGTTATAAAACTTATGTATTTGAGAGCTTTATAAATTTCAAATTGGCATAGTAGTGTGAAAAACCTTGAACTCATTGGACTATAGGTGTAAGCCCCCTCGTGTTAGAAGTCGATATTAAGGATAAAAAGATGTCCTCGAAGTTTGAGGTGTTAGACATGTGCTTTCTCCTAGTTAGTTAAGTGACGATCTTTATGCTTCGTTAAACCTACGGATTAACATCGTGTTCGGTTGCTCGGGTATGGTTGGTTTTGGAATTATGGGAATTTGATACAACGACCTGTTATGTGTCGGCGGTGTACTATATTGTTGGGTATTCGTGAATAATGATGATGTTATGGTTGACTGGTAAGGATGTTGGATTTGGGTGACTATTTCCAAGAGTAGGTGTCAACTTTGAATCGACATTACTAATCGGAAAGGAAATATTTGGTAGTATACCCACGGTTGCAGAATGGTCATTCTGAGGATAGGTGTCGACACTCTATTTTGAGGACAATAACTGTTGGTATGCTTCAATGTATTTTTCGTTAGATCTGGTATGTCTGCAGGACGAGCGGTAAACTTAAGGAAATTAGATGTTGATCATTAAGAAATCAACCATTGGTATTTTGATAATTGTCAGTACTTTCGTTGATTTGGAAATTGATGCTTGAGAGCATGGTGGGGGTTGGTGGTAATGTTTACTAGATACATTTGGTGAGAACGTCGAGGTGGATTTTAAGTACAAATCAATTATCAAGGATACCTTGATATGTCGTATTTAGAGGTATCTAAACGAAATATTTGATTTGGGGTATTTTTGGTGGAAATAATTGAATAAGGTCGTAGGTTACTCTTGGGGTAATACGAGCAATCTAAGGTTGGGAGGCAACCGAGATTTAATGATTAAGAAAATGATTAATCAGGGACTCAATGTTCATCCTGACATCGGCAAAATATATTGAACGTTAAGATTTAGTTTGTAATGGCACGGTATGAGAAACGCAGCGACAACCTAAACCGTTATGCAATCGGGCCGTATATGAGGTGAAGTCTCATGAAGGTATTCCTTTTGGATAATAAATCAATCAATATTTCCAAGTGTGATATTGGGTGCTTGGTGGTTCCAGATTTTGAGGACGAAATCTCTTTTAAGGTTGGGAGGATTGTAACACCCTGATTTTCGAAAGATATCGATCCAAGTTAATACAGAAACCGAGATATTAAGGAAAAATAAGATTTTTGATTTTGGACTTGAATCCTTGATTTTATAGTCTAGATGGATGAAGATTCAATTACGAGTCCAACGGTTCTTTCCGGAGCAAAAAACGGAGTTATAACGAAGAAGTTATGGCCAAAACAGTATCGAGAGGAAAACCAGGGAAGCGGGCGACTTATGCCGCGACTTAAGGTCGCGGCACAAGTCGCGAAGTCCACTGGATCGAGCTTAAATCGCGATTTTCAGCCCCAAACTTCATTCCTTCATATCTCCTTCATCCTAGCTCCGATTTGCGTGATTCAAAGTGCTACGGTTTCGTTTTTGAGAGCTTTTCAAGGATCTAGCAATAGATTGGAAGTCTATTGAAGTATTCTAGAGCATTTTGTGGTGATTGAAGGTTTGTGATCATTTTGGTGAACTATAAGTGTTTTGGTTGGTGAATTCAAGCTTGGGTTAAGGTTTTGGAAGATTTGATTTGAAGAATCAAGATCTTCAAGGAAAGTTCTAAGTGGGTAAAATCTGGATTTAGTCTAAATCTAGCAAGGTGAGTTTACTAAACTTTTGTTAAAACTGGATACACATCATAATTGCTTAATTGTTGTTATTATCACATATTTGCTCAAAATGGTCATCCTTACGGGTTTATGTATTTGATGGTATTTCCATGAGATTATGTGAGATATGTGTATATGAAGTATTATCCCATGATTTAATCTATGTTGTGTAATTATTTGGGGATTTACATTATGTGAGCCCACAATGGGTATTTGACATGATTATGGAATATATGTTTGGTATAACATGATGATTTCCATTCGGGATACACTCTTGGTGTTATTGTATCTACAACGTGGCTATGTGGATATTTAAGTCTTATGTTAGACTCATGCTATTAGGAGGGATATATCATACCCATGGTTGGTATTGAAGTACATTTGGTTGAAGAATACTTAAGGACCTCCTATAGGCATTATGTTGGACGAACCAAGTTAATGACACAAGGAGGATGTAGTCGGAGGCACCACCGTGATGGTATGTGCCTAGACCTCCGCCACTCGGATAAGGTGGAATTTTCGGGTGTGCCGGGCCTTTGGGATGCGCCACTTGGATAAGGTGGAATTTCCGGAGGGCATCAAGGTACATCGACTCTGGGGTGGAATTGATTGGGGCTATGGGTCTAGCTCGTTGACTCCATACATGTGGAAAATTGGTTAACTGCTGATAAGAATTGTATATGTTCTACCATGCTATTTATTGTTCAACTCACTAGGCTTTTTGGCCTAACACTTGTTTGGTGTCGAAGTGTATCTCAAGTTTTAGCGGCATCGGTCCTAAACTGGCGTAGTGCTTGGGTGAGAGATTTGGGAATATCGCTTTTGGACTTACATTTGGTAGAGAATCCTTTGGGTCTATAAATGACACCCTTGATTGTAATCTCTTTTCTGGTTATAGAAATTAGATTAGTTGGTTGTTATTTATTATCCGTTTAATTACGATTGTATTTAAACAGGTTTCTGTATTTTCCCCATTTTTGGGAGGCTCTTGCTTTGGCAATTTTAAATACCGCATGTCCGTTTTTCGAATTTTTGTTATCCCTATTTTTAGGGTGTTACACTCTATCTAAGTTTGTAATGATAAGAAATGTGGTATAACAACCCTTTAATCTAATTCCTATCTAGAAAAGAGAATATGACAAGTTGTTATCTAAGTCCCAAAAATGATGAACATCTTCTATTGGCGTCCCAAAATGTTCCCCAAGCTCTCATCTAAGGCTTGTTAAACCTTCTTAACGGTCGTGCCACTAGAACCTGAGATACACATCAAACCAATCAAGTGTTAGGCTAAACGAGCCTAGTGAGTTGAATAATATCATGGTACAATCATTTAAGCATTAATAAACCACAAGAACCATAAAGGAATCAATGGAGGAGACCCATCACACAAATGAATTTCACCTCAAGAGAAAATGTACCTTGATGTTCACTCACATGAGCAACATCCTGAAGGCCCGACATATTTGAAGACTACCTCCAATGCATTACTCCAAATGGTGGAGATCTAGGTGCATACCGTTAAGGTGGCACCCCAAGACTACATCCTCCTAGTGCCTACCCATGGTTCATCCAATATATATATACAATCCATCATTATACATATTTCACATCAAGTAAAGTACATGTATAAGATCCCCAAATAATTCCAAATCCTAATTTAGGTCTAAAACCCTAAATCGTATAAGTTCACATACAATAATCATCAAATACATGTTATCGCATAAGCGTATTCCAACTCTTACCACAAATAGTCTCATCAAAACCCACATAATGAATAGTGATAAAAAAAACAATACTTACCAAATATAGAAATGTAGGTCAAACTTATCAGGTGATTAACATATGTAAGGAAGCATGAAATGATGACAAGAAACATATTAAGAAGTGTATCTCATTTTAAAATGGTTAGTAGAAAACTCACTATCTAGGTTTTATAGAAAACTCACTATCTAGGTTTTATAAAAAACCCTAGAAACTTAAAAGTCCTAGCTTGGTTGGAGAGGAGTGAAGACTTGAGTCTTGATGTAGCAAACCTTCAATCAATTATCCTACTAGAATCAATAAGTGTCCTCACCAAATCCTGAGTAGAAATAAATGTGGGTAGTGGTTTGAGGAAGGAAAAATCGCCCCTTACGTCTTTAAAATGTAAATATCAGATTTGAGAGAAAAGTGGGTTAAAATCCGGCTAGAGGGGTTTTTTATAGTCCAGTACCCGCCCGACAACCTTGCCCGGCGATTGTGCCCATTGGCACTCTCGCAGGGCACTATCGCACCAAACCTCACCATTCTCGGCACAAACTCGGCGAGTGTGATACGTGAGAGTGCCATATGGCACAATCGCTGCCTTATGTACCATAGGTTATCCCCCTCCCGCGATTGTGACATGGCGATTGTGCCAATTTTCACGATCGTTGTCACTCTCGCCCACTCAGTACCGAAACCCAAAACTTGAGTTTCATCCAACGTCCAACTGATTACTTCGAGAAAAGTGAAATGTAATAATGAATATTCTTACTAGGTCATTAGGGTTCGTTTGAATATATGCAAAGTCACAGAGATTACCTCTAAGATTTTCGGATGTTACAATTACCTTTCATATACCTAGGTTTACTGGTTGGAGCGTCAATGCGGAGAATAGATCATTGGAGCTTAGCTATTGAAAAGGTGAAAAACAATCTAGATGTGGTTAAAAAAATTGCCCATCTTGGGTCAAATAGGAAAGGGTGTTGGGGGGATTCAAAAGGGGTGGGCTTAGCATTGGGAGTCTAAAAGATGCAAATTGGGGGTTACTTGACAAATGGTGGTGGAGGTTTCATGTTGAGAGAGAGTCGTTATGGGTGAAGGTCATTAGGAGTATATATGTGAGGGAGGGGGGTCTAGTAGAAGAGTCTCAAGGTAATATGGGTGAGAACTCGGTGTGGAGTAATAACATAAAGGTGCGGAATGAGTTGGACAAGGAGGGGGTTCTCTTTTCGGGGTCATTTGGAAAGATGATTGGGGATGGTTTGGAGACTAGATTTTGGGAGGATAGGTGGGTTTCAAACCGAAGGCTAAAGGAAGAGTTTTGTGGGCTTTACCAATTATAAACCTCCAAGAATGCTTCGGTGTTGGAGAGAGGTGAGTGGCGTAGAGAAGAGTGGTGTGGAAGTGGGGTGGAGGCGGGAACCGAGGGGGAGGGAGTTGGAAAGTTGGAAAGCTTAATTAATGTGATTAGATAAATTAAACCAAATAGGGGATGTAAGGATAAGGTGTTGTGGAATTTGGATTCGCAAGGAGGGTTCACGCTAAAGAAACTAAGGTTAATATTAGAAGAGAATAGAGCTAGAGAGGGGACTTACGGTGTATAGACGACGTGGCTTAAGGCCATTAAAAAAGTTAGTATTTTCGTAAGGAGGGCGTGCTTAGGGAGAATTCCAACGAGGTCGATGTTGAATAGTTTCGGTATAGACATGGACACGTACTATGTCCAAGGTGCAAGAATGTTGAAGAAACGGTGGACCATGCATTGGTGATTGCAACGATGTGAAGAGATTGTGGATGACAATCGAGAAATGGTGGAATCTCAACCTAAAGCCAATAAGCAATCTTAGCGATCTTCTTGGAGTGGTGGAGCAGATGGGAGACGTCTCGAAAGGCGCACAGAGGTGGGAAGCACTGATTCGTTGCATTCTCTACTTCACGTGGGCGCACCGTAACAAGGTGATCATTGAGAAAGAAAAGAGTAACATTCTGGACCGTGTGTTTGACTTGCAACTGAAGACATTCGAATGGGTTACGAGAAGTGATCGAGAGCTAGCTATGGATTGGGTCACCTGGGTGTCGAATCCTACGCTGAAGTAAAATCGAATTGAGCTATTGTTTCTGGTCGTGGCGAGGCATCAGAGAGTTGTATGGAGAAGGCGGTTGTCCCCATTAAGCCAATGGTAACTGTCATGCAACAGACCTATTTGGCAGCTCAGTTGTAGGCAACAGACTGTTTGATTAAGCTGTGGGGCTGGCCAAAGCCTGTTAAGCGGTTGTTGTGGGAGATGTCGTAGTACGAATACCATTCGGTTTGCTCCTCGCAAATAGGGTGGTGCTGCAAGTTTTTTGGTTGTGTTCATGTTTGGAATTTGTATTTTGGCTCTGTAATTAGTTCTTTTGTTCGGATCTTTGTTCGGTGTATTGATTTATCCCGTGGTGATAAAAGTTTTGTCTTGCCATGCAAAAAAAAACAAGGGTGAGGCTAATGACACCCTATTTTTTTGCTAATGACACCCTTATAAATGATTTTCTCTCTACATACATCATCAAAACTTGCTTTTAAATTCCCAATGCATGAATTGACCTGATTTTGTCATTAATAAAAATGTCATTAGCATTGCCCAAAAAACAATTGGTAAACGATGTTTTGTTTAGCTTAATAAACGAGCCGAAAATTTGTTAGTTTGGTTTGATTGTTGCTATGAAAATATCTTTACTTTTTATGTGTATAATTTAATCGGTCTGTAGAAATATTTGAATACGAAGTTAAATATACATATATTTCCAATCATGTGATTATTTAATATAAAATTATGTAAAGCCAAAAGTCATGAGTGCAGTTATAGCAAGTAACTACTATAATATGTTTGACCGGGTGCACAGTATACTCGGAATCAGGTATTTCATTAAATTGATTTATTTATTTATTTCTAGAAAATCTTGGTACTGGTTAGAAAGTCAAAACCCTATCAAGATGTTAGGTACGTATTATTAAAATAAATGTATGAATCAATTACCAATAACTTTTCTAACTTGCTTTTCGAACCAATGTCCTTACACGACAAGATGGAACATGATAAAATAAAACATAACATAACAGTTGTCCAGTGTTTGATAAGACATAACATAACTGAATTAGACTGGTTAAATGACGAATTTACCCCTGATGAAAATCATAGATTACATCACATAAAACTAATTTACATCACTAATACATAGTGCAATGGATTATCAAAAACATAAAAATAATTTATCACGATAGGATTTTGGATATTGAAATCAAAACATAAATTTTAAGTTTCGGATTTTAGGTTGTTTCGGGTTTGGGTTGGTCGGATTTCGGATTGATGTCGGTCGGGTTCGGGTATTATATAATGCAAAAGTTATATATAAATTCAATCGTTTTTTAAGATGATTACAATTAATTGAAAGATTGATAAAATCGATAGCAAGTTTAAAATTTAGAAAATATTTCAACATACTATAATTTACGATTTTCAATAGATAATTAGCTTATATATATATATATATAATATTTAAAATATAGATGTATGTTATTTCGGGTTTTCGGATTGGTCGGGTGGCCAACGGATCAAACCCAATCCGAACCCATATATCCTCCCAAATGTCGGGTTTCAGATTATCGGATTTTGGGGTATTTGGGTTTTGCAAAAACACCTTATTTTCGGTTCGGATTTGAACTTCGGACTATTTGGGTTTTGCACACCCCTAGCTTGGAGGCTTGGATGATGAGAAGACATGTTTAAGGTTTTGGTTTTTAACAAATAGTATATTAGTCAAAATATTGTTGTTTTACTTAGTTCCAAGGGGTGAACTGGGATAAGTCTGTCCCATGTTTGTTTCACTTAGTTCTAGCATGTCCCACATATGGTCACGCCAAAAATGAGATAAGTCTGTTCTTTTCTGTCTTGTTTCACTCTGTTCTGCGTATCAAACGCATCCTCAAGGTTTTTGCCTTCTCATTAAAGCGGGCCTCACATAAAGTGATGTATTTTATATTTAAAATAATCAAAACTATTTTTCATTTGAATAATCAAACCTATTAAATTAGCGTATTCATCCACGTTTTAAATATATAATCAGTTGAAAATAATTAAATAAAATTAATTAATTAGTTATCAATTTATATTATTTTGACTTTTATTATTGTAATTACTTATAAATATTTTGTAACTTTTATTCATTATATATATATTTTTATTAATGTAGCAATTATTTTTGTAATTTTTAATTATTGTCTAATTATAATTAGTTTTTATTATCATTATAATTTTATGTTATTATACTCTTATTATATTAATCATGGACTGATCTATAGTTGGGTGTGAAAGATTTATAAAATATGTAGGAAAAAGAAAAACTGATGTGTCAGAGAGAGAAAGCTGATGTGGCAAAACCGTGAATCTCTTAAAAGGTCCATGATTGTGGATTAGGCATGGTAATTGTACCCGCCACGATCGGGGCCGGGGATTCCCCGTAAAACCGGGGCCGAGGCCGGGGATCCCCAATTGTCTAAAACCGGGGTTGGGTATTGCATTCCCGTCCCCGCCCCGTCCCCATATATATTTAATATATATAATTTTCTAATATTTTTGTTAATTTACATAATCCTAATCCTTTTTTTAATATTATTTTTATATGTTTTTCTTAATTTATTTACGACAAGTGTGATTTAAAAAAAATTAACTTCATGCGCTTAATGCAATCACAGTTTAAGAATTTATTTTTAAAAAACACTCGATTTAATTCTTAAATGTAACTGGGCCGGGAATATGCCCAAGAAAAAACGGGGAGGGGATTCCATTCCCCGTACCCGCCGAGGACCGGGGTCGGGGATTGCATTACTTACCCCATCCCCACCCCATTGCCATCCCTATAATGTGAATGCTCTTACATTTGGAGTAGGTGTGCGTCAGGTTTATAGTATAGTTTTGAGATGGTTACAACATCCTTAATAGTTTTTTTTTTGTGGTAGCAGTGGGTTTCTCGGCCACCTTACGTTCACCGGATAATTCACCGGGCGATCATGAATGACTTGGAATCATCACAAGTGAACCTCCATGATCACAAAGGCTTTAGCAATTTTTTTTTTATGTTTTTTCGTAAGGTTCTTACAAGCAACACCGTAAAAGTTTATTCATGATTTTTTTTAATAAATAATTGGTTTTCAAATGGGAACCTAAGGTTCCGTTTGGTTTACGGGATTTAATTGGATTTAAAATTGAATTTCAATCAAATCCTATGTTTGGTTTGAATAATTTCATTGGTTTGAAATTCCAGGATTTCGTTAAACTCCTACAAACATAGGATTTTAAATCCCATGGTATTGGTTGGTATTTCAAGGGATTTCAATGTAATAGTTGGTTTAAAATATGTTAAAAACATTTGTTTTATAATAATCAATTAATAAAAAGGTAATTTAATTAATTTTTTATAAATTTTTTATAAATAAGATAATTTAATTACATTTTAAATCTTACAAACCAAACACACTAAAGATTCCAAATTTTCTGTTATTCAAAATTCCTCAAAACCATTCCATAGTTGGTTTAAAATATGTTAAAAACATTTGTTTTATAATAATCAATTAATAAAAAGGTAATTTAATTAATTTTTTATAAATTTTTTATAAATAAGATAATTTAATTACATTCTAAATCTTACAAACCAAACACACTAAAGATTCCAAATTTTCTGTTATTCAAAATTCCTCAAAACCATTCCATCAACCCCCCCCCCCCCCCTCCAAATAAGATGTTTGGTTTGATAGAATGGTTTGAGAGATTTGGATTTAATAGAAAGATTTGAAACTAAAGTGATTTGGATTTGGAAAATTTTAGAATGTTTTGTAGGATTGGAATGAAATTGAATTTCAATTTTATATAAATAATCTATAAAAACAAATTACAAAAAAATATATAAATTATATAAATAATTAAATTATTTTTTTATTAATTAATTATTACAAAACAAGTGTTTTTAACATATTTTTAAAATTTTATTACAAAAAATCTTATAAAATCCTACGAAATATCAACTATTTTCGAAGAATTTCAAAATCCAATGTTTGTAGAATTTCAATGAAATCCATAATTTCAAATCTGAAATTTTTTCAAACAAAATATAAAATTGAAATGAAATTCAAATCCAATTTTAGTTCAATCTTATAACCAAAAAGATCCTAAGCTCTTCTATTGGTTAACACACCTAGGGGTGAGCAAAACCCGTCCGACCCGATTAACCCGAAGAAGCCCCGCCAGATAACCCGACCACCCGAAGACCCGATATTCGTAAATAATTTCGGATAAGTAGGATCGGGTTGGGTATCCAAATCTCCCACCCGACTCGGCCTGAATATCCGAATTCTGACCCATCTAAATCTGAAATATCCGCTCTCGCCTCTCATTCTCTGAAAGTCTAACCTCGTCACTTTGTCTCTCGTCTCTCCCACCATGCCACCACCTCGTGACTCCATCGACCATACCACTGACGAGACTACCACCTGGGCGGCTTAGCCCCTCACTCCATCGTCAACCACAGACGAGACCACCACCAGAATCCTCGCCGACCGGCCAGAGAATAGAACCCTCTCTTGACGCACTCACGCACCACAAATCGCCGACCGACCACTGCCGCCACACCACCCCACAGCGCCACCGCCGCATGCAACGCCTCCCTCATCTCCTTTTGTAAGTTGATTTAGGGTTTATTTGCTTGCTCCGTAGGTGTGTTCATGTGTTCAACTAGGGTTCAGGTGTGTTCATGTGTTGCTTGATTTTAGATAGGATTTATTAAGGGGTTGAAGTCTGCAACTTACAGAATGGAAGAATTTGTTGCTTGATTTTAGATTGGATTTTAGATGGGATTTATTAAGGGTTGAAGTCTACAACTTACAGAAATACAGAATGGAAGAATTTATTAAGGGGTTGAAGTCTCCACCCGAAACTCGAACTGCACCCACCCGAAACCCGAGATATCCGAATTACATTCGGTCGGATTTCAGGGTTCTACCCACTACCCGATACCCGATCAGGTTTAGGGTTTGGGGCCCGGCCCGACCCGACCCGTCCGATGCTCACCCAAAAACACACCTTTTGTACCTTATTTCAATAATTAATTTAATTTAATTTAATTTTAGTAAGCTTATATAAAATATAACAAATGTTAATTAGTTTTTTGTACTTTTCTAATAAGTTTAATTTTTTAAAAGTACAATCTCTAACTAAAATAAATTTGTATGATTATCCATATAAATAAATAAATATGTTACGATGTGAATTAAGAAATATAAAATTATCTTGTTTTATTACTTGAAATAATAAATACATTTAAATTTAAAAAAATTGATTCAGAAAAGATAATTTTAATTAGAATAAAGGGAAAAGTCCAAAAAAACCCAATGGACTTTAGTGTTTGGAGCAAGATTCTAAATGACGTGAGGCATGACGTGGCGGCGAGGCCAAACCTCAAGCCTTAGGAGCCACGGCGTTTTCAAGGCGTGACTTATGACGTCAAATTTCAAATTCATATATAATATTATATATAAAAACGTATGTTTTATAGTGTTACTCAATGAGTCAATATTAATAAGCAAGTTAAATTAGGTTATATATTAAAAACTTGCAAATAAGACATTAAAAACGTAAAGAAAAATCAAATATCTCATTACGATAATTGCGCATTAGGCCATGGCGTGCCATGGGCTTAACGTGGCGTGACACACAAGCCTTGGTGCCATGACGCGCGACGAGTTTTTTAGAACATTGGTTTGGAGTGATTAAGTCATTCGATAATTTTTTGGAACAAATAAGTTCTTAGACATTTCAAAACACACTAAATAAATCATTGGACTTTTGGAAACCTGTTAAATACATCATTATTACTTAAAAATATAACTTGTAACCTACATAATAAGGTAAAACTACAAATTAGAAGAAAAAACAAAAAAATATGTCACCTACTTTATCACCCTACAAATAAGAAAATTAACTAAAATAGTCAATCTTATCAACAAAATTAATTTTTTAAGCACTTTTCAAAGTCTTTTATTAAAATAGGCAAAACATATAATTTTTTTGCCTTAAAAATTGTTTTTGGCAAAAAAAATAATAGAAAACATATTTATAATTTGTTATTTAATTTACTTTATATCTTCTACCTTTTTTATTTTCATTTTAACTTTTTTATTATATTAACATACATAATCGTATATTAACTAAAATATATCAAAAAAAGTATGTATTTTTACAAATTACATCATTATAATTGTCTCGTCAATACGTTTAAAATGAGCCTAATATTGATTTTTTTTGGATTTAATCTCATATTATTAAATATCATAAATACGTACTAATTATATTTAATATTTACACTTTCTATCCTTTAAGGTTATTTATTTAATAATATAAGATTAATTTGTAATTATAAAGGGTAAATATTAAAAATAATTCTTACGTATTTATGATATTGAATAATACAAGATAAAGTTCAAAAACAATATTGAGTTCATTTTGAATGTATTGACGAAACGACTATAATGGTGTAATTTGTAAAAAACTATTTTTTTGATATATTTTAGTTAATATCCGATTGTGTATGTTAATAAAATAAAAATGTAAATGAAAAAGTAATTGATATAAAATAAATTAAATAACTAATTATAACTTTATAAGAATGCAAAGCGTAAATTTTTTATAAAACTATAAGCAGAAAGTAAATCTTTATACATAAAATTTTCTACGTGAGAATGTTTGTTATTTTTATTTTTTTGGAAAAAAAAAACAATCCTTATGAAGAAAAAAAAACATTATGTTCAAACTTTGGCAATTTTAGGAAAAAAGTAAAAGAAAAATAAATATGGTTGATGAAATCGACTATTTTAGTTAATTTTTCCATTTTTAATTTGTAGGCGGATAAAGTAGATGACTTTGTTTTTAATTTGTAGTTTTACCTGCTATATATAGGTTGCAAGTTAAATTTTTAATTGATAAGGATTTATTCAATAGGTTATCAAAAGTCCAAGGATTTAGTTAACAGGTTTTGAAATGTTTAAGGACTTATTTATTCCAAAAAATTGTCGAAGGACTTGATGACTCCAAACACTAAAGTCCATTGGGTTTTTTTGGACTTTTCCCTAGAATAAAATAGTAAAATAAATATAATACAAATTTATCGTGGTTTATTATTAAATCAAACATAAATTGGTATTTAAATTAAAATAACTGATTATTAAAGTTGTATGTTGAGAAAAATGATGGTGAAAATGCACTTATCTATACTATATTATAAAATAAGGATAAAAAACTTTTAAATACAAATTATTAGGTACAAGGTACCATCATTTTATGCAAGATTTTAAAAATCTCTTAATAAAATGAAACATTAAAATCTTGATGTATCTCCCTGCATTGCGAGAGTACACTTCTAGTAACTTATAAAGAAGTTTTGAGAGGTTCTTAGAGCATCTCCAATGCATAAGTTATTAAAGCTTTTTACTATTTACAAAAAGTTTTTACAAAGACTTGGTAACATTGGAGATGAAGACTTTTTAAAAGTTTTTTTGAAGAAAGGGTTATAAAACAAGAAACGGTCATTGACATGGCTTTTTACTATTCAATTTTCATCTTTTCCCCCTTTTCAATTCTACATCTTCAATTAAAATTTCACATTACCCCCTTCATTTAATATTATTTTCAATTTAAACATTTTTTAATATTTATTAATTAATCTAATTTATTAAATAGAAGTAAAAAAAATGAACCCCCTATTTCTCTTTCACTTTTATTAACATACAACTTGTTATTTCATACTTCCAACTAAAACGAGATATGGAATTAGGTTTAGAGCTACTTTTTAAATATCGTTTAATGTGTTGTTTTAAAATATTTGAATTATGGTTTTAAAAAAATATCACGTGTGTCTTAAAACGACAAATTAAATGAAGGGCTTTTATAAAACATTTTAAATAGATGAGGATAGATTATAATGTAATTGATTAAAAAGCTTTAGAAAGGGTTTTTTGCATTGGAGAATGTGTTTAAGTATAGGTTTTTGTTAAAAAAAATTAGTGGAAATCTGATGTGACAAAGTAAAAAGTCAATGACTTATGCATTGTGGATGCTCTTAACTTGTTAAGTTGATGATACTTTATCATTAAAAAATGCAGAAAGTAGAGCTCAATAATGTTTAGAATCTTGATGATTAGATTATATAAAAAACGATTATTTAGACTTTGTAATTATATATATATATATATATCTTTTTCAATTTCTTTGACTTGATGTTCAAAATTTATATTCACTTGCATATATAGTAATACAAATAGGTTAGTTCAAACGAAAAGTTAAATATTTTTGCGAGAGGTCGAGAAGTTTCAATACCATATATTATTACATGCATGATACACAAGCTTAATCGTATATGATTGAACACGTGTTGCTATTACTACACACTGACTCTTAATCATATATGACTAACACACCAAAAAGTGTGTAATCGTATATGTTAATGAAACTTTTCGTCTTCTCATAAATGTTTAATTTTTCTCGCATTATTCTTTCTCTAAGTCTTAGTATATATATATATATATATATATATTTATTTTTGAACGACAAGTTAACACACGCACACGTTCCCGGGGTATCCGGGCTCCCACTTAAGGGTGTCACCCGACTAATCCCCGACGATCACGACCCAACCCAATTAAGTCTTAGTATATGATAAAGCAGTTACTTCATGTATTTCAAATCTCATAAAATTTAAGTTTACAACTAAAAGCCACATGCATGCTATTTTTGAAGATTCACATTTGAACTCCATAAAATTGATAACCAACTGAAACTCTATGTTCTGTGAAAAAATTTACAATACAATAAATAAAATTGAAAGGGAAAAAATAAAACAAAACATGAAACAACATTGAACGAGCCTCTCTCCGAGACAGTGCCCAGATCGTTACGCCTTTCGTACGGGTCGGACGTTCAAGTGATGTAGGGAGGATTAGGGAACTATCAAGGTGTTTCTCATATCATTGGAGAAGAAGAAAACGAGATCGAAGAATGCTCAGAATTTGGCATCGAAGAAGGAGCAAACAACCCCTACCGATACTTTCACCGCGACTTGAGTCTCGGGACAACTCGCGACAACTTATTTCCTTATTTTAATTATTAGGATAACTATTGTTAGCTTTATTTAATATTAGGATTATTATTTAGTTTCTTTTATGCTTATTTAAATAGTTTCTTAGTTGGTTTAGAATTATGATAAATTTAATTTACTTAGTTAAGCCTAGTTATAAATAGGATTAATCCCTTTATTGTTTTCAATTGAATTGAATTATCAAGTTTAATAAAAGTTCTCTTATAGAGTTTGAGTTTTCTCCATATTTTTGAGTCTTACGCTTGTAAACTCATAAGCTTTTTTAAGGGTTTGACGTTTGTCGATCCATTCCGCGTATTCCTACTGCGTCAGTTGGTATCAGAGCACAAACTTTCCTATCTCTTCACCTTCGAGATGACAGAACAACCACAACCTCTCACCCGAGCAGATCTTGATGGGGTCACAACGGCTTTTACCGCAACCCTCAATACGCAGACAACCACCTTCGCCAGTCAGATCAAGGCCAACAATATTGAACGAAGGAGACGAGACAAGCAAGAAGATCGAAATCGACCGTGTGGTGGTCGATACAACCGGACCACAAGATCAAGTTCCGACTAGGAATCCGAGGAGGAAGCCGAACCACCCCGAAAAGACCCCGATTACCGAATGAAGGCCGATATTCCCTACTTCAATGGAACCATGGGTGTAGAAGAGTTCCTAGACTGGCAAATCGAGATCGATCGTTTTTTCGATATTATGGAGGTTCCCAAAGACAAACAGGTAAAGTTGGTTGCTTTCCGTCTAAAGAGTGTCGCCGTTATTTGGTGGGATAAACTGATTGTGCAAAGACAACGACAAAGAAAGGGACCAATTCGAATTTGGAGGAGAATGAAGTAGCTTATGATGGAACGATTTTTACCAGGAGATTATGAACGGATCCTTAACAAACTATATCCCAAACCTGACAACAACAACGACTCTATTATGTATCATCTTTCTTCCCTCATCAAATAACCACCTGTTCCGAAGAAGCCACCCGAAAAAGATGAAGTCTTGTCGGACAGATTTGAAGAGAAAGTCATCCCCGTCGTGGCCGAGCCACAACAAGAAATCTTGACGGAGACCAAAGTATCTGAACCAGATCTCGAACCAACCACGGAAGAAATTGAAAGCGAACCAGTTGAAAACATTCCCGAGCCAACGAAATCTATGTTCCCAGAAGTCAAGAAGATTAATCCCGAAGATTTTGTTTCCGTTCAAACCGAAACAATTCCCGGTAAAGCTACTTTAATCTCTTACCCTTTCGAGTTTGATAAAATATCGCTCGTATGGAAACGATCACGACAACCTCAGCTGGGATTTGAAGACTGTTCAATTTTTTTGAATTTTGGAGGCCAAGTTGTAAATCCAAACGTTAGGAAGAAACGAATGTTCTACGAGCCAGATGAATATATTTTTCAAGTGAACTCGAGGTCGAGTTCTTTTCAAGTGAGGGTGTTTGATGTAGGGAGAATTAGGGAACTATCAAGGTGTTTCTTCTATCATTGGAAAAGAAGAAAACGAGATCGAAGAAGGCTCATAATTTGGCATCGAAGAAGGAGCAAACAGCCCCTACAGGTACTTTCACCGAGACTTAAGTCTCGGTACAAGTCTCGGTGACCGCTGGACCAGAAACTACTAAGAGTTTCACTGAGACTTAAGTCTCGGGACAACACTCGACAACTTATTTTTTTATTTTAATTATTAGAATAATTATTGTTAGTTTTATTTATTATGAGGATTATTATTTAAATAGTTTTCTAGTTGGTTTAGAATTAGGATAGATTTAATTTACTTAGTTAAACCTAATTATAAATAGGATTAATTCCTTTATTGTTTTCAATTGAATTGAATTATCAAGTTTAATAAAAGTTTTCTTAGAGAGTTTGAGTTTTCTCCATATTTGTTAGTGTAAACTCATAAGCCTTTTAGGGTTTGACGTTTGTCGATCCATTCCGCGTATTCCTACTGCGTGATCAAGTTTTCATCTAACTCCAAAAATGCAATGCACCAAGTATAAGGGAGGGAGTGAAGGGATGGGCTCTTGTATATATAGTTGTATTCTTTAAAAAAATGACAATTTACATTAAAATAATAATAATTTTTTAAAAGGACAAAACGATATGATTTACGGATCATATAAAGATGAGATCGTAAAATTAAATCGGAATCAGAAAATATTTTGTAATGATGGTTAAATAAAATAATTTAAATTAAGACGTCAACAAAAACGAAATAAATAAAAGCACGGTTGAAAGAGACACAAAAATAAAGCATTCATGTTGAAATCTGGTGATACCACCGTATCTTTTCTCTCATTTCAAAATAACATTATCTTGTTCATCTTCCATTCCAAATAAATCATAAACAACCTCCATTGTCAAATTTCAACACATTCATTCATTCATACTCTCTCAATCTCAATCATGTCTCCTCCTCCTCCTCATGTCCTGATTTTCCCTTTGCCAATGCAAGGCCCTGTGAATTGTATGCTCAAATTAGCTGAGCTACTCTGTCTCTCCGGCATCTCCGTCACCGTTCTCAATACCGATCACATCCAACGTACTCTCCTCCGTCACACCAATGTCTTGTCACGATTCAGCCGCTACCGTAATTTTCGTTTTCAGACTATCTCCGACGGACTCCCTCACGATCATCCTCGTTCCAGCGAACGGTTTCTGGAGGTGTTTGAAGGGATGAGAACTGTGACCGAGCCGGCTTTCAGAGAGATGATGGTTTCTGGATGCTTCAGTTCCAAATCCGCTAGTCCGGTGACGGTTATTATACCGGACGGATCCTTTTCGTTTGCACTTGATGTGGCTGAAGAGATCGAGATTCCTTTGATTTATTTTGAAACTGTGAGTCCTTGCTCTCTTTGGACTTATTTGTGCCTCCCGAAGCTGATTGAAGCCGGCGAGGTTCCTTTCAACGGTGAGCTAACTTTTTTTCCTTCTACCGCCGATGAACACCAATAGACAACATCAATCGCTTGTTTTTTTTATTTTAATTATCTATCTATCTATCTAATTACTTGAAACTGTTATTAATGATTAAATTGATTTGAAGTAAAACTAATATAATCAGTATGATCAAATGAATCTTAATCAATTTGATGTAATTGTGATATATGATACACTGTAGTCATGGTTATCAAATTAGGAATAACTCATTCTGTTTCTGTTTGTGAATTCATCCGTTGATTTGATTCAGGTAACGATATGGATGTCCTAATAAAAAGTGTTCCAGGCACGGAAACTTTTCTACGTCGCCGAGATCTCCCAGGCTTTTATCGCAGTGATAACCTAGCTAATCATGTTATGCAAATCATACTGAATGAAGCTCAACATGTTCCTCGTGCTTATGGTGTCATTATCAATACATTTGATGTCCTTGACGCATCTATACTCGTTCACATGCGCAATCTCTGCCCGAACATTTACTGCATAGGTCCATTGCATACTTTGCACAAGAATTGTCTCGCTAATGCATCCAAACCAACGGCTCTTAAGCCACAGTCCGATGTTTCAAACAGTCTATGGGAAGAAGACCGAACTTGTCTCTCGTGGCTCGATATGCAACCAGCAAAATCAGTCGTTTATGTTAGTATTGGAAGCATGGCACGCATGACGGTGGATCAATTCTTCGAGATATGGCATGGATTAGTGAATAGTGGAAAACCTTTCTTGTGGGTTCAACGGCCGGGTTCGGTTCTTGGAGAGTATGATGATGGTCAAGTCCCGCAATATCTTGTGGATGAAACAAAACAAAGGGGATTTATAGTGACTTGGGTTCCACAAGAGGAGGTCCTGGCCCATCCGGCAATCGGAGGGTTCTTGACACATAGTGGATGGAACTCGACGATGGAGAGTATAATGGAGGGCGTGCCAATGCTTTGTTGGCCACTTTATGTGGATCAACAAGTTAATAGCCGATTTGTGAGTGAGGTGTGGAAGATTGGAATAGACATAAAAGATACATGTGATAGAGTTATAATCGAGAAGACGGTGAATGATCTTATTCATGTGAAAAGAGAGGAGTTTATTCGGTCGGTAAAACCATTGGCAGAGTCAGGTGCTCGAAGTGTTGCACAAGGTGGATCTTCGTATATGGATTTGAACCGGCTTGTTGAAGACATTAAATCAATGAACTTGTAACATGTAAGCAACATAGTCCATCTTCTAGACGTTGCACTGAGTTGTAAGACTTCGTGCTATTACCAATTGTGAGCAAGTCAATTACTTAAAATGAATAATTTTGTTCGATTTAGATGTATATTACAATAAACTCAAACTCATAAAAATAATCTGTTGTCATAGAAAAAAGTGACTAATGACGTTTGAAAAGGGACCAAATAATCAGATTCATGCATCACTTGAGAATATTTTTTTTTGTTTCATGTTCAACTAAATCTAATTTTTTGACACAAATATTCAACTAAATCTAATTTTTTGGCACAAATATTCAACTAGGGTTTAGGGTTTAGAGCGGGGAGAGAGGAGAGGAGAGGAGAGTGGGCTCGGTCGACGCAAAACAGGTACAATGGAGTGTCTAATTCCGGCGAGACTAAGTTCAATCGACCTTCAAGAGTGTCATCGTTTCTGTTTTTTAACTTCCTGGAAAAAGATGGAAATGGGGGTGCTGTGGAAAATCTTCAGGAGGTACGGAGATTTGACGGATGTATACTTGGCTAGGAAACGATTAAGGAATGGAAAAAGATTCGGATTCGTGAGGTTCAGAAATATTGGAGATGATCAGGCGATGGGAGTTAAACTTATCTCTATATGGATTGATTCGTTCAAGCTTAGGGTCTTCAAAGCAAACAGAGGGAAGGTTAAGGAGAATTTAGTTAACGGGATAACTAATCGGAACAAGGAAATGAGGCAAGAAGGAGGGAGCACCTGGGCGCACAATGGAAAGCTAGTCGACATGGATAGAAAATCGTACGCTGAAGTGGTAAAGGATAATCCCGAACCTAAAAAAGGCTTTAAATCTTCGGTAAAGGAGAAGGTCGATTCACCGATAATGGAGGAGTTCAATGAAGTTATCGGCTCGTGGCCAAACAAAGGTAAGGCAATTGAAGTATTAAATATGTGTCTAGTTGGAAGTATGAAATCAGTTGATAATATTGAGGCCATTAGATATCTGTGTTCGAATGAGAATGCCATTGGTGTGAAGGAAATAAAGTACTTAGGCGGAAGACAAATCTTATTAAGGTTCGATGGGGAAGATTCGTTACAAAGTGTTCTGATAAATAAACAACATGGTATCCATTTCTGGATAAACGATCTACGAAAGTGGTCGGTGGGGTATCGAAATTCTGAAAGATTGGCGTGGGTCAGAATAAAAGGTGTCCCGTTACACAGTTGGAAAAAGGAAACTTTTACGTCAATAGCCGGTAAATGGGGAACCGTGTTGAAGACGTTGGGTTGCGAGTGGGAAGAATACAACAATTTAGCATGGGCCAAAGTGATGATAAGCACTTATATCTTAGATACGATCAACAACCTAAAGATAATAAAAGTTGGGGATTTCTTCTATCAGGTCAAAATTGAAGAAGAAGCAGGAAGCATGATAGATTCTATGATCTGGGATAAGGAGGCCAACGAGATACTAAGTAGCGGCGGGGAAGAAGGTGAATCGTCGATACCGTCACAATGGTTGGAAGATGGTGGTTTCTCAGAAGAGGATTGGGGGGGTGGAGGAGTCATGGTTAGGAGATACAGGTGTAGGGGAAAACTCAGATAAAATGCAGAACAATTCCAGGAAGGGGGAGGATTCCGGCAACGTTGGCCGGAAAACGGTCTTAGATGACATGGGGGATGGAAGAAAGAAAGAAGCCGATAAGTCACATGAGTTAAGAGATGTGGGAAATCCAATGCAGTATCATGAAGGTGGGCCTCCCAATAAAGTTGGGTCTGCTGTGGGATCGATATTCCAGAAGGATAATGATAATGAAGAAAGTAATTTCCATGAGGTGATTTCAAAAAATAAAGAAATACAAAGTGGACCCACAACAAATTCAAAGGGGGATAAAAGTGGAGATGTAGGAGGTGGGCCTGAACCTATGGGCCATTCACAAAAAATATATACGGTTTCTCATAAAATAGATGGCCCAAATATGATGTCAGATTCAAATAGCCAAGCTATCCCAGAGGTCCATGGTAGAAAAAGGTCGATCATAGTGAAAAGAAATGAATCAACTGAGCATCGGACAGAAACAGGTCCAACGCAGAAGAGAACAGGGGAAAAATTGAGAGCCAAAAAGATGGATGTACATAGCTATGGTAGGGGGAAAGTGAGCTTCCATATGCTCAAACAATTGGCAAGACTGAATAATAAAAAATAGGGACTGAGGAAAGGATCGAAAGGGGGTATCGGCGAGAAACCGGGAAAGAAGAAAGTGGGCGCAGAGTCGACTAATGCAATCGATCACACATCTTTATCAAACGAAATAAATAGCAAGGACGAGATGGAAGGATTGGAACAATTCAGGAAAACGATCGGTATGATTTGGGAGAAAACTCAAGGCTCGAATGCAGTAAAAGACGACGCAATGACAGAGGTTGAAAGCAACACGGGTAAGAGTCGAATTCAAGAAACTCCATTATGAATATAATTTCAGTTAATATGAGAGGGTTAGGGTCGAGGGAAAAAAAGGAGTGGGTAAAAAAAATCTGTAGACTCAAAAAACCTAGTATATTGGGAATTCAAGAAACAAAGTTAAAAAATTGTGATATAATACAGTGTAGAGGAATTTGGGGAGGTGTCGATGTGGATTATGCGAAGATAGACACTATTGGTAATTCGGGAGGAATTGTAACGATGTGGGATAAAAAAGTGTTTCATTGTGACTATGTTATTGAGGATCCAGATTGTCAGACGACGGTAGGATCTTGGACAGGCATAGAAGGTAAAATCGGGTTAGTAAATATGTATGAACCAAATGACCTCAAAAGTAGGATGGAATTGTGGGGAAGGCTGGAAAAAATTGTAGAAAAGGATGACGTGAAATGGTGTTTATTTGGGGACTTCAATGATTTTATTATCAGAAACCAACTGTTCAAAGTGCCGATGTGGGGAAGAAAGTATACGAGAATTAGTGACGACGGTTTGAAGTTTACCAAATTAGACCGGTTCCTAGTTTCAAGTGATTTCGGGTTTATGGGAAGGAATTGGGGGGTAAAAGTGTTGGAAAGAAAGTGGTCAGATCATGCACCCATCATGCTTGTAGAAGATAGAAAAGACTTTGGGCCGAAACCATTTAAATTCTTCGATTCGTGGATGAAAGAGGACGGATTAGAGGAGTTGGTGAAAGCAACTTGGGGAAAAAACGTTCAACCTAACCGGCCGAATTGTGTATTTAGAGATAAGCTAAAAAGTGTAAAAGAAGTCGTGAAAGTTTGGGCAAAAACGAACCTCGGAAATCTAGATAGAGAGTTGGGGAGATGGAAAAAGGAGGCAATAAAGAAGGAAGAAGAGGCGGAAAAAAGTGGATGGGTTGAAGGAAATAGAGAAAGTTGGCGTCATGCTCGAAAAATGTGGCTAGATTTAGAAGAAAAGAAGATGAGAATGGTAAGGCAAAAAGCAAAAATAAAGTGGATTGTGGACGGGGATGAGAATTCTAAATTATTCCATATGGTCGTGAAACAAAGAGAGAGGAAAAATACAATTAGAGGGTTAACCACAAATTCGGGGTGGACGGAGGAACCTAGTGAAATCATGAACTTCACATTCGAGTTTTTCAAAGAAAAATTTGAACCCGACAAAAGAATTTAAGATGGGTAAAGGTTTGCGACAAGGCGACCCATTGGCACCGTTTCTATTTCTTATCGTGGCTGAAAGTATACACTTGTTAATGATTGAGGCGGAAAAAAAGGATTATTTGAAAGCATCAAAGTGGGACTCAATGATATCCCAATTTCGCACATTCAATATGTGGACGATGCCATCTTTTTCGATACGTGGAGCCTAACCAATCTCAAAAATCTACTAAAAATTCTCAAGTGTTTTCATTTGATGTCGGGAATGAAAATCAATGTAAGTAAAAGTAAAATATTTGGATTGGGGGTGCCGGAGGAAGAAGTTCAAAGTTGGGCAAGATGTATAGGATGTGGAACGGGATCCTTACCGTTCACATATCTAGGACTCCCGGTAGGTGCATCAATGAGGCGTTTGGAAAATTGGGAACCGACAATTGAGAAAACGAAAAAAAGACTAGCATCGTGGAAAACAAAGATGATATCATATGGTGGTCGATTGACTTTGGTTAAGCCGGTATTGGGAAGTCTTCCATTGTATTTCTTTTTGTTGTATCGAGCCCCGAGTGGAATGTTGAAAGAGATGGAAATGTTGAGGTGTAGATATTTTTTTTGGGGGGGGGGGGGGGTGGGGTCGGTGAGAGCGAAAAGAAAGGGTTGGTATGGGTGAGATGGGAGAATTCGTTAGTGAGTTTCAATAAAGGGGGTCTAAATATCGGGAGCTTGAAATCGGCAAATTGGGCTCTTTTAGGAAAATGGTGGTGGCGTTTTCGAAACGAAAAAAATGCGTTTTGGATAAAAATTGTCCGGATCTGATTCTTAACAAGAATAATAAAACTCAGAAACAATATTAAAGAAGTTGCGGAAAAACACTTTAATATTCAAACTATCAATGTAACAGTAAAATATAAATCACAACTTGTAAACTTTATTGAATGATTAAAGTTACAAGCTTTCACACAAAACCTCAATCTTGATGAACAGGCTCACCAAGACAAATTCTACTTCTCTAGAACTAGGATTGTAAACCTTGAGGTTAATTCTCTCTTTAAACAAAAACTCAGAATACTCGTATATCAAAATTGTTCTGAATACATCTATACATATACTGAAAATAAAAGATAATTACAAAACTTAAAAGATCTTCAGTATATTCTTCTATAATTATCTTCAAACCTTCCATGATTATCTTTAATCCTTGATCTGCGCATATCTTGATTATCACATAAGCAGTACTAAATCATAGCAGCATTAACATTCTAAGCAGTATTAATCTTCAGCAGTACTAACTATACTTAGCAGTATTAATTTCTTCAAGCAGTATTAATCTGGCTCAGCAGTAGTATCTTGTCTCAGCAGTAGTATCTTGTCTCAGCAGTAGTATCTTGTCTCAGCAATAGTAACCATGTTGTACTGGCAGCAGTGATCATACTTGATTAAATCTTCAGTTCCCAACAATCTCCCCCTAACTTGACTTTTAGAGAAAAGAAGTCAAGTTCTTCAGATGCTCCCAAAACTCCATTGTTCATAAACCTACATCAGGATTCAGCCCCAAACTTTGATTAATAATTCTCTGGATCAAGTATCTTGCCATTGCAGAATCTGGTGTACAACCTAGCTTTTTCTTCAACATAGCATGCAACTTTAACCTGCTATGGTTGTAAACTCTATCCACTAGGAAGTATTCAAAGTGACTTGTATCCACAACCAGTGCATATACTCCACTTCTTTCATACAGAGTCCAGTTGTTGATGGTTTTGAAAACATTTCTGATAACATGCTGAACTTCCTCTGGCTTGAACAACATGCATAGATATTCCATCACAAGTTTTGTTACAGGTATCCTTGGAGCTTTCAGCTTATCAGCATATAGTTTCATCCCCACTTCAAACATTTCCTCTAAATCAGATCTGTAGCATACTCTTACAATCTTGGCCCAAGTAGGATACACTTCAAATTTGTCATCTTTCCTCTTCAGCCTGATATACTCCTTTCCATCTACTTCCATGGTATCCCAGTGAATAATCTCAGGAGGCTTGACACCAACTGGTTCAGCTGTTATAGGCTCAGGCACTTTCTCCATCACCACCATGTACATATTTACATCATAAGTACTGGATGGTTCTTCCTGAGATTGAGCTTTTTTTTCATCAGACTTAGGTGTCTCTTCTTCTTCAGCTACCTTTTGTTCTTTCTCAGCTTCTTCCTCATCCACTTTAGGTTTCTTAGTTGGTTTTCTTCTAGCCATCATTTTTGTTCTTTTCAAAGTCCTCAGACTTTCACCTAGAGTAGCTTCCTTCCTTGGTGATTCTTGATCATCAGGAAAGGGTTTTTGTATTAGAAAGTCATGACTCTCTTTCATCCTCTTTTCCACTTCAACTCTGGCTTGTCATTTCCTTGAATCTTAGTCATCTCTGCATCATACAACCCTTTGATTTGTTCAAATGACATTTTAGTGAACATTTCCCTTTTAACTCCCACAACACCTTTGAGGAAAGTGATCATCTTCTTTCTCTCTTGAGTGCCAAGGTAGGTCTTTGAAGGTTGTCTCTTCCTTGCACCCAATTTGATCATTGCAGTCTTCTTTGGAATTGCAGATCTCTTCTGTGCCATCTCTGTTGCCAAACTCTTTTGATAAACTTCATTAAGCTCTGCAGCTAGAGCTTTTGCCATCTCCCTATCTTTCTTCACTTGAACTGTTTCTGCTTGCTCAAGTTCTGCTTGAATCTTCTTAGCCAAAGCTTCATCTGACTTAATCAGCTTTTGCTTTTTAAGTGGTTGATCAGATTCCACTATCTTCTTTTTGCCTTTGTCCTTGCTTGCTACCTTATCAACATTAGCTTTCTTGATAACCTCAACATTGTCTTTGATGACAATTCCTTTGGTCTTTGAAGTGACCTTAGGAGTATCATGTTTAGCCTTGATTAATGCTTCAGCTACCTCAATTTCTTCCAAATTACTGCTAAGGAGGTCTGTTAATATCTCTTTAACAATTTCTGCTGCTTCATTTATTTCAGCAGCATTAACTGTTTCTGCTGCTTTCTCAAACCCTGTTTCTGTTTCAGCACACTCCCCCTCATCTCCATGTTTCTCCCCCTTATTCTTAGCATTCTCCATGTTAACCTCAGCTTCTGACTCCCCCTTTTTGGGAGCATCATCCACTGGGTTCCTTCTTCTAAGCATAAATCGTTGCTTCTTCTTCTTTTGAACCACCTTCTGAACCAACTTCTTTAAGCTGCTGATCTCTTCTTGTTGGTTGATGATGGATTTCTTGAGTTCATTGACAACCTTCTTTTGAGCATCCAGTTCAGTTGCCATTTTGGACATGGCAGAAATCAATTAATGGTAGTCATATCTATCCTCACCTTCTCCAGGAGTGTTACCCCCTTTTGAGGGATCTTTGGAATGTTTAATAAGGATCTCCAGCCATGCTGAAGTACCACCTATTCCCTTGGTTTCTTGGCACCCGGGACCTTTGGATGATTACTCACCCAAAGTTGCCATGGGGAAGGTCTTAGTGATGTTACCACTGGCCTCCTATGTGCTAGCAGGAGTAGTGGCAGCCTTCTCACCCACATGCTCATGCATCTCCTCAGTGAGCACCTCCTTGGGGTTGGGAGACACCCCAGTGGTTTCCCTATGGATATTCTCTAATGGAGAATGCTCCATTAGAGGGCTTTGAGGTTCTGGGTTTGTAGGAGGTACAACAAGGGAAGGAGCCTTGTGTACCTTTCTCTTAATATAAGTTTTGGCTATAACTGGTGTTGGCTTAAGAACAAGGGACTGAGGAAGTGATATACTGGTTGAAGGTTGGGTTTGGCTATCAGTGGGATGGTCTAGTGAGGGCCTTGACCCTGATGCCATACCTTCTTGGTTGTGGGACACCACCATCATTGTAGAGAACAATGGAGTGTCAACTCCTTCCGAGTCCTTGGCAGATCTTTTCATATTTGAAAAGACCTTGCCCTTAGGGATTTTAGGTACATATACCTCACTAAACTGAGGTATATCCGTCAATTCAGTGGTGATAACTGCCTGGACAAATCTTGGATACATATAGAAACTCTTTTTATTTTCCAAGTTTGACACAAGGTCATTGAAAATAATTTTGGAGAAATTATACTTTCTGGCAGTGGACAAGCAGACCAAAGCATAAGCAATGGTACTACTGAACTGACTTCATCCAGTAGTTTTTCTAGAAATACAATGCATAAGAGTATGAACAAAGAAACGCCATTGGGGAGAAAAGTTAGCTTTGTAAAATTTGAAAACACTCAGTTGGCCTTCATACCCCATTCTTGTGAGATTGGAAAACAAATCCTCATTAGGGATAGAGGTAATACCTGAGGCATCGTCTAGACGTAGACTGATGCGAATGACCTCTTCAATGACTATCAAGGGTTTGTCACACACCCTTGTCTTGATAAACTGCACACCGTTTTCAGTAACAACGGTGGCATTGGCCCAAAATTGCTTCTGGTGCTCGATGAAGATTGGTGGTGACACAGTAAGAGCATACGCTATATGACTGTTCTTGAGAAAATCAACTATTTAATGGAATCCATCAGCCTGCTTTGGCTTTTGAAGCATTGCGATCTCATTGTGTTCATCAATAAACGCCATGGATGCCATCGGTCTTGAGGATTCTTGACTGAAACACACTGGTTACTTGAGAGAAAAGAGTTAGAGAGAAGATGAACAATATTCAAAGAGTCGTTGTGAGCTTTTAGGCGGGCAAAGAGGGTATTTATATGATTCGGGAAAGAAGCAGTATTAACCCTATTTTCAGTTGAAGCAGTATTAACCCTATTTTCAGTTAAAGCAGTACTAACCCACTGGCAGTATTAACTAAGAACAGTATTAACTGAGAGCAATATTAACTGAGAGAAGTATTAACTGAAAGCAGTATTAACTGATACCTGAAGTAGTAACTCAGACTAGCAGTAGTAATAATGAACCTGCAGTAGTAACTTTGCACTGGCAGCATTAAAACTGCACTGGCAGCATTAACTAAACTTACACTATTGAAGCTTGTGTTAGTCTGAGCAGGGCAATAAACTTCCTGAGAAAGATGATTAGTAACACCAAACAAATAAACAAATAACAGGTATACAAACACTTATTAAACATGAGCTCATTCAGAGTTGATCATGCCCACACTTGTGACCAAGAAAGTGAATCTACCCACATCAAAAGCTTTAGTGAATAGATCAGCAAACTGATTATCAGTATGAACTTTAGCAACTTGAATAAGCTTCTTTTCATTGCAGTCTCTAATAAAGTGATACCTGATTTCAATGTGCTTGACTGGATTGTTAACAATGCTAATAGCACTGCTATTGTCAATGAAGATTGGAGTGTGAAGAAAGGTTACCCCATAGTCCAGCATTTGATTCTGAATCCATAGAACCTGAGAACAACAACTTGCAGCAGCAATGTACTCAGCTTCTGTTGTGGATAAGGACATTGTGGTTTGCTTCTTACACTGCCAAGATACTAGTTTTGCACCCAAAAGTTGACATCCCCCTGAAGTAGACTTTCTATCCATATTAGCACCACCCAAGTCATTGTCTGAATATGCAATCAAATCAAAAGTAGATTCATAAGGATACCAAAGACCTAATCTAGGTTGCCCTCTTAAGTATCTGAAAATCCTCTTAACAACTTGAAGAATGTGACTGCTTTGGCTTGACTTGGAATCTGGGACACACACACACTGGAAACATGATATCTGGTCTTGAGGCTGTGAGATACATGAGAGATCCAATCATTGATCTATAAAGATGGACATCAACATCCTCCCCCTCAAGATCACCAGTGATCTGTTTGTGTGTTTCCATTGGTGTGCTTGCTGGCTTTGAGTCTGATAGACCATACTTATCTAGGATGTCTTTCACATACTTTGATTGACTTATGAAAATCCCATCTTTCTGCTGTTTCACTTGAAGCCCAAGGAAGAAAGTGAGTTCACCCATTGAACTCATTTTGAAGGTCTTGTGCATCAACTCTTCAAAGTCTCTACACATATGATCTTTTGTGGATCCAAATATGATGTCATCCACATATATCTGAACAAGTAGGATGTCCTTCTTACTTCTTTTAATGAAAAGGGTCTTGTCAATGATTCCCCTTTCAAACCCATTTTCCAAGAGATAGGTAGACAGAGTATCATACCATGCTCTTGGGGCTTGATGTAGACCATAGAGTGCTTTCTTAAGTTTGTATACTCTGTCAGGATATGATGGATTCTCAAATCCAGCGGGCTGACAGACATATACTTCCTCATCAATTGTTCCATATAGAAAAGCACTCTTCACATCCATCTGATATACCTTGAACTTCATAAATGAGGCATAGGCTAGAAACAGCCTAATTGCCTCTACCCGTGCAACTGGAGCAAATACTTCCTCATAGTCTATGCCTTCTTCCTGAGTGTACCCTTGTTCCACTAGCCTTGCTTTGTTCCTGATTACTATTCCTCTCTCATCCTTTTTATTTCTGAAAATCCACTTGGTGCCAATTGCTCTATGACCTTTTGGAAGGTCCACCAAGTCCCAAACATCTTGCAATTTAAATTGTAGCAACTCTTCTTGCATGGATTCTATCCAACTTGAATCTTTTATTGCATCATAAGCCTTCTTAGGCTCAATCTGAGATAGAAAACAAGAGAGTATTGTATGTTGCTGATCCTGCAAATCTTGAAGTCTGCTTTGATTCCTAGTCATCATAGGAGAATATATGTCTCCTATTACCAGTTCAGGAGGATGATTCTTCTGAGTTCTTGTATGAAGACTAGGTTCTTCATAAAATCTCACATCTAAATTGGAATCATTTAAGTCAGCTGAGGGAATCTCATCAGCTGCTTCTGGCTCTTCATGCTCTAAGTTCTCCTCATCTCTTCTTTCTTCTTCACTCTGACTTGGTTCAGTAACAGTCTCCCTTTCACAGATTTCAACAGGGGTCATTGTAGGTATGGGAAAGAACACAGACTGAGGAATAATATCTTGTACTTGTTCATCCCCTGATCCTCTACTTCCTGATCCTGCATGATCATCATTACTGAAACCCAAAGAGTTAGTTAGTGAATCAATGTCAAATAACCACTGAGGACCTGAACCAATAGGATTTGGTGTGTTCTCATTGCATTTGACATTGTCACTTTCCTCAATTATTCTAGAAGAAGAATTAAACACTCTGTATGCCTTACTCTGAGATGAGTAACCAACAAGAAAACCATCATCTGCTTTGCTATCAAACTTTCCTAAGTGAGTTTTGGTATTGAGAATGGTACAATGACACCCAAAAGGTTTGAAAAATCCAATAAATGGTTTTCTTTTATTTAAAAGCTCATATGGTGTCTTGTTTTTAGGCTTGACTACTAGAACTCTGTTTTGGACATAGCAAGCAGTATTAACTGCTTCAGCCCAGAAAGTAATTGGAAGATTTGAATCAGCTAACAGAGATATAACAGCTTCAATCAGTGTCCTATTCCTTCTCTCAGCAACACCATTTTGTTGTGGAGTCCTAGGAGCACTGTATTGCCTCTTAATTCCTTTTTCCTCACAAAAGGTGTTTAGGTCAAGATTTTTAAATTCAGTACCATTATCTGACCTAATGACTTTTACTTTTTGATTTGTTTGGTTTTCAATTCTTAGAATAAAGGATTTGATCAGTCCACTTGTCTCATCCTTAGTCCTTAGAAAATATACCAAAGTAAATCTAGAGTAATCATCAACAATAACTAAGCAGTATGATTTCTTACCTATACTCATGACATTTGTAGGACCAAACAGATCCATATGCAACAACTGAAGAGAAGAGGAAATTGTGTTCAACTCTTTAGACTTATGAGAAGTTTTGTGTTGTTTGCCTTTGAGACAAGCAACACAATGAGCATCACATGAAAAGACTTTTGAAGGCAGACCTCTTGCAAGGTTGTTTTTAACAAGTTTATTCATTGTTTTAAAATTCATGTGACACATCCTTCTGTGCCAAAGTGATGATTCATCCAAAGAGGCTTTTGAAACAAGACAGTTTAGGGATGAATCATTTGAAACATTTTCCATATCCAAACAATAGACATTATCCTTTATAGAAGTTCTTAGTAGTATCATCTTTTCATCAACTACTTTGAATCCAGGAGCAAGGATAATGCATTCTGAATCAGTGAATAATATGCTATGCTTTTTGTCACAAACCTGTGATACACTTAACAGGTTGTATCTTAACTGTTCAACATAGAAAAAATCTTCAAAGGTCATCGTACCTTTTGTTACATCTCCCTTACCACTAATCTTACCTCCATCTGGAGTATTACCAAAGGCAACATGCCCTCCATCAATTTTCTTGAAACTCTTGAGGCAAACCATGTTCCCTGTCATGTGCCTAGAGCAACCACTATCAACATGCCAAATGCTCTTTCCCTTGAGCTGCTGGTTGCCCTGCACATAAGATAAATCAATTAGTATTGACTAGGAACCTAAGCCAAAGTGGTCTTGGGTCTCCCTTTATCATCAAAGTACTTACACTCCTTTTTGATGAGATTTTTAAATTTAGAATCCTCTTGACTGGAGTACTTTGTCAAGATGATTGGTCTAGAAGCACTAGAAGCAGTACTAATTTTAGAAGTACTAACAGAGTTAGCAGCACTAACAGGTTTAGCAGTACTAACCTTGTTAGAAGCACTAACAGAGTTAGCAGTATTAATATTTGATGAAGTACTAACAATGTTAGTTTTAGAAGTACTAATACTATCAGCATCACTAACATTGATAGCAGTAGTATTGCTTCTGGCAGCACTATCTTTGTCAGCAGCACTATTTGTGGTAGCAGTACTAACAGTTTTAGTGCTTTTGGGAACCCACATCTTAACACTTTCGTTTACAGTCTTTTTCTTCATGTGGCTTTTAGATTTAACATGTTTCTTAGCCACATGGTTCCTTTCATTCTTCCTATAACCAAAGGGTTTTTGCACAGATCTTTGAAAATTTATCCTTTGGTTCATAAGATTAAAATAACAGTGCTTGGCAAGATGGTTCAGTTTGCCACATATGAAACAAGGTTTTGGTCTGATGATTCTACTCATATCAACTCCTTGTTTCTGAGCCCACTGATTATTCTAATTTATTTGATTTCCCCTCCTTTTATCATGTTTTAGGGGCTCATATTTATTACCTGCACACTGTTTGCAAGGAACAGGATTCACAACTGTAGTCTGTTTGTAATGGACCTTTTTAGACTTTCCCTCAATCTTCTCTACACCATTAGATTTGACCCAATCCCTTCCACCACCCTCATTGGTAAGAATGTTATTTTCTAAGGGAATCTCACCACTCACAGTATTATCCTTACTCTTACCAGCTTCTTTCTCAGTCTTGTCCTCAACAACTACTTCATCTAAAGGGTCTATCTTAGTGGCTCCCTCATGTAAGTCCTTCCTATCCTTGGTCTCTAGCAAGTCTGATTTAGGAGGGATGTAGTTGTTGTTGTATGGTGGTGGTGTGGTATTGTATCCAATTCCTGGTTTAAGCTTATCATGGATTTGGACCTTTAGAATTGTATCCATGGCTTTAGAAGCATATGAAAACTTTTCCACATCCAGCTTAACCTTGGCTAGCTCTCCTCTCAACTTTTCATTCTCCTCTCTAGACTTTGTCAGTTGAATTTCTAGATCATTTTTCTCCCACTTCCAGTAATTTGTATCATATGTGTGTTGAAGTTCATTGGCTTGGAAACCTTTAATTTGTTCTTCAAACCTCTCAACAATTTTCACATAGTCTTTTCTATCCTTTTCTAACCTCTTAAGTACAATCACTCATACTCTGGTTGTGATCCTTGTACCTTTTAACAGTGTCTATGCAAGTTTGAGTACAGAGATTAGAAAGTACCTCAGTTGGGAGATCAGATACCTCTGCCATGAGAGCTTGATTTTGAATGGCCTCTTCTGCTTGATCACTCCAGTCAAACCCCATTTCTTGTTGAGAAACAAGAGCTTGAGCAGAGTTTCTGTTCTGGTTGAAGCTTCCAGTCTGAGCTTGTTGGTGGTTGTTTTGAGACATTCCACTTCTGCATTCCATGGCAAAGTGTCCCTTCATATGATACTTGTAGCACTCCACCTTTGACTTATCAAAACCTGCTCCATCTTCTCTTCTTTGAGAGAAGTTGTTCCTCCCAGTCCTCTTGATGAACTTCTTCACCCTCATAGAAAGCATGGTCATCTGCCATTTAATATCCATCTCTTCAAGATCATCAGGATGAAGCTGTTCCAAGTCATCATTGATTAAAGAAGAGTTACCATGGCTGGAAAGAAAGGCTTCAAAAACAGATTCATTGACTTTTTCTTGATTTACTCCACTGGCAGCATTAACTGATTCAGGGTTAGCAGTAGAATCAGTTGATGTTGATAGGAGTGCAGCATTATGAACATATCCAGCAGGCTTCTTCTTTGTTTCCACTTCAGATTCAAACACTCTCAGATCATTGTACAGATCATCCAGTTCCTTTTCTTCCAGCATGCCATTCTGTCTGAATGAGATAGTGTACATGGTCCATTCATCTCCAAGAGATCTGAGAAGCTTTCGGTTGACATCATCTTGTTCCATCTGAACTCCAACAGTAGCCAACTCACCAATTAACTTATTGAATCTATCAAAAGTTTGAGTCATAGACTCATTCTTTGAAGATGTAAAATTCTCATATTGCTGCTTGAGAATATCCCTTTGATTCCTCTTAGTGCTCTTGGTGCTAGCAAATCTCTTCTCTAAAGCATTCCATAGAATCTGAGCATCAATGCAGTGATGAAATTGATGTTGATACTCATTAGGGATGGGCAAAAGCAGAGTGCTTAAGGCTTTCATCTCCAATTGTCTCACTTTCTTCTCAGCATCAGTTTTTGGAGGTGGTCTTCTTCCATCTTGTCCAATTTTACCTTCAGCAGAGGGACCATTCTCAACAATGTCCCACATAGAAAAGTCTGTAAGGAGGATGTACTACTTGATCCTAATATTCCACATGTCAAACTCATTAGGTTTGAGCATGAGAACCTTTGAAACAAGAGTACTGGTTGATTCAACTGTGTTGTCCATGATGAATGAAGGTTTCTGAGAATACTAGGCTCTGATACCACTTGTCAGGATCTGATTCTTAACAAGAATAATAAAACTCAGAAACAATATTAAAGAAGTTGCGGAAAAACACTTTAATATTCAAACTATCAATGTAACAGTAAAATATAAATCACAACTTGTAAACTTTATTGAATGATTAAAGTTACAAGCTTTCACACAAAACCTCAATCTTGATGAACAGGCTCACCAAGACGAATTCTACTTCTCTAGAACTAGGATTGTAAACCTTGAGGTTAATTCTCTCTTTAAACAAAAACTCAGAATACTCGTATATCAAAACTATTCTGAATACATCTATACATATACTGAAAATAAAAGATAATTACAAAACTTAAAAGATCTTCAGTATATTCTTCTATAATTATCTTCAAACCTTCAATGATTATCTTTAATCCTTGATCTGCGCATATCTTGATTATCACATAAGCAGTACTAAATCATAGCAGCATTAACACTCTGAGCAGTATTAATCTTCAGCAGTACTGGTAGTGCGTGGAATACACCTATAGACGTGTGCTAATTAAACCTCAAAGCAAGTATACAATGAAATCTAATATCGTTTTTCAAGTAATAAAACGGTAAAATACCGGATATCGTCCCACAGAGATTGTCGTAAAAGTATAATAAAAGTGTAAGAAAAGAAATGATTCCAGATGGCGAATTTGAAGACTTGAATTGATTTGGTTTGTTAACAGTTGATAACGATACAGAATAATAAAGGTAGCAAGGGTGTAAGACTTTTAGGTGAGATTCAAACACAAATTCCAGCCGACTATGCTGCAGGTATGCTGCAGCATGAGTTCAGCATAAACAGATCCACCATCTATTTTGAGGGTATTCCTCCCGGACTTCAATACTCCCGCTACCGTTTAGATCCAACTGAACATATCTCTATGCAGTTTTAACACTTGATAGCAAGGAGTAGAGTCCTCAAAATATACGGATTTACAAATCTCTTTGTATAAAACTACTCTCTCGAGTTAATTCCCATATCATTCAAGTTGGAGTGTTCGAAGGGGTTCATCTCTGAATCCTCTACACTTTAACACTTTTAACAAGCGACCAACCCGTCAAGAATAAATCAAGATGAAAAATAGAGGCGATAAATCTCTTTATCAGTCACTCTCTCAAGTCGGCTTCTCATATCATCCAAGTTGATGTGCATATTATGGCTTATCTCTAGGCCATAGCACTTTCACACTTTCAAAGTGATCAACTCGTCAAGAAGTGTCATTGGCTTTATAAAACTTGAATGAAATGATGGAACATTGTTATTGCGAAACAATGTCCACCTTCTTTTGGTTTGAAATCTCACCATTTTATCTTACACCCAAGCTAATGGATTTAGCTACTCATACTTAAATATAAATGCATAAAGCAATAAATTGCATAAATTAAAGACATGAATGTAAATGACGGAAATATAAATTACAATAAATAAAATGACGGAAATATAAATTACTACAAATATAAATGACTTAAATGTAAATTGAAAGGAAAGTAAACAACTAAATTAAAAACACTAAAAGTAATAAAGCATAAGTAACAAAACAAGGATGGTAACTTCAAAGATTAACTTGGAATTCAAAAGTACATTAAAATCAAAGGTTATTGGTGCCAACCTTTGATTTTCACTTCAAAGAGATGTACTTAAGTGTTAAAATTAGGACACTAAACTAAATCCCCAACCTCCCTTTATATACAAAAAGGGAGTGGCAAAAGAGTAATAAAACCTACAAAGTACTTAAGGTATAATTATTACAAAAAAGGGGTTCAATGTCCAAGGGTTGCAAGCTATCAAAAAGATGATGTCATTCTTAAAAAAAAACTGCAGGTGGAGGCTTCTAAAGCTGTCAAAAGTCCTGCCAAAAATCGCCCATCATCCAGCTTCCCATTGTTCTTCCAAAAAAATACTGACAGCTGCAGATGCTGCAGAAATGCTGCAGCACTGGGTCTGTTTTACTCAAAAACTGCCAAAACACATAAAATTAGCCATTCGAAGAAATAAAACAGATTATCCACTAGCTCTAGCTCCAAGAAACAGATAAATGCTAAAACAAGTAATAAAACGACTCAAATGTAGGGATATGGAAGAAAAAGAACTATAAAAAGCTATTAAAAAGGTCTAGATGGCACTACAAATGAGTGCACATCACACCCCCAAATTAGAATTGTTGCTTGTCCCCAAGCAACCAAGACACAAAGTAAAATGACTCAATATGAGAAATTAGCACATGAAAGCAATAAGTGCACACATCATAAGATAGAACCAAGCATACAATGTATAGCCATTCATAAATCCCAAGTAGATTGATATTCAAAAGTATGGACCATAGGCTAGCACACTATTCTCTTTGTTATGGCCTCCACATTTCTTATCTAAGATCACAAGGACTTTAAGTATGGATCTCTCTTTGGCTTTTGCTTTCCTCACTCCTTTGTGCCTTTTATTTTCACTCTTTGCATCATAAAAAAAAATTTGGCACTTTTTGCGCTCTTTTCTTGATGCATTTCAAGCACTTAGCCCCTATGGGACTTTTTTGTGCTTAAGTCCAAACATGGCATTTGGAAGAGCTATGCTCTTTTTCAATTGATTGCGTGTGCCATGGTGGACTTCCCCACCCCCAAATTAGTGAGGTGCAATGTCCTCATTGTACAATTTATGGAGAATGTATGGTAAGTGGGTGCAAGTGGTTGGAATGAAGGAAAATGGCCTTGATCATATCTAAGTGAAATGTGGTCCAAATTGTGTGCCCAAGCAATGGTGTGCTAGTTCTAGTTGAGAACTTCAAACAAGATCTTTACTACAGAAATTACTTAGGCTATATATGCATGCTTGAGTATATCAACAATGTTCATAATGCTAGAAAACTAAACCTAAAAATGCAAAAACAATCCCAGACTCAAAAAAAAATTGTAAAATACAAAGAAAATTGGAGCTAAAGGGGAAGTGAATGAACCTGTCCTACTCTCCAAGAGTAGGCTGTGTGTTTGGTGGTGGCAATGCTGCAGCTGTCATTTGCTCTTTGTATCCTTTCAACTCTGCCTCAACTTCTGCTTTTTCCTTCGACAACTGCTCCATTTTCCTTTTAGCAGTCTTCACTTTCTTCTTCATCTTTCTCAACTTCACGGCATACTTTTCCTCAAGTGATTGCTTCATCTGCTCCATCTCTCCTCTACTCGATTCTCCTTCAGAACTTACCTTTCCAGCCAAGTCAGTCCTTAAACTGTCAATTTTTCCCATGAATTCATTTCTCTGAACCCGTAGCTGCTCCAGCAGTTCACTGTTTTGGGCCATCAAACTCTGCAGCATTGTGGGAGCATAGGCATGAGCTCCACCCTGTCGTCTTTCCCTAAGTCTGGAAACTGCCTTCAAATCTATCTTCCATTTCCCCCCGGCTTCTTTCATGATCTCATCTGACGTGTACTGAGGAATTCCCTTTCTTACCATCATTTGAGTGAGCAGACCAGGGAAGAACATCCCTCCCCTTTTTGCTCTGGCACTGGACTGGATGCTCTTTAGCACCACTTCACCAAAGTTGATTGAAAATCCCCAGACATTGGCATTAGGTTTGAGCTGATTGGCCCTGAAACGTCTCTGCATATAGTTTCGGTGGTTGCTCCATTGTGTGCCCGGCAGTCCTAACTCATCAGAGACTTCTACCAAATACTCAGGAGTGACAGAGGCTAGCATTAGTTCATAATCAGTGTTGTGAGGTGGTGTAAGACCAAGAAACTGGTTGATGGCTTTGGCAGTTAAGAAAAACCGCTTGCCTCGGATGTTGATCAGTTGGGCATTGGAGGCCGCTACCTCAGAATAGAACTCTCGCAGGAGAGTTAGGTTGTAAGAGGAAGGGACCTCACAGAGTTTGTCAATACGATGGGCTTCTATTACCGTTTTGATGAACGGATATTCATTCCGACTTTGACTAGGAAAACCTTTGTCTATCACCCCTATTTTGTCCTTCATCTTACTGAACCACTCCACTGCTTGCTGTCCGCTCAACCCCCCAAACTGTTCTCTTTTTGGTCGGTGCACAAAATCAGGCTTTGCTTGTTTTCTAGCCTTTTTGGGTTTCTTTGATTTTCTGCCATGCTGCAGGAATGCTGCAGCATGCAATCTTGTGCCCCTAAATGATGGTTTTCTTTTCTTCCTAGCCACACTCTCCCCACTGATTCTCTTCCTCTTTTTTTCATTGCTCTTTGACCCACTAGTTTTCCCAACCCCCATGGACTCTTCCCCACAAGATTGCTCAAAAGCAACATTGAGGTCAGGGATTGCATCCCTGACATGCTCACTGGAGTCCACTTTTTTGGCTTGATCTACTTCCCCTTCCTCGTTTGGGTTCAGAGTGTCGAAGAATCCCATAGCACTGAGGATGGAAGTAGTGTCATCAAACTCCATCGGTGAGGGGTGATTTTCGGAGTTTGAGACAAAGGGAACTAGGGTCCAATCAAGGATGTGCTCCGGTGTGAGGTATAGGGGTATTCCCCCAACATTGGTCATAATATCCACCTCTTCATCACTGACAGAGGTGAGTTGACCTTCCAAAAAATCATAGTCGGAAAAGTTGTATACCTGAGGGGTAACCGGAGAGTCGACCGGAGTGAGAACTTCATCCTCCTGTGCACTGTTGGTCGAAGCCGATTCATTCGTAAGATTTGTAGAGGATGGTGCGACAGGGGTCCCTTCGATTGTTGTTAGGGTTGAGGTGGGAATGATGATGTGAAGAAAAGGGCGAACGGGTAGAGGGTTCGCGACAGGGGTTTCGGTGGTGGTGGTGTTTACCGTGGCGAGTGGTGGGTTAGAGGGTTCAGGGATGAGGGAGGTTTTACAATCATCGGCCGACGGTTCAGGAGTTGGTTCGGGTGGAGGAGGGTTTCGACTGAGGCGTCTCCGGCGAGATGGTGGAACGTCATCGGGGTCTCTTACTACGGGTACCTTCATTCGAGCCATTGTTCACAGAGTGTGGTAGAGAGAGAATCGCCGGTGAGAAGAAGAAGGAAGGGTTCAAAGAGGGTGTTTTGAAAAGAAATGAAAAGTGATGATGTTGATGGTTATCAAAAAGTGGTTGAAAGGGATGGGTTGGGGAACTGAAAGGTCAGTTCCTTTCTTACCAGGGATGTTGATTGGATGTCCAAGGGATTTTAGAAAAGAAATCATGGGGAAGGAAAAAAAAATTGTACAAGTAATGATGTTTTTCAAAAAGGAGACAAGACAACTACTTTTCTTTGAGAAGTTTCCATAATGATCTCATTTGTACCTTCCTTGGACTGCTTTTGAATTTATCCCCTCTTTTCCCGCTCAAACCTTAAAGACTGAGATTTCCAAAAATTATGAATCTGATGCTGCAGGATTGCTGCAGGATTGCTGCAGCATGCTCTGCAGACCCCCAAATTAAGATTTAAGCTACAAAATGAAACAAAAAAAAAACGTGAGATTAATCTAGAAAGCATTTAAAATATAGAAAACTTATTTACACACAAGATGAGAGATGACTTTCAACAGATTGTGACCAAATCCACAGAGCACGACTCTGGGATGGTCACAGGCTCATGGTACAGTTTCACTCTCTGGCCATTCACTTTAAACACAGTGTTGTCTTCAGGATTTACTAAGTCAACTGCTCCATAAGGATAGACATGGTGGATGAGGAAAGGTCCTGACCATCTGGACTTTAGTTTTCCTGGAAACAGTTTCAACCTAGAATTAAACAAAAGTACTTTTTGGCCTGCTTTTAACTCTCTGTGTTGTATTTTCTTGTCATGCCATTTCTTGGTCTTTTCTTTATACAATTTGGCATTCTCATAGGACAAGTTCCTATGTTCTTCTAGTTCACTAAGCTGGAGTTTTCTTTTGATGCCAGCAGCATCTGGGCACATGTTTAAAGCTTTGATTGCCCAGTATGCCTTGTGTTCTAATTCCAGAGGGAGGTGACAAGCTTTTCCAAAGACTAGCTTATATGGGGACATACCAATTGGTGTTTTGAAAGCTGTTCTGTATGCCCATAAAGCGTCATCTAACTTAAAAGCCCAGTCTTTTCTATTTGGCTTGACCACTTTTTCCAATATTCCCTTAATCTCTCTGTTTGAAAGTTCTGCTAGCCCATTGGTTTGTGGGTGGTATGCAGTGGAAATCCTGTGATTAATGTTGTATTTTTCAAGAACTTCACATAACAGATTGTTTACAAAATGAGTTCCCTCATCACTGATCAGTGCCCTGGGGGTACCAAACCTTGTAAAAATCTGTTTTTGAAGAAATTTAACCACTGTCTTTGCATCATTTGAAGTACATGCCACTGCCTCCACCCACTTTGAGACATAGTCTACAGCAACTAAAATGTATTGACATTTGTTTGATGGGGGGAATGGTCCCATGAAGTCGATTCCCCAAACATCAAACAACTCAACTTCAAGGATCCCATTTAATGGCATTTCATTCCTTTGAGAAATGGAACCACTTCTTTGGCATTCATTGCATCTTTGTGCAAATGTGTGGGAATCCTTAAAGAGAGTTGGCCAATAGAATCCAGATTGTAATGCCTTAGCCGCTGTCCTTTGCCCTCCAAAGTGTCCTCCATAAGGTGCTTGATGACAATGCTGCAGGATTGCTGCAACATCTGTATTTGGGACACACCTTCTTAAAATCTGATCTGTACCTAATTTGAACAAGAAAGGGTCATCCCACAAATACATTTTGGTGTCATGGAGAAATTTTTTAAACATCTGGCTAGTGCAACCAGCGGGTTTTATTCCGCAAGCCAAGTAGTTTGCAATGTCCGCAAACCATGGGGAATCCTGATGCTGCAGCATGAGAATCTTTTCATCCGGGAAGGTCTCAATGATGTCTCCTATATCCTCACTAGGTCTCTCCAATCTGGACAAATGGTCTGCAACTTGGTTATCTACCCCCTTTCTATCCACAATCTCTAAGTCAAACTCTTGCAACAACAGAACCCATCTTATTAACCTGGGCTTAGCATCTTTTTTTGAGATCAAATATTTGATGGCGGCATGATCGGTATGTACAATGACTTTTGCTCCCATCAAATATGACCTAAACTTTTCAAAGGCAAAGACTACCGCTAAAAGTTCTTTTTCTGTTGTTGTGTAGTTGATTTGTGCTTCATTCAAAGTCTTACTTGCGTAATAAATTGAATGAAACACTTTTTCTTTTCTTTGACCTAACACCGCACCAACCGCCCAATCACTTGCGTCACACATGATTTCAAAAGGTTTTTCCCAATCAGGAGCAACAACCACTGGAGCAGTCACCAAAGCTTTCTTCAAAATTTGGAATGCATTTCTACACTCCTTAGTGAATTCAAATTTATGGTCATGCTGTAATAATATACACAAAGGTTTTGATATTTTTGAAAAGTCTTTGATAAACCTTCTATAAAATCCAGCATGCCCAAGAAAGCTTCTGATTCCTTTAACAGTGGTTGGTTCGGGTAGTTTTTCAATTGCTTCAAGCTTAGCTTTGTCTACCTCCACTCCTCTTTTTGAAGTTAAATGTCCTAGAACAATTCCCTCTTTTACCATGAAATGACATTTTTCCCAGTTTAGGACCAAATCAGTTTCCTCACATCTCTCAAGACCCTTTTTTAGATTATCCAAGCAATTATCAAAAGATGAACCATAAATTGAAAAATCATCCATAAAGATTTCAATGGATTTTTCGAGCATGTCTGAAAATATGGACATCATGCATCTTTGAAAAGTTGCTGGAGCATTACAGAGTCCAAAAGGCATTCTTTTGAAAGCAAAGGTGCCGTAGGGGCAGGTAAATGTGGTCTTTTCCTGATCCTCGGGTGATATGGCAATCTGGTTGTATCCTGAGTAACCATCTAGAAAACAATAGTACTCCTTACCGGCTAACCTATCCAACATTTGATCCATGAAAGGTAATGGAAAATGGTCTTTTTGTGTGGCCTGGTTTAGCTTACGGTAGTCCATGCAGATTCTCCATCCGGAGACAACTCTAGTGGGGATGAGTTCATTTTTTTCATTTGTGATGACAGTCATTCCCCCCTTCTTTGGGACACATTGGACCGGACTAACCCAAGAACTACTGGCTATTGGAAAAATAATTCCAGCGTCTAACCATTTTAAAATCTCCTTTTTCACTACCTCTTTCATGACCGGATTTAGCCTTCTTTGTGGTTCAATGGAAGTGAAATCTTTGTCCTCTAGGATGATTTTGTGTTGACAAATTGATGGACTTATCCCCCTAAGGTCAGCCATGGTCCATCCTAGGGCTTTGGTGTGTAATCTTAGCATATCTACCAACTTCTTTTCTTGATGTGATTCTAGGGTAGATGAGATGATGACAGGCAATTTGCCTTCTTCTCCTAGAAAGGCATATTTCAAGTGAGATGGGAGTTGCTTTAACTCCAGGTCGGGTGGTGAGACTATGGATGGAGTGAATGGTTTCTGATCACTACTGTCGAGCTGCTCAAATGCTGCAGCACTAGCCAAAACCGTTTCTTCCGAACTTGAGTTTTCAAAATCATTTCCTAAGGTTATCTCCTCATCATCTTCTTCTTCAAACTTACAGGTCCTTCTTTCCTCATGGCATATTGAGTCAATCACATTTAAAGTTGCACAATCCTCAAAATCATCAGGGTATTTCAAAGAATTGAAAACATTAAATGTGACTTTTTGATCCTGAAGTCTCATGGTCAGCTCTCCTTTTTGGACATCTATCAAAGTCCTTCCGGTGGCCAAAAAGGGTCTTCCTAAAAGAATAGGAATATCTTTATCAGCCTCAAAATCCAAGATAATAAAATCTGCCGGAAATATGAACTTGTCAACCTGAACTAGAACATCCTCAATTTTTCCCTTAGGGTAGGCAATGGTTTTGTCAGCTAACTGGAGTGTTACTGTGGTAGGTCTGGCCTCTCCTATCCCTAAGTTGTTGAATACAGATAAGGGCATGAGGTTGATACTAGCTCCTAGATCACACAAAGCCTTCCCTACTTTCTTCCCACCTATTGAACATGGAATGGTGAAACTTCCTGGGTCTTTCAACTTAGGAGGTATTCCATTGGTCAAGAGTGCACTACATCCTTCAGTCAAAGCAACTGTCTCATATTCATTCAACTTTTTCTTCTTGCTTAGGATGTCTTTAAGGAATTTGGCATAACTAGGCATTTGCTCGATTGCTTCAACAAGAGGTATGTTGATGTGCAATTCTTTGAACACATCCAAGAATTTTTTAAATTGCAGTTCTTCTTTTTGATTCCTTAACCTTTGAGGGTAAGGAACATAAGGAGGAACTGGTTTTATGAAAGCTTTACTTGAATGCGTGGAGCAAGACGTGCCTTTTGTGCCTTTGGTCTCACTCTCCTTAGGTAAGGTTGGGATCTCATTTACTAAAGGTTGAACAGGACTGGCTACTCCGGGCTCTAGATTCTTTGTGGGCTCAGGTTGTGGTTCAAGAATAGTAGCTAAAACAGTGGTCTCGGGTTCTGACTGTTTGGTGTTTTCAAATTCTGCTTGAGTCATTGGTCCAAACTTGGTTTGTACTGTTTCATTCAATTCTCTACCACTCCTAAGGGTCACAGCTTTTACATGTTCTTTACCCGAAGCCTTTGGGATTTCTGTGTCACTTGGTAACATGCCATTAGCCCTATTGTTCTGATTAAGTGCTATCTGACTCACTTGGGTTTCCAAATTCCTGATGGCTGCACTTTGTTGATTAAAAAGAGCTTGATTTTGGCTCAAAAGTTGCTGTTGAGCTTGTGATTGAGCCACAAGGCTTTTTATCATAGCTTCCAAAGAAGATGATGGCTCAGCCTGTGGAGGAGGTTTTTGAAAATGTTGTTGGTTATTTTGAAAATTCCTGTTCTGATGATGCTGTGAACTTTGGTTATGCTGATGTTGAGAACCTTGATTTTGGTGATGTGAACCTTGGTTTTGGTGATGTGAACCTTGGTTTTGATGATGTGAACCTTGGTTTTGATGATGCGAACTACTAGCTTGATGTTGTGTTTGAAAATTTGAAGTTTCTTGTGGCTTAGGAGCTGACTGATTTAGACATGGACTGTTCCAGGAAAAATTTGGATGTTGCTTCCAACTCGCATTGTAGGTGTTGCCGTACGGAGCATTCCTGTTCTGAACATAGTTTACCGATTCAGAGTTTTGAGGACACTGTTCATAGGAATGTTCCCCACCACAACAAACACATTGAACAGAAAGGACTGACTGGGTAGATGTAGCAGCAACTTGTTGCGTTCCTTGATTTGAAGATAAGTTTTTGAGCATTGAAGCCATGGAAGCAAGTTGTGCTGTTAATGCAGTATATGCATCCACATCATGAATCCCAACAGTTTTCTTTTGCTGTTGAGCACGTGGATCAGCCCAATGTCCATTGTTTGTGGAAATTTTTTCAAGAATTTCATACCCGTCATTGTAGGTATTAGCTGTAAAGGCCCCCCCTGATGTCGCGTCGAGCATTTGTTTTGCCATAGGGTTTAACCCATTGTAAAACGTCTCAAGTTGAATACAGTAAGGAATGCCATGGTGAGGGCATTTTCTTAACAACTCTTTAAACCTTTCCCAAGCATCGGGAATTGCCTCATCGTCCATTTGTTTAAACATGCAAATTTCGTTTCTGGACTTAGCATTACGGGTAGGTGGAAAATATTTTCGCAAAAACTTTTCAGCCATGTTGCTCCATGATGGCACAGAGCCAGGTGCCAAAGAATTAAACCAAGACTTTGCCCGATCCCTTAGAGAAAAAGGAAACAAAGTAAGTCTCAAGGCATCGTTAGACACCCCAGGGATCAGGAATGCATCAGTGATCTCCATAAAAGATTTTAAATGAGAATGTGGATCCTCCGATGGCATTCCGGCAAATTGTCCGTTTGTTTGCAACATTTGAAACATGATGGGTTTTAGCTCAAAATGGAGGGCTTGTATATGGGGTCTAATTATCCCTGAATTTAATTGCTCAAAATCGGGGATAGCGTAGTCCATAATTTTTCCCTCTTTGGAGTTTGCAAGATTAATTATGTTTGGAACTTCATTTCTTATTTCATTGGTGCCTTGAGATTCAACATCATCATCAACATGGTTATGATTATTTCCTTGATTTGGTGGATTTTGTCGAAATTGGGGCTCCGGTGGGTTTCCAAAAATTGGGGGTGCATCATGGAATATTGGTGCTCCCCGTGGATTTTCCAAAAGTGGTGGTGGTCTCGGTCCTCTATTTTCAAATCCGGGCGGTGGTGGTTCCATAATTGGAGGTTCAATGATTAATGCGATTCTTTGCGTTCTTCTTCTATTACGAAACGTTTGTTCAATTTCCGGGTCAAGAGTGAACAATTCCCCCCGTGGTATTCTTGGCATATACTTCCAAATGAGATTCCAAAGGTGTTAGAAAAATCAAATCTTTTAAAATACTTTTATAAACTTTTAACGTGCCAATCCCCGGCAACGGCGCCAAAAACTTGTTAGTGCGTGGAATACACCTATAGACGTGTGCTAATTAAACCTCAAGGCAAGTATACAATGAGATCTAATATCGTCTTTCAAGTAATAAAACGGTAAAATACCGGATATCGTCCCACAGAGATTGTCGTAAAAGTATAATAAAAGTGTAAGAAAAGAAATGATTCCAGATGGCGAATTTGAAGACTTGAATTGATTTGGTTTGTTAACAGTTGATAACGATACAGAATAATAAAGGTAGCAAGGGTGTAAGACTTTTAGGTGAGATTCAAACACAAATTCCAGCCGACTATGCTGCAGGTATGCTGCAGCATGAGTTCAGCATAAACAGATCCACCATCTATTTTGAGGGTATTCCTCTCGGACTTCAATACTCCCGCTACCGTTTAGATCCAACTGAACATATCTCTATGCAGTTTTAACACTTGATAGCAAGGGGTAGAGTCCTCAAAATATACGGATTTACAAATCTCTTTGTATAAAACTACTCTCTCGAGTTAATTCCCATATCATTCAAGTTGGAGTGTTCGAAGGGGTTCATCTCTGAATCCTCTACACTTTAACACTTTAAACAAGCGACCAACTCGTCAAGAATAAATCAAGATGAAAAATAGAGGTGATAAATCTCTTTATCAGTCACTTTCTCAAGTCGGCTTCTCATATCATCCAAGTTGACGTGCATTTTATGGCTTATCTCTAGGCCATAGCACTTTCACACTTTCAAAGTGATCAACTTGTCAAGAAGTGTCATTGGCTTTATAAAACTTGCATGAAATGATGGAACATTGTTATTGCGAAACAATGTCCACCTTCTTTTGGTTTGAAATCTCACCATTTTATCTTACACCCAAGCTAATGGATTTAGCTACTCGCCAAAAACTTGGTAGTGCGTGGAATACACCTATAGACGTGTGCTAATTAAACCTCAAAGCAAGTATACAATGAAATCTAATATCGTCTTTCAAGTAATAAAACGGTAAAATACCGGATATCGTCCCACAGAGATTGTCGTAAAAGTATAATAAAAGTGTAAGAAAAGAAATGATTCCAGATGGCGAATTTGAAGACTTGAATTGATTTGGTTTGTTAACAGTTGATAACGATACAGAATAATAAAGGTAGCAAGGGTGTAAGACTTTTAGGTGAGATTCAAACACAAATTCCAGCCGACTATGCTGCAGGTATGCTGCAGCATGAGTTCAGCATAAACAGATCCACCATCTATTTTGAGGGTATTCCTCTCGGACTTCAATACTCCCGCTACCGTTTAGATCCAACTGAACATATCTCTATGCAGTTTTAACACTTGATAGCAAGGGGTAGAGTCCTCAAAATATACGGATTTACAAATCTCTTTGTATAAAACTACTCTCTCGAGTTAATTCCCATATCATTCAAGTTGGAGTGTTCGAAGGGGTTCATCTCTGAATCCTCTACACTTTAACACTTTAAACAAGCGACCAACTCGTCAAGAATAAATCAAGATGAAAAATAGAGGTGATAAATCTCTTTATCAGTCACTTTCTCAAGTCGGCTTCTCATATCATCCAAGTTGACGTGCATTTTATGGCTTATCTCTAGGCCATAGCACTTTCACACTTTCAAAGTGATCAACTTGTCAAGAAGTGTCATTGGCTTTATAAAACTTGCATGAAATGATGGAACATTGTTATTGCGAAACAATGTCCACCTTCTTTTGGTTTGAAATCTCACCATTTTATCTTACACCCAAGCTAATGGATTTAGCTACTCATACTTAAATATAAATGCATAAAGCAATAAATTGCATAAATTAAAGACATGAATGTAAATGACGGAAATATAAATTACAATAAATAAAATGACGGAAATATAAATTACTACAAATATAAATGACTTAAATGTAAATTGCAAGGAAAGTAAACAACTAAATTAAAAACACTAAAAGTAATAAAGCATAAGTAACAAAACAAGGATGGTAACTTCAAAGATTAACTTGGAATTCAAAAGTACATTAAAATCAAAAGTTATTGGTGCCAACCTTTGATTTTCACTTCAAAGAGATGTACTTAAGTGTTAAAATTAGGACACTAAACTAAATCCCCAACCTCCCTTTATATACAAAAAGGGAGTGGCAAAAGAGTAATAAAACCTACAAAGTACTTAAGGTATAATTATTACAAAAAAGGGGTTCAATGTCCAAGGGTTGCAAGCTATCAAAAAGATGATGTCATTCTTAAAAAAAAACTGCAGGTGGAGGCTTCTAAAGCTGTCAAAAGTCCTGCCAAAAATCGCCCATCATCCAGCTTCCCATTGTTCTTCCAAAAAAATACTGACAGCTGCAGATGCTGCAGAAATGCTGCAGCACTGGGTCTGTTTTACTCAAAAACTGCCAAAACACATAAAATTAGCCATTCGAAGAAATAAAACAGATTATCCACTAGCTCTAGCTCCAAGAAACAGATAAATGCTAAAACAAGTAATAAAACGACTCAAATGTAGGGATATGGAAGAAAAAGAACTATAAAAAGCTATTAAAAAGGTCTAGATGGCACTACAAATGAGTGCACATCAAGTACTAACTATACTTAGCAGTATTAATTTCTTCAAGCAGTATTAATCTGGCTCAACAGTAGTATCTTGTCTCAGCAGTAGTAACCATGTAGTACTGGCAGCAGTAATCATACTTGATTAAGTCTTCAGTTCCCAACAAAAATAATTAAAAGTATATATGGGGAGGGGGGGTTGATAACCAATTGTACGATGTTGGTGCAGGTACGATATGGAGCATAATAATTCGAAGCGGAGTAGAGATAGACAACATCGACGTGGCGTTCACAACATCATTCCGTAAGAACATTGGAGACGGGAAGAACACAAGTTTTTGGAATGAAAGATGGATGGGTACAAAGACACTACAAGAAGAATTCGCAAGACTGTACCGTTTGGAGTTGGATCAAGATGCAAAGATCGCGGAAAAAGGAAAGTGGTCGGAATCGTCGTGGATTTGGGAATGGAATTGGAGAAGACCACCGAGGGGGAGGGAAATCGGAGAGTTGGAGGCCCTTAATCGAAGATTAGAAGAAACTCATCTTGTGAGAGATCGAGAAGATAATACGGTATGGTCACTTAATGAAACTAATGGTTTTTCGATCAAGAAGCTAAGAGAAATTATGGAAGAGGGAGGATCAATGCCCAACACATCGACGGAACCTACAAAGTGGATGAAAATAATCCCAAAAAAGGTATGTGTTTTCATTTGGAGAGTTATGAGAGAACGAATACCATGTCGAACGGTCTTGGATCGAATGGGCATAGATTTACATTCGGTTATGTGTCCAAGATGTGATGATTCGGTCGAAACGATAGATCACGCTTTAGTAGAGTGTCCGGAGGTTAAATACTTATGGACATCAATCGGTAGATGGTGGTGTAAAAATTTGGAAGCAATAGATTCGGTTCGCGAAATACTCCAAGAAGGAGCGATCTCGGTATATAACAACTCTACTGAATCGCTTTGGAATGGAGTGGTTTGGGCGGTCCTATATTTGATTTGGGAGCATAGAAATAGGGTGGTATTTCGTGATGATAAAAGGAAACTCGTGGATCTTTTGTATGAATATCAAATGATCATTTTGGAGTGGATCAAAAGGCGAAAAAAGAATGGGTTACTAGATGGTGCAAGGTGGTTCTCGAGTCCGGCAACAATCCCTTAGCATATAACTGTAGCGATGAAATTTCAGGATTCACGAAGCGGATGGTGGATGAAGACGGTGGTAGAAGAAGCTAGTTTGATCCTCGCAAATTCACTATCGTGAGTTATACCGACTTATGTACCGGTGTTTTGCTAGTATCATAATCGATTTTGTTGTGTATGTTCTTAGTTTCGATTGTTGTCTGAGTCAGCCGGCTTTTGCCGTGACTGCACTGTTTTGTAACGACGGGTTGTTCCCTGGGTTTTTATAAATGATGCCTTTCAAAAAAAAATATTCAACTAAATCTATTTTTTAATCACTAATCACTATCATTATTGATCTAAAATAGTTTTTTTTTATTAATTTAAATCTATTTAATTAAATTATAAAATTTGGGGTGAGGTGGGAATTATTATTTATAGATTAGGAGAACATTTTTTATTTCTTATGATGTAAATAAGAGCATCTCCAACGGAGGTTCTTACAAGAACCTCCTTTTTATACTTTTTGGTGCCACCTAATTTCTAACTCATCAATTTAAAAATTTATATAAAAGTCCATAATGGTAGTTCTTATAAGAACCTCATGTTAACATCAATAATTATTATATATTTATAAATAAATATCAAATATTTAATTTTACTACCAATAAAAATGAGGAAATTGTCATTTCATACAAACTTCATGGTAAAAAATCAAAGTTCTTAAATAAGAACTCAAAAGGGGTTAGATTCTTAGAAAAACCCTCAACAATGGTAGTTCTTACAAAACACTTCATTTTTTGCTTACAAAATACTTGCATCTTCTTAAGGGGGCGTTTGGCTCGCAGATTCTGATGAAATCTGATGGAATTGGAATGTTGAATTCCGTTGACCAGATTCCATTACATCGTTTGGTTCATTCTTTTTAAGAGATTGGAATGTTGAGTTCCAATGAATTCCACAAATGAAGGAATTCAACATTCCTTGGAGGGAGGTGGTATTTCATTGGAATGGAATGTCATATTTTTTTTGGACAAAATTGCCCCTCATCCTTAATATGCACCACCACCATCGACCACCACCTCCGGCTACCAACTCCGGCCACCACCTCCGGCCACCATTGACCAACACCAGCCACCACCACCTCCGGCTACCAACACCGGCCACCACCACATCCGACCACACCACAACCTCCGACCACCGCCATCGACCACCACCACCTCCGGCCACCACCGCCACCGGCAACCACCACCACCGGCCACCACTACCGTTCAACATTATTAGCAGACACCAACTCTCTCTCCTCTCTCTCTCTCCCTCTCTCTCCTCTATCCCTCTCTCTCTTCTCTTTCTCTTTCTCTCTCTCAATCTATCTCTACTCTCTCCCTCTCTCTCCTCTCTTCTTTCTTCTCCCTCTCTCTCCACTCTTCTTTCTTCTCTCTCTCTCCTCTCCTCTCTCCCCCTCCCTCTCTTTCCTCTCTCTCCCCTCTTATCTATCTCTCATCTCTCTCCTCTTTTATCTCTCCTCTCTCTCTCTCCCCCTCTCTCTCATCATCATTCGTGTGCTAAAATAATCAAAGCAATTTTAATTAAAAATTAAACTATTTAATGATTATTTCATTAAAGTAATTTTTGTTAAAAAAATTTAAAATAAACAAAAAGGGTATTTTGGTCATTTACCAAAATTCCATTCCAATTCTAAAGCTACAATCTGTGAACCAAACAAAAAAATTCTAATTCATTTAACAAATTTCATTCCAATTCTGTCAACCAAACAAGTGGTCAAACCTGACAACATTCCATTCCAATTCCTTCAAAGTCAAATTCCTTTGACAGATTTCATTCCATCTAAAAACATTTTGCGAACCAAACGTCCCCTAAGACTTTAAGTTAATTTTTGTCAAAGGACAAAAAAGTCAAATGGATGATGGGACCACTCACATCTCCCTCCCCCCTCACATCCTGGTCTTCCCTTTGCCTGTTGAATGCACTAAAATAAACCCCATAGCAGAGCTCCTCTTTTTTTTGGAAGGCATAGCGGCATCGAACCAACGAATGACTACCACGAACACACGCACACATGCACGCACACCTCCCCGACGGTATCGGGCATCCACGGACAACCCACTAATCCGCCGCTGTCCCGGCCCAGCTTACGCTGAACTTAGAGCCCAACCACATTCTAAGAATGGATTGGGGGGCAGCCCAGTCAACGACTGGACCGACCCAAGGACTGGGTACTCCTCATGCCCTCAAATTGACTCCTCTTGGAATCGAACCCGGGTAGATTGGGATACCATCCATAACACCCTAGGATGTTACCGCCCTTGGGGAAACCAACTGAGCTAGACATTCCTTATCCCCTACACCCACACACTCTCTCCTCCTCTGCCACATCCACGTCGGTTAAATCCCTATCCAGATCATCTCCGACGGATTGCCACAAGATCATTCACCATCACATAGTTGTTAGTATCTCTTGAGACCCTGAAGAAACCGCTTTTGCTGACTTCGGGAGCGTTGATTTGTGATGATCGTCGATCGTTGAGCTGTATTATTATTAATCATGAGTTTTGTGTATGACGTTGCTAATGAGATTCAAGTTCCTGTTATTTCTTCCTTCCCATTAAGCCCTAGTTGTCTTTGGCTTCTTTCGAATCTTCCTAGACACATCGGAATTGGCGAAGTTTCTAATTCAATCGGAGGTACGTTCGTAGTGTGAATTACTCAACTCTATTGTTTTGAAATTAGTTGTTGATTCAAAATTTTTCTATGGTGAATTTTACTTTTATTTACATTTTAATATTTCCATTAAGAGTCAAAGAAAGAAGCAATGCTTCTAAAACTCTCGGAATGATTTTATATTTTGGGTCTTTCTTTTCTATTTAGCACCCTAATTTCATCTTGAACAATTACCAAACAACTATATTTCATTCAAACAACCCTTAAATTCAGGAAACGAGGAGCATTTGTTCATTAAAAGGTGTTCCTGGCTTGGAAGGGATTCTCACCGGCGGAGATCTGGCAAACATGTGCCGATCCGATGACTTTGCTAATCCTTTCTGGAAGCATATAATGAAACAAATCCAAGAGCTTCCTCGAGCCCATGGGATCATACTCAACACCTTTAAAGCATTAGATGAACCAATACTCTCTCGAATTCAATCTTTATTTCCAAACCTATACGCTATTGGCCCAATCCAAGCCCACCTATGGGCCAGGCAAGAAGCCCAAAGAATGTCACCATTTTTAATTTTAAACAAAGAAAACAACAATTGCATGTTATGGTTAGACTCGCAAATACCCAATTTCATTCTCTACATAAACATCGAAACTCATGCCCGGCTCACACGGGGACAAGTCCTGGAGCTTTGGCATGGGTTGGTGAATAGTGGGAAGGGGTTCTTATGGGTACGAAAACCCGAGCCCATACTTGAAGATAACCAAATCCCACATAAGATACGCAAGGCCAAGAAAGAGAGGGGTTGCATTGTTGATTTGGCTTCGAAAGTTCATGTGTTGGCACATAAGGCAGTTGGCGGGTTCTTGATCGATTGTCGATCCTTTAAAGCATTGTTGAGGGAGTGCCAACGATTTGTTTTCCGTGCTCTTGGGATGAACACGTAAATAGCAAGTTCATCAGTAAAGCATGGAAGATGGGGATGGATTTGGAAGAAATATGGGATAGAAATATAATGGAGAAAACGATAAGAGATGTTATGGGGTGAATTGACGGAAAATGCAAATAAAATGAGGAAAATTGGGTAGAAAAAGTATGAGCAAAGGTGGATCATCTCGTACATGATATGAGATTGATGCGTCCTTAGCCCAATAGAGTTGGATTATAAAGAAAACCATTTTTTATTTATATGTTTAAAAGTATTTTTTTTATTAACCTACGAAAGTTTTGGAAGAAAATTATGATTATTTTTGTTTCAATTTATTTCTCTCCTAAAAATGTTTCAAAAATTTTCTAGTTTCTCTCCATTTATCACCCTTTTCTTTCCTTCACTTCGAGAATGCAACGATAAGGTTTCAAGAACAAACCCTAATATTTTTCATAATATTAATATATTGAAACGATTAAAAAAGAGTTTATTAATTTTATTGTTTACTTATTATTGCAATTTTAATAATGATGTGCACTAATTTTCTTTTGAGGCACAGGGAGTCGTCGATTTGGTGTTTAGGGTCTTCTTCGCCACTGCTGCTCTCATCGTCATCTCTTCGCTCCTCGATTACATCAATCAGCTGTGCTAAATCCCAAAGGTACTTATTATGGTGATTACGACTGTGTCTGCGTGTATACTTGTATTTCATGAAAGATTTCTAGTTTCTGCTTAAGATGATGATCATTGAAGTTGTTATTTCTATCCTTCTAGACTTGAATATGATCAAGTTCTTCCTTTCAATTTAGGTTAACTTTACAAGCACTAATACTTATGAAGGTCTTTAACTGAATGGGAGAAAATTAAGTTTTAATTATCCCTTTTACAGTCAAGATTATGATCGGATCTGTATATCTATCTCTTAGCTGAATTTTGCTTGTGTGATTTACCTGTTTTGCTGTGTCGTAAATTGCAATTCAATATCATAGGTTATATTATGTGTGATTCTTCAACAAGGTTTCATAGAAGCTTTGACTTCAAGTACTTGATACCTGGTTGCAATTTGGCTTCAGCATCACCATTTGCAATGCTTAATGTGTTTAATTTTCACAAAATTTATATGGTTTATGTAGTTCTGTAGTATAAAATATCATGAGTCAAATAAACTAATCTTTAACTGCAAATTCAATAAACATTGTGTTGGTTATAGAAAAGAATTGATAACTACATTTTTTGTAAAAAAATTTCTATATGCAAACTATGAATTTAGAGGTACTAAAATGTGACTTCTCTAGTTTATGGTTGTCAAACATGGCCTTAGTGTTTTCATATGGGGTTGTGAGTTGAGACATGAAATCAGATTTTGATGTTCCTTGTGGCAGAGTCATAAACAACAGAATGGATCAAGACACACTCCCACCTCATGTGCTGATATTCCCCTTGCCATTGCAAGGCCCTGTGAACTCCACGTTCAAGCTAGCTGAGCTTCTATGCCTCTCGGGTCTTCACGTCACTTTTCTTGTCACTGATCATATCCATGCCCGACTCCTCAAATACTCCAATATACAGTCCCGCTTTGACGGTTATCCAGGTTTCCACCTAGAAACCATATCCGATGGGCTTCCAGAAGACCATCCTCGCTCTGGGGATGGACTTATGGAAATGTTTGACTCTTTAAAAACCAAAAACAGGATCCTCTTCAATGATCTCTTGACTTCTGGCAAACTAAATTCTGATTCACGCAGACCAGTCACTTGTATAATTGCAGATGGAATTATGGGGTATACATGTGATGTAGCTATTGATGTAGGAATACCCATTATATTTGTTCGTACAATCAGTGCTTGTTGCCTGTGGGTTTTCTTCTGTCTTCCTAAGCTCATTGAATCTGGTGAACTCCCGTTCGCAGGTGCTATAAATTTAATTTAACAAGATAATTAGTTCTTTCATGAAATAATCAACTTATTTCAGCCATGGTACAAGGCTTGGTATTTGATTTATTTGGTTAATCAATTTCTAATAGGAAACGACTTGGACACACCAATAAAGAGCATTCCAGGCATGGAAGGATTCTTCAGGCGTCGTGATCTTCCTTTGTTCTGTCGTTCTGGCAACTTGTCGGACCCAAACTTAATGCTCTATCTCCCGGAAGGTACAGAAAACCCAAGAGCACATGGGCTTATACTTAACACCTTTGATGATTTAGAGGGTCCGATACTTTCCCAAATACGCAATTTCTGTCCAAATCTATACACCATTGGCCCACTGCATTCCCATCTCAAGTATAAACTAGCAGAAGAATCGTCCTCATCAATGCCTTCTACAAACAGCCTGTGGAAAGAAGACATGAGTTGTATTACATGGCTGGACTCACAACCACCAAAATCCGTGATCTATGTTAGCTTTGGAAGTCTTGTTGTAATGACAAAGGAGCAATATATGGAGTTCTGGCATGGGCTGGTGAACAGTGGGTCGCGTTTCTTGTGGGTCATTCGGCCAGACTCGGTCACCAGTGACTCAACTGCAATCCCTCAAGAACTGGCTCAAGGCACGGAGGAGAGAGGCTACATCATCGGATGGGCACCACAAGAGGAGGTATTGGCCCACAGTGCCGTGGGAGGGTTTTTAACACACAGTGGGTGGAATTCGACGCTGGAAAGTTTGATTGAAGGGGTGCCGATGATTTGTTGGCCTTATTTCTTGGACCAACAAGTGAACAGTAGATTTGTTGGGGAAGTGTGGAAGTTGGGTCTGGACATGAAGGATACTTGCGATAGAGTGATTGTAGAGAAGATGGTGAGAGATTTGATGGAGGAAAGGAGAGATGAGTTTAGGAGGTCAGCGCATCAGATGGCAAAACATGCAAAACAATGCTTGATGGAAGGTGGATCATCTTATTCTAATTTGGAGCGCCTGATTAAGGACATCAAATCTATGTAAACTCTATATCCACGCCATTAGAGCCAGGTACACAGTTTACCCTTGTATTGAAGCTTATCGGTGACATAAATGTTCAATCTTTGTTCTAGTCCTGTAACTAAACTTGAGACAAGTATTACTACAAAGATTTATTCTGAACTAAGTATGCCCTTTAGGAATCTAAATACATTAGAATATAGTCAACTAAATTCTCAAGGGATTGGGTCGCAGAGTCATCTTTCTCCAGAGATAGGTTCTCTTTCTCCTGAAGAGATTTAGATCTGTCTCATTTCAGCAGTACTTCTTTGTCTACAATTACTCTTTTAATTGCTCTTCCAATCTATTCCTCCTCCATCCTATTCTCCAGCATCACTCCTATCCTCCAAACATCCACTACATATTTAGGGGGTGTTTGGTTTATGGATTTTGAAGGAATTGGAATGGATAATTTCTTTGAATTCCATTGAATTCCACAATTTAAGGAATTCATCATTCCTTGGCTTAAGTGAAGGAATTGAATTCCTACCAACCAAACGTGTGGTCAAATTTCATTCCAATTCCTTCAAAGTCAAATTCCTTCGATAGATTCCAATTCCATCAAATTTCATTATGCTAACCAAACGCTCCCTTAGTGTTTATTGGTTGATCATAAGAACAAGGTGACCAGATCATGGGAACACCTTCACAAATGTTCTCCAACGTTGAGTTCCATCCACAATGCGGTCCAAAAGCCTCCTATAGCTTGATGTGCTAGTACTTCTTGTTGGGGAGCCCGCTTGACAATATATCCCCTTTCACCTACTTCATCTATGACCCTTTAGGCAATGACTCGAGCTGAACCAGGTCGAACCACCCACAAGAATTGTTACTTGCTGCTTGTCTACCCCCAAGCCATATTTGCAAACTCAAGCCTTGAGCCATGTGTCACAGGCTTAACATGGTGTGAGCCACAAGCCTTGAGCCACGGCGCCCCATGGCGACCGTTGCGGCAAGCTTGTGGTTATAAGACGCTTCAAATAAAAAAACAAACATTACCTTACATCGTTAAATTAATGTTATAAATCTTCCATGATTTATCTATTTATAAGAATAAAAAGTTAATTAATAGAAAAAAATAAAAATAATCACATAATAAATACAAAGAACTACTCTAATAGCAATTTAAACACATAGAATTGCTAAAAAAAACAACCACATAAAAATTGAAGATGAGACATTTGAAAGGAAAAAAAAAACGCAGCCAATGTACAATTTCTAGCACCACTAATGAAGAAGTACCAAATATTCTTAAGAAAAGTGGTAAGATACCAAGAAGATTGAAGAAAGGAAAATTTTAAAAACGAAAAAGATTAAAACATTGAAAAACAAAGATTGAAAATTCAGTTTAAGAATGAGAATCAAACGACTTTAAAAACTAAGATCGACTAACAAAGATTCAATAATGAATTTCTTTGTATAGTTGAAAGTTTTAATGATTAATTACCTATATGTTAATCTCAGGAAAAAAAAAGTTAGGATCATTTAGATAGCCTTTGGTACGTAGTTATGATTGGACGGGACTGGACATGACAGAATTGGACAAGATTGGACATAACAAGACAAGAGGCTAGGACTAATGTCTGTCTTGTGTTTGGTACAACGAGGACTGGATAGGACAGGACTTTACAAGTTTCCCTAAAAGTTGTTTGATGATTTTATATGTCATATAATAGTTATAAATGACACAAATAAAGTATATCTTTAAATAATTTAATTAAAAAGCATTTTTTTACACAATGGTACGAAATTTGAATGAAGAATCTGAAAGACGATATCTGTGAAGGACGTGAAAGATAGTGGATAGTGATGGTGCAGGAGGTAGTTCTGGTTGATGTGACGGAGGTATAGGTGGTCGACGATGGTAGTGGTGGTGGCAGTGGATAGTGGTAAAAGAGGTTGTTGTAGTGGAGGAAATAGGCGAAGGTGGTCGACGGTGGTTGGCGGTGAGCGTCGGTAGTGGTGGCGGCAATGGGTGATGGTGATCAGTGGAGGTGTTGATGGGCGGTGGTTTTGGAGGTGGTAGAGGAAGTTGTTGTAGTGGAGGAAGTGGTGGAAGTGGTCGACGATGGTTGGCGGTGACTACCGATGACTGTCGATGGTGGTGGCGGCCATAGGTGGTGGTGATCGGTGTTAGTGGAGGTGGTCGACGATGGTAATGGTGGTGGCGATGGCCAATGGTTGTGGAGGTGGTGGAGGAGGTTGTTATAGTGGAGGAATAGGTAGAGGTGGCTAACAGTGGCTACTGGTGGCCGCTAATGGTGGTGGTGGCGGCGATGGGTAGTGTTGACCTATAAAACTAATACCATATTGGGATTATATATCAAATGACAGTAGATCAGTAATTTTTAGTTTCTATCTCACTTTTGTCCCATGTTCCACCTATTTTGGTGGAATAAGAAAAGACCCCTTTTTGTCTCATCTTGTCCCACCCTCTTCAGTCCTTGTCCCTGTCCCATGTTGCTCCAAACGTGGGACAATGAATTTTTGTTCTGTCCCATGTCACGCCAAACGTGGGACAGTGAGTTTTGTCCCGTCCTATTCTGTCCTGTTCCATGTACCAAACGCAACCTTAGTAGGAAAAGGACTTATTTGAGCCCATTTTTCAAAACTTAAAGACGGATTTTTGTTTCACCTTGATAGGACCAAGATTAAAAGGACCACCTTTTATTTTATAGCTCATTTACTTTGAAATAACGTCAACATCTATCATTATTTCATCTAGACCCGGCAAAAATTGACACGACACGCTAACACGATACGAACTCGACACGAAATAAACGGGTTTAGGTAATACATTTCAACCCGTTTAAGTAAACGGGTTGACACGACACGACACAAAAAGTAAACGTCAAAAATTTCAACTCGAAAATGACCCGAATAACTTGTTTATATATATATATATATATATAATAAGTTTTCTTTTTAATGTTTTGTATTTTAAATGTTTTAGATTTGGTTAGAACTTATAAGTTTGAATTATAAAATTTGGATTTCTAGTTGCTTTCATTTGAATTTTGGATTTGTACTTTTTTGTGAATTTTCGATTTTTAATTTTTAGTTTTATAAATGTTAAACGGGTTAGGTGGATCGTGTCAGGTTAAGCGGGTCGGGTTAGGGTTGAGATTTTCTGACCTGTTTATTAAACGGGTTAGGTGGGTCGTGTCGGGTTAAGCGGGTTGGGTTAGGGTTGAGACTTTCTGACCCGTTTATTAAACGGGTCGGGTTAGGGTTAGACACTTTTAACCCGTTTAATTTTGAACCCGACACGACACGACACGTTTGTCAGGTCTAATTTCATTGATAACTTGTAATCGTCTTCAAACATAACGTATTTGTGTCACTTGCAACCAAGTTTGCCACTGTGGTGTGTGGTTGAAATGGTAAGGGAAAAAACAACAATCAACAGTTGTTAGGCCATGGTACGATGGACATGATGGTGGTCGTCCATTCCTTATTTTTCATGCCTATCTTGGGTGTGTTTGAGCTCTTTCAAAATACAAACCGACACACTTATGTTTATTGACTTGTGGTCCGATTTCCTCCATATCCCTACACATTTAAGGGTTGTTTGTTTTTAAAAAAAAAAACTCTTAATGGCTCTTAAGTCTGAATCGTTCAGACCTTTTTAAACACCACCTCTTATTAATCATAACTAAAATAAGACTTCAGACTTTAGACCTATTAAAAAACAAACGACACCTTAATGTTTGATTTAAATCAAATCAACTTTACAATAATAATAAAAAAAAAACAGAAAAAACAAAAGAGCACATAGGACAAAATTAAAAAAAGTCATCCCATCTTATAATAAATAGAGACTTTTATTATTATTATTATTATTATTATTATTATTATTAAGTACTTTTTATGACAACAAATGTCTTTTATCATGTGTTTATTATTATATTTCATGTAACATCATTATGCATTAGGATTTACGGTTGGATTGGTTGGATAGTTGTCAACGGAAAGTTGCAATGGAGTTGAGACCAGCAGCAACGGGTCACGAGTTACGGCGAGAGGCAAGTGAAAACCAACAAGAGTTGGTTCTAACAGTGTTGGTGGTGGTTCATGACATCGGACACTGAGTACACTTAGAACCACGAGAGGCAAGGGATGAGTAGTGATGGTGATGTGGTGGTTCACGACAGTCGACAAAAACGACTACACAATCAGGATTAGGTACTTCAACGTAGCCAACATGCCTCAAACCACCATCTCCGATAAAAAGGACATTCCTATAGAGGTGCATCCGTGCATATAGCAACACCCTTCCTATGTTAGTCAATTTGAGTAAGAGATGAGTAATACAAAGTATTAAATAAGGTTTAATAAAGAATACGTACATGTTTAACAACTTACACATGCCATTAAATAGACAACTTTAAATATATTAGTTATAAAGTGGTATGGTTTGGTCGTCCTACCATTTCATGTTAATTAAAATAACAGAAAGATCACATTGACAACAAGTACCTAATACATGATTATTTTTGTACCAAGATTTTAGCACAATAATTTACCATTTAACACATCATATGTGCAATCTTAATTTATTCTAGTTCTGTAACTGAACTTGAGACAAGTAATACTAGAAAGATTTATTCTGAAATAAACATGCGCTTTAGGAATCTAAATACATTAGAAAGAGAGGATATATTCAACTAAATTCTCAAGGGCTTGGGTTGCAGACCCATCTTTCTCCAGAGATAGGTTCACCTTCTTCTGAAGAGATTTACATCTCTGTCTCATCTCATCACCTTCTTTCTCTACAATTACTCTTTTAATTGCTCTTCCAATCTCCATCCCCTTCTCCACCATCACTCCGATCCTCCAAACATCCGTTACATATTTAGCGTTTATCGGTTGATCATAAGAACAAGGTGAGCAAATCATGGGAACACCTTCACAAATGCTCTCCAACGTCGAGTTCCATCCACAATGGGTCCAAAAGCCTCCTATAGCTTGATGTGCTAGTACTTCTTGTTGGGGAGCCCACTTGACTATACATCCCCGTTCACCTACTTCATCTATGAACCCTTTAGGCAATGGCTCGAGCCACTTAGAACCAAGGACTGAACCAGGTCGAACCACCCACAGGAATCGTTGCTTGCTGCTTGCCAACCCCGAAGCCATATTGGCAAACTCAGCTTCATCAATCTGAGCAATACTACCAAAACTCACATATACTACAGAGTTAACTGGTTGGAGGTCTAACCATGAAATAGAGCTTCGATCTTGTTCTAGTAGGCTGCTAGAGGAGGCTGGAAAATACTTGTGAAAAGGGCCAATTGGGAAACTTGGAATGCAAAAATCTTGAGATATGGCTAAGAATGCAGGTTCTTCGAGTTCTTTGAAGGTGTTATAAATGATTCCTGAAGCTGCCTTTGCTTCTTTGATCATGCTAGATATCAGCTCCAGCTTACCCTCCTCAAAGCCTCCTGAGTAAATCTTTAATATGTCCTTCTTTGTCATTAGTGGCAGCTCTTGAATGGTGGTTTTAAAGTAGCCCTTTTCACCAACAAGAGGTAAGGTTGCATACACTAGCATGCAGGACATGCTGCTGGTCCGTAAGACGATCCGTGGGAGGTTCAGAGCGTCTGCAACAGATTGAGTGAAGTGCCAGAGTGAATCTGAGATCAAGCAAGCTACCGGCTCCTCTTCTAGCAGGCTAGCCAAGCAACCCTTGAAGGGATGAATGCAGCTTTTGTTCATGAAGTTGATGGCATAGTTACTGGTATCCAGATTGAGAGTGGAGTCTTTGTTGGATATGGAGAAGCCATCTGAGATTGATATGAAGGTGAATTGAGGGTAGTTTGATTGATTTGGAGGTGGGTTGAATTGGGTGTGAATGATGGTAATCTTGAAGCCTTTAGTGTGAAGAATGTTTGCTAACTGAAGCATGGGGTTGATATGGCCTTGAAGTGGTAAGGGAAAAAGCACCAGTCGGCGGTTGTTAGACGATGGTTGTGTAGACATCACGGTGGTTCCCTTAGTTTGCAGAATTGCTGGGGTCTATTTTGGGCTGTTTTTGAGAAGAAACACACACACACACACACAAAAGTATATGTAGAGAGTTAGCAATGTCTAGTTGAGGTATTGATTCGCATTTAATGCCATTAAAGTTGCATATAAATGAAGATACGTGTCGCATGAATGAAAGGTTATACATTTACAAATCCCATTGAAAACAGATCCAAATTAAATTGAAAGAAAATAAGTCAATTGAATGTAGTCCACAAGCCTCAAACAACCACCATCTCCCAAAACACATTTCAAAAATCCAAAATACTCAATTGAAATGTGTCCTTGGTCACACTAGTTTTTCTCTAGCTTTTCAATAATTTTTAAAAGAAAATAAGGCAGACGACATCGTATTTGATGTTAAAGTACCCTACCTATTTTTATTTACACTTTTTTTTAGGTACAACTTCAAAACAAAATAAACGATCAGCAAAATGAATTCATAATTACATACATCAATGAACTCCCACTAAATTTTATTTAGGCATTTCAATACTATACGGCATACGCCATTGGCCCAATCCACGGCCCACACAGACAAGAAGGCCAAAGAATGTCACCATTGTTGAACCAAAAAAACAATAATTGCATCATATGGTTGCACTACCAAAAACCCAATTCCATTCTCTACATAAACATCGAAACTCATGGCGAGCTCACACGTGCACAAGTCCTCGAGCTTTGGCATGGGTTGGTGAATGGTGCCAGAGAGAAGAGGGGGGGGGGGGGTCTTATCCGTAAGGCCACAAAAGAGAAGGGTTGCATTGTTGATTTGGCTTCGGATGTTCATGTGTTGGCACATAAAGCAGTTGGCAGGTTCTTGACCCTATTGTCGATGGGACTCGATCGATCAAAGCATTGTTGAGGGAGTGCCAACGATTTGTTTTCCGTGCTCTTGGATGAACACGTAAACAACAGGTTCATCAGTAAAACATGGAAGTTGGTGATGGATTTGGAAGAAAGATGGGATAGAAATATAATGCAAACAAAATGAGAGTTATGGGTTGAAAGGTGAATTGAATTGACGGAAAATGCAAACAAAATGAGAAAATTGGGTAGAAAAAGTATAAGCAAAGGTGGATCATCGTATCCTCACTTGGACCATAACTTCAGTAGGGGCGGATTTAAAGATCGGAAAAGGTGTATGTACATGCACTCTATCGTGTTGAGAGAGTGAATTTTTTTTTCAAGAGCATTAAAGGTGTATCGGTTTAAAATTGATGTGTGCTCCAAACACAAAATGACTATAACTTAACGGGTGTGAAGTTCAAATTTATTTGGATTGTATTTGGTAATAGCAACAACAAAAGGGTAGGAAAGAAAAACCCTGTCATAAATGATAAAACTACTGTTATTAGTAAGAAACTGTATATTTTTTTAATTAATTTTATTTATACTATATTATAAAGCATTTGAGAAAAACTCTTAAAAACAATTTTTTATGAATTATATACTATTCATTAATGCATATTACTTAAAATTCAATATTACAAATAAATGATGGATGAGTACAACTTGTTAAAGTTGAATGTTTGAATTCATAACTAACTTATAGACATAACCTAATATAGGATAAACATCTCATTTTAGGATAATTATTGAATTCTAACATAATACTTAATCATTATTTTATCAAAAACATTATATTATTAAACGTAAAGTAAATTAGACCATTATTAAATCTAAATTAAAAGTTAAAACAATAATAAAAATTAAATTAAACAAATTTATGAAGAAAAAAAAACATTATCGATTTCTCAAAATCACAAAAAAAACGTATTATAAAATCGATAAAAACAAAAAATAAAACGAAACATTAAAATCGAAATATATCGTCATTGTATTGCACGAATACATTTATAGTATTATATTAATTATTTTATACCCAGTTTGAAACTTTTTCTAGATGCCTCTAAATGAAATATGGTTCGTAAAAAGAAAACCATTATTTATTAAATATATATTTGTTGTAACATGTTTTACTTTACTAATAATATCAATTTCTTGTTACGAGGCGTAATGTGTTTTTGTTTGGAGCCGTTTAATGTTTTCTAATTGTTTAACTAATAGTAAATATTATTATTAAATTAAAATTTATATTTTCATTTTTGGTCGATTTTGTGTTGGTCTCCGCCGCTGAGGCTGCTGCTCTCATCTTAGGGGCTGTTTGGGATTGCTTATTTAAAATAACTTATGCTTATTTTGAAAAGTGTTTATCAACTTATGTGGTGTTAAACCGGAGTTTTCTAAAAGTGTTTGGATTAGCTTATTGTGGTACCAAAACGTAATAAGATAATAAGTTGTTATTTAAAGGTGTTTGAGATTGCTTATACATATAAAATAACCAAAAAAATCATAAGCACTTTTCAAATAAGTTGATAAGTTAGAACCAAATGACTTATCAAAAACTCTTTTTCAGCGGTTTGACATCGCTATAAGTTCTTTTAATTTTTCTCCATCCAAACACTAGAAAGTGCTTTCTCCGATACCACACCGCAATAAGCTAAAAAAACACTTCAAATAACCAATCCCAAACACCCCCTTAATCTCTTCACTCCTCCTCGATTGTTCAAATCATAAAGGTACTTGTGTTAATTACGACTGTATCCACGTGTATATTTGTATTTGATGAAAGATTTCTGGTTTCTGCTTAAGACGTTGATTATTGGAGTTGTTATTTCTAAATTCTACCTTTCTAGGTCTAAATTTAATCAAGTTCTTCCTTTCAATTTGGGTGAAATTTACAAGCACTTTAATCCTTATGAGCGTCTTTAACTGAATGTGAGAAAATTAATGACTCTTTTTAAAATATCTAGATTATGATCGGATCTAAAACCTAAGTAACCCAGAAAATCCCACTCTGGGGATTTATGATCGGATCTGTATGTAATGTGGCAATCTATCTTCTACCTGAATTCTGCTTGTGTAATTTACGTGATTTGATGTGTTACACCTTGCCGATTCAGTATCATAGATTATATGTCATGTGTGATTATTGAACAAGGTTTGTGAGACACCTGTACTGTGAGTAGATGATAGTTGATGAGTTGCTTGTTGTTGGTCGCACCTTAATTGTGCTTTGGCTTCATGTACTTAATATTTGGTTGCAATTTGGCTTCATCATCACCATATGGAAGGCTTAAAAGGTTTATTTTTCCAAAGGTTTATATGGTTTATCTAGTTCAGTAGTTTAAAATATCATGTGTCAAATAAATTAGACTTTAACTGCAAATCCAATGAAGGTGTTCCAAATGATCCCCGATGACGCCTTCATCTGACTATGTGTGTTGATCACAAGTTATCCCGTACCTTTCGGGTCAATTGTGCCCTTCATCACGTCTTTAAATTTCAGAGGTGGAAATTCCACAGCAAGTGTCTCATGATCTAAATATGAAAACATCTTCTCAAATGTTAATTGTTTGGATTGATTTGGTTGGTTTTGGGCTTTTGACCAAAACATTAAGCCCAATTTTTTAAACTGAAATTATAGATAATAATAAAAAACAATATACAAACCAAAACCAACTGATCCGGTTAATCTCGATTCTATGCAATAAATATGTAATATATAAGCTCTATCATGAGGGTTAATCGTGAAGAATGAGGGTTGGGTTCTGGTGAGGATTTGAGGTTAACGTGATAAGTGTGATGATAAATTGATGCATATTAAGATGAGATGGATCGAGATGTACCGGATTAATTCTCTTCTATACTCAATTCATAGGAGAGCACTTGATTAAAAGTGAAGAACGGTTCAGATGTATTTCTCACGCTAACCTCAACTTCTCACACGATCTTTGGAATGAACCTAGCTAGCTATATGTAAATTTAAACCCACCTTCTTTTGGAAGGGTGAAGAAATGCTTTTCAGATAATGAAAGTAAAACATCGGAAGCAACGATGCAACCAAGACAGTTTGTCTGGAGCACCTTCTTTTATTTGGTATCTAAATTGGTTATAACAGAAAAGGTAATTAATGCTCCTGCATGCTCTAACAGTTTTAAAGATTTTTTATTGTTATATTTCCAAGTAATAATTTACAGTTGTAGACCCTCAGGTATATTGACGTTTGTTATCGTTAAATATAACTAACATTTTTATTAAGGGGGTGTTTGGGATTGCTTATTTAAAACAACTCATGCTTATTTTAAAAAGTGCTTATCAACTTATGCGGTGTTAAACCGGAGATTTTAAAAAAGTGTTTGGATTAGCTTATTGTGGTATCAAAACGTAATAAGCTATTAAGTTGTTATTTAAAGGTGTTTGGGATTGCTTATACATATCAAATAACCAAAAAAAGTGATAAACACTTTTGAAATAAGTTGATAAGTTAAAACCAAATGACTTATCAAAAAGTGTTTTTCAGCGGTTTGACACCGCTATAAGCCATTTTAGTTTTTCCTCATCCAAACACTCAAAAATGTTTATCTCCGATGTCAAATCGCAATAAGATAAAAAGCCACTCAAATAAGCAATCCCAAACACCCCCTAATTGTATATTGGTTGTTTATAAAGAAATTTAAAAGAAAAATCTTTAGTGATGTATTTTCTTTTTTAAAATAAAATGTTGGATTTAATATATAAAGTAATAATTCTTTATATAACTTCTAGAGGATGTTTAAACGAGAAAAAATAACAAAATAAAAGACTCTAAAACAATTAAATCATGTGTAAAATCACATGTAATTCAACCATTTTCTTATTCTCGACTTATGTTACCCTCGAACTAAGTCGAACAACAATATTTTAATTAATATATACCCTTTGTTAAAAACAAAAACATAAAACATGTCTTCTCATCATCCACGCCTCCAAGCTAGGGGTGTGCAAAACCCAAATAGTCCTAAATCCGAATCCGCATCCGAATTGAAAATAAGGTGTTTTTGCAAAATTCGAATACCCCGAAATCCGATAATCCGAAACCCGACATTTTGGAGGATATCTGGGTTCGGATTGGGTTTGATCGTTGGTCACCCAACCCGTCCGAAAACCCGAAATAACATAAATCTATATTTTAAATACTATATATACATATATTTATTTATCTAATTATTTTTTGAAAATCGTAAATTATAGTCTGTTGAAATATTTTCTAAATTTTAAATTTGCTATCGATTTCATCAATCTTTCAATCGATTGTATTCATCCTAAAAAACGATTGAATTTATATGTAACTTTTGCATTATATAATACCCGAACCCGACCGACATCAATCTGAAACCTGACCAACCCAAACCCGAAACAACCTAAAATCCGAAACTTAAAATTTGTGTTTTGATTTCCATATCTAAAATTCAATCGTGATAAATTAGTTTTATGTTTTTGATAATCCATTGCACTATGTATTAGTGATGTAAATTAGTTTTATGTGATGTAATCTATGATTTTTTCATCAGGGGTAAATTCGTCATTTAACTAGTCTAGTCCTATTCTGTCATGTCTTACCAAACGCTGGACAAATGTTCTGTTTCGTCCTGTCCTGTTCCATCTTGTTCTGTCCTGTCTGCGTACCAAACGCACCATAAATGTGTTTAAAATTCAACAAAAAATAAATAAACCGCTATTTTGTTGTGTTTCTTTAATTTAGAATGTCGATGAAAAAAAGAAGAAAAACCCGAAATTGAGTTGTATTTCATTTTGAGCCGTCAAAAATGACTTAATTTTCTTGCAACTTCACTCACATGTAGGTACGTTGGATTTGGGTCATCTTGTCATTTTCAGGTCGCCTTTCTTTTCTTCTATATCAGCCTTATTTGAAAAATTAAAACCAAACTTTAAATCTTTTTTTTATATTCTAGACATCCTATTAGAAAAAGATTTGGAATTATGTGAGACCCATAAAATCATAAAATTAACCTTCACAATAAAAAAAAAAAAAAACTTATAAAAAGAACACCGGACCTTCGTAGCAAAACATTGTGAAGGCGTGTTTTGTACCGTCATAGTGTTTTTACTATGAAACGAAGAATAATTAAATAAATACATATTAAATAAAATAATGATGTCTTACTTTAACGGATTGGACGGAATTTAAGGACATATGACTAATTATATCAATCTTTTATTATTTTAATATTTCTACTATCATTTCATTATTAAGTTAATTTTAATATACCGCAAAACATTACATAAACAATATTAGCTTATGATGATGTAATGAGAATGGTATGTATGTACATTTGCAATATACAAACTATTACGCTATTGAAAATTTGTAATTGAAAAATGTGAATATATATATATATATATATATATATCGTTAATTTGACATCCATATTCATATACTTTTTCATTCGTTTTTTCGTGGTTTTTCGGTTTTCCATTTATTTAGAGTTTTCCCTTGAACCTGACCCTATATATATATATATATATATATATTGGAAGGATATTTTGCAACCCTTAAATACAAACTATTATTCAATTAAGTTCAATGCTTACAAACTATTATAATGACAAATTTGTATATTTGAGTTGAAGAATATGATCAATGGTCTTCAAATATGTAGCGAAATGATTTGCTTAAGTTAGAACGATAGAATTAATATGATGAACTAAACTCTTTAATGATTGATGAGAAGAGCCACCTTCTTGAAGAGAGAGGTTTACCATCTCCCTTAGATCACATATTCTCTTGCGGATTTCTTCTCCTTCTTCATCCATCATTACCTTTTTGATCGTTGTCTCGATCCCTATCCTTTCAAACCCATCTTCCAACAAAACGCCAATCTTCCAAACGTCGCACACATATCTTGCATTTATTGGTTGGTCGACAAAACAGGGTGAACAAATCATAGGAACTCCTTCACATATGCTTTCCAATGTTGAATTCCATCCATTATGAGTCCAAAAACATCCTGTTGCCGGATGAACAAGCACTTCTTGTTGGGGAGACCATTTCACTACGCGTCCTTTATCACCCACGCTCTCTAGGAACCCTTCAGGCAATGACTCAAGCCATTCTGAACCAGAAACGACCCCTGGTCGAACCACCCACAAGAATGGTAAACCAGTATTAGCCAATCCATGTGCCACTTCTTCAAATTCTGATTGGGTTATACTTGCAACACTCCCAAAACTTACATATATCACAGATTTGGGTGCTTGGGTGTCTAGCCATGAGAGAATGGTTCGGTCTTGTTCAATCAAGCTACTCGAGGATGCCGGGAAGTACTTGTGGAATGGGCCTAAAGTGAAGCTCGGAATCCGATAATCTTGACAAATGGTTTCTAGTGCAGATTCTTCGAGTTCTTTGAAGGTGTTCCAAATGAGCCCTGATGATGCCTTCATTTGATTAAGCATATTGTTAACAAAGTCTGCCATACCTTGTGGGTTGATTGTGATCTTTACGATGTCTTTAACTTTCATAAGTGGAAATTCCGGTACCTGTCTCTCGTAATCTGAATATAGAAAGATTGATTTAAATTTAAAGGATTTATAATTAAGAGTATGGATTGTATTTGGGTTAGTTTTGGCCCAAACGTCAACCTATCTAATTATGTATGAAAATTCATAATGCTAAAAATGATGTGTCCAAACTCGATTGGGTGGCAAAAGAAATAGAATTTAATAATGAACCGTTTAATAAACTGTAAGCGTTTACTATGTCATTTATCCTACCGAGTACCAAGTGAACATGACAAAAAATGAGAATCTTAAGAAGAGATTTACCCGATAATGAATGTGACATTTACCGGATAAATTGTTGGATACAATAACGGTTTTTATGGACTATAATTTGACCCAATAAAGTAAGTTAGAAATTTAATTCTTACCAATAAAGTAAGTTACATTCTGGGTTTTGTTCTTTTTTTTTTTTTTGAAAGACTTGTTGAAAAGAAAGACTTTTCTTCTTCTTGAATTTTCAAAAAAAACTTTTTCTTTTTCCATTTTTGTCTTTTAATTTCCTAATTACTTATACTTTTAATAGATACAGAACATAATATTTTTAAATTAAATTCAAATTAATATTTTGTAAAAAAATACGAAGATATTATTTAAAAATACACTTATATATTAAAATATAATTTAATTTTTACTTTTCATTAAGCTGTGTTTTTTTGTTTTTATTTAATGTAAAATAAAATAAATAAAAATATAGATATTAAATTTCGAACTCAAAACTAAATATATAAACAATGTTTTAAAAACCGGTTTTTTGGTTGACCGGGTCACTTTTCAACCGGTTCAACCGGATGGTTGACCCAGTTTCAAGAAATTGTATGTATTTTTCATTTTCTTGTATATATATATATATATATATATATATATATATATATATGTATATATAAAACCAAGAATTTGATGTCCACAGGTTAAAACATTAAAAATCCACATAACAAAAAGTTTAAATCAATCCAAAAACATTAAAAAAAACACATAACAACATGTTTTCCATCAATCCAAAAACATAAAAAAACATAAATACAAGAAATTGATTTTTTTAACCAGGTCAACCCGGGTTTTTACCGGTTCTCTCAAAAACCCGGCGGGTCGATCCGGTCCATAAATCCCCAAAAACCCGATGATAGTTGACCCGGTCTCTCGACCGGTTCCCGGTTGAACCGGCCAGGTCGACCCGGGTTTTAAAACATTGTATATAAAATAGACACTAAATTATTTTAATACATATTTTATTGTAATATTTTATATAAATAGGGGATGAAATCTATATTGATTTATATACAAAAGATCTAAAATTATGAACTAAAAATAATGGTTTTTGTTATACCACAAAATTTTCATTTACTAGGTAATTTGTTGCATTCGATATCGGGTTTTTTTCTTCCTTTTTTGTGGCAGAACTAGAAAAATCGAACAAGAACCATTATATCATGCAAAAATCTTATATAGAATGAAGTTGTTACTAATTAAAACAAACTCACCTTCTTTTGGAAGATTGAAGTAACCCTTTTCAAATGCAATGGGTACAAAGCCATAACCTAAGATGCAACCAAGACTGCTTGTCCGGAGCACCAACCGAGGAATCTTCACTGCGTCCGCCACCGCCTGCGTGAAGTAGAATACGGCATCTGTGATTAGACAAGAAACCGGGTCTTCATCGGAATATTCGGCCAACAACTCACCCAGACAATTTCTAAACGGATCTACGCAACTGTTATTAAGGTACGTAAGGTAATAGCTGGCATCTGCGTTCACTGGCAACTGGTTTGCAATATCGGAAAAGCCACCGTCGGAGATGGATTTGAAGGTGAAATGAGGATAGTTTGAATGATTTGGAGAGTTGTATTGGGTGTGTATGATTGTTATTTTAAAACCTTGAGTGTGAAGAATGTTTGCCAACTGAAGCATCGGATTGATATGACCTTGGAAAGGCAGGGGAAACAATATTATTCTCCGGCGAGTTGCCGTGGAAACTGTCGACCGGAGAGTGGGGGCTTTTCCATGGGTCTCCATTATTTTCAGGGGGGACAAAGTGGATGAAAGACTCGTGGGTTTTGTGGCACAAGAAAACTGAAATAAATGATTTATTTATTGCTTTTCAAATTCATAATTTGCCATTTCAGTCCCTCGGGTATATGGATGAATATATTTCTAGTATATTTGGTAAACTAACTGGTAAGTTAGCTGACGACTGATAAGTTAGCTGATGGATAAATCAAGTTAGACAAAAACTAACTGATAAACATGTAAAATGATCAAAAATAACATCTTGAAAACCATAACCAATTACAACATTTCATAATATAATTAAAACAGTTTTATAGTAATATAATATGTTAATTAATATCAAAACATCTCTAGCCCAGTGGTTTGGTAACATCTTGGAAGGTCAGTGGATGGTATCCCTGACTACCCAAGTTCGAATCTCGTGGAGAGCATGTGGCGATATCCAGACCATGGGCCTTTGGGTCGTGGTCGACGGGGATTAGTCGGGTGACACCCTTAAGTGGAAGCCTGGATACCCCGGGAACGTGTATGTGCGTTAACTTGCCGTTCAAAAAAAATGTTAATTAATACAAATAATAATAATTGATAACTAAAATATATTGGTTAATATTAAAATATATATATATATAAATATAATTAACATGATTAATAATAATTCTAAATAATTAAAAATTACATCAATGTATAATTAAAATATAATTAATAATTTTCAATTAATATTAATATTAATTAGTTTTTAATAATTAAAATTTATTTATAATTAATAGTTAATAAATAAAAAGTAATATTAATAAGGGTATAATTAGAAAAAGTCACAAAAAATTATTCATAAACTACTTCTATTAGTTTATCAATAAGCTAGTTTATGTTCATTCAAACATATACTCAAAAAATAAGTTATTTTATAAGCTGACTTATTAAAATAACTTTTTTTTTCCAAATGATGCTTAATTTTTGGTAAAAGTTAAAAAAAAACATACTTTATTATTTTGAATAATTAAGTATTTGAACTATTTTTTCGAAATGAAAAAACCATTGAACATTCTTGTTTTAAATAATTAAGTCTTTGAACTTTTTTTATTAACTAAAGAGAGAAATGCACTTTTGGTCCTTAAAGTTCCGTAGTTTCTTTGAAAGGAGGACCTATACTTCTATATCTTAAATAGTGGTCCCTGAGGTTTGGTATTTGCTCTAAAAGGAGGACCTCCTCACTAACCCCGTTAAAAAACTGAGTTAGTGGGAGGGGTATTTTGGTCATTTAGCTTGTTTCCCTTTCAAACCAACGAAACTAGCTAATTGATTTAGCTTAGCCAACTCTTGGTATCCCATTCCCATCACTACACTCACTGATACACTAAAACACGCTCATCGCTCACACAAAAATCGACCTAGAAATTGAAGCAATCTCGAAAGCAATGTCATCTTCTTCGTGGGTTTTAAGAAGGGAACTCCATGAAGGGTTTAGTCCAACAGATGTTTACAGTAAGCATTTCCCTCTGTTTTTTGATACTGACATTGTCGATCATTTTTACAGTGAGACTAACCTTATTTACCTTGATTTTTGATCATAGATCTTTACCCAACACTGATAACAGCAAGAATCAACCATGGAGGTGTGTTTACACCATTTCCTGGAAGAAGATACATAAATGGTAAAACTGATTTAGTTGATTTGATTAACATGATCACCTTTCTGTTCCACTATTTGACAAAATCATGATAACACTAGGGTACGAAATGAGAGATATAGTGCAGTACCATTTCTTGATTCTATCCAGTGACCTAGATACAGGGTTGAGAGATTTGATGAGTGACCTGGATATTGCAAACCTGTTAAACTATGTCCCTTCCAACAAGTTAATAGATGTTTTCATAGAACATGGGAAAACAAATAATGCTGAAAACTTAGACTTGAATAAAAGTTCCGATCATTTTCACTTTAGCTTTGATCCTTTCATAGGGTTGGATTCTGGTTTACCAGAAGTGGGACAGGGGGTTGATTTGAACCAGAGAGTTGATTCCAACAATGTGTTAGACTTGAACCACAGATTAGGAGTGAACAATGTAGTTGATTTGAACCAGAGAGTTGATTCCAACAATGTGTTAGAATTGAACCACGAATTAGGAGTGAACAATGTAGTTGATGTGAACCAAGGATTAGGAGTGAACAATATAAATGATGTGAACAAGGGAGTTGATATGAATCAGGGAGATGGTAACCATGGGCAGTATATGTGGGATGAAGATCCATTGAACCAGGGAAGTGGCAACCATGGGGAACTTGAGAGTCATGATAACAACGATCATGATTCATTTGATGGATTTGAAGCAGATATGGAAGATTATGTAGATACATCTGGAGAGTGGTTAGGTGTTAACTGTGGAGAAGACAGTGATACACTGAATGTGCAAGGTGACATTGACCCTTTTGTGGTACAAGGCAATTCAAAAAGGTATACATTTGTTTGGGTTCTTTGAAAAGGGGATTCAAGGCTGGAAAAAGAGATTTGTTGGGTTTAGATGGGACATTTATGAAGGGTCCTTTTCCATGACAAGTTCTAACAGCAGTGGGTATTGACCCAAATCATGGTATCTATCCAGTTGCTTATGTTGTGGTAGAGTCTGAGTCAACACTTTCATGGAGTTGGTTCTTAGAGTGCCTTGGAGATGATCTTGATCTTCAATCCAATTCCAACTTCACTTTTATCAGTGATAGGCAAAAGGTATGATTCCAACTTCACAAGCATATCATTTATCTGTGATTCCAACTTCACTTTTATCAACTCCCTGTTAATTTGTGCATAACTTTTGTTTTGCATATAGGGTATCATTCCAGCTATTCAGAGTAGGGGTGTCCGCGGTCCGGTTTGGGCGGTTTAACCCCTCAGACCACAAACCAAACCGCAAGTGGCGGTTTATTGATTTTTCAAACCGAGCGGTTTGACATCAAGTGCCCAGACCGGTCAAGTCGGACCGCGGTTTAGGCGGTTTGGTCGACCGATTTAGGCGGTTTGAGCCTTTTAGTGGGCTTTAAAGTTTAAACATAAAAACATATAAAACTTTGAATTTTAAAGGCTAATTGGCTTGAGTCCACTTGAAATAAAGAACAAAGTTCACAACAAAATAACAAAGTCCACAAAAGTTAACAAAATATCCCAAGACAAAACACTAAAAAAAAGTAATATGCAAAGTACAAATAAAATTCACGGCTTCACTTCTTCATTTTTCCATTCTTTGTATTCTACAATCCATAAATATTTTAATATGTTAAAATACCTTAGGCATTTTTATATATACTTGGACATTTGAGCTTTATATAATTTGTTATTTATAATAAAGGTATATATAAAAAAATAAAAAATATATATTTATATATTTGGCGGTCGGTTTGGTCCAAACCGCCAAAAAAAACCTCCAAACCGTAGACCGGACCGGACCGCTCGGTTTGACAATTTTCCAGACCGGACCGGACCGCCAGACCGCTTAAACCGCCAAAAACGGTCTGGTTTGACTTGGTTCGACCGGTTTGAGCGGTCCAACGGTTTTTTTGAACACCCCTAATTCAGAGGTTGTTTCCCTCAGCTAAACATAGATATTGCTTTAGGCACATTCATGAGAATATGAAACTTCAATGGAGAGGTAAAGCATTCAAGGATTTGTTGTGGCAGTGTGCAACAGCTCCCACTGTCCCTCAGTTTAGAACAACAATGGATCACTTGAAAAGATTCAATTTGAGTTGTTATGAATGGTTGAACAAGATCCCCCCTCAACATTGGAGCAGGTCACACTTTACAGGTTAATGGCCATGATCCTTCTTCCATGTTTATTGTTTTGCACTTGTTTAAGATTCTTACAATTAATATGTCTTATGTTTGTTGATGAATATAGGTAGATGTCCTCCTAAATAACATGTGTGAGGTGTTCAATAGGCAAATCATTGATGCTAGGGATAAACCAATACATTCTTGCTTGGAGTTCATAAGAGTGTATCTTATGAAGAGGATTGTAAATGTGTTAAAGGTAATTGATGTTTGTGATGGACCACTGACCCCAACTGCAAACAAAATCATGGATAGTGTCAAGAAAGAGGCAGTCAAATACCATGTGGTATATAATGGTGGAGATAGATACCAGGTATATTGCATTTTCATTCTTCAATCCATGTGGTATACTTGTGCATAAGCTAATAGATGTTTGTTTTCATAGGTATCTGGACCTTGGCTAGACCAGTGCATAGTTGATGTTAGAGCAAAGACATGCTCTTGTAGGAGGTGGGAATTAACAGGAATGCCTTGCAAGCATGCTGTGGCTACCAACTGGAATATGGCAGTTAATGGCCATGATGCATTACCTGAAGATTGGGTGGATCCTTCATACAGGCTTAGCACATGGAAGGAGATGTATAACTTCAAGGTTGATCCAATAAATGGAAGTATGTTGTGGGATACATCTAGTTGTCCAACCAAATTGGTTCCACCAAAGCATCATAAACAAATTGGCAGACCAAGGAAGAAGAGAAAGAAGACAGTTGAGGAGGTGTCTAAGAAATCTGGGATCAATGGAAAACTATCCAGAAAGGGGGCTACTGTGACTTGTGATAGGTGTAAGAATCTGGGACATAATTCAAGAACATGTAAGGACCAAGCAGGACCTTCACAGGGTAGGGCATGATATGGTTGATGTGGGTGTTAGGTTATTGTTTGTTTAGGTGATATGGTTGATGTTGTTTGGACAAGTAACTTATGTAACAGGTTGTTGTTTGGGTTGGTAGTACTTTGTTTTGGCAATGTTTTGTCATGGACAAAGTACCATTTTGTTGGTAATGCTATGGACAAGTAACTTATGTTAATGGCAGTTAATGGTATGACAATGTTTTGGTTTCTATGTCCTGTGGTTTGTATATGTTCATCTATACAATTTGGAATTCTACAAAGTATAGTATGGAAATTGCAATTGATTGATAATGTTTTGGTTTCTATGTCCTGTGGTTTGTATGTACCCATATTTCAACACATTACATTAAAACAGAGAATGTGTCAAAAAGGAAATTGCAATTGATTGATAAACTAACAAAACCAAATACAGAGTATGTGTCAAAAAGGAAATTGATTGATAAACTAACAAAACCAAATACAGAGTGTGTATCAAAAAGGAAATTGATTGATAAACTAACAAAACCAAATACATGAGTTCATCCTTGCAATACATCCATTACATCATAAACTAACAAAACCAAATACATTAGTTCATCACTAACACATCCATTCTACATTGAGATTAACTAAAAATCCCAATTAGTTCAAAGAAATATACAAGAAAAACCCAAAATATAGCCAACTAAGAACCAACAGCAGCTGCAAATTCCAAAATTTTCTTTCTCTAGCTTTGATACATTCTTCAAGTTTGTTCTTTGACCTCAACAACCCAGGGATAACATCTACAGCCCGAGAACAAATTGGTGGATCAAACCACCCAAAAAAGGAACATTGGTGACTCTGTTAAAAGAAAAAAAAGGGAGAAATCATTCTTCACTCTGTTAAGAGCAGAACATTCTTAGAGAAAGAAATGTAAGAAATTGAGAAAGGAAAAAAATTGACCAATCTTGAACATGTGTAGAACCTACGGCTAGGGTTTGCATTTGTCCATGATGTTCTTAAAGTTTCTTGAACACCACAGTGACAAATCACCATTATCGAACCAAACTAATGTTAGTAAAAAATCGATCTTGGGTAGATGAACCAGGGAAATCGACCTTGGGTAGATGAACCAGGGAAATCGATTTTGGGAAGAAGAAGAAACAAGAAGAAAAGAAAGAAGTCGTTTATTTGATTTAAGGGAAAAAATCTAAATGACCAAAATACCCCTCCCACTAACTGAGTTTTTTAACGGGGTTAGTGAGGAGGTCCTCCTTTCAGAGCAAAAATCAAACCTCAGGGACCACTATTTGAGATAATGAAGTATAGGTCCTCCTTTCAAAGAAACTACGAAACTTTAAGGACCAAAAGTGGAATTCTCTCTTAACTAAACATTGAACTTTTAAAAATTGTTTACCTACATCTTTTTAACCTAAAAAACCTATCTGTAACTTGCTCGGAAGGTTTTAAAATAAACAAATCTACGTCATTCAAACTACCTGGTTTAGTTTGGAGACTGGAGAGTTAATTGCATTAGGTGTGTATGATTGTTATTACAATAAAATCGGGTTTATACAACACAAAAAAATGTCTAAATTTCTTAATAAACTAATGTATAAGACTTAAATTTAAATGATTAAACATTTGTGTGTTATATCTAAAGATGTTGTAATACGTTTTTATGATGTTTATGATCGTCTTTAAAAGGTTTTTAGATTTGAAACAAAGTGTCATGTTAGCCTTTTATATAACACTATTTGAAAATGTGTTTTTGTAAAACAAGTCTCCTATAAAAAGATGTGTTTATACTTTATAGGACACTTCTTAAAAGTATATTATAAAAAGGCTAATAGGACATTTAGGGTTTTTTTTTTTTTAAAACCTCTTAATGACTCTTAAGTCTGAATCATTCAGACTTTTTTACACACCACCTCTTATTAATCATAACTAAAATAAGACTTCAGACTTTATACCTCTTAAAAAACAAACGGCACCTTAGTTTTAAATGTGCACTAAAAAATTGTTAAGACGTTTAAAAGTACTTAGTTTTAAATGTTCTTACCCGGTTAGTGCCTACCGGTAGTCGGTAGAATTCAACTCTATAATTTATTTTATCGGGTAAGATTGTGGTACATCAAAATGGTATCGTATGCACCAATACACCTGGTAAGCGTTTACCCGGGTAAGAATCATCACTCTCACTTACCGGGTAAGACTCTCCATTCTTATCATTACTCTTATCGGGTTCCGATGAGAAAAAATACCTGATAAACACTTACCGGATGAACGTTTAGTAAACGACCCCTTAATCCTCAAAAATACACCTTCCTTTTACGTGCAAAGCATAACTTTCTTCCCACTTATTTCAATTGTGTCTTGGAATTTGGTTGAAAGTGGCTGAACGTGGTGGCATTTTCAAGTGAACCACCCCCTGTCTTCCACTTATTCTATAGCCCCCTTTGTTGAAACTAGGGGTGTGCAGAAAGTCAACCGATCCAATAGGAACCGACCGATCCAATAGGAACCGATCGACAATGATTGGATATCCAATTGTAATTGGATCGGATCGGATCGAAAATTTTGACATCCAATTGGATCGGTTCGGTTCTTGGATGATGGTCCATAACCGAACCGAACCGAACCGAATTCACCATCCAATACCAACCGACCGAACCGAACCGATATAAACCGACCAAATACTAATTATTAATATAAAATTATATTGTTTATATATAAATTTATAAAAATTATGGAATATTATATTATATTTATATATATGAATTGTTGTAGATTGGATTTAAAACATTGGATGGATCTCATCCGATCATCCATCGGATGTCGGATGGATACAATCCGATCATCCATTGGTTGGATCCAATTCGATCCAATGGACATCCAATAAAAATATCCATTGGATGGAACCGAACCGATCCAATCATCCATTGGATTGAAAAAATCCAAGATCCAATGGATGATTGGATCGGTTCGGTTGGAAAAATCCAACATCCAATGGATGATTGGATCGGTTCGGTTGGGCTCACATCCATTGGATGTCAACCGATGAACACCCCTAGTTGAAACACCCTCAATATACCCTTTTTGATTGTTTTTTACCTGGCTTCATCATCAATTCCTGTCAATTTTAAAATGGGGAAAGTCTGAAAAAACCCAATAAACTATCTGATTTTGAATAAGTAAGTCCCTAAACTATTTTTTTGAATAATAAAACCCTTAAACTTTTTAAAACCGGTTAAATACATCCTTGTAACCTGTAAAAAGAGGTTAATGTAATAAAAATTTGAGAAAAGTCTAAAGAAACCCAACAAACTATCTGATTTTTAATATTTAAGTCTCTTAATTTTTTTAACAAATAAATCTCTAAACTTTTTCCTAAATTTTTTACCAGATAAATTATTGAACTTTTTTAAACAAATAAATCCCAAATTTTTCTTGAAGAAACAAAATCATGAACTTAAATTTGAACAAATAAATCTTTTTTTTTTGCATGAACAAAAATAATATATAGAATTTCTCTCATCGACAATATAGCAAAATGAACCCATTAAAGAGAGAAAAAAAAATATACATTTTTATTACTAATTCCGAATCATTCAAAATTTATGCCTAAAAGTCTAAAACATAAATAGATATGTATAATTGTACAAAAATTGTTCTCATCCTTTCACAAAATATATAACAAAAAAACGTCAATCATTTCACAAAATATACCAAAAAAACGTCAATCCGTTCACAAATATACCCAAAAAAAACTCCAGTAGGTGCTTACTGGCTCGTTTATCTTACCGGATGAACATCGCAAGGGCCAAGAATCATACCCGGTAAGAACGATATAAGGATGAAGAGTCTTACCCAGTAAGTGGAGGTGACGACTCTTACCCGGTAAGCGCTTATCGGGTAAATTGTTGCACACGATAGCTTTTTGATAGTCTACAATCTTACCCGGTAAAACAAGTTAGGGTGTCGATTTTTACCGGTAAACACTTAATGGGTAATGTTTGGGTAAACGACCCCTTAGTTAATGGTATACATTAAAGTCAAACGGTTGATTAGACTCTTACTTTAAATTAAACATTACTTTATTATTACAAATGAGATAACTTTTAATATATTCCTGTTAGAAGGATAAACATATAGGGCATTTTTTATATATATTTGTGAATGGATGAACGTTTTTTGGTATATTTCGTGAAAATATGTATTTTTTGGTACATTTTATGAAATGATTGACGGTTTTTTGGTATATTTAGTGAAAGGATGAATATAATTTTTGTATGTTTCTATTTATATTTTAGGCATAACTTTTGAATTATTCGGAATTAGTAATAAAAATGATATATCTTTTCTCTCTTTAATTGTTCATGGCTTTATTGTCGGTGAGTGGATTTGTATATATTTTTCTGTTCATGCAGAAAAAAAAATTGGATTTATTGGTTTAAAATTAAGTTCATGGTTTTGTTTCTTAAAAAAAGTTTGGAATTTATTTCTTCAAAAAAAGTTCAAGAATTTATTTGGTAATAAGATTTAGGAAAAAGTTTAGAGATTTATTTACTAAAAAAATTTAGGGACTTAATCATTCAAAATCAGATAGTTTGTTGGTTTTTATAGATTTTTCCTAAATTTTTATCATATTAACCTGCTTTTACAGGTTACAAGTATGTATTTAACTGGTTTTAGAAAGTTTAAGGGTTTAATTATTCAAAAAAATAGTTTAAGAACTTAACCATTCAAAATCAGATAGTTTGTTGGGTTTTTTCAGACTTTTCCCTTTTAAAATATATCAACAAAGTAAAGTTACCTTAAAACTATGCAAAGGAATGCATTTAATGTACTCTTGCTATATATATAAACTAATTAAAATCAACACAGAAAGATAATTATAATTCCAGTTCTTACATAAATAATGGTCCAAATTAGCCTTAGGCCAACAATGTCAATAGACCGAGCAATGGACTTTCGATCAAGATCTAACGATGCTTTTTTATTAATGATGCATATACGACTTAAGAAGGATAGAATATAATCAACTTAGCTCTTTAATGACCGACGAGAAGAGCCACCTTCTTCAAGAGAGAAGTTTACTGCACCTTTAGACAAAATATTCTCTTGCGTATTTCTTCTTCTTCTTCTTCCATCATTACTCTTTTGATTGTCATCTCACTCCCTACCCTTTCAAATCCATCCTCCAACAAAACGCCAATCTTCTAAATGTCACACACATATCTTGCATTTATTGGTTGGTCAACAAAACGAGAACGAACCATAGGAACTCCATCACATATGCTCTCCAATGTTGAATTCCAACCACAATGAGTCAGAAAACACCCTATTGTTGGATGTGATAGCACTACTTGTTGAGGACACCATTTCACTATACGTCCCTTATCACTGACACCTTCTAGGAACTTTTCAGGCAACAACTTAAGCAATTCTTAACCACGTACGATTTATTAAAGCCTAATCGATCAATTAAAGTCCAAATTGGTCTATTAAAGTCCAAGTTGATCCATTAAAATTCAACTATATCCATTAAAGTCCAGCATAAACCATTAAAGTCCAACTGGACCGCTTAAAACCCAAACGATCCATAAACACTCGTTTTAAAAACATTTTTTTTAAATTGACTATATTTTTATTATTTTATTTTATCTTTATTTTTGTATTTTTTTAATTCTTTAGAGAGAAAAAGAAAAAAATAAATTCAGGATTTTCGGTGGATTTTCAACGGATCCGTTATTTTTTTTATTTTTTTATAATACAAAAATATCCGCCGGATTTTTTTGAATTTTTCCAACGGATTTTCGGCCGATCCAATATTATTTTTATATTTCTTTTAAAGAGAAAAAAGAAAAAACAATCGGATTTCCGGCGGATCCAATATTATTTTTATATTTCTTTTAAAGAGAAAAAAGAAAAAACAATCGGATTTCAGGCGGATTTTCAGCGGATCCATTATTATTTTTTTATTTTTTTAAAATAGAAAATATCCGTTGAAAATCCGCCAGAATTTTTTAAATTTTTGACGGATTTTCGGCGGATCCAATATTATTTTTGTATTTTTGTATTTCTTTTAAAGAGAAAAAGGAAAGAAAAAATTGGATTTCCGGCGGATCCATTATTTTTTTTAAATAGGAAATATCCACCGAAAATCCGCCGGATTTTTAAAAAAAATTCCGACGGATTTTTGGCGGATCCAATATTATTTTTGTATTTTTTTATTTCTTTTAAAGAGAAAAGGGGAAAAAATTGGATTTCCGACGGATTTTCGACGGGTCCACTATTTTTTAAATTTATTTTTAAATACAAAATATTCGCCGAAAATCAGCCGGAATTTTTAAAATTTTTCCGACGGATTTTCGGTGGATATTTATTTTTTTAATTCTTTTATAAAAAATAATTAATTAAAATATTCCGACGGATTTTCAGCGGATTTAAAAAAAAAAAAAAATTTCCTGCGGATTTCCAGCGAAAGTCAATGGGGTTTGACCTGTTTCACTTCTGCCGCAAATGTCCGCCGGAAAAAGTGGTTTGCCTAATAGTGCGACTAGGGATGGATCCAGAATTTTTTTTCATATGGTAGCATCTTTCACGAAACTAAATTTTTTCCATATCGCCCGATGTGTTTTTAGCCTAATTCCACGGTTTTGAAAGATTTTTTTTAAAAAAAAAATTACTCGTTATCGATTTCAAGAGACTTTTTCGGTGTTTTTTTGTTGTTGATTTCAAGAGTTCTTTCGGGGTTTTTTTATTGATTTCAAAAGTTTTTTTTGGTTTTTTTGTTGGTTACAAGGTATAGTTGCACCTTTCACGAACCTAATTTTTTTAACCTTATGGCGGAGAAACAATACGGTAGCACATACCACCGTTTGCACTTAACTAGGTCCGCCCCTGCGTTGAACCACCCATAAGAAAGGTAAACTGGTATTAGCCAACACTTCTTGAAATTCCGACTTGGTTATAATACATGCAACACTCCCAAAACTTACGTAGATCATCACAGACTTGGGTGCTTTGGTGTCTAGCCATGAGAGAATGGTTCGGTCTTGTTCAATCAAGCTACGGGAGGATGCCGATAAGTACTCGTGAAATGGACCCAAAGTGAAGATTGGAATTGGAAAATCCTGGGATATAATTTCTAGTGCAGATTCTTCGAGTTCATTTTGAAAGTGTTCCAAATGAGCCCTGATGATGCCTTCATCTGATTATGCATGTTGGTACAAAGTCTGACATACCTTGTGCCACCGCCTGAGTGAAGTCAGCATCTGTGATTATGTAACACCCTAAAAATAGGGATAACAAAAATCCGAAAAACGGACATGTGGTATTTAAAATTGCCAAAGCAAGAGCCTCACAAAAATGGGGAAAATACATAAACCTATTTAAATACAATCGTAATTAAACGGATAATAAATAACAACCAACTAATCTAATTTCTATAACCAGAAAAGAGATTACAATCAAGGGTGCCATTTATAGACCCAAAGGATTCTCTACCAATAGTAAGTCCAAAAGCGATATTCCCAAATCTCTCACCCAAGCACTACGCCAGCTTAGGACCAATGCCGCTAAAACCTGAGATATACATCGACACCAAACAAGTGTTAGGCCAGAAAGCCTAGTGAGTTGAACAAGTAAAAACATGCCAGAAAACATTTGCAGTTCTTATCAGCAATTAGACAATTAATCACGTAGATGTGGAGTCAACGGGAGTGACCCATATCTCCAATCCGGTTCACCCAAAGAGGCAATGCACCTTGAAGCCACTTTATCTGGCAACCCAAAGGTCCGACACGCACCGGGGACTACCACCTCTGGAAATTCCCCGACGGCGGAGGTCTAGGTACATAGGAGACTACCGCCTTCGGAAATTCTCCAAATGTCACCCACCTATATTCCTATAGTGAATCACAGACTTGGTTCGTCCACATAATAAATTTAGGAGGTCTCAAGATGTAATTCCATCCGTAACATTTCGGATATCCACTAGGAACACACTATTACGATCCTACTCATGTAAATACAACATATGACATAATATCCATCCAAATACTTCGTGAGAATATAAGGTCGCCAAAAAGGCTTTCCAAGAAGAAATCATCAACATACCAAGATGTACACATATAACACATGGTAACTTTCATATTCATAAATCAATGGGTAAGAACCCCCAAAATACTTGAAACATTAGATATGAACATTTGAGAGATGCATTGACATCAACAAGTAGAAGATAATGATGTGTATCCAGTTTTAACAAAAGATTAGTAAACTCACCTTGCTAGATTTAGACTAAATCTAGATTTTACCCATTTAGAGCTTTCCTTGAAGAAACTAGGTTCTTCAAACCAAATATTCCAAAAACCTAGATTCACAAGGTTCCAACCATAAATATACATAATCAACCATAAAGAATCGTTTCCCAAACCATGTACATGGATACCTCAACTAATACCGAAACCCTAACTTCCATAACCGAAGAGAATAGAAGATTGCCTTAACCCAAACTTGAATTCACCAACCAAAACACTTCTAGTTCACCAAAATGATTACAAACCTTCAATCTATGAAAGGGAGAACAAAGGGTGGATGAAACCCTAGAAAACTTTGGGGAAGAAGGTGAATAGTGAGGGATGAGAAGCTTACCACCACCAAATACTCTAGTATACTTCAATAAACTTCCAATCTCTTGCCATATCCTTGAAAAGCTCTCAAAAACGAAACCGTAGCAACTTGAATCGCCCAAATCGGAGTTGAAATGAGAGAGTTATGGCCAAATGAAGAAAAACCCGTTTTTACGCACTGGAGGGTTTTCGCGACAGTGACTCGCGACAGTGCCCTGTCACAATCGCGAGGCAGGGTCGCGCGAAATGTACCGAAAGTCCTAAACACTGTTTCGGCCGTTACTTCTTCGTTATAGCTCCGTTTTCGCTCCGGAAAGAACCGTTGGACTCGTAATTGAATCCTTCATCCATCTAAACTATAAAATCAAGGATTCAAACCCAAAATAAGATATCTTATTTTTCCTTAATATATCGGTTTTTGCAATAACTCGAAATGATACCTTTCGAAAATCAGGATGTTACAGATTAGACAAACGACTACTTCTTCATCAATCGGAATATTCCGCCAACAACTCAGCCACACAATTCCTAAACGGATCTACGCAGGTATTATTAAGGTACTTAATGAAAACAACACTAGTGTCTGCATCTGCCGTTGTGATCTTAGAATGGTGGTCGGAGATTGATTTCAAGGTGAAGTAAGGATAGTTTGAATGATCGGGGGAGAGTTGTATTGGGTGTGTATGATTGTTATTTCAAAATCTTTAGGGTGCTATTGGTACGCAGACATGATAGAAATGGACAGGACGGGACTTAACAGAACAAAACAGGACAAAACAGTTGTTCAACATTTGGTAGAACAGAACAGATAATATGACCAATTTACCCCTAATAAGTTGTTTATATATATATATATTATATATATATTGATATATTGATTAATTATGTAATTTATTAAATTATAAAGAAATGAATATTTTTTTATAACAAAATATAATATTAGAAAGTTCTCTTCAATATATATAGCTTAAAGTGACAACAAAATAAAATAAAAAATTATATAGTTTTCAATTTTTTATTTTTTAACTTTTTCTATATTTTTTAACTATTAATATTTAATAATTTAAATAAATTAATCAAAACATAGCAACTATATAAAAATAATATTTAAGGACAATAAAGTGAAAATTTAAAGAATATAAAATAAATAAAATTTAAAGATTGAATAAAATATAAAAAAGATGGGGTATTTAATGTTTTAGAAAAGAATTAGATTTTATTTTGAGGTTATATTGGTAAAACATAAGTTTGTTCCAGCTTGTTCCATGGGGTGGAGGTGGAACATGCATATTCCACTTTTGTTCCATTATGTTCCTGTTTGTTTCACCTAACAGTCCTGCCAAACGTGGGACAGTGATCCTTGTTCTATTCTATCCTGTCATGTTCTGTTCTATGTACCAAACGTACCCTTAATATGAAGAACGTTTGCCAGCTGAAGCATGGGATTGATATGATATTGGAAAGGCAGGGGAAACAATATTATTCTCCGGCGTGCTGCGGTTACTGTCGACTGGAGAGTGGAAGCTCTTCCAGGGTCTCCATGTTCAAGGAGGTTAAAGTTGATGGAAGACATGTGTATAATATATATTGACTGTATATAAAGTAATTAAATAAAATGTTTTTTCTTCCAACTATTTACTTTGAGAAAATTACATGTTAATTCTTAGAATGATAAAGTTCATAAGCTTTTGAGTAAACTACGATTTTCGTCCTTGTGGTTTGTTGTTTATAACTATTTTCGTCCCTGGTCTTTAAAATTTGCTTTTTTCGTCCTTATGGTTTACAATTCCTATCACTTTTCGTCCTTGAGACTAATTCTGGTAGAAAATGATTGCTAAATTAAGGGTAAATTGGTCCTTTTCAAAAAATATTTATTTTTTTTTTAACTTTATTAAACGAAGGCATTTATAGTAAAATTTGACCTACCCTACCATGTGTCCCTCCCCCCTCCCCAAAAAAAAACCCATCTTCCTCCCCTTGATTCCTAATTCCCGCCGCCACCCCCAACCTATTCTCAATCATTTTTCCGGCAACTCCCTCCATCTCCGGTGCATTTTCTCGTCTCCCCTTCTTTTTTTATGGACCTTATAGTTTTCTCGTCTCAAGAGCAGGAGAAGTTCAGTTGTCATTGCTTAAGATGAATAGGAAGGATGAGATTGCAGTTTATCGCCGGAGATGGTGGTGTTGACGGTAGTGGAATCCCAACTTCCTTTTTATCTCTCAACACGCTGGCATTTCCCGTCAAACGTCATAGCAGGAGTTTCCGAAATTCTCGGTGTCGTACCGGAAATTCAGTCAGATAAATCAAATCGGTCGTCGGCGAAACTAGCACTGTCGATGTCATCACCACCACCAGCGTGAAAGTTGTGGTTACAGTCCAAATGACGGTGGGTGGAGTCCTATCGAACCTTAGTATTACGAGAGCGTTTGACGACATCGGAGATTTACTCGGAAAATCGCTCCTGTTGGAGCTTGTTGCTGCTTAGGCTGACCCTGGTAATACTACCATGTTCAACCGCCAAAAGATTCGAACACGCAATAAACAAAAAAGGGTACGTAAAATTATTTGGCTTTATACCCAAAACCTTCATCTTGTAATAGAATTCTAACGTAAGATCGAACCTCTCCCAGGTGGCACGAATCATGACATTGAAAGCATAATCATTTGGTTCGTGCATTGAAGTGAATAACTGGTGACAGTAAGAAATTGGTTTTTAGATCAATGAGTTTGGCTAGTAAGAAATTGGGTTTTTCTATGGAGTTTATGAGTAAACTTGTGGAAGAAGATTGATGGGAGCAATTGAAAACGGCCGTTGGAGGTGATGTTGGTGTTCACTGGAAACACATCGGAGAAGATGATGAGGAGTCAACCACACCTAAAAATTTGTTTTATGGTTTAATATTTGATATCTATTCTAATTCTTTTTATTGTGTTGGGTTTTAAATTTTAATTGAAAATATAAAAAAGTAAAAGGACAACAATACCCTTGACTTAACTGACTTTTTTGAGGGAGTTAGTTTCAGGGACGAAAAAAGAAACAAAATGAAAACCATAAGGACTAAAAAAGCAGATTAGGGACGAAAATCGTTATAAACAACAAACCACAGGGAGAAAATCGTAGTTTACTCTAAGCTTTTATTTTTCTTCATAAAACTTTTAAATTTTCACGTTTTAAATAATTTAATTCCTAAACTTTTTTTATAAATAAATATTTTTAATTATTAAGTCACACTATTTTTTTAAGTAAGTAAATTATTGAACCCTTAGATAGTAATAATCTACATCTTTTTAACAAAAAAAAAAGTTATATGTAACCGGCTAAAAATGTTATTTAAAAAAAACCTAAATTAGTTTTACCATTTTCAAATCATACGCCATTCAAACCCCTCGCACACAACGACATCACTCCCCTTCACCATCCGATTGATCATCGTACACTCTCTATCACCGCTCATCCTCGTCGTTGCTACTTGCCATCAATCTCTCCCTCTTTTTTATCTTCTTTTTTGTCTTTCAATTATTCCTTTTCCAACAATTTAGTGTATGTATGTATGAATAGACACATAAAAAAAGAGGGTTGGGAGAATCGAAAAACCAAAAAAAAACATAGATAAAAAAAAGGGAGATCGATGATAGGGTCCAATGTTGTGAGGGAGAACGACATCGTTGGGTGTGACGGGATTTTAATGACGTAAGGTTTGGGAACAATAAAACTGATTTATGTTTTTTTTTTAACTTTAAAATATTTGTAGTCGGTTACCAACATTTTTTTGGTTTAAAATGATGTAGATAACTAATTTTAAAAGTTCGATGGTTAATTTATTAAAAAAAATCAGATACTTAATCATTCAAAATGAGAAAAATTAATAACTTATTTATTTAAAAAGAAGTTCAAAACCTTAATCATTCAATATGATAAATTCCAACAGGTTTTTTTTTGAACATTTTTCCTTTTGTTAATTAATACATAAATTTCAAAAGCTTATTAATTGCATTTGGTTGTTAATTTGAAGATGAATGATCGTAAGAGAATGAGGGTTAAGGTGAGAAAGTAAGAAAGGATCTGGACTAGATCATTTTTAATCTCACTCTCACCTCATGAATTGTGCTTGATACGAGAATTGACTCGATATATCTCGGTGCATCTCATCGTAATATGCATGCAATGGTGTAGATTTTTTCTTACTCTTGTCGTCAGAACTTTCATTTTCATTGGAATCCAATCCCATATTGAAAGTCATGATATGTTGTCTTAGAATATGAGGAAGTCATCAGTCATGACTATTGAAGTCACATACCCCCTACCTTCAATCTTGCATCTCTTTTGTTTCATGGGTACGTCATACATGTCATAACAAATATCATCACCATTTTAATTAAAGATCATATCCTTTTATTATAGATTAGTATTTATTAATATATGTATATAGGGAGAGGTTCATTTGAAAAATGCTAAATATATGAGAAATAGATAAGTAATCTTAGTCTTCTATTTGGTCAAATATTATGTCTTTGACTGGTCAACAATTACGACTTTGACGGGTTAAAAGTTACGACTATTCCAAAAATAAAAGGACAGTTTCTTAATTTTTACAAATACACGGGATGAGTTCATATATGTACATGTATGATTCACATATATGTTCATATGTGAACCAGTGTAATTCACATCTGAACTTTTTTAACTTATTCTTATATGAACCGATTCATATAAGAACTAATTAACTGATTCACATATAAACTAATTAACATATTCATATATGAACTTTTGTGATTCACATATGAAATAATTAACTGATTCAAAAGTTCATATATGAATCAGTTAAAAGAGTTCATATGTGAATTACACTGGTTCATATATGAACATATAATTCATATGTGAATCATACAGGTTCATAGATTAACTCGTCCTGTGTATTTTATGAAACTACCCCTCTATCTTCTACAGACCACACAAGAAATTATTCGGTATTTCACGGTCAAATCAGTAAATGTTGACCAGATAAAGGGCTAGGATCATTTCTTTATTTCTCATATTTTTAGCAGTTCGCAAATGAAACTAATCCTATTTATATGTGTATGTATATATATATATACATACACATTTTTCATGTAGGCCTTCTCCCACCTCCCCCGATGAACCCCTAACTCCCTCTCTTCTCTCCCACAAAGCAAAGTCACAGGGGCGAAACCACATAGACCAAATCACAAAGAGGAAACCACATCTTCCCCACCCCATTTTGGTTCCTTACATCCTCGACCATCACACAAGGACAATATCAAAGGAAAGATGATAATGAAGACGATCACATGGGCAAATTGCAGGGTCCAAACCGCAGGGACCTTTGCTAGTGAGTTGTATCTCGGTGACGGTGATGGTCATGATATCATCACTGGATAGAGTTAACTACGTAACATGTCTCAAAAGTTTGGTGGGTTTTGTAAAAAAACGGATAAAATGACGAAAATACCCCTCATTTAATTGGACTCAACGGCAAAAGTTAACCGCCGTTAGTGAGAGAGAACAAAACCGAATTGAAATGACAAACGTGAGGGACCAAATCCGAGTTTCAATAAGTCTAGGGACAATATCCGTTAAAAATTGCAATCGTTAGCGACCAAAAGTGAAGTTTACTCTTAAAAATCCCTTTAAATAGTGAAACTAAGCTAAAAACATATTGAGTTACTTTATAGGCCTTTAATCTACCTTAAAGGTGTCCCCACCTATGCAAAAATCTTGGATCCACCACTATCCATATTGATGGTGTCATTGACCCTGAGAGCATTTCTAACAGCTACGTTATATTTTCTTTCTTTTTCGCAAATTAGGGATTTCACCTCTCTTTTATTTTTCTTTATTTTAAACATCATAACTTCTAAAGCAATTTTTTTCTAAATCTCCAAAATTTCTAAAATAGAATTAAAGATACTTAACAATAAAAACATGATAAAATATATATTCTCCCCAAGCCAATCATTTGTTGGAACCAAACTTTTTCAAAAATAATCACATCCATTAATATTCCAAACTTAAAATAATAGTAATCTATACTATATTATAAAGTACGGATAAAAAACTCTTAAATACAAATTATTAGACACAAGGTAACATCATTTTATACAATATTTTAAATTTTTCTTAATTTACAAGTATCAAAGCACAAGATACATATTACTACTGCAAACTTCTAACACCTACCAATTTGGTATGTGCAGGGTCTTCCTTTTATACAGATCTTTCCATGTATCACTATTAATTAATATATTATATTACTATAAATTTGTTTTAATTATATTATTAAATATGTAATTGGTTATTTTTTCTAGATGTCATTAAAATATATAAGATAATAATTGAATTCTAACAAAATATTTAATTTTTTTTATATAAAAAACATTATATTATTAAGCCTAAATTAAACAAATTTATAAAAAAAAAACATTATCACTTTCTCAAAACCATCCAAAATCGTACTGTAAATCGACAAAAAAAAAAAACAAAAAAAAAATGAAACATTAAAATCGTGATATATCTCGCTGCATTGCACAAGTACACTTCTAGTTAAATAATAATTAAAAAAAAACAAGTCTTGTTGAACATTCAAAATGAAACTATTGCTTCTCTTTTATTATTATCAATTTGAATAAAAGAGACTTTTCCCACACCCCAAAATTCCCTTCTTTTCTTTTCTTTACTTCCCTTTCTTTTTTCACCCAAAAACACCTACTCATACTCTTAGGGGTGTTTGGGATCGCTTATTTGAGGGTTTTTTAGCTTATTGTGATTTGACATTGGAGATAAGTCATTTTGAGTGTTTGGATGGAAAGAAAAGAAAAGAGCTTATAGCGGTACCAAACCACTGAAAAACCATTTTTGATAAGTCATTTTGTTCTAACTTATCAACTTATTTCAAAAGTGGTTATGATTTTTTTGGTTCTTTTATATGTATAAGCAATCTCAAACACCTTTAAATAACAACTTATTAGCTTATTACGTTTTGGTACCACAATAAGCTAATCCAAACACTTTTTAGAAAACTTCGCTTTGACACCACATAAGTTGATAAACACTTTTCAAAATAAGCATAAGTTGTTTTAAATAAGCAATCCCAAACACCCCATAATTCTTTACTACCACCCTTCAAACAACAAAACAAAACAAAAACCTTGGATCCCCTTTCTTTCTTTCTTTAGAGCATCCACAATCATGAACTTCTTTAAAGGTTCATGATTTTGCCACATCAGTTTTCTCTCTCTGTCATATCAGTTTTATCTTTCCTACACATTTCATAAACCTTTTACACTTAATCATGGACCGGTTCATGATTTAAATAATAAAAATTATAATAATTAAAATTTACTTATTATAATTAAATGACAATAATTAAAAACTAAATTATAATTAAAGACTAATTAAAGTCAACGATTAAAAATTACAATAATTAAGAACAAAAAATTGATTATATATTAAAAATAATCAGAGGTTGTAATAAACTAATTTATTTATTTAATTAAATTCTTTTTAAATATTATATATTAAAAGTAAAAAATAGAAAAATATTTTGCTTTTAAATACTAATAGATAAATAAAACAATAGATATAAATTATAATGGTTGTTGTGTTTTAAATGGGGTTTGATTATTTTAATATAAAATATTATGTGGGACCCACATCTTTAGAACTCAAGGAGTGGTTCTTCTGCAAGGACCGTTCCATTGAGTTGGCATTTAGACCTTTTCTTTCCAACAATCTTGAAATGCATGGACCGGTTCTTTCTTAGTGCCATGTGTCATGGACCTCCCGTTGGGGATGCTCTTATCTTCTTCTTCATTACCCTTCTTCTATACTACACACTACAACTACTAGTTTTTCAAATCCCTATTCATTCTATCTACCATCCACCAAATATGGACTCAATATGTCCATTCTTGAGGCAGGGCGCTTTCGCCGCCGCTCCTCCGCCCTACCATCATCCCGTTTCGTCCGCCGATTTCCGTTCCTGGAAAATATACACACATTTTTCATTGAACTAGACAAAGATATGCCTTTTATCCTTGAAAAATATTTTTTCCCAACAAAACCAATATTGATATTGTTATTTCTTACTTTAATATTATCACCTTTTTTTAGAGTCTAATTCAGTACTTAACTCTTTAAGCATCGCCAAGATCTAACGAAGCTTTTTATTCATGATGCATACAAATTACAAGTGACGTCTTCGAGTTAGAAAGATAAAATATAATCAACTAAACTCTTTAATGACCGATTAGAAGAACCACCTTCTTCAAGAGAGAGGTTTACCTTCTCCTTTAAACAACGTATTCTCTTTCTGATTTCTTCTCCTTCTTCATCCAGCATAACTCTTTTGATTGCCATCTCAATCCCTAACCTTTCAAAGCCACCCTCCAACAAAACACCAATCTTCCAAACGTCACATACATATCTAGCAATTATTGGTTGGTCGACAAAACAAGGAGAACAAACCATAGGAACTCCTTCAGATATGCTTTCCAATGTCGAATTCCATCCATTATGAGTCCAAAAACACCCCGTTGCTCGATGAGCTAGCACTTCTTGTTGAGGACACCATTTCACTATACGTCCCTTACCACCCACTCTTTTTAGAAAATTTTCAGGCAACAACTCGATCCATTCTGAACCAGGAATGGCCCCTGGTCGAACCACCCACAAGAACGGTAAACCAGTATTAGCCAACCCATGGGACACTTCTTGAAATTCTGACTCGGTTATGCTTGCAACACTCCCAAAACTTACATATATCACAGACTTAGGTGCTTGGGTGTCTAGCCATGTGATAATGGTTCGGTCTTGTTCAATTAAGCTGCTCGAGGACGCCGAGAAGTACTTGTGGAATGGGCCTAAAGTGAAGTTTGGAATTGGAAAATCTTGGTGAATAGTTTCTAGTGTCGATTCTTCCAGTTCTTTGAAGGTGTTCCAAATGATCCCTGATGATGCCTTCATTTGGTTGTGCATGTTGGTAACAAATTCTAACATACCTTGTGGGTTGATTGAGATCTTTACGATATCTTTAACTTTCAGAAATGGATATTCTGGCACCCATGCTTCATAATCTGAATATAGAATCATATATTCAAATGTAAAGAATTTATATATAAGAGTTCATTTTATTGATTGATCTGGGTGGGTTATGGACAAGGACATTCCGATCTTTTTGGAGGCCTGTTACACCTAAACCTTTTAATTACAATGTAAAGTAAGATACCAAATATATACATATATACAAATTACCAATACGATGATACGACATATTATTTTTGCATTTTGATAGAATTTAGTGAGACACTAAGGTAGACTGTAGTTTTACATTCGTTAATTAAAAACTCTAAACAATGGAGACTTGTCAAAATCACACATTTAACATGGCAAATAATGACCCTTGGTGATCAAACATCACCCAATTTTTTCACCATTTATTTTCTAATGAGAATACTGTATTCACCATTGTTCCAAAATTACATGTTTCATTCTTCTCCCACCAATGAAATTAATAAACGTCAGGTTTTATATATTTCTTATTTTGTTTAATTCAAGTTCATATTTTCTCACACGATGTATATTCATATGATTGGTGGACATAAATTTAAATGAGGCGTGATATATAATTTGGGACAGGAGATTTTTATTCAAAAGAAACAGACCTTCTTTTGGAAGGTTGAAGTAACCCTTTTCGGATGAAACGGGTAACACGCCGTAAGCAACGACACAACCAAGACTGGTTGTACGGAGCACCACCCGAGGGATCTTCAGTTCGTCGGCCACCGCCTGCGTGAAGTAGAATGCAGCATCTGCGATTAAACAAGCAACCGATTCTTCCGCCAACAATCCAGCCAGACAATTCCTAAACGAATCTACACAGCTACTATTAAGGTACTTAATGTAAAAGCTGGGGTCTTTTTTTGGCAACTGGTTTATAATCTCGGAAAAGCAGTCGGAGATGGAGTAGAAGGTGAAATGAGGATAGTTTGAATGATTTGGAGAGTTGTATTGGGTGTGTATGATGGTTATTTTAAAACCTTTCGTGTGAAGAATGTTTGCCAACTGAAGCATCGGATTGATATGACCCTGGAAAGGCATGGGAAACAATACTATTCTCAGGAGAGTTGCCGTTGATTCTGGCCACCGGAGAGTGGGAGCTCTTCCATGGGTCTCCATTGTCAGCCAGGTTCAAAGTGGATGCAAGACTCTGCATTGAAGAGATATATTTGTTGCTTTTCAAATAAAATGAAAAATACTTTAAAATCAAGAATTTTAAGCATCAATTAATATTTTTCCCAAAAAGCCGTCCACTAATTATTTAAAAAGCCGTCCGAAAGTTATTTTATCACCTTTTTGTTCTCTTTTAATTGTTGTCATTCATAAAATTAATTTTATTATTGTTGTCTTGTGTTAAGTTGTTTCAACTGATGCAAACTACATATACAATACTATATAGTATATATCAAACGGCAACAAAGAATCGAAATCAAAGTTACGTAAGAAGTACAAAAAGTTACAGATTTCTTAATCAAACTGAACAAACGTACTTCCCCAAATGAGTTCATCAATAGTTTTGTTTACGTAAAAGATCCATATTGATTAAAACAAAGAAATGAAACTAACTAAAGATTCTAAAGACTCGTATGAAGAACCACCCTTGATTAGACTAACATTTACTTTTTCTTTCAAACACCTTGCCCTTCTTCTAATGTCATCCCTTTCTTCATCCATCAATACTCTTCTTATGGCACTTGCGATCTCCTCTCTCGCCCACCCGTTCTCCAAGTAAACCCCTACTTTCAGAACATCGCTCACGAATCTTGCATCTAAAGGTTGATCACCCCAAAATGGCGAACAAATCATAGGAACGCCTTCACAAATGCTTTCCAACGTTGAATTCCATCCATTATGAGTCCAAAACGCTCCGGTTGCTTGATGGGCTAGTACTTCTTGTTGAGGAGCCCATTTGACGATATGCCCCCTCTCACCCACCTCATCTAGGAACCCATTTGGTAACCGTTCTAGCCATTCCGAACCTTTGACCAACCCTGGTCGCATCACCCACAAGAATGGCTGATTACTAGTGGCCAAACCATGAGCTACTTCCAAGAAATCTTGTTCTTCTAGTTGAGCAGCACTGCCAAAACTTATATATAGTACTGAATTAGGTGCTTGGCGATCTAGCCATGTTATAGAGCTTCTATCTGGCTCTAGCAAGCTACTCAACGTGGCTGGGAAGTAGTTGTGAAATGGGCCGATCAGGAAAGATGGAACTTGGAAGTCTTGATGGATCTTTTGAAGCTCGGATTCTTCAAGTTCCTTGAAGGAGTTCCAAATGATTCCTGAAGATGCCTTTGTTTGTTTCAACATGTTTGCTAGTAACTTTGCTGTAGGATCATCTTGGCCTTTGATTCTCATCTTTAAAATGTCTTTCACTTTGAGAACTGGAATCTCCAATACGCGTTCCTCCAAATCTAGATTCATTCCAAGAAAAAGAAATAAACTTGAAGCTGAGATGTTCGGATGATAAAGATCAAGAATTTGCTTACCCCGAACAGCTTTCTTGGAGTTGCTTTCATCTATTGGCGATATAATATTCTTCAGATCTAAATCTACACTCTCTTCATAAAAAACTAGAGAAAGAATCTAAACTGATCAAGCTTCAATATTAGCTAGGAAATCATTTTAGCATATAATTTCATCCAGAAAGAGAACTTACCGCTGTTTACTTGGTTAAAATAGCCTTGATCATCAAGAATAGGTATAGAAGCATAAACAAGAACACAAAACAAGCTACTTGTCCTTAAAACAATTCTGGGAAGATTAAGACTATCTGTCACTGATTGAGTGAAGTACCAAAGTGCATCAGTGATCAAACAGACAATAGGCTCATGTTCCTCTTTTGAAGCAATTAACATTTGATCCAACTCGTGGCGCAAGCCGACTGCGCCACACTGATTCAACAGCAGGATTCCCGAAAGAAGATCACCAATCCCTTGGGAACTTAACTTGGAAAGATTGGTGTCTTTCTTTGAATCGTTATCAAGAACGGGACGAAAGGTAAAGTGAGGGTAGTTTGATGTGTAAAGAGAATTGAAGTTGGTGTGAAGGATGGTGATAAAGAAGCCTTTGGAGTAAAGTATATTTGCTAGTTGAAGCATTGGGTTTATGTGGCCTTGAAATGGCAGCGGAAATAGCACCACCCTTTGCCTCCGGCAGCCACTTTTCTCTTCTTGGTTCTCCATGGAAAATTAATTAGCTTCCTAATTAAACTCGTATGTTTATGGCATTTGTTTAAGTAGCCTTGACTCTATTATCTTTTTATTTGCTTATGCTGGCTCTTGTTGATGCACCCATGTCATTTCAAGTAATTAATTTATATTTTATAGCTTATAAATATTGAGATCTCCTAAGATTCTAAATACTTATTTATATACCATGTTTGTTCATATAAAACTCAGTCGTTGCCTAATGTTTTTGCCTTTTGCTTTGTTTCTTGACTACTGTCCAAACGGCCAGAAAGAATCAAGATTATAATCACAAAAGAAATATAAAAAATTCCAGATTTCTGTAACAAAATGAAGAACATACTTTTTCATCTATATTTTCTGTATTATATATAGATCAAACGGATTGATTTTTTTTATTTTAAAGTACGACCGATATTATTTGGTATACAAACTAATTTCAAAGTTTAAATCGTTTCTTATGACCAAATACATCTGAATACAATATCTCATATGGAAGAAATATAATCGATTAAAGACTCCAATGATTGATATGAAGAGCCACTCTTGGTCAATGAAACATCAACCTTTTGTTTCAAAGCTCTTGCTCTTTCTCTAATGTCTTCATCCACCATTACTCTTCTTATGGCATTTACCATATTCTCTCTTTGCCATCCATACTCCAAATGCACCCTAACCCTCAAAGCCTCGCTCACGTATCTCGCATTCAACGGTTGATCTCCCCAAAAAGGCGAACAAATCATAGCAACACCTTCGCAAATGCTCTCCAATGTCGAATTCCATCCATTATGAGTCCAAAATGCACCTGTTGCTTCATGAGCTAACACTTCTTGTTGTGGATCCCATTTCACAACTCTCTCGTTTTCACCAAGGAACCCATCAGGCAATGATCCGAGCCATGCATAACCCTTGACGAACCCAGGTCGAACCACCCATAAAAACGATTGCTTGCTATTCACCAACCCATGAGCTATTTCCAAGAAATCTTTCTCATCCACTTGAATCATGCTACCAAAACTAACATACAGTACAGAATTTGGTGGTTGGTTGTCCAACCATGGAAAAAAGGTTCGATCTTGTTCTAGTAAACTGCTTGAGGAGGCTGCGAAATGCTTGGGGAATGGTATCAGGAAACTTGGTATCGGAAAGTCGCGAAGAACCGTTTCGACCTCAGGTCCTTCGAGTTCTTTAAAGGAGTTCCAGTTGATTCCACAAGATGCTTTTGTCTGTTTCAGCATATTAGTTGTCAACCCCAACATGGAATCCTCCTTGTTCTTGAAACCTGTCTTTAAGATGTCTTTCACTTTGAGTACAGAAAACTCTTCCACTTGTTCTTCCAAATCTTGAATTAATCCATGAAAACAAACAATAAAATGAGAATCTGATTATGAAAAAGATTATGATTTAGATAAACTTATGAGCACTTAGGGCATCTCCACTGTAATTCTTATAATTTTTACTCTCTATTATATTATAGAGTACAAAATAAAGAATTTGTTATGTTTTCTTCTCATGAATTACTCTATTTTCTACTCTAAAATAAAATATTCTATTCTACTATTTTGATTACATATATTTTCAATACTACTCTTATATTTATTAACTTTATAAATTATATCCTTATATTTTTTATTTTCACAATCAGTACACCAAATGTTGTCTTAGACAACATATGCTAATTGCCTATGTTGCTTAAGATAAACTTAGGCAACAAAGGCTAATATATGTTGCCTAAGTTTACTCTTAGACAACATGTAGTTCTATGTTGCCTAAGGCAGACCTTATGCAACATATGAATAATTATATGTTGTCTTAACTATCTTAAGCAACATTTTTCCTTATGTTGCCTTAGTTTTATAATGTTTTTTTTTAATAAATGAAAGTTATCTTAGGCAACATATTTTCTTTGTTCTATGTTGCCTAAAGTAAAAAATATAAATAAATATAGGTAGTTGAAAGTGTAATAACTTGTTGACGGATTATTTAAATTTCACACCCACTTTTACTTAGGCAACATATAATCTGTTGTGTTTGTTGCGTAAGATCTAGCTTAGGCAACATATTTTCTTATTTATATGTTGCCTAAGGTCAAAAATATAAATAAATATAGAGGTATCACAAGGGACAAGATGTTACTTAGGAGCTTCAGTCGGGAATGAAGTGCAAGTACCCTCTCAATTCTTGGCTTGATCAAATTCCGGGACGGAATTCTGTTAAGAGGGAGAGATTGTAATAACAGGTAATAGTTTAATTATTTTAAGTTTTAGGTCAAGGATTTGTTTGGTTTTATATTTTTTTCTCAAGGGTTGTTTGTGTAATTTGGAAGGAAAGGAAAGTAGGGGTTTTAGGAATCGGCTCAATTTCTTTTGACGCATTCCAGGTGTTTTATTGAGGGTGAGTGAGAGGCGCTCTCTAAGAGATTGAAATCAAGAGCGAGAGATGGGTGAAGAAATCAAGTGCTGATTGGGTAACTGCAGATAAGGTGTGTTCATAATTTTTATTACTTGTTTGTTTGGGATTCCCTGTTTCTTGTTTAATTTGGGGATTTTAGAAGAATATTGTTTTGGTTGAGTAAATGGTATCAATTTGGCTCGGTGGGTTAAATCTGAAATGAATGGTGGTGTTGTGTAAATCTAGGAAACCATAGGTGTTTATCCACCATTCCTATTCAAGATTTATGTGAGGTAGTCCATTGGAGTCAAATGGAATTTTATAATTGTTAGTGGAATCCTATGTGTAGACTTTTGTTGGTAGAACTAAGTCTACCACCACCCACGGTTTGAGATGAATTCTCAAAATGGCAAATGGGTTTTGTAGTGGCTTTTTGGATTAAGGGGTTTTGTGTAGTGGGTGGTTTACAACTGATGTTTCATCGATGGAAGGGACAACTCATGTCCAGATTTCGAAATGCATAGCAGCAACCACAGTGTTGTTGTTTATCGAGTGCTAGTTCAAAATAGCAGTCGTTTATCAATGGGTTGTATTTAGGTTTCTCTTGGGATTGTTAGAATAGTTGTTCCAGCGTTATGATGCTCATGTCGTTCGTCTATCGATTTGTTCAGGTTAAGTAATTATTTCGTTGCTCGGATTTTAAAGCGGGACCCAAGTGATTTTTTCTGAACTAATTCTGTTGATAACGAAAGCATGTAAAGTTTATTTTTAAACTGTGATTTATTTATGATGACATGATTTATGAATTGTTCAAGTGTGTTTAAGATGTTGAAATTTATAAATGTATGCGTACATTATTTGTGGAATATGTGACCTAAGTCGGAGAGTGTGGCCCGCCTACTCGTGCCGAGGAGTGTGGCCCGTTTATGTCGTTGGGGGTGTGGCCCAACATTAAGGCAGCGCGAGTTAGACACATCGTCTTTGACGGTCGTGTGGTCCGTAGCGTGTTTTATCTATGTGCATTTATTAAATGTCGATTTAAATTTCTGGAAAGTTATATTATTGCTTATCTGTTAGAGGGGACTCACTAGACCTATGGTCTAACCCTCGCTCTTTCAAAACTAAAAATCTTTTCAGGAAGGCGTGAATTAGGAAGGGCGGTTAAAGGGAAAAGAAAAGATGTAGCGAGATCAGATAGAAGACCGTCATCTTAGTTCCTTTATATTAATATCTCAATTGTGAATAGATTGTCTTTGCAAACCTTGAAATTTTATTGTATGCTTGGGGCCGTTTTGGTATGGAGTATTATTAAGATTTAATTGTCATCTTGTTGCCTTTGGTTGGGTTGTTACATAAAATTGGAACGTTTTATAATGGTTTTTTTAATAAATGAAAGTTATCTTAGGCAACATATTTTCTCGTTTCTATGTTGCCTAAAATCAAAAATATAAATAAATATAGGTAGTTGAAAGTATAATAACTTGTTGAGGGATGCTTTAAATTTCACACTCACTTTTACTTAGGCAACATATAATTTGTTGTGTTTGTTGCGTAAGAACTAGTTAGGCAACATATTTTCTTGTTTCTATGTTGCCTAAGGTAAAAATATAAATAAATATAGGTAGTTGAAAATTTAATAACATTAAATTTTCTTAGGTAATTATAATTTTGTTGTTATTCCATGTTTATCTCGTCTAAATTTGGATTATTACGTGTTTAAAAATACGTTTAGCTCTTACTTTGTTTTATTTTGTATGATTTTGTAGGTATTTCTTGTTTATTTATGTATTTATTTTTCACATACAGACATGACAGAAAATGTGGATAAAAGTTGGATGAATTTAAGAAGATACGAGGAAAAATACATTTTGGGAATATATACATTTTTGGAATTTGTTAAAAATAATTCAGTGAGTTGGAATGGTTATTACAAATGCCCCTGCATAGACTGTGGCAACATGTTATATCAAAACGAGTCAGATATAATTTTTCATTTGAAAAATGTTGGTATAATGAAAACTTATACCGTGAGGAATCAACACGGTGAGGTTACAGATATACCTACTGCATCGCAACGAAGGCTGAATATGATACGCGATCGAGCATCCTCGAGTCACAATGTCAATCCTGTTGTACAATTTGTGGAAGATGCGTTTCCATCCCGTGAGCGATACAATGATAATGAATCAATCGTCGAGGAGGGTGATCATGTTTGTGATGTGGACAATGTTGCTTTCAAAGTGAGTGATACCTATTCACGACTAATAGCTGAAACGAATACTCCATTGTACGAGGGTTGTACAGAAACTTCCTTGGGTGTCCTTCTAAGAGCAATTTCTCTTGAAGAAGAAACTGGAATTTCTATCAAGGCATTTGATAAGTATTTGGGGTTTCAAAAATCTTTATTGCCCACTCCAAACAAGCTTCCTAAATCATACGCAGAGGCGAAAAAAATCCTCAAGGTCGTTGGGATGGGGTATGAGCTTATCCATGCATGTTTAAATGGTTGTTTCTTATTAAATTTATCATGTTATTTTAACGACTTTATAATTCATATTTAATTCTGAATTAAATTATCAAAAACCAAATTTCATTAAATAAAAATGTTACATTTTCAATACACATCTAAAATTTAAATACATAAGCATGTAATTGGAATAAGCATATTTTTCTCATAAATAATCAACTAATGTATTTCGAAGTGCAAAGTGAGTTTCTTTATCCTTAAAAAAATTGAAGGACCATTTTGTAGACAACAAATAAAATAAAAATACAATAATTTAAAAAAATGAAAGATTATTTTGTAATTAACAAAAATTTAGAAGAAAAAAATAGAGATTATGAAATAATGTTTCTCTATATTTAGAGAGAGTTACTACTAATTTCTCTATTATAGAAAGTAAAATAGATGCTTTATTGTCGATATTTTAGAGAGTAAAATAGGAGATGGTCTTACGGCTGTCGTCATCAAGTTTGAAGTAACCACGATCATGAAGAAGAGGTATCGAAGCATAAAAAAACAGCACAAAACAAGCTACTTGTCTTTAAAACAAGTCGTGGGAGATTAAGGCTATCAGCAACGGATTGCGTGAAGTGCCAAAGTGCATCGGTGATCAAACACGGTTTTGGTTCGTCTTTTTCCAACGAAGCTAACAACAGTTCCAATTCGTGGCGCAATAAATATGCATCGAATTGATTGAAGAGTGTGAGCCGAGACATAGCAGCCGCTATGCCTTGTGCGGGTAATTCGGAAAATCGTGGGTCTCGTGGGTGGTTATCGAGGACGGATTTGAAGGTGAAATGAGGGTAATTGAATGTTGCAGGTGCGTTGAAGTTGGTATGAAGGATGGTGATGGTGAAGCCTTTGGAGTGGAGTAGATTGGCAAGTTGAAGCATGGGGTTTACGTTGCCTTGAAATGCCAACGGAAACAGTATTATTCTACGGCGCCGGCGACCGCTGCTCTCTGTTTGCCCTAAGGTGGTAAGAAACTCAGTGAGGGAATGTTTTTAGGTACGAGAGTATATCAGAGTTGGTTGGTAGCCGAATCTCCACTAACCAGCTATCCGAAGAGCGTATTGGTACACCCTTGGAAGGACGACCTTATCAAAGAACAAGAATGGATTATTAAGAATATTGAGAATTCGTTGGGGTTTGATGTCGATCGTTGGTTTTGGGTTCAGAAACTTGTGGATCTGAGATAAATTGACCGGTGTGAAGTTGAGGTCACAAATTACCCTAGGGGAAGTACGTGTCGCCCAAGGTTGGGAGACAACCGCAGTCTCACGGTTAAAGGCTACGGTAGTAAATTAATTGTTCATTCGAATATACGGGTGAAGTGCCCAAGGGGAACAGTTATCGTGAGGACCATCGCGAGGTTACGGGAGTAGTTCTAGCAAGCGGTGTAGAGTTAATCTAATTCTGTGGGCAACGTTTTATGAGAATCTAGATTTCGAGGGCGAAATCTTTTTTTAGGTTAGGAGGATTGTAACACCCGTATTTTGGTAAGCCTTGCCTTACCCTTCTTTTCTAGTTTCTAATCGAAAACCCTTCATTATAAATCCTTGTGAAGTTAGAACTTTGGATCGGGAGCGCTTCAGGTCGAAAGGTCAACAAATTTGACCTCGGTACGGTGTGGGCGATTGTGCCCGCGATTGTGACAGGGTGTCACTCTCGCGGGGCACTCTCGCGGCCCTTGTACCGAGAGTGGGTAGGAGCGGGCGATTGTGCCCGCGATTGTGACAGAATGTCACTCTCGCGGGGCACTCTCGCCGTCGGGGTCCAGACTCCATTAAATTCCTTTTTCCCACTTTTCTCATTTATTCCCTTAACCCACTCTCTCCTAAACTCTCTCTCAACCGAACCCCACCCCCTCAAACGAACCTTAATCCATTTTGGGGGTCCCCCCCCCCAACCTTGTACTCCCTCATCATCTATACTTGTAACCTCAACCTCTTGAGCAAGATTCAAGTGTTCATCACCACTTCTTGAGGATTCATAAGTTTTGGGGTTTTACTCAACACCTAAGTGTAAGTTCGTCCCCTCAGTTTCTAAGCTTCTTTATGAGTTATAATCACACCATGGATGATTTCCTAGTATTATGTTTCTCTAATTTCGTTTTGGTTGACTTTGGGAAAGTTAGGTCAAAATTAGGGTTTGGCCAAATTTGGGGATTTTGATACAAATGTTTGGGGAGCAATCATTTATGGTTGGATATGTTTATTTATGGTCGAAAATGTGTGGATCTAGGTTTTGGAAGCTTGAGTGAAAGAGTTGGAATGGGTGTCTTCGGAAAGCTTTGGGTGGGATCTATGCTTTTGGAGGCCAATGGTTGTGGATTGAAACCCGGGTTTAACTTAACCTAGCGAGGTGAGTTCAAGTTGATTTGTGAAAACGATGTACATGCCAAAATGTTTATTTTAAAGTGTTTTGCGTCTTACATGAAAATTGTTAACTGCGGATAAGTTTGATTATTTGAAAGTGTTTATCTTCATAAACTTATATAGTACACATCTCTGGAATTTTGGATACTATGATAAATAAATCATATATTTTGGTATCTTAAGGTTTTATTTTATGGAAATAGATTTTGAGGATAAATGTATTTCATTTTGTGTTTTGGAGAAATGCATGGTTTTGTGTTATGGGACGTTTTGAGAGGTAAATGTTATAAATTCACTTGGAAAATGATTTGTCCCAATCTAAACTACGTTGGAATTAATTATATGTTTTGGAGCATGGGTTTACATAAGTACGGGTTGTTTATGTTTGATTGCAATTTATGATTTTAAACGTTGAGTCTTTGGATTTGTTTGAGCTTATGGCTCGGTTTGGATTTTGTTGGGTTTCGAGGACACTTGTCCGCTTTTAGTAGCTCAATGTTGAGCGTTTGGTTATGATTTGCATTTACTGCATCTTAGTTGAGAATTACATGTTTTGGATGCATTAGTTCATTCACTTTGAGTCATGTAATGGTTTAGTTAGTGCAATGGATCCATAGGCAGGGGTGTTCCTATGTCCCCGCTTTGGGCATTTGGTTCATCATTTGGCACGGAATAGGCATCGGGTCACCATGGTAAGTAAGGTGTGGACCTATACGGTCGGGCAGCGTCCCATGGGCAGTAAGGTGTAATTCCCTTGTGCTAGAGTTCCCCGTTTTGGAACTCTCAAGAATAGACCTAGAGGGGTTGACTTGATGTTTTCGAGTGATAGACTCAGAGGAATTAAGCTCGGTGGGTTTTATTGGTGTAACCCACATGTTTTGATTTCTTACATGATTATGTGACCTACTTTTGTGTTCCGTCACGTATAATGTAATCGGGTCTTTCCCGTCACCAGTAGGTGAGGTTTTGGTTATGGAGTTTTATAATCCATGTTTTCGGAGACGTTTGAATGTGGGTATTTATCTACGTTTTAAGGTTTTGGTTAGTGAAACTCATTCGAGTTATTGGGATGTTTTGGAAGTTGGGGTTATCTACGTTTTCCGTGTTTGATCATTATAATGTCAGTTATGTTTTACGTGCGCTTTGGGTTTTGGCTTTATTTAAGGAGGCGTTTGTTTTATGATTTTTAATCACGAAAAGGGTTAATGATGAAAGGAGATGTTTTGAGATTTAATGTATTTCATTTTTGGTTGCTTTTAAATCAAATGTATTGCATTTTGGAATTATGATTTTATATAACATTCTTAAAGTTATTGCGTTATATATCTCTAACGAAAACTCTTGAGCTCACTAGGCGTTAAGCCTAACCTTTTTAATTGTCGGCATGTGCATCAGGTTCCAGTTGGGGTTTGGTTCTTGCAGTGCTTTGAGGAGTTGAGCATTAGACTTACACGAGAGTAAGTAGTTTGGTGAAGTCTTCTGCAGTTGGAGATAGTGACTATTATCGGGTTTTAGTAACACTCGTCCTTATTATAGACTGTATGTGTAAAATGAATGTGTGTATTAAGGCTAAATCTTAATTTGTGATTATAGATGAATCGTTCATTGATGTATTTAGAATTTTTTTTAAATGAGTTTTTATTTCGAGATTTGAGGGTGTTACACAAATAGTATTGCCCCTTTAAAATTTGTATTTTGTAGTGTTTAAATAAGTAGACAAAATGAAAAAGTAAAACATAAAAAGTGACAAACTTAAATCTTTAATGTAAACGAGTTCGTAATTCTTATCATGCAATACAAAATATTTAAAGAGTAAATGAAACTATGTTTTTTGTCCTTTGTGGTTTATATGCCCTTTAATTAAAACCGTAGCCTTAAAAGTAAATAAATAAAAGCTGTAATTTTTAACAAACCACAAAGACTAGTTTTCTCTAATTTAAATCTTGTTATAAATTGCTAATATTTATGATGTATTTTAACGTCAAACATTTAAAAAGTGAGCATCAATGGCCCAACTCTTTTAGCTTTCCAAATTGTGATAAATGACCCACAAAAAGAATAACCCAGTCCAATATATAGCCCAAACCCACCAGAATCATATTGGTCAATGACAAATGGAAAAATGAGTCTTATTTCAAATAGTGATATCATGTGGATAAATGAGTCTTATTTCCATTTCAGACCAAAATACAAACTTGGGACAAGTTGTAATTGGAAAGACTATACAATCTTATATGAGAGCTTTTGATAGATCATATTTTTAAAACATAATTCAGGTCAATGGAAAATTTATCGACAAAAATAATTGCATTTCAAACGAGTGTTGGGTATGAAGTGCATTGTCCAAGATAGGTGGGAAATGAAACAAAAACGAGAGTTTAAATCTGGTTTCATAGTTGAAAGTAGTGAATGGTCTTTTTCATATGCACGCAAAGGATGGTGCAATACTTGGAGAAATATGGGTCCAAACAATTGAACTAGTGCGTAAACACACGTTCTGCATGTAGGAATATTGCACCAACAACCTTATTTATATACAAAGACATTTTTTTTAATCTCTAACCACATGGCAGATTATAGTTAAGTGACAATTTCATCGTACCACTTTGCAACCATGTCGGTACCCGCTACTTGTGTCTGCATTCAAGGACACGTAGGCTTTTGGCATTCGGCTTTGTACTTGTGTGCCAAGACCCACATGTTTGTTTTGCTAAACGACTCTTGATTTGTTTATACATTTGTTTGTAGAAGAAAATTACCGCCGCCATTTTTACAGTTCTATCCCTTTTAATATTTCATGTTTAGTCCCCTACAGTTACTATCATTTTCGAGTTGCATCCTATAGTTTCCATCTCATTTGTCTGCCATCAAAAAAGTTCCAAGTAATGAAATATAAATAAACGTTACACATATTCTTCAATGTTAGCTCCTAAAAGACTCAAATGAAACGAAGTTAAACACAAAAACATCGTTAGGGACCAAAAGTAAAGTTTAGTCTTAAGAATCCCTTGAAATAGTGGAATTAGAATAAAAAACATATTGAGCTACTTTACAGACCTTTAATCTACATTAGAGGTGCCCCATCTTGGATCTGTCATTGTCCATATTGATGGTGTCATTAATGTTGAGAGCATTTCTTACAGTTATGTTATATTTTCCTTCGTTTTTGCAAATTTAGAGATTTCACCTTTCTCTCTTGCTTTTCTTTATTTTAAAGAAGAGTTCATCATAGTTGTAAAAGTAATTTTTTTCTAAATCTCCAAAATTTGTAAAATAGCATTAGAGATATTTAACAACAAAAACTTGATAAAATATACATTCACTTCGGTCCCTCTCACTGACGCCGTTCAAAAATATGTCGTTAGGGTTACCATGTGCCCCTCATGTCAAGGGCATTTTCACCTTTTTACCGGTCTTCTTCCTTACATCACCTTCTTCCTCAATTCAAGATTCAAGAATCCAGATTTAACAAATTTCAAGCCACATTTAAATTAATTCAAATCCAGATTTGAACATATATCCAAACACAAAATCAATAATAAATCTATAGAACATCCACAAAGCAATCCTTGCAATCAAATCCAAACTAAAGAAACTTGAAACAAAATTTATTCCGAACTTCACAAGTTTTTTTCAATTCACAAAAGCTAAATCTTATACGAAGATATGTTATATCTTCAATTTTAAATAATTGTACACAAAGCCCTAATAGGATAGAGATAATGAGTTGACATCATCCAAAATCGTGAAATCGAAAAAACAATTGACAAAGATATGTATCCGCTCACGAAACATCTCGAGATCAAAATGACAACCATGTTTCATGTTAAGTTTGTAATATTCGTCATTATCGATACTTAGTCTATGAAGACATGGTGTTTGAGTCATTTGGTGCACATATATGTGAAACATGCCTCGACTCTGAATTTTTTTGTATACATTTTCATCTATTATGTGTACATCATCCAGAAGATACTCTATAATACTACTAAATCAAGAAATATTAAAAAAAAAAGCTTATTTTAAAAATATTGACGAACAAATAATAATGGTGTAATTTATAATAAGAATGAAACGTGTTTTTTGTATATTTTAGTTGGTCTACGATTATGTATTTTTAATATGCTAAAGGTGAAAAAAATAAAGGGTAAAGATTTAAAACAATCTAATTCGTAGATATTCAATATTGGACTCGTTTTGAAGGTATTGACGAGACGATTATATGGTATAATTTGTAAAAAAAATGTATTTATTCATTGCATTTTTGTTCATATACGATTATTTGTATTAACATGATAAGGGTATAAAATGAAAAATGAAAAAACAAGGATATAAAGTAAATTAAATAAATAATTGTAAGAATGTTAAATGTAATTTTGAATCTTGAAAATAACAGTTTTACAATTTTAATATAATAGTATATATATATATAGATAGTATATATATATGTATATATGGAGGATCAAACGAGAATGCTAACTATTTAAAAAAACAAAGGGACAACTCTCAGCCAATCATTTTTTTAAAATAATTCTGAAAATATTAATTTCCAAAAATCATATTAAAAGGGTATTAAGGTGAACATTATTTTATGGGTTAATTTAGGATAGACTTGACTTCCTAAAATAAAGGGATCCCAATTCTACTTTCATATCAAATTCGCATGTATCAATTTCCTTAATTCAAACAAATCTTTTTTTTTAGCTTGAGTATCACACAATTCGATATCCTGCAATTCGTTTTCTTCATCTTCCTTTTTTCAACGAAATCATGGATTCTTCAACCGGTAACAGAAGTAGTTCATTTGGTGATTGTCTCTTCAATGGAGTCATCCAACGAGTTACAGGTAAATGAATCGATTTTACGTGAAGCTAAAGAGTATGTGCATTCGGTTGATGGGATTGTGCCACCAAATCAGGTTAATATGTGTGAATTTATAGTTAACAAAGTGAGCAATGTGTGATTTTGGTGATGATACAGTAATGGCGGGAGTTGAAGGTAATTTTTGGTTTTTTTTTCAACTTAAATTAGATGGTTATTCGTGATTTGAACTCATTTTAATGAGATATTCTTGATAGGTTTTAATTTAAGAGGGATTTCATCATGATGAATCAATCTTATGCAAGTTACTGTAATTAATAATCACTTGTGATTATTGTAATCTTGTTATTATTTTAGGTAGTAAACACTCTGTGTATGATGATATAAATAGTTTCTAGAATATGAAATTTTAGTAGATGATACTTGTATCACGATGAATAAACATCATGCAAGTTTTTGTAATTAACAATCACATGTGATTATTTGAATGTTCTTATTAGTTTATTCAAAAATACATTGTGTTTGAAGATATCATAGTTGACATTAAATATAAAATGTGATTATATGCTAATTGTATGAAAATTGCATAGTTCTCGAAACTGAAATGTTGAGTAGATAAACATAATCATAAGATCATATGTGAGGTTGTTCAATCTATAATCATCTATATTAACCAAGCCTAGTTGATCATGAATCATTCTTGATGTTTGATTTTCAGTTTGTGAAATTGGAAGACGATGGATCCTTGTCATGTTCTTGTTAACATTTCGAGTACTTTGGCATTCTTTCTTGACACATGTTTGTTGTCTTATTCAATATAGATGCTGAAGACATACCTACCAAGTATGTTAACAAGCGATGGATGAGAGGTGTTATTGTTGGTCCCAAATAGCAGTAAGTAAATAAAAGAAGTATCGTAGAAGGGGGGTTGAATACAATACACACAGTTTTTTCACTTAATTTAATTCTTATTGATTTGAAATCAAGAATTACACATAGAAAACTTTTGATTGTTGCGGAAGAGAATAGATGAAATCTATTCAAACAATCTTACACAAAGAGAAATGAAGAACAATTGTAAAACACTTAGAAAACAATAAGAACTTCTTAGAGAGAGAATGCCAGTGCACTTAGAGAGCTTGAATGCTTGAGAGCTGGTTATCTTGCATGTTGAACCATCCTCCATATTTATAGTGCCTCATGCATTAAATGCATGGGACACCTGTTGAGCAAAGGATGGACACAGGTCTTCAGCAAGGTACAGGATGTACCTTTTGTCTTGAGGTGTTTTGGCTTGAAGTGTTGACCTGCAGAAGGATGGTAGAGACCTTTCCTTAAAATGGTGTAGTAGACAAAACTTACTTTATCTAATCTCCAGATGAGGTCCACGTCAATGCAAGATATCACAATATACTTTGTCAGATAAGTATAATGTGTTAGAAGGAAATCTTCAGGCATCTTCGGCTCCTGAAGATGTGAGAACATCTTCAGCTTCTAGGGAGAGGTCATCGGCTGCCGAAGGCTTGAGAGATCTTTGGATTTTCCCGAAGATGTGAGATCTTCGGATTTTCCCGAAGATGTGAGATCTTCGGATTTTCCCGAAGATGTGAGATCTTCGGATTTTCCCGAAGATGTGTGATTGACACCATCCTGGCTGATGGTGTTGAACACTTGGGCATGCTTGGCTTTAGGCTTAGGAGACTATCTTCAATCCTCTTTGAGAGATGTACTCCTACTTTGTCTTCTTCGACTGATCTTCGACTTCACCGAACATTTGTATAGAAACCAAGCTGCTAAAAGAACCTCAAACATATTCTAAGTAGGATGATATAAGATGGAAGATCAGGAGGTCATCTTCAAATCTTCAGATGACCCAACAATCTCCCCCTATTTGATGATGACATCCATACTAAAGAATGAAACAAAGAGTATGTTGGGAACTGAAGATTTTACTAAGTGTAGTTACTACTGCTAGTACAAATGTAGTTACTACTGCCAGAACAAGTTGAAGATTAATACTGCTGAGTGTTACTACTGCTAGTGTTAATTAACACTGCTAGTCAAAGTTAGTACTGCTTGAACAAAGTTAGTACTGCTTAGCTAGTTAGTACTGCTAGTGGTTAGTACTGCTTGCAGTTAATGCTGCTATATGAAGTTAATGCTGCTGAGCATTATTAGTGCTGCTAAAGAGATCCGGATGGAAAGTAATACAGCTGGATATACTGAAGATATACTTAGAAGATATACATGGACGATATACTGAAGATTTGTTTATTCTTTGTAATTATCTTTTTATTAGTATATGTATAGAATGTTTAGAATATATAATAAGGACTTTTGATAATTGTTTTTTTTTCGAGAGAGAAATCAACCTCAAGGCATAGATCCTAATTCTAGAGAAGTAGAATTCGTATTGGTGAGCCTGTTCATCAATATTGAGGTTGAGTGTGTAACCTTGTAGCTTTAAGCATTCAATACAAGTTTACTGTTTGATCATTATATACTGTGTTTGATTACTGTTTTATTAAATATCAAAGTGTTTTTCCGCAACTTCTTTGATATTAGTTTCTGAGTATTAATTCTTGTTAAGAATTCGATCCTGACAAGTGGTATCAGAGCTAAATTCTCTCAGAAACAGTTATTCATCATGGAAAATCTTACAGAATCAAGCAGTACTTTGGTCTCAAAAGTTCCAATGCTCAGATCCAATGAATTTGACATGTGGAAAATCAGAATCAAGCAATATATTCTCCTCACAGATTACTCTATGTGGGACATCATTGAGAATGGCCCATCTGATGGAGGAAAGATTGGTGAAGATGGCAAAAGAACTCCTCCAAAGACTGATACAGACCGGAAATCAAGACAGACAGAGATGAAAGCCTTGAGCACACTGCTCTTGGCCATTCCAAATGAGTATCAACACCAATTCTGCAACTGTACTGATGCACAGATGCTCTGGAATGCTCTAGAGAAGAGATTCTCAGGTACTAAAAGTACCAAGAGAAATCAAAAGGCAATCTTAAAACAACAGTATGAAAACTTCATCTCAACTAAGAATGAGTCCATGACTCAAACTTTTGACAGGTTTAATAAACTAATTGGTGAACTAGCTACTATGGGAGTACAGATTGATCAAGATGATGTGAACAGAAAGTTCTTAAGGTCCCTTGGAGATGAATGGACCATGTACACTGTGTCATTCAGACAGAATGATCAGTTGGAAGACAAAGAACTTGATGATCTGTACAATGATCTTAGAGTTTTTGAAGCTGAGGTGGAGGCAAAGAAGAAGCCTTCTGGATATGTTCATAATGCTGCACTCTTATCAGCATCAATTGATTCTACTGCTAACTCTGAATCAGTTAATGCTACTAATGGATCAAATCTAGATAAAGGCACTGATTATGCATTTGAAGCTCTTCTTTCTAATCATGGAAATTCTTCTTTGATCAATGATGACTTAGAACAACTTCATCCTGATGATCTGGAAGAGATGGATATTAAATGGCAGATGGCCATGCTCTCCATGAGGGTTAAGAAGTTTATAAAGAGGACTGGAAGAAACAACTTCTCACAAAGAAGAGAAGATGGAGCAGGGTTTGATAAATCAAAGGTAGAATGCTACAAATGTCATCTTAAGGGACATTTTGCTAGAGAATGCAGAAGTGGAATGTCTCACAACAACAACCATCACCAAGCTCAATCTGGAAGCTTCAATAACAATAGAAACTCTGCTCAAGCCCTTGTTTCTCAACAAGGAATGGGGTTTGATTGGAGTGATCAAGCAGAAGAAGCTATTCAGAATCAAGCTCTTATGGCTAAAGTATCTGATCTCCCAACTGAGGTAAGTTCTAATCTCTGCTCTAAAACTTGCATAGACACTGTTAAAAGGTACAGGGATCACAATCAGAAGATGAGTGATGACCTGAAGAGACTAGAAAAGGATATAAAAGACTATGTGAGGATAATAGAGAGGTTTGAAGATCAAATCAAAGGTTTTCAAGCCAATGAACTACAACACTCATATGACACCAATTACTGGCAGTGGGAGAAAAAGGATTTAGAACTTAAACTGACCAAATCTAAAGAGGAAAGTGAAAAACTGAAAGAGGAGTTAACCAAGGTTAAGCTTGATGTAGAAAAGTTTTCCAATGCTTCTAAAGCAATGGACTCCTTACTGCAAAATCAGATTCATGATAAATTAAGAAGAGGAATTGGGTATAATGCCACACCTCCACCATATAACAACAATTACATTCCTCCTACTTCAGACCTGTTAGACACCAAAGATAGGAAGGACTTGCCTGAGGGAGCCACTGAAATAGATCCCTTAGATGAGGTAATTGTTGAGGATAAGACTGAGAAAGAGGTTGGCAAGAGTAAGAAGAACAAGGTGAGTGGTGAGATTTCTATAGAAAACAACATTATCACCAATGAGGATTGTGGAAGGGTTTGGATCAAATCCAAGAACATAGAGAAGACAGAGGAAAAGTCTGATAAGGTCCATTATAAACAGACCACAGTTGTGAATCCAGGTCCTTGCAAACAGTGTACTTGTAAGAAGAATGAACCCCAAAAACAGGACAAAAAGAGGGGAAATCAAAGAAACTGGAATAATCAATGGGCACATAAACAAGGAGTTGATCTGAGTAAAATCAATAGACCAAAACCTTGCTTTATCTGTGGCAAATTGAATCATCTTGCAAAATTCTGTTATTTCAATCCTATGAACCAAAGAATGAATTTCCAAAGATCCATGCAAAAACCCTTTGGTTATAAGAAAATTGAAAAGAACCATGTGGCTAAGAAAAATGTTAAAACTAAAAGCCACATGAAGAAAAAGTATTCTGTTAAAGAAAGTGTCAATATGTGGATTCCTAAAAGCACTAAAACTGTTAGTACTGCTACCACAAATAGTGCTGCTGACAATGATAGTGCTGCTAGAAGTAATACTACTGCTAACAATGTTAATGCTGCTAACAAGGTTAGTACTGCTAAACCTGTTAGTACTGCTCCACCTGTTAGTACTGCTAACACTGTTAGTACTTCTAAGATTAGTACTGCTTCCAGTATTGATTCTGCTAAGCCAATCATATTGACAAAGTACTCTAATAAAGAGTGCTCTGAGTTTAAAAACCTCATTAAAAAGGAATGTAAATACTTTGATGAGAAAGGCAGACCCAAGATCACTTTGGCTTGGGTCCCCAATCATACTAATTGATTTATTAAATGTGCAGGGCAACCAACAACTCAAGGGAAAGAGCATATGGCATGTTGATAGTGGTTGCTCTAGACACATGACTGGCAACATGTCATGCCTTCAGGATTTCAAGCAAATTAATGGAGGACATGTTGCATTTGGAGACAATCTTACTGGTGGTAAGATAAGTGGAAAAGGTAATGTCACCAAAGGTAAGATGACGTTTGAGGATGTCTACTATGTTGATCAATTAAAGTACAACCTGTTAAGTGTATCACAGGTTTGTGACAAACAACATAGTATATTATTTACTAATACTGAGTGTATGATTCTTGCTCCAGGGTTCAAGGTAGTTGATGAAAGCATGATACTACTTAGAACTCCAAGGAAGGACAATGTTTACTGTCTTGATTTGGACATTGTTGATAGTGATTCATCTTTAAATTGTCTTGTTTCAAAAGCTTCTATAGATGAATCCTCCCTTTGGCACAGAAGGATGTGTCACATGAATTACAAGACTATGAATAATCTTGTTGGGAACTGAAGATTTTACTAAGTGTAGTTACTACTGCTAATACAAATGTAGTTACTACTGCCAGAACAAGTTGAAGATTAATACTGCTGAGTGTTACTACTGCTAGTGTTAATTAATACTGCTAGTCAAAGTTAGTACTGCTTGAACAAAGTTAGTACTGCTTAGCTAGTTAGTACTGCTAGTGGTTAGTACTGCTTGCAGTTAATGCTGCTAGATGAAGTTAATGCTGCTGAGCATTATTAGTGCTGCTAAAGAGATCCGGATGGAAAGTACTACAGCTGGATATACTGAAGATATACTTAGAAGATATACATGGAAGATATACTGAAGATTTGTTTATTCTTTGTAATTATCTTTCTATTAGTATATGTATAGAATGTTTAGAATAGAAAAAAAAGAATTTTTGATAACTGTTTTTTTTCAAGAGAAAAATCGACCTCAAGGCATAGATCCTAATTCTAGAGAAGTAGAATTCGTATTGGTGAGCCTGTTCATCAATATTGAGGTTGAGTGTGTAACCTTGTAGCTTTAAGCATTCAATACAAGTTTACTGTTTGATCATTATATACTGTGTTTGATTACTGTTTTATTAAATATCAAAGTGTTTTTCCGCAACTTCTTTGATATTAGTTTCTGAGTATTAATTCTTGTTAAGAATTCGATCCTGACAAGTGGTATCAGAGCAAGTATTCTCAGAAATCTACACTCAAAATCACATCATCATGGCTAAAGGTTCAGAGTCTTCAAGCTCAGAAATTCCTACAGAGGTAACATCTAATCTTTGTTCTAAATCCTGTATTGAAACTGTTACAAGGTACAGGAATCACAACCAGACAATGAGTGATGACCTTAAAAGATTAGAGAGAGATATAAAAGACTATGTAAGAATTGTTGAGAGGTTTGAGGAACAGATTAAGAGTTTCCAAGCCAATGAGCTTCAACACTCTTATGACACAAACTACTGGAAGTGGGAGAAAGATCAGTATGAATTTAAGCTGAAAAAGTCTAAAGAGGAGAATGAGAAGATAAAGAGTGAGTTTGAGAAAGCCAAGCTGGATATTGAGAAATTTTCCAATGCTTCTAAAGCAATGGACTCTTTGCTCCAAACTCAAATCCATGACAAACTTAGAAGAGGAATAGGATATAACACCACACCACCACCATACAACAACAACTACATCCCTCCTATATCAGACTTGCTAGAGACCAAGAATAGGAAGGAATTGTCTGATGAAGTCACTAAGGTAGATCCATTAGACAAAGTGGTGGTTGAAACAGACTCTGAAGAAGAAAACTTTAATGAAAAAAGTAAGAAGAACACTGTGAGTGGTGAGATTACTCTAGAAAATAACATTATCACCAATGAGGGATGTGGAAAGGCTTGGATCAAGTCTAAGGACATAGAAAAGACTGAGGGAAAGTCTGAGAAGGTCCATTATAAGCAAACCACAGTTGTGAATCTTGTCCCTTGTAAACAGTGTTCTTGCATTAAATCTGAGCCCCAAAAACATGATAAACCAAGGGGAAATCAGAGAAACTGGAATAATCAGTGGGCACAAAAACAAGGAGTTGATTTGAGTAAAATCAATAGACCAAAACCTTGTTTTATCTGTGGCAAATTGAATCATCTTGCCAAACACTGTTATTTCAACCCTATCAACCAAAGAGTCACTTTTCAAAGAAAACCACAAAACTCTTTTGGTTATAGGAATAAAAGAAGGAATCATATGGTTGAGAACAGAGCACCTATAAGATCACATGCTCATAACAAGTTTGCTAAACCAAAGAAAAATACTCCAAATAAGCCAAGGAGTAATTTAAAGACAAAGAAAGCAAACAACTTTGTTCAAGTTTGGGTTCCAATTGCAAAGAAACCTGTTAGTACTGCTATCCCAGATAGTACTGCTAACAAAAATAGTGCTGCTAACTTGATTAGTACTGCTAACCAAGTTAGTACTGCTAACAAAGCTAGTGCTGCTTCTAGTAGTAATGCAGCCAAGCCTATAATCTTGACAAAGTACTCCAGTCATGAGATTCCTAAACAACTCATTCAGACCAAACTGACAGATTATATTAATGAGAAAGGTCAACCCAAGACCACTTTGGCTTGGGTTCCATCAAAGACTAACTGATTTATCAAGTGTGCAGGGCAATCAAAAGCTCAAGAGGAAGAGCATTTTGGAATGAAGATAATGATTGCTCTTGGCACATAACAAGGAACATGGACTGCCTTCAAATTCTTTAAAAAAATTTTGATGAAGGACATGTTACTTTTAATCCAGCAGAAGGTTGAAGTTAGAAATACTCCAGAGGGAGTAATGATCATGAAGGATCAAGAAGAAAAGGATCAGGGGATGAACAAAGTAGTAAAAAGTAAGAGAAAAGGGATGGTGTCAAAAAGTGTAAGAGTAGTTAATACTGCTAGTGATTAATACTGCTTTCAGTTAATACTGCTAGTAGTTAATACTGCTAGTTCAGTTAATACTGCTAGTTCAGTTAATACTGCTCGCGGTTAATACTGCTAGTTCAGTTAATACTGCTAGTTCAGTTAATACTGCTAGTTCAGTTAATACTGCTCGCGGTTAATACTGCTAGTTCAGTTAATACTGCTAGTTCAGTTAATACTGCTAGTAGTTAATACTGCTAGTAGTTAATACTGCTCTAGGTTAATACTGCTTCTATTCCGAATACTATAAACACTCTTTGCCCGCCTAAAACCTTATAACGACTCTTTGCATACTATTCACCTGCGCTCTAAACCCTTTCTCTCAAAGTTCAAAGTTTTCAGGCAAGAATCTTCAAGGTCTATGGCATCCATGACATTCATCGACGAGCACAACGAGATTGCGATGCTACAAAAGCCAAAACAAGCTGAAGGTTTTCATCAGATAGTCGACTTTCTGAAATCGAGCCACATTGCTCATGCTCTTACTGTATCACCTACAATCTACATTGAGCACCAAAGGCAGTTCTGGGCTAATGCAACCATTGTTGTGGAAAATGGTGTGCAAATGATCAAGACAAGAATCTGTGATCACTCACTTACAGTTACTGAAGAAGTCATTCGCATCAGTCTACGTCTAGACGATGCCTCTGGTATAATGTCTATCTCTAATGATGAACTGTTTTCTAATCTTACTAGAATGGGGTATGGAGGCCCATTGGGTGTTTTCAAATTCTCAAAAGCAAAATTTTCACCCCAATGGCGTTTTCTTGTTCATACCCTAATGCATTGTATCTCCAAAAAGACCACTGGATGGAGTGAGTTCAGCAGTCCAATTGCATATGCTTTGGTATGCTTGGCTACATCCAGAAGGCACAATTTCTCAAAGATGATTTTCAGTGATCTTGTATCAAATATGGGAAACAAAAAGAGTTTCTTTATGTATCCCAGATTTGTTCAGGAAGTAATTAACCATGAGTTGACGGATATACCTCAATCTGTTGGGGTATATGTACCTAAACCCCCAAAAGGCAAAGTTTTCTCAAATATGAGAAGATCTGCTGGGGACTCTGAAGGAGTTGACACCCCATTGTTCTCTACAATGATGGTGGTGTCCCAACCCAATGAAGGTATGGCAGCAGGGTCAAGGCCCTCATTAGATCAATCCACTGCTAGCCAAGCCCAACCTTCCCACTCTATATCTATCCCACAGTCCCTACTAAATAAGCCCACTTCTCCAATTACCCAAACTTATCAAAGAAAACAGGTAAAGAAGGCTCCTTCCCTTCTTGTACCATCACCCACTAAGTCTTTAAGCCCTCTAAGGGAGAATTCTCCCCTAGAGAATATCCAAAGGGAAACCACAAGGGTGTCTCCCAACCCAAAGGAGGTGCTCTTTGAGGAGGAGGTAGAGCATATGGGAGATGAGGCTGCCACTACTCCTGCTAACACAGAGGAGGAAAGTGGTAACATCAATAAGACCTCCCCCATGGCAACTTTGAATGAGCAATCATTTGAAGGTCCCTGGTGCCAAGAAACCACAGGGGTGGATAGTGCTTCTGCTAGGCAGAAGACATCTACTAATAAAAGATCCAATGATCCTTCAATAGGGGGTAACACTCCTGGAGAAGGTGAGGACAGATATAACTATGATGAATTGATGGAGACCATGGGAAACATCAACCAGGATGTCATCAAGCAAGGAAAAGAAATAGAGGAGATGAAGCTGATGATTCTATCTCAACAAGTTCAGATCACCAAACTGAAGAAAATGGTGACAAGATTGTTACAGAAAAGGAGAAGGAAACAGTTTGTGCTAAAGAGGAGGACAAGTGTTGAAGATGATTTCAACAAGGGGGAGAATTCAGAGGCTGAAGCAGAAAAAGAAAGTATTTCTGAGATGGGATTTGATGTTAAGGGGGAGAAAGCTGCAGAAACAGAAGCACAAGAAGTAGAAACAGATAATGTTCAAGCAGCAACAGGGCTATCTGTTGAAGAATTGGAAATAGCTGAAACCTTAGTAAAAGCTAAGAATGACACTCCTAAGGCTACTCAAAAGGCTAAGGGAGTGGTCATCAATGAAGGAGACCTTGAAAAGAAGACACAAGAAATAAGTGAGGCAGGGTTGAAGGATACAAAGGGTAAAGCTAAGATAATTGAACCTGAACAACCTGCAAAGAAGAAAATTCAGATAGAACTGGATGAAGAAGTGGCAAAGCAGCTTCAGGCAGAAATGGAAAGGGAGGAACAACTTCAATCTGAGAAGGATAGAGAGCTTGCACTGAATATGGCCAGAAAACTAAATGAAGAGTATCAGAAGAGCATGAAAACAGCAGCTCAGGCCAAGCAAGTACAAGTAAAAAGAATGCCATTCAAAAAGCAGAAAAGACAACCCTCCAAGACCTTTTTGGCCAATCAGGAAAGAAGAAAGATGATAAACTTCCTGAAAGGTGCAATTGGTGTTAAGGGGGAGATGTTTACTCATATGGCATACTCTCAGGTTGAAGAGCTATACAGGAAGGAAATGACAAAGCTCCAAGGGGATTCCTCTCAAAGGGAAGAAGCAGAAAGAAGGATGAAAGAGAGACATGATCTCAACATCCAACAACCATTCCCTGAGAAAACCACACCTTCCAAAGAAGAAGCAGAAGAGAAGAAGGAAGAACCTGGAAATGTTGGTAGAAAAGCCAAGTCTGGAAAAAGAGTGAAAACAATTGCTCCAAAAAGGCAGTTGAAAAGGCCTAGGGTGGAAGAAACTGAAAAGGAAGCAGAACCTTCAATCACATCCCCAACAGAGCCAGTACAGAGCCCAGAGCAGGTCACTAAGCAAACTGATGAAAGTATGGATCCGTACATGACAATAGTGGAACCTTTGAAAGCTGTTCCAATCTCTATGCAAGCTCCAGAGATCATCTTCTGGGATATTCTGAGAGACAATGGAAAGAATTTCTTCAGAATCAAGAGAGCTGATGGTTCATTTGAAGCTTATTCAACATGGGGGAAAGTCATCAGAAGTTGTTCAAGAGCTGATATGGAAGACCTATATAAAGTTGGGATGAAACTTTATGAACCTGTGTTGAAAGGTACTGAAGAGAATCTTCTCAAAGTGACATTGGAATACTTGTGCATGATGTTTGAGCCTGCAAGAGTGCACCATAGGATTAAAGATCATATGCATGAGTTCATATTCAAGAAGATTGACAAATGGATACTGTTTGAAAACTGTGGAGTATACATGATTACTATTGACAATTGTTATCATGAATACTACCTGGTGGACAAAATATATGAGCATAGCAAGGAGAAGTTAGAAGGGATGCTTAAAGCTACACTGGTTTGTACAAAGGATTCAGAAATGGCCAAGATTGTGGTGAGAAGAACTGTAAATCAAAGTTTGGGCCTAGATCCAAATTTGGGCAACTGAATGTAAGGTGTTGAAAGCATCTGGAAGAATATCTGAAGAACTTGACTTCTCTTCTAAAAGTCAAGTTAGGGGGAGATTGTTGGGAACTGAAGATTTTACTAAGTGTAGTTACTACTGCTAATACAAATGTAGTTACTACTGCCAGAACAAGTTGAAGATTAATACTGCTGAGTGTTACTACTGCTAGTGTTAATTAATACTGCTAGTCAAAGTTAGTACTGCTTGAACAAAGTTAGTACTGCTTAGCTAGTTAGTACTGCTAGTGGTTAGTACTGCTTGCAGTTAATGCTGCTAGATGAAGTTAATGCTGCTGAGCATTATTAGTGCTGCTAAAGAGATCCGGATGGAAAGTACTACAGCTGGATATACTGAAGATATACTTAGAAGATATACATGGAAGATATACTGAAGATTTGTTTATTCTTTGTAATTATCTTTCTATTAGTATATGTATAGAATGTTTAGAATAGAAAAAAAGAATTTTTGATAACTGTTTTTTTTCAAGAGAAAAATCGACCTCAAGGCATAGATCCTAATTCTAGAGAAGTAGAATTCGTATTGGTGAGCCTGTTCATCAATATTGAGGTTGAGTGTGTAACCTTGTAGCTTTAAGCATTCAATACAAGTTTACTGTTTGATCATTATATACTGTGTTTGATAACTGTTTTATTAAATATCAAAGTGTTTTTCCGCAACTTCTTTGATATTAGTTTCTGAGTATTAATTCTTGTTAAGAATTCGATCCTGACAAATCTTGTTAAAAATAACCTTGTAAGAGGTTTACCTTCAAAAGTCTTTTCATGTGATGATCATTGTGTTGCTTGTCTCAAAGGCAAACAACACAAAACTTCTCATAAGACCAAAGAGTTAAATTCTGTTTCTTCTTGTCTCCAGTTATTGCATATGGATCTGTTTGGTCCTACAAATGTTATGAGTTTAGGCAAGAAATCCTACTGCTTGGTTATTGTTGATGATTACTCCAGGTTTACTTGGGTATATTTTCTAAGGACTAAGGATGAAACAAGTGATCTTATCAAATCCTTTATTCTAAGAATTGAAAACCAAACTAATCAAAGAGTAAAAGTCATTAGATCAGATAATGGAACTGAATTTAAAAATCATGATTTAAACTCTTTTTGTGAAGGAAAAGGTATTGAGAGACAATATAGTGCTCCTAGAACTCCTCAACAGAATGGTGTTGCTGAAAGGAGAAATAGGACACTAATAGAGGCTGCTAGATCTCTGTTGGCTGATTCAAAATTGCCAATTACATTCTGGGCTGAAGCAGTTAATACTGCTTGTTATGTCCAAAACAGAGTTCTAGTGGTCAAGCAAAAGAACAAGACCCCATATGAGCTTTTAAATCAAAGAAAACCTTTTATTGGTTTCTTCAAATCTTTTGGGTGTCCGTGTACAATTCTAAATACCAAATCTCACTTAGGTAAGTTTGATAGCAAAGCAGATGATGGATTTCTTGTTGGATACTCATCTCAGAGTAAGGCCTACAGAGTTTTTAACTCTTCTTCTAGAATAATTGAAGAAAGTGACAATGTCAAATGCAATGAGAACACACCAAATCCTGTTGGGTCTGGACCTCAATGGCTATTTGACATTGATTCACTAACTAACTCTTTTGGTTTTAGTAATGAATATACAGAAACAGATGGTGGAGAATCAGAGATCACACAAGTTCAAGAAAGTATATCTAAATCTGTGATTTTTCCCATACCCACAGTAAATGAAGACTGTGAAAAGGAATCATTTACTGAACCAAGTCAGAGTGAAGAAGACACTAGAGATGAGGAGACTCAAGAATCAGAAGTGACATCTGAAGACACTTCAGTTGAATTGCATGACTCTAATTTAGAGGCTGGACTGAATGTAGAACCTAGTCATAACACAAGAGTTCAAAAGAATCATCCTCCACAGTTGATAATAGGTGATGTCTCTTCTCCCATTATGACCAGACATCAAAGCAGGCTTCAGGAAGTGCAAGATCAACAGCATACAGTGCTCTCATGTTTTCTATCCCAGCTTGAGCCGAAAAAGGCACATGATGCTATGAAAGAATCTAGCTGGATAGAAGCAATGCAAGAAGAACTGTTACAGTTCAAGCTACAAGATGTGTGGGATCTAGTAGACCTTCCTAAAGGTCACAGAGCAATTGGCACAAAATGGATCTTCAGAAACAAGAGAGATGAAAGAGGTATTGTTATAAGAAACAAAGCAAGGCTGGTAGCTCAAGGCTACACTCAAGAAGAGGGCATAGATTATGAAGAAGTTTTTGCACCTGTAGCTAGGATAGAAGCAATCAGACTATTCCTAGCCTATGCTTCTTACATGAACTTCAAAGTCTACCAAATGGATGTAAAAAGTGCTTTTCTCTATGGGTCAATTGAAGAAGAAGTATATGTCTGTCAACCACCAGGGTTTGAAAACCCAAGCTATCCAGACAGAGTATACAAATTAAAGAAAGCACTTTATGGACTACATCAAGCCCCAAGAGCATGGTATGACACTCTGTCATCCTATCTCTTGGAAAATGACTTTGAAAGAGGAGTCATTGACAAGACTCTATTTATCAAAAGAAAGAAGAAGGATATCTTGCTGGTCCAAATATATGTTGATGACATTATTTTTGGTTCTACAAGAAACAATATGTGCAAGGAGTTTGAGGATTTAATGCATCAAAGGTTCAAAATGAGTTCCATGGGGGAACTTACTTTCTTCCTTGGACTCCAAGTTCAACAGAAGTCAGATGGCATTTTTATATGTCAATCCAAGTATGTGTAGGATATTCTAACCAAGTTTGGTTTCTTAGAATCAAAACCTGCCAGCACACCTATGGAAACACACAAGCAGATCACAGCAGATCTTGAGGGGGAGGATATGGATGTGCATCTTTATAGATCCATGATTGGCTCTCTCATGTATCTCACAGCATCAAGGCCAGATATTATGTTTCCAGTCTGTGTATGTGCAAGATTTCAAGTTAGGCCAAAGCAATCTCACTTTCAAGCTGTTAAGAGGATATTCAGATATCTCAAAGGGCAACCCAGATTGGGACTTTGGTATCCTCATAACTCACCTTTTGACCTAATAGCATACTCAGACAGTGATCTAGGTGGGGCAAACTTGGACAGAAAATCTACTTCTGGAGGATGTCAGTTTTTGGGTGCTAGACTAGTCTCATGGCAGTGCAAGAAACAAACCACAGTATCCACATCTACAACAGAGGCAGAGTACATAGCAGCTGCAAGTTGCTGTTCTCAAGTCTTATGGATTCAGAATCAAATGCTGGATTATGGGGTAACCTTTCTACATACTCCAATCTTTATTGACAACAGCAGTGCTATTAGCATTGTAAATAATCCAGTCAAGCACTCAAAGACAAAGCACATTGAAATCAGGTATCACTTTATAAGAGATTGTAATGAAAAGAAACTTATTCAAGTTGTCAAAGTTCACACTGATAATCAGTTTGCTGATCTATTCACTAAAGCTTTTGATGTGGGTAGATTCACTTTCTTGGTAACAAGTGTGGGAATGATAAACTTTGAATAAACTTCTTCTCAAAAAGTGAGTTTATACCTGTATATTGTTATTCTTGGTGTTACTAATCTTCTTTTCATGATATACATAGCAGTACTCAGTATTTAACAAGTTTAAAAAGAAGTAAGACTAGTTAATACTGCTAGTTCAGTTAATACTGCTAGTAGTTAATACTGCTAGTAGTTAATACTGCTAGTAGTTAATACTGCTAGTTCAGTTAATACTGCTAGTTCAGTTAATACTGCTAGTAGTTAATACTGCTAGTGGTTAATACTGCTAGTAGTTAATACTGCTAGTAGTTAATACTGCTAGTTCAGTTAATACTGCTAGTTCAGTTAATACTGCTCTAGGTTAATACTGCTTATATTCCGAATACTATAATAACCTTTTGCCCGCCTAAAAGTTCATAACGACTCTTTGCATACTGTTCTCTTGCGCTCAAAACCTTTTCTCTCTCAAGTTCGAAGTTTTCAGGCAAGTTTTCACTAATATCAATGGCATCCATGACATTCATCGACGAGCACAACGAGATTGCGATGCTACAAAAGCCAAAACAAGCTGAAGGTTTTCATCAGATAGTCGACTTTCTGAAGTCGAGCCACATTGCTCATGCTCTTACTGTATCACCTACAATCTACATTGAGCACCAAAGGCAGTTCTGGGCTAATGCAACCATTGTTGTGGAAAATGGGGTGCAAATGATCAAGACAAGAATCTGTGATCACTCACTTACAGTTACTGAAGAAGTCATTCGCATCAGTCTACGTCTAGACGATGCCTCTGGTATAATGTCTATCTCTAATGATGAACTGTTTTCTAATCTTACTCGAATGGGGTATGGAGGCCCATTGGGTGTTTTCAAATTCTCAAAAGCAAAGTTTTCACCCCAATGGCGTTTTCTTGTTCATACCCTGATGCATTGCATCTCCAAAAAGACCACTGGATGGAGTGAGTTCAGCAGTCCAATTGCATATGCTTTGGTATGCTTGGCTACATCCAGAAGGTACAATTTCTCAAAGATGATTTTCAGTGATCTTGTATCAAATATGGGAAACAAAAAGAGTTTCTTTATGTATCCCAGATTTGTTCAGGAAGTAATTAACCATGAATTGACGGATATACCTCAACCTGTTGGGGTATATGTACCTAAACCCCCAACAGGCAAGGTTTTCTCAAATATGAGAAGATCTGCTGGGGACTCGGAAGGAGTTGACACACCATTGTTCTCTACAATGATGGTGGTGTCCCAAAACACTGAAGGTATGGCAGCAGGGTCAAGGCCCTCATTAGCCCATCCCACTGCTAGCCAAGCCCAACCTTCTCACTCAAAAACAATTCCCCAGTCCATTCTTACAAAACCAACCTCTCCAATTACCCAAACTTATCAAAGAAAACAGGTAAAGAAGGCTCCTTCCCTTCTTGTACCATCACCCACACAACCTTTAAGCCCTCTAAGGGAGAATTCTCCCCTAGAGAATATCCAAAGGGAAACCACAAGGGTGTCTCCCAACCCAAAGGAGGTGCTCTCTGAGGAGGAGGTAGAGCATATGGGAGATGAGGCTGCCACTACTCCTGCTAACACAGAGGAGGAAAGTGGTAACATCAATAAGACCTCCCCCATGGCAACTTTGAATGAGCAATCATTTGAAGGTCCCTGGTGCCAAGAAACCACAGGGGTGGATAGTGCTTCTGCTAGGCAGAAGACTTCCACTACTAAAAGATCCAATGATCCTTCAATAGGGGGTAACACTCCTGGAGAAGGTGAGGACAGATATAACTATGATGAATTGATGGAGGCAATGGGCAACATCAACATGGATGTACTCAAACAGGGCAAAGACATACAAGAGCTAAAACTCATAGTACTGTCACAACAAGAACAAATCATCAAGTTGAAGCAAATGGTAAGGAAACTGATTTTGCAAAAGAAGAAGAAACAATTTGTGCTCAGAAGGAGGAAACCAGAGACTGATGCTCCCAAAAAGGGGGAGATCAACATGGAAGAAGCATCAAGGGAAGGGGAGATTGATAAAGAAAGAGTAGAAGTTGAGGGGGAGAAGGAAGCAGAAACTGTTAATGCTGCTGAAACCTCACAAGCAGCAGTAACAGAGTTAACACCAACAGAAATTGAAGTAGCTGAAGTGCTAATCAAAGCTAAGAATGACACTCCCAAAGCAAAGGGAGTGGTCATAAATGAAGGGAGAGACAAGAAATCAGAAAAGAAAGACATGGCTGCAGATATAAAAAGAAAAGGGAAAGAAAAGATGATAGAATCTGATCAACCATCTAAAAAGCAAAAGATGATTGAGTCAGATGAAGCATTAGCAAAGAAAGTGCAAGAAGAGTTAGATCTAGCAGAAAAGGAACAGGTTGAAAAAGACAGAGAAATGGCCAGAGCACTAGCAAATGAGTTAAATGAAGCATTCCAGAAAGGGTTGGAAACAGAGAAAGCCAAGCAAAGAGCAATAACCTTGAGAAAGGCTATGATGGCCAGATCAAGTGCAAAGAAGAGAAGACCTTCACAAACTTACCTTGCCACTCAGGAAAGAAACAAAATGATAACTTTCTTGAAAAGTGCAATTGGGGTAAAGAAAGAAATGTTTGTGAAGATGAATTTTGATCAAATCAAGGATCTATATGAGAAAGAAATGGAAAAGCTGAAGAGCAATGAAAAGGATAGAGTGGAGTTTGAAAAGAAGGCAAAGGAGAGACATGATATAGATATGAATCAACCATTCCCTGAAAGTGAAGAGGGAACTCCTATAAAAGAAATGGAAAGAGAAAAGGAAGAAAAGAAGAAGGAAGCTACTCTAGTACAGGTTCAAAAGACTTTGAAAAGAACCAAGATGATGGCCAAAAGAAAGAAAGATAAGAAGTCTAGAATAGAAGAAGAACAAAATGTTGCTGAAGAAGAAGTGGCACCTGAGTCATCAAGCCAGCAAGGGTCATCAATCAAAGATGATGTAAGCTTATATATGGTAGTGATGGACAAAGTGCCTGAACCAATTTCTGCAGAACCTGTTGGAGTTAAGCCACCAGAGATCATTCACTGGGATGTACTGAAAATGGATGGAAAAGATTACATCAGACTAAAGAGGAAGGGTGATAAGTATGAAATATTCAATACTTGGATCAAGATTGTCAGAACATGCTCTAGATCTGATATAGAAGAGATGTTTGACATAGGAATTAAGCTGTATGCAGACCATCTGAATACTCCAGGAATTTCTCTTACAAAACTGGTGATGGAGTATCTATGCATGATGTTCAAACCTGAAGAAGTGAACCAGGTCATCAAGAGTGTGTTTAAAGAAGTCACAAGTTGGACTCTATATGAAACTAGTGGAGTATATGCAGTGACTTTGGATAGAAATCACACAGAATACTTCCTAGTGGATAGAGTATATAATCACACCAGACTGAAGGTTCATGCAATGCTAAAGAAGAAGTTGGGTTGTGCACCAAATTCAGAAATGGCCAAGTATCTCATTCAGAGGATAATCAATCAGAGTTTGGGACTGAATCCAGACTTAGCAGCGTGATCTTGGAAGTTTTGGGAGCATTAACAAGAGCATCTGGAAGAATATCTGAAGAACTTGACTTCTCTTCTAAAAGTCAAGTTAGGGGGAGATTGTTGGGAACTGAAGATTTTACTAAGTGTAGTTACTACTGCTAGTACAAATGTAGTTACTACTGCCAGAACAAGTTGAAGATTAATACTGCTGAGTGTTACTACTGCTAGTGTTAATTAACACTGCTAGTCAAAGTTAGTACTGCTTGAACAAAGTTAGTACTGCTTAGCTAGTTAGTACTGCTAGTGGTTAGTACTGCTTGCAGTTAATGCTGCTATATGAAGTTAATGCTGCTGAGCATTATTAGTGCTGCTAAAGAGATCCGGATGGAAAGTAATACAGCTGGATATACTGAAGATATACTTAGAAGATATACATGGAAGATATACTGAAGATTTGTTTATTCTTTGTAATTATCTTTTTATTAGTATATGTATAGAATGTTTAGAATATATAATAAGGACTTTTGATAATTGTTTTTTTTTCGAGAGAGAAATCAACCTCAAGGCATAGATCCTAATTCTAGAGAAGTAGAATTCGTATTGGTGAGCCTGTTCATCAATATTGAGGTTGAGTGTGTAACCTTGTAGCTTTAAGCATTCAATACAAGTTTACTGTTTGATCATTATATACTGTGTTTGATTACTGTTTTATTAAATATCAAAGTGTTTTTCCGCAACTTCTTTGATATTAGTTTCTGAGTATTAATTCTTGTTAAGAATTCGATCCTGACAGAGTATACTGAATAAATTCATTTTGACCCATCTTTACTCTTTTTGGGTTCTTTTCACATTGTTTTTATTTATTTTTTATTTTTTTATAAGGATTTATAAAGTATATCCGACATTTACAAAAGAATAAAAGAATGAGAAAGAGAAAATACAAAGATATAGAAGACAGTAGTCGGGATTGTTTGAACTTGAGTGGTTGGTTGCTCCCCCTCAATTCATACTCCCCCTCAACTAATGTCAGTTGGCTTTGATCACACAGTCCATTGCAAAATTAGTTTCAGCAGAGTTTAAGCTTGAGTGGTAAGATGCTCCCCCTTAACTCATACTCCCTCTTAACTAAGAAGTCAGAAGATTTTCGGGATCCTCCGAACCTGCTCCTGGAAGGGCAGATTCATCCTTGGATTGTGCAGAAGCATCAGGACTGAGAATCCTGGGTGATAGGCTGTGAGGTGGAGAAGAGGCACCTTGGATAGGGAAGGAGTCCAAGTCATCCTTATCAACCAAGGAAAAGGTTGATGAGGGAATAATAGGGGTCCCCAATTTTACAATTGTGTCCTTTTGTGAGGATACAAAGGAGGTGGCTTTGGGTGGTTTAGCAGAGTCCCCGGGCCCAGATGGGAAAATTTCAACACCTACCGATTGTGGAGAATCGGTGGGTGGAGTTTGTGGCTTGGCCCTTGAAACCTTCCTTAGCCTCTTGAGAGGAGAGGGAGGGGAAGAGGTTGAGTGTCGCCGCTTTGAGATATGGGGTGTGACCTGGGTAACCGCCGAAGGTTCTTTCGGTGATATGGCCATTTGGGCAAGTGCGGCGGTGCCGGTAGCAGTTGAGGATTTAGTGCTAGCCGACGTCACTGAAGAAAGGGGAAGAAGGGTCCACTACAGTTGAGGGACCTTTGGACACTGGAGTGTCCTTAGTATTACCCCATTGTAGATCGGGAGAGTTTATGAAGGAAAACATACCTGGGGAGAGAGCTCCATTGGTGGATAGAGAGCCCTTGTTGAGAGAGGTTTTCTTAAGTTTCTAAGTGTTGGTAGGCGAGTCATCACCAAATCAACTAGAGAGCCAACAATATTTCTCCCCCTATTTGATGATGACACCAACACATAGAAAAAAATACCGACACACAGAAAAATTACAAGACACGAAGAACGCATAAATTCAGCGTTTTTTTTTTTTTTTATATTTTATAAATCAAAGGGAGGGGAGGGGGGAAGGGGTGTTAGCCGGAAAAAAATTGGAGTGGGGGTGGGGGTGGGGGTGGGTGGCTTTCAGCTAGAGGGTGAGGGGAGGGGGAAGGGGTGGTCTTCGGCTTGGGTTGGGTTTGGTTTGGGAGAGCCGAAAAAAAAAGAAGAGATAAGGGGGTGGTTCTCGGTTGTTAAAGGGTGGTGGGGCCGAAAGGAAGCAAAGCCGAAGGGGGGTTACGGCGGTTGTAGCTCGGGCAAGGGGAGGCCGAAGGTGGGAGGGTGGTTAAGGGAGTTGGGTGTCCGACCGAGGAGGTATAAGGGGGGTTTGTCGGTAGCCGAAGAGGGGGTTTGGGGAGTTCGGTGGCTTGGGTAGAGAGACCGAAAAAAATAGGGTAGGGGGTGTTTGGGTCGGTTACCGAAAAGGGATGAATGGGTGGTCGGTTGGGAGGGTTAAGGGTGTGGGGAGGGGTGTGGTCGGTCGAGAAGGAGTGAGAAGGGGGGGTAGTAACCGAAGGGGATTGGGGTTGGGTCGGCTACCAAGGGTCGAAGGGAGAAAGAGGAGAGGGGGGTTGGTGATGGTGGCTTCGGCTACCGAAAGAGAGAAGGGAAAGAGATAGGAACCGAGGAGAGGGATAGAGGGGGAGAGGGGGTTCGGCCAAGGGAGGGAAGAGAGAGAGAGATCCGAAGGGAGAGGGGGAAAGGAGTTCGGCGGCCAAGGGAGGGAGGGAGGGAAGAGAGAGAGAGCCGAAGGGAGAGGGGGAAAGGGGGTTCGGCCAAGGGAGGGAGGGAGGGAAGAGAGATAGAGCCGAAGGGAGAGGGGGAAAGGGGGTCGACCAAGGGAGGGAGGGAGTGAAGAGAGAGAAACCGAAAGAGAAGTTAGAGAGAGAGAGGAGCCGAAGGTGGGGAGAGTTCGGCTAGGAGATCTAGAGAGAAAGAGAGAGCCGAAAGAGGGAGGGTAGGGAGAGAGAGAAAGGGAGATGTGTGTGAGATAAGGAGAAAGGAAGAAAAAAAATACTGATTTTTTTTTTTTTTGATTTTCTTTTCTTTCTCTTTTTTTTTTTTTTTTTGAACAAAAGAAAAGTTAAATATCGGCATGTAACATACCGAGTTCTCCGATTAGGAACTTGAACCGAGCTTCGTCAAGAGGCTTGGTGAAGAGATCTGCCAGTTGGAGGTCGGTAGGGATGAAATGTAACTCGATATCACCTTTGGAGATGTGATCCCGAATGAAGTGATATCGGATGTCGATGTGCTTGGAACGAGAGTGTAGCACCGGATTGTTTGCGATGGCTATCGCACTTGAGTTGTCACACATAATCGGGATGTGAGAGTACAGCTGATTGTAGTCTCTAAGTTGGTTCTTCATCCAGAGGATTTGAGCACAGCAACTTCCAGCAGCTACATACTCAGCCTCAGCGGTAGAGGTGGAGACTGAGTTCTGCTTCTTGCTAGACCAACTAACAAGCTTGCCACCAAGGAGTTGACAGCTGCCAGTGGTGCTCTTCCTATCAATCTTAGAGCCTGCAAAATCAGAATCTGAATACCCCATTAGATCAAAACCTGAGTCTTTGGGATACCAAAGACCCAGATTCATGGTACCTTTCAGATACCGAAAAATGCGTTTAACCGCAGCCAAGTGAGATTCTTTCGGATTGGCTTGGTAACGCGCACACAGACAAGTAACAAACATAATGTCTGGTCTACTCGCAGTAAGATAAAGAAGAGAGCCGATCATGCCTCGGTAGCTGGTGATATCCACAGATACACCATCCGGATCAGCATGGAGTTTCAAAGGTGGTGCCATGGGAGTTTTCATGGGGGAGGAGTTTTCAAAATTGAACTTCTTCAGAAGGTCACGAGTGTATTTACTTTGATTTATAAAGATACCTTGTGAAGATTGTTTAACTTGAAGTCCTAAGAAAAAGGTAAGCTCCCCCATCATACTCATCTCATATTGGCTTTTCATGAGAGAGGCAAACTCATCACATAGTGACTCATCAGTGGCACCAAAAATGATATCATCCACATAAATTTGAACAAGGATAAGACTACCTGAGATTTGCTTGATGAACAAAGTGTTGTCAATTTTACCTCTTGTATACTTGTTCTTCAGGAGAAAGTCAGCAAGAGTGTCATACCAGGCACGAGGAGCCTGCTTTAGACCATAGAGAGCTTTGTCTAACCTGTACACATAGTCAGGATGGACTGGATCTTCAAAGCCAGGGGGCTGTTTCACATAGACTTCTTCAGCTAGCTCCCCATTCAGAAAGGCACTCTTGACATCCATCTGGAAGACTCTGAAGTTCTTGTAGGCAACATGAGCAAGGAAGATTCTGATGGCTTCAAGTCTGGCAACTGGAGCAAATGTTTCATCATAGTCAATTCCTTCCTCTTGCCTATAGCCTTGTGCAACCAGTCGAGCCTTGTTTCTGATCACCGTGCCTTCTTCATCCATTTTGTTCCGAAAGACCCACTTGGTTCCTATGATGGTTTTTCGGGAAGGACGAGGAACCAATCTCCAGACTTTATTCCTTTCGAACTGAGAAAGTTCTTCTTGCATGGCAGTGATCCAACATGGATCAGCTAGAGCTTCGTCAAATTTCTTTGGTTCAATGAGAGAAAGGAAATTCACATAGAGACAAATGTTACCAACGCCTCTTCGAGTCTGTACACCAGCTTGTTGATCACCAATGATTTGATCAATGGGGTGATCTTTTGTCCACTTGAGGGCAGGAGGTAAAGGAGGAGGGTAATAGATTTGTAGAGGAGAGTTGGAAGGGCAATTTTGAGGAGAGATGGATGGAAGATCGGCTTGTATAGGTGAGGAGTGGATGTCAGATAGAGAGACTGGGATGATTTGGAGTGTATGTTGAGGTTGGGTAGGCTGAGGATCATCCTCTTGATGAGAGGAGGGGTTGTGAGATGTAGAGGGTTCATTGTTTTGGTAGAGAGAAGTGGGAACTGTGTAGGGAATGTCCGATGATGATGTTGCAAGAGGACCATCACCAACACAGGAGGATATCCATCTGTTCAATTCTTCACCATCACAAGAGAGTGATGATATCTTGAGGTCATCAAACTTGACATGGATGGATTCATCAATACACTTCCTTCGGAGGTTGTAGACTCTGAAAGCTTTGGAAGTGAGAGAATATCCCACGAAGATACCTTCGTCAGCTTTGGGATCAAATTTTCCCAAATTTTCTCTATCATTGAGAATGTAGCAGACACACCCAAAGACATGAAGAAAACCAATGTTGGGTTTTCTACCATAAAATACTTCATAAGGGGTCTTATTATGTCTTTTTACAATGATAGACCTATTTTGGGTGAAGCATGCAGTGTTGATTGCTTCGGCCCAAAAGTAGGTAGGGAGGTGAGATTCACTCAACATGGATCGGGCAGCTTCACATAGCGTTCTGTTCTTTCTCTCCAATACACCGTTCTGTTGTGGAGTTCTGACGGCAGAGAAGTTCTGAGAGATGCCTTTTTCATTGAAAAAGTCATCCAACATACTGTTCTTGAATTCTGTTCCGTTGTCACTTCTTACAGATCTTACCAGCTGCCCATTCAACACTTCAGACTTTTTGATGAACTTTATGATTTCTTCAGTAGTGTCACTTTTATACCTGAGAAAAAATACCCAAGTGTAACGAGTGAATTCATCAATAATAACCAGAATGTACCTTCTACCACCAAGGCTTGGAGTACTGACTGGTCCACACAGATCCATGTGAAGCATCTGAAGAGGCTGAGTGATGGAGAAGCATTGCTTGGACTTGAAGGAAGATTTTGTGAGTTTCCCTTTCTCACATGCAGCACACAACTTTTCTTTCACAAAGGACAACTTTGGCATGCCCGTGACAAGTTCCTGGTTTGAAAGGACATTCAAAGTCTTCCAGTTTAGATGAGAGAGACGCTTGTGCCAGAGCCAACATCTTTTAGCAGAGTTTTCAGAGACAAAGCAAATGTTTGTTCCGAAGGATGAGCTATGTCCCATGTCTATGACATAGACATTCTCTTTGCAGTAGCCAGAGAGTACGGTTTCCATCTTTTCATTGAAAATGATGCATGAAGATAATTCAAACATCACTTTGTAGCCCAGATCACACAGTTGGCTTATGCTTAGAAGATTGTGCATCAAGCCCTCAACATAGGCTACCTTGTTAAAGGTGATGGAACCATTTGAGAGTGTTCCATAACCTTTAGTACTTCCTCTGGAATTATCACCAAAGGTGACAGAAGGACCTTTGGAAGGCACGAAGTCTACAAGAAGAGATTTGTTGTCGGTCCTATGTCTTGAGCACCCGCTGTCGAGATACCAGATTTGTTGGTGCCGTAGACCCTGCAATCACAAGAAAATCAGTTCTTTGGTACCCATTTGGAGATAGGTCCTTTTGAGTTAGAAGGAGAAGAAGTAGCCTTGGAAGCGTTTTTATCAATTCTCTCCAGAGGACAATTCTTAGCAAGGTGAGAGGTATTACCACAGTTATAACATTTTCTATATGTAAAAACCTTTTTGGAGCTTTGACCAGATTCCTTGTGATGACTGGTCACATTGACTTTCATGGCCTTAGAGGTTAGAGGATAGTCAAGAGGCTTAGGACCCAAGATACCTTTGCCAGAGTCAGTTGAAGGAAAAGAAAAGGGTGTCTTGGAATTTAGCTTATTTAACATCACAGCTCTGGGAATTGGAAGAGAAGATGGTTTCTTTGAGTTTTTCTTGGGAAGTTTCTTTTGGGGAGGAAGATTGGCAACAGATTTTCCCTTTTTGGAGAAAGAGACTTTATTGGAAGAAGGTTGAGGAACTTTGGAAGGTTTGGGTTTAGAGAAGGAAGGCTCGTTTATTTTTAAGGAACACATAGACTCAATAATTGGTTTAGAAGAGTCATTTGAGTCTTGGGCTTCCTCACTCTCATTGGGTGAATCAATGCTCTTAGCTTTGATGAACATTCCAAACTTGAGATCTTTAGAGGGATCAGAAGAGTCCAAAGGTTCAGAGTTGTCATAGTTCTCTTCAGAGGATTCATAGAATGAGGGAAGAGAGAAAGGAGCATTAGTGTCAGAAGGAGGTTCAAGGTCATATTTCCCGAAGCCTAGTCCAGACTTGTCATCACAAGATATTTGATCCTGAAAAATCCTTTCCAAATTTTTGGACGAGCTTGTCCACTTTTTCACAGTTTCTTGCTCCTTTTTAAACTTTTTAAGAAGTTTATTTTTCTCTTTAGCAAGAGTAAAATTTATAGTTTTCAAATCTTCAAGCTCAGCCTTGATTTTATCAAAGTGTTTTAGTTGAGAAAGACAGATTTGCAGTTGAGAAGAAAGAGATTTTATCTGAGCATTTGCCTTCTTCTTTGCATCCTTGGCTTCATAGAAGTCAATGGTCAAAGAGTCAAAGGCTTCAATTTTCTCAGCATCAGAGAGAGAGAAAAATGGATGTACCTGAGTGGATGAGGTAGAGCACTCAGCAGACACAAGAGCCATGGAGGTGGAAGAGGTTTCACCATCATCAGCATCATCTATTTTAGCCATAAAGCAAAGGTTGGCCATTTCCTTGTCACTTTCAGAAGTTGGTTCATCTGCCCAATCATGAGATTCGGCAAGAAGACCTTTTCCTTTGTTGGCTAGAAGAGCATTCCTTTCCTTCTCTCTCTTGTATTTGGCCTTGTACTTTTAAGCATGGTCAGAGTTGGAAGGAACAGACGAGTTTGATTTTTGAAAGGAAGGTTGGTAGGAATCAGACTTGGTTCTGACAGACCTAGAGGATGTACGGTTAAAGGAGGAACGTCTAGACTTATCAGATGACCTGCTTCTGCATTCAGAAGCAAAGTGTCCCTTCCTCCCACACCTGTAACATTCCTCATTTGATTTGTCAGAGGGAGCAATTTTTGAAAGAGTAGAGGAGGGTTTTCTAGAAAACCTGGATTTTCCAGAAGAGAAGCGAGGTTTGCCTTTAGAAAAGCCAGCCAACATGGCAACACCATCTGACAGTTGAGCCACAGAGGTCTCCTCTCCTTCATCATCAGCCTCACTGAGATAGCCTTCTGAAGGGTCATTGGGGTCCTCTTGACTATCGTTGTCAGAGTCAGAAGGATAGGTGATCCTAGGGACACACACAGTACTTTTGGAAGATTCACCGACAAGGGCTAGAGAAGAGCCTTTGATGTCTTTTGTGAATGACTTCCTAAGCAGTTTAGTCTGCTCATAGTTGAAGAGGGTGCCATACAAGGCAGTGAGAGGCATAGAGTCAAGATCCTTGGTAGACTTGATACAAGTACAGATGTTTTCCCAAAACTCAGGAAGACAGTCCATGAACTTGCACAAGACTTCCTCATTATCATATATGCGACCCACAAGTTTAAGATCATTGAGAAGACTGTTAAAGCGATTGTAGTAGTCTGAGAGAGACTCACCCTTCTCATGAGAGAAGAGTTCATACTTTCTTACAAGAGCAATCTTTTTGCTCTTTTTCACCTCAGACGTACCTTCATAAAGAACACACAGAGTGGACCACATTTCTTTTGCAGTAGAAAGGTTAACAAGAGAATGATAGACCTCATCAGGCAGAGAGGGGGCAATGATGGCTCTGACTTTAGTATCAAGAGCTATAAGACGTCTGTCTTCATCATTGTATTTAATGGGATCCTTTAGAATGTATCTCCCAGTAGCTGGAGTTCTTTCTTTTTCAGAAGAGTCCTCATCAGATTTTCCCTTGTCTGCATTATATCGGTCCCAAACTCTAGGAATAAAAGGACCTTCATGTAAAATAGTTGGATATCTGCTGTCAACTCCTTCTAGAAAGAGTATCATACGACTTTTCCACAAGTAGAAGTTATTGGGGTTAAACCTTGGTGGTTTGGCTATAGAGCCATTGTCGTATGAAACAGCAGTGAAGTTTTGAGAAGAATCATTTTTCAAAGACGAGGAAGAGGCTGCCATCACGGATCTAGTTTATTGAGTTAAACTAAACCGCTCTGATACCACTTGTTGGTCCCAAATAGCAGTAAGTAAATAAAAGAAGTATTGTAGAAGGGGGGTTGAATACAATACACACAGTTTTTTCACTTAATTTAATTCTTATTGATTTGAAATCAAGAATTACACATAGAAAACTTTTGATTGTTGCGGAAGAGAATAGATGAAATCTATTCAAACAATCTTACACAAAGAGAAATGAAGAACAATTGTAAAACACTTAGAAAACAATAAGAACTTCTTAGAGAGAGAATGCCAGTGCACTTAGAGAGCTTGAATGCTTGAGAGCTGGTTATCTTGCATGTTGAACCATCCTCCATATTTATAGTGCCTCATGCATTAAATGCATGGGACACCTGTTGAGCAAAGGATGGACACAGGTCTTCAGCAAGGTACAGGATGTACCTTTTGTCTTGAGGTGTTTTGGCTTGAAGTGTTGACCTGCAGAAGGATGGTAGAGACCTTTCCTTAAAATGGTGTAGTAGACAAAACTTACTTTATCTGATCTCCAGATGAGGTCCACGTCAATGCAAGATATCACAATATACTTTGTCAGATAAGTATAATGTGTTAGAAGGAAATCTTCAGGCATCTTCGGCTCCTGAAGATGTGAGAACATCTTCAGCTTGTAGGGAGAGGTCATCGGCTGCCGAAGGCTTGAGAGATCTTTGGATTTTCCCGAAGATGTGAGATCTTCGGATTTTCCCGAAGATGTGAGATCTTCGGATTTTCCCGAAGATGTGAGATCTTCGGATTTTCCCGAAGATGTGAGATCTTCGGATTTTCCCGAAGATGTGTGATTGACACCATCCTGGCTGATGGTGTTGAACACTTGGGCATGCTTGGCTTTAGGCTTAGGAGACTATCTTCAATCCGCTTTGAGAGATGTACTCCTACTTTGTCTTCTTTGGCTGATCTTCGACTTCACCGAACATTTGTATAGAAACCAAGCTGCTAAAAGAACCTCAAACATATTCTAAGTAGGATGATATAAGATGGAAGATCAGGAGGTCATCTTCAAATCTTCAGATGACCCAACAGTTATCTCCATGGACGTGATTGTATATGAGTAAGTTGGGCTGCATGTTTAAGTGTAGTATGCATCAAGTAATCATATGTGATTGTACTATTAATAAGTTGGCAGAATGTTGCAGGGATAATAATTTATGATTTACATGTGCAGAAAGTGGACAGAATGTTGAAATGTAATATGCATCACATAATCACAAATGATCTCATTATGATTAAATTGGACAGAATCTTGAAATGTGGTAAATCACATAATCATATGTGATTGTATTGTGAATACATTGTACAAAATGTTGAAGTCTAATATTCAAACCATTATCATATGTGATTGTAGTACAAATAAACTGGACAAAATGTTGAAGTCTAATATGCATCACATAATAACAATATTTGCCAAAAATTTCATCCATTTACCATTTCATACAAACCACATCATTAACCCCTTAATAGTAAATAAGCTATTGTTTACCAACATTCTAATGCTAAGTCTTCATAAGACGAAAATAATATCTCAAAAGTAAATTGTTCATGAATTTTGCCAATTATCCATAAAAAAAAACCTTTGTCAATAATCAAGATCTAATGAAGAAGTGCATTATTGGTCTTCGTGCACTCTTGGTTTTTGGTACATCTTGTATCATTTCCTCCGAACCCCATTTCTGTTTTGCATTGTTGTTGCGCGTTTGACATTGATCTTACCGTATTAAACAGGAGGTTTGGTGTTGTCCTAAAAGAATATTCCAATTGATTGCTTGACGGGTTGTTTCTCCGTTGTCATTGTGTCTGTTTGCGTCTCCTTTGACACTTTGTTTCTTGCTTTGCTTGATTTACGACTGTCAATGGCTTGCCTCTTCTTACCTTTCTTTTTCAATGTTATCATAACCGGTGCAACCTCGTTTTGGTATTCGTGAGGACTTATACGTTTCTGGTGCTAGATTTCGTTTATTAGTTGAAGGTCCTGCTCATATTTGATGAATTAGTGTTAGTTTATATGAATCACAAATGATTAATTACTTAAAACCAGAATATAGTCAAATAAAGAACATATGAATGTTAATGCAATAATCCCAACAACAATCACATTGTTATTCAAAACCATATGTATATTACAAATTTTGTGAACCATACATGATTTTAAATACTACGAATAGGAACCCATGAACCCTAATTTCCTTTTGCGAACACCATATGCATATCTCAATAGTTGTAAATCACAAATGATATAAATAATATGAAAATGCCATCTCTGTGGTATCAAATAAGAACACCATTAAACTCAATCTCAAACCACAAAACATGTTCATGATACCAATATCAATTGTGATTAGTTTCCCTACTCATACAATAAGGAATGATCTGCAGCATTTTGTTAGTCAAGGACCACATGAACACCAACCCCATGAATCTCAACCCCAATCAAATTGTTAATCAAATCCATATGTATATTACCACCAGTGGCGGATCCAGGAATTTTGGTGACTGGGGTCGGCTTTTACACAAGTAAATTTTTTATCGACTGTTATCCTATACTACAAATTACATTAATGTAAACCATAACCTATCGCTCTAAAGATATAAACAACATTAATTATTTAACATATTAACATCAAGGGTTAGCTTCCGTTGAGAATGAAAGTTATGCGAGAAGGGTAAGAAAGATCTCCATGCACCATTTGATCAATCCTAATTGCAGAGAACCACTAAAGTGAAGACTAATGAGATACACTAGATCATTTCCCTTATAAAGCGTAATTCATGAGTTGTTTTTGGATTAAAAGTAATCAATGGTGCAAATCTCTTGTTACACTTCTCACCTTAACTCTTATTCTCATACGGTCCTTCGTCTTAACATCAAACCCTAGATTTATAAACATATAAATAACATTAAAAACATATACTTATAAAACCCTAATGTTTACAATTAGCATCAAACACTAACTTTATAACATATAAATACCATTACCACAAATATTTATGAAACATTTTAAATAATTAATATCAAATTCTAAAGATGTTAGCAAAGGACAAAAAGAAAATAGAGAGATTGGAATCGTGGGGTCAAGAGGGTCAAATAGTGAGTTATCAATTTTTTCGATGGGGTCAAAAGGGTTAAATTGAATTGGGTAAAGAAAAACTACAAAGAAAATTTATTAATTTTTAAGTGTTGACTGGGGTCAAGAGACCCCACTGCCTAAGTTGTGGCTCCGCCACTGATTACCACCATAGTGAATCACACATGAACCCATATTACATTTTGTTCACACCATATGCATATTACAGCAAATTGTTAATCACGTATGATTAGAAAACATATGATCATGCCACTTATGTTATATCAAATAATAACATCATTAAACACAATCGAAAACCCCAAAACATTTTTATTTTACCATCACACTTGATTAGTTCCCCGTAATCATACAATAAGGAATGATCAGGAGCATTTGGTTATGCAAGGACCCTATTAACCCCAACCCCATAAATCCAACTCGTAATCACATTGTCAATCATCCATATGCATATTACAAAGTTTGTGAATCATAGATGATTAGAGATATATGAACATGCTAGTTATGCCTTTTCAATTGATAACACCATCAAACACAATCTTAAACCCCATAGTAGTTTTATGTTACCAATATCACAATTGATTAGTTTCACCTAATAATACAATAAGTAAGGATTAACAACATTTGTAACCTCATGAACCCTAACACCATCAATACTAAACCTAAATCACTTTATGGATAAAAAAAAAACATATGCATATTACCACTCTCTTAATCACACGTGATTATATCTACCATGAACAAGAATAACATGAACCCAACTTATATTACTTTCAACATTTTGTGAATCACAAATGATTATAAATCAAATATTTCAACATAGTTGATTTTAAAATAGTGAATGTAACTATCAATAATATCCCATATCATCTGTCTGAAGAAGATATGCATAATACAATATTTTGGGAACCACACCTAATTATTAATAATACTAATAAATGATTATTAATCAATATTGACAATAATCAATCACATAGTATAGTATCAAATACCCAATACAACAAAACAAACACACATCAATAATATTTTTATAATTATTGAAATGTTTACCAGGTTGCTTCATCAACGAGGGATTTGATAGGGTTTGATTGTTGTCTTCACTAAGCTCCAAATTATTAATGTAAAGTGGATTTTCACTGGTGTTTCGTAGTCCTTCAATGAACATCAAAACACCATTGTTACCAGAAACCCTAGGGTTTACTTTCAGTAAACCAAAATCAGGCAGAGTTTTGGAAGATAAAGTAGTAAATCATACCTGTCACATCCATTGTTGAGATTCCAGAAGTTATTCTTGTGTAATATGATTTTGAACGATGCAGATCTTTAGAAGTTAAAGCCTCTATGGAGTCGAATGGGAGACGATGAGATTTAATAAACTTGAAGCAAATCTTCAATCCATAGCAGGTATCAATCGTGAATTTTTTTTGGGAAGTGATTTGGTCAGCGATTTGGGATATGATTATCCCTGGTATTTCGCACGCATAATGTAATTGGTTTAAAGTTTTGCATTTGTTCCCATTAAATACCCCTAAGATTTTTTGCCCACGGTGGAAAGTTGGGTTTCATCTCAATAAATTACAGATTTTGCCATCTGTGATTATAGCCATTAATGTTACACATTTATGCTATTTTAAAATATTATAAACCCCATAAAAATATTGAATAATTAGTTTATATTAAAATTATTGACGAAAAAATTATAATGATATAATTTATAATAAGAATGAAACATATTTTTAATATATTTTACTTAATCTACGATCATGTATTTTTAATATGCTAATGGTGAAAAAAATTAAAACGTATGGATAGAAAACAATCTAATTCGTAGATATTCATGATATTTAATAATACGATTAAATTAAAAAATATTCAATATTGGGCTCGTTTTGAAGATATTGACGGGACAATTATAATGTTATAATTTGTAAAAAAACGTATTTTTTCATTGTATTTTTGTTTATATACGATTATTTGTGTTAACATGATAAGGGTGTAAAATGAAAAATAAAAAAACAATGGATATAAACTAAATTAAGTAACTAATTGTAAGGGTGTTAAATGTAATATTGTAAATAGAACGTACGAGGACAAAATGTTTTTGGATGGGACAAGGAATTTAAGGACATATGACTAAGTATATCAATCTTTTATCATTTTAATATTTCTACTATCATTTCCTTATTAACTTAATTTTAATATAAGGCAAAACATTACATAAACAATATTAGCTTATGATGATGTAATGAGAATGGTATGTATGTACGTTTGCAATATACAAACTATTACGCTATTGAAAATTTGTATATCTATACTATATTATAAAGCAGACATAAAAAACTCTTAAAAACAAATCTTAAAGCTTAATGTACCGTTATTTAATGTTAATTACTTAAAAACAATCATTAAATCTGTATGTACTACATTTAATGCTATTTATTAATTTTCAATCATTATCTCTAACCATTTTAACTTCCCTAAAATCATTTCTCACTTTAACTCCCCTAAAAGAACTCTCAGCATAATTAAATATAGAATAAAAATCAAATTTTAAATATAAAAAATCTAAAATATAATTAAATTAATCTAAATCTAACAGAATATTTTATAAAAAAAATTATATTATTAAACCAAAATAAATTACAACATATTATTAAGTCTAAATTAAACAAATTTATATAAAAAAATCATTATCACTCTCTCGCAACCATCCAAAATCGTAATCTATACTATATTATAAAACAAACATAAAAAACTCTTAAAAACAAGTTTTAAAGCTTAATGTACCGCTATGTAATGCTAATTACTTAAAAAAAACAACCATTAAAGCTGTATGTACTACATTTAATGCTATTTAGTAATTTTCAATCATTATCTCTAACCATTTTAACATCCCTAAAATCATTTCTCACTTTAACTCCCCTAAAATAACTCTCAGCATAATTAAATATAGAATAAAAATCAAATTTTAAATATAAAAAATATAAAATCTAATTAAAAAAATCTAAATCTAACAGAATATTTTATAAAAAAATTATATTATTAAACCAAAATAAATTACAACATATTATTAAGTCTAAATTAAACAAATTTATATAAAAAAATCATTATCACTCTCTCACAACCATCCAAAATCGTAATGTAAATCAACAAAAAAATAAAATGAAACATTAAAATCGTGATGTATCTAGCTGCATTGCGCGAGTACACTTCTAGTTTGAATTGAAAAATGTGAAAATATATATATATATCGGTATTAATAATTAATTCCATCCAAATCAAGCAAATTAACCCATAAATACAAACTATTATTCAAGTTCAATGCTTACAAACTATTATAAAGACAAATTTGTATATTTGAGTTGAAGAATATGATCAATGGTCTTCAAATATCAAGCGAAATTTATTTATTCATTTTGCATACGATCTAGAAATGATTTTTTTAAAGTTAAAACGATAGAATATGATGAACTAAACTCTTTAATGATTGATGAGAAGAGCCACCTTCTTGAAGAGAGAGGTTTACCATCTCCCTTAGATCACATATTCTCTTGCGGATTTCTTCCCCTTCTTCATCCATCATTACCTTTTTGATCGTTGTCTCGATCCCTATCCTTTCAAAACCATCTTCCAACAAAACGCCAATCTTCCAAACGTCGCACACATATCTTGCAATTATTGGTTGGTCGACAAAACAGGGAGAACAAATCATAGGAACTCCTTCACATATGCTTTCCAAAGTTGAATTCCATCCATTGTGAGTCCAAAAACATCCGGTTGCCGGATGAGGAAGCACTTCTTGTTGGGGAGACCATTTCACTACACGTCCTTTATCACCCACTCTCTCTAGGAACTTGTCGGGCAACGACTCAAGCCATTCTGAACCAGAAACGACCCCTGGTCGAACCACCCACAAGAATGGTAAACCGGTATTAGCCAATCCATGCGCCACTTCTAGGAATTCTGACTCGGTTATATGTGCAATACTCCCAAAACTTACATATATCACAGATTTGGGTGCTTGGGTGTCTAGCCATGAGAGAATGGTTCGGTCTTGTTCAATCAAGCTACTCGAGGATGCCGGGAAGTACTTGTGGAATGGGCCTAAAGTGAAGCTCGGAATCCGATAATCTTGACAAATGGTTTCTAGTGCAGATTCTTCGAGTTCTTTGAAGGTGTTCCAAATGAGCCCTGATGATGCCTTCATTTGATTAAGCATATTGTTAACAAAGTCTACCATACCTTGTGGGTTGATTGTGATCTTTACGATGTCTTTAACTTTCATAAGTGGAAATTCCGGTACCTGTGTCTCGTAATCTGAATATAGAAAGATTTATTTAAATTTAAATGATTTATAATTAAGAGTATAGATTTCATATATGATTTGGATTTGAGAGGATTTGAAATATTTTGTATGATTGGTTTGTACGATTGGAATGGATTTGATTCTCTTGCTTATAAAAAAAATCATTAAAAAAATTATGAATAAAAAATATAGAAGTAATTAAATTATCTTATATTTAAATGGTTATTAGAAAAAATGTTTTTAACATATTTTTAAACATTATTATATACAAATCCTACGAAATCCTTTGAAACATTCCATTGGGATTTCAAAATTCTACGTTGGAGAGATTTCAAATCCGGACGATCCAGCAAACTAAACACAGGATTTGAATGGATTTAAAATCCAAATTCCTCCGATTCCAATCCATTTCGATAAACCAAACAACCGCCAAATTTTGGACAGAAATCAAAAAATCTAACAGGAACCAACCATCATGCAAAAATCTTATCTTTTTTTGAACGGCAGATAACACACACACGTTCCTGGGTATCCGGGCTCCCACTTAAGGGTGTCACCTGACTAATCCCCGTCGAACACGACCCGACCCAATTAAGGGTACCACTAAGTGGCAGACCCATGATCTAGATATCGCTACCACGGGGTTCGAACCCGGATAGTCAGAGATACCATCCGTTGACCTCCATGTTACCTTACCACTGGGCTAGACATAATGCAAAAATCTTATATAGAATGAAGTTGGTACTAAAACAAACTGACCTTCTTTTGGAAGATTGAAGTAACCCTTTTCAAATAAAATGGGTACAGCGCCATAACCTAAGATGCAACCAAGACTGCTTGTCCGGAGCACCAGCCGAGGGATCTTCACTGCTTCCGCCACCGCCTGCGTGAAGTAGAATACGGCATCTGTGATTAGACAAGCAACCGGGTCTTCATCCAACAACTCACCCAGACATTTTCTAAACGGATCTACACAGCTACTATTAAGGTACTTAATGTAAAAGTTGGGGTCTTTTTTTGGCAACTGGTTTATAATCTCGGAAAAGCCACCGTCGGAGATGGAGTAAAAAGTGAAATGAGGATAGTTTGAATGATTAGGAGAGTTGTATTGGGTGTGTATGATGGTTATTTTAAAACCTTGCGTGTGAAGAATGTTTGCCAACTGAAGCATCGGATTGATATGACCCTGGAAAGGCAGGGGAAACAATATTATTCTCCGGCGAGTTGCCGTGGAAACTGTCGGCCGGAGAGTGGGAGCTTTTCCATGGGTCTCCATTAATTTTCAGGGGGGACAAAGTGGGAGAAAAACTTGTGGATTTTGTGGCACTGAATTAACGCTGTTTTATTTATTGCTTTTCAAATTAATAATTTGCCATCTCAATCCCTACAATTTCAAAGCCATCCTCCAATAAACGCCAATCTTCCAAACGTCACACACATATCTTGCATTTATTGGTTGGTCGACAAAACAAGGAGAACAAACCATAGGAACTCCTTCACATATGCTCTCCAAATGTTGATTCCAACCACAATGAGTCAAAAAACACCATGTTGTTGGATGTTATTGAGGACACCATTTCACTATACGTCCCTGACTGACACTTTCTAGGAACTTTTCAGGCAACTCAAGCAATTCTGAACCACGTAAGACCAGGGGCGGACCCAATAACTTTTTCATACGGTGACACCTTTTACGAACCTAATTTTTTTCCACATCACCCATTTTTTAGCCTATTTTCACCGTTTCGAGGGATTTTTAAATTTTTTTGCTTCATTTCAATGGATTTTAAAGTTTTTGTATCGATTTCGAAGGATTTTTTTATGGTTTTTTTTTGTTGATTTCAAGAGTTTTAAGAGTTTTTTTTTTTTTTTTTTTTTTTTGGGGGGGGGGGGGGGGGGGGATTACATTGTACGGTTGCATCTTCTAAAATATATGGTTGCACTTTTCACAAATCTATTTTTTTTTTACCTTACGACTGAGAAACAATACGGTGACATGTGACACCGTTGGCACTTAAAACCTTGAGTGTGAAGAACGTTTGCCAACTGAAGCATCGGATTGATATGACCCTGGGAAGGCATGGGAAACAATACTATTCTCCGGCGAGTTGCCGTTGGTTCCGGACACCGGAGAGTGGGAGATCTTCCATGGGTCTCCATTTTCAGCCAGGTTCAAAGTGGATGCATGAAGTGATCTATTTGTTGCTTTTCAAATAAATAAAAAACTTTAAAATCAAGATTTTTAAGCATCAATTAATATTTTTCCCAAAAAGCTGTCCACTAATTATTTAAAAAGCCGTCCGCAAGTTATTTTATCACCTTTTTGTTCTCTTTTAATTGTTGTCATTCATAAAATTAATTTTATTAATATTGTTGTCTTGTGTTAAGTTGTTTCAACTGATGCAAACTACATATACAAATACTATATAGTATATATCAAACGGCAACAAAGAATCGAAATCAAAGTTACGTAAGAAGTACGAAAAGTTACAGATTATTTAATCAAACTGAATAACGTACTTCCCCAAATGAGTTCATCAATAGTTTTGTTTACGTAAAAGATTCATATTGATTAAAACAAAGAGATGAAACTAACTAAAGATTCTAAAGACTCGTATGAAGAACCACCCTTGATTAGACTAACATTTACTTTTTCTTTCAAACACCTAGCCTTCCTTTTCTTCATCAACCATTACTCTTCTTATGGCACTTGCGATCTCCTCTCTCGCCCACCCGTTCTCCAAGTAAACCCCTACTTTCAGAACATCGCTCACGAATCTTGCATCTAAAGGTTGATCACCCCAAAATGGTGAACAAATCATAGGAACGCCTTCACAAATGCTTTCCAACGTTGAATTCCATCCATTATGAGTCCAAAACGCTCCGGTTGCTTGATGGGCTAATACTTCTTGTTGAGGAGCCCATTTGACGATATGCCCCCTCTCACCCACCTCATCTAGGAACCCATTTGGTAACCGTTCTAGCCATTCCGAACCTTTGACCAACCCTGGTCGCATCACCCACAAGAATGGCTGATTGCTAGTGGCCAAACCATGAGCTACTTCCAAGAAATCTTGTTCTTCTAGTTGAGCAGCACTGCCAAAACTTATATATAGTACTGAATTAGGTGCTTGGCGATCTAGCCATGTTATAGAGCTTCTATCTGGCTCTAGCAAGTTGCTCAACGTGGCTGGGAAGTAGTTGTGAAATGGGCCGATCAGGAAAGATGGAACTTGGAAGTCTTGATGGATCTTTTGAAGCTCGGATTCTTCAAGTTCCTTGAAGGAGTTCCAAATGATTCCTGAAGATGCCTTTGTTTGTTTCAACATTATTAGGAATTATTATTTGTATAGGAAACAATCCTTTTATATTCCTTGTAATTATCTTGTTTCCATAGTTGTAGGATTATCTCTGTGTATATATATTTTGGCAAAATCAATGAGAAAGGCAAGGAGAATTCTAGACATCAAACATGGTATCAGAGCTCTGATCAAATACCTCCTCTTCCACCAATCAACCCTAGCCCTCGGTCGTTTTTCTTCTTCTTTTCTTCTCTTCTTATTTTTCCTCTCCTTCATGGCTGCTTCCGGCAGCGGTAACGACGCCGCCAAAACACCGTTCCACCCCGCTTTCGACGTCAACAACATTAAGAACGCCATTCCCATCCTTCTCAACCACACCGACGGTCATTACTCATCATGGGTGGAGTTGTTCACCATCCATGCATGCGCTTTCAATGTGCTCGATCACATCGACCCTAAGGCCGACAACCCAACTGATGTCGATAAAGCTACGTGGACCCGCCTCGATGCTATCGTCAAACAGTGGATTTATAGCACCATCTCCACCGACCTCCTTCAAACTATCATGAAGCCGAGTGCCACGGCTCAAGAACTGTGGAACCGCCTAGAGGAAATTTTTCAAGATAACAAAACGGCTAGGGCCATTTACCTAGAAGAGCAGTTCACCACCACCCGTCTCGACGCTTTCTCAACCGTCTCCGACTACTGTGCCACTTTTCCACTACAAACAAAATCTCAAGTTATTTCCACCGTCTCTAAATTCCATACCTATATCCATACTTAATTTGAAAAGAAAATAAAGACGTTCCAATGTGACAATGGACGGGAATTCAAAAATCATGTCTTCCATCAACTATGCACTACCCACGGCATACAATTCCGTTTCTCATGCCCTTACACCTCTCCTCAAAACGGCAAAGCCGAACGTATCCTTCGCACCATTAACAATATGATCCGAACCTCTCTCATCCAAGCCTCTCTACCTCCTTCCTATTGGAATTACGCCCTTGCCCTCTCCACCTATCTCCTCAATATACTACCATCCACCACCATCAAAAATAAAACACCCACTGAACTTCTATATCACCGCATACCCACATACTCACACCTTCGCACCTTCGCACCTTCGCACCTTCGGATGCTTATGCTACCCCAACATCTCTTCCACTACTCCTCATAAACTCGCCCCCCGCTCCGTCCCGTGCATTTTTCTTGGATACCCACCCAACCACCATGGCTACCTATGTCAAACTCTCACAAGTAACCAAATGCATATCTCTCGTCACATAACTTTTGACGAAAATACCTTCCCCTTCACTCACCTTCCCAAACAACCAATTCGGTCCTATGATTTTCTCGAAAATACCGAACCCTCTCCATATTTCTTATACCATTCACATCCTCACCACTTCCCCACCACCGTCCCTTCCTCGTCACAACCTTCCCTTAACCGCACCACTGCTTCGGTCACTTCAACCCCTGCGGTTCCCTCATCGCCTCCTATATCTTCGGGAACCTCATCGCCCGCTCCCAACCCTCTCTCACAACCTGCAACCCCGTCACCCCCTGCACAAACTGCAGCCTCGCCACCCCCTGCTCAAAACCTTCCCCCATCTACCTCCCACCCCATGCAAACTCGTTCCAAGAGCGGGATATTCAGACCCAAAAACATTCTCTCCCTACACACTAAAATGATATCTCCCATACCCTCAAATCCCAAAGTCGCACTTCTTGATCCAAATTGGAGTAATGCCATGACTATTGAATATAACGCTTTGCTTAAACAAAATACTTGGGAATTGGTTCCTCGTCCATGTGACGCTAACATAATACGCTGTCACTGGATCTTCCGGCACAAATTCCATGTCGATGGCACCCTCGAGCGCTACAAAGCTCGGCTCGTTGTGAATGGAAAGTCCCAAGAAGTCAGGATTTATTGTACCGAAACTTTTAGTCCCGTCGTCAAACCCACCACCATACGAACAGTTCTCAGTCTTGCCATGGGAAGAAAGTGGTTGGTTCACCAACTTGATGTCAAAAACGCATTCCTTCACGGTGATTTGCATGAAACTGTTTACATGCATCAACCACCCAGGTTCTATGATCCCTCCCATCCGGGACATGTTTGTAGACTTCGAAAATCCTTATATGGGCTAAAACAAGCCCCACGGGTCTAGTACCAGCGATTCGCCCAACATCTTCTCCATCTCGGTTTTACATGTAGTAAAAGCGACACATCCTTGTTCATTCTCCGTCGAGACAATGGTTGTGCCTACCTTCTCCTCTACGTGGATGACATCATCCTCACGGCATCATCCACTACCCTCAAAACCGAGATTATTCATGCCCTCAAACGAGAGTTCGACATGACCGACCTTGGTACCCTGACTCATTTCTTGGGCATCTCAGTCAAACGCACGACCAGCAGCATGTTCCTCACCCCACATAAATACACCGAAGACATTCTCAAACGGGCCTGGATCGAAAACTGCAAACCCGCCTCTACACCGGTCGACACTAACTCTAAGTTAAGCGCGTCCACTGGTGCCCCGGTGACCGACCCCACCCTCTACCGAAGCCTTGTCGGTGCACTCCAGTACCTCACGTTCACTAGACCAGATATCGCTTACGCCGTGCAACAAATATGTTTGTTCATGCATGCTCCTCGAGAACCACATCTTAACGCTCTCAAACGCATCCTATGCTATCTTCGGGGTACTATGGATCTCGGTTTGCACATATACCCCACCGCCCCGTCCCAACTAATCGCTTATACAGATGCGGATTGGGGTGGTTGCCCAGAAACACGTCGATCTACTTCGGGCTATTGTGTCTTTTTGGGCGATAATTTGATATCATGGTCTGCCAAACGCCAACCTACCGTCTCACGTTCTAGTGCTGAAGCCGAATACTGAGGCGTTGCCAATGTAGTTTCCGAATCCTGTTGGCTTCACAACCTCTTGCTTGAGCTTCATTTACCTCTCAAACGAGCCACCTTGGTGTTCTATGACAACGTCTACGTCGTCTACCTCTCGGGCAACCCCGTTCAACACCAACGAACGAAACACGTTGAAATGGACATCCACTTCGTTCGCGAGAAGGTCGCCCTTGGGCACGTTCGAGTTCTGCACATACCATCTGCCTATCAGTATGCTGATATCTTCACCAAGGGCCTTCCTCGACAGTTGTTCATCGACTTTAGATCCAGTTTGAGCATCCGCCAACCTCCTATTGAGGGGGACTATTAGGAATTATTATTTGTATAGGAAACAATCCTTTTATATTCCTTGTAATTATCTTGTTTCCATAGTTGTAGGATTATCTCTGTGTATATATATTTTGGCAAAATCAATGAGAAAGGCAAGGAGAATTCTAGCCATCAAACAAACATGTTTGCTAGTAACTTTGCTGTAGGATCATCTTGGCCTTTGATTCTCATCTTTATAATGTCTTTCACTTTGAGAACTGGAATCTCCAATACGTGTTCCTCCAAATCTAGATTCATTCCAAGAAAAAGAAATAAACTTGAAACTGAGATGTTCGGATGATAAAGATCAAGAATTTGCTTACCCCGAACAGCTTTCTTGGAGTCGCTTTCATCTACTGGCGATATAATATTCTTCAGATCTAAATCTACACTCTCTTCATAAAAAACTAGAGAAAGAATCTAAACTGATCAAGCTTCAATATTAGCTAGGAAATCATTTTAGCATATAATTTCATCCAAAAAGAGAACTTACCGCTCTTTACTTGGTTAAAATAGCCTTGATCATCAAGAATAGGTATAGAAGCATAAACAATAACACAAAACAAGCTACTTGTCCTTAAAACATATATGGGAAGATTAAGACTATCTATCACTGATTGAGTGAAGTACCAAAGTGCATCAGTGATCAAACAGACAATAGGCTCATGTTCCTCTTTTGAAGCAATTAACATCGGATCCAACTCGTGGCGCAAGCCGACTGCACCACACTGATTCAACAACAGGATTCCCGAAAGAAGATCACCAATCCCTTGGGAACTTAACTTGGAAAGATTGGTGTCTTTCTTCTTCGAATCGTTATCAAGAACGGGACGAAAGGTAAAGTGAGGGTAGTTTGATGTGTAAAGAGAATTGAAGTTGGTGTGAAGGATGGTGATAGAGAAGCCTTTGGAGTAAAGTATATTTGCTAGTTGAAGCATTGGGTTTATGTGGCCTTGAAATGGCAGCGGAAATAGCACCACCCTTTGCCTCCGGCAGCCACTTCTCTCTTCTTGGTTCTCCATGGAAAATTAATTAGCTTCCTAATTAAACTCGTATGTTTATGGCATTTGTTTAAGTAGCCTTGACTCTATTATCTTTTTATTTGCTTTTGCTGGCTCTTGTTGATGCACCCATGTCATTTCAAGTAATTAATTTATATTTTATAGCTTATAAATATTGAGATCTCCTAAGATTCTAAATACTTATTTATATACCATGTTTGTTCATATAAAACTCAGTCGTTGCCTAATGTTTTTGCCTTTTGCTTTGTTTCTTGACTACTGTCCAAACGGCCAGAAAGAATCAAGATTATGATCACAAAAGAAATATAAAAAATTCCAGATTTCTGTAACAAAATGAAGAACATACTTTTTCATCTATATTTTTTGTATTATATATAGATCAAACGGATTGATTTTTTTTATTTTAAAGTACGACCGATATTATTTGGTATACAAACTACTTTCAAAGTTTAAATCGTTTCTTATGACCAAATACATCTGAATACAATATCTCATATGGAAGAAATATAATAGATTAAAGACTCCAATGATTGATATGAAGAGCCACTCTTGGTCAATGAAACATCAACCTTTTGTTTCAAAGCTCTTGCTCTCTCTCTAATGTCTTCATCCACCATTACTCTTCTTATGGCATTTACCATATTCTCTCTTTGCCATCCATACTCCAAATGCACCCCAACCCTCAAAGCCTCGCTCACGTATCTCGCATTCAACGGTTGATCTCCCCAAAAAGGCGAACAAATCATAGCAACACCTTCGCAAATGCTCTCCAATGTCGAATTCCATCCATTATGAGTCCAAAATGCACCTGTTGCTTCATGAGCTAACACTTCTTGTTGTGGAGCCCATTTCACAACTCTCCCGTTTTCACCAAGGAACCCATCAGGCAATGATCCGAGCCATGCATAACCCTTGACGAACCCAGGTCGAACCACCCATAAAAATGACTGATTGCTATTCACCAACCCATGAGCTATTTCCAAGAAATCTTTCTCATCCACTTGAATCATGCTACCAAAACTAACATACAGTACAGAATTTGGTGGTTGGTTGTCCAACCATGGAAAAAAGGTTCGATCTTGTTCTAGTAAACTGCTTGAGGAGGCTGCGAAATGCTTGGGGAATGGTATCAGGAAACTTGGTATCGGAAAGTCGCGAAGAACCGTTTCGACCTCAGGTCCTTCGAGTTCTTTAAAGGAGTTCCAGATGATTCCACAAGATGCTTTTGTCTGTTTGAGCATATTAGTTGTCAACCCCAACATGGAATCCTCCTTGTTCTTGAAACATGTCTTTAAGATGTCTTTCACTTTGAGTACAGAAAACTCTTCCACTTGTTCTTCCAAATCTTGAATTAATCCATGAAAACAAACAATAAAATGAGAATCTGATTATGAAAAAGATTATGATTTAGATAAACTTATGAGCACTTAGGGCATCTCCACTGTAATTCTTATAATTTTTACTCTCTATTATATTATAGAGTACAAAATAAAGAATTTGTTATGTTTTCTTCCCAATAATTACTCTATTTTCTACTCTAAAATAAAATATTCTATTCTACTATTTTGATTACATATATTTTCAATAATACTCTTATATTTATTAACTTTATAAATTATATCCTTATATTTTTTGTTTTCACAATAGCGTTATATTTATTAAATTTATCATGTTATTTTAACGACTTTATAATTCATATTTAATTCCGAATTAAATTATCAAAAACCAAATTTCATTAAATAAAAATATTACATTTTCAACACACAGCTAAAATTTAAATACATAAGCATGTAATTGGAATTAGCATATTTTTCTCATAAATAATCAACTAATGTATTTCGAAGTGCAAAGTGAGTTTCTTTATCCATAAAAAATTGAAGGACCATTTTGTAGACAATAAATAAAATAAAAATACAATAATTTAAAAAAATGAAAGATTATTTTGTAATTAACAAAAATTTAGAAGAAAAAAATAGAGATTACGATGATAATGTTTCTCTATATTTAGAGAGAGTTACTATTAATTTCTATATTATAGAAAGTAAAATAGATGTTTTATTGTCGATGGTTTAGAGAGTAAAATAGGAGATGGTCTTACGGTTGTCGTCGTCAAGTTTGAAGTAACCACGATCATGAAGAAGAGGTATCGAAGCATAAAAAACAGCACAAAACAAGCTACTTGTCTTTAAAACAAGCCGTGGGAGATTAAGGCTATCAGCAACGGATTGCGTGAAGTGCCAAAGTGCATCGGTGATCAAACACGGTTTTGGTTCGTCTTTTTCCGACGAAGCTAACAACAGTTCCAATTCGGGGCGCAATAAATCTGCACCGAATTGATTGAAGAGTGTGAGCCGAGACATAGCAGCCGCTATGCCTTGTGCGGGTAATTCGGAAAATCGTGGGTCTTGTGGGTGGTTATCGAGGACGGATTTGAAGGTGAAATGAGGGTAATTGGATGTTGCAGGTGCGTTGAAGTTGGTATGAAGGATGGTGAAGCCTTTGGAGTGGAGTAGATTGGCAAGTTGAAGCATGGGGTTTATGTGGCCTTGAAATGCCAACGGAAACAGTATTATTCTCCGACGCCGGCGACCGCTGCTCTCTGTTTGCCCTAAGGTGGTAAGGAACTCAATGAGGGAATGTTTTTAGGTACGAGAGTATATCATAGTTGGTTGGTAGCCGAATCTCCACTAACCAGCTATCCGAAGAGCGTATTGGTACGCCCTTTGAAGGACGACCTTATCAAAGATCAAGAATGGATCATTAAGAATATTGAGAATTCGTTGGGGTTTGATGTCGATCGTTGGTTTTGGGTTCAGAAACTTGTGGATCTGAGATAAATTGACCGGTGTGAAGTTGAGGTCACAAATTACCCTAGGGGAAGTACGTGTCGCCCAAAGTTGGGAAACAACCGCAGTCTCATGATTAAAGGCTACGGTAGTAAATTAATTGTTCATTTGAATATACGGGTGAAGTGCCCAAGGGGAACAGTTATCATGAGGACCATCGCGAGGTTACGGGAGTAGTTCTAGCAAGCGGTGTAGAGTTAATCTAATTTTGTGGGCAACGTTTTATGAGAATCTAGATTTCGAGGACGAAATCTTTTTTTTAGGTTCGGAGGATTGTAACGCCCGTATTTTGTTAAGCCTTGCCTTACCCTTCTTTTCTAGTTTCTAATCAAAAACCCTTCATTATAAATCCTTGTGAAATTAGAACTTTGGATCGGGAGCGCTTCAGGTCGAAAGGTCAACAAATTTGACCTCGGTACGGTGTGGGCGATTGTGCCCGCGATTGTGACAGGGTGTCACTCTCGCGGGGCACTCTCGCGGCCCTTGTACCGAGAGTGGGTAGGAGCGGGCGATTGTGCCCGCGATTGTGACAGAGTGTCACTCTCGCGGGGCACTCTCGCCGTCGGGGTCCAGACTCCATTAAATCCCTTTTTCCCACTTTTCTCATTTATTCCCTTAACCCACTCTCTCCTAAACTCTCTCTCAACCGAACCCCACCCCCTCAAACGAACCTTAATCCATTTTGGGGGTCCCCCCCCCAACCTTGTACTCCCTCATCATCTATACTTGTAACCTCAACCTCTTGAGCAAGATTCAAGTGTTCATCACCACTTCTTGAGGATTCATAAGTTTTGGGGTTTTGCTCAAAACCTAAGTGTAAGTTCGTCCCCTCAGTTTCTAAGCTTCTTTATGAGTTATAATCACACCATGGATGATTTCCTAGTATTATGTTTCTCTAATTTCGTTTTGGTTGACTTTGGGAAGGTTAGGTCAAAATTAGGGTTTGGCCAAATTTGGGGATTTTGATACAAATGTTTGGGGAGCAATCATTTATGGTTGGATATGTTTATTTATGGTCGAAAATGTGTGGATCTAGGTTTTGGAAGCTTGATTGGAAGAGTTGGAATGGGTGTCTTCGGAAAGCTTTGGGTGGGATCTATGCTTTTGGAGGCCAATGGTTGTGGATTGAAACATGGGTTTAACTTAACCTAGCGAGGTGAGTTCAAGTTGATTTGTGAAAACGGTGTACATGCCAAAATGTTTATTTTAAAGTGTTTTGCGTCTTACATGAAAATTGTTAACTGCTGATAAGTTTGATTATTTGAAAGTGTTTATCTTCATAAACTTATATAGTACACATCTCTGGGATTTTGGGTACTATGATAAATAAATCATATATTTTGGTATCTTAAGGTTTTATTTTATGGAAATAGATTTTGAGAATAAATGTATTTCATTTTGTGTTTTGGAGAAATGCATGGTTTTGTGTTATGGGACGTTTTGAGAGGTAAATGTTATAAACTCACTTGGAAAATGATTTGTCCCAATCTAAACTACGTTGGAATTAATTATATGTTTTGGAGCATGGGTTTACATAAGTACGGGTTGTTTATGTTTGATTCCAATTTATGATTTTCAGCGTTGAGTCTTTGGATTTGTTTGAGCTTATGGCTCGGTTTGGATTTTGTTGGGTTTCGAGGACACTTGTCCGCTTTTAGTAGCTCAATGTTGAGCGTTTGGTTATGATTTGCATTTACTGCATCTTAGTTGAGAATTACATGTTTTGGATGCATTAGTTCATTCACTTTGAGTCATGTAATGGTTTAGTTAGTGCAATGGATCCATAGGCAGGGGTGTTCCTATGTCCCCGCTTTAGGCATTTGGTTCATCATTTGGCACGGAATAGGCATCGGGTCACCATGGTAAGTAAGGTGTGGACCTATACGGTCGGGCAGCGTCCTATGGGCAGTAAGGTGTAATTCCCTTGTGCTAGAGTTCCCCGTTTTGGAACTCTCAAGAATAGACCTAGAGGGGTTGACTTGATGTTTTCGAGTGATAGACTCAGAGGAGTTGAGCTCGGTGGGTTTTATTGGTGTAACCCACATGTTTTGATTTCTTACATGATTATGTGACCTACTTTTGTGTTCCGTCACGTACAATGTAATCGGGTATTTCCCGTCACCAGTAGGTGATGTTTTGGTTATGGAGTTTTATAATCCATGTTTTCGGAGACGTTTGAATGTGGGTATTTATCTACGTTTTAAGGTTTTGGTTATTGAAACTCATTCGAGTTATTGGGATGTTTTGGAAGTTGGGGTTATCTACGTTTTCCGTGTTTGATCATTATAATGTCAGTTATGTTTTACGTGCGCTTTGGGTTTTGGCTTTATTTAAGGAGGTGTTTGTTTTATGATTTTTAATCACGAAAAGGGTTAATGATGAAAGGAGATTGTTTTGAGATTTAATGTATTTCATTTTTGGTTGCTTTTAAATCAAATGTATTGCATTTTGGAATTATGATTTTATATAACATTCTTAAAGTTATTGCGTTATATATCTCTAACGAAAACTCTTGAGCTCACTAGGCATTAAGCCTAACCTTTTTAATTGTCGGCATGTGCATCAGGTTCCAGTTGGGGTTTGGTTCTTGCAGTGCTTTGAGGAGTTGAGCATTAGACTTACACGAGAGTAAGTAGTTTGGTGAAGTCTTCCGCAGTTAGAGATAGTGACTATTATCGGGTTTTAGCACTGTTCTAAAAAACTCGCCTTACAGCCGCCATGGCGTGCCATGGCACCAAGGCTTGTGTCTCACGCCACGTTATGCCCGTGGCATGCCATGGCCTAATGCACAACTTCGTAATGCAATATTTGATTTTTCTTTACGTTTTTAATGTCTTATTTGCATGTTTTTTTAATATATACCATAATTTAACTTGCTTATTGCTATTGACTCATTGAGTCACACTACAAAACATACGTTTTTATATATGATATTATATATGAATTACAAAAATTACGCCATAAGTCACGCCTTGGAAACGCCAAGGCTTCGTCGTGGCTCCTAAGGCTTATGGCTTGGCCTCGCCGCCACGCCACGCCTCACGCCATTTAGAACCTTGGGTTTTAGTAACACTCGTCCTTATTATAGACTGTATGTGTAGAATGAATGTGTGTATTAAGGCTAAATCTTATTTTGTGATTATAGATGAATCGTTCATTGATGTATTTAGAATTTTTTTTAAATGAGTTTCTATTTCCAGATTTGAGGGTGTTACAAGTTGGTATCAGAGCTTAAGTTTGAGAGATTTAGGTATTGATTTTGATGCCTAGACTCAAACTAGCGTAATTTAAGCATTTGAATGTGAGATCACACCATTAGGCACTTTAAGATTTGATGATTTGAGGTGAGTGGATTCACTAGGAACGGGAATCATGCCGAAAATGGCAAGGGTGATCATGTACAGTACGTTCATAATAACATCTGGCCAGTGTTATGGTGAGTTTACGAGTTACATAAGTATGCTTGATCTGCCTTGGTACGATAACCGTTGGGGTAGTGAAGAAGTTTTTGAATAAGTAACCGTTAGAAAGAATCGAGGATTTGAGTATTCGACGCTTGGAATGATAGTAAGCATGGTGATAGCATTAAGTGGACCGTTTCGGGTCGGAATGAATGGATGGGTTAGAACCGTAGACTTTTGGAATCGACAATTAATCGAGGAGAAATTGTAAGATGAACCGATGAAATCTTCGATGATTGCCTTAAGACGTTTGATCACCCGGATGACAATAGTATGACGGGAAAGTTGAGGAATGGGATTTCGGGATGTTAAGTGCCGACCAAAGTCATGCACAAAATTTATTTCTAAAATAAGTTTGCATCAATGTTTCCCATGTTTTCGAAGCATAAAGTGAGTTATACTATGAAGCCTTGGTAAAGCATTTAGCACTCATCAGATTTTAAACCGTGAGCTTAAACTTGCATGAGATTGTTTTGTCGCACGTGGTTGTAATTTTTATTGAAAATCTATTTACCCTTGTTTCGTGTCTAACGCTATTTCTTTTTGGACATTGTAATATCCTTGTATTAATGTTATTTGGGTTATTGGGCAAGTAACTGTGGAATTTTTGACTTTGACATTGGATCTCCTCCACTTATGTTAAGGTTTTAAAGGAAGAGTTGTTCCCATGTCTTGCGTCGGAATTTTGGGAATTTTAGTCTCTATGAGTCATGTTGAATTTATGAAATATTATTTTATGACGCTTTACTACGCACGAGTGTATTTCTAATTGTGTGTTTTAATTTTATTCGCATGTAAGTTTACGAGCTTATTGGGCGTCACGTCTCGTGAGAGCTTTGTCGAAGAAGGGTCGCTTTATCTTATGTGGTGATTTTAGAATTTTGAAAATTTTAGACTTGTTGTCATCATACGTTTTTAGGAAATGGAAGTTTTCACGCCGCATGATTTTAGCGTTAATGGGTTTTATGACAATTCAGTTGAGTTTTATGGTGTCTTATCTTACGACATTTTGCGTCGCGTAGATAAATTTTGGAATGTACATACTTGCACTATTGTGTGCGTTAACTTATGAATTTCATTTAATATTTTGTCTCATGCGAGTTTGCACCGGTATTTTCGCAACCGTAAGAGACGTTTTGAGAGTTTTGTTAATAGATGTTATCTCATATGTTATTTTGGGAAGTTTCAGTATTATGTGACTTTTCTTTTGAGTTTTATGCAAGTGTTATTCATTGTATGCTATATAATATTCAAATTGTTTTAAATTGTTGGTGTGAGTAAGCACATGAAAGATTTATGATGTCTCGTATTGAACTTTTGCTTTGATGATGTTTCAGTTGTTGATTTTACGGTTATAAATTTTCCGCAATGCACTAAATGGGTTATCGGTCTATATGCCATTGTGGTTACTAATTTTATTTGGACATGTGCATTTTATCGGTGCAGTCCAAGGTTTGAACTCGACTTGAAAATTTGTTTACATGTGACCGAATCACACCTAACGTTTTACTTTGATTGGGAAATAAACCGTGCATGTGAGCCTTATTGAAAATTTTACTTTATAACATTGTGGTTTAAAGAAAAGAAATTTGGAGTTGGAAATTGTGAAACTCCTCTTTGGAGTTTGTACAAACCTTTGTTGCACATGTTTTTGTGCAGAAAATTATTTTTCATATACCAGGCATAAATTGACGCATGCGAGGATCATAAAGGTCCATTTGAAAATTTTGTTGCACATCTTTATTATTGTCATTATTAGCGTAGGTAAGGGCTAAATGATTTTTTGAAATGGTTTTATAAGTGTGGTGTTTGTTGTCACCTTACACACCTACCGAGTATACAGTAGTAAATTTTATACGTACGATTGATTGTAATAAAACCGTTGTGTTTGTGAGTTTTTATAAAATTTCAAATTGGCATATCAGTTGAAAAACCTTGAACTCATTAGGGCAATAGATTTAAAACCCTATCGCAAAAGGAGTTGCGATTAAGGGACTAGAGGAGTCCTTGGGATTTGAAGCGTCGAATTATCCGACTTGTGGCCAATCTTGAATTTTGGGGTTTCAGTTCTTAAATTTGTGCACGCATGAATAATTGAGGTAATGGGTTCATGTCTTCCCAGTTATCTATGGGGTGATCTTTATGTATCGGAAACTGGCAGGGCAGGGCCTTGTGTGAATATCTGCGCCTGGTTGGATTCTACTGGTTGGATTACTTGTTCGTTTGACGTTATGCTACTTTTACGGTGTGCCACCTTTATGGGTTCCGGGAAACCAAGGATTTTTTTTGTGGTCCATTTGTTAGGGATGTAAAACTGGTAATATTAGTCATCTGTTAGGTGTCAACCTTAATACGACAATACTTCTGGGATGAAGTATTGGGCGGGATGTTCACGTCTTCGGTATCACCGTCTCGGTTTTAGGCATCAACTTGCTCTTTTGAGGTCAATGAATATTTGAAAGGTTTGGAGTATCCCTGTTAGATCAGGAGAAATGTTGATCCCTCGGTGGTGAAATTTAAAGAAAGATTAGATGTTAGTAATGAAGTACTAATGTGTATAGTTTTCCCTAAGGTGGTAAGGAACTCAGTGAGGGAATGTTTTTAGGTACGAGAGAATATCATAGTTGGTTGGTAGCCGAATCTCCACTAACCAGCTATCCGAAGAGAGTATTTGTCAAGATCGAATTCTCAACAAGAATTAATTCTCAGAAACAATATCAAAGAAGTTTGCGGAATAACACTTTGATATTTAATCAAAACAGTAAATCAACACAGTAGATATGAAGAACAAACTGTAAACTTGTATTAAATGCTTTGAAGTTACAAGATTACACACTCAACCTCAATATTGATGAACAGGCTCACCAATACGAATTCTACTTCTCTAGAATTAGGATCTATGCCTTGAGGTTGATTTTCTCTCTAATAGAATGAAGAAAACAAAAGTTAACTCACTATTCTAAACTATACAATATATATACTGAATACAAAGATAATTACAATAAATAAAATATCTTCAGTATATCTTCCATGTATATCTCTAAGCTTCCATGTATATCCTTTCATACGAATCTTCATCATATAAGCAGTATTAATCTTCAGCAGCATTAAATTCCTTCTAGCAGCATTAACTACTAAGCAGCACTAACCACTAGCAGTACTAACTAGCTAAGCAGTACTAACTTTGTTCAAGCAGCACTAACTTTGACTAGCAGTATTAATAGTACTAGCAGTAGTAACACTCAGCAGTATTAACCTTTAAGTCTTCTAGCAGTAGTAACTTTGAACCAGCAGCATTAACCATACTTGATGAATTCTTCAGTTCCCAACAGTATTGGTACGCCCTTGGAAGGACGACCTTATCAAAGATCAAGAATGGATCATTAAGAATATTGAGAATTCGTTGGGGTTTGATGTCGATCGTTGGTTTTGGGTTCAGAAACTTGTGGATCTGAGATAAATTGACCGGTGTGAAGTTGAGGTCACAAATTACCCTAAGGGAAGTACGTGTCGCCCAAGGTTGGGAGACAACCGCAGTCTCACGGTTAAAGGCTACGGTAGTAAATTAATTGTTCATTTGAATATACGGGTGAAGTTCCCAAGGGGAACAGTTATCGTGAGGACCATCGCGAGGTTACGGGAGTAATTCTAGCAAGCGGTGTAGAGTTAATCTAATTCTGTGGGCAACGTTTTATGAGAATCTAGATTTCGAGGACGAAATCTTTTTTTTACGTTGGGAGGATTGTAACGCCCGTATTTTGTTAAGCCTTGCCTTACCCTTCTTTTCTAGTTTCTAATCGAAAACCCTTCATTATAAATCCTTGTGAAGTTAGAATTTTGGATCGGGAGCGCTTCAGGTCGAAAGGTCAACAAATTTGACCTCGGTACGGTGTGGGCGATTGTGCCCGCGATTGTGACAGGGTGTCACTCTCACGGGGCACTCTCGCGGCCCTTGTACCGAGAGTGGGTAGGAGCGGGCGATTGTGCCCGCGATTGTGACAGAGTGTCACTCTCGCGGGGCACTCTCGCCGCCGGTGTCCAGACTCCATTAAATCCCTTTTTCCCACTTTTCTCATTTATTCCCTTAACCCACTCTCTCCTAAACTCTCTCTCAACCGAACCCCACCCCCTCAAACGAACCTTAATCCATTTTGGGGGTTCCCCCCCCCCCCCAACCTTGTACTCCCTCATCATCTATACTTGTAACCTCAACCTCTTGAGCAAGATTCAAGTGTTCATCACCACTTCTTGAGGATTCATAAGTTTTGGGGTTTTGCTCAAAACCTAAGTGTAAGTTCGTCCCCTCAGTTTCTAAGCTTCTTTATGAGTTATAATCACACAATGGATGATTTCCTAGTATTATGTTTCTCTAATTTCGTTTTGGTTGACTTTGGGAAGGTTAGGTCAAAATTAGGGTTTGGCCAAATTTGGGGATTTTGATACAAATGTTTGGGGAGCAATCATTTATGGTTGGATATGTTTATTTATGGTCGAAAATGTGTGGATCTAGGTTTTGGAAGCTTGAGTGGAAGAGTTGGAATGGGTGTCTTCGGAAAGCTTTGGGTGGGATCTATGCTTTTGGAGGCCAATGGTTGTGGATTGAAACATGGGTTTAACTTAACCTAGCGAGGTGAGTTCAAGTTGATTTGTGAAAACGGTGTACATGCCAAAATGTTTATTTTAAAGTGTTTTGCGTCTTACATGAAAATTGTTAACTGCTGATAAGTTTGATTATTTGAAAGTGTTTATCTTCATAAACTTATATAGTACACATCTCTGGGATTTTGGGTACTATGATAAATAAATCATATATTTTGGTATCTTAAGGTTTTATTTTATGGAAATAGATTTTGAGAATAAATGTATTTCATTTTGTGTTTTGGAGAAATGCATGGTTTTGTGTTATGGGACGTTTTGAGAGGTAAATGTTATAAACTCACTTGGAAAATGATTTGTCCCAATCTAAACTACGTTGGAATTAATTATATGTTTTGGAGCATGGGTTTACATAAGTACGGGTTGTTTATGTTTGATTCCAATTTATGATTTTCAGCGTTGAGTCTTTGGATTTGTTTGAGCTTATGGCTCGGTTTGGATTTTGTTGGGTTTCGAGGACACTTGTCCGCTTTTAGTAGCTCAATGTTGAGCGTTTGGTTATGATTTGCATTTACTGCATCTTAGTTGAGAATTACATGTTTTGGATGCATTAGTTCATTCACTTTGAGTCATGTAATGGTTTAGTTAGTGCAATGGATCCATAGGCAGGGGTGTTCCTATGTCCCCGCTTTGGGCATTTGGTTCATCATTTGGCATGGAATAGGCATCGGGTCACCATGGTAAGTAAGGTGTGGACCTATACGGTCGGGCAGCGTCCCATGGGCAGTAAGGTGTAATTCCCTTGTGCTAGAGTTCCCCGTTTTGGAACTCTCAAGAATAGACCTAGAGGGGTTGACTTGATGTTTTCGAGTGATAGACTCAGAGGAATTAAGCTCGGTGGGTTTTATTGGTGTAACCCACATGTTTTGATTTCTTACATGATTATGTGACCTACTTTTGTGTTCCGTCACGTATAATGTAATCGGGTCTTTCCCGTCACCAGTAGGTGAGGTTTTGGTTATGGAGTTTTATAATCCATGTTTTCGGAGACGTTTGAATGTGGGTATTTATCTACGTTTTAAGGTTTTGGTTAGTGAAACTCATTCGAGTTATTGGGATGTTTTGGAAGTTGGGGTTATCTACGTTTTCCGTGTTTGATCATTATAATGTCAGTTATGTTTTACGTGCGCTTTGGGTTTTGGCTTTATTTAAGGAGGCGTTTGTTTTATGATTTTTAATCACGAAAAGGGTTAATGATGAAAGGAGATGTTTTGAGATTTAATGTATTTCATTTTTGGTTGCTTTTAAATCAAATGTATTGCATTTTGGAATTATGATTTTATATAACATTCTTAAAGTTATTGCGTTATATATCTCTAACGAAAACTCTTGAGCTCACTAGGCGTTAAGCCTAACCTTTTTAATTGTCGGCATGTGCATCAGGTTCCAGTTGGGGTTTGGTTCTTGCAGTGCTTTGAGGAGTTGAGCATTAGACTTACACGAGAGTAAGTAGTTTGGTGAAGTCTTCTGCAGTTGGAGATAGTGACTATTATCGGGTTTTAGTAACACTCGTCCTTATTATAGACTGTATGTGTAAAATGAATGTGTGTATTAAGGCTAAATCTTAATTTGTGATTATAGATGAATCGTTCATTGATGTATTTAGAATTTTTTTTAAATGAGTTTTTATTTCGAGATTTGAGGGTGTTACACAAATAGTATTGCCCCTTTAAAATTTGTATTTTGTAGTGTTTAAATAAGTAGACAAAATGAAAAAGTAAAACATAAAAAGTGACAAACTTAAATCTTTAATGTAAACGAGTTCGTAATTCTTATCATGCAATACAAAATATTTAAAGAGTAAATGAAACTATGTTTTTTGTCCTTTGTGGTTTATATGCCCTTTAATTAAAACCGTAGCCTTAAAAGTAAATAAATAAAAGCTGTAATTTTTAACAAACCACAAAGACTAGTTTTCTCTAATTTAAATCTTGTTATAAATTGCTAATATTTATGATGTATTTTAACGTCAAACATTTAAAAAGTGAGCATCAATGGCCCAACTCTTTTAGCTTTCCAAATTGTGATAAATGACCCACAAAAAGAATAACCCAGTCCAATATATAGCCCAAACCCACCAGAATCATATTGGTCAATGACAAATGGAAAAATGAGTCTTATTTCAAATAGTGATATCATGTGGATAAATGAGTCTTATTTCCATTTCAGACCAAAATACAAACTTGGGACAAGTTGTAATTGGAAAGACTATACAATCTTATATGAGAGCTTTTGATAGATCATATTTTTAAAACATAATTCAGGTCAATGGAAAATTTATCGACAAAAATAATTGCATTTCAAACGAGTGTTGGGTATGAAGTGCATTGTCCAAGATAGGTGGGAAATGAAACAAAAACGAGAGTTTAAATCTGGTTTCATAGTTGAAAGTAGTGAATGGTCTTTTTCATATGCACGCAAAGGATGGTGCAATACTTGGAGAAATATGGGTCCAAACAATTGAACTAGTGCGTAAACACACGTTCTGCATGTAGGAATATTGCACCAACAACCTTATTTATATACAAAGACATTTTTTTTAATCTCTAACCACATGGCAGATTATAGTTAAGTGACAATTTCATCGTACCACTTTGCAACCATGTCGGTACCCGCTACTTGTGTCTGCATTCAAGGACACGTAGGCTTTTGGCATTCGGCTTTGTACTTGTGTGCCAAGACCCACATGTTTGTTTTGCTAAACGACTCTTGATTTGTTTATACATTTGTTTGTAGAAGAAAATTACCGCCGCCATTTTTACAGTTCTATCCCTTTTAATATTTCATGTTTAGTCCCCTACAGTTACTATCATTTTCGAGTTGCATCCTATAGTTTCCATCTCATTTGTCTGCCATCAAAAAAGTTCCAAGTAATGAAATATAAATAAACGTTACACATATTCTTCAATGTTAGCTCCTAAAAGACTCAAATGAAACGAAGTTAAACACAAAAACATCGTTAGGGACCAAAAGTAAAGTTTAGTCTTAAGAATCCCTTGAAATAGTGGAATTAGAATAAAAAACATATTGAGCTACTTTACAGACCTTTAATCTACATTAGAGGTGCCCCATCTTGGATCTGTCATTGTCCATATTGATGGTGTCATTAATGTTGAGAGCATTTCTTACAGTTATGTTATATTTTCCTTCGTTTTTGCAAATTTAGAGATTTCACCTTTCTCTCTTGCTTTTCTTTATTTTAAAGAAGAGTTCATCATAGTTGTAAAAGTAATTTTTTTCTAAATCTCCAAAATTTGTAAAATAGCATTAGAGATATTTAACAACAAAAACTTGATAAAATATACATTCACTTCGGTCCCTCTCACTGACGCCGTTCAAAAATATGTCGTTAGGGTTACCATGTGCCCCTCATGTCAAGGGCATTTTCACCTTTTTACCGGTCTTCTTCCTTACATCACCTTCTTCCTCAATTCAAGATTCAAGAATCCAGATTTAACAAATTTCAAGCCACATTTAAATTAATTCAAATCCAGATTTGAACATATATCCAAACACAAAATCAATAATAAATCTATAGAACATCCACAAAGCAATCCTTGCAATCAAATCCAAACTAAAGAAACTTGAAACAAAATTTATTCCGAACTTCACAAGTTTTTTTCAATTCACAAAAGCTAAATCTTATACGAAGATATGTTATATCTTCAATTTTAAATAATTGTACACAAAGCCCTAATAGGATAGAGATAATGAGTTGACATCATCCAAAATCGTGAAATCGAAAAAACAATTGACAAAGATATGTATCCGCTCACGAAACATCTCGAGATCAAAATGACAACCATGTTTCATGTTAAGTTTGTAATATTCGTCATTATCGATACTTAGTCTATGAAGACATGGTGTTTGAGTCATTTGGTGCACATATATGTGAAACATGCCTCGACTCTGAATTTTTTTGTATACATTTTCATCTATTATGTGTACATCATCCAGAAGATACTCTATAATACTACTAAATCAAGAAATATTAAAAAAAAAAGCTTATTTTAAAAATATTGACGAACAAATAATAATGGTGTAATTTATAATAAGAATGAAACGTGTTTTTTGTATATTTTAGTTGGTCTACGATTATGTATTTTTAATATGCTAAAGGTGAAAAAAATAAAGGGTAAAGATTTAAAACAATCTAATTCGTAGATATTCAATATTGGACTCGTTTTGAAGGTATTGACGAGACGATTATATGGTATAATTTGTAAAAAAAATGTATTTATTCATTGCATTTTTGTTCATATACGATTATTTGTATTAACATGATAAGGGTATAAAATGAAAAATGAAAAAACAAGGATATAAAGTAAATTAAATAAATAATTGTAAGAATGTTAAATGTAATTTTGAATCTTGAAAATAACAGTTTTACAATTTTAATATAATAGTATATATATATATAGATAGTATATATATATGTATATATGGAGGATCAAACGAGAATGCTAACTATTTAAAAAAACAAAGGGACAACTCTCAGCCAATCATTTTTTTAAAATAATTCTGAAAATATTAATTTCCAAAAATCATATTAAAAGGGTATTAAGGTGAACATTATTTTATGGGTTAATTTAGGATAGACTTGACTTCCTAAAATAAAGGGATCCCAATTCTACTTTCATATCAAATTCGCATGTATCAATTTCCTTAATTCAAACAAATCTTTTTTTTTAGCTTGAGTATCACACAATTCGATATCCTGCAATTCGTTTTCTTCATCTTCCTTTTTTCAACGAAATCATGGATTCTTCAACCGGTAACAGAAGTAGTTCATTTGGTGATTGTCTCTTCAATGGAGTCATCCAACGAGTTACAGGTAAATGAATCGATTTTACGTGAAGCTAAAGAGTATGTGCATTCGGTTGATGGGATTGTGCCACCAAATCAGGTTAATATGTGTGAATTTATAGTTAACAAAGTGAGCAATGTGTGATTTTGGTGATGATACAGTAATGGCGGGAGTTGAAGGTAATTTTTGGTTTTTTTTTCAACTTAAATTAGATGGTTATTCGTGATTTGAACTCATTTTAATGAGATATTCTTGATAGGTTTTAATTTAAGAGGGATTTCATCATGATGAATCAATCTTATGCAAGTTACTGTAATTAATAATCACTTGTGATTATTGTAATCTTGTTATTATTTTAGGTAGTAAACACTCTGTGTATGATGATATAAATAGTTTCTAGAATATGAAATTTTAGTAGATGATACTTGTATCACGATGAATAAACATCATGCAAGTTTTTGTAATTAAAAATCACATGTGATTATTTGAATGTTCTTATTAGTTTATTCAAAAATACATTGTGTTTGAAGATATCATAGTTGACATTAAATATAAAATGTGATTATATGCTAATTGTATGAAAATTGCATAGTTCTCGAAACTGAAATGTTGAGTAGATAAACATAATCATAAGATCATATGTGAGGTTGTTCAATCTATAATCATCTATATTAACCAAGCCTAGTTGATCATGAATCATTCTTGATGTTTGATTTTCAGTTTGTGAAATTGGAAGACGATGGATCCTTGTCATGTTCTTGTTAACATTTCGAGTACTTTGGCATTCTTTCTTGACACATGTTTGTTGTCTTATTCAATATAGATGCTGAAGACATACCTACCAAGTATGTTAACAAGCGATGGATGAGAGGTGTTATTGTTGGTCCCAAATAGCAGTAAGTAAATAAAAGAAGTATCGTAGAAGGGGGGTTGAATACAATACACACAGTTTTTTCACTTAATTTAATTCTTATTGATTTGAAATCAAGAATTACACATAGAAAACTTTTGATTGTTGCGGAAGAGAATAGATGAAATCTATTCAAACAATCTTACACAAAGAGAAATGAAGAACAATTGTAAAACACTTAGAAAACAATAAGAACTTCTTAGAGAGAGAATGCCAGTGCACTTAGAGAGCTTGAATGCTTGAGAGCTGGTTATCTTGCATGTTGAACCATCCTCCATATTTATAGTGCCTCATGCATTAAATGCATGGGACACCTGTTGAGCAAAGGATGGACACAGGTCTTCAGCAAGGTACAGGATGTACCTTTTGTCTTGAGGTGTTTTGGCTTGAAGTGTTGACCTGCAGAAGGATGGTAGAGACCTTTCCTTAAAATGGTGTAGTAGACAAAACTTACTTTATCTAATCTCCAGATGAGGTCCACGTCAATGCAAGATATCACAATATACTTTGTCAGATAAGTATAATGTGTTAGAAGGAAATCTTCAGGCATCTTCGGCTCCTGAAGATGTGAGAACATCTTCAGCTTCTAGGGAGAGGTCATCGGCTGCCGAAGGCTTGAGAGATCTTTGGATTTTCCCGAAGATGTGAGATCTTCGGATTTTCCCGAAGATGTGAGATCTTCGGATTTTCCCGAAGATGTGAGATCTTCGGATTTTCCCGAAGATGTGTGATTGACACCATCCTGGCTGATGGTGTTGAACACTTGGGCATGCTTGGCTTTAGGCTTAGGAGACTATCTTCAATCCTCTTTGAGAGATGTACTCCTACTTTGTCTTCTTCGACTGATCTTCGACTTCACCGAACATTTGTATAGAAACCAAGCTGCTAAAAGAACCTCAAACATATTCTAAGTAGGATGATATAAGATGGAAGATCAGGAGGTCATCTTCAAATCTTCAGATGACCCAACAATCTCCCCCTATTTGATGATGACATCCATACTAAAGAATGAAACAAAGAGTATGTTGGGAACTGAAGATTTTACTAAGTGTAGTTACTACTGCTAGTACAAATGTAGTTACTACTGCCAGAACAAGTTGAAGATTAATACTGCTGAGTGTTACTACTGCTAGTGTTAATTAACACTGCTAGTCAAAGTTAGTACTGCTTGAACAAAGTTAGTACTGCTTAGCTAGTTAGTACTGCTAGTGGTTAGTACTGCTTGCAGTTAATGCTGCTATATGAAGTTAATGCTGCTGAGCATTATTAGTGCTGCTAAAGAGATCCGGATGGAAAGTAATACAGCTGGATATACTGAAGATATACTTAGAAGATATACATGGACGATATACTGAAGATTTGTTTATTCTTTGTAATTATCTTTTTATTAGTATATGTATAGAATGTTTAGAATATATAATAAGGACTTTTGATAATTGTTTTTTTTTTCGAGAGAGAAATCAACCTCAAGGCATAGATCCTAATTCTAGAGAAGTAGAATTCGTATTGGTGAGCCTGTTCATCAATATTGAGGTTGAGTGTGTAACCTTGTAGCTTTAAGCATTCAATACAAGTTTACTGTTTGATCATTATATACTGTGTTTGATTACTGTTTTATTAAATATCAAAGTGTTTTTCCGCAACTTCTTTGATATTAGTTTCTGAGTATTAATTCTTGTTAAGAATTCGATCCTGACAAGTGGTATCAGAGCTAAATTCTCTCAGAAACAGTTATTCATCATGGAAAATCTTACAGAATCAAGCAGTACTTTGGTCTCAAAAGTTCCAATGCTCAGATCCAATGAATTTGACATGTGGAAAATCAGAATCAAGCAATATATTCTCCTCACAGATTACTCTATGTGGGACATCATTGAGAATGGCCCATCTGATGGAGGAAAGATTGGTGAAGATGGCAAAAGAACTCCTCCAAAGACTGATACAGACCGGAAATCAAGACAGACAGAGATGAAAGCCTTGAGCACACTGCTCTTGGCCATTCCAAATGAGTATCAACACCAATTCTGCAACTGTACTGATGCACAGATGCTCTGGAATGCTCTAGAGAAGAGATTCTCAGGTACTAAAAGTACCAAGAGAAATCAAAAGGCAATCTTAAAACAACAGTATGAAAACTTCATCTCAACTAAGAATGAGTCCATGACTCAAACTTTTGACAGGTTTAATAAACTAATTGGTGAACTAGCTACTATGGGAGTACAGATTGATCAAGATGATGTGAACAGAAAGTTCTTAAGGTCCCTTGGAGATGAATGGACCATGTACACTGTGTCATTCAGACAGAATGATCAGTTGGAAGACAAAGAACTTGATGATCTGTACAATGATCTTAGAGTTTTTGAAGCTGAGGTGGAGGCAAAGAAGAAGCCTTCTGGATATGTTCATAATGCTGCACTCTTATCAGCATCAATTGATTCTACTGCTAACTCTGAATCAGTTAATGCTACTAATGGATCAAATCTAGATAAAGGCACTGATTATGCATTTGAAGCTCTTCTTTCTAATCATGGAAATTCTTCTTTGATCAATGATGACTTAGAACAACTTCATCCTGATGATCTGGAAGAGATGGATATTAAATGGCAGATGGCCATGCTCTCCATGAGGGTTAAGAAGTTTATAAAGAGGACTGGAAGAAACAACTTCTCACAAAGAAGAGAAGATGGAGCAGGGTTTGATAAATCAAAGGTAGAATGCTACAAATGTCATCTTAAGGGACATTTTGCTAGAGAATGCAGAAGTGGAATGTCTCACAACAACAACCATCAACAAGCTCAATCTGGAAGCTTCAATAACAATAGAAACTCTGCTCAAGCCCTTGTTTCTCAACAAGGAATGGGGTTTGATTGGAGTGATCAAGCAGAAGAAGCTATTCAGAATCAAGCTCTTATGGCTAAAGTATCTGATCTCCCAACTGAGGTAAGTTCTAATCTCTGCTCTAAAACTTGCATAGACACTGTTAAAAGGTACAGGGATCACAATCAGAAGATGAGTGATGACCTGAAGAGACTAGAAAAGGATATAAAAGACTATGTGAGGATAATAGAGAGGTTTGAAGATCAAATCAAAGGTTTTCAAGCCAATGAACTACAACACTCATATGACACCAATTACTGGCAGTGGGAGAAAAAGGATTTAGAACTTAAACTGACCAAATCTAAAGAGGAAAGTGAAAAACTGAAAGAGGAGTTAACCAAGGTTAAGCTTGATGTAGAAAAGTTTTCCAATGCTTCTAAAGCAATGGACTCCTTACTGCAAAATCAGATTCATGATAAATTAAGAAGAGGAATTGGGTATAATGCCACACCTCCACCATATAACAACAATTACATTCCTCCTACTTCAGACCTGTTAGACACCAAAGATAGGAAGGACTTGCCTGAGGGAGCCACTGAAATAGATCCCTTAGATGAGGTAATTGTTGAGGATAAGACTGAGAAAGAGGTTGGCAAGAGTAAGAAGAACAAGGTGAGTGGTGAGATTTCTATAGAAAACAACATTATCACCAATGAGGATTGTGGAAGGGTTTGGATCAAATCCAAGAACATAGAGAAGACAGAGGAAAAGTCTGATAAGGTCCATTATAAACAGACCACAGTTGTGAATCCAGGTCCTTGCAAACAGTGTACTTGTAAGAAGAATGAACCCCAAAAACAGGACAAAAAGAGGGGAAATCAAAGAAACTGGAATAATCAATGGGCACATAAACAAGGAGTTGATCTGAGTAAAATCAATAGACCAAAACCTTGCTTTATCTGTGGCAAATTGAATCATCTTGCAAAATTCTGTTATTTCAATCCTATGAACCAAAGAATGAATTTCCAAAGATCCATGCAAAAACCCTTTGGTTATAAGAAAATTGAAAAGAACCATGTGGCTAAGAAAAATGTTAAAACTAAAAGCCACATGAAGAAAAAGTATTCTGTTAAAGAAAGTGTCAATATGTGGATTCCTAAAAGCACTAAAACTGTTAGTACTGCTACCACAAATAGTGCTGCTGACAATGATAGTGCTGCTAGAAGTAATACTACTGCTAACAATGTTAATGCTGCTAACAAGGTTAGTACTGCTAAACCTGTTAGTACTGCTCCACCTGTTAGTACTGCTAACACTGTTAGTACTTCTAAGATTAGTACTGCTTCCAGTATTGATTCTGCTAAGCCAATCATATTGACAAAGTACTCTAATAAAGAGTGCTCTGAGTTTAAAAACCTCATTAAAAAGGAATGTAAATACTTTGATGAGAAAGGCAGACCCAAGATCACTTTGGCTTGGGTCCCCAATCATACTAATTGATTTATTAAATGTGCAGGGCAACCAACAACTCAAGGGAAAGAGCATATGGCATGTTGATAGTGGTTGCTCTAGACACATGACTGGCAACATGTCATGCCTTCAGGATTTCAAGCAAATTAATGGAGGACATGTTGCATTTGGAGACAATCTTACTGGTGGTAAGATAAGTGGAAAAGGTAATGTCACCAAAGGTAAGATGACGTTTGAGGATGTCTACTATGTTGATCAATTAAAGTACAACCTGTTAAGTGTATCACAGGTTTGTGACAAACAACATAGTATATTATTTACTAATACTGAGTGTATGATTCTTGCTCCAGGGTTCAAGGTAGTTGATGAAAGCATGATACTACTTAGAACTCCAAGGAAGGACAATGTTTACTGTCTTGATTTGGACATTGTTGATAGTGATTCATCTTTAAATTGTCTTGTTTCAAAAGCTTCTATAGATGAATCCTCCCTTTGGCACAGAAGGATGTGTCACATGAATTACAAGACTATGAATAATCTTGTTGGGAACTGAAGATTTTACTAAGTGTAGTTACTACTGCTAATACAAATGTAGTTACTACTGCCAGAACAAGTTGAAGATTAATACTGCTGAGTGTTACTACTGCTAGTGTTAATTAATACTGCTAGTCAAAGTTAGTACTGCTTGAACAAAGTTAGTACTGCTTAGCTAGTTAGTACTGCTAGTGGTTAGTACTGCTTGCAGTTAATGCTGCTAGATGAAGTTAATGCTGCTGAGCATTATTAGTGCTGCTAAAGAGATCCGGATGGAAAGTACTACAGCTGGATATACTGAAGATATACTTAGAAGATATACATGGAAGATATACTGAAGATTTGTTTATTCTTTGTAATTATCTTTCTATTAGTATATGTATAGAATGTTTAGAATAGAAAAAAAAGAATTTTTGATAACTGTTTTTTTTCAAGAGAAAAATCGACCTCAAGGCATAGATCCTAATTCTAGAGAAGTAGAATTCGTATTGGTGAGCCTGTTCATCAATATTGAGGTTGAGTGTGTAACCTTGTAGCTTTAAGCATTCAATACAAGTTTACTGTTTGATCATTATATACTGTGTTTGATTACTGTTTTATTAAATATCAAAGTGTTTTTCCGCAACTTCTTTGATATTAGTTTCTGAGTATTAATTCTTGTTAAGAATTCGATCCTGACAAGTGGTATCAGAGCAAGTATTCTCAGAAATCTACACTCAAAATCACATCATCATGGCTAAAGGTTCAGAGTCTTCAAGCTCAGAAATTCCTACAGAGGTAACATCTAATCTTTGTTCTAAATCCTGTATTGAAACTGTTACAAGGTACAGGAATCACAACCAGACAATGAGTGATGACCTTAAAAGATTAGAGAGAGATATAAAAGACTATGTAAGAATTGTTGAGAGGTTTGAGGAACAGATTAAGAGTTTCCAAGCCAATGAGCTTCAACACTCTTATGACACAAACTACTGGAAGTGGGAGAAAGATCAGTATGAATTTAAGCTGAAAAAGTCTAAAGAGGAGAATGAGAAGATAAAGAGTGAGTTTGAGAAAGCCAAGCTGGATATTGAGAAATTTTCCAATGCTTCTAAAGCAATGGACTCTTTGCTCCAAACTCAAATCCATGACAAACTTAGAAGAGGAATAGGATATAACACCACACCACCACCATACAACAACAACTACATCCCTCCTATATCAGACTTGCTAGAGACCAAGAATAGGAAGGAATTGTCTGATGAAGTCACTAAGGTAGATCCATTAGACAAAGTGGTGGTTGAAACAGACTCTGAAGAAGAAAACTTTAATGAAAAAAGTAAGAAGAACACTGTGAGTGGTGAGATTACTCTAGAAAATAACATTATCACCAATGAGGGATGTGGAAAGGCTTGGATCAAGTCTAAGGACATAGAAAAGACTGAGGGAAAGTCTGAGAAGGTCCATTATAAGCAAACCACAGTTGTGAATCCTGTCCCTTGTAAACAGTGTTCTTGCATTAAATCTGAGCCCCAAAAACATGATAAACCAAGGGGAAATCAGAGAAACTGGAATAATCAGTGGGCACAAAAACAAGGAGTTGATTTGAGTAAAATCAATAGACCAAAACCTTGTTTTATCTGTGGCAAATTGAATCATCTTGCCAAACACTGTTATTTCAACCCTATCAACCAAAGAGTCACTTTTCAAAGAAAACCACAAAACTCTTTTGGTTATAGGAATAAAAGAAGGAATCATATGGTTGAGAACAGAGCACCTATAAGATCACATGCTCATAACAAGTTTGCTAAACCAAAGAAAAATACTCCAAATAAGCCAAGGAGTAATTTAAAGACAAAGAAAGCAAACAACTTTGTTCAAGTTTGGGTTCCAATTGCAAAGAAACCTGTTAGTACTGCTATCCCAGATAGTACTGCTAACAAAAATAGTGCTGCTAACTTGATTAGTACTGCTAACCAAGTTAGTACTGCTAACAAAGCTAGTGCTGCTTCTAGTAGTAATGCAGCCAAGCCTATAATCTTGACAAAGTACTCCAGTCATGAGATTCCTAAACAACTCATTCAGACCAAACTGACAGATTATATTAATGAGAAAGGTCAACCCAAGACCACTTTGGCTTGGGTTCCATCAAAGACTAACTGATTTATCAAGTGTGCAGGGCAATCAAAAGCTCAAGAGGAAGAGCATTTTGGAATGAAGATAATGATTGCTCTTGGCACATAACAAGGAACATGGACTGCCTTCAAATTCTTTAAAAAAATTTTGATGAAGGACATGTTACTTTTAATCCAGCAGAAGGTTGAAGTTAGAAATACTCCAGAGGGAGTAATGATCATGAAGGATCAAGAAGAAAAGGATCAGGGGATGAACAAAGTAGTAAAAAGTAAGAGAAAAGGGATGGTGTCAAAAAGTGTAAGAGTAGTTAATACTGCTAGTGATTAATACTGCTTTCAGTTAATACTGCTAGTAGTTAATACTGCTAGTTCAGTTAATACTGCTAGTTCAGTTAATACTGCTCGCGGTTAATACTGCTAGTTCAGTTAATACTGCTAGTTCAGTTAATACTGCTAGTTCAGTTAATACTGCTCGCGGTTAATACTGCTAGTTCAGTTAATACTGCTAGTTCAGTTAATACTGCTAGTAGTTAATACTGCTAGTAGTTAATACTGCTCTAGGTTAATACTGCTTCTATTCCGAATACTATAAACACTCTTTGCCCGCCTAAAACCTTATAACGACTCTTTGCATACTATTCACCTGCGCTCTAAACCCTTTCTCTCAAAGTTCAAAGTTTTCAGGCAAGAATCTTCAAGGTCTATGGCATCCATGACATTCATCGACGAGCACAACGAGATTGCGATGCTACAAAAGCCAAAACAAGCTGAAGGTTTTCATCAGATAGTCGACTTTCTGAAATCGAGCCACATTGCTCATGCTCTTACTGTATCACCTACAATCTACATTGAGCACCAAAGGCAGTTCTGGGCTAATGCAACCATTGTTGTGGAAAATGGTGTGCAAATGATCAAGACAAGAATCTGTGATCACTCACTTACAGTTACTGAAGAAGTCATTCGCATCAGTCTACGTCTAGACGATGCCTCTGGTATAATGTCTATCTCTAATGATGAACTGTTTTCTAATCTTACTAGAATGGGGTATGGAGGCCCATTGGGTGTTTTCAAATTCTCAAAAGCAAAATTTTCACCCCAATGGCGTTTTCTTGTTCATACCCTAATGCATTGTATCTCCAAAAAGACCACTGGATGGAGTGAGTTCAGCAGTCCAATTGCATATGCTTTGGTATGCTTGGCTACATCCAGAAGGCACAATTTCTCAAAGATGATTTTCAGTGATCTTGTATCAAATATGGGAAACAAAAAGAGTTTCTTTATGTATCCCAGATTTGTTCAGGAAGTAATTAACCATGAGTTGACGGATATACCTCAATCTGTTGGGGTATATGTACCTAAACCCCCAAAAGGCAAAGTTTTCTCAAATATGAGAAGATCTGCTGGGGACTCTGAAGGAGTTGACACCCCATTGTTCTCTACAATGATGGTGGTGTCCCAACCCAATGAAGGTATGGCAGCAGGGTCAAGGCCCTCATTAGATCAATCCACTGCTAGCCAAGCCCAACCTTCCCACTCTATATCTATCCCACAGTCCCTACTAAATAAGCCCACTTCTCCAATTACCCAAACTTATCAAAGAAAACAGGTAAAGAAGGCTCCTTCCCTTCTTGTACCATCACCCACTAAGTCTTTAAGCCCTCTAAGGGAGAATTCTCCCCTAGAGAATATCCAAAGGGAAACCACAAGGGTGTCTCCCAACCCAAAGGAGGTGCTCTTTGAGGAGGAGGTAGAGCATATGGGAGATGAGGCTGCCACTACTCCTGCTAACACAGAGGAGGAAAGTGGTAACATCAATAAGACCTCCCCCATGGCAACTTTGAATGAGCAATCATTTGAAGGTCCCTGGTGCCAAGAAACCACAGGGGTGGATAGTGCTTCTGCTAGGCAGAAGACATCTACTAATAAAAGATCCAATGATCCTTCAATAGGGGGTAACACTCCTGGAGAAGGTGAGGACAGATATAACTATGATGAATTGATGGAGACCATGGGAAACATCAACCAGGATGTCATCAAGCAAGGAAAAGAAATAGAGGAGATGAAGCTGATGATTCTATCTCAACAAGTTCAGATCACCAAACTGAAGAAAATGGTGACAAGATTGTTACAGAAAAGGAGAAGGAAACAGTTTGTGCTAAAGAGGAGGACAAGTGTTGAAGATGATTTCAACAAGGGGGAGAATTCAGAGGCTGAAGCAGAAAAAGAAAGTATTTCTGAGATGGGATTTGATGTTAAGGGGGAGAAAGCTGCAGAAACAGAAGCACAAGAAGTAGAAACAGATAATGTTCAAGCAGCAACAGGGCTATCTGTTGAAGAATTGGAAATAGCTGAAACCTTAGTAAAAGCTAAGAATGACACTCCTAAGGCTACTCAAAAGGCTAAGGGAGTGGTCATCAATGAAGGAGACCTTGAAAAGAAGACACAAGAAATAAGTGAGGCAGGGTTGAAGGATACAAAGGGTAAAGCTAAGATAATTGAACCTGAACAACCTGCAAAGAAGAAAATTCAGATAGAACTGGATGAAGAAGTGGCAAAGCAGCTTCAGGCAGAAATGGAAAGGGAGGAACAACTTCAATCTGAGAAGGATAGAGAGCTTGCACTGAATATGGCCAGAAAACTAAATGAAGAGTATCAGAAGAGCATGAAAACAGCAGCTCAGGCCAAGCAAGTACAAGTAAAAAGAATGCCATTCAAAAAGCAGAAAAGACAACCCTCCAAGACCTTTTTGGCCAATCAGGAAAGAAGAAAGATGATAAACTTCCTGAAAGGTGCAATTGGTGTTAAGGGGGAGATGTTTACTCATATGGCATACTCTCAGGTTGAAGAGCTATACAGGAAGGAAATGACAAAGCTCCAAGGGGATTCCTCTCAAAGGGAAGAAGCAGAAAGAAGGATGAAAGAGAGACATGATCTCAACATCCAACAACCATTCCCTGAGAAAACCACACCTTCCAAAGAAGAAGCAGAAGAGAAGAAGGAAGAACCTGGAAATGTTGGTAGAAAAGCCAAGTCTGGAAAAAGAGTGAAAACAATTGCTCCAAAAAGGCAGTTGAAAAGGCCTAGGGTGGAAGAAACTGAAAAGGAAGCAGAACCTTCAATCACATCCCCAACAGAGCCAGTACAGAGCCCAGAGCAGGTCACTAAGCAAACTGATGAAAGTATGGATCCGTACATGACAATAGTGGAACCTTTGAAAGCTGTTCCAATCTCTATGCAAGCTCCAGAGATCATCTTCTGGGATATTCTGAGAGACAATGGAAAGAATTTCTTCAGAATCAAGAGAGCTGATGGTTCATTTGAAGCTTATTCAACATGGGGGAAAGTCATCAGAAGTTGTTCAAGAGCTGATATGGAAGACCTATATAAAGTTGGGATGAAACTTTATGAACCTGTGTTGAAAGGTACTGAAGAGAATCTTCTCAAAGTGACATTGGAATACTTGTGCATGATGTTTGAGCCTGCAAGAGTGCACCATAGGATTAAAGATCATATGCATGAGTTCATATTCAAGAAGATTGACAAATGGATACTGTTTGAAAACTGTGGAGTATACATGATTACTATTGACAATTGTTATCATGAATACTACCTGGTGGACAAAATATATGAGCATAGCAAGGAGAAGTTAGAAGGGATGCTTAAAGCTACACTGGTTTGTACAAAGGATTCAGAAATGGCCAAGATTGTGGTGAGAAGAACTGTAAATCAAAGTTTGGGCCTAGATCCAAATTTGGGCAACTGAATGTAAGGTGTTGAAAGCATCTGGAAGAATATCTGAAGAACTTGACTTCTCTTCTAAAAGTCAAGTTAGGGGGAGATTGTTGGGAACTGAAGATTTTACTAAGTGTAGTTACTACTGCTAATACAAATGTAGTTACTACTGCCAGAACAAGTTGAAGATTAATACTGCTGAGTGTTACTACTGCTAGTGTTAATTAATACTGCTAGTCAAAGTTAGTACTGCTTGAACAAAGTTAGTACTGCTTAGCTAGTTAGTACTGCTAGTGGTTAGTACTGCTTGCAGTTAATGCTGCTAGATGAAGTTAATGCTGCTGAGCATTATTAGTGCTGCTAAAGAGATCCGGATGGAAAGTACTACAGCTGGATATACTGAAGATATACTTAGAAGATATACATGGAAGATATACTGAAGATTTGTTTATTCTTTGTAATTATCTTTCTATTAGTATATGTATAGAATGTTTAGAATAGAAAAAAAGAATTTTTGATAACTGTTTTTTTTCAAGAGAAAAATCGACCTCAAGGCATAGATCCTAATTCTAGAGAAGTAGAATTCGTATTGGTGAGCCTGTTCATCAATATTGAGGTTGAGTGTGTAACCTTGTAGCTTTAAGCATTCAATACAAGTTTACTGTTTGATCATTATATACTGTGTTTGATAACTGTTTTATTAAATATCAAAGTGTTTTTCCGCAACTTCTTTGATATTAGTTTCTGAGTATTAATTCTTGTTAAGAATTCGATCCTGACAAATCTTGTTAAAAATAACCTTGTAAGAGGTTTACCTTCAAAAGTCTTTTCATGTGATGATCATTGTGTTGCTTGTCTCAAAGGCAAACAACACAAAACTTCTCATAAGACCAAAGAGTTAAATTCTGTTTCTTCTTGTCTCCAGTTATTGCATATGGATCTGTTTGGTCCTACAAATGTTATGAGTTTAGGCAAGAAATCCTACTGCTTGGTTATTGTTGATGATTACTCCAGGTTTACTTGGGTATATTTTCTAAGGACTAAGGATGAAACAAGTGATCTTATCAAATCCTTTATTCTAAGAATTGAAAACCAAACTAATCAAAGAGTAAAAGTCATTAGATCAGATAATGGAACTGAATTTAAAAATCATGATTTAAACTCTTTTTGTGAAGGAAAAGGTATTGAGAGACAATATAGTGCTCCTAGAACTCCTCAACAGAATGGTGTTGCTGAAAGGAGAAATAGGACACTAATAGAGGCTGCTAGATCTCTGTTGGCTGATTCAAAATTGCCAATTACATTCTGGGCTGAAGCAGTTAATACTGCTTGTTATGTCCAAAACAGAGTTCTAGTGGTCAAGCAAAAGAACAAGACCCCATATGAGCTTTTAAATCAAAGAAAACCTTTTATTGGTTTCTTCAAATCTTTTGGGTGTCCGTGTACAATTCTAAATACCAAATCTCACTTAGGTAAGTTTGATAGCAAAGCAGATGATGGATTTCTTGTTGGATACTCATCTCAGAGTAAGGCCTACAGAGTTTTTAACTCTTCTTCTAGAATAATTGAAGAAAGTGACAATGTCAAATGCAATGAGAACACACCAAATCCTGTTGGGTCTGGACCTCAATGGCTATTTGACATTGATTCACTAACTAACTCTTTTGGTTTTAGTAATGAATATACAGAAACAGATGGTGGAGAATCAGAGATCACACAAGTTCAAGAAAGTATATCTAAATCTGTGATTTTTCCCATACCCACAGTAAATGAAGACTGTGAAAAGGAATCATTTACTGAACCAAGTCAGAGTGAAGAAGACACTAGAGATGAGGAGACTCAAGAATCAGAAGTGACATCTGAAGACACTTCAGTTGAATTGCATGACTCTAATTTAGAGGCTGGACTGAATGTAGAACCTAGTCATAACACAAGAGTTCAAAAGAATCATCCTCCACAGTTGATAATAGGTGATGTCTCTTCTCCCATTATGACCAGACATCAAAGCAGGCTTCAGGAAGTGCAAGATCAACAGCATACAGTGCTCTCATGTTTTCTATCCCAGCTTGAGCCGAAAAAGGCACATGATGCTATGAAAGAATCTAGCTGGATAGAAGCAATGCAAGAAGAACTGTTACAGTTCAAGCTACAAGATGTGTGGGATCTAGTAGACCTTCCTAAAGGTCACAGAGCAATTGGCACAAAATGGATCTTCAGAAACAAGAGAGATGAAAGAGGTATTGTTATAAGAAACAAAGCAAGGCTGGTAGCTCAAGGCTACACTCAAGAAGAGGGCATAGATTATGAAGAAGTTTTTGCACCTGTAGCTAGGATAGAAGCAATCAGACTATTCCTAGCCTATGCTTCTTACATGAACTTCAAAGTCTACCAAATGGATGTAAAAAGTGCTTTTCTCTATGGGTCAATTGAAGAAGAAGTATATGTCTGTCAACCACCAGGGTTTGAAAACCCAAGCTATCCAGACAGAGTATACAAATTAAAGAAAGCACTTTATGGACTACATCAAGCCCCAAGAGCATGGTATGACACTCTGTCATCCTATCTCTTGGAAAATGACTTTGAAAGAGGAGTCATTGACAAGACTCTATTTATCAAAAGAAAGAAGAAGGATATCTTGCTGGTCCAAATATATGTTGATGACATTATTTTTGGTTCTACAAGAAACAATATGTGCAAGGAGTTTGAGGATTTAATGCATCAAAGGTTCAAAATGAGTTCCATGGGGGAACTTACTTTCTTCCTTGGACTCCAAGTTCAACAGAAGTCAGATGGCATTTTTATATGTCAATCCAAGTATGTGTAGGATATTCTAACCAAGTTTGGTTTCTTAGAATCAAAACCTGCCAGCACACCTATGGAAACACACAAGCAGATCACAGCAGATCTTGAGGGGGAGGATATGGATGTGCATCTTTATAGATCCATGATTGGCTCTCTCATGTATCTCACAGCATCAAGGCCAGATATTATGTTTCCAGTCTGTGTATGTGCAAGATTTCAAGTTAGGCCAAAGCAATCTCACTTTCAAGCTGTTAAGAGGATATTCAGATATCTCAAAGGGCAACCCAGATTGGGACTTTGGTATCCTCATAACTCACCTTTTGACCTAATAGCATACTCAGACAGTGATCTAGGTGGGGCAAACTTGGACAGAAAATCTACTTCTGGAGGATGTCAGTTTTTGGGTGCTAGACTAGTCTCATGGCAGTGCAAGAAACAAACCACAGTATCCACATCTACAACAGAGGCAGAGTACATAGCAGCTGCAAGTTGCTGTTCTCAAGTCTTATGGATTCAGAATCAAATGCTGGATTATGGGGTAACCTTTCTACATACTCCAATCTTTATTGACAACAGCAGTGCTATTAGCATTGTAAATAATCCAGTCAAGCACTCAAAGACAAAGCACATTGAAATCAGGTATCACTTTATAAGAGATTGTAATGAAAAGAAACTTATTCAAGTTGTCAAAGTTCACACTGATAATCAGTTTGCTGATCTATTCACTAAAGCTTTTGATGTGGGTAGATTCACTTTCTTGGTAACAAGTGTGGGAATGATAAACTTTGAATAAACTTCTTCTCAAAAAGTGAGTTTATACCTGTATATTGTTATTCTTGGTGTTACTAATCTTCTTTTCAGGATATACATAGCAGTACTCAGTATTTAACAAGTTTAAAAAGAAGTAAGACTAGTTAATACTGCTAGTTCAGTTAATACTGCTAGTAGTTAATACTGCTAGTAGTTAATACTGCTAGTAGTTAATACTGCTAGTTCAGTTAATACTGCTAGTTCAGTTAATACTGCTAGTAGTTAATACTGCTAGTGGTTAATACTGCTAGTAGTTAATACTGCTAGTAGTTAATACTGCTAGTTCAGTTAATACTGCTAGTTCAGTTAATACTGCTCTAGGTTAATACTGCTTATATTCCGAATACTATAATAACCTTTTGCCCGCCTAAAAGTTCATAACGACTCTTTGCATACTGTTCTCTTGCGCTCAAAACCTTTTCTCTCTCAAGTTCGAAGTTTTCAGGCAAGTTTTCACTAATATCAATGGCATCCATGACATTCATCGACGAGCACAACGAGATTGCGATGCTACAAAAGCCAAAACAAGCTGAAGGTTTTCATCAGATAGTCGACTTTCTGAAGTCGAGCCACATTGCTCATGCTCTTACTGTATCACCTACAATCTACATTGAGCACCAAAGGCAGTTCTGGGCTAATGCAACCATTGTTGTGGAAAATGGGGTGCAAATGATCAAGACAAGAATCTGTGATCACTCACTTACAGTTACTGAAGAAGTCATTCGCATCAGTCTACGTCTAGACGATGCCTCTGGTATAATGTCTATCTCTAATGATGAACTGTTTTCTAATCTTACTCGAATGGGGTATGGAGGCCCATTGGGTGTTTTCAAATTCTCAAAAGCAAAGTTTTCACCCCAATGGCGTTTTCTTGTTCATACCCTGATGCATTGCATCTCCAAAAAGACCACTGGATGGAGTGAGTTCAGCAGTCCAATTGCATATGCTTTGGTATGCTTGGCTACATCCAGAAGGTACAATTTCTCAAAGATGATTTTCAGTGATCTTGTATCAAATATGGGAAACAAAAAGAGTTTCTTTATGTATCCCAGATTTGTTCAGGAAGTAATTAACCATGAATTGACGGATATACCTCAACCTGTTGGGGTATATGTACCTAAACCCCCAAAAGGCAAGGTTTTCTCAAATATGAGAAGATCTGCTGGGGACTCGGAAGGAGTTGACACACCATTGTTCTCTACAATGATGGTGGTGTCCCAAAACACTGAAGGTATGGCAGCAGGGTCAAGGCCCTCATTAGCCCATCCCACTGCTAGCCAAGCCCAACCTTCTCACTCAAAAACAATTCCCCAGTCCATTCTTACAAAACCAACCTCTCCAATTACCCAAACTTATCAAAGAAAACAGGTAAAGAAGGCTCCTTCCCTTCTTGTACCATCACCCACACAACCTTTAAGCCCTCTAAGGGAGAATTCTCCCCTAGAGAATATCCAAAGGGAAACCACAAGGGTGTCTCCCAACCCAAAGGAGGTGCTCTCTGAGGAGGAGGTAGAGCATATGGGAGATGAGGCTGCCACTACTCCTGCTAACACAGAGGAGGAAAGTGGTAACATCAATAAGACCTCCCCCATGGCAACTTTGAATGAGCAATCATTTGAAGGTCCCTGGTGCCAAGAAACCACAGGGGTGGATAGTGCTTCTGCTAGGCAGAAGACTTCCACTACTAAAAGATCCAATGATCCTTCAATAGGGGGTAACACTCCTGGAGAAGGTGAGGACAGATATAACTATGATGAATTGATGGAGGCAATGGGCAACATCAACATGGATGTACTCAAACAGGGCAAAGACATACAAGAGCTAAAACTCATAGTACTGTCACAACAAGAACAAATCATCAAGTTGAAGCAAATGGTAAGGAAACTGATTTTGCAAAAGAAGAAGAAACAATTTGTGCTCAGAAGGAGGAAACCAGAGACTGATGCTCCCAAAAAGGGGGAGATCAACATGGAAGAAGCATCAAGGGAAGGGGAGATTGATAAAGAAAGAGTAGAAGTTGAGGGGGAGAAGGAAGCAGAAACTGTTAATGCTGCTGAAACCTCACAAGCAGCAGTAACAGAGTTAACACCAACAGAAATTGAAGTAGCTGAAGTGCTAATCAAAGCTAAGAATGACACTCCCAAAGCAAAGGGAGTGGTCATAAATGAAGGGAGAGACAAGAAATCAGAAAAGAAAGACATGGCTGCAGATATAAAAAGAAAAGGGAAAGAAAAGATGATAGAATCTGATCAACCATCTAAAAAGCAAAAGATGATTGAGTCAGATGAAGCATTAGCAAAGAAAGTGCAAGAAGAGTTAGATCTAGCAGAAAAGGAACAGGTTGAAAAAGACAGAGAAATGGCCAGAGCACTAGCAAATGAGTTAAATGAAGCATTCCAGAAAGGGTTGGAAACAGAGAAAGCCAAGCAAAGAGCAATAACCTTGAGAAAGGCTATGATGGCCAGATCAAGTGCAAAGAAGAGAAGACCTTCACAAACTTACCTTGCCACTCAGGAAAGAAACAAAATGATAACTTTCTTGAAAAGTGCAATTGGGGTAAAGAAAGAAATGTTTGTGAAGATGAATTTTGATCAAATCAAGGATCTATATGAGAAAGAAATGGAAAAGCTGAAGAGCAATGAAAAGGATAGAGTGGAGTTTGAAAAGAAGGCAAAGGAGAGACATGATATAGATATGAATCAACCATTCCCTGAAAGTGAAGAGGGAACTCCTATAAAAGAAATGGAAAGAGAAAAGGAAGAAAAGAAGAAGGAAGCTACTCTAGTACAGGTTCAAAAGACTTTGAAAAGAACCAAGATGATGGCCAAAAGAAAGAAAGATAAGAAGTCTAGAATAGAAGAAGAACAAAATGTTGCTGAAGAAGAAGTGGCACCTGAGTCATCAAGCCAGCAAGGGTCATCAATCAAAGATGATGTAAGCTTATATATGGTAGTGATGGACAAAGTGCCTGAACCAATTTCTGCAGAACCTGTTGGAGTTAAGCCACCAGAGATCATTCACTGGGATGTACTGAAAATGGATGGAAAAGATTACATCAGACTAAAGAGGAAGGGTGATAAGTATGAAATATTCAATACTTGGATCAAGATTGTCAGAACATGCTCTAGATCTGATATAGAAGAGATGTTTGACATAGGAATTAAGCTGTATGCAGACCATCTGAATACTCCAGGAATTTCTCTTACAAAACTGGTGATGGAGTATCTATGCATGATGTTCAAACCTGAAGAAGTGAACCAGGTCATCAAGAGTGTGTTTAAAGAAGTCACAAGTTGGACTCTATATGAAACTAGTGGAGTATATGCAGTGACTTTGGATAGAAATCACACAGAATACTTCCTAGTGGATAGAGTATATAATCACACCAGACTGAAGGTTCATGCAATGCTAAAGAAGAAGTTGGGTTGTGCACCAAATTCAGAAATGGCCAAGTATCTCATTCAGAGGATAATCAATCAGAGTTTGGGACTGAATCCAGACTTAGCAGCGTGATCTTGGAAGTTTTGGGAGCATTAACAAGAGCATCTGGAAGAATATCTGAAGAACTTGACTTCTCTTCTAAAAGTCAAGTTAGGGGGAGATTGTTGGGAACTGAAGATTTTACTAAGTGTAGTTACTACTGCTAGTACAAATGTAGTTACTACTGCCAGAACAAGTTGAAGATTAATACTGCTGAGTGTTACTACTGCTAGTGTTAATTAACACTGCTAGTCAAAGTTAGTACTGCTTGAACAAAGTTAGTACTGCTTAGCTAGTTAGTACTGCTAGTGGTTAGTACTGCTTGCAGTTAATGCTGCTATATGAAGTTAATGCTGCTGAGCATTATTAGTGCTGCTAAAGAGATCCGGATGGAAAGTAATACAGCTGGATATACTGAAGATATACTTAGAAGATATACATGGAAGATATACTGAAGATTTGTTTATTCTTTGTAATTATCTTTTTATTAGTATATGTATAGAATGTTTAGAATATATAATAAGGACTTTTGATAATTGTTTTTTTTTCGAGAGAGAAATCAACCTCAAGGCATAGATCCTAATTCTAGAGAAGTAGAATTCGTATTGGTGAGCCTGTTCATCAATATTGAGGTTGAGTGTGTAACCTTGTAGCTTTAAGCATTCAATACAAGTTTACTGTTTGATCATTATATACTGTGTTTGATTACTGTTTTATTAAATATCAAAGTGTTTTTCCGCAACTTCTTTGATATTAGTTTCTGAGTATTAATTCTTGTTAAGAATTCGATCCTGACAGAGTATACTGAATAAATTCATTTTGACCCATCTTTACTCTTTTTGGGTTCTTTTCACATTGTTTTTATTTATTTTTTATTTTTTTATAAGGATTTATAAAGTATATCCGACATTTACAAAAGAATAAAAGAATGAGAAAGAGAAAATACAAAGATATAGAAGACAGTAGTCGGGATTGTTTGAACTTGAGTGGTTGGTTGCTCCCCCTCAATTCATACTCCCCCTCAACTAATGTCAGTTGGCTTTGATCACACAGTCCATTGCAAAATTAGTTTCAGCAGAGTTTAAGCTTGAGTGGTAAGATGCTCCCCCTTAACTCATACTCCCTCTTAACTAAGAAGTCAGAAGATTTTCGGGATCCTCCGAACCTGCTCCTGGAAGGGCAGATTCATCCTTGGATTGTGCAGAAGCATCAGGACTGAGAATCCTGGGTGATAGGCTGTGAGGTGGAGAAGAGGCACCTTGGATAGGGAAGGAGTCCAAGTCATCCTTATCAACCAAGGAAAAGGTTGATGAGGGAATAATAGGGGTCCCCAATTTTACAATTGTGTCCTTTTGTGAGGATACAAAGGAGGTGGCTTTGGGTGGTTTAGCAGAGTCCCCGGGCCCAGATGGGAAAATTTCAACACCTACCGATTGTGGAGAATCGGTGGGTGGAGTTTGTGGCTTGGCCCTTGAAACCTTCCTTAGCCTCTTGAGAGGAGAGGGAGGGGAAGAGGTTGAGTGTCGCCGCTTTGAGATATGGGGTGTGACCTGGGTAACCGCCGAAGGTTCTTTCGGTGATATGGCCATTTGGGCAAGTGCGGCGGTGCCGGTAGCAGTTGAGGATTTAGTGCTAGCCGACGTCACTGAAGAAAGGGGAAGAAGGGTCCACTACAGTTGAGGGACCTTTGGACACTGGAGTGTCCTTAGTATTACCCCATTGTAGATCGGGAGAGTTTATGAAGGAAAACATACCTGGGGAGAGAGCTCCATTGGTGGATAGAGAGCCCTTGTTGAGAGAGGTTTTCTTAAGTTTCTAAGTGTTGGTAGGCGAGTCATCACCAAATCAACTAGAGAGCCAACAATATTTCTCCCCCTATTTGATGATGACACCAACACATAGAAAAAAATACCGACACACAGAAAAATTACAAGACACGAAGAACGCATAAATTCAGCGTTTTTTTTTTTTTTTATATTTTATAAATCAAAGGGAGGGGAGGGGGGAAGGGGTGTTAGCCGGAAAAAAATTGGAGTGGGGGTGGGGGTGGGGGTGGGTGGCTTTCAGCTAGAGGGTGAGGGGAGGGGGAAGGGGTGGTCTTCGGCTTGGGTTGGGTTTGGTTTGGGAGAGCCGAAAAAAAAAGAAGAGATAAGGGGGTGGTTCTCGGTTGTTAAAGGGTGGTGGGGCCGAAAGGAAGCAAAGCCGAAGGGGGGTTACGGCGGTTGTAGCTCGGGCAAGGGGAGGCCGAAGGTGGGAGGGTGGTTAAGGGAGTTGGGTGTCCGACCGAGGAGGTATAAGGGGGGTTTGTCGGTAGCCGAAGAGGGGGTTTGGGGAGTTCGGTGGCTTGGGTAGAGAGACCGAAAAAAATAGGGTAGGGGGTGTTTGGGTCGGTTACCGAAAAGGGATGAATGGGTGGTCGGTTGGGAGGGTTAAGGGTGTGGGGAGGGGTGTGGTCGGTCGAGAAGGAGTGAGAAGGGGGGGTAGTAACCGAAGGGGATTGGGGTTGGGTCGGCTACCAAGGGTCGAAGGGAGAAAGAGGAGAGGGGGGTTGGTGATGGTGGCTTCGGCTACCGAAAGAGAGAAGGGAAAGAGATAGGAACCGAGGAGAGGGATAGAGGGGGAGAGGGGGTTCGGCCAAGGGAGGGAAGAGAGAGAGAGATCCGAAGGGAGAGGGGGAAAGGAGTTCGGCGGCCAAGGGAGGGAGGGAGGGAAGAGAGAGAGAGCCGAAGGGAGAGGGGGAAAGGGGGTTCGGCCAAGGGAGGGAGGGAGGGAAGAGAGATAGAGCCGAAGGGAGAGGGGGAAAGGGGGTCGACCAAGGGAGGGAGGGAGTGAAGAGAGAGAAACCGAAAGAGAAGTTAGAGAGAGAGAGGAGCCGAAGGTGGGGAGAGTTCGGCTAGGAGATCTAGAGAGAAAGAGAGAGCCGAAAGAGGGAGGGTAGGGAGAGAGAGAAAGGGAGATGTGTGTGAGATAAGGAGAAAGGAAGAAAAAAAATACTGATTTTTTTTTTTTTTGATTTTCTTTTCTTTCTCTTTTTTTTTTTTTTTTTGAACAAAAGAAAAGTTAAATATCGGCATGTAACATACCGAGTTCTCCGATTAGGAACTTGAACCGAGCTTCGTCAAGAGGCTTGGTGAAGAGATCTGCCAGTTGGAGGTCGGTAGGGATGAAATGTAACTCGATATCACCTTTGGAGATGTGATCCCGAATGAAGTGATATCGGATGTCGATGTGCTTGGAACGAGAGTGTAGCACCGGATTGTTTGCGATGGCTATCGCACTTGAGTTGTCACACATAATCGGGATGTGAGAGTACAGCTGATTGTAGTCTCTAAGTTGGTTCTTCATCCAGAGGATTTGAGCACAGCAACTTCCAGCAGCTACATACTCAGCCTCAGCGGTAGAGGTGGAGACTGAGTTCTGCTTCTTGCTAGACCAACTAACAAGCTTGCCACCAAGGAGTTGACAGCTGCCAGTGGTGCTCTTCCTATCAATCTTAGAGCCTGCAAAATCAGAATCTGAATACCCCATTAGATCAAAACCTGAGTCTTTGGGATACCAAAGACCCAGATTCATGGTACCTTTCAGATACCGAAAAATGCGTTTAACCGCAGCCAAGTGAGATTCTTTCGGATTGGCTTGGTAACGCGCACACAGACAAGTAACAAACATAATGTCTGGTCTACTCGCAGTAAGATAAAGAAGAGAGCCGATCATGCCTCGGTAGCTGGTGATATCCACAGATACACCATCCGGATCAGCATGGAGTTTCAAAGGTGGTGCCATGGGAGTTTTCATGGGGGAGGAGTTTTCAAAATTGAACTTCTTCAGAAGGTCACGAGTGTATTTACTTTGATTTATAAAGATACCTTGTGAAGATTGTTTAACTTGAAGTCCTAAGAAAAAGGTAAGCTCCCCCATCATACTCATCTCATATTGGCTTTTCATGAGAGAGGCAAACTCATCACATAGTGACTCATCAGTGGCACCAAAAATGATATCATCCACATAAATTTGAACAAGGATAAGACTACCTGAGATTTGCTTGATGAACAAAGTGTTGTCAATTTTACCTCTTGTATACTTGTTCTTCAGGAGAAAGTCAGCAAGAGTGTCATACCAGGCACGAGGAGCCTGCTTTAGACCATAGAGAGCTTTGTCTAACCTGTACACATAGTCAGGATGGACTGGATCTTCAAAGCCAGGGGGCTGTTTCACATAGACTTCTTCAGCTAGCTCCCCATTCAGAAAGGCACTCTTGACATCCATCTGGAAGACTCTGAAGTTCTTGTAGGCAACATGAGCAAGGAAGATTCTGATGGCTTCAAGTCTGGCAACTGGAGCAAATGTTTCATCATAGTCAATTCCTTCCTCTTGCCTATAGCCTTGTGCAACCAGTCGAGCCTTGTTTCTGATCACCGTGCCTTCTTCATCCATTTTGTTCCGAAAGACCCACTTGGTTCCTATGATGGTTTTTCGGGAAGGACGAGGAACCAATCTCCAGACTTTATTCCTTTCGAACTGAGAAAGTTCTTCTTGCATGGCAGTGATCCAACATGGATCAGCTAGAGCTTCGTCAAATTTCTTTGGTTCAATGAGAGAAAGGAAATTCACATAGAGACAAATGTTACCAACGCCTCTTCGAGTCTGTACACCAGCTTGTTGATCACCAATGATTTGATCAATGGGGTGATCTTTTGTCCACTTGAGGGCAGGAGGTAAAGGAGGAGGGTAATAGATTTGTAGAGGAGAGTTGGAAGGGCAATTTTGAGGAGAGATGGATGGAAGATCGGCTTGTATAGGTGAGGAGTGGATGTCAGATAGAGAGACTGGGATGATTTGGAGTGTATGTTGAGGTTGGGTAGGCTGAGGATCATCCTCTTGATGAGAGGAGGGGTTGTGAGATGTAGAGGGTTCATTGTTTTGGTAGAGAGAAGTGGGAACTGTGTAGGGAATGTCCGATGATGATGTTGCAAGAGGACCATCACCAACACAGGAGGATATCCATCTGTTCAATTCTTCACCATCACAAGAGAGTGATGATATCTTGAGGTCATCAAACTTGACATGGATGGATTCATCAATACACTTCCTTCGGAGGTTGTAGACTCTGAAAGCTTTGGAAGTGAGAGAATATCCCACGAAGATACCTTCGTCAGCTTTGGGATCAAATTTTCCCAAATTTTCTCTATCATTGAGAATGTAGCAGACACACCCAAAGACATGAAGAAAACCAATGTTGGGTTTTCTACCATAAAATACTTCATAAGGGGTCTTATTATGTCTTTTTACAATGATAGACCTATTTTGGGTGAAGCATGCAGTGTTGATTGCTTCGGCCCAAAAGTAGGTAGGGAGGTGAGATTCACTCAACATGGATCGGGCAGCTTCACATAGCGTTCTGTTCTTTCTCTCCAATACACCGTTCTGTTGTGGAGTTCTGACGGCAGAGAAGTTCTGAGAGATGCCTTTTTCATTGAAAAAGTCATCCAACATACTGTTCTTGAATTCTGTTCCGTTGTCACTTCTTACAGATCTTACCAGCTGCCCATTCAACACTTCAGACTTTTTGATGAACTTTATGATTTCTTCAGTAGTGTCACTTTTATACCTGAGAAAAAATACCCAAGTGTAACGAGTGAATTCATCAATAATAACCAGAATGTACCTTCTACCACCAAGGCTTGGAGTACTGACTGGTCCACACAGATCCATGTGAAGCATCTGAAGAGGCTGAGTGATGGAGAAGCATTGCTTGGACTTGAAGGAAGATTTTGTGAGTTTCCCTTTCTCACATGCAGCACACAACTTTTCTTTCACAAAGGACAACTTTGGCATGCCCGTGACAAGTTCCTGGTTTGAAAGGACATTCAAAGTCTTCCAGTTTAGATGAGAGAGACGCTTGTGCCAGAGCCAACATCTTTTAGCAGAGTTTTCAGAGACAAAGCAAATGTTTGTTCCGAAGGATGAGCTATGTCCCATGTCTATGACATAGACATTCTCTTTGCAGTAGCCAGAGAGTACGGTTTCCATCTTTTCATTGAAAATGATGCATGAAGATAATTCAAACATCACTTTGTAGCCCAGATCACACAGTTGGCTTATGCTTAGAAGATTGTGCATCAAGCCCTCAACATAGGCTACCTTGTTAAAGGTGATGGAACCATTTGAGAGTGTTCCATAACCTTTAGTACTTCCTCTGGAATTATCACCAAAGGTGACAGAAGGACCTTTGGAAGGCACGAAGTCTACAAGAAGAGATTTGTTGTCGGTCCTATGTCTTGAGCACCCGCTGTCGAGATACCAGATTTGTTGGTGCCGTAGACCCTGCAATCACAAGAAAATCAGTTCTTTGGTACCCATTTGGAGATAGGTCCTTTTGAGTTAGAAGGAGAAGAAGTAGCCTTGGAAGCGTTTTTATCAATTCTCTCCAGAGGACAATTCTTAGCAAGGTGAGAGGTATTACCACAGTTATAACATTTTCTATATGTAAAAACCTTTTTGGAGCTTTGACCAGATTCCTTGTGATGACTGGTCACATTGACTTTCATGGCCTTAGAGGTTAGAGGATAGTCAAGAGGCTTAGGACCCAAGATACCTTTGCCAGAGTCAGTTGAAGGAAAAGAAAAGGGTGTCTTGGAATTTAGCTTATTTAACATCACAGCTCTGGGAATTGGAAGAGAAGATGGTTTCTTTGAGTTTTTCTTGGGAAGTTTCTTTTGGGGAGGAAGATTGGCAACAGATTTTCCCTTTTTGGAGAAAGAGACTTTATTGGAAGAAGGTTGAGGAACTTTGGAAGGTTTGGGTTTAGAGAAGGAAGGCTCGTTTATTTTTAAGGAACACATAGACTCAATAATTGGTTTAGAAGAGTCATTTGAGTCTTGGGCTTCCTCACTCTCATTGGGTGAATCAATGCTCTTAGCTTTGATGAACATTCCAAACTTGAGATCTTTAGAGGGATCAGAAGAGTCCAAAGGTTCAGAGTTGTCATAGTTCTCTTCAGAGGATTCATAGAATGAGGGAAGAGAGAAAGGAGCATTAGTGTCAGAAGGAGGTTCAAGGTCATATTTCCCGAAGCCTAGTCCAGACTTGTCATCACAAGATATTTGATCCTGAAAAATCCTTTCCAAATTTTTGGACGAGCTTGTCCACTTTTTCACAGTTTCTTGCTCCTTTTTAAACTTTTTAAGAAGTTTATTTTTCTCTTTAGCAAGAGTAAAATTTATAGTTTTCAAATCTTCAAGCTCAGCCTTGATTTTATCAAAGTGTTTTAGTTGAGAAAGACAGATTTGCAGTTGAGAAGAAAGAGATTTTATCTGAGCATTTGCCTTCTTCTTTGCATCCTTGGCTTCATAGAAGTCAATGGTCAAAGAGTCAAAGGCTTCAATTTTCTCAGCATCAGAGAGAGAGAAAAATGGATGTACCTGAGTGGATGAGGTAGAGCACTCAGCAGACACAAGAGCCATGGAGGTGGAAGAGGTTTCACCATCATCAGCATCATCTATTTTAGCCATAAAGCAAAGGTTGGCCATTTCCTTGTCACTTTCAGAAGTTGGTTCATCTGCCCAATCATGAGATTCGGCAAGAAGACCTTTTCCTTTGTTGGCTAGAAGAGCATTCCTTTCCTTCTCTCTCTTGTATTTGGCCTTGTACTTTTAAGCATGGTCAGAGTTGGAAGGAACAGACGAGTTTGATTTTTGAAAGGAAGGTTGGTAGGAATCAGACTTGGTTCTGACAGACCTAGAGGATGTACGGTTAAAGGAGGAACGTCTAGACTTATCAGATGACCTGCTTCTGCATTCAGAAGCAAAGTGTCCCTTCCTCCCACACCTGTAACATTCCTCATTTGATTTGTCAGAGGGAGCAATTTTTGAAAGAGTAGAGGAGGGTTTTCTAGAAAACCTGGATTTTCCAGAAGAGAAGCGAGGTTTGCCTTTAGAAAAGCCAGCCAACATGGCAACACCATCTGACAGTTGAGCCACAGAGGTCTCCTCTCCTTCATCATCAGCCTCACTGAGATAGCCTTCTGAAGGGTCATTGGGGTCCTCTTGACTATCGTTGTCAGAGTCAGAAGGATAGGTGATCCTAGGGACACACACAGTACTTTTGGAAGATTCACCGACAAGGGCTAGAGAAGAGCCTTTGATGTCTTTTGTGAATGACTTCCTAAGCAGTTTAGTCTGCTCATAGTTGAAGAGGGTGCCATACAAGGCAGTGAGAGGCATAGAGTCAAGATCCTTGGTAGACTTGATACAAGTACAGATGTTTTCCCAAAACTCAGGAAGACAGTCCATGAACTTGCACAAGACTTCCTCATTATCATATATGCGACCCACAAGTTTAAGATCATTGAGAAGACTGTTAAAGCGATTGTAGTAGTCTGAGAGAGACTCACCCTTCTCATGAGAGAAGAGTTCATACTTTCTTACAAGAGCAATCTTTTTGCTCTTTTTCACCTCAGACGTACCTTCATAAAGAACACACAGAGTGGACCACATTTCTTTTGCAGTAGAAAGGTTAACAAGAGAATGATAGACCTCATCAGGCAGAGAGGGGGCAATGATGGCTCTGACTTTAGTATCAAGAGCTATAAGACGTCTGTCTTCATCATTGTATTTAATGGGATCCTTTAGAATGTATCTCCCAGTAGCTGGAGTTCTTTCTTTTTCAGAAGAGTCCTCATCAGATTTTCCCTTGTCTGCATTATATCGGTCCCAAACTCTAGGAATAAAAGGACCTTCATGTAAAATAGTTGGATATCTGCTGTCAACTCCTTCTAGAAAGAGTATCATACGACTTTTCCACAAGTAGAAGTTATTGGGGTTAAACCTTGGTGGTTTGGCTATAGAGCCATTGTCGTATGAAACAGCAGTGAAGTTTTGAGAAGAATCATTTTTCAAAGACGAGGAAGAGGCTGCCATCACGGATCTAGTTTATTGAGTTAAACTAAACCGCTCTGATACCACTTGTTGGTCCCAAATAGCAGTAAGTAAATAAAAGAAGTATTGTAGAAGGGGGGTTGAATACAATACACACAGTTTTTTCACTTAATTTAATTCTTATTGATTTGAAATCAAGAATTACACATAGAAAACTTTTGATTGTTGCGGAAGAGAATAGATGAAATCTATTCAAACAATCTTACACAAAGAGAAATGAAGAACAATTGTAAAACACTTAGAAAACAATAAGAACTTCTTAGAGAGAGAATGCCAGTGCACTTAGAGAGCTTGAATGCTTGAGAGCTGGTTATCTTGCATGTTGAACCATCCTCCATATTTATAGTGCCTCATGCATTAAATGCATGGGACACCTGTTGAGCAAAGGATGGACACAGGTCTTCAGCAAGGTACAGGATGTACCTTTTGTCTTGAGGTGTTTTGGCTTGAAGTGTTGACCTGCAGAAGGATGGTAGAGACCTTTCCTTAAAATGGTGTAGTAGACAAAACTTACTTTATCTGATCTCCAGATGAGGTCCACGTCAATGCAAGATATCACAATATACTTTGTCAGATAAGTATAATGTGTTAGAAGGAAATCTTCAGGCATCTTCGGCTCCTGAAGATGTGAGAACATCTTCAGCTTGTAGGGAGAGGTCATCGGCTGCCGAAGGCTTGAGAGATCTTTGGATTTTCCCGAAGATGTGAGATCTTCGGATTTTCCCGAAGATGTGAGATCTTCGGATTTTCCCGAAGATGTGAGATCTTCGGATTTTCCCGAAGATGTGAGATCTTCGGATTTTCCCGAAGATGTGTGATTGACACCATCCTGGCTGATGGTGTTGAACACTTGGGCATGCTTGGCTTTAGGCTTAGGAGACTATCTTCAATCCGCTTTGAGAGATGTACTCCTACTTTGTCTTCTTTGGCTGATCTTCGACTTCACCGAACATTTGTATAGAAACCAAGCTGCTAAAAGAACCTCAAACATATTCTAAGTAGGATGATATAAGATGGAAGATCAGGAGGTCATCTTCAAATCTTCAGATGACCCAACAGTTATCTCCATGGACGTGATTGTATATGAGTAAGTTGGGCTGCATGTTTAAGTGTAGTATGCATCAAGTAATCATATGTGATTGTACTATTAATAAGTTGGCAGAATGTTGCAGGGATAATAATTTATGATTTACATGTGCAGAAAGTGGACAGAATGTTGAAATGTAATATGCATCACATAATCACAAATGATCTCATTATGATTAAATTGGACAGAATCTTGAAATGTGGTAAATCACATAATCATATGTGATTGTATTGTGAATACATTGTACAAAATGTTGAAGTCTAATATTCAAACCATTATCATATGTGATTGTAGTACAAATAAACTGGACAAAATGTTGAAGTCTAATATGCATCACATAATAACAATATTTGCCAAAAATTTCATCCATTTACCATTTCATACAAACCACATCATTAACCCCTTAATAGTAAATAAGCTATTGTTTACCAACATTCTAATGCTAAGTCTTCATAAGACGAAAATAATATCTCAAAAGTAAATTGTTCATGAATTTTGCCAATTATCCATAAAAAAAAACCTTTGTCAATAATCAAGATCTAATGAAGAAGTGCATTATTGGTCTTCGTGCACTCTTGGTTTTTGGTACATCTTGTATCATTTCCTCCGAACCCCATTTCTGTTTTGCATTGTTGTTGCGCGTTTGACATTGATCTTACCGTATTAAACAGGAGGTTTGGTGTTGTCCTAAAAGAATATTCCAATTGATTGCTTGACGGGTTGTTTCTCCGTTGTCATTGTGTCTGTTTGCGTCTCCTTTGACACTTTGTTTCTTGCTTTGCTTGATTTACGACTGTCAATGGCTTGCCTCTTCTTACCTTTCTTTTTCAATGTTATCATAACCGGTGCAACCTCGTTTTGGTATTCGTGAGGACTTATACGTTTCTGGTGCTAGATTTCGTTTATTAGTTGAAGGTCCTGCTCATATTTGATGAATTAGTGTTAGTTTATATGAATCACAAATGATTAATTACTTAAAACCAGAATATAGTCAAATAAAGAACATATGAATGTTAATGCAATAATCCCAACAACAATCACATTGTTATTCAAAACCATATGTATATTACAAATTTTGTGAACCATACATGATTTTAAATACTACGAATAGGAACCCATGAACCCTAATTTCCTTTTGCGAACACCATATGCATATCTCAATAGTTGTAAATCACAAATGATATAAATAATATGAAAATGCCATCTCTGTGGTATCAAATAAGAACACCATTAAACTCAATCTCAAACCACAAAACATGTTCATGATACCAATATCAATTGTGATTAGTTTCCCTACTCATACAATAAGGAATGATCTGCAGCATTTTGTTAGTCAAGGACCACATGAACACCAACCCCATGAATCTCAACCCCAATCAAATTGTTAATCAAATCCATATGTATATTACCACCAGTGGCGGATCCAGGAATTTTGGTGACTGGGGTCGGCTTTTACACAAGTAAATTTTTTATCGACTGTTATCCTATACTACAAATTACATTAATGTAAACCATAACCTATCGCTCTAAAGATATAAACAACATTAATTATTTAACATATTAACATCAAGGGTTAGCTTCCGTTGAGAATGAAAGTTATGCGAGAAGGGTAAGAAAGATCTCCATGCACCATTTGATCAATCCTAATTGCAGAGAACCACTAAAGTGAAGACTAATGAGATACACTAGATCATTTCCCTTATAAAGCGTAATTCATGAGTTGTTTTTGGATTAAAAGTAATCAATGGTGCAAATCTCTTGTTACACTTCTCACCTTAACTCTTATTCTCATACGGTCCTTCGTCTTAACATCAAACCCTAGATTTATAAACATATAAATAACATTAAAAACATATACTTATAAAACCCTAATGTTTACAATTAGCATCAAACACTAACTTTATAACATATAAATACCATTACCACAAATATTTATGAAACATTTTAAATAATTAATATCAAATTCTAAAGATGTTAGCAAAGGACAAAAAGAAAATAGAGAGATTGGAATCGTGGGGTCAAGAGGGTCAAATAGTGAGTTATCAATTTTTTCGATGGGGTCAAAAGGGTTAAATTGAATTGGGTAAAGAAAAACTACAAAGAAAATTTATTAATTTTTAAGTGTTGACTGGGGTCAAGAGACCCCACTGCCTAAGTTGTGGCTCCGCCACTGATTACCACCATAGTGAATCACACATGAACCCATATTACATTTTGTTCACACCATATGCATATTACAGCAAATTGTTAATCACGTATGATTAGAAAACATATGATCATGCCACTTATGTTATATCAAATAATAACATCATTAAACACAATCGAAAACCCCAAAACATTTTTATTTTACCATCACACTTGATTAGTTCCCCGTAATCATACAATAAGGAATGATCAGGAGCATTTGGTTATGCAAGGACCCTATTAACCCCAACCCCATAAATCCAACTCGTAATCACATTGTCAATCATCCATATGCATATTACAAAGTTTGTGAATCATAGATGATTAGAGATATATGAACATGCTAGTTATGCCTTTTCAATTGATAACACCATCAAACACAATCTTAAACCCCATAGTAGTTTTATGTTACCAATATCACAATTGATTAGTTTCACCTAATAATACAATAAGTAAGGATTAACAACATTTGTAACCTCATGAACCCTAACACCATCAATACTAAACCTAAATCACTTTATGGATAAAAAAAAAACATATGCATATTACCACTCTCTTAATCACACGTGATTATATCTACCATGAACAAGAATAACATGAACCCAACTTATATTACTTTCAACATTTTGTGAATCACAAATGATTATAAATCAAATATTTCAACATAGTTGATTTTAAAATAGTGAATGTAACTATCAATAATATCCCATATCATCTGTCTGAAGAAGATATGCATAATACAATATTTTGGGAACCACACCTAATTATTAATAATACTAATAAATGATTATTAATCAATATTGACAATAATCAATCACATAGTATAGTATCAAATACCCAATACAACAAAACAAACACACATCAATAATATTTTTATAATTATTGAAATGTTTACCAGGTTGCTTCATCAACGAGGGATTTGATAGGGTTTGATTGTTGTCTTCACTAAGCTCCAAATTATTAATGTAAAGTGGATTTTCACTGGTGTTTCGTAGTCCTTCAATGAACATCAAAACACCATTGTTACCAGAAACCCTAGGGTTTACTTTCAGTAAACCAAAATCAGGCAGAGTTTTGGAAGATAAAGTAGTAAATCATACCTGTCACATCCATTGTTGAGATTCCAGAAGTTATTCTTGTGTAATATGATTTTGAACGATGCAGATCTTTAGAAGTTAAAGCCTCTATGGAGTCGAATGGGAGACGATGAGATTTAATAAACTTGAAGCAAATCTTCAATCCATAGCAGGTATCAATCGTGAATTTTTTTTGGGAAGTGATTTGGTCAGCGATTTGGGATATGATTATCCCTGGTATTTCGCACGCATAATGTAATTGGTTTAAAGTTTTGCATTTGTTCCCATTAAATACCCCTAAGATTTTTTGCCCACGGTGGAAAGTTGGGTTTCATCTCAATAAATTACAGATTTTGCCATCTGTGATTATAGCCATTAATGTTACACATTTATGCTATTTTAAAATATTATAAACCCCATAAAAATATTGAATAATTAGTTTATATTAAAATTATTGACGAAAAAATTATAATGATATAATTTATAATAAGAATGAAACATATTTTTAATATATTTTACTTAATCTACGATCATGTATTTTTAATATGCTAATGGTGAAAAAAATTAAAACGTATGGATAGAAAACAATCTAATTCGTAGATATTCATGATATTTAATAATACGATTAAATTAAAAAATATTCAATATTGGGCTCGTTTTGAAGATATTGACGGGACAATTATAATGTTATAATTTGTAAAAAAACGTATTTTTTCATTGTATTTTTGTTTATATACGATTATTTGTGTTAACATGATAAGGGTGTAAAATGAAAAATAAAAAAACAATGGATATAAACTAAATTAAGTAACTAATTGTAAGGGTGTTAAATGTAATATTGTAAATAGAACGTACGAGGACAAAATGTTTTTGGATGGGACAAGGAATTTAAGGACATATGACTAAGTATATCAATCTTTTATCATTTTAATATTTCTACTATCATTTCCTTATTAACTTAATTTTAATATAAGGCAAAACATTACATAAACAATATTAGCTTATGATGATGTAATGAGAATGGTATGTATGTACGTTTGCAATATACAAACTATTACGCTATTGAAAATTTGTATATCTATACTATATTATAAAGCAGACATAAAAAACTCTTAAAAACAAATCTTAAAGCTTAATGTACCGTTATTTAATGTTAATTACTTAAAAACAATCATTAAATCTGTATGTACTACATTTAATGCTATTTATTAATTTTCAATCATTATCTCTAACCATTTTAACTTCCCTAAAATCATTTCTCACTTTAACTCCCCTAAAAGAACTCTCAGCATAATTAAATATAGAATAAAAATCAAATTTTAAATATAAAAAATCTAAAATATAATTAAATTAATCTAAATCTAACAGAATATTTTATAAAAAAAATTATATTATTAAACCAAAATAAATTACAACATATTATTAAGTCTAAATTAAACAAATTTATATAAAAAAATCATTATCACTCTCTCGCAACCATCCAAAATCGTAATCTATACTATATTATAAAACAAACATAAAAAACTCTTAAAAACAAGTTTTAAAGCTTAATGTACCGCTATGTAATGCTAATTACTTAAAAAAAACAACCATTAAAGCTGTATGTACTACATTTAATGCTATTTAGTAATTTTCAATCATTATCTCTAACCATTTTAACATCCCTAAAATCATTTCTCACTTTAACTCCCCTAAAATAACTCTCAGCATAATTAAATATAGAATAAAAATCAAATTTTAAATATAAAAAATATAAAATCTAATTAAAAAAATCTAAATCTAACAGAATATTTTATAAAAAAATTATATTATTAAACCAAAATAAATTACAACATATTATTAAGTCTAAATTAAACAAATTTATATAAAAAAATCATTATCACTCTCTCACAACCATCCAAAATCGTAATGTAAATCAACAAAAAAATAAAATGAAACATTAAAATCGTGATGTATCTAGCTGCATTGCGCGAGTACACTTCTAGTTTGAATTGAAAAATGTGAAAATATATATATATATCGGTATTAATAATTAATTCCATCCAAATCAAGCAAATTAACCCATAAATACAAACTATTATTCAAGTTCAATGCTTACAAACTATTATAAAGACAAATTTGTATATTTGAGTTGAAGAATATGATCAATGGTCTTCAAATATCAAGCGAAATTTATTTATTCATTTTGCATACGATCTAGAAATGATTTTTTTAAAGTTAAAACGATAGAATATGATGAACTAAACTCTTTAATGATTGATGAGAAGAGCCACCTTCTTGAAGAGAGAGGTTTACCATCTCCCTTAGATCACATATTCTCTTGCGGATTTCTTCCCCTTCTTCATCCATCATTACCTTTTTGATCGTTGTCTCGATCCCTATCCTTTCAAAACCATCTTCCAACAAAACGCCAATCTTCCAAACGTCGCACACATATCTTGCAATTATTGGTTGGTCGACAAAACAGGGAGAACAAATCATAGGAACTCCTTCACATATGCTTTCCAAAGTTGAATTCCATCCATTGTGAGTCCAAAAACATCCGGTTGCCGGATGAGGAAGCACTTCTTGTTGGGGAGACCATTTCACTACACGTCCTTTATCACCCACTCTCTCTAGGAACTTGTCGGGCAACGACTCAAGCCATTCTGAACCAGAAACGACCCCTGGTCGAACCACCCACAAGAATGGTAAACCGGTATTAGCCAATCCATGCGCCACTTCTAGGAATTCTGACTCGGTTATATGTGCAATACTCCCAAAACTTACATATATCACAGATTTGGGTGCTTGGGTGTCTAGCCATGAGAGAATGGTTCGGTCTTGTTCAATCAAGCTACTCGAGGATGCCGGGAAGTACTTGTGGAATGGGCCTAAAGTGAAGCTCGGAATCCGATAATCTTGACAAATGGTTTCTAGTGCAGATTCTTCGAGTTCTTTGAAGGTGTTCCAAATGAGCCCTGATGATGCCTTCATTTGATTAAGCATATTGTTAACAAAGTCTACCATACCTTGTGGGTTGATTGTGATCTTTACGATGTCTTTAACTTTCATAAGTGGAAATTCCGGTACCTGTGTCTCGTAATCTGAATATAGAAAGATTTATTTAAATTTAAATGATTTATAATTAAGAGTATAGATTTCATATATGATTTGGATTTGAGAGGATTTGAAATATTTTGTATGATTGGTTTGTACGATTGGAATGGATTTGATTCTCTTGCTTATAAAAAAAATCATTAAAAAAATTATGAATAAAAAATATAGAAGTAATTAAATTATCTTATATTTAAATGGTTATTAGAAAAAATGTTTTTAACATATTTTTAAACATTATTATATACAAATCCTACGAAATCCTTTGAAACATTCCATTGGGATTTCAAAATTCTACGTTGGAGAGATTTCAAATCCGGACGATCCAGCAAACTAAACACAGGATTTGAATGGATTTAAAATCCAAATTCCTCCGATTCCAATCCATTTCGATAAACCAAACAACCGCCAAATTTTGGACAGAAATCAAAAAATCTAACAGGAACCAACCATCATGCAAAAATCTTATCTTTTTTTGAACGGCAGATAACACACACACGTTCCTGGGTATCCGGGCTCCCACTTAAGGGTGTCACCTGACTAATCCCCGTCGAACACGACCCGACCCAATTAAGGGTACCACTAAGTGGCAGACCCATGATCTAGATATCGCTACCACGGGGTTCGAACCCGGATAGTCAGAGATACCATCCGTTGACCTCCATGTTACCTTACCACTGGGCTAGACATAATGCAAAAATCTTATATAGAATGAAGTTGGTACTAAAACAAACTGACCTTCTTTTGGAAGATTGAAGTAACCCTTTTCAAATAAAATGGGTACAGCGCCATAACCTAAGATGCAACCAAGACTGCTTGTCCGGAGCACCAGCCGAGGGATCTTCACTGCTTCCGCCACCGCCTGCGTGAAGTAGAATACGGCATCTGTGATTAGACAAGCAACCGGGTCTTCATCCAACAACTCACCCAGACATTTTCTAAACGGATCTACACAGCTACTATTAAGGTACTTAATGTAAAAGTTGGGGTCTTTTTTTGGCAACTGGTTTATAATCTCGGAAAAGCCACCGTCGGAGATGGAGTAAAAAGTGAAATGAGGATAGTTTGAATGATTAGGAGAGTTGTATTGGGTGTGTATGATGGTTATTTTAAAACCTTGCGTGTGAAGAATGTTTGCCAACTGAAGCATCGGATTGATATGACCCTGGAAAGGCAGGGGAAACAATATTATTCTCCGGCGAGTTGCCGTGGAAACTGTCGGCCGGAGAGTGGGAGCTTTTCCATGGGTCTCCATTAATTTTCAGGGGGGACAAAGTGGGAGAAAAACTTGTGGATTTTGTGGCACTGAATTAACGCTGTTTTATTTATTGCTTTTCAAATTAATAATTTGCCATCTCAATCCCTACAATTTCAAAGCCATCCTCCAATAAACGCCAATCTTCCAAACGTCACACACATATCTTGCATTTATTGGTTGGTCGACAAAACAAGGAGAACAAACCATAGGAACTCCTTCACATATGCTCTCCAAATGTTGATTCCAACCACAATGAGTCAAAAAACACCATGTTGTTGGATGTTATTGAGGACACCATTTCACTATACGTCCCTGACTGACACTTTCTAGGAACTTTTCAGGCAACTCAAGCAATTCTGAACCACGTAAGACCAGGGGCGGACCCAATAACTTTTTCATACGGTGACACCTTTTACGAACCTAATTTTTTTCCACATCACCCATTTTTTAGCCTATTTTCACCGTTTCGAGGGATTTTTAAATTTTTTTGCTTCATTTCAATGGATTTTAAAGTTTTTGTATCGATTTCGAAGGATTTTTTTATGGTTTTTTTTTGTTGATTTCAAGAGTTTTAAGAGTTTTTTTTTTTTTTTTTTTTTTTTGGGGGGGGGGGGGGGGGGGGATTACATTGTACGGTTGCATCTTCTAAAATATATGGTTGCACTTTTCACAAATCTATTTTTTTTTTACCTTACGACTGAGAAACAATACGGTGACATGTGACACCGTTGGCACTTAAAACCTTGAGTGTGAAGAACGTTTGCCAACTGAAGCATCGGATTGATATGACCCTGGGAAGGCATGGGAAACAATACTATTCTCCGGCGAGTTGCCGTTGGTTCCGGACACCGGAGAGTGGGAGATCTTCCATGGGTCTCCATTTTCAGCCAGGTTCAAAGTGGATGCATGAAGTGATCTATTTGTTGCTTTTCAAATAAATAAAAAACTTTAAAATCAAGATTTTTAAGCATCAATTAATATTTTTCCCAAAAAGCTGTCCACTAATTATTTAAAAAGCCGTCCGCAAGTTATTTTATCACCTTTTTGTTCTCTTTTAATTGTTGTCATTCATAAAATTAATTTTATTAATATTGTTGTCTTGTGTTAAGTTGTTTCAACTGATGCAAACTACATATACAAATACTATATAGTATATATCAAACGGCAACAAAGAATCGAAATCAAAGTTACGTAAGAAGTACGAAAAGTTACAGATTATTTAATCAAACTGAATAACGTACTTCCCCAAATGAGTTCATCAATAGTTTTGTTTACGTAAAAGATTCATATTGATTAAAACAAAGAGATGAAACTAACTAAAGATTCTAAAGACTCGTATGAAGAACCACCCTTGATTAGACTAACATTTACTTTTTCTTTCAAACACCTAGCCTTCCTTTTCTTCATCAACCATTACTCTTCTTATGGCACTTGCGATCTCCTCTCTCGCCCACCCGTTCTCCAAGTAAACCCCTACTTTCAGAACATCGCTCACGAATCTTGCATCTAAAGGTTGATCACCCCAAAATGGTGAACAAATCATAGGAACGCCTTCACAAATGCTTTCCAACGTTGAATTCCATCCATTATGAGTCCAAAACGCTCCGGTTGCTTGATGGGCTAATACTTCTTGTTGAGGAGCCCATTTGACGATATGCCCCCTCTCACCCACCTCATCTAGGAACCCATTTGGTAACCGTTCTAGCCATTCCGAACCTTTGACCAACCCTGGTCGCATCACCCACAAGAATGGCTGATTGCTAGTGGCCAAACCATGAGCTACTTCCAAGAAATCTTGTTCTTCTAGTTGAGCAGCACTGCCAAAACTTATATATAGTACTGAATTAGGTGCTTGGCGATCTAGCCATGTTATAGAGCTTCTATCTGGCTCTAGCAAGTTGCTCAACGTGGCTGGGAAGTAGTTGTGAAATGGGCCGATCAGGAAAGATGGAACTTGGAAGTCTTGATGGATCTTTTGAAGCTCGGATTCTTCAAGTTCCTTGAAGGAGTTCCAAATGATTCCTGAAGATGCCTTTGTTTGTTTCAACATTATTAGGAATTATTATTTGTATAGGAAACAATCCTTTTATATTCCTTGTAATTATCTTGTTTCCATAGTTGTAGGATTATCTCTGTGTATATATATTTTGGCAAAATCAATGAGAAAGGCAAGGAGAATTCTAGACATCAAACATGGTATCAGAGCTCTGATCAAATACCTCCTCTTCCACCAATCAACCCTAGCCCTCGGTCGTTTTTCTTCTTCTTTTCTTCTCTTCTTATTTTTCCTCTCCTTCATGGCTGCTTCCGGCAGCGGTAACGACGCCGCCAAAACACCGTTCCACCCCGCTTTCGACGTCAACAACATTAAGAACGCCATTCCCATCCTTCTCAACCACACCGACGGTCATTACTCATCATGGGTGGAGTTGTTCACCATCCATGCATGCGCTTTCAATGTGCTCGATCACATCGACCCTAAGGCCGACAACCCAACTGATGTCGATAAAGCTACGTGGACCCGCCTCGATGCTATCGTCAAACAGTGGATTTATAGCACCATCTCCACCGACCTCCTTCAAACTATCATGAAGCCGAGTGCCACGGCTCAAGAACTGTGGAACCGCCTAGAGGAAATTTTTCAAGATAACAAAACGGCTAGGGCCATTTACCTAGAAGAGCAGTTCACCACCACCCGTCTCGACGCTTTCTCAACCGTCTCCGACTACTGTGCCACTTTTCCACTACAAACAAAATCTCAAGTTATTTCCACCGTCTCTAAATTCCATACCTATATCCATACTTAATTTGAAAAGAAAATAAAGACGTTCCAATGTGACAATGGACGGGAATTCAAAAATCATGTCTTCCATCAACTATGCACTACCCACGGCATACAATTCCGTTTCTCATGCCCTTACACCTCTCCTCAAAACGGCAAAGCCGAACGTATCCTTCGCACCATTAACAATATGATCCGAACCTCTCTCATCCAAGCCTCTCTACCTCCTTCCTATTGGAATTACGCCCTTGCCCTCTCCACCTATCTCCTCAATATACTACCATCCACCACCATCAAAAATAAAACACCCACTGAACTTCTATATCACCGCATACCCACATACTCACACCTTCGCACCTTCGCACCTTCGCACCTTCGGATGCTTATGCTACCCCAACATCTCTTCCACTACTCCTCATAAACTCGCCCCCCGCTCCGTCCCGTGCATTTTTCTTGGATACCCACCCAACCACCATGGCTACCTATGTCAAACTCTCACAAGTAACCAAATGCATATCTCTCGTCACATAACTTTTGACGAAAATACCTTCCCCTTCACTCACCTTCCCAAACAACCAATTCGGTCCTATGATTTTCTCGAAAATACCGAACCCTCTCCATATTTCTTATACCATTCACATCCTCACCACTTCCCCACCACCGTCCCTTCCTCGTCACAACCTTCCCTTAACCGCACCACTGCTTCGGTCACTTCAACCCCTGCGGTTCCCTCATCGCCTCCTATATCTTCGGGAACCTCATCGCCCGCTCCCAACCCTCTCTCACAACCTGCAACCCCGTCACCCCCTGCACAAACTGCAGCCTCGCCACCCCCTGCTCAAAACCTTCCCCCATCTACCTCCCACCCCATGCAAACTCGTTCCAAGAGCGGGATATTCAGACCCAAAAACATTCTCTCCCTACACACTAAAATGATATCTCCCATACCCTCAAATCCCAAAGTCGCACTTCTTGATCCAAATTGGAGTAATGCCATGACTATTGAATATAACGCTTTGCTTAAACAAAATACTTGGGAATTGGTTCCTCGTCCATGTGACGCTAACATAATACGCTGTCACTGGATCTTCCGGCACAAATTCCATGTCGATGGCACCCTCGAGCGCTACAAAGCTCGGCTCGTTGTGAATGGAAAGTCCCAAGAAGTCAGGATTTATTGTACCGAAACTTTTAGTCCCGTCGTCAAACCCACCACCATACGAACAGTTCTCAGTCTTGCCATGGGAAGAAAGTGGTTGGTTCACCAACTTGATGTCAAAAACGCATTCCTTCACGGTGATTTGCATGAAACTGTTTACATGCATCAACCACCCAGGTTCTATGATCCCTCCCATCCGGGACATGTTTGTAGACTTCGAAAATCCTTATATGGGCTAAAACAAGCCCCACGGGTCTAGTACCAGCGATTCGCCCAACATCTTCTCCATCTCGGTTTTACATGTAGTAAAAGCGACACATCCTTGTTCATTCTCCGTCGAGACAATGGTTGTGCCTACCTTCTCCTCTACGTGGATGACATCATCCTCACGGCATCATCCACTACCCTCAAAACCGAGATTATTCATGCCCTCAAACGAGAGTTCGACATGACCGACCTTGGTACCCTGACTCATTTCTTGGGCATCTCAGTCAAACGCACGACCAGCAGCATGTTCCTCACCCCACATAAATACACCGAAGACATTCTCAAACGGGCCTGGATCGAAAACTGCAAACCCGCCTCTACACCGGTCGACACTAACTCTAAGTTAAGCGCGTCCACTGGTGCCCCGGTGACCGACCCCACCCTCTACCGAAGCCTTGTCGGTGCACTCCAGTACCTCACGTTCACTAGACCAGATATCGCTTACGCCGTGCAACAAATATGTTTGTTCATGCATGCTCCTCGAGAACCACATCTTAACGCTCTCAAACGCATCCTATGCTATCTTCGGGGTACTATGGATCTCGGTTTGCACATATACCCCACCGCCCCGTCCCAACTAATCGCTTATACAGATGCGGATTGGGGTGGTTGCCCAGAAACACGTCGATCTACTTCGGGCTATTGTGTCTTTTTGGGCGATAATTTGATATCATGGTCTGCCAAACGCCAACCTACCGTCTCACGTTCTAGTGCTGAAGCCGAATACTGAGGCGTTGCCAATGTAGTTTCCGAATCCTGTTGGCTTCACAACCTCTTGCTTGAGCTTCATTTACCTCTCAAACGAGCCACCTTGGTGTTCTATGACAACGTCTACGTCGTCTACCTCTCGGGCAACCCCGTTCAACACCAACGAACGAAACACGTTGAAATGGACATCCACTTCGTTCGCGAGAAGGTCGCCCTTGGGCACGTTCGAGTTCTGCACATACCATCTGCCTATCAGTATGCTGATATCTTCACCAAGGGCCTTCCTCGACAGTTGTTCATCGACTTTAGATCCAGTTTGAGCATCCGCCAACCTCCTATTGAGGGGGACTATTAGGAATTATTATTTGTATAGGAAACAATCCTTTTATATTCCTTGTAATTATCTTGTTTCCATAGTTGTAGGATTATCTCTGTGTATATATATTTTGGCAAAATCAATGAGAAAGGCAAGGAGAATTCTAGCCATCAAACAAACATGTTTGCTAGTAACTTTGCTGTAGGATCATCTTGGCCTTTGATTCTCATCTTTATAATGTCTTTCACTTTGAGAACTGGAATCTCCAATACGTGTTCCTCCAAATCTAGATTCATTCCAAGAAAAAGAAATAAACTTGAAACTGAGATGTTCGGATGATAAAGATCAAGAATTTGCTTACCCCGAACAGCTTTCTTGGAGTCGCTTTCATCTACTGGCGATATAATATTCTTCAGATCTAAATCTACACTCTCTTCATAAAAAACTAGAGAAAGAATCTAAACTGATCAAGCTTCAATATTAGCTAGGAAATCATTTTAGCATATAATTTCATCCAAAAAGAGAACTTACCGCTCTTTACTTGGTTAAAATAGCCTTGATCATCAAGAATAGGTATAGAAGCATAAACAATAACACAAAACAAGCTACTTGTCCTTAAAACATATATGGGAAGATTAAGACTATCTATCACTGATTGAGTGAAGTACCAAAGTGCATCAGTGATCAAACAGACAATAGGCTCATGTTCCTCTTTTGAAGCAATTAACATCTGATCCAACTCGTGGCGCAAGCCGACTGCACCACACTGATTCAACAACAGGATTCCCGAAAGAAGATCACCAATCCCTTGGGAACTTAACTTGGAAAGATTGGTGTCTTTCTTCTTCGAATCGTTATCAAGAACGGGACGAAAGGTAAAGTGAGGGTAGTTTGATGTGTAAAGAGAATTGAAGTTGGTGTGAAGGATGGTGATAGAGAAGCCTTTGGAGTAAAGTATATTTGCTAGTTGAAGCATTGGGTTTATGTGGCCTTGAAATGGCAGCGGAAATAGCACCACCCTTTGCCTCCGGCAGCCACTTCTCTCTTCTTGGTTCTCCATGGAAAATTAATTAGCTTCCTAATTAAACTCGTATGTTTATGGCATTTGTTTAAGTAGCCTTGACTCTATTATCTTTTTATTTGCTTTTGCTGGCTCTTGTTGATGCACCCATGTCATTTCAAGTAATTAATTTATATTTTATAGCTTATAAATATTGAGATCTCCTAAGATTCTAAATACTTATTTATATACCATGTTTGTTCATATAAAACTCAGTCGTTGCCTAATGTTTTTGCCTTTTGCTTTGTTTCTTGACTACTGTCCAAACGGCCAGAAAGAATCAAGATTATGATCACAAAAGAAATATAAAAAATTCCAGATTTCTGTAACAAAATGAAGAACATACTTTTTCATCTATATTTTTTGTATTATATATAGATCAAACGGATTGATTTTTTTTATTTTAAAGTACGACCGATATTATTTGGTATACAAACTACTTTCAAAGTTTAAATCGTTTCTTATGACCAAATACATCTGAATACAATATCTCATATGGAAGAAATATAATAGATTAAAGACTCCAATGATTGATATGAAGAGCCACTCTTGGTCAATGAAACATCAACCTTTTGTTTCAAAGCTCTTGCTCTCTCTCTAATGTCTTCATCCACCATTACTCTTCTTATGGCATTTACCATATTCTCTCTTTGCCATCCATACTCCAAATGCACCCCAACCCTCAAAGCCTCGCTCACGTATCTCGCATTCAACGGTTGATCTCCCCAAAAAGGCGAACAAATCATAGCAACACCTTCGCAAATGCTCTCCAATGTCGAATTCCATCCATTATGAGTCCAAAATGCACCTGTTGCTTCATGAGCTAACACTTCTTGTTGTGGAGCCCATTTCACAACTCTCCCGTTTTCACCAAGGAACCCATCAGGCAATGATCCGAGCCATGCATAACCCTTGACGAACCCAGGTCGAACCACCCATAAAAACGACTGATTGCTATTCACCAACCCATGAGCTATTTCCAAGAAATCTTTCTCATCCACTTGAATCATGCTACCAAAACTAACATACAGTACAGAATTTGGTGGTTGGTTGTCCAACCATGGAAAAAAGGTTCGATCTTGTTCTAGTAAACTGCTTGAGGAGGCTGCGAAATGCTTGGGGAATGGTATCAGGAAACTTGGTATCGGAAAGTCGCGAAGAACCGTTTCGACCTCAGGTCCTTCGAGTTCTTTAAAGGAGTTCCAGATGATTCCACAAGATGCTTTTGTCTGTTTGAGCATATTAGTTGTCAACCCCAACATGGAATCCTCCTTGTTCTTGAAACATGTCTTTAAGATGTCTTTCACTTTGAGTACAGAAAACTCTTCCACTTGTTCTTCCAAATCTTGAATTAATCCATGAAAACAAACAATAAAATGAGAATCTGATTATGAAAAAGATTATGATTTAGATAAACTTATGAGCACTTAGGGCATCTCCACTGTAATTCTTATAATTTTTACTCTCTATTATATTATAGAGTACAAAATAAAGAATTTGTTATGTTTTCTTCCCAATAATTACTCTATTTTCTACTCTAAAATAAAATATTCTATTCTACTATTTTGATTACATATATTTTCAATAATACTCTTATATTTATTAACTTTATAAATTATATCCTTATATTTTTTGTTTTCACAATAGCGTTATATTTATTAAATTTATCATGTTATTTTAACGACTTTATAATTCATATTTAATTCCGAATTAAATTATCAAAAACCAAATTTCATTAAATAAAAATATTACATTTTCAACACACAGCTAAAATTTAAATACATAAGCATGTAATTGGAATTAGCATATTTTTCTCATAAATAATCAACTAATGTATTTCGAAGTGCAAAGTGAGTTTCTTTATCCATAAAAAATTGAAGGACCATTTTGTAGACAATAAATAAAATAAAAATACAATAATTTAAAAAAATGAAAGATTATTTTGTAATTAACAAAAATTTAGAAGAAAAAAATAGAGATTACGATGATAATGTTTCTCTATATTTAGAGAGAGTTACTATTAATTTCTATATTATAGAAAGTAAAATAGATGTTTTATTGTCGATGGTTTAGAGAGTAAAATAGGAGATGGTCTTACGGTTGTCGTCGTCAAGTTTGAAGTAACCACGATCATGAAGAAGAGGTATCGAAGCATAAAAAACAGCACAAAACAAGCTACTTGTCTTTAAAACAAGCCGTGGGAGATTAAGGCTATCAGCAACGGATTGCGTGAAGTGCCAAAGTGCATCGGTGATCAAACACGGTTTTGGTTCGTCTTTTTCCGACGAAGCTAACAACAGTTCCAATTCGGGGCGCAATAAATCTGCACCGAATTGATTGAAGAGTGTGAGCCGAGACATAGCAGCCGCTATGCCTTGTGCGGGTAATTCGGAAAATCGTGGGTCTTGTGGGTGGTTATCGAGGACGGATTTGAAGGTGAAATGAGGGTAATTGGATGTTGCAGGTGCGTTGAAGTTGGTATGAAGGATGGTGAAGCCTTTGGAGTGGAGTAGATTGGCAAGTTGAAGCATGGGGTTTATGTGGCCTTGAAATGCCAACGGAAACAGTATTATTCTCCGACGCCGGCGACCGCTGCTCTCTGTTTGCCCTAAGGTGGTAAGGAACTCAATGAGGGAATGTTTTTAGGTACGAGAGTATATCATAGTTGGTTGGTAGCCGAATCTCCACTAACCAGCTATCCGAAGAGCGTATTGGTACGCCCTTTGAAGGACGACCTTATCAAAGATCAAGAATGGATCATTAAGAATATTGAGAATTCGTTGGGGTTTGATGTCGATCGTTGGTTTTGGGTTCAGAAACTTGTGGATCTGAGATAAATTGACCGGTGTGAAGTTGAGGTCACAAATTACCCTAGGGGAAGTACGTGTCGCCCAAAGTTGGGAAACAACCGCAGTCTCATGATTAAAGGCTACGGTAGTAAATTAATTGTTCATTTGAATATACGGGTGAAGTGCCCAAGGGGAACAGTTATCATGAGGACCATCGCGAGGTTACGGGAGTAGTTCTAGCAAGCGGTGTAGAGTTAATCTAATTTTGTGGGCAACGTTTTATGAGAATCTAGATTTCGAGGACGAAATCTTTTTTTTAGGTTCGGAGGATTGTAACGCCCGTATTTTGTTAAGCCTTGCCTTACCCTTCTTTTCTAGTTTCTAATCAAAAACCCTTCATTATAAATCCTTGTGAAATTAGAACTTTGGATCGGGAGCGCTTCAGGTCGAAAGGTCAACAAATTTGACCTCGGTACGGTGTGGGCGATTGTGCCCGCGATTGTGACAGGGTGTCACTCTCGCGGGGCACTCTCGCGGCCCTTGTACCGAGAGTGGGTAGGAGCGGGCGATTGTGCCCGCGATTGTGACAGAGTGTCACTCTCGCGGGGCACTCTCGCCGTCGGGGTCCAGACTCCATTAAATCCCTTTTTCCCACTTTTCTCATTTATTCCCTTAACCCACTCTCTCCTAAACTCTCTCTCAACCGAACCCCACCCCCTCAAACGAACCTTAATCCATTTTGGGGGTCCCCCCCCCAACCTTGTACTCCCTCATCATCTATACTTGTAACCTCAACCTCTTGAGCAAGATTCAAGTGTTCATCACCACTTCTTGAGGATTCATAAGTTTTGGGGTTTTGCTCAAAACCTAAGTGTAAGTTCGTCCCCTCAGTTTCTAAGCTTCTTTATGAGTTATAATCACACCATGGATGATTTCCTAGTATTATGTTTCTCTAATTTCGTTTTGGTTGACTTTGGGAAGGTTAGGTCAAAATTAGGGTTTGGCCAAATTTGGGGATTTTGATACAAATGTTTGGGGAGCAATCATTTATGGTTGGATATGTTTATTTATGGTCGAAAATGTGTGGATCTAGGTTTTGGAAGCTTGATTGGAAGAGTTGGAATGGGTGTCTTCGGAAAGCTTTGGGTGGGATCTATGCTTTTGGAGGCCAATGGTTGTGGATTGAAACATGGGTTTAACTTAACCTAGCGAGGTGAGTTCAAGTTGATTTGTGAAAACGGTGTACATGCCAAAATGTTTATTTTAAAGTGTTTTGCGTCTTACATGAAAATTGTTAACTGCTGATAAGTTTGATTATTTGAAAGTGTTTATCTTCATAAACTTATATAGTACACATCTCTGGGATTTTGGGTACTATGATAAATAAATCATATATTTTGGTATCTTAAGGTTTTATTTTATGGAAATAGATTTTGAGAATAAATGTATTTCATTTTGTGTTTTGGAGAAATGCATGGTTTTGTGTTATGGGACGTTTTGAGAGGTAAATGTTATAAACTCACTTGGAAAATGATTTGTCCCAATCTAAACTACGTTGGAATTAATTATATGTTTTGGAGCATGGGTTTACATAAGTACGGGTTGTTTATGTTTGATTCCAATTTATGATTTTCAGCGTTGAGTCTTTGGATTTGTTTGAGCTTATGGCTCGGTTTGGATTTTGTTGGGTTTCGAGGACACTTGTCCGCTTTTAGTAGCTCAATGTTGAGCGTTTGGTTATGATTTGCATTTACTGCATCTTAGTTGAGAATTACATGTTTTGGATGCATTAGTTCATTCACTTTGAGTCATGTAATGGTTTAGTTAGTGCAATGGATCCATAGGCAGGGGTGTTCCTATGTCCCCGCTTTAGGCATTTGGTTCATCATTTGGCACGGAATAGGCATCGGGTCACCATGGTAAGTAAGGTGTGGACCTATACGGTCGGGCAGCGTCCTATGGGCAGTAAGGTGTAATTCCCTTGTGCTAGAGTTCCCCGTTTTGGAACTCTCAAGAATAGACCTAGAGGGGTTGACTTGATGTTTTCGAGTGATAGACTCAGAGGAGTTGAGCTCGGTGGGTTTTATTGGTGTAACCCACATGTTTTGATTTCTTACATGATTATGTGACCTACTTTTGTGTTCCGTCACGTACAATGTAATCGGGTATTTCCCGTCACCAGTAGGTGATGTTTTGGTTATGGAGTTTTATAATCCATGTTTTCGGAGACGTTTGAATGTGGGTATTTATCTACGTTTTAAGGTTTTGGTTATTGAAACTCATTCGAGTTATTGGGATGTTTTGGAAGTTGGGGTTATCTACGTTTTCCGTGTTTGATCATTATAATGTCAGTTATGTTTTACGTGCGCTTTGGGTTTTGGCTTTATTTAAGGAGGTGTTTGTTTTATGATTTTTAATCACGAAAAGGGTTAATGATGAAAGGAGATTGTTTTGAGATTTAATGTATTTCATTTTTGGTTGCTTTTAAATCAAATGTATTGCATTTTGGAATTATGATTTTATATAACATTCTTAAAGTTATTGCGTTATATATCTCTAACGAAAACTCTTGAGCTCACTAGGCATTAAGCCTAACCTTTTTAATTGTCGGCATGTGCATCAGGTTCCAGTTGGGGTTTGGTTCTTGCAGTGCTTTGAGGAGTTGAGCATTAGACTTACACGAGAGTAAGTAGTTTGGTGAAGTCTTCCGCAGTTAGAGATAGTGACTATTATCGGGTTTTAGCACTGTTCTAAAAAACTCGCCTTACAGCCGCCATGGCGTGCCATGGCACCAAGGCTTGTGTCTCACGCCACGTTATGCCCGTGGCATGCCATGGCCTAATGCACAACTTCGTAATGCAATATTTGATTTTTCTTTACGTTTTTAATGTCTTATTTGCATGTTTTTTTAATATATACCATAATTTAACTTGCTTATTGCTATTGACTCATTGAGTCACACTACAAAACATACGTTTTTATATATGATATTATATATGAATTACAAAAATTACGCCATAAGTCACGCCTTGGAAACGCCAAGGCTTCGTCGTGGCTCCTAAGGCTTATGGCTTGGCCTCGCCGCCACGCCACGCCTCACGCCATTTAGAACCTTGGGTTTTAGTAACACTCGTCCTTATTATAGACTGTATGTGTAGAATGAATGTGTGTATTAAGGCTAAATCTTATTTTGTGATTATAGATGAATCGTTCATTGATGTATTTAGAATTTTTTTTAAATGAGTTTCTATTTCCAGATTTGAGGGTGTTACAAGTTGGTATCAGAGCTTAAGTTTGAGAGATTTAGGTATTGATTTTGATGCCTAGACTCAAACTAGCGTAATTTAAGCATTTGAATGTGAGATCACACCATTAGGCACTTTAAGATTTGATGATTTGAGGTGAGTGGATTCACTAGGAACGGGAATCATGCCGAAAATGGCAAGGGTGATCATGTACAGTACGTTCATAATAACATCTGGCCAGTGTTATGGTGAGTTTACGAGTTACATAAGTATGCTTGATCTGCCTTGGTACGATAACCGTTGGGGTAGTGAAGAAGTTTTTGAATAAGTAACCGTTAGAAAGAATCGAGGATTTGAGTATTCGACGCTTGGAATGATAGTAAGCATGGTGATAGCATTAAGTGGACCGTTTCGGGTCGGAATGAATGGATGGGTTAGAACCGTAGACTTTTGGAATCGACAATTAATCGAGGAGAAATTGTAAGATGAACCGATGAAATCTTCGATGATTGCCTTAAGACGTTTGATCACCCGGATGACAATAGTATGACGGGAAAGTTGAGGAATGGGATTTCGGGATGTTAAGTGCCGACCAAAGTCATGCACAAAATTTATTTCTAAAATAAGTTTGCATCAATGTTTCCCATGTTTTCGAAGCATAAAGTGAGTTATACTATGAAGCCTTGGTAAAGCATTTAGCACTCATCAGATTTTAAACCGTGAGCTTAAACTTGCATGAGATTGTTTTGTCGCACGTGGTTGTAATTTTTATTGAAAATCTATTTACCCTTGTTTCGTGTCTAACGCTATTTCTTTTTGGACATTGTAATATCCTTGTATTAATGTTATTTGGGTTATTGGGCAAGTAACTGTGGAATTTTTGACTTTGACATTGGATCTCCTCCACTTATGTTAAGGTTTTAAAGGAAGAGTTGTTCCCATGTCTTGCGTCGGAATTTTGGGAATTTTAGTCTCTATGAGTCATGTTGAATTTATGAAATATTATTTTATGACGCTTTACTACGCACGAGTGTATTTCTAATTGTGTGTTTTAATTTTATTCGCATGTAAGTTTACGAGCTTATTGGGCGTCACGTCTCGTGAGAGCTTTGTCGAAGAAGGGTCGCTTTATCTTATGTGGTGATTTTAGAATTTTGAAAATTTTAGACTTGTTGTCATCATACGTTTTTAGGAAATGGAAGTTTTCACGCCGCATGATTTTAGCGTTAATGGGTTTTATGACAATTCAGTTGAGTTTTATGGTGTCTTATCTTACGACATTTTGCGTCGCGTAGATAAATTTTGGAATGTACATACTTGCACTATTGTGTGCGTTAACTTATGAATTTCATTTAATATTTTGTCTCATGCGAGTTTGCACCGGTATTTTCGCAACCGTAAGAGACGTTTTGAGAGTTTTGTTAATAGATGTTATCTCATATGTTATTTTGGGAAGTTTCAGTATTATGTGACTTTTCTTTTGAGTTTTATGCAAGTGTTATTCATTGTATGCTATATAATATTCAAATTGTTTTAAATTGTTGGTGTGAGTAAGCACATGAAAGATTTATGATGTCTCGTATTGAACTTTTGCTTTGATGATGTTTCAGTTGTTGATTTTACGGTTATAAATTTTCCGCAATGCACTAAATGGGTTATCGGTCTATATGCCATTGTGGTTACTAATTTTATTTGGACATGTGCATTTTATCGGTGCAGTCCAAGGTTTGAACTCGACTTGAAAATTTGTTTACATGTGACCGAATCACACCTAACGTTTTACTTTGATTGGGAAATAAACCGTGCATGTGAGCCTTATTGAAAATTTTACTTTATAACATTGTGGTTTAAAGAAAAGAAATTTGGAGTTGGAAATTGTGAAACTCCTCTTTGGAGTTTGTACAAACCTTTGTTGCACATGTTTTTGTGCAGAAAATTATTTTTCATATACCAGGCATAAATTGACGCATGCGAGGATCATAAAGGTCCATTTGAAAATTTTGTTGCACATCTTTATTATTGTCATTATTAGCGTAGGTAAGGGCTAAATGATTTTTTGAAATGGTTTTATAAGTGTGGTGTTTGTTGTCACCTTACACACCTACCGAGTATACAGTAGTAAATTTTATACGTACGATTGATTGTAATAAAACCGTTGTGTTTGTGAGTTTTTATAAAATTTCAAATTGGCATATCAGTTGAAAAACCTTGAACTCATTAGGGCAATAGATTTAAAACCCTATCGCAAAAGGAGTTGCGATTAAGGGACTAGAGGAGTCCTTGGGATTTGAAGCGTCGAATTATCCGACTTGTGGCCAATCTTGAATTTTGGGGTTTCAGTTCTTAAATTTGTGCACGCATGAATAATTGAGGTAATGGGTTCATGTCTTCCCAGTTATCTATGGGGTGATCTTTATGTATCGGAAACTGGCAGGGCAGGGCCTTGTGTGAATATCTGCGCCTGGTTGGATTCTACTGGTTGGATTACTTGTTCGTTTGACGTTATGCTACTTTTACGGTGTGCCACCTTTATGGGTTCCGGGAAACCAAGGATTTTTTTTGTGGTCCATTTGTTAGGGATGTAAAACTGGTAATATTAGTCATCTGTTAGGTGTCAACCTTAATACGACAATACTTCTGGGATGAAGTATTGGGCGGGATGTTCACGTCTTCGGTATCACCGTCTCGGTTTTAGGCATCAACTTGCTCTTTTGAGGTCAATGAATATTTGAAAGGTTTGGAGTATCCCTGTTAGATCAGGAGAAATGTTGATCCCTCGGTGGTGAAATTTAAAGAAAGATTAGATGTTAGTAATGAAGTACTAATGTGTATAGTTTTCCCTAAGGTGGTAAGGAACTCAGTGAGGGAATGTTTTTAGGTACGAGAGAATATCATAGTTGGTTGGTAGCCGAATCTCCACTAACCAGCTATCCGAAGAGAGTATTTGTCAAGATCGAATTCTCAACAAGAATTAATTCTCAGAAACAATATCAAAGAAGTTTGCGGAATAACACTTTGATATTTAATCAAAACAGTAAATCAACACAGTAGATATGAAGAACAAACTGTAAACTTGTATTAAATGCTTTGAAGTTACAAGATTACACACTCAACCTCAATATTGATGAACAGGCTCACCAATACGAATTCTACTTCTCTAGAATTAGGATCTATGCCTTGAGGTTGATTTTCTCTCTAATAGAATGAAGAAAACAAAAGTTAACTCACTATTCTAAACTATACAATATATATACTGAATACAAAGATAATTACAATAAATAAAATATCTTCAGTATATCTTCCATGTATATCTCTAAGCTTCCATGTATATCCTTTCATACGAATCTTCATCATATAAGCAGTATTAATCTTCAGCAGCATTAAATTCCTTCTAGCAGCATTAACTACTAAGCAGCACTAACCACTAGCAGTACTAACTAGCTAAGCAGTACTAACTTTGTTCAAGCAGCACTAACTTTGACTAGCAGTATTAATAGTACTAGCAGTAGTAACACTCAGCAGTATTAACCTTTAAGTCTTCTAGCAGTAGTAACTTTGAACCAGCAGCATTAACCATACTTGATGAATTCTTCAGTTCCCAACAGTATTGGTACGCCCTTGGAAGGACGACCTTATCAAAGATCAAGAATGGATCATTAAGAATATTGAGAATTCGTTGGGGTTTGATGTCGATCGTTGGTTTTGGGTTCAGAAACTTGTGGATCTGAGATAAATTGACCGGTGTGAAGTTGAGGTCACAAATTACCCTAAGGGAAGTACGTGTCGCCCAAGGTTGGGAGACAACCGCAGTCTCACGGTTAAAGGCTACGGTAGTAAATTAATTGTTCATTTGAATATACGGGTGAAGTTCCCAAGGGGAACAGTTATCGTGAGGACCATCGCGAGGTTACGGGAGTAATTCTAGCAAGCGGTGTAGAGTTAATCTAATTCTGTGGGCAACGTTTTATGAGAATCTAGATTTCGAGGACGAAATCTTTTTTTTACGTTGGGAGGATTGTAACGCCCGTATTTTGTTAAGCCTTGCCTTACCCTTCTTTTCTAGTTTCTAATCGAAAACCCTTCATTATAAATCCTTGTGAAGTTAGAATTTTGGATCGGGAGCGCTTCAGGTCGAAAGGTCAACAAATTTGACCTCGGTACGGTGTGGGCGATTGTGCCCGCGATTGTGACAGGGTGTCACTCTCACGGGGCACTCTCGCGGCCCTTGTACCGAGAGTGGGTAGGAGCGGGCGATTGTGCCCGCGATTGTGACAGAGTGTCACTCTCGCGGGGCACTCTCGCCGCCGGTGTCCAGACTCCATTAAATCCCTTTTTCCCACTTTTCTCATTTATTCCCTTAACCCACTCTCTCCTAAACTCTCTCTCAACCGAACCCCACCCCCTCAAACGAACCTTAATCCATTTTGGGGGGTCCCCCCCCCCCCCAACCTTGTACTCCCTCATCATCTATACTTGTAACCTCAACCTCTTGAGCAAGATTCAAGTGTTCATCACCACTTCTTGAGGATTCATAAGTTTTGGGGTTTTGCTCAAAACCTAAGTGTAAGTTCGTCCCCTCAGTTTCTAAGCTTCTTTATGAGTTATAATCACACAATGGATGATTTCCTAGTATTATGTTTCTCTAATTTCGTTTTGGTTGACTTTGGGAAGGTTAGGTCAAAATTAGGGTTTGGCCAAATTTGGGGATTTTGATACAAATGTTTGGGGAGCAATCATTTATGGTTGGATATGTTTATTTATGGTCGAAAATGTGTGGATCTAGGTTTTGGAAGCTTGAGTGGAAGAGTTGGAATGGGTGTCTTCGGAAAGCTTTGGGTGGGATCTATGCTTTTGGAGGCCAATGGTTGTGGATTGAAACATGGGTTTAACTTAACCTAGCGAGGTGAGTTCAAGTTGATTTGTGAAAACGGTGTACATGCCAAAATGTTTATTTTAAAGTGTTTTGCGTCTTACATGAAAATTGTTAACTGCTGATAAGTTTGATTATTTGAAAGTGTTTATCTTCATAAACTTATATAGTACACATCTCTGGGATTTTGGGTACTATGATAAATAAATCATATATTTTGGTATCTTAAGGTTTTATTTTATGGAAATAGATTTTGAGAATAAATGTATTTCATTTTGTGTTTTGGAGAAATGCATGGTTTTGTGTTATGGGACGTTTTGAGAGGTAAATGTTATAAACTCACTTGGAAAATGATTTGTCCCAATCTAAACTACGTTGGAATTAATTATATGTTTTGGAGCATGGGTTTACATAAGTACGGGTTGTTTATGTTTGATTCCAATTTATGATTTTCAGCGTTGAGTCTTTGGATTTGTTTGAGCTTATGGCTCGGTTTGGATTTTGTTGGGTTTCGAGGACACTTGTCCGCTTTTAGTAGCTCAATGTTGAGCGTTTGGTTATGATTTGCATTTACTGCATCTTAGTTGAGAATTACATGTTTTGGATGCATTAGTTCATTCACTTTGAGTCATGTAATGGTTTAGTTAGTGCAATGGATCCATAGGCAGGGGTGTTCCTATGTCCCCGCTTTGGGCATTTGGTTCATCATTTGGCATGGAATAGGCATCGGGTCACCATGGTAAGTAAGGTGTGGACCTATACGGTCGGGCAGCGTCCCATGGGCAGTAAGGTGTAATTCCCTTGTGCTAGAGTTCCCCGTTTTGGAACTCTCAAGAATAGACCTAGAGGGGTTGACTTGATGTTTTCGAGTGATAGACTCAGAGGAATTAAGCTCGGTGGGTTTTATTGGTGTAACCCACATGTTTTGATTTCTTACATGATTATGTGACCTACTTTTGTGTTCCGTCACGTATAATGTAATCGGGTCTTTCCCGTCACCAGTAGGTGAGGTTTTGGTTATGGAGTTTTATAATCCATGTTTTCGGAGACGTTTGAATGTGGGTATTTATCTACGTTTTAAGGTTTTGGTTAGTGAAACTCATTCGAGTTATTGGGATGTTTTGGAAGTTGGGGTTATCTACGTTTTCCGTGTTTGATCATTATAATGTCAGTTATGTTTTACGTGCGCTTTGGGTTTTGGCTTTATTTAAGGAGGCGTTTGTTTTATGATTTTTAATCACGAAAAGGGTTAATGATGAAAGGAGATGTTTTGAGATTTAATGTATTTCATTTTTGGTTGCTTTTAAATCAAATGTATTGCATTTTGGAATTATGATTTTATATAACATTCTTAAAGTTATTGCGTTATATATCTCTAACGAAAACTCTTGAGCTCACTAGGCGTTAAGCCTAACCTTTTTAATTGTCGGCATGTGCATCAGGTTCCAGTTGGGGTTTGGTTCTTGCAGTGCTTTGAGGAGTTGAGCATTAGACTTACACGAGAGTAAGTAGTTTGGTGAAGTCTTCTGCAGTTGGAGATAGTGACTATTATCGGGTTTTAGTAACACTCGTCCTTATTATAGACTGTATGTGTAAAATGAATGTGTGTATTAAGGCTAAATCTTAATTTGTGATTATAGATGAATCGTTCATTGATGTATTTAGAATTTTTTTTAAATGAGTTTTTATTTCGAGATTTGAGGGTGTTACACAAATAGTATTGCCCCTTTAAAATTTGTATTTTGTAGTGTTTAAATAAGTAGACAAAATGAAAAAGTAAAACATAAAAAGTGACAAACTTAAATCTTTAATGTAAACGAGTTCGTAATTCTTATCATGCAATACAAAATATTTAAAGAGTAAATGAAACTATGTTTTTTGTCCTTTGTGGTTTATATGCCCTTTAATTAAAACCGTAGCCTTAAAAGTAAATAAATAAAAGCTGTAATTTTTAACAAACCACAAAGACTAGTTTTCTCTAATTTAAATCTTGTTATAAATTGCTAATATTTATGATGTATTTTAACGTCAAACATTTAAAAAGTGAGCATCAATGGCCCAACTCTTTTAGCTTTCCAAATTGTGATAAATGACCCACAAAAAGAATAACCCAGTCCAATATATAGCCCAAACCCACCAGAATCATATTGGTCAATGACAAATGGAAAAATGAGTCTTATTTCAAATAGTGATATCATGTGGATAAATGAGTCTTATTTCCATTTCAGACCAAAATACAAACTTGGGACAAGTTGTAATTGGAAAGACTATACAATCTTATATGAGAGCTTTTGATAGATCATATTTTTAAAACATAATTCAGGTCAATGGAAAATTTATCGACAAAAATAATTGCATTTCAAACGAGTGTTGGGTATGAAGTGCATTGTCCAAGATAGGTGGGAAATGAAACAAAAACGAGAGTTTAAATCTGGTTTCATAGTTGAAAGTAGTGAATGGTCTTTTTCATATGCACGCAAAGGATGGTGCAATACTTGGAGAAATATGGGTCCAAACAATTGAACTAGTGCGTAAACACACGTTCTGCATGTAGGAATATTGCACCAACAACCTTATTTATATACAAAGACATTTTTTTTAATCTCTAACCACATGGCAGATTATAGTTAAGTGACAATTTCATCGTACCACTTTGCAACCATGTCGGTACCCGCTACTTGTGTCTGCATTCAAGGACACGTAGGCTTTTGGCATTCGGCTTTGTACTTGTGTGCCAAGACCCACATGTTTGTTTTGCTAAACGACTCTTGATTTGTTTATACATTTGTTTGTAGAAGAAAATTACCGCCGCCATTTTTACAGTTCTATCCCTTTTAATATTTCATGTTTAGTCCCCTACAGTTACTATCATTTTCGAGTTGCATCCTATAGTTTCCATCTCATTTGTCTGCCATCAAAAAAGTTCCAAGTAATGAAATATAAATAAACGTTACACATATTCTTCAATGTTAGCTCCTAAAAGACTCAAATGAAACGAAGTTAAACACAAAAACATCGTTAGGGACCAAAAGTAAAGTTTAGTCTTAAGAATCCCTTGAAATAGTGGAATTAGAATAAAAAACATATTGAGAATCATAACAGAGATGCATATTAGATAATCAAGGGTTTATCTTATTATATTCCTTTTTTTTCATTTTATCTTTTTTATATACAAGAATTTATGACCATGTTATTTTTATATTTTAACACAAAATAAGAAAACAAGGTAAAATGATCAAATTACCCCTCACATAAGGGGAACATGACTCACTTAACAAAGCTGTTTCTAAGGGTGTTAAAGGAAGGGACCGATTTGGGTTAAAAATCACGATTTTTGGACCACCAATGTAATTTATGATTTCAAGGGATGAAAACCAAAAGACAACTATTCATGAGGGACCAAAAATGTAATTCACTCTTAAGAAAAAAAAACAATTCTTATTGAACATTCAAAACGAAACTATTGCTTCTCTTTTTATTATTATCAATTTGAATAAAAGAGAGAAACTTTTCCCACACCCCAAAATTCCCTTCTTTTCTTGTCTTCACTACCCTTTCCTTTTTCACCCAAAAACACCTACTCATACTCCTTCTTATTCTTTACTACCACCACCCTTCAAACAACAAAGCAAAGCAAAACAAAAACCTTGGATCCCCTTTCTTTCTTTATTTTCTTCTTCATTACCCTTCTTCTTCTTCTATACTAAACACTACCACTACTTCTTCAAATCCCTATTCATTCTATCTACCACCCACCAAATATGGACTCAATATGTCCATTCTTGAGGCAGGACCACTTCTGCGCTTTCGCTGCCGCTCCTCCGCCCTACCATCATCCCGTTCCGTCCCCCGATTGCCGTTCCTGGAAAGTAGTACGTTAAATGCCATACAGATGGCTTAATAAGTAATTAATGGGACTTCAACTACAAATTAGCAACTACCGTAGTCAGAGTGGGCATGGGCATGTGGAATGATGGGGTCCATGCTTTTGTTCAATGACTGAGCTACTACTCTGGCTGGTAGATGAGCAGCCAAACATGCTGTTTAAATATTAATTAATAATAAATAAATCAGGATAATCATCACCAACAATAATAAAGTCAAATTAAAGGTATGGATTAAAGCAGATTAAAGACAAAGTTGGATGTTATGTGAAATGGATTATGAATTTTAATTTAACCGAAAAAGGACAGAAACAGAGCCAAGAAACATCATCGGCATCTGGATTCGAATTTTGAAAAGAAGATTTTGTTTCACTCGCGATTTTTTTAGGAATACAGAAACAAGAAAGGGTTTAACAATGTCGGAAATCGAAGCAAGATAAGAAGTTACTTTACCTGGTTTTTTCTTCGGCTCAGGTGGGTCGTTACAGTATCTCCGGGGTAAAAATACGCCGGTGCCGGCGCACTCCCTTTTTAAGACGGTGGTCCCACGGCCACATCCGCCACCAGATCCGACGAGAACAGGTTTGGCGATGAACGCATTTGACGGTTGTTGACGGCGTTGGTTTTCGAGTGGGAGCGGAGGCCATGCAGACTGACGGAAACCCATTGGCCGTCCGCCTCCACATCGACCACCGCCTCCGTAGTTTGCGGCTCCGGCAACTCTGTAACGAAATTGTTGTTGCTTGATGTGCTCTTGGGTTCCATTCCTCCATATCGTACAGTTAGGATGATGATGGTGAGAGAGAGGAGGAGGTGGAGGTCCAACTGCAAGAGGACGTGGGGGTACGAGTAGACCTCTGTTGGCAAATACGTCGTCGTTGAGGTTGTTCATCCTCATCTTCATACTGGCGACTCGGCCTGCCGCTGCGTAAATTAGATCCCAGGGGTCCTCTGCTTGAACAAACGGCGTTGTGGGAGATGAACGAACCTGAGTAGGCCCAGAAACCGTCCAGCTCAAAGTCGATTCCGGCGAACCGGAGAAAACCCTTTTCTTCTAGTCAAACAAAAAACACCCAAATTAGAAAAAACAGAAGAAATCACACACTAATTTACTTTGACTATAAAAGGAAAAAGAAAAAAAAAAAAAAAGTAGATACCTCAAGAGGGTATGGGACTTTGAGGCGGTCTTGGAGTGAAAAGGAGCGAGTGAAGCGACGAGTTAACCCGGAGAAGTCGTCATCGTCGCTCTCGGACTCGTTGGAAGAGGAGGAGGCAAACTCGTAGGGGAAGTCGGAGGGGAAAAGGAGGGGGGGTTTGTTGTCCATGTGGCGGTGGTGGTGGTGGTGGTGGTTGTGGAATTCCGACGGAATGAAAGAAGCAAGATCGGCGAGAGTGTCGGACATTTGGGGAATGGAAGAAGTGAGGGGATGGAGAAGATATATATATATATATATATATAATAATGATAGAGGCAACCGGTGATTAAAGAAAGAAATTCAAGAGAGTGGAGGGAATGTTCAAGAGACAAGATTTGCTTTCCATCAAGGATTCCAGGGTTTTTTCCTTTTCCTTCTAAATTATTATATTTAAATATTTATTTATATTTATCTACCATTTGTGTCTTGAGAGTTTTAAATTTTTATAAATTCTAATTTGTGTTTTCTAAAGGTAAATTTTAGCTCTACAACATTATTTTGGAGACGATTCATACTCTACGGAAACAGAAATATGATGTGATACTGATATCGGTTGTTTGTTTGTATTTTAAATCCAGTAAACTCAAACTTTAAATAAGAATTAATCATAACAAATGTATGTGTAAACATAACGTACAAATTGGCATCCTATGTGTACAATAGCACTTGCTAAAACCACATATGACCTTAAGACTTGCTCATGTACATGTGAATAAAAATTAAAATAAAAAGGATATACTTTCCTAGATTCAACACCAAATCCATATAATTACTAAACCTACTGGTCAAGCTATATTCCACACTTCCATGGCCAACTTTTTACGGTTTTAAGACCATAAGACTATTTTTCACTAGGCATTGTCCTGCTTTGGGTTAGTTTAATCCTAATGGGGCTACTCTACTTGGTTGTAGAGTAACTCATTCTGTAAAATCAATATAATAACTCCGTTATTCTTTTTTACTGGTGTTCTCTCTAAAAGTTCAACCAAATTTTCTTATCGTAGGCCACAAGTTCACGAGTTAACCATGTTTAAACCCTGATTCACGTTCATGAACATCATTGTTTCATGATTCAAGGTCTAAAACAAAAAATCTTCATCCTAACATGTACTTGTAACTTTGAGAACCATATATCTAAATTTTGATGTTTTCATCAATTCAAAACATACTTTAGACACTTAAACCATACTCTAACTTTCATGAAATCATTCGTGCTCTTGTGATTTCAATTATCGATTAAAAAAAAGTAAATTGTTGGTTTATGTAGTTTGAATCTCATTTTATTCCATACCCATATTCACATACATATTTGAGATCCCTTCCAAAAAGCAAAAACATGATTTGACTAAATTATTTTGTAACACCCTAAAAATTCTTTTAATTTTGAAAATTGAAAATTTGGCAATATTACGTCTATAAATGGGGAAAACCACCCTTAATTAGGACTGAGCATCGGACAGGTCGGGTCGGGTCTAAAATCCCGAAACCCGATCGGATATTCGGGTGAGAAGAGAGCCCCCGAAACCCAATCGAAACAGTTCGGTAGTTCGGGTTCGGGGCAGTTCGGGTTCGGGTGGGTCGGGTCTGGGCCTGCTCTGGACTGCTTTTTTTTGGGCATGTTATAACTTAAAACTTAAACAAACACTATTTACATTAGAAATACAAAAAACTAATTTTAAATTCAAAATACAAACAAGTGAACAACTATGAACCAAAGTATTCAAAGTCTAAATTACATCTAAAAGACTAAAATATGAAGTGGTAAACTACTTAACTACATCTATAAACAAAAACACATACCACAATTTACCTAATCAAGTAATCATCTTAATTTGTAAATTCTAATCACAATACTAAGTACTAGCCTAAGTAAGGAGTAAGTAGTTGTAGTTACTAACTTACTATAACACTATAAGTTTATAACAAATTAACAATATAACCAAAACTCAAAAAGAAAAGTCCACCTAGATGGACCAGATTCCATATCATAATTAATAAAGAGACAAAGACTCAAACCATATATCTTACTAATACTAGTACTCTACTCTTACAGGAAGTTAGGAACATAAACAAAAACAAACTAAAGATTAGGAGTTTTAGGATTGAAAAACAAAAACACAGGGCCGAGAACAGAGTCAAGAATTTACCAAATATCAATAATATCAAATATCTTTGGAGTTACAGACTTACAATTACAATCGAGGTTTATCAAATATCAATCCATAAACCCATTCAATCCATAAATGAACTAATGAGGTTCAAATTTCAGTTTCCAAAAAAAACCCAAATTAAAAATCGATGTTTATGGTAACTTACAGAGAAGAGAAGAGTCAAGAGTGTAGACTCTCATACTAGAGAGTGTACGTAGCACAACGACTCAGTCAATGCCTCGATAGCCGTCGGTAGTAACTTACAGAGTTACAGACTTAGTCGAATTAGTCGATGAGCGATGGCAACTCAACAACTTAGTTGGTGGCCGGTGGGAGGTCTAGAGGAGGTGAGGCCGAGGAGCAGAAGGTGGTCGCCGGTCGAGACTCAAGAGTCGCCGATGGAGAGTCGCTCGCACTCGCCGGATTAATGGATTTAGGTTTGAACTCTGTTTGGGTCGATTAGGAATTTAGGGTATTTAGAAATTTAGAATTAGGATTATAAAAATAAAATAAAACTGATTTTTTTTAAAATTTTAAAAATATTCGGATTTTTTGGGTCGGGTCGGGTTTGGATTTTGGATACCCAACCCGATCATATATTATCCGATAATATAAACGGATCGGGTTATTTCGGGTTTCGGATTTCGTTGCATTGTGAGTACATTCTTACTTTCTAAAACTATATACACATCAAAATGCATTTTTGACTTCTAAATATCTCCTTGTTTACATTTTCATTGTTGGTGAGATTTTGACCTAACTTGATATTTTGGAGATTTTTAGGGTTCTTACCATTTTGTAAAGTAAAGAAGTATTCTATGTCTTGAAACTATAAATATGGATGTTTTCATATTTTGATGAGTAAATGTTCAACCAATGGCATTTTAGCCATGATTACGTTTAAAGCATATTATGAGTATTTTGGTTGAAAGTGGTATTTCGGGAAAAAGAAATAAATGGTTTATATTGAGGAAGTCCATGTTTATATTAGATATGGTTTTACATATATTTGGAAATGAGAAAATAGTTTTATGCTTCATGTTTGAGCTTTGTATTTTCTTATCAGCAGTTAACCACAAAAATGTGATTTGGGAACTAAGTGGTACTATGAACTATATTTTGATTATAGTTGGTCACAAGTGTTATTGTGTCAAGTCTAGACTATTACTAGTGGATCCATAGGTATAGAGTCGACTTATTATTTGGGGGTAATTCCCGTATGTAGCTAGTTGAGACATTGGACCCTAGAGGGCAACTTGGTACGGTTATGTGGGACCGGATACTAGTCGTGGGTCGTAAATGTAAATCCTAGTGAATGAGCATGACTAGGGATCATTGGGTGCCCTCCCCCACATCTTAGTACGAGTCGGCGTGTTCGTGGCCTTGATCCTAGTATGGTGAGCTCAAAACTTGGAAAGTGACTTACTTTGTGTTTCGCCACAATCCTTGGAATTCGGGTTTTTCCCGTCATTGCAAGATGAAGTCTGGGCCGGAAGGTCACTGTGTGCTTATCAAACCATTTACAAAGACAGTTGTCGAAAACAATTTATTCATGTTGTATTTAATTCTTCTTACTATCTTTCATATAAAATGTATGTTTTCACTAGGCTTTAAGCCTAACACTTTTTCTCAAATGATGTGTATAACAGGTTCCCTTAGTGGCGGGTCATCAAGGGGTTGAGAGAAGAGTGTGGTCTCTTGAGGGCATTTTTGTATGATAGATATTTTGGAGTATTGGCGTTTAAAACAATTACTTTATATTGTGATTTGGGTCGACAACCTATGTAATCTAGATAGAAGTAGTTTAGATTAGTTTGTTGTCGTTTCCCATGCATCCTTACAGGTTTTGTGAACGCTTACTCATTTACCATTATTTGGATTGTTTGCCCTATTTATAAACGTTATATTGCCGAATTTTTAATTTTTAAAATTACCTGAATTTTTAGGGTGTTACACCCGGAAATTTGGAGTGTTACATATTTCTACTCATTCACGTACATAAATCTCAATCTTGTAATTATAACAATCGGATTCTTAAAAATGTAAAAATTATAAAGTTTTAAATATTTGTTTAATAAACAATTTTCTCGAATCCTTTTCTGTTTATTTGGGTTAGAGTAAATATTTGCATGCATCTTATCCTTTTTAGACTCCTACATTGCATAAGATTTATCAAATTCATTAGCTTTGGTTTTAGATTTGCTTAATTGACAATTTGACATGTAGACTTCGTTATGCAAGCTTGTACTTTACTTGCTTCGGCTAACCATCTTTGTTTTTCTTACTTGCTGCTAAACTATCTACTCATTTCCTTTATTTATGAGGAAAAAGTCCAAAAAAACTCAACGAACTTTCCATTTTGTATGATTAAGTGCATGATTTTTATTTTTATTTTTATTTTGTTTTGCATGAAAAAATTATTAAACCTTTTCATTTTGAACGTTTAATTCCCTAAACATTTTTTTGAGATAAATAAACCATAGAACTTTTAAAAATTGGTTACCTAGATCATTTTAACCCAAAAAAGATTACACGTATTTGACTATTTTAAATATATATATATATATATATATTTATATAACTAAATCGATTTTAACCTCCACACACAACGATAACCCTCCCCCCCCCCCCCCGGGGTCACTCTTCGTCGCCCCAACATTGTCCGTTCTCCATACCTCCCTTCGTCGTTGTTATCTCTATCATCGATCTCGCTCTTTTTCATCTGTTTTTTTTCCTTTTGGTTTCTCCTTTTTTACAATAGTTTAATGGAGCACGTATAGACATATCAAAAAAGACAGAGAATCAAAAAACAAAATAAAAAACAATCAAGATGTGGGAGATTGATGGCAGGGACCATCGACGGTGAGTCGGTGATGGACGAATGACGATGATACAAAGTGTACGACGATGACGAGGCAAGGGTGACAAGGGGTTTGAATGATGTATGGTTTGATATATAACTGTAAAAGTAATATAGGTTTTTTCACTTTAAAATATTCCTAACCAATTTTCTAAAATTTCGATACTTTATTTATTAAAAATGAAAAGTTTTAAGATTTAATAATTTAAAATAAGAAAGTTTAATGATTTTTTATTCGAATAGAAAAGTCTAGGAACGTAGACATTCTAAATAAGAAAATTAGTTGGATCTCTCTAAACTTTTGCCTATTTATGAAAAGGAAAGTAGTCTGCATGTCTGTAGGGTCTTTTTGCTTGGCTTCCAAGTGAGATAATATATAGAGAGAAAGAGGAGTTAAATAAGAATGACAAAAAAAAATTGAGAGCATAAGATACATAGAATTATGAGTGAATAATCTAAAAACAAATTATTTGAAAATACATATTTAAATCATGTTCGTTTACACGCTTTTTACTAATTAGACCAGTAATTTATATATCATTTATTTGTACGTTTTCAACATTTTCCTTTTTATTTGAATCTTGCCGTATATATAGGTATATACATATATATATACGTGTGTATCTTATCATCATTTGAAGTTCATTATTAGCATTAAATACAAATGATTGAGTGTTTATAGTAATTAATGTGTATTTAATTATGTAAGTAGAAGTTAGCTTAAACTCTACACTTGCTTCCACCTAGTATTTAAAACAAAGGCGACGAAAAAAAGGAGTTGATCATAACATCGCTCTCATCATGTTATATATATAGATAAACTCAATCATCATCCATCAAGTTAGATTTTGATGTCCATTCACAAGCCATTAATATATTTTCAGTTATTGTACCAGAAGTTGCGTTTTTATCTTGCTTTATATGATTTTTATAGTTTTTTTTCCATTATGTTTTAATTAATAGATTTGATAAGGGTCAAATGTAAGAAATCACAATTTATTTTCATAATTTTTTGTTATAATTAATCTTATACTTTTATTTCTTCTTTCAAATAAATTTTTATCATTGCTAGGGTATACAGAAAACCGTCAACCCGTGAAATCCACCTAACCGTACCTGTGTTAACAACCCAATTTAACCTAACCCACCAAATCGTCAAACCGCCAACTCGCTAAACCATCAATTAAGCAGATCGAAATTAGGTTAGGCCTAGTTTAACCCATCCAATCCACCAACCTGTCGCTAATATATAATTTTTATAAAATTTTATTTTTATATATAATATTAGAATGAAGAAAATACTAGTCTATTTATGTAACACCCTGAAAATGGGGTTAAATTTAAACCTGAATGATTGCGGAAAGAGGGGGAAACAAATGTATGGCGTTTACATTACAAAAATCAAGTGAAGCATAGTTCAACAACCTACTAATTTAGACCAATGAAGTTTAGATTATAATCGGGTGTTGTTATCTAATTGCAAAAATTCACTATTTCTATATCAATGTGCACGCCTCTATATATACTCCCAAAAACGCTATTATCCTTCAAGACTCTTTGCTCAAATTCCACAAAGGTCCACCGCTAAAATGACCTATTATACAAGTCATTTAAGAAAAAAATTTAGGCAAAATCCTAGTGAGAACAAACAGTTATATTGGAGAATTATACGTTAACAAATAATTGAGTGCGAGTAAAAAGGGTGAAATTAGTATAAACAAAATATTACTTCCATACAAATACCTCTTGGGTTGACGGGGAGTCCCGCTTACTAACATAAGTGACGGAACACAGAAGTAAGTCACTTGACAAGTTAGTAAAATCAAATCACATAAAAATACACGCAATGGATGTCGAGCTCGACTACTTAAAGCGTACACCCATGGAATGTCAACTTCAGCTATTCAAGGCCCTTGCGTTGAGATTTCCTCATCCAATGAGATGTACTAGCACGTAGGACTTATACCATACCGTCGACGCCTAACCATGCCTCAATGTGGAAAACCAGCGTTCCATCATCGGACGTAATGATGCAATTAATTATGGAGCCATGACGCTTAGATGCGACCAAATAGTTAATACCATATAAGCAAAACAAACCAATATCCTTAAAACAATTATGATGCCATCAAAGGCATAATCAAGATTTCATATAAACCTTCATATAGTTCCAAAGGGGTTCCACATAGTTCTTTGAATAATATTTCCACATACTAACTCAATCCCAACAAGTTCTTATTCAATATGTATCAATATTCCAAAACCATGGTTTTTGATTCAAAGTGTTTAAGCTTGAGATTAGAGGAAAACAAGTTTCACATGTATATAACCCACAATTAACCCAAGATATACATTTCTTAATCTTGCAATCATACTCACCCAAGTAAACCCTAAAATCTCCAAAATTAGGTTTTGGTGAAAACTCACCCAAATCAAAAGAAATCAAAGTGGAGATGTAGAAGGTTCAAATCCACATTTAACATGTATAAATTTTGTAAAGAGGAGGATGAACTCACCTTGGTGGTTGATTCAAATGAACCAACCCTAGAAACAAAGGAGAGGAGAGCTTGGATGCTAGACCACTTGAGAGCGTCTTAACTACTTCATAAAAGTACCAAAGAGCACCATAAATGAAGGGAGAGGTTTTTGGGGAAGAATACTTACCAAACCTGCATAGAAAATCGCCCTCCCAAGACACCTAAAATCATATAAATGCTCAAAAATTGCGACTTGCCTTTTTATACCCGGACACCCCTTCCAGAGAGAGTGCCCAGCGATTGTGACGTTTGTCACTCTCGCCGGCACAGTCGCCCGCGTCCAAGTGCCCGCGGTACAGTCCGTGCGGTAGTGACCTGCGATAGTGACCAAGGCATAATCTCCTAGCACTATCGCCGAAGTGGTATCGAGGGTTCCCCCTCCCTACGATTGTGCCTTCGTGTATCGCCAATTTGGTAACGATATCTGCTTTCAACCCGAATCCTGATTTCGAACACTCCAACACGAGACCTTTAAAGCTTAGCACCTCGAGCTAAAGAAAGGGAGTTCATACCATAAATTAAGGTTCTTCTCGTAGAATAAACAGATGTCCAAAACTACGGGTGTTAGTTACAATGACTTATTTAACAAGTTACCAAAAGTCCAATAATTTATTTAACATGTTTTGAAATGTTCAATGACTTATTTGTTCGAAAAAATTGTCTAGGGACTTAATTACTCCAAACACTAAAGTCCATTGGGTTTTTTTTTTAACTTTTCCCAATATTATATGTATTCTCCCGATTTCTTATAGTTTATTGTATAACCGTATGTATCGTGCCCATTTGTTATAGTTTATTGTAATTGTAACTTTGTATTTCCTATATACATGAGCAATGAAAAGTATTCTTAAGTCTCCAAAAATTGAAGACAGTGATGAACCGAACACTTCTAAGAAATTAAGAGGTAGAACCTTAAACTTTTGGGATCGTTTTTCAAAAAATGAGTCTATATGTGCTTGTAACTATTGGGGAAAATAATATGTTTATCATAGTAAGCGAATTGGTATGATTTTTTGTGGAATCACTTAAAAAATCAATGTAAAAAATAATCGGATAAGGTGTGTGATAAAAAACAAAAATTGCTTAGCTTTAATTATAGCAATGATTGTAAGATGTCAATTAATAAGAAAAAAATGTCGAAAAGTCATGACTACGTTTGTGGTGAAGGATGAATAACCCTTTAGGTGGCGTTTGATTCGCCTAGTGTTTTTTTGTCAGGATCGAAATTCTAAACAATAATTTAAACTAAATACTCAGAAACTATGTTAAAGAAGTCGCGAAAAAACACTTTAACAATAAATCAATGGAACCGTATCAGAATGTAAATCACAAGTTATATTGATTAACTTAATGATTACAAACAAAACCTCAATCTGTTGAACAGACTCAACAGACGTTCAATACTTCTCTATTGAAAGGACTTCTAAGAACCATGAGGTTAATTCTCTCTAAAACAAACGTATATCAAAAACTGTATTTCTATCAAAGACTTCTAGACTATATATACATAATTAATTACAAGATAATTATCAAAACAAAATTGATCTTCATTCCATAATTATCTTCATCTCTATCTCCAGCTCCTATTCTTTTGCTTCAAGCATCCTTATCTTCATAAGCAGTATTAACTTCATCCTTATCCAGCAGCATTAATCTTCAATCCTCAGCAGTATTAACATGCTCAGCAGTATTAACTCTTCTCTTGCAGTAGTAATCTTCAAGCAGTACTAACTACTAGCAGTACTAACTCTCCAAGCAGTACTAACTATTCTTCTAGTAGTACTAACTCTTCAAGCAATAGTAATCTTTAACTAGCAGTACTAAATTGTAAGTAGCAGCATTAACCATACTTGACATATTTTTGACCCAACAATCTCCCCCTAACTTAACTTTTCAAATTGAGAAGTTAAGTTCTTCAGCAAAATTGTGGTCTTCATGATTCTTTCAAAACTTCTGCTCAGTTCCCCAGATTAGGATCAAGTCCCAGACTTTGATTAATGGTTCTTCTGATTACAATCTTTGCCATTTCAGAACCTGTAGGACATACAAGCTTTGCTCTCAACATTCCTTGTAGTTTTGCTCTGCTATGGTCATACACTTTGTCCACCAAGTAGTACTCATGGTAGCTTTTGTCTATGGTTAGGACATATACTCCACATCTTTCAATGAGCATCCAGTGGTCAATGCTTCTGAATACCTTTTCATGATCCATATCTATGATAATATGCTTAACCTTGTCAGGGTCAAACATCATGCATAGGTACTCCATGGCTATCTTGATTAGACTCATTCCAGCTTCTTCCAACATTTTACCATATAATCTCATCCCAACTTTGTGCATTTCTTCCAAATCAGACCTGGAGCAGCTTCTGATAATTTTACCCCATGTAGCATACACTTCATAGTGATCTCCCAATCTCTTGATCCTGAAGTATTATTTGCCTTGGTCTTTCAAAATATCCCAATGAATGATTTCAGGAGCATTAAGTGAAATAGGATCAACCTTCAGAGGTTATTTATCAGATATTGTCATGTACAAATCAAATTGCACATCAGATTGTCCTGATTGACTTGTAGGATCTTGATTCTGCTTTAGCACATGTTTTGTTGATTCTGCTTCTGCTCTCTCACTTTCATTCTCTTTTTATTTTTCTTCAATTCTTGGCCTCTTTGCCTGTTTCTTTGTAGCAATGGATTTCTTTCTTTTTATAGCTCCAATTTTTTGAGCTAAGGTCTCTTCTTCCTTCACTTTTGCCTTTTCTTTGATAGGAGTGCCTTCTTCACTGTCAGGGAATGGTTGTTGTATGTTGAGGTCATGCCATTCTTTCATCTTTCTTTCAACCTCTACCCTTTGAGTGAAATCCCCTTTCAGCTTGGCCATCTCCTTCTTGTATAGCTCTTTTATCCTTCCAAATGCCATGCTGGTAAACATTCCTTCAGGAACTCCAATAGCTCCTTTTAGAAAGTTTGTCATTTTCCTTCTTTCTTGATTGGCCAGGAAGGTCTTTGAAGGCTTTCTTTGGATTTGTTTAGTTGCTCTCAATGTCACTTTCTTAGCAGCAGCAACAGTCTTCAATCTCCTTTGATATTCTTCATTAAGCTTAGTAGACAAATCTAAAGCAATTTCTCTGTCTTTGGCAGATTGAATCTCTTCCTCCTTTTCCAACTCTTCTTGCAACTTTTTGGCCATTTCTTCATCAAGATCTATTTGAGTCTGCTTCTTTGATGGCTTCTCAGACTCAATCATCTTCTCCTTCCCTTTCTTTTTGGTCTCAGCTACACTGAATTCTTTTATTTTCATTTCTGTTTCAACTTCTTTGATTTCCACTCCCTTAGCCTTTGGAGTAGCTTTGGGAGTGTCAAGCTTTGTCTTCACCAATGTTTCACCAATTTCTATCTCCTCTGCAGACATACCTGTTTCAGCTAGAACTTTATCTGTTTCTACTGCTGTTTCAGTTTCTACTGCTTTTAATGTTTCTGCTACTTTTTTCTTTTCTGCTTCACTATTCCACTCCCCCTCAAAATGAGATTCCATGCCAACAAGGCTTTTCATTTCACTTACATTCTTTTGAGTCTCCCCCTTTTTGGAAGCATCATGATCAATGCTCCTCTTCTTCAAAACAAACTTGGTTTTCTTCTTTTTGTGCACCAGCCTTAGAACCATCTTTTTGAGTTTGGTAATCTGCACTTGTTGAGAAGTGATCACCTTCTTCATGTCTTTTATCTCCAATTCTTGATTGTGAACTTCCAGACTTATTGTACCAAAAGTATCCATCAATTCATCATAAGTATATATGTCCTCACCTCCTTTAGGTGTTTTTACCACCCTTGAAGGATCCTTGGATCTTTTAGTAGAGGTCTTCTGCCTAGCAGAAGCACCTGCTACCCCCGTGGTTTCTTGGCACCTGGGAACTTTAGATGATTGCTCATCTAAAGTTGTCGTGGGGAAGGTCTTAGGTATGTTCACACTGTCCTGTCCTACACCTTGTGCAGAAACAGTAGTGTGAGCCTCACTGCCCACATGCTCATCCTTCTCCTTATAGAGCACCTTCTTGGGGTTGGGAGACACCCTTGTGGTTTCCCTTTGGATATTCTCTAATGTAGAATGCTCCATTAGAGGGCTTGAAGGCTTTGGGGGTGAAGATACAAGAAGGTAAGGAACCTTCTGTACCTTTTTCCTTTGATATGTTTTGGTGATGGGGGAAGTTGGCTTGACAATAGGGATCTGAGGAGTATCAATTGAACTGAATGGTGTGGGTAGGTCATCAGTTGGGTGGTCAGATGTGGGCTTTGACACTGATGCCTCACCATGGGAATGAGACAGAACCATCATTGTAGAGAATAATGGTGTCTCTTGTCCAGAAAAGTCCTTACTTGGTCTTTTCATGTTTGAGAATACCTTCCCTTTGGGAGGTTTTGGTACATATACCTCTTGAAAGGAGGGTAGATCCGTCAATTCATTATTTAGTACTTCTTGCACAAACCTTGGATACATATAAAAGCTTTTGGTTTTGGTATCCAGGTTTGACATTAATTCATTTAAGATCATTTGAGAGAAGTTAAACTTTTTAGAGGTAGCTAAGCAGACTAGAGCATAAGCTAAGGTATTGCTGAACTCACTCCATCCAGTTATTTTTCTAGAAATGCAGTGTTGTAGGGTATGAACAAAGAATCGCCACTGAGGTGAAAATCTGTTCTTGTAAAACTTATATACATCAGTGGGACCTTCATACCCCATACGACTAAGAACTTGGAAGAGATCTTCCTTAGATAAAGAGGTTATACCTGAGGCATCATCTAGTCGTAGATGAGTGTGAATATCTTCCTCTGTGATGGTGATGGGTTTATCACAAACCCTTGAGTGAATGACCTGATTGTCTTGATCATTCTGGATGGTCGCATTTGCCCAGAACTATCTCAGATGGTCCACATAGATTGTGGGATTGACAGTTAATGCGTAGGCGATGTGTGAGGATTTTAGGAAATCCACAATCTGATGAAAACCCTTTGCTTGCTTGGGTTTCTGTAGCATTGTCAACTCATTGTGATCATCAACGAACATCAGTCCTACCATCTTCTTGATCGATTAGTCGAAGCTAGGGTTACGCACTGATAAGTAATAATTTGAGAGAAAGAGAGAGAAAGAACACTCATAGGAAATTCAAAGAGTCGTTTGGATTTTGGCGGTCAAAGAGAGTATTTATATGTGGAGGGTTTCAGTTAGAAGCAGTACTAAGTACCCTAGCAGTATTAACAAGCCCGCAGTATTAACTCATATTAGCAGTAGTAACACATACTGGCAGTACTAACACAAACTAGCAGTATTAACACAGACTAGCAGTATTAACACATACTAGCAGTAGTAACACTGATTAGCAGTATAAATAAAGCAAGCAGTAGTAACTCTGTACTGGCAGTATAAATCACCTAGCAGTAGTAACCATACTTAACCATATTTGAATTGTTATCATGAGTAATATAGATAGCAGTATTAACTGTATTAGAAGTACCAAGTATCCAATTGAAGTAACCTGAAACACTTAAACACACAAGGTTAGCAGCACCAACACAATAAAATATGATAAAGTAAGCAGGAAGGAATCTATACATAAATGGTACATATAGAAAATCAAAGGAGGCTTATTCAGTGTTTATCATGCCCACACTTGTGACCAAGAATGTGAATCTACCCACATCAAAAGCTTTGGTGAATAGATCAGCAAATTGGTTACTTGTGTATACTTTCACAACCTGAATTAGCTTCTTTTCATTGCAGTCTCTAATGAAATGGTACCTTATTTCTATATGCTTGGTTTTTGAGTGCTTCACTGGATTATTAACAATGCTTATGGCACTGTTGTTGTCAATGAAGATTGGAGTGTGCATAAAAGTAACCCCATAGTCCAACATCTGATTCTGAATTCATAGCACTTGTGAGCAGCAGCTTGCAGCAACTATGTACTCTGCTTTTGTTGTAGAGGTAGATACTGTGGTTTGCTTTTTACACTGCCATGAAACTAGTCTTGCACCCAAAAAATGACATCATCTTGATGTAGACTTTCTATCCAAATTTGCACCACCCAAATCACTATCAGAATAAGCATGTAGATCAAATGGAGAGTCATGAGGATACCAAAGACCCAACCTAGGTTGTCCTTTGAGATATCTGAAGATCCTTTTGACTGCTTGAAAATGAGATTGCTTAGGTCTTACTTGAAATCTGGCACACACACAGACAACAAACATAATGTCTGGCCTTGAAGCTGTTAGATACATGAGGGAGCCTATCATAGATCTATAGTGATGAACATCTACATCCTCCCCCTCAAGATCTGCAGAGATCTGTTTGTGTGTTTCCATGGGTGTGCTTGCAGGCTTTGAATCTGAAGATCCAAATTTTGTAAGTATATCCTGCACATACTTGGATTGGCTTATGAATATACCATATGTCTTCTGTTTAATCTGTAGCCCAAGGAAGAATGTAAGTTCACCCATAGAGCTCATCTTGAATCTTTTGTGCATTAGTTCCTCAAACTCCATGCACATATAATCTTTTGTGGATCCAAAGATGATGTCATCCACATAGATCTGCACAAGTAGGATGTCTTTCTTCTTTCTTTTGATGAACAAAGTCTTGTCAATTATTCCCCTTTCAAAACCATTTTCTAAGAGATAGGTAGACAGAGTGTCATACCATGCTCTTGGTGCTTGATGTAGCCCATAGAGTGCTTTCTTTAATTTGTATACTCTGTCAGGAAAGTTAGGATTTTCAAACCCTGGAGGCTGACAAACATATACTTCTTCATCAATTGTCCCATATAGAAATGCACTCTTGACATCCATCTGATAAACTCTGAACTTCATGAAAGAAGCATAGGCTAGAAACAGCCTTATTGCCTCAATTCTGGCCACTGGAGCAAATACTTCTTCATAGTTTATTCCCTCTTCTTTTGTGTACCCTTGTGCCACAATTCTGGCCTTATTCTTTATCACAATTCCTCTCTCATCCTTCTTATTTCTGAAAACCCATTTTGTACCAATTGCCCTTTGTCCTTTTGAAAGTTCAACCAGATCCCATACATCTTGCAGCATAAACTGCAGCAGCTCTTCTTGCATTGCTTCTACCCAGCTTGGGTCTTTCATTGCATCATAAACCTTTTGGGGCTCAATCTGGGATAGAAAACAAGATAACAAACCTGTTTGTAGGTCTTTCAATCCCCCTAACTTGCTTTGTTGCCTTGTGATCATTGGGGAATTAATGTCACCAATCACCAATTAAGGAGGATGATTCTTCTGAGTTCTTGTAGCATTGACAGCCTCCTCATTAAGATTTGCTTCAAGGTTGGTGTCTTGCTTTTCTAGAGTGCTTCCACCATACACTGAAGAACTTTCATCATCAGTGTTCTCTTCTGACCGTATGGGCATCTCAGGACCTGTATTTCCTGAATTATGGGCATCCTCCTTATCACTCTTATTCTCTTCATCTCCTTTAACATCTGCATCTGGATCTGAATCTTCTGATTCTGAATCATCTTTCTTTTCTTGCTGGCAAAATTCTACAGGATCTACTGTAGGTATTGGGAACAGCACAAACTCTTGTTTCTGTGCTTGTACATGTTCTGAATTTATTCCTGCAGTTTGCACATTACTAAAACCCAAAGCATTAGTTAGTGAATCGATGTCAAACAACCAATCAGGACCTGTACCAATTTGATTTGGTGTATTCTCATTGCATTTGACATTGTCACTTTCCTCTATAATCCGTGAAGAACTATTAAATACTCTATAGGCCTTACTCTGAGAGTAGTATCCAACAAGAAATCCATCTTCAGCTTTGCTTTCAAACTTACCTAAATGAGATTTGGTGTTGAGAATTGTACAAGGACACCCAAAAGGTTTGAAAAAGCCATTAAAAGGTTTCTTCTTGTTAAAAAGTTCATAAGGTGTCTTGCCTTGAGATTTGACTACTAAAACCCTGTTTTGGACATAACAGGCAGTATTAACTGCTTCTGCCCAGAAAGTAATTGGTAACTTTGAATCTGCCAACAGAGATCTAGCAGCCTCAATTAGTGTCCTATTTCTCCTCTCAGCAACACCATTTTGTTGAGGAGTTCTAGGAGCACTATATTGTTTCTAAATACCTTTAGCCTCACAAAAGTTGTTTAAGTCATTGTTTTTAAATTCAGTTCCATTATCATATCTGATGACTTTAACTCTTTGATTAGTTTGGTTTTCAATCCTAAGAACAAAGGATTTGATAGTCCACTTGTCTCATCCTTAGTCCTCAGAAAATATACCCAAGTAAATCTAGAGAAAACATCTACAATGACTAAGCAATAGGATTTCTTTCCAATACTCATCACATTTGTAGGACCAAAGAGATCCATATGCAATAATTGAAGAGGTGAAGAGATAGTATTTATTTCTTTGGACTTATGAGAAGTTTTGTGTTGCTTGCCTTTAAGACAAGCAACACAATGATCATCACATGAAAACACTTTTTGAGGTAAACCTCTTACAAGAATGTTCATTGTTTTAAAATTCATGTGACACATCCTTCTGTGCCAAAGAGATGATTCATCTACAGAAGCTTTTAAAAATAGACAGTTTAATGATGAATCAGATGATACATTCTCTAAGTCCAAACAATAAACATTATCCTTCCTAGGAGTTCTAAGTAGTATCATATTTTCATCAACTACCTTGAATCCAGGAGCAAGGATAATACATTCAGTCTCTGTAAATAATATACTATGTTGCTTGTCACAAACCTGTGATACACTTAACAGGTTGTATCTCAATTGCTCAACATAGTACACATCTTCAAATGACATCTTACCTTTTGATACCATACCTTTTCCACTGATCTTACCACCTGCTGTATTGTCACCAAAAGCAACATGTCCTCCATCAAATTTTTTGAAGTCTTGAAGGCAGACCATGTTACCTGTCATGTGCCTAGAGCAACCACTATCTACATGCTAGATGCTCTTCTTCTTGAGTTGTTGGTTGCCCTGCACATATGATAAAACAGTTAGTTTCTGGAGGGAACCCAAGCCAAAGTGGTCTTGGGTTGCCCTTTCTCATCAACATATTTATAATCAGTAATCTTAGTCTGGATGAAATGATCAGATTTAGGAATCTTATGGCTGGAATACTTTGTCAAAATTATAGGTTTGGCAGCATTAATACTGGTAGCAGCACTATCCTTGTTAGCAGTACTAACTTGGTTAGCAGTAGTATTGCTATCAGCAGCACTATTTCTGTTAGCAGTACTATTTGAGGTAGCAATAGTAACAGGTTTCTTGACTTTTGGAACCCAAATCTTGACAGAGGTGTTTGCTTTCTTGTTTTGAGAGTTACTCCTTGGCTTGCTTGGAGTATTTTCTTTTGATTTAGCAAACTTATTCTGGATATGAGATTTTGCAATCCCAGTTTTCATTGGTACTGTTCTCATATTAGCAGCCATGTGATTTCTTGATTGATTCCTATAACCAAAAGAATTGTTTGTTTGTCTTTGAAAAGTAACTCTTTGGTTAATAGGATTGAAATAACAATATTTGGCAAGATGATTCAATTTTCCACAGATAAAACAGGGCTTTGGTCTATTGATTTTGCTTAGAGCAATTCCCTGTTTTTGAGCCCACTGATTATTTCTGTTTCTCTGATTTCCCCTTATTTTATCATGTTTATGGGGCTTGTTCTGTTGACAAGTACAAGGATTTATAACAGAGGTTTGCATGTAGTGAATTCCCTATACCTTTTCCTTTCCTTTCCTGGAGGTCTCAACTTTCTCACTCTTAATAATCTCTTTCATTGTCTTGGTTGTCTCCACTTTATCACTTTTGATAAATGGTTTACCCCCTCTCTCATTTGTAAGGCTGTGGTTTTCTAAAGAAATATCTTTTTGGTCTTCCTCATTCTTAATCTCAGAATTCTCTTCTTTAGAGTCTGCCCCAACCACTACTTTGTCTATTGGATCTACTTCTGTGGCTCCTGCAGGTAAGTCATTCTTATCCTGTCTTTCTAAGAGGTCTGAGGTGGGAGGAATGTAGTTATTGTTGTATGGTGGAGGGGTGTTGTTGTAGCCTATTCCTCTCTTTAGTTTGTCATGAATTTGAGATTTAAGTAAAGAGTCCATTGCTTTAGAAGCATTGGAATATTTCTCAATATCTAGTTTGGCCTTCTCAAATTCACTCTTAACCTTTTCACACTCCTCTCTAGACTTTTCTAGCTCAATCTCTAACTGATTCTTCTCCCACTCCAGTAGTTGAGATCATATGAATGTTGAAGTTCATTAGCTTGATATGCCTTTATTTGTTCTTTAAACTTCTCAACAATCACAACATACTCTCTTCTATCTTTCTCTAACCTTTTAAGGTCATCACACATGCTCTGATTGTGATCCCTATACTTTTTAACAGTTTCAATACAAGCTTTAGAGCAAAGGTTAGATTTTACCTCTGTGGGAAGAGCAGTGCTTGATGACTCTGAAACTTCTGCCATCAATGCTTGGTTCTGAATGGCCTCCTCAGCTTGATCACTCCAATCAAAGCCCATTCCTTCTTGTGAAACAAGAGCTTGAGATAAATTTCTGTGATAGTTGGTGGACTTTGATGGTTGATTATTGCTTCCATGATGTTGAGCAGTTTCTCCTCTACATTCTCTTGCAAAGTGTCCCAGATTATGGCATTTGTAGCATTCCACCTTGGATTTATCAAATCCAACACCATCTTCTCTTTTCATGGAAAAATTGTTTCTACCTGTTCTTTTGATGAATCTTTTGACTCTCATGGTGAGCATTGCCATCTGCCACTTGATATCCATCTCTTCAAGGTCATCTACATTGATCTGCTCCAAATCATCATTGATAAGAGCAGATTTAGCATGACTAGCAAGGAATGCTTCCAAAACAAAATCATTGGACCCATCCTGTTTTGAGCCATAAGAAGTACTAACTGATTCTGTATTAGCAGTAGAATCAGTAGTGGATGATAGGAGGGCAGCATTATGAGAATATCCAGATGGCCTTTTCTTAGATTCAACTTCTGCTTCAAATACCCTTAGATCATTGTAGAGATCATCAAGCTCCTTATCCTCCAGATTATCATTCTGTTTAAAGGATACAGTGTACATCACCCATTCTTCACCAAGAGATCTTAGAAATTTTCTGTTGACATCATCCTGGTCCATCTTGACACCAACAGTGGCCAACTCTCCAATCAACTTGTTGAATCTATCAAAGGTTTGAGTCATGGACTCATTCTTTGTAGACATAAAATTCTCATATTGTTGTTTGAGAATTGCCTTCTGATTCCTCTTAGTGCTTTTAGTACCTGAAAATTTCTTCTCCAATGCATTCCACATAATTTGAGCATCAGAACAGTTGAAGAATTGATGTTGATACTCATTAGGAATTGCCAAGAGCAGAGTGCTCAAGGCTTTCATCTCTATCTGCCTCATCTTTCTTTCTCCATCAGTCTTTGGTGGATGTCTCTTGCCATCTGCGTCCATCTTTCCTCCATCAGAGGGACCATTCTCAATGATATCCCATATTGAGTAGTCTGTAAGAAGAATGTACTGCCTGATTCTGATTTTCCACATGTCAAACTCATTGGGCTTGAGCATGGGGACCTTTGAAACAAGAACACTTTCATGAGATCCGTCCATGATGATTTTTGATTTCTGAGTTGAAGGCTCTGATACCACTTATCAGGATCGAAATTCTAAACAATAATTTAAACTAAATACTCAGAAACTATGTTAAAGAAGTCGCGGAAAAACACTTTAACAATAAATCAATGGAACAATATCAGAATGTAAATCACAAGTTATATTGATTGACTTAATGATTACAAACAAAACCTCAATCTGTTGAACAGACTCAACAGACGTTCAATACTTCTCTATTGAAAGGACTTCTAAGAACCTTGAGGTTAATTCTCTCTAAAACAAACGTATATCAAAAACTGTATTTCTATCAAAGACTTCTAGACTATATATACAGAATTAATTACAAGATAATTATCAAAACAAAATTGATCTTCATTCCATAATTATCTTCATCTCTATCTCCAGCTCCTATTCTTTTTCTTCAAGCATCCTTATCTTCATAAGCAGTATTAACTTCATCCTTATCCAATATCATTAATCTTCAATCCTCAGCAGTATTAACATGCTTGCAGTATTAACTCTTCTCTTGCTGTAGTAATCTTCAAGCAGTACTAACTACTAGCAGTACTAACTCTCCAAGCAGTACTAACTATTCTTCTAGCAGTACTAACTCTTCAAGTAGTGGTAATCCTACTAGCACTAGTAATCTTTAACTAGCAGTACTAAATTGTAAGTAGCAGCATTAACCATACTTGACACATTTCTGACCCAACATTTTTTTTATGGAATGGAATATGTCAAATCAAATTTGACTTTGAAGGAATTGGAATTGAACATTGTCAGATTTGACCACCTGTTTGGTTGACAGAATTGGAATGAAATATGTTAAAGAAATCGGAACCTGTTTGTTTGGTTCACAAAATGTAGCTTTGGAATCGGAATGAAATATTGATAAATGACCAAAATACCCTTTTTGATGATTTTAATTTTTTTAAACAAAAAATATTTTAATAAAATAACCATTAAAAATAATTATTTGTAACAGTGGTTCAGATTGGTGGTGGTCGGTGGTGGTGGTTCAGATCGGCGGTGGTCGCCGGTGGTTCATATCGACTAGGGGTGTTCACGGTCTGGTTTGGACGGTTTAACTCCTCAGACCCCAAACCAAACCGCAAGTGGCGGTTTATTGATTTTTAAAACCGAGTGGTTTGACATCAAGTGCCCAGATCGGTCAAGTCGGACCGCGGTTTAGGCGGTTTGGTCGACCGGTTTAGGCGGTTTAGGCCTTTTAATGGGTTTTAAAGTTTAAACATAAAAACATATAAACTTTGAATTTTAAAGACTCATTGGCTCGAGTCCATTTGAAATAAAGAACAAAGTCCACAAAAGTTAACAAAATATCCCAAGACAAAACACTAAAAAAAAGTAATATGCAAAGTAAAAATAAAATCCACGACTTCACTTCTTCATTTTTCTGTTCTTTGTATTCCACAATCCATAAAGATTTAAATCTTTTAAAATACCTTGGGCGTTGTATATACTTGTACGTTTGGGATTTATATCATCTATTCTTTATAATAAATGTATATATAAGAAAATAAAAAATATATATTTATATATTTGGCGGTCGGTTTGGTCCAAACCGCCCAAAAAAACCTCCAAACCGCAGACCGGACCGGACCCCCCGGTTTGGCAATTTTCCACACCAGACCGGACCTCCAGACCGCTCAAACCGCCAAAAACGGTCCGATTTGACTTGGTTCGACCGGTTTGAGCGGTCCAATGGTTATTTTGAACACCCCTAATATCGACGGTGGTCGGGTGGTTCAGATAAGTGACGGTTCATATCGTCGGTGGTCGGAGGTGTTTCAGATCGGGGGTGGTCGGGGTTGGTTCTGATCGACGGTGGTTCAGATTGGCGGTGGTCGACGGTGGTTCATATCGGTGGTGGTTTAGACCGGAGGTGGTCGGTGGTGGTTCAGATCGACGGCGGTTCATATCGACAGTGGTCGGTAATGGTTTAGATCGGCGATGGTTCAAATCGACGGTGGTGCAGATCGGCAGTGGTTGGTGGTGGTGAAGATCGGTAGTGGTCGGTGGTGGTGAAGATCGATAGTGGTCGACGATGGTGCATATAGGCGGTGGTCGACGGTGGTTCAGATAGTCGGTGGTCGGTGTTGGTTTGGAGAAGGAACCGATGGAGGCGTATTTTAATTGGATAGGTTTTATGTGATTAGGTTATATTGGATTAAGTGCATATGTGGTATTATGAAAAGAAGAATTCCATTCTATCAAAATACATTGTAGTTGCTAAGGAATGTCAAATTTTCGTCATTTGTGGAATTTAATGGAATTTAGAGATTCCTTTCATGAAAAAGAACGAACCAAACAAAGGAATGACATTTAGTCAATGAAATTCAACATTCTAATTCTATCAGATTCGTTCAGAATCTGCGAATCAATCACCACTTTAGTGTTATAGAGGGTGAAGGATTTAAGGTATAGTGCTCACCTCGTAAACACAAATGGTAAACGAGGGGTTGAAAAAGATGCATAATTCAATTACCGCATATCGTAATTGTGTTAGGTATATTCGTTCACCTCCTTCAAGGTTGCAGAAGTTTAAAACATGCATTGAGAAGGAAAAAAATTGAATTCAAGGGGTGGTTGGTTTCAAATGTTTATACACGGTCGTATTTGAATGATGATATGGGTGGTTTGGTGTAACACCCTAAAAACGGGCTAACAAAATTTTCGGAAAACTGGAAACGTGGTATATAAATGTCATAGCATGAGCTATCTAAAAAATGGGGAAATAAAAATTCTTGTTTAATTACAGTTGTAATTATAAGGGAAAATAAAACAACAACCACCTAATCTAATTTATCAACGGAAACAAGATTACAAAAAGGGTGTCGTCTATAGTCCGATAACGGTCTTAACAAAAGTTATCCTTTGATTTCCCCAAGCTCACACAATCCCGACTAAGCCTTATTGGAAACGGCGGCACTAGAACATGAGATACACATATACATCAAGCAAGTGTTAGGCAAAAAAGTCTGGTGAGTAATATGACAATTAATATATGCATGTAAACTATCCCGAGATTTATATTCCAAAGATGGGTTCCACAACTGGAATCAATGGGGGAGACCCATAACACCAAACAAATTCCACCCAAGAGACGAGATACCCTAATGTCAAAGCTCCAAGAGCGACACCTCAAGGCCCGACACACTCGGGGGTACAACGACGGCATTGCCCCAAATGGCGGGGGTCTAGGCACATACCAACACGGTGGCGCCCAAGACTATGTCCTCCTAGTGACCATCTGACTTAGTTCATCCATACCTCTCATGTATGTCCAAAGAGTATCTTAACTCTTACAATGTGTACTCAATACCAATGTAAACCATTGCCCCAAATATTTATCTCCCAATAAATAAGTGCAAGTAAATATGATCTCATTTATACCAGGCTCAAACATATATGGTTAATCATGACATTTAATACACCCATGGTGAGGAATAGTTCCCAACACACAAATATCCTTATCATAAGATTGTGTCAATGAAATAACCTTCTCTACTTACTCATATTACCAATATCTACACATTTCAATCATTTAAGTTCCCATTCCATACTTCAAGTTTCATTGGGTCAAATAAACAAAATATAGAGAAACCCTAGTTTTCATTTAATGGAATTATTAACAAATATGCAAGTAAAATACATGTATCTCATTTGTAAAGGTTTAGAATACTCACAACCTAGGTTTTAGATAAAAAACCTAGAAAAATAGATGGAATGATAAGGAAATGAAGTCGTGAGATTCTTTGATGAAACCACACCAAATAAATGGTCCTCCGAGTAAGTTGAAGCTTCAATAAATGATATTTAACCTCCCAATACATGCAATAAATGATCTGAGGTAGCAAGAGGAAGAAAGTAGCCTAAAAACCCTAAAAATCGCTCTTCAAAACGAGTATGTGTGTGTTTTTTTTATTTGAAATCGGGCAAAAAGGGGTTTTGGGGACCTGCAGGTAGTGTCGCGACTTATGCCGCGGCTAAGAGCCCGCGCCGTAAGTCGCCCGCGTGCCCTGAGACCTGCACTCCAGAGGGTTCCGCGGCTTGCAACCTGCGCTGCAAGTCGCGCAAGTCACTGACTTCCAAAGGCTGATTTGTGATTTCCAAAACATTACCAATAATCAACTTTAAACAAAATAGCAATTAACATATATGACCTACTTTATTTAGCACATAACCATAAGATTAACGAAGCCCTATACTTACCTGAAATTCCGGATGTTACATTTGGGACATCTATTACTCAAACTTTTTAAGTAATTGATTGATGATTTGAAGTATTTGATTCTAAGATTTAAGGATTTAATTATATACATATATATATATATATATATGGGTGATCGCAAGAACTAATAACTTTGTTTTGTGTGATTTTAGTAGTATTTATCGCATTTCATTCGTCAATTTTATTTTTACTACCAAACTGCTCAACCCACCCAACCGCCCATAACCCCGCAAGGGTGAGTTGGGTTGATATTTTTCCAAACCGTCATAATTAAATTGAGTTGTAAAAATATTTCAAACCGCTCAACTCAAACCCGCATACGTCCCTACTCATTGCATTGTACTCGGAAATATTATAGCCATGTGTGATTTTTTATCTTTTAAACCGGTTATCATTTTATCTTTTTCGCTTATATCACATAATTTAGATGATGTGGACGTCACATGTTTTGCTTATGTTACATAATATTTTCTAAAAGTTTAAATTGAGGAAAACTATTAAAAGCATCTCTAATAGATTTTCTATAATTTTTCTAAAATAGAGAATTAAAAGTCAAAATTTATATAAATAACTTACATTAAACTCCAATAGATTATCTATTTTAGAAATATCAACATTCATTATGTTATTAAAATATTAAATAAATTTATCGTCCTAATACACATTTTCTTTAATTATATAAAATCACAACGATTCAATCTTATTGGTGGAAATGAATAAGTAATTAATTTATCTATGTACAAATGAACTTTTAGATAAATCTTTTATACTTGAAAATTTATCTAGTTTTATTTATTTTAATTTAGAGAATTATATAGAGAACAAAAATCTATTTTTTTATATTTTAGATAATATGTTAGAGAGAGTTTAAGAGCACTCCAACATCTATGTTAGAGATGGTCGATAAACTTAAACATAAATTATTAATTAATTAAAAGTTTGTTATTTAAATTTTAAGGATATTTCATTAAAATTTTATTTTTAAATCAAGTGATAATTATTTATTAATCATAGAGTGAACTACATAAATGGTCCCTCATGAATAGTTGATTTTCACGTTTCGTCCCCCGCAAGCAAAAAGTACACTAGTGGTCCAAAAATCGTGTTTTTTAGCCCAAATTCGTCCCTCTCACTAACACCGTTAGTCTGGGCTCCGTTAACCCCATCTTAAAACAACCGTTCATCCACTCATCACCATCAATACCAATGGTTGCAAGTCCACCGACGTTGCAAAACATAAGCATGCACCATAAACCGAAGGGTGGAACTTGAAGGTGTGAAAAGCAGACCCATCTGCAAGTGTGGAACTCAAAATTGAAGGTTTGGAACTCGAAGTCGAAGACCAGGAAGTTAACCAGAAGCATCTCTGTGTTCATCCCTATGGATCGGTTTCCTCTTTGAAGCCCTTCCCCCTCGTGGTAGCTCCGGTGAAAACGGCTCCAGATCTTGAAATCGCCCCCTAACGCCTCTTTGAACACCCAAACCTCTAGATCTTGAACCGCCCCCACCACCGGTGGCACCGTTTTTCCAGCAGATTCAAGTACGAAATTCGAAGGGATCCGTGTTTGGAAGAAGATCGATGGCTCCGTTTGAAAGTCGAAGAACTATGTGTCTAAAAGTCGAAGGGGTATGTGTCTGAAAGTCGATGGCACTGTTTCCCCTGTTTTTGTTTCACAGTGTTCTAAGATCGATGGTTGTGTTTGGAATACACAACATAGATTCAAATTTCTACCCATATTTCAACCTAGATTTGGAACACAAAGACGTAGATTCAGATTCAACCTAGATTTTGGTTTGGTTTGTCTTGTAAAAATCTGGATTCATATATACACATATAGAAATCTAAGGTTTTGATTTAGAGCTTTTTCTCATCTTGTATTCAGATTAATATTTAGATTTAGACTTTTTGAATTTCGTGTTTGTATGAATTGGGAGTCTGTTCATCTGGATTTTTCTTGCTTTTAGTTGGATTGGATTTAGATTCTTTCGATTTATTTGTATGAATCACATTGTTTTTTATATGAATCAAATGATTTAAAGGGTCTTTCTTGTTTATGTTCATCTTCAAATAAGTCTTCATGCTATTGATTTTGTTTTTCACATCTCATATGTAACACCCCCAAATCTGGAGATAACAACTAATTTAAAATTTTCTAAATACACCAATAAATGATTCACCTACAATCACAGTTTAAGATTTAACCTCAATACACACATTCATTCTATACATACAGTCTATAATAAGGACGGGTGCTACTAAAATCCAATAATAGTCACTATCTCCAAACTGCGGAAGACTTCACCAAATACTTACACTTGTGAAAATCTAAGCACATCTCTTCATAGCACTGCTAACTTGTTTAATGCATTGCGGAAAATCTCTGACAGTAAAATCAATAACTGAAATAATATAATCCTTTATATGCTTACTCACACCATCGGTATAATTTGATCCAAATGCAAATAGTATACAATGATTGACATTTGTATAATGCCCAAAGATAAATCACATAATAATGAAACTTTCCCAAAACAACATGTGAGACGACATCTATTAACAAACTCATCAGTTTACGCATGCAAAATGCATATGTACATGTTGGATCATTAATTGTATTCAAGATTAAAGTTAAAGTTCAGGGTTTAAACTGCAATTGTGCTAAAGTCAATTAGAGGGTTTAAATTGTAATAGGTTAATAGTTTATTAGCTATTGGGCCCAAGCCCATTAGGCATTAGGCCTTAGTATAAATAGTTTTTATTAATTAGGTTTTAGGTGAACTCTCATTATTATTACTTTCATAATTATTGTTTAGAGAGAGGTTGTTGTAATCCTATATTCAAGGGTATCAAGAACACTCAAGGGTTTCATTGTTTATTCAAGGGATTGGTATGTTACTCTGATTTAAATATCTCTTGATTATTATTGTGTTGCTTGATTACTTGATTGATTATTTACCAACTAGATTAAATCTGGGATAACAATTGGTATCAGAGCCTAAGAATCAAGTTTTTGGATTATATGTGTTCATCGATTGTTTTTTCTGTTCATCGACATCACATATTGTGCTTTAATCGATTCCTCAAATTAATGGATGTTTATGCATAAATTCGATTTAATTAGATGAACTTTATGTTATTGAATGCAATCTGATTAATTAATTGCACTTAATATATCTGATTACTTGGTTGTTTGAAGTTTGTTTGAATCTGGGCTCGTACGCATATCAAACACTGTGTTCTTCAAATTGAATCTTAAAAAAGTTGAATTTAATCAGTAAGTTCGTTTGGGATTTGATTAATACATGTTTGTGATTACAAAAGTCTTCTTTTTGCATTGAACTTGAGTTTCTGTGTGAATTACTGGACTGTTTATCATCGTTCTGGTCGAAAGCATTAAGAACATATCGGTCGAATAGTTTTATCGGTCTTAACACCATTCAGGTCGAACACTATACCGGTCATAGCACCTTATCGGTCGAACATAGTATCGGTCCATTCACTATCGGTCGAACTCAGTTTATCATTCAACCGGTATACTCACAGACCACCTCGGTCGATACCTTGTCCGGTCGAATCAATACCGGTCGAAGTGTTTACCGGTCTTACAACCTCCCGGTCGAAGACTTTTATCGGTCGAATATTTTTATCGGTCTTCACTATACCGGTCAACTATATTCCCGGTCGAACAAAGTACCGGTACAAGCAACTTACCGGTCGAACTCTCTATACCGGTCTTAGTCGTTTACCGGTCGAGCATAAGACCGGTTGTTACATCTTACCGGTCAAACAAGGTACCGGTCTAAGCAAAACCCCGGTCGACTCAATACCGGTCGAAGCACATCCCCGGTCGATTTAGCGGGACCCCCGTGCTAAGTCTGCGAAGGGGGACAAAAGTTTTGCTCTTGATCAAAATCTTCTTAATTTTTCAGTATTTTATTCATAGATATTAGTGCTTTATACTGTGTGCGAGGACTGCATTTGATTATCTTTGGAAATTTATTTTTCTGAAAATTTTTTAGTGTAGTCTTTACTCTTGATTCTAACGATCTCATCTAGTTGGTTGTCTTGGTACAGATAAGTTTAATTACTAACCGTACAGCTAAGATGTAGAACCAGCTTCTCTCGATGGGCTCTCAGTCCAAACCGCATGTCCTTATGGCTGATGAATATCAGCAATGGAAGAAGAGAATGGTCCAGTTTCTGAATCATAAAAACAGAGACTACATGGAATCAATCATCAATGGTCCTGTCAATCCGATGATCAAAGTTGATGGCCAAGCAGCAACTAACACCTCTCCAGAAATCCGAGACAGATATGTTCCTAAACCTTATCAGTACTTTACTGAAAAGCAGAAAGAACAGTACAAGACAGATGAAGAGGCTCTTATCTATCTGACCATGGCAATCCCGAACGACATCTACAACCGTGTAGACAGTCGGAACTCTGCAAAGGAAATCTGGGATGAACTATCCAGACAGTTTGAAGGAAGTGAAACCTCTATCCAAGCTAAGCAGAATATATGCATAAATGCATACGAAGGGTTTCATGCAAAAGAAGGAGAGACGCTGCTAGAGACCTACAACAGATATAACATCATTCTCAATGACCTGCGGAGGAACAACATCTCTAAGTCTGCTTCGTAGATTAATTATAAGTTCATCAAGAACTTAAATCCAGAATGGAAGAACTTTGCCATCAACCTTCAGATGTCAAAGAACATGGCTCAGGAAAATGTCACTGATATTTTCTCTACTCTTTCTCAGCATGAGGATGAGGTGAGAACCATCAATCTTGAGTCCAATAAACTGAAGGATTCTGTGGCTCTCATAGCTGGCAAAAGTTTTGTATCTTCCGCAAGGTCAAAGAAAAAGGTGACAAAAGCTCTAGTTACTGAAGTTACCGACTCTGACTCTGCTTCAAGTTATGAAGAACTGGAGATTGATTCTGATCCAGATATTCAGAAGTTCTCTGAGGACTTGGCTCTTATTACTCGAAGATTCAAGAAGACCTTTGGCAAGAAGAAGTTTTATTCAAAGCCTAAGTACGAAGGTCACAAGAAAGAGAAGGCTGAATTAAGATACAATCCAAGGCAAGGACGGCGAGAGGAAAGACGAGAAGAGAGAAAAGAAGACAAAAGAGAAGATAAGAGAGAAGAAAAGAAAGAAGACAGAGCTGATGAACCAGGAAGATGCTACAATTGTGGCAAATTTGGGCACTTCTCCAAAGACTGCAGATTCAAGAAGATCAAGAACTCAGACTATTATGTGCGAAAGTCACTTATTGCCAAGAAAGCTGAAGAAGGAAAGGTGCTAATGGCTGAAGAAGAGAATTGGCTGTTCCAAAGTTCTGATGATGAGGAGCAAGCACACTTCACCCAAGTTTCCTACATGGCGAAGCTGGACGGTGACGATGAAGATTCTGAAGCGTATTCTAAAGACGCAAAATCTGAGGTAAGTGATAATTTTGAGCTTATTGAATCTCTTATGGCCCAAATACATAGCATGAAAGATGAATTTGCTTTATTGAAAGGCAAACTTAGCTCTGCACAACAATCAATATTGAGTTTTCGTGATGAAAACGCTTTGCTGAAAGTTGTTGTGGACGAAAAAGAAAAGGAAAAAGACGGTTTAAAAGCTGAAAAGGATTCTTTGAAAAGCAAAATATCTGATTTAGAAAAGGATCTTGTGAATATCAATGCTGAAAAAGGTGAGTTCAAAATAAAATTTGAAGTTTGTTATAAAGAAAGAAATGAAGTTTACACCAAAATTAAGCAACTGGAGGACATTAATATGAAACGAGGTCAGACTGAGCAAACATTAAATCTGTTGACCAATAAACTCCAAGACGAAAGGTTTTATAAACTGAAACCAGGTTTGGGTGTGCCAACTAATGATGTTTTGAAAAAGGCACTGGAGCATTTATATAACTTTGATAAATTTGGCTCCGCAATCAGACCCACTCCAAACATTCGTGCTACTTTTGTTGAAGCTAGTGCTTCTAAACCTTTTACTGAGACCAAAGGTCAAGAAGAAATGGGAGAAAACAAGTCTTGTGCCACTGATTCTCAAAATGCTTTTAAATCAGTTGGTTTTAAATACAATGATTTGAACAAAAGCTATGCAACTCGAAAGAATGAATTTACTGAGTTTGAATCATTGTTTACCACTTCTACAAAAAAATCAGTCAGCAATGACACTGTTCCATCTGAGACTGAATGCAAATACGATGAGTATGAATCGGATGTTGATCCATCTACTATACCATCAGTCTCAAATCCCATTGCTTCTAAACCTTTACTTGTTGAAGAGGTTGAAGAAGAAACTGCTATCACGAATGAATCTTGTGTTCAAAATGATAAAACGGAGTTTATTGAGTCCATGACAGAAGAATTATTTTCTGAAATGATGAATGCTTCAGACTCTGATCCGATTTCTATTCCAAAGGAGTCAAATTTTGTGAATGATAATACATCTGAATTGATGAAGAAAATTGATATGTTGCAACAGTCTCTTGATGAGGTTGAAGATGAAAACTTTGATCTCAAACATAAACTTGAAAAATCTTTAAAAGTAAATCAAGAGCTTTGCACTGAGATCAATGATTTGAAAATTACTTTGTTTAAAAATGCTTCAAATGATAAACAGATGTTCAATGATCCAAGCTGGAAGGTAAGAACCAATCTAGAATTTGATGCTCCTACAAAACCTTCAGTCGTTTACTCTGGTTGTCCTGAATATCCACCGAGTATTTTTGAAAAGGGTGAGACTTCAAAGAGCACTAGAAAAGAACCACCTTCTAAGTTAGAGACTAACAAGGTTCCTGTTTCTGTTTCAGATATAAAAGGAAATGGAGTTGGGAGGAGTAAGAAGAATAAAGACAATAGTTTGAATAAGAATGATAGGCTATCTAGTGAACCTTTTATTCCAAATAGTTGTACTTCTGACAGTGTTATTTTGAAAAGTAATTCTTTTGATAAACATGGATGTAAGGTTTGTTCTGATAAATCTAAGTTTATGAATTTTGCTCGAAAGAATCTATATTGCAAACACTGTTGGGATAACTCATTCCCATACTACTCCCCTCCAAAGTCCAAAAAGAATAAAAGCAAAGCTAAGCTGAACTCTAAGTCTAATTCTAATTCTGATTCTGATTCTTCTACACAACCCAAAGTGTATCGAGCTAAGGTTGCCAATCCTACTTCTAAAAAGCACTTTCAGGAATTAAATGTTAAGATGGTTTGGAAATGGGTTCCAAAACCGCGTTATGAATGGAGAGTGAAAGTCAAACTAGATGATATTCCTGAGTTGCTTGATGCTAACCGCGAAGGACCCATCCTGATATGGGTACCTAAGCAAAACTAATTGTCTCTTTTGCAGGCCTGTCGATTGTGGGTAATAGATTCTGGATGTTCACGCCACATGACAGGATTCAAGCACCTCTTGCATAACTATGTGGAGGAGCCTGCCGGAGCAGTTAGATTTGCCAATTCTGAAGCCGAAGGCCACGTCAGAGGATATGGAATGCTCGATAACAGTGTTGTAAAGATTCAAAAAGTGCTATATGTTGAAGGACTTGATCACAACCTGTTCAGTACCAGTCACTTCTGTGACATGAAATATCAAGTCCGCTTCACAACAACTCATTGCTATCTAGAGGATCCCGATGGTTACGAAGTCTTCAAAGCTGAGCGTCATGGAAATCTATACTATGTAGATTTTCCTACACTGTCTGCCACACGTCCAGTATGCCTACTAGCCAAAGCTTCCAAAGCACAATCGTGGACGTGGCATCGACGCTTGTCTCATCAAAATTTCAGATCTATAGCGAAGCTACAGAGACAAGGTCTGGTCAAAGGTCTACCAGAAATGAGGTTCGAAAAAGACTCACTATGTCCCGCATGTGAGTTGGGCAAAATGAAGCGAAGCTCCTTCAAGTCCAAAGCTGAATCATCGACCTCATCTGCACTGAAACTTCTTCATATGGACCTTTGTGGCCCAATGCGCACAACATCTATCAACGGAAAGAAATATGTGTTGGTAATGATAGATGACTACTCAAGGTATACATGGCTCGAGTTTCTTCGCAACAAGTCAGATGCGCCAGAGTTGATTATCGCTTTCATCAAGCGCATTCAAGTACGTCTTCAACTGCCAGTCAGAACCATTCACAGTGACAATGGCACGGAGTTCAAGAATGACACCCTGAAGAGTTATCTTACTTCCGTGGGTATTTCACACAATTTCTCCGCAACCTACACTCCACAACAAAACGGCATTGTTGAACGGAAGAACCGTACTCTGTTTGAAGCAGCTCGTACTATGCTTGCTTACTCGAATCTACCCATGTACCTTTGGGTTGAGGCAGTTGCTACAGCGTGTTTTACTCAGAACCGTACCATTGTGGTCAAGCGCTTTAATAAAACTGCATATGAGTTAATCAACAATCGTACACCTAACATCAAATTCCTTCGTGTTTTCGGTTGTAGGTGCTACATTCTTAAAGAGTGTCAAGGATTATCAAAATTTGATAAGAAAACGGATGAAGGATATCTCGTTGGATACTCTCTGACATCCAAAGCTTATCGAATTTACATTATTCGAACTAAGACGGTTGTTGAGAGCATGAATGTATCCTTTGATGAGAATTCAACAAGGACTTCTGGACACAACAGTTCAGAACTCGTGATTAAGGACAAAGCTTCTATTCAATTCAAAATAGAACCAGCTGCTAAAAGATCCAATTCTTCAAACTCTAACTCTACTTCATCTGAGTTAGATTTATTGTTTATTGATGTCTTTGATGGTATATGTGCAGATTTTGAAAAAGGCATATCAACATCAATAACAAGTGGTACAGGCTCGGAGGTCCCTACTATATCTGAAGACATGTCTGGACCTTCCGAAGAAGTCACTGAAACTTCATCTCCATCAGGTACGACTACACAATTAGTTTCTGACTCTACTAATGCTGAATCTGTCTCTACAGATATCTCTTCTGGAAAGGAAGTCCCGAGCACTTCAACTGCTAGTCCAGAAGCTTCAGTATCAGAAACACCAGTACAAGATGTCCCGAGTACTTCTATGGAGCAACCTGCCGTGCAAGATGACAACGATGCGTCAAATACGCAACAAACAGTTGAAGCATTACCAAGCACGCATCGTTGGACTAAGGATCATCCCCTGGAAAACGTGATAGGTGACGTACAATCTGGTGTCACAACACGATCAGCAACAGCCAACTTCTGCATGTTTTCAAGCTTCCTTAGTTCCCTAGAACCAAAGAAAGCGTCTGAAGCTCTACGTGATCCCTTCTGGATTTCTGCTATGCAAGATGAGCTTCTCCAATTCGAAAGGAACAAGGTATGGCGCTTGATCCCATTACCTAAAGGTAAATCCGTTATTGGAACAAAGTGGGTGTTCAGAAATAAGAAAGACGAAGCTGGAGTAGTCGTGAGAAACAAAGCTCGATTGGTCGCAAAAGGGTATTGTCAACAAGAGGGCATTGACTATGATGAAACATTCGCCCCGGTTGCAAGGATCGAAGCCATCAGAATCTTCCTAGCCTATGCAGCGCACAAAAACTTTACAGTATATCAAATGGATATAAAGTCGGCTTTCCTGAACGGCGTTCTGCATGAGGAGGTCTACGTGGCTCAACCCGAAGGTTTCGTTGATCCTCATCACTCTGATCATGTCTACGTCCTAGACAAAGCGCTGTATGGTCTTAAACAAGCACCGCGAGCCTGGTATGAAACTCTCACTAAATTTCTACTTGCTTCTGGTTTCAAGAAAGGTACAGTAGATACTACCTTATTTCTCAAAAGGCAAGGTAAGGACTTGATTCTCATTCAGATTTATGTTGACGACATAATTTTTGGGTCGACAAATCAGAAATTTTGTAAGAACTTTTTAAAAATAATGGAAACAAAGTTTGAGATGTCGATGATGGGTGAATTGAATTTCTTTCTTGGTCTACAAGTAAAGCAATTACCCGACGACATATTTATTAATCAAGCTAAATATATAAACGATATTTTGAAAAAGTTCAATATGTCAGATAGTTCAGTCATGAAAACACCAATGGCTACTGGTACACTCTTAGACGCGGATCCCTCCGGGAAACCTGTTGATCAAAAGGTGTATCGCAGCATGATTGGTTCTTTACTTTATCTGACTGCCAGTCGCCCGGATATAATGTTTGCCACATGTTTTTGTGCGAGATATCAGTCTAATCCTAAAGAGTCGCACTTATCTGCTGTTAAGCGAATCCTTAGATATCTCAAAGGCTCGCCTAATCTAGGCCTTTGGTATCCAAAGGATTCTCGTTTTGAACTAACTGCCTTTACAGATGCTGATCATGCAGGATGTAAGCTAGACCGGAAGAGCACCTCTGGATCATGTCAATTCATAGGTGACAAACTTGTAAGTTGGACCTCAAAGAAACAAAATTGTGTTTCAACATCCACTGCCGAGGCTGAGTATGTAGCTGTTGTTCTCAAGTCCTCTGGATGACGACACAGTTAAGGGACTTTGGATACAACTACAAGTGTGTTCCTATTTATTGTGATTCCAAGAGCGCAATATCTATAACTGCTAATCCGGTACAGCATTCGAAGACCAAGCATATCGACGTACGCTATCATTTCATCAAGGATCATGTAGAAAAAGGTAATATTGAAATGCACTTTGTTCAAACTGACTTCCAATTAGCTGACCTTTTCACCAAGCCATTGGATGAAAAGCGTTTTCAATTTCTCATCAGCAAACTTGGTATGTTGAACATGTCTTAAACCTTACTCATGATTCTAGGGGGAGTATTCCAAGTTTTGATCTTGTGTGTTATTTCCCAACTGTTGTTAATGATCAAGGAATCATTTTCACAAATGATTACTATAATTTTCTTTATGCAGGTTTGGACAAGTGACAATGGCTTCTAATCAAATCGGATTAGAACCCGCACTTCAGTGCCTTATTTTTCTGTTTTTTTTTCTTAATCTTTATTAAAAAAAAATAATAATAAAAAAATAATAAATAAATAAATAAAAATTCTTTCTGTTAAGGGGGAGAATATCTGTGATGCTAACAGATGCTTATCTGACCGTGTGTTCTTAAAGATAAATACTTGCGTTTTATCTTGTCAATATACTTTGTCAAGTATTCATACACATAACGGTTCAGAACATTCTATTTGACTTTGTTATTACCATGTATCAAAACTTAAATCTTTCTATGGTAATACTCACGTTCTTTGTATTCACTGTTGATTGAATCAAACGTCATTTCATGTGCTTTCATTGACAATATGTTTATATATTGTTCATATAAACAACATTCGTTTTTTATTCTCCAAAATCTTATTCTTCATGACAAAATGATATGAGCTTACTTGTCAAACTCTTTTAGTTTGAGGGGGAGAATTGCATCGTCATACATAACTGTTTTGACATCTCCGAAAGTCTTATTTCTCATGTAACAAGTGGTATTTGTGCTTACATGTACAATAGCCTGTTGAACAACATGTTTTTTTTAGGATCATACATGGGATTCAGTGTGAGTACTTAACAGAACTTCCATGGATTCACGTTCACCAGTGTTTCCTACCCAGGAAGTATTCCCTGAGTGATTGAGGGGAGAAGGGTCAAAAAGAATTGAGTGATGGTGTGTGAAGAGGTAAAATGGAAAAGAGAGATTGGTTAGAAGTGAGCATTAAAAGAAAGAGGGTGAGAGAACAGAGTAAAAGAATATTAAACTCTGCACCAAACTTCTTTCTGAGTCGGGCAGCCACATAATCTGATTGGTTCACATTCTTTGGTGACCATCATTGAAAAAGGCACCTAGCCCATGCCATCTCTTGCATACAACCCCACCAGCTACTCATTCTTTTCTCAAAAAGAGAATGTTTCACATTTTCTGGGGACGCAACACATATGCCATTAGTTCTTCATTTGGAAGATACTAATATTGAAAAAGAAGGAAAGTTGCCCCACCTTCGAACCCTTTCTCATACACATTGAGTCTTTGTATAATTTGTTGTTGTCTCAACAAGTTTACATATTTTGAGCCTAAAATGAAAAGCAAACATCTATGCTTAAATTTTTTCATACACATGCACGAGCACACATAAATTTGTTTTCTGTCAGAACGTTCATAGATAACCATGTGTTATTCGATGATTGAATGGAAGACCTGGGGAGTCTACATCAAACCAGCTCCTTATATAGTAACTTTGTGTTACTCAGTGACTTTGTGTCATTGACAGGCATTCTAACTGAGTCATTTGTTGATTCAGGGTTACACTTATTAAACTGTTTGAATTTGAAAAGATTCGAATGGTTACTACTTTATATTTTAATCTGAAAAGATTGAAATAATCACTCTTTCCATCTGGGAAGACTGCTCTTATTTCCATACAGGGCTCGTTACATGATGAAGACTGTGGTTACGTGATCATACACAATGGGGGAGATTGTCTTGAAAAGGGGGAGATTGTTTTACAAAGTTTTGATGATGATGATTCTCACCATTCATCAAAAAGAGGGAGAAGATACAAAAAGGGATTGATAAGTTTAATTACAAGATACAAAAAGGGAGAATTATCAAAGAAGGAGAATATAATCTGAAGACTGACTGCTGAAGATTTCAAAGATATCAAGTTTTGAAGTTTTGAAGCTATCAACGTCATATCTGAAGAAAAGTGAAGACCCAAAGACAATTGCAATTTTTTTTAATCTTGAATCCAAAGGGGGAGATTGTTGGATCATTAATTGTATTCAAGATTAAAGTTAAAGTTCAGGGTTTAAACTGCAATTGTGCTAAAGTCAATTAGAGGGTTTAAATTGTAATAGGTTAATAGTTTATTAGCTATTGGGCCCAAGCCCATTAGGCATTAGGCCTTAGTATAAATAGTTTTTATTAATTAGGTTTTAGGTGAACTCTCATTATTATTACTTTCATAATTATTGTTTAGAGAGAGGTTGTTGTAATCCTATATTCAAGGGTATCAAGAACACTTAAGGGTTTCATTGTTTATTCAAGGGATTGGTATGTTACTCTGATTTAAATATCTCTTGATTATTATTGTGTTGCTTGATTACTTGATTGATTATTTACCAACTAGATTAAATCTGGGATAACAGTACATGTTCCCGAAATTTATTTACGCGACTCAAAATGTCGTAAGATAAGACACTATGAACCCAACTGGGTTTTCATAAAACTCATTAGCGCTAAAATCAAGCGGTATCAAATTTTATTTATTTATTTATTTATTTATTTATTTTTAGTATAAGACGACAATAAGTCTAAAAATGTTAAAATTCTAAAACTACCACGTACCATAAAGTGGCCCCTTTCAACAAAACTTTCATGAGACACGACGCCCAATAAGCTCGTAAATTTACACGCCCAAAACGTCGCAAAACAATATTCTATAAGATTCGACACGACTCGTACATACTAAAATTCTCAAGAAAACTCCAACTCATAAAACATGAGAACAACTCTTCCTTTAAAACCTTAACATACGTGGAGCAGATCCAATGTCAAGGTTAAAAACTCTACAGTTACTTGCCCAATACCACATGTGACATTAAAACACAGATATTACAAGATCCGAAAATAGTGTTAAACACGAAACAGGGATAAAGAGATTTTCAATAAAAATTTGCAACCACATGCAACAAAACAACTTCATGCATGTTTAAGCCCACGGTTCAAAATCTAATGAGTGCTAATGTTTTACCAAGACTTCGTGACATAACTCACTTTATACCTTGAAAACATGAGAAACAATTTATGCAAACTTATTTAGAAATAATTTCGTGCATGAAATTGGTCGGCATTTAACATCGCGAAATCACGCTCCTCAATTTCATACTATTTTCATCCGGAAGCTTAACATATTAAAGCAATACTCGAATATTTCATCGGTTCACCTTATAATCTCTCTTCGAACAACGTTAATTCCATAAGTCTAAGGTTCTACTCCAACCAATTGTCTTGACCCACAATGGTCTATCATCATGTCTTAACTGTCACTACAAGTGACAGCGCTATATACATTAACTTCTTCGAGTCACTACTCCTCGGAAACTCATCCACTACCCCATCGATCCTCACACAAGGGTGGTTCAATCACACACACGTAACATGTAAGTTCACTACGACGTTGGCTAGGCGCAATTATGAACGTACCGTACATGATTATCCTTGCTACCCTCGTCATGATTTTCGATTCTAGTGACTCCATCAACTCCAAAATATCTTATCTTAGAGTGTCTAGTAGTGCAATCTCACTTTCTCATATTTAGAAGAACGCTAGTTTGAGTCTAGGCATCAGAAATCAACACCTAAATCTCTCAAACTTAAGCTTTGATACCAACTTGTAACACCCCCAAATCTGGAGATAGCAACTAATTTAAAATTTTCTAAATACACCAATAAATGATTCATCTACAATCATAATTTAAGATTTAACCTCAATACACACATTCATTCTATACATACAATCTATAATAAGGACGGGTGCTACTAAACTCAATAATAGTCACTATCTCCAAACTGCGGAAGACTTCACAAAATACTTACACTTGTGAAAAACTAAGCACATCTCTTCATAGCACTGCTAGAACCAAACCCCCATCTGGAACCTGATGCACATACCGACAAATAAAAAGGTTAGGCCTAACGCCAAGTGAGCTCAAGAGTTTTCAACATATATAAATTAATCGTTTAAAAAGAAAGAATGCGGCTAAAAATCATAATCTTTCAATTTGATATGTCTTACATATGAAAATGACTCATTTTCCAATAATATGCATTTTAGACAAAGAACACCAATTTACGTTTTCCAATCCAAACTACTCCAAGGATGAAGATACCAATATAAACCGTCCATTCATAAATTAGGTTTAACCCAAAACTCGCTCAAAACGTGAATAGAAATTGAAATCTCCATTTATGAAAATACGGTTAAAACTTTATATCTCGAAACACCCAAAACACGGGTGGGGCATAATACTCAACCCATAAATCAAGGATAAAACCCAATTATACCAAACGCCACCGAAAACTTGGATAATAAAACTCAATACCCAAAAACAACACCTTTCGGTGACGGGGGATACCCGAATTCCATCGAAAGTGACAGACACACAAAGTTAAGCCACTTATCAATGTTCTCGAGCTTCACACAAGCCATGGATCCCCGTATCCGACTCCCAACCGAGCTACCACCGCAAGATACCCAAATGACCCTAGTGTCTACTTGACCTCTAAATGAGTGCCACTACAAAAGCCACAAGTCCCCGTATCCGGCTCTCCAAGAGCACCACCGTAAGACTTAGCTCCGTATACGACTCCCAAACCGGGCTACCACCGCAAGCTGACATAAAAACATGACTTAGGGACCACTCATTAGACTTCAAACGCGGACACTAAATTCCACGATGAGTAACCAGACTGGATTACGAATGGGCAACGAGTTCAACCACCCACTATCTCTACCTCGAGCCCTTCAATAGAGGTTACGCGGTTATCGAGTTCAACCACCCACGATCTATACCTCGAGCTCCCGCTATCCATAAACAATATCCAGTCCCCACTAAATCAACTGACTGACTCATATGCCTATGGATCCAATGCATTACAGTCTAAAATGTTACATGACTCAAAAGAATGAACTAACGCATTCAAAACATGTAACTCCCACATATATATTTGATGGTGATTGGAGGTGATGAATGGTGGCGGTGGTGATGGTGGAAGGTGGTGGCGATAGGTGTTCTTGTCGAGGAAGAAGGTGGAGAAGAAGATTGGTAGACTAAAATGCCCCTTACGTGATGGGCACATGATGGGGTTAATGGAGCCCAAACTAACAGTGTCAGTGGGAGGGACTGATTTGGGCTCTGAAACACGATTTTTGGACCACCCACTTACTTTAACTTTTGAGGGACAAAAACCAAAAAACAGCTATTCATGATGGACCAACTATGTAATTCAATATTAATTATATAATATAGAGTAAATTACATTCCCGATCCATGTGGTTTGGTGATATTTTGGATATAATCCCTAAAACGCGTTTATTACACTGGTCGTCCCTGTGGTATGCAAAACACACACAAAAGGTCCCTCCGTCTAACCAAGTCTGTTAACACAGTTAACTCAAGGGGTAATTTTGTCTTTGTACACCTATTTTTGTCTTTTTCCTAATAAAAACAAATAATAAAAACCCATACCCCACCACCTCTACACCCCAAGCCCCAAGCCCCCCCCCCCCACTTTCTCCCAGTGGCTACAACATCTGTAGAAAGCTGACAACAGTTGGAAGACGTAAGTCTCGGCGTTTGGAATCAACTTCACGTCTTGCACGACGTATGACACGAGGATGTTGTGTACGAAGGCAATTCTCTTGACTGTGTGTGAGAGAGGACGAAGGAGGTCGGCGACAGGGCGGCGGGGATAGAGGGTGGAGTCGAAGGCGAATTGGAGGTGTGTGGGGAAACAGAATGGAAGGGTCTGGAGGAGGAGAAGTGAAGGGAGGGGTTGGGAATTCGTGGAAGTGATTGTTGGTGGCGGAGGCAGAATTACGGTAGTTGGGAGCGGGATTGGCGCAGGGGATTGGTGGTGCAGACAAAGTGGAGTGGCAGGTTGTAGGTGGAGATGAGGTGGGAGAGGTGGAGGAGATGATTAATGTGACCTTTGTGCCACGAACGACACTATTACAACCACCACTTCGGCCGTCGAAAAGGTTGCAACACTTACCTAGTGGTCGCCGGCCATCGGCGGAGGTTTTCAAAGAAGATATTATGAGTTGGGTTTACTATGAGGGAGGTTTTCAAATATGATATTATGGTGGTCGTTGGCCATTGCTGCTGGTTTAGGGTGGGTTTGATGGGGCTGGATATGGGAGGTCACCACCATGAAAACACCTATGTATGGTTGTTTGTAGACATGTATGTGGGATGTGTGTGTGAGAGAGATAGAGAGGGAGAGAGAGAGAGAGAGAAGTTGCAGGTCTCGAGGGAGGTGACGGTGGTAAGAGTTTATGTGAATTAGTTAGGGCATCAGGAAGAGGGCAAGACGAAGAAGATGGGTTAACACCTTTTTTTTGTCGACAGTGAGATGGGCTCGATGCTTCCGAGTGAGGAAGAAGAAAGTGTTGGGGGGGGGGGGGGGGGTATGACGTATGGTTGTAGTGGGGGTAGGGGGTATGGTAGCTTTATTAATTTATTTGTTTTTTTTATTTCTTATTAGGAAAAAGACAAAAATAGGTGTAGAAAAAGAAAAATACCCCTCGAGTTAACTATGTTAAGAGACTTGGTTAGACGGAGGGACCTTCGGCGTGCACTTTTGCATACCACAGGGACGTCCAGTGTAATAAACGCGTTTTAGGGAACATATCCAAAATATCAGCAAAGGGACCAGGAATGTAATTTACTCTATAATATAATTATTATGTTTTAAAAAAGTGGTATAATAATAAAAGAGTAATTGCAATTTTAATCCTTGTGGTTTGTTGTTTGTAAAATGACCAATATGTCCTTATGTGCAAGTCACGTGGAGGTTTTAACGAATGAAAATCTAACAGAGTTAGTCAAAGGACCCAAACCAAACACTTTTATATACCGTGATTTTTTTTTTCTTGTAATAAAAATTTTATAGGGAGCAAAACTGCGAAAAACATAAGGACCAAATTTTCAATTTACTCAAAAAAATAATATTGTGGAAAGTATTAAGTCCTTCGTGTGCGGAAGTTGAGTGTGGGAATTTTAACACGAAACTGGTGACGGCGCATCCGGTTTAAACGGTCATCTTGTATCCCAAAAATAAAAGAAATCGTACGACATTAATTAATGGCTGGACGGACCTGAACCTCTATGTTTCAATTGGATTTATTTATGTTCCCGCCAAAACTATACAAACACTTTGTTTTTCTCTTTTAAACCTCTACATAAAATCTGTCTAATAAGCACTTGCTTTTTTTTTTTTGGTTTTGTTAAGTGTTTATTAAAATGATATTTAATAATAATAATAGGTTTATAATAGCATTTTTAACAAGTTCTCTATAATTTTTTTAAAATAGAAAATCAAAAGTCACAATCAGTAAATAGAAATATATTTAATTTCAATAGGTTTTCTACTTAAAGATTTCAACATTAATTATATTATTAACATATTATATAATTTTATCATCCCAAATACACTTTAAAAAAATAATAGTTTAATCTTATTGGTAGAAATAAATAAAATAATAATTTTATTTTACCTCCCATCAAGTTTTAAAAAATTATCTAAACTTAAGTTTTTTCTTATTTTTTTTTTTAATTTCAGTTAACAAAATAGAAAATGAGTTAGAACCAAATAGATAACAAAATCTCAATTTTCTCTATTTTAGAGAATCTGTTAAAAAAACTATAAAGAAACAATGTTACGACTTGTTCCTTAAGTTTTTAATTATCATTTGAAAATTATATTTTTATCTTTTACTTTAATTAGAAAATAACGTGACAACCACCTTTTTGGTCATAAACTTAATTAATAGAAAAAAGTGGATGGAATCATAAATTTGAATGGAAAGGATGTAGTTTTGAAATTGAGTCAAAATAGCGGTAAAATGCTTCAATGCAATTTTCATTTGAATTTTTTTGCCAAAATTTTATATCATGGATAAATGGATGGATATGATTTGTATAACTTCAAGATCAAGATATTTTCCACTTTCATGCCTGCCAGCTGCTCCTCCTTATTAATTAATTAAATAAAATACAATATTTAATCTTTTAATAAATTACTATTAAATATGTTCGCTCGTGATTTTATTTTATCGTATATTTTTAACATGTTAAATAATATTTTAGGTATTTTAAAATTACATAAACAATCTAATTGAATTAGGTATCAAATCAAATATCATAACTATGAAAAAAATGTTTGTGGAAAAAAAATATATGTTGTGAGATATATTTCTCTCAAATTTATTTTCCTTATTTTTAATCAAAATAATTTATTAAGACCATGTTTTGCTACTACAAACAAGGTTATGTTTATCAATTAAATACTTTATGGTATTTCTAATTAATTTTAAAATTATGTTTTCTATTTACTTGGTTTCCCGCCATATTCAAAAGTCGTTATCGAGATACAAAGCGTTTGGGTGGAGTGGATATCTGGACAAGTGGGGTCTGTCTTTGAGCCTTTCCTTTTCTCCTGTTTCTCTCAGATAAAACCAAAAATATAAATATACTCTTTTGTTTTCTAAAAGTCAAACATTATGTTTTTCAAATTCAAAACTTTTTTATATTTCAGAAATAAAAATTAGAGTAAACTACCTCCTTGTGGTTTCTTGTTTATAACCATTTTTCTTTCCTAATCTTAAAAGTTGTTTTTTTGGTCATTGCAATTTAAGGAAAATTGCATCAAAATAGAACCAACTTTGACCTAATTTCTATTTTAGAGAACCAACTTTCAAATTTATCATTTCAGGGTCTGGATCAAAGTTTTCGTTTATTTAAGGATATGGTTTACCTGATTACCTACTAATGATGACATGGCTCAGGTATTGCCAACTAATATACAATGTCATATTTAAAATTTAAATAATAAATCTATAATGATGACTTGGCGTCAATAATTATGACATGGCAAAAACAATTTTTTTGCTAACTAGAATTCCACATCGAATTTTGAAATAAAAATTTGAACGTTTTTCTATTCGTAATGTGCAAGCTTTTATCCGGAGTTGGTTCTTTTGTGGAATATTGTTCACATGTTCTCAAGCGATCCTAAGACTTGATGAAATCGAAGTAATGAACAACTATGATCTATTGCAAATCCCACGACAAGAATCAAAATTTATTTCTCTCTTCGTGACAAGAACCAAAATTTGTTTCTCTTCGTGACAAGTGAATCAACCTCTTCTTCCTTGAGGCGTTTTTACAAACCTCTTCTTCCTTGAGGCATTTTCACCAAATTTGTTTATCTCTTCGTGACAACATTTGTTTCTCTCTTCTACCAACACTATTCTTCCTAGTTCCTAATATATAATATAAGATGCTGCAAGAAAATATGCTATAATAAACACAACTTTCTTCACAAATCACAATATATTATATACAAAATCACAAGAAACTTGAGTCCTATACAAAGAAATTTATGAAATTTTTGAGCAAGATGTTACAGAACTGTAAGAAAAAATGATATACCTAACCAAAATATATTTGAATGTTATAAATCTCTGAGTGAGATATGAAAGTGTATACTATATGAACAAAATTAGTCATTAACAGATTAGCAATCGTTCACAAATTCTCTGAGCAGTTCTGTGGAGGACAACGACGGCGGAAGACGCGATGAGGGAGGATGACGACGGCGAAGAAGCCGATGGAGGAGAACGAAGGCGGCAGCGGAGGCGATGGGGGGCAACGACGATGACGGAGGAGGCGATGGCAGAGGACGGCGGCGTCAGGAGGAGGCGATGGTGGAAGACGATGGACGACGGAAGAGGTGCGATAGAAGAAGTACCGGTGATGATGGATGATGTGGTGTTAGGTAGATAGTGAAGAAATCAAAAAGAACGGTTGGATGTAAGGAGGCGGCGATGAGAAAGAAGGAGGAAGAAGTAGGGTTTTTTTATTTGATTTTTAATGGTCTCTTTGCTCTTTTTATTTTTTAAATTAATAATGGCATGTAATTTTAAATAAATGATGTGGCTTTTTAATATTTATCTAAGTTTTTCATATATTTTTTTAGAGTGAATTGTGGATTTGGTCCATGTGGTTTAGTGATTTCTTTAACCATGATCCTCATTCTATGTTTATTGTGGATTTGGTCCTTGTGATATTCAATTTATTTTGGTCATGGTCATTCTGACTAACATTTCCATTAACTTTGTTAAATCAAGGACCATTTTAGCCATTTTGCCTATTTTTTGTCCTTTTTTGATAAGAAAAATATAAACAATATTTTTATACACACATGTATATAAATATATATATATATATATATAACGATATTAAAATAAATAAAATAAGACATTATTGTATGATTTAATTGTTTAATTTTTTTAAATTAATTATATTAAATACGATTTAATTTTATTATTTTATTGTGATTGTGGAAAAATATATATAGTTTTATTGTTTTAATGTAATTAAAATTTCAATTTAAACAAATCAGATCATAAAACTATATCTTATTTTATTTAGAGTGAATAAAATAAAATATGGTTTTATGATTTGATTTATTGAATTAAAATTTTAATTAAGTTAAAGACGATTTAATTATATTGTTCTTTTATTATCATTGCAACAAACAAGTTTATTGTTGATATTTTAACACAAAAAAATCATTAAAATCCGTTGAGAAATGAACTTTAATTTTATCATCTTAAAATTAGAAGCTCCAATTTTCATATTGTTTTTCAGTCAAAAACTCAAAATCATTTTTTATATTGTTTTTAGTATGATAAAATTAAAGTTCATTTGTCAACGGGTTTTAATGATTTTTTTGTGTTAAAATCTCAACAATAAACTTGTTTGTTGCAATGATAATAAAAGAACAATATAATTAAATCGTCTTTAACTTAATTAAAGTTTTAATTCAATAAATCAAATCATAAAATCATATTTTATTTTATTCACTCTAAATAAAATAAGATATAGTTTTATGATCTGATTTATTTAAATTGAAATTTTAATTACATTAAAACAATGAAACTATATATATTTTTTCACAATCACAATAAAATAATTAAATTAAATCGTATTTAATATAATTAATTTAAAAAAAATTAAACAATTAAATCATACAATAATGTCTTATTTTATTTATTTTAATATCGTTATATATATATATATATATATTTATATATTTATATACATTGTGTGTGCATGTGTGTATAAAAATATTGTTTATATTTTTCTTATAAAAAAAGAACAAAAAATAGGCAAAATGGCTAAAATGGTCATTGATTTAACAAAGTTAATGGAAGTGTTAGTCAGAAGGACCATGACCAAAATAAATTGAATACCACAAGGACCAAATCCACAATAAACATAGAATGAGAACCATGGTCAAAGAAATCACTAAACCACAGGGACCAAATCCACAATTCACTCATTTTTTTATTGCCACAACACCTAAATGTAACATGCTATCTGCTTAACAGGTAAACCAAACCCTTAAATAAACGAAAACTTTGATCCAGACCCTGAAATGATAATTTTGAAAGTTGGTTCACTAAAATAGAAATTAAGTCAAAGTTGATTCAATTTTAATGCAATTTTCCCTTGCAATTTATTTCCATTTTCGTCCATAAAACTAATATTCTCAGGGACTAAAAACAGAAGAAGATGCAAACCATAAGGACTAAAAAATCAAATTTTAAAGATTAGGGACGAAAATAATTATAAACAACAAACCAAAGGACGAAAATAGTAGTTTACTCTAAAAATTAGTTACACTACAATGGGTCGGGTCATATATATATATGGATACAGCATTCAATATTTATTTATTATTAATATAATTTATGTAAATAGAAATTGAGAGTCTGATGCATGTGAGTGATGATGATGGGTGAACCACACATCATATACGAACCACCTTTTAGTTTTGGTGGTTGCATCTCAATCCACTTCAACCATAACCCCCTCCTTCACCAATTTATTCAAATTTTCTTTTCTTTTTAATTATTAAAAAGATAAATGTAATTATTAATACATGTTATATCGAGTTAAAATAGTTAACCTTGCTTATACTATGAAGAATATCCCTTGAAACCTATGTTATCATTTTTTGTATTTTAGTAAATACAAAAGATCGTGTGAGAAGTTGAGGTTAACGTAAGAAGCGTGGGAAGTGGATCTGAACCGTTGATCATTTTTAATCGAACTCCCATGAATTGCAACTTAGAATGAAATTGATCCAGTACATCTCATCCTAATATGCATTCATTTCTCATCCAACAGATAACCACTTCTCATACTTTTCACCGGAATTCAACTCTTAGTAAATATATCATAATTAACCAATAGAATTATAGTTAAATGACAACGTAAACTTTAAACTACACATGCTCAAAATTCAGTTATACTATTTAAGGTACTATACCATTACTCCTATTATGTCCATTATTATACACATAGATAGGGATCCCCCCCCCATAATTTAAGATGGATAAATATAAGACGATCAACTATCTTTAGATATGATTGTTTGACGGAGTTGGTGATTGTTTTTATGTTATGGAAGCAATGGTTTGTTAGTTGACGTATAGGTTTTTAGTATCGGTTTAGGTAGTTTGAATAAGTTTTATTTGCATCATTTTTATGAAGTAGTTACATGTTTTCTATTGTTCTTACACTTTTATAAAAAAATTGATTGTTTCAAAAGCGAAACAAATGTTTGATAAACATGCTAACAAACTTATTATCTGATAATGTGACATGATAATTGTATACATATTATATTTCGTATAAATAATTTATCTTTTTACGTTATATCATTTGATGATATATTCAGTAGTTGGCCTATATTTACTCGTTTAAAAGCTTGTTTCAAATCTAATTAATCAATATACTATTTATTAATATCAAATTTGTGTATCGAACGATAACATATTAAATTTGTGGACATCATGTTTTAATTTAATAAAAAAAAGAGGTGATATTATTTGGAGTTAAAATGGACATGTGGATCCATAAAGAATAGATGGCGCAATAATAATGTTGAAGGGTACAAAGAAATCATTATTTTGTTTGTTTAGGTGATGGATGCACATGCATTTTGTTTACTTGGGTTTGGTTTTTGCCATTTCTTTACATTTCTCATCCAGCTGCAACAATCATGGGAACGACCAATTAATTGTTATATATTAAATACCCATCACAAATCATGTCTAGCTCAATTGGTTTCCCCAAGGACGATAACATCCTGGGGGGATTGTAGATGGTATCCCAATCTACCCGGGTTCAAATCCAAGGGGAGTCAATTTGAGGGCATGAGAAGTACCCAGTTCTTGGGCTGATCCAGTCTTTGATTGGGCTGCCCCCCCCAGCCCAGTCTTAGACTGTGGTTGGGCTCTAGGTTCAGCGTAAGCTGGGCCGGGACAACGGCGGAATAGTGGGCTGCCCGTGAATGCCCGATACCACCGGGGAGGTGTGCGTGCGTGTGTGCGTGTGTTCGTGATAGTCGTTCGTTGGTTCGATGCCGCTATGCCTTCCAAAAAAAAAATATATTAAATAATACCCATCTTAATTTTATGTTTTGTAATATTAAAACGGTGTTATATTTTAAAAAGATATAATTAAAAAAAAATGTAGAAGAATGGAGAGAAGTGGCGCATAAAACGTGTCGGGGGTACATCCCACACCACTTTGACGACATCGTGTGTTCCCTTCTTTGGTGTCGTCCCATGTTTTACTCCCCTATTCCCATGCTTCATCATCCTTAATCTAATTCTAATATGGCAGTGGCACTACCAAATAATTATCTCATCATTCTTTTTAATTAGATTGAATTGCACGGTTGTAATTTACTCAAAACTAGGATTTTGTCATTCAAATGGACTCTCTATAAGACCTGGTAAACGTGTCGTGTTGGGTTCAAAGTTAGACGGGTTGGGAGTGTCTAACCCGAACCCGGTCCGTTTAATAAACGGGTTAGAAAATCTCAATCCTAACCCGTTTAACATTTATAAAACTAAAAATTGAAAATCGAAAATTCACAAAAAAGTACAAATCCAAAATTCAAATGAAAACATTAGAAATCCAAATTTTATAGTTCAATCTAAAATATATAAACGGGTTATTCAGGTCATTTTCGAGTTCAAATTTTCGACCCTGGCTTTACCCGTTTAATTTTCGGGTCGTGTTGGGTTGAAATGTATTACCCAAATCCGTTTATTTCGTGCGGAGTTCGTGTCGGATAATTAACGTGTCGTGTCAGTTTTTGTCGGGTCTAATTCTTTACGTCGAAAGTTCCCAACTTTTCATTTTCCTTGTATTTATGGTTTGTCGAGGTAACACCGTTAACAAAGCTCCATTAAATATAGGCATGTGCCTCTCACATGAGGGTAAATTCGTCTTTTACCTTAATAGCTTATTATGTTTTCAAAAAATAATAATAAACTAATTTAATTTATACATAATAATATAAATTATACATATACACCATATATTATACAAATCCGTCTACCAAGTGAAAACCAACCCCCTTATGATTCAAAGTTCTGATCAAGTTTCTACTATTGTGTTTGTGGATGAGTGTGATAGACCAGATGGAGGACGACCTCATATGTTCATGACTCACGATTCCCTCTCGTTTGATCAATGTTTATGTTCCATCTCCCCACCCACTTCCCTTCTATTTATCTTAACCACCAACCTCCCATGCAGGTGCTATGTTTTATGATTTTTTCCTCTCTTCGCTTTATAGTGCGATTAAACACCAAAAAACATAGCTCATGCTAATAGTTTTTGATGCAAGTGTGCAAAAACTCTAGGATTCTAAGTCAATTTAACAACATTTATTATAAATTTTTATGTTCAAGTTTATTACATTTGATAGATTGTAATTGGCACTGTAATGAATTTTGTATGTTCACGAGGGAACGATGAAGACCAAAGAGTGAGGAGGGAAAAAAATACTCCCTCCGTCCCAAAATAAGTGTCTACATTTCTATTTATGTTTGTCCCAAAATAAGTGTCCACTTTCAAAAAGTAGATAGCTAAATTCTCACATTTACTCTTAATTAATGCACAAATACATAAGAGTTGTGAAGAAAGAGAAATATTAAATAAGGGTAAAGATGTCATTTGATATCAAAAAGGGGTAATAATTATACATGTCTAAAACTGTGTGCCAAGTCAATTGTGGACACTTATTTTGGGACGGAGGGAGTAATAATTAAAAACAGAAAGGTTGGAAAAAACCAAACTTGCCCTCATTAATGGTGTTAACCCAAAGAAAATGAAAAGCCAGAACCTTCTATGTAGATAGTTTGTTTTAGTGAAAATTTTGAGCAAACCATCTTTTAATTATTACCAATGATTTTATTTTTATTTTTTGAAAATGGTAAAGACAGCTTTAGAAGCACGCCACTAAAGTATATGGTCTTAAGATATAAAATTGATTTAATTTGCATTTTTATTGTATAGCAATTCATGTGATTTTAACATAAAAGACAAACAAGCTATGATAGTACAAACCAACTTGATTGGTTGGTTAGAAATAAATCTTCCTAAAATCATCAACAAACACTCACTTATTTTACACTGGACAAATGAAGTATGCTGCTGCATAAAGATAGCATTCCAACAAGAACTAGTCGCTCTATAATACGAAAATATGGGCAGCCCGATGATATCCACATTATATTCATCAAAATCTAGTTAAAGTGATACCTGCAAATTAGAATTCAACTTCTTAAACATCTCATCAACTTAAATGAAAACTAACTTCTGCATCAAATCTATGGTTTACAAATATCGTCGTCATTTACCAGGAGGATATCTTCATCTGTCCCATAGGATTTGCGAGCTTCTTCCAAGCATTTCGAAGAGATCCTTTCACGTTCCCTATTAACAAAGTTAACAATTAATATTGGTTTGGTTTGACAATTTTTTTATGCTGAAATGGCCAACTCCAGAAGAAGCTAGTACCTAGAGCTGGCTGGATCTCGAATCTCATATTCATCAGTAACAGCATCATAGCCACAGATAACAACATAGTGACCTATAAAAAGTCATTCAACCGGTTAATAGTTGCCTGCATTTTCATCTACAAAGTCCGTCGTCAAGTTTGTGAAACTAGGATTCTTACTACATGAGTATATAAAAGCAATTGAGAAAACCAACATACAATTTCTAAATGATGCATAATCATAATGACCTGCAGCCTTGCCTAAAGGGATTTGGATCTTTCTGCACTTATTTTATCTACGGTCTTTTTAACCAGTCACCAAGCACAAATAAAGGAGAAGAGAATGAAGAAGCATTGTCAACAGTTGAATAAAGTTCTTTGTCATTTTCAAACCTATTGTGTTGAACAGGGAAAAGCTAAACACAAGTAACGTGTATTAGAAATGTCAGACAAGTTAGATTATGGTCTTCGAAGACATAATACGTCTTAAATACTTGCAAGAAGAAACTAACGAGTCTTCCAAAGCAAAAGCAAGTTTTCTTTTTGTTGAGTACTATAAAGAGTCAAAAGGTCACGTCTCACCGGTATAAGCTGCAGTGCCATTATAAAATTGTGGTATACGAACATCCTCCTTCCAAGGCTTACTACAAAATTAAAATTAATTATAGAAAGTAAGCTTCTTGATTTGACAATAAATTGCCCATCAGTGACATGTAATTTTCCATATACAAATGCAACTTTGCATAAAATAGGAGATATGAGCTAATGCAGATGATTTTTGCGAATGTAGATTCCAAAAATCTAGACGAAAAGATGCTAAAAAAAAGTACCATACCTCAATATGCACTGGTCGACTAGAGCAATCACAATATATTTTCCTGATAAAATCAAAAGGATGATCTCTTCTCCCTTAATTGACCTGCGCTGTTAGCAAGGAGAAATGTGTTTACTTATTTCAAGCATCTAAAGAATTTTAAATATCTAGCAAACAACAATAAAATACACCCCCACTTCCAGGATTTATTTGAAGAAGTTAATGTTTCTAATCAAAGTTGCACAGTCCTCAAGATTTCCCTCAACAATTATCCGTTCGATGTATTTCCTAAATGATTTGTGAAAGAAACCAACATCACACAAGTCTCATGCAATCAGCTGTCCGTTTGTAACTAGAATAAAACAAGAAAAATTTTCAACTTCCCACTTAGAAGATGCAAAAAATTCATGCAGCTCGTGTTCTAAATCATGCACCTTCCCATTTGGAGCTCATTAGAATACAACCAATGACACTACTCCTCTGAAGTGGATGGAAGAGTCAACAAGAGAAAAACAGAATCTCTATTCAGATATCATGATATTACCAACTAGATTTGACAGATTTCAGAAGTCAAGTATGACTAAAAGAGCTCTTAGAAACTCAAGTTCATGAACTATCACTATTTTGATATATGAATTCAAGAGACAAACATCAGGACGTTCATAGGTTGTACCTCTATCTTTATTCCCTCTTCCATAGATCTCTGAAATAGCATATCTACTCTCACTATATCATTGGCCAATTGCTCCTGCAAAAACCAAAATGATTTTGGAGTACCTATGAATAAAAAAATAAGTGGTGTATTTGTAAAAGATACAATACTCCCAGCAAATTTGATACATTTCTACTTCTTAGTAAGAGCTGACAAGATTGTAGTAGCACATATTACATGCATTTGGAAAGTAGCACAAGAGATGTCTTGGTTGCATTATCAAAGTACGTTTTAAAAAAATGCAAACACTATTTTGAATCGAAGTATCCAAGAATGTAACTAAAATCTGAATTTGAACCAGGGAGGATTCATATATCAATTCCATTTGTGAGACAGAAAATTACCTTGTAAAATGTCTCCACTGAAAAATCTGGATTAGCACCAAAAGTTACGGTAAAATATGAGAATCTAATAGAAAGCTTTTGCAATAAATATGCCAGATCTACAGTCCAAATACTGCAAAACCACAAACAAAGAAAAGTCCATCAGAATTTTATACATCTTGCAGAAATTTACATTTTGGGATGTCACCACAAAAAGGCAGCATTTCCCTTTTTGGCACCTTAAACTAAAAGTACTGATGCCCATTATATGATTACGAATAATTGAAGATTTTTGATTTAGGTGCACAAGATTTCCCCTAGTTTATCATCATTAAATAATATTCAAGACATTTGACTGATAGTCACACACTTCCACTGAAACTATGAGGCCAGTCAAACCGTTGCAATTTTAATGGAACGAAAGGAGCAAAACAATTATCAACGAGAACAACCATACTTCATTACTGCATGCAGCCCTTCGGCATTGACTCATAACACGCATCCCAAACAGAGACAAAACCATAGATTCCACTAGTATGACCCAATTTTTTGCAAAATATTGTGAGGGGTAACTAACTTCTTTTAGCATTGTTATGATAATATGTTCCACCATGAAGCTTGAAAGAGTTAAAACTGTCTAAACCTAAAGATAATCAAGAACAAGAAGCATTTTATCCAATACTAGTCGAGTAGGCTAAAAATAAACACCATAAAGAACAAAAACGTAAAAAACCAAACGACTCCACTAGCTAGACTACCTGCCTCGTCCTTTCTCATAAAGCATCCAAAATTGAATTGCAAGTTATGCTGACATAGTACCTCTAAAATTCCCACTTAAGCAGCCGCCCAGCCGTTAAGCATCCCCCCTCTTTTTCGATTGGTTAGGAACACTTGATTGGTAGCCTGGTAGTGAAACACCCCCACTGCTTTGATTAGCAACTACTCATTTAATTAAATAATTCCAAACAATAAGCATGGATTGGCGTTTTTTTAACATCTATTCATCATTTCATCCATCTACTTTTCCTAACTTTGTGCGAGACTTCCCCATCCCCTCTCAATAATTATATCGATATAGAAAAGTAATTGCATCAAAAGAACATAGTATTGGAATTTAATTCCTCGTATGATCAACAAAATCAAAACCTTAATTTTTTAGATATCTATATGAACCACTTATGCGTCCACTTAAGCCTCTTCTCAAGCTTCCGCTTAGTTGCTCAAGACTTGAAGGCCCCTCAACCACCTAGCCTGGGTTAACGCTTTTTAGAAAACAGAGTGAAATGAAATACAAAATATGTGCTAGCTAAAAAGATTCTATACATTTTTGGATTTGGAAAGACCCTACACCTTAGAACCAGCTATGTATGAAAAAAATATACACCTTAGCACAGATATAATACGAAGAAGAAGAAGAAGATACCTGGTTGTATGACACAAATCCTCCAGATCTTGAATATCATAATGGTTCAGACCAAGCGTTCTCAAAACCATCAAAACACAAGCAAGACCACAATCCCATGAACGTGATTGTTTTATATGTGGGACCTACGCCGCAGAAAGAACTAAATTAATTTGGTAAATCAAAAACAAGAACTACCTGAAAGAACACATTGAAAAATCTAGTTTCTTTTGGAGAGATGATACATCATATTTGAAAAGCTATGGAAGAGTCTTGATATCTTGAAATCACAACACTGCATGGCAACTAATATAAATTATGAATAGGAGTAAATGAACTTACTTCAACAAAGTGTGAGTGGCCCAAGTCTGCCTTGTTGACATTACCATTTTTCAGTGAAGGTTTGAAATTGTATGGTTCAGCCAAACTCGTATCATCTTCCTCTTCTGGAGCATTATGTCCTTCAGCATTTAGTAGCTTGTTTAAAAGGATATGTATAGGCCACATCTATAACCAAGGTAGTTTCTGATCACTAGAGTCTAGACAGAAATGCGATGATCAACAATATATGCAACTAATCTTAGTTTGTACTTCAATGACTGTTTTCAGAAAGAATTGTTTCCTGCACCATTTTGTGTATCAATTAGGAATTAGGTACAAAATTAAGACCTACAACCCCAATGAGTTTAGTAATAGAATTCACTCAAAGTTGGCAAGTTGGGTAAATACAATTGCATACCATTAGAAAATTAGACAAATAGAACATCTTCAACACCCCCAACCCCCAAAACCAAAAAAAACACAAGAAAAGGATTATGTGGTTGATAAAATCGGTTTATCATTGTGTCAATCAAGTATGAATAAGCATCAAGCTCTTATACCAATGCCCAAGCATCAATTTTACACATAACAAGCATATGTTTGTTACAACCTAAGCTGTTACAACGGTCAAAATACAAAATAGTGATCAAGACCGAGATTTGAAATAACGGTTATCGTGGTGGTACAGCGGTCCAAACATAGCTGTTCATATAATAATTATTAGAATTATATATATAATATATATATGTATGCATACATAACTTAATAAAGTCTAATCTAATTCGTTGATTGTTAAAGAATAGTCTTTGTTGGATTAAATGATTTTAAAGTTTTTAACTATTAAATAAAACAAGTCCAAATATAAAATAAAGGCTCAAGTCATTTAAATAAAAGCCCAAACAGACCAAAATGTAAGCATCAGATTCAAAAAAGGCCCAACTGCAAATAGCGGTATTGTGTACCGCTATTTTATGTTAAATATCTGTGAAATAGCGGCAAATTGCACCACTATTCTCGGAACCGCAATTTACCACCGATACTTTACCAACACAATTTTTTGTCTAGGACCGATAACCTCTATTGCACCGATATTAATAGAATAGGTTACAACATGACCGTCGCATGAAAGAAAGTTGAAGAGAAAATTCAATTGAACAACCATATGATACCCCACAAAGGCCATTTTTTTTATCAAGTCTCTTCCTCAGACTGTCTGACCAAGGACAACAAAGGGTAGATATAAACATCTTTCATATTCACTATTAAATTTGTTTTGTTAATATCTGAAGCGAATGAGTTGACATCAGCATATATCTCTTACCATCTTCAGCATCAATCTCTTACTAGTCATAGCTGAATGACTAATGCTTTGCAAGCTGAATTTCTCATTGCCACAGCTTGCACAATCGTCAATCGATTACTAAAAGACCCTCCAGTTTTTTGTTTGCCAAACTTTTCCCTTCCACACTTTCCCTCTTCCATGATAAATTAGAATGGCATATGCTTGTATAGAAAAAGACAATTGGACCTTATATAGTTACATGATATGATAAGGTTGTGATGCACACTGTTGTGCAATGTGACACCAAATCAACAAAGAATAGGAACAAAAGCGAAAGTTTTGCTGGTTATTGCCCAATTTCCGAGAGGTAGGCTTTATCCCAATTCCACTTTACTGGAGTTTACAAAGTAAATTTCGTCTCTTACAACCAACCTACCATTGTATAAAAAATCCTCCTAACCAACTTATTTCCCCCCTAACCAACTTAACAAATAGCCAACAATCTTAGTCAACAATCACGGATTCTACAAAGTGATTTTACTCAAATGCCCCTTGACCACATGTTTATCGATATCCACCCACCAAAGCTCCACCTTGTCCTCAAGATGGAAACAAACAAACAAACAAACAAACAAACAAATACAGAACAAAAGCTAATATTACCTCCAACATGTAGTGCAACCCTCCATGAACAATCACTTTTTCTTTAGAGATTATGACCATAGAGAAGTAAGCATATGGAGATTTTTTCTAAATGAAGGTTGGTGGAAATATGAAGTCAACTCCCCATATGCTTTGATAAACACCTATTGGTAGTGAAGAATTTTTGGAAGAACATAAACCTAAATTTGGAACCAAAGAACGAAATTGGTAAAAACGAATTGGCAAAGAGTAGACCTGGCAAAAACTGACACGACACGCTAACCCGACACGAACTCGACACGAAATAAACGGGTTTGGGTAATACATTTCAACCCGTTTAAGTAAACGGGTTGACACGACACGACACGAAAATTAAACGGGTAAGGTCAGGGTCAACATTTTCAACTCGAAAATGACCCGAATAACCCGTTTATATATATATATATATATGTATGTATATGTAGAGGGAGGATCAAACGAGAACAATAACTATTTAAAAGAACACGAGAACTAACAAAATCATTAGTGATTTTACCTTAATCCGCAAAAAAGCCACGCGGACCTGAAACTGTGGCCAAAGTCCATTTTTCGTGTGTTAATGTAAAATCAGTAATGATTTTTGTTAGTTCTCGTATTCTTTTAAATAGTTATTGTTCTCGTTTGAACCCGACTCTCTCTCTATATATATATATATAAGTTTTCCTTTTAATGTTTTAGATTTTTAGTGTTTTAGATTTGATTATAATTTTGAATTATAAAGTTTGGATTTCTAATGCTTTCATTTGAATTTTGTATTTGTATTTTTTTGTGAATTTTCGATTTTTAATTTTAATTTTATAAATGTTAAACGGGTCATGGCGGGTTAGGCGGGTCGGGTTAGGGTTGGGATTTTCTTACCCGTTTATTAAACGGGTCGGGTTAGGGTTAGACACTTTCAACCCGTTTAACTTTGAACCCAACACGACAAGTTTGCCAAGTCTAGCAAAGAGTATAGAAGAGGGAAGCAAAATGAAACACCGAGTGTCTTGGAAGGAATTTGGAAGGAATAAGCATCTTACTATTGATCTTAAAAGGACATTTAGGGTGCGTTTGGTACACTGAACAGGACAGTATGAAACAGAACAGGAATCAATGTCCCACGGTTGGTAGGACTACGGTTGGTAGAACTGTTAGGTGGAACAGACAGAAACAGAGTGGAACAAAAGTGGAACATGTCTGTTCCACCTCCACCCCATGGAACAAGGTGGAACACTTAAGTTACCAATATAACCTCAAAATAAAATCTAATTCTCTTCTAAAACATTAAATACGCCTTCTTTTTTATATTTTATTCATTTTTTTAAAATTTATTTATTTTATTTTATGTTCTTTAAATTTTCACTTTATTGTCCTCTAATATTATTTTTATATAGTTACTATATTTTGATTCATTTATTTAAAATATTGAATATTAATAGTAAAACAAATATAGAAAAGGTTAAAAAATAAAAATTGAAAACTATATAAACTTTTTATTTTGGTTTCACTTTAATCTATCGAAGAGAACTTTCTAACACTATATTTTGTTATAAAAAATATTTATTTCGTTATAATTTAATAATTGCATAATTAATCAAAAAATATATATAATATATAAACAACTTATTAGGGGTAAATTGGTCATGTTATATGTTCTGTCCAGTTCTATTTTACCAAACGTTGGACAACTGTTATGTCATGTTCTGTCTTGTATGCGTACCAAGCGCACCCTTAGGGGTATTATTATATGAGGGGTGTTGGTTTGAATAATGGTGGTGGGTGACATTTGTACGACCAGTTATGGTTTGAATAATGGTGGTGGGTGACATTTGTACGACCAATTATGGGGTAACTGTTGCTGAAGTGACTAGGGGCAGCGACGAAGGATGGCGGTGGTTGTGACCGTTCTTATGCTTTTATGCTCCTGTGGTCAATCTTCTTTGCATTTTTGTCAAGGTCTAACCATGGTGGTGGTGGCCACAGTGGTGGTGGAGGTTCCCATGGAGTATCACATAACCAAGATCTTCCCTTGTTGTAACTAGTACCCTCTACCGAATTCTTGTTCCTCTTCTTCTTTTCGTAGCCTGTCGATACAACCTGTGTAGCCTCCTGTCTGTTCTCAGTTTCTTCTCTGCCGAGCCTCTTTGTTGCCAATTTGCTCCATACCATTGGTTTTATTGTTGTCTTCTCTCCGTTTTCTTAATAGAATCTTCGAATTTTGAAAGCGAGGTATTGAGATGCCGGATGGGGTTAGGGTTTCAAAACTTGACGGGTTCACCCATCTTACCAGGGTTGATGACTTCTAAGATCTCCAGTCATCTTGTTGAAGTTGGTGAGCAAAGTTCCAATCATCTTCAAGAGCACTCAGGATCAAGTGCTCTGATACCAATTGATGCACACCGTTGTGCTTGTGCATCATGACACCATATCGACAAAGAATACGAACAAAACGAATGCTTTGCTGGTTGTTACGCAACTTCCCAATCCCACTTTGATAGAGTTTACAACGTAATTTTCATCTCTTACAATCAACCTACCTTCTTACTTATAACCTCTTCCTACCCGATTTATCCCCCCTGGCCGACTTAACAAATGGTCAACAATCACAACCGTTACAAAGTGATTTTACTCAAATCCCCCCTTGACCACTTGTTTATCAACTTGGTTCCAGAGTTCCTCTTACATAGCATCTTAAAACTATAATTGAAGCTAATGTTCCGTGCAGGGTCCTTCTAATGGTTTTTAAGGCAGGATGAATGTATCAGCCAAATTCAACATGGCTTTATGTTCATTAGTATATTCATACTGCTCATAGAACTCATCCACAAGTCACGCTATTAGATGTTTTTCCTAATCATACAAAAATATGCATCACCATTTAACATATGTCTAGTCTGATCAGCATAAAAAAGTTTGATGAAGAACCCACTAAAATTTTTCAATCTAATCAGATGGAATGCATCCACATATTCTTCTTCCAGTTTCAATAATGCATTAGCAATAAGCTACCTTCTCATAAGAAACTGTAACCAATTGCAGAATAGCAATGATTATCAGTTTCAAGCTTCTTCTTCCAAACACTGCTCATGCGGAACCCAAGGTTTCACCAGACACGGTTGTATCAAGGTTTCACCTTCCGTGATTAAATTTATAAAATCAATTTGTTACATCTTCTGGTATCGAATTTGAATTATTTCATAGGGTAAGAACCCCAAAATATTGGGGTGCTATTAATATGCGAAACATGGCACTTGTAAGTATATAACTATCCCTTAATCCCCAAGTAATTGCTCCATTCATCAAACATAAACTTATTTATAATTCAAAAATAACATCGATCGCAAATCAAATATTAAATTAAAACAAACCTCAATTTCTCAAACAAGATGAAGAACCTTTAAGCTATAACGATTGTAAAGAAAGCTTCCGACTGAAGAAAAGGGAATTTAATCGGCCAAAAGAAATAGAATCAGAGGAAATTGGGAAAGGGTCAAATACCTTCTGGATCTGAAAAGGCATTGACGGTGTTCTGCAATTCACCTTTTCTTCCTCCGATTTCTTCCGTAACCCTCTCTTTTTCCTCCAGGATTTTCGCGTATGATACAAAAGATAAATGTGAAACACACCATGGTGGATTTTAATATTGCTATGATTCACGGCGTAACGTCGATGCCTGTAGTGTCGGCTTATCTACCACCGGCGTAACCTTGGTCAAATCAGATCAATTGTTCTGTGGGCTTCATGGGCGGTTTAAAGGGCCCAAAAGGCCCAAACCTCCAAATGTGTCTCTCCATCTTATATTGGCCCAGGTTAAGCCTATACTTGTAATAAATTTATCATAATATAAAATAATGACGAATGATCGTGTGAGAAGTTGACGTTAATATGAGAAACGGATCTGAACCGTTGGTCATTTTTAACTTCATGTCCTCCCATGAATTGCACTTTAGAAGAAAATTGATCTGGTGTATCTCGGTGCATCCCATCCTAATGTGTATTCATTTCTCATCCAACGGTTGATAACCACTTCTCACGCTTCTTACGTTAACCTCAACTTCTCACCGGAACTCAACCCATAAAATAATTGGCTTAAATAAATAATGTGTACTTTTATAATTATAATTTATGTAACACCTTACTTTTATATTAGCAAATCTATCGAAATTTCGGTATGACCTATTCATAAACTTGTCATTTGCTTGTTTTATAACATGTAAATCATATTTTCATATGTACTAAATAAAATCCCAAACCGAAAGCGAACATAAGCACCATGTACATTAACTACTACTTACAAACATACACCAAGTGTCCCGTTTACTATACATTATTTGATTGACTAATCATTTATATTGAAATGGTTGAAGAGTCAAATAGTTTGGCAATTCCTTCCAACTTTTCGATCTTCCCATTCATTCCTTGCGGGTTCCTCACCAAAACCTGTTGCCTTACCACTTGGCTACGCCCCATTTGTGTTGATATTAAATCTATCGAATACTATCTTTAACTAATATTCAGTCCAAAAAAACATTGTATCAACCAATAGTATTATCTATCAATGGTTACCTTCACTATCACCATCAATAAAGCAATATGATCGTGATTCTCGAATACACATCGATAAGTAAAAACAAATCAAGTTTCTTGCCTGACGAGTTTAAGTGTTTATACAATAAAAACATTACATCAAAAATAAAATTAATGAAAATATCTCAAACAATGCATGGTTTATAAACATTAGCTTTTCTTTCTTAAATATAATAAAATTACTTTATTGACGGTAATAAAAAAAAAAAGTTAAAACCTGATATATTGAATGCAAAGGTTTATATTGCATTAGAGTAAATATTCATTCATATGATGGCAACTGTCAATATGCATTTCATGATTATTTTTACTGAAATGAGATATATGTAATATAATGGTTTCATATTCATGTAATTTATGTGATATATCTATTATATATGTTATGGTTTATGATGTATGCATGCAGGACCATTTTTACCTGATATGCATGAAACATTTTTGTTGGAGCACATAAAGATTTGTGAGATGTCGTTTTATCTTATGTTCACTGGGGATGTTGATACAATTTATTATTTCTTAATATTTTCGTTTGGTCAATCGTTGAATAAAATCAACTGAAACGGGGAATCATTCTAGAAAACATATCGACCATGATGTAATTTATTTTAAACTCTTGAAATTGACCATCGTCAAATTTAGAAAATATGAGGGTTTACAAAAGCTTTTGCTGTAACTGGAGGGGTCTGTATGACATTTTGTTGAAAGGTTACAAGAGCGCTGAATAAAATTACAACACTGCCCTCAATCAAGGCGCCTCGTTTTATTTTCCCTTATTTGAAAAGATGCCCGAAAGAATGGGCCCACGTTGTTCGAAATTCAAACGATAAGCCAGCCCATTAATAAAACGGTAATTATTTACCTAACATAGTCCTTACATTTATTTATTTATTTTTCAATAAGAATGTCCCATCCAAGCATTACATTCCAATATTAACATTTTCAAAAGGAAAAAATCATTAATTTATATATTTTTTCAAAATATTGTTCTACTAACCCATATATCTATTGCTTCGACATTGACCCATATTCCATTGGTTAATATGTCTACACTATTGTATCGAATTGATCATTTGTGTTAAGTATTTGGATAAAAATAATGTAATTATGATAATATAAACAATTACTTATGAGAAAAATAATACAATAATTTAGGTAGATTAACTACGGGTGATCATCTAAACTGTATAAACCGCGCTCATCATACCATACTGTATCACAAAGCACGGTTAGAATTTTTATGGTACAGGTTACAGTTTACATTTTAACTAAACAACACTATGCGGTGATAATATAAAAAAAGAGAGGGAAAAATATTCATATTAAATAAAAATCAATAAAATAACGGTTTTGAGTTATCAGACCAAAATGCACCAGATATTATATATATTTGTATATATTTTAAATTTTATATATTACAAACATACATATTAATATATATTAATAATTGCTAAATTTATGCAATATATTTAATCTATTTTCTCCATTATCCATGAGTTCAAAGTTTTGAACTTTAGTCAATAATATTAATAAATTTTAACTCAATAATCCATTAAGCTCTTTTAAGTTTTAAGCAACATCCGCAACATGATTTCACCAATTTATTTTTTTAATTTTGTGTTGATTTGCAGCCTCTACCTTCTTCCCTAGTTTACTCTTAGGTCTCGACGATTTAGTTTGAAGTTAGTTTATTTATTTATTTATTAAACTAATCCTAATTTATGTAATATGTATTTGAGAATCGGACGTGTTATTTTTTTTTTTTGGGACTAGAGTAACATTATCGTTGATTTTATAATGAAGTTTTAATCTTATATAATTATTGGAATTGTAGACGTAAAGTGCGTTAGTACAAGCCGAAAAAATCGTACTGCATCGGATTTCGCGATGCATTTTTTTTACGATTTGAGGTATATATTGTATGGTTTGGGTATATTTTTTTTTCTTTCGAAAGGCAATGGCAAGTTCCAAAAAACCACCAAACAAACAACCAAAGTAGAAGGAGACATATTTAGGTAAATGCTCAACCCACATATGCAATGCAATTTGTGGTTTTACCCTAAATCATACAACAAACACCCCTAAGATTAACCAATAAAATAGTTGTTATTGGTGAAACTTGCTTGATTGGTATATAAATAAGGTGTTAGTTAAGTGGTGGAGTAAGGGAAGTTCGATCATTTGTTAGAGTTTTTGAAGATGAGTGTGGGATGTTAGGTAATTTAGAGGGAGTGAATATGTTGTTACAACTTTTTATGATTTGTTTAATTTTTGTATTTTAAAAATGTAAATACAAAACAATACACAATACACAAAATCAATTCAACCACTAGTATTTCTTAAAATAAAAAATGACCACTGGTATGAAGTAAATGTTTACATAGAATATATGACGTATTTAGAATGAATTAGATCCCATTTTGTAATCCACTTTTTCTGAGACCCATCCTAAGAGAGCAATTGACTAGAATATCATGATCTTTAATCATATATACATAAACAAATACAACATTGGGCGCTCCACATTTAACTCAAGTTGGTGATTCAACATTAACAAACACTAGTGGAACACGTACCGGAAAAACTAAGGGGGCATTTGGTTCGCAGAATGATTTCTGAAGAAATGGAATATGTCTAAGAAATTGGAATGTAATGTTATCAGGTTTGACCAAGTGTTTGGTTGACAGGAATGGAATGAAATCAGTCAAATGAATTGAAATATGTCTGTTTGGTTTGCAAAGGAATTGGATGGAATTCTGAAAAATGACAAAAATACCCTTTATTTTATTTTTATTTTTTATTTTTTTAAATGCTGAGAGAGATAGAGAGGAGGGAGATGAGAGACGAGAGAGAGGGGAGAGAGAGGAGAGAGAGATGAGAGGAGAGAGAGGGGGTTAGGAAGATATTTGTGTCATTTTGAGACAATCTGAATTCCATCCATTTTAAGAAGGAATGACCAAATCCATGATTAAAGAATTTCATGAAATTCAATTTCATTCCATTGGTAAGTGGTAACCAAACAGCATGATGGAATTTGGTCAACGGAATTGACCATTCCAATTCCATCAGATTCCGGCAGAATCCAACGAACCAAACGCTCCCTAAATCGTATCAAAATTATCTAAAAATCAAAAAAATGTTTTTTTTTTTCCTTCTAGGACTATTCATTTGTATAACCAAAAATAGATTCAGTGAGACATGATTGAACATGACACATTAAGTGATCCTTGAGATTTATTCGATTGAAAGATCATTCGTGATTCGTGTTTTCAACATGATTTCATTTTCCAAGGTTGGATTTCAATATTCGAATAAGCAATAGGTTGAACTCTCAAATAATACAAGATTAGTAAATCTAGAATCCACAACACTAAGGGGTTGTTTGTTTTTTTCTAAAAAACCTCTTAATGACTCTTAAGTCAGAATCGTTCAGACTTTTTTACATACCACCTCTTATTAATCATAACTAAAATAAAACTTCAGACTTTAGACCTCTTAAAAAACAAATGACATCTAAATTAGCTCTCGAGTATTAAGAGACTGCTTGTCAAATCTAAAAATAACATTGGATGCAACAAATGCACACATGACACATGGTGGTAAGCAATGCACCAATAAAAACGATAAATATCAAGCATAAAATATCGAGCACTTGATATGATGTTTCAATTGTATGGATGTATCTTTACGGTTGAATACGACTAGAGTCAATCTTACATAGTTCAACTCCAAACATATGTAAGAATAAGAATTTGAGATCACTTTTTACCAATAACATTAATAATATTAGTTAAAAACTTAGAACATCTCCAACAAATTCTTCAAAATGTCGAAGTAAAAAGTGAAAATCTCCAAAAGAAATCACCTTCATCTCCAAATATTCTCTATTTTGGAGATTACACAATTAATTATATTATTAAAATATTCAATACAACTCATAAAATATGATTTCTCTCTTATAAACATTTAATTTAAAGCAAATTCATTGGTAGAATGAATAAAATATTATTTCTCTCTCATATTTAATCATTTTTGAAGAAATCTCCAAATATGAAGATTTTATCATCTCTCTCATGCTTTCTCCATTTTGAAAAGGTTTTGAGGAATCCGTTGGAGCAAAAAATCACCAAAATCTTTATTTTGGAGAAGCTGTTGGAGATGGTCTTAAAATGCTCGTAAATCTAAAACACTCCGAAATTTCAAATATTTGATCGTAGAATCAAACAAGCCTTAAAATTATCCAAAGTCATTAAATCGACCTTTAAACAAAGATAGAGACAAGTAGTTTAAAATTTAGTTTTGAGAGGAACTCAATTTTAAATGAAAGGAAAAGTAAATTGTCCTTTATTCAAATCAACAAAAGTAACAGTCTCAATGGGTTGAATTTGCGACCAATTCCTCTCTCTCCCCTACGGCTACATCATTTGCCCTTTAAATTACCATTATTTTGAATCAAGCCCAGGGACCCCTTAACCAATTTCTTTCTTTAAATCAAATTTCAACCCTTCCTTTTTTCCCAAATCCTGTCTTTTTCAATGAAACATATAACATTTTTTTCTTTACAAATTTGGAAGTCGTGAGCTATTTTGGCAGTTGAATCAAAGGCCACAGTAACCCACATAATAGTTTATTTATCTTTAAGGTAGAAAAAAGATCTGACATTTTGGGGTTTTGAGTTGCTGGGTGAAGCTTCAGATGGAAAATTCAGGTGATTCAAGTCTAAAAATGGATGGGTTTGAATCGTCCGAGAGCAGAACACCAAGTTCGAATTCGAGCAATTCAGTCACTTCTTCTAAAGAATGTTGTTCTTCAGTTTCCCCTCTTGGTTGGCCTATTAGAAAGGCTCAGGTGATGAGTACATGTTGTAATGCTTCTGATGACAAATTAAAAACAAAAACCCATTTTGATGGTGAATCCAAAATCAAGAAAATGGGTTCCAGAGTTTCAGGTATGTTGTTGTACTTTTTGATTTCTTTCATTGCATTTAAAGAAAAGTGAGAATTTGGGGAAAATGTAAACTTCAACTTAACTTGATTAGGTGAGGACTTAATCAGATCAACATAGTAGAATTATAGGTTACTTTTCCTTGGTTCAAATTTATGTATTATGTGCCTTTGTGTTCATTATTTGAATTCGAATCTGTTTTGTGGATTAGGGATGTTTCTAGATTTATGTGTTCAGAAAAAAGTTTCAAGCTTTATCACTTTTTTCTATTCCACTTGCTTTTTTGTCTCCCTTCTTTAATTCCTCTAATAAACTGATTTTGGTATCAATCTTGAGTAGAAATGGAGATGATGAAAGAGAAATTTGGTAAATTATTGCTTGGTGAAGACATGTCTGGAAGTGGCAAAGGGGTTTGCACAGCTTTGGCCATCTCAAATGCCATCACAAATCTTTGTGGTAATCATAGCTTTCCCCATGACTCCATCTAAGCCTTTTCGAGCAAAACCGATGAACCCTTCTGCACCCTTTGATGTTAATTTCATAAAACAATGGGTTTGTGTTATGTTATTTGTGCAGCCACTGCATTTGGTCAATTGTGGAGATTGGAACCCTTGCCTTCTGAGAAGAAACAAATGTGGCAAAGGGAGATGGACTGCCTTCTTTGTGTTAGTGATCATATTGTCGAATTTAAACCCTCTTGGCAAACATTACCCGATGGAAGTAAGCTCGAGGTAATTCTTCATTCGCCTAAAAGACTTGCCTAATACTACACAAACAAGCACCAATTTTGACTTTCTTGAGTCAAATCCAGTTCTTGAAACCGATCTGTTAGACCGTTAATATTTCAAGATTGTAAAAACCCATATATATCTGTGGTAACAAATGCTGCAAATTGTTCTACATTAGATTATGACCTGCAGACCAAGATCAGATATTTTTGTCAACCTCCCAGCTCTCCAGAAACTAGACAACATGCTTCTGGTTAGCGTTCAATTTTCAGACTGTTATCTTTAAAATTCCTCAGGAAATCATTATGGAATTTGATCTTTTTACTGTTTATGTTCTAATATCACAGGAAATACTAGATAGTTTCACTAGCACGGAGTTCTGGTATGTTGATAAGGGGATAACGACACCAGAACCTGATGGCTTAGCCTCTTTTCGTAAGCCATTACAGCGCCAAGAAGAGAAGTGGTGGCTTCCTGTGCCTCGTGTCCCTTCTGGTGGTCTTCAAGAAGATACACGGAAAAAGTTAAATCATAAGCGTGAATCTGCTAATCAGATTCTAAAAGCTGCCATGGCAATCAACAGCGTTTCTTTATCTGAAATGGAGGTTCCTGAATCATACTTGGATACCCTTCCGAAGGTAGAAAACCAAAAAACCAAAACAAAAATTATTCATGATCTTACATTCTCTTCTTTATCGTAGTTCTAATTCAGGATTTCGTATGTTCTAGAATGGAAGAGCTTGTCTAGGAGATGTGATCTATCAGTATATAACCTCCGAGCAATTCTCATCAGAATGTTTGCTAGATTGCCTTGATCTCTCATCTGAACATGTTGCTCTAGAAATTGCAAATCGCGTGGAGGCAGCAGTCTACATATGGCGTAAAAGACCTCACTCGAGACCTTTACCCACCCCAAACAGATCAACCGCTAAAACATCGTGGGATATGGTCAAGGACCTAATGGCCGATGGGCATAAAAGGGATTTACTAGCGGAACGAGCAGAAAGCCTCTTGCTTTGCTTGAAACACCGGTTTCCTGGTCTCACTCAAACCTCATTGGACACCAGCAAGATTCAGTGCAACAAGGTTTTAATTTGCCATTTAATTTATACGTTCTCTCTTGGGATAGTTTTTTAGAAATTCTGTAACATGAACTCGCATGGTTTCTTTCTTTCTTTCATCAGGATGTAGGAAAATCGATTCTAGAGAGTTACTCAAGAGTCTTGGAGAGTTTAGCATTCAACATTGTGGCACGAATCGATGATCTACTATATGTAGACGACTTATCTAAGCAATCAGATAATCGATCATCTAGAGTCAGCACAAGTAGTCACAAGAGGGTCTCGGCTTCCACCTCAAGCTCACCATACAAAACAGCTTTTGGAACTCCAAAGTTTTCACCTGGACCGCTAGTAAGCCCTGCAAGAGGAGACCGGACTCCTTTCTTAACCGGCAACAGCAACAGTAACAAACCGCCAAGCCGGGGTTGTGGGGTCAGACGGGCTTTAACCAACTATCTTGGTGGTGAAACAAGGGTCAGGAGTAGTTGTCAATTGCTAGAAGGGCCTAATTGTCTTTCTATAAGAAATGCAGATATGCCGCCTTCTCGGAGCAGCCTGGACGGTCAACCAAGTCAAAAGGAGAACCGAACTCCGGTGAGGTCACAGAGAACGGATCGCTAAGCCACAATTCGAAGAAGGATCAAAGGAAGAGAGTTTATAGGGGTTTTCAGTTAATATCACTTGTTTATGTTTAGTTTGATTATGCATGCTAAAAGTTCAATGAATTACTAGTTGACTTTATATATTATGTCAGATTATATTTTTTGCAACAGACTTCAACTCTAAGATACAAATTTTATTATCCAACACAGGTTAAATATTAAAATATATACATGTATTCAAATGATCAAAGTAATAATAAATTTTCTTTAATCACCATTCGATTTTATAATAAAGTTTTTATCGTTATATTAAATAAAATTTCACAAAGGTTACATACTTTTTCGTTTCACCGGTTATTTGAAGATTGCATTTATTTTGATATGAATTAAACAAATGTAGTTATATGGACTTGAATTGGATTTGTTGTTTGGACCTGGTGATGATGGAGTCTAAAGTTTGGTATTGAATAATTGCAAAATAAAATAACCAAAATCGCTCTTTGATTATTATGAGAAAATTACTCAAAACTCACGGTGTTTACAATGTCTCTCAATTGATCATAACTCGATCTAAAACAATGTATTTATAGAGTCTAATAACCGACTTGCATTAGATTACAATTAGGAAAGTATGAACCGACTTGTCATTGTTTCCATAATCTTGATTGCTTGGACCCCAAGACTTAGGATTCCAACAATCACCCCCAAATCTCTAAGTCCTTCTAGAGACGTCTTCGATCCCGATCAAGCTCCGCATTTCCTTGAACTTGGTTCAAGCTAGTGGTTTAGTAAGAATGTCCGTCTTTTGTTCTTCACCGGGAATGTACTCCACCTTCACTTGTTTGTTTTCAACACAATTACGAATAAAGTGAAACCTTGTGTGAATGTGTTTACTCCTTCCATGAAAAACGGGATTCTTCGTTAGTTCGATAGCCGACTTGTTATCAACTCTTAGAACCACCTTCTCTCGCGCTTTGTTCATGATTTCTCCTAGCAAATCTTGAAGCCATATTGCTTGACATGCAGTCGCGGTGGCCGCCATGAACTCCGCCTCGCAAGATGATAAAGCAACGGTATCTTGCTTTTGCGAACACCATGTTATCGGGGATGACCCATAGTAGAAAATATGACCGGTTGTGCTTTTTCCGTCATCCGGGTCAACATTGTGACTACTATCACTATAACCAATGAGTCGGTTTTGTCCCATCCTCTCGTACTTGATTCCGTATCCTGTTGTTCCTCGTAAGTACCTTAGGATGTGTTTGATTGCACCTCCATGTGACTCTCTTGGACTTTGCATGTATCGGCTAACAACTCCTACCGCATATGCCATATCGGGTCTTGTTTGCAAGAGATATCTAAGGCACCCTACCACCTTTCGATATTGTGTCGGGTCGATTACGGGTTCATCTTCGGCCTTCGACAATTTATTTCCCGGTTCCATTGGAATGTGGGTCGGATTGCAATCATATAAACCAACTTCTTTTAGAATGCGTCGAGCATACGCTTCTTGGTTTATAGTAATCCCCGATTCTTCTTGTTTAACTTCAATGCCAAGGTAGTAAGTTAATCTTCCAAGATCCGACATCTCAAAGTTCTTGGACATCTCTAATTTGAACCTTTTGATCATGTTCAAATTTGTACCTGTGACAAATAAATCATCAACATAAATTGCCAAAATCAACAAGTTAGCGGCTTCGTTTTTTCGGTACACTGATGGTTCTTTCATGCACTTTTGAAATTTCATGCTCTTCAAAATCCCGTCAAGCTTCGTGTTCCATGCTCGAGGTGCTTGTCTTAAACCATATAGTGCTTTCGTAAGGCGATACACTTTATGCTCGTTGCCTTTCTTTATATAGCCTTCCGGTTGCGATACGTAAACGGTTTCCTTCAATTCTCCATGCAAGAAAGTCGTTTTAACATCTAAGTGGTGAAGCTCCCACCCATTAGTAGCGACTAAGGCTATAAGAAACCGGATGGTTTCAATTCGAGCTACCGGAGCAAATACTTCTTGAAAATCAATATCAGGTTGTTGCACGTAACCTTTAGCAACCAACCTTGCCTTGTATTTATTAATGGTGCCATCTGCATTTTTCTTCACTTTGAACACCCATTTGAGTCCGATTGGCTTCACCCCCATAGGCTTGTTCATGAGAGTCCAAGTATTATTCTTGTTTATCGAATTGATCTCCATATTCATGGCTTTGACCCACTCCGGTTCTTTCTTCGCCTCTTCAACCGATATCGGCTCGTCATTGGTTGTTAGGAGAAGTTCATCAAGGTTATCAAGATCAAGCTCATAATCTTGCAATCGAGTTGGAAGTTTCCTTGGTCTCGTAGGCCTTTGGTTTTGAACATTGTTCACATTATTGTTGACCGGACTTGGTTGTTCGTTATCTTGTACTTCTGCTCCGTCTTCAAACTCGTGATCCGATTCAATCGGTTCAATTGGATCAACAATTGGATCAATATTTACATCGTTTCCTTGGTTGTTGTTCGCCTCGTCTTCCGGGTAATCCCATGGTACTATGAACGAGCCCGGTTCTTCATTGTCGATTATTGCTTCTTTAACCCAATCCCACCCTTTGGTTTCATCAAAAATAACGTCTCGACTTACGATTACTTTTTGTGTAGTCGGGTTAAATAACCGATAGGCTTTCGTACCCAGTTCGTAACCAAGATGCACTAGTGGTCTTGATCTTGCATCCAACTTCTTAAGATTTACCGGTTCAACTTTTGCATGTGCTAGACACCCAAATATACGAACATTTTCTAAATTCGGTTTTCTTTTATACAACTTTTCGTATAGAGTTGTATCACCAAGGACTCGTGTGTAAACGCGATTGTTTAAATTTGTAGAGTGATTTACCGCTTCTCCCCATAAGTAGTTTGGAACATGCATTGCCTTCATTATACTTCATGTCATGTCCATAAGTGTTCGGTTTCTTCGTTCCACAATTCCGTTTTGTTGCGGTGAATATGGGGCGGTAAGGTGGCGTTTGACTCCGTTTTGATCACAAAATGTATTAAACTCGAGAGAAGTAAACTCACCTCCTCGATCACTTCTAAAAACTTTCAAAGACTTTCCGATTTCATTCTCCGCCAAAGCTTTGAACCTTTTGAAGTGTGTAAACGCCTCACTCTTTTCTTTCATGAGATAAATCCACATAAATCGTGAAAAGTCATCAATTAGTGTGAAAACATACCGATTTTGACCCTTGGTTGTTGGCGTGATCGGAACGCATAAATCACCGTGAACTAGTTCCAATGGTCGTTTTGCTTTGTATGTCGTCATAGTCGGGAATGACTTTCTTGTTTGCTTGCCCACCAAGCAAGACTCACACAATTGATTCTCATGATCAAATTGGGGTAACCCTTTAACTAGACCCTTCTTGGACATCTTTTTCATTGACTCGAAATTGATGTGCCCGAGTCTTGCATGCCATCGCCACGTATCTTCACTTAGTCTCGAATAAAGGCAAATAGGTACTCCAATTTTTAATTTTATTTTATAAAGGCGGATTGGAGTTCTTTGTACCTTCATTAATAAACAATTATCGGCATCATGCATGGTCAGATAGTTGTCTTTCATCCGAATGTCACACCTGGCTTCAGTTGCTTGTCCGAGACTAATAATATTATTCTTCAAATCCGGGATGAAATAAATTTCCGTCATCAATCGTTGTTGCCCCGACTTTCCTTGGAAAAGTATAGAACCTTTTCCCTTGATCTTTATCCACGAATTATCTCCGAATTTAACCCTCCCGGTTATACCTTCATCGAGTTCGGAGAAAAACGACCGATTTCCCGTCATATGATTAGTCGCCCCATTATCCAAATACCACACATCGTTATCTTGTGAGTCGTATCGAGACGGTATCACCTTTTCTTCGTTTAAAAACACGGTCTCGTGTAAAAATACGGTCTCATCATTATCGTCACTTTCGGCAAAATTACTCTCTTGTAATTTTTTAATTCGGTCCGGACATTGAGACGCGAAGTGACCCGGTTTATCACACCGGTAACAAATAATTTTGGACCGGTCTTTTTTAGATTTGTTACGGTTTGGGTCAGAATTAAAATTGGGCTGGTAATTATCAGATTTGGGCTTATGTGAGTTGGGCTTACCTCCTTGGGTCGTCTTAGATCTGTATCCGTATGACCCGGATCCATTCGACTGGTTATACCCAGTCGACACACTTGATCCAATCAACCTCGTCTTCCCTTTTCCCTTCGAACCACCGTGAGAACCCGATGAACTACCACCACCACCACAGTCGATCTCGCAAACATCACCCTCGTCTGCCCTTCTCCGCCATCGTCCTCCTTGATTCTCTCTTCGTAGGCTTTCAATCGTCCGACGATATCCTTAAACCCCACCGATTTCAAATCGAGGACTTGTTCCAGTGACGCTATGATATGAATAAACTTCGATCGAGGCAGAGACTTCAGGAACTTCTTCACCATCTTGGATTCGTCAATCACCTCTCCCAAGGCCGCAGATTTGGATGCTATACCGGACAACTTTCCGACAAAGTTGTCGATTGTCTCCGACTCCATCATCTTCAGACGACCGAATTCGGCGGTTAGGGTTTGAAGCCGAGCCTCCTTCACGCGATCGGCTCCCACATGCCTGGCTTTGATCGCATCCCACAGCGCTTTAGCGGATTCGACATCACCGATCTGCATAATCAAGCTTTCCGACAATGCTTGATAGAGCAGACCCATCGCAAGACAATCCTTCTCCTCGTTTGCTTCGGTTCCTGGATCGATCACGGTCCAGGCTTTGTGTATCCTTAAGACCACTTTCATTCTCATCGACCATACTGTGTAATTTGTTGAGGTGAGCAATGGACAAGTCATGGTGGTTGACCCAACCTCCTTCACTCTCACCGGAGGAGGATCCGCACCCTCCTCAACGTCCGACATGTTGACCTAACTCGTCAACAGGTAAGTAATTCGATCTCACAGCCTTCGGTTCTTGGCTCTGATATCAATTAAAGTTTGGTATTGAATAATTGCAAAACAAAATAACCAAAATCGCTCTTTGATTAATATGAGAAAATTACTCAAAACTCACGGTGTTTACAATGTCTCTCAATTGATCATAACTCGATCTAAAACAATGTATTTATAGAGTCTAATAACCGACTTGCATTAGATTACAATTAGGAAAGTATTAACCGACTTGTCATTGTTTCCATAATCTTGATTGCTTGGACCCCAAGACTTAGGATTCCAATAAAGTCGACCTAAGAGCATCTACAATCATGGACCTTATCAAAATTTCATAACTTTGCCACATCAGTTTTCTCTCTCTGCCATATCGGTTTTCTCTTTCCTACACATTTCATAAACCTTTCACTCTCAATCATGAACCGGTCCATAGTTTATATAATAAAAATATAATAATAATAATTAAGAATTACTTATTATAATTAAAATACAATAAGTAAAGTTACAACAAAATTAAAGATAAAAATTAAAGATTATTATAAAGGATCAAATATAGTTCTATAAAGGATCAAAGATTATTAATGTTAAAAGACAATAATTAATTAGCAAATAAATAGATTTATTTATTTAATTAATTCAAGATTATGTATTAAAAATAAAAAATAAAAAAACATTTTAGTTTAAAACATCACCAAATAAATAGATTAAAATAGTTATAGAAAAAAGATAATTAAATTAATTAATAGCATCATCTACAAACAACATTTGCATGGACCGCTCCATTTGTATGGAGTGGTTTGCCAACTCATCACTTTTCCAATGACAATTTTTTCAGTGAAACGGTTCATGAGTTTACACGTGGGTTGATGGACTTTTTAAAACCCACCATTGTGGGTGCTTTAAGAGCACCTCCAACCAACTTATTTATAAAGGAGAAAATTGAAATTTGAGCAACTTTTTGTTCCAACAATTTAAAAAAAATTAAAATGAAAAATATAAAAAGAGAGTGTAATTTTTTCCAAATTTAAAAATATCCTCAAAAATAATTATTAAAAGGTGATTTTTTTAATAATATTACACCATTGAAATTTTTTAAAATAAAATGTTTAGAGCATCTCCAACAACTATGCTAAAATAGAAGAAAAAAAAAAGATTTTAGCAATTTTTTTGCTCCAGCAGCTATGATATATCATATGGTAAAATAGAGAAAAGATAAGGTAAAAATCTCCAAATTTGGAGAAATCTCTAAAACCCCAAATTGAAGAGAGATAATATTTAATTCTTTTCCATCAATAGAAGACATTAAAGTTGTATGTTTAGGAGAGAGAAATAACATTTTATTAATATAATTGATGATAAAATTGCTAAAATAGATTAACTGTTGGAGTTGGTTATAATTTTTTTTTTTAGAGATTTCAATTTTTTATACTGCATTTTAGAAAAATTATAACATAGCTGTTGGAGATGCTTAAGAGAAATAATATTTAAAATATATAAAATATTTTAATAATACGATCGTATCTCTAAAATAATTAACAGAGTGTAACTTTTTTAAAATTTTTGACTGTTGTTTCTTTTTGAAGAATCCATGGGACTCAGTAACTCCACCGACAGCAGAAACCGAAACACACGCTTTCTCAGTACCTTGTCCAAACACACCAACTCACTCGCTGTGTTCCCCTAAATCGAAGCCGGGAATCTAAATTCACGCCGGAAAAAAAACAATGAACGTCGACGGCGGAGGAGCTAGCAGATTCGCCACCACGATCCACATAACAGCCCTCGATGGTATCGTCAATGTCAACTCCTTGTTCACCCTAGCGGTTTTCATCGGGCTAGCTTGGCAACCCACCGACCCCAGCAATAGCCTCGTTAGCGATCCAAAATGCGTAGCTGGTCAAAAGATCGCCGAGAACCTCATCTGCTTCCATGTCTACTCCTTCAGCTCCTTCCTCTTCTCCAGCCTTGTCGCTTTGAGTCTCAAACAAGCCATCCGGATCGCCAAGAACTCGTGCGAGACTCGCCGCCTTATGATCTTCACTTTTGACATGTGTCACATCAACAGGAACGCTCTCCGGGTCGGGTACTTGATTTCTGCAGTGGGTTCGGTTTGTGGGTGCGGATTCTTGATGATGGCTCTTGTCAATGTGGCTCAGATCAAGCTTGGGACTTTGGGTTGTGGGAGTTCGCACACTTACGGTGCTGTGATTCCTCTTGTAACTTTTGTTCCTTTGGGGCTTTTGATTTATGTTTTCTTTGTTTTGTATGCTTTCACTCGTTAAATCATATAATTTGATATTTCAATTACTATAACTATGTTTGAATCTGAATCTTTGCAAGAAATCTTGGAGACCCAACTGAGATCATGCTTTGTCACCATTACAACATCTGGCCTTCAATTTGCTTTGCTTTCGGTGATATATTATTATTTTTGTGAATATATGTACAAGTTCTTGGGGATAATGCGGTTGGTGAGATGGGGTTTTGTAAAGAGAAAATGTCCACTCTCTTGCTGAGATGACATCTGTTTAGTGAAACATCTTGAATTCTTGTTTAAAGGGTCATGTAATGATTGTCATAGGCTCATAGCATAATTCACTGGAATATTTAGTTCTATTTTAATGGTGCTAGTGATGTAATAGACAAGAAAAAAGATGAGTTCTTGATGGTGCTTCCTCCATTCAAGATAGTGTGAACTACGTGTAAGCAACTCTGATACTTACTAAACCAGTATAAAATCCCATCAATCTGCAAGTGATTCCTGCATTGTGCTTAAGGATACAAAGAGAACTTGAGAGAACATGGAAGCTTCAATGAAATACATATGTCTGTTGGGGTTTCTTGTGGCTATTGTCATTGCTGGATTGAGTGAAGTGGATGGAGCCGGTGAGTGTGGGAAAGCGAACCCTGATATGGAAGCGTTCAAGCTCGCTCCTTGTGCATCAGCTGCGCAAGATGAAAATGCTTCTGTTTCTTCCAGTTGCTGTGCTCAGGTGAAGAAGTTGGGGCAAAACCCGAAATGCCTCTGTGCAGTTATGCTGTCCAACACTGCCAAAAGTTCTGGGATCAAGCCCGAGATTGCCATGACCATTCCGAAACGATGCAACATAGCTAATCGTCCTGTTGGTTATCAATGTGGAGGTTGGTTTCATGATTCTACTGGTTTTACCAACTATCTTATCTTCTTTCTTTAGGCTGACAAAGTTGAAAATTTTGTTCTTTTGCAGCTTATACATTGCCTTGAAAGCTACTGGTTTCCATGGAAGTCATGTGGATGTCTGCAAGTTGTACCAGTGAGTTTGAAATGTGTGTTGGCTGGTTCTTTCTAGTCAAGGCTTTGTTTCTTCTCATGTGTTTAGTAAATAAATTGCTGGTAGTTTGATTATTGTGTTTTGAAAAACTTCCATATATGTTCTTGTTTGGTGACTCTTGTTGACCTTTATATGATCAATATATGGATCTTAAGAAAAGCAATGTGAATCTTGCATTTCGATTAGATATGTTTGCTACTATAAGATGGTAGAATGTGGTTCTTGGAAGCAAGTTGGCTACTTTTGAGTTAAAGAAGATACCATGCTAACTTCATCTTATGGCACATAAATGCCAGTGTTCGATATTCCACCATTATTGACCGCACAGATCATGGAATCAGATCAGCCTGTGCGGTCCCTCTTGGATCTAGCAGGCTTAAGGAGGCATTGGAATGACAAAGAGGACCGGTATGAAGGCCAATAGGGAAATTGGCCCAAATAGCCATGTTCCTCTTAAGGCTTTCACCTCCTAGCCATTTCTCTACCAACTTTACGGATTTGGCCCTAGGTCCGCAATGGAGGACAGCTAAAAGTCAAAAAAAGTCGTGGATTGCGGCAGGTCCGCAATGGGTCGGGTCACCCAGGTCTGCAATCCGCAATTTCCCGACACGTGTCATCTCCATAACAAACATTAATGCAAATCCACAATCAGACCTAGGTCCTCCATTGCGGACCTAGGGCCAAATCTGCAAATACGGGAGAGACATGGCTAGGAGGTGAAATTGGAGGTGTAATATGGCTATTTGTGCCAATTTCTCAGGCCAGTATGGTCTGACCTAGAACCAGGTTTGATCCTTAGACATAACCAACTTTAACAAAGCCAGGCTGGCTCTAGCTATCGATAAAGATAAGAGACGGGGGTTTATCGACTAGAAAACCCTGGTATCTTTCGGGTGAAATGTACCTAACAAAGATGCGTATCCTGTCAAAGATAACAGAATAATGCAAACACATGATAATATTAGTTGGCATAAGTCAAAAACCATCTTAATTTGGTACAGAAACAATTCTCACACTCCATACTATATATAGATAGATCACTTGGAGATATACATACATAGACATTTTTAAAACTCTAGAAAAAGGCCTTTAGGCAAAGTGACAAACAGACATCAGGACTCCTGAATGAGCACAACAACATCAGCTCATGTACAACTTTCATGAAAACTAAAACCCCACAAAGAACACCGCAACCGAACTTTACCGTCTTGCAAGTCTCTAGTTATTTAGTAGTAGAGAGAACCTGTGAAAAAACACAAACAATATCTTTAATCTGGGCCAAAAACTAGGCAGGCAGCATTGTAGCAATCTTCATGCATGATAAAAGTCTTACCTTGCCACCAATTTCCCCTGGAAGCGCCAGTCCCGTTTGGATCCTCATTGCCTCCGTCTTTCTTGAACTAATTAACCAAAAAACATATTAAAGATGTTAGTTTTAACATTTAGTTGTTAATACGTAACAAAAAAGGTGAAGATGCTGATGCTCACAGTATGATGAGGGCGAGTGGTTTGGTTATTTGGAGAATAAACTTCTTGGCCACCATAATAAATGGATGAACTCAAATAGCTTGGTTCTACTGTTTCATTTTGGTAAATGGGATTCCCCTGCTTTTCACCATTGCCTCTCTGTGTCTTGTAATCTATTATCGCCAAAATATGAGCTAATTGATAAAAGCGATATAACTATTTCCATATGTAAGTTAAAGTTGACTACAAAAATTTATACCAACCTGGTGTTGAATGCCGACCATTTCCAAATTCCTGCTTTTTGGATGGTCCTGTGTTCTTAGAGTGGGACGAGTCTCTTCCTAAACCCTGAAATAGAAATAGTAAAAGATGAGGCTACTGAATTGACGTTGATTTAACACAAACACTGATCGTTTTTTTTTGGGGGAAGGGTGTCCGAGGCTATGCCTAGACTAATCAATTGAGAAACTATGACTGTAAGACATCAACCATGATTAAACTTCAGTGGCCACAATTGTGGTGTACGCCTGTATTCGAACTCCTTGTGGTTAACACTGATCGAATTTGTTTGTGAATATGATGAAGTAAACACACTTAAATGATTTAAGGTACCGTGGAGGAGGGACCAAAAACAGAGCTGAAAAGGCCAGAGGAGGAGGTGGAGGTGGATGGTGTATCCTTGGGGCCAAAGAGATTCTCGGTAAACGAAGAAGACGAAGAACTTCCGCCTCCGAATTGCTGCTTCCTGTGATCCATTATGAGTTGTTTGTTGAACAAAATGGAATCCAAATTGTTAATTGGGTTGATGATGGGAGTTATGAAGGAAGGAGTGTGAGAGATAGGGAAAGAACACGTAGAGCAGTGGAAGGAAGGGTGATGAAGAAAATGAAAGGCGAATGGGGGTTATTTATAGGGGCCACAATTAACATATTTATTATTCTAAGACTAGATACACTCCACCCATATGCTTCCTTCACTCACCTCCATGGCTACCTTCAACCTTTGTCAATTTTTTATTTTTATCTTTTTTCTTCTAAAAATTTGAGAATATAAAGATTATGACTAAATTTTTTCTACAATACATTTTCCAAAATTTTCTCCTAAATAGAGAAAAAGAATGAGAGAGTAAATTTCTCCAAATTTAAAGATTGTGTTGAAGATGCTCTAATATGTTACCATTAATAAAAAAAAACTTGGATGTTAAATGTTTACAAGAGATAAATATTATTTTATTATGGGCAGATTCAGACGAGAAACTAAATATTTTGCGAGAAACGAGAAGTTAGATAACATATATGATACGTAAGCTTATTCATATATGATTAAACATATGTTATATTGGCAATACGTAGACGTTTAATCATATGTTATATGATTAAACATACCCACATGTCGTGTAATCATATATGATATCACACTTCTCGCCTTCTCACAAAATGTTTAACTTCTCGCATAATCCTTCATCTATTTTATTATACGTATAAACTACTTTAAATAGTAATATAATTAATATTACAGTCTACAAAATAGAAAATAAGTTAAAAATTAATGTAATTCATTTTTGAAAATTTAAGTTCTAATTCTTTATTTTATTCTATTTTTTTTCTTAAAATCAATTGAAAATGCTCTTGTACGTCTAACAAATAATTGGAAATGTCAGTTAAAAAAACACATGAATTTAATTTTAATGGACCAACGTTAGAAAATAGTTGGACCACGAACTGGAGTCAAAACATTTTGTGGGGGATATTTGGTTGGTCTGAGCCGGAGTAAGCAGCAGCAGCCATCAACCGTCCAACCCATGACCATCACGTGTAGTCGGTAAGGTGAGGTGGGACCCATGGTTGAAATGGGGAAGATAAAACGTCGTTGTCGTACTGTCCTCCCCAACTTGGGCTTATTCGGATAACGCTTGGCCGCCACCTAAACAGTTGACCCCCCACTCCAGATTCTATATGTTTTCAAGTTTACAACATCTTTCCTTTAATACTAGTCATATACCTGAATGCGATGCGACGTGAGTGTTAAACTTTTCTGTAAATTATGATTGAAAAATTAATACGATTAATTATAAAATGTTCTATATCATCTAAATTATGAGTTGTTTGCAAGTAAAATATTATCATGAAAGACAAATAAAAAATGCTAAGGTTGAAGCTTATAAAAATTAATCATTTCGTATAGTTTATTTGAAAAAATTGTCCGTGTATTAAATCTCAAAGAATTTGAGGACTTTGTTTTTGACTTCATATTAATTGAATACAGGTAATAAAATGTCCTATAAAAAATCACGATAATATACAAACATCAAAATTTTCATAATATCAAAATTTTCAAACAATTATTTGAAATGTGAAAAAAAAAACATGATGCATTGTATATTAAAATTATTCTGAGTTATAAACAAATTTCAACATCCCTTAATATCTAGGATATCAAACATCCCTCCATGTCACTTTATCTTTTTCATGTCTCATCCACACTATAAAAAACCTTTCATCAGTTTCTCTATTTCCCTAAATATAAGTGTGGTATTCTCCATCTAATGATGCAAAAGAAAACCATTGATAAGAAAATACATAATCCCATTGCAACATTGAACCTTTACCTATTGAACATCAATTATTATGATTTTGTTGGGCCAGTATCTTCTTACGATTACTTTTGTTAGTAGTAGCAACCGAATCTTTGAGGTGCCTGATTATGAGGCGTTCAAGGAGGATAGAGTGTTTTAAAGATTCTAATGAAGGTTCGTCTTTTGAAGATTATGTTGCGTGAAGATTTGAGCATCAAAAAGATGAGATTTTTGAACGGAGCATGTGCTATCTGTATTGGAATGTAAATTGGGTTTATAGGTGAGCAATTTGGGGGAGAACGTGGAGAGAGGAGAGGGGTCGTGGAGGAGACGGGAGAAGAAGAGGTCGTAGAGAAGAAGGGGAATTGATTTCATGTGCCGTAAAAGGTTGTACGTTAAGCTTAAGGAAAGGTAATCTTGAATCTTAAAAAAGTTGAAATAGAATTTTCATATAATAGTATAGATAGATATAGATAGTATATATAATTCTACACATTTATGTTATTTTAAAATATTATAAAACCCATAAAAATATTCAATAATTAGTTTATATTAAAATTATTGACCAAAAAATTATAATTATATAATTTATAATAAGAATGAAACGTATTTTTAATATATTTTAGTTGATAACGTATTGAAACGTATTATATATTTTAATGTATTTTTAATGTGGTAACGGTGAAAAAAAAATAAAACTTATGAATAGAAAACAAATTAATTCGTAAATATTAATGATATTTAATAGTACGGTTAAATTAAAAAATATTCAATATTGGACTCGTTTTGAAGGTATTGATGAGACGATTATAATGGTATAATTTGTAAAAAAAATGTATTTTTTCATTGCATTTTTGTTCATATACGATTATTTGTGTTAACATGATAAGTACATAAAATGAAAAATGAAAAAACAAGGTATATAAATGAATTAAATAACTAATTGTAAAGGTGTTAAAAGTAACTTTGAATCTTGAAAATGAAAATAACCGTTTTCCAATTTTAATATAATAATATAGATATAGATAGTATATATACAATGTTACAAATTTATACTATTTTAAAATATTATAAAACACATAAAAATATTTAATAATTAGTTTATATTAAAATTATTAACGAAAAAATTATAATAATATAATTTATACTATATTATAAAACACGAATAAAAAACTCTTAAATACAAATTATTAGGCACAAGGTACCATCATTTTATGCAAGATTTTAAAAATCTCTTAATTTACAAGTATCAAAGCACAAAATACATATTACTAATGCATACTTCTAACACCCGCCAATTTGGTATGTGCAGGACATTCCTTTTATATAGATCTTTCCATGTATCACTATTAATTAATATATTATATTACTATAAATTTGTTTTAATTATATTATTAAATATGTAATTGGTTATTTTTTCTTATATGTCATTAAAATATATAAGATAATCATTGAATTTTAACAAAATACTTTATTTTTTTAGATAAAAAACATTATACTATTAAGACTAAATTAAACAAATTTATAAAAAAAACATTATCGATTTCTCAAAACCATTCAAAATCGTACTGTAAATCGACAAAAAAATAAAATGAAACATTAAAATCGTGATGTATCTCGCTGCATTGCGCGAGTACGCTTCTAGTTTATAATAAGAATGAAACGTATTTTTAATATATTTTAGTTGATCTACGATTAAATATTTTTAGTGTGCTAACGGTGAAAAAATAAAACGTATGGATAGATAACAAATTAATTCGTAGATATTCATAATATTTAACAGTACGGTTAAATTAAAAAAATATTCAATATTAGACTCGTTTTGAAGGTATTGACAAGATGATTATAATTGTATAATTTGTAAAAAAAGAAACGTATTTTTTCATTTCATTTTTGTTCATATATGATTATTTGTGTTAATATGATAATCGTGTAAAATGAAAAATGAAAAAACAAGGGATATAAAGTAAATTAAATAAGTAATTGTAAGGGTAGTAAATGTGACATTGTAAATGGAATGTGGGGAGGAAAAAAAGGATTTCAAAATAACTATATAACTGTTTTAGAATTTTAATATAGTAGTATAGATATGAATTGTTATACTAGCATTTTTCAATAATTATACTATATATATATATATCTTTTTAAATAAAATATTAAAATTTAAAATATTTAAAAAATTATTTTTAACTCCAACAACTATTCTATTTGATAAGATATCACTCTCGCGTAATGCATCGAGATACATCCCGATTTTATTTTTTGTCGATTTACAATACAATTTTGGATGGTTTTAAGAGAGTGATAATGATCTTTTTATAAATTTGTTTAATTTTCGATTAATAATATAATGCATTTTATACAAAAAAAATTAAGTACTTTGTTAGAATTCAATGATTATCTTATATATTTTAAAATTTTTATATTTAAATTGAGATGTTTATTGTAACACCCTGGATTTTCATTATATTTATCGTTGTATTCTTGTGTTAATCTGTTGTCGTTAGCACCACGTTTGGTTTCGAGTTCCAGTTTGGTTTTGGAGGATTTTGGGCAAACAAACAGTGAATTTCGCGAGTTGCACCGCGACTAGAGGTCGCGGCACAACCCGCGTAACCCTCTGTTTTGTATGAGTTTCAAGGAACTACGCGAGTTGCACCGCGACTTGAGGTCGCGGCACAACCCGCGAAACCCACTGGATAATATTGGGGTTTTGGACACGGGCGAGTTATGCTACGAGTTGAGGTCGCGGCATAACCCGTGTAAGACCCTGGCCGACTTAAGGGTTGTCAGCCACAGATATCTCATTCTCTCATGTTCTCTCTCTCTCTCTTCAAATCTCTCTCTCTCTCTCTAAGTTTTTCTTTGGATCTTCAAGCTCCCGTAACTTGCTAGTATTAAGTGCATTGCTCGGGGTTTCGGTGTAGAAAGCTTCGTCTTATCAAGGAGGTCGATATCTGGTTTTCCGGGTTTTATTCTAAAACTTGTTTGGTGAGTTCCTACTACATTTTACAAACTTTATACATGCCAAAACTTATATTTTTGAAATCCAAAGTATTTCTACGATATGGATTTAGGTTCTCTACATTTTGACATAACTTGAGTTTTTGGTGATTTCGGGGTTCCCGATCAGTTTTGACTAAAATGATGGGTTCCGCCTTATTTGAAGTAAAAGGGGTATTTTACTTGCACATTTATGTGGATTATTTGAAAGAATGTTCAAAGTTCATTTTGATGATTTTTATTCTTACCAGAAGTTAAACTTGAAAATGCATTTCTGTTTATAAATGTTATTTTATACCATATGACTATCTATGGTTGGTTACATATGTTGTTGTGACGAGTCTGTACCATTACTAGTGGATCCCTAGGTATTGAGTCGACTTATATTTGGGATGTTTTTCCTCTATTTGTAAAAAGGATGTTTATGATCCTCGGGGGCCATTTGGTACGGTTATGTGAGACCGGTTACTAGCCATGGGTCATAGTGTAGTCCTGGTGAACGAGTATACCTTGGTTTCCTCGGGGGCCCTACCTCACATCGTAGTACGGACCTGTGTGTTCGTGGCCATGGATTCCAAGTGTTTAGCTCATAACTCGGATTGTGACCTACTTTGTGTTACGCTACAATCCTTGGTAAAACTGGTTATCTTTGTCATCGTATGATGAGTTTACATTTAAAAGGCCCGGTTGTGGCAAAGGTTTCATTTGAAAATTAAACCTTATTGGAAAGATTATCTTATGATACAATTGTTTATATCCCTTGAAATTTATAAACTGTATGTTCTCACTAGGCTTTAAGCCTAACACTTTTTCTCAAATGATATGTATATCAGGTTCTCGTTAGTGGCGGGTTGCCAAGGGAATGAGTGCCATGATTTGATCTCGAGGGTTTTTTAGACGATTAGAATTGGATTGTTGGGCATTTGTTAAGTCCCATATTTTTGGATGATTATGGATCCACAACTGATGTAATCTAGATAGTATATGTTTAGATTAGAAAGTTGTTAGAATCCTTATCCGTATTCTGGCTTTTGTAAAGGTTAAGTACAATTCCCCTTTTTGGGAGGTTTATACCTATTGTTGATGCTTAATTGTTTAGTTTCCGCAGTTTAAATTCACCCTGGTTTTTAGGGCGTTACAAGTTGGTATCAGAGCTCTAGTTTAAGTGATCTAGGCATGAATGTAAGATGTCTACACTTAGACTGAGTATGTTAAGCATTGATTCGTGAGTATTGGGTAGAACTACTAAGATGGGTTGGTCTTAGAGTTGACGGAAATTGTAGTTATCAAACGTTGTGGCGATGGTATCAAGAATCATTATGTATTGTATGTTCATAATCTCACTTAGCTAATGTTATTATGAGAATATGTATACGTGATTGTGCCTGAATTACCGTTATTATGACATTTGGTACTATAATATTACGTTCTTTCGTGTTTATTCTCTCGATCTGTCTCTTACTCTTCTCGTAATTGTGTGGCAACCATTTTTAGGATGGTGAATACACGCAGTCGGCCGTTAGTCGATGGAGATTTGCGTGACGATATTTCGCCCGAGCGAGATCCAGTGGTTAGGGTGGCGACCATCATTCCTTCGGGCATGCCACCGTTACTTACTGGGGAAGTGGAACTAGGACCAAGAGTGGTTCTGACGTCCACCAGTCCCGTTGTTCAGTTAGCTAGCCCTCAAGCTGATATGATGGCCAGCGTCATGCAAATGGTGACGTCGGCCATGGAGAAACAACAAGAGTTTTTTCAGAAAATGTTGGAAGACCGAGACGCGAGCCTCAGAAGGCATGGGGCAGTGGAAGAGATTGTGCTGACTGGCTCTGGGGGCTCTGGGGGCTCTGGGAGCGGAGTCAGAACTGAAGAGCACAGGGTCATTGGTGCTCCGAAAGGTGGGAAGAGTTGTTCCTACAAATCTTTTCTGGGTTGCGGACCACCAGAGTTCTCTGGTTCCGAATACCCAGTTGCATATGTTTTAGGATCCGAGCGGTCGAGCAGGCTTTCAGTTCATCCGAGTGTGGGGATGACCAAAGGGTGAGATTCGGTACGCAACTGCTCAGGGATACGGCGCTGACGTGGTGGAATGTTATCCAGTCCACTCTCTCTCCTACTGTTCTGGCCCAACTGACTTGGGGCGAGTTCAAGGTGAAATTATTGGAGGAATACTGTAATGAGAGAGCAATGGATCGGATCGAGACTGAGTTCCGGACACTGGAGAAAGGAAATCTGACGGTGAGAGAATATACCCGTCAATTCATGGAAAAGTTGGGTTTAGTGGGGCACGTGGCCTCATCTGAGAAGGAAAAGATTAAGGCCTATCTGAAGGGTCTACCGTCGGACATGATGACTATGGTCCGAAACTCGAAGGCTTCTAACCTTCGTGAAACGATTGAGGAAGCGCAATTTATGGAAGAGGTTTACGCGAAGAGTAAACCGGAGAAGGCCGTGGCTGTAGTTGATAAGAGAAAGTGGGAGAGCAATTCTGCTCATCCCAAGAGATCCCGACCTTTTGTCGGAAACCGAAACTTCAACAGTCAGCAAGAAGCTAGATGGTGTCACAAGTGTCGAACCAAGTACCACGGTAACTGTAACACCACTTCTCAAACTTGTTATAAGTGTAGGAAGCCTGATCACACCGCCAAAGATTGTCCGATCAGAGGACTTATCTGCTATGAGTGCAAGGCACCGGGGCACGTGAGAAGAGATTGCCCAAAGCTTGTGTCGGGTAGCGCGGCGGCAAAGAAGGAGAACCCACCTAGGGTTCCGGGTCGAGCGTTTCAGATTACGGCCGAAGAGGCTAAGGCATCCGCTGATGTGGTATCGGGTACATTTCTTATAAACTCTGTACCTGCTCGTGATTTATTCGATATGGGTGCCAGTTTCTCTTTTATATCTGAGTTGTTATGTCCAAAGATTTCTATGTCCACTACTAGTCTTGAGGATGCGTTAGTGGTTGAGATAGCAGATGGTAGTAAAGTTCTGATCCGCGATGTTCTGAAGAAGTGTATTCTTGGAATCGAAGGGAGAGATTTCCGAATCGATTTGTTGCCGATGTTAATCGGGGGTTTTGATGTTGTGGTCGGCATGGATTGGTTAGCGAACAATCATGCCGCGTTTGTATGTTCCAAGAAATTAATTCGACTTCCCAATCCCAGTGGCGAAGTTGTTGTGATTTATGGTGAGAAGATAAAGGGAGATGTGGCAATAATCACCATGACTAAAGCATGCTAGTGTTTGGTGAAAGGATGCTCGTCTTTCCTAGCCTACGTGATCGACGCCAAGCTAGAGAAGTTAAAGCTTGAAGATGTGAAGATTGTGCGTGAGTTTCTAGACGTCTTTCCGGATGACTTGCTCGGGTTACCACCCGATCGTCAAGTGGAGTTTCGGATTGATCTTGTACCGGGAGCGGCTCCTGTTGCTAGAGCCCCTTACCGGTTAGCGCCAGCAGAGATGCAGGAAATGATGGCTCAACTCCAAGAGCTTTTGGAGAAGGGTTTCGTAAGACCGAGCTCGTCGCCTTGGGGAGCTCCGGTCTTGTTTGTCAAAAAGAAGGATGGCACAATGAGAATGTGCATCGATTATCGTGAGTTGAACAAAGCTACAGTGAAGAACAAGTATCCGCTTCCAAGGATTGACGACTTGTTCGATCAACTCCAAGGAGCGGGGTGTTTTTCCAAGATCGACTTACGTTCGGGTTATCATCAGGTGAAGGTAAGAGAAGAAGACGTTCCGAAGACAGCTTTCAGAACACGTTACGGCCATTATTAGTTTCTTGTAATGCCTTTTGGCCTAACAAACGCACCGACGGTATTTATGGATTTGATGAATAGAGTATGCCGACCTTTCCTTGACAAGTCGGTCATCGTATTCATTGATGATATACTCGTGTACTCTAAGAGCGAGTTAGAGCACGAACATCACCTGCGCGAAGTTCTTGATGTGTTGAGAAAAGAAAGATTGTACGCCAAGTTTTCCAAATGTGACTTTTGGCTTGAAGAAGTGCAATTTTTGGGTCACGTTGTCACTCGAGACGGAGTGAAAGTGGATCCCTCGAAGATTGAAGCTATGATGAATTGGGAGCCTCCCAAGAGTCCGCCAGAGATCCGCAGTTTCTTGGGTCTGGCGAGGTACTACCGGATATTTATTCAAGACTTTTCAAAGATCGCTTCTTCCTTGACAGTTTTAACTCGAAAGAATGTGAAGTTCGAATGGACCGAAACGCAAGAGAAGGCGTTCTGGATTCTACAAAAGAAGTTGTGTGAAGCTCCGATCTTATCGTTACTTGAAGGGTCAGAAGATTTCATGGTTTATAGCGATGCTTCGAAGATGGGTTTAGGTTGTGTGTTGATGCAACGGGGAAAGGTAATCGCTTACGCCTCGAGGCAGCTTAAGATACACGAGAAAAACTATCCTATCCTGTTTTGATTATGTTTATCATTTAGTTGTGAATTCAAACATATATCTTTAGAAATTTGTACTCGTACATCATGACTTGTGTAACACCTGGAAAATTCATAAGGTAAGTATATATTCTCTTAATACGTTAATTGTGTTTATTTAAAAATACGAGCCTTTATATGCATATGATCATTATTATAACGCTATGTTGTTACCTGGTTAGTATAATCTTAATAAGTGTTTAAACCTCGCGCTCGTTATCGAGTTTGGCTAAGTTTTTGGGCTGTTCTGAGTGTGGTGCGAGAGTGCCACGCGATAGTGACATTGTCACTATCGCCGGTCACTCTCGCGGGAGATGTGTCGAGAGTGGGGGGTGGTCTTCGCGATAGTGACACGGTCACTATCGCCAGGCACACTCGCGTTGGTTGTACCGCGGGTGCCTGAGAGCCTTCGCGATTGCGACTCGCGATAGTGCCCTTGGCACTATCGCCGTCGGGGTACAGTCCCTTAAATAAGCTTTTATCATATTTCTAATTCATTTGGCTCTCAACCTTCTCTTCATTGGCGATTTTGAAACCCTCCAAACCGATTTTCTTCTCACCAAACCCTAACCCTAACCCTCACAAATACAACTCTTCTTGGTGGTTGGATCTTCACTCTTGCATTAACTTCTCTCAAAGGATCTCTTGCTAGGGTTTCTCAAGTCTACAACATTTCTCATCTCCCTCTCCTAGGGTTTCATCTTTTCTAGGTTTTGGGTTCAAAACCTAGATTGTGAGTTTACTAAACTTTCGTTAAAACTAGATACACATCATAATCTCTTACTCGTTATTATTATTTGGTATTGCTCAAAATGTTCATCTCCATGTGTTCAAATATTTGATGGTGCTCTTATGAATATTATGTTGGGAATATGCTTGTAAGTATCATGCCATGATTTACTCTAGTTGTTTAAATATTTGGGGTTTTCTCCATGTAGTCATACTATGGGTATTTTGATATGGTTAAGGTATACTACTAGGAGGATGTAGTCTTGGGCGCCACCGTGATGGTATGTGCCTAGACCTCCGCCATTCGGGGAATTTCCTTAGTTGTAGTCCTCGGATGTGTCGGGCCTTTCGGGTGCCTCTTGTTAGTTGGCATCAAGGTATATTGACTCTTTGGGTGGAACTTGATTGGTGCTATGAGTCTCCCCTATTGACTCCACATTTGTTGAACTTTGGTTAACTGCTGATAAGAATTGTAACTGTTCATGCATGCTTATTATTGTTCAACTCACTAGGCTTTTTGGCCTAACACTTGTTTGGTGTCAATGTGTATCTCAGGTTCTAGCGGCACCGGTCCTAAGCAGGTATAGATGCGCTTAGGTGAGAGCTTGGGGAAACTTTGCACTTGGACATAATTTTGGTAGAAGAACTTTTGGGTTTATAAATGACAATTGACACCCCTTTTGTAATCTCTTTTCTAGTTATAGAAATTAGATTAGTTGGTTGTTATTTATTATCCGTTAAATTACAACTGTAATTAAACATGTTTGTATATTTTCCCATTTTTGGGAGGCTCTTGCTATGACAATTTTATATATCACATGTTCGTTTTTTGGATTTTTGTTATCCCTATTTTTAGAGTGTTACAACTTGTAATTTTGAATTTTAAGTAATGTGTATCAATAAACAGTACTTAATGCATAAAAGCTTGTTTTTAAGAGTTTCTAATTTATTTTAGCTTTAATAATATAATTTTTTTATAAAATAAACATTAAATTTTCTGTTAAATTTTCTTAATTAAATTTTACATTTTTATATTTAAAATTTGATTTTTATCATGTATTTAATTATGCAGAGAGTGATTTTAAGAGAGTGGAAGTGGTGAGTGATTTTAGAGAGTTAAATTGGTTAGAGATAATAATTGAAAGTTAATAAATATCATTAAATATAGTACATAAAGCTTTAATGGTTGTTTTAAAGAGATTTTAAAAGCATCTCCAACAGCTTCCCTAAAATTTCTCCAAAATGGAGAATCAAAAGTCAAAATCTTCAAAAAAAAAATTACAACCATCTCCAACAGCTTCCCCATTTTAGAGATAAACAATTGATTATATTATTAAAATATTCTCCAACAGCTTCCCCATTTTAGAGATAAATAATTGATTATATTATTAAAATATTCTATATATTTAATAAAATATTATTTATCTCACCTAAACAATTCATTTCAAATGATCTCATTAGTGAAATGTAATAAAAAATAATTTATCTCTCTTGATAATCATTTTTTGAGATATCTCCAAATTTTGATAAAAATGTATTATCTCTTCTACTTTCTCCATTTTGGAGAAAGTTTTGGGGAAACTGTTGGAGCTAATTTTATACCCAAAATCTCCATTTTATTCATTTTCTTCAAAATGGAGAAGTTGTTGGAGATACTCTAAGTAATTAGCATTAAATAGCGGTGCATTAAACATTAACAATTGTTTTTAAGATTTTTTTTATAAATGCTTTACTAATATAGTGTAGATAATCAGTATATTATTAAAATATTATTTATCTCTTTTAAATATTTTATTTCAATGTTTCTTATTGGTGGAAAGATTAAAAAACTATTGTTTCTATTTCTCAAAAAGTGGGTTTTAGAGATTCTCGAAGTTTGAAGATTTTTATCTTCTCCCTCCTATTTTTTCTATTTTTGCATACAAGATAACATAGTTGCGGCAAAATATTTTGCTAGAAATCCTCTTTTTTTTTAAATTTTAACATAGTTGTTGGATATGCTCTTAATTGGTAGTTAATAAATTAAATTGATAAATTAATTATGTTTGGTTAAAAACTTAAAATTAGTTGATAAATTAGATGAAAAATATAAAATAATTAATAATGACGTCTTGAAAAGTTAGTCAATTATAATATTTTATAATATAATTAAAATAAATCACTAATGATATAAGATGTTAATTAATACAAACAAAAAGGTAAAAAAAAATTAAATGTTATAATATGTTAATTGAAAGAATTTTAAATTGATTATTATATATATATATATATATATATTGTAAATTTTGGATTTGTTAAAACAATTTTTAGAAAAAAATTACATTAATTTATGATTTTAAATAACTATTACATATAATATGAGTAAATATAAAATTAGCCAACCACAAATACCCTAGTTAATTAATAATTTTTTCAAAAAATATAATTAATAATTAAATTAAATATTTTATTAAAATATTTTAATATATGAAACAAAATAAATATATTGTTACTTTTTGTGTAACTTATATAAACATTTGTAAAATTGTTATATTTGTTTTTTAATAACTAAATTTATTGAAATATAATTAAAAAAAACAATAATGTAAAAATAATTAATATAATTAATAATAATTTTGAATAATTAATGTTAATGTATAATGTATAAATAGAATTAATTAATAAATTTCAATTAATATTAGTTATTATTAATTAATAGTTCTTTCCCAAGAAGCCGTCTTGGTATTGGATCCGCTCTTCTGTTAGCATGAACATGAATTAAATTCTATTCGTCTTCTTTATTCAGTCCCCACCCGAACCATTCTTAAGACCACCAAGCCCTCTCGAATGAGTTCTACTATAGAAGCTTTCAACATAGACCCGGGGACAAATCTTTCACTCACTGAGAAGTGAAAACCTGTGACTAGATCGTCCTGAAGACGGATGCGAAGGGAAGAAGTGGCATTTGGAAGTGTTGCTGACTTAACATTTAGGTTTCGGCATAACAAAGCTTGCAGTGCCTTTTCGCACTTAGGCGCACTGCGCGCCATTGGTAATGATTCTAATACGATGCCACAAATTCGCAAGCTGTTTATTAATATTAGTAATATTAATATTTATTTTGAATAATTAATGTTAATGTATAATGTATAATTCAAATTAATTAATAATTGCCAATTAATATTATTTATTATTAATTAGTATTTGTTAATATTAGTAATTATTAATAATTATATACATATAGTATTAATAAATACTAACAATTGATTTTAATCATGGTTATAATCGGAAAAAGTATAAAAAAAACTCTTAAAATAAGCTAAACTTATAAACTACATTTTGTCCATCAAAATAGGGCTTTTAAAATAAGCTGAGAAAACAAGGTAGCTTATATTTACTAAAGGTAGTCTAAAACCATATTTTTTTATGTGAGTGTTCAGATCGGATTATGTGTACCTCAATTAAATATATCGGATCTTGGATAATAGTCAAGAAAGTTCAGGTAATCTAAAAAAAAATCGAATTTGTGACCTATACTTTGTGTTCTTAAAACCTTTTTTCAGAAGAAAAGAAAAATGAGGGAAATAGGAAGAAAGCAAAAAAATAAAATGTTCGTGAAACATTTGTAGAAGATAAAGGTAAGAAAACGGGAAAAAAATATAATAACTTTCATTGCAAAACTTTCTTTCCAAATGTGAGAAGAAAATAAATGAAAGGGAAAAAAGAAATTAAAACTCATTATAAAGATTAATAAAATTATAAAATTATCAACCTTTCATTTTAAATGATATATTTTTAAAAATGACATATTTTATTTCTTTTCATTACTGTTCAAAAACGTGATAAACTATTTTTATTCATTTCTTTTCTTTCTTTTCCTTCTATTTATTTTCTTCCAAAATTCGAAAACAAGACGATAGAGAAGAGCCTCGAAGAATTAAACTGAAATGTTGGTACATTTTTTTAATTTGTATACGAAGAAATAGATCATAATACAACCAAGTATTAACTTAGACCATGACCAAACACTAACTTTAAACACGAACAAGTAACGACAACAATGATAATTTAAGTCGTCTTCTTCAATTTTTTTATATTTTAGCATAAGAATTAATGAATTAAATAATTTTCATTGTCAAATACAAAAGAAACGTTTGTATACATCAAGTATATGGTTATCAGATATTGTACCCTATTTACAGTGTCCACCTTGACCAAACTTGCATGGAGTTGTTAGTATATCTCCTTTCAAGCTTATCTTCAATTATATGGAAAAGAAAGATTTGTTCCTTAAAAGTTTAAAATCGAAGGATTTTGTATTAGATTCTTCATGGGATGTCTTCCACAGAAGTCTAATCATCGTAGAATGCTATCGAGATATTATTAGCACAAAGAATATGGACTTGTGGATATGAGCATACTACTGGTCAATTCATAAGACACTTTCATATTAACGGTTATTGTTACCAGAAAAAACGTTAAAACATCATAATGGTTACTAAAATATCCCCAACTGACATTGACTTTTTGGACATGCCTATATCAAGGACCATGGTTTTTGTGTGTAAGGACGTTCATCGTATCAACCGAGTGAAATTGAGAAATCGATGGTCCAACCTTACTTCAATTACTGCAATGATACTCCTTCCGTTCATTTGATATTTTTATCTTTTCAGCTCGTTTCACATGAAATATATCATTATCTAATAAAAAAGTATTGTTTTGAGTTAACTTGCATAAACCAATAACATGAAAATCACTTTAAGTTAAAAAAAATATTACAAGACCAGAGTTTTAAAGTTAATATATATTTTATACGTTGACAGTTGACATATCAATATCTTGTTTATAATATACAATATCAATTTTCTTTTATCATTATCTACAACATATATTGCCTTTTCTAACAAACCAAAAAGAAAATGAAAGATAATTTATGATAACATTTTAAATTAAGTTTTAAAAAAAGTTAAAAAAAAAAAAAACTAATATATTAGTTTATCTTGTTCAAGTGGTTATTTGGCAAGCCATATATTTGGAAAGTAAACATGCCCTTACGGGGTATCGAAGTGACACAAAGTTGTAATAGCAAATGGTTGATATTTGTGTAATGTTCAAGTTTAAGGACCTTTTTTATATATGGACCATAGCTTGGGGGTCCATAAGAAATTTAAAATAATGCCCCACAATGATTTTGTTCCCTTGCATCTTTTACCCCTAAGATTTAGAAAAATTCTATTTGGCTAACTAAAGTTCTCATAAGTCATAACTTGTAATTGAGTGCGTTTCAGAGTTTTATATTGATAAAATTGTTTAGAATCTTATTAAAAGCAATAACCATTTCAATAGTTTTAGTACAAAATTTACATTGCAAGCATCTAATACTTTGAAACATGTTTTTTGATTGTTTTTACACCAACAATGCTTAAAAAAAACGTTATTTAGACAATTGTTATCTAGACTTCAAATAAGAATAAGTCATATTGATGTTTGTGGGTTAGCTTACAACCCAAAATCCATTGTATTGCATGGTGATCTAAACATAAAATGAAAAGTAAAACAAAAACAACTAATAGGAGGACAAAATCGTGATATCCAATTTGTTTAGGGTGGTTATTGTAAAATTGGTATAAAATATTTCATGTTAAAACAGTGTTTTTAAAAAGGGTAATCTTATTGGCACTCTTAGAATCTTGGGTCATTCTAATTACACCCTAGTCTATTTTTATTTTACACCCTAGTCTATTTTTCATCCAATTGTTTCGATCCAATCAATTACACCCTCCTCACAACGTTCCTTTTTTGTTTGTTTTTGAATTATAGTTACAATTTTGGTCCCTGAACTTTTTTTATTGATTTACTTTATACCTTTTGGTTTTATATTTTACATTTTTCATTTTTATTATATTAACACATATAAGCGTAATTTTTATTTTTAAAAAATTACATTATTATAATCGTCTTGTCAATATCTTCGAAATGAGTCCAATATTGAATATTTTTTGATTTAATTGTTATAAGAAGAAAAATACATTTTACAAAGTCCAAAATTAATTTTTTATGTACTGGATGGCTTCCTCCTTGGTGGGTTTATTGAAATCTTTACTGTTCAAAAAAAAAAAGTAAACCTACAACTATGTGAACACCTAAGAACATTCTTAACAAAAAACCGACAATGTCATATACCAACTTTTTTATTGAAAAACCAACTCATATGTACAAAGCAAATGTTATTAATATTAACATCTATTAACAAACTATAATATCATAAAATTGAAAAGAAAAAGTCTATAAGAAATAAATTAATTTATAAGTGGAATGGGAGATTATAATTATAATTTTTAATTTATTAAAAGAGAATTAATTTAGTTGTCATCCAAATTAAAAAAAAAATATATATATATATATATATATATAATTATCTCAATATTAATTAAGGAATAATATTAATTATTTTAAATTAATAGCTTAAAAATGAATGTTACGAATCTTATAAATTTTAAAATTCTTAAGGGGGGAGTGGGTATATGTGTCTTAAACTACATCTATTATTATTATTTTTAAGTCAAATACGACTATTAATTAAATTTATGTCTTCCTAGTAATTAATACAAGTGTAAACTGTTGGCATTTATTAAATATTTCCTAAAAAATGACTAAAGTAAAGCAATTCTCACTTAGAAAAACAGTAAAGTTGTTGTTTTTTCTTTTGTGGTACAATTGCCAATTTCATTACAGGTAATAGACAGTCAATCATATGCTATATTTTACTATGTATTTTCTTTTGTAATTAATTCTTATAAAAAATTATCCCAAGTTTGACTTTTAGAGGATCTTGGACCATCAACATCTTTTCCATGTAATTTTTTTTAGGAACATTAACTTTATTTTTTGCAATTATTAACACTATTTGTTAATCGTTACAACAAAATATTTTAGGATCATTTTCAATGGGGCATACATTTATTGCACTAAAATAAGGTTATAAATAGCAAAACACCAAATTCGATGTAATATATATCGTTAATTTTCATCGATTTTTTGTGTTTAGCTCAGCTGGTAAAAGGACGGAGTGATTTTATCCAAATGCAAGATAGGTCATAATTCAATTTAAAATTAATTATGAACTTGTAATTTAGTTTAGTTAAAGTAGTATGATACTATATTCTATTATATTATTGTAAAATGACAAATATAAAGATGTTATTAAAAATTTTATATAATCAAACGTAAAAGAATATATTTAGAATACTCTGTTTGATGTAAAAATATTATATTACTCATTAAATAATGTTAGCAGCGAATTTTGCATAAAGATAATGCTACGTATTGAAGATGTACTAAATTTCTTAAAAGAAATGGTGTAAATGACTAATATTAGATCAAAACACACACATATATATGTCACGTCTAGAATTCTATAAGCAACTCAAACCAACTCAAAAAACTTTTGTCAATATAGCGGATTAGTTTTTAAAATTTAATTTTGGACTTTGTAAAATGTATTTTTCTTCTTATAACAATTAAATCAAAAAATATTCAATATTGGACTCATTTCGAAGGTATTGACAAGACGATTATAATGGTGTAACTTGTTAAAAATAAAAATTACTTTTTTAACGTATATTAGTTAATATACGTTTATATGTATTAATATAATAAAAATGTAAAATGTAAAATATAAAATATAAAACCAAAAGATATAAAGTAAATCAATAAAAAGAGTTAAGGGACCAAAATTGTAACTATAATTTAAAAAAAAATGAACAGTTGTGTGAAGGGGTCGAAAAACAATGCAAAATTATAATATAATTGCACGCTAGCCATATAGACTAGGGTGCACAAAGCAACACCCTAGAATCTTATTTACACCCTACCTCACCCCACCCTCATACCCACCCTACCCATTATAATTATTACCTATTTTTTTATTAATATAATTATAATCATTACATATTAATTACTTGTTTATTTTTAATTTTAAAATAATTATAATCATTCCTTATTTAACTTTTAATTTTAATAATATAATTATGAATTATTTATTCATTATTTTAGTTTTAGTTATATTTTAGTTTAATGTAATTATGTTTTATTTTATGAGTATTTTATTTTTAACAATAATTATTTAAAAGAGAGAATTATATATTATTTTTAAACCTACAAAGATAAAATAATGAGTGAATTGTGGATTTGGTCCCTCTGGTTTTATGATTTCTTTGACCATGGTCCTCATTCTATGTTTATTGTGGATTTGATTCTTGTGGTATTCAATTTGTTTTGGCCATGGTCCTTCTGACTAACATCTCCGTTAACTTCGTTAAATCAAGAACCATTTTCGCCATTTGCCATTTTTTTGTTCTTTTACGATAAGAAAAAAACAATACTTTTATACACACACATATAAAGATATAAAAATAAATAAAGTAGAATATTATTGTACGATTTGATCGTTTAACTTTTTTAAAAGATTAACTTATATTAATACGATTTAATTTTATTATTAAATTATAGCAATATAATGGAAATACTTTAATTTATAAAATTACTGGATATTTGTTGACTTTTATATATTAGGCTAATATAAATTTTGACAAATATTATATTTAAAAAAAAAGGGTGGATGAGGCCAATTACACGCCTACCTATTATTTTTCTCCTCTTATATATTTACATCAAATTTTATTTTTTACATTTTCAATATAATTTGATTTGATTCGGACATTTAAAAAAAAAGGAGGAAGAAGTTCATATAACATTTGTGATAGCATTACCCTTATAAAAAAGATTGAAGAGAAAGGACTATAGCATGTACTACGGCGGTGAGAAAATGTATAAGTTGTCGTTATCGGTTCAGTAATTATAAACATTCAATCGATCGATGGAATGAATAGAATTCTCTAGCATTTGTGACAACTATGGTTTATTTTATGTTTACAAAAAATGTACAATGATGAATATATCATTTGATTTAATTTTATATTTTAAAAAATAAATTCAATCTAATAAAGAAAAAGAAAATATCATTTGTAGCTTTTGTCTTTGTCAAATAGGAAAATTGAATTGAAAAATAAACTAACTTTGAAATTGGACTTCCGAACTAAATTTCGAAGAATAGTATTTCTCAAAAAAAGGCATGAAAAATAATTGAAAATCCTTACTACAATGCAAGGAATTTAAATTCCACTATATGCGGAATTGGACTTCCGAATTAAATTTCGAAGAATGAACTAAGCGCATATATGTAATTTGGTCAATTTCCAAATCTTTAAGATCTCACCGGATTCCAACCAACCAAATACTACTATAAAGTTCGCTACATATTGAATCCCAATACAAGATCTCCATCCTAAACAACCTGGGTTTTTCATCATCTCCCATCATCAGGGACGAACCGAGAAATTTTTTCATACAGTAGTACCATATAATATAGATTTTTTTTTTACAAAAAGCACGGTTTTAATCGATGTCTTCATCTTTTTACTGACGTTCAATATTGGCTGATGTGTTTTTAGCCTAATTCCATGATTTCGAGAGTTTTTTAAAGTTTTTTGTTTGATTTCGAGGTATTTTTAAGCTTTTGTTATCGATTTCCATTATTTATGCTATTAAATCGTATTAATAAAATTAAATCGTATTAATATAGTTAATCTTTTAAGAAAGTTAAACAATCAAATCATACAATAATATTATATTTTATTTATTTTGATATTGTTATATGTGTGTGTATAAAAGTATTATTTTTTTTCTTATCATAAAAGAACAAAAAAATGACAAATGGCAAAAATGGTCCTTGATTTAACGAAGTTAACGGAGAAGTTAGTCAGAAGGGCCATGGCCAAAACAAATTGAATACCACAAGGACCAAATCCACAATAAACATAGAATGAGGATCATGGTCAAAGAAATCACAAAAGCACAGGGACCAAATCCACAATTCACTCTAAAATAATTTAATATCAAAAAATATCAAAATAACATAATTGATAAAGTAACAAAAAAATACTAAAAACTAAAATTATTACAACTCAATCAAGTGAAATAAAATACGGAGTACGATTACTAGATAACAGTTGCTCGCACATATTTATTCGACTCATGTAATGAGTAGCCCATCCGGTTGCGCAATCATATTTGATACGGGACCATTGTTGCATGATACGAGGCATCGGGTACCCTTCGGCCAGTGATATTTTAACATAATGATTACCATTAACGTGCCCGATTGCAATAGCAGCATGTTCAAACCATGGTGGAGGACTAGATCGAAGTGGTAAGAATGTCATGCTACCTGCAGTTGTTAAAGAATGTAGTATCACATTATACCTTGAAGCAACCAACACACCCGTTTCAGGCATATCAATCCACTTCTCGTAGGGTGCAAATTTGTCTAGCTCAAAAAAGTTCAAAGAGTTGTAAACCTGACACCATCTTTCAATACCAAACATCTCAACATATTTTGTCTTATACATGTCCAACTCCTCCATTAAATTATATCGAATAGATGGCCATTCATCTTCGTGAAGGTTGAGACAGACAGGTATCGCTCGAAAACCATAATTTCCATCAGATGCTACATCTTGCACATGTTTGATGTAAGGATGAAACATCTCTGGAAACTGGTTCATGTATGGATGTAAATAGTAATTATGTCTTGTTGGTTCCTTGTACTCGTCAACTTTTGGTGCAGATGAACAACTACGTCTACGACGTTCTTGAGGTTGTGGAGGTAGTTCAACAGGTGTTTTTCTGAAAGATTGCGTTTTTAAGGAAGGACGCCCACGAGTAGCGGTGTGAGTAGCAGGTTCACGAACCAAAGTTGTTGATGGTGCAATTCTCTCTCTGAACTTTCTTAGTAAACTAAGTTTACCAGATCTCGACTGCTTTTTGAATTGCGCATTCAACATTTCAAGCTCTACTTCACAACCAATATCATCATCTTTCATAGACATGCAAGGCGATAAATCAAGTTTCCTCCAAAATAGATCGAGCGAAGCAAGTGGGATTGGTTGACGTTTATTCAAGTACATGGCTTGTTCATGCGCACATGGTAACCCATGACTTGTACGCAATTGACATCCACAATTTTCAGCCAATAACCCAACAACTTTTGCCCGCTCATATTCTTTGAAGATTATGTCAAGTGCATGGCTTGAAACGAAACCATGCAATTCCTTGAAGTGTGGTATGCTGAGGCGATGTCGAAACACGATCTTGCTCTGTTCAATACTTGCTTTGATAAACGTGACTTGAGACTGTCCAAATGTAACGCAGGTTCATGATTATGCACTTCACATATCACCCTTAATGTCCAAGAATCTTCCGTTGTCAAACGTTTCCCTTTTAATTCGAATGGACAATTTATTTTTTTGGTGCCTGTATTTCTGGTGGAGGTTTTTTTACTTTTGTATGTACCGCCACGGTCACATTGAAATACAATTGTAGAAGTCTTAGATCTTTTAGTAACAATAACGTAACCAAGTGAATTTCCTATGTCGTGAACCCAATCTATTAGATTTTGACGAGAGTTAAACACCTAAAAATTAAGAAACGGGACAGAGATAAAAAAATATTTAGTTCATAACATGTTTGAAAACTGTAAAAAAAATATTTATTGTCATCATTTGACATGTAAGAACCGATATAAAAATATTTTTTTTACATGATATATTTTCACCAAATGCTTAGATTTAAAATATTGATTATTGGCCTATATATATATATATATATATAAATGCAACTTAAAAAATAATGAATATTTAGTGCATACCATGTCGGTTGAGAACTTCGATTCTATATTTTCATCGCTTGAATCATCATTCCATTGCAAGTCTTCTTTCCAACTTGTCATTTCAAGTATTGAAAAATGTATAAACGAGAAAGAGATAAGAATGTTTGATGATTGTGGTATGATAGTAGATTGGGGAGAGATAGTCAATTTATATAGATGAAATAGTGTTGGTAGTTAATAAATATATACGTTATAGAAAAATGATATTCGTAAAAAACGATATTTGTATAGAAACGAAATGTATATAAAAACGAGATTTGTATAAAAACGAGATGTGTATAAAAACGAGATTTGTAAAAAAATTAGATATAAAAAAATGAGTTTACATCCTTAGAAAAGTGTAAATAATGAAACTCATCTAAAATATAGTTTTATCTGAACTAAATGTTTATTTTTTTTTAAACTTGAAGTTTTATAATTTTTATTTTGAGGAATTTAAAAAAGAAGTTTAAAATGATTTTTAATTTAATTATATAATATATATTAAATTTAATTTGGAAAAATGAGATGGTATTGAAAAATAAATGAGTTTTTAGAAATGAGTTTTTTTCTTAAAAAAAAGAAAAAAATTGTCAATTTTTATGAAATATTGCATGAAATGTGATTGGTATATGACATCCGAGAAATCCTTCATTTTTTTTACTTTTTCTATCTTTGACTTTTGATTTGAACAATTTTCCATACAATTTACACAATCCCATCTTTTTTTACCTTTTCTATGTTTGACTATTGATTTACACAATTTTCCATACAATTTACACCCTAAATAATAGAACCCTTTTAAAAAATGCTTTTCTAATTATGTATGTAAAACAAATTCCGAATGAAAATATATGTATGACGTAGAGACGATAATTTTTGACTTTGAAGATCTTGACTAAGATGAAATTGTGGAGAATTTATATAACAATTTCATCTTGGTTCTTACTATGAAGTAACATTTTCTTAGTTTTTTATTTTATTGACTTTGTAATTATTAATATATATTAGAAATGTACTCTTATAATGCAGCGAGATACATTACGATTTTAATGTTTTTTTTTTTTTTTTTTGTTGATTTACAGTACAATTTTAGATTGTTTTGAGAAATTAATAATGTTTTTTTTAATAAATTTGTTTAATTTAGGCTTACTAATATAATGTTTTTTATATAAAAAAATTAAGTATTTTGTTAGAATTCAATGATTATCTTATATATTTTAATGACATCTAAAAAAAGTAACCAATTACATATTTAATACTAATATAATTAAAACAAATTTATAGTAATATAATATATTAATTAATAGTGATACATGAAAAAATCTGCATAAAAGGAAGACCATGCACATACTAAATTAATGGGTGTTAAAAACCTGCAGTAGTAATATTTATCTTGTGTTTTGATACTTGTAGATTAAGAGATTTTTAAAATATTGCATAAAATGATGGTACCTTTTGTCTACTAATTTGTATTTAAAAGTTTTTTATCCATACATTGTAATATAGTATAGATTATATATATATTTTCTTAGTTATCGGTGTTGAAAAAATCACTGGGACCCATAAGAAGAAGGTTTCTTACAAATTACAATAACTACTATTATGGATTTTTAGGAAAGTTTTTAATTTGATGAGTTGAAGATGAGGTGGTAAAGAAAATGCAAAAAAAAATAAATAGATTCTTATATTGGAGATGCTTTTAGGATACCATCACTATTGATTGAGGATAATGATTAGCGGATTACACTATTTATAATAAGTTAGATATGACAAAATAAAATTGTTATAAATATCATATAATATAACAAGGGAAAAGTCTAAAAAAAATCAATGGACTTTAGTGTTTGGAGTGATTAAGTGATTGGACAATTTTTTGGAACAAATAAGTCATTGGACATTTCAAAACCTGCTAACTAAATCCTTGGACTTTTGATAACCTGTTGAATACATTCTTATTACTTAAAAATTTCTACAAATTAAAAACAAAGTCACCTACTTTATCCTTCTACAAATTAAAAATGGGAAAATTAACTAAAATAGTCAATCTCATCAACCATTTTTATTTTTCTTTTACCATTTTTCAAAGTTTTTTTTTTCCTAAAATTGCCAAAGTTTGCACATAATGTTTTTTTTTCTGCGTAAGGATTGTTTTTTTTTCCAAAAAAACAAAAATAACAAACATCCTCACGTAGAAAATTTTATGTATAAAGATTCACTTTTTGCTTATAGTTTAGAAAAAAATTACATTTTACATTCTTATAAAGTTATAATTAGTTATTTAATTTATTTTATATCAATTACTTTTTCATTTACAATTTTATTTTATTAACATACACAATCGGATATTAACCAAAATATATCAAAAAAATTAGTTTTTTTTACAAATTACACCATTATAGTCGTTTCGTCAATACGTTCAAAATGAACTCAATATTGTTTTTGAACTTTATCTTGTATTATTCAATATCATAAATACGTATGAATTATTTTTAATATTCACCCTTTATAATTACAAATTAATCTTATATTATTAAATAAATAACTTAAAGGATATAAAATGTAAATATTAAATATAATTAGTACGTATTTATGATATTTAATAATATGAGATTAAATCCAAAAAAAACAATACTAGGCTCATTTTAAACGTATTGACGAGACAATTATAATGGTGTAATTTGTAAAAAAACGTATTTTTTTTATATACTTTAGTTAACTAGAAATGTACCCTCGCAATGCAGCGGGTTTCTGAAACCTAGAACTCGAACCCTCGATCATTATTCATACTTTTTGTTAGTCTTTTTTTTATTTTATTTTACGATTTTGAAAAACCTAGATTTAAAACAAAAATATATTTTAGTTTAGCTTAATTATGGTTTTTTATAAAAAAATAATAATAAAGTATTTTGTTACGGGTCAAAAAATGTTTAATTTAAATGATAATTATATTTAAGATATTTTATATTTAAAATTAAAAAGATAACATACTTCAATAAAAAAATAAAAATAAGATGCTTTATCTCGAATTTTCTTATATTTATCGGTTAGTTATATCAATAGTTAAAAAATTTAGATATTTTAGAAAAAAAAAATAAGTGTTTATCTGCAGTTAGTTACACGAATTCAAACACTGAGCTTTTATAAGTTGTATTTATTTTTAATCAATTTGTACTTTTGGATTTTAAACAGATCATAACTAAAAGTAAAATAAATTACATCTTTATAATAAAATATAAGTTGTACCAAAGCATTATGAAATTGTAAATTAAGTAATTGGCTTTAATTAGTTGTATTTTGTGTGCTTAAAATGTTGTAATTAAGAGTTTTTTATGTCTCTTTTATAATATAATATAGATATACGATTATGTGTGTTAATATAATAAAAAGTTAAAATGAAAATAAAAAGGTAGAAGATATAAAGTAAATTAAATAACAAATTATAAAGATGTTTTATATTTTATTTTATTTTTGCCAAAAACAGTTTTTAAGGCAAAAAAATAATATACTTTGACTATTTTAAGAAAAGACTTTGAAAAATGTTTAAAAATTAATTTTGTTGATGAAATTGACTATTTTAGTTAATTTTCTTATTTTTCTTATTTGTAGGGTGATAAAGTAGGTGACATCTTTTTTGTTTTTTCTTTTAATTTGTAGTTTTACCTACTATGTAGGTTACAAGTTACATTTTTAAGTAATAAGAATGTATTTAACAGGTTTCCAAAAGTCCAACGATTTATTTAGTGTGTTTTGAAATGTCTAAGGACTTATTTGTTCCAAAAAATTGTCCAATGACTTAATCACTCCAAACACTAAAGTCCATTGGGTTTTTTGGACTTTTCCCATATAACAATTATAAATAACATAAATCAAGTATTTATTTCCTTTAAAATTAAGTGTCCGCATTAGTTTGTTCTAAATAATAAGGGGGTGTTTCGTTCATTGATTTTTTTTGAACGACAAGTTAACACACACACGTTTCCGGGGTATCCGGGCTCCCACTTAAGGGTGCCACCCGACTAATCCCCGTCGATCACGACACAACCCAATTAAGGGTACCACTATGTGGCAGACCCATGATCATGGATGTCACAGGATGCTCATCACGGGGTTCGAACCTGGGTATAGGGATGGTAATGGGGCGGAGATGGGGCGGGGACCCCAATCCCCGTCCCCGTCCCCGATCCTAATTTCTATCCCCATCCCCGTCCCCGCCGGGGAATATGAACACATCCCCATCCCCACCGGGGAACGGGGATCCCCAACGGGTAATCGGGGATTTCCCCCCCCCCCCCCCCCTTATTTGATATATTTTAAATGAAATGTATTGAGCGCTATATATACTCGATCGATAATAGTCGATGTCTAAATCTCACATATTTCCAAAATATGTTTCTACGTACTACCAAATATTGATGTGAACAAGGTCACAACGTCATACGTAATTATTTGATCAAACGCTTTTGACTCTCCATTTTTTTTATCTAAAAAAGTAACACAAGTAAAAAAAATGTAACAAAAAATATCAAAATACTATTCTAAATATGAAAGTTATATCTAAATCTTTATAAATAATATATTTAGAAATAGACATACAATATATTTAGTAATAAATATACATAATATTTAGTGATAATTATATAATATATTTAATATGCGGGGACGGGGCGGGGATCACGTTATCCGTCCCCGTCCCCATCCCCGGTTTTTAACTTTCGGGGATCCCCGTCCCCATCCCCGATCCCCGGTTTTGCGGGGAATCCCCGTCCCCGCCGGGGCGGGTACACCGGGTTCCCCAATGGGGTGGGTCTCATTCTCATCCCTATCTGGGTAGTCAGGGATACCATCCACTGACCCCCCAGTATGTTACCTTACCACTGGGCTACAACATGAAGGACTCGTTCATTGATTTTGATAGAATTGGAAAGGATAATTTCTTAGATCAAATTCCAAATTCTATATTTGGTTCACATAATAAAAATGTAGGAATTTCTTTAAATTCCTTAGATTAAGGATTTCACCATTCCACCAGATATCCCAAAGATTCTAATTCCTTTAATAATTCCATTCCAATTCCATCCAACCAAATGCGTGGTCAAATTCCATTCCACTTCATTCAAAGTCAAATTTCTATGACTGATTCCAATTCCATCAAATTTCATTATGCGATCCAAACGTCACCTAAGTGTCCACTTTCAAAAGTAAGTTCCAGTTTTCCATTATACCCTTAATTATGAGATGTAGAAATTTTCTTTCTTTATCATCAAGGGTGAAAATGTCACTTATTTAAAAAACGTAATAATTGAATATTTTTAATACTATGTGTCATTTTCATTGTGGACATTTATTTTGGAACGAAAGAAGTAATATTTAAGTTATTATAAACATTTTTACACAAAATTCATATATATATATATATATAGCGATGAAAGTTCCATTAGGAACCGAAAATTGATTAGGAACATAGGAATCATCCATAGTGTATCACTTGTCCCTCTTCAAGATGGAGATTTATCACTAATATAATAAATATGGAGTTGTTATTCATTGTGAACAATGTTTTAAAACCCGGGTTGACCCGGTCGGTTCAACCGGTTGAACCGGGAACCGGTGAAGAGACCGGGTCAATTACGACCGGTTTTTTGGGAAATTACAACCCGGATTAAACCGCCGGTTTTTTGATAGAACCGGTTGAACCGGTCTAATTTAACTGGTAAATACCCGGTTTGACCCGGTTAAAAAAATCAAGTTCTTATATTTGTGTTTTTATGTTTTTGGATTGATGTAAAACTTATTGTTATGTGTTTTTTTAATGTTTTTGGATTGATGTAAAACTTTTTGTTATGTGTATTTTTAATGTTTTAACTTGTGAACATCAGATTCTTGGTTTTATATATACATATATATATATATATATATATATATATATATATATGTGCAAGAAAATGAAAAATACATAAAATTTCTTGAAACCGGGTCAACCACCCGGTTGAACCATGACCCGGTCACCATACCGGGTTAACCAAAAAACCGGTTTTTAAAACATTGATCGTGAATCATGTATTCATGATGAATATGTAACAACATTCATGATGAATAACACGTCCATATTTCTGATGAATATGTCACGTGTCAAATTGTCGACAGTCTTCTGATTTCTAATTAATTTTAGGCTCTTAAAGAAAATAATCGTTCCTAAGTATAGTACCAAATTTAAATAAGGAATTTAATAAAATTGTAATTCAACGGAACCTGGTTCGCACAATGGAAAAATACCATGTTTTGTCCGGTTTGGACGGTCCTTATAAATTGGCGGAGGTGGAGGCGGTGGCAACCCGTGGTGGTGATGGTGGTCGTTGGTGAAAATGGCCATCAGAGGGGGAGGTGGATGTGGTTGTTGTGGCGAAGGTGACTGGTGGCAGTGGGTGGTGTTAGCAACGATGATCATTAAACCAAATACGATATTAGAGTGATTTCAAATGACGGTAGATTAATATGTTTTAGTTTTATTTCATCCTTGTGATTTGAGGGAGGTTCAAGGAAAACCTCAAAAAAAAAATGGAAAACTGATTAACACTCTGATAGCCCTTGATCTGGATCGTATACACTTGTGCATACAAGTAATTAAATTATTTTTTGGTTTTAATGTACGTGTGAATGTTACAAATATATTTGTATGCACAAGTGCATACCGTCTAGATGAAGTGCTACCAAAGTGTTTCTCAATTTTTCGTTTTTTGAGGTTTTCTCCTGAACCTGACCCTTGTGATTTTTGTTCCACCTCTTTTTGGTGGAACAAATAAATATTTTTTTTTGTCATGCACAGTCTCATTTCAATGCCATGTTAAAACGTGTAACAATGAGTTTTTGTCATGTCATGCATGTCACGTCCAATGACATGTACCAAACATAACCTTATAGACACATGTCAAAGTGGTCTGAGATACTTCTTTACAAAAAAAAAAACATATGGAATGTTTGTCAATTTTAAACTAGTTATAAGCTCCCTTTAAAAAAAACTAGTTATAACCTTAGCTTATTTTTTAATATTATTAAAAAATCTTATTTGATTAGTTAGAACTAGTTTATAAGCTAACTTTAAGAAATTATTATTTTTTGAAATGTTTGCGAAAGGGCTACGACGAATAAAAATAAACTTGTCATTCACGTCATCAAAATGTTACAGGATCTACATGTTATCAATTAAAATAGGTACAAAATATGAACTTCTTAAAACTTTATTACTACATTGATTGAATAAAAAATTTACGTATGACATAAAATAAAAAACTAAACAAACTTTATTATATTTGATAAAAGCAAATTGCATTTCTATTTTGGGTAATATATTTTCAAAACATTTATTTTTCCGATCCAGTTACACCATATGTACCCTAGACTAGGGTGCATATAGCAACACCCGATTGATATTTGAGATGTGATATCTCAAACTTTTAAGTATTTAGTCAACCGTTTAACCATTAACCGGTTTCCATGATGACTTGACAAATGATATGACATATAACTCAATATTATTTATTGATGTGCCAAATGACATGGTTTTTTCTACAAAAAAATTGGTTTTAATTTTTTTTATTTAGATTTTTAACAATTGCATTTTAGTTTTTTAAAAAATAAACAACAATACAAATAGCATGAACATTCAACTTGGCACACAATCAGATTTTAAGAACAAGTTCACAATCACCATCGTCCCATCAGTTGAGTCTTCATTGTGGTTTTGTTTTCTTCTTTTGGAACTCATAATTGTGATACTCCAAAATAGGGTAAATATTTATTTATAAAAAAAAGGGAGGAAAAAGAAAAAAATAAAGATGAGTTTTATTTTTGTAATAACCGCATTGGAAATTGTAAAGGATAGAAGTTGGGAGAAAATTTCGTTAATTTAATAAGTGGAGGGGTCTAAGTGAAATATTGTAAATGAGAATAATAACCATAGACTTCTATTCTTCCTTGTTGGCGGCTCCATCTTTGTGCTGAGAGAAGAAGGAAAGTTTTTGGGGGAATTGTTAGAAGAAATCAGAAAGAGGCATTGGGATTCTCGGTGGTTAACTTTCATCTTCAAGGTAAGATTTCAATCCCTATTTGATGTATGAATTTGGAAATGCTAAGATTTTAACCCTTGAATATTGTTGGAAGTGATGAATGAATAGTAGGAAATTCCCATTCTTCTTCTTCTTGTTAATCGAACTATGAATCTGGTTATGGGAAATTTTATTTGGTTAATGATTCGATTTCCCTCTGTTAATAATAGAAGTTATAGTAATTTGTGGTTTGGGAAAAATCTGTGGTTCGAGCATTGGGGTTTTGACTCCGGTCGTTCGCCTTTGAGTTCGACCAGACCGAATGACCCCGGTAGGGGCACCGGTCAATGTAATCCGGTCGAAGACCTTGGTGCATATTACCGGTCGCTCTTGTAGAAGCCGGTCATCAGTCCCGATTGTGCTTCGGTACCGGTCGATGGGAAACCATACCAGTCGGTATCCTGAATTTATTTATTATTTATTATCGGTCGAAAGTTCTAAGTAATACCGGTCGAAGGGGAGGGTTGAGGCCCTGGCCTCAGGCTCTCACCGGTGCCTACCGGTCGACCGGATAACACCAGTCGTGTGTGGGGAGTAATTCCGGTCGAAGGGAAGAAGGGAACCCGGTCGACCAAAGCATGCCGGTCGATCGCTTAATGATTTTAGAGTTGGGCCGAAGCCCAAGGTGGTAGCAATCTGTTATGGTTGTGGACTTATATTCTTGGCCCAATCAAATATTTAGTAATTAGTTAGATTTGGCAATTTTATTCTATAGGGGAAAGTTTGGTAATTTTATATTGTAAGAAGTTATGTAGTGGTTTAAGGGGTTAAGGTCAAGTTTCGTTAAAATTTAGAGGATAGAGCGTTCATCGATCAATGTTTCTGTTTTAGGTCTCGGATTGGATTTTAGGCATAAGCGAGAGTTCAAGCAAAGGGCGACAGGTGAGTTTTTCTATACTAAACCTTTTTATGATGAAAGCATGTGAAGTTATTTTTAAACACTGATTTATTTATAATGGCATGAATGTTATTAAACTGTTAAATTGTGTTATAAATGGTTATTGTGTAATTGTATGCATACATTATACGTGGGTTACGTAACCTAAGTCGGGGAGTGTGGCCCGCCTACTCGTGCCGGGGAGTGTGGCCCGTTTATGTCGTTGGAGGTGTGTTACAACATTAAGGCAGCATGAGTTAGACACATCGTCTTTGACGGTCGTGTGGTTCGTAATGTGTTTTATTTATGTGCCATTAATAAATGTTATTGGAAATTCTGGAAAGTATATTTTGTTGCTTATTTGCTTAGAGGGAACTCACTAGACCTATGGTCTAACCCTCGCTCTTTCAAAACTAAAAATATTTTCAGGCCGTCGTGAGTTAGGCTGTGCGGCTAAAGGCAAGGAGAAGGCTAGCAGGGGCAGATAGAAGACCGTCATTTAGATATTATTATTTATCTCAGTTGTGTAGGTTGATCTGTATATCAAACCTTGATTTAACTATTGTGAGTTTGGGACCGATATGGCATGGTTATTATTCGATGATTGGAAATTTTATTTTAGATGCGATCCGTTTGTTTATGTGTTCTGGTTGGGTTGTTACAATTTTATTGGAGCAAAAATGTATAGAAATGAGTTGAGAGGGGTTAATTATGTCATTTAATAAAAATGAGAAGTGAACAAAAGGAGGTTATTTCATTCTAGGACTAAAAATGTAAAACATTATGTCAGAAGGGGGCATACTGTAATAGTTGGAAAGTTGAGGGAGCCGAATGTAATATCTCCGAAAATTAAAGGACCTGTTCTGCCAAAAGGACAACACTCTTTCAAATCAGACTTTTGATGGTGACCTTTCAATGACAACTGTTAAAGACGTCCGATTGGCATGATTTTTCAACTAATACGCCAAGTTTTTCTCCATATAATCGAAGAGCATCGGCTAAGGGTCATTTGGGTTCAAACCACTCGAAATTTCGTTGAGTTTTGAAAGAGAAATATGAGTTTGAAGTTGGAGTCAAGCTATTCGGTTTTTCATTGATTCAAGGTAAAATACTCAACCAAATCTTAGGGTTTTTAATTCTATGTTTTCGTTTTCAAGAGTTTTATCGAACCCTAGTAGCGTTATGTTTCAGATTTGGGGGTTTTAAGGGTCGATTTTGAAGTTTAAAGTTTGTTTGGTTTTAAATAAAAATCAAAACTTTAAATGAGAAAATGAGTTTCATTACTTGATGAAAAATGGTGTTTATTATGTCAAAATGTTTGTAAAAATGTTACCAAGGTTTTGGTGCAAAAAGAACGAAGAAAAAAGAGCTAAAAACGAGTGAAAATGGAGCTTGAAAATGTTAAAAATGTGCAGCCATCATGGCTGTTGGGTCGACGGGTTTTAACCAGGTCAAGATGACCCGCATGAGCTATTGGTGTGGGTTGCGATCGGGTCAAGGGACGACCCAGGTGCGTTTTTAGTTATTAAAAATGGTTTAATACACATGGAGTCAGATTCAAACCCCACACCTACGGGTTGTGAGAGGCATGCGTTAACCACTAAGCCAACAAATTACTTTGTTATTAATCTCACTCAAGTTTTACTAATATTATTATTATATTTCTAAGTTTCAGTAATTTGCATTGCAATCCCCTGAAGTTCTGAAAATTTGATTTCGGCCACAATACCTTTATGGAAATTTTAACAAGTTTTGTTTGGAATTATAACTAGCAATTTACCCAATTTCGATTATTTGTTTTTACAAAGTTACCAAGATGCTCCTACAACTAAACAACCGTATTTCAAGCAATACCTTATGTATTTGGATTTATGAAATATTTGAAATAATTATACACTTGGGATTTGGTGTTTTTATTTATTTAATTCGAAAGGGGTGATTACAATAAATCATTTATTTATTTAAGTGATTTAAAAAAAAAGGATTCAAAAGTGTCGTAATGATCGAGCACTTTAATTTTATAGGATTTATATAAATTATATATTCCTAAGGAGCGGCGGTTATAATAAGTCGTATAATTATTTAGATGATTTTCAATAATGAGAATAAAGTGTCGTTCAGACTAAAATAACTAGTCGGACACTTTAATTTGGAATGGAGATTTATAAAATTGTAAAAGGTTTAATTTGACGTTTTAGGACGTCATCGTGTTATACACTTGAGGTTTGATTATAGTTGGTCGGGGTTGACTGAGTTGACCAAGGGTTGACTTTTGACTGTTTGACCCATATGGATTTTAGTGATGGGGTCGTATTGAGCTACTTGGAACATATTTGGAGACTCAAAATTTGAGTTTGACTTTAGGTTGGTTCGGGTTGGACCATAAATTGACTTTTGGATAATTAAGTCATCAATTAGATATCGTGATATAAAATGTGTAGGTCTTCCGTCAGGAGCTATCGGTGGTCGATCTACGCAATCAGGTGAGTCTTCATGAGACTTACACTGGGATGCATACCTACGTACAAATTATTTTGAGCATTATATGATTTATATGGTGAATGTTAGGTATGATAATGATTTAAATAATGCCATTGGTATATGTTTACATGTATGTAGAGTTTTGTGGAGCATGCATGCTAATTGTTTTCCGGTTTTTAAACGTATTTAGCATGCTTGGATTTTTTGTTGGTTTATATTGTATAAATGGTGCATGGTTTGGAGTATGAGATGTCGGTTTGGTTTGTCACACTTAAGGGGAGGCACAACCCCGAAATGGGTTACTAGCTCTGTGTGAGCCGTACACACCAGGGAATGCCTGTGACATGGCGACACGACCCCGTAATGGATTACTGGCTATAGGTGAGCCGTACACACCTAGGGAATGCTTGCAACCTATCATTCCTTACTCGAGGAGACGGTTATGAGGTCTCGTTTATTTTGGTGTTGCATGTTTCAGAAAATGAATGTTATTTATACGAAGTTTGCATGTTTGATATGTGTGGCAAGATATGATTTCACTCACGCAAACCATGAACTCGTCGAGCTTTATAAGCTGACTATAGTATGCATCTCAGGGATTGAAGGTTTCAGGTTGAACGAGGGAAAAATGGCACACATAGAGACTTGTCTAGCTTATTTAAGTTCAATATTCATGTTGTGGCATCTATGGTAGATAAATTTGTAACTTAATCCGGTATGGGACGGATTAGCAGTTAAGTTACATATTTGTTATTTTAAAGTCTTCCGCTGTAAACGGTTTTAATTTAGCCGTTATTTTGGAGTAACTTGGAGAATTTTTTTTAGATTAAGTAACACAAAAAAATAGGTGTTACAATCATGCTCGCAACCTTGGCCAGAGCTTGAATCGCAACTTCTTCTTCTTCTTCTTCAGTTTTTCTTATTGTGGCTTCTTCTTGTCGGAGTACCGAAACATCACGAGAGATTTCACACCGAGATCTTCATGGTGAACCTTGCAAGACGGTGAGGATGCGATACAAAAGAGTTGAAAGAGCTTGTGTATAAGAGACAACATCATAATGATTCTATCTATAAGGGTTGAAATGGGTTTTGTATACTCGTTCATGATGGTTGAAGATGATACATTGGCGGCCCACATAGATGGCCAAAAATCGGGCTCGGGTCGGGCCGAGCCTGGCCAAAACGAGCTTCGGGCCCAAACAGTAAACCCAAAAACCGGGTCAATCGGGCTTCGGGCCGGGCCGGGCTGGGTTTCACCTGAATATGTGTGGTCCGTTTAATGTTGGAAAAAACCGGTTATAGGAAAACTGGGTTGGGTCGGGCCCAAAACCGGGTTATGATCAGGCCGAGCATTTTCCCGTATTTAAAAAAAAAATCTTTATATAATAATTAATTACTAAGCTTTAAAAAATAAAAATTGGATTGGATCACTAAAATACACTTTAAAAATACGTTTTATATATAATTTTAATTTACAATCTTACAATACAAGTATTTATAGGGGTTTGAGGGGTAAATAAATACAAAAAAAAATGTCAAAAAACGTATATAAACGGTAACATAACGTCTTTTTTTTAAAGTACGAATCGGGCCGGACCGAGCCAAAAACCGGGCCATGAACCGGGCCGGGTCGGGCTTCGGTTAATCGGTCGGGCCGGACTAGGCCCATTTGGCCATCACTATATTAGGGTTTTGAAGATGGTTTGTTGTTAATTTTTTTTAAAGGTAAACACAAATAAAATTAAAAAAAATACAAACATTTATATAAATAAAAAAAATTCACTTCTGTTTATTGATTTATTAATATTTGTCTATTGTTGCGAATATTTGATAATTTTTTTTTGTTTTTTAAAGAAATTTTAAATTTTTTTTAAATTATTTTTCTTTAAGAAAATCCCAAAAACAATTTTTAAAGCAATATAAATTTTATAAACTTTAAAAAAATAATTACGTTAATTTTTTGTTTAGTAAAAAAAACAATTTGTAAAAACATATGAAAAATAATTTTTTAATTTACAAAATCGACATTTAGAAAATAATGACGTGGAATACTTTTGTATAGTTGGCATTTAAAATATAAAAATTGAATTACACATCAGCAATAACTTGATCTTAGTCAACATTTTCAAGTCACTAGGTAAACTGGGTACTTAATTTGAGATATCACATCTCAATTAATAAAATGATGATTTTAAAAGTATATTACCTAAAATAAATTAGAATAAAGTACGTTATATTTTCATGCAATTTATCTTTTTGATAAATATTACCATAACATAAAAACCCTAACGGTATCATCAAATAAATAAAGTTTTACAAACATTTCAATCTAGCCATGAACTTTTCTTACACACTTGAGCCATTAAAGTTTGAATGTCAATGTTTTGAAACTCATAAGTTACATCTGTCACAAAAAGAAGTATGTACAAATATACTAACGTGGAGACTATGTATGCAATCTTTGTAAATTTGAAAAAGAAAAGTTCTTCTAGTAATTATTTACTAGTGGCTTTATAATTTGATTTATTATATAAGTATATATAGAGAGGGAGGATCATGCGAAAAGTAAACTAATTTGCAAGAATGCGAGAAGGAATATGGGTCATATAATCCATTAATTAAAAAATATCATAAATAATAAATAATAAATAATTTTAAAAATTAGGATAATTACTATTTTAAATTGGATTAATCTTTAAAAATCTCGTAATATCTTTTAGATTTATTTATTTTTATTTTTAATTTTTATTAAGATACACTTTTGATAAATAAAATTTACAAGTTTCATCAATATCACATGTGTATCTACAATTAATTCATTATTTTTTCCCTTTTTGTTTATTTTTTGGATATATATCTACGTTTTGAATAACATATAATTAGACGTTTAACATATGATCCACTATATTAATTTTTGTGCATATCACATATCATATTATCACATGTGATAATTGTAGATATTTTAGTTAATCATATATGATCATGTATATTAATTTGTTGATATTTTGGTGATGTAAATGTTATCACATGTGATTATAAATGATAATTGTAAATGTTTTAGTTAATCATATACGATTACGTATGTTTATATTTATTGATCTTTTAGTGATGCAAATGTTATCACATGTGATTATGCATGATAATTGTAGATATTTTAGTTAATCATATATGATTACGTATATTTATATTTATTGATCTTTTGGTGATGTACATGTTATCACATGTGATTATGCATCACTTACATTTAGACCTATATTATCATATATGATATGTACAAAAATTCACATAGTGGATTATATGTGATACATAATAGATCATATGTTAAATGAAGTTAATCATATGTGATTCAAAAAAATAGAGAAAATGGTGAAAAATATTATGAATTAATTACGGATATCACATGTGATATTTTACGAAAATTATGATTTTTTTAAATAAAAAATGTATCTAGAAAAAAATAATAAAAAAATTGATAAAAAATTATGAATTTAATAAAATTAAAAATAAATAAATTTAAAAGATATAATTAGATTTTTAAGGATTTATTATAACAACCCAACCAGAAATAAATAAGCGGATCGATTCTTAGAATTAAAATTCTCAAAGATCAATAATAATCCATGCCATAACGGTCCCAAACTTACAATATAAATTAAGGTTTGCTGTAAACAACCTATACACAACTGAGATAAAGCATACAACTAAATGATAGTCTTATATCCGCTCCCGCTAGACTTTCTCCTTGCCCCTAGCTGCATTGCCTATCTCACGATGGCCTGAAAAGATTTTTAGTTATGAAAGAGCGAGGGTTAGACCATAGGTCTAGTGAGTTCCCTCAACCAGTTAAGCAACAAAAACACTTTCCAGATTTAAAGACAACATTTAATAATGGCACATAAGTAAAACACGTTACGGACCACACGACCGTCAAAGACGATGTGTCTAACTCGCGCTGCCTTAATGTTGGGACACACCCCCAACGACATGAACGGGCCACACTCCCCGGCACGAGTAGGCGGGCCACACTCCCCGACTTAGGTCACGTAACCCACAAATAATGTATGCATACATTTAACAACAACAATTTATAACACACTTGAACAATTTAATATAATCATGCCATTATAAATAAATCAAAGTTTAAAATAAACTTCACATGCTTTCATAATCAAAAGGTTTAGTTTAGAAAAACTCACCTGGCGTCCACCGCTAAAATCTCTCGCCTAGATGAATGGTCCGAGTTGAACCTATAAACCGAGACATCAATTGGTGAATTTCTAATATACTCTATTTTAATGAAAGATGACCTTAACCCTTTATCCCAACGCCACATACTCTATAACCGAACTTAACTCGCTAATTTTACTCGAGACGGTAACCCGAATCCTTAACTAATTGAGTGAGCTTAAAGAGTTACAAATAAAGTAATATACTTGAATTCTACTAACTAGGCCGACTTAAATCAGCCACCCGTAGCCCAAAATAGAAACACATGGGCCTCGACCCACTTTACACAATTATGGATCGGTGTTATCCGGTCGACCGGGATCTCGACCATCCCCTTTCGACCGATAAAGCCTAATTTGACCGATAACCACACTCGACCGATAACAACACTTGACCGATAACAACATTCGACCGATAACAATTTAATAACATCAATCGACCGGTACTGTCCCTTTATGACCGATACGGAGTTCGACCGAGATCTTTCCCTTATCGGGCGACCTGAGTCATTTAGCAACATTCGACCGGTATACATCTAAGACCGGTATAAAGATTGACCGGATTCCTCCATATCGGGCTACCGGATTATTTCCCTCGGTCCATCGACCGATGTCTCATTTACCCAGAATGAAAAATGAAACCCCCAACAACCCCTTACAGCAGCAACGATTCATACAATAAATGATGGAATAACTCTAAATCAGTAAGCAATCCATTCTCTACTTCCATTTTTACTCAATTCTGAGTATTTTACCTTACAAAACCCAACCCAGGAACTCCCAACTACAGAACCTCAAACAATTCAACCTCCATTAAAATTCAGAAAATAAACTTTAAACCCTTACTAATAAAGAGGTGAGGATTAGCAATTTACCTTTCAAAGATTGAAGAAGTTCAACCTTGAATCCTTTGCTCTCTCTCGATATCGGTCGATTCTCCTCTCTCTCTCTCTCAGCTTCCAAAATTGCCAGCCGCCACCAAAAATAACCCAAATCCCTAGGTTATCCTCTTATAGCCATTATTTTCTTTTAGCCCCCCTCAAAATGGGGTTTGGTTACACTCTACCCTAAACTTTAATATTTAACTTTTAACCCGGTTATTACAATATTCCCCCCTCAAAAGAATTCCGTCCCCGGAATTCCTTCATTGAAATAAACTAGGATATTGACTCTTCATAGCTGACTCTAACTCCCAAGTCGCTTCTTGTCCTGTGTGGAATTGCCACTGAACCTTTACCAAGGAAATTTCCCTATTCCTTAACTTTTTCACTTTACGATCCAAAATTGCTACTGGTTTCTCTACAAAACTTAACCGTTCATCTATTTGAACATCTTCTAATGGTATCTCAACGTCACTTTCGGCTAAACACTTTTTCAGGTTGGATACATGGAAAACAGGATGAACTCCTTGTAAATCTGCCGGTAGATCTAAATTATAAGCTACCTCTCCAATACGCTTCGATATAGGGAACGGTCCCACATATCTTGGTCTCAACTTGCCCTTCTTGCCAAAACGAACCACTCCCTTTCATGGTGAAACTTTTAACATCACCATGTCCCCTATTTGAAGTTCTATTGGCTTCCTTCGCTTGTTGGCATACATTTTCTGGCGATCCTGAGCCATCTTTAACCGTTCACGGATCTGATTAACCTTGTCGGCCGTTACTTGTACGATTTCTGGTCCGGCTAACTGCTTCTCACCCACTTCATTCCAACACAAAAGGTGTTCTACACTTTTGCCCATATAGCGCTTCGAACGGAGCGGCTTGAATACTGGCGTGATAACTGTTGTTATAAGAGAACTCTATCAGAGGTAAATGAGTCTCCCAGGAGCCTTTGAAGTCAATCACACATGCTCGGAGCATGTCTTCTAACGTTTGAATAGTCCTTTCACTTTGGCCATCCGTCTGGGGGTGATACGTGGTACTCAACCTAAGTTGCGATCCCAACTCTCTTTGAAAACTTTTCCAAAACATTGACGTGAAACGAGCATCTCTATCTGACACAATAGAAGATGGTACTCCATGCCGAGACACTACCTCATCGATATATAATTTTGTTAACTTTTCCAGCGGGTAAGTCTCCTTGATCGGTAGAAAGTGAGCAGATTTGGTGAGTCGATCCACTATCACCCAAATAGCATCATGCCCCTTCGGTGATCGCGGCAGTCCTGTCACGAAGTCCATCGATATATCATCCCACTTCCATACCGGTATCTCCAACGACTGCAGTTCCCCGTATGGTCTTTGATGCTCCGCCTTCACCTTTAAACACGTTAGACATCTCTCCACAAAATGATCTATATCTTTCTTCAAGCCTGGCCACCAATAATTCTGCTTCAAGTCCCGATACATCTTATTGGTTCCAGGATGTATCGAGTATCGCGATTTGTGTGCTTCTTCCAATACTTTCTTCCGAAGATCTCCCGCTTTGGAATCCACACTCTATGTTCAAAACATCTGACCCCACGATTGTCCATAGTTAACGAGCCAATGATTCCCATGATTCTTTCGCTTTTCAGATTTTCACTCGACATAGCTTCCTCTTGATATTGCCTGACTTCTTCTAGAAAGTTTGAAATCATCTCAACTCGAAAAGCTACTACTTTGGATATCGAACTATGCTCCTTCCGACTTAAGGCGTCTGCTACCACATTAGCTTTACCTGGGTGATATAAAATCTCACAGTCATAATCACTTAGCAATACCATCCATCTTCGCTGCCTCATGTTTAACTCTTTCTGATTAAATAGATGTTGCAGACTCTTATGATCAGTAAAGATCTGGCACTTAACTCCGTACAAGTAATGCCTCCAGATTTTTAGCGCGAACACCACGGCTGCCAGCTCCAGATCATGCGTCGGATAATTCTTTTCGTGCTCTTTCAATTGCCGAGATGCGTACGCTATAACCTTTACATCTTGCATTAACACGCATCCTAAACCAAACTTTGAAGCATCACTGTAAATTATGAATTCGTCTGTACCTTTGGGTAATGACAGAATCGGTGCACTACTCAATCTCTTCTTCAATTCGCTGAACGCATCCTCCTGGATTTCTTTCCATGCGAACTTAACGTTTTTCCTCGTTAGAGCGGTTAACGGCGTGGCTATTCTTGAGAAGTCTTGGATGAACCTTCGATAGTAGCCTACCAAGCCAAGGAAACTTCTTACTTCAGACGGCGTCTTAGGCGCCTCCCACTCCTCGATTGCCTTGATCTTTGCTGGATCCACCTTGATTCCGTCTTCCGACACCACGTGTCCTAAGAACTTCACTTCTTTTAACCAAAATTCGCACTTCGAGAATTTGGCGTACAACTTCTCACGTTTAAGCAATTCTAACACAGCTCGCAGATGCATTTCATGATCTTGCATGGATTGTGAATAGATCAGTATGTCATCAATTAAAACAATGACACACTTGTCCAAGAAAGGACTGCATACCCTATTCATCAGATCCATGAATGCCGCCGGTGCATTTGTCAGCCCAAAAGGCATGACTAGAAATTCGAAGTGTCCATACCTCGTGCGAAAAGCAGTCTTAGGTACATCATCCTCTCTCACCTTCAGCTGATGATAACCCGAGCGCAAATCTATCTTCGAGAAGTAACTTGCTCCTTGCAACTGATCAAAGAGATCATCTATCCTCGGAAGCGGATACTTATTCTTAACAGTTAACTTGTTGAGATCTCGATAGTCTAAACACATTCTCATCGACCCGTCCTTTTTCTTGACAAACAATACTGGTGCTCCCCACGGCGACGTACTGGGTCGGATAAAACCTTTATCCAACAGCTCCTTCAGTTGAGTCATCATCTCCTTCATTTCGGCCGGAGCCAAACGATAAGGAGCCCTTGCTATTGGTGCCGCTCCCGGTACCAAATCTATCCTGAACTCCACTTGCCTATCCGGTGGCAGAGTGGTTAAGTCTTCCGGATACTCACACACTATCGGAACGGATTCTAAACTCTTTTTTTCTTTCTTAGCGTCTATCACATACGCTACGAATCCCATACACCCTTTCACTAAACAACGCCTAGCCTTGATCATCGAGATCAAGCACGACTTTCTATCCCGACGGTCCCCATAAACTATAACCTCCTTCTGATCTGGCAAAGCTATCCGGATTAGCTTCTTATTACAAATGATATTGGCATCGTTAGACGCTAACCAATCCATCCCCACTATGACGTCAAATTCCCCCATACCCATCGGATACAACCGCAAAGGAAAGGTATGTCCGTCAATGTCTATGCTACACCCGTCATAAACTTCTCCCACTAAGACTCGACTATCATCAGCTACTTCTACATCAAACCCTTGACTAAGTTTCTTGGGTTTCACCAGCAGTTTGTGCACAAAATTCGGTGACACAAACGAACGGTTTGCACCCGAATCAAACAACACTTTAGCAAATACCGAGTCTATGGGAAAAGTACCTGTTACCACATCTGGCGTCTCCACCGCTTCCTCAGCCGTCATGTTAAAAGCCCTTGCTCTCGCCCGAGCTGGCTCTACCTTCTTCCCAATTCCTTTATCTCCAAACACTCCAGCAGTTCCCTTCTTCAATTGAGGGCAATCAGTCCTGATATGATCAGGGGACCCACACTGGTAACACGACCTCGTCCCGCGACAATCCCGAGCCATATGCCCAGTTTTCCCACATTTGTAGCACCCTTCTCGATCCAACATACACTCCCCCTTGTGGACCCTATTACACTTGCTGCATGGTTTAATCTCAAACTTCGAATTACCCCGATGGTCAGATTTTGCCGATTTGAATGTCTTGGAATCACGGTTAGGCCCTTCCCATTTCCGTTTGTCTCCGCTTCTCTCGGTGGCCTGCCGATTTCTTTCCTTCTCCCATAACTCGGCTGCATTTACCGCTGCCTGAAACGTTGTTGGATTCTTGTTTGAGACAAACTCCCGAATATTGCCTCTCAACCCATAGATGTACCGTTCCACTCGCCTCTCCTTGTTAGGCACATAAATCTCCGCAAACCTGGATTTCTCAATGAACTTGGTTGTGTATTCCCGAACTGACATATCTCTCTGCTCCAAGCTTAGAAATTCCTCCTCCAACTTTTTGATTGCTGCCAGAGGGCAAAACTGCGCCTTAAACCTTTTTACAAACTCAATCCACGACATCTCCCTAGCTGCCGCTGAACCCTGTCCGCTGGACTCCACATCCCACCACATAACCGCCTCATCTTTCATCATAGCCAAGGCGTAAACAACCCTGTCCCCTTCCAAGCACTTGCTGGTGTCGAAATCTAACTCCATTCCTTTCACCCATTTCATTTCCAGGACCGGATCGCATTCGCCTTTATAAGTAGGGGGTTTGCAAGCAGCAAACTCCTTGAAGCTACATCCCTTTTCACCCATCGATTTGGTCATTACTGCCGAAGTTGTTTGTGAGCGACTCCCTACCATAGTCATCGGTGAATCCGCCACATCAGTCGCCTCTTTGCTTCCACTCTTCTCCTTACTTGCCGACGCCTCATTGGATCGTTGCGTCAACAACGCGTTCAAGGTTTCTTGCAGTTTCCCCATCTCAGCCGCAAAGGTTTCTTGCGTGACAAACCCCTGCGTTCATCCCCCGCCACGATTTCTATTCTGTCTCCGACCCCTCACTGAGGCTGAACTTTCTTGATGAGAGGTTTCCAACTCAGTTCTCACATCAACACTTATTGCTCACCGAACAACACCAGGTGTTTTCCCACCTCTAACCCTCTTAGTTGGCTCATCAACTTGCGTGGTCGCTTTCTTTGTCGTCTTCCCTTTGGGTCGTCCGCGACCCTTCCCTCGGTTAGCAGCTGCATGAGGAGGAGCAACATGTCCATCCTCAACCACTTCATTAACAGGTGCCACCTCAACTGCTGGCACCGATCTGTTCCTAGTTACTCTTTCAGTCATAGCTACAGTTAAAAACACCAACAAAATTCCATTAAGGTAACCCCCAAAGCAATAAAGCAAGTTAAGCACGTACATGTACCTGTAAATTTACAATTACACTGTCCAGATGTAATTCTAAATTTACCTTACATGTTAGTCCTCACTACTCTATTACCCAACTTCCTATGGCCATCCTATAATCTCAGTTGTGATTCACTCACTAAGTTTAAGTCTAAGCCCAACTGGTCGCCTACATCCCTTAAACTATGGCTCTGATACCAACTATAACAACCCAACCAGAAATAAATAAGCGGATCGATTCTTAGAATTAAAATTCTCAAAGATCAATAATAATCCATGCCATAACGGTCCCAAACTTACAATAGAAATTAAGGTTTGCTGTAAACAACCTATACACAACTGAGATAAAGCATACAACTAAATGATAGTCTTATATCCGCTCCCGCTAGACTTTCTCCTTGCCCCTAGCTGCATTGCCTATCTCACGATGGCCTGAAAAGATTTTTAGTTATGAAAGAGCGAGGGTTAGACCATAGGTCTAGTGAGTTCCCTCAACCAGTTAAGCAACAAAAACACTTTCCAGATTTAAAGACAACATTTAATAATGGCACATAAGTAAAACACGTTACGGACCACACGACCGTCAAAGACGATGTGTCTAACTCGCGCTGCCTTAATGTTGGGACACACCCCCAACGACATGAACGGGCCACACTCCCCGGCACGAGTAGGCGGGCCACACTCCCCGACTTAGGTCACGTAACCCACAAATAATGTATGCATACATTTAACAACAACAATTTATAACACACTTGAACAATTTAATATAATCATGCCATTATAAATAAATCAAAGTTTAAAATAAACTTCACATGCTTTCATAATCAAAAGGTTTAGTTTAGAAAAACTCACCTGGCGTCCACCGCTAAAATCTCTCGCCTAGATGAATGGTCCGAGTCGAACCTATAAACCGAGACATCAATTGGTGAATTTCTAATATACTCTATTTTAACGAAAGATGACCTTAACCCTTTATCCCAACGCCACATACTCTATAACCGAACTTAACTCGCTAATTTTACTCGAGACGGTAACCCGAATCCTTAACTAATTGAGTGAGCTTAAAGAGTTACAAATAAGGTAATATACTTGAATTCTACTAACTGGGCCGACTTAAATCAGCCATCCGTAGCCCAAAATAGAAACACATGGGCCTCGACCCACTTTACACAATTATGGACCGGTGTTATCCGGTCGACCGGGATCTCGACCATCCCCTTTCGACCGATAAAGCCTAATTTGACCGATAACCACACTCGACCGATAACAACACTTGACCGATAACAACATTCGACCGATAACAATTTAATAACATCAATCGACCGGTACTGTCCCTTTATGACCGATACGGAGTTCGACCGAGATCTTTCCCTTATCGGGCGACCTGAGTCATTTAGCAACATTCGACCGGTATACATCTAAGACCGGTATAAAGATTGACCGGATTCCTCCATATCGGGCTACCGGAGTATTTCCCTCGGTCCATCGACCGATGTCTCATTTACCCAGAATGAAAAATGAAACCCCCAACAACCCCTTACAGCAGCAACGATTCATACAATAAATGATGGAATAACTCTAAATCAGTAAGCAATCCATTCTCTACTTCCATTTTTACTCAATTCTGAGTATTTTACCTTACAAAACCCAACCCAGGAACTCCCAACTACAGAACCTCAAACAATTCAACCTCCATTAAAAAAAAATGTACATTTGATTAAACGGAGTTAACGGAGGCGTTAGCCAAAGGGACTATGGCCAAAGCAAATTGAATACCACAATAACCAAATCTACAATAAACATACCATAAGGACTCTATTAAATTATTTTATTTATCAATACACAGGGACCAAGACCAACTCCACAATTCACTCCAATTTGAAATTATTATTAATTAATAATTAATATTAGTTAATAATTAATAATTAATAATCAATATTTATTAATAATTAATAATAATAAATAAAGATTAATATTAATTAACGGTACAATTGGAAAAACATGACAATTAGCTTCTAAAACTTATGTGAGTAGCATTTTCAGTAAACTATCTTAGAACATCTCCAATAGCATTGCTAAAATAGAAAATTTTGGTTTTTTCTTTGGTATTCCTCTTCAACAGCTTTGCTACATGATTTACTAAAATAGAGAAAGATCAAAAAATATCTAAATATAGAGAATTCTCTATAATCTCTAAATTGGAGAGAGAAAATATTATTGTATTTAATCCAACCAATAAGATTCAATTTTTAACATTTTATTTTAAGTTTTTTTTAAAAGTGTATTGGGATGATAAGTTATGGAATATTATAATAATATAAATAATGATTGATTCTCTAAAATAGAAAAGTTGTTGGAGTTAGAAAAAAAATGTTTTTAGAGATTTTGACTGTGCAATCTCTATTTTAGAAAAAAATTAGCAATGCTGTTGGAGATGCTCTTATAAGTTACGTTTTGCCATTCAAACGGAACTTTTAAAATAAACTAATAAACATGACCTTTTTTTTTTTTTGGAAAGGGTGTACTAGACTATGCCTAGAGTCCTAGACTAATCATTTGACAAATTATGATTATAAGACATCAGCACTGATTAAATCTCAGTAACCACAATTGTTGTGTACGACTGGATTCGAACCCTGGACAGATGAATATTGCACCACATCCCCTAGGGCCTTAACCAGTACACCACAACCCTTGTGGTTCAAGAGCAAGACTAGAATATGAGACCATTAAGATTATTACAAACAACCTTTACCATTGGGTTGCTTATGCTTTTAACATGACCTAAATCTTAATATGAAAAAAATGCCAAAATCAACACTTAAAAAAATGTAGAGAGATTGTTAGATTGATTATGTTTCAAAGTAATTTTTGTTATTATATTTACACATTTACAAATGTGAATTTTTTTATAAGTATGATAAATAATTATTCATATACATTTACATGTATAAACATTTTTACACACTTATTGGTGTGATAACTATTTTTTTACACACCTTCATGAACCATAGATAAAAATAACCTAAAATCTCTATATTTATTGTAGCATAAAAGTATAAGTACGTTCATTATTGATAGATAAGAATCTTCTATAAATGATTAAAGTACACTTTATAGCATATAATGCTCTTCATCTTCTAATCTAGATTACTCATCTTTTAGTTTTAAATTACAAATTTGAAGTGATCAACAATTGCACATTGTGTATTAATTGTTTGTACATTGATCTTTGGATCACGTTATTATTTATTAGAACAATTCTTTAAACGATTGCATCCCAATTGGATTGTAAAGCATTTGATATGGTCTAAACCAGTATTTTAGTATATTCAACTTTTAGAATTGCTCAAGAAAATGGAAAAAATTGTTGCATCTCTTACATTTACTCTTTCATTTCGATATTTTTTGTTCTCATTATTGTTTTTTTAAGAACCATGTAGTACTTACAGACTAAACTCGTGCATCAAATAAACCTTTATTTTTCTTTTTATGTAAGTGAGAAAATGATGCGTAAAGAGTTGGGCATAAATTACTTTGGTGTTTCGGTTAGCCAAGATACAACAAATCCAGCAAAAGGGCATGTGCTAATATAAGTCGATCTTGCTCACATGATCATTATGGTCATGGCCATTGGGCGGGTTGACCTTGACCATGTATTGACAACCAAAATATGGTGGTCAAGTTGTGTTGGAAAACAACTATGATTCATTATGAGATCGAACTATAATTTTCAAAATATTTATAATAGATTAATGAAATGAGGTAAAGTGGAGTTGATTTTTTTTTTGAAGGGTGTCCTAGGCTATGTCTAGACTAATCCTTTGACAAATTATGACTATAAGACATCAGTCATGATTAAACCTCAGTGGTCACAATTGTTGTGTACACCTGGATTCGAACCCTGGACAGATGGGATATTCCATCACATCTCTCAGGGTTTTAACCAGTACGCTACAACTCTTGTGGTTAAAATGGAGTTGATCTTGGACATAAAATATAGTTCCGGACGACTTTGGAATCATCTTTAGGACAGTTGAGACAGTTATATTATTCTATCTATTCTACAAACATTGTGGATGCTTCCAGCTCATGAAAAGAACCATTTGAGGTGATAACAAATTGTCCTTGTTGTAATTATTTCGATTTTTAGCATCTATATTGTTCCCTTTGCATGTGACTATTGTTTCTTCGTTGTTCCAACTTTTCAAGGTCTCATTTTTATGCAAAAAGTCAAACTTAATTTTTATTAATGTGACGAAATATTGAATATGAACAATAAAAAAAATGAAATCAATATGATTTTCGTACAAGGATGATATAATGAACCCATTTAAAATTAAATAAGCCAATATAACTTGTAATTTTCATACTTCAAATTATAAGTTTATAACTAATCAAAATTGACTAGTAAAATGAATGGGTCGTGACACTCTAATGACATTTTAAAACTAATTAATTTTAATTGATTATTTACTATGTTTTTATCACATTATTTGGGATGTCTTCTATGACGGCTTTGTTGTCATGGCGTCCTGCAGGTGAACACGGTCCACCAGAGTTAAGCCTATGTGGCTTACGTGAACCCACTCTGGGGGACTAGACCGACTTTGTTGGCTTCAGGGCAGATGGATCGATCCTAGAACTTTTACTCACATAATATGTGACCGTGGTTAAATTCACGTGGGATTCGTGTGTGTGTGCCCGCACGCCGACCCATTAGTTCGTGTGGCTGATCACCCCACGAACACAACAGGAATTGACGGACTTTATTTATATTACGTTTTGAAGTTAAAATGTGAACCGTTCTTGAAATTCTTGATTTTGAGTTTGAATATTACTGGACATTTCTTTTGCTATGAACTTGAGTTTCATGAACTTTCGTCAAATGAATTTTTAAGTCTTCCGCTTCGTTATCGATGTTTTCATTATTATTTACGAATTTATATTATAATCCATTCACTGAGCCATATGGTCAGCCGTGTTTTTGTTTTCTGACACGGCAGGTTCGAAGTGACGTTTACGGGGACCGGACTTGAGATCGAACGTGAATATTTGGAGTTGTTAGACTCACTTTATCATATAAAAGTTCTAAGTTTATAAAAACTTTTTGAAGTGTAATATTTGGATTGTAATATATGTTTAGAGTTTATTAATAGCTCTGGAATAATTGTGTATTTATGTTAATTCTCGTTAATGACATCATCCATTGTTTATTCATATAAAAACGTTTTATGGAATGACATATATATATAGGGTGCGTTTCTTTTGCAAACCAAACAATTTGTACAAATTATGCAAACCAATCTTAGCCGTTCATCAAGTCTAAAGAATATATGATTTTATTATATTTCCTAATTTAAAATCATGATTATAATGAATAAACTTAACATTTCCTAATTTAAAATCATGATTATAATGAATAAACTTAACATTTTCCATATATATCACAATCATTATTAATGAATCATAATCATTATTCATAAATATATATATTGTTTCCTAATATAATGGTTTGCATAGTTTATACAAATTGCTTGGTTTGCAAAAAAACGCACCTTATATATATATATAGAGAGAGAGAGAATGAAGAATGGTTGGTGAGTAGTCAGCCCTTTTATAAATTAAACAAGGGACCACAAACCATTGAGCTTCTCATCACTTTTGGATGGGTTTGCTAAAGATACCCCTTTCTACATTTTTTTCATACCCTCTCTTATTAGGAAAATTGATTCAAATAATTATTTTATATTTTTAAATTGGACTCTTAGTTATTCTTCACTAATTTTTTTTAAATGTCGTTATATTCGTAATTTTCATGTTTAGGTCTGCAAAAAAAAATGATCAGACTCGATTTTTATTTTTTTGGTATCTTTTAGCTAGGTTCACAATAGTTTTACAAATGTAGTGATATTTTGGTAAATATGGAAGAGAAATAGCTAGAATACCAATTTGTTAGTGTAAATTGGCTATTTGAGTCAATTTCCCCTCCTATCTAAGAACATCTACAACAACTATGCTAAAATAGAAAAAATTGGGATTTAGTATTTTTGTTGCTCCAACAACTATGATATTCTCTATGCTAAAATAATTGTAAAAATCTCTAATTATTATCCCTAAAATGCAAATTATTCCTCCCTCCAAAACTAATTATTACCCATAAAAAACAAAAATTTCTCTCCCAACTTTCAATATATTGGATATTTTAATCATATTATTAAATAAATCGAATATTTTAATAAGATAATTAATACTAGAGTTGGTAAAATAGAATAGTTGTTGGAGTTAGATGCAATTTTTTTTAGAGATTTTGATTTTCTTTACTTTATTTAGAAATTTTTTTGCATAGTTGTTGGAGATGCTCTTATCTATTTCCTCTAGTATAAGAATTCAAAAAACCAACACTAATCATTTTTAAATTTTAAGTTACATCTTGTACACTTATAATTAGAATTTTAATTTGCTTTACATCCCTTTTTTTTTTTTGTCATTTGCTTTTATCATATTAACATATATAGTCGTATATTAACTAAAATACGTTAAAAAATTACGTTTCTTTTGTAACAAATAACAACATTATAATTGTCTCGTCAATACCTTCAAAATAGTCCAATATTGAATATTTTTTGATTTAATCATGTTATTATATATAATATATACTATGAAATTGTTTTTAATACTTACATTTTATATCCTTATAGTTATTCATTTACTTTGTTTTATAATCCTTACTTTTTCATTTTTTCATTTTAAACTCTTATCATATTAACATACATAATCATATATTAATTAAAATGTATTAAAAGGTACGTTTTTATACAAATTACACCAATATAATTATCTCGTCAATACTTTCAAAATGAGTCTAAGATTGAATATTGTTGAATTTAATCATATTATTACATATTATAAATCCGTAAAATTTACGAATTAATTTTAATACTTACACTTTCTATATTACAGGTAGAATGTGACATTACACGTTCTTCTTATACATGTATGTGCAATGAACTTACCACTACGGAGACAACCAACATCGTGCTCTCAACATGTGCCTATTGCAACCGGGACGTTAATGTTAATGGTAATCATTACGTAAGAGCCGTATAAACAGGACAATATCCAACACCCACAATTACGCCAAGATATAAACATTAGAGATTTCTTGATGCAATTACATGGACTACCCTATAACATTATCTATTAAACATGTATAAAGAAAAGTTTGATCATAATCATACGCATAAATATATAGATTAAGTTATTGATAATACCGTAATGTTATTTTATCTCCAATAACATCTCTTATATTTTATAAATATATAAGGGGAGGCTATTGGCACCCTTGTCACCCTTTGGTACAAAAGTCATCATTATTTTTTTTTTAGTGAATTATGGATTTGGTACCTGTGGTTTAGTGATTTATTTGACCATGCTCATTCTATGTTTATTGTGGATTTGGTACTTGTGGTATTCAATTTATTGTGGTCATAGTTCTTCTGACTAACACTTCCATTAACTTTGTTAAATCAAGGACCATTTTAGCTATTTTGCCTATTTTTTGTCCTTTTTTGATAAGAAAAATATAAACAATATTTTTATACACACATGTACACACACATGTATATAAATATATATATATATAACGATATTAAATTAAATAAAATAAGACATTATTGTATGATTTAATTGTTTAATTTTTTTTAAATTAATTATATTAAATCCGATTTAATTTTATTATTTTATTGTAATTGTGGAAAAATATATATAGTTTTATTGTTTTAATGTAATTAAAATTTCAATTTAAACAAATCAGATCATAAAACTATATCTTATTTTATTTAGAGCGAATAAAATAAAATATGGTTTTATGATTTGATTTATTGATTTAAAATTTTAATTAAGTTAAAGACGATTTAATTATATTGTTATTTTATTATCATTGCAACAAACAAGCTTATTGTTGATATTTTAACACAAAAAAATCATTAAAACCCGTTGAGAAATGAACTTTAATTTTATCATACTAAAAACAATATGAAAATTGATTTTGAGTTTTTGACTGAAAAACAATATGAAAATTGGAGCTTCTAATTTTAAGATGATAAAATTATAGTTCATTTCTCAACAGTTTTCAATGATTTTTGATGTTAAAATATCAACAATAAGCTTGTTTGTTGCAATGATAGTAAAAGAACAATATAATTAAATCGTCTCTAACTTAATTAAAATTTTAATTCAATAAATCAAATTATAAAACCATATTTTATTTTATTCGATCTAAATAAATAAGATATAGTTTTATGATCTGATTTGTTTAAATTGAAATTTTAATTACATTAAAACAATAAAACTATATCTTTTTTTTCACAATTACAATAAAATAATAAAATTAAATCGTATTTAATATAATTAATTTTAAAAAAAATAAACAATTAAATCATACAATAATGTCTTATTTTATTTATTTTAATATCGTTATATATATATATATATATATACATGTGTGTATAAAAATATTGTTTATATTTTTCTTGTCAAAAAAGGACAAAAAATAAGCAAAATATCTAAAATGATCCTTGATTTAACAAAGTTAATGGAAGTGTTAGTCAGAAGGACCATGACCAAAATAAATTGAATACCACAAGGACCAAATCCACAATAAACATAGAATGAGGATCATGGTCAAAAAAATCACTAAACCACATGGACCAAATCCACAATTCACTTTTTTTTTTTTTTCATTTTTTGTCTTTTTATTTGTCTTTTCATATATTTATATTTCTTTTTCTATTTTATTTATTTATATTATATATTTTAAAAAGTTTTTTTTCCTTTACTTTTTGGTTTTATTTAAAAATAAATAAATATTTATAAATATAAATATTTATAAATATAAATATTACTAATTTTTTATAATTATATAATTATAAAAATAAAACATAAACATTGCGATTTAACATATAAACAGAACATAAAATAATCTATATTACATTCGATTATTCTAAAATAACATTATCCGTAGTACAATTAACACGTAAAAGCCGCATGTAGTTCTGTATTCGCTCTAAATACGGGGTAGCCCATCCAGCACCACACGGATAACTGTAATGGAAAAATGTGCTACAATTTTTGAAAACGGGTATCCTTCTGCCATATCTAATTTTACATAATGGTTACCATTAACGTACCCAATTGTAAAAACAACATGTTCATACCACACTGACGGAGTGGACCTAAGCGGCAAGTACGTCCAACTGTCGGTCATACTTATAACGTGTAATATCACATTATATTTTGAAGCAATCAAGACACCTATTTCAGGCATTGTCATCCAGTGTTCAAATGGTGCACCTTGATCTGATTGAAAGAAGTTTAAAGTTTTGTAAGTAACATCCCAATGTTCACCTCCAAAAGCGTTGATGTACCCTGTCTTGTGTGTATCTAACTCTTGGAATATTAAGTTTAATGCATAATGTGAAACTAAACCACACAATTGTTGGAAGTTTTGTGACACTTTTGCTCTCTTGAATACTTGATTTAATTTATGTATCTTGTGACTTAATGAGTTGATTGATTTTGCTTATTAATGTCGGTAGACTTGATTCATAATATTATACAAGATATATATGATAATTGTACAGAAACACCTGCTACTAGAAAATATGAATTCCACCAAGGATAATTTACTCAATCAAATGAAAATTATTTTAAGATCAACCATGAAAGAGACATTTGAGTTTTGACAAACATAAAGAAAAATATATTTTACAAAGTTATTATAAAATCAAAAGTTACAAATTTATAAAATAAAATAAAATCAAAAGTTACAAATTTTATAAATTTATAAAATCAAAACACATACACACACACACACACACACATATATATACTAGGTTCGACCCCGTGTATTACACGGGGTAATTTAAAAAATTAAATCATGCCAGAAACCTTATCTTACAGATATGAATGATCATCGAAAGTACGATGCTATTTTTCCAAGTTTTTTTTTTCTTCAGAGTTGTTTTTTTGCAGTTGGTTACAAAATGTCTTTGTTTTAGGCAGTTTTCACAAAAAATGTTTTGCAAAAAATTAATAAAAAATATGAATTAATATTAAGAATTTATAAAACAAAATTTATAATAGAACGTAAATGAAATTATGGAAAAATATATAGTTAAAATTGATATGAAATTGCAAAAAAAAAAATCACGACAATTTAGTCATTATTTGTATCAAATCTTATACTAGTTTTAACAAATCTCATACTAATCATGACACATTAATTTGTATATATTTATGATATTTAATAATACTAGAAGTGTACTCGTGCAATGCAGCTATATACATCACGATTTTAATGTTTCATTTTATTTTCTGTTTTTTGTCGATTTACATTACGATTTTGGATGGTTGTGAGAGAGTGATAATGATTTTTTTTATATAAATTTGTTTAATTTAGACTTAATAATATAATGTAATTTATTTTGGTTTAATAATATAATTTATTTTATAAAATATTTTGTTAGATTTTTTAATTATATTTTAGATTTTTTATATTTAAAATTTCATTTTTATTTTATATTTAATTACGCTGAGAGTTATTTTAGGGGAGTTAAAGTGAGAAATGATTTTAGGGAAGTTAAAATAGTTAGAGATAATGATTGAAAATTAATAAATAACATTAAATGTAGTACATACAACTTTAATGATTGTTTTTTTAAGTAATTAACATTAAATAGCGATACATTAAGCTTTAAGACTTGTTTTTAAGAGTTTTTTATGTCATCTTTATAATATAGTATAGATAATTAAATTCAAAAGTATTCAATATTAGACTCATTTCAAAGGTATTGACGAAGCGATTACAATGGTATAATTTGTAAAAAATAAAAATGTTTTTAATGCAGTTTAGTTCATATATATTATTTATGTTTATATGATAAGAGTCCAAAATGAAAAATAAAAAGTAAAGAATTAAAAGTAAATACACACCTAATTATAAGGGTAGTAAATATAAGATATAAATTAAAAAATTGAATTAAGGAAAGATTTAAGAATGAATGAATGTGGATGTGCTAAATGAACTTATAATGTAAAATGCGTCCAAATACATGTTTAGGCGGAAAAATGAAAAAATGGACTCACCAGAAGGCGACACGTGTTCTTCTAGTTACTTATTTATTATATGTATAGATATAAAGATAAAATATATATATCAAGTTTCGATGCATTCAACACCTATTCAAAGGGTGTCATTAGCATTGCCCTTGACGCTAAAAATATAATTACATTTGTAGTATTAGAAAAATGAATTGTAATTAATTTATTATTAATTAAATTAGTATTATTAGGGTAGAGAATTAATAGAGAAATATCAACGGGGTTAGAAATAATAAATTCAAAAAGTATAAGGTCTAATATGACAATTATAAAAAAGGTTTAAGTGCTATTTTGTCTTTTAATAGTTTTTGGTAGAGGGAGTATGAAAAAATTATAGTTTTTGGTAGGAGGGGTTATGGATAGAATTTACATTTTTGGATATGTTCTCTCAAAAGTATTAGACTAAAGAAAGAATCACACGTATGGTTAATATGATTTATCCGAAAATATATCATATGTTTTCTTAATTAACATAGAGAAATTGGGTGGTTATAGCATTTGTTTTCGGACTGCTTTGAACTCCTTTGTTTTTATCATTACATGAAGATCAGTTGCTTGTGGTTTTTCTTGGTCTTGTCGTTGCAGACGGGTTTGATCCTAGCAAAGGTAGAGAGGAGGGAAGAGGGGGATGAGATCGATTTAGGAGTGATTTGGGGCAGGAGGTCAGGAGGAGATCGTAACTCGTCTTCGATTGAGTTAGTCGGAAGAGAGTAATCTAAAATGTCTACAATGCGTGTACATATATATATATATTAATTACTTGTATTTTTTAACTTTTTAAATGCAAATGAAAAACGAAAAACTAAAATGCCCCCTTATTGAACGTGTTAAACGGAGAGACCGAGTGAATTTACAAATCATGATGGCTAAGTTGTAGTTTTTTAATTGTAAAGGCGAAAATCGAGAGAAAAAAAAAACACTTAGACTCACATTGTAGTTTACTCATATTTTTATACTCAAACATTTCTATTTTAGTTTGTACTAAAACCTAAAACAAACGTCCATTTTTAAAAGTAATGTTTGTTTTCTCATTCTATTCTTAGGGGGTGTTTGAGATTGCTTATTTAAAACAACTTATGCTTATTTTGAAAAGGGCTTATTAACTTATGCGGTGTCAAACCGGAGTTTTTAAAAAAGTGTTTGGATTAGCTTATTGTGGTACCAAAATGTAATAAGCTAATAAGTTGTTATTTAAAAGTGTTTGAGATTGCTTATACATACAAAATAACCAAAAAAGTAATAAACACTTTTCAAATAAGTTGATAAGTCAGAACAAAATGACTTATCAAAAATGGCTTTTCAACGGTTTGACACCGCTATAAGCTCTTTTCATTTTGTTCCATCCAAACACTCAAAATGGTTTATCTGCGGTGCCAAATCGCAATAAGCTAAAAATCCCCTCAAATAAGCAATCCCAAACACCCCCTTAATTGTGTGATGAAGAAAATTTCTTTTTCTTATTACTAAAGGATAAAAGTGTCTTGTGAACTAAAAAATGTAATAATTAATTACACATTTTTAAAACTGTATTTTATCATAGACATTTATTTTGGGATGAATAAAGTAATATACATCCATATAACATCTTAATCTCAAAGAAATAAGACAACTAAAAATAAAGAAAAATACACAAACATTGATTAGCGATGAGTGGAAGTCCTCAACAATAGGTTCAAAAGAAATAATTGAACAAAATTTGGCAATAAAACTTGGGTTTATGGGGATTCTCTATAAAGGTCATCGGTTGAATCCTATCAGGCCGTTGGAGATTTTTTTGACTGTTTTTTAGAGTCCATATGATTAGTCAAGGTGCATAGCCCGAAAATCACGATTAAAAAAAAAAAAGATTTAACTGAAAATACGTGAAAACAAAATTTGATTTAGTAATTATTGAAAACAATACGACAAATCACACAATTTTCGGCTTCAAATTTGATCTTTAAAAGCTATATCAAGATCTCTTGATTTATCGAAGGGAATAAATTGACGCCCAAGTGACTCAATGTCAACTGGGGCAAATTATTTGAGGAAAAAAAAAACCCAATGAAATAAAAATACATTTAGGAAACAAATGCAACAATCGGACTCGTAACCCTGTGAACTCCATCACTCCAAACCAACGAACCCGAAAGCGTCTTAGAAGACCCGATCGTCGCATCAACCGTCACCACAAAAGATTGCTTCTCACCCACTGCTTTGAACGCTAGACTGCTCGGGCTAACCTTAACCACAAGCCCTGATGGTGCAACCACATTAGCCTGGTACGTCGATATTTCTGCACCCACATTAGTCACCGTCCTGTTAAAGGTTCGCACAATGTTGCCTGGTTGTGGAGCCGAGAGTGCGAAAGAAGGATAGTTTAGGTCCCAAACGGTCGCGTTATTACCCGCCGAACAAGTACTTGCATCACCGGTGACAATTTTTAAAGTTGTGGTGTTGTAACCTTGCCCACATAAAAACGACACAAAATCTGATTCTCCAGCGTCATAGACCAAACCTGGGTCCACGGCCTTTACAGGGTCGATATGACCAGAACCATAGGCAAATTCGGCATCGAGGTTTTTGGTTGGACTCATTGGTGCAGCTGCCATAGAAAAAATGATTCACAATTATTTCACCTGAATTGCATAATTGTGTGATCAAATAAAAGTTAGTTGTAGGGGTACGTTTTAGTTGTTACTATGATATATACCTGTAGTCATTAGGGCTGACTTGATCGCGGCAGGGGACCACGTTGGGTGGAACGATTTAACGTAAGCTGCAGCGCCAGCGGCATGAGGACAAGACATGGACGTGCCGGAGATAATATTGTATGGGACAACACGGGTGTCCCCTTCGTCTCCGGTGACAGTTGTACCCATTGACCAAGCGGCCAGAATGTCGACTCCGGGTGCAGTTAAATCGGGCTACAACAAGGTTAAAGAGTAATTTTATTATAAATATAGATATGAAGTATTTTATTAACAGAACAAACAATATAAAATAAAAGCAATAGAATTCACCTTGAGAAGGTCTAATGTGATTGGGTTGGGACCCCTTGATGAGAAGGAAACCACAGTTGGAGCTGCTTTGTCTACAGGTTCATGGGTTTTTAAGATGTTTGCACTTGGTGTTCTATAAGAAAAACAAAATGGTTCAGAATTCATATGTGAATTCCAAGGCTTATACTTTATTCATTGATGAATATACATGCAATATAGACTTACGTGGTGGAGTTTATGTAGCTAAGAACTGCTATGCCATCTTTGGAGCTTAAATATGTTGTTGGAAGAGTGTAAGCGAATGCCAAATCTAGATACCCAAAATCACCTTGCACCACCGCGCCACTTGCACCAGATTCCAACGCATTCGTCGGTCCATCAAAATCTTCACAAACCACAATTTTGTTTTGAACCAAAGTCGGATCCAAGGAATCTTCTTCGCAGAATCTGCATTCGATCAATCGTTGGTTTTAACTTTGATTATTGAATTTGCGGTACAATTACTGTCACTGAACGAGATTGGTACATTACCTAGATTCATCTGATGTAAATCCTTTTTTGGTATTAGGAACTGATCCGCCATAAACAATCGGATGAATCGCACCTTCGAATGTGTTTATTGTCGGCCCCTACACAAGATTCAATCAGAATCACCATCCGTTTGCGATCGATGGCTCAAAATTGAAAGAATAATTTCATACCTCGTAAGTCATATTGTTACCCAACACAATCTGAGTTAGAAACTTCCGATCAATGCTGCTAGCGGCAACCGATAACGACCATGGTGAAAAATTAGTGATGGATCCAGGACTAGGACCGTCGTTTCCAGCGGAATTTGAAGTTAGAATCCCATTCTTCATGGAATGAAAAGCTCCAATGGCGATAGTATCCTCAAAATAATTCAAAGGGAAAGAACCTCCAACCGAAAGAGAAATGATATCGACTCCATCAGCAATTGCGTCATCGAAAGCCGCCAAAATATCGGCATCTGAACAACCGCCTTCCCAACAGATCTTGTACACGGCTATACGTGCCGACGGAACGCCGCCTCGAGCCGTCCCGTTAGCTAGACCTAACAAGCTTGCGTTGTTAACTGCACGTCCAGCGACGGTGGAAGCAGTATGTGTCCCGTGACCCTCGGTGTCTCTTGCTGATGGCTCGTCGTCTCCGTCTTCGCTCTCATCCGTCAAGTAGTATTTTGCTCCGATGAGTTTGCTGACATATAGATGTCATAATGTTAATATATAACGCTAGAATTATATATAATAATGAAAATTAAGGGCGGGCTGTTTTCCTGACATATGTTACATCACATTTTTACACTTGAAACTTTACAGAAAAAATCCAAACATTCACGTCAAAAAACACTGTTAACAGTGTTTTGTTGTGAAGTTTTATCTTTAAAAATATAGTATCACATGTCTCTTAAAAACAGACCGGTTTGACATGATCTCCAAATTAATTAGCATATTTAATTACTTGTTGCATGTGAAATTGGTGGAATCGCATGAGCCTTTCCATTTGGCTGGTGGAGGACCAAATCCGTCGTCCTTGAAGCTGTCGGATTCCGGCCAGACTCCGGTGTCGAGCATGCCGACGATGACGTCGCTTTCAAGGGTTGCTCTTTTGACATCTTGAGGAAAGCCCATGAAATCCCAAGACCTTGTTGTATGCAGTTTCTTGGTTTGGCTTGGAAACACAGACACCACTCCCTCCATACCTACATTACATATACGTACAGTTATTATTAATTATACTTGTAATTATTTTTATTTGAGTTTATGTAATTTTTGTGATGACGTTATTAATCTAAAAATGAAGTTTTTAAATAGGTAATTAAATTCATAAAATAACGAACTTGAAAAATCACTCACCAGCTAGTTGGTTTTTTTCATCTTCCGTTAGCTTGGCAACAAAGCCGTTAAAGCTCCTCTTGTAGCTCCGTAGTAAAGATTTTGATGCACGGCTGCTCGAAATTATATAAAACATCAAAATAATTAAACATATATACACAAATTAATACAACGGTTTTTTATCATCGACAAATAAGACGTACGTCCTTTTATATATATAGATAACAAACCTTCCAACAACTTGTTGTAGCATGTTAGTGTGGAGTGATTCTACGGAGAAATCAGTCTTTGGAAGATCACCCATGTACACAATGTACGTCTGCAAACCAAAAAAAACACATAAAATAATTAATGATATAACTAATTAATTATGAGTAATCGATGTAAAAAATTAATTTGGTAAACAATGCATGGTTTTAAAAAGAAAGATTTGAAAAAGGATTAATAAATATAATATGCCTTGAGATCATTGGAGTCAGCTGCTAGAGAATATGTGACGACAGTGAGTAAGAAGAACAGGCATAATGGAGATGACATTGCCATTGCTATATTAGATCAATTAAGATGATAATTAGTTATGCAAATATAAGTGAGAATTGCTTATATTTATAGCAAACTCAACCTCATTATTCATATCTAAAAAATAATGATCTATGTTAAGTTGTTTAAATCGTCTTACCTTGTACGAAGGCCGTCTTTCAGGCGACTTTCACAATGTTAACATCTGGAAATTTGACTTTTTTAGAATTGCAATTGATTTTGAATCTTTATATATATGTATATTTCGAATTTTGCCATGTACTTTTTGATACAAGTACAAGCATAGCCAAAAAAATCTTTAGTTGTTATCAAAAGGCCATCAGCCAAACATATTTAGGAACCCTAACATTTTTAAAGATATGGGGTTCAAGTCTCACTAAGGGGGTGTTTGGGATTGCTTATTTAAAACAACTTATGTTTTTGTTAAAGTGTTTATCAACTTATGTGGTGACAAAAATAAGTTTTATAAAAAGTGTTTGGATTAGCTTATTGTGGTATTAAAACGTAATAAGTTAATAATTTGTTATCTAGGAGTGTTTGGGATTTGCTTATTGTTAATGTCAAAAGTTATACAAAGAATAACTTAAGGTCGACGTGGAGCTTTATCCAACTAAAGAAAGTAGCCGATAGACAATTATGCGCGATGAACAGAAAAGTAAAGAGACAAGGGATTTGGTGACACGGAAAAACCTCAACGAGGAAAAAACCGCGGACGACAGGTAAGGGTCGTCGTGCACTATGATCACCAAACAGGGGTGATATCCTTCGTTGTTACAATGTAATATACGATCTACGCTAGAAATAGATGTACAATTGTGAAATAAGTGTATGTCATGTATGTAGACACTATTCGTGTGTAAATCGTTGTTGTCGTGTATGACTGTGAATGTTCTTAAAGAGCTTGTAAGTTGTATGCTTCAGCTGTATGTGTTGGAGATATCTGGTTTTCGATCCCCCGAATGAGGTGTTGATCTTGTGTATTTATAGTCTTGATCCTTCATAAATGAGTCTTTTTGTAACTGTCATGCTTCATAAATGTTTTTGATGGCGTTGAGCCGTTATGACCGTTGGTATTTATATGCATTGAACTTGCATTAAATGATCAAGAAAGAAACGTTCAAGCATACGTTAGTATGGTCGAGGTCGAGTATTAGTCTCGACGTCTGTTGTACGTCACTCGACCGATCTTCGAATTAGTCTCGACGGAAGTCAGGGTTTTGCTCGGTCGATAGGACCTTATCTTAATCCAAGTCTAGTCGTGCGAAATATGCCTTAAACGTCACTTCGTCGAGATCGTGTATTTTTTACCCAAACAGTCTGCCCCCAAAATTTAAATTTTTTCTTGGCAAGAATTTTAATTTTTTGTCGATTGCCACGTGTTACTCGGGGAGAGGTTTTCGTCGCTTCAGAACCGAAATGGTTCGTTTCTAATTAGATTCCCTGACACGCGTGACGTCATGATGGCCTGGGAATACGCATGACAGCTAAGAGTGACAGGTGTCGATCATCTAGGCGTGCTCCTAAAGAGTCGATCGACAAGTGTCGAATATCGAGCGAGTATGCTTGATTCGATGTTCGTATATAAACGGAAGATATTCAGGATCATTTCCTTTTACACTTCCAGAGTGTTTATTAGAAAGAGATATTTGCGAGCAAATCTTTGCCAAAAATACATACGACTTTTGCCATAGTCTGAGGTTTTAGAGCGATTATATAAGGTACAATATTTCTTGCCTTTCGAATCCATGCGTCTTAAGACTTTAGCTTGAAAGCCTAGGAAGGGTTGAGACGCCTTTGGCTTTTATGTAGCAACCATCCAGGATCCAGATTTTGTCATGTCGCCAGATCCTATTAGTGTTATTTGTGAAGATCGCCTTGACTCCTTTAGGCATTTGGCTAAGATTTCAGAATCAATAACCATTAGTCCGCCGGTGTTGCTTCGTCCTGAGCAATGTCCGGAGGGATACTTTGTGATGTACGAGTATCCCTTTGAGATAGGGTTTTCCTGGCCCTATTCTTCTTTGTCAAGGTCGTTTTTGTAGACCTTTGACCTGTCTCCGGGGCAAATGATGCCCCAGTTTTGGAGGGTCGTTCAAGTAATTGAACGAGTAACGAGTGGATGGGAATCACCATTCACTATCTCGGACCTTCTATCGGCTTATTCGGTTAAGTCGGAGTCGAATCATCGGTATAGCATGTCCTCTAGGTTTAAAGGGTCTCGTGCTCTAATACATAAGACCGCAGTTAATGATCGTAACTGGAAGACGAAATATGTCTTCGGTCGATTAGCTTTGGTCGACGGTGACATCCAGTGGATTACCACAGGGTGGAACACTGAGGGTAAGACTCTGGAATCTTACTTCGTTTTTCCTGTTTGTTGCTTTGATTTTACTGATATCTTTATTTTATTGTCTTGTTAGCGATCGATTTTACTGTTGTCGAGCCTTCTGTCGACTCAACTGATAAAGTTGAACGATAACGATTTCTCGAACTTAGAGTCGAGGAACGATCGTTCTTTACGATTCGTCCTACTGTCGACCAGGACTTGGACGACGACGACTTGCAGTTCATCGGATCATCTACTGCATCTCCCGTAGAGGAGAGGGAAGAAAGAGAATAAGACAAATAAGAGAAAAACGAGATGTCAGGTACTGTTTTTTCAAATTTCTTTGTGTTTTTCTCACTTGCTTGTTATATCATTTGTTTTGAATTCATTTTCCAGGTGTTTCTCCTTCGAAGTCCTCCAACATGGCCGACCGAAAGAAGGCGTTCTTGGAGTTAGCCCGGAAGGGTAAGGAGAAAAGGAAGACAGTCAAGGTTGCAGGGCCAGACCTTCCGAAACGTACGCGTTCGTCGGTCCTGAAGGAACGACTATCGATGGATGGTGGCGCATCGAGCGTTGCCACTCCCCGGATAATGAAGACGGATGTTGCCTTACAGGCGACGTCGAATGAGCCTCCAGTGGTGGAGGTCCCTAAGGACCCTCAGGTCGGGTGTCCTAGCCAGGCGCCAGAGGCCTCTGGTCATTCTCCCTCGTCTGGCGATAAGGGGAAGGGTCCTGCGGAGGTCCAAACATTTAACTTTACGTTGCCGTCGGACTTCATGAGGGATGGCTCGTTCGATCGGGCGGAGATATTCTCTCATATAGAGAAATATTTGCTCCCGTCTTTCAGGGAGAAGTTCAGGGAGATGGTCGTCGAGGACGTGGGGTCGCATGTCGTAGGCCTGTCTTTCCTGGTAAGGATCAATTTTTTTTCAATTTGTCTTGTTTTAGATTTTGTTATTGATCGTCATGTGTTTTGCAGGTTTTTAGTCCTCTCTCGGTCATTATAATGAAATGCATAAAATTCGGATTTTTGTGCCAAAGGTCCTGGAGTGGGAGAAGGTTGCACTGGAGAGGGAGCAGGCAGCTCTAGCCAGAGAAAGGGCGACCAAGGCCGACGTGGAGTCTCTGAATGGTCGCTTGGAAGAAAACCAGAAGATTCTGGACGTTGTCCGGACGCAAAGGTCCGATCTGCAGATGCGCTTGGACGTGTCATGCGACACGTTAAAAGGGACGCAGGTCAAGTTGGAGCAAGCTTTGGAGTCCTTGGTCGAGAATAAAAAATAGACCGAGGACCTTAAGGTGAAGTTGGCTTGCTCAGGAGCACAGGATCGGGGGTTTGGAGGAGGAGCTGAGGGGCATCGAGGTTTTTACTCGGTGGACGACCAAGGCGGCCATCATGAGGCGACATCTGAACGGGAAGAATCGCCTGTCCAATGCTACCGAAGATCTCAAGCTCTACCTTTCGTAGGTAGGGACCGAACAGGACCTGGACTCCGAAGATGAGAAGGAAGTCGAGGTTGCGGAGGAAGTCCAGGCGGATGAAGGCTAGATTGGTGACGCCTTCTTGTCGCAACCAGTAGGGGACGTCCCCTCTTCTTAAGTTTTAATATTTTTGTTTTGCAATTTTCTTAGGTCGACCGTTGGTGGTCAAGCCTTTAGTTGTAATTATTAACTTTAGATATCAAAGGATCTTTTTGCTACATAGTTGAGTTCTTTACATTGCAATAATCATTATATCATTGAACTTGCGACTAGGGTGATTCAGGCGACTTAAGGCCTTTTCTGGACTTACAGATCACATGACCAAATAAGAAGTACGTAAGACAACCATTCTTAGAAACACAAACAAGTTTAAGGATTCTTGCAACTAAGGCATGTCACCATAATTCAACCAAAGATACTTGCGACTTTGGCATTTCATCCATAATGAAAAATATTTCTAAGTTAAGAACTTAGATTTCACACCCTCTGGTGTTTTGTGAGGTTTAATTCGTACGAGAGACTCGTAACCTCGTATCATGTGATAGACTTGTAGTCTTATATCATGCGATCATTCGAGAAAACAACGTTAGAGGTTGGTCGTTGGCTAACCAACGACCCTCCGATGCTTAAGTCAGTACTTGGTCGAGATTAATAATCGTACTAAAAATAGTTCAAGGTTTTAGAAGAAATACCTCTTTAGATATGTTGCGTTCCAACTACGTGGGATTTCTTTGTCGTCGAGAATTTGGAGCCTATAGGCGCCTTTTCTCACGACCTGCGATATACGATAATGACCTTCCCATTTGATGGAAAGTTTACCTGCATTTGGTTCCTGAGTGTTCTGGAACACTCGTTGCAAGACGTGGTCGCCCACTTGGAAGACCTTCGTCTTTACATTTTTGTTGATGTGTCGTTCGACCGTTTGTTTTTGGGATGCCATTTGAATCAGTGTTGATTCTCTAATTTCTTCAAGAGTGTCAAGGTCGTAGCTCATATTTGTAACACCCCGAATTTCGTTTGGTTTTGTGTTGATGAAAGAAGGAAAAAGGGCTGCCTGCGCTGGTCTACAGGGCGCACGGGTCGTGCGCCCTCCTTCAGAAAGAACGCACGGGTCGTGCGCAAGGTCAGGGGTGACGACAGTGGGCTACGCACGGGTCGTGCATTGCCCTTCAGCAAAAACGCATGGGTCGTGCGTCGTGTCAGGGGCTCCATCAGCGTGAGTTTTAATGAAATATTTCCCCAAATCTCATTCATTCTCATTTCTTTCTTCCTTTCCAAGTTCTCCTTTCTCTCCCTCCTCATTTACTCTTCTAGGGTTTCTCCAACTACCAATCTTCACCATTTATTGCTAGAGTCAAGGATTCCATCCAAGGTTTCGGTTTGGAAGCTTCAACACCACCTCCATTGTCATCTTCTCCAAAGGTCAAGATCTAGGTTTTTGGGTTTTCTTCTAAAACCTACTTGGTGAGTTCCTACTACTATCATTTTACAAACTTTATACATATCAAAAGCTTACATTTTGAACTCCTACATATCTCCTTGGGTTTGGATTTAAGTTTATTGCATTTTGACCTAACTTGAGTTTTTGGGAGATTTTAGGGTTACTAATCATTTTCTTGAAATGTAAAGGGTTTGATCTTATTGAAGTAAAAAGGGAGTTTTACTTACACATTTATGTGGGTTATTTGAAAGAATGCATATAAATCTCATTTTATGATTTTCATTCTTATCAGCAGTTAGACTTGATAAGGACATTTTGGTTATAAATATTTTTGGAAGCTATATGTTTAGCTTTGATTAGTCACACATGTTATTGTGACAAGTTTAGACTATTACTAGTGGATCCCTAGGTTTTGAGTTGACTTATATTATTGGGATGTCTTTTCCCCATTTTGTAGATATGGATGCATTTGATCCTCGGGGGCCGTTATGGTACGGTTATGTGAGACCGGTTACTAGTCATGGATCAAATGTAGTCCTAGTGAATGGGTATGACTTGGTTTCCTCGGGGGCCCTTGTAACACCCTAAAAATAGGGATAACAAAAACTTTCCAAAAGAGGAGAGGTGGTATATAGATTGCCATGGCAAGAGCCTCCCAAAAAGGGGAATGGTACAAATAAACTTGTTTAATCACCATTGTAATTTAACGGATAAATAAACAACAACCAACTAATCTAATTTCTGCAACTAGAAAAGAGATTACAAAAAGGGTGTCATCTATAAACCCAAGGCTTCTCAAAATCATCCAAATGCCGTATCCCCAAGCTCTCGCCCAAAGCATCTAAACTAGCCTAGGAGCAACACCGCTAACACCTGAGATACACATTGTTAGGGCCATTTTCAATGTTAAATAGAAGTTCAGGGTATTTTGTGACAAGTTGCAATAGTTGTGAGCTTGTTGGGCCTTAAAGCCCATAAGCCCGTCAGGCCTTCGTGCCTAAGTATTTAAAGTTATTTTCTATTTCATTTGTAAGGTTAGAAGTTCATAATTCCTTTAATCAGTTTACTAGTTGTTAGGTTTACATACTATTATCAGAAATTCTCTCTGTAAACCTTAGCCTTTTGAAGTTTATATTAATCATATAACTAGTTGCTGTGGCCAATATCTTGTTCATCATTGTTCTTATATCTGTTGATTGCACTGAAACTGGGATCTACAATTGGTATCAGAGCAGATAGGCAAAAGGTTTGATCCAGAAAAAGGTTTGTCTAAAACCCTATAATTTTTTTTTGTGTGTGTTAATCGCTTATATGTGCTTATCTGATTATCTTGTTATGTGTTTTATCGATAGAAGCTTATTTTCTGGTTTTTTTTTTTTTGGTTTCGATCGAATCTGATAGTGTTCTGGAAAGTGAGTATTCGGTCTTAGTGGTTCTGGGTTTGTTCATATCCGATCATTGTTTCCTTCGATTTTAGAGAAATTAGTTTTTGCTTGATTTGTTTTAATTCCTTCGATTAAAGGATCGAAGGATCTGAGTTTGGGTTCGATCGAATCCCAGAAACTCTTCGAGTTCTTCGGTCGAATTCATCGTGTTCTTCGGTGTTAATCGATCTTATCGTTTGTTTTGTGGTTATCTGTTTTTAGGCTTTCGACCTGAGTATTCGACCGAATAAGGGTGTTCCGGTCGTTTCATTAGACCGGATACGTGTTCCCGGTCGTCTCATTAGACCGGATACGTGTTCCTCGGTCGTATCATTCAACCGAATTCGTGTGCCCCGGTCGTATCATTCGACCGCATAAGTGTATGACCGAACGTGTCCTTCGACCGGATACTTGCTACCTCCGGGCATATCTTCGACCGGATATTGTTTAGATCCGGGTTTTTCTGTTTAGACCAAGTGTTTATGTGTCTCTTCTATTTTATTGTATTTGGATCATTCTGCTTGCCTAACGATAATTACAGTGCTCTTAAGTTAAGAAGTAAAGATGAACTCAAGGGATGCTCTAGCCATCGGTTCTGACCAAAAGCCCCCGGTGCTCTTTCGGGGAGAATACCCTCAGTGGCATGACCGATTTATGAATTTCATAGAAGCCAAACCCAAATATGAAGATATATACAAATGCCTGACTGAGGGTCCACAAGATTGGCCAATGAAAGTGGTACCGGCAAACCCAGCTGAAGGTTGGCCGGAGCGCCAGATCCGGAAAACTGTTGGTGATTTTACTAACAAAGAAAAGGAAATGTACGAGGCAGAAATGCTGGCAAAATCATATCTTCTTCAAAGTCTACCTAATGACATCTATGCTTGTATAGATAGTTTCAAGGACTCATCGAAAAAGATGTGGGACCAAATAGAGAAGATGATGATGGGAAGCCACATCAATAACCAGCTAAAGGTGACAAACTGTATCACCAGATATGATGGGTTTAAAGCACGAAAGGGTGAAACGCTGACGGAAACCTATGAAAGGTTTAATATGCTTCTAAATGATCTTCAGAAAAATAAGATCACAAAGACGAACACGGAAAACAACATAAAGTTTATGAACAACTTACAGTCTGAGTGGAAACCGTTCGTCTCCCATATTCGCCACACTCAAACCTTGGAGAAGCTGTACCTTCACGAACTGTATGAAATGCTGCTCCAAGACGAAGAGGAAGTGATGGAACTTATTGGGAAAGCAGAAGAAAAGCCAGCAACTGATCAAATAGCACTCGTATCTGAGAGAAGAGGCAAATCCGTCAGTCGAACATCTGGAAAAGAACATGTGCTGAGTGATTCTGAACCTGAAGATCCCGATAGCGATTCGGATCCAGAACTTGCCAAGATGAAAGAAGCAATGGTGTTTCTCACTCAAGCATTTCAAAAGAGGAAGTTTTTCTCCAAGACTTCCAATAAGCAAAGAGTTTCTACTCATCGTGATCATCGTGATAAGTCTGAAGGTAACAGTCGCTTTGAAGCTGGTAAGAAGCCTGACAAGAGACATGAAGAAAAGCCTAAAGACGAACCGATCAAATGTTACAATTGTGGTCGGTTAGGTCATTTCGCCAGAGATTGTCGCAAGCCAATTGTGCGCAACGCGGACTACTACCGAGCCAAGCTGCTTCTTGCCAAAGAAAAGGAAGCTGGTAAAGCTCTAATGGCTGAAGACGATTACTGGCTACAAGTGTCGGATGAAGAACCCGAGGATGCTGAAGCTCATCTGTGCTTCATGGGCAACCATTCATCTCCATCTGATACTGATGAAGAAGATCACAATGCTCCTTGCCAGGTATGTACCCCTTTTCATGAAGCTTTACTTGATCAGATGCAACTATCTATGAACAAACTTGACTCTTACAAGCTTTTGTTAAAAGAAAAAGAACAACTTATCTCTTCTCTGGAAAACCGTGTCACTAAGCAGTCTGACTTTATGGAAAATCAAAACTTAGAAATCTCTAGCTACATGTGCACTATGTCTAATCTAAGAGAAGAAAATGTGAGGTGTTCAACAGAGTCACAAAATCTAATGACCAAAGTAGATGACCTGACCGATAAGCTCCGTATGTCTGAGTCCGAGAACATTGATTTGTTAAATCAAAACGTGGCTTACAAAAATGAGAACATAAGGTTATCTAATCAGATAGAAGAGCTTGAAAAGAAACTTTATAAATTTGGTCAATCTGATCAAACGCTAAAGCTAATCGCACCAAAAGAACCAAAGTACGGAAATGCGGGTATCGGGTACGATAACCCTAATTATTTAAACAAGGCTTTATCCAAAGTTCCTACTTTATATGCATCTGAATTTTTTGGATTAGACAAAATCTTTCCTGAATATAAGATACATTGGACCACACCCACTGAGGAGGAAGACCTTGAAGATAAGTTGAGAAGAGAAAACTCTGTTCTTTCTAAAAGGACATTTCCTTTTGTTTATGATACTTTAAATGCTTCTTATAATACTGACAAACCCCGTTTCCTGTCATCCGATTTTTTCCATAGTTACTCTCAAGCTGAACTAGATATTAAAACCGTTAAAACTGAGGAGGAACCTCTAGCTCCCAAGGTTTATGTTCCAACTCTGCTTTTAGAAAAGAAACTTGTTCAGCTAGAAGAATCGTATGCACTAGAAAGGGAAAATTTTCAAAAGGAAAAGCAAAGTCTTTTATCTCAAATTGAGTGTCTCAGTTCCAACAACAAGGAGACTATGTCGAAAGAAGAAAAAGAATATTACCAGACAGAAATAAAGAAGTTGCACTCACAACTGACTGCTATGGCAGCAGATAATCTGAAAGTGCAACTTCACAAGGTTGACTCTCATGCTCAGTTTTCCATTCTCCAAAGAGAATTATCGTCTCTGTCTGAAAACTCTTATCCTTCTTCTGACTCATCTTCCTTCAAAGCTTTTATGGGTGACTTGTCACCGATCATTTCAAATAAAGGAAAAGAGCCTCAAAGTCTTAAATCAGATCAGTGTTCTGATTGTAAAAATGCTTCCGCATATGATCTGCACTCAACAAACTCTTCAAATGCTCTGAAGTCCTCATGTGATAAGGTCCTTTCTGATGAGGAACTTGAATTTTCCGCATTCTTGAATTCTGAGGTGTGTTTAGATAGCACTTTGAGCCAATTTGATTTTAATCCTTCTCTACCTAGCCATGTTGATTTTTTAAATGAGTCATGTGAGCCTCCGGTTAAATTTTATAAAGGTGAATGTTCTACATTTGCCTCGAGAAAACCTTCTGTGAACAATTCTTCAAAACCTTCCAAGTCTAAATCTAAGAGGTGTTCACAGAAGAAGAAAAAGACCGGTCGCTCTCAAATGTCAAAATCGTCAAATTTCAAATCCTCTGACTATGGGTTTAACGGCATTTCAGATACGTTTGGTCGGCGGAAAGAAGTGAAATATGCTTGGGTAGTTAAGAAGTCAAAAGCGAGCTCGGCAACATCAGAATTAGTTGATCCAGTGTTAAAGTCTAGAAAGAACAATAACAACCATGATGTTTTTATTTCTAAACCTCTAGTTGATTGTAATGGAACTTTTCCTTTAAAAGTTTATTCAATTCCGCAATTACTTCAACTGTCGCATGATTGTTTGTGTTGTTCTCATTGTGGATCAAATGATTTTGTTGATAGCCGTTATGCATCTGATTGGTTTGGTTCATATCATATTGCTACTAATAATTCTCATAGTCATGTTTCCCGTGAAAGACAAAGACCCAATTATAAACGGGTCTCTAAGTCGGGTGTTAACCCTAACCCTAAAGGACCCATTTACGAATGGGTACCTAAAAAGAAATAACCTGTTTTGCAGGAAGGTCATGTGTGGTATCTAGATTCAGGCTGCTCCAAACACATGACCGGAAGACGGGAGCTTCTCACAAACTTCACCGAGAGGTTCTGTGGGAATGTACGTTTCGGGAATGATCACTCCTCTCCCATCAGGGGTTACGGCGATATTGTCAAAGATAACATCACGATCAAGAAAGTCTCCTATGTCGAAGGTCTCGGTCACAATCTTTTCAGTATCGGTCAATTCTGCGACAAGAATCTCGAGGTTACTTTCAAGGCTAAACGGTGTAGCGTTCGAACTGAGGATGGTAAAGAAATACTTGCTGGAACGCGACGCACCAACCTCTATACGATTGACCTCTCGTCCTTGAAACCTGACAAGGAAGTCTGTTTGTTGTCCAAAGCATCTGCTGAACAAAGTTGGCTATGGCACCGTCGTCTCTCGCACTTGAACTTCAAGAATATCAACAAGTTGGTGCTGGGTGGACATGTCAAAGGTATGCCTGATCTCAAGTTTGCAAAAGATCATCTGTGCGCTGCCTGCGAAACGGGCAAGATGAAAAAGGCGTCTCACAAGCCGAAAGCCGTTCCGAGTACTTCTCGGTCCCTTGAGCTAATCCACATGGACTTATGTGGACCGATGCGCGTTCAAAGCATAAATCACAAGAAGTATGTTCTGGTGATGGTTGACGATTTCTCTCGTTACACTTGGGTCCGATTTCTCCGTTCCAAGGATGAAACTCCCGACTTGATAATCTCTATTCTGAAAAGTATTCAAGTCAGTCTCAACCAAGTAGTTCAAACCATCAGGACGGACAACGGTACTGAGTTCAAGAATCAGTTACTCACCACTTATCTCACTTCAGTGGGTATCTCGCATACTTTCTCCGCTGCTCGTACTCCTCAGCAGAATAGAGTGGTAGAACGTCGAAACAGAACTCTAGTCGAAGCAGCACGCACGATGTTATCTCATTCCAAGCTACCACTATTTCTTTGGGCAGAAGCTGTTGCTACCGCTTGCTATACTCAAAATCGGTCTATCATTAACAAGCGGTTTAACAAGACTCCGTACGAGATCATCAATAAGCGTATCCCGAACATCAACTACTTTCATGCTTTCGGATGCACCTGTTTTGTTTTAAATGATAAGGATGATCTTGGCAAATTCAGTCCCAAAGCGGATGAAGGAGTGTTTATCGGCTACTCTCAACACGCAAAAGCCTATCGTGTCTACAACAAACGGACGAAGACCGTCGTTGAAAGCGTAAATGTGACTTTTGACGAGGCCCCTGAAATGGTTTCTGAGCATCTCAGTTCAGAACCCGCGCTTACTGGTGTGTTAGCTTCTGGACAATTCCGTTCGGAAGCTACACAATCTCCATTGGATCCACATCATGCGTCTACGTCACGAGCACATCTTTCTGATTTGGATTTACTGTTTGAATTCTTTTATAATGACTTATTTAATGTTCAATCTAACTCTAAGTCATGTGACAGGAATACTGCTCAAGCACCAGAAGTGACACAAGTCACTGGCCCTACCGTCTTTGGAGGTTCATCCTCGCCTGGTGCTCCATCCTCTACTGCCAATGATCAAGCTTACCCAACCTCAAGTACTAGAAATCCTCTTACTCAAGTTCTTGATGACGGTGCTCCTGAACCGACTCCTGTTTCCGTTCAACTTCATGAACCGACTCCTGTTGAAGGTGCCCTCGAAGTTTCCTCTCCGGCAATCCCGGAACCTCCTATTGTTTCATCTCCAGCTGAGTCGTCCTCTACTCCATGTTCGACTCCCACGACGAAACTTCCACCTCACAGGCCATCATCCCTCGAGGCAGTTCAGGATTTACCCCCAGGTGGTCATGTAGATGCCGATACCTCCCATCAGACATATCAACCTCATCCACACACCACCAAGTGGACTCGAGCACACCCCCTTCATCAGATCATTGGTGATCCTTCCACACCAGTTCAAACTAGATCCACCACCGCGAATGACTGTTTATTTTCCTCGTTCCTCAGCCGTATCGAACCTTCCACTGTCTCTGAAGCGCTGAATGATCCGGACTGGGTAATTGCTATGCAAGAGGAACTCAACCAATTTGAGACCCTCCAAGTATGGCGCCTAGTTCCCCGACCTAAGAACAAGACGGTGATAGGGACTAAATGGATTTTTAAGAACAAGAAGGACGAAAACGGCATCATTGTTCGGAACAAGGCGCGTCTCGTGGCTAAAGGATATCGCCAGCAAGAAGGAATTGATTACGATGAGACGTTTGCACCGGTGGCCCGCATTGAAGCGATCCGCATGTTCCTCGCCTACGCCGCTCACAAGAATTTCATCGTCTTTCAAATGGACGTGAAATCCGCGTTCCTCAATGGCGTGCTCAAGGAGGAAGTTTATGTCTCGCAACCCGAAGGCTTCGTGAGTACTGAAAATCCGCATTACGTCTACTTTCTTGACAAGGCCCTCTACGGTCTTAAGCAAGCGCCACGAGCCTGGTATGATGCACTCTCATCCTTCTTAGTCAAGTCTGGCTTCTCTAAAGGTAAAATTGATACTACCTTATTTATTAAAAGAGAGAAGAATGATATCATTCTTGTACAAATTTATGTTGATGATATAATCTTTGGCTCCACGAACCCCAAGTATTGTCAGAACTTTTCCGCCTTAATGAGTAAACATTTTCAAATGAGCATGATGGGGCAAATGAATTTTTTTCTGGGTCTTCAAGTAAAACAATTACAAACAGGAATTTTCATTAATCAATCTAAGTACATCTCGGATATTCTTCGGAAATACCAGATGGAACAATCTTCATCTATGAAAACCCCCATGTCCACTACTCTAAAGCTTCACTATGATCCTGACGGTAAGGATGTGAATGCTACTATTTATAGAGGTATGATTGGCTCTCTGATGTACTTGACGGCTAGTCGGCCTGACATTATGTTTTCGACATTCTTGTGTGCAAGATTTCAGTCGAAACCTAAAGAGTCTCACTTAGCTGCGGTTAAGCGATTTTTTCGATATTTAAAAGGTACTGCTGATCTTGGTTTGTGGTATCCAAAAGAGACAGGTTTTGAATTGACAGCCTACTCGGACGCTGACCACGCTGGAAACATGCTGGACCGGAAGAGCACGTCGGGTCATGTTCAGTTCTTGGGCGATCGTCTTGTAAGCTGGGCTTCCAAGAAGCAAAACTGCGTGTCCACCTCCACCGCCGAGGCGGAGTATGTAGCAGCCGCCAGTTGCTGCTCGCAAGTCATCTGGATGCGCACCCAGCTCAAAGATTATGGATTTAATTACTCCAGGATTCCCATCTACTGCGACTCGAAGAGCGCTATTGCTATATCAAGCAATCCCGTCCAGCACACGAAAACGAAGCACATTGATGTGCGCTATCACTTTATAAAAGATCACGTGGAAAAAGGTACTATCGAACTCTATTTTGTTAATTCAGAGCATCAGTTAGCAGACCTATTTACCAAAGCCTTGGACGAAAAACAATTTAATTACCTTGTGTCCAAGCTAGGTATGCTAAATTTGAAAGTTTGATCCGTTCGCGGCTCTCTACGAGTTTCACTCAATAACGAATGACTGTGACAACTGCCCCAGTGACGTGTCTCTGGTTGCTATTTTCCACACTCCTTGGTTATTGCATTTTACTCGTTCAGCTCTGTGTCCGTTACGAACTTCTGTATTAACAAAGTAGGTTTCTTTGTGTGTTCGTGTGTCTGTTTTTCGTGATTTTGTGTGCAGTTCATTCCTTTGTTCCTTGAAGAGTAAGTTGTCAGTGACAGATCTACAACCCGATACTGTGTTCAGAGGGACCACTAGCGTCAGATGGTTGGTAAGTTTCACGGGTCCTCCTTTCGAGGGGGAGCAGGTAAGAGAGTTCTGTGGTTGGACCTCCTCATGGTAATCATTCGAGGGGGAGCTAGGTCTCTTGTCTGCGTTTTTTATTTAAGCCCTTTATCTTTAATTTTAATTTTGTTTCTTTTTCTCTCCGTAGGTTTATTTTTTTTTCCCTTTAAGTTTTTTTTGCGTTATTTCTTTTACTATTATTTTATATATATCTCCGAAAACTCCAAAATTATGTTTTTTTTAAGGTTTGGTTTATTTTTTTTTGTTTTTGTGTTTGGTTTGAGGTGTTTGTTTGATGTGCCTAGGCCTAAAGTTTCGGCCCATAACCTACCCGCCCCCCCCCCCCGGCCCAAGCCCAACACCCTTCGGGGGTTTATAAACCCCGGTCGAATGTATTTCCTCCTCATTCGATCAAATCGTGTTTTCTTCTTCTACATCTCTCTCTCGCCCGGACTCCATTCGACCGAAACGACATTCGACCGAATCTCTCGTCTCCATCTTCTTCATTCGACAAGGTAGGTGTTATCATGTTTAGATGTGATCAATCTGCATCGATCGATTGTAATCGATCGTTTTACGGTGTTCAAAGATCTGGATTTTCCCCGGGGATGGACCTGGTGTCGATATGTCTTCTCCGGGGGTTCTTTCTCCGATCTAGGGTTACACCCCGGTCGAATACACCCCCGGTTCCGGTCTTTCATATTCTCCGGTCAAAGACTATCTCCGGTCGAAGGCACCCCCGGTCATTTGGCTCCTCCGGTCGACTAACTTCCGGTCTTCGCATAACCCCGGTCTTAACATGTCTCCGGTCTTAGTGACCTCCGGTCGTAGACCTCCTCCGGTCGAAGACCCAATCCGGTCTTATTGCCCTCCGGTCGAACACCTCATTCGACCGAACATTTATCCGGTCTTATTGACATCCGGTCGAACACCCCATCCGATCGAACAATAATCCGGTCTTAGTGACCTCCGGTCGAATGCGTAATCCGATCATGCACTTATCCGACCTTAGTCGAACCCCGGTTGGATCTTATCCGGTCGAATCCAATTTCTTTGGTGCTTCTAGTTATACCTTGCCATATGTTGTGTATGAGTAAATTTTGTTGGTTATAAATGCTGGTGCAAGTCTATGCGCTTTGGTGACTGACCCTATCTCACGAGTAGGGTTTGCTCTTCCAATTTTTGGAGTTAATAACCGGTGTGATCTAAATCATGACTGTGTAACTCCAACGGCTATTATCTTATTCCAAACCTGCGTACTAATAGATTCATTCTTCACAGGTACAATGGCACAAAACCAGCCACCAGAAATTGATCCAATCGCAGATGCAGAACTGATTCCCGAGGATCAGTTCCTTCCTCTTACAGCCAATAACTACCATCTCGATGTAACCCAACCTGCTATTCAACATCAGGTCATCATCGAGATACTAAGGGGCCATCCACTCTCCTATGCTCTAACAGAAACAGCCACCGTTCCAATCATATACCTACAGCAATTCTGGCGTTCCCTTCATGCCTTAGAAGCCGATGGCGGTTTCCATCTTGAAGGTCGGATAGATCACACACCAGTGCTTCTCACATGTGATCTATTCCGCCAATTTCTTCGGTTACCGATCGCCGGATCTGTAGCTGGCCAAGAAGACTTCGACCCGCTTGTCTCAGATGCTACACTGTGCACCGATCTTCTCTCATTGGGATATGGCGCAGATCTCCGCATACCATCAACATTCAACCGCAAACATCTATCGACGTTATGGTACACTCTGTTCACTTATATCAATCGGTGTCTTTCGTCTATAACGAAAGGCATTGATCAGACGAGCGCTCCGATTCTACGCATCTTTCATGCGGTGGCATTCAATCGCCACGTCGACTTTGCCGATCTTCTATGGTTTGAACTCATTCAGAGAGTTCGGTCGACTGCATCTCGGCGGTCAAACTTCATTCCATTCATGCGGTTCCTACAGATAATCATCCGGAACTACATGAACCTGTATCCCGAGATACAGCGCCGCTCCACCCACCCGACGTGCCCACAACATCCAACTCGGAAGATTCCTTCCCGTGCTGATCCAGAAGGTGTTGTCGCCCGACAAATCCCAGTTGGTGTACTAGACCATGCTCGTCCCACGGCACTGAGTGTGATAGCTTATAGGCACACACACAACATCCCAGCTCCTATGGTCCGGCCAGGACCGGCAGGACCTGCCCAAGGAGCGAGACCTGAGCGACGTGAGGGTCCGCGTCCACGAACGAGAGGTGGGAGCGTCCGGATAGCTGGGGCTTCCGGACAGGGTGTGTCGAGAGCTGTTACTGTGAGGGGATCTGGAGTGGGCAGTGCCGTTGGATCGAGCCAGCCGAGTTCTTCAAGACAACCTCCGTCACCACCACCAACAGAGAATCCAATGACAGAAGAGGCAACAGATTTTGAAGCCATTCAAGTTCAGTCCTCCTCTGTCGCTGCTACTGAAGAAACAACAGCCACTTCCGACACCGAGGAAACCCAAACCGCAACATCGGAATCAAATGAAGAGTCTTCTGACTCGGATGGTGACGATAATCAGCCCCCATCCGGAGAGATAAGGAGAGCGGAGGGAGTATTAGTTGAACATCAAGAGGTAAGCTGTGTGAGGGAAAGGCGGAGTAAGCTACATTCTGAGAGTACACGAGTGATGGGACAACCATCTTCGGTTGTATCCCCCCCAGCCACATCTAGCCAGGTAGCCACATCTACTACCCAGTCTCATGTGTTGGGACAGGGTATTGAAGAAGCCGCCGTGGACCTAGCGGCGCACTTGCACGCCCAACCAATCCACTCCACCATCTCTCAACAGATGGTGGTTTCACATTCTCACGGGGATTTAGCACATACGCTATCGGGCTCTCACTTGGAGGGTGCCGATATTGAAACAAGAGAACAGCTGCCCCCGTTCTCGCCTTCTTTGCCTGCACGGAGTCTAGATCCATTTGTAATACATGCCATCCCTAGGACACAGATTCCTTTTTCGGCTATCGCCAGTAGCCTAAGTGGCCCGGCCGGAACATCCATAGTAAACCCACCTTCGAGTAGGTTACAAGGATTGGGTGGAAGTCCTACCACGGCTATCATCACGCCAACCGTGAACGTAGGCGGCTCGACTTCAACAGTCGTAGCTACAACGGGAAGTCTAAGTGACCCCAGAGTTACCCCACATGAGTTTGTCTCAAGGGAATATATGGACGGCGCCCTAAAGGCTGTCCAATCTATGATGAGGGAGGAGATGGACAACATCAAACGAATGGTCAAAGGCAAAGGTCCTGCGATTGAGCCGGAGACCACACCTATTTCACCTTCTCTTTCAGCCACGGATCTTTCCATACCTGAACTCAAATCTATCCTTCTCGCCAAACTTATAGCCCAATCTCAAACCGAACCCACCCAAGATGCTGATTTGCTATCTCTACTACGTTCTCAAGCATCCACACCTACTCCACCTTCACACCAGCCTACTGTCTCTACCGAAGCCTTCCAGATCCAACAAGCTATGCTTCAGTCACTTCAGCAAACCGTAGCTGTTTTGACTGAACGCCTTTCAGCAGTGGAGGATACCTGCCGTAACCAGGCAGAACGGCTCAAGCGCCGACATGATGATCAGGATGATCCTGATCACCATGAGGGGGATAAGCGCCAACGTCTATCTGAGCCGGAGACACATGTAGTGGAGTCGGAACAGGTTGAACAGGGTATGGGTTCGGGTACAAGAATAGAGGGACAGAGACAGGAACAGGAACGGGAACCGATGACAGACTTGATACTATACGATTATCTGACGGTTGAAAAGCCTGAGGAATTTGAAGATGGTTCTCCGATAGTTCCTGAAGATTGGGCAATAATACTAGATCCGTATGAAGTGACGGACACGACAGAAGAATGTGCCAATACTGAAAGAGCTCTGGTGGTTATGCAAGAAGAAATTGATGAAATACTGCATCCAGATGATCAGTCTTCTGCCGTGATTCCTTTATTGACCTATCCAGTTAATCACCCTGATTTTTCTTCTACAGTTTTTCCCGAGAGATCTCCTACAGCTTCACCAGTTAGAGAACCAGTTAGTACTACTCCAGTTCGTCCATCCAAGTGGGAAAGAGTTTGAATCAAAGTTCCTTTCCTCGAAGAAAGTCAGAAAAAGATCTTTGCCCACTGGATCAGAAAGTATGATGAAGTCGTTATCCATGGTCTACAGTCAGTGAAAAATAAAGAAAAACAGCGTGAACTTGTGTTCGTGTACAGAAAGTTCCAGCACAAGTACTCCAAGACAAAGCTCAGGATTGTATCTGTTGATAAGATTATACCTGCCTACTTCATGAAGGTTAAGTATACGGACTTTATGGTTACTAGAGAAGATGGTCAACAATACTGCTTTTCTGATGCTGATTTTCCATGTCTGGAGCCACAAGATCTGCTGTACATATTACGTGACTTAAAGACCAGAACCGTCAGACCCGGAGAAGTCATTGATGCACTAGAAACAGTGAAAAGATACATGAAGTGTGCAATGAAACTTGCTTCGGTGGAAGATTTTCAGATTGGGTTAGAAAGTGATCAACCGAAGATTAATCTGTTCAAGCCTGATTTGAGTGTTCCGTCTGATGCTCTAAATGTACCTGCATTCACAGTTATAAAGTTTCCAGAGTTTGGTATGTCATATGTGAACAACAACGGTGTTCTACGCTTTATCCGTTTTGATCAGATTGCCAGATTTTGTGATGGTACGTTGATGTTTTTGAAAGACAAGTTGAAGCGTGTGCTGAGTCAAGATGAAAAAGGAGTTCAATTACTGGATTTTTCATACAAAGCACTTGTTCTTAAAGCACTGAATGTTATTGAAGAACGACTGGAATATAGAACGCAAATCAGATATTTCGAGATCAGCTTTGGTTTCCGGAAAATTTTTGTTCCTAACTGGCGTGACTATCAACTTCTATTTAAAGGGGGAGATTGTTAGGGCCATTTTCAATGTTAAATAGAAGTTCAGGGTATTTTGTGACAAGTTGCAATAGTTGTGAGCTTGTTGGGCCTTAAAGCCCATAAGCCCGTCAGGCCTGCGTGCCTAAGTATTTAAAGTTATTTTCTATTTCATTTGTAAGGTTAGAAGTTCATAATTCCTTTAATCAGTTTACTAGTTGTTAGGTTTACATACTATTATCAGAAATTCTCTCTGTAAACCTTAGCCTTTTGAAGTTTATATTAATCATATAACTAGTTGCTGTGGCCAATATCTTGTTCATCATTGTTCTTATATCTGTTGATTGCACTGAAACTGGGATCTACACACATCGACACCAAACAAGTGTTAGGCCAAAAAGCCTAGTGAGTTGAACAAGTAAAAACATGCCAGAAAACATTTACAGTTCTTATCAGCAGTTAAACAATTAATCACGTAGATGTGGAGTCAACGGGAGCGACCCATATCTCCAATCTGGTTCACCCAAAGAGGCAATGCACCTTGAAGCCACTTTCTCTGGCAACCCAAAGGCCCGATACGCATCAGGGACTACCGCTTAGGAAATTCGTCGACGGCGGAGGTCTAGGTACATAGGAGACTACCACCTTAGGAAATTCTTCAAATGTCACCCACCTACATTCCTATAGTGAATCATAGACTTGGTTCGTCCACATAATGCTTTTAGGAGGTCTCAAGATGTGTTTCAATCCGTCAACATTTCGGATATCCACCAAGAACACACTATAACCATCCTAATCATGTAAATCCAACATATGACATAATATCCATCCAAATACTTCGTGAGAATGTAAGGTCGCCAAAAGGCATTCCAAAAAGGAATCATCAACATACCAAGATATGCACATATAACACATGGTAACTTTCATATACATAAATCCATGGGTAAAACCCCCCAAAATACTTGAAACACTAAATATGAACATTTGAGAAATGCATTGACATCAACAAGTAGAAGATAATGATGTGTATCTAGTTTTAACAAAAGATTAGTAAACTCACTATCTAGGTTTTGTACCAAAACCTAGAAAAGAAGAAAACCCTAGATGTTGAAGATGAGACTTGATGTAAGAGAGGAATGACTTGATGAGGATCTTCAATAAATGCACTTGGATGAGACTTGATGAGCCAAGAATCACCCCAACAACCTCAAACCCTAGCAATAAATGTGTATGTGTTTGGAATGCCCAAAAATCGCCCAAATGAGAGAGTTCCCGATTTCAAATGAAGAAGTGAGAAGTGAGGCATCAGATTTGGGTTAAAAACAGAAGACTGGACGTCGCGGACGACCTTGCCCGACGACTTTGCCATGTGGCATTGTCGCGGGCATAGTCGTCGAGTTTCTATACCTCTCGGTACCAAGTCGGCGATTGTGACAGGCGAGAATGCCAAGGTCACAATCGCGAGGGTCATTGTCGCCGGGGTCGTACCGCGGGCACCTCCCCCACCGTGACTTTGCCCAAGGGCATTGTCGCCGGCATTGTCGTCGGCATTGTCGCCGATCACAGCGAGCTTGATGTTTCGACAGGTTCCTCACACGTCTAAGCTCCCAACTAGTACCAGTATAACCTTAGTTAGAAATAGCGATAAAACATATATGCTCTACGACAAATTAGCATCCAAAGGCTCATATATTCACATAGGCACAATTAATGAATTAAAGGAAACAAATACTTACCTTGAGAATTTCCGGGTGTTACAATCCTCCCCACCTAATTGGGATTTCGTCCCCGAAATCGTACACTAGAATAAACAAGTGAGGGTAACGCTTCTTCATATCGTCTTCAGACTCCCAAGTAACGTTAGCACCCCGATGATGCTTCCATTGAACTTTAACCATGACCACGTCCTTATGCCTCAACTTCTTCACCTTCGATTCTAAAATCGATTCCGGTTCTTCCACACAACGATTCCCATTGTCCACCCGAATTTCCGACAAAGGAATCACGCTTTCATCTTCGGCTAGACACTTCCGAAGGTAACACACATGGAATGTAGGATGTATTCCATCCATTTGCGGCGGTAAATCCAACCGATAGGCTTGCAAACCGATCTTCTCCAAAATAACGAATGGACCAAGGAAACGAGGACTAAGCTTCCCACACTTCCCGAAACGTATGATCCCCTTCCACGGAGACACCTTCAACATGACCCGATCACCCACTTGAAATTCAACCGGTCTTCTCTTCGTGTCCGCATAGCTCTTCTGTCGGTCTTGCGCCGTCTTGAGCCTTTCTCGAATCTCTTTTACCTTGTCCGCCGTCTCTTGCACTATTTCCGGCCCGACGAATTGCTTTTCGCCCGCTTCTAACCAATAAACTGGAGTTCGGCACTTTCGCCCGTACAATGCCTCGAATAGTGCCATGCCAATGCTAGAGTGGTAGCTATTATTATATGCGAAGTCCACTAACGGTAGGTGTGAATCCCAACTACCTCCAAAGTCGATAACACATGACCTCAACATGTCCTCGAGTGTTTGGATCGTCCTTTCACTCTGACCATCCGTTTGAGGATGATACGCTGTGCTCAAATTCAATCGGGTACCCAACTCCTTTTGCAATCTTGCCCAAAAGTTCGACGTGAAACGGCTATCTCGATCCGACACTATAGATTATGGAACCCCATGCCTCGACACAACCTCATCGATGTAAAGCTTGGCCAACTTCTCCATTGGCAAAGTCTCTCTCATTTCAAGGAAGTGCGCGCTCTTGGTTAGCCGATCAACGAGTACCCAAATTGTATCATGGCCTCGCAAGGTCTTTGGTAGCTTTGTCACGAAGTCCATAGTAATGTTGTCCCATTTCCACTCGGGAATGGACAACGGTTGCAAACTTCCATACGGTCTTTGATGTTCCGCCTTGACTTGAAGGCACGTGACACACCTCTCCACGTAGTTAGCCACATCTAACTTCATCACCGGCCACCAATAATTTAATTTTAAGTCTCTATACATCTTGGTACTATCGGGATGTATAGAATACTTCGACTTGAGCACGTCTTCTAGAAGTAACTCTCGATTTCCATCCAACTTCGGCACCCAAATACGACCTTGAAATAGTTTAAGCCCGCGGCTATCTTCCGTCAAAAGTTCCCTTTGCTTCACCATGACCTCGGACTTGAGGTTTTGTTCCTTGAGCGCTTCCACTTGCCACGTCTTGATGCTTTCCACCAAAATTGATACCACGTCGATTATTGTAAGGGAAAATTTAACGCCACCATCATGGCTCCTCCAGCTCAAAGCATCCGCCACCACATTGGCCTTACCGGGATGGTAGAGTAGATCACAATCATAATCCTTTAAAAGTTCAAGCCATTTTCTTTGCCGCATGTTGAGTTCCTTTTGATCGAATATGTAATTGAGATTCTTGTGATCCGTGAAGAGAGTACACTTGGTCCCGTACAAGTAATGCCGCCACAACTTCAAAGCAAAAACTACCGCCGCTAGTTCCAAGTCATGCGTCGGGTAGTTCTTCTCATGTTCCTTCAATTGCCTTGACGCGTAGGCAATGACTTTCCCTCGTTGCATAAGTACACATCCAAGCCCCATCTTAGAAGCGTCACTATACACTACAAAGTCCTCTTATCCTTCGGGCAAGGATAATATCGGAGCTTCGTACAATTTCTTCTTGAGCGTTTGAAAGGCTTGATCTTGAACATCGGTCCAAAGAAACTTGACGTTCTTTCTTGTGAGGGATGTGAGTGGTGTAGCTATCTTGAAAAAATCTTGAATGAAGCGTCTATAATAGCCCGCTAAGCCCAAGAAACTCCGTATCTCCGACGGATTCATCGGCGGCTCCCAACTCAACATCGCCTTAATCTTCGCCGGGTCCACCTGAACACCGTCCTTTGACACCACGTGCCCCAAGAATTGCACTTCTCGAAGCCAAAACTCGCACTTAGAGAACTTTGCGAACAACTTCTCTCTTCTTAGGACTTCCAAGACTTCCCGCAAGTGTTTCCCATGTTCGGATTCGTCCTTAGAATAAATTAGAATATCATCGATAAAGATGATCACGGATTTATCCAAGAATGGGCGACATACACAGTTCATCAAGTCCATAAATACGGCCGACGTGTTGGTCAATCCAAAAGGCATCACCAAGAACTCATAGTGACCGTAACGCGTTCGGAAGGTCGTCTTCGGAATATCATCATTCTTCACTCTCACCTGATGATAACCGGATCGGAGGTCAATCTTTGAGAAACATCCCGCACCTTGAAGTTGATCGAAGAGATCATCGATGCGAGGTAGAGGGTACTTGTTCTTTACCGTGACTTTATTCAACTCACGGTAGTCAATACACATCCTCATTGATCCGTCCTTCTTCTTCACGAACAATACCGGCGCTCCCCAAGGTGAAGAACTCGGTCGGATAAAACCCTTCTCTAACAATTCTTGAAGTTGCGTCATCATCTCCTTCATTTCTGTCGGGGCCAAACGATAGGGAGCTCGGGCTATCGGAGCCGCTCCCGGGGTAAGGTCGATTTGGAACTCCACTTGACGTTCCGGTGGTAATCCGGGAAGGTCTTCCGGGAAGACATCCGGATAATCTCGCACGATCCTCACGTATTCCACCGTCTTCTTTTCCTTCTTCGCGCCCACTACGTACGATAAATACGAAGGGTAACCCTTCGCTAGAAACTTCCGCGCCTTGAGAGAGGAGATAATGGGGTTGTGTCCCGTTACTTTCTCACCATAAATAACCACCACACCGCCTTCCGTCAAAGGCACTTGGATCATCTTCTTAGAGCAAAAGATGTCAGCCTTGTGCCCCGACAACCAATCCATGCCTATGACCACGTCGAACCCTCCGGTGGCCATAGGTAGCAAATACACCCCAAAAGGACGCCCATTGATCTCTATGGTGCAATCACAATAACGGTCTCGAATAATTACTTGGTCTCCGTTGGCAATCTCTACTACTAGTGAATCGGGAAGGACACTAATAGGAGTGACGATATGCTTACAGAAAATATCCGATACAAACGAACATGTAGGACCCGAATCAAACAAAACATGAGCAGGCAAGGAGTTTACTAGGAACGTACCCGAAACGACATCGGCGGTCTCCTTCGCCTCCTCGGTAGTCATCCGAAAATCTCGACTCGGCACCCTCGGCGGTTGGTCAACTCTAGCCGTCGACCCAACAGATCATCCTTGATTGTTCCCCGCTAACTTTGGACAGTTCCTCCTCACGTGCCCCGGCTCCTGGCACTCATAACACACTGTCGGACGAATAGTGCAGTCCCGGGACATGTGGCCCTTCTTGCCACACCGGTTACAACTTATCGGACCCGTGTAGGTTTTGGAAGCACATGTGCCCAAATGTTTGGTTCTGCACTTTTGGAACCATCGATCGTCCTTACGAGAGTCGACAGATCTCCCGCTAGCAAAAAGCTTCGACTGACGAACGGTCCCGGATGGCCCTTCCCACCTTCTCTTTTCACCTGCAGCACGCCTCTCTTCCTTCTCAGCCAACCTATCATCTTCCACTAGCAAAACCTCTTCAATGACTTCTTGAAGAGTCGACCCTCCGGCATTACGCACGTCAGTACGCATATCGGCCGGTAGGCCAAGATGAAAGGCCTTGATCTTCGATCTCTCACCGGGGACCAGATATCCCACTAAGTTTAACTTCTCTAGGAATAACTTGGAGTTGTTGGCTACGGACAAATTCCCTTTCTTCAGATTTCGGAACTCGGCTTCTAACTTATCCAAAGAACGTTCCCTGCAGTACTTGTCCATGATTTTCTTCTTAAAGACTGGCCAGGTTAGCTTCATTAGAACTTCGGGGGTGAGGGCGGACCGGGTGAGATTCCACCAGATCAATGCCTCTCCACGGAGTAGTTGAGAAGCAAACTTCACCCGCTGCGACACATCGCACTCGCTCGACTCAAAGGCCATCTCCACTTCCTTGAGCCAGTACATGCACGCAACCGGGTTACGGAACCCGCAAACTCCTTGGGGTTGCACCCCAGGAAAGCCTTGTAGGAGCATCCCATAGTCCTTACTCGATCCTCGTTCACCGGTGGTTCCTCGGTTGCCACCACTTCCGGTCTAGCACCCGACCCGGCTATAACATTCTCCGCCATAGTCTCAGCTTGACGGTTACTGGCATCTCGGTCTTCTAAGAGTTTCATGAAAAACTTTTGCTGTTGCACTTGCTGCTGGGCCATGGCAGCACTCATAGCCTGCATCATACTATCCCGTAACCAGGTTTCCATGGTTGCCTCCTCCAAAACAGCATCGCCCACCACAATGTTTCTGCGAGGGATAAACTCGGGTCCCCCTCCCAAAGGTTCATTCGGTGGTGACCTTCGAACATTCACTCCCAAACCGGGTTGTTCGGCGGTAGATTCAATTTCCAAATGACCATCCGGCGTACCCGGTAATCTGCTCCGAGTATTAACCATCTCGATCTGCCACACACATGCGAGAAATGGGTTGAGAAAAGACTAAACGAGTTGAACTCATTGTACGTACTAATACCTTCATCAATTATCATAATAATAGTAAACCAAGCATGCTCACGTAACAATGCATTCATAATAGCAGTAGCTAAGTGAAATTATGAACGAACCATACACAAGAATTCTTGTCACCATCATCACAACTTTCAATTAAAGTAATTTCGTAATCCTAACGCTCTCCCCACCTAGGATTCCTACCCCAAGTGGACAGTGAAGTCAAAAAGTCTAAAGCTTAAGTCTAGATATGCTAAAACAATACCTAGTTCACTTAAACTAAAGCTCTGATACCAACTTGTAACACCCTAAAAATAGGGATAACAAAAACTTTCCAAAAGAGGAGAGGTGGTATATAGATTGACATAGCAAGAGCCTCCCAAAAAGGGGAATAGTACAAATAAACCTGTTTAATCACCATTGTAATTTAACGAATAAATAAACAAGAACCATCTAATCTAATTTCTGCAACTAGAAAAGAGATTACAAAAAGGGTGTCATCTATAAACCCAAGGCTTCTCAAAATCATCCAAATGCCGTATCCCCAAGCTCTCGCCCAAAGCATCTAAACTTGCCTAGGAGCAGCACCGCTAACACCTGAGATACACATCGACACCAAACAAGTGTTAGGCCAAAAATCCTAGTGAGTTGAACAAGTAAAAACATGCCAGAAAACATTTACAGTTCTTATCAGCAGTTAAACAATTAATCACGTAGATGTGGAGTCAACGGGAGCGACCCATATCTCCAATCCGGTTCACCCAAAGAGGCAATGCATCTTGAAGCCACTTTCTCTAGCAACCCAAAGGCCCGACACGCACCGGGGACTACCGCTTAGGAAATTCCCCGACGACGGAGGTCTAGGTACATAGGAGACTACCACCTTAGGAAATTCTCCAAATGTCACCCACCTACATTCCTATAGTGAATCATAGACTTGGTTCGTCCACATAATGCTTTTAGGAGGTCTCAAGATGTGTTTCAATCCGTCAACATTTCGGATATCCACCAAGAACACACTATAACCATCCTAATCATGTAAATCTAACATATGACATAATATCCATCCAAATACTTCATGAGAATGTAAGGTCGCCAAAAGGCATTCCAAAAAGGAATCATCAACATACCAAGATATGCACATATAACACATGGTAACTTTCATATACATAAATCCATAGGTAAAAACCCCCAAAATACTTGAAACATTAAATATGAACATTTGAGATATGCATTGACATCAACAAGTAGAAGATAATGATGTGTATCTAGTTTTAACAAAAGATTAGTAAACTCACTATCTAGGTTTTGTACCAAAACCTAGAAAAGAAGAAAACCCTAGATGTTGAAGATGAGACTTGATGTAAGAGAGGAATGACTTGATGAGGATCTTCAATAAATGCACTTGGATGAGACTTGATGAGCCAAGAATCACCCCAACAACCTCAAACCCTAGCAATAAATGTGTATGTGTTTGGAATGCCCAAAAATTGCCCAAATGAGAGAGTTCCCGATTTCAAATGAAGAAGTGAGAAATGAGGCATCAGATTTGGGTTAAAAACAGAAGACTGGACGTCGCGGGCGACCTTGCCCGACGACTTTGCCATGTGGCATTGTCGCGGGCATAGTCGTCGAGTTCCTACACCTCTCGGTACCAAGTCGGCGATTGTGACAGGCGAGAATGCTAAGGTCACAATCGCGAGGGTCATTGTCGCCGGGATCGTACCGCGGGCACCTCCCCCACCGCGACTTTGCCCAAGGGCATTGTCGCCGATCACATCGAGCTTGCTGTTTCGATAGGTTCCTCACACGTCTAAGCTCCCAACTAGTACCAGTATAACCTTAGTTAGAAATAGCGATAAAACAGATATGCTCTACGATAAATTAGCATCCAAAGGCTCATATATTCACATAGGCACAATTAATGAATTAAAGGAAACAAATACTTACCTTGAGAATTTCCGGGTGTTACAACCCTCGCTCACATCTTAGTACATTCTGAAGTGTTCGTGGCCGTGGATTCCAAGTATTTAGCTCACAACTCGGGTCGTGGCCTACTTTTTTGTTCCGTCACCACCCTTGGTAAATCGGTAATCCCCCGTCATCATGAGATGAACTTTTGGACCGATTGTCCTTTCTTGATAAAGATCTTCTTTTGTAAACTAAAAGTCTTGTAAAGATTTATCTATGTTACAAATGTTTATATCTTTTGAATTATATAAATTGTATGTTCTCACTAGGCTTTAAGCCTAACACTTTTTCTCAAATGATATGTATAATAGGTTCCCTTAGTGGTGGGGTGCCAAGGTCTTGAGTGACGAGCATGTCTTAGAGGCATCTTTGGAATGACTAGTAGTCAAGGTTGGGCATTGTTTAAGTCCCATCTTTTGGTGATTTTGGGTCGACAACCGATGTAATCTAGATAGATGTATTTAGATTAGTTTGTTGTTGATTATCATATTCATTCTCAGGTTTTTGTAAAGGTTTAGTACTTTACCCTTTTTGGGAGGTTTATACCAAATGCTAAGTCATATTGCCTATATTTTCACAGTTTTATTTCACTTTGTTTTTAGGGTGTTACAATATTGACCATGTTATGGTCGACCAATGTATGCCTCGACACAGGGAGTTGTACCTCGACGGGTAAAAATGTTCCACAACCATAGACTAAGAAAAATGGGGTTTGTCCAATGAACGTACGTGGAGTCGTACGATTTGCCCACAAGACCGAAGGGAGTTCTTCGACCCATCTTTCTTTTGCTGCTTTCAAACGTTTCTTGATTGAATTAATAATCGTTTTATTACTCGACTCAGCAATTCCATTTGACTGAGGATATCATGGTGTTGATGTCGTGAGCTTTATGTTGTAATCTTCACAGAACTGTTGAGTTCTCTCACTTATAAATTGAGACCCATTGTCACAAACAATCTCGGATGGTATGCCAAACCTGCATATGATGTTAGCTTGGATAAATGATACAACCTCTTTATCCCGAACTTGGGAAAAAAACTACTGCTTCTACCCATTTGGAAAAATAATCTGTAAGGATGAGTAGAAATAGTTTTTGCCCAGGGGCAGGTGGTAACTTACCAACGATGTCCATTCCCCATCTCATGAAGAGCCATGGAGCTAATGTCGAATGTAAAGGTTCAGAAGGTTTATGCGTTGAACCTGAATGTCGTTGACATGCGTCACAATTCTGTACGTACTTGATTGTGTCTTGTCGTAGTGTCGGCCAGTAATAGCCTTGTCGAGAACCTCGATTGGCCAAGCTACGACCACCTGAGTTATTACCGCACTCACCGTCGTGCATTTCCTGTAAAATATTTTGAACTTGTGTTTTGCTCGTGATGCAGCGTAGGTTGAGTCCGGTAGATGATCGTTGATAGAGTCTGCCTTATATCAAAACATACCATGATGCTTTGAATCTTATCTTCTGAGCCTCTGATCTATGTTCTGGGAGTTAGTCGCTTGTTAGATAGTTCATGACATCGCTCGACCAATCCTCTTTGTTGTTGTCAATTTGCCCGACGTCGTCGTGATCAATAGACGACGTCGCTAGATGTACCATAGGAATCGTGTCGAACAGTGGTTTGCTTAGTGCCGATCCAAGATTGGCTAAAGCATCTGCTTGAGTATTCAAATCTCTTGGGATTTGTTCGATCAAAAAAGGCCCAAATTTTGTGGATTTTGCCTTTGCCATTTTGAGATATGTTGTCATCTTTGAATCCTTAGTTGCAAACTCGCCATTCATTTGATTCACAACGAGGAGAGAATCACTTTTGACGTGTAACCCCTTTGCCCCCAATTCGTGTGCCATGTTCATCCCTACGATCAAGACTTCGTATTCTTATTCGTTGTTGGTTGCCTTGAAATCGCATCGTATGGAGTACACCATCTTGCCCCCCTGTGGAGACTTTAAGACGACGCCCAGTCATGTGCCTCTAGCGTTGGACGAACCGTCGACATGTAGAGTCCATGGTTTGTCGTCGTGAGTCTCCACTGAACATACTTCGCTTTGTGCTTCTTTCTTTAGTTCAGGACTAAAGTCGGGGACGAAGTCTGCTAGGACTTGCGATTTGATCGCGGTCCTGGGTTTGAAGTTGATGTCATAACTGCTGAGGTATATGCTCCATTTCTCTAGTCGACCTGTCAGTTCTGGCTTTCTCAAGAAATATTTGAGTGGAAAGTTAGTAACGACAGTTATATGATGTGCTTTAAAATAATGTCGTAGCTTTTTTGCAACTGTGACTAGTGATAGTATAAGTTTTTCCATTGAGGAATACATGGTTTACGCGTCGAGTAAGACTTACTTACATAATAGATAGGCAATTGTTGTTTGTCGTCTTCTCTTACCAGGACTACACTTACCGCATGAGAGTTGACGACTAAGTATAATTGCAACATCTCGTTGCCTTGTGGTTTTGATAACAGCGGAGGCGATGCCATATATTCTTTCAACTTTTTCAATGCTTGTTCATGGTCGTCCGTCCAATGAAAACCTTTATTCTTTCGCAAGACGTTGTAAAATAAGTGACACTTGTCCGACGATCGAGAGATGAACCTGTTTAGGGCTGCTACTCGACCTGTCAAATGTTGCACTTTTTTAAAATTTCTTGGTGATTTAATCTCGTCGAGTGATTTAATCTGGTCGGGATTAGCTTCGATGCCTCGTCGAGTCACCATGTATCCTAGGAATTTCCCGGCACTGACTCCAAAAGAATATTTCGTTGGATTGAGCTTTATGTTGTATTGTCGAAGTACGTCGAATACTTGCCGTAAATGTTCGACATGATTGACGGCTTGTCGAGATTTGACCAGCATGTCGTCAATGTATACTTCCATAGTGTCACCCAGTTGGTCCTTGAACATTATGTTGACCAGTCGCTGATATGTGGAACCTGCATTTTTCAAACCAAAAGGTATAACCTTGTAGCAATAAATACCTTGATCCGTCATGAAGGTTGTTTTTTCTTGATCGTCGACGTGCATAAGTATTTGATTGTAGCCTGAATAGGCGTCCATGAATGTCAAGAGTTCATGCCCAGCAGTTGCGTAGACCAATGAGTCAATGTGTGGCAAAGGAAATGGGTCCTTTGGACACGCCTTGTTTAGATCTGTGAAGTCTATGCAAACTCTCCATTTGCCATTTTTCTTGTGTACGACCACGACGTTGGCTAACCAGTCGGGGTACTTCACTTCTCGTATCTCCCCATTTTTGAGGAGATTGTCGATTTCATCGTTGATCACTTTGTTTCGCTCTGGAGCGAATTTTCGTCGCTTTTGTTTTACTGGTTTAAACGATGGATCCACATTTAACTTATGCGAGATGACGTCAGGATCTAAGCCAACCATGTCTTCATGCGTCCAAGCGAAACAGTCGGCATGTTCCTGCAAAAAAGATATTAGTTTTTTTTTAATGGAAGGATCGAGTGTCGAACCTATACAGACGACTTGCTCCGGCTTGTCTTGGTCTAGGATAACTTCCTCCAATCGATAGTCGTCGTCAGTATCGGGAGTACCCTGGTTCTATAATTGCTAGATGGACTGCTTTCTGGGTTTCATCGTTATCTTGTAGCAATCCCGAGCGACTTTCGGTTAACTTTTGATCTCCTGGATTCCCCATGGAGTTGGGAACTTCATCGTCTGATGGTAGGTCGAGGGTACTGCCCTCATATCGTGGATCTAGGGTCGACCAAAAATGACATTGTATGCTGAGGAACAGTCTATAACGCTGAATTTTGTCTACTTGTTGATTCCCTTAGCATAGACTGGTAGGACGATCTCTCCGTTAGTGCTTGTCGCGTCTCCATTGAAGACGACCAACGTTGTCGAACGTCGAACGATTTATGTCCTGTCGAGACCCATAGCTTTAATGATTGTAACACCCGTAATTTCGGGTGGATTTTCCTTTTTATATAACGTTATAAGATTCTAGTTATTGGTTCGTTAATGCCCTGAGTGCGTTATTGAGTTTTGGTTTAGTAGGCAACTTTCTTACATCGTTATCGGATCAGTTTGGGACGGAAAAAGGAATTTTCGGAGCACGTCGCACCCCAGGCGACAATGCTCGACGACTATGACATCTGTCAATGTCGCGTGGCCAAAGTCGCGGGGAGGAGTGGACATACGGTACATACGCGGCGATAGTGACCGACGACATTGCCCGGGTCACTGTCGCATGGTCATAGTCGCGAGCGTGGTTCCACGAGAGTTCCAACGCGGGCGACATTGCCCTACGACTATGCCATTGGCATAGTCGCCATGTCATAGTCGCCGACGGGCACTGTGGGTATAAAAACCCCATTTCGAGACTTTATCTTTTAGAACTGATTTTGGAAGCGTTTTGTGGGTCTGCTCCTGCGATTTTTGGTAAGGTTCTTGCCCTAATTCCACCAACAACATTTAATGATCTTCTATGAGTATTAATGGTGAAGTAAATGCATCCTTAGGTGCGGTTTTGGAAGGATCCTAGCTTGTACCAACTCCTCAAGCCTTCAACTCTCCACCTTCCATTTCTAGGGTTTGGTTTCTTTTAAGAAATCACCAAGGTGAGTGTATTATTGACTCTTCTACTTATATACATGTTAAATGATGTGCTAGTGAATTTAGTCACCTTCGATTTTCTCTTGTTTGTTAATGCGAAGTTAACCTAAAATCCCATTTGGGGATATTGTCTCAAATGATGAGTATTAGAGGAAATGTTAGATATTAGCATGTATTAAGAATTATATGTAGCCATTGGGATATATGTTAGTCATATTGGTAACTTGGCAAAAAGACTAGAGACTCGGTTTGGGTTGATGTCAAGAGTAGGCTAAAGACTCGGTTTGAGTTGATGTCAAGAGTATACTAAAGACTCGGTTTAAGTTGATGTCATAAGTAGGCTAAAGACTTGGTTTGAGTTTATGTCAAGAGTAGACTAAAGACTCAGTTTGAGTTGATGTCATAAGTTGACTAAAGACTCGGTTTGAGTTGATGTCGTGAGTAGGCTAAAGACTCGGTTTAAGTTGATGTCACGTAAAGGCTAAAGACCCGGTTCGGGTTGAGTGCCCAATTAGCTAAAGATCTGGTTTGGGTTGATGTTATCAATCTAGATGGCTTGGGTGGAAATTATAAGTATGTTGACGATATTTTATGGAAGTTTCATGTTTAATGACAGATGAAACAATTCAGTTGTGAACTATGAAAATACGGACGCTCTTGTGTTGTAATTCCATTCCGCTATTTATTTTACAATCATACTTTCTCACTAGGCTTTAGCCTAACACTTGTTTCTTTGATTGTCATGCGGGAACCTTCGGGATTGAGTGGTTGATCGCATGATCGAGAGCGGTCCTTTTGGGATATCTAGAAACCGATACATGTTTGATAGTTAAAGATTTTTGTGAGAATAGCGACACCCGACCTTAATCTATTAAATTCGTTTAGATTATTAGGTTGTCGTACTTATATTCTTCATTCTTGGTTTTGTAAACACTATGTTATATTCCCCGTTTCGGGATGATACCTTGGGATCAATTTGACAAATGATGGTTTAAATCAGGTTTCACTCAGTTTATAGTCGTCATATTGTCGAATTTTTGAATTTTATTTTCCCCTAATTTTTAGGGTGTTACAGTGTCGAGGAAGATGATGTTCGCCAAACTTTCTCCGTCTACCAACACTCATTCGGGTTCAGACAATTGTCGATCTTGAGCTGGACGATCAACCCATCGTGATGTTTCTGATGCAGGTCGCCCAAGTCATCTTGGTCGAATGTTATCTTCATAGACTCGAGCTCCAGTTCTTCCTTTGATCGTGAAGATCGAAGGATTGGTTGATTGTTTGCATTTTGAGACGCATGTCTCTTTGCTGCTGAGTAGGTTAGACCATATACGTCTGATCCACCAGTCACGCAGTTCACTACTTTCTCATGATCAGGGGATGGTGGTCGAGTGTTTCTGTCAGGTGTCACTTGTTTGTCGAGAATACCTTTGAGGTTTCCTTTTGGAGCATGCCAAGCAAGTTCCTTCTTGAGTGCTATGCAATCGTCGGTGGTATGACCGTGGTCGTCATGAAAGTCACACCACTTGGTCTTATTCTTCTTGTCGTCGGCCTTGTCACTTTTCTTCGGCTAACGAACAGTTGCTTGTGTGGTCTTCAGTGCGTCGACCAAATCTTTGGAAGTACCCTTAAATCCATATGAGGAGATTTCAGGATACTGAGGGAACTTGGTCGAGGTCGAGACCTTTTTCTTGTCGAATCGGACGTTTGAAATTTGTCTCGATGGCTCGGTTTTAACTGTCGACCTAGCTTTGAACTCTGGCTTTTTTACGCTCAACGACTTCTTGTCATTAGAATGCTTACGACGAAAAGCCACGTCGTCATCGACTCTCATGTAATCCAAGGTCTTTGCTCGCACGTCTTCAAAGTTCTCCGGGGGGTACTTCGTCAGATTAGTGTAGAGACCCAAACTCTCGTCTAGGCCACACTTGTAGGCCTCAATCGCGGTCTTGATATCACAGTTACGAACACTGATCATCTCGGCATTGAATCTGTTGAAGTAACTGCGAATGGATTCTTCGGTCTTCTGAACGACGTAATAGAGGTCGCTAATTTGCTTTTCCATCTTGCGACTATTGGAGAACTGCTGAGAGAATTGGTTTACCAACTCGGCAAACGACCCGATTGACTTTAGCTTGAGACCGATTAGCCACTGCAAAGCTGCACCTGTAAGGGTTGCTCCGAAACTTTTGCACATGCACACCTCTTGATACTGGTGGGGAATCGAAACTGTCCACATCAGTTGTTTATACTGAGCGACTTGTTCAGTTGGATCCGTGACACCATAATATTTCGGTGTGAACGTGGGGATATTGTACTTCTTTGGGACATCGACCATCGCGATCTCATAGACAAAAGGTGACGCCTGAAACCCCGTACGAGGTTCGACGTCGACTGGTACCGCTGCTCCTGGAAGCTTGGCAAGTAGTGATAGAATACGCTTGTTTTGCTCTTCCAACATCTTCAATCTTTGGGCGACTGGATCGTCTGGAATGCTTCCTTGAGTATCCGACGGAATATGCCATGAGTTTTGGAACCCATTTCGCTGAGACGAATCGGAAGCGTTTGGTAGGAAGGCATCGACATTGTGGGAATTGATGCTGGCGGAGGCCTTGAGAAGATCGGTGTCATCGATTGGAAAAATGGCGGAATTGTGTTCACCGATGGCATCGAGGGAAAGAATGGCGGTGGCAACGTCGGCATAGGCTGATTGGTAAAACCAGAGAAAACGGGTCGAGGGTTGGGAAGTGGAGGTCCCGTCCAGAGCATGCTGGATCCACTTTGATTATGTGACGGCCCTGCTTCATTGCTTGCGTTGCGATTTCTTAGAGATTCGATATTCTCCACTGCTTACCTGTGTTGATTTGTCAATGCATCAACTCGAGCACGAGCTGCGTTCAACTCCATGTTCATTTGAGCCATGATTTGTTCCTGAGTTCCTTGAGCTGCCATTTGTCCTGCAAAATACAAAAACACTCGGGGAAACCATTAGTTCAACGCACTATTGTCTCATGATTTTCTTTAGATGGGCCCCACGGTGGGCGCCAAACTGTTAATGCCAAAAATTACTCAAAGAATAACTTAAGGTCGACGTGGAGCTTTATCCAACTAAAGAAAGTAGCCGATAGACAATTATGCACGATGAACAGGAAAGTAAAGAGACAAGGGATTTGGTAACGCGGAAAAACCTCAACAAGGAAAAATCCGCGGACGACAGGTAAGGGTCGTCGTGCACTATGATCACTAAACAGGGGTGATATCCTTCGTTGTTACAATGTAATATACGATCTACACTAGAAATAGTGTACAAATGTGAAATAAGTGTATGTCATGTATGTAGACACTATTGCCGTGTGTAAATCGTTGTTGTCGTGTATGACTGCGAATAATCTTAAAGAGCTTGTAAGTTGTATGCTTCAGTTGTATGTGTTGGAGATATCTGATTTTCGATCCCCCAAATGAGGTGTTGATCTTGTGTATTTATAGTCTTGATTCTTCATAAATGTGTCTTTTTGTAACTGTCGCGCTTCATAAATGTTTTTATGGAGTTGAGCCGTTATGACCGTTGGTATTTTTATGAGCATTGAACATACATGAAATGATCAAGAAATAAACGTTGAATCATACGTTAGTATGGTCGAGGTCGAGTATTAATCTCGACGTATGTCGTACGTCGCTCAACCGATCTTCGAATTAGTCTCGACGGAAGTCAGGGTTTTGCTCGGTCGATAGGACCTTATCTTAATCCAAGTCTAGTCGTGCGAAATATGCATTAAACGTCACTTCGTCAAGATCGTGTATTTTTTACCCAAACACTTATACATGTAAAATAACCAAAAAAGTTATAAATTGTTTCAATTAAGTTGATAAGTCAGAATGGTTTAACTTATCAAAAACTTCTTATTAGCGGTAAAGCTATAAACATTTTTTTTCCTCCAACCCAAAAAGCTAAAAATAACTTATTAACAGTGTGAAAAAGCTATAAGTCAATAAGGAGTTTAAATAAACAATCCCAAACACCCTCTAAATATATATGATGAGGAATATGTGTAGGTTTCATTTTCTGTATATAAATATTAGAGTAAATTATACTTTTTGTACTTGTGGTTGTCACAAAATATCAATTCACGTCCCTCTTTTATACTAATTACAGTTTTGGTTACTGTGGTTGCCAATTTGTTTCACTTTTGGTCTTTTTGACTAATTCTGTTAAATAAGTCTGTTAACTTCAAGGGCATTTTGGTCTTTTTATTATTTCCTTAATTTTTAATAAAAAGGTTTCAATTGGAAACCTACATTAGATTGGAAACTTTAGAAACCATCTAGATACCATTGATCTTAGTAATCAATGGTCAAGATTCATTTTACTTAAATATGGTAATAATGAATTAATTTATTAATGAAAATTAATAATAATAGGCTAAAAGGGTACAAATGTCTTTTGCTTTTTCGTTTCAATTTTGGTAACAAGATGAAATCCGTTGAATAAATAAACTTTTTAAACTTGTTGTTTCTTTATATAACTCTCTTGCATCTTTAAACGTAATGATCAATAGACCTAATTTAGGGTTCTTTTTATATATCTATGCTTAATTAATTAAGAAGATTATTAGAAAGTTGGTGAAGGGATGGAGTGATGAAAAGGTGTACACACACATTATTGATGAAACCTATTTTTGTTGATGAAATCGATTTTTGATGAAACATTTGTGTGCATTGTTTGGAATCTAATGAAAGCCATGAAATAAATTGGTTCATGAGTGGAACACCCCAAAAATTGGGACAAACAAAAATTTTCGGAAGGGGAAAAATGGTATAATAAATATGCCATAGCACGAGCTCATCCCAAAAAGGGAAACAATTTACGGCTGTTAAGATTACAAGTTTGTAATAAATAACAATGAGGGAAAACAACCCTTTAATCTAAATCCTATCTCGGAACAAGATTAACTCAAGTTGTTAACCAACTCCAAAATATGTCTTCTATAATTGGCGTCCCAAAAATATCCCCAAGCTCGCATCTAAAGTCACTAGACCAACTTGGCAGTCGCGCCGCTAGAACCTGAGATACACATCAAACCAATCAAGTGTTAGGCCAAACGAGACTAGTGAGTTCAACAACAAATAGTAAATTCAGTTAAACAGTTATTGAGAGTTTTATATAATTATGAAAAACTCACTTTCCCTCATGATTATTGAGGGAGAGATGCAATATATTTATAACCATGGTTTTACAAGGAGATTAGGAAACTAACTCTAGTTGGACTCTAAAACTTAGAGTTGTAGTTAAATAATAAATCATCTATCCTATTTTAAGTAGAAGTGCCATTACCCCCCTTCAAGCGTGACGTGGGTTCTTGGAACTACGCAAAGCTTGGATCTAAAAAGAAGAAATAGATGTTTCGGTAAGCTCTTGGTGAAGAGATCGGCAACATTTAACTTGCTTGGGACGAACTTTGTAGATAGGAGGCCTTGTTGTACTAATTCCCGAATAAAATGGTAGTCGAGGGCAATGTGGCGAGCCTTTTTGTGTGCAACCGGGTTTTCACTAATAAATAATGCACTCTTGTTATCGCAAAATAAGGTTGGTGGTTTTGTGAATTTTACTCGTAGTTCGCTAAGGAGATGGGTGAGCCATACGGTATCGACAGCAGTGTTGGCGAGTGCTCGGTATTCCGATTCGCAGCTTGATCGGGCAACCGTGCGTTGTTTCTTCGAGCTCCATGTGATTAGATTTGGGCCAAGAAAAATGGCATACCCGGATGTTGATCGCCAAGTGTCGGGACATCCTCCCCAATCGACATCGGAAAAGGCGGATAGCGTGTATGAGGGGGGTGATTAAAGGTGATTCCGGACGTGATTGTTCCTTTAACATAGCGAAGAATTCTTTTTACGGCTTGAAAATGTTCGTCCATTGGAGTGTGCATAAATTGACTGACGGTGTTTACGGCGTAAGATATGTCAGGTCGTGTAATTGTGAGGTATTGGAGTGCTCCAACCAAGGATCGATATAAAGTTGGATCTTTGAACAATCTTCTGGTTTGACTGAGATGTTGACCGACGATCATTGGAGTGCTAATCGGTTTGCTTTCATGGAGTTGTGCTCGAACAAGAACATCATGGGCATACTTTTGTTGTCCGAGAAAGATACCGATTTTGGTGTAGGTGACTTCTAGGCCAAGAAAATAACCGAGATTTCCCAAATCTTTAATTGCGAAGACTTTTTGTACATGGTTGATTAGGCGTTGAATGAGTTGATTATCGTTACCGGTGACGATGATATCATCAACATATACAAGAACATAAAGAAGGGATTTACCTCGATTATATATAAAAAGAGAAGTATCCGCGCGACTGTTGTGAAACCCAATGCCGGTAAGAAAGTCGCTGAAACGCTTGAACCATGCCCTTGGGGATTGTTTGAGGCCGTAAATTGCTTTATTGAATCGACATACGTGAGAAGGGTGCTGATCGTCGATGTATCCGGGTGGTTGTTCCATATAGACCGTTTCATGTAAAAGGCCGTTGAGAAAAGCGTTTTTGACGTCAAGTTGACGTAATTTTCATTTTTGCATGACGGCGATGCTTAGGATTAGACGAACGGTGGCGGCTTTGACTACCGGACTAAATGTATGGGTAAAGTCTAAGTCGGGTACTTGTGTAAAACCTTGTGCAACAATCCTCGCTTTTAGTCTTTCTATTGATCCGTCAGCATTAAACTTGGTTCGAAAGACCCATTTCGAGCCAACAATGTTAGTATCCCGAGGGCGTGGGACAAGCTCCCATGTATTGTTTGATTTTAAGGCGTGTATTTCTTCATTCATGGCAATAATCCATGCTGGATTTTTGGCGGCCGATTTGTACCCTTTTGGAACCGAGGTGGCTAAGAGAACAGGAAGAAGGCCTTTTTGATGTTCGACGACAAAAGTTGGGTACTTGGGTTTAAAAATCCCAGATTTTGCCCGTGATTGCATGGGGTGCGTGGTGGTGCGTGGGGGTACGGTTGTTTGCATGGGAGGTGACGGATCGATTTATTGGGTAGGTGGTGGGGCCGTAGGGGTGGTATTGTTGATGGGAGGGGGATTCATATTTGTGGGTGTGGGTGTGGGATCGATGGGTATATGTGAGGATATTGGTTGTGTGTAAGTGGGTAGTTTAGGAGGACATAAGGTGCATGGGTTGGTGGCTTGGTTGGGACGTCGAATCGGTGTATGGTGTGGTGTTTCAGTTGTCTCGATTTGAGGGTCGAGGAAGGTGGAATAGTCTAAGGTATCAAGGTTGACGGGTTTAGTATTTTTGGCGAAAGGAAAATGGTGCTCGTCAAATTTTGCATGGAGAGATATGTAGACTCGAGTTGTGGTGTTATCAAGGCATAAGTACCCTTTATATTTCGAAATATAACCCAAGAAGATGCATGGCCGAGTTCGGGGTTCAAATTTTTGTTTGTTGTAGTCGCATAAACATGGAAAAACTTGACACCCATATGGTCGAAAAATCGCATAATTTGGAACGGTTTTAAAAAGTACCTCATAGGGAGACTTGTTTTGTAGAACGGTAGTGGGTAGTCTATTGATGATGTAGGTAGCCGATGCAAAAGTCGTGAACCAATATTTTGGTGGAACCTTGGAGTGAAAAAGCATGGCTAGTCCTGTTTCGGTGATGTGTCGATGTTTACGTTCCGCTCGACCGTTTTATGGTGGAGTGTAGGGACAAGATAAATGATGGAGTATCCCTTTAGTGGCCAAAAATTGTTGGAATTTATGGCTTGTAAATTCCGCACCGCCATCACTATGAAATATTTTTATATTTGTATCAAGTTGGTTTGTGACCAAAGTATGGAACTTTTGAAAAATGTCAAAAGTTTGAGACTTATGATGCATGGGAAAGAACCACGTAAAATGAGAGTGATCATCAATAAAAATTATATAATATCGATATCCTTCCGTAGAGGTGACGGGGGTCGGTCCCCAAATGTCACAATGGATGATCTCTAAAGGTTTTGTTGCACGTTTGTGATCAACAAGAAAAGGTAATTTGTGACTTTTTGCCAATTGACATGGTTCACATATAGCAGGATTCGGTAAAATTGAAGATACGTCCAATCTACCTTGTTTGTTTAGAATAGCGATTACATCATTGTTTACGTGTCCCAAGCGGGAGTGCCACAAGTGGAAAGATCCTTTAAGCAACGGTTGATTTATATCGGATAAAAGTGCTGAATCAATTTGATGTAATCGGTATAGACCACCATCATGTTTCCCGGTTGCGATTGGGGTTTCGTCCCTCCGTTTTTGAATAACAAATGACTTATCAGAAAACGTAAAATCCACCAGAAAGTCGTGTGTGAGGCGACTGATAGATAGAAGATTCCTAGTTAATTTAGGAACAACCAATATGTCGCGTAAAATAATAGATGGTGTTACGTTTTGGTGACCGATATGAGTGATCGGAAGTGATTGGTCGTTTCCTACAATTACGGTATGGTTACCTTGATATGGCGTCGCATTGTGGAGGTTTCCGGCAGTGGGTGTCATGTGTGCGGATGCCCCGGAATCCATATACCAATTTGAAACATCGGGATTCGAGGAGGCGGTAAAGGCTTCGGCAAGATTGGCGATACCTTCATCGGTGCGTCGTTGAAACACGTAATCATGACATTGATTTGCTTTGTGGCCGCTACGTCCACACAATTGGCATCGTGGAATATATGTGGAACGTCGACCACCTCTACCGCGACGATTTGCGAAATTATTGTCGGATCGAGAAGAAGAACCGCGATAAGATCCTTGGTCGCGATTAGAAGCCGAGGCCGTAAAAGCGGCTTGAGTAGGAGGCGATGGAAGCAAAGATTTGCAAAATATTTCATGGGCTTCGGCTCGATGTATGAGGTCCGTGAATAGAGGAGTCGGGGTTAATGCCATTTGAGCCGTTGAGAAATTAGTAAAATCGACTCCAAGACCACGTAAAAACGATTGAGATTTGAAAGATTCGTTGACGGGCTTACCAATCGAAGCGAGTTGATCACAAATATGCTTGAAATTCCTTGCTCACTCTTGACCGTATTTGTTCCTTTGGAAAGATTTTGAAGGTCGGCACGGAGGCTTAGTTCTCGGGTCTCCGAGGAGTGACTAAAGGCGGTTTCAAGAGCCTTCCATGCTTCTATAGCGGTAGTGGTGCCAACGGTGACGGCCATAGCTTCTTCCGATAGTGATGAATTAATCAACATGCGAAGTTGTTGATCAATGGCGGCGGATGGTGTAGGAGTCGATCCATCAAGAAATTGAAGGAGATTTTGTGATTGAAGAATGGGATGAATTTGGTTCTTCCATAGAAGGTAGTTGGAAGAAGAGAGCTTAATAGTCATCATGTGAAGAAGAGTAGCAAAGGGGAGAGAATCAGTACTGTTGGCGGCATTGCCGCTGTCTTCGGTGGTCACCATGATCGGAAAATTGTTCCGATTTGCATGAAAAAAAAACGGCGAGATGCGTAGGGTCAGAAAAACGGCGAGATGCGTGGTGGGGTGGTGATTTAATGGGTTTTGTTTTTGTGATTGGTGGTGGATTTCGACAGAGTGTAGAGAAAAAGAGAATGTCAGTGGGGTGGTGATTTGGGAAGTAGCTATTTAGGTAGTTATGAAGTAGCTATTTAGTTGTAGAAACAGAAAGTGAAATCTGTTGAGAACTCTCAGCTCTGATACCATGAGAGTTTTATATAATTATGAAAAACTCACTTTCCCTCATGATTATTGAGGGAGAGATGCAATATATTTATAACCATGGTTTTACAAGGAGATTAGGAAACTAACTCTAGTTGGACTCTAAAACTTAGAGTTGTAGTTAAATAATAAATCATCTATCCTATTTTAAGTAGAAGTGACATTAGTTATAAACCACAATAGCTATAAAGGAATCAATGGGGGAGACCCATCACACCAAAGAGTTTCACCGCAAGTCAATGTACCTTGATGTTCACTCTCATGAGCAACATCCCGAAGGCCCGACACATCCAAAGACTACCTCCCAGACATTACTTCAAATGGCGGAGGTCTAGGTGCATACCGTCTTGGTGGCACCCTAAGACTACATCCTCCTAGTGCTTACCCATACTTTATCCAATATACATACAACATCCATCTCTAAACATATTTCATATCAACAAGATACATGTATAAAACCTCACATAGTTCAAATCCCATTTTAGGTCTAAAACTCCAAAATAAGCAAGTCCACCATTAATATCCATCAAACCACATAATGACATGATACTATGACCAATATGTTACCATTAATGGTCTCATCAAGACCCACATAAAGAACATTAGCCAAAACCCAACAAATACCAAACTAAGAGTTAGGTCAAACTTATCAGGTGATCAGATGAATGCATAAACATGAAATAGTGACAAGTAGTAATTCTAGATATGTATCTCAGTTGAAAAGGTTTAATAGAAACTCACTATCTAGGTTTTATACAAAACCCTAGAAAAGTTGGAGAACTTGAGAAGAGGTGAGATGACGAAGGCTTGAAATTCTTGTTGGAAACCTTCAATAAATGCCTAATAATCTCGAACCCTTTTCCCCCAACCACCAACAATTAATGTCTTGCAAGAAAATAAGGGGAGGAGGTGTGAAGTTGAGTCAAAATCGCCCTCTAGGGTTTTTCTCTCAAACAAATATCTGATTTTGGTGATAATGGAGAGAAAATGTGAGAAAAGACTTTAAGACCCGTTTTATAACCTGCAGGCGGTTGTGCGGCTTTGACCGCGACTTTGAGGCCGCGCCCCAAGTCGCACGTGTGTCCCAAGGCCTGAACTTCCGTGAGTTCTGCGGCTTTGGCCGCGGCTTTGAGGCCGCGTAAGTCACTGCCTCAGTATATCAAATATGATTTTAAAGATATAATGACACATACACACACATGCAAATATATATAAGTTCTAAACGAAATTACGGACGTTACAATGAGTTTCAACATTGTTTTATCAAACACGTATTTGATGAAACACGTTTCAACATTGTTTCATCTATAACAAATTCATCATGTGTAAATGTATTTCATCTATTGGTTCATGAGTTTCAACATTGTTTCATCAAACATGTGTTTCATCTATCGGGAATCTTATCAGAATCATTACTAAGAATTTCATCAACCGGACGAATAAAATACAATAAAAAAGTTTCATCGTTGTCAAGTAGATCTCGAACATGAATTTCGTTAGCCAAAACACCATCAAACATGTTACCTTTCATTACTCCGTATGGTTAATTTTTTACACTCCAATTAAAAAAACCATACAAATATATAACAAAGAATGAAAAGAATATATTTTAAAAAAATATTTCAATTCAATGAAAACAAATATTGATTTTAAATATAATTAAATATTTTAATTTTCTATAAAAATAGGTCTTTCTCAAAATTTGATGAAACGGAAATCAAATAAATAAATAAAATAGCTTACCCTAATTATTTCAATTAATATGAAACTGAAATCGGAATCAAAGAAAATAGTTTAAATTAATAGGAATTAAAAAATGAATATTTTAAATTAAAAAGAAATTGAAATCGGATCAAAAAGTGCATACTTTAAATTAATATAGTATCAATTATTACCATATATAAAATGCATTCAAATTAAATAATTAATATTATAATAATAATAATAATTACCATATATATTACGAAATTAGGTAAAATATTAAAATTCCCTTATCAATTAAAAAAAAGTAGAAAAAGAAAATTCATTGATTGGTCAATATTGGTTTCCAAAATTTCTAGTATAATGTTGGTTTCCAATTGATCCCTTATATACACACACACACACACATATATATATATATATATAGTGGAAGGATATTTTGCAACCCTGAAAAAGATTGCAATCATTGCAACCCACATCTTAACCGTTGGATTCATGATTGAGAGGTTCATTTGAGAAATAGAGAAATAATCTTAGTCTTTCATTCGGTCAAGATCGACTTTGACCGGTCAAATATTGCGTCTTTGACTGATCAACAATTACACCTTTGACTGGTCAAAGGTTGCGGCTATTCCAAAAATAGGACAGTTTCATAATTTTTACAAATACACGGGACGAGTTCATATATGAACATGTATGATTCACATATGAACTATATGTTCATATGTGAACTAGTGTAATTCGCATATTAACTTTTTTAATTGATTCATATATCAACCAATTAACTGATTCTCATATTAACTAATTAACTGTAGTTTCATATGTGAATCAGTTGAACTAATTAACATATTCATATATGAACCTTTGTGATTCATATATGAACTAATTAACTGATTCATATATGAACGTATAGTTCATATATGATTCACAAAGTTTCGTATATGAATCAGTTAAAAGAGTTCATATGTGAATTACACTAGTTCACATATAAACATATAGTTCATATGTGAATCATACATGTTCATATATGAACTCGTCCCGTGAATTTATAAAAATTACGAAATTGTCTTTCTATTTTTGGAATAGCAGTAACTTTTGAACTGTCAAAGTCGTAATTGTTGACCAGTCAAAGACGCAATATTTGACCATTCAAAGCCGATTTTGACCGAATGAAAGACTAAGATTACTTCTTTATTTCTCATATATTAGTATGACATTTTTCAAATGAACAACTCTCTCTATATATATATATATTTATATTCGCAAACCTAATCCACCCATCCTTCAAGAAGCATTTATATAAATATTCGTCTCTCCCATTTTTATCTATTTTAAAAGAGAGTTTGGTTATTAAAGCAAACTCTTCTTATATCTCTTAAAATTTTAAAATATTCTTAGGCATAGGAACAAAGGGGTTGTTTGGCAGTTGTTGAATGGTTTAGTGCTAAATGATTAAGAGGTTTTTATGGTATCATATAAAATGAAATATGATTGTTTGCTAATTGTTCATAATGAAATCAAGACTCTTGATGGTTAAGGGAGGGTCATGATACAAAAAATCATTAAGAGGATTTTGGAACCATTAAGAGTCAGTTTTTTTTTGCCAAGCAAGATTTACCTCTTAGCGATTCAGAGGTTGCCTCTTAATGGAATCATTAGGAGGTAAACAAACAGCCCCTAATACTTAGCCTGATTTCATCCTCGATTTTTAAGACTAGGGTAGGGTTTGGTTGTTCCTTTAAATATTTTTTGTTAAAATATTTTATATGTACTACTTACAATATTTGTTTTTTTTACGTAGAAATTTATTAGAGGTGTTGTTTGAGATAAAATACATTTAAATTTATCATTAAAACATATAAGTGAAAAAAAATATCCAAATAAAGTTCATATAATTAAGTAAAAAGTTCAATAAAACCCAATAAACTATTCCATTTTGAATGATTAAGTCCCTAAACTAATTTTTTGAATGAAAAAAACATTAAATTTTTTCATTTTGGATGATTAAGTCCCTGAACTATTTTTTTGAATGGAAAACTCATTAAACTTTTTCATTTTGAATTAAAAAACCATTAAGTTTTCCCATTTTGAATTATTAAGTCCCTGAACATTTTTTTTCAATAAATTAAATAATCGAACTTCTAAAAATTGGTTACTTATATCATTTTAACCCAAAAAAACTACTTGTAATCGGTTATCTTTTGATTCTTCCTCTTTTTATAGATAAAAAAATAGATCAAAAAGAGGGAGATTATTAACAGGGGCAACAACGTGTTAGGCAATATGGAGAACGGACAACATTCAGGCAACGAGGGAGTGGTGAGGCGGAGCGATACGACTGTTTGTGAGTGATTTTAATGACATAGAGTTTAAGAATTGTAAAACTGATTTAAATTAATTTTACTTTAAAACCTTCATACTAGTACCATGTACCTTTAAAAAAAAGGTAACCATTTTTCAGAAGTTATGGTTTATTTATTCAAAAAAAATGTTTAGGGACTTAATCATTCAAAATTAGAAAGTTTAATGGTTTTTTCGTTAGAAAAAATAGTTAAGGGACTTAATCATTCAAAATGCAAAAGTTTAATGGTTTTTTCATTCAAAAAAATAGTTCAGGGTAGTGATGGCCATCTTGGCCCGGCCCGATCGGTTAACCGATCCCGACCCGTCTGAAAGCCCGGCTCGGCCCGGCCCAATGCCAAACCGGTTTGAAGCCCGAAATCATGGACCGGCCCGAGCCCGGTTCACGGCCCGGTTCTTGGCTCGGCCCGGCCCGATTCGTACTTTTTTTTTAAAATACGTTATGTTACCGTTTATATACTTTTTTTTGACATTTTTTTGTATTTGTTACCCCCCAAACCCCTATAAATACTTGTATTGTAAGTTTGTAACTTAAAATTATATATAAAATGTATTTTTAAAGTGTATTTTAGTGATTTATTATAAATAAAACGTATTTTTAAAGTGTATTTTAGTGATCCATTATATAAATAAATTATTTTAAAAAAAAATACGAAAAAATCATCGGCCCGATCACGGCCCGGTTTTGGTTAAACCGGTTTACCCCAAGCCTAACCGGGCCACGCCTTTTCGGGTGAAACCCGGCCCGGCCCGGCCCGAAGCCCGTTTGGGCCCGGTTTTTACTTTCACTGTAGAGGCCCGAAGCCCGTTTTGGCCTGGCCCGGCTCGGCCCAAGCCCGATTTTTGACCATCACTAGTTCAGGGACTTAATCATTCAAAGTGAAATAGTTTATTAGGTTTTTTTAAACTTTTCCCTATAATTAATTAATAAACATTACATACCTTAAAAAAAACATTATATCCAAAATATAAAATTAACATTTTTAGCGAAAATTTTTGTTATAATTGCATATCTTTTGAAAAAACTTGTTATTGGATACCTTAATAGTGGTAAATATAGACAGAATAATCATTTTCGAAAATTAAATAAATAAATGATATTATTTGATATGCTGTCTACTATATACATCAACTAATATATACACAATAAAAACAAATTACAAGATAAAATGAAAACTATTCCTATTAAGTATTAACATTCTAAATTCTGTTTTTAAATTGTAATTTTATAGAACAATATATAAAAATAATTAATTAAATCTTGAAGGCAACAATTGGACTGGTGACATTGTGAACTCCATCATTCCAAACCAAGGAACCGGAAAGCATCTTAGACACAATTTTCGCATCAACTCTCACCACAAAAGATTGCTTCTCCCCCACTCTTTTGAACGTAAGACTGCTCGGGTTAACCTTCACCACAAGCCCTGATGGTGCAACCACATTGGCATGGTAAGTCGAATCGGGTGCACCCACGTTAGTAACCGTCCTATTAAAGGTTTGGACGATGTTGCCTCGTTGTTGAGCCGAGAGACCAAAAGAAGGATAGTTCAGGTCCCAAACGGTCGCATTATTTGCCGCGGAGCAACTACTTGAATCTCCCGCAACCATTTTCAAAGTTGTGGCGTTGTAACCTTGCCCACATAAAAACGACACGAAATCTGATTCTCCGGCGTCATAGACCAAACCTGGGTCCACGGCCTTTAATGGGTCGATATGGCCAGAACCATAAGCAAATTCAGCCTCAAGGTTTTTGGTTGGACTCATTGGTGCAGCTGCCACAAAGAAAGCTAGGGGTTCACAACCTGAATTAACATAATTGTGCGATCTGGCAATATTTTCTCTATGGGTTTTTTAGGTGTTACCTGTAGTCATAAGTGCTGACTTGATCGCGGCAGGAGACCACGTTGGGTGGAACGACTTAACGTAAGCTGCAGCGCCAGTGGCATGAGGACAAGACATGGAAGTGCCGGAGATAATATTGTATGGGACAACACGGGTATCCCCGGCTTCTCCAGTGACGGTTGTAGCCATCGACCAAGCGGCTAAAATGTCCACTCCAGGTGCGGTTAAATCGGGCTACACCAGGGTTCAAATGTTAACAGAAATGGAATGTGAATCATTTCTTGGGCTTCAGTCGTCCATTTCTCCATAAATAAAACACACAAAATGGTAACTTTATTTTAATTACCTTAAGGAGGTCTGGTGTGATTGGGTTGGGACCCCTTGATGAGAAGGAACCCACAGTTGGAGCTGCTTTGTCTACAGGTTCATGGGTTTTTAGGATGCTTGCACTTGGTGTTCTATTAGAAAAACAAAATGGTTCAGTATTCATATGTGAATTCCAAGGCTTATACTTTATTCATCGATGAATATACATTCAGTATAGACTTACGTGGTGGAGTTTATGTAGCTAAGAACTGCTCTGCCATCTTTGGAGCTTAAATATGTTGTTGGAAGAATGTAAGCGAAGGCCAAATCTAGGTTCCCCAAATCACCTTCGATCACCACACCACTTGCACCCGATTTTAATGCATTCGCTGGTCCATCAAAATCTTCACAAACCACTATTTTATTTCGTACCAAAGTCGGATTCAAGGAATCTTCTTCGCAGTATCTGCATTCAATCGTTGGTTTTAACTTAAATTATTGAATTTTCGCTGCAATTTCTGACACTGAAAGTGGTTAATCTTAACGAGATTGGTTGATTACCTAGATTCATCTGATGTAAATCCTTTTTTGGTATTAGGCACTGATCCGCCATAGACAATCGGATGAATCGCACCTTCGAATGTGTTTATTGTCGGCCCCTACACAAGATTCAATCAGAATCACCATCGATCTATGGCTCAAAACTGAAAAAACAATTTCATACCTCGTAAGTCATATTGTTACCCAACACAATCTGAGTTAGAAACTTCCGATCAATGCTGCTAGCGGCAACCGATAACGACCATGGTGAAACATTAGTAACTGATCCAGGTCTAGGACCGTCGTTTCCGGCGGAATTTGATGTGAGAATTCCATTCTTCATGGAATGAAAAGCTCCAATGGCGATAATATCCTCAAAGTAATTTAAAGGGAAAGAACCTCCAACTGAAAGAGAAATGATATCGACTCCATCAGCAATTGCATCGTCGAAGGCCGCCAAAATATCGGCATCTGAACAACCGCCTTCCCAACAGATCTTGTACACGGCTATACGTGCTGACGGAACGCCGCCTCGAGCCGTCCCGTTAGCTAGACCTAACAAGCTTGCGTTGTTCACGGCACGTCCGCCAACAATGGATGCCGTGTGTGTGCCATGGCCATCGATGTCTCTTGCTGACAGCTCCTCGTCTCCGACTGCACTCTCCTCCGTCTTGTAGTATTTTGCTCCGATGAGTTTGCTGACAATATACGCCATCATGTTAATTAATAACGAGATAATTGATAATTATAAGAACGAAATTCACCAAGCGAATTTATTTAATTACTTGTTGCAGGTAAAATTGGTGGAATCGCATGAGCCCTTCCATTTTGCTGGTGGAGGGCCGAATCCGTCGTCGTTGAAGCTATCGGATTCCGGCCATACGCCGGTGTCTAGCATGCCGACGATGACATCGCTTTCAAGTGGTGCTCTTTTGACATGTTGAGGGAATCCCATGAAGTCCCAAGACCTTGTTGTATGCAGTTTTCTAGTTTGGCATGGAAACACAGAGACCACTCCCTCCATTCCTGCCATAATTATAGATTAATTTTAATTATTTTTTAAAATTCGAGTTTTTGTAAATTCAAATCTTTTGGACAAACTACCTAATAGCTTCATTATTTTATTTAATATAAACTTTTTTATAACATTTCATGATATAACATTTCACTAAGGATTTAGGGGATGTAGTGGAAGATCTCATCTATCCAGGGTTCAAATCCAGGCACTGTCAAAGCTCTTGTGGCCATGGAGGTTCACCTGCGATGACTCCAGGCCATTCGTGGTCGCCCGGGGATTAGTCGGTGCACGTAAGCTGGCCCGAAAACCCACGGTTACCAAAAAAAAAAAAAAAAAGGAATAGAGAAATTGACTCACGAGCTATTTGGTTTTTTTGGTCTTCTGATAGCTTGGCTACGAAACCGTTAAAGCTCCTCTTGTAGCTGTGGAGTAAAGATTCTGAAGCCCGGCTGCTCAAAATTTATCGAAAATGTTAGCAACCATCATAACGAACATTAGATTTAATTTTAGCGTCGCAAAATCAAGAGAAATACGATCGATGGTTCTATATATATATAGGCACACAGAAGGTAAGGTGTCACAATAATAAGTTAACCTGCCAACAACTTGTTGTAACATGTTACTGTGGAGTGATGCCACGGATAAATCATTCTTCGGAAGGTCACCCATATACACGATGTACGTCTGCAAAGATAACCCATATACTATATAATTTCTTTTTTCTAGTTTCTAAAAGGAAATTATCAACAATTTACATATTAAATTTGATAAATAATTATGTTTTAGAACATGTAGTTTATAATTTAAGAAGAAGGAATAAAAAAATGCCTTGAAATCATCTGCAGTGTGGGTAAAAATTGGAGAATATGTGATGGTAAGTAAGAAGAGCATCCATAACGGAGATGCCATAGCTGGATATATATATATATATATGAAGATATAAATGAGCAAGATAATGTGTATATATATATATATATATATATAGAGAGAGAGAGAGAGAGAGAGAGAGGGGAAATCAGTCCTCTTTTGGTTTCTCATAAATAATCCTAGGTCGTCGAAATCATCAGACGTTGTACGAAAGGTTGTCTTTAAGGCAAGTTTGACAATGTTTAATTTAGATTATCATGAAGCTAAGTTATGTTTTGTTGATCAACAAAAAAGTTTAATCTCAAATGTTAATTATAATCATATACAGAGAGGGAGAACTTGGGTTCAAACGAGTAAGAAAAAAAAAACAAAACAAAACAAGACAAAACGAGAACGTATATATCATAAGTAATTGTAAACTAAAAATCACATATGACAGTCGTCAATGCAGGGAGCTCACATGGCGGCCTAGGAATGTACCTAATCCGAATCACATGTGATATAAATGTTTTCGTGTTCTCTTATTTTGATATTTGAACTTCCGTGTATATATTCTTAGGCTGAATTTGATACATGAGACTGAACATACACTACAAAACAAATGAGCAAAACCCACGAAATATTAACGACGGTTGAAATTCGTCGGTAGATCACCAATGAATCCAAATATTACAGACGGATCCGTTGGTAATCAGTCGGTAATTCCGTCGATGACGTTTAATCCCACAGAGGTTACTGACGAATTCAATTAAAATCCGTCGGTGAAAGTCATTTGTTTTGTAGTGATAATAGGACAAGATAAAAATGTAATGTTCCATCTTTGGCACAACATGGGACAGGATAAGATTGTTCCATGTTTGGCGCGACATGTAACTAGGACTAAGCCTGATTCGGACAAAAAAGATCATTTTTTGTAACACCCAACAGAGGTCGAGCAAAACTCCCAAAAATGAGACAAACTAAAATATTAGTTCACATTTCTATTTTAGTTTGTTGCAAAATTAGGGGTTGTTTTGACGGTTGCTGAATGGTTTGGTGCAGGATGATTAAGTGATCAGAATGATTAAGTGGCTCTTATGATATAGTGCAAAATGAAATATGGTTGTTTGATAATTGTTCAAAATGAAATTAGAGTACTGAATGGTTACGGGAGACTTATGATACAAAATCATTCAGATGATTTTATAACCATTAAAAGACAGTTTATTTTGTCAAATAAAATTCACATCTTAGCGATTCAAATGTTGCCTCTTAATGGAACTATTAAGAGGAAAACAAACAGACCCTTAGTTCTTTTTTTTGAAAGTGTATATTCTCTCATTCTACTCTTAGGGGTTGTTTGTTTGCCTCTTAATGGTTTCATTAAGAGGAAACCTCTGAATCATTAAGAGGTAAATATTGTTTGGCAAAAATAACGTCTGCCTCTTAATGGTTCCAAAACCCCCTGAATGATTTTGTATCATGACCCTCCCTTAACCATTAAGAGTTCTAGTTTCATTTTGAACAATTAACAAACAACCGTATATCATTTTGTACTATATCATAAGAGTCTCTTAATCATTCTGACCACTTAATCATTCTGCACCAAACCATTCAGCAACTGTCAAACAGCCCCTTAGTTACAAGACGGAGAACCTTTTTTATTATTATTATTAAGGGTGAAAATGTTTTTAATTAATTAGAAATGTAATAATTATACATTCCTAAAATTATGTACCTTGTTCATCGTACACATTTATTTTGGGAATGAGGTAATACTAATTCACCCTCATCTAATATATATATGATATCTGGTTTAACGGTCACCATCACCACCTGTGGCCACCTCCATCTCTACCACCATCAACTACCACTACGTACCACCATCTCCGCCACCTTCATTTTCCTCACATCCACATCCTCCTCCACAACTTGTCTTGTCGAGTCATGTATTCATGTCCTCTCCCATGTATATATTGTTCATTTTGTTTGTATAACATCGCTACTTTAATTTCATTTTTTCCCCAATTTTCTCTCCTTCATTGTTATGAGTAGTGGTGGCAAAAAGTGACTCAACCCGCCAACCCAACCCGAACCTAACTCAAAATTAGCAGGTTGGGTTGAGATTTTCAACCCATTTAAGTTAAATGGGTCAACCTGTCTAACCTATTGGGTTGGGTTGAGTCGAAATTTCCGACCTGATTTCAACCTATTGTCAATTTGTTTTCAACCCATTTATAATAGTACATGATTTTATTTTATTTTTAATTAATTATCATTATTTAATTATAATTAATCATTTAATATTTGTTTAATAATTAAAAAATTAATAGAAAAAGTATGCTTTCTAAATCTTAATTACATTCGTGGCACATTGACAATTTGACACATTGACCAAACCAAATTCTCTTTTTCGTGCACAAGACTCGTCGACTCCTCAAAACCCTAGCCGGCCACCGAAGCCCCGACTCCCTTCACGACCATCGACGGCCCAACGCGGTGACACCCTTCCACGACCACCAACAGCCCGACGCCCTTCCATGACGACCATTGTCAAAGGACTTCCACGGTTTGACCTCCATACGTTGAAACTTTGAACAATTTATTTGACTTTATGGTTGTGTTTAATTGAAACTTTGAACAATTTATTTGACTTTGCGGTTATGTATTTGTCATAAAATTAAGTAGTTTAATCATTTTTATTTTATTTAAAATCTAAAATTTAATGGGTCAACCCAGGTTCAACCAATGTTTTAAAACCCGGATCGATCCGGCCGGTTCAACCAGTTGAACCGGTCGAGAGACCGGGTCAACTATCACCGGGTTTTTGGGGATTTATGAACCGGATCGAACCGCCGGGTTTTTGAGAAAACCGGTAAAAACCCGGGTTGACCCGGTTAAAAAAATAATTTTTTTTTTGTGTTTTTTTTTTTTGATTGATATAAAATTTGTCGTTATGTGTTTTTTTAATGTTTTTGGATTGATGTAAACTTTTTGTTATGTGTATTTTTAATGTTTTAACTTGTGGACATCAAATTATTGGTTTTATATATATACATATATAGAGGGAGGATCATGCGAGAAGTTAAACATTTTGCAAGAAGGCAAGAAGTGTTTAATCATATATGATTACACGACTTGTAAGTGTGTTTAATCATGTATTATTAAACGTTTATGTATTGCCAATATAACATGTGTTTAATCATATATGATTAAGCTTGTGTATCATATATGATTAAACGCTTATCGCCTTCTCGCAAAATGTTTAGTTTCTCGTTTGAACTTTTTTAAGGGTTGTAAAATATCCTTCCACTATATATATATATATATATATGCAAGAAAATGAAAAATACATAAAATTTCTTGAAACCGGGTCAACCACCCGGTTGGACCGTGACCCGGTCACCACACCGGGTCAACCTTAAAACCGGGTTTTAAAACATTGGGTTCAACCCATTTATTTAACAGACTTGGTTGATAGAATCATAAACAAGTCAATCCACTATCAACCCATTTAAGTAACAGGTTGGATTTGATTAAAAATCTCAACCCATTTAATTAAACATGTTGAGTTGGGTTGAGATTTTCAACCCAATTAATAAATGGGTTGAACTTGAACCCGAATCTAACCCAACCTAACCCATTGCCACCCCTAGTTATAAGTCAAAATTTGCATGATCTACAAGATTTCTTCCATTCTTGTGTTATTTTATGTATTTGATTTCACTATTAATATGATATTCCATTTTTCCTATCAATTAGGACGAATCAAATTTGCTTCCATCTTGATCTCATTTATTTCAATTTTGGAATCTACGAATGATGTCCCAATCATTATAGCAATTAATTTTATGTTAGAATTCAGATACGTTCACGTTAATTCAAAAAAATTGACAACTTATCGAACTTGCTCCCTATGGGCCATTAGTCGTCATGCATTCAATAAAAATATTCCTATTGGGCACACGTCATATTAAAAGGCAAGATTAAATTGATCTTGTAAGCAATTAAAATAGGTTTTTGCGTAACACTTTCATATTTCTTAGAGGATCATTCTTAGGGGTGTTTGGGATTGCTTATTTGAGGTGTTTTTTAGCTTATTGCGGTGTGACACCGGATATAAGCACTTTCTAGTGTTTGGATAGAGAAAAAATCAAAGTGTTTATAGCAATACCAAACCGGAGATAAGTATTTTTTCATAAGTCATTTTGTTCTAACTTATCAACTTATTTCAAAAGTGCTTATGATTTTTTTTTTGTTATTTTATATGTATAAGCAATCCCAAACACCTTTAAATAACAATTTATTAACTTATTACGTTTTGGTACCACAATAAGCTGAATCAAACACTTTTTAGAAAACTCCGGTTTAACATCACATAAGTTGATAAACACTTTTTAAAATAAGCATAAGTTGTTTTAAATAAGCAATCCCAAACACCCCCTTATTTTCAAACCCTTGCTCCCTATGGACTATTTGATTGGCACTAATATTCCTATTGGACATACGTAATATTCAAAACCAATATTAAACTTGTCCATCAAGCAAGTTTTTGCTTATTTTGTACATTCTGTTTAATTTGATTAATTTTTTTATTTTTTGGAAATCTTGGCTTCATTTTTGGTTGAAGTTCGTTGTCATAACTAATGCACCATTGAATTTGCCTTAGGAAAAAATAGAAAGAGTAATAGAGTATACACAAGTACTTCTTGAATCAAACCCAACTATACAAGTAATACAATATCAATTAAAAGTTGTTATTGATATTAGTACACTTTTAATTATGTTTTAGAAAACTCAAACAATATTTCGTGAAAGAAAGTTGTTCCGTTAAAAACAACTGTACATGCGATAGGCATATACGGTTGAAATATCTTTTTCATGATGGGTAATCAAAATTTTGTTATCATGTATGATGCATCTAATTTTACTTTACTTGGTAGCTAATGATGTTTTTACAATTCTTTGTAAATTAACCATAATAATCAAATTGTTAAATTATAAACTCACACTAATCAAATCATTAAGTTGATTCTATATCAGACACAGTGCATATAATGAGGTAATAAAACTCTTTGGTACATTGTCATTGATTGTCTTTTACTTAAATATGAAAAATTGTTATGATGCATGATGATTCAAAGATAGAATACATGAATGTCTATCGTATGAAGTAATGGTCGTCGACCATTTCAGTATCTATTTTTAATGTGGTAACCATTGTCGGACCATGTTGCTATAATGTCCACTCCAGGTGAAGTTGGATTGGGTTGCACCAAATGTTAACATAAATAGGATCTGACAAGGCCCTGGCGGATAGCCCGGTTGGCTCAATAGATGATTGCTAAAAAGATGTTGGTCTTGGATTCGAATCTGGGGCCCCTCATGCGCATTGCCCCCAGGTAAGTCTTGGATAGCCCACTCACACTGAATTCCTTAAGGGTTGGATGCCGTGTGAGACCACTTTTAGGGTTATCGGTAACCAAACATTTTGCTCAAAAACAGGACGTGACATGTAAATAGAATTTGAGAATAAACATTATGTAGGGGGTTTTAGTGAAAATTTTTAATTGAGACAATTTTGTGTTTTTCTGATTGTTTCCCCCGTTTAAAATTCCTGTTCATTCGGTTGTTCTGTTTCTTCCTAATGGATTTGGGTTGTTCCCTTCTTCCCCCTCTCTCTCAATCCTCTGCAACTCCTAAGATCTAATCTCTTTTTACTGTCGTATCTTCATCGACCATTCCTGCATGGTTAGCTTCTTCAATTTCGGTTCTTGTCATTTTTATTTACAAGAATCTGGTTTCAAATTTATCCTTGTGGATCAGATGGGTTCGAAGGAAAAGAGAGATCCCAGAATTTTTTGTTGTTTCTGTATATGGGTTCCTTTTGGTGATTAATTTTTTTCTATTTTCCCCAAATTTTGTAGGTTTGTGACGAGTACAGAGAGAAGGAATGGCGTATAAGGTGGATCACGAGTATGATTACTTATTCAAGATTGTCTTAATTGGGGATTCGGGTGTCGGGAAATCTAACATACTTTCTAGATTTACCCGGAATGAATTCTGTTTGGAATCTAAATCCACCATTGGTGTTGAATTCGCTACCAGGACTCTTCAGGTTGGTTGCTTTCTCTGTAGTTTGTTAAAAATGTTCACGCAAGCATTACAGAGATATTGGCTTATGTTGTTTGATCATCACGATTATACCAAAATAGTCTTGTTTGTTTCAATGTAGGAAACATGTTTTAATTCGAATGACTTTTAGTCTTGGTTTTAGGGGTGAGATTGATGCATGTTTTGTAGTGCCTGAAAGGTGTTTGTTGAAATTACCCACAGAGATTAATTGATCATAACTTTCTTTTTGAGAAATTATTAGTCATTCTTGGCCAGGCAACAAATATTGCAACCCCTTTTCATATGAATGTAGAATCATACATTATCTGATGACAGTTGTATTCAATATATTGTGGCTAGATATGAGGTTAAAATCCATCTTTGCAGTTCTATAGTTAACGATAAAGCTCGTCCATAAGATCTGATTTTAAAAGAGATAGATATAGATAAACATATATTTGTGTCGAATATGTGATGTAGGTTGAGGGGAAGACAGTGAAGGCACAAATATGGGATACAGCGGGTCAAGAAAGGTACCGAGCAATCACAAGTGCTTATTACAGAGGAGCAGTAGGTGCTCTTATGGTTTACGACATAACAAAGAAGCAAACATTTGAAAACGTTCAAAGGTGGCTCCGTGAGCTAAGGGACCATGCAGACTCCAACATCGTGATCATGTTAGTTGGAAACAAATCCGATCTGAACCATCTCAGAGCCGTTCCAGAGAGTGAAGCCCAAGCAATGGCAGAGAAAGACGGGCTTACATTTCTAGAAACTTCCGCACTGGAAGCAAATAACGTGGAGAAGGCCTTTCAGACAATCTTGCTGGATATCTATCAAATAGTGAGGAAGAAAGCATTGGCTGCCCAGGAAGCTGCTGCTTCTGTTCCTGCCAAAGGCACCACCATTAAGGTTGAGAGTTCTAATGAGTCCAAAGGGACAACTTGTTGTTCTAATTAACTGTATAATTTTTTTTTTTGTTTACAAAACGTCTAAGTGGTCGAAAAGACGCTTGGCTTGATGGTAAAGTTGATCGCGTGTTCGAGATTCGTTCTCTCACTCTCCCATTGATGTAATGCAAGCAAAATGGAAGAGGGGAAGTGAAGGAAGGAAGGAGAGGAAGGTAAAGGATTGCTTAGAACATTTGACTTGTGTTTTTTTTGGTAAGTAGATAGAAATAGGTTAAGAGCAAATCTGTATATGTAATTTTTGTTTGACCTAACAAATGGTCCATCTTTTATTCCGGATAATTTAAAGATATGTCTTTCACTTTCTTTTTACAAATTGTTTCAACTTATATGTTATTCAACCTTTATTATTGTTAAATAATTTGTGTTTTTTTTTTAATATTTATTTATCAATTTTGCCTTCATACATGTTCTTTTTGTTAATTGTGATGTTTTGATTTTTTTAATGTAAAGTAAGGGAGAGGATAGAGACGTGTTTTTGTACCAAACGTAGAGGAGGTCATTCTCACTTAATAAGCCAATCAACTTTTAATCGTACGAATAAGATCATTAAGCCGAATTTTTAAAAGGTAGATATATCATATGGGTCCGTTTGATTTACAGAATTTGGTGGAATTTGAAATTAAATTTCAAAGTAATCATGCTTTTGATTTAAAGACTAGTTCGGTGTTCGGAATTGAAATCTTAATATTTTAATTAAATCATACAAAAATTGGATTTAAAAATCCCATAAGCTAGTTAGGATTTTAGATAATTTCAAAAGATGTATTTGTAATAACTAGAAGTGTACTCGCGTAATGCAGCGAGATACATCACGATTTTAATGTTTCATTTTTTTTTTTCGATTTACAGTACGATTTTGGATGATTTTGAGAAAGTGATAATGTTTTTTTTTTTATAAATTTGGTTAATTTAGGCTTAATAATATAATGTTTTTTATATAAAAAAAATTAAGTATTTTGTTAAAATTCAATGATTATCTTATATATTTTAATGAAATCTATAAAAAATAACCAATTGCATATTTAATAACATAATTAAAACAAAATTATAGTAATATAATATATTAATTAATAATGATATATGGAAATGTTTGCATAAAAGGAAAGCCCTACACATACCAAATTGGTGGGTGTTAGAAGTCTGCAGTAATAATATGTATCTTTTGCTTTGATACTTGCATAAAATGATGGTACATTGTGCCTAATAATTTGTATTTAAGAGTTTTTTATCCGTGTTTTATATTATAGTATAGATATAGATAATATTTTAAAATACATTAAAAACATTCATTTTATAATAATTAATTAATAAAACGTAATCTAAATTATTCATAATATATTTTTATAAATTATATTATAAAAAATAAAATTCAATTTTATTATAAATCTTAGGGCACCCAAGAGATTCTCTAAAATAGAGAAAATAAGAGCATTTCCAACAATTTTTTTAAAATAGAAAAAAATGAAGGTTTTATCCTCTATTTAGCTCCAACAAATAATATATATTGTTATCTAAAATAGAGAAAACAAGAAAAAAAAATCCAACTTTAGATAATTTTCTAAAATTTGATGGAGGTGAGAAAACTTGTTTTTTTATTCATTTACACGAGTAAGATTAAACTATTATTTTTATATAAAGTTTATTTAAAAAGTGCATTTTGATGATAGTAATATAGTTAATGTTGAAATCTCTAAAATAAAGAATTTGTTGTAGTGAGATGTAATTTTGCTTAACTACTTTGACTTTTGGTTCTCTATTTTAGAAAAATTATAAAGAACTTGTTAGGGATGTTCTAAGAGCATCTCCAACAGCTATGCTAAAATCAAGGTTCAAAATAACGTGAGGCGTGGCGTGGCGGCAATGTCAAACCTTAAGTCTTACACGCCACGGCGAGGACGCGACGTTTTTCAAGGCGTGACATAAGGCGACAAATTTGTATGTCATATTCAAAATTATATATATACATATATGTTTTATATATATTATTCTAATCAAAAAATGATATTAAAGTATGTACATTCATATTGGAAGAAAAAAAAATCATATAAATTAATAGTATATAAAATAGTTTTTGATTTAATATTTAAAATAGAACATAGAAAGATAATTTTACAACATCGTTTTAATCGTGAGTCCATAACGGCTTTGTTTGGCAAACTAGCTTATAAGTTAGCTTGTAGCTAATAAGCTAATTTTTCAAAACGCTACTTTGAGTAGCGTTTCAATAAGCTAACTTATAGTCATCTAAACATGTACATTAGCTTATAAGCTAAATTTTTTTTGCCAAACATAGCCAACGTTTATAATTTCATGAAACTGTGAGTGATTGATTAGATAAATTTATAAAAATGTTAAATCTAAAGTTAAAATGTAAAAGCACAAAAGATAAAAAAAAATTAAAAATTTTAAAAAAAATATTTTTTTTTTGAAAAAAAAATTCACGTCTTAGAAAAAATATGCGTCGTGGCGCGCCTTAATGCGCCATAGCGTGAGTCACGCCTTACAGAAACGTTATGGGCTATTTCCTAACAGTGGAGACGCGTCTTGCGCCATATCGTGCCATGACGCACCTTTTTGAACACTGGCTAAAATAGAAAAAAAATGAGATTTTAGCAATTTTTTGCTCCAACAGCTTTGATATATAATATGCTAAGATAGAAAAAAGATGAGAGAGAAGGTAAAAATCTTCAAATTTGGAAAAATCTCTAAAACCCCATATTGAATAGAGAGAAATAATATTTAATTATTTTCCACCAATATGAGACATTGAAGTTGTATGTTTAGGAGAGAGAAATAATATTTTGTTAATCTAATTTATAATAGAATTGCTAAAATATAGTAGCTGTTGGAGTTTGTTGTAATTTTTTTTAGAGATTTCAACCTTTTATACTTTATTTTAGAAAAATTATAGCATAGCTGTTGGAGATGCTCCGAGGCTTTTGTTTTCTATTTGTTCCAATAAATTTTCAATATTGTTTTTTCTAAAGTAAATAAAACTCCAAGTTTAAAGAATTCTAAAATAAATAAAACTCCAAGATAAAGAATTCACTAAAACTTGATGTGTCGAGATAGAAATTAACTTTTTATTCATTTTCACCGTTTAGGATTAAATTATTATTATTTTGTATAATTTTTTTAAAGTGTATTATGATGATAAATCTATAGATTATTTTAGTAATACAATAAATGTTGAAATCTCTAAAATAAAGAATCCGTTGAAGGTAAATGTAATTGTTTTTTTTTTAATTTTGACATTTGGTTCTGAATTTTAGAAAAGTTATAGAAAATCATTATTTAAAATAAAGATTTTAAAGATTTTTGTTCCAACAGTTTCTTAAAACCTTCTCCAAAATAGAGAAATTAGAAACCAGAGGGTAAGATACCTCCAAATTTGGAACTCTTAAAAAATGAAAGAGAAATTGTTTTTTATTTTTTACTAATGAGGTTACAACATTCATTATACTATTAAAATATTTCATTCAATATTTTTTTTTTAAAGTTTAATTCTTATATTTTATAATTGATGGGAATATTTTAAACAATATTTCCCTCTATGTATAATCATATATTTTGACCGTTCATCAAATTTGAAAATTTTATATTCACTTTCATACTCTATTTTAAATAATAATCTATCGGAAAAAAAATAACATACCCGAAATTCTTTTTCTCCTTATTAAAAAATCCTAATTTTTCTCAAAAATTCAATCAACCGTGAAACCATTAATCAAATATATAAATAAAATAATTATTATATCGAATACCAAAACTGGATGCGCAGAAAACCATGAACTGCGTTCTGTGTTCTTGAAACCATTCTCGTGTCGTGGTCTAGGTAGGGTTATACTATTATTATTATTTTACTGATTAATTCAAATCAAAAGTTTTCTTGTTCAAAATAATTTTTACACACGATTATATTGACGGAGATATGCAAACGGAAGCAAGGGCAGGGGTGGTCGTGGAAGGCGGTGGTCCGGCTCATAAATTGGTGGCTCGTCACCAGAGCCCATTACAACATCACGGATCGCAGATCGGAGCAGTTTATCAACTCCTCGCCGGTGGTGTGGCTGGCGCCGTTAGCAAGACTTGCACCGCTCCTCTTGCTCGCCTCACTATACTCTTTCAGGTTACTTTTTTGTCGATTTCTCATTCTTTTTATGTATTTTAATTTCGCCTTGAGGTTTTGCCCCTCTTTCTCTGATTTTACTGAGAATTATGTATTAAATTGATTAAAAATGGAGTCTATGCATAACAAGTAATATCATTGTTATAGTAAAATTTGGGTGGTTACCCAACACTCACCTAGTCAAACACTTTCACCAGACTCACAGGGATTGGGAGTGTCACTCTCACATACCTGGTAAGACTCTCGGGTCTTTGTTATCAGAATAAGATTATCAATTCTTGTCATGTCCATCCGATAAGTGAATCAGTAAACACTTACCACACATAAGCGTTAGTAAACGCCCCTCAGTAAGTTTGTCCACATTTCAAATCTTGGATTGTTGGAACATATGTTTCTAGAATCCTTCCAAGCTTCTTAAAAACAAGAATCATTATTAATGTTAGAAAGATTAAATGCAAAACAGGCATATGGCTCTACAATAAAAACAAAGAAGATCATTAATTTCATAAAACATTATAAATTCATAACAAACGACACATAATTTCATATCAAATTATCAGAGGGAAATTTGAGTTCCTATGCTTGATGTTTGCCCCAAATATCAGAAATATGCTCAATGTTACCATCATCTGAAAAATATGTTTTTCATATCCTTTCCAAAATACTCTTGCTTATAGATACAAAATATGCTTAATGGGGCGCTTAGGTACTTTCGTGTTTTTACATGCTCTCAAAAGCCTCGACGTCATCTCGATGGCTCCTTCATGGTCCACCCTTGTATCTTTTGCGCTTTCGTGCCTTGTTTTCTCAAGATTGTCTCGATACCATTTAAAAATATTTTCCCGCTAATTCACTTGTCTCGGAATGTGATAACTTCTCAATGACATTTCCTTCCCCTCCTCCTCAGTCACATTTGCCGTTAAACATACCCACCTGTAGAACACTAAACATGCATCAAACGTGTTTAACCTTTACCTCTTCTTGTACGATGGTCTTGATACATAGGTTCTTGATGATGGCTGCATAATGACTTTCCCCATTAAACCTACTCTCATTAATTTTGACATTGAAGACCTCACAATGATGATCTGATTTTTACCTCCTTATAAATCATCCCTTCGCTCGATTCTGTGAATACATGCTAATTTATTCATTGCAACCTTCTTCAACAAAAGAGATGTGCTAAGAGAAGGAGGAACCTTCCCTGATTTTTTCATTCCTCTATCTAATGCACAACATGGGCAGTAAACAGTAATCATTACTCTTAGGCAAACATTGGACAGCAGTATTTCCTTTTACAAGGAACCCAATGTTTGCATCCCACATTTCCATATAAGATTAGGAGGTCTTGGATGAAGGCAGTGCAACTGTGCTTTTTGTTTGTAGATGTTCGAACGAGGGAATCTTGAAGATCCTTGCTGGGTTGACTCCATGTCATTCCAATGAATGGAATCACGAAGATCCCTGTGTATCATGTGCATTTGAGTTCTCTTTCTCTTGGATCTTTTTTCATGTATTTGTACAACTCAATATGTTTGATAACTTCAATAGTAGCTTGATGTACTTCAAAATTTAACAAGTATATATTTTACTTACTTGATGTGTTCAAGAACTAGAGAGGAATCAGACAAGTGAATTGTAGTCGGTGGAGATTAACCAAAAATTGAAGGTGCATTTGAAGTCAGTGCTGAGATTAACAAAATCAGAAATTGGAGGTGCCAGGGGAATATGGAATTACAATGGGGACAAGTGGTACGTGCGTACAAGTGTTTAGTGCAGCAATTCAAGTAGGCGAAGTAGGGGTAGAACGTTGCAAGTAGTACTATATTCTCCGTCAATAACGATATTTTGGTTTATCTTTTTTTTTTGGGGACTATGAACACAAGCGTAAGCAAGCATGATCTGGTCTATTCCATTCCTTTTTCATCCTTGTAAATTTGCTAATGATCTGCCCTTTGCTTAATAAGCAACCTTAACGTTGTTCATTTTCTTATTTGTCTTTCTTACCTTTGTCAATTCTGGATTCCTTGATTCTGCAGGTGCAAGGAATGCACTCTGATGTTTCTACTTTGAGAAAGGCTAGTATATGGCGTGAAGCTTCACGTATCGTTAGGGAAGAAGGATTCCGTGCATTCTGGAAGGGGAACCTGGTCACAATTGTTCATCGTCTGCCTTATTCATCTATTAGCTTTTATGCATTTGAGCACTATAAGAATGTTAGTACAAATCTAAATATTCTGAGATTTACTATGTAATTTGACTATCATCCGATTTGATAATTCTTTTTGTTCGCTTTTAATATTACAGTTACTACAGCAGATGTCGGGAGTGGAAAGTCATGAGACAAATTTCAGCACGGATGTGCTTGTACGACTTGCAGCTGGTGGCTTAGCTGGTGTAACTGCCGCTTCTGTCACGTATCCTTTGGATCTTGTTAGAACGCGTCTTTCAGCACAGGTAAGAATTTTTGGCATGCGCTTCATTTTGCATATTTATGATCCAAGCAAATGTAATTTGCTGGTTCCTTTTTTCCTGTTTATCTAGCACTATTTGATTCAAGAGTAGCTGACTGTGGTTTCATGTAATGTTTTTAACCTTTTGTCTTACTCAACCTTTTTATTGCCCCTTTGATATGTTCTTGTTTTTATATGATGTCAGTTTTCTTCTTTTCTTTAATGCTTATTCATCTTTTGGTCTGGCAGACAAATGTAAATTACTATAGAGGTATATGGCATGCTTTACATACCATCAGCAGGGAAGAGGGCATCTTTGGCCTCTATAAGGGACTTGGTGCTTGTTTATTGGTATTATTCTATAACCGATGTTATTTAATTATTTTTGGTATCTACTTTTCTCTCTACTGACTACAAGATTTTACAGGGTGTTGGTCCCAACCTAGCAATTAGCTTTTCAGTTTACCACACTGTGAGATCTTACTGGCAATTGAAAAGGTAGTTATGAGCAAATTTCTTTGAAGTTTGGCATTATTCCCGTCTTTTTTTCATGTCCTGCAGTTTACATAAGGTTTCATACATTTTCTTTTTCTCCCCTTTGTGGTCTCATGTTCTGTGTATCGTAGAGGAGGTAATGTGGGGAGGGGAACGTGTTCTAATGTTCAAACTTTGATGTTAATTTGCTGGTAACAGACCAGATGATTCTACTGTCATGGTGGGCTTGGCTTGTGGCAGTCTTTCAGGAATTTCATCATCAACAGGTTGGTTAGTGATTAAAATCTGTTTAACAAGTTCTTGGTCTTAAAGTCCTGTACAAGTCAACTGTAAGTTGGAAGTTAGAACATTGCATTTTGGTTTTAATTAAATGAAATCTTTTAGAAAATGCTGATGATGTTTCACAAAAGAAGCCGATGCCTGTAATATCTTCGATGCTTTTGCAGTCAAGAAGCAGGTTGGGATGCACCCTTTCCACCGATATCTAATCAATCTGTCCCATAAGAGGCAGGGAACCAAACTTGTCCGCTTGAGGATTTAGTTAGGAAGCAATAGAACGAGTTTTTACTTATTTATCATTTGCCATCTATCTTTAAATTTGTCAGCATCAGATATTGCTTGGCTAACTTCCTCTCTCATTTAACATGGCTCTTCAAAATTTGCAGTTGGTTATTGTAGGGTCACTACAGGCTAGCCAACTTTGTTTATGGAGTCGAACATTGTGAGAGGCGTCCCTCTTTTCTCGAGGTATGCTTCTCACTGTGGCTCCCTTCGCCAATTTCTTGGCGATTTCAATAGCATAACCAAATCTGGACTGGTACTATTGCTACTGAAACAGAAAATAATGTTGCAACATTTTCTTTTGGAAAAGTTATTAGTCAAAGTTACCTACTTTTCCATTATATAGATACAAATATATTGGTGGTTTCGTATTTTTAGTCAGATGTTTTACTTACGGTATGACCCATCTCTTGCAGTATCATTCCCTTTGGATCTTGTGAGGCGACGGATGCAGTTGGAAGGAGCAGCTGGTTGGGGTCGAGTTTATAACACGGGTGTGTTTGGTACGTTTGGGCATATACTACGAGCTGAAGGTCTACGTGGCTTATACAGAGGAATTTTGCCGGAATATTACAAGGTGGTACCCAGCATTGGCATTGTGTTCATGACCTACGAGAAACTTAAGCAAGTATTAGCAGAGATCGATGCTTGCTAATGGCTGCTGTTTAGTTAACAGGGTCAGAAGTTTACGACAAAGAAGCCTTGGTATGCACCGTTTTTTACATATTATCATAAACCGGTTATGCTTATGATCGTGCCTGTAGAAAACACATCATCTGCCTTGTATAGATTAGACGGGTAACGGGAAACAACCCCTTAATCGTTTCTTTTCAGGATACTAATTTACAAATCCTGTTGCTGTGTACATGTTATAATATAGTGAAATTGCAACATATCGCTTGAGTTCAGGGGAACAAGTATATGTTTTTGGAGATGGACAATTTTTCCCAATAGCCAGTGATCCAATTCATTCCGAGTCAGAAAAAGTCAGTTCCTTCCCTCCCTTTTACTTTCTCCATAGCTGTGAATTTCTTTTATGCATTATTATCATTGAACAACTTAGCTGATATCTTTAACAGTCATTTTTTTTGTATTTGTGGGTGTTGAGGCTAACTTATGTCTACCTCTAATCTCATGTGGTCTTGAAGATAACAGTCATAAAAATCTCGAGCATGGGTTTTAGTTTAAGTCTCTTGGATTGGAATCAAATTATGCACCAAATGCAAAAGAATAGCTTTAAGGCACAATATAAAGTGTTGAGAATCCGGGTATCATGGTTACAGTCACTTGGATTAATTCTTGGATCGTGTCAGTTTCATTTTCCAAATACTGATTTCACGAAATCAGTATTGTGATAATCCAAGAAGTCACTCTTGTATTTAAGGCAGAGAATTTCGATTACGTCTCCTAGATTAAACGTTTTATATATTTATATGTGATAAGGTCAAAACGGATAAGAAGCAACTCATAAACTTTGAGTCAGAAGGCAACTCAGAATGAGTTAGAAGATAACTCGAAAGCTCTTAGGCAGACTCTCAGAAGCTTTTGAGGAGACTAAAGCTTACGATTCGATTCAGAAGCTTCTAGTTTCATACTTAGAGGCCGTTACTAAATACTTACCCGGGTAAGCGCTTACCGGTATAACTTACCTTATGGTCCTTACCTATTGAGTATGGAAATTACCTAAAATCTTACCCGGTAAGAGCGATAACAAGGACCGAGAGTCTTACCCGGTAAGCGCTTACCGGGTTTAAGATGCTTACCAACAATCAATTTTGATGGTTGAGAATGTTATACAATAAGGTAAGTGAGGGTAATATCCTTGCCGGTAAGTGAGGGTAATATCCTTGCCGGTAAGTGCTTACCCTTAGTCTCTAAAAGACTAAGGGGACATTTGGTTCGCAGAATGGAATTGGAATCCATTGAAGGAATTGAAATGGAATTTGATCACACGTTTGGTTGGTAGGAATTGGATAGAATTCAATTCTTTCATTTTTTTAGGCAAGGAATGATGAATTCTGGAATTCAAAGGATTCCATCATGATCAATATGTGAACCAAACAAATGAATTGGGATATCCCAATCTTAGATGATAGGGGCAAGTATGCATTCCACAACTCCTATTTTTCAATAAATCAATCTTGATGCTACACTATATAATAATAAATACTTTGAGCATATAGTCCATCTTTTTTGTGTTTGTATGTGTTAATTTCCGAATACAATACCAATTATAAAAAGGACACTTTGTAAGTTTATTGAAAGATAAAAGACTTGTTCGTCTGTGATTTCTCCTCTCCCGCATGTATTCCCCAAAATGACCCCCACAAAAACTTGGGTTCCTTTATGAAGCCTCCATGATGAACTCAATCCTCGAAGGACTATGTAGTAAACCTCCAAATACTCGAGTAAAGCAGAGGAATGAATCACAGGGGAAAGCTTCTAGTTAGGCGAATGTGTTCAAGCGTACGACGCAGACCGTACGTATTCACAGCTGCATTAGCAGCTCTGAATCCTCCTCCGTATGCCGGTGAAGCATCGTGTGCTATTTGATGCATGAAAAACTCACCCAGTTTATTCTCCGCCCTCGACTTTCCACCTTTCTTTGAAACCGAGGAAGAAGATGAGGACGGAGCTGTCGAAGTTGATCCCGGCATGACCTCCGATTCAAGCCACATATACGAAAGCACCTGACAGATACCTTCTTCTACCTCGGGATTAAGGTTTCGATAGCCTGCCCATTTCAACAAACCTTAAAACAATGTATGCATAAAAGATGATATTTTTCGGTCTTTAGCAAGAACTACAACGTTCTCTAGTTACCTTTAAGACGTAACCAGCCATGCATCAACTCATGAGCAAGAATGGCACCAGTTAATAATCTGCAAAACATTTGTTTCAGAAACTAGTCTCCAAGGTTGCCAGGAAAGAAGAGATCATCAAGTTTTTACCTCGGGAGGCCGTAAAGAACAAGAATGGCTGTAACTTCACATCTTCGAGTCAATTTTTGCGGTTGGGTTCTCATTCCTATCAACGCATGACCTCCGAATTTTGGCCTTTTGAGTATCTGAAACTCGTATGATACGAAACAAAATGAAGATGGCAGAGATTATTCAAATCAAATACCACCAAGTGAAGAAAGATCAGTTTGACAAACTTACGCTTGCAACAGTCTGCTCCTCAGAAAGACAAAGACCCCTTGTCTCCGGCATATGATGGAAGCCCTGAAAAAGAAGCCATTTCTCACTCATTCTGCAAAGATGTCCATCTCGTTACCCGCTAGGCTAAAGTAATGAGTAGAAAAAGAAACAATCATTTACGTGTTTCTCGCCAACAATAGCTTCATTAAGGGCTTGTCTTTCGACAAGTAACATGGGAATTTGTTGATCAAGTCTCATGTTCATTCCTTCATAGTAGTCCCTAATAGTGTGGTAAAGCGGTTGGCAGTCACCAGTATCCATTATCGCGGATTCCATACATTCTAAACATAAACTCCGGCCATCTCCCAAAGATATATATCTTGCATTCACAGACTTTTAAGGAACAGAAATATTGAAACATCAATTAGTAGGCGTAACAGACGTATGATTTGATACATAATCAGATTGAAAGACTGCAGAAATTAACCATACCTCCAATCGTTCACAACTACAGCATCGTGCTGTGTTATCATGCTCGTGTGCAGGACAGTATTTCTGGGACCAGAATGGATGGCATCGATACTCAATCAACCCAGCTCCATTTGTAGGAATCTTTAAAAAAGTTGGATTCACATTTTAGCATTCTTAGAACCGAAAATTAGTTAGATGCACAAAAGGGTTTTATGATTCATTACAAATTGAAAGCAGACTTCACACTTGGGATGTGTTAACTCTTTGAAACAGGACTTATGGTATGCATCCTTCCCTGATAAAGAGAACTTGAATCAACAGGAAAAAAAACTAATAAGAAAACATCCAACACCATCATTTGACCTACAAAAACCAAATCACAGAGCAAATTGGAAATGGGAAATGTCCGCACAAAAAGTAACAAATTACCTCGTGTTCTGTGATCGGGTAACGACACGCACGACAACAAAAGCATCCAGGATGGAAAAAGGTCCCCATGCATCCCAAATAATTTCCATAACCAATGTCGCGATTGCAGCCACCACATAGTCTGCAAGTTTTATGGAGAGGTGGATAGAAGATCCATCAAAGGTATCTCTTTTAAGTCATGACAATCGAAGAGGGCATTAATCCCTTAAACCTCATACCCATTTCGACATTTTGGGATGAAAAAATCCATATCCTTCAATGAACAAGGACATAAAAGAAACAAAGATCGTAAGTACCTATATCCCACTGGCGGATATTCTCTAGGAACATATGGAGGATATGACGAATGATGGTCATCTTGAACTGTTTTTGCAAGATCATCTTCATTGTTTGGTCTCCATCCATATCCTGAACAAATGCAAACACAAGAACGTTTATCTACAACCAAATAGCAAGCGAGAAGAGGGTGGGTAACAAGATAAAGACTGAAAATAGATCAAAATAAATCTTTTAGTTAGCAACAATAACTTGCCATTTGGTTTCTTCAAACCTTCGGCCAAAGAAAGTGCAATTGCTCGATCTAATTCTTCCTTCTCTTTATCAGTCCTTGCGCGATTGTCCTAATGAAAAATCAGAGCTTTTTATATAAAATTTCTTGTTCATTAGTAGTTTTGAATACTGATCAAGAAGGAAATATGGGTAATATTAAGGTAGCAGGTGGAATTTCCAGATCAAGATCAACATCAAAGGTAAAGTAGTTTGCAAGGTTATATGAAGTTATTTGAAAGGAAAGATGCTTCAGGAAACAAGAAAAGTGCATGCTTTGTAGCACTATGATACAAGATGAACCTTTTCTACTTTTTATCTACCAATAAACATTAGAGCATCTTCAACAACTTTCCTATAATCTCTCTAAAATAGAGAATCAAAAGTGAAAATCTCTAAAAAGTATTACATTCAACTCCAACAAATTTGCTATTTTAGAGATTTTAAAACAACTTATATTATTATAATATTCAATAATTCATCATCCTAATGCACTTTTAAAAAAAACCTTAATATAAAATTAAATCTCATTGGTGGGATTGAATAAAATAATCATTTCTCTCTCCTACTATCAAGTTTTAGACAATTCTCTAAACTTGGAAAATTTTCAAGTTTTTCCTATTATACTAGCAAACAAGATAGCAAAGCTGTTGAAGAGGTTTAAAAAACAAAAACCCAATTTTTTCTATTTTAGCAAAGTTGTTGAAGATGCTCTTAGAGGCTAAGCAAAGTTTATTTTTGTTGTTTTCTCCATCAATCTAATAGAAACCCTCGATGAACAAAGGGAAGATAGTATTTACCAAGGATCTAACAGGAGCACGCAAAACCATGCTTTCGTCTCCGATAAACTGTGGAGGCCGATGCGTACTTCCAACCTGCCCACGATTAGAACCACCTTTGAAAAGTTTGCTCAGCCATCTCATAAACCAGGACTTCCTCTCTGCGTGTGAAGTAACAAAATGCCCTGCGTTAAACCCCCCCAAGTCGACAATTAAATGTGTAAACTTTACACTACACATGTGAAAAATGGGAACTACACCATGATGGAAACACCTATCTCATAGAAGCACTTTTTTAGCAATACTATGGAATTAACAAAACCCAGAAGCTAATCAAAAACTAACTGGAGAAGAGAGAGGAGAGAGAGAGAGAGAGATGTTCCTTTTATGGATATTTTACAGTTAAGATTCATTCAGGCATATCATCAAACAGTTTCCAGATGTTATGCATTAAACCCAAAAACCAAGTAATTCCATGAACGGAAAAGGAGGTACTCTTTTTGTAGCTTCATACCATAAATACACGGCTGAGAGAGGTGGTTGACGTTCCCTGAGGATGACATAATTGGTGGGGTTTGGTAACGTATGTATAGATTTGCCACCGGCGTTTGAACAAGGCAAAAAAGCAAAGGCGTAAATGAAAAGGACGACTAAGAGAGAGATAGAGAGAGAGAAAGTGCCCTCTGGGAAAGAAAAAAAGAAGGGTAGCAGAACGAGAGAGATAGATAGGCGGAAAAACAATGGCATCATTGCTGATAAAGCCTGTGTTTTTTGAGAAAGTAAAGAAATGGGGAATCTCTGATGGGGAAAGGAAAGCGATATTTTTTTTTGATAGAGGGAGAAATAGAAATAGATTCTTGGCTTGAGAAAGCAAACAAGGAAAGTGGGAGAGATCGGCCGAGCAAGAAAGATAACTCGAGAATCTTGATGGGAAGAAAGTTAACGGTGATTGGCCCTTCCATAAAAAGAATCCACCAATTCAAAGCTCTCTGTATGTTCTCACAGAGATATATATTTATATATATATATACGTATATATATTTAGAGAGAGAGAGTGAGCTTGAAGCTTGGCATCTTCAACAAGATGTTTGCTGTGTATTAAACTAATTTTGAAAGACAATTTTGCCGGTAAAAAGGAACCAATAAAATCATAAAGGTCCTTGATCTTTTAGTAATATACATATTTTACCCCTATTTTTACTTTTTCTTACTTTTCATGTCAACGGCTCATCAAGTCTCATGCTAAATGTGACGAATCTTTCCCTTTTGAAATGTGAGAATATGGTTTTTTATCGTTTAAAAAAAGAAACTATGATGTTTGAGGTCATATATTCGGGTTTCGATACCATGCACATTATACCAAAAGCTATCATTAATAATGAATTATATAAAAACTCGATAAGCTACAGTAATAAGCAATAACCTTTTCCCTTCATAATAAATATAACAATTTACATTTTGGTTCGTTTATAAAACATAACATTTTTTTTATTTACTTATTTATCAATTAGTAATTATTACAATATATCATGGAGGTTATTACTAGATTTTTTAAGTATTGACTATCAATTATTTTTATTAAATTATGTATCAAGATTAACAATTAGTGTATATTATTAATTATCAAACTTAAATCCATGAAACCTTGTTATTTTAACTTGATAGGGATCTTAAAAGTGGGAAGAGGAGGCATCCATGGGCAACGATCAACTGAACAAACCAATGCAGAACCACACAATACTAGAAGATAATGTCGACTTGAAGACTCCATCTAGAAGATCGATTAAACATGTGCGTTGAGAACGTGGTTTTACTACCGTGATAAAGTACTAAGGTTTAAATGCTTTATTCTTTATGCACATAGATAATTCCAAAGACTATTTTGATAGTGGAATATTACAAGCCGACATCATAAATGTATGGTTAAAAGACTTTATTAATCATATGACAATTCATGTAGTTAAAAGAGTATGCATCATGTATGAACCTTCAAAATTTGACGTTTCATAAACAAAATATGTTTTTAATCCCTTGTCAACTGTTATTATAAATTTATGTGACTAAAAGAATTAAAAAAAAAAACTTTTGATGAAAGTGTTTCAAACACCCCACCCCTTCTCTTATGTTTGTGGTTCACTTTTTGGTTTGAAGGATATTGAGGGATTTTATGCTCATAAAAAGCTAAGGAGATCTAATTGTTTGGTTTTATGGGAATTCATTCCAATAAAAGTCTACTCTTCTTTTTGGCTGTCATTTCCTATATTTTATGTATCCATCTTTGCTTGATCCAAGGCACATCCACATTTAATTTATTTTTAAAAAGAAAAAAAAAACACACACACACAATATATCATAAAAATTTTGAAAAAATTAACAAATAATCAATCTCTCTAACCAAATTCACTTTTTAACCACTTTTTTATTTGATTTCTATTTTAGTCAGAGTTTACGTAAACCTCTTACGCATTTGTGTAAATTTGATTTTCGAAGTTCAAAAAAGAGAAGGAAAAAAAAATCTTTACGCAAATTTTCCTAAGAATTCACATTTGTGTAAAAAAAATCTTTTTCTTAAATCTGAAAACAGATTTTACGTAAATGTACAAGGCATTTGCATAAACCCTGACTAAAATAGGAATTTGGTTCCAAAAACGGCTAACCAGTGAAGTTGGTTGGGGAGATTGCCTATTTTGGTCAATTTCATACCCAAAACAAATCTTTTATTCGTAGGAAATTTGTAGACCAAATTATGAGTACACGAATGACTTCTAAGTTCTAAATCAACTTAAATTCATGATAAAAGTTGATGGGCTAGTGTATTATTTTAGTGTAACATCCGGAATTTAAGGTAAGTATAAGGTTTCGTAAATGTTATGGTTATGTGTTTATCAAAGTAGAGTTTATATGCTTAATTGCTATTTATGTTTGAATTGGTTGTTTGGTGTTGCTGGGAAGCTTAGACCAGATTGTGTTGGCAGTGAGTCACGCGACTTATGCCGTGGGTGGAAATCGCGGCACAAGCCGCGTAACACACTGGTTTATGCACACTTGAGGAACCGCGCGACTTATGCCGCGGGTGGAAGTCGCGGCACAAGCCGCGTAAGCCACTGGAGTCGACCCTTTAGGGCACGCGGGCGACTTACGCCGCGGCATAAGCCGCGGGAGCACCTGCTAGTCTCCAAAACCCCTTTTATACGTTTTTCTCTCATAACTCTGATATCTCTCTCTCACTTTGGCAATTTTTCTCCCAAGAAAACTGATTTCTTCCCTCATCAAACTCTAATCCTCTTAAATGCAAACCCTCTTGGTGGTTGGGTATTGATTGCTTGCAATAACTCCTCTCAAGGCTCAACTTCTCATCTCCAAGTTCATCCTCCAACTTCTAGGGTTTCATCTTTTCTAGGTTTTGGTCAAAAACCTAGATAGTGAGTTTACTAAATCTTTGTTAAAACTAGATGCACATCACATACTTCTATTTGTCGTTATCTATCTCTATATGTTCAAGTATTTGGGTTTTCTCATGAAGATATGTTGGAAATGTGGTTTTATATGATATGCAATGTCTTACTCTAAATGTACAAGTATTTGGGGCTTTTCTCTTGAATATATGATAGGTGTACTTTGATATGATAAATGTACATATGTCTCGGTATTGAGATGGTTTCTAGTTGGAACCCCTTTTTGGTGATGTAATTTATATGCATGATGAACATGTTTATCTTTCGGGTCTCATAATGGACTTATGTGATAGGATGGTAACATAGTACCCATGGTTGGTATCGAAATGTTTTGGTTGAAATATACCTCAAGACCTCCTATACAATATGTTGGACGAACCAAGTCAGTAGACACTAGGAGGATGTAGTCTTGGGCGCCACCGCGATGGTATGTGCCTAGACCTCCGCCATTCGGGGTAATGCCATGGTTGTAGTCCTCGGATGTGTCGGGTCTTTCGGGTGTCTCTTGTTAGAGGGCATCAAGGTATATCGACTCTTTGGGTGGAACTTGATTGGTGTTATGGGTCTCCCCTATTGACTCCACATATGTTGAATTCTGGTTAACTGTTGATAAGAACTGTACCTGTTCATGCATGTTTATTATTGTTCAACTCACTAGGCTTTTTGGCCGAACACTTGTTTGGTGTCGATGTGTATATCAGGTTCTAGCGGCGCCGGTCCTAAGCTGGCATAGAGCTTGGGGGAGAGCTTGGGGAATACTTGCAAATGGACATTCTTTGGATAGATGAACTTTTGGAACTATAGATGACAACCCTTTTGTAATCTTTTTTCTAGTGGTAGAAATTAGATTAGTTGGTTGTTAATTTATTGTCCGTTGAAATTACAATTGTGAATAAAACAGGTTTGTATTATTTCCCCATTTTTGGGAGGCTCGTGCTTTGGCAATTTCTATACCACGTATCCGTTTTCGGATTTTTGTTATCCCATTTTTAGGGTGTTACAAGTTGGTATCAGAGCTTTAGTTTAAGTGAATTAGGTATTGTTTAGCATATCTAGACTTAAGTTTTAGACTTTATGACTTCACTGTCCACTTGGGTAGCAATCCTAGGTGGGGAGAGTGTTAGGATTACGGAATTACTTTAATTAAAAGTTGTGATGATGGTGACAAGAATTCTTGTGTATGGTTCGTTCATAATTTCACTTAGTTACTGCTATTATGAATGCATTGTTACGTGAGCATACTTGGTTTACTATTATTATGATAATTGACGAAGGTATTAGTACGTACAATGAGTTCAACTCATTTAGTCTCTTCTCAATCTATTTCTCGTGCGTGTATGGCATATTGGGATGGTAAACACTCGAAGTAGGTTACCGGAGACGCCAGAGGGACAACCGGAAGTGGAATTTGCAGCTGTACGACCCCCGGTGGGGGCAACCTCCGATGGGATTCCCGTACCCAGAATCTTGGGAGGCGGACCTGAACATATTCCTCGCCGGAACCTCAACACGAATAATGCTATCATGGAAGAGGTGACCATGGAGACCCGGATACGGGATAACATGATGGTGGCCATGAACTCCGCCATGGCCTAACAACAAGAGTTCTTCATGAAACTCTTAGAAGATCGAGACGCCAGTAACCGACAACTAGAAACAATGGCGGAAAACATTGTTGTGGGGTCGGGTGGACCAAATGTGGTATCTGTTGAAGACCCATCTGATGATGGGAACAAGGCGAAAACTAAGGGGTGCACTTACAAGGCATTTCTGGGGTGCCACCCGAAGGAGTTTGCGGGTTCCGACAACCCGGTTGCTTGTATGTATTGGCTCAAGGAGGTAGAGATGGCCTTTGAGGCCTGTGAGTGTGATCCCTCTCAACGGGTCAAATTTGCTTCTCAACTACTTCGGGGAGAGGCTCTGATTTGGTGGAATCTCACCCGATCCGTTCTCACTCCGGAAGTTCTGGCTAAGCTAACTTGGCCGGTGTTCAAAGGGAAGATCATGGATAAATATTGTAGCGAGCGCTCGTTGGACAAGCTAGAGCGGGAGTTCCGAAATCTGAGGAAAGGGACTCTGTCCATTGTCGAATACTCCAGACTCTTCTTGGAGAAACTGAATTTTGGTGGGACATCTGGTCCCCGATGAAAGGTCAAAGATTAAGGCCTATCAACAAGGTTTACCGGCCAAGATGCGAACGGCGGTAAGGAATGCTAGGGTCTCGACCTTACAAGAGGTCATTGAGGAGTCTTTGCTCATTGAGGACGACATCAATGCGGGGAAGAAAGAAAGAAGTCAGGCTGGTGAGAAACGGAAGTGGGAAGGGCCATCTGGACCCGTTCGTCAATCAAGACTTTTTGTAAGCGGAAGATCGAGTGATCACCGTCGCGAGGATCGGCGGTGCCACAAATGCAAGTCAAAGCACTCGGGGCCTTGTACTCCAAGAACTTACTCTGGTCCAGCAGGGTATGCCAAGTGTGGTAAGAAGAACCACACGATGAGAGAGTGTCCCATCCGGGGGCCGGTATGCTTTGAGTGTAGAGAACCGGGCCACATGAAGAGGGATTGCCCAAAGCTAGTAGGAGGAATTGGTGGAAATTCTGTGGGTTCGACGGCTAGAGTCGAGCAACCACCAAGGGCACCGAGTCGAGCTTTCCGGATGACTACCGAGGAAGCAAAAGAGACCGCAGATGTTGTTTCGGGTACGTTTCTAGTAAACTCCTTGCCTGCTCGTGTTTTGTTTGATTCGGGTGCTACATGTTCCTTTGTGTCGGATACTTTCAGTAAACAATTCACCACTCCTATTAGTGTCCTTCCCGATGCGTTAATAGTAGAAATAGCTAATGGGGATCAAGTGATCATTCGTGACCGTTTTCGTGATTGCACTCTAGAGATCGATGGAAATTCTTTCGGAGTAGATTTGCTACCTATGGCTATAGGAGGGTTTGATGTAGTCATAGGTATGGATTGGTTAGTAAGGCATAAGGCGGACATCTTCTGTTCCAAAAAGATGATCCAAGTACCTTTACCGGAAAATGGTGTGGCTACCATTTATGGGGAAAAAGGAAAGGGGAGTAATCCTATTATCTCATCTCTTAAGGCTCGCAAGTTCTTAGCGAAGGGTTACCCTTCATACTTGGCCTACGTGGTGGACGTAAAGAAAGAAAAGAAGTCGGTAGAAGATGTGGAGGTGGTACAAGATTATCCGGACGTCTTTCCGGAAGACTTACCCGGATTACCGTCGGAGCGACAAGTGGAGTTTCAGTTTGACCTCACCCCGGGAGCGGCTCCGATAGCTCGTGCTCCATATCGTTTGGCACCGACATAAATGAAAGAGATGATGGCGCAACTTCAATAGTTGTTGGAGAAGGGCTTCATTCGACCAAGCTCGTCACCTTGGGGAGCACCGGTTTTGTTCGTGAAGAAGAAGGATGGATCCATGCGGATGTGTATCGACTACCGAGAACTAAACAAGGTCACGGTGAAGAATAAGTATCCTCTTCCTCGCATCGAGGATCTTTTTGATCAACTCCAAGGAGCAGGATGTTTCTCGAAGATTGATCTTCGGTCCGGATATCATCAAGTGAGAGTGAAGAACGAAGATATTCCGAAGACGGCTTTCCGAACGAGATAAGGTCATTATGAGCTTTTGGTGATGCCTTTCGGCTTAACCAACGCTCCGGCCGTATTCATGGATCTGATGAACCGTGTGTGTCGCCCATTCTTGGATAAATCTGTGATCGTCTTCATCAATGATATTCTAATATATTCAAAGGATGAGTCCGAGCATGGAAAACACTTACGGGAAGTATTGGAAGTTCTAAGAAGGGAGAAACTATTTGTGAAGTTCTCGAAGTGCGAGTTTTGGCTCCAAGAGGTGCAATTCTTGGGGCATGTGGTATCAAAGGACGGGGTAAAAGTGGATCCAACAATGATGAGTTGGGAGTCTCCAACAAGTCCGACAGAGATCCGAAGGTTCTTGGGTTTGGCGGGTTACTACCGGCGTTTCATTCAAGATTTCTCGAAGACAGCTACACCGCTCACTTCTCTTACAAGGAAGAACGTTAAGTTTCTTTGGACCGATGCACAAGAGCAAGCCTTTCAGACGCTCAAGAGAAAGTTGTGTGAAGCTTCGATCTTGTCCTTACTCGAGGGATCGGAAGATTTTGTTGTATTTAGTGACGCTTCCAAGATGGGACTTGGGTGTGTCCTAATGCAAAGGGGGAAATTAATCGCCTACGCATCTCGACAATTAAAGGATCATGAGAAGAATTATCCGACTCATGATTTGGAGTTAGCGGCGGTAGTTTTCGCGTTAAAGTTGTGGCGACACTACTTGTATGGGACCAAGTGTACTCTTTTCACGGATCAAAAGAGTCTCAAGTACATCTTCGATCAAAAGGAACTCAACATGCGACAAAGAAGATGGCTCGAGCTTTTGAAGGATTACGATTGTGACCTACTATATCATCCCGGTAAGGCCAATGTGGTGGCGGATGCATTGAGCCGAAGGAGTTATGATGGTGGTGTCAAAATGTCCCTTACAAGAATCGATGTGGTATCAAGTTTGTTGGAGAGTATCAAGTCGAGTCAAGTGGAAGCACTTAAAGAAGAGAACCTCAAAGCTGAAGTCATGGTGAAGCAAAAGGAACTTCTAACGGAAGACGGTCGTGGACTCAAGCTCTTTCAAGGGCGGATTTGGGTGTCGAAGTTGGGAGGAAATCGGAAGCTGCTTCTTGAAGAAGCGCATAAGTCGAAATATTCTATACATCCTGGTAGCACCAAGATGTATAGAGATTTAAAGTTAATTTATTGGTGGTCGGTGATGAAGCTAGATGTAGCTAGCTATGTGGAGAAGTGTGTCACGTGCCTTCAAGTCAAGGCGGAACATCAAAGACCGTATGAAAGTTTACAACCGTTGTCCATTCCCGAGTGGAAATGGGACAACATTACTATGGATTTCATGACGAAGTTACCGAAGATCTTGCGTGGGCACGACACCATTTGGGTAATCGTTGACCGGTTGACCAAGAGTGCGCATTTCCTTGCAATACGGGAGACCTTGCCAATGGAGAAATTGGCCAAGCTTTATATTGACGAGGTGGTGTCGAGGCACGGAGTCCCGAAATCTATCATGTCAGATCGAGACAATCGATTCACTTCGAACTTTTGGGTTAGTTTGCAAAAGGAGTTGGGTACTCGACTGAATTTGAGCACGACGTATCATCCTCAAACGGATGGTCAAAGCGAGAGGACGATCTAGACATTAGAAGATATGTTGAGGTCGTGTGTAATAGACTTCGGGGGAAGTTGGGATTCACATCTACCGTTGGTAGAGTTCGCGTACAACAACAGTTACCATTCTAGTATTGGAATGGCACCGTTCGAGGTATTGTATGGACGGAAGTGCAGAACCCCAGTTTGTTGGCTAAAAGCGGGCGAAAAGCAATTCGCCGGGCCGGAAATTGTTCAAGAGATGGCCGATAAGGTGAAAGAGATTCGTGAGAGACTAAAGGCGGCGCAAGACCGACAAAAGAGCTATGCGGACAAGAAGAGAAGACCGGTCGAGTTTCAAGTGGGCGATCGGGTCATGTTGAAAGTATCTCCGTGGAAGGGGATCATACATTTTGGGAAGCGTGGGAAGCTTAGTCCTCGTTTCCTTGGACTTTTCGTCATTTTAGAAAAAGTTGGTTTACAAGCCTACCGGTTGGATTTACCATCGGAAATGGATGTAATACATCCTACTTTCCACGTATGCTACCTTCGAAAGTGTCTAGCCGAAGAGGAAAGTGTGGTTCCTTTGTCGGAAATTCGGGTGGACAATGGGAATCGTTGTATGGAAGAACCGGAGGCAATTTTAGAATCGAAAGTGAAGAAGTTGAGGCATAAGGACGTGGTTATGGTTAAAGTCCAATGAAAGCATCATCGGGGTGCTAACATTACTTGGGAGTCCGAAGATGATATGAAGAAACGTTATCCTCATTTGTTCTTATAAATGTGATTTCGGGGACGAAATCCTATTTAGGTGGGGAGGATTGTAACATCCGGAATTTCAGGTAAGTATAAGGTTTCATAAATCTTATGGTTATGTGTTTATCAAAGTAGAGTTTATATGCTTAATTGCTATTTATGTTTGAATTGGTTGTTTGGTGTTGCTGGGAAGCTTAGACCAGATTGTGTTGGCAGTGAGTCACGCGACTTATGCCGTGGGTGGAAGTCGCGGCACAAGCCGCGTAACACACTGGTTTGTGCAAACTTGAGGAACCGCGCGACTTATGCTGCGGGTGGAAGTCGCGGCACAAGCCGCGTAAGCCACTGGAGTCGACCTTTTAGGGCACGCGGGCGACTTACGCCGCGGGTTGCAAGTCGCGGCATAAGCTGCGGGAGCACCTGCTAGTCTCCAAAACCCCTTTTATACGTTTTTCTCTCATAACTCTGATATCTCTCTCTCACTTTGGCAATTTTTCTCCCAAGAAAACTTATTTCTTCCCTCATCAAACTCTAATCCTCTTAAATGCAAACCCTCTTGGTGGTTGGGTATTGATTGCTTGCAATAACTCCTCTCAAGGCTCAACTTCTCATCTCCAAGTTCATCCTCCAACTTCTAGGGTTTCATCTTTTCTAGGTTTTGGTCAAAAACCTAGATAGTGAGTTTACTAAATCTTTGTTAAAACTAGATGCACATCACATACTTCTATTTGTCGTTATTTATCTCTATATGTTCAAGTATTTGGGTTTTCTCATGAAGATATGTTGGAAATGTGGTTTTATATGATATGCAATGTCTTACTCTAAATGTACAAGTATTTGGGGCTTTTCTCTTGAATATATGATAGGTGTACTTTGATATGATAAATGTACATATGTCTCGGTATTGAGATGGTTTCTAGTTGGAACCCCTTTTTGGTGATGTAATTTATATGCATGATGAACATGTTTATCTTTCGGGTCTCATAATGGACTTATGTGATAGGATGGTAACATAGTACCCATGGTTGGTATCGAAATGTTTTGGTTGAAATATACCTCAAGACCTCTTATACAATATGTTGGACGAACCAAGTCAGTAGACACTAGGAGGATGTAGTCTTGGGCGCCACCGCGATGGTATGTGCCTAGACCTCCGCCATTCGGGGTAATGCCATGGTTGTAGTCCTCGGATGTGTCGGGCCTTTCGGGTGTCTCTTGTTAGAGGGCATCAAGGTATATCGACTCTTTGAGTGGAACTTGATTGGTGTTATGGGTCTCCCCTATTGACTCCACATATGTTGAATTCTGGTTAACTTTGATAAGAACTGTACCTGTTCATGCATGCTTATTATTGTTCAACTCACTAGGCTTTTTGGCCTAACACTTGTTTGGTGTCGATATGTATCTCAGGTTCTAGCGGTGCCGGTCCTAAGTTGGGGGAGAGCTTGGGGAATACTTGCAAATAGACATTTTTTGGATAGATGAACTTTTGGAACTATAGATGACAACCCTTTTGTAATCTCTTTTCTAGTGGTAGAAATTAGATTAGTTGGTTGTTAATTTATTGTCCGTTGAAATTACAATTGTGATTAAAACAAGTTTGTATTATTTTTCCATTTTTGGGAGGCTCGTGTTTTGGCAATTTCTATACCACGTATCCGTTTTCGGATTTTTGTTATCCCTATTTTTAGGGTGTTACATTTAGGTTTTGGGACGTTACAACTTTCAAGTTTAAAAAAATCTTGTATAAATTATTAATAGTCAGTTGTAAGTCATAAGGTTTATTCGATCATGTTAAGGTAACATATCGAACAAAACGTGAGTTGGAAAAATAAGGTCCAAAATCTTGAAAAATATACCTATAACCCTATTTCAAGATTAGGATAGATTGCATAAGGCCCATGAACGAAATCTAGTAACCGAACATTATAAAACAACATAGTAGAAGCTCAACCATGTGAGGCAAAAGAGTTTCATGTGATTGCTAACATACTGGTTATCAGGGTTATGAAAATCTCATTACATGTTAAAAGAAAACGACATATATAAATATAACTGATACCTATTTTATATTTATTTTAATTTAACTTTTTATTTTTTTAAGAACAATTAGGACAAACTTTTGCACAATTGGGTGATGAAGAATATGCTGACATGCTCCAAAAACTGCTCTTTTTTTTCCTTTAATTTATTTTATTTTAATGTTGGATTAAATTTTGTGATAACTGATAAAGAAGGGCATTTCTGAAAAGCAAAAATTGAAGAGCTTTTGGGTTGTGCGCATGTGTGTATGGTGGATATAAACACCCGCATGTCACATGTGCTTGTGACCTCATAATGTCCCTTTTCTTATCATAATTCATATTCCATAATAATTATCTATGTTATATTATAAAAAAAATATAATGTATGGGTATTTAATGTAAATTACTTAAAATCTCTTAAAAATAATCATTAAAATTTTATATACTACATTTAATGTTATTTATTAATTTTCAATCGTTATCCCTAACCACTTTAACTCTCCTAAAATCACTCTCCATTTTAATCCCCTAAAATTACTCCCCTGCATAATTAAATAAGGATAAAAATCATATTTTAAATATAAAAAATCTAAAATATAATTAAGAAAATCTAACATAATATTAATGTTTATTTTAAAAAAACATTATATTATTAAATTCCGTCTTTTATTTCTCGTATTTACTTTCCGTACTTGCTTTAATGCATTTAAATTTCGAACTTTACTTTCTAGTTACGCTTGTAGTTTATCTTTATTTAATGCAAGTAGTTAAAAAATATTTCTTTTCTTAAATTATGTATTTTATTTTTATTATGAGCTAACCATCTTTTGGGTAAGGGTGTGAGCCGACTTGAGACTAGTAGGCAACACTTGGGTGTGACCATCATTACTAGCTCTTAAGTTTGGTCACTTGAGTCGGGATTTAAACTCAACGCGGATAAGACGATCACTTTGAAGTGTTAATATTAGATCTTGACCTCGAGAGGGGCGAATTCGAAATACGGCTTAAGGGATGCACAAGGATTTGAAAGAGTCTTTGATAACCACATAGAGATATGGGTTTTGCATGATTTATTACGGTTCAAACATCGGAGGAAATTTATATCACAAAGAGATTTGGGTGTAAATCTCCGTACCGGTAGAACTTGATTTATTTCAACGTAGTTAAATCGGCAAGATTAAGAGTTGGTAACGATGGACACTTTATGGGCATTTTGTAAGACCGGTCTTTAAAAATCCACTTTCGAGAGATCAGACTTTTTATAGACACTTAGTGCTACAAAGTAACTAACCATTTTGTTACTACGAAAATCTCAAGGAAAACTTGTACCTATACTCATTTTCGTTTCTTATTTGTTTAGTTTTCGTTGTTAAAAACCCCAAACTCGCTCAAAAAATATTTTCTTCTTCTCTCACTGAAATCGGTGTATTCTCGACTTAGGACTCGAAACTTTGAAGTCCATTCCCTGTGGATACGATCTCGGTATATTTACCACTTTATTACTTGTAGCGATCATAGTTTCGGTGTATACTTGCGCCGTTACTGTGGCCTATACGGTTTTCCGTTACCAAGTTTTTGGCGTCGTTGCCGGGGATTGGCGTATTTCCAGAGTTTCTTAAGTTATAAGTTGAGTTTTTCATTGTATTTTTCTTTCACCATAATGGATGATTTTAGTTGGGATGCCCCATATTTTAATACTTTCGATTATTCATGGGAACAACATTCTAACTTTTTGGCAAATATTCAAGATGATGGCACCTACCTTTCATTTTCACCTCCCTATCTAGATTGGAATGATACGTTTATAAATACATTCGACCAATCATGGGAGGGGAATTTTGATTATTCGTGTGATTTTCAAGGGAGTGATCCTCATTATGAATTCACGTCCTTTGTTTCCAACTACCCACCCGAGAATGTTTTTGAACAACCCGGACCATTTCTCTCTTTTGAAACTTTTTCTCCAAGCTTAACGGAAAACTTTACAACATTTTTAGGAAATTTCACATCCTCTTTTGAAGCCTTGAATACTAAGATGGGACAACTAGTCGACGAGTTGAAAAATCAAATTAGAGGTCCCTTACCAAGTGATAATGAAAAATCAGAATGTGTTGGTAAGGATGAGAGTGATGTTGAGAAAGAGTTGGAGATTTTTGACGCAAATTTTGAGCACATGAGCAAACCTTCTTTACTCCCCAATAGTGAAGAGGTGCTTCAAGATGCTAAAATTCCTAACTTAATGATTTTTGCTCATGTTGTGCAGCCTTCTTTTTGTGATCACAATGTTCCTACAGGGATCATGCCATGGACTGTTGGCAGGATTTGTGTGATCAAGAGCTCGGGAATTTTTGCTAGATCATGTTCTTTGGGTGGTGGTGTTGGACGAAACTTTGGTATGATGAAAGTGTCTATTATCTTGAAACCACTCCACTTTTCGAAGATGCACTCGTGGGGTGGTGAATCGCATCCTACATAACCTTGATGCAAAGTGGTCTTCTTCTCTCAACTCCAAATTTTGTGTCTTTTATTTTACATTTTTGTGTGTGTAATTTGAGTCTATTTTTTTTACTAGTATCAATTTTTTTTGGGATCCAAAAAAAAAGAAAAAGAAAAAAAGTCACTTGCATCTTATATCCTTAGATTTTTTTGTTTAATAGTTTGAATAATCTATCCATTACTAGCATATTTCTAGAACTAAGCAACCAATTCCCCGGTATCCATATTGATTAAACTTTGAAACTCTAGAAATGACATAGGCCTTTTTTTTAAATACTTGACTGATACACTTTTCCTTTGTTGCCTTACCTGAGCCTTTGAGTCTTACCATTCTCTCCACAATGAGAACATTGAGTATTTTAAGTTTGGGGGAGAAAACTCAAGTGTTGAAAAAAAGAGCTAAATCGTTCAAAAAATTGGAAGGATAAAAGAAAAAATATACAAATAGTCGAGTTTGACACGTTGAGGTGAAAAAGTTGGGTAAACTACATCAAATACATAATAGAAATATTCTTTTCTTGTGTAACCCAAAAAGACAAGTTTGGGGGAAGATGAAAAAAAAACAAGGAAAGTGAGAAGCCTTAAACACCAACCCTTCAAAGTCCTATGGATCTAAGTTTACGAAGTCAATTATCATAAAATGGGTGAATTATATCTTAGTTTATGGAAATCAAATTGCAATAAAAAGAACATAGTGAAAAGATTAGGAAAAACTATGGATATTTTTAATCAAAGGGATTTATGATGCAAAAATAAAAAGAAAAAGAAAAAATAAGTTGAAGATCCTATTTGTGATACTTAGTCTTGTTGTGTATTTTGTATCTTCATTTGTTTTTATTTTGTTCTTTTAGTTACTTGGGGACAAGTAACAAGTTAAGTTTGGGGGTGTGATAACTCTCATTTTGAGCGTTATTTACACGTCATTTGTGTTATATTTTAGTTGTGTTTCCTTTTTATTTGTTTGTGTTTTTTCCTTTTATTATTTTATTTTCATTTGGAGTTGTTGAGAATGTTTTTATGGTTAAACGCATCATTTGTGGGTTAAAAACGTCACTGTTCCACAATGGGCACAATCTGCCACTGTGGGCACCCGAGGGACCATTGGGTACAGCTGTTGTCCAGCTTTTGCTAGCTGTAAATGTTGATCCAAACTCTCTCAGTGATTTGATAACGACTGTTGGGTCATCTGAAGATTTGAAGATGACCTCCTGATCTTCCATCTTATATCATCCTACTTAGAATATGTTTGAGGTTCTTTTAGCATCTTGGTTTCTATACAAATGTTCGGTGAAGTCGAAGATCAACCGAAGAAGACAAAGAAGGAGAATATCTCTCAAAGCGGATTGAAGATAGACTCCTCAGCCTAAAGCCAAGTATGCCCACTTGATCAACACCATTGACCAGGATGGTGCCGATCTCAGTCTTCAGGAGCCGAAGACCTCTTCGGCTGAAGACCTCTTCGGCCGAAGACGTCTTCGGCCGAAGACATCTTCGGAAGCCGAAGACTTCTCAATCTTAGGAGCCGAAGACCTCTCAGTCTTCAGGAGCCGAAGAACTCTTCGGCAACCGAAGACTCCTTAATCTTCAAGGCCTGAAGATTTCTCCAAACACATTGTACTTTTCTGACAAAGTATATTTGTGATATCTTGCATTGACGTGGACCTCATATGAAGATCAGATAAAGTAAGCTTTGTCTCCTACACCATTTTAAGGAAAGGTCCACACCATCCCTGCAGGTCAACACTTCAAGACAAAGTCACTCCAAGACAAAAGGTACATCATGTACCATGCAGAAGACATGTGTCCATCCCTTGCTCAACAGGTGTCTCATGCATTAAATGCATGAGGCACTATAAATATGGATGATGGTTCAACATGCAAGATCAACCAGCTCTACTACCTTCAAGTTCTCTAAGTGCCTGGCAACTTTCTCTCTACGAAGTTCAATTGTTTTCTAAGTGTTTTACAATTGTTCTTTATTCTCTATGTGTAAGATTGTTTGAACATATCTCATATGTTCTCTTCCGCAACAATCAAAGTTTTCTATGTGTAATTCTTGATTTCAAATCAATAAGAATTAAATTAAGTGAAAAACTGTGTGTATTGTATTCAACCCCCCCTTCTACAATACTTTGCTTATTTACTTACTGCTATTTGGGACCAACAAGTGGTATCAGAGCGGTTCAGTTTAACTCAATAAACTAGATCCGCAATGGCAGCCTCTTCTTCTTCTTCTTCTTTGAAAAATGATTCTTCTCAAAACACCACTGTTGTTTCATACGACAATGGCTCTATAGCCAAACCACCAAAGTTTAACCCCAATAACTTCTTCTTGTGGAAAAGTCGTATGATACTCTTCTTAGAAGGAGTTGACAGCAGATATCCTACTATCTTACATGAAGGTCCTTTTCTTCCTAGGGTTTGGGACCGGTACAATGCCAAAAAGGCAGATAAGGGAAATGCTGATGAGGACTCTTCTGAGGAAGAAAGAACTCCAGCAAATGGGAGATACATTGTAAAGGATCCCAGCAAATATAATGATGAAGACAGACGTCTTATAGCTCTTGATACTAAAGTCAGAGCCATCATTGCCCTTTCTCTGCCTGATGAGGTCTATCACTCCCTTGTTAACCTTTCTACCGCTAAAGAAATGTGGTCCACTCTGTGTGTTCTTTATGAAGGTACGTCTGAGGTGAAAAAGAGTAGAAAGATTGCTCTCGTTAGAAAGTATGAACTCTTTTCGTATGAAGAGGGGGAATCTCTCTCAGACTACTACAATCGCTTTAACAGTCTTCTCAATGATCTTAAACTTGTGGGTCGCATATATGATAATGAGGAAGTCTTGTGCAAGTTCATGGACTGTCTTCCTGAATTTTGGGAAAACATTTGTACTTGCATCAAGTCTACCAAGGATCTTGACTATATGCCACTCACTGCTCTTTATGGCACTCTCTTCAACCATGAGCAGACTAAACTGCTTAGGAAGTCTATCACAAAAGACATTAAAAGCTCTTCTCTAGCTCTTGTCAGTGATTCTTCCAAAAATACTGTGTGTATTCCTCGAATCACCTATCCCTCCGATTCTGACCGTGATAGTCAAGAGGACCCTAATGATCCTTCAGAAGCCTATCTTAGTGAGGCTGATGATGAAGGTGAGGAAAACTCCAGTAACCCTCATTTCTCTTCTAGAAAATCTAAGTTCTCAAGAAAATCATCTTCAACTTTTTCTAAAACCACTCCCTCTGACAAATCAAATGAGGAATGTTACAGGTGTGGGAGGAAGGGACACTTTGCTTCTGAGTGCAGAAGCAGGTCTTCTGATAAATCCAGACTACCCTCCTCTAACCGTACCTCCTCTAGGTTTGTCAGAACCAAGTCTAATTCTTTTCAACCCTCTTTTCAAAAATCAAAAACTTCTGCTCCTTCAAACTCTGACCGTGCTGAAAAGTACAAGGCCAAATACAAGAGAGAAAAGGAAAGGAATGCTCTGCTAGCCAACAAAGGAAAAGGTCTTCTTGCCGAATCTCATGATTGGGCAGATGAACCATCTTCCGAAAGTGACAATCTCTGCTTTATGGCTAAAATAGATGATGCTGATGATGGTGAAACCTCTTCCACCTCCATGGCTCTTGTGTCTGCTGAGTGCTCTACCTCATCCACTCAGGTACATCCATTTTTCTCTCTCTCTGATGCTGAGAAAATTGAAGCCTTTGACTCTTTGATCATTGACTTCTATGAAGCCAAGGATGCAAAGAAGAAGGCAAATGCTCAGATAAAATCTCTTTCTTCTCAGCTACAAATCTGTCTTTCTCAGTTAAAACACTTTGACAAAATCAAGGTTGAGCTTGAAGATTTGAAAACCATAAATTTTACTCTTGCTAAAGAGAAAAATAACATTCTTAAAAGGTTTAAAAAGGAGCAAGAAATTGTTAAAAGGTGGACAAGTTCCTCCAAAAACTTAGAAAGGATTTTTCAGGATCAAATAACTTGTGATGACAAGTCTGGACTAGGCTTTGGAAAATCTGACCTTGAACCTCCATCTGACTCTCATGTTCCTTTCTCTCTTCCCTCATTCTATGAATCTTCTGAAGAGAACTATGACAACTCCAAACCTTTGGACTCATCTGACCCCTCTAAAGATCTCAAGTTTGGAATGTTCATCAAAGCTAAGAGCATTGATTCACCTAATGAGAGTGAGGAAGCCCAAGACTCAAATGACCCTTCTAAACCCATTGTTGAGTCTATGTCTTCCTTAAAAATAAATGAGGGTTCCTCTTCTAAACCCAAACTCTCTAAGACTCCAACCAGAGATCCTCAACCTTCTTCAAGGAAATTTTCTTCTTCTGAAAAAGGAAAATCAGACGTTACCGATATTCCTCCCAAAAGGAAACTTCCCAAGGAAAACTCAAAGAAACCATATTCTCTTCATATCCCTAGACCTCTGATGTTGAAAGAGCTTCATTCCAAGACACATTCTTCTATTTCTTCAGTTGACTCTCGCAAAGGTATCTTGGGTCCTAAGCCTCTTGACTATCCTCTAACCTCTAAGGCCATGAAAATCAATATGACCAGTCATCACAAGGAAGTTGATCAAAGCTCCAAAAAGGTTTTTATCTATAGAAAGTGTTATATCTGTGGTAATACCTTTCACCTTGCTAAGGATTGTCCTATGGAAAGATCTGATAAAAATGCTTCCAAGGATTCTTCCTCTTCTTCTAACTCAAAAGGACCCATTTCCAAATGGGTACCAAAGAAATGACTTCTCTGTGATTGCAGGTGTTTGAGCATTAACAAATCTTATGAAGGAATGTTAGTAGGATATTCTTTCTCTTCAAAATCCTACTTGGTCTACCATCTTCAGAGGAAATGGATCTACTCATGTGAAGTTTGATGATCTTAAGTCATCATCTCTTCATGAGATGATGATTGGTGGATATCATCATGTGTTGGTGAAGATTCTCATAATCTTTCATCTAACTCAAATCCATATGTTCCTTTCTTCTCAAGGCACATCTCATCATAACGGTGAACTACCTATCTTCTCATCATATCACCTCTCCTTCCTCCATCATCCATATTTGATATCTCATTCTCGTCTCAACCTCAAACTTCACCACAAATCATCCCACTTTCTCAATCATACATTCCTTCTTTACCTATTCTTGTCGATCTTCCATCTCTCTCTCTTCTGAAGATGTCTCATCCAACTCTCCTCTACAACCTTCCTTTCCTCCTCCTCTACCTCCTGCCACAAAATGGGTAAAAGATCACCCCATTGATCAAACCATTGGTGATCAACAAGCTAGTGTTCAGACCAGAAGAGCCATGCAAGAAGGTCTCTCTCATTTTGAGAGAAATAAAGTGTGGAGACTTGTTCCGAAGAAATCTATGTGAAACAATCACATGGGTTTGAAGATTCTTCACATCCTGACTATGTGTATAAATTGGACAAAGCTCCAGGGCTTCAAACAGGCTACCCAAGCCTGGTATGATACTTTGTCCAGTTTTCTGCTAAAAGACAAGTACTCTCAAGGTAAAGTCGATAACATCTTGTTCCTCAAAACCTCAATGACATCCTCTTTCCTTAAAAAAAAAAAAAAAAAAAATCAAAAAAAAAAAGCGGCTTCTTTTCGACCGTTTAAAAAAAAAAAATCAAAAAAAAAAAAAGTTTCGGCTTCAGATGCAGCCGACGTGTTTCATAAAAAAAAAAAAAAAAAAAAACTTTAATTTTTTTTGTTTCGGCTGTTGATTTAGTTAAAAAAAAAAAAAAAAGTTAATTAATTTTTTTTTTCTTCGGTTGCTGCCGACTCGTGGTTTCAAAAACAAAAAAAACAAAAATTTAAAAATATTCGGCAGCTGCCGATTCCTTGTTTTGAAATTTAAATTAAAAAAAAAAAAAACTTTAATTTTTTTTATTAGCTGATGGTTTTGTTTATAATAATAATAATAATAATAATAATAACCTCTTGTTTTGTTTTGAATGGAATTCACGTGGGCTTGTTTAAAAAAAAAAAAATTAAATAAATAAATTATGGATGGACACCCAACTTCAAACACTCATGACTACCTACTTTCACTCATTGGCTCCCACCCTTTCTCCCTACTTTCACTCTCCCCTCCCCAACCGAAGACCCAACATCCCTTTTTTTTTATCTTCGGCTCCCCTCTCTCTCTCTACCATAATTTCGGCCTCTCTCTACCCAATCTCTCTCTCACATCATTTCGGCTCCCCTCTCTCTCTAATCTCCCCCATTTCGATTTCTCTCTCTCTCTCTAACCCCCCTTCGGTTTCTCTCTCTCTTTAGCCACTCCTTTCGGTAGCTCTCTCTCTTCACATCCTATCCCCTCTCCCTTTTGAAGACTTCACACCCACCGAAACCCCCTCCCCATCCTCTCCCCCTCCCCTCCCTTTTTCCAAAAAAAAAAAAAAAAAAAAAAAAAAAATTATATTAAACCTTTTTTTTTAATGTAGCTGTTTTGTTAGGCCAATGAAGTTTTTTTTTAAATTCTTTTTGTTTTTTTTCTGCCGATTGATTTAAAAAAAAAATGTTTTTTTTTCTATCTCTCCTCTCTTTCTCTTTCTCTTTCGGTAGCTCTCTCTCTCTTCTCTCTACTTTCGACTCTCTCTATCCCGCTCCCTCTATACCGCAGAACCAAACCACCCACATTCCCCCTTCGGCTCCTCTACCACCGAACACACCAAACCGAACCCCCCCCCACCAAACACCCCCTTCGGCCGAACCTCTCCCCCCCCCCCACCATTTTTTTGTCCTTTTCCTAACCCCCTAACCTACTCCCTTCTTTCTTTCGGTACCTCACTCCCCTACCTCCCTTTATTTTTTCCCTTCCCCTCTAAACAAGACCCCCAACCCCCCATTATCCCCTTCCATTCGGCTACCACTCACTCCACCCATAGCCCCTTATCACTCCACCGAAATCCCAAACACCCAATCTCCTCTCCCTCCCCTAGCCACCGAACCTACCACCTAGCCACCGAAAATCCCCCCCTCGGTCCTTCCCTTCCTTCGGCCCTCCTCCTCCCCTTCGGCCCTCTCCTCACCCACCGACATCTATCTCTCTCTATCTATCACCCTCTTTCGGTTCTCCACACCAAGCAAACCCCCCCCCCTCTTTTTTTTCGGCCAACAACCCCCCATCCCATTCTTTTTCGGCCGAAGTCCACACCCCCCTTTCTTCCTTTGGTTTTCGGCCAACATCCACCCACCCCTCCACCCTTATTTTTTTTGTCCTATTCCCTCCCCTAACCCAATTCCCTTTCCCCATATCCTTTCCTTTTTCCTTTTACTTCCCTTCCCAAGACTTTCCCCCCTACTTACCCATCCCATCCTTTCTCCTTTTTCTTACAACTCCTACCCCCTCTCCCCTTTCCTCCATCTCTTCCTTATCTTCCTTCTTCCCCATAATTTCCTCATCTCTCCCATCACATTCTATATTTTCTTCCATCTCCGTACAATCCCTCACCGTTTTTTACCATCCCCCCATCTCTTTCTTTTCTGTTTAAAAAAAAAAAAAAAAAAAGATCAAAAAAAAAAAAAAAAAAAAAGAAAAGAAAAAGAAAAGAGCCTACAAAAAAAAAAAAAAAAAAAACAAAAAACAAAGGGCCACTGAATTTATGAGTTTCTTCGTGTCTTGTAATTTTTCTGAGTGTCAGTACCTTTATTTTTTTTCTATGTGTTGGTGTCATCATCAAATAGGGGGAGAAAAATTGTTGTGTCACAAATTGATTTGGTGATGACTCTCCTACCAACACATAGAAACTCAAGAAGTTCTCTCTCAACAAGGGCTCTCTATCCACCAATCAAGCTCTCAACTCAGGTATGTTTTCTTTCATAACCTCTTCCGATCTACAATGGGGTGATGCTCGCGACACTCCGGTGTCCAAGGCTCCCTCATTTGTAGTGGCCCCATCTTCCCTATTCCTAAGTGAAGCCGACTAGTAAGAAAGAATATTCAAAGGCTTTCGGCACCTCCGCACTAGCTAAGATGACCATACGACTGAAAGAACCTTCGGTTGTTGCCCCGGTCACACATCCCTCTTCAAAGCGGAGGCACTCACCTTCTTCCCCTCCCTCTCCTCTCAAGAGGTTGAGGAAGGTTTCAAGGGCCAAGCCACAAACTCCACCCACCGATTCTCCACAATCGGCAGGTGTTGAAATTTTCCCATTCAGGCCCGGGGACTCTGCTAAACCTAAAGCCACCTCCTTTGTATCCTCACAAAAGGATACAATTGTAAAATCGGGGACCCCTATTATTCTCTCATCAACCTTTTCCTTGGTTGATAAGGATGACTTGGACTCCTTCCCTATCCAAGGTGCCTCTTCTCCACCTCACAGCCTATCACCCAGGATTCTCAGTCCTGATGCTTCTGCACGATCCAAGGATGAATCTGCCCTTCTAGGAGCAAGTTCGGAGGATCCCGAAAATCTTCTAACTTCTTTCTTTCTGAACACCATGAATTAGTTGAGGGGGAGTATGAGTTGAGGGGGAGCAACTTACCACTCAGGCTTAAACTCTGTTGAAACTAATTTTGCTATGGACTATGTGATCAAAGCCACCTGACATTAGTTGAGGGGGAGTATGAATTGAGGGGGAGCAACCAACCACTCAAGTTCAAACAATCCCAACTACTGTTTTCTATATCTTTGTATAGTTTTTTTTTTTTTTTTCTTTCTCGTTCTTTATTCATTGTATTCATTTATTCGTATGTATAGCTATAGTTTTTCATTCTCTTGTAAATGTCAGTTATACCAAAAAAAAAAAAAAAAGGTCTATGTGAAAAGAACCCAAAAAGAGTAAAGATGGGTCAAAATGAATTTATTCAGTATACTCTTTGTTTTATTCTTTAGTATGGATGTCATCCTCAAATAGGGGGAGATTGTTGGGTCATCTGAAGATTTGAAGATGACCTCCTGATCTTCCATCTTATATCATCCTACTTAGAATATGTTTGAGGTTCTTTTAGCATCTTGGTTTCTATACAAATGTTCGGTGAAGTCGAAGATCAACCGAAGAAGACAAAGAAGGAGAATATCTCTCAAAGCGGATTGAAGATAGACTCCTCAGCCTAAAGCCAAGTATGCCCACTTGATCAACACCATTGACCAGGATGGTGCCGATCTCAGTCTTCAGGAGCCGAAGACCTCTTCGGCTGAAGACCTCTTCGGCCGAAGACGTCTTCGGCCGAAGACATCTTCGGAAGCCGAAGACTTCTCAATCTTAGGAGCCGAAGACCTCTCAGTCTTCAGGAGCCGAAGAACTCTTCGGCAACCGAAGACTCCTTAATCTTCAAGGCCTGAAGATTTCTCCAAACACATTGTACTTTTCTGACAAAGTATATTTGTGATATCTTGCATTGACGTGGACCTCATATGAAGATCAGATAAAGTAAGCTTTGTCTCCTACACCATTTTAAGGAAAGGTCCACACCATCCCTGCAGGTCAACACTTCAAGACAAAGTCACTCCAAGACAAAAGGTACATCATGTACCATGCAGAAGACATGTGTCCATCCCTTGCTCAACAGGTGTCTCATGCATTAAATGCATGAGGCACTATAAATATGGATGATGGTTCAACATGCAAGATCAACCAGCTCTACTACCTTCAAGTTCTCTAAGTGCCTGGCAACTTTCTCTCTACGAAGTTCAATTGTTTTCTAAGTGTTTTACAATTGTTCTTTATTCTCTATGTGTAAGATTGTTTGAACATATCTCATATGTTCTCTTCCGCAACAATCAAAGTTTTCTATGTGTAATTCTTGATTTCAAATCAATAAGAATTAAATTAAGTGAAAAACTGTGTGTATTGTATTCAACCCCCCCTTCTACAATACTTTGCTTATTTACTTACTGCTATTTGGGACCAACAACGACCCTCTTCTATACTTAGTGAAAATTACGTTTTAATATGTATTAGTGTTTCACCATCAGCGATCAGACTGAGTCTGTTCAGTTATCGCTGATGACCTTTCTTGTAAACATTTCATATTTATTAGTGTTTCACTATCAGCGATCAAACTGAGTCTGTTCAGTTATCGCTGGTAGTCTCTGATGTAAACAGCAACGTAATCCCAAAAGACATGTCTCGCGTCAACATATGTTCATAGCTGAATCAAAGATGAAGCCACTGAACAAAGACAAGTCTACTAGTGACCTGATGCGGATATCAGTGAAGCAAAGACAACTCTACTTATACGCGAAGGAACATGAGGAAAAGCTTCAGCGATAGCTGAACTTTATATCTCTGAAGGAAGAGATATTCAGCGATCAAAAGATCACGTAGCTTATGCCTCAAGTCTCCTTTTGTCTTACCTTGCACAACCAGTACGATGTGTCAGAACGGACACGTCTCTGCCACAAATCGTACAACAACTCTGTCAACTACACTGTTCATAATACGGCCGAAAGCATGTCTCCCAAAGTCAGACTCCCAAAGCCAATCACTGAACGCCACGTGTAAAGTGCCCTGCCATGCATTTAATGCATAGGGTATAAATAGAAAGATTACCTCTCCATCTGAGAGTGTGCTCAATCCTTGAACTCCATATAGAAACCCTTGTTTTCTATCTCTCTTAATCCCCCATTCTCTGAATTTCTTGTGCAATCATCTTAGTGTTTCTTAAGTTTGTTTAGATTGAGTCTGTCTTAATCTTATTCCGCAACAAACTTGTAAATTGTAATTTGATTTATCAATAAACAATTTATTAAACTTTAATTTCTGTGTTTGTATTCAACCCCCCCCCCCCCTTCTACAAACTTGTTAAGCACCTTCGGGACCAACAAGTGGTATCAGAGCAGTTTGTTTAATCTAATAAACAAGATCTTGTTGTATACTCTTCCTTGCTATTCTAAAATGGCACTAAACACAAACACAAACTACTATGATAATGGTTCACTTTCTAAACCTCCTCGATTTAGCAGAGATAACTTTTCTCTATGGAAAAATCGAATGATGCTATTTCTTGAAGGTGCAGATCCTACTATACCTGAATATATAGAAAACGGACCCTATGAACCTGTTAGAATTATAGTTGCGGTTCCCGCTACTGCCACCACTGAAGCTGTCCCTGAACGATATGTCGTTAAGGAAATAAGACAGTGGAGTGATGAAGATAAAAAGAAGGTAGGAATAGATGCAAGAGCAAAAACCATTATCTCAATGGCTCTGCCTGATGAAGTTTTTCATTCCATCATGCATCTGAAAACTTCTAAAGAAATGTGGGAAACCATATGTGTTCAATATGAGGGCACCACTGAAATTCAAGAGACTCGAAAGATTAACTTGGTAAGACAGTATGAAAGTTTTATCGCTGGCAAGAATGAATCTCTTTCTGACATTCATCAGCGGTTTAACTGCCTGATCATTGACCTAAGAACTGTTGGAAGGACCTATTCTAATTCTGAGGTCCTAACAAAATTCTTGGAAAGTCTTCCTGAAAGCTGGGACAGTTATTCAATATGTCTTAAGCTGACAAAAGACTTACATACTCTCTCTCTAAGCACTCTGTATGGAATATTGCTCAACTATGAGCAATCTAATCTCCTGAAGAAGAATCTTGTAAAAGATTCTAAAGACTCCAAAAGCACTCCTGTTGCTTTAGTCTCGTCAGAGATAATTCCATCTCAGCGATCTACTCTCACCATCACTGAGTTAGATTCTGAATCTGAGTATCTATCAGACCCTGATCTTTCAGAGTTTAATGAGTCCTTAGCACTCTTGACAAACTCTTTTAAGAGATTTGCAAGAAAAAGTAACTTCCGAAGAAGTAAACCTCTCTCTCTTACTGAAAAGCCAAAATCAACTCCGGTTGATAAGGCTACAGCCACTTGCTATAACTGCGAAAAAATTGGACATTTTGCTAGTGAGTGCAGGTCGAAAAAGGTCTTCAAACCTTCTACCTCAAGAAGATCCAGTGATGACAAATACCATAAGCTGAAGAACAAATATCAAAAGCTGAAAAGCTATCAGCGAAAAGGTAAAGGTCTCATCGCTAAAGAACATGACTGGGCTGAATCAGAAGAATCATCTTCTGATGAAGAAGAAGTCGCTAATCTTTGCCTCATGGCTGAGATTAAAGAAGAAGTAGAAGAACCATCTGAACCTTCTATGAGCTACATATCATCTCAGGTATATATCTCTACAAATCCCTCTCTGCCTGAAGCTGAGAGAAGTCGCGCTGTTGATGTGCTGACGATTGACCTTTATAATGCTCTAAACGACAAAACTCAAGCTGAAAATAAAAATGTATATTTAACTCAAGAGCTAGAGAAATGTCATGAAAAGATCAGTGAACTAAATCTTTTAGAAGAAAAGTTGAAAGATCAAGTCATTATAAATGAAATCATCAGTATTGAACGCGAACAAGCCATCGCTGCTCTAAAAGCAGAAAAGGCTCATGTTGAAAAATGGTGCAAATCATCAACAAAGATCTCTGAGATAATAAATGCTCAAACTCCTGAAAGTGATAGAACTGGTCTTGGTTTTTGGACACCACAGGATGATCCTAAAGAAGAAAGTTCCTCGCTTAAGTTTGGAACTTTTGTCACATCTTTCTTTGACACTTCTTATAATCAATTCTATCCCTGTTCTTCTTCAAATCCCATCTCTGAGGAAAAATCCAAAGACACTAAGTCTACGGATAAAGGAAAGTCCATTCTCCTTCCTCAGAAGACAACCAGGAAAGCAAAGCTGAAAATTCCTTCTAAACCTTCAGCTAAGCAATCCTCTAGCTCTGTGATAGAAATTTTTGATCTCTGTCCTCCAAAGCTAAAGATTGACCTTAGACCAACGAGATCTGAAGAAATGAAAATCCCTCCCATATCTCATGAGAAAAGCCTTCTCGGACCTGGTCCTGCTCATCTTAAACTTGCAAAACCTTCTACTGATCCTAAAACCATTTTCAAATACAGAAAATGTTATCACTGTGGTTTTACTGATCATATTGCAAGTAAATGTCCAAATACCACCAAAGCTGATAAAACAGCTAAAGTGAAGAAAAATGCCTCTAAGGCAAACAAAGTCACCAAAGTTGAAAAATCAACCAAAGTGAAATATACCACTAAGGTTAAGAAATTAACCAAAGTGAAGATTACCACTGAAGCTGAATCTTCATCAGCTGTGAAGACTGCTGAATCTTCCTTATCCACTAACTCTGAAGGACCCATTGAAAAGTGGGTACCAAACAACGCTTAATCTTCCTTATGTATGCAGGGATCAAAGGGCATCTGGTATCTCGATAGTGGATGTTCTCGTCATATGACTGGACAAAGAGACCTGCTCACTGAATACAAGGAAGAGAAAGGTCCCTCTGTGACCTTTGGTGGAAATGGAAAAGGATTTACCCGAGGGTTTGGTGTCCTCAGCAATGGGACAACTACCTTTCGAAGAGTCGCTTATGTAGATGGACTGAAGCACAACCTTCTAAGCATCAGTCAGCTATGTGACAAAGACTATGAAGTTCGCTTTTCTAAGAAAGCATGTTCAGTGGTAGATGAAAAAGGAAAACTTGCTCTCAGTGCTTATCGCAGAGAAAATGTCTATGTAATAGATATGGACTCTACTATCACTGAAAACTTATGTTTTCTCTCTAAGGCCTCTTCTGATGTCAACTGGCTATGGCATAAAAGGCTCTCTCATCTAAATTTCAAAACCCTGAATTCTCTCTCTTCTAAGGAACTGGTTTCTGGTCTTCCTCAGCACTCATATGCTAAAGAATCTCTCTGCTCAGCATGTGAAAAAGGAAAACAAACAAAAGCTAGTTTCAAGTCAAAACAAGTTTCCTCAGTGACAAGTCCTCTTCAGCTCTTGCATATGGATCTATTTGGCCCTGTCAACATCCAATCAATAGCTGGAAAGAAATATACGCTTGTCATTGTAGATGAATATTCTCGCTACACCTGGGTTATCTTTCTTCGCTGTAAGAGTGATACTCCAGAAGAACTAATATCTTTTGTCAAAAAGATGGAAGTGCTGAACAATCTTACTGTTCGTTCAATAAGAAGTGATCATGGAACTGAATTCAAAAATAGTTCCCTGAACAATTTCTTTGAGAACAAGGGAATCTCTCACAACTTCTCTTCAGTAAGAACACCTCAGCAAAATGGAGTCGCTGAAAGAAGAAACAGAACGATCATAGAAGCTGCTAGATCAATGCTCAGCGATTCTCACCTCCCTACTCAATTTTGGGCAGAAGCTGTAAACACTGCATGTTTTACTCAAAACAGATCGCTGATAATAAAGCGATTTGGGAAGACAGCTTATGAACTTTTTCTTGGAAGGAAGCCTTCTATCAGCTTTCTTCATATCTTTGGTTGTCAGTGCTTTATCTTAAACAACAGAGATCAACTTGGAAAGTTCGACCCAAAAGCCGATGATGGAATATTTCTAGGATATTCCTCCATCTCCAAAGCCTACAGAGTTTTCAACAAGAGAAGACAAACCGTAGAAGAAACAATTCACGTCACTTTTGATGAAACTCGCTCAGCGAACTCTAAACCAATCACTGACAATGAAGAGTTAAATGTTTGGATGCTTTCTCACTACAGAGAAACAGAACCTTTCTTCTCAAACCATCAGCATTCTAATCCTCTAACCGCTGATGATGATCCGAACATTATACATCATACCGCTGAATCCACCTCATGGGTCTCAGCAGAACCTCTAAACACATTACTACCATCAAATATGCCTTCGTCTGAAAACCTTTCTAGTGAATCTACTCAACAGTTAATCGCTGATGAACCTCAAACGTCCTCATCAGTAAACATTCCAATTGTTGATCCAACCTCTGAGTTAAGCAATCATGCTCCTACTCAGCGATGGACCAAAGATCACCCAATAGATCAAATTCTTGGTGATCTCGAAGCAGGTATTCAGACACGACGAAGCTCAGGTAATATCTGTCTCTTTGTAAATTTTCTCTCTTTAATAGAACCAAAGAAGACTGATGATGCCCTCAGAGATCCAAACTGGGTCAGCGCTATGCAAGAAGAGCTGACTGAGTTCTCTCGAAACAAAGTTTGGAATCTCGTTCCTAGACCATATGATAAAACTGTAATAGGCACCAAATGGGTGTTTAGAAACAAGTTAGATGAACATGGAACTGTAACCCGCAACAAGGCTCGACTTGTTGCTCAGGGATACAGACAAGAGGAAGGCATAGACTATGATGAAACCTTTGCCCCTGTGGCCAGGCTCGAAGCAATTCGACTATTCTTAGCTTATGCAGTCTATAAAGACTTCATCGTTTATCAAATGGACGTAAAATCAGCGTTCCTAAATGGAAAGCTAAATGAAGAAGTCTATGTAGAACAACCACCAGGGTTTTATGACCCTAAGTATCCAAATTATGTTTATAAACTGGATAAGGCTCTCTATGGTCTAAAACAAGCCCCTCGTGCTTGGTATGACACTCTCTCATCTTTTCTTATCTCTGAAAATTTTGAACGTGGCAAGATTGATAATACGTTATTTTTCAGAAAGATAAAAGATCATATAATTCTTGTACAAATATATGTCGATGACATAATATTTGGTTCTACTAACCCATCTCTATGTACTCACTTCGCTGAAAGAATGAAGAAAGAATATAAAATGAGTATGATGGGTGAGCTGACATATTTTCTTGGTCTTCAGATTAAACAATCTGAAAAAGGTACTTTTATCTGCCAAGGTAAGTATGTTAAAGATATGCTGAAGAAGTTTGATCTCACACAAACTTCAGCGATGAAAACTCCTATGGCACCACCCCTGACACTTAACAAAGATCCTTCTGGTAAACCTGTTAATGTCACTGCCTATAGAGGAATGATAGGCTCCCTGCTGTATCTAACAGCGAGCCGACCTGACATTATGTACTCTACTTGTTTATGTGCACGCTATCAATCTGAACCCAAGGAATCCCATCTGATCGCTGTAAAGCGAATTTTCAGATATCTGAAAGGAACTCCTAACCTCGGTCTTTGGTATCCCAAAGACTTAGGGTTCGATCTAACTGGTTATTCTGATAGTGATTTTGCAGGCTGTAAACTTGACAGAAAGAGTACCACTGGTGGATGTCAACTCCTGGGAGGAAAGCTGGTAATCTGGACAAGCAGGAAGCAAAATTCTGTGTCCACTTCCACAGCTGAAGCTGAATACGTAGCGGCTGGAAGCTGTTGTTCTCAAATCTTGTGGATGAGAAATCAACTATTAGATTATGACCTTCAGCTGTCAAAGATTCCTATCTATTGCGACAGCACTAGTGCTATCGCTATAGCAAATAATCCAGTGTTACATTCAAAAACGAAACACATTGAGATCAGATATCACTTTATCAGAGATCATGTGATGAATGGTGATATTGAACTTCACTTTATCCCTACTGACTTTCAGCTTGCTGATTTATTCACCAAACCTCTTGATGAGACAAGGTTCAACTTTCTCATCAGTGAGCTTGGAATGCTGAACCTCGAAGAATAATTCTTCAGCGTTCATGTATTGTGTCAGTAATCAAAAGTTCCCCTCTCATCATTCTCTCTGATAAACATTCTGACTCTCAGGTATGTTCTCTCCTTTCCCTCAAAGATGTTTTTCTTCAAAATATAAACTTTAATCACTGAACTTTCTTCAAATGATTAAAAGCTTTTTGAAAAATACATTAATCACTGATATTTCTAGTCAATGATCCTTTAAAAGGAAAATCTATCCCTATCTTTACAATCAGGGATACTTTTAAAAAGGAAAATCTATCGCTAACTTTTCTTCAGTGATAATTTCAAAACGGACAAATAAACAGTCTCTCTCTTCTATGACGTCATTTGAACCGACAATCCACGACATGCCTTTTCTGACACGTTCGTCCGTTGCTCTTCTATCCAATCAACTTCGTGGAACGTGTCAATGTCATGATGATCCTTTCTTTTCCCGCTTCATTCCTACTCTCTCTCTTCTCTCTCTTCGTATAAAAGGAATTCTTCTCTCCTTTATACGGTTTACGCTTTCAAAACTGTCAACGCAAGAAACATTTTCTCTCTCAAGAACACTTAAGCAAGTAAACCCAGAATATTGAACCTGCAACTCTTCTTCTTCAAAATAAACAGGTTTATTTCATGTTTATGTGCATTGTTCGTATGCTTTCTATTCTTTTTTAAATCCTACTCGTTCTTGTTCTTCATGGATTTTATAAAACGTTTTTTTTTTAAACTAAAGATCATTCTTTCTGATTTTATGTTTTTCAATAAAAAACTTTTGGTTTTTAAAGTGTTCTTCATTCTTTCTACCCAGAACACTATTTTTCTATTCCTAAAAATAACTTGATATTTTTCCAGTTTCCCTTCTTCTATGACAACTGGTAATCATATTATTTTTAATCTAAATCATTTCTTCTATTATGCTTCTTTCCATAACAGAAATGACACAGTCTTCAATCGTTGCTTCCAAGCATGTACGATTCGCTCTCACTGAAGTTGAGATTACTAAATGTAATCATTTGGCAAGACTCAAGTTCAAAGCTAACAAATACCCACATCTGGTGGAAGTTGCTGAATTCCTCAAGCAGTCATGTATAGCTTACGCGATCACTGTGGATCCTAAGCCTTCCAAGACTCTTCTCCAGCAGTTCTGGTTCACTGCTGATGCAACTGAACTCACCAACAAGAAAGGTGAACGAGTCCCTGCTATCTCTTTCAGCACGGACTTGGGGCCAGGGAGCATGACCGCTCTTAGCCTCAGGAAATCTTTAAGATTCCCTGACAAACCAAAGAGTGGGTTCGACGCACTCCCCACTGATGATGAGCTGATATCATTTCTGGACGCAATGGGTTATTGTTGGGAAAACAAACCGAGATCTTCTATTCCCAACAAGAAGCTCACCAAGATCCTCAAAGCTCAGATGCCCTCACAACTGAACTTTATCTTCTCGCACATAATTCAGTGCATGAGCGGGAAGAGTGGTTCGCTGGATCAAGCCAGCAAAACACAACTGCAGATGGCCTACTCCGTTATCGCTGGTCAAAACTTTGACTACGCCACAGCAATCTTTGAAGACCTGAGGTCAAGATTAGAGAAGCCTGAACGAGATCCCAAGATCTCGTACGTACGTTTCATATGTACGTACATCAAGTTCCTCTATCCCAACACCTATCCCACCAAAGATGATGGCACCTTTGCCAGGGTAGGTCAACGATCACTGGAGGTAAAGCCACTCGCCGACGAGGTAAGTATCTCTCTCCTTCGCTCTCGTCTCTCTCTCCATTCTTCTTCATCTTCAGTGATCACGCAGACGGTTCCTTCGTCTGCTATCCCTGTCGCTACCACTACTTCTAAACGACCATCAGCTAGTCCGATTGGTCCTTCCAAAAAGGCCAAAAAGACTAAGGAAAGTACACCCTCTAGTACTATACCTGAGGGAGCTTCTCAACAAGCTACCTTAGATGCATTTGTGGGTCTTTCCTCCACAACTTCAGCAGTCACTCATACTGCCGTGTCAGCGATCTCGATCGCTGTCACATCATCAGTGACCCCACCTACTATCTCATTCGCTGAGATTAACCCCATCCCTACTTCTATCCCCAAAACTCTTCCCTTTTCTACTCATTTGGTCTCTGAACCCGCTACCTCTTCTTTCCCTATAGGACCTGAACATCAAACTTTTGAGGAATCTATGCAGTTCTACAAAATGTTTGATACGTCAGGTACACCTATAGGATTAAACACTTCTTTCCCCACCTCTCCAAATAAGCCCGTATCTGAACTAACATTATTTTTAGGTCCTAGTTTGGCGTCTGTTGACACGCATGTCAACAGTCTGGGAGAGAAGGTGGACGCCCTCACCAACACCATCAACGACACCACCAGCGCCGTCAATCAGGCTGGTGAGGAGCTGAAGAAGTTGACCGCGACCTGCTCATCTAAAGCTGAGAACTCACAACTTTCAGCTGTTGAAGAACAAGTCGTCCAACTCAAAGAGTCCTCTCAACTCTTTCAGGGGCGATTTGAGTCTCTTACCGCTGAAGTTCGGGGTCTCTCTTCAAAGGTTGACCTCTGCACGTCCCTTCTTCAGCAAATTCTACAAAAGGTGAATGCACCAGCTCCAGCGCTGCCTCCCTCCTTCACTGAAGATGATCGGACCAACCTCAACATCGCTGTGGAATTCATCCATGATGCCACGTGCAACATCCCTGCGGTTGAAGACCGGGTCAAGCGTCTGGAGGCTGACGTCCAAGTGCTAAAAGCTTCAACAACAACTCCGGCAGCTGAGCAACCCCCCACCGCTGATAATGACAAAGTGGGGGAGAAAGCTGTAGAAACATCTATCGCTGCTGCTGAGGAAGCTAAGACTCCAAAGAAACCTCCCTCTCAATCTGAGGGGGAGAAGGTAAAAGAATCCTCATCTATTCATTCTATTCTCTTTGAAGATGATGAGGAAGAAGACGATGAAGAGGAAGATGATCTAGATCTTGATAATCAAGAAAAGGATCAACCCTCCGATGACGATGACGACGATGAAGAAGACCAATCTATGTGGTTCTCCAAGCCGAACGTCGCATCAGGGACAACTTCGCAAGAGGCTGTCAAAGCAGGGGTGAGAGGTGATACATCTTCAAGCGCTCCTTCGCAAAGCAAAGACAAGCAACCAATCGCTGAAGAATGCTTGAGGACTGGATCACAATCTGAGGGGGAGCATCCTTCTCAGGTATATCTTTCAATTGTACCACTCTCCTACTCTTTCCAAACCCCTATTTCCTTCTAGCCTTTATCTCTCTTTTTCTAAAAATATACACTTATCCCTTCTTTCCTTCATTTTCTATCCAGACAGTTCTCACCCCTGCTTAAGGGTTCTGAACTACAAATAATTCCAGCTACTATCGCTGAATAAATAATCCCAATCTCTATCACTGAGATTGATGAAGAAGAAGAAGAAGAAGAATATTCCCTGGTCCATCCAGGAAGGCCCTCTCAACCATCTCATTGGTCAGAGGAAGTGGTGAAGAAAAGAGTTGAAATGATCGCTCAACTAGAAAGTCAACGGCTGAAAGTCCCTCTTCAAACATCCACAGAGCTCGACTTTATCACTGAAGCCGATAGAGAAGAATCTGCCAAAGCTGAGAAGCTGATCGCTGAATGCATACAAGATGCCCAACTCGCTTTAAAGATTCAATCTTCTCTAGTCAAGGACAAAAAGCTGAAAAACAAGCCTGTGGAAGTTCAAGCTGCACTGCTGAAAGAAATTGAAGAGGAACGCTCCAAAGAACAAGAGATCAACGATAGGTCTATCGAATGGTGCAAACAGAAGATGGATTATCGTTCTGATCTTCTTCCGATATCAGCCGTGACTATCTCTGGTCACAAGAAGAAGGATCAACTCTCAGTGACCATGGAGATTACCAGAGAGGATGGAACCCAAAAAGCTATGTACGTATCCAAACTTGAGAGCTTCGGATTTACGGAATGGTTAGAGTTCTGGGATGCGCTGAAGAAATCCAAATCTACATACAGAGGCTACGTTGAAGGACTTCTTGAAGCCCTCATAAATAGAGTCGCTTCTGTACTAAAGCTGCCATCTCCTCTTCCTCCCAAATCTTTGAAACTCAAGAGAAGAATTGGGTCCTCCTCCTCTGAAGACATCGCCATCATCAGGAATGAAACTTCTATCAAATTTTCAAGAGATGCACTGTTTGGTCCTCCTCCCGATCTTTCAGTTCTGGATCTATCTCTGCCTCCTGGTGGTCCTTTCCAAGGTGGTCAAGTAATTGACGATCCTTATGGAGTGTTCTTCAGAGATGATGATGAGGAACTCAGATTTCAAAGAGTCTCTGAGATTCCTATCAGTCCTCTGAATCATCTCAAGGATCTCTTATGCTTATGGTGTGACTTCTCCCCTGCTGCTGAGAAAATCAAAGAAATTATCAGCCAAGAATCTTTGAAACGAAGACAGAAAGGAGAAGAAATACCTGAGTATATGATCAATCCTCCTAAGTCTTCTTTTAATAGCTGATAGATTAGTTTCCTTTTCTGTAATCTATTAGTTATACTTACAGTAGTTAGTTATTCACTTGTACTTATGATTTTCATCTTGTAATTCTATCCCTGAATTAAATGAAAATTGCAGTGATGTACTTAACCCTATCAGTACTGTAAAAGATCCCTCAAAATAGTAATTGGGACATGCATGCTATAAGTCCTTTTTATTCCTATATTTTGAATCATAAAGTAATTTTCTTTAGTTACTTTGTCATTATCAAATAGGGGGAGATTGTTGATCCAAACTCTCTCAGTGATTTGATAACGACCCTCTTCTATACTTAGTGAAAATTACGTTTTAATATGTATTAGTGTTTCACCATCAGCGATCAGACTGAGTCTATTCAGTTATCGCTGATGACCTTTCTTGTAAACATTTCATATGTATTAGTGTTTCACTATCAACGATCAAACTGAGTTTGTTCAGTTATCGCTGGTAGTCTCTGATGTAAACAGCAACGTAATCCCAAAAGACATGTCTCGCGTCAACATATGTTCATAGCTGAATCAAAGACGAAGCCACTGAACAAAGACAAGTCTACTAGTGACCTGATGCGGATATCAGTGAAGCAAAGAAGACTCTACTTATACGCGAAGGAACATGAGGAAAAGCTTCAGCGATAGCTGAACTTTATATCTCTGAAGGAAGAGATATTCAGCGATCAAAAGATCACGTAGCTTATGCCTCAAGTCTCCTTTTGTCTTACCTTGCACAACCAGTACGATGTGTCAGAACGGACACGTCTCTGCCACAAATCGTACAACAACTCTGTCAACTACACTGTTCATAATACGGCCGAAAGCATGTCTCCCAAAGTCAGACTCCCAAAGCCAATCACTGAACGCCACGTGTAAAGTGCCCTGCCATGCATTTAATGCATAGGGTATAAATAGAAAGATTACCTCTCCATCTGAGAGTGTGCTCAATCCTTGAACTCCATATAGAAACCCTTGTTTTCTATCTCTCTTAATCCCCCATTCTCTGAATTTCTTGTGCAATCATCTTAGTGTTTCTTAAGTTTGTTTAGATTGAGTCTGTCTTAATCTTATTCCACAACAAACTTGTAAATTGTAGTTTGATTTATCAATAAACAATTTATTAAACTTTAATTTCTGTGTTTGTATTCAACCCCCCCCCCCTTCTACAAACTTGTTAAGCACCTTCGGGACCAACAGTAAATTGCTGGAATTTGCTGGATCATGTGGCTGGAATTTAAGTTAATGGTGTCCACACAATTTTTGGGGCAATCCTCACCCTTGGATTCTCAAGATTTTAAGTATAAATACAAGCTTGGGGAGGAGCATTGAAGGCACCCCTCATCTCATCTTCCATCATCAAGAAAGCAAGAACAATATGTTCTTCATCTTCAAGCATTTACTTTCATGGTTGAAGAGATGAAGTATTAATGTAGAATTTAATTTTCGCATTTAATTTTCGTCTTTTATTTTCCGTCTTTTATTTCTCGTATTTACTTTCCGTACTTGCTTTAATGCATTTAAATTCCGAACTTTACTTTCTAGTTACGCTTGTAGTTTATCTTTATTTAATGCAAGTAGTTAACAAATATTTCTTTTCTTAAATTATGTCTTTTATTTTTATTATGAGCTAACCATCTTTTGGGTAAGGGTGTGAGCCGACTTGAGCTAACCATCCAAAATCGTACCGTAAATCAACAAAAAATATAATGAAACATTAAGATCATGATGTATCTCCTGCATTGCACGGGTACGATTCTAGTAATTAAATAAAAATTGATCAATTTCTTTTTATCTTTTACAAAATATTTGAAATTCATATATTGTCTTCTTACAACTAGACTTTACTAAAATTTTAAAATATGATATATGATATTTTCTACAAAAGCATATGAAGGCCTTACTATCAATCCAAAAATGATATGACATGAACAGTTAAAGTTGGACATGAAGGCGTTAATAAAAGTTTTTGGAGCTTGGGAGCGGCAGGGTAGGTCAGGGTCTATTTGTTAACAGCTTAATGGGACTAACAGCTTGTTCGGTCAGCTATACATAACTGTTTGATATTGACTTAATGATATAGAAAGTGACTTATTCAGTAAACTTCTAGGGGGAGCTTTATGCAGAAATCCAAGTTTTTTTTTTTCCAAACTTGTCCTTCCCAATTAAAGAACACATTTCCTCCTATAAAAAGCCCTTCCAAACAAAAATCTTCCAAACCTATACAGACAGATTAATCCACACAAACACAACTTTATACATACATGTCTTAATAGAAAATCAACCAAACAGCCGCTTAGTAGATTATATGTAAGACCCTATTAGGCAGGCAATTGGAGAATAAAAAAGGATAGAGGGTGGCATAAGGAAGAGTAAGAGGCCGTTTATCTAAATACTTATCTGGTAAGTGCTTACTGACAGGAGTCGACACTATAATTTATTTTATCGGGTAAGATTGTGGTACATCAAAACGGTATCATATGCAACAATTTACTCGGTAAGTTTTTACCCAAGTAAGAGTCGTCACCCTCATTTATCGAGTAAGACTCTCCATCCTTATCATTGCTCTTACCGGGTAAGATTCTTGGCCCTTGTCATGTTCATCCGGTGAGGAAAAATACCTGGTAAACACTCACCGGATAAGCGTTTAGTAAACGGCCCCTAAGATAGTTATAAGGTGCTTTTTTGTATTATGTGAGACTTTTAGTAGGTCTTGTTGGCTTAGAGTCTCAATTTTGCCCTTCATCATCTTGTTCAACCTGGTTTTGATCGTTTAAGATTTTTTGCTTTCTTTTTAAAAATAAAAAAACATTGTTTTTCTTTTGCTAAAATGTGTTTCTAGCACCCAAAAAATTGTTAATTGTAGTTTTTTAATGGAAAGACCATATATGTAATATCCCATAATTTTGTATTTTTCGTATGCAAATGAATGTGTGAAATTAGAGACTAATTTTGTCAATAGGAAAAAAAATTAAATTGTGTTTCATGGCGGAAGATCTGTAGTCAAATTATGATTATAATTTGGCTCAATCGTATTGGTTTCATCCCAGGTTCTAAGTGGCGTAAGGCGAGGTCAAGCCTCAAGTCTTACGAGTTATGACGAGGCCATGACATTTTCCAATACGTGGTTTAAGGCGGCAAACATGTATATAATATATGTATATGTGTGTGTGTGTGTTTATCTCTGTGTGTTGAACAATAATGATTAAGTTATTGACAATTTAATTCATATAAAACGATAAACAAAATAATTTCAAAATTATAATTGATACTAATGGGAAAATTCTAATCGAATTTAGAAATGCACAAATTCGAAAAATTGAAATTACACAAATTCGTAATGCATAACGCGCCATGGCGAGATCCACGACTTGTATCTACGCCAAGGGGGGAAATGTGGCGGTAAGGTCACACCTCGACGCCAAGGCGCATTTTTTAGAACATTGGTTTCATCCCATAAAATCGTTCTTGGAAAAAAAAAGAGTTGGGGTTGAAATCCTTGGGGTTTCAAACATCAATATTAGGGTTTGAGGCTGGGTTCATATTTGAAGTTTTGATCGTGATTTTAAAGATTGGTTGAAGAAATCTGAAGGACTTTTCATTAGTGATTTGTAGATGTTAGCTAATGTACAGATTCTTTATGTTCCCCTTCTTTGTGTTTATTCGATCCGTTATATATGTGCTACGTTTATTTGATCAATTACATATGTGTACGGTTTCCTTGCTTTTCTTTCATTTCCTTTACGTTGTGTTCTCGAGTTTTGGAATAAAAGAAAAGAAAGGGAAGGGAAATAAATAAATATTTGTATTTGTGTTCTTGAGATTGAAGGAAGAGAAAAGAAAGAGAAGGAAAGAAAATAATTTTTCATGTTCTCGAGTAGGATGGGAAAGATGTTAGTTTTACCAATATATCCTTATTTATTTCGTAGTGAAATATAATTAATAGGTATATGCGTAATTTTATAAATATTTTAAATTCTTTTTAAATCCATTTATTTCATTTCCTTCTGTTTCCTCCCACATTTGGGAGGAAAATCAACAATATTTTCCTTCCCTTCCTTAAAAAAACTCGAGAACAAAACATTTTTTCTTTTCCTCCTACTTTCCTTCATTTTCCCTTCGTAAAAAAAACTCGAGAACACAACGTTAGTGTGATTTGGTGTACAATGTGTCCTTTCTTCCACCAAATTAATTATGTTTCCATTTGATCGTTTGATCATGTATATTCTTGAATCTTGGGTGAGTTTTGTTTTTGGTTTTACATGTGATAAATCGAGTTTTTAATGTGCTAGATGACAGAGATACTCACAATTAATGCCTACATTAATTAAATATTCTCTCATAATTAATATAATTGTAAGTTACGATTTAGTTTTGTAGGTTACGATTCTCTTAAGATGTATATAAATATCCACCTACAAGTAATAATACAAATCAAGTAATAAACATCAAACTCTATTTATAAATCTGCTAAATTTCACTCTGAAAATTTCGCGTTATTTGTAAAAATATAACAAATCACTCGTTTGTTGGAGTAACGCATACAATATGTTCTTGAAAACCTGGAAACGTCATCTACAAATTGTTATCACATGAGAAAACTTGATTTTCGATCTAAGTTGGCTAAAATCTGGATTTTTGGGAATTGGTCTCATTTTAGACGAAAACAACACAATGATTTTCACAAATTCATATAAAATCTATTTTAAATCTGATTAAGCTCATTCTTGATTCTTTGGAATCACAAGATGTTTATTTAAAATTTATGTTTAGCTATATTTTTCTAAAACCTACTTAAAGTATAATAAAATATTAGATTCGTAAACATGTAAAGTGCTGAAACAAGTATGACTCTATTTAGAAAAGTTGTGAGTATGAAATTAGTCTACGTTTTGATTTGATTCGCCATTCGTTTTTGGTTTCAAATCTTTTGTAACGGTTCGTACACGAAGTTATATTAATGGTTTACTACACTCGTATCATGTAAACTCCTTTTCTATTCGTAAGTCGTTCAATTTAGTGTGTTCGAAAATATAAAGGTTTTAAGGGAGACAGTTAATATTTTTGTATAGTCGAATGCCTTTTTGATTCATTTTGTAAATAGTATGATTCTCCAATCATCTCAGTGTGATCACATGTGTTGTGACATACTTTCGTAGTTTATGGGTTAGGGTATCGAGTTACTAACCACTTATGGGGGTACATAGGCACGTCATTATGGCACCGATGGCGTGACACTATCCGTGGCGGCATGATTTGTCCATGGCCTCTCCTTCCAATTTTTGTGCTCTAATGAGAGTTCGCCATGGTGTAATGGGTTACTTTGTTCATGAGGCGTAAGAGTCGGTCCTAGCATGTTTGATTTGTATTGGGGTGTAACACTCTAAATTTTCAGTTTAAAGGGAAGACTGCAGGAAAACAGTGCCCCACACGGGTTAGGTTGCGCCATAAGCCTCGCGGAGCACTGTCCGCTTGTGCAATCAGTGGCCGGCGCAGGTCATCGCGCGGGTCAACCCGCGCCACAACTCTCACGGACACCCTGGCGGATTAAATGTAGATTTCAGCCCCCTTTTCATTCAAACCACCATCTACTTCCTCTCAAAAACTCTCTCTTCACTTATTACTCCCCAAGATCGAACCCTAAAACCTACCAATCATCATCCACTACATTTATTGCAAGAATCAAGTCATCCCAAGCAAAGATTTCATCCAAGGATCTCAAGGCTCAAAGATCATCTCCTTCCTCCATCCATTTCTAGGGTTTCTTGCTAGTTTCTAGGGGTTTTCTATAAAACCTAGATTGTGAGCTCTTCTAACCATGTTCAACTGAGATAAATGTCTTGTATGTTATTTGTTATTACTTCATATACATGAATATTTGTAACATCCTTAAATTTATAAGGTAAGTATTTGTTCCCTAATACTTTAATTGTGTTTATCTAAATTATGAGTTTTTCATATATGCATATGATATTTATTTATGGGACTAAGATGCTATCTGATTATATAATAATTGCATGTGTTTAGACCTCGTGCTCATTTTCGAAATTTGCTAAGTTTTTGGGCTGGGATGAGCTTGGCGCGATAGTTCCATCGCGATAGTGACATTGTCACTATCGCCGGGCATACTCGCGGAGGATGTACCGAGGGTGTGTTTGGGTTCGCGAATGTGACTCGCGATAGTGCCCTTGGCACTATCGCCGGGCACTATCGCCCGCGTGGTCTGGTCGATTTAAAACACCATTTCAGCCCCTATTCACTTCATAACTTCAAAAAAATAAGAACTAGGGTTTGGTTGAGAGCATTTTGGGGAGATTTTCTTCACTTCTCCACTCTCTTACTTCATTTATTACATAGAGGTTGTTGGGGGTTTACAAGTATCTTATCAACTACTTCAAGGGTGCATTCAAGACCTAGCAATCAAGTGTTTGGAGTCTCAAGACTTCATTCTTCTCCATTTCATCTATTTTCTAGGTTTTGGTTCAAAACCTAGATAGTGAGTTTACTAACCCTTTGTTAAAACTAGATACACATCATAATCTCCTATTTGTTACTTTATCTCTATGTGTTCAAATGTTTGGGGATTCTTCATGATAATAGTTGGAAGATGCATATATATATATGGGTGATTTGCCATGACTATTGTTATATGTATCATTATTTGGGATTTGTCTCATAGATACATAATGTGGGTACCTTGATATGTTAAATGTATGCATATATGGGCATGATGATGATTCTAGTTGGAACACCATTTTGGTGATATGTTTATATGTATGATGAGCATGATTTATATTGGGTCTTTTGTTAGACATCATAAGGATAAGGTGGTAATATTATACCCGTAGTTGGTATTGAATTATGTGGGTTGAAATATACCTAAAGGACCCCTTATAAATGTTATGTGGACGAACCAAGTTAGTACACTAGGAGGATATAGTCTTGGGCGCCACTGTGATGGTATGTGCCTAGACCTCGGCCATTCGGAGAATTTTCTTAGCGATAGTCTTCGGGTGGGCCGGGCCTTTGGGGTGTTCCTTGTTAAGGGCATCAAGGTATATCGACTCTTGCGTGAGACTTGATTGGTGCTATGGGTCTCCCCTATTGACTCCACATTTGTTGAACTATGGTTAACTGCTGATAAGAAATATGTTTGTTCATGCATGCTTATTATTGTTCAACTCACTAGGCTTTTTGGCCTAACACTTGTTTGGTGTCGATGTGTATCTCAGGTTCTAGCGGCGGCGGTCCTAAGCAGGTTTAGTTGATTTGTGGTGAGAGCTTGGGGAATTGCACATGGACGCGTTATACTTTTGGATATAGACCGTTTGGGTTTATAGATAACAACCCTTTTTGTAATCTCTTTTCTAGACATAGAAATTAGATTAGTTGGTTGTTTTTTATTGTCCGTTAAATTACAATTGTGATTAAACAGGTTATTTATATTTATATATTCCCCATTTTTGGGAGGCTCTTGCTATGGCAATTTTTGTATACCTCATGTCCGTTTTTCGGATTTTTGTTATCCCTATTTTTAGGGTGTTACAAGTTGGTATCAGAGCTTTAGTTTAAGTGAACTAGGTATTGTTTAGCATATCTAGACTTAAGCTTTAGACTTTATGACTTCACTGTCCACTTGGGGTAGGAATCCTAGGTGGGGAGAGCGTTAGGATTACGGAATTACTGTAGTTGAAAGTTGTGATGATGGTGACCAGAATACTTGTGTATGGTTCGTTCATAATTTCACTTAGCTACTGCTATTATGAATGCATTGTTACGTGAGCATATTTGGTTTACTATTATTATGATAATTGATGAAAGTAGTAGTACGTACAATGAGTTCAACTCGCTTAGTCTTTTCTCAATCTATTTCTCGTACGTGCATGACAGATTTTAATGGTAAACACTCGAAGTAGATTACCGGACATGCCAGAAGGGCAACTAGAAGTGGAATCTGCAACAGCACGACCCCCGGTGGGGGCAACCTCCAATGACATACCTATACCCAGAATCTTGGCAGGAGGGCCCGAGCACATTCCAGGCCGGAACCTCAACACAGGTGACGCCATCATGGAGGAAGTTACCATGGAGACCCGACTTCGGGATAGCATGATGTTGGCCATGAATGCATCTTTGGCTCAACAACAGTTGGCCATGACTTCGGCCATGACCCAACAGCAAGAGTTTTTCATGAAACTTCTAGAGGATCGAGACGTCAGTAACCGTCAACCCGAGACTATGGATGAAAACGTTATTGTAGGGTCGGGTGGACCGAATGTGGTAACGGTTGAAGAACCATCCGCTGAGGGAATCAGATCAAAGATTAAAGGGTGTACCTACAAGACGTTTTTGGGGTGTCACCCTAAGGAGTTTGCGGGTTCAGACAACCCAGTTACTTGTATGTACTGGCTTAAGGAATTAGAGATGGCTTTCGAGTCCAGTGAATGAGATCCTTCTCAACGGGTCAAGTTTGCTTCTCAGCTACTTCGGGGAGAGGCTCTGATTTGGTGGAACCTCACCCGATCCGCCCTCACCCCGGAAGTTCTGGCTAAGCTAACTTGGACGGTGTTCAAGGAGAAGATCATGGACAAATACTGCAGCGAACGGTCGTTGGACAAGTTGGAACGGGAATTCCGAGATCTGAAGAAGGGGAATATGTCGATTGTTGGCTACTCCAAGCTCTTCTTGGAGAAGCTAAACTTGGTGGGACATCTAGTCCCCGACGAAAAGTCGAAGATGAAAGCATATCAACAGGGTTTACCGGCTGGAATGCGAACGGATATAAGAAATGCTAAGTGTTCGACTCTACAAGAGGTTATCGAGGAGTCCTTACTCATTGAGGACGACATCAATTTGGAAAGGGATGAGAAGAGGTACGTTGGTGAGAAACGGAAGTGGGAGGGGCCATCTGGGCCCGTTCGTCAATCTAGACCCTTTATAAGCAGGAGATCAGATGATCAACGCTGTGAAGATCGGTGGTGCCACAAGTGCAGGTCAAAGCACTCGGGGTCGTGTGCTACGAGGACTCCCTCCGGTCCAGCTGGTTGTAGCAAGTGTGATAAGAAAAACCACACGACTCGAGAGTGTTCCCTCCGTGGGGTGGTTTGTTATGAATGCGGAGAGCCGGGGCATATGAAGCGAGAGTGTCCAAGGCTGGTTAGAGGAGGTGGTGGAAATTATGTGGGTTCGACGGCTAGGGTCGAGCAACCATCACGGGCACCGAGTCGAGCTTTCCGTATGACTACCGAGGAGGCAAAGGAGACCGCGAATGTTGTTTCGGGTACGTTTCTAGTAAACTCCTTGCCTGCTCATGTATTGTTTGATTCGGGTGCTACATGTTCTTTTGTGTCGGATGATTTCTGTAAACAATTCACCACTCCTATTAGTGTTCTTCCCGATGCGTTAGTAGTAGAAGTAGCCAATAGGGGTCAGGTAATCATTCGTGACCGTTTTTGTGATTGCACTCTAGAGATCGATGGAAATTCTTTCGGAGTAGATTTACTACCTATGGCTATAGGAGGGTTTGATGTAGTCATAGGCATGGATTGGTTAGTGAGGCATAAGGCGGACATCTTTTGCTCCAAAAAGATGATCCAAGTGCCATTGCCGGAAAATGGTGTGGCAACCATTTATGGAGAGAAAGAAAAGAGGAATAATCCTATTATCTCATTTCTTAAGGCTCGCAAGTTTTTAGCGAAAGGCTACCCTTCGTACTTGGCCTACGTTGTGGACGCAAAGAAATAAAAGAAGTCGGTGGGAGATGTGGAGGTAGTGCAAGATTATCCGGACGTCTTTCCGGAAGACTTACCCGGTTTACCGCCGGAACGGCAAGTGGAGTTTCAGATTGACCTCACATCGGGAGCGGCTCCGATAGCTCGTGCTCCATATCGTTTGGCACCGACAGAAATGAAGGAGATGATGATGCAACTTCAAGAGTTGTTGGAGAAGGGCTTCATTCGACCAAGTTCGTCACCTTGGGGAGCATCGGTTTTGTTCGTGAAGAAGAAAGACGGATCCATGCGGATGTGCATAGATTATCGGGAGTTAAACAAGTACCCTCTACCTCGCATCGACGATCTTTTTGATCAACTCCAAGGGGCGGGATGTTTCTCGAAGATTGACCTTCGGTCCGGTTATCATCAAGTGAGAGTGAAGAACGAAGATATTCCGAAGACGGCTTTCTGAACGAGATACGGTCATTATGAATTCTTGGTGATGTCGTTTGGCTTAACCAACGCTCCGGCCGTATTCATGGATTTGATGAACCGTGTGTGCCGCCCATTTTTGGATAAATCCGTGATCGTCTTCATCGAAGATATTTTAATATATTCAAGGGATGAGTCCGAACATGGAAAACACTTACGGGAAGTATTAGAGGTTCTAAGAAGGGAGAAACTATTCACGAAGTTCTCGAAGTGCGAATTTTGGCTTCAAGAAGTGAAATTCTTGGGGCATGTGGTATCAAAGGACGGGGTAAAAGTGGATCCGGCAAAGATCGAAGCAATGATGAGTTGGGAACCCCCAACAAGTCCGGCGGAGATCCGAAGCTTCTTGGGTTTAGCAGGTTACTACCGACGTTTCATTCAGGATTTCTCAAAGACGGCTACACCGCTCACTTCCCTTACAAGAAAGAACGTCAAGTTTCTTTGGACCGATGCACAAGAGCAAGCGTTTCAGACGCTCAAGAGGAAGTTGTGCGAAGCCCCGATCTTGTCCTTACCCGAAGGATCGGAAGACTTTGTGGTGTATAGTGACGCTTCCAAGATGGGACTTGGGTGCGTACTAATGCAAAGGGGGAAGGTGATATCCTACGCGTCGCGACAATTAAAGGATCATATGAAAAACTATCCGATTCATGATTTGGAGTTGGCGGCGGTAGTTTTCACGTTGAAGTTGTGGCGATACTACTTATATGGAACCAAGTGTACTCTTTTCACGGATCACAAGAGTCTCAAGTACATCTTCGACCAAAAGGAGCTCAACATGCGACAAAGGAGATGGCTAGAGCTTTTGAAGGATTACGATTATGACCTACTCTATCATCCCGGTAAGGCTAATGTGGTGGCGGATGCATTGAGCCGAAGGAATCATGGCGAAGGTGTCAAAATGTCCCTTACCAGAATCGATGTGGTGTCGAGTTTGTTGGAAGGTATAAGAACGAGCCAAGCGGAAACACTTAAAGAAGAGAACCTCAAGGCCGAGGTTATGACCAAGCAAAAGGAACTCTTAACAGAAGATAGTCGTGGACTCAAACTCTTCCAAGGGCGAATTTGGGTGCCCAAGATTGGGGGAAATCGTGGCTTGCTTCTCGAGGAAGCACATAAGTCGAAATATTCTATACATCCCGATAGCACCAAGATGTATAGAGACTTAAAGTTAAATTATTGGTGGCCGGTGATGAAGTTAGACGTGGCAAGTTATGTGGAGAAGTGTGTCACGTGCCTCCAAGTCAAGGCGGAGCATCAAAGACCATATGGGAGTTTGCAACCGTTGTCCATTCCCGAGTGGAAATGGGACAACATTACTATGGATTTCGTGACAAAGTTACCGAAGACCTTGCGTGGTCACGACACCATTTGGGTGATCGTGGATCGTTTGACCAAGAGCGCGCACTTTCTTGCGATGCGAGAGACTTTGCCAATAGATAAATTGGCTAAACTGTACATCGACGAGGTGGTGTTAAGGCACGGAGTTCCGAAATATGTGGTATCGGATCGGGATAGCCGATTCACTTCGAACTTTTGGGCTAGTTTGCAAAAGGAGTTGGGTACTCGACTGAATTTGAGCATGGCGTATCATCCTCAAACGGATGGTCAAAGTGAGAGGACGATCCAGACCATAGAAGATATGTTGAGGTCGTGTGTAATAGATTTCGGGGGAAGTTGGGATTCACACCTACCTTTGGTAGAGTTCTCATACAACAAAAGTTACCATTCTAGTATCGGAATGGCACCGTTCGAGGCCTTGTATGGGCGGAAGTGTAGAACCCCAGTTTGTTGGCTAGAAGCGGGGGAAAAGCAATTCGCCGGGCCGAAAATAGTGCAAGAGACGGCGGACAAGGTGAAAGAGATTCGGGAGAAGCTAAAGGCGGCACAAGACCGACAAAAGAGTTATGCAGACAAGAAGAGAAGGCCAGTTGAGTTTCAAGTGGGTGACTGGGTCATGTTGAAGGTGTCTCCGTGGAAGGGGATCATACGTTTCGGGAAGCGTGGGAAGCTTAGTCCTCGTTTCCTTGGACCATTCGTTATTTTGGAAAAGATTGGGTTGCAAGCCTATCGATTGGATTTACCACCGGAAATGGATGGAATACATCCTACATTTCATGTATGCTACCTTCGAAAGTGCCTAGCCGAGGAGGAAAGCGCTATTCCCTTGACAGAAATTCAGGTGGACAATGGGAATCGTTGCGTTGAGGAACCGGAGGGGATCTTGGAGTCAAAGGTGAAGAAGTTACGACATAAGGACGTAGTCATGGTTAAAGTCCAATGGAAGCACCATCGGGGTGCTAACATTACTTGGGAGTCCGAAGATGATATGAAGAAGCGTTATCCTCACTTGTTTGCTTAGAGTAAGATTTCGGGGACGAAATCCCATTTAGGTGGGGAGGATTGTAACATCCTTAAATTTATAAGGTAAGTTTTTGTTCCCTAATACTTTAATTGTGTTTATCTAAAATATGAGTTTTTCATATATGCATATGATATTTATTTATGGGACTAAGATGCTATCTGATTATATAATAATTGCATGTGTTTAGACCTCGTGCTCATTTTCGAAATTTGCTAAGTTTTTGGGCTGGGATGAGCTTGGCGCGATAGTGACATTGTCACTATCGCCGGGCACAATCGCCAAGATTTTACCGAGAGGGGGGGGGGGAGTCTCGCGATAGTGACACGCGATAGTGACAATTGTCACTATCGCCGGGCATACTCGCGGAGGATGTACCGAGGGTGTGTTTGGGTTCGCGAATGTGACTCGCGATAGTGCCCTTGGCACTATCCCCGGGCACTATCGCCCGCGTGGTCTGGTCGATTTAAAACACCATTTCAGCCCCTATTCACTTCATAACTTCAAAAAAATAAGAACTAAGGTTTGGTTGAGAGCATTTTGGGGCGATTTTCTTCACTTCTCCACTCTCTTACTTCATTTATTACATAGAGGTTGTTGGGGGTTTACAAGTATCTTATCAACTACTTCAATGGTGCATTCAAGACCGAGCAATCAAGTGTTTGGAGTCTCAAGACTTCATTCTTCTCCATTTCATCTATTTTCTAGGTTTTGGTTCAAAACCTAGATAGTGAGTTTACTAACCCTTTGTTAAAACTAGATACACATCATAATCTCCTATTTGTTACTTTATCTCTATGTGTTCAAATGTTTGGGGATTCTTCATGATAATAGTTGGAAGATGCATATATATATATGGGTGATTTGCCATGACTATTGTTATATGTATCATTATTTGGGATTTGTCTCATAGATACATAATGTGGGTACCTTGATATGTTAAATGTATGCATATATGGGCATGATGATGATTCTAGTTGGAACACCATTTTGGTGATATGTTTATATGTATGATGAGCATGATTTACATTGGGTCTTTTGTTAGACATCATGAGGATAAGGTGGTAATATTATACCCATAGTTGGTATTGAATTATGTGGGTTGAAATATACCTAAAGGACCCCTTATAAATGTTATGTGGACGAACCAAGTCAGTACACTAGGAGGATATAGTCTTGGGCGCCATTGTGATGGTATGTGCCTAGACCTCCGCCATTCGGGGAATTTTCTTAGCGATAGTCTTCGGGTGGGCCGAGCAATTGGGGTGTTCCTTGTTAAGGGCATCAAGGTATATCGACTCTTGGGTGGGACTTGATTGGTGCTATGGGTCTCCCCTATTGACTCCACATTTGTTGAACTATGGTTAACTGCTGATAAGAAATATGTCTGTTCATGCATGCTTATTATTGTTCAACTCACTAGGCTTTTTGGCCTAACACTTGTTTGGTGTCGATGTGTATCTCAGGTTCTAGCGGCGGCGGTCCTAAGCAGGTTTAGTTGATTTGTGGTGAGAGCTTGGGGAATTACACATGGACGCGTTATACTTTTGGATATAGACCGTTTGGGTTTATAGATAACAACCCTTTTTGTAATCTCTTTTCTAGATGTAGAAATTAGATTAGTTGGTTGTTGTTTATTGTCCGTTAAATTACAATTGTGATTAAACAGGTTATTTATATTTATATATTCCCCATTTTTGGGAGGCTCTTGTTATGGAAATTTTTGTATACCTCATGTCCGTTTTCCGGATTTTTGTTATCCCTATTTTTAGGGTGTTACAATATTTTTGATCACCTGATAAGTTTGACCTAACTGCTACATTTGTGATTATTGGGGGTTTTTGACTAATGTGCATCATATGGACTTTGATGGGTTTATTGATAGCATTATTTTGTCAAGATTGTGTAATGTCATGGGTTCTATGAAGTTTATTGTTAAACCTACATGTGTCAATGTTTTGGGCTCAATATGGGACTTGGAATCATGTGTAGTCTTATACATGTATCTTGTTGATATGGAATATGTATAATGGTGGATAGTATATATATATATATATATATATATATATATATATATATATATATATATATATATATATATATTGGATGAACCGTGGGTATGTGCCAGGAGGATGTAGTTTGAGGTGCCACCTTAACGGTATGCACCTAGACCTCTGTCATTTGGAGTAATGCCTGAGAGGTAGTTTTCAAGTGTGTCGGCCGTTGGGTGTTGCTCATGCGAGTGAACATCAAGGTACATTGACTTGAGGTAAAACTCAATGGTATGATGGGTCTCCCCTATTGATTCCCTTATGGCCTTGTGGACTAAATTGTTATAAATGTTCTTAACATGTCCTTTGAATATTATGCCATGCTCTAATGTACGTGACTGTTTAACTTATGTCTGACACTTGTTGTATCTGTTTATGTGCGACAAGAAATGCAAGTGTATGTATCCCATTGTATGATTTTGATTTAAGCTTCTCAAATTTGTTTGGTATGTAGTGTCCAAATTTTGTTCTGATTTGACGGTTTTAATATTTAACAAGAGTTACCGTTATGAAATAATGAATTTGGATATATTCATTTTGTTATGGCTTGATCAAGCATGTTAAAACCGATTGTTCGGTTTGACTTCTTTTACTTTCATTTTTTTGTTTGTGGGTATTTCAATATGTTTTTGTTGAAGATGGATGTGGTATGTGTTTTTTTTAGAAGGGTGTCCTAGGCTATGCCTAGACTAATCCTTTGACAATTTATGACTGTAAGACATCAACCTTGATTAAACCTCAGTGACCATAATTGTTGTGTACGCCTGGATTCGAACCCTGGGCAGATGGGATATTCCACCACATCCCCCAGGGCCTTAACCAGTACGCCACAACCCTTGTGGTTGATGTACACTTAGAACTTTGAGTTTTGTCTTTAAAGTATATTTGTTGCCCAAATTCAGATTTTTGTATGATTCGGTGTTTGGTTCGAGTATTTGTTTGTTATCTATTGTATCCGTGCACTGAGCGTTTGGCTACGCCGCTTTTCTTTCTCTGATGCAGGTGTTCAAGGGAAAACTTAGGAGTAAGGGATTCAAGTGTCCTCATATCTAAGAGATTTGTTTATTGTTGTTGTGAAACAAGTATTGGAAGGAAAAAAAATGTGTCGTTCAAGACAATTGTCTTATTTGATAGTGTTTATTTTAAATATAGTTTAATAGTGCTCTGTAAGCTTCTTTTGACAGTTTGTTTTATGTTTGGAGGTAACTTTCCTTTCCATATCGGGAAGGAGGTGTTATAATATATGTCTATTAAGGTATAGGAAATGTTTGTATGCATCTCAACCCCTCCCAACCCTACATCTGTAGGTATTATTCATACTCAATCTTGACATTTTATAGGTCTAAGATGTGAAAATTTTGATCCAACAAGCATGATAAAAGATAAAATGCAATACAAAAAGGATTACAAGACACTCTTCAATTTATATGTCAACACATTGCACATTGCATTAGCATCAACATATTTTACAAGTCAATATATAACATATATCAACATATAGCATATGTATTCGAAGTTTAAATAAAAAGATTAAATATCATGAGAAAATAAATAGGGAAGATTAAGAAAATTCATATGTGAATCATTAAAATTATGGATGAAGTTTATCTTTGAATATCTATATGTGAACCGACGTTACAGATTATTCATATGGGTCCGCATATGCATCTTCAAATATACTTTCTTAATTATTCACATACGAAGACATGACAGATTATTCAGATGAGTTCACATATGTATTTTCAAATATAATTTGTTAATGATTCACATACGAACCTCCATTACCCATCCCTTCTTATCTTATCACGATATTTAGCATTTTTATTTGGACCGAACTCTAGCATATATTAATTCATATATTTTATAATTTATTTATAATACATCATTAACAATAACACATACATATAGAAGCAAGGGATCGGGTGAAAAGTTGAGGTTAACGTGAGAAGTAGATCTGAACCATTGCTCAATTTTAATCAAATGTCCTCCCATGAATTGCGGCTTAGAAGAGAATTGATCCGGTGCATACCGGTGCATCTCATCATAATGTGCATTCATTTCTCATCCAACAGTTGATAGCCATTTTTCACGCTTTTTACGTTAACCTCAACTTCTCACCGGAACTCAGGTCTACATATAGATATGTATATATAGAGTTGTTTAGCACATGGATATTGTAGTAATCTGCACATAGTAGAAATATATATCATTTGTAATAGAAACTATATTTTGTTTCTAGGGGCTTAATCATTTGAGAACTTTAAAATTTAGATTAAACTTTTACCTGTATTATTTCACATGATTTTTTTCTCATCTAATTCTAACATTTAATGTATTTATGAACATATTGTTTCACAATGTGTTTGCATCATATATGTTTGGTTCACAATGTGAAACTTTTTCACATATAACTTTTGTTTCACAAACAGACTATAAAAAAGTTTACATTGTGAACGAAACACATTGTGAAACAAATATATGTTAATCAATATTCTAAATGTTAATTTTAAATGAAAAAACTCATATAAAATAGCACATGATACAGAAACACATTGTAAAACAAATATATGATTATTAATATTTTAAATATTAGTCTTAAATAAAAAAAAAAGTTATATAAAATAGCACATGCTACACTAATTTTTAAGATTATCATAATTAGATGGATTTTATAAGGGAAATTGGCTCAAATAGCCACATCACACACCCACATTGGTCTCCTAGCCATTTCTCCCCCGGTTTGACGAAAATAGACCTAGGTCCGCAATGGCGGACCTGCAGGTCCGCTACCTGCCAAAAAACGACAAAAAAAATGACGGTTCGAGCCAGATCCGCAACGGGTCGAGTCGATAGGTCCGCCACCCGACCCAAGTCCGCCACCTACCCACGTGTCACGTAACGATTCATCGCTAGCTCCGCCATCATACTGTAGGTCCGCCATTGCGGACCTGCCGTTTTTCAGTCTTTTCAGGTCCGCCATCGATATGAACACCCTCCTATTTAATACATAAAAACTGGTTTTCATGGTCCCCCATACATACGAGATCGTCGATTATTCTATAAGGAAGGAAGTCCCCTCATTTTTTGTCGCATCTTTACGTGCTTCCCTACACCGACACGTGTGCAACATGTTCCGAAAGGTAAGTTCTCCAACTCCGGCATACTACCTCCGCTACTACATCTCCGCCACGACCACCTCCGCTACCACATATCTCCGCCACGACCACCGGGTGGTTGGCGGACCTGGAGATTCAGGTGGTGGCGGACCGGTGGTTTTTTATTTTTATTTTTTATATTTTGTTTCCATAAATAATTAATTGTCAATTAATTAGTAATTATTAAATTTATTGATTTAATTGATTATCCTTCTACAATTATATTTTGTTTTCATTATGAATTATTATTAATTTATTGTTAGGGAATCATTATTTATTTATTCCTCATTATTTATCTTTGTTATTTGACACTTTAGGTCAATTAGTTCCTGACAAACTTATATATTTGACACTATTGATTCATTTTTATTATTTAGACACTATATCACATTAAAATTAGTAATTAATTATAATATTGGTCCCTTAAATTTATTTATAGACACTTTATGTCCCTTAAAATTAATTGTAGACACTTTAGGTCCCTTAAATTTAACTTATTTCACTTTATGTCCGTAAATTAATTAATTACATTTTAGGTCCCTTAAATTTATTTATAGACACTTTAGGTCCCTTAAAATTAATTGTAGACACTTTAGGTCCCTTAAATTTAATTTGTTTCACTTTATGTCCGTAAATTAATTAATTACACTTTAGGTCCCTTAAATTTATTTATAGACACTTTAGGTTCCTTAAAATTAATTGTAGACACTTTAGGTCCCTCAAATTTAATTTGTTTCACTTTATGTCCGTAAATTAATTAATTACACTTTAGGTCCCTTAAATTTATTTATAGACACTTTAGGTCCCTTAAAATTAATTGTAGACACTTTAGGTCCCTTAAATTTAATTTGTTTCACTTTATGTTCGTAAATTAATTAATTACACTTTAGGTCCCTTAAATTTATTTATAGACACTTTAGGTCCCTTAAAATTAATTGTAGACACTTTAGGTCCCTTAAATTTAATTTGTTTCACTTTATGTCCGTAAATTAATTAATTACACTTTAGGTCCCTTAAATTTATTTATAGACACTTTAGGTCCCTTAAATTTAATTTTAGGCACTTTATGTTCTTTAAATTTAACTTGTTTCACATTATACCCCTAAACTTATATATTTGACATTATTGATCTCTTGATTTATATAATTAAACTATTGGTCCCTTAAATTTAATTTTAGACACTTTATGTCTTTTAACTTTTAATATTTGACAATTTAGGCCCCTAGCTTGACTTTACGGTCAAAGTTGACCGTGATAGAGCAAATAAAAAGTAAGTTGAGCGGACAAAAGCTTGAGATCTTCAGGCAGACGGTTTTTGGTCAGTGGTTGTTGATGGAGGACTACTCCTATGACCCATTACTGATGTACACAGTATTAAAAATGGAGATCTTCCCGGAGGAGGACACCGAGCATAACATGTTCTTCCAGGTTGGAAGACATATTCTCCGATATGGGCGCGAGGAGTTCTGCCTGATTACAGGACTCCGGTTTGGAGAGTTTCCCTCATTGCCAGAGAGGCAGAGGCAGAGGTGCACCCATTTTATTCGTCGGGTTTTTGGTGATCCGGATAAGCTGTTGATCCGGAATTTAGAAGAGAAATTTGCATCGCTTGGAGATGGAGATCAGCTTACGGACGATGACGTTGTCCGTGTTTGCTTGATCATGATGGTGGAGGTCTTTTTTCTTGGTAGACAGATCCACTTACTTGTTTCCTCCACCGTGCTTACTATAGCACAGGATTATCGGTTCTTTAACCGATATCCTTGGGGTTCTTTTGTCTGGGAACCCACATTTCGACAGATGTCTGGTGCTATTCGGAGACGTACACCAGATCAGTCGAAGTTGACACTTACAGGGTTTTTACATGCCTTCAAGGTTAGTTGATTTAATATTACTATATGTATACATGGTTAATGCATTCCATATTTTAACAACTTGTAACTCCCAGGTTTGGATCTTGGAGACATTTCCTGCAGCTACCAAGTTTTTCACGATGCATCCCAGGCTTCCTAGGGGTGTACGTTGGACTAGGATGATTATCCTTGGCAGTAAACATGTCGGGGTACTACTTGATACGTCAGAGGTACGTATTTTTAAATACTTTAAAATATTGATTATTTTAACGTTAAAAACTAACATTATAGATTATGAATACCAGCGTAGTCGGCCACCCATCGGACCTCTTGTGGCTACCCCTCAGGAGGAGGCATTTCAGTGGTATCAGATTAGCCACCGATGTTTCCAGGGGATGGAGGAGCAGGAGATAAAGAGGACGAGAGTCTCCGGTGATGGTGACGATGACGACGATGATGACGACGAGGGCGATGACGACGACGACGACGATGGTGGTGTCGGTGTTGGTTTCCACCCCGACGTTGGTGGTGACGGTGCTGGTTTCCACCATGACGCTGGTGGTGACGGTTCTGGTTTCCACCACGACGCTGGTGTGAGTGGGGACTTCGGCCCACAGATCTATCAGGGACCCCAGCATGAGCCCCCACGTATGAGTATGCCTACCAGTGATCCCTATACTGCATATTGGGATCGTTTGACCACCCTGGAGGGCACTGTTAGTCAAGTACAGTGAACAGTTAGTGAAGTACAGGGAACAGTTAATGACATAAATGTGTGGCGGGGTGGTCAAACGGATGTGTATACTCATATACAGGCGATGTATCGTGAGATGCAGCAGTGGCATGTAAGTATTTAATTTTAGTTATGTATTTAATTTTAAACTTAAGAACGTTCATTAACAATTAATACTTGTACGTAGATATCCGCTCATCCACCACAGCAACAACGCCTACCACAACAAGAAACGTCGTACGACCCTTGGGTTTCGTCACCCAGGATTCCGGATCCGTCGTACGCTTTTTCCCCCTCACATATGCCCACGGTAAATATTATCAATCGGTTAATGTTTAACTTATTTTTTTCAATGATATTGGAGAGATATTTATTTATTTCGTTATGCAGGGAGTGTCAGGTATGCCAGGTTCTGGTGGCCCAGACATGACAGGGACATTTGGTATGGTTGGCCCGGACATGTCACTGTCGTTTGGTATAGGGGTGGATGACAGTTCCCAGTTCGTTACTCCTAGACCACCCCCAGCATGGCTCCGAGACCACGTATACAGGAAAACCTTCGGAGGGGGATCGTGTACGATATCCTTCCCATTTGCATGTCCGCCTTCATGTCGTTCACAATGTCTTTTCCATGTATTTTCCGGCTTTCGTCACGCACTTTAGGCAAAATTATGTGTCCCAATACTCTGCTATTGGCGTTACGGTGGTGGGGATTCATCTGGGTCCTTGAACGAGTGTGTACGTCGTTCATAATTCGTACGTGGAACATAGTGCTATTCTCTATGCACACAACATAAATACGCCAATTACAGTTAGGCTGCACACATCTCACATCGTATCGGCCTTTTGAAGATCTTTCAACTCTAAACTGGAAACCCTCTTCAAGGGTCTTCCTCCCGATAGCAAGGGTCATTTCGTCTTTCGTTTAAAAAACATCCCCTAAACTCACTCTTCTACTACGGTTATAATGTACAGGTGCTTCGTTTGGTGTGATGACGGGCTCTCGGTCTTCTGGAAGGGAGGGAGGCATACCAAAGAAATCATTTATCCCACCATATGATTTACGAGGACTACGTTCAGACGTTTCTTCTTCTTCTTCTTCTTCATTCGTATGAACATCAGAAAGACCCAGGTCATAAACATGAGATTCATCGGGGTCTTGATAAAATTCTTCATCGGCTTCGTCTTCCTCATCGGCTCGTTCGTCTACCAGTTCTTCTTCTGTCTCAGGAACAACACCGGGGTTATAGTCACTCATACCATAACCATGTTCATGAAGATAAGCGGAATCAAACTGAGGCCTGTAAGATGTTTGACTCTGCTCAGCGGACTGAGGCATGTAAGATGTTTGATTCTGCTCGGGGAACTGAGGCATGTAAGATGTTTGATTCTGCTCGGCATACACATCAGGAGCGCCTCCGGTGTTCGAACCAACGTTGCTGCTGCCCGCCATCGTGTAATCGTCGTAAACGTAAATTGTTGGCGGAGTTGAAAAAGCCATAGCATTTTGCAAGAAACACGAAACTTCGGCATTGTCTCTTAGCTGAATCATTTGGCCAGAATTTATGTAGATAATTCTGGTGGTACCAACAATACTTTTTCAAAGTAACCTCCACCCAAAATACGTAACTTTACTTTTTCAGAAACAGAACTCATCTTGAAACTATCAGGTGTTTTTGAAATTTTTTCACAGTAAACAAAACTGCTTACCTTCCGTTTTCAGGATTGCTATTTTTGGGGAAAACTTCACCGGTTTCAAAAATTTTCAAAAGGCTTCAATGAATTCAACAACTAAATTGTATATCTGACAATTATATAGGACCAAAATAATGCAGCTCCGCAACGAAAATGTACGTCAAAAAACAAAAAAAATCAATAAAAAAAGGGCACTGACGGAGCTAGCCTAGGTCCGCAATGGCGGAGCTAGGTCCGCCATGGCGGATGTGCAGACAACAAGTCCCGTTACGTGACACGTGGGTAGGTGGCGGACCTGGGTCGGGTGGCGGACCTACCGACCCGACCCGTTGCGGATCTGGCTCGAACCGTCATGTTTTTGTCGTTTTTTGGCAGGTAGCGGACTTGCAGGTCCGCCATTGCGGACCTAGGCCTATTTTCGTCAAACCGGACGAGAAATGGCTAGGAGACCAATGTGGGTGTGTGATGTGGCTATTTGAGACAATTTCCCTTATTTTTATTTTTAGAATTAGACGTCAAATAAACAGAGACCATTAAAATCCAATTTCTGACAAGATGTTTATGGCCTTCCAGAAAACAATCCCATTTATCAAGCACCCAACTTTCGTTTAACATCGAAGTCTCCCTTTTCCTTTGTTTTGGAAAATGGAGCATTGCTGTCTATAGTACGCCCTAGTCTTAAGAACCCTAGATTTCTCCATTCCATCCAACAAAAACAAAGAAAGAAAGAAAATCCTTTCGATTTTCTTGACCCGTTTCCCAATCGAAACCAAAAAAGCTAGGGTTTTGATTTTCTTGAGATGGACCCGATAGCCATTGACAAGATAATCGAACGGCTAACTGAAGTTCGATCGACTAAATCTGGGAAGTTGGTTCAGCTTTCAGAGGCTGAAATCAAGCAACTCTGTTCCGCGTCTCGCGAAATCTTCATCAACCAGCCTAATCTTCTTGAACTCGAAGCCCCTATAAAGATTTGCGGTACTCTTGAATCCCTTTCTCTCATACACTAGTGTTTATTCAAGATTTATGGTTGTTTCGTTGATTTTAGGGTATCCGATTTGTTCCTTCTTTTGATTTTGTTTCATGTGATTCTTTGGTAGATATCCATTCTACAATCCACCTATTAAAATTTAAGGATATAATGCACTTTTGTGTTGCACTCGACTTGACAAAACTGCCCAATTTTATTATTCATACCACCTGCGATACCCAATTTTTCAGACATTCTGCCACTTATCGTGGAAGAGATGGAGTTGTATGTTATGCCTGACGTGATTGTAGGTTTTGGCTTAATCTTAACTTTGGCAGATTTTTCTTCTCCGGTTCTTTTTGCAGCCACACTAGATAGCATGGTTGTACCCTGTATTGAAAGTTCTATTACCTGAATATATAGTCAAAGTCAAGAAACATATCTATCTGTTTCAATTTAATATGAAAAAAAATATTCTTACTATATTGTCCCTCATACTGTCTCCTCTTTTGGTATAAGTCTATATTTGTAAGAATTACATTTAGAGGTGTATATTTGAGATACTAAGGTGTCGTTTGTTTTTTAAGAGGTCTAAAGTTTGAAGTCTTATTTAAGTTATGATAAATAAGAGGTGGTGTGTAAAAAGGTCTGAACGGTTCAGACTTAAGAGACATTAAGAGGTTTTTAGAAAAAAACAAACAACCCCTAAACATGTCAAGCTCTATTGGCTTCTCCTCAATCAACACCACCCCAATCTTCTTTCATATCTTCATTTCCATGCTATGCTTCTTTGGTGTCTTCACTCTATGTGCTTATCCTGACATTTTACCCCATCAATCGTAACAAGTTTCACCGCTCTATTGGGCTTACCTCTCAACTCGATGAAACTTTTCTACATTTAAGACTCCGAAACTTGCTGCCATTGCATCCACCAAACATTTGTAAATTGCATCATCATCAACCTCATTGCCCTCATGTAATATTGATCCCAAACAATGAAATATATCATTTCTAGCTACTCCTTGTGGTGAAATGCTTACCATATTCTTCTCTTCCTATGTGTTGGGTACTTGGGTGTGATAAATGGTTTGGACTTTGGATTGTAAATTATTCTACAACTTCACTGATCCAACTTTGTAAAAGGTAACGACAATAAAAGATGATATTTTTCATTTTCTATTATTCTGTTGTTGGTTTATCTTCTTAGGTTTGTGGATAGAATAGAATTTACAAAATACAATACAATGCAAGGAAATCCTGCAAGATGCTGAACCATGTAAATAGTGTGCTCATCTTTTTATTTCTTGTGATCATTACTTGCGAGTCTTGCGTGTTTTATGATTATCAATCTGAACACTATGGACACTATAAGATAATATTTTGTTTACTTATTCCAATTCGACTTAATATTATGAGCTAGAAATCTAGCAAGACCTATGGTCTTGATATGATGCTAATAAGTATTGGATTCTGTTGTTACCTTCTTAAGTCTGTAATCTATCTTTCCAACATTATCATAAGGGCATACTGACTTTAAGTTTGGAAGGATGAATTTTTGCTATATGATGCCAGTTTATTTCTGTTTAGTGTTTAGTTTGTTTCAACTGTCATAAACAATTGGGTAATATTATAAAGCTTTGCCATTTCTGATGTGCACTCCCCCCTTCTATCTGACTTATGGTTTTAGGCGACATTCATGGACAATACAGTGACCTTTTAAGGCTTTTTGAATATGGAGGATTTCCTCCTCAAGCAAATTATCTTTTTCTGGGGGATTACGTGGATCGTGGCAAGCAGAGTTTGGAAACAATATGTCTCATGCTTGCTTATAAAATCAGGTATCCTGAGAACTTTTTCCTTCTCCGAGGAAACCATGAATGTGCTTCCATAAATAGGATATATGGGTTTTATGATGAATGCAAGCGCCGATTCAATGTGAAGCTATGGAAAGTCTTTACCGATTGTTTTAATTGTCTACCTGTTGCGGCTCTTGTTGATGACAAGATATTGTGCATGCATGGGGGCCTCTCCCCTGATCTTACCCACTTGGATCAAATTAGAAACTTGCCACGTCCAACTGCTATCCCTGATACGGGATTACTTTGTGATTTACTATGGTCAGATCCTAGCAAAGATGTTAAAGGATGGGGTATGAATGATCGAGGTGTTTCTTATACCTTTGGTGCTGATAAGGTTTCTGAGTTTTTGACAAAGCATGATCTGGACCTTGTCTGTCGTGCTCACCAGGTTTTTGGCTCCCTTTTGCTTTATATTTTGTTGCTTTCGAGTTTTGTGTTTTCTTCTCTAGTGAAATTGCATTTACTTGAAAAGAAACATGGTAACCAGGTTTTTGGCTATCTTTTGCTTTAGGTTGTGGAAGATGGTTATGAATTCTTTGCTGACAGGCAACTGGTAACTATATTCTCGGCCCCAAATTACTGTGGTGAATTTGATAATGCTGGTGCTATGATGAGCGTGAACGAAAATCTGTTGTGTTCATTCCAAATCCTGAAGCCAGTTGAGAAGAAAACCAAGTTTATGATGTCCACAAAAATGTGATCGGTGCATTATTTTGGGGGGCCTAGTTTCCCAAGGTCAGGTCAAAATCTTTATTCAAGTTCAAACATTCTGTTTTTTTTACCGTAGTCACATATAAAGTTTCCCATTTCAAACCTAGTACATTTCACCATCAGTGTGTAGTTTGAATGATATCCATGAGGTGGTAATATCTTGTTAGTGATGGGTGATTAAGAAGAAGAAAAACCCTAGTACTATACAATCAAGAAGATGCTAGTGTCTTTGTTCCATTTGAAACATAACAATTATGGCCCTGTGCACTAATCTTCTTGATCTTGTATTCCAGGAAGGGGAAGTAGGTTTTGGAGGTTTCTTCTTTTGTACTTGCAGCTGTGCATATTGGAAGACAATCAGAGTGGAAGAACATGGACTTGAAAAAGAAGCATATTTCTCTTTTCCTTGTTATTAACTAGTAGTATTTTTCACAAGGGCTTGAGATTATGAATGTGTACATATTTAGTTTGGTAACTTTAGTACTCGAAATCTTGGTTTTTCTCCCCGGACAGACAATACGGGTGCTGATCATTTGGATTTTAAACTCAGGAAATAGTTGGGTTTTAATCATGATGTTACATTCCTTTGGGATGTCATAAGGCAGGGTTTTTGCATCAATCCTTCATATCACATAAATAATTACACAAATTTGATCACATATCAAATATACACATACAATGTGTGCAAGTGATCCATGAGATTAGAGAGTATTCGTATCATCATCTTAAATTTTTTTTAAATGAATTATTCGATACAATTAATTTTCATTTTGGTGCTTCTAAGATCATACCAATTATCAAATTTTAGTCTTAAACTCCCAAGAAAGTTATACATTTGTAACATGACATAAAGCCATTGGCTTATCATTTACAGGTTAACTAACATTTCTGTGCAAATTCTTGTAAGAATACCTGTTTGCCATTAGGACGTAGATGCCAAAGTTCAACCCATTGATGGCTGCCAAGAGCCAGTAGAACTTGTCCAACCGGCTGCTATTTAAATCCTTCCCAAACCAACTTGTCCCAATTTTTCCAGTAACATGGTCTACAACACTTACCAGAAAACTGCTCAAGAAGCTTCCAACGCCAATCACACTTAAATACAAAGCTATGCCTAAGCTTCTCATCGAGTCAGGAACTTGGTCGTAAAAATACTCTTGCAACCCCACAAGAGTAAACCCGTCTCCTATGCCAAGAATCAAGTACTGAGGCGCTAGCCAGAACGCGCTCATCGAAAGAAACCTTGCTTTACCTCCTCTCTCATTCCCTGCAACGATTAGCCTTTGTTTCTCCACCACTGCTGCGATGACCATACCTAAAATAGAAATGATCATCCCAATCCCAACTCTTTGGAGGATTGGGATGGCTCTTTCATTGCCCGTTATTCTCCTTAGTATCGGAGTTATGATTTTTTCATAGCATATGTCACAGAGCAACATTCCAATGGCAGAAAGAGCGTAAATACTTGCTGGTGGGATCTCAAAACTTTTACCCATCATTCTGTTCATTGTGCTGCTTTGTTTGACGAAGAAAGTAGCAGATTGTGCTATACATACCCCAAACTGTAGAGAAGTTAACCATATAGGAACCATGTTTGCTATGAGTTTTGCCTCTTCAACATCAGTTACTGTCGATAGTTTCCAATGGGACGGTTTCTTCCCTTCTGACATCTCATTATCTTCAATAATACATGCCTTGTCAAGAAATCTGCAGATCAAAATGCGTAAAGATGTCATTCTTTTCTTCTGGTTTCACCTTGCCTACAACACGGGCAACCTTTGGTTTTCTTAACAACATTATGCAAAGAGACGGAGATATAGACACGGGGTCATGACACGCCTCCTCTACCTCTCTGGATTGTTGATATATCAAAAAGTAGTCGATTTTACCTTAGTTTATTTGTATGGCACAGTAATCTTCTTTGAGTACTTGGGACTTCATACAACAAATCCGTGCTCGAAGGATAAGTTAGCTTTCTCTTCATCATGGCTGCAACAAGAACCTGTAGTATTGGTGTTAGTGGGCTGCCTTGGGGCACATGATAGCGATAAAACGGCTTCCCCAGAGTGAATATAATGATGGTTATGATCATAATGACAGTAAGAATGAGGTTTGCAAATCCCCAGTTGAAGTTATCTTGCACATAAGCCACCACTGTTACTCCTAGAACAAGCCCACAGCACAACGCTGCATTCCACCAGTTGAAAAACGACATCTTCCCCTTCCTCTCTTCCAAGTTATCATCGTCAAACTGGTCAGCTCCAAAGCTTTCTAAGGACGGTTTGTGGCCACCTGTTCCGAGAGAGATCAAGTATATTCCTATGAAGAAGATCAGTTCATGAACTCTTCTCGGATGGATGCATCTCCCAACTTCACATGGCTTCAAGCTTGGTATGAACTGAGACATGGCAAGTATTCCTAAACCCTAGAATCATAAACAAAACATCAACTTTTGTCGTTAAAATGTAAGTGATTTAAATTGTTAAGTGAACTTTGGGATGTTGTACCATGAGATAGATGGAGGAGGAAACCAAGATCATTAGGAATCTGCCAGCATAGGCATCAGCAAGGAAGCCACCAAGCAAAGGCATGATAGTTGTAACTCCTGCCCAGCGGTTGACGTTCTTGGCTGCTGTTGTGAGGTCTTCATGCATCACTTCTGTGAGGTATGTGATGAGATTTGTTGCTATTGCAAAGTAGCTTAGCCTCTCACTAAATTCAATTGCTTACCCCCATAAAGGAAAGACCAAGAAATTTGTCAAAAATGTTTAATAACTCGTATTTTATGTATAGGAACTTATATATTATGTCATATTGGTAGCCCACATGATCTTAGTAAAGTATATGGGCTAGGACCATAAATAGATATCAGAAAAAGTGCCTAATCCATGTTCGTATTTGTTTTAGGTGGATAGGGTCACGTCCATTTGATTGGAAATATTATGTAATAAGAATATCTGATCAATGATAAAATGAACTACAGATATATAAAACATACCCTTTCTTTTATCAAAGAACATAAAAGTGATAGACAACACATTTGGATGTGGGCAAGAGACAATTTACATGCAAACACAAGTGTTTTGCATGCATATAGATGGTCATTAAAATACATAAAAGTGCTCACCAATGATGAAAAATGCCGCTTTCCAAGTACCAGTTGAAGATCGAAGAGGAACTCTCCCTTTATGATCCAGAGATGAATCACAAACCCACTTCATCTCTTTAGCATCTACCCCAATGTCAACTCTGTTCTTCTCTTCCAGCTCTAATGCCATCTTCAATTTAAACACAAAAAGGTCAAGAAAGAAAGGATCCTTAAAGATGGGGTTTGAGAGAGAGCAAGTGTTGTTGCCCTTGTTGAGTGAACAAGTGAGTGAGAGTCTTCTATAAGATCGGTGATTATTGTTCTTGATTTTGGTGGAAGTTTGTGGGGTGGTATATTATGATTGGTCCTTCTTTTGGCAAAATCGGAGGGTTCTCGTTAAAATTCTAAGATGTGAGAGAGATGTAGGCATTATATAGCATCTTGGATATTTATCAGGTATCTTAAATATCTGTTAAATATGAACTACAATCAATAATCCAGCATTGCGAATTTGCAACTTAATAGAAAGCTACAGTTTCATGGTACATTGAAGTAAAACTTTTAGGTCCCTTTTTCCTAGAACTTACTGTAAAATACCTCATAGAGGTACCTTTGAGACTATTTGGTTAAAGATGTTTCAAGTTCATATACATCCTTCTCCAGTCTTTCACTGTAAATAAGTTTTGAACAATCATTAGTTCACAACAAGGACCACTTAATTTCTATAAATCCCATTGAACCTACCTTCAACTTCAACCATGGACCCATCACATGTATTTGCACCCGGTATACCTCTAAAGTTGATTTGAATTGAACTCAACTTAAAACTATCAACAGTAAGCTCATAATCCTTGAACATTAAAACTCCTGTTTTTTATGGGTACCCAAGAATTTTTGCAAATTAGGTACAAACACCAACAATAACATAGAATATCCAATAAAATAGAAATGTCTTGAACTCAGCATTTGCCTGAATATAACAGTTGCCTAATAGCATAAAACAATGTATATATTGCCAAGAAAATGAGTTATTGGAGCATTAAGTAGGTCTAATGCCCCCCAAAAAAAAGTAAGTGCTCCAGAAAAAAGATGCATAATATAACTTAGTTAAAACACCAAGTGTGATCATATATGCCCCCTTTTTCAAACCAATGTACCATTAAAATGTCTCTTTATCCACAAAAAATGCTTGAACTTTTCTAAATATGACCAATTGACTCTGAAGCTTGGCTTTTTCTTCCAAAACTTGATGCTAAATCTATCATTGTCGTTCTTTTTGGTCATCAATGAAGTAACTTTGCATTTGCATTCGCCCAATAAGGTTTCTTACCCCTACCCCCACCCACCATCATGTGTTGAGGAAAGGATAAATTCTAAAGTTATGGTCTACCTTAACTAGAGTTTGAGCTTTACTGGGAGAAAAAAAAAACAGAGAGAAGAAGAGAGAGGGAGGGAGAGAGAGAATAAGAATAGCTTTGGTAAATGATACAGAAATATCTAACTTAATTATCATCTTGGTGACGTGATACAACAAACTAATCAAATTTATCATAATTAACATGTTATGTCTCTTCAAACATTATTTACATGTGGAGAAAATTACTCTCTTACAATAACTTGATTGAAATATCACATCACATCAATTAATTGATATATTTACTTGCAAGATACACCATTTTCCAAATGAGGTCATGTGAACTTCAATGAGAATGGTGGTGTGAAGGTATCGTAGGCTTTAAAGTAACTTTATTTTGTGGCATATGTTCAAAGTTGTTGGACATGACCACTAATAATTTGTTGACAACACCATGTTTACATGTAAAATATGGTTGATTATTCCTTTTGGAGGGAATTTACGACACAAAGCATAAATACCTATTTTTGTCTTCACATGGGTTCTAATATCACAGGCAATTTCATCTATTGCACACTCCACCTGGGAAAGAAAGTATGCTTTGAGCTAAAGAGCAAACTTCTATTCCCCTATTCGATGTGAATATTTACAATTTCACATTTCGGGGATCCAAAGTTAACTCTTTGGGTTCATATTTTCATATTGTGTCTCATTCAGTTGATGCCAAGGGAAATTGATCTATTGACCAACAAAATCAAGAATGTATCTATTGACCAATTTCCCTGCATATTGTGTCTCATTCAGTTGATGCCAAGGGAAATTAATGCATACATCCTTAAAACAATATAATATTTGGAACTAATATCATGGTCATGTATGAAAGTGAGTCTCACCACCAACTCTGTCTAAAAGCTGAAGCTCCGAGATAAAGGCGCCAACAACGATATAGAACATTAACAATTGCCACAGCGACCCCTATTCATACTGCAGAGTCGTAGGGGGTGCATCACTACGAAGAAACCAAACATAGAGCAAGTTAAGCTTATAACATACATAATAGAGGCAACAAATACAACTGGAAAGATATAAAACATGACAACCAACTGATGAAGCCTAAACTATCAACCGAGTAGCTTTTAGATATGCTTTTTGTAATGGTAGTTGGTAGTTCTTCCAAATTTCTTCAGAACAATTACAATCTTTGTGTTATTCCTTGTGAAAACATGCAACTATCACTGTGGACGAAAGCAGGAAGTGCACACATATGAGCAGCAAAATATGTCAACTAAAAGATGCAACAAATGCATATAACCTGTGTGTAGTTTTGATCAGTGTTATTATGAACAGGATAAGTGGATAATGTAACGCTTGAAATTTACCAAGGGACTGATTCTCCTCTTTTTCATCTTTACTCTCTCTTCATGGCCACCGCATTGCCATCGCCGCCACCAGGACGATATGCATAGAATAAAAAGAATAGCAAGAACTTAAATCCTGCCGCCACCGCCACAACCAGATAACGGAACGTGCAATTACTACTACTCCACCGTTTCATTTGGGAAGTAACATTGAGTAATTGACCAGTTGCGACTCAAAAACCCTAATGTAGAAAGAGTTTCGGGGGTTTGCGAATTTGTTTGACGATCACCGTCAATAAATGGTGGATCTTTGTAATCTGTTTTGGGGTTTGACAAACTCTTCGATTAACATGGATATTAAAGGTTTTAATGGAGTCAATCACCAGAAGTTATCAATGACGGTGGATACTTCACACACCATGACGTCGCATTCGGCTTCAAGAAACGGTTTGGGTGGGTACTGGCGGAAGAGGTGGTAGCACTAGGTGGGTGTTGGCGGAGGAAGTGGAAGCACCGTCGATACATTAAAAAAATTGAGTAAATTACAAATTTAGTCCTTGTGGTTCACTTTTTAATGATTTTAGCCCCAAAATTTAAATAAATACTGATATGAGATCTATGGTTTGATTTTTGAACCTAATTGAGTCCATTCTTCTAACTTAAAGCAATTAACGCATGGTATTTTAGTCATTTTATTCATTTTTATTTTTATTTTTCCTACCAAAAAAATAAAAAGTTAGAAACTACAATGAAGGTTTTAAGGTCTATTTGTTATTTTCCAATTAAGATATATGTGCCAAAATCTTTTCATATTTTGAAGCATTCTTCATTTAATCTATGTCTTTTAACAAAATTGATCAACTATGGATTTTAAATCTAATTTTTTCCACACAAAACATCATCTTGAGAAAAAAAGCTATGAATCACCCGCACTTAAAATATTCAAGCATTCATACACTTGAACAATTCTTCTTGATAGACAATTTATAAGAATCCGTTTGGTTTGCAGGAATTGAATGAATTTTGGGGGATTTGCATTTTAAATTCATTCTAATCCCATGTTTGGTTTGTAGGATTATACGGATTTAAAATCCTAAAATTTCTTTGAAATTCCTTAAACATAGGATTTCGAAAGTTTGTGGTAGTGGTTGGGATTTCAAGGGGATTTCGAAGAATTTGCATATAATAATATTTTAAAATATGTAAAAACTTTTTTTCCAATAATCAATTAATAATAAGGTAATTTAATTATTTTTGTAATTAATTGTAATTTGTTTTTACAATTATTTATAAAAAATGGAATTCAATTTCATTCCAAATCCTAAACACCAAACATTTCAAATCATTCCAAACCCTTCCACAAAATCCAAATCTCTCCAAATCATTTCATCAAACTAAACCCCCCTAAGTGTTTAATTTAGAGTGTGTGGTCTACACCATTTCAAGCTTAGAAAACTTTGAAATAATATTGTAAATCAAGTCCTACTTATATTTCAATTATAACATATGAAATCCTTTAAGGGGTGATTTGGTTTGATGGAATGGTTTTGAGAAATTTGGATTTCATAAAAAGATTTGAAATTGAATGAATTTGGATTTTGAAAGATTTAGAATAGTTGGCGTGTTTAGTTTATAGAATTTGGAATGAAATTTAATTTCATTTTTTATAAGTAATTTAAAAAAACATATTTAAAAAAATATCTTTTTAGTAATTGATTATTGTTTTCAACATATTTTAAGACATTATTACACAAAATACCTCATGAAATACCAACAACTTCATGAGATTTCTAAATCCCATGTTTATGGAATTTCAAATCCAATCAAATATTTAAACCAAACATAAGATTGGAATAAAATTAAATTCCAACTCCTACAAACCAAACGAGACCTTAATAGATCATGGCTCTTTAGAGGTGCTCAGGAAAAATGGAATAGCTATTAATAGATAAATGATTTTACATCAAAATATTTAAGCCTTTAAACTTGCTTATTTCTGCGTCATAACATAATTGATGAAATGAGTCCCAACCAACTTTCCCCTTCCCAAAATTGCACTAATAATGTATGAAAAACAATAACTTTAGAACTCATGTTATACTAATGGTTGTATTTATTAAAATAATACATCAAATACAATAATTAAAATAAATTACTCGTTCGCATGTTTAGTGGTAAATAATGTTTTATTTAGTGAAAGAGCTGCTGCTGCTGCTACTGCTCAGCCCATCTGGCGTATCTGATGGTATGCCGTCTCAGCCACAGCTGATAAATAATCATATGAAACGCATCATGCGTCTGTGGTTCCGTGTTCCACACTAAATGCTGTGTTGCCACCACACCAGATTCCATCATCAGATCATACCGACTTTTCTCTATTCCGTCCAACACCCCTCTCAGCCCCTTGCCGCCACCACTTGAACCAACAAACACCGCCATCTCCGACCACTTCATCACGTCCATCAACGGCAGATCCTGAATCGGACGGTCGGTAATCACCACCGGCACACACCGTGCAGCCATCGCCTCCACCATCCACGTCATATCGTCGCCGTACATAAATAAACAGAATCTACTATTGTTCATGAATTCCCCCCTTGTACTCGCCGGCGCGTATTCAACCTTGAACTGCGAGTCATCGCTAATTTCTTCGATCAACCTCAACGGAATTGGCTCGCGTAGTTTCATGTAACCGAGAAACGCCGGCGTGGAGTTGACCGACGGTATTGTTTGGAAGGAGTGCACGGGAGGCAGGGTTATGTCCTTATGCGGGATGAACAAACCGGAAGAGGTCGGAAAACAAGAGATCTGAATGGAATTCTTCTTCAATTCGACAACGTTTCGGTCGGAGGAAGAGTCAACGCCGGCGGCTGAGAGGTAAAAGTGATCGGCACCTAGTGTGCGGTTCCAGAAAGGGAAGCTAATACGAATACTTCTTATCAGACGCGCGAGACTGCGCGTGGAGAGAGAGGAAGGGAAAGGGATGAAGAAGAGGTGAGCCTGGCTAGGGTCATCGGTCACGAAAGGGCTGCGGAGGAGAGACGTGTAGAATTGGGACTCTGGTGTGGTGGTGAAGACAGTGGCTCCGGTGAAAGGGGAGGGTGGCGCATAGACGAAGATTTTGAAAGAGTGGAGCATCTTGTCGTAATTGGAGAAGATGGTTTTGGGTGAGAGGTAGAGGGAGGCGTGGGGAATGGTGGCGGGGCGATCGGAGAGGACATGAGCGGTGAAGGTCAGGAGGGAGAGGAGGAGGAGGAGTATGGCAGCCATGGCAAAGGTAACAGAGAATTGGGGGTGGTAGGAACGAAGCAGTTAGTATATGACGAATGTGGGTAGGTTTGGGAGGCTAATCTCATATATTGTGGCGAGGGACCTAGAGGTGTTAAAAAAAAACAGAAAACCGAGTCGAACCGGTTGATTCGGAACCGAAAAAAGCCGATAACCGAAAATTTTGAAAATAAAAAATACCGAAAAAACCGGGTGTTCATGAATTGGTTTTCGTTTTGAATTTTAGGTACCCAAGCCGAACCTAATATGTTGTATTAATTTATATTATTTATTTATTAATTAACCTAAAGTTCAACGAGTAAAAGTCTTTTACGTTTTGTTTATGCCAAAAATCTTCCAAGGAAAATTTAAGGTAAATGTGGAGCTTGATCCAACCAAAGAAAGTAGTTTTAATAATCGTACGACAATAATAAAAATGAAATAAACAAGACAAGGAAATTGATGACGCGGAAAACCCCTAAAATGGGTAAAAACCGCGGACGAGTATGAGTCGTCGTGCACTATGGACGTCAATCAGGGACGTCGTCCTTGATAACAAGTTTTACAAATGTAATTCAATGTAAAACAATACAATTAAATAAAGTCGGTCGTGCGTCGTATGTAATTAGACTTCGGTCGTGCGTCGTGCAACCAACAGTTGTAGGCTTTATGAACTTCGAGAGAGAATGAGTGAGCTTATAAGGTCTGAGAATCAGATGTCCAAATGTGAGGTTCCATTTTCATATTTATACTCCAATTGTCAGTTATCAAGTCTTGAATGTGTATCTTCAATAAAGTAGCCGTTTTGCCATTGATGATAGCGTCCGTTATGTTTGTTGCTATTGATGATGATTTCCGTTATAAAGAATGTCTTTGAATCCTGCATTAAACATGATATAAAGTATGTTGTAGTTTTAGTAACTGAAATCCTGTCGTATGATTAACTTCATCGGACGAATATCTGTTCATTTAATCAAGGTCGCCTTAAGGATGGGCGTCAATTGTATCTGGTCGTACGACAATGTACTATTGAAATTTTTACCCAAACAGTTTGCCCCCCCAATTTAAAATTCAAGCGGCAACTTTTTGAATTTTAAATTTAAAAATCATGATACGTGTCACAAAAGAGAAAGCGGAAAATTTGCATAGAACCGAATCGGTTCATTTTCGACCAGATAATGATGTCACCTCCTGCAAAGTTAGCAATTTGACAGCTAATAAAGGACAGGTGCCATGCCCTCGTTGAATGTACTCGAGTGGATGCCAGACACGAACGACACGTGTTAATCTCATTGACCATCGATTTCCTGGCGATTCAGTTTTTTGACGATTTGGTTTCCGATTTTCAGTATAAATAAGGATTACCCTCAATCCTTACCTTTTTTACGCTTACCTTTCTTTAAAACAATATATATCCGGCGAGATTCACTTTCCGATCGACCAGAATCCTTTCCATTCTAACTTCGAGGTTTAGAACACTATTTAAGGTACGATTCTCCTGTTTTTCCCTCTGTGTCGATTTATGCATAAGAAGTCTATAGCCAAGAAGTCTAGGAAAGCTTGGGATATTCTTAGCTATTGGTGTGCGACCCTTAACATCCCTGATTTCCAAATGTCGAGTGAACCTGTGAGCATGTTTAGGGAGGAAGAACATTTAGATTACTTTCAGAGTTTGGCTAAGATTCCAGACGAAATAAATCTGATGTCGCCTGAAGATTTAAGGTCGGATGAAGTTCCGAAGGGATATTGTGTTCTATATGAATATCCCTTTAAGATAGGTTTTGCTTGGCCTTTTAGCCCTTTGGTCAGGGCATTTTTAGATGCTTTTGACCTGACGCCTGGACAGTTAATGCCTCAATTCTGGCGGATTGTCCAGGTGATCGATCGTCTTACGGCCGATTGGAAGGTACCGTTCAATGTGAACGACCTCTTGACTGCCTATAGCGTTCGACCGGATAATTATCACCGGTATAGTCTGTTTCCTCGTTCGAAGGGAGACAATGTACTGATACATAACACCGCGGTAAAAGATCGTGGTTGGAAACGTCAGTACGTTTTCCTCCAAGTGGCGTCTGTAAATGACGAAGACAACCAATGGTTGTCGTCCGGCTAGAACGAATCGGGTAGGTTTAATATTTTTGTCGTGCGTTTTTGTCGTGCGTTTTTTCTGATGTATCTTTGATGTGTTTCTTTGTTTAACAGTGATCGATTTCACTAAAGTGAAGCCAAGGAGAGATTCTCTCAACAAGATTCAGAGGATCTTGGGGAGAAGTATTACTGATCGTTCATTTTCCACTCGGTCGAACGACGAGGAAGACGAGGCCATTTTTGTAGCTGAGGTGACGCCTGTCGAGGGCTCTCACAGAGAAGGAGAAAGGGAAGAAGAAAGAGAAGAAGAACGAGAAGAGGAAATGACCGATAAGTCGTTCGACAATACCTTTAACTTGTATATCGTACGTCATTTCATTTTTTAATTTGTTTTTCTTTTTTCAGAGGACGCGGCTGTGAAGTCGGCTGCCGTTAAGCGAGCCGAGCAACTGGAGCTCGCTCGTCAAGGGAGAGAGAAAGCGAGGAAAAGATCTGCCCCTTCCATGAGGGTAGATCCAAGACGTGTCCGAGGCAAGCCTTGGTCTTTGCCCAAGAAGACGGGCGATGCCACTCTGTCGTCCCTTTCAGGGGCGACACCAACGAAGGAAACCGTTGCTGGGGTCGAGCTTGGAGGCTCGACCAAGGCGACGAAGGATGCCTCAACAATGGGGGTGTCGGGCGTTGACAAGCCCTTTGCCGCACCTTCTTCTTCCTCTAGGAGTGAGGAGAAGAATAAAGAAAAAGTGGGAGAGATGATATTCAAAGCCACTCTCTCGGCTGACTTCATGGCTAATGACGTTCTCGAAAGAGACGTCATTTTTCCACACTTAGCCAAATTTCTCCTCCCGACTTTCTACGATCGGTACAAAGAATCTCGGGTTGAGGACACAGGGGCACATGCTGCTGGCCTCTCTTTCATGGTAAGTTTTTTCTTTTGAATCTTTTTCATTGCTCGTATTTTTACTACTAAGTCTTTTCCTTTTGTCGTGCAGGCTTTCCAAGCTTGTCTGAGCTTCTATGCTCAGACAGAAGGTCTTAGGTCGTCCTTTCCTGACGTCAAGAAAAGGGCTGACGAGGCTCTTGAAAAAGAGAAGGTCGCCTTGGAGTTGGTCGAGGCTGAAAAGACGAAGGTCGAAGGCCTTAAGACTGAACTCACCGATGCTCGAAGTCTACTAGAGATTTCGAATCGTGAGAAGGTCAAGTTCAGGGACCAACTTCTTGAGTTGGAGGCATTGTCGACTAAGTTGGAGGTCGAAAAGATCAAGGCTGTCACCACTGCTGCTGCTTCTGCTGACGAAATCGCGATTCTGAATAAGAGGGTCGAAGATCTGGAAGGAGACGTCAAAGACTTGGAGATGGATAATAAGCAAATCGAGGCTTTCTCCCGCCTCACGGCCCGAGCTGCTTTAATGAGACGTCACTTGAAGGGGAAAGATCCTATGGCGTTGGCCTCCGAAGAACTCAAGACTTATCTCGACACTGTCGGGACTGAGAGGGACTTGGATGAAGATGACGATTTGGAAGAGGGTGACGTCGCAGAAGAAGTGGCAGTAGAGGAGACCATTGTCGTCCAGGGACAACCTGACGTTCCTCCTACTTAGCTTATTTTCCTTTAGTATTACCATTAAGGGTCGGCCATCTGTGGTCGCCTCTTATACTTGTATTTTTTCTTTTTGGAAATGGAAAAAGGTTCTTTTGCTTATCGACGCTTATTTATAATTAATCGTATGTCGAATAGATGGATAATTATATCAGACATTCAACCACAATCATTAAAATCAACTGAAACTTTCAATCGACCTTGGGTTATTTATAACAATGATTCTTGATTCTAAGTATTGAACATCAAATACAAAGTTTAATCTTTGTCATCCATTAAAATCGAACATTTATGTGTGATCACATAAGTTTTACTCGACACAAAGATTTTGAATAAGTCGTGCGTCCCTGCGAAAAATAATATTAGTGGGGTGGTCGTTGGTTTGACCAACGACCCTCCGATGCTTAAGTCAGTAATCTTTCTTAAGAAATAATCGAAGGAAATAAATATGAAATTTAAAAGAAATACCTCTTTAAATGAACTGCATTCCAGCTTCGTGGGATATCTCGACCGTCGAGGGTTTGGATTTTATAAGCTCCCACCCACGATGCTCGAGATTTGATAAAGACCTTCCCACTTAGTGGAAAGCTTACCTGCATTGACCTCTTGAGTATTTTGAAATACTCGACGTAGGACATAATCACCTTCTTGAAAAATTTTGGTCTGGACATTTTTGTTGAAATGTCGCTCGATCACTTGTTTCTGTGCCGCCATGCGAATGTGTGCAGATTCTCTAAGCTCTTCTAAAGCATCGAGGTCATAACTTAGATCGACCAAGTTATGCTCAACGGACGTATGCGTTGGGAACTGAAGAATTTATCAAGTATGGTTAATGCTGCTGGTTCAAAGTTACTACTGCTAGAAGACTTAAAAGTTAATACTGCTGAGTGTTACTACTGCTAGTACTATTAATACTGCTAGTCAAAGTTAGTGCTGCTTGAACAAAGTTAGTACTGCTTAGCTAATTAGTACTGCTAGTGGTTAGTGCTGCTTAGTAGTTAATGCTGCTAGAAGGAATTTAATGCTGCTGAAGATTAATACTGCTTAAGAGATTCGGATGGAAAGAATGACAGCTGGATAATCTGAAGTTTATGGAAGCTTTGAGATATACATGGAAGATATACTGAAGATTTGTTTAATTATTGTAATTATCTTTTGACTAGTATATGTATAGAATAGATAGAAGAGAACTAATTTTTTAATTCATTCTTTTAGAGAGAAAATTAACCTCAAGACATAGATCCTAATTCTAGAGAAGTAGAATTCGTATTGGTGAGCCTGTTCATCAATATTGAGGTTGAGTGTGTAATCTTGTAACTTCAAAGCATTCAATACAAGTTTACAGTTTGTTGATTATATCCTGTTGTGATTTTCTGTTTGATTAAATATCAAAGTGTTATTCCGCAAACTTCTTTGATATTGTTTCTGAGAATTAATTCTTGTTGAGAATTCGATCCTGACAAGTGGTATCAGAGCGAGACTCTCTCAGAAACAGTTATTCATCATGGAAAATCTTACAGAATCAAGCAGTACTTTGGTTTCTAAGGTTCCAATGCTCAAACCAAGTGAGTTTGACATGTGGAAGATCAGAATCAGACAATATATTCTTCTCACTGACTACTCAATGTGGGATATCATTGATAATGGTCCTTCTGAAGCTGGAAGGATAGGACCAGATGGGAAAAGACCTCCACCAAAGACAGATGGTGAGAGGAAGATCAGACAGACAGAGATGAAGGCCTTGAGCACTCTGCTCTTGGCTATTCCCAATGAATATCAGCATCAATTTTTCAACTGCACTGATGCTCAGATTCTCTGGAATGCTCTAGAGAAAAGATTTGCTGGAACTAAGAGCATCAAAAGAAATCAAAGAGATGTTCTAAAGCAGCAGTATGAGAACTTCACTTCCACAAAGAATGAGTCTATGACTCAAACTTTTGATAGGTTCAATAAACTCATAGGTGAACTAGCTACTGTAGGGGTGAAGATGGAACAAGATGATATCAACAGAAAGTTCCTCAGATCTCTTGGGGATGAATGGACTATGTACACTGTCTCATATAGACAGAGTGACAATCTGGAAGAGAAAGAACTTGATGATCTATACAATGATCTAAGAGTTTTTGAAACTGAGGTAGAAACCAAGAAGAAGCCATCTGGTTATATTCACAATGCTGCACTTCTTTCAGCATCCACTGATACTACTGCCAACCCTGAAGCAGTTAGTACTGCCAGTGGAGTAAGTTCAGAAAAAGGCACTGAAACTATCTTTGAAGCCTTTTTGTCCAGCCATAGCAGCAATTCTCTGATTAATGATGATCTTGATCAAATTCACCCTGATGATCTGGAGGAGATGGATATTAAATGGCAGATGGCCATGCTATCCATGAGGGTGAAAAAGTTCATTAAAAGAACTGGAAGAAATAACTTCTCTCAAAGAAGAGAAGATGGAGTTGGTTTTGACAAAACCAAGGTGGAATGTTATAAGTGTCACAAGAAAGGACACTTTGCTAGAGAATGCAGAAGTGTTGTTCCAAATAACAACCATCAACAAGCTCAGAATGGAGGATACAATCTGAACAAGAATCCTGCTCAAGCCCTTGTTTCTCAACAAGGAATGGGATTTGACTGGAGTGATCAAGCTGAGGAAGCCATTCAGAACCAAGCTCTTATGGCAGAAGTGTCTGATCTCCCCACTGAGGTAAGTTCTAATCTTTGCACTAAATCTTGCATTGACACTGTTACAAGATACAGGGATCACAATCAAAGTATGTGTGATGACCTCAAAAGATTAGAAAAGGACATAAGAGATTATGTGTTGATAGTAGAGAGATTTGAAGAGCAAATCAAAGGCTTTCAAGCTAATGAACTTCAACACTCTTATGACACAAACTATTGGAAGTGGGAAAAGAATGAGTTAGAAACCAAACTGTCTAAGTCCTTAGAAGAGAATGATAGACTGAAAGAGGAACTGTCAAAAGTTAAGCTTGACATAGACAAGTTTTCTTATGCTTCAAAAGCAATGGACTCTCTTCTAAAGGCTCAGATACATGATAAGATGAAGCCTGGTATTGGATACAACAATACACCCCCTCCTTACAATAACAACTATATTTCTCCTACATCAGACTTGTTAGAAACTAAGAAAAAAAAGGACTTGTCTGAAGAAGCTTTTAAGATAGATCCTTTGGATGAGGTAGTAGTTAAGGATTTGACTGAGAAAGGAGCCAGTGAGAACAGGGATAATAATGTAAGTAAAAAGATACCATTAGAAAACAATATTATCACCAATGAGGGATGTGGGAAAATCTGGGTCAAGTCCAAGGAGAAAGAGAAGACTAAAGGAAATGATAACAAGGTCCATTACAAACAAACCACAGTTGTGAATCCTGGATCTTGTAAACAGTGTGTTTGCAATAAAGCTAAGAGCCTAAATTCTGGTTTAAAAAGAGGAAATCAAAGAAACTGGAATAATCAATGGGCTCAGAAACAAGGAGTTGATCTGAATAAAATCAATAGACCAAAACCTTGTTTTATATGTGGCAAGTTGAATCATTTGGCTAAGTATTGTTACTTTAACCCTATTAACCAACAAATGAACTTTCAAAGATTTGTGCAAAAACCTGTTGGTTATAGGAAGGCTGGAAAGAAACATGTGATAAAGAAATCTATTGAAAGTAAAGGCACTTTAAAGAAAAAGTTTTTAAAAGAAAGTGTCAAAATGTGGGTACCTAGAAGTACTAACAGTGTTAGTACTGCTAACAATATTAGTACTGCTAACACAGTTACTACTGCTAACAGTGTTAGTACTGCTGAAAATATTAATGCTGCTAATACTGTTAATACCTCTTCAAAGGTTAATACTGCCAACACAGTTTCTGCTGCTAACACAGTTACTACTGCTAACAAGGTTAGTACTGCTAAGCATGCAAGTGCTGCCAAGGCAGTTAGTAATTCTAAAACTAGTACTGATTCTAGCAAGCATATTTCCAAGCCTATTATTGTAACAAAGTACTCCAAGAATGAGGAGTTAAAGTTCAAAAATCTTGTCAAGAAAGAATGCAAGTATTTTGATGAGAAAGGGGTACCCAAGACCACTCTGGCTTGGGTTCCTAAATCATACTAATTGATTTATCTAATGTGCAGGGCAACCAACAGCTCAAGGGAAAGAGCATTTGGCATGTTGATAGTGGTTGCTCTAGGCACATGACAGGCAACATGTCATGCCTTCAGGATTTCAAGCATATCAATGGAGGACATGTTGCATTTGGAGATAATCTTACTGGTGGTAAGATAAGTGGAAAAGGTAATGTCACCAAAGGTAAGATGACATTTGAGGATGTCTACTATGTTGATCAATTAAAGTACAACCTGTTAAGTGTATCACAGGTTTGTGACAAACAACATAGTATATTATTTACTAATACTGAGTGTATGATCCTTGCTCCAGGGTTCAAAGTAGTTGATGAAAGCATGATACTACTTAGAACTCCAAGAAAGGACAATGTTTACTGTCTGGATATGGACAATGTTGATAGTGATTCATCTCTAAATTGTCTTGTTTCAAAAGCTTCTGTAGAAGAATCCTCTCTATGGCACAGAAGGATGTGTCACATGAATTTCAAGACTATGAACAATCTTGTTAAAAACAACCTTGTAAGAGGTTTACCTTCAAAAGTCTTTTCATGTGATGATCATTGTGTTGCTTGTCTTAAAGGCAAACAGCACAAAACTTCTCATAAGACCAAAGAGTTAAATTCTGTTTCTTCTTGTCTCCAATTACTGCATATGGATCTGTTTGGTCCTACAAATGTTATGAGTATAGGCAAGAAATCTTACTGCTTGGTTATTGTTGATGATTACTCCAGATTTACTTGGGTATATTTTCTAAGGACTAAGGATGAAACAAGTGGTCTTATCAAATCCTTTATTCTAAGAATTGAAAACCAAACTAATCAAAGAGTAAAAATCATTAGATCAGATAATGGAACTGAGTTTAAAAATCATGATCTAAACACCTTTTGTGAAGAAAAAGGTATTGAGAAGCAATATAGTGCTCCTAGGACTCCTCAACAGAATGGTGTTGCTGAAAGGAGAAATAGAACACTAATAGAGGCTGCTAGATCTCTGTTGGTTGATTCAAAATTGCCAATTACCTTCTGGGCTGAAGCAGTTAGTACTGCTTGTTATGTCCAAAACAGAGTTCTAGTGGTCAAGCAAAAGAACAAGACCCCATATGAGCTTTTAAATCAAAGAAAACCTTTCATTGGTTTCTTCAAACCTTTTGGGTGTCCTTGTACAATTCTCAATACCAAATCTCACTTAGGTAAATTTGATAGCAAAGCAGATGATGGATTTCTTGTTGGATATTCATCTCAGAGTAAGGCATACAGAGTATTTAACTCTTCTTCTAGAATAATTGAAGAAAGTGACAATGTCAAATGCAATGAGAACACACCAAATCCTGTTGGGTCTGGACCTCAGTGGCTATTTGACATTGACTCACTAACTAACTCTTTTGGTTTCAGTAATGAGTTTACAGGAACAGGAAGTGGAGGATCAGGAATCACACAAGTTCAAGAAAGTATATCTAAATCTGTGATTTTTCCCATACCAACAGTATATTCTGTTGAAGACTGTGAAAAGGAATCATTTTCTGAACCAAGTCAGAGTGAAGAAGAAACTAGAGATGAGGAGACTCAAGAAAATAATGAAGTGGCATCTGAAAACACTTCAGTTGAGTTGCATGAATCCAATCTTGAGGCTGGACTAAATGGAGAACCTAGTCATAACACCAGAGTTCAAAAGAATCATCCTCCACAGCTGGTAATAGGAGATATCTCTTCTCCTATGATGACTAGACATCAAAGCAGGCTTCAGGAAATGCAAGATCAACAGCATACAATGCTTTCTTGTTTTCTATCACAGCTTGAGCCTAAAAAGGCACATGATGCTATGAAAGAATCTAGCTGGATAGAAGCAATGCAAGAGGAACTGTTACAGTTCAAGCTACAAGATGTATGGGATCTAGTAGACCTTCCTAAAGGTCACAGAGCAATTGGCACAAAGTGGATTTTCAGAAACAAGAGAGATGAAAGAGGTATTGTCATAAGGAACAAAGCAAGGCTGGTGGCTCAGGGATATACTCAAGAAGAGGGTATAGATTATGAGGAAGTGTTTGCACCTGTGGCTAGAATAGAAGCAATCAGACTATTCCTAGCCTATGCTTCTTACATGAACTTCAAAGTCTATCAAATGGATGTAAAAAGTGCCTTTCTCTATGGGTCAATTGAAGAAGAAGTATATGTCTGTCAACCACCAGGGTTTGAAAACCCAAGCTATCCAGACAGGGTATACAAATTAAAGAAAGCACTTTATCGACTACATCAAGCCCCAAGAGCATGGTATGACACTCTGTCATCCTATCTCTTGGAAAATGACTTTGAAAGAGGAGTCATTGATAAGACTCTATTTATCAAAAGAAAGAAGAAGGATATCTTGCTGGTCCAAATCTATGTTGATGACATTATCTTTGGATCTACAAGAAACAACATGTGCAAGGAGTTTGAGGATTTAATGCATCAAAGGTTCAAAATGAGTTCCATGGGGGAACTTACTTTCTTCCTTGGACTCCAAGTTCAACAGAAGTCAGATGGCATTTTCATATGTCAATCCAAGTATGTGCAGGATATTCTAACCAAGTTTGGTTTCTCAGAATCAAAACCTGCCAGCACACCTATGGAAACACACAAGCAGATCACAGCAGATCTTGAGGGGGAGGATATGGATGTGCATCATTATAGATCCATGATTGGCTCTCTCATGTATCTCACAGCATCAAGGCCAGATATAATGTTTCCAGTCTGTGTATGTGCTAGATTCCAAGTTAGGCCAAAGCAATCTCACTTTCAAGCTGTTAAGAGGATATTCAGATATCTCAAAGGGCAACCCAAATTGGGACTTTGGTATCCTCATAACTCACCTTTTGACCTAATAGCATACTCAGACAGTGATCTTGGTGGGGCAAACTTGGACAGAAAATCTACTTCTGGAGGATGTCAGTTTTTGGGTGCTAGACTAGTCTCATGGCAGTGCAAGAAACAAACCACATTATCCACATCTACAACAGAGGCAGAGTACATAGCAGCTGCAAGTTGCTGTTCTCAAGTCTTATGGATTCAGAATCAAATGTTGGATTATGGGGTAACCTTTCTACACACTCCAATCTTTATTGACAACAGCAGTGCTATTAGCATTGTGAATAATCCAGTCAAGCACTCAAAAACAAAGCACATTGAGATCAGGTATCACTTTATAAGAGATTGTAATGAAAAGAAACTTATTCAAGTTGTCAAAGTTCACACTGATAATCAGTTTGCTGATCTATTCACTAAAGCTTTTGATGTGGGTAGATTCACTTTCTTGGTAACAAGTGTGGGAATGATCAACTCTGAATAATCCCCTTCTCAAAAAGTGGTTTTATATCTGTATATTATTCTTGGAGTTACTAATCTTCTTTTTCAGGATATGCATAGCAGTACTCAGTGTTTAGCAAGTTTAAAAGGAGTATTTCATTTAATACTGCTAGCTAGTTAATACTGCTTTCAGTGGTTAATACTGCTAGTGGTTAATACTGCTTTCAGTTAATACTGCTAGCTAGTTAATACTGCTTTCAGTGGTTAATACTGCTAGTGGTTAATACTGCTTTCAGTTAATACTGCTAGTAGTTAATACTGCTTTCAGTGGTTAATACTGCTAGTGGTTAATACTGCTTTCAGTTAATACTGCTAGTAGTTAATACTGCTTTCAGTTAATACTGCTAGTTAGTTAATACTGCTCGTAGTTAATACTGCTAGTTAGTTAATACTGCTAGTAGTTAATACTGCTTTCAGTTAATACTGCTAGTTAGTTAATACTGCTCGTAGTTAATACTGCTAGTTAATTAATACTGCTAGTAGTTAATACTGCTTTCAGTTAATACTGCTAGTTAGTTAATACTGCTCGTAGTTAATACTGCTAGTTAATTAATACTGCTAGTAGTTAATACTGCTTTCAGTTAATACTGCTCGTCGTTAATACTGCTAGTTAGTCAATACTGCTAGTAGTTAATACTGCTCTAGGTTACTACTGCTTATGTTCCGAATACTATAAATACTCTTTGCCCACCTAAAAGTTCATAACGACTCTTTGCATACTGTTCTCGTGTGCTCTAAACCTTTTCTCTCAAGTTCGAAGTCTTCAGGCAAGCTTTTCACTAAGATCAATGGCATCAATGACTTTCATTGACGAGTACAATGAGATTGCGATGCTACAAAAACCAAAGCAAGCTGCAGGATTTCATCAGATTGTGGATTTCCTCAAGTCAAGCCACATTGCTCATGCTCTTATTGTATCCCCTACAATCTATATCGAGCATCAAAGGCAGTTCTGGGCTAATGCAACCATTGTTGTTGAGAATGGTGTGCAAATGATCAAGACAAGAATCTGTGATCACTCACTCACGGTTACTGAAGAGGTTATTCGCATCAGTCTACGTCTAGACGATGCCTCTGGTATAACCTCTATCCCAAATGATGAACTGTTTTCAAATCTTACAAGAATGGGGTATGGAGGCCCATTGGGAGTTTTCAAATTCTCTAAAGCAAAATTTTCACCCCAATGGCGTTTCTTTGTCCATACTCTTATGCATTGTATCTCCAAAAAGACTACTGGATGGAGTGAGTTCAGCAGCACTATTGCTTATGCTTTGGTGTGCTTGGCCACTGCCAGAAAGTATAATTTTTCCAAAATGATTTTCAGTGATCTTGTCTCAAACATGGGAAACAAAAAGAGCTTCTTTATGTATCCCAGGTTTGTTCAAGAAGTCATTACTCATGAATTGACGGATATACCTCAACCTGTTGGGGTATATGTACCTAAACCCCCCAAAGGCAAGGTTTTCTCAAATATGAGAAGATCTGCTGGGGACTCTGAAGGAGTTGACACCCCATTGTTCTCTACAATGATGGTGGTGTCCCAAACCAATGAAGGTATGGCAGCAGGGTCAAGGCCCCCATTAGACCAACCCACTGCTAGCCAAGCCCAACCTTCCCTCTCAAAATCAATTCCCCAGTCCCTTCTTGAAAAACCAACCTCTCCTATCACCCAAACTTACAAGAGAAAACAGGTAAAGAAGGCTCATTCCCTTCTTGTACCATTACCCTCTCAGCCTTTAAGCCCTCTAAGGGAAAATTCTCCCCTAGGGAATATCCAAAGGGAAACCACAAGGGTGTCTCCCAACCCAAAGGAGGTGCTCTCTGAGGAGGAGGTAGAGCATATGGGTGATGAGGCTGCCACTACTCCTGCTAACACAGAGGAGGAAAGTGGTAACATCAATAAGACCTCCCCCATGGCAACTTTAAATGAGCAATCATTTGAAGGTCCCTGGTGCCATGAAATCACAGGGGTGGATAGTGCTTCTGCAAGGCAGAAGACTTCCACTACTAAAAGATCCAATGATCCTTCAAAGGAGGGTAACACTTCTGGAGAGGGTGAGGACAGATTTACGTACTATGAATTGATAGAAACAATGGGGAACATCAATCAAGATGTTCTCAAACAAGGCAAAGAAATTGAAGAAATGAAGCTAGTCATTCTGTCACAACAAGTACAGATTACTAAGCTGAAGAAGATGGTGATTAGTATGGTACAAAGGAAGAAGAGAAAGCAATTCCAACTAAGGAGAAGGAAATTTGAGAATGATGCTCCCAAAAAGGGGGAAATCAACATGGAAGAAGCCACAAGAGAGGGGAAGCTTAATGTTGAGGGGGAGCAGGAAGCAGAAACAGAAAGAGATTCAGTGCCAAAAGAAACAAAAGAAGCAGCAAAAACGGTTACTACTGCTGACATTAATAAAGCAGCAGAAACTGTGAAAGAAGTTTTAACAGATCTTGAGATTGCAGAAACCTTACTAAAAGCCAAGAATGATACTCCCAAGGTCACTTCAAAGACCAAAGGAGTAATCATCAAAGAACAAGGTGAAGTGATCAAGAAAGATAATAGCAAGAAGGCAATGAACAAAGACAAAGGAAAAGCAAAAATGGTGGAATCTGATCAACCAATCAAAAAGCAAAGGTTGGTTGAATCAGATGAAGCTTTAGCTAGAAAGATGCAAGATGACATTGAAGAGGAAGAAAGAGTTCAGATGGAAAAGGACAGGGAAATGGCAAAAGCTCTAGCTGCTGAACTGAATGAAGCTTATCAACTGAGTATGGCAACTGAAATTGCACAGAAGAAAGCTGCAAGTATGAAGAAATTAGTGGTGAAAACAGTTGCAAAGAAGAGAAAACCCTCAAAGACATTCCTAGGTACCCAAGAGAGGAACAAGATGATTATATTTCTCAAAGGTGCTGTAGGAGTCAAAAAGGAGATGTTCTCCCAAATGTCTTTTGAGAAGATCAAAGAGCTGTATGATTCAGAGATGTTGAAGCTTCAGGGAAATGAAACTGCTAGGGTGGAGATGGAGAAGAGGATAAAAGAAAGTAATGACTTTGATTGTCAAAAGCCATTTCCAGATGAGCAAGAAACACCTCCTAAGAAAGAGTCCACTCTGGGAGAAAGTCTAAGAACTTTAAAGAGAACAAAAATGATGGCAAGGAGAAAGCCAATCAAGAAGCTTAAAGTATCTGAAGAAGAGTCTAAGAAGGTTGCTGAAGAAGAAGGGGCACCTGAGTCATCTAAACAGAAAGAGCCATCAAACACTGATGATGTAAATCTGTACATGGTAGTGATGGACAAAGTGCCTGAACCAATTTCAGCAGAACCTGTAGGAGTTAAGCCTCCTGAGGTCATTCACTGGGATACATTGACAGTGGATGGAAAGGAATATATAAGGCTGAAAAGAAAGGATGAAAAGTATGAAGTGTTCAACACATGGGCAAAAATTGTCAGAACATGCTCCAGATCAGATATTGAAGAGATGTTTGAGATAGGAATGAAGTTGTATGCAGATATTCTAAAGGCTCCAGGGATTTCAATTACAAAACTGGTAATGGAGTATCTGTGTATGATGTTCAAACCTGAAGAAGTAGAGCACTTGATCAAGGATGTCTTCAAATCAATAAACAGTTGGACTCTATATGAAATTAGTGGAGTATATACAGTGACTTTGGATTTAAATCACACTGAATACTTTCTAGTGGATAGAGTGTATAATCATAGCAGATTGAAACTTCATGCCATGCTGAAGAAAAAGTTAAGATGTGTTCCAAATTCAGAAATGGCTAAATACTTGATTCAAAGAACCATCAATCAGAGTTTGGGATTGGATGCAAACACTGGGATTTAGGCCATGATAGAGTTTTGGGAGCATCTTGAAGATTAATTCTGAAGAACTTGACTTCTTTTCCTAAAAGTCAAGTTAGGGGGAGATTGTTGGGAACTGAAGAATTTATCAAGTATGGTTAATGTTGCTGGTTCAAAGTTACTACTGCTAGTACTATTAATACTGCTAGTCAAAGTTAGTGCTGCTTGAACAAAGTTAGTACTGCTTAGCTAATTAGTACTGCTAGTGGTTAGTGCTGCTTAGTAGTTAATGCTGCTAGAAGGAATTTAATGCTGCTGAAGATTAATACTGCTTAAGAGATTCGGATGGAAAGAATGACAGCTGGATAATCTGAAGTTTATGGAAGCTTTGAGATATACATGGAAGATATACTGAAGATTTGTTTAATTATTGTAATTATCTTTTGACTAGTATATGTATAGAATAGATAGAAGAGAACTAATTTTTTAATTCATTCTTTTAGAGAGAAAATTAACCTCAAGACATAGATCCTAATTCTAGAGAAGTAGAATTCGTATTGGTGAGCCTGTTCATCAATATTGAGGTTGAGTGTGTAATCTTGTAACTTCAAAGAATTCAATACAAGTTTACAGTTTGTTGATTATATCCTGTTGTGATTTTCTGTTTGATTAAATATCAAAGTGTTATTCCGCAAACTTCTTTGATATTGTTTCTGAGAATTAATTCTTGTTGAGAATTCGATCCTGACAGTATGTCTTGAAGTCGGTAGTCGTACCTCAATAGGTAACACAACTTCACATCCATAGACTAAGGAAAAAGGAGTTTGTCCTGTGGACGTACGAGGTGTCGTACGATTGGCCCATAGAACGGAAGGCAATTCTTCCACCCACTTCCCCTTGCCAGCTTTGAGTCTTTTCTTGATTGAATTGATGATAGTTTTATTACTCGACTCGGCTAAACCATTTGACTGTGGATATCGAGGCGTCGATGTCACCAACTTGATGTTCCTTTCTTCACAAAATCTTCGCGTTCGATCACTGATGAATTGTGTTCCGTTGTCACACGTTATTTCAGATGGAATTCCAAACCTACAAATGATGTTAGTTTGGATAAAAGAAACGACTTCTTTGTCCCGAACTTGGGAGAAAGCCGCTGCTTCGAACCACTTAGAGAAATAATCTGTTAAAACTAAAAGAAATACTTTTTGCCCAGGGGCAGGTGGTAGTTTTCCAACAATCTCCATTCCCCATTTCATAAAGGGCCATGGGATCAAAGTCGAGTGTAAGGGCTCAGAGGGTTTATGAGACATACCTGCGTGTTTTTGACATGCGTCGCACGACTGTACATACCTGATCGCATCTTGCCTTAATGTCGGCCAATAGTAACCTTGTCGTGATATCCGGTTGGCTAGACTGCGACTTCCTGAGTGATTTCCACATTCACCGTCGTGCATATCTTGTTAGATTTTCTGGACTTGCGTCTTGTTGGTGATACATCGCAAATTTAAACCAGTCGATGATCTTCGATATAATTGTCCTCTGATCATAACATACTTTGATGCTTTAAATCTAACCTTTCTGGCTTCCATTTTGTCATCAGGCAGTTGATCGTTTTGCAAATAATTTTTAATATCATCCGACCAGGAGCTTTCTTCCTCAATTGGTGCGACCAGAGTATTACCGTCGTCTTTGATTGTTGGTGTTGCAAGATGGACTATTGGGATATTGTTGAACGTCGTTCGACTAAGTGTTGATCCCAAGTTGGCTAATGCATCAGCTTGAGTGTTCTGATCTCTTGGTACCTGTTCGACTATGAAGCGACTGAACTTCTTTGCCTCTTCCTTTACTATTTTATGATAAGCAATCATCCTTGAATCTTTTGCTGCAAATTCTCCATTAACTTGGTTAACAACTAGGGACGAGTCGCTCCGGACATGTAGACATGTTGCCCCCAAGTCATAAGCAATTTTCATTCCTGCAATCAGTGCTTCATATTTTGCCTCATTATTTGTTGCCTTGAAGTCGCACCGTATGGAATACACTATTTTGCCCCCTTGTGGGGACTGTAGGACGACACCCAGGCCTGTTCCTCGTATGTTTGACGAACCATCAACGTCGAGCGTCCAAGTAGTGTCGTGCAAAGTTGCCACAATTAACTCGTTGGACGTCGTCGTTTCTTCTAGTTCTGGACTGAAATCTGTAACAAAATCTGCCAAGACCTGTGATTTGATCGCCGTCTTAGGCTTGAAATCCATATCATAATTGCTGAGGTAAATGCTCCATTTAGCTAGTCGTCCTGTTAATTCAGGTTTTCTTAACACAGACTTTAATGGAAAGTTAGTTACCACAATTATAGGATGCGATTCAAAATAATGTCGTAACTTCTTAGCGGCCATGACTAACGAAAGCAAAAGTTTTTCTATAGATGAATACCTGGTTTCAGCGTCTAGTAGAGTTTTACTTACAAAGTAGATTGGCAATTGTCGTCCGTCGGTTTCTCGTATAAGTACTGCACTTACCGAATTAATGCTGACGGCCAGGTAGAGTTGAAGAGCTTCACCTTTCTCAGGTTTAGAGAGGAAGGGAGGTGATGTCATGTATTTCTTGAATTGTTGCAGTGCCTCTTCATGCTTATCAGTCCATTCGAATCCTTTGTTCTTTCGCAGGACGTTGTAGAATAGGTGACATCTGTCGGACGACCGAGAGATGAACCTGTTCAACGCTGTTATACGTCCTGTTAGACGTTGGACTTCTTTAAAATTTCTGGGTGATTTGAGCTCGATAATTGCTTTAATTTGGTCTGGGTTAGCTTCGATTCCTCGTCGTGTGACCATATACCCGAGAAATTTGCCAGCTCGAACTCCAAAAGAACATTTTGTTGGATTCAACTTCATTTTGTATTCACGCCAAATGTCGAACGATTGCTTCAAATGTCCTATATGATCATTCGTATGCTTTGATTTGACGAGCATATCGTCGATGTATACCTCCATAATGTCGCCCAAATGTTCTTTGAACATCATATTCACCAGTCGTTGATACGTCGAACCTGCATTCTTAAGACCAAAAGGCATTACTTTATAACAATAAATACCTTTATCTGTCATGAAGGCTGTTTTTTCCTGGTCGTCAGAATGCATCAATATCTGGTTATATCCGGAATATGCGTCCATGAAAGTGAGTAATTCATGTCCAGCTGTAGCGTCGACCATAGAATCGATGTGTGGCAATGGAAATGGATCTTTTGGACAAGCCTTGTTAAGGTCTGTGAAATCAATGCAGACTCTCCATTTGCCATTTTTCTTTTGGACGACAACAACGTTTGCGAGCCAGTCTAGATACTTGACTTCTCGTATTTTTCCTGTTTTGAATAAGTTATCAACTTCATCGTTGATAATTTTATTTCTTTCAGAAGCGAATTTTCGTCTTTTCTGTTGATCAGGCTTGAACGAGGGATCAACGTTAAGTTTATGAGAAATAATACTTGGATCGATGCTCACCATATCTTCGTGCGTCCATACGAAACAATCATTGTGATCCTGCAAAAAAGATATTAGTTTCTTTTTAAAAGAAGGGTCGAGCGTCGAACCTATGTAAACCATCTGATCAGGCTTATCCTGGTTTAGGACGACAGCTTCCAAGCGCTAGTCGTCGTCAGTCCCAGGAACGTCCTGGTTCTGTAATTGCTATACTGTCTGCTTCGGGGGCTTCAAAGAGACTTTATAACATTCCCTAGAAACTTTTCTTTCGCCTTTGATCTCCTGTACCCCCCATTGCGTGGGGAATTTCAAGATTTGATGGTACGTCGAAGGTACAACTTTCATATCGTGGATCCATGGTCGCCCAAGGATGACGTTATAAGCTGATGAACAGTCGACGACGTTGAACTTTGTCTGTCTGTTGATTCTTTTAGCATATACTGGTAGTGTGATTTCCCCCATGGTACTTGTCGCTCCTCCGTTAAATCCAACGAGTGTAGTCGAACGTCGTGTGATCTCGAATTTGTCGATTCCCATTGTTTTCACTGCATCAAAAAAGATAATGTTAGCTGAACTACCTCCGTCGACGAGTATCCTCTTGGTCAGACAATTTCCAATGCTCAATTGGATAATTAGTCCGTCATGATGTTTCTGATGTACGTCGTCGAGGTCTGCTTGGTCGAACGTCAAGGGCATAGCTTCTAATTCTGCGTCCTCCTTGGGTCTTGCCTCTTTTGGAATTGGTCGGTCATCGGGACCACGACTAGCATGTCTTTTAGCAGCTGAATATGTGGTCCCACAGACATCAGAGCCTCCAGTGATACAATTAATCACCTTGGCATGTTCTGGGGATGTGGGACGCACGTCCTTCTTTTCCGTCAATTCTTGTAAATAACCTTTCGAATTAAGCCAGGACAGTTCTTTCTTCAGGGCGATGCAATCATCCGTTACATGACCGAAGTCATTATGGAAATCGCACCATTTTGTTTTGTCTTTCTTATCACTGTCCTTATCGCTTTTCTTTGGCCATCGAACATTTTGTTGGAGCTGTTTCAGGGATGCGACGACGTCTTTGGCAGACCCAGGGAAACCATAAGATGACACCTTAGGATATTGGACTGATTTAGAAGTCGTCGGCCCTTTCTTTTCGAATCTGACGTTTGAAATCTGTCGGGCAGACTCTGATCGAACGGTTGGTTTCGGTTTGAAGTCTGGATTTTTAACACCTAGACCTTTCCTGTCGTTTGAATGTTTATTTCTGAAAACGAGGTCATCCTCGACCTTCATATGAGCAAGCGTCCTTGCTCGTACGTCTTCAAAGGTTTCCGGAGGATACTTCGTAAGGTCGAGATATAACCCTGAACTATCATCCAGACCCCGTTTGTACGCTTCAATTGTTGTTTTCACGTCGCAATTTCGGATACTAATCATTTCTACGTTGAACCGGTTAAAATAGTCCCGGATGAACTCTCCATTTTTCTGCACGACATAGTAAAGATCGCTCGTTTGTTTTTCCATTTTTCGACTACTAGCGAATTGTTGAGAAAATTGATTCACTAATTCTGCAAAGGACCCGATAGTTTTGGGTTTGAGATTAATCAACCATTGTAACGCTGCTCCAGTCAAAGTTGCTCCAAAACTCTTGCACATGCAGACTTCTTGAAATTGATGTGGTATTGAAATAGTCCACATAAGCTGTTTGTATTGGGCGACGTGTTCTGTCGGATCAGTGACACCTGAATATTTTGGGGAGAAGGTCGGGATGCTATATTTCTTTGGGATGTCCACCAAAGCGATTTCATCGACGAACGGCGACGCTTGAAATCCTGTTCGTGGTTCGACATCAACTGGGACTGCTGCCCCCGGCAATTTGGTCAGCATAGACAAGACACGCTCATTCTGCTCCTCTAGAAACTTCAATCATTGTGCAACAGGATCCATTGGTACACCCCCGGGAACACCCAATGGAACATAACCTGATCCGTTGAAGTTAGTCTGCTGTGAAGAAGCAGAGGCATATCCATTGAACGACATAGAAGGCATAGGCATAGTTGGGATTACGAAAGTCGTAGGATTAACTGGTGGTGGACGAGGATAATTAGGCAATGGAGGATGTACGTTCCAAGCACCAGTATAAACATTCGTAGTCCCGGTCACATTGTTTCCACTTTGGCTTCTGAGATGCTCGATGGTTTCTGCCGCCTGTCGAGCCTGAGATGTTAGGGCGTCAATACGGGCACGAGCAGCAGTCAGCTCCATGTTCATTTGGGCCACAACATGATCTTGAGTTCCTTGGAATGGCATTATCCTGAATATCTGAAAAAAGAGAATACTCGAAGGAAAATGTTAGCACGTCGTAAGATTATCAAAGATTTTCTTTGGATGGGGCCCCACGGTGGGCGCCAAACTGTTTATGCCAAAAATCTCCCAAGGAAAATTTAAGATAAATGTGGAGCTTGATCCAACCAAAGAAAGTAACTTTAATAATCGTACGACAATAATAAAAATGAAATAAACAAGACAAGAAAATTGATGACGCGGAAAACCCCTAATATGGGTAAAAACCGCGGACGAGTATGAGTCGTCGTGCACTATGGACGTCAATCAGGGACGTCTTCCTTGATAACAAGTTTTACAAATGTAATTCAATGTAAAACAATACAATTAAATAAAGTCGGTCGTGCGTCGTGTGTAATTAGACTTCGGTCGTGCGTCGTGCAACCAACAGTTGTAGGCTTTATGAACTTCGAGAGAGAATGAGTGAGCTTATAAGGTCTGAGAATCAGATGTCCAAATGTGAGGTTCCATCTTCATATTTATACTCCAATTGTCAGTTATCAAGTCTTGAATGCGTATCTTCAATAAAGTAGCCGTTTTGCCATTGATGATAGCGTCCGTTATGTTTGTTGCTATTGATGATGATTTCCGTTATAAAGAATGTCTTTGAATCCTGCATTAAACATGATATAAAGTATGTTGTAGTTTTAGTAACTGAAATCCTGTCGTACGATTAACTTCATCGGACAAATATCTGTTAATTTAATCAAGGTCGCCTTAAGGATGGACGTCAATTGTATCTGGTCGTACGACAATGTACTATTGAAATTTTTACCCAAACACGTTTTGTAGCGAATCATTACGGTAGATGATCACATTTGACGTGAAGTCATGAATAAGTCGACATTAACCGAATAATGGATTTTTTTATACAATTAAACTTATTTAAATTTGTCGTGTTTTGATTATTTTTATTTATTTGTTGTATAATTGTTTTAAATGTTATATTTTGGTATCATTCTTATGTTATAGTTGATATTTATTACAAATTCAGGCAATCGTGAACTGAACCGCGAGTAACCACCTTATTTTGGTTCGGTTCGGTTCAATCTAGGGTTTTGTTTTAGTTTGGGTAACTGTTTATGCCAAAAATCTCCCAAGGGAAATTTAAGGTAAATGTGGAGCTTAATCCAACCAAAGAAAGTAACTTTGATAATCGTTTGACAATAATAAGATTAAAATAAATGAGACGAAAGAATTGGTGACGCGGAAAACCCCTAAAATGGGTAAAAATCGCGGACGAGTGTGAGTCGTCGTGCACTATGGACGTCAATCAGGGACGTCGTCCTTGTTAACAAGTGTTACAAATGAAATGTAATGTAAAACAATACAATAAAGTAAAGTCGGTCGTGCGTCGTGTGTTCTTAGACTTCAATCGTGCGTCGTATGACAAACAACAATAGATTTTATGAACTTTGAAAGAGACTGAGCAAACTTGAGAGCGTAACTTGTGAGCTTCTAAGGTCTGAGCATCAGATGCCCGAATGTGAAGTTCAATCTTCATATTTATACTCCAATTGTCCGTTAGCAAGTCTTGAGTGCATATCTTTAATAAAGTAACCGTTTGATATTGATGATAGCATCCGTTATATCCGTTGTTATTGATGATGACAACCGTTACAATCTTTGGTCATGAATGTCTCTTGAATCCTCCATTAAACATGACATAACGTATGTCACAAGTTAGTAACTGAAATCATGTCGTACGACTAACTTTGTCGGACGGATATTTGTTCATTTTAATCGAGGTCGCCTTAAAGGAAGGGCGTCGGTTATCGCTGGTCGTACGACGATAGACTGTTGGAATTTTTACCCAAACAGTAACCAAGTATCTGTCTCATACAATTCGGTCACATTTTCCTTACTAACCAAACCTAATCGAACCATAAACGCCTTAACTGTGGTCCTAGCAAAGTGAATTTATTTTTATTTTTATCAATAACAAATTATGAAATAATTTATTTTATTTTATTAATATGTTTAAAGAGTAAAGAAATAAGTTTACGTTTGAATTTTAGCGAAATATCTTATGTCCTTTTATGAACGAATCCAAGGAGTTCCCTTTCATCAATCCAAAAGTAACTAATAATGCATTTTCTTTCTTTTTTCCAAAATAAATACTTCACTGTTTAATAAAATTATTATTATTATTATTATTGTTTTAAAATATTTGATAAAGTTTAATTAACTACAACTTATTATTGCATCTTCATTTAACTCAGATCAAATATAACGCCCTGCAAAATTAAAATATTAGTTGGTGTAGATGAATTATTGATAGTTATATGTGGGGGCCAAATAACTCTTGGGATACAAATACTCCAAAGTCCAAAATATCCATATCTCAGTATCTATATGTGATCCGATCAGCCCAACTTTGTAGTGACTTTAAGAATTAGAAGTATTGACGCAAATACGTTGGGTTAGAAGGGTTTTGAACATTTGAATAGTCTAATTTAATTAATTCGATCTAGAAGGACAATTTCGTAAATTTTACAAAACACACGGGTTGTATTCATATATGAATATGTATAATTCACATATGAACTATATGTTCATATATGAACCAGTGCAATTCACAACTGAACTCTTTTAACTGATTCATATATGAACCTTTGTGATTCATATATGAATCAGTTGAACTAACTAACAGATTCATATATGAATCAGTTGAACTAACTAACAGATTCATATATGAATCTTTGTGATTCATACAGATTCATATATGAATCTTTGTGATTCATACAGATTCATATATATTCATATATGAACTCATCCCGTGTATTTTACGAAATTACCCCTCTACCTTCTATAGACCACACAAGAAATTATCCGGTGCTTCGCGGTCAAAGCCGCAAATGTTGATCAGATGAATGGTTAAGATTACTTCTCTATTTCTCATATATTTATCATTTCTCAAATGAACCTCTCCCTATATATATATATATATATATATTTTAAAACTTGATAAATTGTTTTATATAATTTTTTTTGATAAAATTGAAGTTAACGCACCCAATAATACAAGTATACACCTCTCAAAGTTCTACTACACGACGCAAAATGGTCGTAAAATAAAAACGCCGTAAAACTCAACTGAATTTCTATAAAACTCATTAACGCAAAAATCAAGTTGTGCCAACATTTTCATTTACCAACATAAAAGCATAAGACAATAATATGTCTAAAATGTTAAACTTCTAAGAGTTTCCCCTTTTTATCGCAATGAAAAGTAAAGTGACACTTTTCAACAAAGCTTGCATGGGACACGACGCTTAATAAATTGCAAATTTACACGCAACAAAATTTAAAACTCATGCGTCGAAAAACGTCGCAAAACAATACTCCGTAAAATTCAACAAAACTCGTATAAACTAAAATTCCCAAGAAAACTCCGACTCGAGAATCATGGGAATAACCTTTCCTTTAAAACCTTATAACATACGTGGAGGAGATCCAATGTCAAGGTTAAAATTTCATAGTTACTTGCCCAATACCCCAAATAACATTAAAACACGGATATTACAATATCCAAAATTAGTGTTAGACACGAAACTGGGACAAATAGATTTTCAATAATAAATAAAAATATATATGCAACCAAGTGCAACAAAACAATTTCATGCATGCTTAAACTTACGGTTTAAAATCTATTGAGTGCTAAATGTTTTACCAAGATCTCGTAACGAAACTCACTTCATACTTTGAAAACATGAAAAACAATTGATGCAAACTTATTTTAGAAATAAATGTCGTGCATGGATTTGGTCGACACTCAACTCCCCGAAATCACGTTCCTCAATTTTTTGTCATACTATTGTCATCTGAATGTTCAAACATCTTAAGGCGATCATCTACGATTTCATCGGTTCACCTTACAATTTCTCCTCGAAATAGAGTCAATTGACAAGCCTATGGTTCTAATTCGACTAATAGCTCCGACCCAAAATGGTCAACTTAATGTATTCATCGCGCTTAACCATCACTCTAATAGCGACAATGCTATGAACATCAACTCCTCTATCGACAATTCGCTTAGAAACTTTCTCACTACCCCAACGGTAATCATGCCAAGACAATTCAAGTATACACATGTAACATGTATGTTCACCATAACACTGGCCAGGTGCCATTATGAACGTACCGTACATGATTATCCTTCCTATCCTCGACAAGTTTCCCGTTTCTAGCGACTCGATCAATCCCAAAGTATCATATCTTAGGGTACCTAATGGTGCAATTCATTTTCAATCACTTAAAAGAACGCTAGTTTGAGTCTAGGCATCCAAAAATCAATACCTAATTCTCTCAAACTTAAGCTCTGATACCAACTTGTAACACCCTCAAAAAATGGAAAGAGCAACTAATTTAAAACTTTCAAAAATACATCAGTTAAGGATATAATTTATTCTTCAAACAACACAAGAGTCACCAAGAATAGAAACCTAGGTTGAACTTCAACAACTAATAGGTCGAGTCTGGTATAAAGGCTAATTTAAGTCGGGTGTTATTAAATCCCAATAACAATTGCTCTTCTCAAAGGCTAAAGCGGAAGACTTCATTAAGTTACTCACCCTTGCACATACTCCTAGCACTTAACACTGCACCAAGACGCTATAACCATTTCACCCATCCAGAACCTGATGCACATGCCGACAAATAATAAGGTTAGGCTAACGCCTAGTGAGTTCAAGAGTTTACAACATAAAATAAATATATTTGTTAAAAGGAAAGAATGCAGTTTAAATCATAGACCTCCAAACGGATTTACTTTAAAATATCAAACGACATCATTTTCCAAAAGCACACATTTAAACAAGGGACCCAATATGAACCTTCTCCACTTTATTCCCTAATTCACCCAAAACGTGAATAGAAAGCAAACTCCCAATTTATAATAATACGAAATAAAACTTTACTTCTCGAAACACCCCCAAACATGGGCGGGCATAAAACACAACCCATAAATCTTGAGTAAACAAATCTGCATATGCAAAACGTCACCGAAAACATGGATAATAAAATGATACAATTTAATACCCAAACAACATCTTCCGGTGACGGGGGAGACCCGATTCCATTATACGTGGCGGAACACAAAGTTAAGCCACATAACCATGTTGTCGAACTACACCTCAGATCGTGATTGTATTGCTTGCTACGCCAAGCTACACCTCCAGTCGTGACTGTATTGCCTGCTTCGCCGAGCTACACCTACAGTCGGACTTTATTTCAAGTCTCAAACACCGTATCCCCCATTGTCTGCTCTACCGAGCTACACCTCAAGAATACACGATCTTATTGCCTGTTCGGTATCTAGTGGAGTTTCATCCTCACGGTACTCATTCTACCCCTAGTGCCTACTCCCTAGCATTCAAGATAGGAGCCTCATCTCTTCACTTGATAAATCCCGATGTCTAACCTCATACACAAGAATTAGACATCCAAACACAATACCCATGGTCCCGAAGTACAACCCATAAAGGTTCCTCTTCGCCAAATAACCGGGACGACACTCATGCCAACACGGTATAATTTCCCGAAGTGAGAATCCCAAGAGTCCTCAATGTTAAACACGACTGACTTACATGCCTATGGATCCAATGCATTACAGTCTAATATACATGACTCCAAATATATGACATACGCACTCAAACATGTATTCTCCAAAATAGAGTGAAATAAATGCAATACTCACCCAAAGCTCCACTTTAAGCTATTAAATGCAATACTCACTCCAAATACATGCATATGGATCCAATGCATTACAGTCTAATATACATGACTCCAAATATATGACATACGCACTCAAACATGTATTCTCCAAAATAGAGTGCAATAAATGCAATACTCACCCAAAGCTCCACTTTAAGCTATTAAACCGGACAAATGTCCCAAAGACTCGGTGATTACAAAAAATGAGCCTTAAGCCCAACCAATAAACGACCTTATGCTAAAATCCACATAATGCAATAAATGCAACCGACCATGACTATGCAACCATCTGCTCCAAAATGTATGAATACCATCCAATATTATTTAGATTTGAGTAAATCATTTTCTAAACAAATTTTAACCACATAGGTTTACAACATCCGAAATATTCATAAGGTCGAGAATGACCAAACTCCAATGACTCACACATTAGTATTTTCAAACCATTTTACAACTCGAAATACACCTATTACCAATAACTACAAAATGTATTTTCTTTACCAAATACTCTCTATCTATGAAAATGGTTATCAAATCATTTTCATTATGATACATTTATCACAAATCCCAAAGATGTGAGTTTTATAAGTTTATAAAGTTAAACACTATCAACTAACCAAAACTTATCAGGTGATTAACAGTTAACAATTTCATGTAAAACACAAAACACTTTAAGATTAACATTTTGGCATGTACAACGTTTTCACAAATCAACTTGAACTCACCTTGCTAGATTTAGGCTAAATCTAGATTTTACCCCACTTTGAGCTTCCTTGAAGAGTTTTGAATCCTCAAAGCAAAAATCTCCCAAAACCTATATTCACAAGTTTCCAATCATGAATATACTCATTCAACCATTAAGAAACGATCCCCGAACATTTTACATCGAAATCCCCAACTTGACCAAAACCCTAATTTTGACCTAATTTCTCCAAAACCGTCAAACCCGAAATTTGGGAAACCGAACACTAGGAAATCATCAAGAGGGCATTTATATCTTATATTAGGGTTTAGAAAAGGAGAGGATGAACTTACCACTTATGTTTTAGTGAAAACCTAGAAAACCCCAAAATCTCTAGTGTTGGAGGTGGGAACATAATCTTGCATCAAGAGACAAAGCCATTTACATAATATGGAGAGGGAATACTTGATCTTCATAGGAAAGCCTCAAAAATCAGTTAGGGTTCATGTGGAAGAGGGAGGAAACATTTTGGGAGAGGAAGGGAAGAGATTGGAAGTGAAGAATGAGAAGAATGGGTGAAATTCGGGCTTTAACTAGCCTCTCAGCCCCGTGGGCGACATTGTTGTAACACCCTCAAATTTTGGAAAGAGCGACTAATTAAAAACTTTCAAAAATACCTTAAAGGGTAATAAAATCTCTTACTAATAGTCCATAATTGAAATACAATTCCTAGATTGAACCAGCAACAAAATTAAAGTCTTACATAAAGACTAACTAAAGTCGAGTGTTACTATAACCCAATAACAATCGCTATCTCCAAATATAAATGCGGAAGACTTCAACAAGCTAATCATCTCATCGAGCACACAACAAGCACTCATCGCTTCACGGTGTCACTAGCACTATTCCCAACCGGAACCTGTTGCACATGCCGACAAATAAAAATGGTTAGGCTAACGCCTAGTGAGTTCAAGAGTTTTCATCATGATTATAAAAAACATTAAACGGAAATAATGCAACTTAAATCATGATCCTTTAAAAATGACTTACTTTAAATATGAGAACGACCCGATTCCAATATTATTTAATTTACAAATGGACGCCTCAACGTCAAACGTTATTTCATGAAGTAATGCAATCCAACACTTACTCAAAACGTGAATAGAAATCGAACTCTCCATTTATGAAAAGGCGGTTAAAACTTTGTATCCCAAAACACCCAAAACACAGGTGGGGCATAATATTCAACCCAAGAGTCAAGGATAAAATCCATTTACACAAGACGCCACCGAAAACTTAGATAATAAACTCAATACCCAAAAACAACACCTTTCGGTGACGGGGGATACCCGAATTCCATCGAATGTGGCGGGCACACGAAGTTAGGCCACTTATCAATGTTTTCGAGTTTCACATAGAGCCATGGATCCCCATATACGGCTCCCAACCGAGCTACCACTGCAAGATACCCAAATGACCCTAGTGTCTACTCGACCTCTAATGAGTGTCACAACCTAAGCCACAAGTCCCCGTATCCGGCTCACAATGGGCACCACCGCAAGACTTAGCTCCGTATACGGATCTGTAGAGCACCACCGCAAGCTTACATAACAACAACATGACTTGGGGACCACTCACTAGAATTCAAACGTGGACACTAAATTCCACGATGAGTAACCAGACTGGACGACAAACGGGCATCGAGTTCAACCACCCACGATCTCTACCTCGAGCCCTTCAATAAAGGTTACGCGTTTATCGAGTTCAACCACACACGATCTATACCTCGAGCTCCCGCTAGCCATAAATAATGTCCAGTCCCAAAACGGGGATAAAGTCCCCACTAAACCAACCGACTGACTCATATGCCTATGGATCCAATGCATTACATTCTAAAACGTTACATGACTCAAAAGAATGAACTAACGCATTCAAAACATGTAACTCTCAAATAAGATGCAACTAAGTACACCATACGTCCAAGGCTCCTTAACGAGCTACCAAAACTGAACAAATGTTCCAAAGACTCAACCGAGTGCAAATCAAGCCCCAAAAGGCTTAATAGACGTTTAGCTAAAACACAAGAGCCAATATGGTTATATAAACCAAATTAAATCTTTCCCCAAAATCTCTATTTCTCAAATCACCATTGGCCTTCGGCCCAAAACCCAAAAAGGTTATTATTTCCAAAATGTTCCCAAGGTCGGGAATGACTCATCCCAAGGACTCACACACTCTTATTTTCAAATTGCCCATTTATATGAATGATGCATAAAAACCCAACAATCACTAAAATGTGTTTGTGAACAAATATCCATTTACACAATAAATCATTAAAACACTACCGTTTATGACTTATTTATCAAAATGGCCAAAAATCCCAAATGTGGTGTTTTACAAGGTTTAATAAGCTAAATATTTCAAATAATCAAAAGTTACCAAATAACTCAACAGTTGATAATTTCATGTAAAACATATAAATGCTTTAAAATAAACATTTTGGCATGTACAACGTTTTCACAAATCAAATTGAACTCACCTTGCTAGATTTAGGCTAAATCTAGATTTTACCCCACTTAGAGCTTCCTTGAAGAAACTTGAATCCACAAACACGATTCTTCCAAAACCTAGATCCACACATTTTCGACCATAAATAATCATATTCAACCTTTTTAGAATTGTTCCCCAAACATTTACATGAACTTTTCATCTTATACTAAAAACCCTAATTTTCCATACTTGAAGAAGGAGAAGATTACCTCAACCAATAGCTTGAATCCACCAACTAAACACTTGTAGGTCACCAAAACGAACTGTTTGGGTAAAAATTCCAACGGTCTATAGTCGTACGACCGTCGATAGTCGACGCTCTTCCTTTGGGACGACCTCGACTAAACAACCCAAAAACCCGCCTGGCAAGTTCTGTTGTACAACCTGATTACAGTTACTAATTTGCAACATACTTTATATTATGTTTAATGCAGGATTTCAAGGACGTTTATGATGAGAGATCATAACGGAAGACGTTACCAATAACAACGGATATAACAGATGTTATCATCAATATTAAACGGTTACTTTATTAAAGATATGCATTCAAGACTTGCTAACGGACAATTGGAGTATAAATATGAAGATTGAACTTCACATTCGGACATCTGATTCTCAGACCTTCCAAGCTCACAAATTACATTCTTAAGCTCACTCAGTTTCTCTCGAAGTTCATAAGATCCACTGCCGTTTATCGCGTGACGCACGACTGAAGTCTAAGTATACACGACGCACGACTGACTTTACTTTATTGTATTGCTTTACATTATATTTCATTTGTAACACTTGTTAACAAGGACGACGTCCCTGATTGACGTCCATAGTGCACGACGACTCACACTCGTCCGCGGTTTTTACCCATTTTAGGGGTTTTCCGCGTCACCAATTCTCTCGTCTCGTTTATTTTAATCTTATTATTGTCATACGATTATCAAAGTTACTTTCTTTGGTTGGATTAAGCTCCACATTTACCTTAAATTTCCCTTGGGAGATTTTTGGCATAAACAGTTTGGCGCCATCCGTGGGACCCCATCCAAAGAAAATCTTCGATAATCTTACGACGTACTAACGTTTTCCTTCGAGTGTTCTCTTTTTTCAGTTATTCAGGATAATGGCATTCCAAGGAACTCAATATCATGTTGTGGCCCAGATGAACATGGAGCTGACTGCTGCTCGTGCTCATATTGACGCCCTAACAGCCCAGGCTCGACAAGCAGCTGAAACCATCGAGCATCTAAGAAATCAGAATGGAAATAATGTGACGGGGACTACGAATGCTTTTGCCGGTGCTTGGAACGTACCCCCTCCATTGCCTAATTATCCTCGTCCACCACCAATTAATCCCGCGAACTTTGTAATCCCAACCATGCCTATGGCCTCCATGTCATTCAATGGATAAGCCTCTGATTCCTCACATCATATTAGTTTCAACGGATCGGGTTATGTTCCATTGGGTATCCCAAATAATGTCTCGATAGATCCCGTTGCACGACGATTGAAGCTCCTAGAAGAACAGAATGAACGTGTCTTGTCGATGTTAGCCAAATTGCCGGGGGCAGCAGTTCCAGTTGATGTCGAGCCACGTACAGGATTTCAGGCGTCGCCGTTCGTTGATGAGATCACTTTGGTGGACGTCCCAAAGAAGTACAACATCCCAACCTTCACTCCAAAATATTCAGGCGTCACTGATCCAACAGAACACGTCGCCCAATATAAACAACTTATGTGGACTGTCTCGATACCATATCAGTTCCAAGAAGTCTGTATGTGCAAAAGTTTTGGGGCGACCTTGACCGGAGCAGCTTTACAATGGTTGATTAATCTCAAACCTAAAACCATCGGGTCTTTTGCAGAGTTGGTGAATCAAATTACTCAACAATTCGCTAGCAGCCGAAAAATGGAAAAATAGACGAGCGACCTTTACTATGTCGTACAGAAAAATGGAGAGTCCATCCGGGACTATTTTAACCGTTTCAACGCGGAGATGATTGGTATCCGAAATTGCGACGTAAAAACAGCTATAGAAGCATACAAACGAGGTCTGGACGATAGTTCAGGGCTGTATCTCGACCTTACGAAATATCCTCCAGAAACTTTCGAAGACGTACGAGCAAGGACGCTCGCTCATATGAGGGTCGAAGATGACTTCGCCTTTAGAAATAAACACTCGAACGACAAGAAAAGCCTAGGTGTTAAAAATCCAGACTTCAAACCGAAGTCGACCAGTCGATCAGAGCCTGGCAGACATATTTCAAATGTCAGATTTGAAAAGAAAGGGCCGACGACTTCCAAATCTGTCCAGTATCCTAAGGTATCATCTTATGGTTTCACTGGATCAGCCAAGGACGTCGTCACGTCCCTGGGACCGACGACGATTATCGCTTGGAAGCTGTCGTACTAAACCAGGATAAGCCTGATCAGATGGTCTACATAGGTTCGACACTCGATCCATCCTTCAAAAAACGACTAATTTCTTTTTTGCAGCACCACTATGATTGTTTCGCGTGGACGCGCGAAGATATGGTAGGCATCGATCCGAGTATTATTTCTCATAAACTCCACGTCGATCCATCATTCAAACCCATTCAACAGAAAAGATGAAAATTTGCTCCTGAGAGAAATAAAGTTATCAACGATGAAGTTGATAATTTGCTTAAAACAGGAAAAATACGAGAAGTCAAATATCCAAATTGGCTCGCCAACGTTGTTGTCGTCCAAAAGAAAAATGGTAAATGGAGAGTGTGCATTGATTTCACAGACCTTAACAAGGCTTGTCCAAAAGATCCATTTCCATTGCCACACATCGATTCTATGGTCGACGCTACAGCTGGACACGAATTACTCACTTTCATGGACGCATATTCTGGATATAACCAGATATTGATGCATTCCGATGATCAGGAAAAAACGACTTTCATGACAGATAAAGGTATTTATTGTTACAAGGTAATGCCTTTTGGTCTTAAGAATGCAGGTTCGACGTATCAATGGCTAGTAAATATGATGTTTAAAAAGCATTTGGGCGACACTATGGAGGTATACATCGACGACATGCTTGTCAAATCGAAACATACGGACGATCATATAAGACATTTGAAGCAATCGTTCGACATTTTGCGTGAATACAAAATGAAGTTGAATCCAACAAAGTTCTTTTGGAGTTCGAGCTGGAAAATTTCTCGGTTATATGGTCACACGACGAGGAATCGAAGCTAATCCAGACCAAATTAAAGAAATTATCGAGCTAAAATCACCCAGAAATTTTAATGAAGTCCAACGTCTAACAGGACGTGTAGCAGCGTTGAACAGGTTCATCTCTCGGTCGTCCGACAGATGTCACCTATTCTACAACGTCCTGCGAAAAAATAAAGGATTCGAGTGGACTGATAAGCATGAGGAGGCGTTGCAACAACTCAAGAAATACATGACATCACCTCCCTTCCTCTCTAAACCTGAGAAAGGTGAAGCTCTTCAACTCTACCTGGCCGTCAGCATTAATTCGGTAAGTGCAGTCCTTATACGAGAAATCGACGGATGACAATTGCCAATCTACTATGTAAGTAAAACTCTACTAGACGCTGAAACCAGGTACTCGTCTATAGAAAAACTCTTGCTTTCGTTAGTCATGGCCGCTAAGAAGCTACGACATTATTTTGAATCACATCCTATAACTGTGGTAACTAACTTTCCATTAAAGTCTGTGTTAAGAAAACCTGAACTAACAGGACGATTAGCTAAATGGAGCATCTACCTCAGCAATTATGATCTGGATTTCAAGCCCAAGACGGCGATCAAATCACAGGTCTTGGCAGATTTTGTTACAGATTTCAGTCCAGAACTAGAAGAAACGACGACGTCCAATGAGTTAATTGTGGCGACTTTGCACGACACTACTTAGACACTCGACGTCGATGGTTCGTCGAACATATGAGGAACAGGCCTGGGTGTCGTCCTACAGTCCCCACAAGGGGGCAAAATAGTGTACTCCATACGATGCGACTTCAAGGCAACAAATAATGAGGCAGAATACGAAGCACTGATTGCAGGAATGAAAATTGCTCATGACTTGGGGGCAACATGTCTACATGTCCGGAGTGACTCGTCCCTAGTTGTTAACCAAGTTAATGGATAATTTGCAGCAAAAGACTCAAGGATGATTGCTTATTATAAAATAGTAAAGGAAGAAGCAAAGAAGTTCAGTCGCTTCATAGTCGAACAGGTACCAAGAGATCAGAACACTCAAGCTGACGCATTAGCCAACTTGGGATCAGCACTTAGTCAAACGACATTCGACAATATCCCAATAGTCCACCTTGCAACACCAACAATCAAAGACGACGGTAATACTCTGGTCGCACCAATTGAGGAAGAAAGCTCCTGGTCGGACGACATTAAAAATTATATAGAGAACGATCAATTGCCTGATGACAGAATGGAAGCAAGAAAGGTCAAGTTTAAAGCATCAAGGTACGTCATGATCAGAGGACAATTATATCGAAGATCTTCGACTGGTTTGAATCTGCGATGTATTACCAACAAGACGCAAGTCCAGAAAATCCTACAAGATATGCACGATGGTGAATGTGGAAATCACTCAGGAAGTCGTAGTCTAGCCAACAGGATATCACGACAAGGTTATTATTGGCCGACATTAAGGCAAGATGCGATTAGGTATGTACAGTCGTGCGACGCATGTCAGCGACACGCAAGTATGTCTCATAAACCATCTGAACCCTTGCACTCGACATTGATCCCATGGACCTTTATGAAATGGGGCATGGACATCGTTGGGAAATTACCACCTGCCCTTGGGCAAAAGGTATTTCTTCTAGTTTTAACAGATTATTTCTCTAAATGGATAGAAGCAGCGGCTTTCTCCCAGGTTCGGGACAAAGAAGTCGTTTCTTTTATCCAAACTAACATTATTTGCAGGTTTGGAATTCCGTCCGAAATAACGTTCGGCAATGGGATGCAATTTATCAGTGATCGGACGCGAAAATTATGTGAAGAAGGAAACATTAAGTTGGTAACGTCAACACCTCGATACCCACAGTCGAATGGCCTTGCCGAATCAAGCAATAAAACTATTATCAATTCAATCAAGAAAAGACTCAAATCTGCCAAACGAAAATGGGTGGAAGAATTACCTTCCATTTTATGGGTCAATCGTACGACACCACGTACGTCCACAGGACAAACCCCCTTTTCATTAGTCTATGGATGTGAAGTCGTGTTACCTATTAAAGTACGACTACCGATTTCGAGACATACATCCGTCGAGCATAACTTGGTCGACCTGAGCTATGACCTCGATGCTTTAGAGGAACTTAGAGAAACAGCACACATCCGCATGGCATCGCAGAAACAAGCGGTCGAACGACATTTCAACAAAAATGTCCAAATCAAAGTTTTTCAAAAAGGCGACTATGTCTTACGTCGAGTGTTCCAAAACACTCAAGAACTCAACGCAGGTAAACTTTCCACTAAGTGGGAAGACCCTTATCAAATCTCTGGCATCGTGGGTAAAGGGGCTTATAAGATCCAAACCCTTGATGGTCGAGATATCCCACGAAGTTGGAATGCAATTCATTTAAAGAGGTATTTCTTTTAATTTCTGAACTCGTTTCCTTGGATTATTTCTTAAAAAGATTACTAACTTAAGCATCGGAGGGTCACGCTAACGTTGATCTTCGCAGGGACGCACGACTTAACTAAGATTTTCATGTCAAGTAATATCCATACGATCGCATGTATATGGTTGGTCGTAATTGTTGTTAAAGGTTAAATTTTTTTTTACACTGGACTCCCAGTATATATATATTACAATTGCATTTGGTCGATCGAAAATTTGAGTTGATTTTGTTAATAAATGATGGTATGGATAAATGTATGATATATAGTGACTTTGTATCCTTCTAAACTTACTTGACGTACGTTTGAAAAAATAAAGCAAGTGACGAGCATCAATGTACAAAAGAAACTTTTGTCATTAAGAAGAAAAAGTTACGAAGTTAAGGGACGACCACAGACGGTCGACCCCTAGATAATAAATCCAAAAAAGTTAAGTAGGAGGAACGTCAGGTTGTCCTTGGACGACGACGGTCTCCTCTGCTGCCACCTCTCCCACATCATCGCTCTCCTCCAAGTCGTCATCTTCGTCAAGGTCCCTTTCGGTACCTACAGTATCAAGGTAGGTCTTGAGTTCATCAGCGGCCGACGTCATGGGATTTTTTACATTTAGATGACGTCTCATCAAGGCGGCTCGGGCCGTGAGACGAGAGAAAGCCTCTATTTGTTTGTTCTCTTCCTCCAGATCCTTGACGTCGCCTTCCAACTCTTCGACCCTCTTCTTGAGAGTCGTGATTTCATTGGCAGAAGCAGCAGTGGCGGCCTGGATCTTCTCGATCTCCAATTTAGTCGAAGACGCCTCAAGCTCAAAAAGACGGTCCCTGAACTTGACCTTCTCACGATCCGAAATCTCTAGCAGACTCCGGGCATCGATGAGTTCGACCTTGAGGTTTTCTACCTTTGCTTTTTCAGCCTCGACCGCCTCTAGGGCAACCTTTTCCTTTTCAAGAGCCTCGTCGACCCTTTTCTTGACATCAGGAAAAGACGCCCTAAGACCTTCTGTCTGAGCGTAGAAGCTCAGACAAGCCTGGAAAGCCTACAAGACAGAAAGAAAAAAAGTTAAAAATAAGATAAATGGGAAACAAGGAAAATAGAAAATAAGTAAAGATTTACCATGAAAGAGAGACCAGCAGCGTGTGCCCCCGTGTCCTCGACCCGGGACTCCTTGTACCGATCATAAAAGGTCGGGAGGAGGAATTTTGCCAGGTGTGGAAAAATGACGTCTCTCTCAAGGACGTCATTAGCCATAAAGTCAGAGGGGAGAATGGCTTTGAATATCATATCTCCCACTTTTTCCTTATTCTTCTCCTCACTCTTAGAGGAAGAAGAAGGTGTGGCAAAGGGCTTATCAACGCCCGACACCCCCTACATTAGGGCGTCCTTCGTCGTCTTGGTCGAGCCTCCAAGCTCGACCCCAACAACGGTTCCCTTCGGTAATGTCGTCCCTGCAAGGGACGACAGAGCAGCGTCACCCGTCTTCTTGGGCGATAGTCGAGGTTTGCCTCGGACCCGTCTCACGTCTGCCCCCGCAGAAGAAGCCGATCTCTTCTTCGATTTTTCCCTCCCCTGGCGGGCAAGCTCCAGTTGTTCGGCTCGTTTGAGGGTAGACGGCTTCGTAGGTGCATCTCCTGGATAAGACAAGTAAGTTAGAAAAGAAGGGACGTACAATTCAAAAATATTGTCGAACGACGTACCAGTCATTTCTTCTTCTCCTTCCTTCCTCTCTTCCTCACGACAAAAACCTTCAACAAATGTCATTTCTTTTACGAAGACAGCCTCTTCCTCTTCGTCGTTCGACCTGGAAGAAAATGAGCGATCAACGATACTTTTCTCTAAGATCCTCTGAATCTTGTCGTGAGAATCGCGATTTGGCTTCACTTTAGTGAAGTCAATGACTATCAAACAGAAAAAGAAAAACATTAGAATAAACATTATAAAAAGTAGACAAACGCACGACAAAGCATAAAAACCTACCCGACTCATTCCATCCGGACGACAACCATTGGTTGTCCTCGTCGCTCACAGATGCCACTTGGATGAAAACGTACTGGCGTTTCCAACCACGGTCGTTCACTGCGGTATTGTGCACCAGTACGTTATCCCCCTTCGTTCGAGGGAATAAGCTATATCTATGATAATTATCCGCTCGAACATTATAAGCAGTTAGGAGGTCGTTCAAGTTGAACGGAGCCCCCCAATCGGCCGTAAGACGTTCGACCACCTGGACAATCCGCCAGAATTGAGGCATTAACTGCCCAGGCGTCAAGTCGAACGCATCTAAAAATGACCTGACCAAAGGACTAAATGGCCAAGAAAACCCTATCTTAAAGGGATACTCGTATAGAACACAATATCCCTTCGGAACTTCATCTGGCCTTAAATCTTCTGGCGATACCAAGTTAACTCCATCTGGAATCTTGCTTAAATTTTTGAAATAGTCTATGTTTTCTTCTTCCCTATATATACTTACAGGATCACTCGACATCTGGAAATCAGGGATGATAAGAGTCGCACGCCAATAACTAAGAATATCCCAAGCTTTCCTAGGCTTCCTGGCTATGGACTTCTTATGCATAAATAGACACAGAGGGAAGAACGGAAAATCGTACCTTAAATAGCGTTCTAAACCTCGAACTTAGAATGGAAGGGATCTTGGTCGCTCGGAAAGTATATCTCGCCAGAAGTATGAAATCTCTAAAGGGGTAAAACGTAAAAAAGGAAAAGATTAAGGATAATCCCTATTTATACTAAAAATCGGAAATCAAATCGCTAGGAAATCGAATCGCCAGAAATCGACAGTCAATAAGATTGACACGTGTCGTTCGTGTCAGACAACCACTCGAGTACACTCTACGAGAGCATGACACCTGTCCTTTATTAGCTGTCAAATTGCTTATTTTGTTAGAAGTGACGTCATTATTTAGTTGGAAACGAACCGATTCGGTTTTATGCAAATTACCCGCTTTTCTTTTATGGCACATGTCTTAGTTCTAAAATTTAAATTTCAAAAAGTTGCCGCTTGAATTTTAAATTTGGGGGCAAACTGTTTGGGTAAAAATTCCAACGGTCTATAGTCGTACGACCGTCGATAGTCGACGTTCTTCCTTTGGGACGACCTCGACTAAACAACCCAAAAAACCGCCTGGCAAGTTCTGTCGTACGACCTGATTACAGTTACTAATTTGAAACATACTTTATATTATGTTTAATGCAGGATTTCAAGGACGTTTATGATGAGAGATCATAACGTAAGACGTTGCCAATAACAACGGATATAACGGATGTTATCATCAATATTAAACGGTTACTTTATTAAAGATATGCATTCAAGACTTGCTAACGGACAATTGGAGTATAAATATGAAGATTGAACTTCACATTCGGACATCTGATTCTCAGACCTTACAAGCTCACAAATTACATTCTTAAGCTCACTCAGTTTCTCTCGAAGTTCATAAGATCCACTGCCGTTTATCGCGTGACGCACGACTGAAGTCTAAGTACACACGACGCACGACTGACTTTACTTTATTGTATTGCTTTACATTATATTTCATTTGTAACACTTGTTAACAAGGACGACGTCCCTGATTGACGTCCACAGTGCACGACGACTCACACTCGTCCGCGGTTTTTACCCATTTTAGGGGTTTTCCGCGTCACCAATTCTCTCGTCTCGTTTATTTTAATCTTATTATTGTCATACGATTATCAAAGTTACTTTCTTTGGTTGGATTAAGCTCCACATTTACCTTAAATTTCCCTTGGGAGATTTTTGGCATAAACACGAACCATAAGCTTCCAATCTTCAAATGGTGAAAAGGGTTAGATGAAATCCCCATGAACTTGGTGAAGAAGATGAAGATGAAGGTGGTTCACGATCTCAACTAGCTAGATGATGAAGAATCATGTGGTTTAAGGAGAAAAACCCTCAAAATGGGTTAGGGTTTGTTTTATAGGTTGGGGTCGGTTTGGGAGAGAAAAGGGGAAGAGATTTAGGGTTTTGTTGTGAGAAATGAGGTTTGATGGCTGAAAATCGAGTTTTAAGCTCGACAGTGCATTTCGTGGGTTATGTCGCGACCATAAGTCGCGACATAAGTCGCCCGCTTCACCTAAGTCGCGTGGTTGACTCTAAGCCGCGACACAAGTCGCGTAATGCACTGTCCGCCCGGTTTTCCACCCGTTCACTGTTTTGGCCGTAACTTCTTCGTTATAGCTCCGATTTTGCTCCAGAAAGAACCGTTGAACTCGTAATTGAATCCTTCATCCATCAAGACCATAAAATCTATAATTCAAGTCCAAAATCTTATATCTTATTTTTCCCTTAACATTACCAGTTTATGTTTTCACTTAAAACGATACCTTTCGAAATCGGGGGTGTTACAATTGCCCATGCGACAATGACAGTGTCAAAGTCGCAGGGCATAGTCGCATGGTGTGTACAGAAGGTACTCCCCCATTTACGACATTGTCAGGCGAGAGTGACACAGTCACAGTCGCTTGGCATAATTGTTGGGCTTGTACCGAGCCCCAAAATCTGACTCTTTCGACGCCAAGGCCCTCGATACTCTTAAGAACTTTAGGTAATGTTTTCCCAATAAGAATCCTACCATTTCCAAGATACAAAAATGTCTGGGTGGTCTTTACTTACCAAAAATTACGGGTGTTACATAATATCTTTATGGGTTTAGGGTTTCATAAATTTGTGATTCTTAGGTCATGGTTGATTGTTGATAACATGTCTATAAGGAAGTAGCATTAATTGTTCGTTCTTTACTTACATTCCGTTGCATCGCGTGGGTATATGCCTAGTGTAGTATTATAGATGAGTTGAAAGTTGAAACAGATTGACAATGGGTTGAAACTGGATTGAAAGTAGGTCGGAAATTTTAACCCAACCCAATCCATTTACATAAATGGGTTAGGCAAATTGACCCATTTAACTTAAATGGGTTGAAAATCTCAACCCAACCTGCTAATTTTGGGTTGGGTTTGGGTTGGGTTGGCAGGTTGGGTCACTTTTTGATTGATGACCCAAGACCTATACCTAAATAATGCCTTTCATTAGTCTTAACGATGTGGGGTGCCGGTGGTGGTTATCGATCAAGTCCCCAACCAAAATAACAACTTAACCGCCAAACCCCGTGTTCTTCCTCATCCCACAACACCACCTGCAACCTTTTTCTATCCTCCATCTCTGGCCTCTCCCCCCACCCTCCAAGTGTGGTTTTCTTAGAGATTGGAACTTTTAGATAAAAAAAACATTAGGGAGAGAGATGTTGGCTGTAACATCCACCCTCCTAAATATGCTTAAATGGTGATTCTAAATATGTATTATATGTTAAAAACATGTTTTATGTGTTAATTATGTAAAAAGAGAATTTGCTAAAATGTTTATATTGAGCTATAAGTAGAGCCCATAGTTGGATTGATATGTAGGAGGTAATATTGGTGCTAACACCTCACAAGTGACATAGTTAGATGATGAGAGGGTTCAAAATTTAAAGTACATTGCTTAAATGGAAATCGGGTAGGTCACTAGAGTGCCTAAATGGGAAATATCTACCCAAAACTTGAATGAATGATCTAAATGGTGATATAAAAGTTGGAACATCTTTGATTAAGTTAATATGAAGTGCTAGAAGTGTCAGATGTCGAAAAAGTCACGTAGATTGCATTTTATGCAAGTTTTACAAAATACGTTGCTATTTCGATAAACTATGTGCACAACACTCAAGCGGTAGGTGTTCGATGGGATTTTAATCTTTTGAACTAAGTTTTGGATCTATTGGGAGTTGTTGGAAGTGTCGGAAAAATTTTACGGGATTCCGAGCTTAAAATCAAAAACGACAAAATTGCAAAGGAAAGCATAACGTCCACAAATATGAAAAACTGCTTTTATTGGTAGGTCTTTTCTAAAATATTTTTGTTGGAAGTTGTTCATTATCTCGTTACGAACGCGTAGGCGAAAACCTCATCGAAAACGGAGTTCCGAGCGAAAAGTTATGCCATTTTTAGTGTTTAGTGGTCAAAACGGGTACACAGTCGGGTCAAACCCGACCCAACTCGGGTTTTAGTCAATAAAACACCATTTTAGACCTATTTTCACCCCATTTCAGCTACTTAATTGTGTGTGAAGATTAAGGTGCGATTTTTTTTGCCAATTGAGATCAAATCTAAGCTCATTCTATGGAGATTAACATCAATCTTGAAGGATTAAACAACAATTTGAAGGTAAATCTTATCTTTGTTCTTGTTCTTGAAGTTATGATGGAATTTGGGTGAAATAAACTTAATGCATGTGTAAGATAAGTGTAGAAATCATGAAATGATGCTTGGATTATGATTATATTTTAGTTAATTCATTGATTTCATGGTTGATTTGCAAGAAGATGGAAGGAAAAAGTGAGTTTTCACTAAGAACACAAGTTGATTTTTTCCTATTCAAAGTTGGATTTTGATGAAATTGGTAGAAATGGATGAATGAACCATGGTTTCTTGTTGATTTTACCTTGATAATGATAAAATTAAGTTAACATCTGAATTTGGTTTGGATTGGAATGGAATTAGATACTTAATTGGACAAACATGTGAAATTGTTTTTGAGTTTAAAAGTCATGTTTCAACACTGTTTTAGAAAAATTATATTAAATCGTAGAAAAATCATATAAGAGTGATTTCAGTGGCATTAGAAAGGTATGAATGTCTACTTTATTTTATATTAATACATTATAATCTAATTATAGCTTTAAGATGTGCTAAAAGTGCATCTAGTACAGGGCTGTCAAGCTGAATTTTGACAGCTTGTAGCTGCTGTGTTGAAAATTTTGTATAAAATCAAAGAAAAATCAAATGGACATGAGATCAGTGGCATATGAATGCTAAAATAGTCTATTTTATTTATTGTTTAGAAGTCAGAATGTAATTTAATTTTGAATTTAAGATGGTTAAAAATGTGTTAGAACAGAGGGTTATACAACAAAATTGGTATAGAATTAGCTAACTAAGGAATGAAATAGAATGAGATAGTGAGTTTATATACTTATGAAATTGAATATGTATACTCCAGGGCGTATAAGGGTATAATTGGAAGCTTTTGGAGTGCCATTCATACTTGGACTACGGAGTTGAAACGAGACATTCGGTTGGACATTCGGTTGACCCATTTTGTGCACTGTGAGTTTATATGAAATACATGTTTATGTGTATTATATATATATGCACCTTTGTTTGTGTTTGTTGTGTTTCGTGTTTTCATAAGGTGTAACATGTGTAAGTCCCTTTGATTCCAGTTTGTATTTGTTTGATCGTTTTGCGATGTCGGTCGAGTCCGGATCCGCGACTGTTTTGTTGATCTTTTGGTAAACCGTGAATACGGATACTACTTCGTGTAGTGTGCTGGAAAGCGGTGTATGTCCACGTATCCCAGGGAGACGGAGGTTTGGTGTGGCATACCGATTCGTTGTACTCACGTATCTCGATTGTTAGGAGACGAGTGTGAGTACTATTATGCACGTACCTAGTAGATGAAGGTGGGAGTGGTGCACTATTCTTGATATTCTATAATTGATTCATGATGTGTTTTACATGATACGGTACTTGAGCCATGTGATAGGTGTTCGTATGGAACGATTGACATTTCGTTGTCAAGCTTGTCGGTAAGAACGTATGTTGTTGTTGAACTTATGATGTATTGATTTTGATATTGATATGTTATGTTTATGTGTCTGGTGAGTCTTTTGAAATGTATTTTCATATAAAACTCACTAAGCTTTATAGCTTACCCGTTAATGATTATTTTTTTCAGGAAAGAGGATTGTAGACAAAGGGAAAGATAAGAAAGCTTAGTTCGGGTGTTGTTTCAAGTGATGATTTAGATCTTTTGGGTATATTAGTACTTGCTTTTGGTGTGTTATATATAAATATGTAAGTTTTCTATCGGGTAGATATGTCCCCGGTTGTTTGTAAGTAAACTTTAGGATTGTAAATCTTAACTTTTGGGTTGGTTTATGTTTTGGATAAATGGATAAAACGTAACAATTTAAAGCGGACATTTCGAAGTTTCGATTAAAATTAATATCCCGTATTTTGTGTAACACCCTCAAATCTGGAAATAGCAACTTATTTAAAATTTTCTAAATACATCAATAAATGGATCATCTACAACCACAATTTGATATTCAACTACAATACACATATACCATCTTATCCATACGGACTATAAAGGACGGGTGCTACACATACCCATGCATAGTCACTATCTCCATAATGCGGAAGACTTCACCGAATACTTACTTTCGGATCTAGATAAGGTTCTACTCTTCATAGGGTTGCTAGAACCAACTCCCAACCTTGAAACCTGATGCACATGCCGACAAATAAAAAGGTTAGGCTTAACGCCTAGTGAGCTCAAGAGTTTTCAACATATATAAAATAATCGTTTAAAAAGAAAGAATGTGGTTAAAATTATAGTCCTTCAATATGGTACGTCTTACATGTGAAAACGACTCATTTTCCAATAATATGCATTTTAGACAGCGGACACCAATTTGAACATTTTCCAAACCAAGCTACTACAAAGATGATGATGCCAACTTAAGCCGCCCATTCATAAAGTAGCTTTAACTCAAAACCCACTTAAAGCGTAAATATAATTTGAACTCTCCATTTATAAGTATACGGTTAAACCTTATATCTCGACACACCCAAAACACGGGTGGCATAATACTCAACCCATAACTCAAGGGTAAAACCCAATTATACAAAACGTCACCGAAAACTTGGATAACAAAACTCAATACCCAAAAACAACACCTTTCGGTGACGGGGGATTCCCGATTCCATAAAATGTGACGGTCCACAAAGTAAGCCCATTTTATGTTGTTAAGACTAGTCATATAAACAAAAGTACACGCAAGGGATGTCAGGCTCAGTAGCTTTAAACGTACACCCACGGAAACTCGAGTTCAACCCCGTCGGGTTCCTATGTCGAGCCCCTCATCCAATATCGTAATACTTGAGCACGTAGGAATTATAACCCAATTCGAAGCCTAAACGTGCAGCACGAAGGACTTATAACCCAATCTGATGCCAAACGTGCCTCGACGTGGAAAACTAGTCGTCCCAACGCCGGAACAATAATAAACCAAATACGGGGTCATGACTCCTAAGTGCATCAAATAAGCCAAATAATGCGCATAAGGCCCAACAAGGCTCGAAGTCGAGCTACCAAAACTGGACAATTGTCCAAAGACCCCCAAATCAAATAAAAATACCAAGCCACAGGCTTAGCAACCCATTGACCCATTGGTAAATGAATTAAAATACAATAAACGCACTCAACCAACGGTTATGCAAACACAACGACTAAAAGTAAGATTAGTTCAAAACTCCCATTAGTTGAGGCACCCATTTTTCCAAATGACTTATACCCTTATATTTCCAAAATGCCTCATAACCCAAATGACATGTATTTTTCTCAAATTTAACTGCTGATAAGAATGAAAATCATAAAATGAGACTATAAACACTCTTTCAAGTACCTCATATAAAGGTGCAAGTGATACTTTATAAAACACTCCATTTCATGATGATGCATAAAACCCGACAAACATTTAAAAGCGTAAATCTTTGACCAAAGATCCATTCATGAAATAAGACTTCAAAACACGTTCATTTATGACACATATATCAAATGCCCAAAAATCTCAAATGTGGTGTTATACAAAGTTTGTAGAGTTAAATACTTCAACTAATCAAAGATTAACAAATACCCCAATATTTGATAATTTCATGTAAAACACATAAACACTTAAAATGGACATTTTGGCATGTACACCGTTTTCACAAATCAACTTGAACTCACCTTACTAGATTTAGGCTAAATCTAGATTTTCCCCCAACTAGAGTTCCTTTGAAGAACACTTGGATTCTCAAGACAAAACTTCCAAAACCTAAATCCATACATATTCAACCACAAATAAACATAATCAACCACAAAGAATTGTTTCCCAAACCATATACATGAATACCTCAACTAATACCAAACCTTAACTTCCATAACCGAAGAGAATAGAAGATTACCTTAACCCAAGCTTGAATCCACCAACCAAAACACTTCTAGTTCACCAAAATGATTACAAACCTTCAATCTATGAAAGGGAGAACAAAGGGTGGATGAAACCCTAGAAAACTTGGTGAAGAAGATGAAATGGGAGAGATGAGGAGCTTACCACCACAAAATACTCTAGCATACTCCAATAGACTTCCAATCTCTTGCTAGATTCTTGAAAAGCTCTAAAAAACGAAACTGTAGCAACTTGAATCTCCCAAATTGGAGTTGAAATGAGAGAGTTATGGCCAAATGAAGAAAAAACCCATTTTTACGCACTGAAGGGTTTTCGCGACAGTGACTCGCGACAGTGCCCTATCACAATCGCGAGGCAGGGTCGCGCGAAATGTACCGAAAGTCCTAAACACTGTTCCGGCCGTAACTTCTTCGTTATAGCTCCGTTTTCGCTCCGGAAAGAACCGTTGGACTCGTAATTGAATCATTCATCCATCAAGACTATAAAATCAAGTATTCAAGCCCAAAATAAAATATCTTATTTTTCCTTAATATATCGGTTTCGGTATTAACTTGAAATGATACCTTTCGAAGAATCGGGGTGTTACATTTTGGTGGTTTTAAAATGATCAATTTTGAAGATTAAAATGGTGATTGGCCGTTTTGAAAACGGTGATGTTACATTGGCCGACAGTAGAGGTGGCCAAACCAGTTCGGTTCGACCTGGGATCGCTGGAGGACCGAAACTGAGACCGGTATGGGACCGGCCTGACCCAAGACTGGTATAGTCCCGAAAACAGGGACCGGTTACTGGTTTTGGAACTTTTAGATAAAAAAAACTTAGAGAGAGAAAGATGTTGGCCGACACCCGACAATGAAGTCCCGGGAGTTGGTCTTCCCAGCGGCAAAGTGGGGAAGGAGTAAGGGTGGCCGATGGCGAATGTGGGAAAGTTGGTCGTCCCTAGCGGCAAAGTGGGTAAAGGAGTTAGGTTACAATTAGGGATGGAAACGAGGCGAGTATTGGGCGAGTAATACATCCCTCGTCCCCGACCCCTCTTCGACTAATCCCCAATGGGTTCGGGGGAAGGAATCCCCGACCCCCATTTAAGCCCCACGTCCTCGACCCCGCCCCGACTAATTCCCGACGGGTTGGGGGGGAGGAATCCCGACAGGTTTGGGGAACCCGTTGGGTACCTGTTTAGTAAAAAACAATGTGTTTTAAAGTCAAAATTATAATAAATCGTCACTATATTAATTTTCAATATTGAAATATCATATATAGTTGTCATTTAGTAATTAATATAGACATATTTTCATATATTTATTTATACACACACTATATACATATATTAAAATATTAAAAAAATCGGGATCGGATTAGGGACGGGTAATGCCATCCCCGATGTAACACCCCGAATCTTATTTATGTATTTATAGCGTTAAGACTTCTAACCTTAAAAGTGTCGTAAGTCTTGGTGTACTTGTGTGTAACATTCGTCGTTAGTACCCCGTTTGGTATCTGGTGAGAATTTGGGTTTTGTTGATGTTGGGCTTATTACAGTGGATCCCGTGAGTTACACGCGGCTTGTAGCCGCGGCACAAACCGCGTAACCCACTGTTGGGTTTTGAATTCAGGGACACGGGCGACTTATGCCGCGGGTTGAAGTCGCGGCAAAACCCGCGGGAGTCCCCTGGCCGATCTTATACGACTCCTCCTTCATTTCTCCTCATTTTTACTTCAATCTAACCTCATTTCTCTCTCTCAACCCTCATAAATTCTCCCATCCGATTTTAGGGCTTCAACCACCACAATCTATCCCATTTATTGCTAGTAGTTGGGGTCTTTGATCAAGATTTCAAGTTGAGCATTTAACCACCATTGTCATCCTCTTCAAGTTCAGATCTAGGGTTTGGGTTTCCTCCAAAAACCCACTTGGTGAGTTATTCCTTCTTAAATGCTCTAGTATTTGATTATTTCCATGGCTTTATCTCACACTACTTTTATGTGCTACTTGGTTGAGTTTTATAACCTAATAGTTGGTATTCTTGGCTTTATGAACCCAATGGGGGCAAGTATGTTTAGTAGATCTTGATAATCTCTTTGGTAGTAACTATGTGGATCATATGTTCTAGATTTCATGCTTATATGTTGAGTTCATGAGGAAACTACTAATGTCATGATTTAATCCAACTGCTGATAACTTTATGAAGGAATGAGGTAATGATAATGGGTGGATATATTTACATGCATGAAATTATGAGGACCATGATTTATGAGGAATATGGAAGTAAATATTTTATATGTGGAAGAGAGGTGTATATAATGTGTTATTTATTTAACAAATGTGGATCACCTGATGAGTATGTGGCACTACTCCTTGTGCACGAGGAGGTAGTGGCTTAATGTATGAATTTTGCATTAACCACAGTGTGTTACTAGCGAGTAGGCAATAAGGGATCTCGTATCCTTGAGGTGTAACTCGTCTAGAATATGGATAGGCAATAATGTCCGTAAGACCTTGAGGTGTAACTCTACGGAGTAGGCAATAAGGGCAGTAAATACGGTCTGAGGTTGTGATGTCGTTATGGTATGGGAACTAAGATCAGGGCATGAGGTGTAATCCATTACCATTGTCCGTAAGACCTTGAGGTGTAACTCTACGGAGTAGGCAATAAGAGCAGTAAATACGGTCTGAGGTTGTGATGTCGTTATGGCATGGGAACTAAGATCGGGGCATGAGGTATAATCCATTACCATTGTCCGTAGTAAGACCTTGAGGTGTAACTCTACGGAGTAGGCAATAAGGGCAGTAAATACGGTCTGAGGTTGTGATGTCGTTATGGCATGGGAACTAAGATCGGGGCATGAGGTATAATCCATTACCATCGCAGGCGTTCCCACTTTCGAGTAAATATCACCCCGATGGAAGCGGGTCTCCCCCGTAAAACAAGAGGTATTTCTTGTATGTTTATATTCATGTTTGAGGAACTGATGGCGGAGATTTGTTCCGCGCGAGGCAGAGGAGTTCGGTAACATGGTTATGGTTTTATAATGCCATGTCTATTATCTGCATATTTTATGGGATCTCACTAGGCTTCGTCCTAACACTTGTTGTGATTGTTGTTTCCTCACAGATCCTAACCGTGGAGGAATTTAGGATGTCGGCTTGGCTACCAGGCACATAGGAGATCTTGAAGTGCCGGACTTTTGGGGAAATTTTGTGAAGAGAGTTCTTATTGACTTAGCAACGCTCGTAATTAATCTAGATTTAAATCAATCTTAGATTAAGTAGGTCGTTGTAGTATTGACGTCCCATTATTTTGTTGCAACCTTATGATGCAAACTAACCCGGTTTTATAGGGTTTTAGTTGTATTGATTATTGGGTGAACATCCTTTGGTTATATCTTTTAAGCAGGTGTTTGGACCCTTCATATTCTAGATGTCATATTGACGAATTTACAAACATATTTTATATGTTAAATTTTTAGAGTGTTACACCCGACCCTGCTCTGAATCCCATTCGGGTATGAAAATAAATCTTCATCCCCGTCCCGTTATCCGTCAACCCGGGGAATCCCGCCCTGCTAGGGTCGGGTACCTGCCCCAACGGGTAAAATTTTCATCTCTAGTTACGATGTGTATATAAGAGTAAGTTACATTTTTTGTTCTTGTAATTTACATCTTTATTTATTTGTTAAAGAAAAATAGATAATAATAGACAAAAGTCTAAGATGCCCCTTATATAACAGGGGGTTTAATGATCTGGTCATTTTTGCAAACCTCAATGGTAATCTTTTAATTTTAAAACTATAGAGACTAAAAGTGTTATAACCACCAAACAAGAGGTTTTACTCCTAAATATTTGGGATATGGATTTTGGTATATAATATAATTATTATTTGATTTAAGATGAATGAAGAGGTAGATATTGTTTGGGTAAAAATCCACAACTATGACAGACGATATTATTTCACATGATTGGTCTTGTATTAAGATAAGATCCTATCGACCAAACATATTTGCAACACTCGTCGACACTTCCGTGGAAGTCAGTCGAGCGTCGCACGATCATCGTAAGAATACACTCGACCACGATTATACTAACGAACGACCCAACGTTCTTCTCTTTATTATTTAATGCAGGTTTAATGCTCTTAAAAGACCAACGGCTATAACCGAATAATAGCCATTAAAACCATTATGAAGGATCAATTGTTACGATTTACGAAGACACATTTATGAAGATCCAAGACTATAAATATCGAAGATATACATTTCATTCGGACAACTGATTTCGAGAGTTCATACGAAAAACAACCACAGTCTTTCTCTCACACATTACACGACTGAAGCGTTATTAGCACGACATAAGCATTTTACGCACGCTTTACATTCATTACTTGTTTTTACGTTCGTTTTGCATGTCTATCTTGTGTAAACATTGTAATACATAAAGGATATCGCCCCTGGCGACCATAGTGTACGACGACTTTCCCTAGTCGTCCGCGGTTTTTTCCTCGTTGAGGTTTTTCCTCGTCACCAAATCTCTTGTCTCCTTATTTTATTATTATCGCACAAATTGTCGTCTGATTACTTTCTTTAGTTGGATAAAGCTCCATACCGACCTTAAATCTTCCTTTGAACGATTTTTGACATTAACAGATATTATTTGATTTAATTAGAATACATGAAAAAAGAAAATCGTCAAAAGTATATATTGTTGTGGTACAATATCTTTGCAAACAGAAATAATTAAAATCAAAGCTCTCTTGTAACTTGGAAAATTTTCTTTTGTTATTGATATTACTTATTTTTATTAATAATATTAAGAAGTTATATTTTCATTGATATCTATTACCATATATACAGTAGTTTTAAATATTTCAAACAATATACATCATTATTTTTTACGATACACTCGCAAAGAAAAAGGAAACTCATCCCCTATATAACGGAAATTGGCTGAAATAGCCATATTAGACACCGAATTGCACCTCCTAGCCATTTCTCTTCCGGTTTTACGAAAATAGACCTAGGTCCGCTATAGCGGACCTGCAGGTCCGCTATGTGTCGCTAAAAGACAAAAAAAAGACGGCTCGAACTCATGTCCGCTATAGAGGACACTTTTATTTTTCGCAATTATGCACTTTTATTTTTCGGACCTGAGTTAACGGTTCCATATAATGCCACGTGTCCAACATAACGGACCTGAGTTCGAGCCGTCTTTTTTTGTCTTTTAGCGACACATAGCCGTAAAACCCGGGGAGAAATGACTAGTAGGTGCAATTCAATGTCTAATATGGCTATTTCAGCCAATTTCCCTATATAAATATAACTTCAGATTCCAAACAACACTTTTATCACCACTTCTTGTTACTCACATCAATCCCATAGCCATGGAGTACGATCATCAACCTCACAGCGACATCCCCTCCGACTTCGACCAATACTACCTCGCTTACCCACTTTCCCACGTCGAAAAACACCACCACCTACACTCCGGCAACATGATCATCATGCCCCCCTCCGTCCTCAACCACCTCGCCTCCCTCCCCGTTCTTTACCCCATGCACTTCCGTCTACAAAACACCCTCACCCGCCACCACTCCCACTGCGGCGTCCTAGAGTTCACCGCCGACGAGGGTTTCGTTTTCTTGCCCACATCCATGATGAACAACATGCAACTGGAGGACGGAGATATGGTGAATATCAAGAACGCCACTCTACCCGAAGGAACTTACATTAAGATACAACCACATGCCACCAAATTCATCACGCTTTCCGATCATAAGTCTTTGCTTGAAAATAGTTTCAGAGATTTCGCTTGTCTCACCACTGGCGACACTATTCTGGTCAACCATGGGGAGGAGAAGTATCTTCTTGATATTTTGGAGACCAAGCCATCACCGGCGATATCGTTGTTTGACACCGATTGTGAAGTGGAGTTTGCACCTCCGTTGGATTATAAAGAACCTGAAAAGAAACCGATTGCTGATTTTAAACGAAAGAGTACAAGTGATCAAAAAGATCATGACAAGCATGCAGATATAATGATGAAAGAATGTAAAGCTTTTCCGGGCATCGGGAGGCGACTGGATGGGACGCAGGTGCCGGAAACTGATCAATCAGTGGAGAAATTGAAGACGAAGGAATCAAGCGTGAAGAGTGATCGTGATGGGAAACTGGTGAAGAAGAAACAACGAGAGTCGAGTATTGTTCAAGTAAACGTTAAGGTGAACGGAAAAGATGAAGGATTCAAAGCATTTACAGGGAATAGTTTCCGATTGGGAGGATGATGATGTATGTATAATCTAATGGCTTCTTGATTCTGTAGATAGTTTAGGGATTTATGGCGTCGGATTTAAATTTAGTTTTGTTTCATTAAAGTATAGAATTAAAAACTTGGATATTGAAATTTCAATTTCTTTCTTGTGATAAACTATTGGCCCAACCCAAAATATAGGCCCAACACAAAGTTTCCGAGTAGTATAAAATTAGTACAAGGCTCACTTGGAGAACCAAGGTTACGACTTACGACCCGTTACGTGGTCTCTGCTTTCACCTTTGTGCAATGACAAACCGAATGGGCTTCAAGTACTATATATATAATATTTGATTTAATTATTTCCGTAATATTCGTGATTTATTATGACTGATAAAATATGCATATATTTCACTAGCAGGATTTTGAACTTGATGATTGTTTCATTACTTTATTTGATGATGAAAATATATATGTTTTTTTGTTAGTGATCGTATTTTTTTACAATATGGTTTTAGTACATCATTAAATATTGTACATTAGTATAATCATTTGGATCCCATATATTATAAATGAGTGCTGCATAATCGTTTTTTATATGTAACAATTATATATAGTTTTGATGATTAATTTATAACGTCATAAAAATGAATTCATATAGTTGTTAAAGTATTTAGCTTATCTTTTGCTTGTGCTCCTATTATTAAGGAGTATTTTGTTTCTCGTTTATCTTATCTTTTTGCTGATCACGTTTGTAGGACTATCAATTATTTTATCTTTTGCTTTTCTAGGTCTCATTTGTAAGGCTATAAATAGGCCAATACTCTTTATTCAATAAATCATCAGAAGCATTCTTCCTTTTCTTGCTGTTTATTTTTCATAGTTCTTAACATTTGGTATCAGAGCGAATACCGAATCCTGAGAAGCAGCAGTCCTCGATTTGTATAACAGCGGAAATGGCAACCGAAAGAGACTTTGTGCAACCGTCAATTCCAAAGCTTGATGGTCACTATAATCATTGGTGTATGCTCATGGAGAACTTCTTGCGATCAAAGGATTATTGGAGCTTGGTGGAACAAGGAATACCTACAGCAGCAACAGGGGCAGAACTTACAGAAGGGCAAAAGAAAGCGATTGAAGATGCTAAACTGAAGGATTTGAAGGCCAAAAATTACCTCTTCCAGACAATCAATCGAACCATTCTGGAGACCATTTTGAACAAGGATACAACAAAGAGTATCTGGGACTCTTTGAAGCAGAAGTACCAGGGATCAGCACGGGTGCAGCGTGCACAGTTACAGGCTCTTCGAAAAGAGTTTGAGGTGCTCCATATGAAGGCTGGCGAATCTGTGAATGAGTATTTTGCTCGAACTTTCACTATAGCCAACAAGATGAGGGTTCATGGTGAGAAGATGGAGGATGTAACGGTCATTGAAAAGATTATAAGATCTATGACCCCTAAATTCGATTATGTTGTGTGTTCGATTGAGGAGTCCAATGATTTAGATACCTTATCAATTGACATGCTACAAAGCAGTCTGTTGGTACATGAACAACGTATGACCAGTCATGTTGTGGATGAACAAGCATTGAAGGTCACATATGAAGACTCTTGGAGAGGAAGAGGACAGGGTCATGGTGGATTCAGAGGACGGGGAAGAGGCAGAGGTAGACAAAGTTTTGACAAGTCAATTTGTTGAGTGTTATCATTGCCATAAACTTGGACACTTCCAATATGAGTGTCCAAATCAGGAGACGAAGGCACATATGCAGAAGCCGGTGACGAGATGTTATTAATGGCCTATGTTGATGACAAAGAAGCTAGTAAGGAGTCATCATGGTTTCTTGATTCGGGTTGCGGCAATCATATGTGCGGGAAGAAGGAGTCTTTTTCAAGCCTTGATGAGAATTTCAGCACCTCTGTGAGATTGGGAGACGACTCAAGCATTGTTGTGACAGGAAAAAGAAGTGTACGATTGTTGGTAAGTGGAATTACACAGGTTATGACCGAAGTTTTTTATGTTCCTGGTTTGAAGAATAATCTATTAAGTCTTGGCCAACTACAAGAAAAGGGACTGGCAATTCTCCTAAAGGATGATAAATGCAAGATTTATCATCCTGAGAGAGGACTAATTGTAGTGGCTGAGATGTCCTCAAACAGGCTGTTTAAGTTGTCGATTCAAAAATTGCTAAAGGAAGAAAGTTGTTTTTCATCTGCCATAGAAGATCAGACTCGACTTTGGCACTTGAGGTATGGACATTTAAGCTTTAATGGATTGAAGACACTACAACAAAAGAGAATGGTGGATGGGCTGCCTCATATTCAAGGTAATTCGGAAGTATGTGAAGATTGCTTGGTGGGTAAACAACGTAGAGATCCATTTCCAAGGGAGAGCACATGGAGGGCTTCTCAGATTCTCCAGATGGTGCATTCAGGCATTTGTGGACCCATCAACCCATCGTCAAATAGTAACAAAAGGTATCTGATTACTTTTATTGACGATTTTAGTCGAAAGACATGGGTTTATTTTTTGGCAGAAAAGTCACAAGCTTTCCTTACTTTCAAGAACTACAAGAGTCTTGTTGAGAAAGAATCTGGATCAGCTATAAAGTGTCTTCGCACTGATCGTGGAGGAGAATTCATGTCACACGAGTTTACCGATTTTTGCAAGGAAAACGGCATACGCAGACAACTTACATCTGCATATACTCCTTGTAAAGAACATAACTTTATACTTTCATACAGTGGCGTAGTTAATAGGGGGGGGCAGGCCGGTGCCCAACCCCCCTCAACTCAAAGCCAACCTTTACTTAGTTTCAAATAAAAAAAAAATACTAAATATCCTCCAACATTGGAAATGCAAATAGGCACTATGAAATCAAATAAAAGATTTTAATATTAATAACATACTTCTCTACCACATAAAAGAAAAAAAAAGTTGGAAGTAATCAAGGTAAATTAGTACGTACTATAATTATCAACTAGTATTTAGTTTTTTTTAAACCAATAATAGAAATTGAGGGAAAAAAACTTAGGTGCCGTTTGTTTTTTAAGAGGTCTAAAGTCTGAAATCTTATTTTAGTTATTATTAATAAGAGGTGGTGTGTAAAAAGGTCTGAATGATTCAGACTTAAGAGTCATTAAGAGTTTTTTTTTTAAAAACAAACAACCCCTTAGTTAACTAAAACATTGTTAACTAATTTAGTTAAATATTTATATGCATTTGTGTAAATATAATTATAAATTAAGTAAAATGTTTATGTGGGATACATTTATGTTTTATTGTAAAAAAAAACTCAAATCCTTAATTAATTGATGTTAAATGTTGATACCAAAATATCCATTAATTTGTTTTGAATAGCATGTATGTAAATTTTAGTTCGCTTGAATTTTATTAGATAGAACTTCTTAATTTATTATGATATTAGGTTGAATCATGAACAATAAACAAATCATTAATATTTTTCTAAGTGAAAAAAAGATGTTATTGATGACACATAACCAAATCCAACGCATGTTGAAAGACGTGAGTTTCACTTTTGTTAAAATGAGTTTTCGTTGTTTGGATACAATATTTATCGTCATCATTTTATAATAAAGTACGACGTTGAAAGGCCGAACCCCCCTATCCCAAATTCCTAGCTCCGCCCCTGCTTTCATAAAAGTTTAAAACATCGTTGTTTTGAGTGTTACATACATGATGTATGACTGTACAAGTAATTGTATAAAACATAATTACATATAATGTCACTTTTTCATTTTGTAAAATTTCATATTTATATAAAAGTTGCGACACAAAAATTTATTCTAAATTCGTGTCTTAAACATCAATAAATACACTTATATTATACAACAAAATGTTATTTTGTGACCATAAAATTGTTTGACATTTTGTTTATACACGTTATTGATAATTATATATGTTCCGTAATATATCATTAAATTTTAATATATATCTTAAAATTTATTTAAAAATAATAACATAGGCGAATGATCGTGTAAAAAGTTGAGTTTAACATGAGAATAATGGAAATTTATTTTCAACCGTTGATCACTTTTAATCTCGTGTCCTCCCATAAATTGAGTCTTAGAAGAAAATTGATCTGATACATTTTTGTGCATCTTATCTCGGCACATCTCATCCTAATATACGTTCATTTCTCTCCAACGGTTGATAATCACTTCTCACGCTTCTTACGTTAATCTTAACTTCTCACCGAAACCAAACCTAGTAACATAAACTACAAACATCATGCCTAAAGAATTTTACTAAAAATAACACAAATTATACTCGTTATTTTTATATATAAAATGGACTAAAATGGGAAAGATATTATTTTAATCTTTATATATATAAAAGGAAAACCTAAGAGTGATGAGGTGGCACCATGAGATGTCTTCATTTCTATTTATCTAAATTCTCATAATTTTGAATTTTTTTTACTTAAAAAAGGTTGGTATTGGTGAAAAAATGAAATATTATGTTGTTAAGGTTATCCCACATTGGTTGAAAGATAGAAAATTGAAAGATGAAAATGTATATATAAGGGGTAGATTAATGTTGAAATAATGTGTTTAATAATTGAGTTAAGTTAATGTTAATCATTTTCATTTATTTTAAAATGATTTTGATAAAGTTTAATGATTTTAACATCAATATATAAAGTGAACAATTAAACAATTAATAATAAACCTTATAATTATTTTTTTGTAAGCTAACAATGATCATATAAAAAGTTTTGTTAAATGAGTATATTTTTTTAGTAAAGTAACAAATGTTTATAAATCAATTTTTTTTTTATTTAGTTTTATTTTATTATAATGAATAACTTAAATCAATTTGTTACAAGCAATTTAGATTGTGAATTGTAAGATAACAATCTTTATATATATAAAAGGAAAACCTAAGAATGATGAGGTGAAACTATGAGATGTCTTCATTTTTATTTATCTAAATTCTCATAATTTTGAATTTTTTTTACTTAAAAATGGTTGATATTAGTGAAGAGATGAAATATTATGTTGTTAAGGTTGTCCTACATTGGTTGAAAGATAGAAAATTGAAAGATGAAGATGTATATATAAGAGGTAGATTAATGTTGAAATAATGTGAAATGGTGTTTAGCTAAATATAGCTAAACCCAAGTTTAATAATTGAGTTAAGTTAATGTTAATCATTTTCATTTATTTTAAAATGATTTTGATAAATTTTAATGATTTTAACATCAATATATAAAGTGAACAATTAAACAATTAATAATAAACCTTATAATTATTTTTTTGTAAGCTAACAATGCTCATATAAAAAGTTTTGTTAAATGAGTATATTTTTTTAGTAAGGTAACAAATGTTTATAAATCAATACTTTTTATTTTTATTTAGTTTTACTTTATTATAATGAATAACTTAAATCAATAGTTACAAGCAATTTAAATTGTCAATCGTAAGATAACAATGATTATAAATCAATACCTTTTTTTAAATAAATATGTGTTAAATTTTATTTTATTATTTTTTTATGTATAGAACACTATTATATCTTTATTTAACTTCTCATTGAATTTAAATGTTTTAATTTTACTATTCAGCTGTGTATCTATGTAAAAGTAGTTTTTTTTTTTGCAAAAATTAAATGATTGTATTATAAAACTTCTCATTAATTAATAAAACCCATCATTTTTTATTCATGTAAAAAAACTTATTACATTAATCTATATGTATTTTCAAATTCATATGTATCATTAATGATCCAAATTTTGGAATGTAACTCATTTGTAATATTTCTATGTAATATTAACGAGTACCTTAACATGCTGACATTGGACAATGAGAGGTCTCCATTGCTATTTATCTAATTTTCTTCAAATTTCAATATTTTTAAAAATGTTGGCTTTGGTGAAGAGATGGACATTAGTGTTGTTTAAATTATCCTACAATGCTACGAAAATGAAAATTTGGAAAAAGAAGATGTCATTAAACCCAAGTTTAATTATTAAGTTAATTTTATATAGTCTTTTTTTGTTTATTTTAAAATGATTTAAATCGAAGTTTAATGATTTTAACATCAATATATAAATTAAACAATTAAATAATCAATATATAAACCTATTTTTTTTGGTAAGTTGACATCAAGGTAGTTTTAATTGGAAACCATATTAGATTGAAAACTTTGGAAACCGTCAATTTCATTGGTTAAATTAATGAAATTGGTTCATAAAGTTGTTTAATATGATCCAGTTGTTTCATATATTTCTTTTGTTAATGAAATTGTTTCATATATTTCTTTTGTTAATGAAATTGTTTCATATATTTGTTTTTTTTATGTAGTTTCATCTATTTTTCTCATTCCGAAAAAATTGTTTCATGTATTTTCGCAGTCTGATGAAACTTTTTCATTTTTACATAAAAAACACAAATATATGCAACAATTTCATCAATAAAAAAATTATATGAAACAATTTCATCAAATAATTTCATTAACTTAACCAATGAAATCGAGGGTTTCCACGATTTTCAAAACTATAGTGGTTTCTATCGCTCCCCTATATATATATATATATATATATATATATATATATATATATATATATATATATATATATATATATATACATACTATATAGGGAGAGGTTCATTTGAAAAATAGTAAATGTATGAGAAATAGAGAAGTAATCTTAGCCATATATTTGGTCAACATTTGTGTATTTGACCGCAAAGTACCGGATAATTTCTTGCATGGTCAATTTGAGGTAGATGGGTAGCTTCGTAAAATACGTGTGATGAGTTCGTATATGAACCTATATGATTCACATATGAACTATACGTTCATATGTGAATCAATTAATTGGTTCATATATGAATCTATTAATTAGTTCAACTGATTCATATATGAACTTACAGTTAATTAGTTCATATGTGAATAAGATAATTAGTTCATATATGAATCACAAAGGTTCATATATGAATCAGTTAAAAGAGTTCAGATGTAAATTACACTGATTCACATATGAACATATAGTTCATATGTGAATTATACATGTTCATATATGAACACAACCCGTATATTTTGTAAAAATTACGAAAGTGTCCTTCTATTTTTGGAATAGCCGTAACTTTTGACCAGTCAAAGCCACAACTTTTGACCAGTCAAAGATGAAATATTTGATCAGTCAAATCCGATATTGACCGTATGAATGACTAAGATTACTTCTCTATTTCTCATGTTTTTACTATTTCTCAAATGAAACTAAGACCATATATATAAAAGAAGACCTTAACATAGCACCAATAAATTACGTTTTATTTTAACTCAGTCAAATTACTCCTTAAAAAAATATTACTATCGCGCATCACACGGGGTGCTACCTAGTTATAAATAAATAGAAATAGAAATGGTCAACATCATTAGGGACACGTTGCACATATTTGCAAGTAGATAAACTCAATCCAGTGGGTTTCTTTATTAAAGTTATCTTTTCAATTGTCCCACGGTTTATGACAATCTTTTTGGTAAATATTATAAAGTAAAATGAAAAAAAAAAATCTATGAGTAAGAGAGCAAGGAGTTGATTTTACGAACAAGGTATCTGGATTCTAAAATTCATGACTAAGAACCTAGTTTCAATTTCGTTACAGATTGTTCATTTACGTTCGTTCGTTTATCATCTTAACGAACACAAATGAACAAAAATACAAACAAAATCGTTTGTTTACTGTTCATGTTCGTTCGTTTGTTCGGTTAAGTTAAACGAACGAACAAAAACACAAAAACTCAATTTCATTTATTTACCGTTCGCGTTTGTTCATTTGTTCGGTTAAGTTAAACGAATGAACGCAAACAAACCACCATTCATTTTCGTTTGGTTCATTTTGCATATTCAAATTTGCAATGCACATGAGCGTATCACTGTATCAGCGTTGTTGGAGCACGTTGACAACAATAACAACATATTGTTGTATTGCCTTATTAGGCACTTGTTCAATTCATTTGTAATGCACAATGACATAGATTGTGAATTTTACAATTTATCATTGTTTTTTTTACTTTTGTTTATTTTGAGATTTGACATTACCACATTAGATTTAGACTTTAGCTTTTAGATGTGTAACTTTCTCATGATTTCTGCTCTTTGCTTAATTTGACATAACTTTGATGTAATTTACTATTTTAGTTAAAACTAATTATAGTTTTCCTTATCTTTTAGTTTTAAGTTCCATATCTTGAAGTAAAAGTTTTGTTGTGCTAATTTCAATTTGGAAAAAGGAAAAACAGAAAAGAATGAAGGACGATCTTAATTAAGGGTTTATCTCTTTATCATTCTATATTTTGTAATTCGGGGTTTTGATTTTTATGTCCCCCCTTCGCATTTTTTTTTAAATTATAATTAATAAAAATCAAAGTGGGGATGAGTCACCTAACTTGACTAGGTTCCAATCCCTTTAAAAAAATCGCATGTTTCGTCGTTTCATTTGCTTAAAAAAAATAGGCATATAGGGGCATTTTTTTTAGCATTTTTGCACAGGGCATAAAAAACCCTAGGATCGACACTATAAAGCATGAATCGGTTTATGATTGAGAGTGAAAGATTTATAAAATGGGTTAGAAAGATAAAACTGATGTGACAGAGAGATAAACCGATTTGGCAAAGTAATAAACCTTTAAAGAGGTCTATGACTGCAGATGCTCTAACAACCCCTCTTCCTATATCCCACACACTTCCACGAAAACACCCCCACCCCGACGACTTGACTAATGACTCCGGCAAAAATCTCATTCCCTCACTCTCCTTTTTTTCAAGTGAACTTCCTTTCCCATCCCTTCCTCTTCTTTTATTGGAATCTCGGTGAACAACCGGACGTCGTCCCATCATCCATTATGGTAATGGTTCATAAACTTTTTTCATAATCAACCTAAAACCAAATGAATGAAATTTGTAATTTACTCCATAAATTATTGTAATTTACGGGAATGTCCACAAAATACCATCTCTAGTATATAAGATATTTAACCACTAGGTCTTTGTCCTAGTGGCCACCTTCCTTCCGTAAACGCTCCTACCTGGGGTTCCCTTACCAGGGTTCGAATCCGGGGGGAGACAGGATGTCTTTTTCGGTGCAAGTCTATGAGGTAGGGCTTGTAGGGTCCACAAAAGTGGACCACGGGGCCTTGGGTCCCCGCTAATAAACCTTTAGTATATAAGATATTTGATTGAAACGGATCATACCTGTATGTCAAGATTAATATAAAACTCTATTATGTTATTCGGTAAATGTTATAATCGTAGTTGTATAAGTGTTTGAGTATGCATGTAACATTTCAGGCCAACCGTACCAGATATTGTCCGCTTTGTCCACACAACTGGACTCACGGTTTTAAAACGCGTCTGGTAGAGGAGTTATCCAGTCCCTTATAAGGCAACTTTTGTTCTTCTCCCCAACCAATGTGGGATCTTACAATGCACGTGTCATATCTATACATTTGTAAACTCAACTAGTTGATGATTTGAGAACTTAAAATTTATTTGGAACTAGAGAGTAAAAAGTCCTATAAATATAATATCTAAATTTAGGATATTTAACCGGTTGAAAAAGACATAGTAAACTTGATTGAGCATGTATACTGATTTATATTATTTTTCTATCTTGAAATAAAATTGAAATTGATGATTTTTGGCATGATTATATCCATTATTTACTACCAACATAAAAAATTAATAGAAACAATAACTCTTAAGTCACACAAAAAAACACAAAGTTGCTTAGATCATCATCCAAAGCTAACTAAGGGACGTTTGATTCACATAATGAAATTTGATGGAATTGAAATCTATTAAAGGAATTTGATTTTGAAGGAATTGGAATGGAATTTGACCACACGTTTGGTTGATAGAAATTGGATGATATTCAAATTTTTAACTTTAGGCAAGGAATGATGAATTCCTTGATTTGTGAAATTCAAATGATTCCATCATGATTAATATGTGAACCAAACAGAGAAATTATAATTTGATCAAAGAAAGTATTCATTTCAGTTTCTTCAAATTCCTTTAAAATTTATGAACCAAACTCCGCCTAAGTATCATAATCTAAGTGAAAAATGACACTCTTGATTTTTGTAATTCTAGAATACACGTCATGTGAAAACAAACTTTTGTCATGACATTACTCATAGAAAACTAGAATAATTGAGATGATTGATATTCCCACAGTTTAATTATTTTGCGGTTCCTGTTTTTCCAATTACATTTAAATATATTTTCTTTGAATAACGATAAACATATTAAAAAAACAGTGATGTGATAAGTTTTTACAAATAAAAATTAATATTTATAATTAAAATAATATTAATATGAGTTGAGTATAGTTATAATTGTAATGACGTGGAAATAACAACATATTTTTAATAATTTATTCATTCCCATCTTAACATGATCGACCTCACCGAGGTTGAGAATGAACCAATTATTAAATCTTGGATGAAAATTTCTTTTACCTATTTTTCTAGGTAATCTATTTATTAACAACTTCTACACACCTTATTCCAAGAAACAAACTTTTGTCATGACATTACTTTTGTAAGATTTACATGGGTTGTAAATTAAAATACCCTATATATATATAGAGAGAGAGAGACTCATTCATTTGTTAACCACGAAATTAGTGTTAACCAATCTAGACCGTTGGTTATTTAGATCAATGGTTCACAATTAATTAAAACTTTGATTAAAATAAAATATAAAAACGGTTTATAAAAATAAAATGCATGTATGCACAGAAGTATTTCGGTCAAAATACATTTCCCTTTATATTTTAATTATTTTTGAAGATAATCACGATGCATGGAATCAGAGAGAATCTTAAATTTAAATTATGCAGTTATTTTTAGGAGTTATCTTTTCAATTTACAATTATCCTTTTTTATTTGATTTTATTTTGTCAAATCCATGATTCATGTATTCCGGCGACCACTTTCAGCGTGAAGGAGATTTCAAATCCATGATTCATATTAACCATGATCCATGATTCATATTTTCAATTTTCAATTATTCTTTTTTATTTGATTTCATATTTAGCCGTTGTTCTACAAGCACTTCTTAAAGTGGTCGCCGGAATCGAAATCTCCTTCACGTTGACGTCAAAATCCGGCGAAGACGATGAAGATGACAAATTCGCGGATCTTTACGTAGTGAGATTGACATCGCTCATGATCCCGCCGATAACGATCATGATGGTGAACTTGATCGCCATTGATATTGGGTTTAGCAGGACGATGCCGCAGTGGAGTCGTCTTCTTGGTGGCGTGTTCTTTAGTTTTTGGGTGTTGGCGCATTTGTATCCGTTTGCGAAGGGGTTGATGGGAAAAAGGGGAAGAACACCGACGATCATATTCGTGTGGTTGGAGATGATTGTGATCGTGTTCTTGATTATATTCTTTTTTAACACCATTTTCGGTATCCAAATTTGTTGTTTGTAGCTTTTTTCAACCATGAAACAATGTAGGAGTGTAAATGGTATATTCATATATGCAACCTGTGCATATATGCAGTTCAATGTAAATGGTATTTTCATATATGCAACCTGTCCATATATGTATTTGTGCATCTTTTAAGATTGCATATGTGCATATGATTATATGTTAAGTTTCAAACTTAATGTTAGCACTGTTAACACCAATGTCGTGGTTAGCAAATGAATGAGACTCTCTCTCTCTCTCTCTCTCTATATATATATATATATATATATATATATATTATATTATAAAGATTCTAAAACGGTTATTTGTACAAAGTGTTTCTTGTACAATGTTACATTTATCACTCTTACACTTACTTATTTAATTTACTTTATATTACTTGTTTTTTTATTTTATACCATTATCATATTAACACAAATAATCGTATATGAACAAAAATGCAATGAAAAAATACGTTTCTTTTTTACAAATTATACCATTATAATCGTCTCGTCAATACCTTCAAAACGAACACAATATTGAATATTTTTTAATTTAACCGTAATATTAAATATCATGAATATCTACGAATTAATTTGTTTTCTATTCATACGTTTTATTTTTTTCCACCGTTAGCACAATAAAAATACATAATCGTAAAATACGTTTCATTCTTATTATAAATTATATCATTATAATTTTTTTCGTCAATAATTGTAATATAAACTAATTATTGAATATCTTTATGAGTTTAGGGTTTCATAAATTGTGATTCTTAGGTCATGGTTGATTGTTGATGACATGTCTATAAGGAAGTAGCATTAATTGTTCGTTCTTTACTTACATTCCGCTGCATCGCGCGGGTATATGCATAGTATATATATATATATACACATTAATTATGTTGGTCCCAAATAACAGTAAGTAAATAAGACAAGTATTGTAGAAAGGGGGGGTTGAATACAATACACACAGTTTTTCACTTAATTTAATTCTTATTGATTTGAAATCAAGAATTACACATAGAAAACTTTAATTGTTGCGGAAGAGAACATATGAGATATGTTCAAACAATCTTACACATAGAGAATGAAGAACAATTGTAAAACACTTAGAAAACAATTGAACTTCGTAGAGAGAAAGTTGCCAGACACTTAGAGAACTTGAAGGTAGTAGAGCTGGTTCTACTGGGTATCTTGCATGTTGAACCATCCTCCATATTTATAGTGCCTCATGCATTAAATGCATGGGACACCTGTTGAGCAAAGGATGGACACAGGTCTTCAGCAAGGTACAGGATGTACCTTTTGTCTTGAGGTGTATTGTCTTGAAGTGTTGACCTGCAGGATGGTGTAGACCTTTCCTTAAAATGGTGTAGGAGACAAAGCTTACTTTATCTGATCTTCATATGAGGTCCACGTCAATGCAAGATATCACAAATATACTTTGTCAGAAAAGTACAATGTGAAGAGAGAAATCTTCAGGCCTTGAATATTAAGAAGTCTTCGGCTCCTGAAGATTGAGAAGTCTTCGGCTTCCGAAGATTGAGAAATCTTCGGCTTCCGAAGAAGTCTTCGGCCGAAGAGGTCTTCGGCTCCTGAAGACTGAGATCGGCACCATCCTGGCCAATGGTGTTGATCAAGTAGGCATACTTGGCTTTGGGATGAGGAGTCTATCTTCAATCCGCTTTGAGAGATATTCTCTTTCTTTGTCTTCTTCGGCTGATCTTCGACTTCACCGAACATTTGTATAGAAACCAAGCTGCTAAAAGAACCTCAAACATATTCTAAGTAAGATGATATAAGATGGAAGATCAGGAGGTCATCTTCAAATCTTCAGATGACCCAACAATCTCCTCCTATTTGATGATGACATCCATACTAAAGAATAGAACAAAGAGTGTACTGAATAAATACATTTTGACCCATTTTTACTCTTTTTGGGTTCTTTTCACATAGACCTTTTTTTTTTTTTTTGTATATCTGACATTTACAAGGAAATGAAAAAGTATAGCTATACATACGAATAAATGAATACAATGAATAAAGAATGAGAAAAAAAATACAAAGATATAGAAGACAGTAGTCGGGATTGTTTGAACTTGAGTGGTTGGTTGCTCCCCCTCAATTCATACTCCCCCTCAACTAATGTCAGGTGGCTTTGATCACATAGTCCATTGCAAAAGCAGAGTTTAAGCTTGAGTGGTAAGTTGCTCCCCCTCAACTCATACTCCCTCTTAACTAAGAAGTCAGAAGATTTTCGGGATCCTCCGAACCTGCTCTTGGAAGGGCAGATTCATCCTTGGATCGTGCAGAAGCATCAGGACTGAGAATCCTGGGTGATAGGCTGTGAGGTGGAGAAGAGGCACCTTGGATAGGGAAGGAGTCCAAGTCATCCTTATCAACCAAGGAAAAGGTTGATGAGGGAATAATAGGGGTCCCCAATTTTACAATTGTATCCTTTTATGAAGATACAAAGGAGATGGCTTTGGGTTTAGCAGAGTCCCCGGGCCCAGATGGGAAATTTTCAACACCTGCCGATTTTGAAGAACCGATGGGTGGAGTAGGTGGCTTGGCCCTTGAAACCTTCCTTAGCCTCTTGAGAGGAGCGGGAAGGGAAGAGGTAGAGTGCCGCCGCTTTGAGATATGGGGTGTGACCTGGGTAACCGCCGAAGGTTCTTTCGGTGGTATGGCCATTTGGGCAAGTGCGGCGGTGCCAGTAGCAGTTGAGGATTTAGTGCTAGCCGGCGTCACTGAAGAAAGGGGAAGAAGGGTCCACTACAGTTGAGGGACCTTTGGACACCGGAGTGTCTTTAGTATCACCCCATTGTAGATCGGGAGAGTTTATGAAGGAAAACATACCTGGGCTAAGAGCTTGATTGGTGGATAGAGAGCCCTTGTTGAGAGAGGTCTTCTTGAGTTTCTATGTGTTGGTTGGAGAGTCATCACCAAATCAACCAGAGAGCCAACAATATTTTTCTCCCCCTATTTGATGATGACGCCAACACATAGAAAAAAAATACTGACACACATAAAAATTGCAAGACACGAAGAACTCATAAATTCAATGGCCCGTTATTTTTTTTTTATTTTTTTTTTGAGGGGGCTCTTTTCTGGGTTTTTTTTTTGTTTTTTTTTGTAACAGGAAATTAAAAGAAAAGAAAGAGAGAAGGGTGTAGAAACGGTAGGTAATTATGGTGAGAGATGGTAGGGATATGGAAAAAAGGAAAGGAGGGGAGAGGTAGTAGGAGAAGTCTTGGGAAGGGAAAAGTGAGAAAAAAATCAAAAAGAAGGTGGGAGGGGGGAGGGGGTTCGGCCGAATGAAGTGAGGGGGGGGGGGCTGTCGGCCGAAGGGTGGGGGGTGGGGGTGTTAGGTTACCGAAAAGGGGAGGGAAGGGAGGGGGGTCGGTAGCCGAAGGGGTAGGGAGGGGAGGGGGCTCGGCTAGGGAGAGGGGAGGCCGAGAGAAAGAGAGGGGTAGGGAGAAAGAGAGAGAGCCGAAAGAGTGAGAGTGAGAGATAGAGAGAGATAGCCGAAGGAGAGGGAGAGAGAGAGGAAAGGTGATATGATGAGAAATGAGATCGGTAGGTGTGAAATGTAATGATGGGAGAAAGGAGAGATCTTGATCTTCAGAGAAGACTATCTGAAGATTAGGGATTGGAGATGAGAAGATAGGTAGTTCACCATTATGATGAGATGTGCCTTGAGAAGAAAGGAACATATGGATTTGAGTTAGATGAAGGATTATGAGAATCTTCACCAACACATGATGATATCCACCAATCATCATCTCATGAAGAGATGATGACTTAAGATCATCAAACTTCACATGAGTAGATGCAGTTTCTCCGAAGATGGTGGACTCGGTAGGCTTTTGAAGAGTGAGAGAGAGGTTGAAGAAAGTGAGAGAGGGTAAGGGCCGAAGGTGAGATGAGGGTCGAAGAAAGGGAAGGGAGGTATAAGGGAGGTTTGTTCTTTGGTGGGTTTATGAGGCCGAAAGAGAGAGATGAGAGAGAGAGAGATACCTGGGTAGAAGAGGTAAAGCACTCAGCAGACACAAGGGTCATAGAGAAGGATTGAGCTTCACTGTTTATCAACATCATCTATTCTAGCCATGAAGCAGCGGTTGACCATTTCTTTGTCACTTTCAGAAGTGGGTTCATCTGCCCAATCATGGGTATCAGTCATTTGACCTTTTCCCTTTTTGAGCAAGGTTTCATTTCTCTCCTTCTCTCTCTTATATTTTGCCTTGTATTTCTCAGCCCGGTCAGACTTTGAGGAGACAAACATATTTGTCTTTTGGAAAGAAGGTTGATTAGAGTTAGACTTGGTTCTGACAAACCTAGAGGAGGTACGGTTAGAGGAGGGTAGTCTGGATTTATCAGAAGACCTGCTTCTGCACTCAGAAGCAAAGTGTCCCTTCCTCCCACACCTGTAACATTCCTCATTTGATTTGTCAGAGGGAGTGGTTTTAGAAAAAGTAGAAGTGGATTTTCTTGAAAACTTGGATTTTCTCGAAGAGAAGCGAGAGTTACTGGAAATTTCCTCACCTTCGTCATCAGCCTCACTAAGATAGGCCTCTGAAGGATCATTGGGATCCTCTTGACTATTATTATCAGAATCTGAGGGATAGGTGATTCTAGGAACACACACAGTATTTTCGGAAGAATCACTAACAAGAACTAGAGAATAGCTTCTAATGTCTTTTGTGATAGACTTCCTAAGCAGTTTAGTCTGCTCATGGTTGAAGAGAGTGCCATAAAGAGCAGTGAGTGGCATAGAGTCAAGATCCTTGGTAGACTTGATGCAAGTACAAATGTTTTCCCAAAACTCAGGAAGACAGTCCATGAACTTGCACAAGACTTCCTCATTATCATAAATGCGACCCACAAGTTTTAGATCATTGAGAAGACTGTTAAAACGATTGTAGTAGTCTGAGAGAGATTCACCCTTTTCATGAGAAAAGAGTTCATACTTTCTTACAAGAGCAATCTTTTTGCTCTTTTTCACCTCAGACGTACCTTCATAAAGAACACACAAAGTAGACCACATTTCTTTAGCAGTGGTGAGGTTAACAAGAGAGTGATAGACCTCATCAGGCAGAGCAAGGGCAATGATGGCTCTGACTTTAGTATCAAGAGCTATAAGACGTATGTCTTCATCATTGTATTTACTGGGGTCCTTTACAATGTATCTCCCAGTAGCTGGAGTTCTTTCTTCCTCAGAAGAGTCCTCATCAGCTTTTCCCTTGTCTGCATTATATCGGTCCCAAACTCTAGGAATAAAAGGACCTTCATGCAAAATAGTAGGATATCTGTTGTCAACTCCTTCTAAGAAGAGTATCATACGACTTTTCCACAAGAAGAAGTTATTGGGGTTAAACTTTGGTGGTTTGGCTATAGAGCCATTGTCGTATGAAGCAGCAGTGGTGTTTTGAGAAGAAACATTGTTTAAAGAAGAAGAAGAAGAGGCTGCCATTGCGGATCTAGTTTATTGAGTTAAACTAAACCGCTCTGATACCACTTGTTGGTCCCAAATAGCAGTAAGTAAATAAGACAAGTATTGTAGAAGGGGGGGTTGAATACAATACACACAGTTTTTCACTTAATTTAATTCTTATTGATTTGAAATCAAGAATTACACATAGAAAACTTTAATTGTTGCGGAAGAGAACATATGAGATATGTTCAAACAATCTTACACATAGAGAATGAAGAACAATTGTAAAACACTTAGAAAACAATTGAACTTCGTAGAGAGAAAGTTGCCAGACACTTAGAGAACTTGAAGGTAGTAGAGCTGGTTCTACTGGGTATCTTGCATGTTGAACCATCCTCCATATTTATAGTGCCTCATGCATTAAATGCATGGGACACCTGTTGAGCAAATGATGGACACAGGTCTTCAGCAAGGTACAGGATGTACCTTTTGTCTTGAGGTGTATTGTCTTGAAGTGTTGACCTGCAGGATGGTGTAGACCTTTCCTTAAAATGGTGTAGGAGACAAAGCTTACTTTATCTGATCTTCATATGAGGTCCACGTCAATGCAAGATATCACAAATATACTTTGTCAGAAAAGTACAATGTGAAGAGAGAAATCTTCAGGCCTTGAATATTAAGAAGTCTTCGGCTCCTGAAGATTGAGAAGTCTTCGGCTTCCGAAGATTGAGAAATCTTCGGCTTCCGAAGAAGTCTTCGGCCGAAGAGGTCTTCGGCTCCTGAAGACTGAGATCGGCACCATCCTGGCCAATGGTGTTGATCAAGTAGGCATACTTGGCTTTGGGCTGAGGAGTCTATCTTCAATCCGCTTTGAGAGATATTCTCTTTCTTTGTCTTCTTCGGCTGATCTTCGACTTCACCGAACATTTGTATAGAAACCAAGCTGCTAAAAGAACCTCAAACATATTCTAAGTAAGATGATATAAGATGGAAGATCAGGAGGTCATCTTCAAATCTTCAGATGACCCAACAAATTATATATAGTTTAGGCTCTCCTTTTATGGTCTAATTAAAAAAAAGACCGTAAAAATAGTAAGTTTTCATACTTCACTTCTCAATTCTCTTGTGACACTCTAAAATTTAGGTGGAAATAAAATTCGAAATTTCGGCAATATAACGTTTGAAAATAGAGAAAACCTAGCATCCTAAAATAGGGGACAATTTTAACCTGTGAAATAAGGTAAAACAATTCGAAACCCAAGTGTATCATCCCAAAACGGGGTATATGGTAAGGCATTTACAACCCAATAAATGAAGCATAAGACGACAATCTACTAATCTAACATTGGTTAACTAGATTATGGTCGGATGTCGCTATCCTTCCAAAATGTGTATCTTCAAAATCATTGTGTGTTGGTCACTATGTTTCCTCAAAAAGACCTCTCGCGACCACAAGGTCGTTCCCTCAGTCCCGGCGTGCCCCACCGCTAAAATGACCTGTCAAACATGACAACAAAGAACAAGTGTTAGGCTAAAGCCTAGTGAGAACAAGTCAAATAAGAATGGAAATACTAAACATATTCGGAGTCACGCGGAGGATATAGCCATGAGTTAAAACCAACAAATCAAATAAACCATTAGTGATTAAATATGGTACAAATAACACCAATCACATAATGAGCTAAACTCCTCTAAGTCTATTGCTCGAAAACATCAAGTCAACCCCCCTGGGTCTATTCTTAAGAGTTCCAAAACGGGGAACTCTAGCACAAGGAAATTACATCTTACTGCCCATGAGACGATGTCCGACCGTATAGGTCCACACCTTACTTATCATGGTGATCCGATGCCTATTCCGTGCCAAAGTGGTGAACCTAATGTCCAAAACGAGGACATAGGAACACCGTGCCTATGGATCCATTGCACTAAGACCAAATACCCAAAACATGTAAATACATTCACATATGAACATGTGTAATGGGGTAAAACCAAATTCGCATATATAAAGTTCAACCATACAAGGTCTTGACTCCCCAACTTGGACGAAGACATTACTAAACCCATCAATAGAATATTATAAATTTCATTCCAATTTACAACAATGACGACAACTACACCAACATTTGAATTTTACCAAAACCCTAATTTCATCTTGGGATACTAAAATCTCATCAAACAAAAGTTGTTCAACAAGTATGTATAAAATCTAGTAAATCATTAAATATAGCTCAACTATGTCATTCAAACGTTTTTGTTTAGATTCCAAGACCTTAATATCCTTAAACCCCATATTTAGGTCAAAATACAACAAACCCCAAATACTTGTTCATGAGACATGAATGAAACCTACAACGCATAAACCCTAGTAGATTGCATAGGGATAGAGGGTATAAAACTCACCTTAAAGAGGTTGTAGAAACCCTAGTAAATGGATGAAGGATGGAAGATGGTGGAGGATGAACTTGATACTTGGCCACAAAAACCCACAATAAATGCAAAAAATCCTACACCAACCATAATAATCATCTTACAAGGTTTCCTTCAAGAGTAATGAATGAAGAGAGAGATATGACATACCTTTTTTCTCCCCAAAATCGAACCAAACCAAGAAGAAATGAAAAAATGAGACTAAATGGCCGATTTATAGCATTTAAGGGACTGGCCCCGTCCGCGACTATGCCCATGCGAGATTGACATGGTCATTCTCGCCGGGCAATGTCGCCCGAGCCAAGTACCCCGCGGTACAGGCTCAACGATTATTCCTCGCGAGTTTGACACATGTCATTCTCGCTTGGCATAGTCGCTCCACACCATCACCATTCGGTACACTCCTCGCGATTGTGCCCCGCGAGAGTGACCTCTGTCGCAATCGCGGGCACAATCGACCCTAACGTACCGGAGTCCGTTTTCGACCCGTTTTCGACCCGAAACATGCACGGTTCCAACTTTAACTTAATAACAAGTTTTAAGACCATAATATGGACGTACCGGGATCGAGGGTGTTACATCTCTGCATTCCTTAAATCGGAAAATTTCCAAAATCCATCAAAAAATTCAAATTTCAAAATTCCAATCGTGTTCAACTTGCTCAATGTTGTCCAAAATTCTTACTATTGTTGGTAGACTTGTTCAACTTACCTCAATTTGTTCAATTTTTTTTTTTTAATTTAGAGATAGATGTTTTATTTTATAATTCAATATATATATTTTTAAATAATGTTATATCGATTTTTTTTTTATTTTGGAGATAGATGTTATATTTTTTTAGTTTAAAGCTCATACTAGGTTCAAACCGCCTAAACCGGTCAGACTAGCCCGTCTTTCTGTGGTCCGGTTTGACCTGTGTAATCACTTGCTGTCAAACCGCTCGGTTTGAAAAACTTTTTAAACTACCATTATGGTTTGATTTATGGTTTGGGCGATTAAACCGCCAAAAACGAACTACGAACACCCCTACGATGTAGACTTCATAATGTGATTGCCTCTAAAACCACAAAATTTTAGGGGTTAAGGTGTGATTCTTTTAGCCCTTTATATATGAATCCATAAATTTATTGGAGTGAAAAAGCATAAGTTTTATTTTTGGTTGAACACATAAACAACAAAACTTAGGGAGGGTTTTATATTAAAAATTAAGAAATAAAACTACATGGTTGGGGCAAGATGAGGATAATGGTTGGGGATAAGTTACGGTTTTGATCCTTCAAAGACTTTAGAGTTTTTAATTTATTTACTTTCCTTTTTTATTTATAATTTTAGACACTTGTCATATTAAATAATTAATTACTGTTATTAGCAAAAAGGTATTAATACGACAATAACAATTACTAAAAACCAAATTTCTATTAGAAATCACACACGCAACAACCATAATTTCTTAATAAGAAATTCTATATGACGTGAAACATCGCGTGACGACGAGGTCAGGCCTTACGAGTTACGGCGAGACCACGACGTTTTTCAAGGCGACATATACATTAGGGTGAATATGGTACGGTGCCATGTATTTTTCTCAATACCGTGTACCAATCAATTATAATTGATACGTAAAAATTTATACCATGTACCAACCAACTCTAATTGATACCAACTTTTTTCGGTTGGTACATGTTGTACGGTTTTGTACCAACATCTTAAAAGTTTACAAACCTATTGTTTGAAACATGTTGTCCGTAAAACTTATAGTTGTAAAACAATAAAATGCCTAAGTTGAGTTCTTTGAGTTTGGGGGACAAGTAAACATTCTAGTCTTACTTTAAATTGTAAAACAATAAAATGTTAATTTACTATATAGTTAAATCTCTTTAAAAAACAATTAGGTCATCTAATCATTATATGCATAAATAGTACATTAGTAATTAAATATATCTCATTTAATTGATTTTTTTTAATAAACAATTGAATTTGTACGATTGGTAATGAATTGATTGATTTGTCAAGGTACAAATTTGACACCCTAATATAATACATACTTATATTTAGGGTTTTAGTTTTTATGGTTATTTGAGTTTTACTTCTCGTACATATATCATTTATTCCTCAAGTTATATATTAAAAAAGCTCTTACACCTTACAAAATATTGAAATAACGTGCTATAATGTGCCATAATGAGCCGTATGGTGCGTTACAAAGCAAGCCAAATTTTAGAATGAGGCCACATGTTAACGTGATGGTAAAGCGATGTCATCTATATACGAAGCCATAACAAATTATTTATAACCTAAAAAATTATTAATTATTTACAACAAATATTAAGTAATGCATTTAACCTAAAAAATTCTAGAGTAAATTATGGATTTGGTCACTCACGTTTGTTAATTATTACGAAATTGGTCCCTCAACTTCAAAAATTACATGATAACTCTCCAGGTATGTATTTTGTTACAAAATTGGTCCCTCAAGCTAACGGACGTCTAGTTGCTCCGTTAAGTACGAGGGTATTATGGTCATTTTACCATTTTCAATTAATTATGTTTTTTTTCTTTGAATATTCATTTTCTACCTCAAGAAGACCAAAAACACCAACAACAAATCCAAATCAAACTCATTAAAAAACCAAAAACCTAAATCCAACCTAAATTTAAAAAACCTTTCCATTTGCAATCAATTCCATTCAAGACATAAATCTCAAATAAAAAACCTAGATTTAAAAATCAAACCCAAAGAAGAGAGAGAGATATGAGAAAAAGATAGAAATCAAGAGAAGAGAGAGAGAAGCGATACCGAGAAGAGAGAGATCTCGGAGAAGAAGTCGTCGGAGAAGAAGTTGTCGGAGAAGACGAACTCTATCTCTCTGTCAGATCTCTCTATTCTCTATATCTCTTCTCTGTATCTCCCTTATCTCTCTCTCTCTTTTCTCTCGATCTCTATCTCAGATTCCGGCGAGTGAGACGACCACGATGGAAACGCGATGACGATTAACGACGAGTGAAGAAAGAAAGAGAAGACGCAGACCATAGGCTTGCCGGAGAACGCCGGAGAAGACGACCTTGCCGGAGAAAACAAAGTGGCCGACCATGGGTTTAACAATTTTCGTCCCTGTATCTCAATCTCCTCTCTCTCAAATATGTATCTCAGATATCTCTTCTCTCGATTTCTATCTCATATATGGTTTTTATTTTAGGTTATAGCTTTTTAAATCTAGATTTAATTTAGGTTTTTAGATTTGTTTTTTTTAAAGTTGGGTTTGATTTAGGATTTTGGCTTTTGGCTTTTGAATATGAGTTTGATTTAGGATTTAGGATTTTTAACATGAGGGATTTTTAACATGAGTTTGTTCTTGGTGTTCTTCAAATCTTGATGATGTTGTTCTTGGTGTTCTTTAAGAAGATGAACATTCAAAGAAAAAAATTGAAATTAATTAAAAAATGAAAAAATAAATTAAATAAGGCAAAATGACCAAAATACCCTTGTGTTAACGGAGCAGTTAGACGTCCGTTAGCTTGGGGGACCAATTCCGTAACAAAATGCATACCTAGAGGGTTATCATGTAATTTTTGAAGTTGAGGGACCAATTTCGTAACAATCGATAAACGTGAGGGACCAAATCCGTAATTTACTCAAAATTCTATTATTGTCCAAAGGCCATGCTCAGGTACTCCTCACTCCTACCGTAAGCCGTCCAATCTTTCCATCACAAGGCGCCACTCAGATCAAAAGATATATCTATCAACGTGTGACGATCTCGAAACGAAGACATCGACCACGACATCTGTGTCAATCATATCTTATCATGCTCTCCACATCTCTGTAGTATACGTCAGGAATTTGCCCCGATTTTTCTCATTAGTCAAGCCCTCACTAGTTTGTGGGCGTCTGTTGATGACTATAGATATAGCGGCCCTGTATATATATGCGGAAATATCTCTTGATAGTGAAACCCTACGCTAGAGAGTCTTGCACGAGTTTCCTCATCTCCCTCCGCTTTCAGGAAGACGGCAGACGCCAAATCAACACACACACACACACACAGAGCTTAAACTTTCAACAATGGCCGCTATTGATCCAACTCGTGGGTTCCTTAAAGATGTTAAGCGTATTGTAATCAAGGTGATTGTTAATTTCATAATTTCTTTTTTTCAGTGATGGATTGCCAGTTGTGTTTGATTAGTTTCTTGGAATTAATTAATAGATTTTCCGATGCTTTGATCCCTAAATTGTATGATGTGCTATTTTTCAGATCGGATTTGTTATTTTGCTGTTTTCTTTTTATTTAATTAATATTTGTGTGTATGTGCTAAATCTGTAATTTGAGTGAGTCCTCCCTCAATGTCGATTTTTATCCATTCCAATACATTATTTGGCGTTTTCTTTAACCTTTTCATAATGTTAGGCTTGTAGCTAATCCTTGAATGGGAATTAATCTTTTTTTACTTGTGGATGATTATTAAAGGTTGTATAAATTTCAAGGGTGAAAATGGAATTTTCTTTTGTAATGATTACAACAGTCAATAGACTGAATAGTAGAACGAGTTACGTTATATGGTGCTACCAATCCTCAAAAAATATTCCCAAAGGATACTATGCTAAAAATTTAAATACCACATGATTATGCCAACTGCCAAAGTGTATTTGGAAGGATCTGGGACGTTTCAATCTTTTTGGAGGCCTGTTACACTTAAAACTTTTGATTACACTTAAAACTGAGACAACAAAGATACATATATACAAATTACAAAGGTTATGATAAGGCACATTACTTTTGTTTTCTGATAGAAATTAGAGTAACATTGAGGGAGGGATATATTTTTTGCATTCTTTGATGAAAAGCCCTAAAAATGTAAAAGCAGGCCCCAAATTTTTGGGGGGCCTGTTGAAAAACACACATTTGACATGCTAAAGAACGGCCCTAGGAAGGATTTTGATGAGATTTGAGGGGAGAATATGACATTTCTCTTCATAGTTCTTCGTATAGAGGGTTTGATGGTATTGATGGAAAGTATGAATGATATTATTTTTGTGGTAGGGTTTGGTATTTGATCAAGATGAAATTTAGTGGGAATGACTAATATCGTCTGGCTATCTGAACCCTATACAATTTATGGAAAACAGACTGCCATGTGCATGTGTTTGTGCGAAATATATCCATAGTGTGATAGTGATTACAAAATGTCATGTAAGAGTAACTTACAAAAAATCTAAATTTGATGGCTGGACCGCTGGGGTTAACAACTGAAGTAAATAATGCACACACTAAATCTACATCTCTTGTCATGCTAGACAGGCAAGTGAACCATGAGCTTGAATACGAACTAGATGTGTATTCTCTGACCGGCTTTAACTTATATGGGAGTTGATTGCTTTTTTTGCAGGAATTATTGCCAACTAGAATAAGTGTGGTGGACATAAAGACGCAAACGTGGCTAAAACAATTGATTATACCATGTTAATTTATTACTAATTTATCCTTTTTTGTGTTGCATTTACTTCTTATTGCTCAAAATCTTGCCCATGTAGATGTGCTATATATGACATCTACACCCTAAAATGTGTACATAACCTCTGAAGATAAGTAGAGGATTGAGCCACAACATGTATACACTTGGTTATTTGCATAGATTAATGAACTGATCATCCTTTTGATTTAAGGTTGGGACGGCTGTCGTCACCCGAGATGATGGAAGACTTGCGCTTGGAAGATTGGGAGCTCTATGTGAGCAGGTAAATTGTTTATCGAAACTCATTTTCATACTATTTGGGTCATTCTATGCTGTCATTCTTATTTTTCTTTACTATTCTGTTTTTGTTTTAATAATCTTTTATAAAAATATATATGCCATGTCTTGAATTCTTATTATGGTTAACTTATCTCCTAAATGCAGATTCAGATACTGAATTCTCAAGGATTTGAGGTTATCTTGGTCTCATCAGGTGCTGTTGGTGCTGGTCGACAGAGGCTTAGATACAGGAAATTAGTCCATAGCAGGTACTTATATGATGTAACTGGAACATAAACTTCAATTTGCATGGAAACTGGTTGCTACTGAAATTCTTTTAGTTATAATATTTTTGATAGAAAAATGTTACCTCTTTAGATTCTGATGCATGGTGTTGTCCTTTCCGTTCTATAAAGATCCAACAGCTCTTTAAGCGTAAACTAATCATGGACTTCTAATAGACCCAACTACAACATGGTGATAGAATTTATTATGATCATTTGTACATATATACCGAGAAAGTGAGATCTATGGAAGTGTGACCATTTTCAGCATTCACAAGTTAGCGATAATTTGAAACTTGGACTAAAAAAACTCAAAAACTGGAGGTATGTAAATCACTTTCCCCTAACAAACGCTAAGTATATAGTTTTATTCAGTTGTATAATTATCATGAAATTAAGTTTATTTCTACTCAACTTCTTTATTGGGGTGTGCATGGTGTCTGAAGATATTAGGCATCAAGTTCAACCTGTCTTGTAAGAGTAACTTGGGGTCAGCATTTTCATACCAATATTGTATTAGAAGTATTGTTTCAGTTTTCATAAATCTGATATGATTCTTCAATTTCTGTAGCATGATATTCAGCAAATTGGATTACATTTAGAAGAAAGAGCAAAAGAAAAAACAGAAACTTCTCGGCCATCTTTACCAATTAATTAATAATTACTACATTATTTATTATTTAGCTTAGATATAGCAAAGTAACCTATTTACATCTAAGAATTATGAATTATTCATGATAGTGGATTAATTAATCAATTAAGAAGTCTAGATCTCTGAACCTTTAGAGTATGGATGTCTTGCCAATTCCTAAATTATCATAGATATAAAAGAGAAGGTAAAAGAACATCAACAATGATAGGTGTAGAAAGGAGAAGCTGGTAGAGTTTCAGTTAGTTCCATCTGATTTGGTAATCAAGGTTGAAATTCTTGCTAGTAACATACCATATGCAAGGTTTGACTTGTAATATAGTCTAATGAGAGCAGTTGACTAATGTCTCCAATATTTTGTTATGGTTACATTTCTAATGAGCAAAGAGGTAAATTTGGATTGTCTTTCACAAAAGGGAAATGTTGTCTATTTTGGGACAACCCAAAAAGAATATTGTTGCAAGGGATGGTATGAGTAGTATATTTGGATGAAGCATATTTAACCATTCTGCGTTATTGTTTGCTTATTTCTATTTCGTATAAGCCATTTTGCCTCCCTGCCTTGGTTTTTAGAAAATTGTTTCCCTATCATATACAAGTGAGTACTTATAACTTACAAGTTACTAACTTCAGTTTTAATAGTAAATCTAACAAGTGAGGACTGGAATTTGCTTCAATTCAAAGGATACATTTAAAGGAGAAGTGCAAACATGAAATTTATCTTAGGAAAATTAGATAACGTGTCTATTCCAAACATGTTTTGATGAGTTTGGGAGGACTATTGACAAATCTGTTTGTAGTGCTGGTGCTTCATAGTCTCCCTTTGGTCGAATATTTAATGACTAATGAATGTTTGTCTTGAAGCTTTGCCGACCTCCAGAAACCACAAGTTGAGCTTGATGGTAAGGCGTGTGCAGCTGTTGGACAAAATGGTCTCATGGCACTTTATGATACATTGTTCAGTCAGGTTCATTTCATTTCGTGCACTTCTATCCATTCTTTCCTTGTTTCATCTACTTCTCATGATCATTCTTTTATTTTTAGTTTTCGTGTTGCATATGCAATGTTGAAATTAGATTCTTGCTATTTTGTTTGCAGCTGGATGTGACATCAGCCCAGCTTCTCGTGACTGACAATGACTTCAGGAGTCCAGAGTTTAGGAAACAACTTACTGAAACAGTGGATTCACTATTGTCTTATAAGGTTATTCCCGTATTTAATGAGAATGATGCTGTTAGTACCCGTCGGGCTCCATACGAGGTATGCTTCCGTATACGTTCTATTGTTTTCATTCTTAAACATTTCGTTCGAAAAGTTCAGAAATCCTGTTATTTCTCTTTTCCCCTTCCTATATACCTTAGCTTGAGGGATATTTTTTCCTCTCCTATGCACGCAACTACTCCCTCCGTCCCAAAATAAGTGTCCACAATTGACTTGACACACAGTTTTAGACATGCATAATTATTATACATTTTTGTTACCAAATGACATCTTTACCCTTATTTAATTTTTCTCTCTCTTCACAACTTTTATATATTTGTGCATTAATTAAGGGTAAATGTGGAAATTTGGTTATCTATTTTTTGAAAGTGGACATTTATTTTGGGACATACATAAATAGAAATGTGGACACTTATTTTGAGACGGAGGGAGTACTATTTAGGCATTATGTGCTTACGAGTTTGGAGACCCCTTTTCATGCTTAACTTCTTTCTGCTCTGATGTTGTCTCCCTTTCGTCCGTGTCTCTCTTCCCTCTTTTGGCTTCTCTTTGGTGGGGAGACGGTTCTTTTTCTCCTTACTCATAACTATGATAACAACCTCTTGATTTTTTTGTACATGTAAATTTTTAGATTCATTTGAAAGAAATATGAAGACTGAAATTTCTATTGTATAGTATCTTCAGTTATACTCATGATACATACTTACGTTTCATAATTAATGCTGTGTAATTACAGGATTCTTCTGGTATATTCTGGGATAATGACAGTTTGGCTGCTCTACTAGCTTTGGAGCTAAAAGCCGACCTTCTTGTGCTGTTAAGTGATGTAGATGGTCTCTACAGTGGCCCTCCAAGCGATCCTCAGTCAAAGCTAATTTATACGTACATCAAGGAGAAGCTTGAGAATACAATTACCTTTGGCGACAAGTCAAGGCTAGGAAGAGGTGGAATGACCGCTAAAGTAAAAGCTGCTGTTTATGCTTCACAGGCTGGCATCCCCGTCATTATAACGAGGTATGCTCTTTGGGAGAGAAAGGTAGTTTTACCTTCAGCTATATTGATAGGCTGTCACTCGGATTTGAACAAGGACATGGACATATAAATTATGAAAACAAGCCATGATGGTGCTGTAGTATGCTTTACTCCCATTGCTAGATCCTATGCACCGGTCTCACCTTTAGTCATCATCAGCACACCTACATACCAAACCAAACCAACCGAGCCTAGTATATCCCAACCGGAGGTGGGGTCCCTGTGGGGGGGGGGGGTTGATATGTACACACACCTACATATTTATGTTAAAAGGAAGTACTGTTGTCTAAAAGTCTGAAGCAATTGAACTAAGCTGTATGATCTCATTAGTACCAGGAACTAGAAGTATTACTTCACATACTTAGGAACCACAAAAGGATGGAGCTGAAACTGTATGCTTCCAGATCTTCATACTCTAGAGATCTGTCGACATTTGTGCTCTACAGGAAAAAGTTCGCTACAAAAATGCCTGTATACTTAGCAGTTGTCTGGTTACTGAATGCTAATATCACCTAGGAGTCTCTTTGGAGAACTTAGATTTTGGGATTTATTCTTGATTTTATCGAGTCAAATTATTTATAAAGAATTTCAAATGTCCCAAATTTCTTATTCATTTAATTAGTTGAGTATTTAATCCAGCAGGTGTTTAGTGCCTTTCGAAAATTTAACTGTAGTTTCCATCTTTGTGGGGCAGAGTATAAGAGGCGACCTTTCCAAGTGAAGACAAGAAGCCTTCAATGATATCTCATGTAGTTTATTGAAACTTCAACTTATTTTAGGCAGCTTTCCACGATACAAGTTAAATAGAGTAATCATTGCATATATTCAATAACTCTCATCGGAGGTCATATGATTATTCAAAGAAGGGAGGCAGTTCATTTGAATTTTCTTACAAGATGTCGAGCCACAACATTTCAAATCATGGTATCTAGAGGAAACTAAACTGCTATGTGTAGACATTCTGCTAAATTCCTGTTTCAGGCTAACTGGTATATGGGGTTGGGGGATCTTTCCACCGAGTCACCAATAAAAGATCACTCTCTTGTTATCACAAGAAAACTAATTTGTTTACATACTAACATGTGATCTCATTGATTAAAATGTTTGAAGTGGCTTTGCCGGGGACAATATTATTAAAGTTCTCCAAGGGCAGCACATTGGTACACTCTTCCATCAGGATGCTCACACGTGGGTCTCGAATGGAGAGTTAAATGCACGTGACATGGCAGTAGCAGCAAGGGAAAGTTCCAGGCGCCTTCAGGTATCATCTGCTTGCTTCACTGGTTTTAAGATTCTCTACACCAACCTAAGAGACAAACTCTGCCTCTTTTGGTGATTAATCGTTTTAGTCATGTTCACCACCTGAAGTTTGATCAATTGATACATTTTAATGCAGGCCATGCCTGCGAAAGAAAGAGCTAAGATTTTACTTGACATAGCTGATGCCCTGGAAGCAAACGAGAAAATGATTATACATGAAAATGAAGCTGATGTTGCTAGTGCGCAAGATGCTGGATATGAAACCTCATTAGTCTCTCGGTTGGCTCTGAAGCCTGGGAAGGCAAGTCAGCTTGAATTTGTGGTCCTTCTTGATGCAGAGCATTCATTTTGCTTCTGATCAACTTTCGTTTGTAATTCTTTTTCGTTTTTTTTCAACCTGCACACGTCATAACTAGATTGCACAGCAGTGTGTTTTTGGAAGTCTCAGTTCATCATATTTTATAGGTCTCTAGTCTTGCGAAGGCCATACGCGTTCTTGCAAACATGGAAGAACCGATTGGACAAGTATTAAAGAGAACAGAGGTAAGGAATTGGCATATTGAGGCTGCTATATTCGTTGCTGGTTATTTTAAGCAAAATGAAGTATCTAAGTAAATGCAAGTATAATGCTCATGTTTTTGTTGATAAGAAAAATGTAAAACATATCTAATCATGATTCAGCTTAGGTATTACTGGATTGCTCCTTCTGGAAAAAGCATTTTGTATTCTAACTTTAAGTTTTGTTTTGTGGATCCTTCTGTTCTCTAATAAATATTATTTTATCCAGCTTTCAGATGGATTCATCTTAGATAAGACATCGTCTCCTTTGGGTGTCCTGCTTGTTATCTTCGAGTCTAGGCCTGAGGCACTAGTTCAGGTATATACATGGGCAAACCCTGTTGCTAGTTATCTTAATCGAGGCTTCCTGGTGGATTCGTACAATAGATCCCTTGATGCTGCTGTACATATCATTACATTTACTAGGACTCTATCATCCACAACTTGGTTGAGTGGGTCATATTTCCTAGTTCCATATCGCATATTGTGTTCACAATTTGCATATCTGATTAATTTTTGGTGCTTAAAGCTATTATTTTACTTTTGGGCCTGCTTCCTGTACGCATCTGACAGAGAGCATCTGAAACTTTTAGTTTATACTGATATTCAGAAATTGGAATCTGATATTTGACAAATGAACATACTACTTTGCAAGCTTGCAGGAGCAATTCTTCATATATGATCAGTACCCCACGCCCATGAACCTACTACACACCAACATGCCATAGAAGAAGAAAAATGAAAAAGAAACAAGTAAAACAAAATAAAATGCATAGATCAAATGCTTCTCTATATGTTGCTATTTGCACCGGTTTGTCGATTACTGACTTGCTAAGTTAATGATTCTCTTCCAAGTTGCCAAGATATCATCTTTTTCCTGTGAAACTGCCATAGGTCATGTGTAATAATTTTCTAAATTGCATTTCACTTGCAACTAGATTGTTCCATTTTTATGAATTATTGGATTTTCTCACAATGTGAACAGATAGCATCATTGGCTATCCGAACCGGGAATGGGCTCCTATTGAAAGGGGGAAAGGAAGCAAGACGGTCCAACGCAATCTTGCACAAGGTAAATTTTTCTTTAATAAATTGATCAGTATATATTTATTTGATTTTCTCTTACGGTTCCATTTTATTGACATAATGTTGCACTTGGTTCCCCAACATTTTAGGTTATTACTAAAGCCATACCAGAAAACGTTGGTGAAGGACTAATTGGACTTGTGACTTCTAGAGAAGAGATTCCTGAATTGCTCAAGGTTAGAGAAGAGATCCCTGAAGCTGAATATGTAAATAGTGTTGAAGGTGTTAATGGTTTACTCTTCAATAACCATCGGTAACAAGCAATTATATATCCACTGCAGCTTGATGATGTTATCGATCTTGTGATCCCAAGAGGCAGCAATAAACTTGTCTCTCAAATCAAGTCTTCAACAAAAATTCCTGTTCTAGGTCATGCTGGTAAGATGGTCTCAATTAGGAGTGATGGAAACAATCAATGTTGATGCACTCTTTATAGGTCAAATATGTTTACGAGGCAGGATGATGTAGTAAATCATCTTTGTTTAATTTTCCAGATGGGATATGTCATGTCTACGTTGACAAGTCTGCTGATATGGAAATGGCAAAGAACATAGTTTTGGATGCAAAAACAGATTACCCAGCAGCCTGTAATGCTATGGTATTTATCTTCCTTAAACTTGTGATACTCTTCTCCTCTATAGGTCGATGTTCTGATTTAAGCATGTCTCTTCTTCTCTTCTCTCTGATCTTAGGTCGGATGGTTTACATTGTAGAATTTATTATGGAGATGCAAGTAGTTATATGTTTGTTGCTTAGCTTATTTGTGCTCAACAAGAGTCGATTTATATATGACTTGCTTATTTCAACCAGGAAACACTTCTTGTTCATAAGGAGCTGATGCAGAATGGTGGTGTTAATGAGCTTCTCATTGAACTTCAAACTAAAGGTAAGAAACTCCTTAACGGCTTAACCTTACAGAAACAAGCTTTCGGAAGATTGTCACCTATCATTCTGTCTATTTATCTGTCTCTCTGTCAATAGTCTTATTTGCGCACTCACGTGTCGTGTGTGCTATTTATCCCACACTGAAACTATGGAGTTCAGATGTAAAGCACATACTTTTACCTAAAAGGCTAAAAGTAACTCCATTTGGTTTTTCTTTGTCTGTTCAGTAGGAAGTCGGATGTAATTTATTTGTTAAAAACGAGATGGATACACCACAATTTTTCCATTTTTGAGATGATTATCAGCTCTCTTTTCCACTGATTGCCAGAGTGACACTCTTGGTGAGTACGTGTGCCCCATGTTTAATGGTCACCACCCCAGATGAGCCTGTAAATCCATATGTTTCCGCATAATAATATTTCAGTTCAAAATAGTTGTATATCATTTCATCTCTTGGTTACTTATCTCCTTCCCTTTGAAACCTTAAACTGGAGGCATCCACCGATTTCGATTTACAAGAGTTAGGTATACAGGCAAATTGTTGCCTTGGATCTTGGTTTTTAGAATGATCACTGAAGAAATATATTTTTTTTTAACTTTTTAAAAGAATCACATGGATAAGGATTCCAAAAGATGACGAAAACTGAAAGAGTCAACAACCAAGTTCAACTAAAGATGTAAACCCATTGTCAGTGATTTTAATGAACAACCATTACCCCCATATTTGGGATAAAACTTAATCTATGCAACCTACTCGGTTCCAACCAATTCAAACACCATATAACTTATTAGACTAGAACCCAACACAAGGTGATTCTAACTCCCAAACTGTTTTTTTTTAAATGGTTACTTCCAGCCAATCCTTTATTTGGAGACTGCAATAGTCCACATTTTATGCTCCAATGTTAACCAAAACCAGCTCAAAGACGTCGATTTATGCCATTTATTCCCAAATTCCACTGGTCTTGCTCGTGAGAATTTTTCCCTGAGTAACTCGTGACAGCTCTGAGAAGTATAAAGCTAGAATTTGTTGAACATTGAATATAATTCTTTTAGACAAATTATAAGCATGATCAATTTATCTTTCCTGTAATATTTGCCAAAAGGCTTGTCTAATGGATCGGAAAATTCTATGAATGTGTTTGTTTCAGGTGTTAGCATAAATGGTGGACCAAAGGCAAGCTCCATGCTTAATCTTCCGGCAGCACCTTCATTTCATCACGAGTATAGTTCAATGACTTGCACCATTGAAATTGTGGATGATGTGCATGCTGCCATTGATCATATACACAAGCATGGAAGGCAAGTTATCTTCATTAGTCAAACTCTTTCTATGTACTTTTTGATTTTTCGAGTACATGTATCGTGTCTTCTCTTATGTGATGCTTATAGAGCTCTACAATGGCTGATTCTATATGCAGTGCGCATACTGACTGTATTGTTACAGAAGACCGTGAAGCTGCAGACGTCTTTTTACGTCAAGTTGACAGGTTTTTGTGTTTTATCTTGCTACTTTTTTCATGTTTATCATCATGGTCAGACTTCCTAAATCTTATCAATATTTTCTTAGATGTGAATGCATATGCAGTTTTGTCTGAATAAGGAATTTCTGATGGACGAGATTGGAAAATTGAATATTTCTATTTTATGGGCCTTATTAATGCACAATTAAAGTATCCTCTGGTTGGCTCCATTTGCAGTGCTGCTGTATTTCACAATGCAAGCACAAGATTTAGTGATGGGTTTCGCTTTGGTCTTGGCGCTGAGGTATCATATTTTCATTTCTTCTTTTGGAATAACATATTGCTAGTTAATGCATTTTCCTCACTAATTGATAATACACAATAATTGTTCAATCGCACAACAGGTTGGTATAAGTACCAGCAGGATCCATGCTCGCGGCCCAGTAGGAGTTGAAGGGTTGCTTACAACACGGTGGTATGTTCTGCCACTTATTATTGACTTCTGATAAATCTCATTTGTTAGGAAACAATGTTCTCTCTGTTTTTCAAATTTAGCTGCAATCTATGGATAGCATCGTGCAAGAAGCCTTTCTTCTTTTCGTGGGGTTTCTGTTTCTCTTTAATTATATATAAGATACGCTAATGCTTTAAATGCCATTCCTTGCTAATTATAATTTGCATACTAAGAAGAGCAATGTTCTATAATGCATAATTGCTACTAATTCTGATCAAGATAAGATAAAAGGAACAGCAGAACAGTATCACATTTCGGCACTTCGAAAGATATTATTGTTTTTGACTGCTTTTGCGTTTACGGTGAAAAAAGAACATTATTTTGCATTCCACCTTTTGTGTTTATGGTTCTTCCTTCCGGGAACTTCTAATCTACCGATACTTTAAATTGGGAGATTGGACATCCTGATCCATCCATCTGGGCGCCCTTGAATGCAACTGCTAGAATAGGATTAAGTGAACAACTCATGATGAGGTCAGATTATAGGTGGTTCTCTGCATACAGCTTATGTCAGTTGTCTGTATATATGATTCACTTATCCAAGATATATTGCAAATATTATCCGAGTATCCCGAATAGTCTATTATGAATTCATTAACTAGCAATATGTTATTCTGTCCATCCACAACCTCATATCTCGATCATCCTGGCTTTTATGGAGGGAGTACCACGCTTACAAACTATGTTAAATCAAGTACAGTGTGGCTTCTGTTTGCCAAAAGAATTGTGGAAGGGGTTAGACAGTTGTGATCCTATAGAATCTGTTTATCTCTGTGGATGGACCAAGTACTATGCTACATTATTACAATGCAATGTACATAATTTGGTCAAACTGTCTTGGTTATGCTACTATATAAGATGTATGCTATCATGTTCTCACCCAAAATTATCAGAAGTTCTCTCACGCTTCAGTAGATTCAAGTGATGATACCTGACTGATTCTCAAGTAATATTCTTTGAGCATAGAGCTTCCTATATGACATGAGCAATGACTTCTAAACCATGAAAAACTGAATCCCAAGATGACTATAGCTGCCAAAATTGGGAATTTGGGTTTGTCTCTAAGAGTACTGTATGAAAATGTGATATTCTAAGACTAGGTGGTCTCCTTTAGTAAGAATTCTGAAAACATTAGTTTTACTAATCCTGCAATAACCTATACCTTTGTGTTCCTTTCTAGCTCTTGAACTCACAGCCTACTCATCTCTCTTGCATTCGCTTTTTGTTTTTGTGAAGTTTTTATCTGCACATATTGAAGTTGTTTTGCATGATATCATTTACCAAATTCTGTGGTGCACAAGTTACAAAAAATCTTGCAATAATGCGATCAAAGTTAGCTTACATATCTTTAAATAGACTACAGTCCCTCTTATTTGCCACTGATTCTTGATGGGGTCGAGTTTGAGGTTCAGTTGTTGTAATCATGTAGCAGGAACAGAATACCAAATATTTGTTTGAAAGTGATTACTCAACACTCCTATGCTTGCCATCTTAGCAAGCATAGCAAGCACCCAGAATTAGTTTTCCATAGTACAAGTGTGCTTGTTATAGTATTTAATAAAATGAGAGGTTATAACTTATAAGATCACATGGCTGTTAGGGGAGATTAAGTTTCTGCTGGGCTTGTTCATGGGGTTGGTATTTCTTTGAGATAACCTAGAGGGCTTGAGTTTGAATCCCAAGTTTTGTCCAGTGAATACCAGGGTGCATCGTTGGCCGTGGCAAAAGTTCCACCCCCTTGGATGTGGTTTTCTGGGTCTAAAAAAACAGATGCACCCATAAATGGTTGCACATTGTCCCACTAGGTTTTTCATGTCAGTTTTTGCTGTATGATATCATGAAAGTAGAAGTTCCTGATTACGCTGGTATGTTCTTGGAAGTTAGTTAGCAGACTACTACATGTATCAACTCATGGCCAGTCTGTATCGTTTCTCTCATTTCTTAATTTCAGCTTGCAACCAAAGGCCTGACATACGATGTTAAGCCTTTATAGTGTAGAGGGTTGTGGAAATGAAAAAAGGAGATAAATTGTAATTCCATGAAATTCTTTGATGCAATCTTTCTCTATTGATGATAACTTGGTTCAAAAAGTTGAACTTGATGTAATGTTGGTTGTTGGTTTCAGGATTGCAAGAGGAAGTGGACAAGTGGTGGATAATGATAAAGGGGTTGTCTATACTCACAGAGACCTCACCCTGCATGCTTAAATTATGTTTGCTTCAGTGGTGAGTTGAAGCTCTCTGAGTACGCAAACCGCTTCCTGAGTCTCTGTTTATGAAGCTCAATGAAATTAAGCTATCAAAGGAAAAAAAGCAGAGAAGGGAAAGATGATGATGATGAGTGTTGTACCATATGATTTTAAGTTAACAGCTTTGAATGTGTTCGTGACCTAAAGCGGACCAGGCTGTGAACAGAGAGTATTTATTGATTGATTATTCTGGACGGAACAAATAGGTTAGTTTGGGTCTAATTGTGGTAGTCTCTCATTAATTTATCTCCTTATAACTTTAACGTGGGTTTTTTTCACTTTGTTATCCAGTGGTCTTTTGAGTTTTAAAAATGTGAAAAGATTCTTCATAGGGTGAAGGATGGATTGAAGCTTAGATCTCTAGGACAGGTTATCATTCAAGGAAATCCTATAAGAATTCAAACTCATACGAACAGAAAATATCCATGAAAATGAGTGTTTTGTGCAGAGTCTATTATGAATTCATTAGATTCCCCTGGATCCCCTATACCACATGAAACATGCAGTCTTTGTAACCATGCGAGGAGACGCTTGATTGATGGGTACCATCATCATCGTCTGTGTTTATAACAAAGCAAGCAAGGCTGGTGGATGGTTGAATTTCAACGTCCCTCATCTATATATATACACTATAATAATTATGTTGCTTTGAAGTTGAAGCCAACAAGAATGGTTTAAAATCAATTTTCCTTGTCAATGATTACAATTCAAATGTATTGCATCTCATCACATGCTTTTCAATATGATTCTTTTTGTTGCTAATCATAGAGTCAGACATCACGTTCTTGAACGATTTTACCCAACTCATAAAGCAAGAGCAAGTTTTTTGAAGATTTTTTTTAACAAAAGCTACACTTGTTTAAATTGTAAAATAGAAATTGACAATGATATCATGGTTTTATTCTGTGGTCATAATATTGAAAAGTAACACTTATTTGTGTAAAGTTGGTGACATCTAAACCCATTTCCTTCCCTTTCAAGGCAATAGTAAACGGTGTAGACTGACTGAGCTTACTGACCCAGTCGTGTATTTTTATAATCGTGTCTAACTTTAAATAAACAAAAAAGAGGAGTGGTCACATCTTCTTCCTCTACCTTTGGAATTGGGGGAATATAGCAACTGCGTAAAAAAACACATAATCAGATATGAATCGTTGTTTGGGAGTCCGTGGACGGCAAGTGGGTTTCTATTGAGGATGGGTTGGGGCTTATCTACTGCTACTTTTTGTTTATCTTTAATTTCAACTATCTAATTACAGCAATGGGACTACAAGTCTTGTGGAGTTTTGGATTTCCCTTCTTTGTTATCCATGCTCTAAAGTTAAAGAAAGATTTGCACAATTATATCTTATTGAGCCTTCTTATGGTTGGCGAATGGGTTAATAGCTAGTCTCACTTCTCATATATAACTTTTAATCACCATCATAACAAAACCAATTAACAATAACCAAAGAAAGGCATTCTCATTTTTCACTTTGTTATAAAATTTGTAAAATATCTTGGGTTTATTTCGCCAATTTTTAAAATTCAAGAAACAACTTCCAGAATCATTTCATAAAACAACTTTGAACAAAACAAAGTACAAAAAAATATCATGACATAGTTGTGAATTGAATATTAAAAAAAAAAAAACAACTTTCAACAAAGCAAAGTGCAAAACATTCTTGGTGAAGTACTAGAAGGAGATGCTCCACCATTTTTAGCTTCGTCCACCTTTCTCAACCGCTTACTGAATCAATCATATGATTTTGTTCCTCGGTCACCGTTTTCCAACCCTGGTTCCTTAAAGCCATTGTTTCCATCTTAGACTCACCATGCCAACGAGTTCAAATTCGTCCTCCTCATCAACCAAACCCATATATCACATCTTCTCCTTGTTAGCTAATGGAGCTCGTGATGGGCTACAACTCCGATTCAAATCCATCTCTTATTTCATACCCAACAATGTCGAAGTGGGTTGTTTCTTCGACGGTTGGGGGCTTAACGATTCCTTCTTCTAGATTGACTTCTCGATCTGATTCCGAAGCTTCTCAACATTACCCTCGATTCGCCCTTGGAGACAGTGGCATTGGGAGGCTACTTCCGTAGAACTTTCCAGGACCCAGAGATCACCATCGCTCAACACAAATAAACAAAATCAAACAGATGTGGACCTATTCAATTATGTTTGATTTTTGTTTTTCGTTTTTTCTATAACAATATATCCTTATTTTAGGTTTTTTTTATCAAGCATTACACTATTTATAAATGTGTAGAAATATTAACACTTAAAAGTGTGTAAACCTTTTAATCTTTGCTGCAATTGTAAGTTTAAAATAAAATTTTATACTTGTAAATGTGTAATAATAGCCAACTCCTCATCACTAAATTCTTATCATTTTCACCTTGTTTCAAGTGGTAAATAGTGTCTCCTCTCTCCCTTATCCAATTTTCATGGCATATAGTCACACAAATAAAGAGGTGAAAGTGACAGGCACCTTAAAGGATTTGGGCCACCATCATGGCATGGGCCCCATCTCAATTATCCCCCTCACTTCATTTAATTTAATTTATACCAAATTTGATATCTTAAAGTTATTTTACTGTATCATCTTTTTAAAATGATTTTTAATTATCTAATAGGTAGTTTACTTTTTAAGGCTTATGAAAAATAAATATTAAATCATTTTAAAAATAAAATAATAAAATTTATACATTTTATTTGGTAAATTGTTTATTGTTTTTAAGATTATACTTTCTTCGTAATTTATTACTTGTATATGATAAAAAAAAATTAAACGAAAAAAAAAAAAACAAATCTTTCATCTAATATAATTAGTGAATAATGATAGAGATACTCATAATTAATGCCTACATTAATTAAATATTCTCTCATAATGATTTGATTGTAATATATTGTAAGTTACGATTTAGTTTTGTAGGTTACGATTTACAATTGTAGGTTACGATTCTCTTAAGATGTATATAAATATCCACCTACAAGTAATAATACAAATCAAGTTTTTTCCACTCAATCATATTCTTACTTCTATATGTTATCAAGAGCTTAAGATCCATATTTTTTTTTCTTACTCCCCACCTCAAATATGTTCCCCGCTTATGCCCCAAACCATCCTGTTCAACCCTTCAAGGGGCGTTGCCAGTGGTGTCGCATAATTGGACACTATGTCTTGCAATGCCCTATCTTCCGCACTCAATTCCCAAATGCAACTCCACTATCACCCTCCTCTTATCCTCCAATCTCGTCTTCTTCTTTTCCACATGCTTATGCCGCTGCTACCTCAGAAACTTCATCCAATGGTTGGCTTCTTGATAGTGGTGCAACACACCATGTCACTCATGATCTTTCCAACCTTTCACTTCACTCCCCTTACAATGGTAGGGAGGAACTTATAGGTGATGGTTCGGGCCTAGTAATCTCAAACACCGGTTCAACATCTCTTTTTACTCCTACTTCTAAACTTCATCTTAATCATATATTACATGTGCCTTCCGTTTCTCGTAATATTATCTCAATATCTAAATTTTGCCAAGATAATAATGCTTCCATTACATTCTCACCTACTTCTTATCTTGTGAAGGATCTTCGCACGGGGGCACCCCTTCTTCAAGGCCAAACTAAATCCGGAATTTATGAATGACAACCCACTCGTCCCACTATCCACTCTGTCAAAATGACATCTACTACCGATTGACATCATCGATTAGGCCATCCATCATATTCTATTTTACGTCATATTAACAACTCTTTCAATTTAAATATTCTTAAGTCTGTTGCTTTTTATTGCAATTCTTGTGATTGCAATAAAAGTCATAAATTACCATTTTCTCTTAATACCTTACAATCTAAAGGCCTTTTTGATATTCTTTATAGTGATGTTTGGACTTCCCCCACCCTTTCTTATGATGGCTACAAATAGTCAAATACTACATAATATTTGTTGATCATTATTCCAAATATGTGTGGTTTTATCCACTTAAACACAAAAATGATGTCACTAATGTTTTTCATAAATTCAAGCTCTTGGTTGAAAAATATTTTCAACGCCCCATAATTACCATCTTTAGTGATAATGGTGGCGAATATATTGGTTTACGTCCAATCCTTGAGTCTCATGGCATCACTCATTTAACTTCCCCTCCTCATACGCCCAAACATAACGGTTATTCGGAGCGTCGTCATCGTCACATTGTTGAAACCGGTCTTTCCCTCCTTACTCACTCTTTTATGCCACGTAGATATTGGCCCCTTGCTTTTTCTACCGCTTGCTATCTAATCAATCGTATGCCCACCCCGACACTCCAACTACAATCACCATATTATAAACTCCATGACCACACACCTAACTATCATAAACTAAGGAGTTTTGGATGTCTTTGTTATCCATGGTTACGTCCCTATACCACAAATAAACTTGATCCTCGCTCTTCTCCTTGTGTTTTTGTTGGTTATTTTGCCACCCAAAGTGCTTATTATTGTCTTGATCCCACCTCTAACAAGATATATGTCTCTCGTCATGTTAAATTCATCGAACATGAGTTCCCATTCTCCACCTCCTCCTTTGCCGTATCTCCACACACATCTAATGATGCAGAAGAATGGTGTGCTATCCAACTTCCCATCTTACCTACTATATCACCCATGCAACCTCCACAAAATACATCTTCATCTTCTATTCCCCCGTCAAGTGAAATTAATTATTCCTCCACGACACCTTCACTTTCTTTTACTCCCTCATCACCTCCTAATCCTCCATCTCCTCCCCGACCACGACCTCCCATCACAAGACTTCAAAACAACATTCGTAAGCCCATTGATAAAATGAATCTCCATGTCTCTTTCCAACCCACTTCCACCGAGCCTACCACTATAACACAAGCATTGAAAAATCCGGTATGGCGTGAAGCTATGCAAGATGAGTATAATGATTTACAAAAAAATCACACATGAGATCTTGTTCCACCTTCTCCATCTCAAAACCTTATTGGATGTAAATGGGTATTTCGTACCAAATATAATCCCGATGGCTCTATTGAGCGTTATAAAGGCCGTCTAGTTGCTAAAGGATTCCACCAAAGACCCGGTCTTGACTATATTGAAACCTTTAGCCCCGTGGTTAAGCCGGCCACAATCCGAATGATTCTCTCTCTAGCTATCACACATAGTTGGTCTCTTCGTCAAGTTGACATTAACAATGCATTTCTTCAAGGCTCTCTTATGGAGGATGTATTTATGGTTCAACCACCTGGTTTCGTTAGTCAAACTCATCCTAATCATGTTTGCAAACTCCGTCAAGCTCTCTATGGTCTCAAACAAGCTCCACGAGCTTGGTACAATGAACTCAAATCCTATCTACTCGGTTGTGGTTTCAAAAATTCCATTTCTGACGCCTCACTTTTTATGTTACGCCACAAAAATGATCACATATTTCTTCTTGTTTATGTTGATGATATCATCATCACTGGATCAAATCCCACTCTTCTAAACTCCTTTATTTCTCAACTCTCCAATCGTTTCTCACTTAAGGAACTTGGCACACTTTCTTATTTCCTTGGTGTGGAAGTCTTACCTCACCCTCATGGCATTTTTCTTAGCCAACATAAATACATACAAGACCTCCTCACACGTACTCATATGGCAGCCGCCAAACCTGTTCCTACCCCCATGGCTTCTCATCCTACCCTAACCCTGCATAGTGGAACCCCCTTAGCCAACCTCACTGAATATAGAGCAATTGTGGGAAGTCTACAATACTTATCACTAACCAGACTAGTGTTTCTTTTGTTGTGAACATGTTATCTCAATTCATGCACAAGCCGACTGACGAACATTGGGCAGCTCTCAAACGACTCTTACGCTACCTAGTGGGCACATCTACACAAGGTCTATTATTACGTCGTGATTCGCCCACTACTCTCCATGCCTTCACAGATGCTTCTTGGGCCGGTGATAAAGATGACTACATTTCAACCACCGATTACATTGTTTACTTGGGTAGAAATCCAATTTCTTGGAGTTCACGTAAGCAACACACTCTTGCTCGTTCATCGACAGAAGCCGAATACCGAGTTGTTGCTTCAACTACAACAGAGTTATTATGGGTCCAAAACTTACTTTATGAGTTTGGCCATCTACCCATCATAGCACCGGTAATATATTGTGATAATATGGAAGCTACATATGTTGCCGCTAATCCTAAGTTTCACTAAAAAATGAAGCACCTAGCTCTTGACTATCATTTTGTTTGTGAGAATGTCCAAAGTCGAAAGTTGCGTGTCTCCTACATTTCCGGCAATGATCAACTAGTTGATGCTCTTACTAAGCTACTTGCAAGAACACGGTTCAAAGAACTCATATCCAAGATTGGTCTCACTACTCAATCGTCCATCTTGCGGGGGCATGATAGAGATACTCACAATTAATGCCTACATTAATTAAATATTCTCTCATAATGATTTGATTGTAATATCTTGTAAGTTATGATTTACAATTGTAGGTTACGATTCTCTTAAGATGTATATAAATATCCACCTACAAGTAATAATACAAATCAAGTTTTTCCCACTCTATCATATTCTTACTTCTATAAATAAATCATATCCCTATACTCAATATTCTATAAAAAAAAACAGAAACATATAATTCATATATGTTTGATAGAATTTTTGAATACATGTGAAGTAGGATTTTGTAATCCATGGGGGTCGGTCATCTCATTGATCCAAATATAGCATCACTTCCGCTTTTGTTTACCTTTTAGAACAAATACTTTAAAATTAAGGAACAAAAAGAGATCATTAAAATACGACACTAAAATTAAGATTATATAACACATAAAACAACATAACAGCAAAAAACAGACCCTTTTAACAATTGATCTTTCTAATGTCTAATGGGGTCATTTTACAACATAAAACACAACTCAAAGGAACACAAACACATCACATAAACTAAACCTCTGATACATATATGTATGTATAATTATATATTGACATACTCTTCACATCACTATCTCTGGTTTCAAGATGCTAGCTTTGATTTCCTTATGGGGTAGAACCACCCCTCCATTGCTGTAGACCTCGTCGCACACGTGCACATCTTCTCCAAGAATCGTCATATTCTCGACCCGGGCCCACTGTCCCACGGTCGAGTGCCAACCTATGATACTAATCGAAATGCACGCGTGTTTCTTGATGCGCACACCGCGCATCACAGTGCACCGAGACAGTCTCACACCTGACTCAACCACGCACCCAGGCCCGATTGCAACGTCCGGCCCGATCAAACATCCATCACCGATCTTGGCACTTTCATCAACCAGGACATTACCCACAATGTGTGGTCCACTAGCCAGTTTGGATGGTGCATTCTTTCTTAAAGAGTCTAGGTAGAGCCTTAAGCCTGTGATGTAGTCCTTTGGCTGTCCAATGTCCATCCAGAACCCTGGTAGAACCATTGCATACAGCAGCTTCTCGGATGCGATTTTTGGGAAGGTCTCCTTCTCGATCGAAGTGGGCTTCAGTTCAATTCGGTCAAGAACCGATGGGCTCAGCAGATAAATCCCAGCATTGATCTTGTTACCCACAAATACTTTTGGTTTTTCAACAAATCTTTCAACTTGACCTGTGGATTCTTCCATAACCACGACACCATATTTTGAAGGCTCATCCACCTATTTCAAAAATTCCATCCAAAATCTTCAAGATCCATGAAGTAACAACAATGACTCATACATAACTCATTACAAAAAATTTATGCAACTTCACCTTGGTCACCATTATAGAAGCTTCACCACCATGGGACTTGTGGAATGCAATCATCGCTTTCAGGGGATATTCACTGATAACATCGCTGTTAAGAACAAAAAATGGCTCTCCAGAATCATCTATTAATTTGTCTCTGGCTAGGGCCAGGGGGCCTGCGGTTCCAAGCGGCTCTGTCTCTTGTGAACATGAGATCTTTATCCCAAGCTTGGTCTCAAAATCCTTTAAGAAGTTGAGCATCACCTGCATAAACAAGAGAATATTGGAATTTTTTTTGCGAGCTTACAGATGAATTATATTGCGTTCAAAAGAAAAGAATAAAAAGCTTCAAACTTTACCTCTGGCTGGTAATTGATAGCCAGAACCACTTCAGTAACCCCTATAGCCTTCAGAGCCTCAATCTGATATAAATCACAGTTATACAAGATAAATTTATATGCATACTTTGATATAAGCTTAATTTTCAAGAAAAAAGGAGGATGCTCATGAATATATATATACCTGGTGCAGGATCATGGGCTTGTTGGCAAAATCAACAAGTGGCTTTGGGACGCTGAGAGTTAATGGCCTCAACCTAGTTCCAAATCCTCCAACAAGAATAAGAGCCTTCATACTGGGAAGCTTTTGCTGTAGAACAATACTATCAGAAACTAAAAAGGAGAACGCAATGTAATTGTATATTTGTATAGATGGAAAGGTATTGAATCCTTTCTATTTAAAGTGCTAAAGCAAGAAAGATGGATATCTACGGAACTTGTAGTTCAAGTTTTGTAGGTCATCGACTATGATAAAAGTGATCTATTCACCTCAAAAAGACAAATATGTCGGTGCTTCAATTGACGGGTGTACATCAAGATTGACACGCATTCATCACATTCGGAGAAGAAGATGATCATGGGTTGAAATCTTTAACAGATGGGTTAGGAAAGAAATCTTGAAGACTTACAAAGCCGAGTTAGTGCGAAACAGCCAAATCTTCCGCTACGTGGCATCATGTCACGTGAATAAGATGACTTTGCTGGATAAGGAATCAAATTCCAGATATAGAAACAACCCCAAGCTCTCAATGAGTATGACATAACTTATGGCTTTAATGCAGACCTTGATCTGGTGGTGAAACATTTTTTTTATTTTACTTATGATAATCTTTACCGTAGTATGGGAACATTATAGCTTTCAAGGAACTTTTATCTTCTTATGCAAATATGTTAACAGATATTTTAAAGAACAAGGTTACTTGTGTACAAATGAGCTGAAAGGGAAAGGTGTTTGATCTAGCAAGGCTTTCCCCTGTCATTATGCTTTCAGGCTCAAAGGTCCATTCTTAAGTTTTTAACATCCGAAATCAATGTAATTACTTCTTCAATTTGCCTTCTAAATAGTTTGTTGAATGAAAACCAACAACATTTCGGATCTAAGATTCCCACGAGCACACAGATAGGTTACCTACAGTTGCATCTTGCATGTATCATCTCCATGAGCTCAGTATTGCTGAATAGAAACTCCTTTTGTCAATAAATCATTAAAGATGAAGCTTTCAAGATCCAAATGAATAGCTAAACTGGCTTCTTAGATAGGTGTGTTACTTGTATGCCACATTATAAAAGCAGGTGGCCTTGGTTTGAGCATCACACAAATTCTTTCACCCAAGTTAAAGATCATAGCAGAAAGTAACTCAGTCGAGTAAGTTAGTAACCCATCTTGAATCACCAGAAGTATACCTCTAAAGAAATAGAGAATGCACCAAACCTTAGAAGTATCAAGGGGTCATTTAGTTAAAATCACTTTCCACATAAGTCACTTTTTACAAACTAACTTTCTGCTTTTTCAAGATTGGGCTATTTAGTTAAATGACCTAGAGGTTTAACACCAAAAGGTAGATCATTTGAAGGTTATGGAGTTAAATGATCACACTCCTAATTAAAAAACTATGTCAATTAACTAAATACCCAAGTATTATGAAGCACGTTAAGTGCACCATTAAAAGTTTATGCTGTGATCTAAGATCTTCTACTGGCTATAGTCACATGATCGGTTCAAGGATCTAGACCTTATCTTAAATGCGATTCAAAATAACCACCAAGAAATTTTAAACTGTCAGCAAGTTAATATAATAGGGTTCTCTATTTTAATTTTTACCAGATGATTACATATCGACCCAATTGAACAGAAACATAAGATAGCCAACTCAGTAATTCACCAGATCTGTTCCTAAATTGAATAAAAATCTTATCAATTTCACAAAATTAAAAAATCGAAACTAAATACAAGGATCTATGACTTCTTGAATTGATTAAACCTACATTGTTCAATGCCCATAAAACCAGACCGCCGAGAGCTTTTACAAGGTGATGAAGAAAATCAAGATTCAAACAAGGAAAGAAAAGAGATGAATTACCTTGGGGAGAAGAGATCTTGAAGGCTGGCGATTAGTTACTCTGTTTTCGTATGGGTTGAAAGTAAGTTGGACCCTAATTTGCGTCTGTTATGTGTTGTGTATAGATAGATACAGAGAGAGAGAGAGAGAGAGAGGAGGGTGGTTTGCGACCCCAAACGATTGAGCGTCAGGGGCCTTTACACGCTGTTTTTATCAACAGGAACCTTCTCCGATGATTGTTGTGTACAGAGAGCCTTGCTGTATATATTTGCATACATCTCTCTTTATCTCTCTCTATATATGCGTAGGGGATATTCTATTTGCAACCAAATCTCGCCTATTATTTCAATAGGTTTGGTTCGGGTAGAAGTTAAATGATTATTAATGTTCGATGGCAAAAAATATATATTAGAATGAGATGCACTGAGATACGAGGCATCGAATTAATTCCTTTTTAAATTATAACTCATAGAAGGACATTTAATTAAAGTGATAACAATTAAGATTCACTTCTTACTTACGTTTCTCACAAAAACCTCAACATTTTACAATATCATTCATCTATTTTAATAATAATAATATTTTTGTTGTTCTTATTATTAGTATTATTATTATTATTATTAGAAGTATATTTATTACCATGACGATAATGCTGAAATTGGTGATTGAGGATGAGATCATGTTCACACACTTTTTCCATTAGAATTAACATATTAATATAATAATATTAATTATATTATTAAAATATTTAATAAAATATTAATTTTTTAAATATTTTAGATTTAAAAAAAATTATTTTCTCTCTATTAAGCGATTATTTTAACGAAGTTTTTAAATTTGAAGAAATTGATTATTTATTTTTTTCCTTTCTTCATTCCAAAAAAACCTATTAAAATAAAAAAAAAAACTAGTCCAAAATCGTTAAATTCTCTATTTTCTAAATTTTGAAGAATTGGTTAGAAATGTTAAAATTTTTAGATAAAATCAAAGTTTTTCAAAAATGAATTGACATGAAATTTTTCGAAGGTTTTGATGGAAGGTTTGTCAAAATGTTCTTCATTAGATGTCGTAATTTTATGATCTATTTTTTGATTTATACAGTTTTATAACAAATCTAAAGTTTTTTGTTGGGATTCGAACTTCCAAAATTTGTATTTAGTAATTATTTAAATTAATCAAAACACATAGTTATGCATTTATTACATTTGAATGAAAATTTTGTAAAATCGAACTTTCATATATTGTATAACTATATAAAGTAGCTTAAAATATACATATTTAAATAAATAATATATTCTCGATATATTTAAATTGATGAAAAATAGTTATTCAAAACTTGGAAAACCCAACTATTTGTTAAATATGTAGACTTTCTGTTTTCATTTTTACAATATATATATATATATATATATATATATATATAGAGAGAGAGAGAGAGAGAGAGAGAGAGAGAGAGAGAGGGATCAAACAATAATACTAACTATTTAAAAGAATAAGAGAATAATTTTAGACCAATCATTTTATCAAATAATACCTTAAATAATTAATTCTAAAAATAAATAAATAAAGGTATAAAAGTAATTTAGTTATATAAAAGTTATTTTAGGTATTTATTTAAGATTTTACTTTTACCATATTTGTAAATTTAATATGATTTAATTTTTTATTAAATAAATTTTTTTATTTAATTCATTTAAAATAAGCATATTTAATTTTCATCTAAAGAATTTTTTTTATTTAAAGTAATATTTAAAAAATTATAATTTTTATAAAAATAACATGTGATTCATAATGAATTAATTTTTTTTCAAATTTTTTTCCTAATCATATGTGATTTAAAATTTGAAAAACAATAATTCAAATTAAATATTAAAAAAAATAATGAAAACAGAATCTTATGTGATGTGTAGCAAAACACAATTAAAATTAATGTATAAGATCACATGTACTTCAAAACGTAATTCATAATTTTTCATTAAATTCATAATGAATTAATTTTTTTCAAATTGTTTTTCTAATCATATGTGATTTAAAATTTGAAAAACAATGATTCAAATTAAACATTGAAAAAAATAATGAAAACAAAATCATGTGTGATCTGTAACAAAACACAATTAAAATTAATGTATAAGATCCCATGTACTTCAAAACCTAATTCATAATTTTCATCAAAATCACATATGATTCAAAATGAATTAAAAAAAATTCAAAATATTTACCTAATCATATATGATTTAAAATTTGAAAAACAATGATTCAGATTAAAATTTGGAAAAAAAATAATGAAAACAGAACCATATGTGATCTGTAGCAAAACACATTTAAAATGTATAAGATCACATAATGATACATAAAAGAAAATAAGTGAGTCTTTTTTAGGAAAAAAAATATCGATTAATTGTGGATATCACATGTAATTTTTGAGAAAAATTGTAAAAAATTCTTAAATAAACTAATTCAATAAAAATAAATATTTAAAATGAAAAACTAAATCACATTTATTTTAATGTTGTAAAAAATTATTAAAAAATTCATGAATAAATACCTTAATTAAATTTGTTATAAAAATAAATGAGTTTCCATATATAATAATATAATATGTATACAACAAATGACACATATGCCATTTTAGGTGATTTTTAAGAAAGTTTTATTTAAGGTATTATTTAATAAAATGATTGACCAAGAATTATTCTCTTATTTTTTTAAATAGGTATCATTCTCGTTTGAACCCGACTCTATATTTATAACCCTCTAAACTCCCTCAACTTAGGGGTTGTTTACCAAAACTTTTGGATAGGTACTGACTGGGATAAGAGATCTGATTAAAATAAGAAGTATGACTGAGGGCAGTACTTACTAAAAATTATTGTTTACTAAAAATTCTTTATTAAGCACATATTGAATGAAAAAGATTGTTATACTCTTATGTCCAAAATTATTGTTTCTTTGACATTTTTTCAAATACTATGTGCGTTAGAACATCCATCTTTTCAAATATTCAACTGTTGTTGAAAGGGTATAATATCAAATAAATAATGCTGACAAAAAACATACAAAAAGAAAAATAAAAATTGAAAAAACAAATGATATAGAGCCTATAAGCCTACTCATGGACTTTAACCTAACCTGTCCCTAAAAAATCACCCACTCGCCACCAGAATATGATGGTCTCCAGCTCACACAATCAACAATGGAGAAAGAAAGAAAGAAAAAGAAAAGAAAGCATCCCCTGTGCACATATAAAAACCCAACAACGCCTTCGTGTTCTTTAACTTGTATCTCCATGTTTGACTTATGCATATTTTTATCAAATGAATCACATAAAAAAAGCAGCCTCGTCCCTGGTTGAGTCTCCTAATCTCCTCTCTTTTGAAGTGTATTATCTCAATATTTGTGGAGGAAGAAGATGATAGTGTAATGGAGCATTGCTTGAAGACAACTATCGAGAAAGAAAGCAGATTTAGGTTTTGGAGAGGGTAAATAAGTAAAAGCGAACCTCTTACTAGGGCCAGACACAATTTTCTCTCTGTCTACGGTAAGCGCACGGTCAGAGATAACTGACGGTTTCTCTTTTTGGTAAACACTACCACTTCTTACCCCGGTAAAAGGTAATAAGTTACAAGTAAACAACCCCTAAAGATTTGTGAATATCCTTATAAGCTTAAACTAACCATCAACAACTTTCACCTTAGTTTTAAGTTAGAGTTAAGGGTGTTTAAAAAAAATTGGACCGGTCAAATCAAACCATCAAACTGTTTGGTCCAGCCCGATATGTGGTTTGTACGTTTTTTGAACGGTTGAACCAAACTGGGCGTCAAAATATACATGTAATAGTTATATTTAATTTTCATCCAAGATATTAAGTTTTTAATTTCAAAATTCAAAATTGTTGAAAGACTTGCTCAATATTTGTTCAAAATTTCAATTATTGTTGGTGGACTTATTTAACTTTTTTTTCAATTTGCTTAATGATTTTTAAAATTTTGGAAATATATGTTTTTTTTTGCAATTCGGTATAATATTTTTAATCATGTTATATTGGTAGAAATTTCGTTTGAAGATAAAAGTTTTTGTATTTTAGTTTAAAGCTCGTAATAGGTCTAGACCGTCTAAACAACACAATCCAAACCGTTTTTTTTTATCTGGTTTAACCAGTTTGGTCATTTACTGCCAAACCATCCGGTTTGGAAAAAAAAAATTCTAAACCACCAATATAATTTGATTTATGGTTTAAGGGGTTAAACCGTTCAAACTGGACTACAAACACCTCTAAGACCAACTTATTGCTTTGGGCTTATAGTTTTTAGGTATACTTATAATAGGTTGAGGTTGTTAAGTTGGTGTCAGTATAACATAAAAAATCTTGAAATTCGATACACATCCTGGGGATTTGGTAGAATATCTCATCTACTCAGATTTCGAATCCAGACGTACACGATAATTGTAGCCACTGAGTTTATCAGGGCTAATTTCTTGCAACCATAATTTACCACGATTAGTATAGACATAACTTAACACACTCTTTCAAGAAAAATAAAATAAAGTCACAACAACATTTTTTTAACATAGCTATTAGCTATTACACATGAAACTAATTCCTTTTAAATTAATATTAAATATATATAATTTTGAGTAAACTTTAAATTTGGTCATTGTGATTTGTCAGAGATAACAGTTTTGGTCCTTGCAATTTTGAATTTACAAGAGGACCATCGTTGTTCACAAAAACATTCCGATTTTTTCCATATCTTTAATGATCATTAAAAAGTTTCGTTAAATGAGGGGCATTTTCGTCATTTTATTGGTTTTTTTATTTTACTGAATCAAAATCGATTTTATGATTTTGGTCTTTGTGGTTTTTGATTAGTTAAAAGATAAAAATCAATAAGAAGGCAAAAATACTTTCTCATTTAACGGAATTTTTTTAATGATAGTTAGAGGAAGGGACAAAATCCAGATATTTTTGTAAACAATGATAACCATCTTGTAACTTCGAAAGTGTAAGGACAAAAAGTGTTATTTTTTACAAACCACAGGTACCAAGTTTGTAGTTTACTCTCTAATTTATATTTATAAGTTAATTACTTCATTTTCGTTTTTAAATTGTGAATTATTATTATAATTAACTATTTATATAATTTTATTCAATATTTAATAATATATATTGGTAAAAAATAAAATTAATATTGGAACGATCAACGAACATATAAGAAAATATAATATAAGTGAAAGTTGGTAAAAATATGACAAAATAAAAGGATCTTCAATAGAATCTATGAAATAAAGAAAATAAAGATATATACAGGGCCGTTCCAAGCTTTTTGGAGGCCCTGCTACACTTGTATCAAAAATACGAGTGATTGAAACATAAAACAAATAACAAATAGAAGTTAAACTTTAATCATACAAACAAAGAATAAATTAAGCAATAATAATGTATTTTGGTGAGTTCATCTTACTTGAAAAAAAAGTTAGCATTTCAAAAAAGAATGAATGGCATGCATAACCATCATGCAAAAGCCAATTACTACAACTTTTAAGCAAGAACATGTATCTCATTGGTTATATCATGAATAAATATATTAAAAAAAATTGAGGCCGATGTCCATCATTTGTGAGGATGTTCTCTGTTTTCACATAATATAAGAAAGAAGTTTCAAACCATGGCAATATCTATATATACCATTCCAAGTCAACTCTAAAAATATATCAAACGCATTCAATTAGAATCGCATAAAAGTACACCTAAAGCACTACCCAAGACTGCTAAAAACTAATAAAACTTCTAAAATTGAGGAAACTTAATTCTATGTCCCCAAGATACAACATTTATATTAGTTTAAGTTATACAAATTACAAAGTTTTTAAATCATCTATAAGTCTATCTTCTCATCCCATGAATGTATATCTTTTCGTTCCCATTTTTGCTGGATGCCAAGTCCTATGAATCCAATTCCCATCCAGATCAGTTTACCCAATTGAAGTCATAGACATAAGAAAAATGGGCAAAAATCTAAAGAAGCAAATGAAGATGAGAATTCAGACCATAAAGAAAAAACAAAGTTCTGTTACCTCAGAACCGTTGGAAATTAGATTAGGGTTGAAGAAATGAAAATGTACCTGAGAGTGGTCGACGATCGAGAGAAGAATCGATTGTGTGAACTGATTGTAATAGCAACCGGTGATGTATTTTAAGCCTTGCATTGGATTAACAGGGAGTAGCCTGAATCGAAGCATCACCTTGGAAGAAGGAGAATCCTGAACCGTCATCTTGATAGGGAAGACATTAGTAAAGAGGTTGCATTAAAAGTGTTGTACATCATGTTTATGATGTAAATCTGCAAATCTCAAACACAAAAAAGAACCAAACACAAAAAAAACAAATGATTTAAAACAAAAAAAGAACCAAACAAAAGTATCAAAGATAACTCAAATCAATTTGAAAACAACCCAAATCGATTAAGTGAAACTTGAGAATAAACCGTGAAGCTGTGAAATCGATGCAAACATAACCCAAATCGATTAAACCCTAAATCCAAATGTACCTGAGCCATGAAATCGATTAGAAACAAATCGATTTGAAAACAACCCAAATCGATTAAGTGAAACCTAAGAATAAAGATTGAAGCTGTGAAGTCGATTTGAAACCTCCAAATCGTGAAACCTTTAGATGAACCTCATTTGAATCGGTTTGCAGAGTATAAAAAAGCATGCATTGAAGTATTGGAGGCGTCTTGGAATGGAAGAGTCATTCTTGAAAATCTAAATCGTCATCTTGATAGAAGGGATGCATGATTGTTTCTGGACAGAGATAAAAAAGGGTGGGAATTGCAAGGGCTATTGAGTATATGCTTTGAAAGGGTTGTACCTTAGCATTATAATGTTGTAAAGTTGAAAATTAAGTAATTATGCAATAAGTAGTAGTACATAAGACTTAAAATGTTGTAATTAAGAAAAGCAACTCAAATGCTTCATAAAGTAGTATATATATATATATATATATATATATATTTATAAAAGTTGGTTCAAGGAGAATTCAATCATTTTTCAAAATAAAGAACCAAGGAGGAAGAAGAAAAAAAATCTTCATAGGAGATAAGGAGAACCTTTAAAAGTGATATTGGATGAAAGAGAATGTATATTAATAATTGTTTAATATGTTTTTAAAAAATTTTAAAGTATCAAATATATTATATATTTTAATAATATAATTAATATTATATATAATTTTCAAATTAAAGAAATTGTTGTCATTGAGGGGGTGTTTGGTTGGGGGTATTGAGGGGTAAGGAATGAGAATGATAATGAAAACTGTTGTTTGGTTTGATATAATATAATGGATACATTACCTCAAACCCATTAATTTCCATTCCTGACCAAAGTGGGGGGAATGAAAATTTTATTCTCGCTCAGTCATCTTTTCTCATGCGTTCCTTCATTTGTCGATGTTGAATGTAAAATATTTTTTATTTTCATGATGGATGTCACATATTTGTATTAAAAATATTATATAAAACATTTTTTTATTAATTATATTGGTTTAACCAAACAGCATCAATGCAATGCCCATTCCTATTCCCATTCTCCCGCATTCCCATTTTCATTTTCATTTTCATTCCTTATAATGAACCAAACGCCCCCTTTAATCAAATCATATACATGATTCCTCATGCAATTTGTTAATGTACATATGTGTATTAGGCCCAAGCCCGTGGGCCCATATAGTCTGTGTATATATTTCTCTTGTATCTTCTAGTTTAGGTTAAGCCGCTATTTTACTTTCATCATATTGTACTTTTCTCGCAATCAATATATCGAAGTCATCAAACCTTCAGCATAATCATCGTCTCTTTCAATTATCATCATCATATTCTAACATGGTATCAAAGCTGTAGGTTTGCTTTCTTCCTCTTTCTCATCGTCACCATCGTTCTCTCGCCATCACCGTCGACAACCGAAAACCCAGCCGCCGACAACCGCCTATAAACCCTAGCCGTCGCCGCCCTCTCTCTCTCGTCGCCTTCGAATCGTACGGGAACAAGTCGACAATCATCGCCGCCCTCTCTGTCTCTCGTCGCCTTCGAATCGCACGGGCCGCCCTCTCTGTCTCTCGTCGCCTTCGAAACCCTAGCCGCAGAACCGGAAGAACTCCGGTCGCAAACTCCATACCGGTCGCACCACTCTACCGGTCGCAACCCATACCGGTTCATACCGGTCGGTCCATATACCGGGCGCATATACCGGTCTTCATACCGGTCGCATATACCGGTCACATATATCGGTCCATACTGATCGCATCCTACCGGTCGATAACACCATACCGGTCAATACCGGTCAATCACACCCTACCGGTTCATACCGGTCGCACATTACCACCGGTCCATACCGGTCGCTCACCCTACCGGTTCATATCGGTCGATACTACCGGTCGCATCCTACCGGTCGATTCTACCAGTCGCACACCATGGCTGCCAATCTCGCTACTGATAGTGTCCTCTACACTTCCCACCCAAAGTCCAAGGGCAAATGGACCAACAACAACCATCCCAAATCTGTGGGAAAGACGAACACATCTGAGTGTGCTTTTTGCCATTCTACTGCTCATCTTCTTCTTGATTGTCCTATTCGCAAGTGCCGTCGGTGTGGCATCACTCATCCTCGCCATTATGAGTCTGATTGCCCTAAGAACTCAAAGAACACTAGTCCTAAGAACCGGACTCACGCTGTTGCTGGATCTACTGTTACTGATAACACCGCTTCAGGCTCCTCACCTGACCTCATGGAACTGATGCGTCACAATCAGGAACTCATGGAAAAGATCATGTCTGGTGCTATGGGTATGAATTCTCAACACTTAACTGCATCAGGTAACTCATGGCTTTTTGACTCTGGGTGTTGCAATCATATGACACCCTGCACTGATGGTTTTGTTTCTAAGAAACCACCTCAGCATTTTACGTCAGTACGAACTGCTGACAACACTGGCCTACCGGTATCCTTTAGTGGAAATGTCTCCACTCCTCATATTCAATTACCGGGTGTTTTCAATGTTTCGAAACTATCTTTGAGCTTAGTTTCAGTTGCGCAACTTTTAGAATCTAACCTGATCATTTTATTTCATTCTTCTGGTTGTATTGTACAAGATCCAAAGACCAAGCAGATCCTTGGACTCGGCCGTAAGGTTGGACGGATGTTTGAAGTGGTCTATCTTCGTCTGCCGTTACCATCTTCAAATCTTGTTGCCTCCGTTTCCAGCTCTTCTTCCTTTGAATTGTGGCATGCCCGGCTAGGTCACTTATCTCTAGCCAGAATAAAATCATTAGCTAATTCAGGGGTGTTAGGAAATTGTGTGTCCACTGACAGTATTTCTTGTTTATCATGCAAACTTGGAAAACATCATGCTTTATCCTTTGAAACAAATGAGTTTAATTCTACATCTGCTTTTGATCTTATTTATTCTGATGTATGGGGACCAGCACCACATCCATCAATGGGGGGTGCTCGATATTTTGTTATTTTTGTTGATGACCATACACGTTTCACATGGATATATCTCATGAAACATCGTTCGGAGCTACCTAAAATTTATATTATGTTTGCTCGGATGATTCACACTCAATTTTCAAAATCTATAAAGATTCTTAGAGCTGATAATGCTATGGAATACAAAGAGTCCTCTCTTCTCTCCTTTCTTCAATCTCAGGGGACTCTTTCTCAGTACTCCTGTCCCGGCACATCTCCTTAAAATGGTCGTGCCAAACGCAAACACCGTCATATACTTGATACAATTCACACTCTTCTCATTTATGCTAAATGTCCGGAACGGTTTTGGGGGGAAGCTACTTTCACCGCAGTTTATACTATCAATCGTCATCCTACTCCTCTTCTTAAACATAAGTCTCCTTACGAGGCTCTTTATGACATCCTCCCTGCCTATGAACTCTTAAAAGTTTGGGGTAGTGACTGTTTTGTTCAGTTACAACCCCATGAACATACCAAACTTGAACCTCGCTCCAGACTTTACTGCTTCCTTGGATATGGTATTGAGCACAAAGGCTATCGCTGCTGGGATCCTATCTCCCAGCGTCTTCGTATATCGCGTCATGTTACCTTCTGGGAACATGTTCCTTTTTCCTCTATATCCAAGTTTCGTGAGTCTCCCACTTTCACCACTCCGTTCTTCACTGATGTTTCCGTCTCATTGGACTCACTTCAATCTGACATCATATTGCCTCCACCTGTTGTTCCACCACAGTCTGAATCTGCCCCTCCTTCAGAGTCTCCTGCCCCTACACAGCCTGCCTCTTCTAGTTTTCCTGATCAACATCAATCATCTGCTCCATCCGCACAACCAACATCTGAGGTGCCTGCTGAGTCTTTGGCTCCTGGAACGTCTCAATCTCAGAATGTTAGACGATCAGATCGGTTAAGACAAGTTCCTTCTGATCTCCGTGATTATCATGTTTATGCTACTCTGCTGTTAAATCACGAACCTACTTCCTACAAGGAAGCCTCCTCTAACCCTGATTGGCAGAAAGCTATGGATGAGGAACTTCAGGCTCTTGACAAAGCTCAGACATGGGAATTTGTCCCTCTTCCTCCGGGCAAGTCACCCATTGGCTCCAAATGGGTGTTTAAAATCAAGACAAAATCCGATGGGTCTATTGATCGGTACAAAGCTCGCCTTGTGGCCAAGAGTATGGTATTGATTATGAGGAGACATTTTCACCTGTTGCTCGAGTCACTTCTGTTCGCAGTCTTCTAGCCATTGCAGCTACCAAACAATGGCCTCTTTTTCAGATGGATGTTAAGAATGCCTTCTTGAATGGTGACTTATCTGAGGAAGTCTACATGACACCTCCTCCGGGCATTCGACTTCCACAAGGTCATGTTTGTCGACTTCAGAAGGCTCTTTATGGACTCAAGCAAGCTCCGAGAGCTTGGTTTGAGAAGTTCAGTTCCACCGTCATCTCTCTGGGTTTCGCACCCAGCAACTATGATTCAGAACTGTTTACTCGGACCACTGAGGCTGGCACACTCTTACTTCTGTTACAGGTGGATGATACGATTATTACTGGAAGTGACTCTACTGGCATAGCTCATCACAAGACATCTCTCAGCTCCTGTTTTGAGATGAAAGATCTTGGTTCTTTACACTATTTTCTTGGTCTTGAGGTGATCTCAGATCCGTCGGGAATTTATCTTTGTCAAGCCAAATACACCTCCGATCTCTTGACAAAAGTTGGGCTTACTGACAACAAAACTGCATCCACTCCTCTTGAGCACAACCTTCATCTGGCTTCGAATGCTGGACCTCCTTTGCGTGATCCTACTATGTATCGACAGTTAGTGGGGTCACTTGTCTACCTGACAGTGACTCGACCTGACATTTCCTATGTTGTCCATACAGTCAGTCAGTTCATGTTCGCACCCTGTTCAGATCATTATGTTTTTGTCCTTCGCATCATTCGATATTTAAAGGGGACCATGTTTCACGGTCTTCATTTTTCATCCGCATCCTCATTGACTTTGCAAGGATTTTCTGATGCTGATTGGGACAGTGACATAACGGACCGTCGCTCTACTACTGGCTACTGTTTCTTTCTTGGAGACTCTCTCATCTCTTGGAGGAGCAAAAAACAATCTCTGACAACTTGATCCAGTACTGAAGCTGAGTATCGAGCACTAGCTGACACGACTCAAGAACTTGTGTGGTTACGCTGGCTACTCTCTGACATGGGGGCACCTCAGCATTCTCCAACCCCTTTGTGGTGCGACAACAATAGTGCTCTTCAGATTGCTCACAATGATGTTTTTCACGAGCGAACGAAGCATATTGAAATTGACTGTCACTTTGTTCGTCAACACGTGACTCGTCAGACTATTCAGCTTCTTCCTATTTCAACTATTGATCAACCGACCGACATTTTCACTAAAGCTCATCTACCAGGACGGTTTCATGATCTAGTTTCCAAACTCCATCTGGCTCATTCTTCTCCCGATTGAGTTTGAGGGGGGATGTTAATGTACATATGTGTATTAGGCCCAAGCCCGTGGGCCCATATAGTTTGTGTATATATTTCTCTTGTATCTTCTAATTTAGGTTAAGCCGCTATTTTACTTTCATCATATTGTACTTTTCTCTCAATCAATATATCGAAGTCATCAAGCCTTCAGCATAATCATCGTCTCTTTTAATTATCATCATCACATTCTAACACAATTTATATATTGTAGGGGTATAAATAATAATATTCATATAGGCGAAGATTTTATGAGAATAATAGTTAAGGTGAAAAAGTAAGAAGATATCTAAATTCTTGATCATTTTTATTCTCAAAATCATCCATGATCACGCTTGATACGGGGGTTTTTCGATGCATCTCATCTTAATGTATATCCAAGGGTGAAGATCTATTTTGACCTTTCTTACGATAATTTTCATTCTCATCGGAACCCAACTCTATCCATATAATATGACACACAATAACACGGTTGACCACTCGATCAACACACAAAATATAAAAAGTGTGGATTAGATTATTTTTCTATTTGTTTAGAAGAAAATGATTTGTATAATTACATTTTGGTTTAAATCTCAAAATATAGTTTAACACAACTTTATCTCTTTGTTTTGGAATAATTATCACAAAAATATAAGTAATATTTATGGATTGTTTACTTGTATTATAATGGCAAGGACATTTTCGTAAATTAGTAAGGGGAGTAAAGTTATTTAATTTTGTTTTGTTGTTTGTTAGGTTTTTTTTCCAATTAAGAGCAACCAAGATATTTTAAAACCAACTCAAAGAAGAGTACAAAGCCCAAAACACGAACAACAGAGAGAGGAACACCCTCTTACTAGAAAACTACAACCCAAGGAAATGTCTGCAAGGCGCAGACAAGTAAATCAAAAGCAAAAGAGAAAATCTGAGCAAAGCTACCTCAGTCGAACCAAACAAGATACCAAGTTGAACCTTTCTTCCCCGTCCCTATCTGATCAGTTACGCCTCCATTGGATTCGATAACCAACTCGTCCAATCTGTGCTCAAATCCCGATCTCTTCATGTAATCCAGTCGAAAACTTTTGCTTGGAAGTTGGAACTCAAAGAACAAGTCCGACATATTCCTTGTATCTCCTTGAAATACCATTTTATTTCGATGTGACCATATTAGATACAAAAAGGACCAAACAACAACAGTCCGTCTCCTCGATCGTTTTGATTGAGCTTCCGAATGTCCTTCTACATTGAGCAAATCATTTAGTGAATGGACCGCCCCCATGTTTTGACTCCACCATCTACCGGTTAAATGCCAAATTTACTTACTTCGTCACATTTTACAAGGGCATGGTCGATCGTTTCAACCTCGTTTCCACACCTAGGACAAAGAGATGAGTGAAAATTTATCCCCATCCTATCCAATATCGACCGATAAGAAAGTCTCCCTAATCTCGCTCTCCACACGAAGATACAAATTTTTTTAGGGATAGATTTGGTCCATTTGGTCTCTACTATGTCCCCCCTTCCTGACATCGATTTTCCTCTAGTAACATTCGAAGTCTTTGAACCGAGAACGTACCATTTTCGGTCAATTGCCAACAGTCCTGATTCTTGTGCTCCCTGCTCAGCTTTTTATCTTGAAACAATTGTAGAATCTCCTCTAGTTCGCCTACTTCCTGTTGGAAATTGAGTGTGAGGTTGGAATTTTTCCATCCCACATTCGTAGAGACACAAAAGAAATTATTGTTTATAAGCCTATCATCTCAAGTGGGTCTTTGTAACATCCTCAAATATGGAAATATCAACTAATTTAAAAATTTCTAAATACACCAATAAATGATTCATCTACAATCACAATTTAAGATTTAACCTCAATACATACATTCATTCTATACATATAGACTATAATAAGGACGGGTGCTACTAAAACCCAAAAACAGTCACTATCTCCAAACTGCGGAAGGCTTCACCAACTACTTACACTTGAGCACACGTCTAGAACCAATCTCCAAACGAACTTGTTGCACATGCCGACAAATAAAAAGGTTAGGCTAACGCCTAGTGAGTTCAAGAGTTTTACATGAGTACATATCTTTAAAATGATGAACTTCGCTTAAAGTCATGACCCTTCAATTAATGTGCTTTAATATCCCATGTTATGCACTTTCAAATATGGACACCTCATTTCAAATATGTTTTATAAATTGATGCAACGTAAACTAACTTGAAACATGAATACGAAATGACTCCCATTTAAGAAACGCGGATAGAACGTTATATCCCAAAACACCCAAACACGGGTGGGGCAAACTACTCGACCCATGATTCATCATCAAAACCACTTATATCGTACGTCCGAAAACATGGACACTAGGTCCAATACTTATGCGACCTTAAACGAAAGAAATACCAACACAAGGGATTGACACAATTCATTCAAACCTTAATATACGAGGAGGGAGGTCCAATATTAAGTTCCTCATTCATTGTCGACCATATAGAGCAAATGACAATAAAGTAAAACATATTAATATTTAAAATATTGATAGCCGACAACGGGGGAGACCCGTATCCGTTGAGAGTGGATGAAACACAAAAGTATACCACCCATGCAACGTTAATCGCATGACACCTCATGACATCACAGTCAGGTGTCCCTACGACTTATTTACAAGCCCACCTCAAGTAAAGTTGACCTTGATGAACATCCCGAAGGACTCCACCCCAAGGCCCGTCACACTTAAAGGCTACCTCTCAGGCATTACTTCAAGCGGCGGAGGTCCTAGCGCCTACTTTGCCTGTAGCGCTACCAGACTCAACCCCTCCCAATGCTTACTTGTAAAGTTTCTGGTCATAAAACATGGGTACCAGAGTTTAACCCCACAATACCCAATTGACCAACACAAAACATACTGACTTACGTGCCTATGGATCCAATGCAACACAGTCTAACCTTACCGAACTAAACATGAATGACCAAAGCACTCGAGCCCGTAACCAACCTCAATACGCAACACAACGCATTAGTACGTACGCCATAACTGGACTCTACACTGAGCCATATAAAATCTGGACAAGTGTCCTCAAGACTCCTTTAAAACGACATCGAGCCAAAATACTCAAAACCTCTTTTTGACCAATGATTAACGTTTTTCAATTAATAAACGTACTCAACCCATGCCATGAAATCTGTAGATCCCAGTTTCAGTGCAATCAACAAATATATGAATAATGATGAACAAGATATTGACCACAGCAACTAGTTATATGATTAATATAAACTTCAAAGGGCTAAGGTTTACAGAGAGAATTTCTGATAATCGTATGTAAACCTAACAACTAGTAAACTGAATAATGAATCTCTAGTCTGATAAATGAAAACAGAAATAACTTTAAATACATGGGCTCGCAGGCCTAATGAGCTTATGGGCTTTAAGGCCCAACAAGCTTACAACTTTAATAACTTGTCATAATCTACCCTGAACTTCTATTTAACTAACAAAGTAGCCCTAACAATCTCCCCCTTTAAATAGAAGTTGATAGTCACGCCAGTTAGAAACAAAAATTTTCCGGAAACCAAAGCTGATCTCAAAATATCTGATTTGCGTTCTATACTCCAGTCGTTCTTCAATAACATTCAGTGCTTTAAGAACAAGTGCTTTGTATGAAAAATCCAGTAACTGAACTCCTTTTTCATCTTGACTCAGCGCTCGCTTCAACTTGTCTTTCAAAAACATCAACGTACCATCACAAAATCTGGCAATCTGATCAAAACGGATAAAGCGTAGAACACCGTTATTGTTCACATATGACATACCAAACTCTGGAAACTTTATAACTGTGAATGCAGGTACATTTAGAGCATCAGACGGAACACTCAGATTAGGCTTGAACAAATTAATATTCGGTTGATCACTCTCTAACCCAATCTGAAAATCTTCCACCGAAGCAAGTTTCATTGCGCACTTCATGTATCTTTTCACTGTTTCTAGTGCATCAATGACTTCTCCGGGTCTGACGGTTCTGGTCTTTAAGTCACATAATATGTACAGCAGATCTTGTGGCTCCAGACATGGAAAATCAGCATCAGAAAAGCAGTATTGTTGACCATCTTCTCTAGTAACCATAAAGTCCGTATACTTAACCTTCATGAAGTAGGCAGGTATAATCTTATCAACTGATACAATCCTGAGCTTTGTCTTGGAGTACTTGTGCTAGAACTTTCTGAACACGAACACAAGTTCACGCTGTTTTTCTTTATTTTTCACTGACTGTAGACCATGGATAACGACTTCATCATACTTTCTGATCCAGTGGGCAAAGATCTTTTTCTGACTTTCTTCGAGGAAAGGAACTTTGATTCGGACTCTTTCCCACTTGGATGGACGAACTGGAGTAGTACTAACTGGTTCTCTAACTGGTGAAGCTGTAGGAGATCTCTCGGGAAAAACTGTAGAAGAAAATTCAGGGTGATTAACTGGATAGGTCAATAAAGGAATCACGGCAGAAGACTGATCATCTGGATGTAGTATTTCATCAATTTCTTCTTGCATAACCACCAGAGCTCTTTCAGTATTGGCACATTCTTCTGTCGTGTCCGTCACTTCATACGGATCTAGTATTATTGCCCAATCTTCAGGAACTATCGGGGAACCATCTTCAAATTCCTCAGGCTTTTCAACCGTCGGATAATCGTATAGTATCAAGTCTGTCACCGGTTCCCGTTCCTGTTCCTGTCTCTGTCCCTCTGTTCTTGTACCCGAACCCGTACCCTGTTCGACCTGTTCTGACTCCACTACATGTGTCTCCGGCTTAGATAGACGTTGGCGCTTCTCCCCCTCATCAACATAAATTTGTACAAGAATGATATCATTCTTCTCTCTTTTAATAAATAAGGTAGTATCAATTTTACCTTTAGAGAATCCAGACTTGACTAAGAAGGATGATAGTGCATCATACCAGGCTCGTGGCGCTTGCTTAAGACCGTAGAGGGCCTTGTCAAGAAAGTAGACGTAATTCGGATTTTCAGTACTTACGAAGCCTTCGGGTTGCGAGACATAAACTTCCTCCTTGAGCACTCCATTGAGAAACGCGGATTTCACGTCCATTTGAAAGACGATGAAATTCTTGTGAGCGGCGTAGGCGAGGAACATGCGGATCGCTTCAATGCGGGCCACCGGTGCAAATGTCTCATCGTAATCAATTCCTTCTTGCTGGCGATATCCTTTAGCCACTAGACGCGCCTTGTTCCGAACAATGATGCCGTTTTCGTCCTTCTTGTTCTTAAAAATCCATTTAGTCCCGATCACCGTCTTGTTCTTAGGACGGGGAACTAGGCGCCATACTTTGAGGGTCTCAAACTGGTTGAGTTCCTTCTGCATAGCAATTACCCAGTCCGGATCAGTCAGTGCGTCAGAGACAGTGGAAGGTTCGATACGGCTGAGGAACGAGGAAAATAAGCAGTCATTGGCGGTGGTGGATCGAGTTTGAACTGGTGTGGAGGGATCACCAATGATCTGATGAAGAGGATGTGCTCGAGTCCATTTGGTAGTATGTGGATGTGGTTGATATGTCTGATGGGAGGTATCGGAATCCACATGACCACCTGGGGGTAAATCCTGAACTGCCTCGAGGGATGATGGCTTGTGAGGTGTAAGCTTCGTAGTGGGAGTCGAACTAGGAGTAGAGGACGACTCAGCTGGAGATGAAACGATGGAATGTTCCGAGATTGCCGGAGAGGAAGCTTCGAGAGCACCTTCGACAGAAGTCGGTGCAGGAAGTTGTACGAAAACATGAGTTGGTTCAGTAACACCGTCATCAAGAGCTCTTGAGCTCGGGGAAGCTTGATCATTGGCAGTAGAGGGTGGAGCACCAGGCGAGGATGGACCACCGGAGTCGGTAGGGACCGTGACTTGTGTCACTTCTGGTGCTTGAGCATTATTCCTGTCACATGACGTAGTATTAGACTTAACATTAAATAAGTCAGTATAAAAGAATTCAAACAGTAAATCCAAATCAGAAAGATGTGCTCTTGACGCATGATGTGGATCCACTGGAGATTGTGTAGCCTCCGTACGAAATTGTCCAGAAGCTAACACACCAGTAAGCGCGGGTTCTGAACTGAGATGTTCAGAAACCATTTCAGGGGCCTCGTCAAAAGTCACGTTTACGCTTTCAACGACGGTCTTCGTCCGTTTGTTGTAGACACGATAGGCTTTTGCGTGCTGAGAGTAGCCGATGAACACTCCTTCATCCGCTTTGGGACTGAATTTGCCAAGATCATCCTTATCATTTAAGACAAAGCAGGTGCATCCGAAGGCATGAAAGTAGTTGATGTTCGGAATACGTTTGTTGATGATCTCGTACGGAGTCTTGTTGAACCGCTTGTTAATGATAGACCGATTTTGAGTATAGCAAGCGGTAGCAACAGCTTCTGCCCAAAGAAATAGTGGTAGCTTGGAATGAGATAACATCGTGTGTGCTGCTTCGACTAGAGTTCTGTTTCGACGTTCTACCACTCCATTCTGCTGAGGAGTACGAGCAGCGGAGAAAGTATGCGAGATACCCACTGAAGTGAGATAAGTGGTGAGTAACTGATTCTTGAACTCAGTACCGTTGTCCGTCCTGATGGTTTGAACTACTTGGTTGAGACTGATTTGAATACTTTTCAGAAGAGAGATTATCAAGTCGGGAGTTTCATCCTTGGAACGGAGAAATCGGACCCAAGTGTAACGAGAGAAATCGTCAACCATCACCAGAACATACTTCTTGTGATTTATGCTTTGAACGCGCATCGGTCCACATAAGTCCATGTGGATTAGCTCAAGGGACCGAGAAGTACTCGGAACGGCTTTAGGCTTGTGAGACGCCTTTTTCATCTTGCCCTTTTCGCAGGCAGCGCACAGATGATCTTTTGCAAACTTGAGATCTGGTATACCTTTGACATGTCCCCCGAGCACCAACTTGTTGATGTTCTTGAAGTTCAAGTGCGAGAGACGACGATGCCATAGCCAACTTTGTTCAGTAGAAGCTTTTGACAACAAACAGACTTCCTTGTCAGGTCTCAAGGACGAGAGGTCAATCGTATAGAGGTTGGTGCGTCGCGTTCCAGCAAGTATTTCTTTACCATCCTCAGTTCGAACGCTACACCGTTTAGCCTTGAAAGTAACCTCGAGATTCTTGTCGCAGAATTGACCGATACTGAAGAGATTGTGACCGAGACCTTCGACATAGGAGACTTTCTTGATCGTGATGTTATCTTTGACAATATCGCCGTAACCCCTGATGGGAGAGAAGTGATCATTCCCGAAACGTACATTCCCACAGAACCTCTCGGTGAAGTTTGTGAGAAGCTCCCTTCTTCCGGTCATGTGTTTGGAGCAGCCTGAATCTAGATACCACACATGACCTTCCTGCAAAACAGGTTATTTCTTTTTAGGTACCCATTCGTAAATGGGTCCTTTGGGGTTAGATTTAACACCCGACTTAGAGACCCGTTTATAATTGGGTCTTTGTCTTTCACGGGAAACATGACTATGAGAATTATTAGTAGCAATATGATATGTACCAAACCAATCAGATGCATAACGGCTATCAACAAAATCATTTGATCCACAATGAGAACAACACAAACAATCATGCGACAGTTGAAGTAATTGCGGAATTGAATAAACTTTTAAAGGAAAAGTTCCATTACAATCAACTAGAGGTTTAGAAATAAACACATCATGGTTGTTATTGTTCTTTCTAGACTTTAACACTGGATCAACTAATTCTGATGTTGCCGAGCTCTCTTTTGACTTCTTAGCAACCCAAGCATATTTCACTTCTTTCCGCCGACCAAACGTATCTGAAATGCCGTTAAACCCATAGTCAGAGGATTTGAAATTTGACGAGTGTGACATTTGAGAGCGACCGGTCTTTTTCTTCTTCTGTGAACGCCGTTTAGATTTAGACTTGGAAGGTTTTGAAGAGTTGTTTACAGAAGGTTTTCTCGAGGCAAATGTAGAACATTCACCTTTATAAAATTTAACCGGAGGCTGACATGACTCATTTAAAAAATCAACATGGCTAGGTAGAGAAGGATTAAAATCAAATTGGCTCAAAGTGCTATCTAAACACACCTCAGAATTCAAGAATGCGGAAAATTCAAGTTCCTCATCAGAAAGGACCTTATCACATGAGGACTTCAGAGCATTTGAAGAGTTTGTTGAGTGCAGATCATATGCGGAAGCATTTTTACAATCAGAACACTGATCTGATTTAAGACTTTGAGGCTCTTTTCCTTTATTTGAAATGATCGGTGACGAGTCACCCATAAAAGCTTTGAAGGAAGATGAGTCAGAAGAAGGATAAGAGTTTTCAGACAGAGACGATAACTCTCTTTGGAGAATGGAAGGCTGAGCATGAGAGTCAACCTGGTGAAGTTGCACTTTCAGAGTATCTGCTGCCATAGCAGTCAGTTGTGAGTGCAACTTCTTTATTTCTGTCTGGTAATATTCTTTTTCTTCTTTCGACATGATCTCCTTTTTGTTGGAACTGAGATACTCAATTTGAGATAAAAGACTTTGCTTTTCCTTTTGAAAATTTTCCCTTTCTAGTGCATACGATTCTTCTAGCTGAACAAGTTTCTTTTCTAAAAGCAGAGTTGGAACATAAACCTTGGGAGCTAGAGGTTCCTCCTCAGTTTTAACGGTTTTAGTATCTAGTTCAGCTTGAGAGTAACTATGGAAAAAATCGGATGACAGGAAACGGGGTTTGTCAGAATTATAAGAAGCATTTAAAGTATCATAAACAAAAGGAAATGTCCTTTTAGAAAGAACAGAGTTTTCTCTTCTCAACTTATCTTCAAGGTCTTCCTCCTCAGTGGGTGTGGTCCAATGTATCTTATATTCAGGAAAGATTTTGTCTAATCCAAAAAATTCAGATGCATATAAAGTAGGAACTTTGGATAAAGCCTTGTTTAAATAATTAGGGTTATCGTACCCGATACCCGCATTTCCGTACTTTGGTTCTTTTGGTGCGATTAGCTTTAGCGTTTGATCAGATTGACCAAATTTATAAAGTTTCTTTTCAAGCTCTTCTAGCTGATTGGATAACCTTATGTTCTCATTTTTGTAAGCCACGTTTTGATTTAACAAATCAATTTTCTCGGACTCAGACATACGGAGCTTATCGGTCAGGTCATCTACTTTGGTCATTAGATTTTGTGACTCTGTTGAACACCTCACATTTTCTTCTCTTAGATTAGAAATAGTGCACATGTAGCTAGAGATTTCTAAGCTTTGATTTTCCATAAAGTCAGATTGCTTAGTGACACGGTTTTCCAGAGAAGAGATAAGTTGTTCTTTTTCTTTTAACAGAAGCGTGTAAGAGTCAAGTTTGTTCATAGATAGTTGCATCTGATCAAGTAAAGCTTCATGAAAAGGGGTACATACCTGGCAAGGAGCATTGTTATCGTCTTCATCAGTATCAGATGGTGATGAATGGTTGCCCATGAAGCACAGATGAGCTTCAGCATCCTCGGGTTCTTCATCCGACACTTGTAGCCAGTAATCGTCTTCAGCCATTAGAGCTTTACCAGCTTCCTTTTCTTTGGCAAGAAGCAGCTTGGCTCGGTAGTAGTCCGCGTTGCGCACAATTGGCTTGCGACAATCTCTGGCGAAATGACCTAACCGACCACAATTGTAACATTTGATCGGTTCGTCTTTAGGCTTTTCTTCATGTCTCTTGTCAGGCTTCTTACCAGCTTCAAAGCGACTGTTACCTTCAGACTTATCACGATGATCACGATGAGTAGAAACTCTTTGCTTATTGGAAGTCTTGGAGAAAAACTTCCTCTTTTGAAATGCTTGAGTGAGAAACACCATTGCTTCTTTCATCTTGGCAAGTTCTGGATCCGAATCGCTATCGGGATCTTCAGGTTCAGAATCACTCAGCACATGTTCTTTTCCAGATGATCGGCTGACGGATTTGCCTCTTCTCTCAGATACGAGTGCTATTTGATCAGTTGCTGGCTTTTCTTCTGCTTTCCCAATAAGTTCCATCACTTCCTCTTCGTCTTGGAGCAGCATTTCATACAGTTCGTGAAGGTACAGCTTCTCCAAGGTTTGAGTATGGCGAATATGGGAGACGAACGGTTTCCACTCAGACTGTAAGTTGTTCATAAACTTTATGTTGTTTTCCGTGTTCGTCTTTGTGATCTTATTTTTCTGAAGATCATTTAGAAGCATATTAAACCTTTCGTAGGTTTCCGTCAGCGTTTCACCCTTTCGTGCTTTAAACCCATCATATCTGGTGATACAGTTTGTCACCTTTAGCTGGTTATTGATGTGGCTTCCCATCATCATCTTCTCTATTTGGTCCCACATCTTTTTCGATGAGTCCTTGAAACTATCTATACAAGCATAGATGTCATTCGGTAGACTTTGAAGAAGGTACGATTTTGCCAGCTTTTCTGCCTCGTACATATCCTTTTCTTCCTTAGTAAAATCACCAACAGATTTCCGAATCTGACGCTCTGGCCTTCCTTCAGCTGGGTTTCCCGGTACCACTTTCATTGGCCAATCTTGTGGACCCTCAGTCAGACATTTGTATATATCTTCATAGTTGGATTTTGCTTCTATGAAATTCATAAATCGGTCATGCCACTGAGGGTACTCTCCCCGAAAGAGCACCGGGGGCTTTTGGTCAGAACCGATGGCTAGAGCATCCCTTGAGTTCATCTTTACTTCTTAACTTAAGAGCACTGTAATGATCGTTAGGCAAGCAGAATGATCCAAATACAATAAAATAGAAGAAACACAGAAAACACTTGGTCTAAACAGAAAATCAGGTCAAAAAATATCCGGTCGAAGGTATGCCCGGAGGAAGCAGGTATCCGGTCGAAGGACACGTCCGGGGATACACTTATCCGGTCGAATGAAACGATCGGGGACACGCGTATCCGGTCGAAGGACACGACCGGAGGAACTCTAATTCGGTCGAATGGACAAGACCGGAACACTCCTATTCGGTCGAATGAGTTTGACCGGAGCACAAGTGTCCGGTCGAAAGAGGAAGTCCTATTTGGTCGAAAGGACAAGACCGGAGCACAGATGTCCGGTCTAATACTCAGGTCGAAAGACTTAAATTACGATAACCACAAATAAGGATAAGATCGATTAATCAAAATCGACCGAAGAACTCGAAGAGTTCGACCGAAGAACTCGAAGAGTTTTGAGATTCGATCGAACCCAAACCCAGATCCTTCGATCCTTTGATCGAAGGAATTAAACAAAAACAAGCAGACCAATGACCGGATACGATACACAACCCAGAAATCACTAAGACCGAGGGTTCACTAAGATTCGATCGAAACAAAAAATTCCAGAAAAGAAAAAAAAACTTTCGATCGATACGCAATTTAACTCAGAACAATCGAGGAACCCAATTAAACAATATATTAGACCGATAACCAAACAAACCAGATCGACAACACACATAAACTGTTTATCAAATAAGGCACATATTAGAGATTAACACATAAAAGAATGATTATAGGGTTTTAGACAAACCTTTTTCTGGATCAAACCTTTTGCCTATTTGCTCTGATACCAATTGTAGATCCCAGTTTCAGTGCAATCAACAAATATATGAATAATGATGAACAAGATATTGACCACAGCAACTAGTTATATGATTAATATAAACTTCAAAGGGCTAAGGTTTACAGAGAGAATTTCTGATAATCGTATGTAAACCTAACAACTAGTAAACTGAATAATGAATCTCTAGTCTGATAAATGAAAACAGAAATAACTTTAAATACATGGGCTCGCAGGCCTAATGAGCTTATGGGCTTTAAGGCCCAACAAGCTTACAACTTTAATAACTTGTCATAATCTACCCTGAACTTCTATTTAACTAACAAAGTAGCCCTAACAAAATCACACACTCCAATATACTTGAATGGACTCCAACACAGTTTAAGTTGGGGCAAAATGTTTTCCAAATAAATTTATACTCTTTATCCTTTCAAAACGTCCCGTAACACAAAATTAAACTTTTTACCCAAACAAACACTAAAAATGTCTTTTAACCAAATAATCTCATTTATGCAACAAATTACCAAACATACCCATTTATGACTCATTTAACAAAATGCTATGGGTGTTTTACAAGGTTTATAAAACTAAACTTCTCAAATAACCAAAACTCATCAAGTAATTCCACAAATGACCATTTCATATTAAACACATAAATACTTTAAAATAAACATTTTGGCATGTACAACGTTTTCACAAATCAACTTGAACTCACCTTGCTAGATTTAGGCTAAATATAGATTTTCCCCCAACTAGAGCTCCTTTGAAGAACACTTGGATCCTCAAGCCAAAAACTTCCAAAAACCTAAATCCATACATATCCAACCATAAATAATCATAATCAACCACAAAGAATCGTTCCCCAAACTTTATACATGAATACCTCAACTGATACCGAAACCTTAACTTCCATAACTGAAGAGAATAGAATATTACCTTAACCCGAGCTTGAATCCAGCAACCAAAACACCTCTAGTTCACCAAAATGGTTACAAACCTCCAATCTACGAAATGAGGGAGGGATTTGAGGTTAGGGTGAAAAATGGGGTTTGGGGCCGATTTTTCACGTTTTTGTGCACCAGAGGCTCCGCGCGGCTGGTGGCGCGGGTCCACACGCGCGGAGCACTGTCGCCCGAAATTCTGCCCGAACACTATTTTGGTCATAACTTCTTCGTTTTAGCTCCGATTTTGCTCCGAAAAGAACCGTTGTACTGGTAATTGAATCATTCATCTACCAAGACTATAAAATCTATGATTCAAGTCCAAAATCCTTTATATTATTTTCCCTAATATATCGGTTTCGGTATTAACTTGAAATGATACCTTTCGAAAATCGGGGTGTTACAGTTCTTGAGTAAAATGGTGGGCTTATGGTGGAGGTCTCAAAGAAGTGCAATGCACGCACACGCGCGTGGCTGAGGGCAAGGGGCGGGAGATCGATTCTCGCAAAGAGACGCGCACTTTGCACGCTCGTATCGAAGCCGAGGAGCCTCACCCCGAGCTCCGAGTTTCTTTTTATGGATCGAGATATAGAGAGAATTAACTAAGTAATGTTAATTAATTATGAGCAGATAAAGTTTCAATTTTTTTTTATTAATTTAAGCAGATAAATATCGGTTTTTTGCTTATTAAAAACGTGGCTAGTTAAGCTGAAAATCAGTTGGAGACTTGGTCTCCAACTCCACCTCTATCTCCGTTTATTGGGGAGAAATTCAGGGAAGTGATCAGGGTTTTATCTGATCACTTCGAGTATAAATTGAGTCTCTCCCTTTTGGTTTAATACACTGAAAAAAACGAAGCTGCTATTTGCTCTCTCGATCTCTCTGCTTTCTGCTCTTTCTCTCACGATCTCTACCATTACTTTTTGTCTCAACTTTGTGTTAACATTAAACACTATCGCTGTTAGTGTTTAACGATTCTGCATCAAATCCCGGGGTTAAGCGAGTGTTAGTCTCACAGCGTTCTAAGAGATTCACCAAAACCTTTAATGACAGGTTTGGAAAACCGTGCAATTCTATTTCGTTGGTGATCATCTAATCAGGTTAGTTTTAAATTTTCTGTATTGTTTTCTTTTTTCGTCCACTAGAGTGGACAGTCTGATTCCTACCCCTTCTTCTAACGAATCTATCGCGAAGGATAGACTCATTATTAGGTTCACCTAATAATCAAACTAAAACACGTTTCTTTTGGACATTATTAAACTTTATAAATAAAGTTTGAAACTTTATAAATAAAGTTGTCGTTTTTATCTATAAATTTTGTTGCTTTCTTGTAATTGAATTTTACTAATCTAAAAAATCAACACTTCCCTTCCTCTTGGTTCCCTTCTTCACCCCCACTTCCAAACCCAATCCTCTCATTGCCACTCCCCTCTCCGCGACCATCAAGTTTTTGGACGTCTGTAACTGATACAAATGATGAAAACAACCCTAAGAGTCCTATGATTGACCCACCTGTTTTCCCAGAACCGGGTCTCCCCCTATCCCCCACTTTCTTTACAAAAGATGACGCAAAGTTCAAAGTTCAGCCCCTCTCTATCCATCTCCTTCCTTACCCAAATTATACCACCCCACACCGTATTCCCCCTTCGCCCTCCTCTTTGTGAGTCTTCCACGAAACCTCCTTCCCTCCCGTATATACTTCTAATTACCTTTACCCACAACGACTCTTTCTCGGTAAACCTCCACCACCACTTTCCAAGTAAACCCCAATTGGTATCTTTAAAACGTCCAATATTTAGACCACCCCTTTTAAAGTCTCCCAATGCTCTTCCCATTTGATTCACACTAACCCTTTTTTATCTCCCCCCCCCCAAAAAAAAAAAAAAAACGATTTCTCACCCTCTCAAGAATTTTTAACATTCCAAGTCGGGCACGGAACAACGAAAGATAATATAACGGAATACTACCTAGAACCGACTTGACCAAAGTCCATATCCCTCCAAAGGATACCATTTTCGCTTTCCATGACGCTAGTTTGTTTTTGACTTTCTCACTTGCCGCTTTCCAATGGTCTATTCTTTTCATCAATGCGCCTACTGGTAATCCAAGGTAGTCTCATGGGAGTCAAAGAAGTAGCCTAAAGTATCCAGATCTTCTACTGAGGCAGAATACAGGGCTATGGCGGTAACAACATATGAAGTCGTATGGATTACGCAGTTGCTGAAATATTTTGGAGTTTACAAACGACATTATGTCTTGTTGTTTTGTGACAATAAATCAACAAGACAAATTGCATCAAATCCTTCATTTCACGAGAAACGAAGCATATTGATATTGACTATTATGTTCGGGAGAAGGTCAATGATAAAACAATCCGTTTGATGCCCTTTCAACCAGTCTTTCAACTTGCTGACATTTTTACAAAACCCCTGCCTCGTTTCAAGTTGTTGCCATTGTTGTCTAAGATGGCTTTGAAGAATATCTATTCTCCTAGCTCATCTTGAGGGGGGAATATTACAGCAAGGACATTTTCGTAAATTATTAGGGGAAGTTAAGTTGTTTAATTTTGTTTTGTTGTTTGTTAGTCGGTAGCCTTCTGTAGTATAAATTCCTGATCTCTATTCTTGTTTTGAGTTCAATTGGTTCTAATGAAAATTGTGTTTCTCTCACACTCATCTTTCTTATATGTAAAAGTTATTTATCGGTCATTTTATTCGGTATAAATCTCTTATCGGACCTCCTATTCGATCAACAACCAAAATACATACTTACCACAATAAGGACATTTAGGGGCCGCTTACTCAACCCTTACCGGGTAAGCGCTTACCAATATCATTTACCTTATTAATTGAGTATGAAAAGGACCGAAAATCTTACCCGGTAAAAGATAAGACAAGGACCAAAAGTCTTACCCGATAAGTATGGGAAACGACTCTTACCCAACAAGCGCTTACCGGGTTTTAATGCTTACCAACAATCTATTTTCATGGCTAAAGTCCTAAGGATGTCACACAATAAGGTAAATGAAGATGAATCTCTTGTTATTATTATGTGTTTTATTATCTTGAAAAATAACAAGTTCATATGTAATACTATACACCAACACTGTTACAAGTTATATTAAAAAAAATTGTTGGTCCAATAGGTTACAACTTACAAGTTGTTATATTAAAAAAAATTGTTGGTAAATATATTAATAACTACTTTTTTATGTCATACTTACCTGGTAAACGTTTACTGACATTGATCAGGGAAATTTTTTTAGTAAACAACTATTATTTTAATTCATGATTTTTTATTGTTTTCATCAACAAAGAGTATTTCTTAATAATTTAGTCTAATTCATCCTTAATTTATTGTCATTACAACACCAAATTTATATTTGTCATTATCAGTTCATAGTTTTCAAGCACAAATTTAATTTCATCATTATTTTTTACGTTTAACTTAAAAATTGTTTTAAATTATGAAATCATATGTCCAATAAAGCAAACCAAACCAAACTATAACGTTCCAAGCCCAAACCAAATGACTGAATAACTTGTAAACTAACTTAAAATTATGGTTGAAGTTATTAGTAACCCATAATTTTGAATTCAAAAAACGTTCTACAATTCTATTTCACAAACAAATCTAATAATGAATTTTATAGCGATAGGATCCAGAACGTATAATTGTTTTAGTTATGATTATGGTATGACTACATATATAGTCATAGTTTAAATACGTAAAATATAATTAGTTAAAAAAAATACGTGAAATATAATGTTTGGATAATTTGGAAGAAGATTATAATTTAGAATATAATATAAACGTTATATGATATAAATATATAAATGATAGATTTTTAATAAAAAAGATATTACATTAAATGAAAAAGTTATAGTTTGCCAACATTTTACTAAAAAGACAGAGGAAGATTTGCAACACATGCATGCTGACAGTTTCAGCACAGCCAAAGCCATGTGACAAATTCCCATCTATTATTTCTTTTTCATGTTCAACAAGTATATATTACCATATTCATTCTTTAGAGTAAATTACAAATTTGGTCAATGTGGTGTGAATTGTTATAGATTTCATATTGTCGGTAGAGTCCAAATACTTTAAAGATCAAGGTTCAAACTTCATAAAACGTGAGAATTGAGAAAGGTGCATGTGTCATTTACAATATATAAATAAATATTATATATTTAAAAAAAAAAATATTAACATTTTTAAAACTTATATATTATTACATATTTAAGAAATATAATCTATATCTATGCTTCTATACTATATTATAAAGCACGGATAAAAAACTCTTAATTACAAATTATTAGGCATAAGGTACTATCATTTTATGCAAGATTTTAAAAATCTCTTAATTTACAAGTAGCAAAGCACAAGATACATATTACTACTGCATGCTTCTAACACCCACCAATTTGGTATGTGCAAGACCTTCCTTTTATGCAGACCTTTCTATGTATCACTATTAATTAATATATTATATTACTATAAATTTGTTTTAATTTTATTATTAAATATGTAATTGATTATTTTTTCTAGATGCCATTAAAATATATAAGATAATCATTGAATTTTAACAAAATACTTATTTTTTTATATAAAAAACATTATATTATTAAACCTAAATTAAACAAATCTCAAAACCATCCAAAATCGTACTGTAAGGGTGCGTTTGGTTTGCAAACTGAGTGGGATAGGAGGGACAAAAATTCACTGTCCCATGTTTGGCGTGACATGTGACAGGACAAAAGTTCATTGTCCCATGTTTGGCGCGACATGAGACAGGGACAAAGACTGGACAGGGTGGGACAATATGGGACAAAAAAGGGTATTTTCTTGTTCCACCAAAATAGGTGGAACAACATGGGACAGAAATGAGACAGAAACTAAAAATCACTAATTTACCGCCATTTGATATATAATCCTAATATGATATTAGTCTTAAGGGTCACCACTACCCATCGGCGACCACTAGTAGCCACTGCTAACCACCGTCGGCCACCTCTACCTATTTCTCCACCATAACAACCTCCTCCACCACCTCCACAACCATCGGTCATCGCCACCACCACTACCATCGTCGACCACCTCTACTAACACCGATCATCACCACCTATTGTCGCCACCACCATCGACGGCCACCGGTAGCTACCACCAACCATCGTCGACCACTTCCACTTCTTCCTTCTTCCTTCACTACTACAACAACTTCCTCTACCACCTCTACAACCACCACCCATCACCACCTACACCAATCACCACCACCCATTGTCGCCACCGTCACCGACGCTCACCGCCAACCACCGTCGCTGGCTGCCACCACTGTCGCTTGTCGTCAACCATCGTTGGTAACCTCCGTCTCTTCATCCACTACAATAACCTCAATTACCACTGTGCACCGCCACCACCACTACCTCTATTACTATCTTTCACCTTCTTCACAACTATCGTCTTTCACCGGCCACCCATAGTCTTTCATCTTTACTCGTCGCTGCAACTATGCATCCGTCAATTCATTAAGATCTTCCAAATTGAATCAACTATTATATTTTTTTATATGAATCCGATTTTTTCGAACTACCATCAATTATTTCAGATTCTTTATTCAAATTTCATACTATTTTTTTGTATGTATTTATATGTATGAAAATTGTGTAAAAAATTAATAATGTTTTTTAATTAAATTATTTAAGAATATTCTTTATTTGTGTTATTTATAACTATTATATGACATATAAAATTATCAAACAACTTTTAGGGAAACTTGTCCAGTCTTGTCCTATCCAGTCCTAGTCGTACCAAAAACAAGACAACCATTTGTCTTGTCCAGTCCAGTCCTGTCCAGTCCTGTCCAGTTATGTCCTGTCCAGTCTCGTCCAATCTTGTCTGCGTACCAAACGCTACCTAAATGGACAAAAAAACAAAAAATAAAATGAAACATTAAAATCGTGATGTATCTCGCTGCATTGCACGAGTACACTTCTAGTTATATTATAACGCAAACATAAAAAACTCTTAAAAACAAGTCTTAAAGCTTAATGTACTGCTATTTAATGTTAATTACTTAAAATCTCTTAAAAACAACCATTAAAGTTGTATGTACTACATTTAATGTTATTTATTAACTTTTAATTCTTATCTCTAACCACTTTAATTCCCTTAAAATCATTTCCCATTTTAACTCCCCTAAAATCACTCACAGCATAATTAAATATAGAATAAAAATCAAATTTTAAACATAAAAAATCTAAAATATAATTAAGAAAATTTAACAGAATATTTTATAAAAAACATTATAATATTAAACCAAAATAAATTACATTATATGTTGTAGCTAAGTTTGTAATTGAATTCAATTATTATGCTTTACTATCTTATATATCCATTTCGATTATTATTGATGTATTTTTAAATTCATAATTTATTGTAATAATTTATGGTTTTATATTTTTAGAACCAATTTGATTTTTTGGTCGTCGTTTTTAAATCTGGCAAAAAATGACACGACACGCTAACCTGACACGAGCTCGACACGAAATAAACGGATTTGGGTAATACATTTCAACCCGTTTAAGTAAACGGGTTGACACGACATGACACGACACGAAAATTAAACAGGTAAGGTCGAAGTCAAAAATTTCAACTCGAAAATGACCCGAATAACCCGTTTATATATATATATATATATATGTAATATATTATAAGTTTTATTTTTAATGTTTTGGATTTTTAATGTTTTAGATTTGGTTATAACTTATAAGTTTGAACTATAAAATTTGGAATTCTAATGCTTTCATTTGAATTTTGATTTTGTATTTTTTTGTGAATTTTTAATTTTTAGTTTTATAAATGTTAAACGGGTTAGGCGGGTCGTGTCGGGTTAGGGTTGAGATTTTCTGACCCGTTTATTAAACGGGTTGGGTTAGGGTTAGACAATCTTAACCCATTTAACTTTGAACCCGACACGACACGTTTGCCAGGTCTAGTCGCTTTTGTGTTTTTATGCATTAAGTACTGTTTATTGATACACATTACCTAAAATTCAAGTATACAAGTCATGATGCATGAGTACAAATTTCTAAATCTATATGTTTGAATTAATAACTAACTCATAAACATGATCAAAACAGGATAAACATATTAATTTAAATATAAAGTTTTGTAAATATATAAGATAATCATTCAATTATAACAAAATACTTATATTTTTTTATAAAAAAACATTATATTATTAAGTCTAAATTAAACAAATTTATAAAAAAAATCATTATCACTCTCTCAAAACCATCCAAAATCGTAATGTAAATCGACAAAAAACAGAAAATAAAATAAAACATTAAAATCATGATTTATCTAGATGCATTGCACGAATACGCTTATAGTGTTTATAAAATTAAAACAATTAAATAAAGGTAAATTTAATATTTATGTGAAAAGTTGAACCTCGTCTTTCAAATTATCAGGTTAAATAATTGAACTGTTAAATGATGAAATTAGATTGAGGTATAAAATAGAGTTTTTCTAAATTAGAGTTGTTATTATTTTTATAATGAAGGGAATTAAATGGGTTGGATTTGACCAAATTTTGAAACATGGAACCTATCTAAATAAAACTGTGGGAGGGTATGAGCCTAACATAACGCGTTGACTTTACTTCATTTTGACGAAGGCTCGGATCCAAGTAACCAAAACCAGGTAGTAGAATAAAGTCAAAATTAATACAAAAGGTCAAACAGGAGCATGTGTTCACACTTCACAACATAAAGGAAGGTCCATTTTCACTCATTCTAACGTCAAACCTATCAAAATGTATGACGAATGGGCTTTCAAAGCTTCTACCTCGACTCACCAAAAAACTACTATTGAAAACAAAAAATTAAAAAACATATGTGTGTAACGTGTATATATATATATATATATATATATATGAATATATAATATGTAAATGATAAATGTATAATGGGAGGATCAAACGAGAAAAAGATTAAAATAAATAAAAATGAGAATAACCAAATAACATGTGATTTTGTATTGAGAATAACCAAATCAATGCATCGGTGTAGGCAAGGGTGTAAATGATTCGAGTTTTTAACGAGTTACTTGAGCTCGAGTGGATCTTGAACACAAAATAAAACTCGTTTAACTTAACGAGTCGAGCCTCGTAATACCAATGTTCGACTCGGCTCGTTTGAAAACTCGATTAAATTTTTCGAGTCGAGTAGAATCGAACTGAGACATTCGAGCATACCTTTTTTTTTCCAGGGACGGACCTGTATAGGTGCCCACGGTGGCACGTGCCACCGTATCGTTTCTCCGTCGTAAGGTAAAAAAATATTAGGTTTGGGAAAGGTGCAACCGTATTATTTTGGAAGTGCAACCGTACTTCGTAATCAACAAAAAAAACCCCGAAAAAATCTCTTGAAATTAACCAAAAATACCGAAAAAGTCACTCGAAATCGATAAAAAAAACTTAAAAATGTTCCGAAATAAAGAAAAAACTTTAGAAATCCCTCGAAACGACGGAACTAGGCTAAAAATACATCGGACGATATTGAACGCCGGTAAAAAAAAATGAAGACACGTCAATAAAACCGTATGAAAAAGTTGTTGGGTCCGTCCCTGCTTTTTTCGAGCCAAACATGCTCATATGTTCATAAATCATACAATAAAAATATAAAAATTATTGAGTTTGAGCCAATAAGCGAGTTAACCGATTGCGATTTCGAGCCTATAAATGAGCATCGAGCTCGATAATTCCAAAAATATTCGACCTCGACATGAGCTCGAACCTGGTATTATTTTTTCAAGCCAAGCTCAAATAACATATTATTTGACTCAAACTCGGCTTGTTTACACTCTTAGGTGTAGGGGGAACTCACATATAATTTTTCACATAAAGTTAGTATAAAATCATATGTGATTTAATTATTTTTATATTATCTTATTTAATTAATATTCTCGTTTGAAACTATTCAACATGTGTATATATATACACCATGTAATATGTAAAAGAGAGATAAATGTTTGTCTCAATTGATATATATGGATAATTAGTTTATTATTATTATTATTATTATTATTTTGTATTCAATTTTAATTAGGTAAATATATATAATCTATTTTTTTACCATGTCTTAATGAATTATGAAATTAGGAATGATAAATATAACGGGCTTGTTTTTGAAGCCCAAATCAGAAAAAGCAAATATCTTGGTTTTCTATTTTATTTTCAAACTCAAATATCTTTCAAAGTTAGACTGCTTACTTTTTACACTTAAAAATCTTTGCAAGTTTTAATTTTCGATATTTCATGTCAGTTATGGATGTTTATTTGACAAATTTTAAGTTACATTGCCTATTTTTTTTATGTTTGCCTCATAAAATAAAATGTTTGATTTTGAATTAATTTTTAAGTTTTCTTTGAAACATCGCAAAATATGGGAGAATTTAAGTACAGGGGGAGCCAAAATTTAACAATGTTAGAGCCATGGGCGGAGCCAGAATTTAAGTACAGGGGGAGCACCGAGCATATATAATAACGTTTCCCCTATCAATTCTTACCCTCTCTTGTCTCCAATCCTCTATCGGTTCTTTGCACCCTTTCTTGTCTCTAATCCCCATATCTTCTTATGCTATCGTTATCATTGTTGCCAAAGACCCTCCAATGTTCTTTTTGTCAAAATTTTAGTTTTAGTATTTTACTATAAAATTTTTTAAAGTAAGGGACTTTTTGGTCCAGGTCGAGGAATGAAAATGGTATGAAAATAAAAATGACAAAGAATGAAAATGAGAATGAATTTTTATTCCACCCAATTTAACCTGGAATGAAAATTTGGGCATCTGAAGGAATGAACTCATTATATAATATAACTAAACAGTTTCTTTTATTATCATTCTTATTATTTACAGCTTAATACCTTTAACCAAACACCCCTAAATTAAAAAGTTTATAGTTTAGATTTCGACTACCAAACTACTGCAAACCGGAAATGCTATTTTATTTTGCTTATTTTACTCAAGTTTAACATAAATTTATATTTTAATAATGAGCCGCCTAAACAAAACATTTTCATATTAAAAGCCTAACCAACACTTTTTAAATTAAAATGGAATTCTTTTTCTTGATTAATTTCTTCTCTCACAATATTTGAGGAGTCTCCACATGTCACCTAGGTACAAGCCTACATGCAAGTCTTTCTCCTAATTCACCACTTTCATTCTCTATAACTTTACATTTTGAGTAAACTACGATTTTCGTCCCTGTGGTTTGATGTTTATAACAATTTTCGTCCTTGGTCTTTCAAAACTGCTTTTTTAGTCCCTGTGGTTTCTATTTACTACCATTTTCGTCCCTCCATCCAATTTTATTAAAATTAAATGTTAATTCATTTAAAAATGGAATAAGTAAATTACATATTTGGTCCTTATGGTATATAATTTTTTACATTTTTATCCTAGTTTACATTTTTTTTACTTTTTCTTTATTTATTGTATTTCATCAAGACATTTATTTTTCTATTAATTATATTGTATATTTTTATAATTATTATAACTTTAATTATAAAAAGAATCAAATAATTTCGTTAAAAATACTGATAAATACATGATATTTTTTTTTCAAACTACTAGGTTTAAATCACTTAAAGTTAATATTTTGTATTTGTTGATTTATTAAAGTTTTTTATTTATTTTAAATTACTATCAAAAAAAGTTTAATAAAATTCGAGAAAAAATAGTATTATTTTATAACAACCGATTGCTTTTTGTTAAATGCAATTTATTCCTACTATTCTAAATTTTCATTTAATCTTTATTTTCTATTAATTAATCAAGTTTGTTTAGTATTTAAATAAAACATACACACATAAACACACACACACACACCATTTTAAATTAGGTTATATATTAAAAACAAAAAATAAGACAATAAAAGGATAAGAAGATTTCAATATGGTGTTACAAAAATCATGCAATAAGCCATGACATGCCATAGAATTAACGTGACGTCAAACACAATGCTTAAATCTCGCTTATTTAGAACATTGATGTATATATATATATATATATATATATGTGTGTGTGTGTGTGTGTGTGTCTATGTGTGTATGTTTATTTTAAATATTAAACAAATTTGATTAATTAATAAAAATAAAGTTTAATGAAAATATGGAATAATCGAAGTAAAGTGAATTTAACAATAAACAACCGGTTGTTATAAAATAAGATTATTTTTTTCTCGAATTTTATTAAATTTTTTTCAATGGTAATTTAAAATAAATAAAAAGCTTTAATAAATCAATAGATATAAAATATTAATTTTAAATGATTTAAACCTAAAGCTTTGAAAAAACTATCATGTATTTATCAGTATTTTTAACGAAATTATTTGATTATTTTTATAATTAAAGTTATAATAATTACGAAAATATACAATATAATTAATAGAAAAATAAATGTTTTGATGAAATACAATAAATAAAGAAAAAGTAAAAAAATTGTAAACTAGGATAAAAATGTAAAACTGTATATACCATAAGGACCAAATATGTAAATTGCTTATTCAATTTTTAAAAGAATTAACATTTAATTTTAAATAAAATTGGATGGAGAGATGAAAATAGAAGTAAATAGAAACCATAGGGACTAAAAAAGCAATTTTGAAAGATCAGGGACGAAAATCGTTATAAACATCAAACCACAGGGACGAAAATCGTAGTTTACTCTTACATTTTTTTACACAGCAGAACTTGAGAAGTCAGGGGAGCCAATGCCCTCCCTGGTTATATGGTGGCTCCTTAGAGCACCTTCAAAACTTCAATGGGTTATCTAAAATAGAGAATCAAAATTCAAAAAATTTAAACGAAATTAGGTTCATCTTCAATAGGTTCTTTATTTTAGAGATTACAATATAATTATATTATTAAAATATTCGATACAATTCATAAAATATTATATTTCTGTAACACCCTAAAAATAGGGATAACAAAAATCCGAAAAAAACGGACATGAGGTATACTAAAATTGCCATAGCAAGAGCCTCCCAAAAATGGGGATTATATAAATAATCTGTTTAATCACAAATGTAATTCAAACAGACCATAAATTAACAACCAACTAATCTAATTTCTACAACTAGAAAATAGATTACAAAAGGGTTGTCATATATAAGCCCAACAGTTCATTCCAAGCATAATACGTTCAAGTGCAAAATCCCCAAGCTCTCACCCAAAGCAACTAAGCCTGCTTAGGACCGGCGCTGCTAGAACCGGAGATACACATCGACACCAAACAAGTGTTAGACCAAAAATCCTAGTGAGTTGAACAACAATAAGCATGCATGAACAGTTACAATTCTTATCAACAGTTAACCAGTGTTCAAATATATGTGGAGTCATTAGGGGAGACCCAAAGCACCAATCAAGTCCCACCCAAGAGTCGATATACCTTGATGCCCTTAACAAGGAACACCTGAAAGGCCCGACACACTCGAAGACTATCGCTAAGAAAATTCCCCGAATGGCGGAGGTCTAGGCACATACCATCATAGTGGCGCCCAAGACTACATCCTCCTAGTGTACTGACTTGGTTCGTCCACATAATGCATATAGGAAGTCCTTTAGGTGTATTTCAACCCAACATATTTCAATACCAACTACGGGTACAATATTTCCATCCTATCATCATGAAGTCCAACAAAAGACCCAAATGGCAATTATATTCATCATGTATATAAATATGTCACCAAGGTGATATTCCAACTAAAACCATCATAACACACATATATTCATACATTTAACATATCAAGGTACCCATATTATATATCTATGAGAAAAGCCCCAAATAATGGTACATATAACATAAAACATAGCATATCACCAACATCCGTATTTCCAACTATTTTCATCAAGAAATCCCAAATACTTGAACACATAGAGAATGAAATAACAAATAGAAGATTATGATGTGTATCTAGTTTTAACAAAGGTTTAGCAAACTCACAATCTAGGTTTTGTACCAAAACCTAGAAAAGATGAAAACCCTAGATGTTGAAGATGAGACTTGGAGGTAAGGAATGAGGGTCTTGAAGAACACTTTAATAAAGACACTTGAATGGAGCTTTGATGACCACTTAATACTCTCACCAACCTAAACCCTAGAAATTTATGGATGTAGGTGAAGAAGACCTAAAAATCGCCCAAAGAGTATACTCTCCTGTTTTTGATGATACAATGATTGAAGTGAGGGGTTGAATTCTATTAAAAACAACAGACTGGACCACGCAGGCGACTATGCCCCGCGACATTGCCACTGGCATAGTCGCCAGGGCATTGTCGCCGAACCACTAGACCTCTCGGTACATGCCCCGCGATAATGACACGGCGATAGTGACCAGGTCATAGTCGCGTGTCATAGTCGCCGAACACACCCATCCGCGGTACACCATCCGCGACCTTGAAACGGCGATAGTGACAATGTCACAGTCGCCTGTCATAGTCGCACCAGACTCCAAACATCCCGAAATTTGAACAATTTTGATAACGAACGCGAGTGCTTGAACGATTAAGAATGGTAATTCAATTATATGACATTTCAACATAATAAAGATCATAAAATGCACATAAAGGCACACATTCTCACATAAGCGCAATTAATGCATTAAGGGAGACAAAATACTTACCTTGCGGATTTCCGGGTGTTACAATCCTCCCCACCTAAATTGGGATTTCGTCCCCGAAATCTCATCCTAGATTAAACAAGTGAGGGTAATGCTTCTTCATATCATCTTTGGACTCCCAAGTAATGTTAGCACCCCGATGGTGATTCCATTGGACTTTAACCATAACCACGTCTTTATGTCGCAACTTCTTCACTTTCGATTCCAGAATTGACCCCGACTCCTCCACACATCGATTTCCATTGTCTACCCGAATTTCCGACAAAGGAATCACGCTTTCCTCTTCGGCTAGGCACTTCCGAAGGTAACACATGTGGAACGTAGGATGTATCCCATCCATTTCCGACGGTAAATCTAACCGGTAGGCTTGCAAACCAATCTTCTCCAAAATGACGAACGATACAAGGAAACGAGGGCTAAGCTTCCCACGCTTCCCGAAACGTATGATCCCCTTCCACAGAGACACCTTCAACATGACCCGGTCACCCACTTGAAACTCAACCGGTCTTCTCTTCTTGTCCGCATAGCTCTTTTGTCGGTCTTGCGCCGCCTTTAGTCTTTCTCGAATTTCTTTCACCTTGTCCGCCGTCTCTTGCACTATTTCTGGCCCGACGAATTGCTTTTCACCCGCTTCTAGCCAACAAGCTGAGGTTCTACACTTCCGTCCATACAAAGCCTCGAACGGTGCCATTCCGATACTAGAATGGTAACTGTTGTTGTACGCAAACTCTACTAAAGGTAGGTGTGAGTCCCAACTTCCCCCGAAGTCTATCACACATGATCTCAACATATCTTCTAGCGTCTGGATCGTCCTCTCGCTTTGACCATCCGTTTGAGAATGATATGCCTTGCTCAGATTCAGTCTAGTACCCAACTCCTTTTGCAAACTAGTCCAAAAGTTCGAAGTGAAACGACTATCCCGATCCGATACTACAGACTGCGGAACTCCGTGCCTTGACACCACCTCGTCGATGTACAGTTTAGCCAATTTCTCCATCGGCAAGGACTCCCGCATCGCAAGAAAGTGCACGCTCTTGGTCAACCGATCCACGATCACCCAAATCGTATCGTGACCACGTAAGGTCTTTGGTAGCTTCGTCACAAAATCCATGGTGATATTGTCCCACTTCCACTAGGGAATGGACAACGGTTGTAAACTTCCATATGGTATTTGATGCTCCGCTTTGACTTGAAGGCATGTGACACACCTTTCTACAAAGCTAGCCACATCTAGCTTCATCACCGACCACCAATAATTCAACTTTAAGTCTCTATACATCTTGGTGCTACCGGGATGTATAGAATATTTCGACTTATGTGCTTCCTCGAGGAGTAAGTCACTATTTCCCCCAATCTTTGGCACTCAAATTCGGCCTTGGAAGAGTTTGAGTCCACGACCATCTTCCGTTAAGAGTTCCTTTTGCTTGGACATAACCTCGGCCTTGAGGTTCTCTTCTTTAAGTGCTTCCACTTGGCTCGTTCTTATACTCTCCAAGAATCTCGACACCACATCGATTCTGGTAAGGGACATTTTGACACCTCCATCATGACTCCTTCGACTCAACGCATCCGCCACCACGTTGGCCTTACCGGGATGATAGAGTAAATCACAATCATAGTCCTTCAAGAGCTCAAGCCACCTCCTTTGCCGCATGTTGAGTTCCTTTTGATCGAAAATGTATTTGAGACTCTTGTGATCGGTAAAAAGAGTACACTTCGTCCCGTACAAGTAATGTCTCCACAATTTTAACGCGAAAACTACCGCCGCCAACTCCAAATCATGATTCAGATAGTTCTTCTCATGATCCTTTAATTGTCGTGACGCGTAGGCTATTACTTTCCCCCTTTGCATTAGGACACACCCAAGCCCCATCTTGGAAGCGTCACTAAACACAACAAAATCTTCCGATCCTTCGGGTAGGGATAAGATCGGAGCTTCGCACAACTTCCTCTTGAGCGTCTGAAAGGCTTGCTCTTGTGCATCGGTCCAAAGAAACTTGACGTTCTTCCTTGTAAGAGAAGTGAGTGGTGTAGCTATCTTGGAAAAGTCTTGAATGAAACGCTGGTAGTAGCCTGCCAAACCCAAGAAGCATCGAATCTCCGTCGGACTTGTTGGAGGCTCCCAACTCATCATTGCATCGATCTTTGCCGGATCCACCTTTACCCAGTCCTTTGATACCACATGCCCCAAGAATTGCACCTCTTGAAGCCAGAATTCGCACTTTGAGAATTTCGCGAATAGTTTCTCCCTCCTTAGAACTTCTAATACTTCCCATAAGTGTTTTCAATGCTCGGACTCATCCTTGGAATATATTAAAATATCGTCGATGAAGACGATCACGGATTTATCCAAGAATGGGCGACACACACGGTTCATTAGATCCATGAATACGGCCGGAGCGTTGGTTAAGCCGAAAGGCATCACCAAAAACTCATAATGACCGTATCTCGTCCGGAAAGCTGTCTTCGGAATATCTTCGTTCTTCACTCTCACTTGATGATAACTGGACCGAAGATCAATCTTCGAGAAGCATCCCGCGCCTTGCAGTTGATCAAAAAGGTCGTCGATGCGAGGTAAGGGATACTTGTTCTTCACCGTGACCTTGTTTAACTCCCGATAATCTATGCACATCCTCATGGACCCGTCCTTCTTCTTCACGAACAACACCGGTGCTCCCCATGGTGACGAACTCGGCCGGATGAAGCCCTTCTCCAACAACTCTTGCAGTTGTGACATCATTTCCTTCATTTCCGTCGGTGCCAAACGATATGGAGCTCGGGCTATCGGAGTCGCTCCCAGAGTGAGGTCAATCTGAAACTCCACTAGACGTTCCAGTGGTAATCCGGGTAAGTCCTCCGGAAAGACGTCCGGATAATCTTGCACCACCTCCACATCTCCCACCGACTTCTTTTCTTTCTTCGCGTCCACAATGTAGGCCAAGTACGAAGGGTAACCCTTCGCTAAAAACTTGCGAGCCTTAAGAGATGAGATAATAGGATTATTCCTCTTTCCTTTCTCCATATAAATGGTAGCCACACCATTTTCCGGTAATGACACTTGGATCATCTTTTTGGAACAAAAGATGTCCGCCCTGTGCATTACTAACCAATCCATACCTATGACTACATCAAATCCTCCTATAACCATAGGTAATAAATCCACTCCAAAAGAACTCCCATCAATCTCTAGAGTGCTATCACAGAAACGATCACGAATGATCACTTGATCCCCATTAGCTACTTCTACTACTAATGCATCGGGAAGAACACTAATAGGAGTGGTGAATTGTTTACAGAAAGCATCCGACACAAAGGAACATGTAGCACCCAAATCAAACAAGACACGAGCAGGCATGGAGTTTACTAGAATCGTACCCGAAACGACATCCGCGGTCTCCTTTGCCTCCTCGGTAGTCATCCGGAAAGCTCGACTCGGTGCCATTGATGGTTGCTCGACCCTAGCCGTCGAACCCACAGAATTTCCACCACCTCCTCTAATTAGCCTTGGACACTCTCATTTCATATGCCCCGACTCTCCGCATTCATAACATACCGACCCACGGAGGGAACAGTCTCGAGTTGTGTGGTTTTTCTTACCACACTTGTTACACCCGACTGGACCGGAGTGAGTCCTTGTAGCGCACGGCCCCGAGTGCTTTGACCTACACTTGTGGCACCACCGATCTTCACGGCGTTGCTCACCCGTTCTCCCGCTTACAAAGGGTCTTGATTGACGAACGGGCCCAGATGGCCCCTCCCACTTCCGTTTCTCACCAACATGTTTCTTCTCATCCCTTTCGGCATTGATGTCGTCCTCAACGAGTAAGGACTCCTCGATAACCTCTTGCATAGTCGAGCACTTAGCATTCTTTACAGCCGTTCGCATCTCGGCCGGTAACCCTTGATGATAGGCCTTAATCTTTGACCTTTCATCGGGGACCAAATGTCCCACCAAGTTTAGTTTCTCCAAGAAGAGTTTGGAGTAGCCAACAATAGACAGATTCCCTTTCTTCAGATCTCGGAACTCCCGCTCCAACTTGTCCATCGAACGCTCACTACAATACTTGTTCATAATCTTCTCCTTGAACACCGGCCAAGTTAACTTAGCCAGAACTTCAGGAGTGAGGACTGATCGAGTGAGATTCCACCAAATCAAAGCCTCTCCCCGAATTAGTTGAGAAGCAAACTTGACCCGTTGAGAGGGATCACACTCACTTGACTCAAATGCCATCTCTACCTCTTTGAGCCAGTACATGCAAGCAACCGGGTTGTCTGAACCCGCAAACTCCTTAGGGTGGCACCCTAGAAACGCTTTGTAAGTGCACGCCTTAGTCTTCGTCCGGATCCCTTCAGCGGATGGTTCCTCAATCGTTACTACATTTGGTCCACCCGACCCCACAATAATGTTTTCAGCCATAGTCTCAGGTTGTCGGTGGCTAGCGTCTCGATCCTCTAGGAGTTTCATGAAAAACTCTTGCTGTTGGGTCATGGCCGAAGTCATGGCCAACTGTTGTTGAGCCAAGGCCGCATTCATGGCCAACATCATGCTATCCCACAGCCGGGTCTCCATGGTAACTTCCTCCATGATGGCGTTACCTGCATTGAGGTTCAGGCGCGGAATATGCTCAGGCCCTCCTCCCAAGATTCTGGGTATAGGAATGTCATCGGTGGTTACACCCACGGGAGGTCGTACAGCTGCAGATTCATCCTCTGGTTGACCCTCTGGCATGTCCGGCAACCTACTTCGAGTGTTTACCATTACAATCTGCCATGCACGTACGAGAAATAGATTGAGAAAAGACTAAACGAGTTGAAATCATTGTACGTACTACTACTTTCATCAATTATCATTATAATAGTAAACCAAGTATGCTCACATAAAAATGCATTCATAATAGCAGTAACTAAGTGAAATTATGAACGAACCATACACAAGAATTCTTGTCACCATCATCACAACTTTCAATTAAAGTAATTCCGTAATCCTAACGCTTTCCCCACCTAGGATTTCTACCCCAAGTGGACAGTGAAGTCATAAAGTTTGAAGCTTAAGTCTAGATATGCTAAACAATACCTAGTTCACTTAAACTAAAGCTCTGATACCAACTTGTAACACCCTAAAAATAGGGATAACAAAAATCCGAAAAAAACCGGACATGAGGTATACTAAAATTGCCATAGCAAGAGCCTCCCAAAAATGGGGATTATATAAATAATCTGTTTAATCACAAATGTAATTCAAACGGACCATAAATTAACAACCAACTAATCTAATTTCTACAACTAGAAAATAGATTACAAAAGGGTTGTCATCTATAAGCCCAACAGTTCATTCCAAGCATAATACGTTCAAGTGCAAAATCCCCAAGCTCTCACCCAAAGCAACTAAGCCTGCTTAGGACCGGCGCCGCTAGAACCTGAGATACATATCGACACCAAACAAGTGTTAGGCCAAAAAGCCTAGTGAGTTGAACAACAATAAGCATGCATGAACAATTACAATTCTTATCAACAGTTAACCAGTGTTCAAATATATGTGGAGTCATTAGGGGAGACCCAAAGCACCAATCAAGTCCCACCCAAGAGTCGATATACCTTGATGCCTTTAACAAGGAACACCCGAAAGGCTCGGCACACCCGAAGACTATCGCTAAGAAAATTCCCTGAATGGCGGAGGTCTAGGCACATACCATCACAGTGGCGCCCAAGACTACATCCTCCTAGTGTACTGACTTGGTTCGTCCACATAACGCATATAGGAGGTCCTTTAGGTGTATTTCAACCCAACATATTTCAATACCAACTACGGGTACAATATTTCCATCCTATCATCATGAAGTCCAACAAAAGACCCAAATGGCAATTATATTCATCATGTATATAAATATGTCACCAAGGTGATATTCCAACTAAAACCATCATAACACACATATATTCATACATTTAACATATCAAGGTACCCATATTATATATCCATGAGAAAAGCCCCAAATAATGGTACATATAACATAAAACATAGCATATCACCAACATCCGTATTTCCAACTATTTTCATCAAGAAATCCCAAATACTTGAACACATAGAGAATGAAATAACAAATAGAAGATTATGATGTGTATCTAGTTTTAACAAATGTTTAGCAAACTCACAATCTAGGTTTTGTACCAAAACCTAGAAAAGATGAAAACCCTAGATGTTGAAGATGAGACTTGGAGGTAAGGAATGAGGGTCTTGAAGAACACTTTAATAAAGACACTTGAATGGAGTTTTGATGACCACTGTCAGGATCGAATTCTCAACAAGAATTATGAACACTCAGAAACAATATTAAAGAAGTTGCGGAAAAACACTTTAATATTCAATAAACAGAAAAACAATATGAATCACAACTTGCAAACTTTACTTAATGATTCAAGTTACAAGCTTTTCACTCACAACCTCAATCTTGAAGAACAGGCTCTTTCAAGATGAATTCTACTTCTCTAGAATTAGGAACGATGCCTTGAGGTTGATTCTCTCTCTAGAACAAAAACTCAGAATTATTCAATTATCTCTTTCAATTCTATTCTATTCTATATATCATTGAATAATAAAAGATAATTACTAAACATAAAATAATCTTCATAATTATCTTCAAGCTTTCCATGTTTATCTCCAGACGTGATCTCTTCAACATTATCTTCAAATTATCTCAGAAGCAGCATTAATCACCTTGGAAGCCTTAACTGAGTCTTGGCAGTATTAACTACTAAGCAGCACTAACCACTAGCAGTACTAACTAGCTAAGCAGTACTAACTTTGTTCAAGCAACACTAACTTTGACTAGCAGTATTAATTCTACTAGAAGTAGTAATATCTAGCAGTATTAACTTTGAGATCCTCTGGCAGTACTAACTCTGAACTAGCAGCATTAATGACTTGGTCACATCTTCAGTTCCCAACAATCTCCCCCTAACTTGACTTTTAGAAAGAGAAGTCAAGTTCTTCAGATGCTTCCAAAACTTTCATTGATTCAATCCAGTGTTAGGATTCAGTCCCATACTCTGATTGATAGTTCTCTGAATTAGATACTTTGCCATTTCTGAATTTGGTGCACAACCTAGCTTCTTATTTAACATGGCATGAAGCTTTAGACTTGTGTGATTGTAGACCCTATCCACCAAGTAATACTCCATGTGAAAAGTATCCATGGCCAATTCATAGACTCCACTCCTTTCATACAAAGTCCATCCTCTAACAGCTTCAAACACATCTCTGATTATATGCTTTACTGCTTCTGGATTGAATAACATACACAAATACTCCATAACCAACTTCACAATTGGTAACCCTGGAGCTTTCAACTGATCTGCATGTAATTTCATACCAATTTCAAACATCTCTTCTAAATCAGATCTTGAACATTCTCTGACAATTTTATTCCATGTTGAAAACACATAATACTTCTCATCCTTTCTTTTCAGCCTGATATACTCCTTACCATCCACCTCCATAGTATCCCAGTGGATAACTTCAGGAGGTTTGAATCCAACAGGTTCAGCTGTGATAGGCTTTGGAATTTTATCCATTACCACCATGTACATATTTACATCTGAACTCTGTGGTACTTCCTGAGATTCAACTCTCTTTTCTTCATTCTTAGGTGCCTCTTCTTCTTCAGCAACCTTTTTCTCTTCTTCTACTCTAGGCTTCTTGTTAGTTTTCTTTCTTTTGGCCATCATCTTGGTTCTCTTCAGAATCCTTTGACTTTTCCCTATAGTAGCTTCCTTCTTCTTTTCTTCCTTTTTCCTTTCCTCTGATCTAGGACCTTTAGAAGCAATAGACTTAACTCTTTTTATTTTCTTAATCTTCTGAGCTAAAGTCTCTTCTTCCTTAATCTCTGCCTTTTCTTTTGTTGGAGTTCCCTCTTCACTTTCAGGGAAGGGTTGATTAATGTTCACATCATGCCTCTCCTTGGCTTTCCTTTCAAACTCCACTCTGGCCTTTTCATTACTCTGCAGTGTTCCCATTTCTTTCTCATATAAGCCCTTGACTTGATTAAAAGTCATCTTTATAAACATTTCTTTCTTCACACCAATTGCACTCCTCAAGAAAGTTATCATCTTGTTTCTTTCCTGAGTTGCAAGGTAAGTTTGTGAAGGCCTTCTCTTCTTTGCACTTGATCTGGCCATCATAGCCTTTCTCATGCTTATTGCCCTTTGCTTTGCTTTCTCTGTTTCCAAACCTTTCTAAAATGCTTCATTTAATTCATTAGCTAGTGCTCTGGCTATCTCTCTGTCTTTCTCAACCTGCTCTTTCTCTGCTTGATTTATCTCTTCTTGCAGTTTCTTGGCTAATGCTTCATCTGACTCAACCATCTTTTGCTTTTTGGTTGGTTGATCAGATTCTATCATCTTTTCTTTCCCTTTTCTCTTTGCATCTGCAACCATGTCTTTCTTTTCTGTTCTCTTTGCTCCCCCTTCATTTATGACCACTCCCTTTGCTTTGGGAGTGTCATTCTTTGCTTTTACAAGCATCTCTGCTACTTCAACCTCTTCAGGTGTTAACCCTGTTACTGCTGCTTGTGTAGTTTCAGTAGCACTAACAGTTTCTGCTGCTCCTTTTGGCTCAACAGTAGTAACAGTTTCTACTGATGGGGTTGTTACTGCTGCTGGTGTTGTTTCTGCTACTTCAGCCTTATTTACTGTTGCTTTGCCAATTTCTGCTGCTTCAGCAAATATTTCTGTTTCTATCACACCTTCAGCTTTTTCTTCAGCCCTCTCTTCAACAAACTCTCCCTTTGCTTCAACATTCTCCCCCTCAATCTGTTGATCCATCTTTTCTGAGCTTGAACTCTCCCCCTTTTTGGAAGCATTCTCCTCCTTAGAACAAACTGCTTTCTTCTTTTCTTGGCAATGAGTTTTCCCACCAATTGCTTGAGTTTTGAAATCTGCTCTTGTTGGGAGATGACCACTTGCTGCAATGCCTTGATTTCTTTTCCTTCATTAACCACATCAACATTGATGTTGGCTATTGTTTCCATCAATTCCAAGTAAGTATAGCTATCCTCACCTTCTTTAGGTGTTTTACCCACCTTTGAAGGATCATTGGAACCTTTTGCCATCAATTCATCAGTTTCAGTTCTGTCCTCACCCTTTTTGGATGTTTTGCCCATCCTTGAGGGATCCTTCGATCTTTTAGTAGTGGCCTTCTGCCTAGCAGAAGCACCAACTACCCCCTTGGTTTCTTGGCGCCAGGGTCCTTTGGTTGATTTCTCACCCAAAGTTGCCATGGGGAAGGTCTTAGAGATGTTACCACTGTCCTTCTCTGTGCTAGCAGAAGTAGTGGCAACCTTCTCACCCATATGCTCATTCATCTCCTTAGAGAGCACCTCCTCAGGGTTGGGAGACACCCTAGTGGTTTCCCTTTGGATATTCTCTATTGGAGAATGCTCCAATAGAGGGCTTTGAGGCTCTTGGTTAATAGTAGGTACAACAAGGGAAGGAGCCTTGTGTACCTTTCTCTTGACATAAGTCTTGGATATCATAGGAGTGGGTTTAGCAGCAAAGGACTGAGGAAAAATTTGAGAGAGGGAAGGTTGGGATTGGCTCTCAGTGGGTTGTTCTAATGAGGGCCTTGACCCTGAGGCCATACCTTCTTGTATTTGGGACACCACCATCATTGTTGAGAACAATGGGGTGTCAACTCCTTCCGAGTCCCTAGCAGATCTTCTCATGTTTGAGAAGACCTTGCCTTTAGGGGGTTTAGGTACATATACCTCATCAAAGTGAGGTATATCCGTCAATTCATTGGTTATAACTGCCTGTACAAACCTGGGATACATGAAGAAACTCTTCTTGTTGTCCAGGTTTGAGACAAGATCATTGAAGATCATCAGAGAAAAGTTATATTTTCGAGCAGTAGATAAGCATACCAAAGCATAGGCAATGGTACTGCTAAATTGGCTCCAGCCAGTAGTTTTCTTGGAAATACAGTGCATCAGGGTATGAACAAAGAACCTCCATTGGGGTGAAAATTGAGCTTTGAAAAACTTGAAAATCCCCATTTGGCCTTCATACCCCATTCTGGTGAGGTTTGAAAACAAATCCTCATTTGGAATAGAAGATATACCTGAAGCATCGTCTAGACGTAGACAGATGCGAATGGTCTCCTCAGTAACTGTCAGGGGTTTGTCACAAACCCTTGTTTTGATGCACGACACTCCGTTTTCAGTGCTAGTAGTGGCATTGGCCCAGAATTGCCTTTGATGCTCTATGTAGATGGTAGGAGACACAGTGAAAGCATGAGCGATGTGGCTTGACCTCAGAAAATCGACTATCTGGTAAAAAACTTCGGCTTGTTTTGGCTTTTGGAGCATGGCTATCTCGTTGTGCTCATCAGTAAACACCATTGAAGCCATCTGTACGCAAGGATTATTGACTAGCGAGCACTGGATACTTGAGAGAAAAGAGTGAGAGAGAAGATGAACAGTAGACAAAGAGTCGTTATGATCTTTTAGGCGGGGAAAGGGTATTTATAGCTTGTGGATTATAAGCAGTATTAACCCTAAAAATTTAGTGAAAGCAGTATTAACAGTGAGCAGTATTAACTGAGAGCAGTGTTAACTGAGAGCAGTATTAACTGAGAGCAGTATTAACTGAGAGCAGTATTAACTGAAAGCAGTATTAACTGAGAGCAGTATTAACTGAGAGCAGTATTAACTGAACACTGGCAGTAGTAAAATTGTACTGGCAGTATTAACCATACTTACACTTTTAAGCTTGTGATGAACTGAGTACTGCTATACATTTCCCGAGAAAGAAGATTAGTAACACCAAGCATAAACTATATACAGGTATTGAACCACTTTTTAAGTAGGAGCTTATTCAGAGTTGATCATTCCCACACTTGTTACCAAGAAAGTGAATCTACCCACATCAAAGGCTTTGGTGAATAGATCAGCAAACTGGTTATCAGTATGAACTTTTACAACTTGAATAAGCTTCTTTTCATTGCAGTCTCTTATAAAGCGATACCTGATCTCAATGTGCTTTGTCTTTGAGTGCTTGACAGGATTATTAACAATGCTTATAGCACTGCTATTGTCAATAAAGATTGAAGTGTGAAGAAATGTTACCCCATAGTCCAACATTTGATTCTGAATCCATAAGACTTGAGAACAGCAACTTGCAGCTGCTATGTACTCTGCTTCTGTTGTAGATGTGGACACTGTGGTTTGTTTCTTGCACTGCCATGATACTAGTCTTGCACCCAAAAACTGGCATCCTCCAGAAGTAGATTTTCTGTCCAAGTTTGCTCCACCTAGGTCACTGTCTGAGTATGCAAGTAGGTCAAATGATGAGTCATGAGGATAGCAAAGTCCCAATCTAGGTTGCCCTTTGAGATATCTGAATATCCTCTTAACAGCTTGATAGTGTGATTGCTTTGGCCTAACTTGAAATCTTGCACACACACAGACTGGAAACATTATATCTGGCCTAGAGGCTGTAAGATACATGAGAGAGCCAATCATGGATCTATAGTGATGAACATCCATATCCTCCCCCTCAAGATCTGCTGTTATCTGCTTGTGTATCTCCATAGGTGTGCTGGCAGGCTTTGAGTCTGAGAAACCAAACTTGGTTAGAATGTCCTGCACATACTTGGACTGACAGATAAATATACCATCTGACTTCTGTTGGACTTGGAGTCCAAGGAAGAAAGTAAGTTCTCCCATGGAACTCATTTTGAACCTTTGACGCATTAGTTCCTCAAAATCCTTGCACATATTGTCTCTTGTGGATCCAAAGATGATATCATCCACATAGATTTGGACCAGCAAGATGTCCTTCTTCTTTCTCTTGATGAACAGAGTCTTATCAATGACTCCTCTTTCAAAGCCATTTTCCAAGAGATAGGATGACAGAGTGTCATACCATGCTCTTGGTGCTTGATGCAGTCCATAAAGTGCTTTCTTCAGTTTGTATACTCTGTCTGGATAGCTTGGGTTTTCAAACCCTGGTGGTTGACAGACATATACTTCTTCTTCAATTGAGCCATATAGAAATTCACTTTTTACATCCATTTGATAGACTTTGAACTTCATATAAGAAGCATAGGCCAGGAACAATCTAATTGCTTCTATCCTAGCCACTGGTGCAAATACTTCTTCATAAGCTATTCCTTCTTCTTGTGTATACCCTTGTGCCACCAACCTTGCTTGGTTCTTTATTACTATTCCTCTCTCATCTCTCTTATTCCTGAAGACCCATTTTGTGCCTATTGCTCTTTGACCTTTAGGAAGGTCTACCAGATCCCAAACATCTTGCAGCTTGAATTGTAGCAGCTCTTCTTGCATGGCTTCTATCCAACTGGAATCTTTCATAGCATCATAAGCCTTCTTAGGCTCAAGCTGGGATAGAAAGCAAGAAAGCACTGTATGCTGTTGGTCTTGCATATCTTGCAGCCTGCTTTGATTTCTAGTCATCATAGGAGAAGAGATATCTCCTATTACCAGCTGAGGAGGATGATTCTTTTGTGTTCTTGTTTGATGACTAGGTTCTTCATTGAGTCCCACCTCTAGATTGGAGTCATTCAACTCAACTGAGGTGATTTCAGCAGCTACTTCTGGTTCTTTATTTTCTTGACTCTCCTCATCTCTTCTTTCTTCTTCACTCTGATTTGGTTCAGTAGATGGCTCCTTTTCACAGTCTTCAACAGGATCCACTGTAGGTATGGAAAAAATCACAGACTGAGGTATGATGTTGTGTGATTGTGTAATTCCTGAATCTGAGCTTCCTGATCCTGCATTATTATCACTACTGAAACCCAAAGAGTTAGTTAGTGAATCAATGTCAAACAACCACTGAGGACCTGAACCAATTGGATTTGGTGTATTCTCATTGCATTTGACATTGTCACTTTCTTCAATTATTCTAGTAGAAGAATTAAAAACTCTGTAAGCCTTACTCTGAGATGAATACCCAACAAGAAAACCATCATCTGCTTTGCTATCAAACTTTCCTAAGTGAGTTTTGATATCGAGAATAGTACAAGGACACCCAAAAGGTTTAAGGAAACCAATAAATGGTTTTCTATTGTTTAAAAGCTCATATGGGGTCTTGTTCTTTGGCTTGACCACTAGAACTCTGTTTTGGACATAACAGGCAGTATTAACTGCTTCAACCTAGAAAGTAATTGACATTTTTGAATCAGCCAACAGAGATCTAGCAGCCTCTATTAGTGTCCTATTCCTCCTCTCAGCAACTCCATTTTGTTGAGGAGTCCTAGGGGCACTATATTGTCTCTCAATGCCTTTTTCTTCACAAAAGGTGTTCAGATCAAGATTTTTAAATTCAGTTCCATTGTCTGATCTAATGACTTTTACTTTTTGATTTGTTTGGTTTTCAATTCTTAGGATAAAGGATTTGATCAGTCCACTTGTCTCATCCTTAGTCCTTAGAAAATATACCCAAGTAAATCTAGAGTAATCATCAACAATAACTAAGCAGTATGATTTCTTGCCTATACTCATAACATTTGTAGGACCTGTTGGATCATAAATTGTATTCAAGATTAAAGTTAAAGTTAAGGGTTTAAACTGCAATTGTGCTAAAGTTAATTAGAGGGTTTATTATGTAATAAGTTAATAGTTATTAAGCCATTGGGCCCAAGCCCATTAGAAAGCCCATTAAGGTTAAAGCCCATATGGCCTGGGTATTTAAAGTTTTGATTAGTTTAGTTTTAGGTTAACCTTGTAAGAACTCTGATAATTTTCTAAATAGTCGCTGTAAGTTTTCTCTGTATTCAAAGGGTATCAAGAACACTCAAGGGTTTCATTGTTTATTCAAGGGATTGGTACGTTATTATTAATCTTTATATCTCTTGATTATTATTGTGTTGCTTGATTACTTGATTGATTGTTTACCAACTAGATTAAATCTGGGATAACAATTGGTATCGAAATTTTTTTTTACTTGATTGATTGTTTACCAAATTTTTTTACTATTCAAAAAAAAAAAAAAAAAAAAGGGTTAACGGAGAATATCTGTGATATTAACAGATTTTTGGATACTTAAATGCTTATCTGACCGTGTGTTCTTAAAGATAAATACTTGTGTTTTATCTTGTCAATATACTTTGTCAAGTATTCATACACATAACGGTTCAGAACATTCTATTTTGACTTTGTTATTACCATGTATCAAAAGTTAAATCTTTCTATGGTAATACTCACGTTCTTTGTATTCACTGTTGATTGAATCAAACGTCATTTCATGTGCTTTCATTGAAAATATGTTTATATATTGTTCATATAAACAACATTCGTTTTTGATTCTCCAACATATTGTTCTTCATGACAAAACTCCTATGAGCTTAATTGTCAAACTCTTTTAGTTTGAGGGGGAGAATTGCATCGTCAAACATCTTTTGTTTTGACATCTCCGAAAGTCTTATTTCTCATGTAATAAGTGGTATTTGTGCTTACATGTACAATAGCCTGTTGAACAACATGTTTCATTTAGGAAAATACATGGGATTCAGTGTGTGAGCTTAACAGAACTTCCATGGATTCACGATAACCAGTGTTTCCTACCCAGGAAGTATTCCCTGAGTGATTGAGGGGAGAAGGGTCAAAAGAATTGAGTGATGGTGTGTGAAGAGGTAAAATGAAAAGGAGAGATTGGTTAGACGTGAGCATTAAAAGAAAGAGGGTGAGAGATCAGAGTAAAAGAATATTAAACTCTGCACCAAACCACTTTCTGAGTCGGGCAGCCACATAATCTGATTGGTTAACATTCTTTGGTGACCATCATTGAAAAAGGCAACTAGCCCATGCCATCTCTTGCATACAACCCCACCAGCTACTCATTCTTTTCTCAAAAAGAGAATGTTTCACATTTTCTGGGGACGCATCACATACGCTATTGGTTCTTCATTTGGAAGATACTAATATTGAAAAAGAAGGAAAGTTGCCCCACCTTCGAACCTTTCTCATGCACATTGAGTCTTTGTACAATTTGTTGCTGTCTCAACAAGTTTACATACTTTGAGCCTTTATTGAAAAGCAATCATCTATGCTTAATTCTTTCATACACATGCACAAGCACACAGAAATTTGTTTTCTGTCAGAACGTTCATAGATAACCATGTGTTATTCGATGATTGAATGGAAGACCTGGGGAGTCTACATCAAACCAGCTCCTTATATAGTAACTTTGTGTTACTCAGTGACTTTGTGTCATTGACAGGCATTCTAACTGAGTCATTTGTTGATTCAGGGTTACACTTATTAACTGTTCAAATTTGAAAAGATTTGAATGGTTACTACTTTCTATTTTAATCTGAAAAGATTGAAATAATCACTCTTTCCATTTGGAGAGACTGCTCTTATTTCCATACAGGACTCGTTATATGATGAAGACTGTGCTTAAGTGATCATATACAAAGGGGGAGATTGTCTTGAAAAGGGGGAGATTGTTTTGCCAAGTTTTGATGATGTTGATTCTCACCACTCATCAAAAAGGGGAAGAAGATATAAAAAGGGGGAGAAGATACAAAAAGGGAGAATATAATCTGAAGATCTGAAGATTTTAAAGCTACAAGTTCTGAAGCTATCAATGACATATCTGAAGATAAGAGAATACAAGTGAAGACTTGAAGACAATTGCAAATTTTTTTTTAATCTTGAATCCAAAGGGGGAGATTGGTGGATCATAAATTGTATTCAAGATTAAAGTTAAAGTTAAGGGTTTAAACTGCAATTGTGCTAAAGTTAATTAGAGGGTTTATTATGTAATAAGTTAATAGTTATTAAGCTATTGGGCCCAAGCCCATTAGAAAGCCCATTAAGGTTAAAGCCCATATGGCCTGGGTATTTAAAGTTTTGATTAGTTTAGTTTTAGGTTAACCTTGTAAGAACTCTGATAATTTTCTAAATAGTCGCTGTAAGTTTTCTCTGTATTCAAAGGGTATCAAGAACACTCAAGGGTTTCATTGTTTATTCAAGGGATTGGTACGTTATTATTAATCTTTATATCTCTTGATTATTATTGTGTTGCTTGATTACTTGATTGATTGTTTACCAACTAGATTAAATCTGGGATAACAGGACCAAACAGATCTATATGTAATAACTGGAGACAAGAAGAAATTGTATTTAACTCTTTGGACTTATGAGAAGTTTTGTGTTGTTTGCCTTTAAGACAAGCAACACAATGATCATCACATGAAAAGACTTTTGATGGTAAACCTCTTACAAGGTTGTTTTTAACAAGTTTGTTCATTGTCTTGAAGTTCATGTGACACATCCTTCTGTGCCAAAGAGAGGATTCATCCACAGAAGCTTTTGAAACAAGACAGTTCAGGGATGAATCACTTGAAACATTGTCCATATCGAGACAATAAACATTGTCCTTTCTTGGAGTTCTAAGTAGTACATTCTTTCATCAACTACCTTGAATCCTGGAGCAAGGATCATACATTCTGTATTGGTAAATAATATACTATGTTGTTTGTCACAAACCTGTGATACACTTAACAGGTTGTACTTTAACTGATCAACATAGTAGACATCCTTAAATGTCATCTTACCTTTTGTAACATTACCTTTTCCACTTATTTTTCCACCTGCAAGATTGTCTCCAAATGCAACATGTCCTCCATTGATATGCTTGAAATCCTGAAGGCATGACATGTTGCCTGTCATGTGCCTAGAGCAACCACTATCAACATGCCAGATGCTCTTCCCCTTAAGCTGTTGGTTGCCCTGCACATAAGATAAATCAGTTAGTGTTGACTAGGAACCCAAGACAAAGTGGTCTTGGGTACCCCTTTCTCATCAAAATATTTACATTCCTTCTTGACAAGATTTTTAAACTTTGACTCCTCATTGCTGGAGTACTTTGTCACAATAATGGGTTTGGATGCACATTTGCTAGAAGCAGTACTGGTTTTAGAAGTACTAACTGCATTAGCAGCACTTGCATGCTTAGCAGTACTAACCTTGTTAGAAGTAGTAACTGTGTCAACAGCAGTAACTGTGTTAGCAGTAGTAACCTTTGAAGAAGTACTAACAGTGTTAGAAGCATTAATATTCTCAGCAGTACTAACACTGGTAGCAGCAGTATTGCTTCTAGTAGCACTATCCCTGTCAGCAGTACTAACAGTTTTAGTGCTTCTAGGCACCCACATTTTAATACTCTCTTTTAAAACCTTTTTCTTCATGTGGCCTTTGGTTTCAACAGATTTCTTAGCCACATGTTTCTTTCCAGCCTTCCTATAACCAACAGGTTTTTGCACAAATCTTTGAAAGTTCATCTTTTGGTTAATAGGGTTAAAGAAACAGTGCTTAGCCAAATGATTCAACTTGCCACATATGAAACAAGGTTTTGGTCTGATTATTTTACTTAGATCAACTCCTTGTTTCTGAGCCCATTGATTATTCTAGTTTCTTTGATTACCTCTCTTTGTACCAGAATTTAGGCTCTCAGTTTTATTGCAAGCACACTGTTTACAAGGGCCAGGATTCACAACAGTGGTCTGTTTGTAATGGACCTTGTTGGCCTTTCCTTTGGTCTTTTCTATCTCTTTAGACTTGACCCAGATCCTTCCACCACCCTCATTGGTAACAATGTTGTTTTCTAAGGGTATCTCTTTACTCACAGCATTGTTCCTATTCTCACTGGCTTCTTTCTCAATCATATCCTCAACAACCACCTCATCCAAAGGATCTATCTTAAAGGCTTCCTCAGACAAGTCCTTTTTCTCCTTGGTCTCTAACAAGTCTGATGTAGGAGGGATGTAGTTGTTGTTGTAAGGAGGGGGTGTGTTGTTGTATCCAACACCAGGCTTCATCTTATCATGAATCTGATCCTTTAGAAGAGAATCCATTGCTTTTGAAGCATATGAAAACTTTTCTACATCAAGCTTAACCTTAGATAGTTCTTCTTTCAACTTATCATTCTCTTCTTTGGACTTAGACAGTTTGGTCTCTAACTCATTCTTTTCCCACTTCCAGTAGTTTATGTCATAAGAGTGTTGAAGTTCATTGGCTTGGAAGCCTTTGATTTGTTCTTCAAACCTCTCAACTATCAACACATAATCTCTTTTGTCCTTTTCTAATCTTTTGAGGTCATCACACATGTTTTGGTTGTGATCCCTGTACCTTTTGACAGTGTCTATGCAAGATTGAGTACAAAGATTAAAAATTACCTCAGAGGGGAGATCAGACACCTCTGCCATAAGAGCTTGATTCTGAATGGCTTCCTCAACTTGGTCACTCCAGTCAAACCCCATTCCTTGTTGAGAAACAAGGGCTTGAGCAGAGTTCTTGTTTTGATTGTAGCCTCCATTCTGAGCTTGTTGGTGGTTGTTATTTGGCACACCACTTCTGCACTCTCTAGCAAAGTGTCCCTTCATGTGGCACTTATAGCATTCCACCTTTGTCTTGTCAAAAGCATCTCCATCTTCTCTTCTTTGAGAGAAGTTGTTCCTCCCAGTTCTTTTAATAAACTTCTTCACCCTCATAGATAACATGTCCATCTGCCATTTAATGTCCATCTCCTCCAGATCATCAGGGTGAAGTTGTTCCAGATCATCATTAATCAAGGAGTTGTTGCTGTGACTGGACAAAAAGGCTTCAAAGACAGTTTCAGTGCCTTTTTCTGAATTCACTCCACTAGCAGCACTAACTGCTTCAGGGTTGGCAGTAGTATCAGTGGATGCTGATAGAAGTGCAGCATTATGGATATACCCAGTGGGCTTCTTCTTAGCTTCTACCTCAGATTCAAAAACTCTTAGATCATTATACAGATCATCTAGTTCCTTCTCTTCCAGATTGTCACTCTGTCTATATGAGACAGTGTACATAGTCCATTCATCCCCAAGAGATCTGAGGAACTTCCTGTTGATATCATCTTGCTCCATCTTCACTCCAACAGTAGCCAGTTCACCAATAAGCTTGTTGAACCTGTCAAAAGTTTGAGTCATAGACTCATTCTTTGAAGAAGTGAAGTTCTCATACTGCTGCTTCAGAACATCCCTTTGATTTCTTTTGGTGCTCTTAGTTCCAGCAAATCTTTTCTCTAGAGAATTCCAGAGAATCTGAGCATCAGTGCAGTTGCAGAATTGATGTTGATATTCATTGGGGATGGCCAAGAGCAGAGTGCTCAAGGCCTTCATCTCTGTCTGCCTGATCTTCCTCTCACCATCTGTCTTTGGTGGAGGTCTTTTCCCATCTGGTCCAATCTGACCTTCAGTAGAGGGGCCATTCTCAATGACATCCCACATTGAGTAGTCAGTGAGGAGAATGTATTGCCTGATTCTGATCTTCCACATGTCAAACTCATTGGGTTTGAGCATTGGAACCTTAGAGACAAGAGTACTGTTTGATTCTGCAAAGTTTTCCATGATGAATGAATGAATGTTTCTGAGAGAACAGGCTCTGATACCACTTGTCAGGATCGAATTCTCAACAAGAATTATGAACACTCAGAAACAATATTAAAGAAGTTGCGGAAAAACACTTTAATATTCAATAAACAGAAAAAAAGTATGAATCACAACTTGCAAACTTTACTTAATGATTCAAGTTACAAGCTTTTCACTCACAACCTCAATCTTGAAGAACAGACTCTTTCAAGACGAATTCTACTTCTCTAGAATTAGGAACGATGCCTTGAGGTTGATTCTCTCTCTAGAATAAAAACTCAGAATTGTTCAATTATCTCTTTCAATTCTATTCTATTCTATATATCATTGAATAATAAAAGATAATTACTAAACATAAAATAATCTTCATAATTATCTTCAAGTTTTCCATGTTTATCTCCAGACGTGATCTCTTCAACATTATCTTCAAATTATCTCAGAAGCAACATTAATCACCTTGGAAGCATTAACTGAGTCTTGGCAGTATTAACTACTAAGCAACACTAACCACTAGCAGTACTAACTAGCTAAGCAGTACTAACTTTGTTCAAGCAGCACTAACTTTGACTAGCAGTATTAATTCTACTAGAAGTAGTAATACCTAGCAGTATTCACTTTGAGATCCTCTGGCAGTACTAACTCTGAACTAGCAGCATTAATGACTTGGTCACATCTTCAGTTCCCAACAACCACTTAATACTCTCACCAACCCAAACCCTAGAAATTTATGGATGTAGGTGAAGAAGACCTAAAAATCGCCCAAAGAGTATACTCTCCCGTTTTTGATGATACAATGCTTGAAGTGAGGGGTTGAATTCTATTAAAAACAACAGACTGGACCACGCGCGCGACTATGCCCTGCGACATTGCCACTGGCATAGTCGCCAGGGCATTGTCGCCGAACCACTAGACCTCTCGGTACATGCCCCGCGATAATGACACGACGATAGTGACCAGGTCATAGTCGCGTGTCATAGTCGCCGAACACACCCCACCCGTGGTACACCATTCACGACCTTGACACGACGATAGTGACAATGTCACAGTCGCCTGTCATAGTCGCACCAGACTCCAAACATCCCGAAATTTGAACAATTTTGATAACGAACGCGAGTGCTTGAACGATTAAGAATGGTAATTCAATTATATGACATTTCAACATAATAAAGATCATAAAATGCACATAAAGGCACACATTCTCACATAAGCGCAATTAATGCATTAAGGGAGACAAAATACTTACCTTGCGGATTTCTGGGTGTTACATTTCTCTCCTAAAATTTAATTTCAAGGATTTTTATTGGTAGAAAGAATTAAAAAAAAACATTTTATTTATCCTAATAAATCATTTTTGGAGAGTTCTCCAAATTTGAAGAATTTTACATTAGCTTTTACTTTCTCTATATTGGAGAAGGTTGGAGAATCTGTAGAGCAAAAATCCTATAAATCTTCATTTTGTAAAATCTGTAGAAGATGCTTTTATAGTGTGTCTCTGAGATTCGTAAATAAGTTAGGACATGCCTAGGGCTGGCAACGGGTAGGGTATTGATAGGATAAGAGATCCAATCCATTTAAAATAGCGGGTAACGAAACGAGTAATTATCCATTTCATAAAACCCTTATTTGTATCCTATCCTACCTATTAAAAGTAGCGGGTAACGAAATGGGTAATGGATAAATGGTAAAACAAAATTTTATTTTGAACTACAATTGATATTGTTAAACCTTAAACATATAACTAAAACATAAGTTCATAATTATAGTTATTATTTTATATCTAATTTGTTGTAGTAAACATTTTATTAATCTAAATAATCATAGTATAATATCTTAAAAACAATATAAAAATTCTAAGACTAACACTTTTCGTTGTATTTATTTTTTTAAATTTGTCTTGTTTCTCATTTAATCAATATGAAATCTTTTACTCAATAAATATAAAAAATAAATTAAGGTATACGTTAATATACGACAACATTATTAAAAAAATATTAATAATTAACTTAATATAATTATGTATATATACACTAATATTTAATTTTATATAATTATACATACATATATATTATATCGTAACGGGTAATGGATAATGAAAAACCGTTTATCCATACCCTACCCACTAAAATTTCGGGTAAACGGGTAATGGATAAGTGAATAAATGGATAAAATTTTCTTTATCCATACCCTTATCTAACGGGTCGAAACATAACGGATAACATGTTTACTCTTACCCATTGCCAGCCTTAGACATGCCCAACTAAGAAGCGAAAATATCATATATATATATATATATATGTATGTATAGGGTCAGGTTCACGTGAGACCAAGTTGTTTCCGTGAGACCAAGCTGTTTCCGTGAGACCGCGTGAAACCAAACCTTAAAACATGAAACTTCACACCGAAACACTGTGAAGGTAAAAAACATTCGAATTTTCATAATGTAATCACACTATGAAGGTAAAAAAACCTAAACCAAGTTAAAAAAATCAAACATTCTCAGATAAAAGACTGTGAAGGTATATCAACCTTTACAGTGAAGACGCTGTGAAAGTAAAAAAAAAACGAACATTCACAGCGAAAAACACCGTGAACGTAACATTTACAGTGTTTTCCTTATGAAAAGTTCGATTTTTTTTCATTCACAGTTTTTTGGTGTGAAGTTTCATACTTTAAAGCTTGGTCTCACCGGTCTCATGGAAACTGTTTGGTCTCACGCGAACTTAAGTCTATATGTATATATATATATATATATATATATATATATATATATATATATATATATATATATATATATATATATATATATAGGGGAGCGATCATATGAAAACCGTCCTTGGTTTACAAACTTTGCAAACCCCAATCAACCAATCACATAATTTTCTTCTCTTTTTTATTTTTAATATCTACAAAGGTATCTTGGTCATTTGATGTAAACGATTTATTAATGGAAATTATTATTTTTTGCCACCATCCGTTTTATCATTTGTATTTAATGCAGGTGTATATTGTAAATTATAATAATCAATCACAATTATGACAAGTCTTTATTACATGGATTTAAGTTTTTTTTTTCAGTTGAAATATATATTCGTTTAATTAATGAGAATATTCTTCTTTATGCATAGTATGAATCAGGAAAAGTGTATGGAATAATCTAACACCGATAAATTGTTTATTATGGGTTTTTCTTCTTCTTATTATTTTTGGATATATACCAAATTGTGACGTTTTGATTTTTTTTTTCAAAAGTAAACACCAATTTCATTGTTTTTTATTTTCTTTTATAATTATGGTTTCACGATGGTTTCTATAAAGTTTCATTATATTTTATCATGGTTTCATCGCGGTTTCATTATGATTCACTATGGTTGCATTAAGGTTGCATTTAGACGATGAAATATGTTTTAGAGCTTACATTGGAGGTAAAACTATTTCATTATGTTTCAATATAATTTTAATAAAGTTTCATCATAGTTACCTATTGTTTCACTATGTCAATGATGAATTAAGGTTTTATTATGTTACACTATTTTTTAAATAATATATTGATGATTTTATAATATATTAAAAAATAATTTATAATAAAATAATTTGGTTTCCTTTTATAAAAAAAGAATCATTGATTTCCTTATTTAAATTTGGAATTTAAATGTACTATTATGCCCTTCTCTCCTATTTTTATTAATTTATTATATTAAATTAATTAATTTATTAACATAAATAACTCAATTGAATCTCAACCCTTGATTGATGATATCAATGGTATTTAGAAGGGTTGCAAAATTTGCATTATAAAAGTGGTTTGCAAATGAAACCACCTCTATATATATATATATATATATATATATATATAGAGAGAGAGAGAGAGAGGGATAATCATTTAGAAACCTTCTAAAGGTTACAAACTATACAAACTCATCTAGGTCATCCAAATTTTTGATCAACGGTTGAGAAATTTTAGGACTTAAATTAATTAAAAAAATAGGGAGAAAATAGGGAAATGGTAGTTTAGGAATCGTTTTAGGTATTTTAAATTTAAATTTTATTAATTAATTTGAATTATCTAATCATGGTTACAAGATATCCTTAATTTTCTCCATATTTATCTCTCCTTTTATCTAAAAAAAATCCAGCCACCACCACGTATTATGACCTCCTCCCCCGAAGACGAGTTTATGAAATTTCAAGTTCATACAATGTTTGTTCGAGTTTCATAAACTGTTTTTTTTTTTGAAATTTTCTAGTTTCATAAACAGTTTCATATATTTTCATAAATGGTTTCATATATTTTTCTCCCTTATGAATAATCATATTTTAAAGTTTCATATAATTTTATCTCATATGAATATTCAGATTTTTTCAAAATAATCATATATTTTTTAAGTTTCATATATTTTTCTCCTATATGAATAATAAGATTTTTAAGTTTCATACATTTATCTAATATGAATAATCAGATGATGAGACGTGAAAATTTCAAAAAAACATTTTATGAAACCAAAAAAAAACCTGAAACTTTCGAAAAAACAGTTTATATATGAAAGTCGAAAAAATTATGAAACTCAAAGGAAATGGGGAGGTCGCCGGAGTGGGAGGAGGTCACCGGAAGTGGGAGGACGTCACCGAAAGTGGATGGTGACGGTTGATCGTGAGTATGTGTGTGTGTGTGTGAGAGAGAGAGAGAGATAGAGAGAGAGAGAGATAAAGAGATAATTAAGGAAGTTAATTTTTTCCTAAAATTACGAAATTTGTAAAAAGACATAAATGCCCTGGTTTGTATTGTTTGTAACCTTTAGAAGGTTTGCAAATGAAGGTGTCTCTCTCTCTCTATATATAGGCCTAGTCCAGGCCCAAACGTCCTTTGAAATCTGATTGTTGTGTTTGGTTAGGATCAGTCACCACAATCCACATGTCAATTTTTTTAGTTCTAATTGTTTGTCCTTTCTTTACGTTCAAAAAAACATTGTTTTCATCACAACGATCAGTTTGAGGGGTATAAGAGAGGTTTGATGGGTTTATTTATTATTATTATTATTTGAGAGGGGGATGGGGTGGGATGTAATTTAATAAAAGGATCAAAAGATAGGTTGACGTCCAAATTTCAGGACTATGACCGGTTAAGCCTAACATATGCCTTTGAAAGACTGGTTATGCCAACTTTTTGTTGTTGGACTAGGCTTGGCTAAACCATGTGTGCATCTCTAGTCGTAGTTGAGTTCCGTACTTGATGAGACAAAACAAATGGTTATCTTTAATTGACAAAGGATATAATCAAACAAAACAAAAGACTCTTAACACAAAAAAAACTTATTATGAAAGAGAAAACAGGATAAACCAACTTTCATAAAGTCTAATGAGTAGTAGTATGAGAGTTACAATTCATTTGGAAATTGAGCTCCTTGTATAGGTCGTTGTGTAACTGATAGTCTCTCACATGATACTTAGGATCGACTCGGGGGTTGCCAGTTAGAAACCTTTTTTTCTAGACAAAATTTGTGTGGAGTAGTTGTTGAGAGCCCAATGTTGGGTTCACAAAAACATGAAAGGGAGAACAAAGCTTCATGTTCTAATTAAACTGAAATAAGTTTTGATTGTAATTTTGATGTTGTTGTTAACCAACATGAGCTTTATTGTTGTTGTTCCTAAACAAATGGGGTCTCCAAAAATGACTGATTACCCCATACGAAGGGAATACAATCTGAAATACATTTTCATCATTGAATACGTTTATATCAAGAGCATTAATCAACATCCCGTCAATTCTCAATTATTTTATTTGTCTTTCATTCGTAACATGTGAAGTTGCAATTGTGGATAAGGTGATATTGACAGAGTCCCACTCGATTATTAAAGAGTTGATAGATACGTTGTTTGATGTTGCATCAAAATCTACGGCCTAAAGAAAAAAAATCAACCCACATATTTTTGGTAGGTCTTAATGCTACGAAATTATATGTATCAAAAATAAACTAGAAGCGTACTCACGCAATGCAGCGAGATACATCACAATTTTAATGTTTAATTTTATTTTTTGTTTTTTTGTTGATTTACAGTACAATTTTGGATGGTTTTGAGAAAGTGATAATGATTTTTTATAAATTTGTTTAATTTAGACTTAATAATATAATGTTTTATATATAAAAAAATTCAGTATTTTGTTAAAATTCAATAATAATCGTATATATTTTTAATGACATATAAAAAAAATAACCAATTACATATTTAATAATATAATTAAAACAAATTTATAGTAATATAATATATTAATTAATAGTGATACATGGAAAGTTCTGCATAAAAGGAATGTCCTGCACATACCAAATTGGTAGGTTTACAAGTCTGCGGTAGTAATATATATCTTGTGCTTTGAAACTTGTAAATTAAGAGATTTTTAAAATCTTGCATAAAATGATGGTAACTTGTGCTTTATGACTTGTTTTTAAGAGTTTTTTATGTCTGCTTTATAATCTATACTATATTATAAAAACGACATAAAAAACTCTTAATTACAACATTTTAATTACAAGGTACAACTAATTAAAGCAAATTACTTAATTTACAATTTCTTAATGCTTTGGTACAACCTTTCCAAGCACGGTATCTCACATAATCATCTATTTGTGGAATGGATACTCATTTATTAATATAAATATTTGTTTTTATGGTGGAGGATTTTATAAAATAGATTTTATATTAGCATAATCTATTTTAAATGTAGATTTTACATTTAAATCTATATTAATGAGATGTAATATAAAATCTTTTTTCTTCCGTATTTTTTTATATTACATCTCATAATGATTTTTCCATATTTTATTTTATAAAATCTTTTTTCATATTTTATTTTATAAAATCTTTTTACATAATGAGATGTAATATAAACTCTTTTTTCTTCCGTATTTTTTTTGCTAATATAAAATCTATTTTATTTTATAAAATCTACACGTATTTTATATTAGCATAATATAAAATCTACACGTATTTTTTTTGCTAATATAAAATCTACACGTATTTTTTTTTCACGAGCATTAAAAGAAGAAAAAAGAAGGTTGATATGAATAAAAAATAAAAAATAACGAGATACATTAATAAATTATCGTATTCTTTAAAATAAAAATATTCCGCAATACTTTCCAAATTAACCAAGTGTAAAGAAAATAAAATAGAAACGATGTAGATATAAAAAAATTCTTCCATATTTTTAATATATTTACATTTAAATGTAAAATCGAAAATGAAATTAAAAGATTTTAAAATATTCTTTACATTCACTATAAATATATATAGCTTCTTTATGTATCATCTGAGTACAAGAAGAAGACGAACGGTCGGGTGTCAATGGTGGAACCTGCAACTGAACAAAAGGTATTCCACTATATTTTTGTTTCTTTGAAAAACTACTTTTTTATATTTTATTTTATTTACTGAGGATTTGTTTATATTTTTCAAAACCCACAATCATATTTTTCGAAGTAGGGGAATAAGATATATATATATATATATATATATATATATATATACATATCTTTATTTTTATCGACTAATACTATGAGGTCTTGAAGTCAATAGTCAGATAAATTTTCAAGTGGTACTGATTGAATTTGAACTATACCAGTTGAGTTGCCAATTACAAAAGATAGAAATCATTTATTTTCTTTGTCATATTTGATGTGGGTTGAATGTTGTTAATTAATCTACAGATTTATACGTTCAAAGTGATTGTCAAATGTTATCGAGGAGGTTTCAGAAAAATTGCAAAATCTGTAAAAACGTATGTTCATATTTATAATTATTTCAATAATAGTGATATGTTGTGAGACATGTCGTTTGAGTTTTAAATAATATAATACAAAACTATTACCAATATTATTGCACAAACTCATAACAACAAACGATTAAGAATATATGCAAGTTAACCACTTATGAAAATACATTCGTTTTTCACATTGTATTTCATTAACTGTTAACTGAGAAATTACGTTTCATTTTAACTCGGTTCAATATTCCAACAAAAAATTTATCCTCCCGTGCAATGCACGGGCCCAACACTAGTATAGTATAGATATAGTTAATCATTTATACTTAAGGTTAATTATAAAGAATGACAACTAACTTTGTTTTAATTTTTAATTTGTTAATTATAAATTATATATATATGGATGGAGACGAGTCAACCGTCTCGTGATTCAATCTCCACCCTTTAAAATCAGCAAACTTTTAATCTGGACCCTTCAAATTCCACATTTCACGGGAGCGCACCGCTCCTTCTATCTCCCGCACCGCTCTTAATCCCCACCCCCAAATAACTATCCAACCCACTTCCCCCATAATCATCTTCCCCACACATCCCTTAATCTTCTCCCAACTTCCCCCCTAATTTCTCTCCCTCTCACTAAGAAACGTCTTCTGTCCCTGTAGTTCACGCTCCCGGATTTGATTTCTACATATCTCCACCCATCACCACCATGCTCTCTCGATCTCTATTACCAAATGGCTCTGCCTCTTCGGGGACACAAGTGAGACTTTCATTTGCTCAACAATTCATCACCAATTTCCTGTTCCCCAAGTTGGATTCTTCATTAATTCTCATGGGTACAATGAAATTTGCTTTCTTATTGTTGTTTTCTTGATTTCAGGATCATAAGGGCAACAAATTACTACTTCTTTCAAGAACGTGTTTTCTTGTCTTGTGATGTGTCGTCGTATCAGGTGGAAATCCAAACTAGGGTTTTGAATCACAATTGTAAGCTCTTCATTTTGATTTTTGGTAAGTGCTTGATTATGCATTTTTCCAACTGCACCAAATGTTTCAACTGTTTCTATTTTGTAGAGTACATTCTTGGAACGATTCGACTAAACAGAGTGATGTTGGAGTCTGATGTTCCTCTTGAAAGGTAATTCTCAAATACATGTTTCCTACGAGCTTCGTCTTTTTGGTCATAAAAATGTCCAAAATAGATGTTTCTTTTTAACAAAATTTTGTATTTTTAAGGTATAAGTGTTCAATTTGGTTGGATTTAGTCATTGTCTTCTCTCTTTTCGACTTATGACTATTGAAGTTTAGGGCTTTTTGTCTTCTCTGTTTTCTAAATTTTATGTTTATGAAGTTTTAGCTCTTTTGTTCGTTTGTTAATTTTTGATGTTATTATGAATTTGAAAAACAATAGAAGGTGGGTGATCTCTGGTTTTTTGATGAAGTTTTAAGAGTTTTGACTGTATCGTCGGCGGCTCTTTGATCGTTTGGAGGTTGTATCGATTTATATATACTGATCTGTATCGCTTGATCGAGGTAGTTTTGTTTGCTGGTGACGAAATAACGAAGGAATTTTGGTCAATATTGTTAGACATTGTATAACCAAGAGAGAAATCAAAAGGTATGTATGTAATCAACTGCACATCCTCTTAAGATTTTGGGATTCTTTTTGTTTCAACAAATTTCGAGAATATTAAAATAATCTCCAAATTTGAAATATATTTTTTTAAATTTAATATTAGAAAAAGAGAGAATTTTTTAGGTGAAGGTACTTATGGTAAATTCTACAATGCGAAAGACAAACAGACGGGGCAATTGGTGGCTTTGAAGAAAACTCGTCTTGAGATGGATGAAGAAGGCATCCCACTGACGGCCTCCGTGAGATCTCCCTCCTTCAGATGCTTTCCAATTCCATCAACATCGTCCGCCTTATTTGGGTTCAACACATCCATCGCAACGGTAAGCCCCTGCTCTACCTTGTCTTTGAGTATCTGGACACCAATCTGAGGAAGTTCGTTGATTCTCTGTTTGTAAATATGCCTCTTGAAATTATATTCAGACACTTTTGTTAATCCTTTTACATGATATTGTCATGCAAAACATGGAGATAGCAACAAAGATATCTTCCTTCAGTTTGCCAACCTGAGGTACCACTTGAAATAAATTGAGTTTCTTAGACCCATAAAAGGGTTAATTACATTTATTTGCTTTTTGTTTCAGAAAATTATTAGCTTCTTCCAGGTTGTGTTATCAATGGATAGATTTTTTCAATTGACGTGAGTGGTTGGTTGCAAGTGATGGAAATGTTCATTTCAAATGAGGTTATCAATGATCCTTGCAGGTACAAGTTTTTTAGTCGAATATGCATATATTTTTAGTAGACAAAAGTAGAAAATTAAATTTCTTATTGTGATTTAAATTCCATCAATCATTTTGTTTCAGCTGCTTCTCATTTAAGTGCACAAAGTGTTATTCAATAGTTGGAAGGGAAAAACAATATATATATATATATATATATATATATATATATATATATATATATAAATGTTGTGTTAGGTAGAAAAGGTTGGATTTCCGGTATGTTTGGTCATTGTTGTATAACCTGTTAATCACGAACACATATTTGGAGTGAGAATGTTTGGCAAAATGGCATTGTTTCTGATGTATGAGAAAAACAAACAAAATAGCCTGTCTCATATCCATATATATATATATATATATATATATATATATATATATATATATATATATATATATATATATATAACAGATCTGTATCATCAGTGTGGTAAGGGGTAACTAGCTGTGGAATCACCACTTTTCCGGTCTGAATCTAGGTTGAAAATATATGATAGACAGTCCGGTAAAAAGTATGTGTTTCTATTCAAATTTTGTAGTTTTTGTACACAATTTATTACATATGGTTTCTTATAAAGTTATGTTTTGTGATATTTTTATGGGTGTAGTTCTTCAATTGGATGCAAAGTAAACTTAATGGTGGACAACGGCAGAAAAACTCAATTATATCCAATAGCTCTACTCGTATGTACCCTTTCTGTTTCTGTCTGTTTATTTTTATAATATGATGAAATGTTTTTTCTCTGAATTGTTTGAAAGTTGCTTGATTCAGTTCTTTCCTTATATAGGTTCTTGAGATTGGAAGTACAAAATGTGTTTATTTTCCATGTAGTCATCAGAAGAGTAAAAGTTGCTCCAAAGTTCTCTTGCTACTTCCAGACATACAGGTTTGAAGGTACGTATTAAATTACATGTTTTTTTTAACTCTCATGCTTACATCCACCATTCTTCTTTAAAACAAAAAAAACTTTAATGAGTAAATTTTTCCAAAATTTTCTTATGAAAAGTTTGAATGAGACAAATTTACATAAATTTTGAATTATAATTTTCTTGATTACAATTAGAAATGGGGTGATAAGATGTTGGGTTTTGGTCATGAATCTATTTCAAATTAGCCTTGCTTGATTTATTAGTTTTGTGCTTTGGTATTGTTTAAAGGAGAATGAACAGTAAATACGTTAATACAATTGTAAACATGGCCTAAGGAAGCACCTCAACCACTCAGGACAAAAAAAATATTAAAGTAACCTTTTGAATTACATTACATTAATCTAATCCTTAACTTCTAATTTTTGTGTCAAAAATATAGTTCAAATAGTGAACAGGGTTTGCACTCTTGCTTTACTTTCTTTGCTACATCCTCCATTTTGACTCTTGAAAGCTTAGGAATTATCTTATGTGTTTTAATTTCCATCTTGCTTTTGAAGCTTATCATTGATCAGAAACTCGGTGAGCAAACGTGTTATATTGCAACTGATGCAGATAAAACACTAGATGTTAAGCTTGGAAGCTTTTTAAATTAATGAGAAGATCCTTACACGTTTCTTTTGCAGAAAAAATGGAGTTCTATGTGAAAAATTGGTGCAAAATGCCTAAATCTCATCAGCGGCTCATTAAAGCTCAGTGGATCACGGGGATTATTATTCTTCTTGGTTATACGTGGTTAATTGAGATGGTGAATATTGATTTCGTGGTCCTAATATTACTATTACTTGACGAACGTCGTACGTTGCCTCTTCAACTCAAAGCCCCAAAACAATTCAAGAACTTTGGTAGCAATTTGATGGATGACGATTTAGATAGCTATTTGTTTAGACGATATATGATTTGGTTATGTCCTATGTTTATGCATTTATTATGTTTAACATTATAGGTTTATACCAATTGTTCTTGGGTTGTGTTTACTTATACTTTTCTTTAATTTTTTTATTCTTGGTTTACAACAAATTTACCTCATGGCTTATCGCCTAAATTTGCCTGAATTTGATTTCGAATGTAAGAGGTGGAGGTAGTTCATGAGTCGATGAAAAGGGCACTAGAGTTGTGAAAGGAGATTCCATGGCATCTAGACATTTCATCTAGACCATGTTGATTGTGAAATGATACGATTAGCTTTCGGCCCCGATAATTTGATCCAAAACCAGATACAAAGAGCCAAAATTGAGCTCGATTTAGTTATGAAACCAGTTCCTTCGCCTCCGATATCGCTATCAATTCAATTTTGACTGATTTTGCATCTGAATTGACCCTTTTTGTCCTCACAAATCTCGTCCCTGATGTCGTTACCGTGTCCAAATATGGTTTTCGATGATTTTAGGTACCAAAATCAAGATTTCTTTATAGGATTAGGAGCTCAATTCGAACCATTTAGTCGAGAAATCACAAGTTTTTCTGAAGATTGTTATACCCCACATGGGAATTTTGGATTAAGAGGAAGAAGAGATGGAATCCCAACAAAGATTTGCCATTATTTCAGTAAAGGGCATCGTAAACATGGCATTAACCGTAAGTTCTTTCATGCACAATCGATATCAGATTTTAACGCGAACGAACTCGATGATCAAGGTGTGTTTTCACCCAATTCCGATCGTTTCTTTGCCTATGATCTATTCTGAAATATACGGAAGGACCCTTCAAGTCGAAGGGTACCTAACTAAGAGTCAAAGACACAGAAATCCGGTTATAGTTTGACTAAACTTCTTGCTCGATTGACAAACAACATACAACAATGATGAAAAGACCGACCAATCAAAAAACTGAATCTACATTAAAGTCATGTTGTATACCCGACCAACGGACGGGTATAACACTAGTTAAAATTGGTTAATAAAAACTTGAACAGTGAAAATGATAGAATCAATCCTCACAATAATACAATTAAACAAGAAATAATGAAAAACAACTTATTAAATTTCAAGTAAATCAACAAATTGTGTACCTTTTCGATGATTAACGAGAATTGAATGATGATAACGTGGATAGAGGCCTGCGGATGCAGTGTCCTAAGACGAAATTTCGTCCCCAATCGTGCTTGGTTCTGGACATCGCCTAGAGGATACAACTATCCGATTGAATCGATGCACGTCAATTCAACCCCATTGAATTGATAATGTATTCTTTTGATAGCAAGTAAGAAAGAGAGAAAAAATTTAGGGGTGAGCATCGGAACTGGGTACCCGCTTTTGGAACCGGAACCGCTCCGGAACTGCCGGTTCCAGAACCGAAACCGATGCGATTGGTTCCGGTTCCTAAAATACGGAACCGATTAAGACTGGTTTTGGTTCTCATTTTTTTGGAACCGATACCCGCTGGGTACCCGCCATAACCGGTTCTAGGACCGGGTACCCGGTCCCGCTGGGTACCTAGAACCGGAACCGACGAGTACCCGCTGTTTTTTTAATAATTATTTTATATGTTTAAAAAACTATTACCATTTAGGGTTCCTTTCCTTTCACGATTTTCAAATTCACATTACAATTACACATTTTCAATTGTACATGGCTGCTCCGACCTCCCACATCACGATTATTTGACGTGAAAAATGTAATGAAAGTCGTTTTATTACGGTCAAGACTCGAGAGTGTCTAATTTGTTTATGTAATAGTTAGTTTTGACAGATTAGTTTTCACCATTTGTTGTATTTATTACTTTAAGTTGGTATTTTGTTGTTTGCACTAGACTTAAAAATTTAAAATTACCTTTTTATTGTATTAAATGTTAAAATTTAAAAAAAAAATTGTAACCGGGTACCCGGAACCGGTTCCCAGCGGTTCCGATTCCGGTTCAAAAAATAGAGAACCGATGCAAGCGGTTCCGGTTCCGGTTCTTTCATCCCAGGAACCGCCGGTTCCGGTTCTGTGAAATATAGGCTGGTACCCAGTTATGCTCACCCCTAAGAAAAATGGAGAAAATATGTAGGAAATTTCGTGTTCTGAAATGGAGGGAAAAACCAGGTTTATATACCTGTGCTTCAACCAACCGAAATAACTGTCAAAAAAAGCCCAAGGCCCACCTTTTAACCATTCAATACTTTAATATTTAGTGATTCTCCTACTAAAGCCTAATGCCAACCTTTACTTTGGGTTTTTCTCCATTATGATAAGTAGTTTAGGTTTATAAACCCACAAACCTTTTTGAGAGTTTTCCTATGTGGGGCAAATGAGTAGACAAATATCCAACAGAAAATACTTTCTCATAAGCTAATTGCCAAACATTTGATTTGAAAATGTTTTCTCTAAGCAAAATTTTCAAAAATAATTTTATCGCTTCAAATAATGTGGAATTTCTTTATGGACGTTCAAAACGAACAAAATTTTCAGTTTTGTCATTTTCTTGCAATAAGTATATTTTATCAACACTTTTAGTGTTTTTATGCGGACATCCACATAAGTAAATCTTGAATATTGTTGTTTATGCAACAACTCTCTATCAGGTCGATGATCATTATAAAAATCTGACATCCATGTCTTACTTGGATAGGTTTATAAAAAATGTTCTTTTTTTTCCAAAATAACATTTGTAACATGTATATAGCATATATCATTCTTAAGTTGAAAATATAATCGACTAACCACATAAAATTGAATCTTAAATCATTTATCATTGATACATCGCAACATCAACATACCCTTTTTCATCAAATAGAACTTCAATCCCGACCCTATTAATTGATGATTTTGAATAACTGTTACAAATAACATAATATGATATAAAAAAAGTAAAGTTTATTAACTTTAAAATGTTATTTAATTAATAATCAAATATTTATAGAGAAACCTTATTAATTATTTTTAAAAAATATATTAATTGATACTTAAATAATATTTATTAATAAATTTTCAAAAATGATATTTAATATAACTAATATTTTATGAAAAAAATATTAATTAATAATAATTTATAACAATAAATAAATAAGAGCATAAATGAAAAAAAAGTGGCAAAATTAAAAGCTCATTAAGCTTATTTAAACGTTAATAAGTTAGTTTACGTCGATCCAAACATGACTTTTTCAATAGACTCAAAAAATAAGTTAGCTTATGGTTGTTAAACATTATCTTAAACAATATCAAAGGTGTTGATTGAATGTGAAAGCCTAATCCTTACATTATTATTCATACCTTAATTGACAAAATTTTCTTATGTCCATTCAATCGCGTATTAGAAAAATAAGCTTGCTTATATTTACTAAATAATGGCTAAATTAAATTTTACGAATATGATGAATTAAAAAGCTATTAAAAAACCTCCATTGATATAGGATGATAGGTTAAAATAATATGAAAGTTCTATGAAACCATTAAATGATTATAGTTTGTGGATGCTCAAAATACTATATACAGAAAAGGACATTCCACTTCTCTTTTTGATTGTACATCTACATTAGTACATTATGTCCTCAACTTTCATATACAGGCTAATAAGGGGGTCTTTGGGATTGCTTATTTAAACTCGTTATTGACTTATAGCTTTTCCTGATCGTTAATAAGCTATTTTTAGTGTTTGGATTAGAAGAAAAAAAAATGTTTATTGTTTTTCCACACCATTAGTAAGAAGTTTTTGATAAGTTAAATCATTCTGACTTATCAACTTATTTGAAACAACTTATGACTTTTTGGGTTGTTTTACATGTATAAGTAATCCCAAACACTCGTGAATAACAACTTACTAACTTATTACGTTTTGGTACTACAATAAGCTATTCCAAATAGTTTTTATAAAACTCTTTTTTTTATCACAAAATAAGTTAATAATAAGCACTTTTAGAAAGAAAAAAAAAACACATAAATTATTTTAAATAAGCAATCCCAAACACCCCTAAGTCCCACTATTGGGCTTCTTATTACATAGTAGTCTAAAAAATTGGGATGTTAGTGATTATAAATACATAAATAAGAAACGTTTTCTCAAGATCTCTAAATTTCCATAGTATTGCCCCCTTAAAAAGTCCGACCAATACAATTGTTGAACATGTCATTTCAAATAAAGTTATTTTTTATATTATATAATGAGTGAATTACATAAATGGTCCCTCGTGAATAGTTGTTTTTCACTTTTTGTCCCTCAAAACCTAAAAGTACATTGATGGTCCAAAAATCGTGTTTTTTAGCCCAAATCCGTCTCCCCCATTAACGCCGTCCAAAATGGTGCCGTTAAGGATGACATATGCACCTCATGTGATGGGCATTTTAGTATTTTTACCTCATTTTCTTACTTTCTCTAGAAAAATAAAACAAATTTTAACATTATATTATTATACTGTAAATAAAAACAAGAAATAACATAAAATCCATTAGTTTTTGATAAAATCCACTATCTTCCCCTTCAAGTCTTCAACCCTATCGTCCCCTTCTTCCCTAAAATAATTTTTAAACTCATCCATCTTCACCCCTTCAAGATCATCGCTCATTCAACCATTCACTATCTTCCACTATCTTCAAGTCTTCAACCCTACCCCATCTTCAACCATTCACCACCATCAACCTTTGCAACTACCACAGTCCACTACCTGATGCAGAAAGTACAACCAACTTGCTCCCCTTCTTCCCCCTCCTCTCTTCTTGAAACCCAGCTATCCATCATCGAGACCCCAAGCGTCGGCCACCATTCCACTGGCGCCGTTGTCCACTATCGAGACCCTCAATATCTAAACAAACCATCCCCTTCTGTGAACACCTTCGAAATTTGAAGCACCCACGAGACGAAGACCAAATCCACATCTGAGCCACCCAAGAGACGAGGACCAAATCTAGATCTAAACCATTCATGAGACGACCAAATCGAGGTTTGCAAACAGAGACAAAGTCGAAATGTGGATATGTTTACCGTTTGAAGTCAAAATCCATATTTGTATAAGGGTTTGACATAGACATTTATTTAGGGTTTTGATTTCATGATAGGATTTGTATAAATTTGTAAAGGGTTTTGAATTTTTGAGTTTAAAGATATGATTTAGGGTTTTGATTTTTAATGCATCAAAAATCTCTTGAATGAATCTGATATTTTTTATGTTGATTTTTAATCAATTTTTTGTATGAATTTGATATGTTATGGGCTCTTGAATCTAATTTTTTGTATGAATCAAGATCTGAAGTTGTGCTTTCTCCTTCTTTTGATTTTAGATATATGATCTAGGGTTTTGATGTTTTGATTTTAGAGATATGATATAAAGTTTTGATTTTCTATGTATCACAAATCTAATAGATGGAGTTGATCCTTTTTATGAATCTGAAATGTTTTGGGTTTGAATGTAATCTATGTAATTTAAGTTTAGATAATTTTGTAATAAATGTTTGAACTTACTGGGTTTAGTATTCAAACAAAGAATTTAGGGTTCTTGATTTGTGGAGAAAATAGTTGGGGAGGAAGATGATAGATGAAAAGACCAAATTGCCCCTCATGTGAGGGGCACATGATGAACTTAACGGAGCCTAGACTAACGGTGTTAGTGAGAGGGACGGATTTAGGCTAGAAAACATGATTTTTGGACCACCAATGTACTTTTAGGTTTCGAGGAACGAAAAGTGAAAAACAATTATTCATGAGGGACCATTTATATAATTAACTCTTACATAATTGATAAATAATATTTTTTTTGAACAACAAGAAACAAAAAAAACACCGAAAACTAGCGAGCAGCTAGATTACAAACACGAAGCCAAGGCCGCACTAGGATTACAACACCAATCGATCCAACTAAGGTTCCTACCAAACGAGGCCCGATTACTAATCCAATGAAACGCAATTAATTGAATATCGTTAGCAAGCATAAGGGGGCTAACCGACTAGTTCTTGAAGATTTTCTCGTTCCTGTACTCCGAAACCTTCCATAAGAACGCTTGTACCACCACATCTAGGCTTGGACTCAACTTAGAATTAGGATTACTGCCATTCGAGTTGATCAAGAGTTGCTCCACTCCAGAGCAATCAACCGGGAAAATGTTCCACCAAACATTGAGGGCATTCCGAACTTCAGCTGTGAGCCTACATTCAATAAATAAATGATTCGACGTCTCCACTTGGGCAGTGCAAAAGGCACACCCGTAAGACTCGAGATTAACCCCTCTTCTCTGTAAATTTCCTCTGGTTGGAATTCGGTCCACTCTGATACGCCAACTAAGGATCCGCACTTTACTAGGGGTAATGTTATTCCATACCGTTCGAGGTCCACAATACCTGAGCCCCATGTCGTCCACAGCCTTCCGAAGTGAGGCCACAGAGAAGGACCCTGACCTGTCCAGTCCCCAGACCCATCGATCTTCACCGCCCCCGTACTCGATCCGTGAACAAAGATCCCGAACCGTCTCCAACTCCTGAATTTCGTGCCCGTCACTGATTGGTCTGCGCCAATCCCAAGTAAAAACCAGACCGTCCGATGATGGAGAAACTCTAGATGCCACGGTACAGCTACGATTCACATCGAGAGCCACCAATCTCGGGTACATCTCCGCCAAACTAACAGTGTTGCACCACGCATCTTCCCAAAATTTGGTATTTTCACCGTTCCCGACCTTTCTAGAGAACAAGCTCTCTAAGGGTATATTAACCTTCTCAAAAGACTTATTGATATTTGCAATTAATCTTTCCCCAAACTCCATTATAACTGTTTATGCCAAAAATCTCCCAAGGAAAATTTAAGGTAAGTGTGGAGCTTGATCCAACCAAAGAAAGTAGCTTTAATAATCGTACGACAATAATAAAAGTGAAATAAATGAGACAAGGGAATTGGTGACGCGGAAAAACCCTTAAAATGGGTAAAAACCGCGGACGAGTATGAGTCGTCGTGCACTATGGACGTCAATTAGGGACGTCGTCCTTTAAAACAAGTGTTACAAACGTAAAACAATACGATAAAGTAAAATTGGTCGTGCGTCGTATGTAATTAGACTTCGATCGTGCGTCACATGAAAAACGGCAGTGGATCTTATGAACTTCGAGAGAAACCGAGCGAGCTTGAGAACGTAATTTTTGAGCTTGTAAGGTCTGAGAATCAGATGTCCGAATGTGAAGTTCAATCTTCATATTTATACTCCAATTTTCCGTTAGCAAGTCTTGAATGCATATCTTTAATAGAGTATCCGTTTAATATTGATGATAGCGTCCGTTACATCCGTTGTTATTGGTAACGTCTTCCGTTATGATCTCTAAAAACGTCCTTGTAATCCTGCATTAAACATAATATAAAGTATGTTATAGTTTAATAACTGAAATCATGTCGTACGACAGCCATCGTGGTTGGGTTTTGATAGTTTGGTCGAAGTCGCTTCAAAGGAAGGGCGTCAGTTATTTTTCTGGTCGTGCGACTATGGGTTAATGGACTGTTGGAATCTCTAGTCGTACGACAAAGGACTTTTGTTATTTTTTACCAAAACAGTTTGCCCCCAAAGTTAAAATTCAAGCGGAAACTTTTTGAAATTTAAATTTAAGACTAAGACACGTGTCATAAAAGAAAAGCGGGAAATTTGTATAAAAACAAATTGGTTCGTTTCCAACTAAATAATGACGTCACTTCTAACAAAATAAACAATTTGACAGCTAAATAATGGTGTCATGCAAGGTGAACTATTGGGATATTTTTTCGCAGGACGTTGTAGAATAGGTGACATTTGTCGGACGACCGAGAGATGAACCTGTTCAACGCTGCTACACGTCCTGTTAGACGTTGGACTTCTTTAAAATTTCTGGGTGACTTTAGCTCAATAATTGCTTTAATTTGGTCTGGGTTAGCTTCGATTCCTCGTCGTGTGACCATATAACCGAGAAATTTGCCAGCTCGAACTCCAAAAGAACATTTTGTTGGATTCAACTTCATTTTGTACTCACGCAAAATGTCGAACGATTGTTTCAAATGTCCTATATGATCGTCCGTATACTTTGATTTGACAAGCATGTCGTCGATGTATACTTCCATGGTGTCGCCCAAATGTTCTTTGAACATCATATTCACCAATCGTTGATATGTCGAACCTGCATTCTTAAGACCAAAAGGCATTACTTTATAACAATAAATACCTTTATCTGTCATGAAGGCTGTTTTTTCCTGGTCGTCAGGATGCATCAATATCTGGTTATATCCAGAATATGCGTCCATGAAAGTGAGTAATTCATGTCCAGCTGTAGCGTCGACCATAGAATCGATGTGTGGCAATGGAAATGGATCTTTTGGACAAGCCTTGTTAAGGTCTATGAAATCAATGCAGACTCTCCATTTGCCATTTTTCTTTTGGACGACAACCACGTTGGCGAGCCAATCTGGATATTTGACTTCTCGTATCTTTCCTGTTTTAAGAAAACTATCAACTTCGTCGTTGATAACTTTATTTCTTTCAGGAGCGAATTTTCGTCTTTTCTGCTGAACAGGCTTGAACGATGGATCAACGTTGAGTTTATGAGAAATGATACTTGGATCGATACCCACCATGTCTTCGTGCGTCCATGTGAAACAATCATTGTGATCCTGCAAAAAAGATATTAGTTTCTTTTTAAAAGAAGGGTCGAGCATCGAACCTATGTAAACCATCTGATCAGGCTTATCCTGGTTTAGGACGACAGCTTCCAAGCGATAATCGTTGTCAGTCCCAGGAACGTCCTGGTTCTGTAATTGCTATACTGTCTGCTTCGGGGGATTCAAAGAAACTTTGTAACATTCCCTAGCAACTTTTCTTTCGCCTTTGATCTCCTGTACTCCCCATTGCGTGGGAAATTTCAAGGTTTGGTGGTACGTTGAAGGTACAGCTTTCATGTCATGAATCCGAGGTCGCCCCAAGATAACATTATAAACTGATGAGCAATCGACAACATTGAACTTCGTTTGCCTGTTGATTCCTTTAGCATATACTGGTAGTGTGATTTCCCCCATGGTACTTGTCACTCCTCCGTTAAATCCAACGAGTGTAGTCGAACGTCGTGTAATCTCGGATTTGTCGATTCCCATTGCTTTCACTGCATCAAAAAAGATAATATTGTCTTGTCTTTCTTATCACTGTCTTTATCGCTTTTCTTTGGCCATCGAACGTTTTGTTGGAGCTGTTTTAGGGATGTGACGACATCCTTAGCTGATCCAGAGAAACCATAAGATGATACCTTAGGATATTGGACAGACTTGGAAGTCGTCGGCCCTTTCTTTTCAAATCGGACGTTTGAAATTTGTCTGGTAGGCTCTGATCGACTAATCGATTTTGGTTTGAAGTCTGACTTTTTGACACCTAGGCTCTTCCGGTCACCCGAGTGTTTATTTCTGAAAGCGAGGTCATCCTCGACCCTCATGTGAGCAAGCGTCCTTGCTCGTACGTCTTCAAAGGTTTCTGGAGGATACTTCGTAAGGTCGAGATACAACCCTGAACTATCATCCAGACCCCGTTTGTACGCTTCAATTGCTGTTTTCACGTCGCAATTTCGGATACTAATCATTTCCGCGTTGAACCGGTTAAAGTAGTCCCGGATGGACTCTCCATTCTTCTGTACGACATAATAAAGGTCGCTCGTTTGTTTTTCCATTTTTCGACTACTAGCGAATTTTTGAGAAAATTGGTTCACTAATTCTGCAAAAGACCCGATAGTTTTAGGTTTAAGATTGATCAACCATTGTAACGCTGCTCCAGTCAAGGTTGCTCCAAAACTCTTGCACATGCAGACTTCTTGGAATTGATGCGGTATCGAAATAGTCCACATGAGCTGTTTGTATTGGGCGACGTGTTCTGTCGGATCAGTGACACCTGAATATTTTGGGGAGAAGGTCGGGATGCTATATTTCTTTGGGATGTCTACCACAGCGATTTCATCGACGAACGGCGACGCCTGAAATCCTGTTCGTGGCTCGACGTCAACTAGGACGGCTGCCCCCGGCAATTTGGCCAACATCGATAAGACACGCTCATTTTGCTCTTCTAGAAACTTCAATCGCTGTGCAACGGGATCCATTGGTATACCCCCGGGAACACCCAATGGAACATAACCTGATCCGTTGAAGTTAGTCTGTTGCGAAGAATCAGAGGTATATCCATTGAACGACATAGAAGTCATAGGCATGGTTGGGATTACGAAGGTCGCAGGATTAACTGGTGGTGGACGAGGGTAATTAGGCAATGGAGGAGGTACGTTCCAAGCACCAGTATAAGCATTTGTAGTCCCAGTCACATTGTTTCCACCTTGGCTTCTTAGATGCTCGATGGTTTCTGCCGCCTGTCGAGCCTGAGCTGTTAGGGCGTCAATACGGGCACGAGCAGCAGTCAGCTCCATGTTCATTTGGGCCACAATATGATCTTGAGTTCCTTGGAATGACATTATTCTGAATAATTGAAAAAAGAGAACACTCGAAGGAAAACGTTAGTATGTTGTAAGATTATCGAAGATTTTCTTTGGATGAGGCCCCACGGTGGGCGCCAAACTGTTTATGCCAAAAATCTCCCAAGAAAAATTTAAGGTAAGTGTGGAGCTTGGTCCAACCAAAGAAAGTAGCTTTAATAATTGTACGACAATAATAAAAGTGAAATAAATGAGACAAGGGAATTGGTGACGCGGAAAAACCCTTAAAATGGGTAAAAATCGCGGACGAGTATGAGTCGTCGTGCACTATGGACGTCAATTAGGGACGTCGTCCTTTAAAACAAGTGTTACAAATGTAAAACAATACAATAAAGTAAAATCGGTCGTGCGTCGTATGTAATTAGACTTCGATCGTGCGTCACATGAAAAACGACTGTTTATGCCAAAAATCTCCCAAGGAAAATTCAAGGTAAATGTGGAGCTTGATCTAACCAAATAAAGTAGCTTTAATAATCATACGACAATAATAAAAATGAAATAAACGAGACAAGGGAATTGATGACGCGGAAAACCCCTAAAATGGGTAAAAACCGCGGACGAGTATGAGTCGTCGTGCACTATGAATGTCAATCAGGGACGTCGTCCTTGATAACAAATGTTACAAGTGAAATATAATGTAAAACAATATGATAAAGTAAAGTCGATCGTGCGTTGTGTGTAATTATACTTCGTTCGTGCGTCGCGCGACAAACAATAGTAGGCTTTATGAACTTCAAGAGAGAATGAGTGAGCTTGTAAGGTCTCCAAATCAGATGTCCGAATGTGAAGTTCAATCTTCATATTTATACTCCAATTATCCGTTAGCAAGTCTTGAATGCATATCTTTAATAAGGTAACCATTCGATATTGATGATAACATCTGTTATATCCGTTGTTATTGGTAACGTCTTCCGTAATGATTCTCTCATCATAAACGTCCTTGAAATCCTGCATTAAATGTAATATAAAGTATGTTGTAAATTAGTAACTGAAATCATGTCGTACGACAGCCATCATGGACGGGTTTTGATAGTCTGGTCAAAGTCGCTCAAAGGAAGGATGTCAGTTATTTCTCTGGCCGTGCGACTATGGTCTAATGGTCTATTTGGAATCTAAAGACGTACGACAAAGAACCTTGGTTGTTTTTTACCCAAACAGTTTACCCCCAAATTTAAATATCAAGCGACATCTTTTTGAAATTTAAATTTAAGACTAAGACACGTGTTATAAAAGGAAAAAGCGGGTAATTTGCATAGAACCGAATCGGTTCGTTTTCAACTGAATGATGACGTCATGTTAATGATAATAAACAATTTGACAGCTAATGAAGGACATGTGTCATTGTCAGGATCGAATTCTCAACAAGAATTATGAATACTCAGAAACAATATCAAAGAAGTTGCGGAATAACACTTTGATATTCAATGTAACAGTAAACAAACAGTGAGTATGATTAACAACTTGTAAACTTGTATTGAATGATTAAAATCACAAGATTACACACTCAACCTCAATCTTGAAGAACAGACTCTTTCAAGACGAATTCTACTTCTCTAGAATTAGGAACTATGCCTTGAGGTTGATTCTCTCTTGAACAAAAACTTAGTATGAATAATCAAAAAAAACTATTATGTACATTCTATACATATACTGAGTAAAAGATAATTACAATAAATAAAATATCTTCAGAATATATTCCATGAATATCTTCAGTCTATCCAGCTGTCATTCTTGTAATTCGGATCTCCATCTCATAAGCAGCACTAATCATCTTGGAAGTATTAACTGAAACTTGGCAGCATTAACTCCTAAGCAGTACTAACCTCTAGCAGTACTAACTAGCTAAGCAGTACTAACTTTGTTCAAGCAGCACTAACTTTGACTAGCAGTATTAATTCTACTAGAAGTAGTAATACCTAGCAGCATTATCTTTGATATGCTCTGGCAGTACTAATTCTGAACTAGCAACATTAAAGACTTGTTCACATCTTCAGTTCCCAACAGTCATACTCTTATTGAGTGTACTCGAGTGGTTACCTGACACGAACGACACGTGTCAATCTCATTGACCATCGATTTTCTGGCGATTCAATTTTCTGACGATTTGGTTTCCGATTTTCAGTATAAATAAGGATTACCCTCAATCCTTACCTTTTTTACGCTTACCTTTCTAAAACAATATATCTCCGGCGAGATTCACTTTCCGATCGACCAGAATCCTTTCCATTCTAAATTCGAGGTTTAGAACACTATTTAAGGTACGATTCTCCTGTTCTTCCCTCTGTGTTGATTTATGCATAAGAAGTCCATAGCCAAGAAGCCTAGGAAAGCTTGAGATATTCTTAGCTATTGGTGTGCGACTCTTAACATCCCTGTTTCCAGATGTCGAGTGAACTTGTGAGCATGTTTAGGGAGGAAGAACATTTAGATTACTTTCAGAGTTTGGCTAAGCTTCCAGATGAAATAAATCTGGTGTCGCCTGAAGATTTAAGGTCGGATGAAGTTCCGAAGGGATATTGTGTTCTGTATGAATATCCCTTTAAGATAGGTTTTTCTTGGCCTTTTAGCCCTTTGGTCAAGGCATTTTTAGATGCATTTGACCTGATGCCTGGACAGTTAATGCCTCAATTCTGGCGGATTGTCCAGGTTATCGATCGTCTTACGGCCGATTGGGAGGTACCGTTCAATGTGAACGACCTCTTGACTGCCTATAGTGTTCGACCGGATAATTATCACCGGTATAGTCTGTTTCCTCGTTCGAAGGGAGACAATGTACTGATACATAACACCGCGGTAAATGATCGTGGTTGGAAACGTCAGTACGTTTTCCTCCAAGTGGCGTCTGTAAATGACGAAGACAACCAATGGTTGTCGTCCGGCTGGAACGAATCGGATAGGTTTAATGTTTTTGTCGTGCGTTTTTGTCGTGCGTTTTTTCTGATGTATATTTTGATGTGTTTCTTTGTTTGACAGTGATCGACTTCACTAAAGTGAAGCCAAGGAGAGATTCTCTCGACAAGATTCAGAGGATCTTGGGGAGAAGTATTACTGATCGTTCATTTTCCCCTCGGTCGAACGACGAGGAAGACGAGGCCGTTTTTGTAGCTGAGGTGACGCCTGTCGAGGGCTCTCACAGAGAAGGAGAGAGGGAAGAAGAAGAAGAAATGACCGGTAAGTCATTCGACAATACCTTTAACTTGTATATCGTACGTCATTTCATTTTTTAACTTGTTTTCTTTTTTCAGAGGACGCAGCTGTAAAGTCGGCTGCCGCTAAGCGATCCGAGCAACTGGAGCTCGCTCGTCAAGGGAGGGAGAAAGCGAGGAAAATATCTGCCCCTTCCATGGGGGTAGATCCAAGACGTGTCCGAGGCAAGCCTCGGTCTTCGCCTAAGAAGACGGGCGATGCCACTCAGTCATCCCTTTCAGGGGCGACACCAGCGAAGGAAACCGTTGCTAGGGTCGAGCTTGGAGGCTCGACCAAGGTGACGAAGGATGCCCCAACAATGGGGGTGTCGGGCGTTGACAAGCCCTTTGCCGCACCTTCTTCTTCCTCTAGGAGTGAGGAGAAGAATAAAGAAAAAGTGGGAGAGATGACATTCAAAGCCACTCTCCCGACTGACTTTATGGCTAATGACGTTCTCGAAAGAGACGTCATTTTTCCACACTTGGCAAAATTTCTTCTCCCGACTTTCTACGATCGGTACAAAGAATCTCGGGTTGAGGACACGGGGGCACATGCTGCTGGCCTCTCTTTCATGGTAAGTTTTTCTTTTGAATCTTTTTCATTGTCCGTGTTTTTACTACTAATTCTTTTCCTTTTGTCGTGCAGGCTTTCCAAGCTTGTCTAAGCTTCTATGCTCAGACAGAAGGTCTCAGGTCGTCCTTTCCTGACGTCAAGAAAAGGGCTGACGAGGCTCTTGAAAGAGAGAAGGTCGCCTTGGAGTTGGTCGAGACTGAAAAGACGAAGGTCGAGAGCCTTAAGACTGAACTCACCGATGCTCGAAGTCTACTAGAGATTTCGAATCGGGAGAAGGTCAAGTTCAGGGACCAACTTCTTGAGCAGTGGATCTTATGAACTTCGAGAGAAACCGAGCGAGCTTGAGAACGTAATTTTTGAGCTGGTAAGGTCTGAGAATCAGATGTCCGAATGTGAAGTTCAATCTTCATATTTATACTCCAATTTTCCGTTAGCAAGTCTTGAATGCATATCTTTAATAGAGTATCCGTTTAATATTGATGATAGCGTCCGTTACATCCGTTATTGGTAACGTCTTCCGTTATGATCTCTAAAAACGTCCTTGTAATCCTGCATTAAACATAATATAAAGTATGTTATAGTTTAATAACTGAAATCATGTCGTACGACAGCCATCGTGGATGGGTTTTGATAGTTTGGTCGAAGTCGCTTCAAAGGAAGGGCGTCAGTTATTTCTCTGGTCGTGCGACTATGGGTTAATGGACTGTTGGAATCTCTAGTCGTACGACAAATGACCTTTGTTATTTTTTACCAAAACAATAACTACTCGAGTTAGAAGAGTTTCCAAGTCTGCCTGAAGGTCCGTGAATAGCCACTATGACCGATTTCCAGAGAGCCTGATCTTCCAACTTGAAACGCCACCACCACTTCCCCAAAAGGGCTAAGTTCAACGCCTTTAAACTTCCAATTCCAAGACCGCCTTTCTCCTTACTGTTGATTACTTTGTCCCAGGCCACCCACGTAATTTTTTCATGGACTTCATTCCCCCCAGAAGAAACGCCTCCTTATACTTTCAAGCTTCTTTAACACAGTCGAAGGCACCTTAAACAAAGAGAGTAGATACACCCCAAGGCTTCCAAGCACCGCCTTACAAAGAGTTAATCTACCCCCAAAAGAGAGGGTCTTTCGTTTCCAACACGAGAGCTTGCTAAGAAATTTTTCAACCAACGGTTTCCAATTAGATGCCTTTGACATATTTGCACCCACCGGCATACCCAAATAGACAAAAGGGAGATTATCTTCTTTACAACCAATTCTTCTAGCTAAGAAGGCCGTCTCCGATGGCGAGACACCTATACCCGACACCTTACTTTTCTCCCAGTTTATTTTGGGACCCGAAGCTAGGTGGAAACACCTTAATATTCTCATGAGATTAAGAGCTTTCCTAGTAGACCATTCCCCTAGGAATATTGCATCATCCGCGAAATGAAGATTTGCAATACAAGGACCGTTATTTGGAAGACACACTCCTTTGAAAATACCAACCTTTTTAATTTTCAACTCAATTAAGGTCATTTATATCGGCCAAAATTTTAGAAGTATTAAAGTATATATCTAATAATAAAATAAAAAATTGAAAGTCTTTTTGAGTTGTTCTTAAAGACAATTTATTTTCAATGCTCATACCGAATTAAAATTATCACCGTCAAATTTAATTTAAAATAATAATAATAATAAAGGAAGTAACACATCCACATCAACATCTCACACACGAAACTAATTCCAATTTCATTATACATGATTTTTATGTTTTGAATAAACAATTAGAAAAGTTATGGTTCGATCTTCTTCTTTTCAATATTTCATTGGTGGCGTGTATGGGTGGTGGCCATGTGGTGGCACCCATTTCTTAGGTGGTGGTGGAGGAGGTGGTGGAGGAGGTGGAGGTGGTGGAGGTGGTGGTGGTGGTGGTGGTGGAGGAGGTGGCGGCGGTGGAGGAGGTGGCGGCGGTGGAGGAGGAGAAGCCGTACAACCACGACAATTCACAGGACGAGAATAAAAGGCTTTGCACTCCGCCACCTGCCGTTGTGCTGGCCTATCCGGAATACAATTTCGTCGATCATCTTTGTCCGCCACCTTCAAACAAATCTTGGGTTCACCGTCAAAGTAATTATCCGAGTACGTAAAATTCTCCAACCTCGGCAACGAACAAATACTTGACGGAATCTTGCCGGAAAACTTGTTGTGACCCACATTTAACTGCTCCAAGCTCTTCATATCTCCTATACTTTCCGGCAACATTCCGACAAGTGAATTATAACTCACATCAAAAACCGTCAACTTCTTCAACGACCCTATATCTGGCGTTAAACACCCACTTAAACCCACATTCATCAGAATAATCTCGTTCAAAGTCTCACCCATCTTGTTTACACTCGACGGCAAACAACCTTGAAAATTGTTATTAGCAATAACCAACACCGATACAGGAGAATTCCCTAGGTTTTCCGGCAAACTAGAGGTAAACAAGTTGTTGTTGATGAAAATGGCATCGAGTTTAAGGTCATACAATTTGGAAGGAACATCACCTTGAAACTGGTTAAACCTAATATCAAGAAACTTGAGAGAAGGAAGTGAAAGCACCACTAATGGAAACTTACCCGAAAACCGATTGTTACTGATATCAAGCTCGTAAAGAAGACCGAGTTTATCGAATGACTTTGGCACTTCTCCACAGAAGTTGTTAGAGTTGATGTGGAAGAGGGCAAGATCAGTGAGTAACCCTAGTTTTTCTGGAAGAGAACCAGAGATGTTTGCATGATTGAGGTCGATTCCAGCGACTGTGGTTATATGTGAATCATCTAAAGAAGGTGCACAGAAGACACCGGTGTAGTTACATACGTTAGGGCCGTACCAATTGGAAGTGAAACCACGAGGGTCGGAGGTTATGGAATGTTTCCATGCTTGAAGGGCAAAGTAAGCGTTTTGGAGCCTAGGGTTTGGGGGAGATGGTGCTCCATGAGAGAGTGTTGTGAAGAAAGATAGAAGAAAAAAAAGAATAATGGGGAATTTGAGGTGTGGGTGTGGCGTGGTCATATTGGAAAAAGGAAATGAATTTGGTGGGTTTAATGAAGAGGAATGGAAGCAAGGGTGTTGTATTTAAATGGGTTTTGGGATTGTGTTGTTTAAACCGAAACGAAGGTGATAATTATCCACGCAACTACTCTTTACAAGTTTTATTTTAAAAACTACTTGTTAAATGGATATAATGTATATTGGTAGGAAAAATTCTAATGATATATATTTAATATATAGTATAATTCGGTTTTCTCTCAATCAACGAAAGGAGATAAAAATGGCAACGAATCTTATATTACTTGGATTCGATGCTAGATGCTGGGAAAGCCTTTGGTGAGTTCACCTGCGATTACTTCATGTCATTCGTGATTGTCCGGAAGATTAGTCTGTGTGCATAAGTTGATCCGAAAATCGACGATTAACTTAAAAAAAAAAAAAAAGATGCCTACGAAATATAAATTGTTAAGACTTTTATTGGAATGAAAGGCATCTTTAGACCAAGTCGAACAATACATGGTCTTTTGGTGATTTTTAAGAGAGGAGGAAAAACGAAAATATTGGTAGAATAATGAGTGGTTACAAGTGGGTAGAAATTAATGCATGATTTACAATGACATATATAGGTGGTCAATGCTTTCAATTATCGTTCATCATAGTTTCATTTAATAATTTGTTGAACAAGTCTAAGGAATAAGATTTGTAAAAAATCGTAGCAACTTCATATTTTCTAAAGCTAATAAAATTCGTTGCTTCTAAAGTTTAAGGCATCATCACCATCACCATTCCCATACATTGGTTCTCAAGATCATAGGAATCCCGATGATTTTTTCTCCGTCGTTAGACCCATATTAGGCAAAACCTAAGTGCCATTGTGCTACAGTATATATTTTTTGTTCACTTTATAAAAGGATTTATAATTAATAGAGTATTTTATATAAATTAAGGTTATAATTACAAATACATGATGTGCCTCATATGCAAAGGTATTACAATAAGTTAATATGGTGTTTAATTTAATACATTTTAGGGCAATTTTGGAAATACAGCACCCTATTAATTGTTTTATATGATATTACTTGAAAAAAATCCTATAAGAATATACAACGCCATAAACAAGTTAATAGTATATTTTATTTTAAAAATGTACTAAAAAACTTGTTAATAACGTCATCTTAATTTATTGTAATATTTTTACATGTCACACACAAATGTTTGATCCTATATATAAACTTAAGAGACATAACAATGATCGAAAATTTTACCGGCTAAGTAGGGGAGAAAACTCTTACCCGCTAAGTGAGGGGAAAAACTCTTACCCGGTAAGCACTTACCACAATTCATTTTGATAACTGAAAATTTTACCCGAACAAGTAAGTGAGAATGATGAGTACGTACTCTTACCAGTAAATACTTATTAGCCAAATTACGATCCATAAAACATTAAATCTATAAACTTATTGAACCATTAAGGTGTCGTTTGTTTTTTAAGAGGTCTAAAGTTTGAAGTCTTATTTTAGTTATGATTAATAAGAGGTGTTGTGTAAAAATGTTTGAACGATTTAGACTTAAGAATCATTAAGAGGTTTTTTAAGAAAAACAAACAACCCCTAAGTCTAAAACTAAACCATTAAACTAAAAACAACAAAATATCAAATAGATAGAAGATAAAGATAACAACTTCAGTTTAAACTGAGTAGCAATAAAATTATATTTGATTGTATTGGAAATTCCAATTTTACTTCCTAAGGGGTGTTTGGTTCACAAAATATTTTTGGATGAAATGAAATCAGTCAAAAGAATTTGACTTTGAAAGAATTTGAATGTAATGTTGTCAGGTTTGACCACCTGTTTGGTTGACATAATTGGAATGAAATATGTTAAATGAATTGAAAATTTTCTGTTTGGTTCACAGATTGTAGCTTTAGAATTGAAATGAAATTTTAGTAAATGACCAAAATACCCTTTTTAATTATTTTAATTTTTTTAACAAATTTTTTTTTAATGAAATAGTCATTAAATAGTTTAATTATTAACTAAAATTGTTTTGATTATTTTAGCACATGAATGATGACGAGAGAGAGAGAGGAGAGAGAGAGAAGAGGGGAGGGGAGAGAAAGAGAGAGAGAGGAGAAAGAGAGTTAGTGTCTGCTGATAATCAATATCAGTAGGGTTTAGTTCAGGGTAAGGGATAATTTTGGAATTATGAAAATAACAAATTTCATTCCATTAAAATAATTGAGTTTGATGATGGAATGTTAAAATCCTTTAGGTATGAATTTAATGGAATTGGAAGATTTCATTCCATTGAAAACTTTGAACCAAACAAGGGAATGAAATATGGTCAAAAAAATTCACCATTCCAATCTCACCAGATTCCATCAAATTCTGCGAACCAAACGCCTCCTAAGTTTCTATTCTTCATCTTTGTCGAATAACATATTTAACTTTATTTAATCAAATGTTATTATTAAATTATATTTTAAATTAAAAAATTACGTATAAAAGAAAAGGAAAGGAAAAAAAGAGAAAAAGCAGTGGCTTTTTGGGTGTGTGAGATGACCAAGAAAACGCGCAAACCTTCTGCCTTTTCTAGAGAGTCTGTCTATTTATTATGATCATATGTTCCATTTCTTCTATATAAAACCATGAGGATTTTGCATGATTTTATGACGCCATTTCACAATAATAATAATTTAATAATATAAAAAATTATTATTATTGAATATTTCGAAAAGACAACTGTTTGGGTAAAAATTCCAACAGTCTATCGTCGTACGACCAGCGATAACCGACGCCCTTCCTTTAAGGCGACCTCGATTAAATGAACAAATATCCGTCCGACAAAGTTAGTCGTACGACATGATTACAGTTACTAATTTGCAACATACTTTATATTATGCTAAATGCAGGATTTCAAGGACGTTTATGATGAGAGATCATAACGGAAGACGTTACCAATAACAACGGATATGACGGATGCTATCATCAATATTAAACGGTTACTTTATTAAAGATATGCATTCAAGACTTGCTAACGGACAATTGAAGTATAAATATGAAGATTGAACTTCACATTGGGGCATGTGATTCTGAAACCTTACAAAATCACAAGTTACGTTCTCGAGCTCGCTCAGTCTCTCTCGAAGTTCATAAAGCCTACTGCCGTTTGTCACGCGACGCACGACTGAAGTCTAAGCACACATGACGCACGACCGACTTTACTTTATTGTATTGCTTTACATTACCTTTCATTTGTAACACTTGTTAACAAGGACGACGTCCCTGATTGACGTCCATAGTGCACGGCGACTCACACTCGTCCGCGGTTTTACCTATTTTAGGGGTTTTCCGCGTCACCAATTCTCTCGTCTCATTTATTTAAATCTTATTATTGTCATACGATTATCAAAGTTACTTTCTTTGGTTGGATTAAGCTCCACATTTACCTTAAATTTTCTTTAGGAGATTTTTGACATAAACAACAATATAAAATAAAGATCAGTAACAAGATTTAATTTTTTTTTTGAAAATTCATTGTTAATAAATTCAAAAACAAACTTAGAGATCATTTTTTTTATCAAAACTACTGATATATAATTAAGTCATGACAACCAAATATTAATTTATAATCTAATTTATTTTTTGAACTTATTGAATAAACACCGCTTGATAAGTTATAAACTAACTTTTTTAAAAAGTACTTCAAATAACATTTCAACAAGTTTCAGAAACGTTTTTCAGTAGAGATATTCACGGTTCGGTTTGGACGGTTTAACCCATCAGACCACAAACCAAATCGCAAGTGTCAAGACCGGTCAAACCGGACCGCGATTTAGGCGGTTTGGTCCGACCGGTTTAGACAGTTTGGATCTTTTATGGCTTTAAAATTTAAACTTAAAAAAACATATATAACTTTGAATTTTAAAGCTTCATTGGCTTGACCGCTTGAGTCCATTTGAAGTAAACAAAGTCCACAAAAAATTAACAAAATATCCCAACAAAACATTAAAAATCAAAGTCCACAAAAAAAGTTAACAAAGTCCACAAAAAAAATTGAACACAGTGAGACGGCCGATGTTAGTGAATAGTAATCATTTATGGCTTTCAAGTTTTAAATGTTAAAAATAAAAATATATTTTATGTTTGGGTTAGATTTAAGATAACATTAGGCTTAACCAAATATATTTAAGATAACATTAGAATGGATAATGGATATAAATACATTTATAAAAATAAATAATATATATGTATTTGGCGGTCGGTTTGGTCCAAACCGCTCCAAAAAACCTCCAAACCGCAAACCGGACTACCCGGTTTGGCAATTTTTCAGACCAGAACGGACCGTCAGACCGCTCAAACAGCAAAAAATGGTCTGATTTGACTTGGTTTGACCGGTTTGAACGATCCAACGATTTTTTTGAACACCCCTATTTTTCAAAGCATCTCCAACAAAATCTATAAATAGAGAAATTGAGACTTTTATTCTCTGTTTTGCTTCAACAGATTTTCTATATGGATATCTAAAATAGAGTAAATTAGAGAAATCTCAAGTTTAGAGAAATTCTCTAAAACTTGATTTGTGAAGAGATAAATTACGTTTTCTATTCATTCTCATCACTAAAATTGAATCATTATTATTTTATACAAATTATTTTCAAAAAATGTATTGAAATAATAAATTTATAGAACAATTTAATATTATAATGAATGTTGAAATCTTTAAAATAGAGAATTAGTTAAAGTTAAATGTACTCTTTTTAGGGATTTTGACTTTTGGTTCTTTATTATAGAGATTCTTTTGGAGATATTCTCGATTTACCAACTAATTTTTATCAAATATTATTAATTTATCAGCTAATTTTCATCAAACTCAAACAACAACTAAGGAGTTGTTACTAAACGTTTACCCGATAAGGCCTTACGGGGTCATTTACCTTACCAGATGAACATGATAAGAGACAAAAAACTCACCTAATAAGAGCGATGATAAGGGTGGAGAGTCTTATCCGGTAAGTGAAAGTGTCGACTCTTACCCACTAAGCACTTCCTAGGTAAAATGTCCCATACAAAACCGTTTTAATGGACTACAATCTTACCCAATACAATAAGTTAAAGTGTTGAATTTTACTAGTAACCACTTATCGGATAAGCGTTCAAGTAAATGGCCCCTAGATGCTAACCTAGTTTACTTACATAACTTTAATGAACATTGAACCTGTCAAGACATTTTTTTGGTCATTACACACGTTAGCATAACATAGTTGGAACATTATATACAAGTCAAACATATAAACAACTTTAAAACATAAATGTTATATGTAATATGTAACACCCTCAAATTTGATAAGAGCAAGTAATTAAAATTTTCGATATTACATCAAGTAAAAGATAACTCTCCAAAATAAAATTTTCTATTTAACCTCAACAATATAAACTCCAGTCTTATACAAGAAGTAGACCAAAGTCGGTGTTACTTAATCCCAACTATAAGTTGTTTTTCCCGAAACAAGTGCGGAAGACTTCACTAAGATATTCACCTCTTGAGCACACAACTAACACTCCTCTCTGCATAGTGTCACTAGAGCTATTCCCAACCGGAACTTGTTGCACACGCCGAAAAATAAAAAGGTTAGACTAACGCCTAGTGAGTTCAAGAGTTTTCCACATGAATAAAGATTTCGTTGAAAAGAGGTAATGCACTTTAAATCATAATCTTTCAAAACGATATGCTTGAATATGAAAACGACTCGTTTTCCAATAATATGCATTTTGGGTAAAGAAACACCAATATAAACGTTTTCAAACCCAAACTACTTCAAGGACAAGATCCCAATATAAAACGTTCTTTCGTAAATTAATTTCAACCCAAAACTCACTCAAAACGTGAATAGAAATCGAACTCTCCATTTATGAAAATGCGTTTAAAACTTTATATACCGAAAAACGGCAGTGGATCTTATGAACTTCGAGAGAAACTGAGCGAGATTGAGAACGTAATTTGTGAGCTTGTAAGGTCTGAGAATCAGATGTCCAAATGTGAGGTTCCATCTTCATATTTATACTCTATTTCTCCGTTGATACGTCTTGAATGCTCATTAATAGAATGACCGTTTAATATTGATGATTTCGTCAGTTATGTCCGTTGCTATTGATGATAGTCTTCCGTTATAATCTTTAATCATAAATGTTTTTGAATCCTGCATTAAACATGATATAATGTATGTTGTAGGTTAGTAACTGAAATCGAGTCGTACGACAGTATTTGTCAGACGAATATTTTAATCGTAGTCACCCCAAAGGAAGGGCGTCGGTTATCTCTCTGATCGTGTGACGATGAACTGATGGACTGTTGGAATTTCTACCTGACGGTTATCGCTAGTCGTACGACAATGGACTATTGGTATTTTTATCCAAACAATGTTTAATGCAGGGTTCAAAGACACTTATGAACAGAGATTATAACGGAAGCCCTCATCAATAGCAACGGACATAACTGACGAAATCATCAATATTAAACGGTCATTCTATTAATGAGCATTCAAGACGTGCCAACGGAGAAATGAAGTATAAATATGAAGATGGAACCTCACATTCGGGACAGCTGATTCTCAGACCTTAGAAGCTCACAAACTACACTCTCCAGTTCGCTCAGTCTCTCTCGAAATTCATAAAGCCTACTACCATTTGTTACGTGACGCACGATCAGAGTTTAAATACACACGACGCACGACCGACTTTATTTTATTGTATTGTTTTACATTGTATTACACTTGTGACCCTTATTAACAAGCACGACGTCCCTGATTGACGTCCATAGTGCACGACGACTTACCCTCGTCCGCGGTTTTTACCCATTTTAGGGGTTTTCCGCGTCACCAATTCTCTCGTCCCATTTACTTTATTTTTATTATAGTCGTACGATTATTGTTGTTACTTTCTTTGGTTGGATCAAGCTCCACATTTATCTTAAATTTTCTTTAGGAGATTTTTGACATAAACAACAACCAACATCTATACAAGGGCTTTATCTAGCCAAGAATCAAAAATTCTGAACAACTTATGTCCTAGGTCTGCTACAATATCCTTTATGATTATGGAACAATGATCAGAGAGTTTTCTATCCAAATGCATAATTCCAATATTGCTTGATATATTTCTAAAGTCCTCCAAAACAAGGTAACGAGCTAACTTAATTACTTAGCTTTAATGCATCTGGACTGACCCTATATAACTTATTTAGCTTGAACCCTAGTGTTGACATATTAAGTATGGTTGGTTGAAGAGTTTGTTTTTTACGAAATGCATGACGACACCGTTTTAGGTGATGTTATCATTATTTTGTTGTTCGGGGTTTTGGTTTATGTCCCCCGTTGTAATTTTAATAATTGGCATGAGGATGAGCCTAACTTGACTAGGTTTCAAACCCCTTAATAAATTTTGTGTTCTTAGTTCATTGGAGGGCATATTTTTTGCTTTCCGCCCAAGACATCCAAAAGCATTGGACCGGCCGTGTTGGGTTGTTACATTATATTTTCTTACAAACAAACTATTGATAAATGATTTTAATTAAAAAATTGAGTATAAATACTTAAAACGTATCTCTAAAACAATAAAATAATAAAAATCGTGTTTTGCGTTATCAGTAATGACGAATAATTAGCAAAAAAGTGAACTAAGGATTTGATATTTTTTAAGTCAATTCAAAATGAACAATGTTGTATTTATTTATCAAAGAGGTGCTAGCCTAGTGGTAAGGCCCTGGGGGATGCACTTCGGCGATACCCAGACCTTGGGTCGGTTCGGGTCCAGGTTTACGGACATACCAGTCTATGGGTATGCGGGTTCGGTCTTGACCGGGCTTAGTTGTACCTGGGCGGGTCCAGTCGATTTGGGCTGGGCCGGGTCGCCGCGGATTAGTCGGTGCTGCCCAATTGGATGCCCGGATACCGCGGGTGCGTGTGTGTGTGGGCATAGCCCAAGTTGCCGTACAAAAAAAAAATGTTGTATTTATTTAATTATTTGAAATAATGAAATAAAGAAGAAGTCTTTTGTATTATTTATATTTATGTTTGATAATAATTTTTATAAAGTGGAGTATTAATTAATAAAATAAAAGCATACAAGTTGAAGATGGATATAATTTATTATTAGGTGATGGGTTGGAAAATAGGAATGAAAGGAGTTTCTCAACAAATCAATTCATCATACTTATAAATTCCTCTCCTCAACCTTCTAAGAAGGACGTTGATTTCCATGCATTCACAAACCATTTTAATTATTTGTCCATATTCAATTTTACTTTTCCATTTCTTTTTCAAATTTAAGATATACTTTTATGTTATTTTATATGCAACGTTGTTTTAATTATAGATGTTTATGTGTAGTGATACATGTATTTCAATTAATTAATGGGTCCATTTTAGTTAGCAATTTTTTACTATGGTTTTACTGAAGGACTTGTGAGTTATTATTTAAGTCAATGTTTTTGGTCAACCATCTGTGGCCTAAAACCAGACGTATAACCTTTGATCAAGTCAAGGGTTTCAACCCAACTTGCACAAAATTTAAACAGAGTGACATACAATAAAATTAATGGATTATACTCCTCAAGGACTGCTTCTTTTGTTCTACCAAACACTGGAAATAAGTCCATTCTATTAAATTCTTATAAAACTTAGTTTTCCTAAGCATTACAAAATTATACATATTCATGATGATTCATTAATGAGATATGTTCAAAAGTGGGATTTACATTGTTTGGTTCATATAATGAAATTTAGTGAAATTGAATTAGTAAATGGAATTTAATTTTGAAAGAATTAAAATGAAATTTGATTACGAGTTTGATCGGTAAGAATTGAATGAAACGTCTATTATTTAAGCTGACTTGTAATATTTACTTTATCACAAATAGACCAATTATAGATTTCATAGTCCTATGAGCAAGCAAAAAGACACAACACCTATGATCTCAAACACCATGAAAAAAAGGAACTTATTGTCTATATGCTAATGTTCCTTAATCTTCCATTTTACTACTTGTTGCAATGCTAATGATATATTCGATCTCCTCGGTCACCTCTTTCATCGAAGGTCGATCTTGTCGTCGTTCCTCTAAGCACCCGACCGCCAAAAATCCCAATGCTTTCATCGTCTCCAACTCCAACTTGCTCGCCCCCTTCTTCAGGTTCGGGTCAACCGCATCCAACAACCTCTCCTCTTCCACAACCCGTTTCACATAAATAGCCAAGTTCACATCATCCGGTGGTCGATTAAAATCTATCGCTTTCTCCGATGTCAACAACTCCAGTAACACAACTCCAAAACTATAAACATCACTCTTATCCGTTAATTGATAGTTTCTATAGTATTCAGGATCCAGATATCCTAACGTTCCCTGAGCACATGTCGTCACGTGACTCAAATCCGCTTGAGCCAATCGAGACAACCCGAAATCCGCAACCTTTGCGTTCATTTTGTCGTCTAGCATGATGTTGCTAGATTTGACATCACGGTGGTAGATGGGTGGGACCGCTGAGAAATGGAGGTAGGCCAGGCCCTCCGCCGTATCACGAGCGATGTTTAGCCGGTGAGTCCAACTCAAACCACCGGTGCTGTATTGACCTTTTAAGTGTTCCAAAAGGGTGCCGTTTGGGATGTACTCGTAAACCAGCAATGGCTGTTCGATCTCGACGCAACAGCCCAGGAGACGAACCAAGCCCCTGTGGTTAACTTGGCAGAGGATTCGGACCTCGTTCAGGACCTGATCGGTGCCTTTTGTGTTGCCGAGTTTGGCACATTTGACGGCGACGACTGTGGAATCTTCTAGAATGCCTTTATATACTTCGCCGAAACCTCCGGTGCCTAGGAGACGATCTTTGGAGAAGTTGTTTGTTGCTTTTTTGATTTGTTTTCCGGTGAAGACTTTAGCTGTTTTTCCGGCACCGGAGTTTAGTATCTCTTCACGTTCGCGTGCAAGACGTGCTTGTGCTTCTTTGTGGCGACGATGACGTCTGTAGAGTAGGAATCCGGTGATAGCCGCCACAAGTGCTGCTCCTAGGCCGGAGGTCAAACCTAAAGATTTAAATGTCAACAAAACGTTACTTAAAAATCAAAATGATTTTCATCAAAATATTTATTAATTTTTACTTAAAATAGTAATTTATACTAGTATGAGATATTTTGTTTCTGATTATTGTCAAAAAAATTGGGGCCAAAAGTCAAGCCACCAGACTTTAATTTAAAAAAAAAAAAAAAAAAACCCGTTAAAAATGAAAGAAAATAAATGGGCCCATCAACAGGCAACCGATTGAAGAAAAAATTTGGGTTTTAAAGAGGGCCCATAAAGAGGGTGGCAGCCCAGCGAAGCATCTCTTGTTCTAATTTCGGATGTGTTTTGAAATTTCTTTTACATTGTGGTCTTGGGGAAAAATATCTTCGTCGCGTTTATGATTCAAAATAACATATATAATGAGAGAGAGAAACTCGACTGCAAAACGATTTTAGGTTGTGAACTGGGAGACAAAGGAAAGTGCGGCACACGTCCCCGGTGTTCACATTCATCATGAATAATGAATAATACACCTTTAATACGAAGAACTCGTGAGCGTATGAGACATGTGGGCTATCTCCTTTGTTCCCTAGTTCACAACCTAAACCTGATTTGCAACCTAACCCGCCCCTCTATATATACATATATATATATATATATATATATATATATATATATATATGACGATAATCAAATATATATATATATAGAGAGAGAGAGAGAGTGAGTTTCAATTGGAAACCATATTAGATTGGAAACTTTGGAAACCGTCAATTTCATTGATTAAATTAATGAAATTGATTCATAAAGTTGTTTAACATGATCAAGTTGTTTCATATAATTATTTTGTTAATGAAATTGTTTCATATATTTATGTTTTTTATGTAGTTTCGTCTATTTTTCTCATTCTGATGAAATTGTTTCATGTATTTTCGCAGTCTGATGAAACTTTTTCATTTTTACATAAGAAACACAAATATATGCAATGATTTCATCAATAAAAAAATTATATGAAACAATTTTATCAAATTAAACAATTCCATTAACCTAACAAATGAAATCGAGGGTTTCTACGGTTTTCAAAATTAGAGTGGTTTCTATTTGATCGCTCCCCTATATATATGAGAGAGAGAGGGGGGGGGGGGGGGGAAGGTCCAAACGAGAACAATAACTATTTAAAAGAACACGAGAACTAACAAAATCATTAGTGATTTTACATTAATGTGTAAAAAAATCACGTTAACCTGAAGCCGTGGCCAAAGTCCTTTTTTTCGTGTGTTAAAGTAAAATCACTAATGATTTTGTTAGTTCTCGTATTCTTTTAAATATGTATTGTTTTCGTTTGAACCCGACTCTATATATATATATATATATATATATATATAAGAGTTCGTTTATAATAACTTGTATCCACATGTGTCCCAACATTTTCCAAATGACACCCCCACATTATATCGCCCTAGCCTTAATTTTTCATTCGTATACACACATAATTGCGAAAGCAAAAGCGAGACGTTACGATACCTGCAATAAGCGCCGTCCGATTTGAGTCGCTGCAATCCCCCCTGTTGTCACAAGTATCATCTGTGACAAAAAAAAAAAAATTAACCAAAATTATATTACTGTTCCTCATCATAACTACTAAAAATTGTTATACCTTAATTCTCAATTCTTTTAACAACTTACCTAAGGCACAAACTCCGGCAACGGCGTCCCAATGAAGTCCCGAGTTACAAATACACCTACGAACACCACCGGTACCGGATGACACACAAGTAGAGCTACCATCACAATCAGCTTGGGTCCCACACAAGGGCTCCGGTGGCGACGCCCACTGTATCTCCACTCCAGGAGCAGGCCACCTACTCACCGGCAACGAATAATCCAAATTCACAAAACTCCTATACGCCTGACACCCACCATCCCTCACCCGGATCGAGTACATCGTCGATGACCCACCCGATCGAAACGTACAACAAATAGGAGCTCGCCCGCAAGCCGACACTTCCGCCGAGTTGTTTATATAAGAGTGACAGAGGCTCGTGGAAGTACAGTTCAACGGCGATCTTAGAAGCGATTCGGAGCAGTTAAGGTACATGATGGTGTTTCCGCTTGTGATGTTGAAAGGCAAGGTTGGGTCCAGCTGGAGGCCCTGTGAGGAAACATCAGATGTGACGCAGGTGGTGTTGTTGTTGAGAAAGTTTGGGGGTCGGATCCTGAACCGTTGGATTGTCGGAGAAATGGAGGAGATCGGGTAGGTGTTGTTGAGTGTGTCGAAGAACAGTGCACCTGCAGCCGCGTCGCACCGGATTCTGTAGGACTGGTCGCCGCAACCAGGTCCGGTGCTGAGAGGGTACGGAACTTGGGTGGAACCGCAGTCGGAGCAGCGGGTGGCGGAGGTGGCGAAATCGGCGAACAGTAGCATTAGCGCCGCCGTGTACAGGACAGCGGAGGTGGATTTGGCCGCCATGTTTGAAAAGATTGAGAAATGGTTTTCGATGAAGGTACGAAAAAGGATATAATGATTTATAGTAAGTTGTTTCGTTGTCGTCTTGTTGACTTTTTTGTATTTTATTATGGCAGTTGACTTTGACAATCTACTAGTCAAAGATATTTACGTCCACCTTCTCAACTACTTCTACCGGAATTTAAGAGTAAACTACAATTTAGATCCCTGTCGTTTACACCCAACTACACAGACCGTCCATTGATATCAATAAATACAGTTATAGTCCCTGTGGTTTAGATTTTGTTTTTTGAAAATGATCTCTTAAATTTAATACCGTTAAAAATCTCAGTTAAGCGAGGGTCATTTTCGTCGTTTTATCCAATCCTCACCACTGCTTCTCCGACGAGAACTGAACCCATATTGTTGCCTCCAAGCCCCACTGTTACCCCTCCCATCTTCGAATTCCTCATCAAAAACTTATTAAATGTCTCACTTCCTCTTCATCAACATATTATTGCTGAATATATCCAATACACATACAGTTGTGAAAACAAACACACGTATATACAGTTATATAAATACACACACATAGATGCAAGAAAACACACACACATACACAGTTACAAAAATACACACACACTCACAATTGCATAAATATACACACAAAAACACACATCGAAGGTGAAAAGGAAAGGTATTGGAGGTGGTGATGGGTGGAGGTTGCTGTGGAAGGAGATGGTGACCGAAGATGTTGTTGGGTTTCATCGTGACCAGAGATGAACATGAGAGAATGAAAAGAATGGCATTCTACCAAAGGACTTTTGGCTTAGCAGTATCGGTGTCTTTGGTCTCCTAGGAGGTCAAGGGTTCAAACCTCACCAAAGGTGAGGAGGGTGTATAAGTTTATTTGTTGTATATAATTGTAGTTTACACCAAATATAACTATTTAAAATGCATTAAAAATAACAAATAAAAAGAAATTTAGAAAAATGAAAAATAAAAATAAGAGGTATTACATGGGAAAGATTTAAACGAATTTGGGCCATCATGAATGAATAATCTTCTTTTTTGCAGCATTGGTTGTATGATGTTAGGAGCCCTGCGGCCATGGCCCAAACGAAAGTCACTCCCACGTTGAAAACCAAACTTCACCCGACTGAATGACCATGATTTTACGATACTTTAAAATATTAAATAACTTTTGAAAATTAAAGTGAATTAATTATAATAATAATATATTATGTATGCGTAACTGTAACTGTAACAAAAAAGAAAACTACAGTTTTGGTCCTGTTTGGGTTTGAGTAAAGATAAAATAGAAAAAGACAAAAAAGAATAAAAAGATATAAATATTCCTCTATGTTAAGTTTAAACAGGGGACAATCTTTGTAGTAGATTATAATTTACTCCGAATTTAATGTCAAATTCAGAAGCGGATAATTACATGATCCCACCCTTTGAAAAAATATTATAACATTTTATTTTCATGCACAGTTTGTTCATAACGCTTGATATACAACATGTAATGTGTTATGCACCACTTTTACTGCATGATGTGATAGCATGACGACACTCGATGCGGCCTAGCTATCCCGATGCTGATCTTCCGCAATGGTTGCTACAATACCCATGATATACTCGATCTCCTCGGATACTTCTTCCATAGACGGCCGGTTTTCTCTTCGTTCTTCCAAGCAACTCATCGCAAGGAACCCAAATGCTTTCATTGCATCGAACTCTAACAACGTAGCGCGTTTCTTTAGCATCGGGTCGATAACATCCATCAACCTTTCCTCATTCACGATTCGCTTCACGTAAGTAACCAAGTTGACGTCATTTGTCGGTCTATTGAAGTCTATAGCTTTTTGACATGTTAGTATTTCTAACAATAATACTCCAAAGCTATATACATCACTCTTATCGGTCAACTGATAGTTCCAATAATAATCGGGATCAAGGTACCCCAACGTACCTTGGGCACAAGTCGTTACATGGGTCACGTCCGAGTGAGCTAGTCTTGACAAACCAAAATCCGCAACCTTTGCTTTCATCTTGTCATCGAGCAAAATGTTGCTAGACTTCACGTCACGATGGTAGATCGGTGGGGACGCTGAGAAATGGAGGTATGCTAGCCCTTCAGCGGTGTCATGAGCGATAATTAGCCGTTGACTCCATGTTAAAGGTGGTTTGTTACGATCATGCAAGTGATCAAAGAGACTTCCGTTCGGAATATACTCGTACACCAAAAACGGTTGTTGCAGTTCGACACAACAACCAAGGAGGTGTACGAGGTTCTTGTGGTTGACTTGGCAGAGGATACGAACCTCGTTCAAGACTTGGTCGATGCTTTTCGTGTTTCCGAGCTTGGCACATTTAACGGCTACCATCGTTCCATCATCCAACACGCCTTTATATACTTCACCGAAACCTCCAACACCAAGAAGACCGGTTGGCGAGAAGTTGTTTGTTGCCCTCTTGATCTCTTTGCTGGTGAAGATCTTGGATGATCTTCCACCACCGCTCGCCCCTACGATCTCTTCACGCTCACGAGAAAGACGTTGTCGTGCTGCTTTGACTCTTTGACGACGAACGGAAACTGTCGTCGCAAATACAGCCGATACAATCATGATCCCAACACAGCAAATTGTAGTTGCAACAATTGTGATCCGTTTTGATCTAGCCTTTTTGAGATCTGAAATTATTTAAGTTAATAATTAATATGTTCTTCAATGCTAAAAGGTAAGCTCAAACCGCAATCATTACCCGAAGCACACCGTCCGGCAATCACATCCCATCGGAATTTATGGTTACAGAAACACCTTCTCCCGCCGCCTTGGGCCTCCCTGCAGGTGGAGGTTGAATCACATTGCGCCTGTGTCGCACATGGTGGCTCCGGTGGTAGCGCCCACATCAATTCCAATGCAGGATCCGGCCATCTGCTAACTGGTAAAGAGATGTTTAGATTCACGAAACTCGAGTAAGCCCTACATCGTTCAATCATGATCCGAAGGAAATACTGATTCGTTGAGCTTCCTTTTTTGTAGGAACAACAATGTGGAACACGCCGGCATGTGGACATCTGAGCCGAGCTGTTCTGGTAGGTCTGGCAAGGGCTTGCTGGCGTGCAATCTAATGCCACCGACAACATTGTATCCGTGCAGTTGAAGTAGAACACGGTGTTGCTGGCGGTGATGGTGAAAGGCAGAGAGGTGTTCAGCTGGATGCCGTTGGCGGCAAGATCAGCCATGACACAGGTGCTTGGTAAGAAATGCGATTGCCCAATCACTAACCGCTGATTTTCCGGTGATATTGATAAGACACGGTAAGTGTTATTGATTGTATCAAACTTCAACACATCTACATCACACTGGATCTTGTACAACTGGTTGCCGCATGTTGGTCCAGTGCTGAGCGGATACGGGACAGGCGTCCTCCCGCAATCCGGGCAACGGGTGGCCACAGCACAAGCAGTATGCACTAACAAGACTGCCACAAATATCACCAGTCTGAGCAAGTTAACCATCATTTGAATGAAGGTAATAAGGACCAAAAACGGGTCGTTTCAGTATTTGTAAGAACCCGAAACAACTTGGGACCGATCTCCAAGTCCTTGGGATGGAAGCTTAGGATAGAAAACCCCAATAAATGTGTTAGGGATGGAAGCCCTTTAAGATCCCAGAACAATTGGGGACCAATCTCCATGTACAATGTTCCCAAGAGAAACATACTAGCACCAAAAAAGGGAGGGAGAGAACTTTTGGCCAGAATACTTACCAACAGGCAAGTGCCCATCGGAAAGTGCGATCTGGGTCACTACTGACCGAGTAAAGAGTGCTTACAAAGGAAACATCTCGGTTAACACAATGGACCAGTAAGAAGGTTTGGTAAATAACAATATCTCTGACCGGGTAAGTGTCTCTTACCCAATAAGGCGGTAGACAACCCCTTACTTGAATATTATAATAGGGAGATGCATGCAGCAGGAAATACTTAATTTTATTGACATATGTACAGTGATTTAAGAATCAATTTCACACCTACAATCAAGAAACTCTTAAAGAATGATGATATCATCACATGCATACATTGTACATGTAAGCGGACAATTGTATGTACATATGCATATACATGTACTCTTCTTTTTCAATGGAAGAGCATCTACTGACCTAACAAAACTGTTTCTGGCTGTCTAAAAGCACCACAGAGGCAGAACCTCAGGTTAGCGGTTCAGCAAGGAGAAGTGTGTGCCACCAGCCACATGCAACAGTTCTTGGGACACAGCCTTCTAGCGCAACTTGAGATGGAATGTTTCGGTCTATTACATCTCCCAGGCCCAGCTGCAATATTTACACAACTCGTGATCATGAAACAACCCAAGTAGAAACGACAGATTGTGGGTCAATTACGATAATAGTGCATACCTGGCCATACTTGTTCCATCCCCAGCAGAACACCTTCCCCTCTTCACGAATTTAAAGCAAAATGTTAGGCCATTTCACATTTCATTTTGTGGGTCTCGTTTACATGATGTGAAATGAGATAAAGATCATGTTTATCAGTCCCACAAAATGAAGAATAAAGAACAATGCATATAACTAGTATGGGTGTTTGTTTTTTTTTTAAAAACTTCTTAATGGCTCTAAAGTCTGAATCAGTCGGACCTTTTTACATTCAGACTGTTTGTTTTTTTTTCCAGTTTTCAGAACCTCTTAATTCTTAAATACATCTGAAATAAGAAGTGGTGACCTAACTTCTTAACACCTCTTATTGCCGCCTCAGTCCATATGCTCTCCTTTCTCTCGAGACGTCTTCAGACTATACAAAAACAAACAGTCTTATTGATTCATAATAGCCTTATTGATTCAGATTTCAGACTTAAACACCACCCCTTATTATTCAAAAGTGAAATAAGACTTCAAACTTGAGACCTCTTTAGTTTCACTTTCAAGTCTTAGCATCCTAGTCTACTTGGTCAAATTCAATCCAAAAGTAAACAACCAAGCCAAACATACCCATTATATCTCACTCGTTAATCTGAAGTGTATCATTAAATTAAATGCAATAAAAAACAGGCAAACTTTAAAAGGGGGTTCCATCTCTTATGCTTAATGGAGGTATCTAACCAACACCAATACACATGCAATGCTCCTTCTTAGGCAGAACCCTGATTTATATCTATATCTATACTATATTATAAAGAAGACATAAAAAACTCTTAAAAACAAGTCTTAAAGCTTTTAATGTACCGCCATTTAATGTTAATTACTTAAAAAACAACCATTAAAGCCATATGTACTACATTTAATGCTATTTATTAATTTTCAATCATTATCTCTAACCATTTTAACTCCCCTAAAATCATTTCCCACTTTAACTTCCATAAAATAACTCTCAGCATAATTAAATATAGAATAAAAATCAAATTTTAAATATAAAAAATATAAAATATAATTAAAAGAGTAAATTACAAATTTCGTCCCTGTGGTTTTATGAAAATTTGGATTGAGTCCCTCAAACAAATTAATTACAGATATCATCATTATGGTTTCAATTTTGTTGCGGATTAGGTCCCTCGATCTAACTTTGTTAACTTAGCTTCATTTAAGTTAAAGGACATTTGGGTCCTTAACACTTTTTGTTTTAAAAATAATATATTTAATATTAATTAATATAAAGTATATAATATTATATATGTTATATATACCATATATATGTATTACACGTATAACATCTCCCAGAAATGTTTCCGTCAACGACCATTCTTCTTCTCCGGCCTGTCCGTCTCCTCCGACGTCGTCCACCTTCTTCGGTTAAGCCATCGTTCTCTCCTCCTTCCATCTTTGTCGTCTCCACTCCTTCCCCTTCCACTCTCATTCCCTTCTCTCATTCATCACTGTTGTGAATGACGACGATCCACTCAGTGATCCCCTTCCCTCCGTTCCGTCCACCGCTTACCTCACCGTCACCACCACTACCCATGGCCACCAAGCTAAGACTTGCACCCATGTGCAACATATCAAACCAAAGGCTTCATCTCTCGATCTGTTTGTATGTGTGTATTTTCTGGATTGAAAACCAGGTTTATAAAGTTTTTAGATATGTTGTCGTTCCCGTTCACCGACGACCATAGTTTTTTTTCCCTGTTTTTATTGCTCATCGATGGCCACAATAACAATTTTAATTTTCGGAGTTGTTATCGTTCCAGGTTTATCGATGGACACAGTTTATGTTTCATGTTTTTATTGTTCATCAATGGCGACAATACCATTTTTTATTTTCCTCGTCTTCGTTATCAACCTTTGTTTTTAAGTTTTTGCAGAAAAAAAACATGAACTACGACTTCTGTTTCTATATATTTAGTTGCAGATGAAAACATGAATTACTGTTTCCGTCATTCAAAATGTCAAATTAGGAGAAGAGAGAGTGGATCTCTAATTATATTAAAATATGTGTGTGGTTGATATGAACCCACCTACCTGCCTGTTGAATCTCCCAATTTTCAAAAAAGCTAAGGGAAAATGTGAGAGGGATGGTGAGATGCTTATACAGACTCACTCTCTTCTCTCTCTCTCTCTTTCTCTCTCTTTCTCTCTCTCTCTTTCTATATATGTGTGTATATATATATATATTATAATATATTAAAATAGAAATATATACATTATATTGTTTTTAGTTTTATAAAACAAAAAAACAAAAAGACTAAAATGTCCCTAATAAAAAATTTCTAAAATAAATGGAATTAGAATGAAGGACCTAATCCGCAATAAAATTGAAACCACAGTGATAATATCCGTAATTAATTTATTTGAGGGACCCAATCCAAATTTTCATAAAACCACAGGGACGAAATTTGTAATTTACTCTAATTAAAAAAATCTAACATAATATTTTATAAAAAAAATTATATTATCCTAAAATCATTTCCCACAGCATAATTAAATATAGAATAAAAATCAAATTTTAAATATAAAAAATATAAAATATAATTAAAAAAATCTAACATAATATTTTATAAAAAAAATTATATTATGAAACCAAAATAAATTACATTATATTATTAAGTCTAAATTAAACAAATTTATATAAAAAAAACATTATCACTCTCTCACAACCATCCAAAATCGTAATGTAAATCGACAAAAAATCGTGATGAAAATAAAATGAAACATTAAAATCGTGATGTATCTAGCTGCATTGCGAGAGTACACTTCTAGTGCATAACAATTTGTGGAAGGAAAAATGTGTGCTTAACCAACCAACAGCAATATTGTATGTAATACATACCAGTAACTACAGCACTGTGTCGTGCCCCACAAGATACACCTCTTGCATGTTCATTTTCCAGACTAGGAGCATCCAAAAGCCTTGGCAACGTCTGACAAGAAACCACACATGAAACAGATTAATACCAGCAGTCCAAGATTTCAAAACCAGATGGTATAGAACATCAGAATAAGGATTATTTACTCTACAGAATATCATAATTTGTGGAGAATATTATTTGGGAAGGTTAAAATCCTTCCAAGTTTCATGGTAAAAGAATATATACCGCTATAGCTTTTAATTTATAACCTGAAAAATCTCATTAGGACATATGAACTTAGAGGGAACTTACCTCAGCTTGATCGGTGCCTGTACCCAGTTGGCCAAATTGATTCCCACCAAAAGCATACACATCACCATCACCTGAAATGCAGATTGTATGCCAGAGACCAGCAGCAACACCCTCTATCCGGATACCCAGCAAGGATGATACACATGTAGGGCTCAGCTCATCATCAGTACTTCCTTGCCCACACTACAGCACGAAATACAATCACAGCTTAGAATCCCAACATGCAACCGCCATAATCTTGAAGCAAAAATGGAAAATGAAGAACATAGATATAATTCAAAATTGTCTGTTTTATCGCCTTTCATATAGAACTTCATCTTGAACATTCAGTCTGCTTTTTCTCCATCATTTCTACCTTACCTACATGTTGATTTTGCAGAGCAAGTCAATATCGTGGAATCTCCACCAATTCAGCAACAAGAACTCAACAAAGAAAACATAATGAACATGCACAAACCACCATCACCATTTGCTCAATACCATTAACATATGACAAAGTCCATACCACCGGGTTTAGCATTTAGCAACAATTGCAAAGAAATAAGTGGCAAATTGCTAAAAGCAACTTCAAGGGCACAATCATCCACTCAATGTGAGTTCAACGTTTGTTTAGCTGATAGATTTCAACAACATTCTATCATAATAAGCCTAGATTATACCCACAGCACTCGGTTCAGGCCTACCGAAACCTCAGAATGAACATTCAATTCATCCAAGTTGGATATAAAATCTAAACATCATTTCCTTCTCAACATAATTAATGTCCAATAAACAGAATATGAAAAACTTGTTGCCATCTTCATCCCAATGAGGTGCAAAATATATTAAAGATGTTCAACTTTGTTCTGTTCTAGATTTAATTATCTCTTAAATTTGTTTAATCATCAGGATATGATTTTCATACACGAAAGAGATACAAGACTTCAAAATGCATGCACAGCCAAGTAATCCCTATGATTCTGTCACTTAAACCAATACAAGAACTATCAAAAGCGTCCTCAACTATCCTAATTTCCCAAGAGACTCACAAAGATGCAACTCGAGTACCACACCAGGTATGTACGACAATCCCAAACAAAATTTCAAAGGATGATACAACTCTCGGGTCCTATGGTATGAACTTGAACACTACCTCTCCAAAGTCGGTCTACATCTTATTCCTCCCATCAAAACACTAAACATACCTATATATGCTATATCAACCTGCCATCCCAGAAAATCATAAAAGATAGGACAGTAGTAAAATGAGTAATTGAGAGGCACCTCGTAAAAAGCATTTATCAAATTATCAAAGAATAAAGCACTAATTAAGTTTTGCCGTGACTAGTGGGGAACACGAGCCTTTTTCTTTGAAGGATTACATGTGGCTTGAGCAGTCATAAAAGAGAGCCATCATTCTGTTCAATATTATCTATAATGGCATGGGTATCCCTCTCCTGTCAATTGAGTAATACATTGTGAGGATTTTGCCTTTTCTGTCACATTCATTCTTGTCGAAGAAGTTGCTAATCATCAATACCTCCTATTCACCTCTTGTCCTCTTGACGTATCTTTTAACACTATAATGCCCAAGACAAGGCCCATGAAAATGCACTAGCCAGAGAGCAAAGTTTATCAATCAGTGAGAAAACAAAAAACAATTCAAGGTGAATACAACAGGCACACTCATGAGGAAGAAATCATAACACAGCCCCTAATGAGCGCATTGCATCCATAACCAGCAATTTATATCCCATGGTGATAAGACTCTACACTCTGAGCTCCATCAAGTTCAATGCAGCCATCTACATGTCTCGCTAACCCGAAAACACCGTTTAACATTCCCCAGTAATCAAGTAATAGTGCAGCATTCACTAACCAAACAAAACAAACTCAGTGAATCTCACTCGGAGAAGGGCCTGAGATGGGACCTTACCTGTATTCCAAGAAGCCTGAGAGTTCAGCAGTCACTCTGAATGATATTGATACTACATGTGAGGCGACATGGAAAATTTGTGTTATACCCTCAGTAATGTAGGTCAAACCGGGTATTGTCGCCAAAATAGGTGGCTGAGTTAGGAGGTCGAATAAGTCAAAGAGGATGGGCTGTGGAGGGAATGTACAAGTGGTTACTTCAATAGTACAAGTAGGTGAAGCAGAGGTAGGAAGTAGGTTAGTACTATTCCTTCAATATAATTAAGGGGATGAAAGAGGAAAGGGGATCGTCCAACTTGTAATTGAGTTTGGTGGAAGCCTTGGAAGACCACCGGTAGTCTCAAAGTGTTGGCATAATTCTATAAACATTCGAGTTCAATAGCAAATACAATTAGAGTGTTCTCCTATTTGTTAGGGGTACATCAGTTGGTATCAGGGAGGTGAGATCGAGCGTAGCAACGGGTGTAGATATAATTAAAGAGGGTATTGATGTTGTTCAAGCGGAAGTAGGGACAGAGGATGTGAGGACTATTATGAAACAGTTGGAAAGGTTATCCAGCTCCGAGAGAAGACCTCAAGGAGACCAACAAGAACAGAAGAGAAGCCAACGGAAGGTAAATAGGGAAAACAAGGCGATCATAGGGGCGACAACAGGCATTTTGATCAACTTGAGGTAAATCATCTTTTCTCAATTCAAGATAAAAAGTTAGAAATTCCGTTTTTCGATGGAAAGACTCCCAATGGATGGATCCTTAGAGCAAATAGTTCTTTTTGTTTAACCGACTCTCAGAGGAGGAGCAAATTGAGGTTGCAGTCATTTGTTTTGAGGGGAATATGTTGAGATGGTCTTGGTGGGAAAATAAGAGGCATATGATAAGAAGGTGGGAGGAATTAAAAGCCATGATATTAAGACAGATTAGGTCGTTGATGCTTTCTCACTGAATTAACAATGCAACAAATGATTTGATTCACTCACAATCGACAGATTAACTAAAATCAAATGATTATCCCCTGTATACAGAGATCCCTCCTCACTCTAGAACGTTCCAGGATTTCGAGAGCCTGGTCTCCCCTCTCTCCTCACGGATCGAGTAACTAGACAAATATCAGAATGACTCCAACTTCTAACCCCCCATCTTTATTTATACAGCCTAGCCACCGACTTATCGCCCACACTACCACTAACAGAATACCACTAACAGCTATCTTGTCGTTATGAGTAGCTCGTCCCTCAACACAAATGCAAGAGTAGGGAGGTGAGTGTATGGGTGTTGCAAGGAGATGACAGTGAAGAAGAGGGGGAGAATAAATGGAATACAAATCAGCAAATTGAGGTAACAAGGGAATTTGTAATTACAAAGAAGGAATTCTGTGGGCAACGAGGATAGACTGGTTGCCAGTTAGGCGTCGATCATTAGGAATTAAGAATCACGGCCATCGCTGCTACCACCACAACTGGTCATTGATGGAATGCATTTGAATCGGAATTCTTTTCCACCTTGAGTTGGGGGCGAGTATGTTACACCCTGTGTAATGCAAGTCAGATAAGGTATTGTGGTAATAGGTGTTGGTTAGAAAGTCGAATAAATCAAAAAGGGTGGGAAATGGTAATTATGTACATGTGGTAGTTGCGTTAGTACAAGTAGGTATCAGAGGTAGGAAATCGGTTTGTGTGTTCATAGTTTATTGTACTGTTGCGGTTGGATACTGAGCAGCCATAGGCCCATGATTTATTACCATTAAGAACTAATCCAGTTAAAAAGACTTTGGCTAGGCATTCACATGCCAAACCCACCAGAAAGTTAAGAGGCTTGCAAAACTGACAACGAAACAAATGGCATCCATGCTCTGTAATTTTTCAGAGCCACGTCCCATTCATTGAAAAAGGCGCACACCCAAGTCGAAGGCGGAAAGCACTTAATGCACCTACACTGCTGATAGTTATTCATTCAAACGGTCTTCTATGCCTGCACTTCATATTTCCCATTCATTAACCAAAGTCATATTCACCTTAAGAAGAAGCCAACCCTAATGGTAAAAGTTAAGCTTACAAACAAGGCCATATCCCTATCTGCATACATCCAAGTTTCTTATGCTCCAAGCATATAGACACGCCCTTTCTTACAAAACCTAAATGACGCCTAACAATGTACAACTAGTGACTCATTCTCAAGTCATAAGTGGAGCGAAGAGATACCACCCTATGAATCCCCTACCCTTGCAAAATCATGCTTAGAAGACCAGCAAGATGAGAACGTACATGAGCATGCACTTTCCTGACAAATGACGTAAATATCCTACAAAACAATTGATTATGACCATAAAACCCACTTTCTTAGAAATGAAGAATATTAGTAATTACGGAGTTTCTTTGTCCTCGAGTCATGTTAAGGATCCACGCACTATCCACACATCCACCCATAATTTGATATGAAAACACTACATATTAATTAGTGCCAACTACCAACCAAGAATTGAACACCTATTATAAGACAAAGACGATTTCTCTACAAGACACGTTACGATGTGCAATGCACAAACACATATGCAGAAAACGTTGAGGTACCAACAAAAGAAGTTGGACTATGATGAAACAACAATCATATTGTTCCCCGAGTTTTTGTCCTACTAGAGAAACATATTTTAGGATAGGTCTTATACTACAACAATTTAACCCAAAAGGCATGATTGAAGAACGGGATCAACTCCATGCAGGTACCCACGGCTTACATAGGCATGAGAAGAGGAACAGCTAAGAGAGTAACTCTTTTGAATTGAAGCTTGCTTTCAGTACAGGTTCTCACTCCTAAGCATTCTATCTTACACCGCTAGGCACAGTCGCACAGCAAATTCAGGCACAATTGAACTGAAAATGTTGACCCTAATAATGTAGCCCTTTAGATCTAAACTTCCAAAGAAATGAAATATGAAATAAAAATTGTAAATGAAATAGACTCTCACTTGCGTTATCCTACTCTATGTTGAGGTGGTGTAGAATTTTAGTTCCTTCGCAAATAGCACTTCAATATTTGTCAATGCTCACTCTACCGATTAAACCCACAGCAATACCATGTTCCATGATTTAATGTAGTTCCTAAAGATTCGGGTTATTATCCTTGGGCTTTGATGTTGACAAGTGTCTCACCGACTTCCTCACCATATCTGCAATATATTAATCTGACACCTATCCATGGTTAATTGCTGACAAGATAATGATCTAGCTTGCAACTTGTCACTTCACAAGGCATAGCGTGAACCAATTTGTCCTCCATATGTGTTGAACAAACCCTTGTTTGTCATAGAGGTTTACTTGCTCTCATTGCTAGCCATGTAGTAAATGTCAACATTTTTGGCCTCTAAAGCCCCAATATTCTCATCGTTGTTGACACTTTCTATGGGAAGTGCTCACGAAGACTTTCTCAATGTTGTCAACATTCTCCATGATGGTTCCCTCTATCTTCAACTTCTGACACTTACGTGGATGCCCTACCTTTAGTCTGAACTTTGAACCCCAAGACAAACACCCACCATGAGATTTACATAGAAATAAGCACTTCCGGAAGACTCTTGAGGAAACATTTTACATTTCTTTCTCTTATTCAACAGAGGGAGCAAATTTACAATGTTGCACATCTCGTGAGCCACTTTGCCCAAGGATCCCAAATGACCATTACATGCACACGGAGCCAGCAAGTTGAGACAGATGTTTTATTGGACCTCAATCACATAGTCAGGATAAAATAAAAGATGTGTAATTGTGTCAAAGTAAAAATGCAGTTACCATTCATACTTGTTTGTCAAAGGAAAGCATCTACCATACACTTCTTTCACATGAAAATTGTAGGGAGTCGAGCTTTTCGAAATTTGTTATAGAAACCCCGCATAGTTCCTTTTAATTATTTGTATGCGCTGAGAAGTCATTTCACTTCAATTTTAAATTGGAAAATTTCCCAACAGAATAAAGTACCTCAAAATCAATTACAACTGTCCTAAGAATAATCTAGTCTTTAAAGAGCTAAAATCCAACCAATTAAAAAGAATCCTAACACAATTAAATTAATTTATGTATACCAATAGGATCAAACACTACCTCGACAATTGAAATGTTTATGCTTTTTGCATTTATGAAATAAGAAGTGGTTGGTTAATTATTTATCGGTCCACTCTTCTAAGTTTGATCGTTAGATTGTGCAGCCACATACATCGATTACAGGGTTTTTTTGCTCGGCAAAACCCTTGTCTAAATGTGCTTACAATCTACAATCAACTTAAAAACACTTGACTTGCTAGTATCAACAATATCTATGAGACCAAAGATGCAGAAATACTTCATTGCTATAAAATTTCCAGATCCTATAAAATCATATTATAATGAGGGAGAAAGTTAAACTAACATAGGACATCCATTATGGCGCTTGGAAAAATAATTTCGAAAGTTATAGACTAAATTCACTATGTATAATTAGGTCAGTTAATAAAATCCTCACATCCTATCCAAATTGAATTTAAGTGAATGACAAGCAGCCCTCTTGGTCCCACAGAAAAGGGTATTAAATCACAATTCATTTTAAGTTGGGAGCAAAAGAATCAATTGAACAATGACTTCTAGCAAGAATATAAACCTGTGTGTCCAAAACTAATATGAAGCTTCCTAATCTGCTGTAGCAAATGACATATCTAAAATTCATTTCTTAATGGAGACTTCTAGTTGTGAACTTCAATAGTATAAGAAAAATATATATATGATGATGATACCAATACGTAAAAAGCTTCCTATTGGCAGCTGGACACCCGTCTTCACTCATGCCAACACACTCCCTATTGGAGTGTTAACACCCCCACCCGAAGCAAACGAGAAACAAAAGCATGCAATAAGTGAAAATCTTTGAATCATTGTCCAAGTACCACAAAAAGATCACGCATATGGTTTGTAAGAGGATGCCAAAAAAACAGAGACAACAGAAGAGAACAAAAATTTGCAAAATGAGGGAATGTCACCTGTCCATAGAGTCCCCAACCAAAAGTCATTAATGCCCCAGCATCTGCAGATGTATATATAGAGGTTAAAAGCCATAGGATGGCAAGTATACCCAGTAGAGGCTGTAGAGCACACAAATATGCCCAGAAACAAAGGCCAGAATATATTCTCAGCACAACCATTATCATAATCTACTGAACTAGTACAGCATACAAGGAAAACCATGAACAGAGTAGTTATACAGTCTATTAAAAATGTTTCATTGAAAGTCTGTATGAAGGAGTTGAAAACCTTACCAGTAACTACAGCGCTGTGTCGTCCCCCACAAGCAATCCCCTTTATGTAACTTCCAGGGACTCTATAACCCTGCCCTTCTGAGCCCATGCTTCCTCTGGGAAGGGCAGCAGATCTATCTTTTCCTACGGAGGATGTAGCAATGCAGGGTATAGGATGTGGTGAAGATACCATTCGTATGCGAGACCCCAAACCTAGCTGCCCCTCACCTCCATAGCCCCAACCCCACACCTGTCCGATATCTGAAACTTCAGAGAAGTTGCAATACATTAAGAATATTACTCTAAAAAGTTACAAATAATTAATTTCCACCAGAACAAAATAGTTGTGCCAACAATAAATACAGTTTATGAATGCCACATCACCTGCACTGTTGGAACTTATGCAACTTCATTCAAATGTTTGTGACTTACCTGATAATGCCAATGTATGTCGACCACCAGCTGCAACTGTTGCTATCCTTACTCCTGGATTCAATGCTACCAAACAGGGCAAAGCCGAGAGAGGTTCATCACCCGACGACGAGCTTTCAACTGCTTGTTTGGTTGATGATACACGTCTCCTCTTTGTACTTTCATCCCCTATTGCTTTACCATCCATGCCAGAGGCTGCCCCACCAGTGGATCTTGAGCCGTGGGAGCGAGGGCTAACTATAGAACTCTTTAGTTAATAACAGTTATAACAGCTCCTGCAGTGACTGGCATCGAGTCAAAATTGGATTACCTTGTTCTGTCAAAAACGGATTCTGCCTCTCAAATACATCTTTCTCTTGACTTTGAGCCGTGTTTGGGTCTCCAACAACTTTCCCAGAGGGGACACACTCTTTCCATCCCCATGTATAAACCTCCCCTGCCACTGCAAACAAAAAGTGAGGTTTATTTGCATGGTTTCAAAAGTGTAACAGGACACAATCTTCAAGTTTGAATTCATCCATTACAACTCCCCTCCTTTGTGGTCATGGATGACTGACCAAGAAAGTCACAGTGCGGATTATAGTAAGCAGTTGATATTTGAAGAACAGTTGAAGGAATCCCCAATAAGAACACTTTTGCCCGAAAACAGCAACTGCAGAGAATTAACAAATATAACATGCAACACGTGAAGTATGACCATCTTGTTTCCATTGTCTGTTTAATTCACAATAAAAAGAGGGACTAACAAGGGAACTTCGCTCCCAAGTGTTCTCACTATTTCATAAGGGAAGCTAGAACAAGTGGCAGATCACCACGAGATAATTACCCCCAGGTGAGTAGGTGTCTGTAAAAGTAATAGTTTAATTTTTGGTGATTTAGAACTGCAGGAGGCATGAGATCATGATTCTTTCTGCCAATTCAGGCAGAAATAGACAAAAAAGTTAGGAGAGCAAAAAACAAGTAGTCTCTTTCTGTCACCATTTATGTGACAATTACTAAGAAATTAGAGGGTTATGCTCCTCCCTGTGTCCCAAGTTAGTATCTTACTTTTGGGGAGTAATGTTATATGAGTGCAATAAAATGTGCAACTCCGCATCACTAAAACCTTTGAAACATAGGAACATCTAAAGATCATGTGACAGTTTCACAGCAGCTCCAAGAGAATGCTAAACAAGTACAATCTCATCCTAACAGATTTAAATACAGATAACAGTAGTACCTGTTACACAGACGCAATGCGCCCAACCTGCTGCAGCTTGCACTATTGAAACTTCTTTCGGAAGAGGGAAAGGTTCTGGCGTTTCCTTAACAAAAACAAGAAAAGAAACTGCATATTAGCTTCTTTCGGAAGAAGCTCAACAAATATACCAATAAATATCAAGCTGTATTTTAATACCCCATGTTTCCCTGATGTCACATAGCTTTGACCGAGATCATCTGTTGAACCCCACGTGATGAGCTTCCCTGTGTCTAATTGAATAAAGGCCAGTAAGGAAAGGATGTTCCAAAAATGTGTAGGAAATATAAACCTTTTATTAGTGTACAACATATAGGCATTAAAGTTCCTTTTGACAAGATGGTAACTACTTCAAATGTGTGTGTGTGTGTGTGTGTGTGTATATGACCACCCCTGGAACTTTTTTGCTTACGGTAATTAGATGATGAAGAATTTGCTGTAATTTACAAAAGAGGAAACCCAGTAGATCAACAAATCTGAAGTAAATTAAAGCCCAGAAAGAAAAAAAGGAAGGTAATGGAGTTCAAATCGAATGTCGAAAAGAAAAGAGAAAATGAGTTCAAATCCATCAGTTTCCCAAAAATATGTACATTTTGACTTTCAATTGCAAATGAGTTCAAATGCAAAAATTTAGATACGAAAATATTACGAACTTAGACTTTTCCCTTGGTTAAATCAAATTATCTCAAAAGCTTTACGACTCATATAAACTTAGTCGCAAAGGAAGAATGCCAAACCTGAGATGGCCATAGCAAATCCACAACCGCCGCCACAGACATCTGCCCAAAGCCGACCAGCGTCAATTGACTGCGGGAGCCTAACTTCCACCGGAGACAATATCGGCGACCTTTGAGGTAACGCTCCAGGTAAATATCCCCACATATACACTGACTTCTCCTCACACTTCATCTCCATTTTCATATCTTCATCGCCTTCACCATTCATGTCTAATTTTCCGAAACCCTAACTAAAACTCAAGAACGTAAACCCCCAAATCAACGAGATTTAACGGAACAATGTGTACGATTGATGTTCTTCTCCGAAGTAGAAACTTGGAAGAGTTGAAATTATTTCTAGAAAGTGCCCTAAATCGTAGCATGCGAATAAGAAGAAGGGGCGTATCAATTTCGGGGGGGGAAGGGGTGCCACGTTGGATGCTCACGTTGGTGTGTATCCACGTGGCGTGATATGAACCGGAGGATTTGTTAGGTCATTCTGAGCCACGAGTTCCCGAGAAGTTTCTGGAAGGTCAGTCTAGAGCGTGGTTAGTTGGTGTGTCCCGTTTATTTAATGCCACGTGTCCATTAAAATTTAGCGGGAAAAACTAGTAATATTTTTTCCACACGATCACGTGTCCAATGTTGTCTTTTACCTTCTTGGGATAGGAGGCGAACGATGATATGATAATTTGAGTTAACAATGATAATCGTGACAAGTGTATTTGAACTGCGAATTTTTTTTAATCTCAAACTCTTCTATAAATTATGGCTTAAAAGGTAATTGATCTGGTACATCCCATCTTAATTTACGTTCATTTCTCATTTAACAGTTGATAACCACTATTCACATTTCTCATCGGAATCCAACCCCGCTAATATATTACTTAATTTTCTTTTAAAATTACATTATCATCTTATATTTATTAATTAATTTATATTTTTTTGTCAAATATAGTTAGTTTATTTTTTTTTAACCAAAAGTATCCACATAAGTTTACCATTATGTCTTTCAAATGAGTTGACATGTACATTTACGTAATTCTTTCAATTATTCTTTTTAATATTAAAGTCAACTAGAAACGTACTCGCGCAATGCAGCGAGATACATCACGATTTTAATGTATCATTTTATTTTTTGTTGATTTACAGTGCGATTTTGGATGGTTTTAAGAAAGTGATAATGTTTTTTTTATAAATTTGTTTAATTTAGGCTTAATATTATAACGTTTTTTATATAAAAAAAATTAAGTATTTTGTTAGAATTCAATTATTATCTTATATATTTTAATAACATCTAAAAAATATAATCAATTACATATTTAATAACATAATTAAAATAAATTTATAGTAATATAATATATTAATTAATAGTGATATATGAAAATGTCTACATAAAAGAAATACCCTGTACATACCAAATTGGTGAGTGTTAGAAGTCTGCAGTAATAATATGTATCTTGTGCTTTGATACTTGTAAATTAAGAGATTTTTAAAATTTTGCATAAAATGATGGTACCTTGTGTCTAATAATTTGTATTTAAGAGTTTTTTATCCGTGTTTTATAATATAGTATAGATTTACAAGGTAAAATAAGTATGGGAGATCATCTCTATCCTTCATTTTTAATAATTGTTTAAATAAACTAATTTTTATATAAATAATATATTTTATACATTAATCATGTTAATTTATTTTTTTAATTAAATTAATTATCCTTTTTTTTAATATTATATGTATTAATTTAATTTTGTTCAACATTAATTATTAATATATTTATTAAAGTTAGTTTATTTGAACATTAACTTTTTAATATGTTTATTAAAAAATCCACAATTTATTTTAAATAAGTGATATACATTCTGAATTTTATAATTAATTTATTATTTATATTATAATTTACTATATGATATATATTATAATTAATTATTATTTGTATCACAAATAAATCATATTTAATATTTTTTATATTATAAATTATTAAAGTATGTAAATATAAATTATAAAATGGTTGATGATGTGACAACAAGACCATTTTTGAAAGATATATATATAATTTTATTGATATGAGAGCATCTACGTACATTTTACAAATGATCTTGTAAGATGACATGGTATGTCCATGTAGATTGCAAAGTCTCTTACACTTCCTAATTTAACAAGATCATTTGTAATTTCAAGTAAACAAATCAATTACATTTTTGTTTAAATTAATTCATTTATTGATATTTTAATAATTTGTTTGAACATTAATAATTATTAAAATTTAAGTCATTTATTAATTTGTTTGAACATTAATTTTTACTAAAATTTCTATCTCTAATTTATTTTAAATAAAATTATATTTTTTATGGAATGTTTTTTTTTTTGTTTGTTTAAATTACTAATTTGGTTACTAAAATAAAAAAACGTTAATATAAATAAATTAAGAAAATACAAATACTAATAGATTAACTTACATTATAATTTACTATATTATTTATATTATAATTAATTTATTGTTTATATTATAAACAAAACATTTTTAGTATTTTTGTGATATTATAAATTATTAAAATATGTAAATATAAATTATAAGGTAGTTGATGATGCGGTGGTGGAACCACTTTTGAAAGGAATTTGAGTTTTCATTGATGTGGCAGATGTTATTGTAAAGTTGATATAACACTTTAGAAAGAAATGTGAGCTTTTTATTGATGTGGATGCTCTTTATTGTTATTGCAAGACTGATGTGATCACACTTTTAAAATGAATTTATTATTTTATTGATGCGGATAATCTAATAGTTAATTGATAAGTTAACAATAATTTTTTAATTAATGAATCAAAATTAATAATTAATTTATCAGTTAATTTATTAAATATAAAGTAATAAAAGAATATTTGTGTCGACCTGCACATACACCTCCAATGCATCCTTTTCAAAGTAATTGGACCCACACTATGATTCATAATGAATGTCATGGAGACATCACATCATATGACCTGCCATAAATGGTAATATTACCTACCCTACTATAACAATTACTTACTAAGAAAGACCCATAGATGATACATACAACCCCAAAAGGCCCACCAATATGCATGGTTGGCCTTAGACGGAATAATAGATGGGCCATCAATGGGCCGAATACCCAAAACACCCTCCAATTAATGCTCAAGCTCAAACACACGATTAATTTGCAATCACAATTTCACATTACGAAACCATCTACAAGCCACTTGTTTTCTATATCTATCCTGGCCCTATCACCAATCAGGTCCGTACCATCAATCCACGTTGTATTTGTTGTTCCATTCATTTTTTTAAAGGTTGATACGAATAATTCAATCAACTATTTTTAAATAAAAGCATTTTAAACGGTGATGAAAAATGAAAAAAAAATAAAAAAAAACTTGATGAAAATTTATTTGAATAAACAAATGATTTGAGAATCCACTTATTTAGGATAAAATCAAACATGTCCAGAATCCTACACGAAGTTGGAAGATATGGATTTGGACTTGGGTGAAAATTAATGATTAGTTAACTAGTATTGTTAATATATATATATGTGTAGAGGGCCCACGCCCATGTCCGTATAAGGCCCAAGCCCATATAGTCTCTGTATATATATTTTGTATCTTGTAGTCTAGGTTATTCATTCTCATTATTTTACTTTTCATATTGTACGTTTTCTCTCAATCAATATATCGAGGTTTCAAACCTTCAGCATATTCATCGTCTCCTTCAATCATATTCATCTTCTAACATGGTATCAGAGTTGTAGGTTTATTCATCGATTTCACTGTTCATCGTCACTGTTCATCAGTTTACTGTTCATCCGAACCATAGTCGACTCTCGCCGCCGCTTCTGCCTCTCGCCGTCTCTCGTCGCCGCCACTGTTTCTTGCCATCGCCTCTCTCTCTCTCTCTCCGTCTTTGAATCGATCCGATCTGAGTCGATTTTTGAATCAAGCAGACATCGATCGATCTGTTTGTTTTCTGAAACCCTTGCCGCAGAACCGGAAGTTTACCGGTCAAAACACTCTACCGGTCGCAATTTTTACCGGTCGAAACATTATACCGGTCGAAGCACTTTACCGGTCGAAACATTCTACCGGTCGAAACCTTTACCGGTCGAAGCACTCTACCGGTCGCATCCCTTTACCGGTCTATACCGGTCGCCCTTCTTTACCGGTCTATACCGGTTGCACCTCCCGGTTCATACCGGTCAAACCTCTACCGGTCTATACCGGTCGCATCTCCCGGTCCATACCGGTCAAACCTTCATACCTATCGACACCGGTCACTCTAGTGCAAATCTGAACTGTTTTTCGTCACTCCCATGGCTGCCAATCTCAGTCACTTAAATCCCATATCGGTTGTTTTCAATGGTAGCAACTACATACTGTGGCATCATCATATGACAATTCTGCTAAAATCTCATGGGCTTTACACCTATGTTACTGGTGCATCCAAAATTTCAGTTCAGGCAGCAACTGAGAATGCTGTTGATTTTGCAAAACGCATGAATGAGTGGGACATCAATAATGCTCGTATTCTGGGTTTCATTAATGCCTCCACTACTCCTGAGATCAACCAACAGTTTTTTGGCTATGTCACCGCCAAAAGTCTTTGGGATTTTCTAGCCAAGCGGTACACGTCATCAGGCCTATCTCATCAGTATCAACCGTGGACTACATTTCAGAACAAACGCCAGCTTCCTGATCAATCTGTAAACTCTTATATCTTTGAAATGCAGTCTCTCAGAGATCATATAAACCTTGGAGCACCACAATTTTTTGATGACACGGCTCAACAGTTCACAGTCTACTTCAACCAGCTGCATTTGATCAACATTCTGATGGGCCTTACAGATAAATTTGAGAATGTTCGTGCTTCTCTTCTTCATAGGCAGCCTCTACCCACTCTTGAAGAAGCCACATCAGAATTATTAAGTGAAGAAACTCGTCTTCACATGCGCTCACCGGTGTCCGCTACTGATAGCGTTCTCTACACGTCTCATCCCAAGTCCAAAGGTAAATGGACCAACAACAACCATTCCAAATCTGTGGGAAAGACGAACACATCTGAGTGTGCCTTTTGCCATTCTACTGCACATCTTCTCCTTGATTGTCCTATCCGCAAGTGCCGTAGGTGTGGCATCACTCATCCGCGTCATTATGAGTCTGACTGCCCGAAAAACTCAAAGCACACTGGCCCTCAGAACCGGACTCACGAGAATCGGACTCACGTTGTTGTTGGGTCTACTATTGCTGATACCGAGGTTTCTCCAGTCTCCTCACCTGACCTAATGGAACTTATGTGTCGCAATCAGGAACTCATGGAGCAGATCATGTCTGGTGCTATGGGTATGAATTCTCCACACTCAGCTGCATCAGGTAACGTATTGCTTTTTGACTCTGGGTGTTGCAATCATATGACACCCTGCACTGATGGTTTTGATTCTAAGAAACCACCTCAACATTTTACGTCAGTACGAACTGCTGACAACACTGGCCTACCGGTATCTTTTAGTGGAAATATATCCACTCCTCATATACAATTACAGGATGTTCTAAATGTTCCGAAACTATCTCTGAGCTTAGTTTCGATTGCGCAGCTTCTCAAATCTAATTTGATCATTTTATTTCATTCTTCTGGTTGTGTTGTACAGGATCCAAAGACCAAGCAGATCCTTGGACTCGACCGTAAAGTTGGACGGATGATTGAAGTGGTCTACCTTCGTCTTCCATTACCCTCTTCAAGTCTCGTTGCCTCAGTTTCCAGCACTTCTTCTTTTGATTTGTGGCATGCCCGGCTAGGTCACTTATCTCTAGCCAGAATAAAATCATTAGCTACTTTAGGGGTGTTAGGAAACTGTGTATCAACTGACAATATTTCTTGTTTATCATGCAAACTTGGCAAACATCATGCTTTATCTTTTGAAACGAATGAATTTAATTCTACTTCTTCTTTTGATCTTATTCATTTTGATGTATGGGGACCAACACCACATCTATTCATGGGGGATGCTCGATATTTTGTTATTTTTATTGATGATCATACACATTTCACATGGATATATCTCATGAAACATCGTTCGGAACTACCTAAAATTTATATTATGTTTGCTCGGATGATTCATACCCAATTCTCAAAACCTATAAAGATTCTTAGAGCTGACAATGCTATGGAATACAAATAGTCCTCTCTTCTCTCCTTTCTTCAATCTCAGGGGACTCTCTCTCAGTACTCTTGTCCTGGCACATCTCCTCAAAATGGTCGTGCTGAACGCAAACACGGTCATATTCTTGATACGGTTCACACTCTTCTCATTTATGCGAAATGTCCAGAACGTTTTTGGGGTGAAGTTGCTTTCACTGCAGTTTACACTATCAATCGTCATCCTACCCCCATTCTTAATAATAAGTCTCCTTATGAGGCTCTTCATGAGGTCACTCCTGCCTATGAACTTCTAAAAGTTTGGGGTAGTGCTTGTTTTGTTCAGTTACAATCTCATGAACATACCAAACTTGAACCTCGCTCCAGACTTTGTTCTCTGTTCCTCTTCCACCAGGTAAATCACCCATTGGTTCCAAATGGATGTTCAAAATCAAGACAAAATCCGATGGTTCTATTGATAGGTACAAAGCTCGCCTGGTGGCAAAGAGATTCAATCAAGAGTACGACATTGATTATGAGGAGACATTTGCACCTGTTGCTCGAGTCACTTCTGTTCGCAGTCTTCTAGCCATCGCAAATACAAAACAATGGCCTCTCTTTCAGATGGATGTTAAGAATGCCTTCTTGAATGGTGACTTATTTGAGGAAGTCTACATGACACCTCCTCCAGGCGTTCGACTTCGACAAGGTCATGTTTGTCGTCTTCGAAAGGCTCTTTATGGACTCAAGCAAACTCCGCGAGCTTGGTTTGAGAAATTCAGTTCCACAGTCACCTCTCTGGGCTTCTCACCCAGCAACTATGATTCAGAACTGTTTACTCGGACCACTGAGGCTGGCACAATCTTACTTCTCCTGTATGTGGATGATATGATTATTACTGGCAGTGACTCTACAGGCATAGCTAATCTCAAGACATCTCTCAGCTCCTGTTTTGAGATGAAGGATCTTGGCTCTTTATACTATTTTCTTGGTCTTGAGGTGCTCACAGATCCATCGGGAATTTATCTTTGTCAAGCTAAATACACCCCAGATCTTTTGTCAAAAACTGGAATTACTGACAACAAAATTGCATCCACTCCTCTTGAGCACAACCTTCATTTGGCTCCGAATGCTGGACCTCCTCTGCGTGATCCTACTTTATATCGCCAGTTAGTGGGGTCACTTGTCTACCTAACAGTGACTCGACCTGACATTGCCTATGTTGTTCATACTGTTAGTCAGTTCATGTATACACCCTGTTCTGATCACCATGTTGTTGTCCTGTGCATTCTTCGATATTTAAAAGGGACCATGTTTCATGGTCTTCATTTTCCATCCACATCATCATTGACTTTGCGAGGTTTTTCTGATGCTGATTGGGACAGTGACATGACTGATCGTCGCTCCACTACCGGCTACTGTTTCTTTCTTGGAGACTCTCTTATATCCTGGCGGAGCAAGAAACAATCTCTCACAACTCGATCCAGTACTGAATCTGAGTATCGATCACTAGCTGACACGGCATAAGAACTTATGTGGTTACGCTGGCTACTATCTGACATGGGGGCTCCTCAACAGTCTCCAACTCCATTGTGGTGTGACAACAACAGTGCGATTCAGATTGCTCACAATGATGTCTTTCAGGAACGAACGAAGCATATTGAAATTGACTGTCACTTTGTTCGTCAACATGTGACTCGTAAGACTATCCAGCTTCTTCCTATTTCAACTCTTGATCAACCGGCCGACATTTTCACTAAAGCTCATCTACCAGGACGGTTTCGTGATCTAGTTTCCAAACTCCATCTGGCTCATTCTTCTCCCGATTGAGTTTGAGGGGGGATGTTAATGTATATGTGTAGAGGGCCTAGGCCCATGTCCGTATAAGTCCCAAGCCCATATAGTCTCTGTATATATATTTTGTATCTTGTAGTCTAGGTTATTCATTCTCATTATTTTACTTTTCATATTGTACGTTTTCTCTCAATCAATATAGCGAGGTTTCAAACCTTCAGCATATTCATCGTCTCCTTCAATCATATTCATCTTCTAACAAATATTATATATTTACATAATGAATGTTAACTATATTGTGATTTGTATACTTCTTACAGGTTTATTTAGCAACAAAGGGACTGAAATTTCTTACGTATATATACACTACACACAATAACATTTTTTTACACCTTGCAACATAATTTCATGGTATGCTATCACATGTCCATCGAAGAACATAGAGTTGGCTAGTTGATCAATGTGTATCTTCAATATCCTTTTTGGTATAAGTTTGACAAGTCTTAGGTTTTTTAGTCAGCATATGTAGACAAGTTGGATTCAAACCTCAAACGTTTAAACTATGATAGACAATGCGTCAAATCATGACTGTTAAATAAATTAACCTCTCATTGTTTTTTTACTTTAAACAATAATATTTAACAAGAAATTAATATGGCACAAATGGATCGCACATTGTTTAAGATAAAGTTGCATTAACATATTTCATCATATAAAGACATATTAGTTTTCAACAATTCTCTTGAACAAGTTTGTACAGGTTCAATGTGGTTGTCATATACCACTCAAAGTATTTGGCTTGATCTCAATCAGACTCCCCTGAGCACCACTAAAATAGGTTGGGCTCTAACTTGGACCAAGTTCAATAAAATCCAAATGTTGTTTTGGTCAATGTAAAAATATACAGTTTTTCTTAAAAAATATATATATGATCTAGTAAAAAATTATATTTTAGGTGAAAATATTTTTGGATGTATTTTTTTAAATAAGTTGTAACATCCCGAATTTTGGTAAGAAAAATATTCCCTTAATTCTGTATATAGCTCGTAGTGTAGTTTTAGTCATTGGTTTTACCTGGTGTTTCTGTCCTAAATTGATGTTGAGCGAGGTAGCCGATTAGAAAACGAAAAAAAATGTCAACAGTTCTCTGTGCACCATCATCTGCGCGAGGCTCTGCCTTTGTGCAACTCCAAAGCTCCACACGGCCCTCCACGCAAGTCGATCCACGCCACCACTCGCGTGCGACCACTGTGCGCATTTAAAGGGGGAAAATCAGCCCCCAACCTCATTTACTTCTCTTCTTCTTAAATGCTCCCAACTAGAAATTTAGGTTAAGAGGCGATTTTGGTCCACAATTAAGGGATTCTACCATCATTTCATCAAGATCTTCATCATCAACCTAAGATCAAAGGTCTAGATTTTCAAGAGCTCCTAAGCCACCCTCCTTTCTCAAAGAACACTTGGGTTTTCTAGGGTTTTTGACAAAACCCATATTGTGAGTTCATTCTTACCCTTTTAAAACCTTATACATGTCAAACTACATTTTAGACTTCTAATCATCTCCTTATTCACGTTTTCTTTATTGAAAGGACTTTGACCTAACTTGTTATTTTGGAGATTGTTAGGGTTTCTTACCATTTTGAGAAATGATGAAGTATCCTACGTTATGAGCTTTAAAATGTGCTTTGTTTTACACATTTGTGGTTAAATACCTAAATAAATGCATTTTAGTTATATTTATGATTTTCATGAATCTTGGGATTTACTTGATAAAAGTGTTGTTGGGAAAATAGAACATATACATGGTTATTGGTTTCAATGGTGATTATTGTCAAATTTATAATATTTGGAAAACCTATTCTTGTGAAAGTAAGTAAACTATTTTTGGGAATGTTTACATGAACTATATGTGTGATTATACTTTTGGTCACAAATGTAACTATGAAAAACCTTAGACTATTACTATTGGATCTATAGGTCGGCTTAATGTTGGGTTAATTCCCGTTTGTAGTTAGTTGAGACATTGGACCAAGGAAAACAACTTGGTACGGTTATGTAGGACCGAATACTAGTCGTGGGTCGTAAATGTAATCTTAGCGAATGAGCATGATTAGGATCACTGGGTGCCCTCCCCCACATCTAAGTACGAGCCGGCGAGTTCGTGGCCTTGATCCTAGTATGGTGAGATTAATAACGTGGAGAGTGACTGTAACAACCCAACCAAAGAATAACAAGACAACAATTTAATCTTAATGTTAATAATGCCAAAACGGCCCCAAGCGTACAATATAATATCAAGGTTTGCATAGGCAACCTATTCACAACTGAGATACTATAAATAAATGTGTAAATATGACGGTCTTCTAACTCTTCCGCTACATCTTCTCCTTTCCTTTAACCGCCCTTTCTAAAAACTCGTTTGCCTGAAAAGATTTTTAGTTTTGAAATATCGAGGGTTAGACTGAAGGTCTAGTGAGTCCCCTCTAACAGATGAGCAATAAAAATAACTTTCCATAATTTCAAACAACATTTAATAATCGCACAAAATAAAACACGCTACTGACCACACGATCGTCAAAGACGATGTGTCTAACTTGCGTTGCCTTAATGTTGGGACACACCCCCAACGACATAAATGGGTCACACTCCCCGGCACGAGTAGGCGGGCCACACTCCCCGACTTAGGTCAACATCTCCACATAGAATGTATGCATACATTTAAAGAATTCAACAACTTGAAACACACTTGAACAATTCATAAATCATGCCATCATAAATAAATCACAGTTTAAAAATTAAACTTTACATGCTTTCGTGACCAAAATAATAAGTTCAGAAAAACTCACATGGCGTCCTTAGCTCGAACTCACGTCTACGCCTATACTTCAGTCTGAGACCTATAAAGGAAACATCGACCGATGAACACTCGACTCTTTCTATTTTAACAAAGTTTGACCTTAACCCTCTTATCCCAAATGCATCTATCCTATAACTAAAATAATCCAACAATTCATACACGAGATAAAACAATTGCATTTGCTGACAATTACAATTAAATTGGGTGGCCCATAATTAAAACCCACTTTAAAACCTTTCTAAAAAGTAAAAACAATGGGCTTCGGCCCTTACTATTCAGTTCAGGGACCGGGCCGATCGCCCGGTGTGGTTTTGCGACCGGGGTTCCCACCCCACCGACCGGGGTCATCCCAAGGCACCGACCGGTGCCACTTGCCTACCCTTCGACCGGTGTTACATTATCAACCGGTGTCAACTTCTTCGACCGATGTCGACTTCTTCGACCGGTGTCTACTTGTTCGACCGGTGTCACTTGTTCGACCGGTGTCAAAACGAACCAACAGAAACGAAAAACCGATAACTCAGATTTTGCAGTTCCCATTTAATTCTTGAAATCTATACAACTTAACCCATATTTTTAATAATCAAATGTGAAACTAATTCCCCCAACATTTCCATTAACCACATAAATAATCGCATATCGATTTCTCCTTATTTTAACCAGAAAATGATTTCAGATTCAAAACCCCAGCTCCAACCACGACTATTACGAATAAATCAATCATAAGATGAAAAGTTTTAAATCTAAATGGAGTTGTACCTTCAACGAAAACGTTCCAAGTCTTGATGATCTTGAAGAATTTCCTTCGTTCTCGGTCTCTCTCACTGGAATCGCCCAAGAGCTCTCTCTCTCTCTCTCCCTCTCTCTAACACAAGCCGCCACACACAAAATGCCCACACAACCCTGATACCTCTAGGGTTACAACCCCTTTTTACCAATTTTCCACTCTAGAACCTTCCCTTAAGGTCTTTTTACTTTCTCACCCTAAGTTCGTATTTCTTTGATATTAACCCGGTTATTACACTAGCCGCCAACCACGATCACCCTAGATCCTAGGGTTAAATCCCTCTTATTCTTTTTATTTACATTAGACCCCTTTCCCCACAAACCTTTTGCAAAGACCACCCTAAGGTTCCATTTATTTCTCAGGTATGGTTATTACAATATCCCCCCCTCAAAAGAATCCCGTCCCCGGAATTCCTTCGTCGAATAAACTAGGATACTGGTTCCTCATAACCGACTCAAACTCCCACGTCACTTCTTGACCCTTGTGGAATTGCTACTGAACTTTCTCCAGTTAAATCTCCTTGTTCCTCAATTTTCTTCACTTTACGATCTAAAATGATCACAGGTTCCTCAACATAACATAGTTTCTCATCTACTTGAATATCGCCTAAAGGCACCACCACATCTGCTTTCACAAAACACCTATTCAAATTAAACGCATGAAATAAGGGATGATTCCCACTCAGATCCTTGGTGGATTTAGTTTGTAGGCTACCTCTCCCAACTCGCTCGACAATAGCAACGACCCAAAATATCTAGGTCTTAACTTCAATTTCTTTCTGAATCGAGTCACACCCTTCCAATGCGAGACTAGTAACTTTACATTTGTCACCACTTGGGACTAATGACTCATAATTCTCAATCCAACCAGTTTAGTACCATTCGATTATCCAAGCCATTCTGATCAATCCATAGCCGCACGTAACCATCAGATTTACCCCTCGATTACAACAACTTCCATAACCGATAAAATTTTACCGAAGTCAGCACCACGACATAACATATCGTCAACTGTAGACATCACCCATATTTCACAGTCACGAGTTTCTTCATCATGCAACTTGCCATTGCAAGCAACCCCTCTTAGTACGACATAAGTTCAACGCAGAAGCACCTTCTTTTCGACCCACATGGGTTTCAACTCCTCAGGATTATCCAAATCTTACACACCACTATAACTCGTCCTAACGTCATCACTTCCACTTCTCACGTATTGGTAGAAACTTCCACAATTCCAAAACCCTCATAAACCACCAGTTATAACTGGTTAAATAATGTGACGCATACTTCCATTTCTCATTGCATCCACAAACACCCGACCTAAAACGCAAAAATAACTAAAAAAAACATCTTCATCCACTCAACACGAAGTGATAAAGCTCATACAAACTATTCCAAATAGTTTAACACTGGACAACTGACTCACTTAGAATCCATTTTCACGCATTACTAAAACTAACACTTTGGTCCTTCGCTCCGAGCACTAACTCCAACAACCCCTACCTTCCTCCTTGAAGATTTCAAACCCACTTCTAACAGCCGACTCGCTGATTAGTGGTGTGAACTTTTGATCAGTCGCACGACTTTTATTTAGCAACACTTACACCGCACCGAACGCATGTTCTTTTTCTCATCCCCACGCTAGGGATTTACAAACTTACTAGCAGAATCTAAAACATACCTCCACATTTTGTGTCACTTACCAAACTTCTTACTCTCAGATTTTCCACCTTTCCGACATGATATCTTCACTTTCTCCTCATTGCAAGAACACCGCTCACCCAACATTGCTTACTTTAATCCTCGATGATTCCCGAATGTGTCAAATCCCATTTATATTACTTTGCTTGATCAACCGACTTTTCACAATTCTTACGCGAGGTAATCAACCTAACTCTTCCAAAGCATTACCCACTACTTAAAAGCGTCGCGCAATTCTCGCTCTCCAAACAGGATTACCTAATCTGTTAGAATCCCTTCACCCTAAATAATACTTCAACATGCGCACGGATTTCCTATCTATCACACAACCTCCTGAATTAAGCAGTTCGACACTTTTAATAATCATTATAGGGATATAAGATAATCCCGCCCCAAATCTTGCCGAAAACTAGAACACACAGTTCCTCTCTTCGATAACCGTCAACCATCATTCGAAAATTATCCTCAACTTAGCAATACCCCGATACTAACCAAACATTCGCATATCCCCAATCACATACTTACCACTTACGCATCATTCCCCATAGGTTTCCGGACGAGGACATTCGTCCGATAACAATAACGCCAAACCTCTACATATCCTCAAGGAAACTCCTTACCCCTTTAATGATTTGCATTCCCAGATATGTCATAAAGACATGACCAACTCATGGTTACAACCATCACTCTACTACCTCATCCCAGCACAACTGCAATTCTCCACGACCACTTGACACACATACATATACTGTAACACCCTAAAAATAGGGATAACAAAAAACTTAAAATTTCGGCAATATAACGCATAAAACAAGGCGAATCCAAAACCTGTAAACATAAAGACTAGAACCCAAGAATTGGGGTGGTTCTATAAAGGAGTAGCAGAACCATAAGACATATACATGACAACCTATCTAATCTAGAACAATTATCAACTCTAGATTAAGGTGGGTGTCACTATGACTTCAAAACGCTCTTTCTCGATTCTCCCAAAAATGCCCGGTCCAAGGAGGAATCCTAGGTGCGATTCCGACAGATCAAGACATCCTACTCGCACCGCTAACGGAACCTGTGAACCATTTAAACATGAACACAAGTGTTAGAACGAAGTCTATTGGTTATTATGCCGATACCAATTATGATGTAAATGGAACTGTAATTAAATGTTACCGGCTCCCATGCATTTAGATCGAGTCAAACCTCCCAATCGGGACATTGTAATTTCCTGTACAATTAATACACAAATATCTTCCATATAAAGCGGGGTAACCCGCGATTTGGATTAGATTTCACCGTCCATCCCCGGTTCTAGTTCCCATGCCACGCCGGACATCACAATCCTCAAACCGTCTCTGCCTCTGATGCTTACCCCGTCGGGTTACACCTCAAGGTCTTACAGACAAGGGTGCCTATCCAATCCAGCCGAGTATACAACTAAGGGACTTGTGTCCCCTATTGTCTACTCAAAATGCCCAACGACAATAAGTATGCAATTAACAATGATACCATCTAAATCCTCGTGCACAAGGAAATAGACATAAGACCTCCCATGTAGACTATGAGCAAGTAAGGTTAACAGTTTTCATGCAAGCATAATCTTGATAAACAACATATTCATACATGTTATATACTCCTCATAATAACCTAAAGCTCATTAGCCATATATTAGTCCACAAGTAATAATTTGACTCCAACTGCTGATAAGAATGGTTCTACCCATTTTCTATACCCCATATACATCCTCACCAAAGCATTTATTGATACATCATGGCTTACACCTGTAACATCCTAAAATTCAGAGTAAATTAAAACTTCAAAAAAAAAAAGGCAATATGACATATGTATTGCTATAAACTTCTCAAAAAGTGTATCAGTCCTTAAGACTTTACAAAAACCTGTACGGACATAGAATTCATCAACAGACTAATCTAAACATAACTATCTAGATTACATCAGTTGACAATCCAAAATTCATCAAAAGAATGGAACTTAACAATGCCCAACTATCAACACACTTTAGTCATCTAAAAAATGTCTTGAGACCAAACTCGTCTCTCAAAACCCTGTGTATCCCACCGCTAAGGGAAACCTGTTATACATATCATTTGAGAAAAAGTGTTAGGCTTAAAACCTAGTGAGAACATACAGTTCATAAACCTCAAGAGATATAATCAAATGCATCAAAGTAAATCCTTCCAAAGGTTTAGTTATGCCAAAACACCGTTCTTTGATAATATACGGACAACCGGTCCAAAACACATCTTCTGATGATGGGGATTACCCGATTTACCAAGGATTATAGTGGAACACAAAGTAAGCCACAAATCCGAGTTATGAGTTAAATACATGGAACCATGGCCACGAACGCTTCGGTCCGTACTACGATGTAAGGGAGGCCCCCAAGGAACCAGTCATACTCTTCGTTAGACTACATTTGACCCATGGCTAATAACCGGTCTCACATAACCGTACAAAGTGCCCCCGAAGATCAAATGTATCTAACTACAACAGAAGGGGCACAACCTTCCCAGCCATAAGTCGACTCGATACCTAGGGATCCGCTAGTATTGGTACAGACTCGTCACAACAACATATGTGACCAACCATAAATAAACATATGGTATAAACACATTTTATAAACAAAATGTCATTTCCAATTCAACTTCTGGTAAGAATGAAAATCATTAAAAATGAGTTCTTAAACATTCTTTTCACATATCCACATGATGTGCAAGTAAAACATCATTTTACTTTAATAAGATAAGATCCATCATTTTAGTCAAAACTGATCGGGAACCCCGAAAATCACCAAAAACTTCATTTATATCAAAATGTATAGAATATGAAATCATACCGTAGAAATACTTCGGATTTCGCAAATAAGAGTTTTGACATGTATAAAGTTTGTAAAATGGTAGTAGAAACTCACCAGTAGGTTTTAGGATAAAACCAGGAAAACCAGATATCGACCCTCTTGACAAGCCGAAGCTCTCTACACCAGAACCTCGGATCGAAAACTAGATAATAAACACCAAACTCTAGAGAGAGAATTGAAATTTAGAGAGAGAATAGAGAGAAAGAAATTGAGAGAAATGAGATATTTTGGAAACTGAACCCTTAAGTCGGTCAGGGGGATTCGCGGGTTATGCTGCGACCTTAACTCGCGGCATAACTCGCCCGTGCCATAAAACCCTAAAACCAACAGAGGCTTTCGCGACTAATGCCGCGACTACCCCTCTCATGCAAGTTGCAAAGCTCGTAAACCCAAAATAAACAGTGGACATCGCGACTTATGCCGCGACTCCAAGTCGTGAGCAAGTCGCGAAACTCACTGGAAGTTCACATTTTCACCGAAAACCACGCATTCGAACGATAAACTATTAACAGTGTTAGCGACAACGGTTAAACACAAGATTACAACGATATGTATAATGAAAATCCAGGGTGTTACAACACCTAACACTCCTCACCCCATTAAATGACTTTCCCCAATCGCAAAACCCACAAAACATGGCAAATTCTTAAACCCTAGTTTTAGCTTACTTGAGCACTTTACAATAATCATTTAGCACAAAATAGAGCAAGTATAAATAGATAAGGTTTAGAGGACTCACAAGTAGGTTTTAGAGAAATCCAAACCCTAGATCCACAAGGTTTCAACCCTAAATAAACATCATCAACCACAAAGAATCATTTCCCGACCTTATACATGAATACCTCAACTGATACCGAAACCCTAACCTCCATAAATGAAGAGAATAGAAGATTACCTTAACCCAAGCTTGAATCCACCAACCAAAACACCTCTAGTTCACCAAAATGGTTACAAACCTCCAATCTACGAAAGGGAGAACAAAGGGTGGATGAAACCCTAGAAAACTTTGGTGAAGAAGATGAATAGGGAGAGATGAGGAGCTTACCACCACAAAATACTCTAGCATACTACAATATACTTCCAATATCTTGATAGATCCTTGAATAGCTCTCAAAAACGAAACCGTAGCAACTTGAATCACCCAAATCGGAGCTAGGATGAAGGAGATATGAAGAAATGAAGTTAGACCTCCAAAATTCGCGTATAAGACTCTCAGATCCTTTCCCGCGGCTTGGGTCACGACTTGGAAGCAGCGGAGGAATCCGCGCGTGTCCCAAACACACATCCAGAGGGTTACGCAGTCTGGGTCACGGCCTAGGGCCGCCCACCAACCCGCGGGCCTCTGAAATCCCCATTTCGCGCGTCTGATCACTGTTTTGGCCATAACTTCTTCGTTATAACTCCGTTTTCGCTCCGGAAAGAACCGTTGGACTCGTAATTGAATCTTTTATTCATCAAGACTATAAAATCTAGGATTCAAGTCCAAAATCAAATATCTTATTTTTCCTTAATATATCGGTTTCGGTATAAACTTGAAATGATATCTTTCGAAAATCGGGGTGTTACAATCCTCCCAATCTTAAAAGAGATTTCGTCCTCGAAATCTGGAACCAAACAAGAACCCAACATAGAACTTGGCAAGATCGATTGATTTCCCATAAAAATGCCTCCACAAAACTTTACCTCGTATACGAACCCAATTACAACCCGGTCGAGGTTGTTACTGCACTTCTCGTAAAGAGTCATCCCAATTTAATCCCAAGGTTCGACATAACTCACCGATTACGGAATGAACATCAAGTCCTCGCCTGATCATTTTCTTAACCATAAAATCTCGGTTGCCTCCCAACCTTATGTTGCTCATATTATCTCAAGAGCAACTTACGACCTTATTTAGTCATTTCCACCAAGAATACTCCAAAGCAAACATTTCCCTTAGTTACTAAATACGACGCATCAAGGTCTCTTCAATAATCGATTTGTACTTAAAGTCTACCTCGACATTCTCACTAAATGTCTCCCATAAACATTACCACTAAACTCCCACCATGCACTCAAGCATCGATTTCCAAATCAGCGAAAGTCCTGACAATTATCAAAATACTAATGATTGATTTCTTAATTATCGACATCTAAATTCCTTAAGTTTACCGCTCGTCCTGCAGATGCACTAGATCTAACAGAAATACATTGAAGCACACCAATAGATATTGTCCTCAAAATCGAGTGTCGGCACCTAACCCCGGAACGACCATTCAGTAAACTTGGGTATACTACTAAATATTTCATTCCCGATTAGTAATATCGATTCAAAGTTGACACCTACTCTTGGAAGTAGTCACCCAATTCAACATCCTTACCAGTTAACCATAACATCAACACTATTTTCGAATATCCAACAATATAATATACCACCGACACATAGCATGCCGTCGTACCAAAATTCCCACAATTCCAAAACCAACCATACCCACACATCCGAACACAATATTAATCTGAAGGTTTAACGAAGCATAAAGATCGTTACTTAACTAACTGGGAGAAAACACATGTCTAACGCCTCAAACTCCGAGGACTCTTTTAATCCTTAATATCGACTTCTAACACGAGGGGCTTACACCTATAGCCCAATGAGTTCAAGGTTTTTCACACTACTATGCCAATTTGAAATTTATAAAACTCTCAAATACATAAGTTTTATAACAATTAAATGTGCGGTGAAAATACACTATCGTGCATTCGATAGGTTTCAAAATTGATCACCAATGCCACACATATAAAACCATTTTCAAAACTCATTTGATCAGTACTTACGTTAATAAAATGGTACGAAAGATGCGTAACAAAATTTTCAAACGGACTACTATGGTCCTAGTATGCATCAATTTATGCTATGCATAGGAAAATAACTTTCCATCCTATAACATGTGCAATAAAAGTTTGTACAACTCTCAAAAGAGGATTTTACAACTTTAACTTTAAAATCTTTTACTTTAACACGAAACGTCGGAAGATAAAATTTTCCAACAAGACCTATATACGTCCGATCATTTTCCAAATGTAGCAACACAATAGGAACGTAAATATCGCGTTTCAAATTTGGGCCGTACCGGTAAAACATACTTACCCAAAATCGTAATTACGACATGTAGACCAGAAATTCATTTCGTGCATTGCGGAAAACTCCTATCAGTAAAATCAATAACTGAAATATGTTCTGGGAAAAGTTCTATCCGAAATACCATAAATCTTACATACGATTACTCACACCAACAGTATAATTTATGTAATGAACGAGGAATAGTTTTACTTACTAAAACAGTGTATAATAAGACGTTCATACAAAACTACAGAAGGGAAATTCACAAAATCGAACTCTTAAAGTTTCCTCTCTTTTAGTCACAATGCGGCATGAAATAAGATTTCAATATAAAACGTTCTTTCATAACCTTAGATTTAACCCAAAACTTGCTCAAAATGAGAATAGAGAGAGAACTCCCAATCTTTATAAAATACGGGTAAAAGGTTATATCTCGAAATACCCAACACGGTGGAACATGACACACAACTCATAGAATATAGATAAAATCTATATAAATAAAAAATTTCCGTGAACACGGACATTCAACCCAAACTCACACGACCGTAAAAGTATAAATAAATAAAATCTCATCGATGATTGAGACAAACCATTTTCCCAATTGGACTCATACCCTTATGTTTTCAAAACGCCTCATAATACAATAATATGCATTTCCTAAAAAGGTTATTACGATCAAATACACAAAATGACACTTACGTCAATTGAACTCCAAATATATATGTAAAATCATCAAAGAAACATTTCAACATGATTTATTTACCAAAATACCCAAAGATCCCAAAATGGGTGTCTCAACATGTTCATAAAACTAAACATTTCAAAATAACCAAAACTTCTCATTGGTTGAAACAAAATGTTTTTCCAAATGAACTCTTTCTCTTCATGTTGCCAAAATGACTCATAGTTCAATGATATGCATTTTCCAACGGCTTATAAAATCGTATGCACCAAATGAACAATTATATAAAATGACTTCCATTTATATATTACATCGTAAAAGAAATATATCAAAATGATTTATTTATCAAAATGCTCAAAAATCACAAAGATGTGTGTTACATAAGTTTATAAAGTGAAATATATATCCAAATAACCCAAAACTTAACATGTATTGGGGCCAAAGAGTTTCAAAAGGTTTTATGGATGCAAATACGCCCAAAATGCATATAACGTAAAATAGACTTCATTTGTACAAAAATCGTCAAATATGCATAACTCATAAAAACAAAGTTTACTTGTACAAAGCCACCAAGAACACGTAAATCATGCTATTTAGTTGTTGAACTATTCAAAATCCAATCTGAGCATTTTAGGAGGTTAAAACAACCCCAGTTTACCAAATACGAAAACTTATCAAAATACTCATACATTGACAAATACCAAGTAAAACATACTTTTACTTCAAAATACACATTTTGGCATGTATACCGTTTTAACAAATTAACTCGAAGTCGCGCTTCTCGATTTGTATAGTTACACTATCATCATCCAGATGCTCAACATATTAAGGCAAAGATCATGGACTTCATATGTTTACCTCACAATTTCTCCTTGAATACATCGATTCAAAAAGTCTATGGTTCTAATCCAACCAATTAATCCGACTCGAAACCGTCCACTTAATGCAATCACCATACTTACCGTTACTCCAAGTAACGAATAATAAAATCATCAACTTTTTCTAATAGTTACCCATTCAGAAACTTTCTTATTACTCCAACGGTCGACATACCAAGGCAGTTCATACAAGCACGAGGATGAATAATAAAGAGATTAACAGAATTGAACACGAATGAAACGTACTACTACGTCTACAAATATCATAACATTAGTAAACCAAGCACAAGAGAACGTTCTACTACCTTACCAATTGTCACAGTAACGGCGCTTCGAGCACCATCACGTATAAATATCCTCATAATAACATTAGCTAGGTGAGATTATGAACATATAATACATAAAGGTTCTCATTACCATCGCCACAACGCTTGATATCCATAGTTTCCGTCGACTCTAAGACTAACCCATCTTAGAAATTTCTACCCATCTCACAAATCATTGCCTAACGTACTCGGTCTAAGTCTAGACATCTTACATTCATGCCTAGTTCACTTAAACTAGAGCTCTGATACCAACTTGTAACACCCTAAAAATAGGGATAACAAAAAACTTAAAATTTCGGCAATATAACGCCTAAAACAAGGTGAATCCAAAACCTGTAAACATAAAGACTAGAACCCAAGAATTGGGGTGGTTCTATAAAGGAGTAGCGGAATCATAAGACATATACATGACAACCTATCTAATCTAGAACAATTATCAACTCTAGATTAAGGTGGGTGTCACTATGACTTCAAAACGCTCTTTCTTGATTCTCCCAAAAATGCCCGGTCCAAGGATGAATCCTATGTGCGATTCCGACAGATCAAGACATCCTACTCGCACCGCTAACGGAACCTGTGAACCATTTAAACATGAACACAAGTGTTAGAACGAAGTCTATTGGTTATTATGCCGATACCAATTATGATGTAAATGGAACTGTAATTAAATGTTACCGGCTCCCATGCATTTAGATCGAGTCAAACCTCCCAATCGGGACATTGTAATTTCCTGTACAATTAATACACAAATATCTTCCATATAAAGCGGGGTAACCCGCGATCTGGATTGGATTTCACCGTCCAGCCCTGGTTCTAGTTCCCATGCCACGCCGGACATCACAATCCTCAAACCGTCTCTGCCTCTGATTCTTACCCCGTCGGGTTACACCTCAAGGTCTTACAGACAAGGGTGCCTATCCAATCCAGCCGAGTATACAACTAAGGGACTTGCGTCCCCTATTGTCTACTCAAAATGCCCAACGACAATAAGTATGCAATTAACAATTATATAAAGCGGGGTAACCCGCGATCTGGATTGGATTTCACCGTCCAGCCCCGGTTCTAGTTCCCATGCCACACCGGACATCACAATCCTCAAACCGTCCCTGCCTCTTATGCTTACCCCGTCGGGTTACACCTCAAGGTCTTACAGACAAGGGTGCCTATCCAATCTAGCCGAGTATACAACTAAGGGACTTGCGTCCCCTATTGTCTACTCAAAATGCCCAACGACAATAAGTGTGCAATTAACAATGATACCATCTAAATCCTCGTGCACAAGAAAATAGACATAAGACCTCCCATGTAGACTATGAGCAAGTAAGGTTAACAGTTTTCATGCAAGCATAATCTTGATAAACAACATATTCATACATGTTATATACTCCTCATAATAACCTAAAGCTCATTAGCCATATATTAGTCCACAAGTAATAATTTGACTCCAACTGCTGATAAGAATGGTTCTACCCATTTTCTATACCCCATATACATCCTTACCAAAGCATTTATTGATACATAATGGCTTACACCTAACACTCCTCACCCCATTAAATGACTTTCCCCAATCGCAAAACCCAAAAAACATGGCAAATGCTTAAACCCTAGTTTTAGCTTACTTGAGCACTTTACAATAATCATTTAGCACAAAATAGAGCAAGTATAAATAGCTAAGGTTTAAGGGACTCACAAGTAGGTTTTAGAGAAATCCAAACCCTAGATCCACAAGGTTTCAACCCTAAATAAACATCATCAACCACAAAGAATCATTTCCCGACCTTATACATGAATACCTCAACTGATACCGAAACCCTAACCTCCATAAATGAAGAGAATAGAAGATTACCTTAACCCAAGCTTGAATCAACCAACCAAAACACCTCTAGTTCACCAAAATGGTTACAAACCTCCAATCTACGAAAGGGAGAACAAAGGGTGGATGAAACCCTAGAAAACTTTGGTGAAGAAGATGAATAGGGAGAGATGAGGAGCTTACCACCACAAAATACTCTAGAATACTACAATATACTTCCAATATATTGCTAGATCCTTGAAGAGCTCTCAAAAACGAAACTGTAGCAACTTGAATCACCCAAATTGGAGCTAGGATGAAGGAGATATGAAGAAATGAAGTTAGACCTCCAAAATTCGCGTATAAGACTCTCAGATCCTTTCCCGTGGCTTGGGCCGCGACTTGGAAGCCGCGGAGGAAGCCGCGCATGTCCCAAACACACATCCAGAGGGTTACGCGGTCTGGGTCGCGGCCTAGGGTCGTCCACCAACCCGCGGGCCTCTGAAATCCCCATTTCGCGCGTCTGATCACTGTTTTGGCCATAACTTCTTCGTTATAACTCCGTTTTCGCTCCGGAAAGAACCGTTGGACTCGTAATTGAATACTTTATCCATCAAGACTATAAAATATAGGATTCAAGTCCAAAATCAAATATCTTATTTTTCCTTAATATATCGGTTTCGGTATAAACTTGAAATGATATCTTTCGAAAATCGGGGTGTTACATATACCATTTTCTTAACACTGGTCATAATACATAATCGGACTTCAAGGCACTTCACGACCTTGCCTTTCTCAAGCCTGAATAAATCGCAAAACTATGATTCCTCAAAACTATTCAACAAGGTTTCGCTCTTTGTCGGCTCATCGCGACTTGCTGGAATCAACTCCAGTAACCTGAAAGATTAAGCGTACAATCTCAAAGACTTAAATGCTCAAAGCACAACCCTTCCAGTTGTGCTATATATACTCTTCACTCCTCCATAACCATTATAACCTCATCGATAAAGAACCACCCGACCGAACTAGCGATCCTCCACTTTTGTAAGATCCACACAAGGTTGTCCAACATCACATTAGGTACACGCCTTTTTCTGAATAACTCTTCGCTTCCTCACGAAACTTTTCTAAACTATCCATAACTACTTCTTCATTTTTAGCAACAATCGGCATTGAGATACTTCCATTATGTCTCCAACTCACAAGGATCCCTAATGAAACCTACCTCTTCCACCGCAGCAGTTAACTGCTAAAAAATATATCTTTACGACATCAAATTCCACTCCCGACACAACCATTTACCGACATTCACATCTCAAGTATCGGAACATACGGTAAGCCACGATAGTACCATCATCCTTAACGTCACAGGTCAATGCCTCCATTAGCCACATACGCTATGTAACGTCCTAAAAATTCAGAGTAAATTTAAACTTCAAAAAATAAGGCAATATGACATCTGTATTGCTATAAACTTCTCAACAAGTGTATCAGTCCTTAAGACTTTACAAAAACCTGTACAGACATAGAATTCATCAACAGACTAATCTAAATATAACTATCTAGATTACACTAGTTGACAATCAAAAATTCATCAAAAGAATGGGACTTAACAATGCCCAACTATCAACACTTTAGTCATCTCAAAATGCCTCGAGACCCAACTCGTCTCTCAAAACCCAGTGCATCCCACCGCTAAGGGAAACCTGTTATACATATCATTTGAGAAAAAGTGTCAGACTTAAAGCCTGGTGAGAACATACAGTTTATAAAGCTCAAAAGATATAAACATTTGTATCATAAGATAATATTTTCAAAGAGGTTTAATCTTACAATTGAAACCTTTGCCACAACCGGGCTTTTTTCGTTATAAACATGTTATCAAATGACCAACGATAAAACATTTTACCAAGGATTGTGGTATAACACAAAGTAAGCCAAAATTCGAGTTATGAGCTAAACAATTGGAATCCAAGGATACGAACACATAAGTCCGTGCTACAACGTGAGATCTAGCCCCAAGCAAAACCAATGTATACTCCTTCACTAGGATCACTATGAACCATGGCTAGTATCCGGCCTCACATAACCGTACCAAGTTGCCCCCAAGGATCATATGCATCCATAGCTACAAAATGGGGAATGTGACATCCCAACAATACAGTCAACTCAAAAACCTAGGGATCCGCTAGTGATGGTACAGACTCGTCACAACAACATATGTGACCAACCATAAATAAACATATGGTATAAACACATTTTATAAACAAAATGTCATTTCCAGTTCAACTTCTGGTAAGAATGAAAATCATTAAAATGAGTTCTTAAACATTCTTTTCATATATCCACATAATGTACAAGTAAAACATCATTTTACTACATTAAGATAAGATCCATCATTTTAGTAAACACAATGATCGGGAACCCTAAAATCTCCCAAAACTCAAGTTATATCAAATATGTAGAAAACTTAAATCTGAAACCATTGAGATATATAGGAGTTCCAAAAAGGTAACTTTTGATATGTATAAAGTTTAAAATGATAGCAGGAACTCACCAGTAGGTTTTAGGATAAAACCCGGAAAACCAGATAACGATCACGACGTAGAGGTGAAGCTTAAAACACCGAAACCTCGAATCGAACACCAAATATAACTACCAAACTCTAGAGATAGAGAGAGAAACGATTTAGAGAGAGAGGAGAGAGTTAGAGATTTTGAGATTGAGAGAATGAGATATTTTGGAAACTGAACCCTTAAGTCGGTCCAGGGGGATTTGCGGGTTATGTCGCGACCTCAACTCGCGGCATAACTCGCCCGTGCTCTCAAATCAAAACCCAAACAGAGGACTTCGCGACTAATGCCGCGACTACCCCTCTCATGCAAGTCACGAAGCTCGTAAACTCATAATCAACAGTGGACATCGCGACTTATGCCGCGACTCCAAGTCGCGAGCAAGTCGTGAAACTCACTGGAAGTTCACATTTTCACCGAACCACGCATGCGAACGATAAACTAGAAACGGTGATAACGACAAGAGTTATACACAAGATTTACAACGATACATATAATGAAAATCCAGGGTGTTACACGCTATTCACCACCCTTACTTAGCAGGATACCAATATCAAGTACTTTCTACCCTCTGATCGAGCGACACACTTCCACTCTCAAAACTTTCATCATCCTTAATTGCAACATTTCCTTACGACCTAGAGAGTCCATAGACTTCATGCATGACACACAAAAATTTAAGCTTTTGACACGTTTGAAAATTTATAAGATACCTACATTTTAAGACAAAACTGGTGTACACGACACCACACTGACTTGGCCAAGCACAACGATTTCAGGAATCGTTCAACCTCAACTTTACGACAAATTTCTCTTAATCACACCCCAACATTGGTGTTGGCACAATTGAAATTATTTCCGATACTTTATACACCCGATTTATAAATTACTACAGAATTGCTTACACGGATTGTGTCAAACGACTCTCGTTCTTATTGATATGACAACACAAGTCTGTACCCAACTCACTTATGAAATCACGCGATCAAATGTTGTTTTAATTTTCATAGCAAAAGTTAACTCATTTACAAAATACATCTAATAATTCACCCACACCAAAAATCGAATTTATCACCCAACGCCATAAACTTGTCTTTTCATTCCAAACACACATTTGTACGCGTTGACATGTTTTCAAAGCAAATACTTCGTAAAACACACACTCGCCAAAAAGTCTAATATGAATGATATGAAAAACTCCAACAATTTGCTTGACACTCGATGCATGAGACTCAACGACATTGAAGGCTATTTACTCTAACAAGGTCAACTGCTTACACTCACCACAACTCATCTCAGACTTTCTACTTCCGACCAAACCATCATGATCCTCACATTTGCCACTACTTCTAGCATCAACGTTTCCCAACATCCTGGAATGTCTAGGTACCATATACCATCGCAACTACAATTTCGCAAAACGCGCCTCCTCACTTTTACCCTCAAACACACTTACCGACCATATCTTGATTCGATTGGTCCTCACTACATTTTATTCGATAGCACTGATTTCGTCTCTCAACCAACCTTTGGTTAGCTACAGCTCCAACAACCTCATTTTTGCCCTTCGATTCTTGGATTAACACTCTCCTGATTCTCTCTAATCGACATACCGCTCTACCAGACCGAAGACTCCCTTGGAGCGAAAAGATCACCTCCTACCATCAATCTCTTCTTTATGGACTCAGGAGGTCCTCTCTCAACGAAATATCTACGTCCCGCATGATAAGCATCCTAAGCGGTATTAATCTTACTACGAAAAACGAACTTCTACCACTCTCTAGACCAACACTACCAATCTATGGTTAGAACTCTCTACCCTGTACCACACTCAACAATAGCAATCGAGTATGCCCATGTACCTGTAAATTCATAATGACATTGTCCAAATGCGATTTTGAGTTTACCTTACATGAGGGTACTCGCTATTGTTATCACACCTCTCGATAAACAAGGTCTTCCTTAAAGACTTCCTATATCTCAGTTGTGTCCATCTACTCCACAGTTTAAGTTTAGGCCCGTCCGGTCACCTAAATCCCTTAAACTATGGCTCTGATACCAACTGTAACAACCCAACCAAAGAATAACAAGACAACAATTTAATCTTAATGTTAATAATGCCAAAACGGACCCAAGCGTACAATATAATATCAAGGTTTGCATAGGCAACCTATTCACAACTGAGATACTATAAATAAATGTCTAAATATGACGGTCTTCTAACTCTTCCACTACATCTTCTCCTTTCCTTTAACCGCCCTTTCTAAAAACTCGCTTGCCTGAAAAGTTTTTTAGTTTTGAAATAGCGAGGGTTAGACCGAAGGTCTAGTGAGTCCCCTCTAACAGATGAGCAATAAAAATAACTTTCCATAATTTCAAACAACATTTAATAATCGTACAAAATAAAACACGCTACTGACCACACGACCGGTAAAGACGATGTGTCTAACTCGCGTTGCCTTAATGTTGGGACACCCCCCCAACGACATAAACGGACCACACTCCCCGGCACGAGTAGGCGGGCCACACTCCCCGACTTAGGTCAACATCTCCACATAGAATGTATGCATATATTTAAAGAATTCAACAACTTGAAACACACTTGAACAATTCATAAATCATGCCATCATAAATAAATCACAGTTTAAAAATTAAACTTTACATGCTTTCGTTACCAAAATAATAAGTTCAGAAAAACTCACCTGGCGTCCTTAGCTCGAACTTACGTCTACGCCTATACTTCGGTCCGAGACCTATAAAAGAAACATCGACCGATGAACACTCGACTCTTTCTATTTTAACAAAGTTTGACCTTAACCCTCTTATCCCAAATGCATCTATCCTATAACTAAAATAATCCAACAATTCATACACGAGATAAAACAATTGCATTTGCTGACAATTACAATTAAATTGGGTGGCCCATAATTAAAACCCACTTTAAAACCTTTCTAAAAAGTAAAAACAATGGGCTTCGGCCCTTACTATTCAGTTCAGGGACCGGGCCGACCGCCCGGTGTGGTTTTGCGACCGGGGTTCCCATCCCACTGACCGGGGTCATCCCAAGGCACCGACCGGTGCCACTTGCCTACCCTTCGACCGGTGTTACATTATCAACCGGTGTTAACTTCTTCGACCGATGTCGACTTGTTCGACCGGTGTCGATTTATTAGACCGGTGTCACTTATTCGACCGGTGTCAAAACGAACCAACAGAAACGAGAAATCGATAACTCAGATTTTGCAGTTCCCATTTAATTCTTGAAATCAATACAACTTAACCCATATTTTTAATAATCAAATGCGAAACTAATTCCCCCAACATTTCCATTAACCACATAAATAATCGCATATCGATTTCTCCTTATTTTAACCAGAAAATGATTTCAGATTCAAAACCCCAGCTCCAACCACGACTATTACGAATAAATCAATCATAAGATGAAAAGTTTTAAATCTAAATGGAGTTGTACCTTCAACGAAAACGTTCCAAGTCTTGATGATCTTGAAGAATTTCCTTTGTTCTCGGTCTCTCTCACTGGAATCGCAATGTTCTAAAAAACTCGCCGCACAGCCGCCATGGCGCGTCATGGAACCAAGGCTTGTGTCTCACGCCACGTTAAGCTCGTGGCACGCCATGGCCTGATGTACAATTTCGTAATGCAATATTTGATTTTTCTTTACGTTTTTAATGCCTTATTTGCAATTTTTTTAATATATACCATAATTTAACTTGTTTATTACTATTGACTAATTGAGTAACACTACAAAACATATGTTTTTCTATATAATGATATATATGAATTAGAAAAATGACGCCATAAGTCACGCCTTGAAAACGCCATGGCCTCGTCGTGACTCCTAAGGCTTGAGGCTTGGCCTCGCCGCCACGCCACGCCTCACGCCATTTAGAACCTTGGAATCGCCCAAGAGCTCTCTCTTTCTCTCTCCCTCTCTCTAACACAAGCTGCCACACACAAAATGCCCACACAACCCTGATACCTCTAGGGTTACAACCCCTTTTTACCAATTTTCCACTCTAGACCCTTCCCTTAAGGTCTTTTTACTTTCTCACCCTAAATTCGTATTATTAACCCGGTTATTACACCAGCCGCCAACCACGATCACCCTAGATCCTAGGGTTAAATCCCTCTTATTCTTTTTATTTACATTAGACCCCCTTTCCCCACAAACCTTTTGCAAAGACCACCCTAAGGTTCCATTTATTTCTCAGGTACGGTTATTACAGTGACCTACTTTTGTGTTCCAGCACAATCCTTGGAAATCGGGTCTCCCCCGTCATCGCAAGATGTTTTGGACCCCTTGGGTCGTATGGAGTGTTTTGGGAAAAGTAAACTGTTATTTTAAATATAAACCTTTCCTTATCAAACTGTATTTTTGTTGATTTATATAAACTGTTTGTTCTCACTAGACGTAAAACCTAACATTTGTTTTCTTCAATGACATGTATAACATGTTCCCTTAGCGGCGGGTCGCCCTTGGTTTGACGGAAGAGCGTTGGGCCAATATATTTCACTTATGGGATAGGAACTTTTGGAGTCTTGGCGTACATATAGTTTATATTATTTTAAGAAATTTGGATTGACAACCGATGTAATCTAGATAGATATTGTTTAGATTAGTTGTTAATTTCCAAATTTATTTACAGGAATTGTAAACACTTTACTCTTTCCCCAAGTTGGGTGGTTTCCTCCATTTATAAACGTTATATTGCGAAAATTTTAAGTTTAAAATTCCTCCTAATTTTTAAGGTGTACATAAGTATTTATGTAACAAAGTAAAATGATCTACATATTCCTTGTATTTATGTCAAATAAAAAAATCACAAAGAACGTGAGCAATATGTCAATATCACATTTAAATAAATTGAAATTGAAAATAAAATATTTTCGAAGTTTTTACAAAATTAGATACTAAATTGAAACCCATAGTAAGTCAAGGGTTTTGTTGTTCGATTTAACCAAGTCTTGATCGAGCACACTCCAACACATATATAATTTAAAGGCGATCTCTATTCAAGTGTGGGACCATTTACCCAAAAGCTTACCCGATAAACGTTTATCGGTAAGGGTTAACACTCTAATTTACTTTACCGGGTAAAATTATAGTATATCAAAATGGTATCATATGCAACAATTACTCAGTAATCGTTTACTGGTAAGAATTGTCACCTTCACTTACCGGCTACGACTCTCTATCATTGTTTAATTTCACGAGAATGACCTAGTAAACGCTTAGTGGATAAGCATTTAGTAAGCGACCCGTAAGTAACATGCCTTGTTTAATTTCACGAGAAAGCAAGTGAAAAACATATTTTAAGCTCAAACGACAAACGTTATTCCACTTACCACTCTACCTAGCTAGACCATATCCAACGGCCTCAAACCAACTTCTAACCAAAATTATATTTCGTGCTTAACTTTGTCAACTGCAATAGTTATAGAAAAATGAACGAAGTGGCTCTTTATGCAAATAATGCACAACTGATTTCATCCATAAATCAATTTGATTCCCCCCGCCCCTCTATGTTTTAGACATTAAAAAACAAGACAATTAATGTCTTCCATTCATATATCATTGTAATAAATATCCATAAATCAAACTGAATCCCCATATGTTTTAGACATCCATAAAAAGACAAATAAAAGGAACTTAAGGGAACGTTTATGCAAACAAGACTAGGCGAGATGGGACTAGACGCGTGAAAGTGACGTTGGCAAGTGAAACAATTGTGAAAGATTTTAGAGTTTTGATTTGCCATATGTAGTTTACTAACTTATCAATCTTTTATCATTTTCTAAATTTTTGTTCCACCTATTTTAATAGAACAAAAATAACGCATTTTGCCCCCATTGAGTTTTCTCTGGAACTTAGAAAAAAAAAGTTTTTGTTCTATCCCCGTACAAAACGCACCCAAACAAGCCACATGTTCACAAATGGGGGGAGGAGCATTCCCAAGTTTTTGGGAGGAGATTTGTTAGTAGTTTGTTTAGAGCATCTCCGATGGAGGTTTTTATAAGAACCTCGTTTTTGTACTTTTTCTTGTCACATCATCTTCACCTCATAAAATTGTATAATGGTAGTTCTTATAAAAACTTCATTTTTTTAATTTTTGTGGGTCCCATGTATCAATATTAATAATTATAAAGTCAAGAAAAAAAATAGTAAACTTATCCCTTCTCACAAACTTCAAGGTTCTTGTTCAAGCGTCTCAAAAGGATATGGTTTTTATAAGTCACTTTAATTTTTACTTATAAGAACCTTGTATTGGAGATGCTCTTAATAATCACCGGGCCTCGGAGACGTGGATGCTGAAAAAGGAAATAAAAGGTATGACCAATATACTAATTACTAAAGGGCCTGAAATGACTAAAAAGCCAAAGTTAGGGGGTCCCAATTCCCAAATGTACATATGAAATTGGTAAATGGTAATTATAAGGCATGATTAGTTTGTTAAGCCAATCTAGATGTGATCTTCATAATTTTATTGCAACTAACGGATTCATTCGCCCTTCTTCAATCTTCATCTTCTTCTTCATGGAATCACATAGAGAGTTATACAGAGATATATAGGTGTGTACAGGCACTTTATATATTTACATTCAGGTGTCGTATACATTAAGGCACTTCTTTTCATTGGGCGTTGGCACAGAAATTTATACATATAATATACAGCAATAGGGATTAGGGAGAAAAAGCGACTTCAACACTTCACTGAATTGTTGGCACAGTTTGAGCTATCGATTTTGGTGACGAGAATGCGTGTACACACACAGATCTTTGACCTGTTAGTCTACATATACTTGTAATCAAGATCATAGGAGGGAGAGAGGGGATCAGATCTGGTGATCGTGCTTGCAAAGATGAAGGGATTTGGGTTGTTAAAATCGTCAATTGTGATAAAAACCGCCGGAATTGCGTTCATAGCGCTAGCTTTTTTCTATTTAGGTAAGCATTGGTCCGATGATACTTATCAGCAGTTGATCTTTTTCAGTTCGAACTCAAATCCAAATGCGAAAACCCCTTCGATTTCGATTTCACCAAATTTTAACAAAACCTTTGATATCAAGTCTTTAATTAACGACACAACAGAGGTAGAAACAGTAGCAGATCATACGCTAGCTGCAATTCCGCCTGCACCATTGCTTTCTCCGCCGCCCCCGCCTCCGCCTCCGCCGACGGTGCAGAGGCTAGGGGTAGTGGATGAGAATGGGGTGATGAGGAATGAATTTGAGGTGGGGGAGTATGATCCCGACGTGGTGGAGAATCGGAATAATGAAACGAAAGTGGTGGAAGGTGATAAAGGGGTTACGTTTAGGGTTCCGAAGTTTGAGACTTGTCCGGTGAGTATGAGGGAGTATATACCGTGTTTGGATAATGAGGAGGCGATTAAGGGGTTGAAATCCACTGAGAAAGGGGAGAAGTTCGAACGGCATTGTCCAGAGAAAGATAAAGAATTGAATTGTTTGGTACCAGCGCCAAAGGGTTACAAAGCCCCTATCCCTTGGCCAAAAAGTCGTGATGAGGTAACCCTTTCTTTAGTTTTCTGATGTGCATATGTTGCTAATTAATACATTTTCTGTAAGGAACAATTTGATATGAGACCCAATATTAGACTGCCCAGTTTCTGTTTCCATACTGGTTATTAACTGAACGGTGAGGACTTTTTGCACTACAATCATCTTACAAGAAATTCAAACTGGCTTGCAGCTAAGCTTATATAAAGAAGTGGGCAATCAAGGCTAGATCAACTGGCCACTGGGCTTTCCATTAATTGTAGATAACACGTACAATGACAAAATATAGCTATATGCAAAATTGGAGCAATAAACTCAAAAACTTGAACCTATTTCTATAGTTGGCAGCTTAGAAAATCTGATTCACACACCATTTTTGGTAGTTAAATGATGTCTTAGATACCAAAGGTGCATTGTGGCCTCTTTTATGATATTTTGGTTTTGCACTTCATTTCAGGTGTGGTACAGTAACGTTCCACATGCTCAGCTTGCTGAATATAAGGGTGGGCAAAATTGGATTACCGTAGACAAGGATAAATTTAAGTTTCCTGGAGGTGGTACACAGTTCATTCATGGGGCAGACCAGTACTTGGACCAGATTTCACAGGTATAATCTTAAAAGGAATTCCTGTAATGTTGCTTCTTTCTATTACGAAATTGACTTTCTTTTTAATGGAGTTAACAGCCTGGTATCAGATACCTTTTTTCTTATTATGCTTGATTCGTCTTGGTAGATGATCCCTGACATTGCATTTGGACGTCATACCCGGGTTGCGTTAGATGTTGGATGTGGTGTGGCAAGTTTCGGTGCCTATCTATTTTCACGGAATGTACTCACTATGTCTGTTGCTCCAAAAGATGTTCATGAGAACCAGATTCAATTTGCACTAGAACGTGGTGTGCCTGCCATGGTGGCAGCTTTTGCAACAAAGCGACTATTATATCCGAGCCAGGCTTTTGACTTAATTCATTGTTCAAGATGTAGAGTCAATTGGACCCGTGATGGTAAGTCTCACGATATGTAACTTTTTATCTAAGAAGATCAAGTGGTTATGTTATATGAATGTCTTCTTAATTTCACCCCCTCCTCTCTTTTGCACAATATACTACTTGAGGAAATATATTGACCCTTGCACTTGTATTTATCCCTATATACCCTAGTTCCCCCTTCAATTAAAATCTTATTGTCACTGCTAGCTTATTTGAATAAGGAGACCCAATACCACTGTTATTGAAGAATGATCATTTTTCTTAATCTCCATCAAGCTTTGGCGAGGCAATAATTTTGTTTCAATATCGATTTCTTCTACCATCTACTAGACTGCTATGTCATGTGGATGTTAGTTAATTAAAATTATGATGAACAACTACTGACAAGGGGTATGTTGGTTACTTCTTGATGTCCAAATGTTGCAAGGATGTAATTTTCATCTTATGCACTAGGGTCATGAAATGAATCCAATCTTTATTTATTTTCTGAGTGTATGCTTATCATGCACATTGATAGCTCCAATTGGCTAATATATTCTACATTATTTCCAAGTTCCGAATCGGGACACTCTAATTTTGTTTCATTTCTTTACATGTAATTTGATGAAGATGGGATTTTGCTACTTGAGGTCAATAGATTACTAAGGGCCGGAGGATATTTTGCTTGGGCAGCACAACCAGTTTATAAGCATGAACCACTTCTGGAAGAACAATGGGAAGGTAACAGTGTTAGTTTGCTGAAGGGCTGCTCCACTTGCAACATTGTTGTGTTTTTCAGAGCATGCAGCTATATCTTTACATGCATGACAAGAGATTATCATACCTTCTATTAGTCCCGTTGGTAAAATTTGACTTTGGTAAATCTATGACGTGTAAGCTAACTCTATGTTTCCAAGGATATAACCTTTCTACCGTCATTATTGACCTTGCTACTTGAAAATAGTTGATGCTTCTGCAAAAAAAGAAAATTAAAATATCAAAAAGTCATCCTGCAAATACTGAATTCTACACTGTTTCAGGAAAAAAGATGAAATGAGTTACTAAAATGGTCATTGCGTGAATGTCAGAATTAAAGAAGTGGCAGAATTCTTTGAATGGTTTTATTACTGAACTGGGTGAATGCAATTAACGGTGTCAACCTGTTTCTGTAGCAATATTGACCTTATTGAATGCTCCCTAGTCCCTAGTCCTCATGAGTGAAAAGGAAAATCATTTATCAGACCCTAACTTATACATAACTTTGAATTCAAAATTTCTGTTCCTCTTGAAAAGTAGGAAGAGGTAAATCCGAGAAGTTGGTGCTGTAACATACCCTGATGTCTAATTGTCAAATTGGAATTATAACTTGCTTTCTTGCTAGCTTTATTGTGTAGTATTTTTGTCAAGTGTCAATGTGTACTTGAAAACTATATCTCTTAGCCAGAGTGCCAATTTTTCCTTCTCTCAGAGATGATCAACCTTACAACTCGCCTTTGCTGGAATCTTGTGAAGAAAGAGGGATATATTGCAATATGGCAAAAACCCCTTAACAACAGTTGCTATTTAAGTCGTGAATTGGGGACCCAACCACCATTGTGTGACGAGGAGGATGACCCAGATGATGTTTGGTATTTTGCTATTCTCTGACTCAGCTAAATCATGTGGTCTTTTGTGGTTCATGGTATACGTTACTATATCAAGTTGCAAATTTTCTTTAGATGTTAATGTTAGGAGATATTACCGAAGATGATTTATTACATCACAATATGGTGGTGATTGTAGATCATTTGGCCAACTTTCTAAGTAAAGATTTTGTGTGGTGTTGACCAATGGTTCTTTTATTCTTGACCATGATGGTAGCACATTGTGGTATCAGTGGCTCGTCTCCAATTCACATATTGATGGATTCATATGCTTTGCACTTTCTTGGATGTATCGTTCACATGCTTATTTCATGCGTGGTTACTATTTGTTGACCAACCACATTTTGTTTAGGCCTTTAACAGAGTCAATCAGTGGTTTTGCTTTTGGCTTTTCTCTGATAATCCGTATTTCGATCTCATCTTTTTTGCTTTTTTTATTATCGGCACTAGAATGTCTAGTAGAATATATGATTTTGCTTTTGCTATTATTGTAATTAGGTCTGTTGAATTACTCTATGCATTTCGCTTGAATTCTTTACTATGCTTGTCAATGTGATTTGGTTATTCAGTGTGTGTTTCAATAGAAATCCATGTAAATTCTAGTATTAGCAAAATGAGTTTGCATGTGTATACGTCTTCCAAAACAAATATCGCTCTAGTCATGTCTTTATTTACTTAGCTTTAGTAAATTGTGATTGATTTAAGCCTAAAGGTACAACAAAAAGTAATATCTTGCAAGGATGAGCCAGGTTGAACCACGAAGACCCTATGGTTATGTTTGATCAGAAATGCTTAAGAGTGCCTGGACAAAACGGATTGAACAATTGTTCCTAAAACTGAATTTAGCAACCGAAAGTGATAAGCAATTAAAGAAATAATGAAAGTTCGAGGAGAAATTTGATATTCCTTGTTTGAGCCATTAGGGCTTGACTAGTTACAGACTTACAATAATTCCTCCATCCACTGCAACTATCCAGTAGGTTAATAATTGAATTGGATTTTAGATGTTAGCTATTGATCTACTGGTGTTCCTGTCTTTCTACCTTCTTAGGCACCAGAACTGAGACATCAAATGACTTGGTCATGAACTTGAATTCAGTATAAAAACTCTTACATGTTAAGTGTAAACACAAATATTATCACTCCGTCAAGCATAAGGTACAAGTCTTGGGAAACCAAAAATGATTACAATCTAAAATAATGAGGAAAATACTAGAACAGGTTACACCCTAATTTCCTCACCCATGAGAATATGCAATGAGCCTAGCCACTCATACCAGAGCAGATACTAACTCTCAAGAAAAATTTGATGCCTCAAAATGCTAACGGGAAGCATCACAATAGTTCCTTATGAAGATAATAAATTGTAATTTTTATGGGATTTAGTACTCTGCTATCGTTAGAATTCTTCGGGGTTTATGTAATTATATAATATTCATATACGCCAAAACTCACACGCACTCCTCACCTTAGGTGAGAGGCTGGGCTCTACAGGTAACCAGGGTACTGTAGGGCCAATAACCATTTGGTGATAAAAAAAACTTTTTTGACTTTCTTTTGTTTTCTTGTTTCTTGATAAAAATAAAAATTGATCGGGTTAACTTATTTTCACTTCAGGTATGTTGGTCTGAAGCCATGTATTTCTCGACTGCCTGAGGACTTATCTGGAGCAAATATTACCACATGGCCTGAACGACTGGATAATCCTCCGGAGAGGCTCCAAAGCATAAAACTTGATGCCTATGTATCGAGAAAAGATCTCTTTAGGGCAGAATCCAGATACTGGAAAGAAATAATAGATAGCTACGTACGAGCTTTACGCTGGAAAACTTACAACCTTAGAAATGTGCTGGACATGAGAGCCGGGTTTGGAAGGTATCTTACCAACTGCATTCTGTCTTCCCTGTTGTAGGATCATGTGGTTTGCCTCTATAACTCTCCTTAATATCAATCTTTTTTACTTTGGCAGTTTTGCAGCAGCCTTAATTGACAATCAAGTAGATTGTTGGGTTATGAACGTTGTTCCTGTTAGTGGTCCCAACACCTTGCCTGTTATCTATGATCGTGGACTTCTCGGAGTTATGCATGATTGGTATAAACTAGTTTTAGTAGATTCTTGTTCTCGATAATAATTATAAGTTCCCCATCTTGATGCCTATCTTAATCACAGGTGTGAGCCATTCGATACATACCCAAGAACCTATGATCTCTTGCACGCAGCTGGCCTCTTCTCGATTGAGCAAAAAAGGTACTTATTCCTCTTCAAGGACCAGATACTAAGAATATTATTAAAAAAACCATATGTTAATGCTAAAAATCTCTCATTTATTCTTCCTGTTTATGAATATGTTCGATTACTATTGTGATTTTGTTGGGTTAATGTTGTATCATCTATCAGATGCAACATTTCTAGCATCATGGTTGAGATGGATAGAATTCTGAGACCTGGGGGGCGTGTGTACATTCGTGATTCCATTTCGGTGATGAATGAACTTGAAGAGATAGGGAAGGCCATCGGGTGGCGTGTAATGCTACGTGAAACAGCTGAGGGGCCTCATGCAAGTTATAGAATTTTGACATGCGACAAAAACCTGCGGTAGCCGGAGCAAACTGTAGGGTCCCATGTGATTAATCGAGGTGCTAATCATACATATTTTGACGTTTTTATTCTTTGAGAGCAAACTGCTTGACGTTCCTATTTGTTATGGAAGAAAAATACAGATGATAAAAGTGTTAATTTTTACAAGTTTTATAGTTGTAGCATAATGAGGTCTTGTGTATCATAGTCTAGTACCCCCATTTTGTGGTTACTCGTTACATTACGTGCTGAATTCTGGATTCAAAATGATATCTACTTTTTGGTAACTGTGGGTGTATGTTGTACGGATCACCTTATGCATACCTTGACTAGTTCCAGAAGTTAAACAGTCGGACAAATTCTCCAATGGTCCTGAAGGGACTTGAATTAGTGGTGTTTAGAAAGCAAATTCGAGATCTTACTAGCTGAAATATCGCTTAAGATGATATCTACTTATGCACTTGTGAAAGTTCAAGCCGGATATATGCCAAAATATATTCCAATAAGGTTCTTTGTGTTTGATCAAAAATTGTAGAATATTATCTTCGGTCGTTCAAACCCAACATATCATATATACTAAAGAACGCACCTTCTCTTTTATTATAGCATCATTGATAATGAGAGATTCTATGTATATACGTCAACGTCTTTGACATTGAAAAGAAAATGTCCATCTCCACCGAGAACTATTTTATCATATTTCAAGAATCCGATGTCAATAAAAATTTTATTCTCTTACAAGATATGTTCAAGCGACGTGTGTAAACAGGGCATATATGCTTATAGAAACTATTATAATCAAACATTATACGTTACTAATTTATAAAATTAGTATAATTGTATGATACTCAATCGATACAAAATACATCAATTAACACAAATATAATATCGTTGGCTCTATTCAATTCTAGTTCTTGTTTTTTTTTTCAATTTTTACAGTTATTTTTTATATTTATAATCTATCAAACATATAATCTTCAATTCTTAACGATAAAGGTATTAATTTTTTCATGAAATATTTTTGATGTAAAATTAATTCTCGCATTTGTTAGGTAATTAAGTACTCAAAATGCGAAAGAAATTGTTGATTGATAGAACACTCATTTTTTAACCTTTCGTTTCCTTTTAAAGAAGAGGACGAACATTTAATTAAAAGAAAAAGGCAAAATGTTATTGTTGTTCTCTTGGTTCAAAATCAAATTGTTAAAAATGTTATAGATGGTTAAACAGATATAGTAAAAGGACTAAAGATGCCAAAAGATGAACAGTAGAGGGATGGGTTTCGGTAATTAGGTATAAATATTGAATAAAAATGGTACGTGTGGAGTCCACATGATTGGAATCCAGCACACAGAGAGTGACGCCGTGAGGTTGGACCAACGGCTTCACCTGATTAAGAGTTCACCTTTATCCATCCACATACATACCCACCATCATCATCATCATCACCACCACCACCACCACCACCACCACCACCACCACGACGGATTCAGGCCGCCGTTCCGTCGTGCATTAATTAATATTGGTGGAATGGTGGTTGGATTGTTAAGGGGTTGATATAGGGGAAAAGAACATGTATACGCACGATCAAATTTATTTATTATTATAGTAACCGTACTTATTACTACTATATAAAAAGTCACATGCTATTTCTTTTTTATATCCGTATTCATTTCTATAAATAAAAGTGTAAGATCATCTTCAACTAAGACATTGTTTGAAAAACTAGCTTATAAGTTAGCTGGTAGCTGATAAGTTACCTTTTCAAAACGCTACTATGAGTAGTTTTTCAATAAGCTAGCTTATGGTCATCCAAACATGTACAAGGAAAAAAAAATTAGCTGATAAATTGGTTTTTTTTTTGCCAAACATAGCCTAAGGCCTAAGGGGTCGTTCACTAAACGCTTGTCGGATAAACGCTTACCAATATTATTTACATTATTGATTGAACATTGGGAAAACCAAGAAGCTTATCCGGTAAAAAAACAAGAGAAGAACCGAGAGTCTTACCCGGTAAGTGTGAGAAATGACTCTTATCCCGGTAAACGCTTACCAGGTTCAAAATGCTTACCAAAAATCCATTTCCATAGCCAAGGATGTTACACGAAGGTAAATGAAGATGAATATCTTGTCGATAAGCGCTTACCCGGTAAGAATTTGGTAAACGATCCCTAAGTTATAAAAGAGTACTATAAATTGTGCGTTTACTAAACACTAAAAACTATCTTTAATTTTATATGAATAATAATTAATATATTTATTTGTTATTATATTATTTTATTAAAGTATAAGAGCATCTCCGATAGATATGTGATCAGTGATATTTGTTCTAAAATAAATTATCAAAAGTCAAAATATCTAGAAGAAATATTTTCAACTCCAACAACTATTCTATTTTAAAGATTGTAGTATTGATTATATTATTAAAATAATTAATCAATTACTAAAATATTATTCTCTTTTGTAAGCATTTTATTTCAATGTCTTTTGTTGGTGGAAATATTAAAACATTATTTTTCTTTCTTAAATACTAGTTTTAGAGATTTCTCCAAATTTATATATTTTTATATTCTATCATTTTTTTTCCTATTTTTACATACAAGATAACATAATTATTGGAGTAAAAAGTTGTTAAAATCTTATTTTTCTTTATTTTAACATATTTGTTGGAGATGCTCTAATAATTATAATATGTAAGTTGCTGTTTAAACGAATAGGTACTTAATTTAATAAATGAATAATTATCACTTCAATTTAAAAAAAATATATATGATATTTAAAGTGATGTTTCAATAAGCTCTAAGAGCTTTTGTCACACTTGTTTTCAATTATACCCTTAAATAATATCAGTTATTATTTATAGCAATATTAATTATAATTAATTAATACGTATTTACAATTCATTAATAATTATTTATATTAATTTCTAAATGTAAATTACTCATTAATATTAATTATTTATAACTATTCTTAAATTATTAATTACTAGAAGCGTACTCGCGCAATGCAGTGAAATATATCACGATTTTAATGTTTCATTTTATTTTTTTGTCGATTTACAGTACGATTTTGGATGGTTTTGAGAAAATGATAATGTTTTTTTTTATAAATTTGTTTAATTTAGGCTTAATAATATAATTTTTTTACATAAAAAATTAAATATTTTGTTAAATTCAATGATTATCTTTTATATTTTAATAACATCTAGAAAAAATAACCAATTACATATTTAATAATATAATTAAAACAAATTTATAGTAATATAATATATTAATTAATAGTGATACATGGAAAGATCTGCATAAAAGGAATGCCCTACACATACCAAATTGGTGGGTGTTAGAAGCATACAGTAATAATATGTATCTTGTGCTTTGATACTTGTAAATTAAGAGATTTTTAAAATATTGCATAAAATGATGGTACCTTGTGCCTAATAATTTGTATTTAAGAGTTTTTTATCCGTGTTTTATAAATAGTATAGATAAATATAGATTATTTAATATATTTAGTCGTCAAAAAATAAATATAAGAATTTCAAAAATATTTTTGTAAATTATCTTTTAAGAAATCTATACTATATTATAAAAACGGCATAAAAACTCTTAATTACAACATTTTAAGCACAAGTTACAACTAATTAAAGTCAATTACTTAATTTATAATTTTTAATGCTTTGGTACAACCTTTCCAAGCACAGTATTTCATATAATCATCTATTTGTGGAATGAATACTCATTTATTAATATAATTATTTGTTTTTTTTGTGGAGGATTTTATAAAATATATTTTATATTACCATAATATATTTTAAATGTAGATTTTACATTTAAATCTATATTAATGAGATGTAATATAAAATCTTTTTTCTTACGTATTTTTTTATATTACATCTCATAATGATTTTTCCATATTTTATTTTATAAAATCTTTTTCCATATTTTATTTTATAAAATCTTTTTACATAATGAGATGTAATATAAACTCTTTTTTCTTCCGTATTTTTTTTGCTAATATAAAATCTATTTTATTTTATAAAATCTACACGTATTTTTTTCACGAGCATTAAAAGAAGAAAAAAGAAGGTTGATATGAATTAAAAATAAAAAATAACGAGATACACTAATAAATTATCGTATTCTTTAAAATAAAAATATTCCGCAATACTTTCCAAATTAACCAATTGTAAAGAAAATAAAATAGAAACGATGTAGATATAAAAATATTTTTTCATATTTTTAATATATTTACATTTAAATGTAAAATCGAAAATGAAAATAAAAATTTTTAAAATATTCTCTACATTCACTATAAATATATATAGTTTCTCTATGTATCATCTGAGTACAAGAAGAAGACGAACGGTCGGGTGTCAATAGCGGAACCTGCAACTGAACAAAAGGTATTCCACTATATTTTTGTTTCTTTGAAAAACTACATTTTTATATTTTATTTTATTTTATTGTTCGTTCTTTACTTACATTCCGCTGCATCACACGGGTATATGTCTAGTTATTAATTAATAAAGACATGTAATATTGATCAGCTTTAATTTTTATTTATATTTTAAGTAATTGTTATTTAAAATAATCATTTAATGTTTCTAAAATTCCTTTTTTGTTATACAAATACAAAATTTATAATATTATATATAATAAATGAAACTGAAATTCTATTAATTTTGCCATTTGGTTTGAATTAATTAACAAATTATATCATTATTTATTTTACATATATTATGAAATTATAAAATTGACTATTTTAACATGTCCTTTTAATAATTATATATTTTTAAACTAGATTATCAGATAGTTTTTGTCAAACATAATTAGTTTATAAGTTAATTTATTAATTATCATATAAAAACCCATCCACAAACGACAAGATAACATTGAATATTAATATTAATAATGCCAAAACGGCCCCAAGCGTACATATAATTTCAAGGTTTGCATAGACAACCTATTCACAACTGAGATATTAAAATAAAAGAACTAAGATGACGGTTTTCTATCTGATCCGACTACATCTTCTCCTTCCCTTTAACCGCCCTTTCTAAAACTCGCTTGCCTGAAAAGATTTTTAGTTTTGAAAGAGCGGGGGTTAGACCGAAGGTTTAGTGAGTCCCCTCTAACAGATAAGCGACAATAAAACTTTCCAGAATATTTTAGTCAACAGATTTATAAACACATAAAGTTAGTACACGCTACTGAGCACACGACCGTAAAAGACGATGTGTCTAACTCGCACTGCCTTAATTTTGGGACACACCCCCAATGGCATAAACGGGCCACACTCCCCGGTACGAGTAGGCGGGTCACACTCCCCGACTTAGGTCACAATCTCCACATATAATGTATGCATACATTTAAACATCAACAATTTATAACACACTTAAATCATTTCATAATAATCATGTCATCGTAAATAAATCAAAGTTTAAAATTAAACTTCACATGCTTTCGTTACCAAAAAAGTTTAGTTCAGAAAAACTCACCTGACGCCCCTTAGCTCGAATCTCGTGTCTACTCCTATGGTTCGGTCCGAAATCGATTCAACAATAAATCCATTAACCTTCGGATAATGTCTGAGCCAAAACTGGAATAAATCCCAAATATGAAATCTCAGATTCAAGACTCAAACCCCCAAATTACAACCACCATGGATACAACATTTAGAAAAATAAGGAGTTCTAATCACAAAGAGATTTACCTTCAAACGACTCAATCCAAAACTTGAATTTCTCTTCCTCGGTCTCTCTCTAAAATCGCCCAAGAGTTCCTTCTTCAAAAACAACCGCCACACCCACACACACCACACTGATTCCTAGGGTTAAACCCCTCATTTCCCCATTTTTCACACTAGACCCTTCTAATCCGGCTTTTCCACTTTGCTACCCGAATAATTTAATTCATTTACTTTTTATCCCGATCATTACATATCAGTTACTTTATTAATTAACAACCAACTTATCAGTTATCAACTAGTTTATCAGTTAACGACAAGTTTGTCAACTAGTGTTGAAGTAGTGAATTGGAGATGTCGTAAGTTTTTTGATTGATTTTATAATTCAAACCGAGATTTATTTTGATTGAGAGCTGTGTGTGTTATATATGAGTATTTTAATTATTAGATCATTAAATTAAATAATTTTATTAAATTGTATATAAGATCAAACAATATAAAGAAAAAACGAAGTGTATGTGTTACTATATTGATTATCAGAATAAGTATAAACTTAAGCCATAATATATTAATAACTAATGTTTAATAAACTAATAAATGTTTTATTTACTTGACATTGTAAATGGTCTTGATAAATTAGAAAGTGTAAGAAACCTTGCAATTTACATTGACATGTCATGTCATCTTGCAAAGCCATTTGTAAGATGGATATGGATGCTCTTATACCTCGATAAAAAAATGTCATTTTTATGCTATAGTCATGTACTACGTTGAAATTAAGACTACCTATGTCTTAGACTTTATTAATAGAGTAAAATATGACAAACTTTTTATTTTTTATTTTAAGATCAAAGAGATTGCTAATTACGTATAGATATAAGATAGCACATATGAAAGCGTAAGAAGTGATCATCTATTAATGTGTTCCTTGTGTTATTATAACACACTTCCAACTTTTAGTTACGTGAGGATCATGAGTTAAGAGGGGTCGCTTTTAGTTTGACATCGACATGATGGTACCTACACATTTCCGAAATGAAGAATTAATGTCCAAAATCTTTTAAAAAAAATGCATTCTAACTACAAGCAGATTCTCTGTTTTGAAGATTACATCATTAATTATATTATTAAAATATTCCGGACATTTAATATACGTCAATTTATGTAACAACCGGAACTAAAGTTAATAGCCTCAAAGTTAGTATAGAGAATGGTCAAACCCATTATTGAAGGGGGCTAAGTGTAAATGTTGGTTATAAGGTTTACCCTAGGGTTCTGTGCACTCATTTTTGTTGGCGGCTAAGGAAAAATTTGAGAGAAAGCAGAAGTATCGATTGGGAGAAGAGGAAGGGAAGCCTGTCTAGAATTTTCTCCTAAGGTATCATCTCTGAATTTATTAACTCTTCTAAATCTCATAAGTTGCTACAGTACCCTTGCTGTTAATTGAAGCCTGTTAAAGTTTACATCTGGGTTAGGGAGCAGAAGTTAAAATTTTCTAATGGGTGATTGATTCTTGAATAATGTCAGTGTTTTTGTTATGAATGGGAGATTAAAGAGAAGTTAATCGTTATGCAAAGTAAAGAAAATAATCGATCTGGAGGGGGGAAGATGTTGACTGTTTGTGTATTTTGGGTTCGAGAACCCCAAATCGCCTCCGGGCGAATGCATTACCGGTCGAGTTTATGATACCGGTCGAGATTCCGGTCGAGACCCATTTTGGTATCGGTCGAATCCCATCCGGTCATTAATCTCATACCGGTCGTATTTCATTGTTCCGGTCGAAGGTTGTCATACCGGTCAAGTTTGAGGAGAGTGGGCCGAAGCCCACGTGTGTACATTTTGAACCATGTGTTTTTTATTTATTTATTTATCATGGGCCGGTTGGGGAAAACAAAGAGGAATTGGACCTTAAGTGGTCGACCCACTTTGGTTTACAATTTAATTAGTTTACTTTAATTCTTAAGGTATTGGTTATGTCGTCTCAAGTTAGTTTTAGCGGGATATTTTTCAGTCAAAGGTTAAATGGAGTTGAGATCGGGAATGAGGGTATTAAGGTTAAATTCGTTAATTAGAAGGTATCGTTAATTCACTGAGCGATGCCTCATTTTATAGGTTCGACTCGGACTATTCATTTAGATTGAATGTTGTAACGGTGGACTTCAGGTGAGTTTTCTAAACTAAACCTCTTGATGATGAAAGCATGTAAAGTTTATCTTAAACTTTGATTTATTTCGATGGCATAATTTTTTATTAACTTGTTCAAGTATGTTATAAATTGTTGATGGTTAAATGTATGCATACATTATCTGTGGGCTACGTGACCTAAGTCGGGGAGTGTGGTCCGCCTACTCGTGTCGGGGAGTGTGGCCCGTTTATGTCGTTGGGGGTGTGTCCCAACATTAAGGCAGCGCGAGTTAGACACATCGTCTTGGACGGTCGTGTGGTCCGTAGCGTGTTTTATTTATATGCCATTATTAAATATTGTTTTTAAACTCTGGAAAGTATATTTTGTTGCTTAACTGTTAGAGGGAACTCACTAGACCTATGGTCTAACCCTCGCTCTTTCAAAACTAAAAATCTTTTCAGGCCGTCGTGAGTTAGGATGTGCGGCTAAAGGCAAGGAGAAGGTCTAGCGGGGCGGATAGAAGACCGTCATTTAACTATTATTAATTATCTCAGTTGTGTAGGTTGATTGTATATCAAACCTTAATTTGACCTTTGTAAGTTTGGGACCGTTATGACTGGGATTATTGTTGATTGTTGAGAATTCTATTCTAAGATTTGATCCGTCTGTTTCTAATTTTTGGTTGGGTCGTTATAATTTATTTATCATAAACATTTCATTTCCAAGTTTCTTATTGGTGGAATACAATTAAAAAAAATCATTTCTCTCTCATGATAATCATTTTTTGAGAGTTCTCCAACTTTGGAGAAATTTATCTGCACTCTCCTATTTTCTCCAAGTTTTGGAGAATTCATGGGCACAAAAAATTGTCCAAAATCCTCATTAACTCAATTTTAGAAAAGATGTTAGAGATGCTCTAAAATACTAGAGGGTTCGTTATTAAGCTTATATTAAAAGTTCAAGAAAATAGGTGGGTATAATTTACCTTCCAAGAGGACGCAATCGATTCATAACCCTAACCCCGACTTCGCCTCTCGATTCATAACCCTAACCCCGACCTTGCCTCACCACCCCCTGCACACCACAACCAACGTATCCTTCCCTTTGCAGAAACTCCATTCCAGCCTTAATAGCGATCCAGATCCAGATCGGTCATCTTCTCAAACCCCAACAACGATCGATAGGGGAAAGGGGTATTCCGTATGGTCGAGAGCGGCGACCTAGAGAATGGAGGTAGTCGATGGTAGACGCGAGTAGTAGACGTGATGGGAGAAAGTGAAAAGGCAGATGATGGTTACGAATGGGGAGAAGAGAAATTAGGAAAATCTTGGTTGAAGGAGAAAATAGAAAATAGGGATTCTTGGGCTAAGGGGAGGCCACATCATCAGACGTGGTTTCTCCTTTAATATATATATAGATTAACATAAACAACTAGTTAGGAGTTAGGACATTTGAATATTTGTTCGGTGAATAGATGAACTCTTGTAAACTCTATGATTCAAATCTTAAACACAAATGAATATACTTGCCTGTTAGGATCCGATGCATTTTAAACACAAATGAATATACTTGACTGTTAGGATCTGATGCATTAATGCTAGTTGTTTGGGTGGGAATTCCAACAGTCCATCGTCGTACGACCAAAGACAACCGGCGGCCCTTCCTTCGGGCGACCTCGACTAAACAACCAATAACCCGTCTGACAAATTCTGTCGTACGACTTAATTTCGGTCACTAACTTACAACATATGTTATATCATGTTTAATGCAGGATTCAAAGACATTTATGACTAAAGATTATAGCAGAAACCATCATCAATAACAACGGACATAACGAACGCTATCATCAATATCAAATGGTCATTCTATTAATAAGCAAGATACGCATTCAAGACGTGCCAACGGAAAAATATAGTATAAATATGTAGATGGAACCTCACATTCGGGACATCTAATCCTCAGACTTTACAAGTTCATAGATTACGTTCTCAAGCTCACTTAGTTTATCTCGAAGTTCATAAAGCCCTTTGCCGTTTGTTGCGCGACGTACGACTAAAATCTAATTACACACGACGCACGACCGACTTTACTTTATTGTATTGTTTTACATTGTATTACACTTGTAACACTTGTTATAAAGGACGACGTCCCTGATTGACGCCCATAGTGCACGACGACTCACACTCGTCCGCGGTTTTTACCCATTTCAGGGGTTTTCCGCGTCAACAATTATCTCGTCTCATTCACTTTATTTTCATTATAGTCGTACGATTATTGGTGTTACTTTCTTTGGTTGGATCAAGCTTCACGTTTACCTTAAATTTTCCTTGAGAGATTTTTGGCATAAACACTAGTATGATCGCACTCACAAATGAATATAATTATCTTTGAAATAGGAAGATTTTAGGCATTTCAAGAGTTATAAACATAAAAAATTGTTTTAATTTGATATTGATTTAAAATACAATTATCAATGAAAGACCCAAATCTGATGCCGATTCAAAAGAAGAATAATGATTAAAATTATATATTATTTATATAGAGCAAAATATATTTACATACTATTTTTTATTTTTAATTTAGTTCGGCTTATTATATACTATTTATATAGAGCAAATTTTTATTTTTAGTTCCTTAACCTTTAAGGAAGTTGGGTTACTGATACCTTTGGTTTTGGTAAGTTGATGAATGAACAGAGAGAATTAAAACGTCCATGTAAAAGAACCAACAGAAAAAGTAACTTTTTATAGTAGATCGACGTTTTTTTTAACTGTTCATATATTACTTTGTTTTTTGTTTACTTTTTCTGTATGCCCTTTTACACTAATCGTATATTATATTAACTGTATCTATATTATAATAAAATAATTATTTTTAAAATTTAAAGTTACATTTAATTAGTTATTTAATTTAATTTATATTCTTTACTTTTTTATTTTTCATTATACATCTTTATTATGTTAATGTTTATGCCAAAAATCTCCCAAGGAAAATTTAAGGTAAATGTGGAGCTTAATCCAACCAAAGAAAGTAACTTTGATAATCGTATGACAATAATAAGATTAAAATAAATGAGGCGAGAGAATTGGTGACGCGAAAAACCCCTAAAATAGGTAAAAACCGCGGACGAGTGTGAGTCGTCGTGCAATATGGACGTCAATCAGGGACGTCGTCCTTGTTAACAAGTGTTACAAATGAAATGTAATGTAAAACAATACAATAAAGTAAAGTCGGTCGTGCGTCGTATGTACTTAGACTTTAGTCGTGCGTCGCACGACAAACAACAGTAGGCTTTTTGAATTTCGAGAGAGACTGAGCGAGATTGAGAGCGTAATTTGTGAGCTTCTAAGGTCTGAGAATCAGATGCCCGAATGTGAAATTCAATCTTCATATTTATACTCCAATTGTCCGTTAGCAAGTCTTGAATGCATATCTTTAATAAAGTAATCGTTTGATATTGATGATAGCATCCGTTATATCCGTTGTTATTGATGATGACAACCGTTACAATCTTTGGTCATGAATGTCTCTTGAATCCTCCATTAAACATGACATAACGTATGTCACAAGTTAGTAACTGAAATCATGTCGTACGACTAACTTTTTCGGACGAATATTTGTTCATTTAATCGAAGTCGCCTTAAAAGAAGGGCGTCGGTTATCGCTGGTCGTACGACGATAGACTGTTGGAATTTTTACCCAAACAGTTAACACAAATAATCGTATACGAACAAAAATACAATGAAAAAAATACGCTTCTTTTTTTACAAGTTATACCATTATAACCGTCTCGTCAATATCTTCAAAACGAGTCCAATATTAAATATTGTTTTAATTTAACTGTATTATTCATGAATACTTTACGAATTAATTTGTTTATATCTATACGTTTATTTTTTCACTTTTAACATATTAAAATTACATAATCGTAGATCGACTAAAATATATTAAAAACACAATTCATTTTTATTATGAATTACACCATTGTTATTTTCTTGTCAATATTTTCAAAATAAGCTTATTTTTGAATATTTCTTGATTTAGGGGGTGTTTGGGATTGCTTATTTAAGGTGTTTTTTAGCTTATTGCGATTTGGCACCGAAAATAAGCACTTTTGAGTGTTTGGATGGGGAAAAATTAAAATGGCTTATAGCGGTGCCAAACCGCTGAAAAGCACTTTTTGATAAGTCATTTGGTTTTAACTTATCAACTTATTTAAAAAGTGCTTATGACTTTTTTTGGTTATTTTATATGTATAAGCAATCTCAAACACCTTTAAATAACAACTTATTAACTTATTACGTTTTGGTACCACAATAAGCTAATCCAAACATTTTTTTTAAAATTCCGGTTTGACACCACATAAGTTGATAAACACTTTTTAAAATAAGCATAAGTTGTTTTAAATAAGCAATCCCAAACACCCCCTTAGTAGTAATATAAAATAGAATAAATATATACCAATTTTACTATATAAGTATCTATACATATCGATAATCATTTGTAACAGTTATTGTAGAAAAAAATAGGTATATAAATCTATACATGTCTATATTAGATAATTTTTTAATTAGATTTATTCAAAATTTATAACCAACTATATTGAAAAGCTATACAACTAACATCAGTATGGATAAAAAGAAAACAAAAAAGAAATATGATTAAAATATCTACCATTCTCCGATCACACAATTCAACTTTATTAAGCACTAGAACTACCGGTGACATTTATAGAGTATCTTCGATGAAAATGCATATCAAAGTACTTTAGAGTCAATGCATAAAGTACTTTAGAGTCGATGCATAATTCACATATATGTCACCATACGACTTAAACACCATATATTCATAGATTAATATCGATAAGGACGAAAAATACAAACTTATCATGAAACAGGGTTGGCATATTGATTTCGAGATGTTTCCAGGGCCGGCCCTGGGCCTAGGCCAGTGGGGCGATGTAACACCCTAAAATATGGAAATAGCAACTAATTTAAAATTTTCTAAATACATCAATAAATGATACATCTCCAATCATAAATTATTAAATAGCCTCAATACACATATTTCATTCTATACATACAGTCTATAATAAGGACGGGTGCTACTAAAACTCCAAAATAGTCACTATCTCCAAACTGCGGAAGACTTCACCAACTACTTACTCTTGCACAAAGCTAAGACTCAACTCTTCATAGAATTGCTAGAATTCAAACCCCCAACTGGAACCTGATGCACATGCCGACAAATAAAAATGTTAGGCTTAAGCACTAGTGAGCTCAAGAGTTTTCAACATAAGAAAATGAATCGTTTAAAGAAAGAAGAATGCTATTAAAATCATAATATTTCAAAATGATATGCCCCGCTTATGAAAACGACTCGTTTACCAATAAATATGCATTTTAAACGGAAGAGACGCCGAGTTAATCGTCAACCAAACCAAACAGTTTTACAGACTAAGATCCCAATATAAAACGTCTTTCGTAAACTTAGACTTAACCCAAAACTTGCTCAAAATAAGAATAGATACACGAAATACCCAACACGGTTGGAACATGATACACGACTTTTAAACCATAGATGAAAATCTGTATAAATAAATATTGCCGTGAACACGGACATTAGACCCAAAACTCACGGGACTATAAAATGGACGGAATCAAATACCGAAACGTGGAAACGATGCATTCCATTCAAACCTTAATATATGTGGGGAACACCCAATATTAAGGTCATCATTTACCGTCGACTACACAAACCAAAGTTGGTAAAATATGACATTAACATTTTAAAATACCACAGATCTACGATAGAGAGACCCACACACATTGAGAATAGAGGAGCATGCAAGTAGGCCGCCCATACAACTTCCTCACATGTCCTCTAAACGTTTCCATCGTGGGTGGCGAGAACACGTAAATGGGGCCACCCGTGATGTTATTGGATTTCACCACATATCCCGATCCTAGTTCCCATGCCATGCAAGACATCACAATCCTCGGACCGTTTGTTGCCTCTTGCCATACTCCGTCGAGTCCCACCCCAAGGTCTTACGGACATGGATGCCTATCCAATCTAGACGAGTTTCAACTCAGCGGCTCGAGCCACCTATTGTGTAATGCCCTGAAAATCAGTCTAAAATAAAACCTGGAAAACCTGGCAACATGACATCTGTATTGATATAAACCTCCCATAAAGGGGATCAGTCCTTAAGACTTTACAAAACCTGCACAGATATAGGATTCATCAACAAACTAATCTAAACATAACTATCTAGATTTCATCAGTTGACAATCCAAATTTCATCAAAAGAATGGGACTTAACAATGCCCAACTATCAACACTTTAGTCATCTCAAAATGCCCAAAGACCCAACTCGTCTCTCAAAATCCAGTGCATCCCACCGCTAAGGGAAACCTGTTATACATATCATTTGAGAAAAAGTGTCAGACTTAAAGCCTGGTGAGAACATACAGTTTAATAAGCTCAAAAGATATAAACATTTGTATCATAAGATAATATTTTCAAAGAGGTTAAATCTTACAATTGAAATCTTGTCAGGATCGAATTCTTAACAAGAATTAATACTCAGAAACTAATATCAAAGAAGTTGCGGAAAAACACTTTGATATTTGATAAAACAGTAATCAAACACAGTATATAATTTTCAAACAGTAAACTTGTATTGAATGCTTAAAGTTACAAGATTACACACTCAACCTCAATATTGATGAACAGGCTCACCAATACGAATTCTACTTCTCTAGAATTAGGATCTATGCCTTGAGGTTGATTTTTCTCTTGAAAAACAATTATCAAAAATTGTCTCTATCTATTCTAAACATTCTATACATATACTGATAAAAAGATAATTACAAAGAATAAACAAATCTTCAGTATATCTTCCATGTATATCTTCTAAGTATATCTTCAGTATATCCAGCTGTAGTACTTTCCATCCGGATCTCTTTAGCAGCACTAATAATGCTCAGCAGCATTAACTTCATCTAGCAGCATTAACTTCAAGCAGTACTAACTACTAGCAGTACTAACTAGCTAAGCAGTACTAACTTTGTTCAAGCAGTACTAACTTTAACTAGCAGTAGTAATTCTACTAGCAGTAGTAACACTTAGCAGTATTAATCTTCAACTTGTTCTGGCAGTAGTAACTACACTTATACTAGCAGTAGTAACTACACTTAGTAGAATCTTCAGTTCCCAACAATCTCCCCCTAACTTGACTTTTAAAAGAGAAGTCAAGTTCTTCAGATATTCTTCCAGATGCTCTTTTTAATGCTCCCAAAACTTCCAAGATCATGCTCCTAAGTCTGGATTCAGTCCCAAACTCTGATTGATTATCCTCTGAATTAGATACTTGGCCATTTCTGAATTTGGTGCACAACCCAACTTCTTCTTTAGCATGGCATGAACCTTCAGTCTGGTGTGATTATATACTCTATCCACTAGGAAGTATTCTGTGTGATTTCTATCCAAAGTCACTGCATATACTCCACTAGTTTCATATAGAGTCCAACTTGTGACTTCTTTAAACACACTCTTGATGACCTGGTCCACTTCTTCAGGTTTGAACATCATGCATAGATACTCCATCACCAGTTTTGTAAGAGAAATTCCTGGAGTATTCAGATGATCTGTATACAGCTTAATTCCTATGTCAAACATCTCTTCTATATCAGATCTAGAGCATGTTCTGACAATCTTGACCCAAGTGTTGAATACTTCATACTTATCACCCTTCCTCTTGAGTCTGATGTAATCTTTCCCATCCATTGTCAGTACATCCCAGTGAATGATCTCGGGTGGCTTAACTCCAACAGGTTCTGCAGAAATTGGTTCAGGCACTTTGTCCATCACTACCATATATAAGCTTACATCATCTTTGATTGATGACCCTTGCTGGCTTGATGACTCAGGTGCCCCTTCTTCTTCAGCAACATTTTGTTCTTCTTCTATTCTAGGCTTTTTATCTTTCTTTCTTTTGGCCATCATCTTGGTTCTTTTCAAAGTCTTTTGAACCTGTACTAGAGTAGCTTCCTTCTTCTTTTCTTCCTTTTCCCTTGCCATTTCTTTGATAGGAGTTCCCTCTTCACTTTCAGGAAATGGTTGATTCATATCTATATCATTACTCTCCTTGGCCTTCTTTTCAAACTCTACTCTTTTCTTTTCATTGCTCTTCAGATTCCCCATTTCTTTTTCATAGAGCTCTCTGATCTGATCAAAACTCATCTTCACAAACATTTCTTTCTTTACCCCAATTGCACTCCTCAAGAAAGTTATCATTTTGTTTCTTTCCTGAGTGGCAAGGTAAGTTTGTGAAGGTCTTCTTTTCTTTGCACTTGTATTAGCCATCATAGCCTTTCTCAGACTTATAGCCCTTTGTTTAGCCTTTTCAGTTTCAAGCCCCTTTTGATAAGCTTTATTTAGCTCAGCAGCTAAGGCCTTTGCCATTTCCCTGTCCTTTTCCACCTGAGCTCTTTCTTCTTTTTCCATCTCCTTCTGCATTTTCCTTGCTAAAGCTTCATCTGATTCAACCAACCTTTGCTTCTTGATTGGTTGATCAGATTCAACTAACTTTGCCTTACCTTTATCTTTACCCATCTCCTTCTCAATGCTAGAGTTCTTTGCTGCATCACCTCTTTCTTTTATGACAACTCCTTTGGCCTTTGAGGTGACCTTGGGAGTATCATGTTTTGCTTTGATGAGTGTTTCTGCAACCTCAAGCTCTGTAAGGACCTCTTTTACTTGTTCTGCTGCTTCTTTCAGCTCAGCAGTATTAACCATTTCTGCTGCTTTACTTGAACTGGCAGTATTAATGGTTTCTGCTGCTGGCTCATTTTCCCCCTCAACAATATGTTTTTCCTCTTGCTCCCCCTTAGCTTTGGCATCAGCTTCTGACTCCCCCTTTTTGGGAGCATCAGTCACTGGTTCCCTCCTTCTGAGCACAAATTGTTTCTTCTTCTTTTGCAGAATCAGTTTCCTTACCATTTGCTTCAACTTGATGATTTGTTCTTGTTGTGACAGTACAATGAGTTTTAGCTCTTCAATATCTTTGCCTTGTTTGAGTACATCCATGTTGATGTTGCCCATTGTCTCCATCAATTCATCATAGTTATATCTGTCCTCACCTTCTCCAGGAGTGTTACCCCCTATTGAAGGATCATTGGATCTTTTAGTAGTGGAAGTCTTCTGCCTAGCAGAAGCACTATCCACCCCTGTGGTTTCTTGGCACCAGAGACCTTCAAATGATTGCTCATTCAAAGTTGCCATGGGGGAGGTCTTATTGATGTTACCACTTTCCTCCTCTGTGTTAGCAGGAGTAGTGGCAGCCTCATCACCCATATGCTCTACCTCCTCCTCAGAGAGCACCTCCTTTGGGTTGGGAGACACCCTCGTGGTTTCCCTTTGGATATTCTCTAGGGGAGAATTCTCCCTTAGAGGGCTTAAAGGCTGTGTGGGTGATGGTACAAGAAGGGAAGGAGCCTTCTTTACCTGTTTTCTTTGATAAGTTTGGGTAATTGGAGAGGTTGGTTTTGTAAGAATGGACTGGGGAATTGTTTTTGAGTGAGAAGGTTGGGCTTGGCTAGCAGTGGGATGGTCTAATGAGGGCCTTGACCCTGCTGCCATACCTTCAGTGGTTTGGGACACCACCATCATTGTAGAGAACAATGGGGTGTCAACTCCTTCCGAGTCCCCAGCAGATCTTCTCATATTTGAGAAAACCTTGCCTTTTGGGGGTTTAGGTACATATACCCCAACAGGTTGAGGTATATCCGTCAATTCATGGTTAATTACTTCCTGAACAAATCTGGGATACATAAAGAAACTCTTTTTGTTTCCCATATTTGATACAAGATCACTGAAAATCATCTTTGAGAAATTGTACCTTCTGGATGTAGCCAAGCATACCAAAGCATATGCAATTGGACTGCTGAACTCACTCCATCCAGTGGTCTTTTTGGAGATGCAATGCATCAGGGTATGAACAAGAAAACGCCATTGGGGTGAAAACTTTGCTTTTGAGAATTTGAAAACACCCAATGGGCCTCCATACCCCATTCTAGTAAGATTAGAAAACAGTTCATCATTAGAGATAGACATTATACCAGAGGCATCGTCTAGACGTAGACTGATGCGAATGACTTCTTCAGTAACTGTAAGTGAGTGATCACAGATTCTTGTCTTGATCATTTGCACACCATTTTCCACAACAATGGTTGCATTAGCCCAGAACTGCCTTTGGTGCTCAATGTAGATTGTAGGTGAGACAGTAAGAGCATGAGCAATGTGGCTTGACTTGAGGAAATCCACAATCTGATGAAATCCTTCTGCTTGTTTTGGCTTTTGGAGCATTGCGATTTCATTGTGCTCGTCAATGAACGCCATTGATGCCATTGACCTTGAAGATTTTTGCCTGAAAACTTTGAACTTTGAGAGAGAAAGGGTTTAGAGCGCAAGGGAACAGTATGCAAAGAGTCGTTATGAACTTTTAGGCGGGCAAAAAGTATTTATAGTATTCGGAATATAAGCAGTAGTAACCTAGAGCAGTATTAACTAACTAGCAGTATTAACCGCGAGCAGTATTAACCACGAGCAGTATTAACTGAACTAGCAGTATTAACCGTGAGCAGTATTAACCACGAGCAGTATTAACTGAACTAGCAGTATTAACTATGAGCAGTATTAACCACGAGCAGTATTAACTGAACTAGCAGTATTAACTATGAGCAGTATTAACCACGAGCAGTATTAACTGAACTAGCAGTATTAACTATTAGCAGTATTAACTGAAAGCAGTATTAACCACTAGCAGTATTAACTACTAGCAGTATTAACTACTAGCAGTATTAACTGAACTTACTCCTTTTAAACTTGCTAAATACTGAGTACTGCTATGCATATCCTGAACTGACATTGTCACTTTGTTCAATTATTCTAGAAGAAGAGTTAAAAACTCTGTAGGCCCTACTCTGAGATGAATATCCAACAAGAAATCCATCATCTGCTTTGCTATCAAACTTACCTAAGTGAGATTTGGTATTTAGAATTGTACAAGGACACCCAAAAGGTTTGAAGAAACCAATAAAAGGTTTTCTTTGATTTAAAAGCTCATATGGGGTCTTGTTCTTTTGCTTGACCACTAGAACTCTGTTTTGGACATAACAAGCAGTATTAACTGCTTCAGCCCAGAATGTAATTGGCAATTTTGAATCAGCCAACAGAGATCTAGCAGCCTCTATTAGTGTCCTATTTCTCCTTTCAGCAACACCATTCTGTTGAGGAGTCCTAGGAGCACTATATTGTCTCTCAATACCTTTTCCTTCACAAAAGGTGTTTAGATCATGATTTTTAAATTCAGTTCCATTATCTGATCTAATGACTTTTACTCTTTGATTAGTTTGGTTTTCAATTCTTAGAATAAAGGATTTGATAAGACCACTTGTTTCATCCTTAGTCCTTAGAAAATATACCCAAGTAAATCTGGAGTAATCATCAACAATAACCAAGCAGTAAGATTTCTTTCCTATACTCATAACATTTGTAGGACCAAACAGATCCATATGCAATAACTGGAGACAAGAAGAAACAGAATTTAACTCTTTGGTCTTATGAGAAGTTTTGTGTTGTTTGCCTTTAAGACAAGCAACACAATGATCATCACATGAAAAGACTTTTGAAGGTAAACCTCTTACAAGGTTATTTTTAACAAGATTGTTCATAGTCTTGAAATTCATGTGACACATCCTTCTGTGCCAAAGGGAGGATTCATCTATAGAAGCTTTTGAAACAAGACAATTTAAAGATGAATCACTATTGACATTGTCCAAATCAAGACAGTAAACATTGTCTTTTCTTGGAGTTCTAAGTAGTATCATGTTTTCATCAACTACCTTGAACCCTGGAGCAAGAATCATACACTCAGTGTTAGTAAATAATATACTATGTTGTTTGTCACAAACCTGTGATACACTTAACAGGTTGTACTTTAATTGATCAACATAGTAGACATCCTCAAATGTCATCTTACCTTTGGTGACATTACCTTTTCCACTTATCTTACCACCAGTAAGATTGTCTCCAAATGCAACATGTCCTCCATTAATTTGCTTGAAATCCTGAAGGCATGACATGTTGCCAGTCATGTGCCTAGAGCAACCACTATCAACATGCCATATGCTCTTTCCCTTGAGCTGTTGGTTGCCCTGCACATTAAATAAATCAATTAGTATGATTGGGGACCCAAGCCAAAGTGATCTTGGGTCTTCCTTTCTCATCAAAGTATTTACATTCCTTTTTAATGAGGTTTTTAAACTCAGAGCACTCTTTATTAGAGTACTTTGTCAATATGATTGGCTTAGCAGAATCAACACTAGAAGGAGTACTAACCTTAGAAGTACTAACAGAGTTAGCAGTACTAACAGGTGTAGCAGTACTAACAGGTTTAGCAGTACTAACCTTGTTAGCAGCATTAACATTGTTAGCAGTAGTATTACTTCTAGCAGCACTATCATTGTCAGCAGCACTACTTGTGATAGCAGTACTAACAGTTTTAGTGCTTTTAGGAATCCACATATTGACACTTTCTTTAACAGAATACTTTTTCTTCATGTGGCTTTTAGTTTTAACAGTTTTCTTAGCCACATGATTCTTTTCAATTTTCTTATAACCAAAGGGTTTTTGCATGGATCTTTGGAAATTCATTCTTTGGTTCATAGGATTGAAATAACAGAATTTTGCAAGATGATTCAATTTGCCACAGATAAAACAAGGTTTTGGTCTATTGATTTTACTCAGATCAACCCCTTGTTTATGTGCCCATTGATTATTCCAGTTTCTTTGATTTCCCCTCTTTTTGTCCTGTTTTTGGGGCTCATTCTTCTTACAAGCACACTGTTTGCAAGGACCTGGATTCACAACTGTGGTCTGTTTATAATGGACCTTACCAAACTTTTCCTCTGTCTTCTCTATGTTCTTGGATTTGATCCAAGCCCTTCCACAATCCTCATTGGTGATAATGTTGTTTTCTATAGAAATCTCACCACTCACCTTGTTCTCCTTACTCTTGCCAACCTCTTTCTCAGTCTTATCCTCAACAATTACCTCATCTAAGGGATCTATTTCAGTGGCTCCCTCATGCAAGTCCTTCCTATCTTTGGTGTCTAATAGGTCTGAAGTAGGAGGAATGTAATTGTTGTTATATGGTGGAGGTGTGGCATTATACCCAATTCCTCTTCTCAACTTATCATGAATCTGATTTTGCAGTAAGGAGTCCATTGCTTTAGAAGCATTGGAAAACTTTTCTACATCAAGCTTAACCTTGGTTAACTCCTCTTTCAGTTTTTCACTCTCCTCTTTAGATTTAGTCAGTTTAAGTTCTAAATCCTTTTTCTCCCACTTCCAGTAATTAGTGTCATATGAGTGTTGTAGTTCATTGGCTTGAAAACCTTTGATTTGATCTTCAAATCTCTCTACTATCCTCACATAGTCTTTTATATCCTTTTCTAGTCTCTTCAGGTCATCACTCATCTTCTGATTGTGATCCCTGTACCTTTTAACAGTGTCTATGCAAGTTTTAGTGCAGAGATTAGAACTTACCTCAGATGGGAGATCAGATACTTTAGCCATAAGAGCTTGATTCTGAATAGCTTCTTCTGCTTGATCACTCCAATCAAACCCCATTCCTTGTTGAGAAACAAGGGCTTGAGCAGAGTTTCTGTTGTTATTGAAGCTTCCAGATTGAACTTGTTGATGGTTGTTGTTGTGAGACATTCCACTTCTGCATTCTCTAGCAAAATGTCCCTTCAGATGGCATTTGTAGCATTCTACCTTTGATTTATCAAACCCTGCTCCATCTTCTCTTCTTTGTGAGAAGTTGTTTCTTCCAGTCCTCTTTATAAACTTTTTAACCCTCATGGAGAGCATGGCCATCTGCCATTTAATATCCATCTCTTCCAGATCATCAGGATGAAGTTGTTCTAAGTCATCATTGATCAAAGAAGAATTTCCATGATTAGAAAGAAGAGCTTCGAATACATAATCAGTGCCTTTATCTAAACTTGATCCATTAGCAGCATTAACTGATTCAGGGTTAGCAGTAGAATCAATTGATGCTGATAGGAGTGCAGCATTATGAACATATCCAGAAGGCTTCTTCTTTGCCTCCACCTCAGCTTCAAATACTCTAAGATCATTGTACAGATCATCAAGTTCTTTGTCTTCCAACTGATCATTCTGTCTGAATGACACAGTGTACATGGTCCATTCATCTCCAAGGGACCTTAAGAACTTTCTGTTCACATCATCTTGATCAATCTGTACTCCCATAGTAGCTAGTTCACCAATTAGTTTATTAAACCTGTCAAAAGTTTGAGTCATGGACTCATTCTTAGTTGAGGTGAAGTTTTCATACTGTTGTTTTAAGATTGCCTTTTGATTTCTCTTGGTACTTTTAGTACCTGAGAATCTCTTCTCTAGAGCATTCCAGAGCATCTGTGCATCAGTACAATTGCAGAATTGGTGTTGATACTCATTTGGAATGGCCAAGAGCAGTGTGCTCAAGGCTTTCATCTCTGTCTGTCTTGATTTCCTGTCTGTATCTGTCTTTGGAGGAGTTCTTTTGCCATCTTCACCAATCTTTCCTCCATCAGATGGGCCATTCTCAATGATGTCCCACATAGAGTAATCTGTGAGGAGAATATATTGCTTGATTCTGATTTTCCACATGTCAAATTCATTGGATCTGAGCATTGGAACTTTTGAGACCAAAGTACTGCTTGATTCTGTAAGATTTTCCATGATGAATAACTGTTTCTGAGAGAATTTGGCTCTGATACCACTTGTCAGGATCGAATTCTTAACAAGAATTAATACTCAGAAACTAATATCAAAGAAGTTGCGGAAAAACACTTTGATATTTGATAAAACAGTAATCAAACACAGTATATAATTTTCAAACAGTAAACTTGTATTGAATGCTTAAAGTTACAAGATTACACACTCAACCTCAATATTGATGAACAGGCTCACCAATACGAATTCTACTTCTCTAGAATTAGGATCTATGCCTTGAGGTTGATTTTTCTCTTGAAAAACAATTATCAAAAATTGTCTCTATCTATTCTAAACATTCTATACATATACTGATAAAAAGATAATTACAAAGAATAAACAAATCTTCAGTATATCTTCCATGTATATCTTCTAAGTATATCTTCAGTATATCCAGCTGTAGTACTTTCCATCCGGATCTCTTTAGCAGCACTAATAATGCTCAGCAGCATTAACTTCATCTAGCAGCATTAACTTCAAGCAGTACTAACTACTAGCAGTACTAACTAGCTAAGCAGTACTAACTTTGTTCAAGCAGTACTAACTTTAACTAGCAGTAGTAATTCTACTAGCAGTAGTAACACTTAGCAGTATTAATCTTCAACTTGTTCTGGCAGTAGTAACTACACTTATACTAGCAGTAGTAACTACACTTAGTAGAATCTTCAGTTCCCAACAAATCTTTGCCACAACCGGGCTTTTCCGTTATAAACATGTCATCAAATGACCAACGATAAAACATTTTACCAAGGATTGTGGCGTAACACAAAGTAAGCCAAAATCCGAGTTATGAGCTAAACAATTGGAATCCGAGGATACGAACACATAAGTCCGTGCTACAACGTGAGATCTAGCCCCAAGCAAAACCAATGTATACTCTTTCATTAGGATCACTATGAACCATGGCTAGTATCCGGCCTCACATAACCGTACCAAGTTGCCCCCGAGGATCATAAGCATCCATAGCTACAAAATGGGGAATGTGACATCCCAACAATTCAGTCGACTCAAAACCTAGGGATCCGCTAGTAATGGTACAGACTCGTCACAACAACATATGTGACCAACCATAAATAAACATATGGTATAAACACATTTTATAAACAAAATGTCATTTCCAGTTCAACTTCTGGTAAGAATGAAAATCATTAAAAATGAGTTCTTAAACAATCTTTTCACATATCCACATAATGTGCAAGTAAAACATCATTTTACTTCAATAAGGCGGAAGTAGTCATTTTAGTCAAAACTGATCGGGAACGCCGAAAATCACCAAAAACTTCATTTATATCAAAATGTAGAGAACATGAAATCATACCGTAGAAATACTTCGGAATTCGCAAATAAGAGTTTTGACATGTATAAAGTTTGTAAAATGGTAGTAGGAACTCACTAGTAGGTTTTTAGAATAAAACCCGGAAAACCAGATATCGATCACGACGAAGAGGTGAAGCTTAAAACACCGACCCCTTGCTAGAAACACCGCAAACTAGCAACCAAACAAGACTTGAAGATCGAAAGAAGAAAAATGAAAAAGAAAGAGAGAGAAACTGAGAGAGAGAGAGAAATTTGAGATATTAGAAAATATCTCACCAAAAGATATTTAAGGTTGGCCTCAAAAAGCACTCTGACAGGGCGCACGACCTGTGCGCTTTCAAAGAAGGAAAGGCGCACGACCCGTGCGTAAACCCACTGCCGAGGCCTGGACCTTGCACACGACCCGTGCGCAGTTTTCTGAAGGAGGGCGCATGACCCGTGCGCCCTGTAGACCAGCACAGTAAACCCCTTTCTTCTCTATTCTTGTTCGCAAAAGACCAAACAAAATTCGGGGTGTTACATATTGCCTACTCGCTAGCAAACCCAAGTGGTCACTAAATGTAACCCAAAACCTCAGGCCTTACAAAACAGACAGACTTACGTGCCTATGGATCAATTACAACACTGTCTAACATTACATGACTCCCATTGAAAGATCAAAGCTCCCAAAACATGTAATTCCCAATGGCATGAAATAATCACCATCTTACACCAAAATTCCACAACTGTTTTTAAACCGGACAAATGTCCTCAAGACTCCATTTAGTCAAAACCAAGCCAACGACCCAACAGTTTACGTAAATACCCAAATGAAAGTCGATATAAACATTGAAACACGTTTGACCAACTATTATGCAAACACGACCAAAAGTATAATTAACTCAAATCTCATCGTTGGTTGAGACAAACCATTTCCCAAATGAACTCATACCGTTATGTTTTCAAAATGTCTCATAACACAATAATATGCATTTTCTGAAAAGGTTTATAAGATCAAATACACAAAATGACACTTACGTCAAATGAACTCCAATTATATATGTAAAATCATCAAAGAAACATTTCAACATGATTTATTTACCAAAATATCCAAAGATCCCAAAATGGGCAACATGTTCATAAAACTAAACATTTCAAAATAACCAAAACTTATCAGCAGTTAACAATTTAATGTAAAACACAAACATTTTAAAATAAACATTTTGGCATGTACACCGTTTTCACAAATCAACTTGAACTCACCTTGCTAGGTTAAGTTAAACCTAGGTTTCAATCCCCAACCATTGGCCTCCAAAGCATAGATCTCACCCAAAGCTTTCCGAAGACATCCATTCCAACTCTTCAACTCAAGTTTCCAAAACCTAGATCCACACATTTTCAACCATAAATAATCATATTCAACCCTTTAGAAATGCTCCCCAAGTATGTACATGAACTTTTTTATCTTATACAAAAAACCCTAATTTTCCATACTTGAAGAAGGAGAAGATTACCTCAACCAATAGCTTGAATCCACCAACCAAACACTTGTAGGTCACCAAAACGAACCATAAACTTCCAATATTCAAATGATGAAAAGGGTTAGATGAAACCCCCAAGAACTTGGTGAAGAAGATGAAGATGAAGGTGGTTCATGATCTCAACTAGCTAGATGATGAAGAATCATGAGGTTTAAGGAGGAAAAACACTCAAAATGGGTTAGGGTTCGATTTTAGAGGTTGGGGGTCGGTTTGGGAGAGAAAAGGGGAAGAGATTTAGGGTTTTGTTGTGAGAAATGAAGATGGATGGCTGAAAATCGAGTTTTAGCTCGACAGGGTGTTTCGCGGGTTATGCCGCGACCTTAAGTCGCGACATAAGTCGCCCGTTTCCTCTTAAGTCGCACGGGTGGCTCTAAGTCGCGACACAAGTCGTGTAGTGCACTGTTTGTCCGGTTTCCTTCTTGTTCATTGTTTTGGCCGTAACTTATTCGTTATAGCTCCGATTTTGCTCCGAAAAGAATCGTTAGACTTGTAATTGAATCATTCATCCATCAAGACTGTAAAATCTAGGATTCAGGTCCAAAACCCTATATCTTATCTTTCCTTTAATATTACCGATTTCTGAATTAACTTGAAATTATACATTTCGAAATCGGGGTGTTACAGGCGACGGCCCAGGGCATCAAAATCATAGGGGCATCATATTTCCCGCCTAGTCCATTATATATAGGTATCTTTAGGCCTTAAAATTTCTACCTTTACAAGCCCAAAGGCAAAAAACAAGACTGCAACGTTCAAATGAAACAAATCGACGCTCACGCCTCACAGACCCTCGTTAATTCTAATCGGTATCCCTCTCTCTCTATCTCAATCCATGCTCTGTCTCTCTCTCTCTCTCAATCCATCACTATCGATTCTCGACGCTTTCAGCCTTTCACTCTCGATTCTCGATCACTCTCGTTACGTTCTGTCTTTTGTGACTCTATCTCTCTCTCTCTCTCTCTCAATTTCTCCATCGACGGATGCCCTAATCGAGCATTGTAAGTCTGGGGCGTGGTTTGCTTCCCTAAAACGGCTACTGTAGTTGTGGTTGTTGGCTTCTTGCGTCTATTTCTACCCTAAATCGATTGGCTTCTTGCTCTGGTTCTGCTCTAACTTGACTACTGGTTCTGCCCAAAATCGTGTAACATCCGGAATTTCAGGTAAGTATAAGGTTTTGTTAATCTTATGATTATGAATTTATCGAAGTAGAAATTATATACTTAATTGCTATATTGTTTAAAATAGTTATTTGGTGAAGTTTGGTTTGGAAGTGTTAGAACCACCTTTGGGAAACAGAGAGCTACGCGACTTATGTCGCGGGTGGAAGTCGCGGCACAAGCCGCGTAACCCACTGGAGTGCTTCTCCCTGGAGCAAGCGGACGACTTACGCTGCGAGTGCAAGTCGCGGAGCGACCTGCTGGTCTCCAAAACCCTCTTTTGCCCGATTTTCTCTCACAATTCTCACATCTCTCTCTTCCTTGGCGATTTCTTGAGCACCCAAATCAGTTCCCTTTCTCACCAAACCCTAACCCTCATAAATACAACATACATTGGTGGTTGGATCTTTGATTCTTGCATTAAATCCTCTCAAGTCTTCAAGCTTCATCTTCAAGTCTCAACCTTCTCACCTAGGGTTTCCTATTTTCTAGGTTTTGGTCAAAAACCTAGATTGTGAGTTTACTAAATCTTTGTCAAAACTAGATACACATCATATGCTTCTATTTATGGTTATTTATCTCTATATATTCAAATACTTGGGATTTTCTTATGAAGGAATGTTGGAAATATGGTTATATGTGAAATACCATGGTCTATTTTAAATGTGCAAGTATTGGGACTTTTTCTCTTGGATTCATAGTATGTACATGTTGATGTGATAAATGTATACATGTCTCGAGATGACGATGGTTTCTAGTTGGAACACCTTTTTGGTAATATATAATATGCATGATGAGCATGATTGTCATTTGGGTCTCATGACGGACTTATGTGATAGGATGGTAACATAGTACCCATGGTTGGTATCAAAATGTATTGGTTGAAATATACCTCAAGACCTCCTATATAATATGTTGGACGAACCAAGTCAGTACACACTAGGAGGATGTAGTCTTGGGCGTCACCGTGATGGTATGTGCCTAGACCTCCGCCATTCGGGGTAATGCCATGGTTGTAGTCCTCGGATGTGCCGGGCCTTTCGGGTGTCTCTTTTTAGAGGGCATCAAGGTATATCGACTCTTTGGGTGGAACTTGATTGGTGCTATAGGTCTCCCCTATTGACTCCACATTTGTTGAATTGTGATTAACTGCTGATAAGAATTGTAACTGTTCATGCATGCTTATTATTGTTCAACTCACTAGGCTTTTTGGCCTAACACTTGTTTGGTGTCGATGTGTATCTCAGGTTCTAGCGGCGCCGATTCTAAGCTGGCATAGTGCTTGAGTGAGAGCTTGGAGAATACCTGCATATGGACATTTATTGGATAGAAGAATTTTGGGAATTATAGTTAACAACCCTTTTGTAATCTCTTTTCTAGTTGTAGAAATTAGATTAGTTGGTTGTTAATTTATTGTCCGTTAAATTAAAATTGTGATTAAACAGGTTTGTATTATTTCCCCATTTTTTGGAGGCTCGTGCTTTGGCAATTTCTATACCACGTATTCGTTTTTTTCGGATTTTTGTTATCCCTATTTTTAGGGTGTTACAAATCGAGTTCAGGTTTTCTTTTCTAACTTCTAAAGTATACATTCAATTGTTTGAATTGTTTTCTTGCTCACTTGCTGACTTGTTGTTGTAGACAGTAGACTTGTAGGTTTGTGAAAACTAAAAGTAATGATTTTACTTGTTCCCCCTTTTGATGGTTTGTGATTATAATATTGAACCTATTACCACATTTTGCTTTTAGAATTTGCAGAATATCTGATTTATGAACTTTGGTTGATGCCTTGTGAGTTCTAGGTCATGTACGTAAAACTATTTTACACTCTCATGTAGACCTTTTGATTTATATGATAAAATTTTAGACTTTAGAGTAATGTTTTATGTTAGGATGCACCAACACCCACTACCATTTTCTTGTTTGTAAAATCATAATGGTTAGTAGATGATAAATATTTTCTTAGACGAAGTTGGATATAATTTGCTAATACTAGATGATAACAGATGAATCTTTCATTTGCTTCTTGCATTATTAAAACATGGTTTGGACCATATTACTTTTAGAGTGACCATTTATCCTTTAGCAATTTGATCACTGATTTAAATTTGAAACGTTTATTGCTTTCCTTAACAACTAGTGATGATACTCATGATAATGAAAATTCGTCTGAAAACCTTGCGATGGATTTGATGATTTTGTTTGTAATTTTATTATACGGGGGTTTGGTTATATTTAATAAAATTCGGCGTTGGGATAAGCCAACTAGCTTAATTAACTAGGTTCCAAACCCCTTCAATTAGTTTATTTTGTTTTTCATATACATACATAAGGGACATTTTTTTGGCCATTCGCCATGGGCATATGAAATCTCAGGACCGGCTCTGGATATTTCGCAAACGAATACATACCTTTGTCGATTATTTTTTCGATATCACGATGCTTCGCGCCGCATCGAGCACGGATACGTAACTAGTTTAAATTTAAGTTATGGCGTTTGTAAATAATGTTAATCACGTGTTCCGGATTTAAATTTAATTGTGATTTAATTCATTTCAATTTTAATTTAATTTCCTTAATCTAGTTTCTTGAGAACCGGAACTCAATCAAATTACTACAAACCAACTACAAAGAAAGAAAGAAAGAAAGAAATTGGATTAATATCAAGTCCGATTGAGGACTCTAAAGGCATATTACTCCCCTAAAAGCTATACACATTTATATCATCAAATCCTTCATCTTTAGAATTAATAACAGTGGTTACGATATCTTCCTGAGATCAACCACCACCACGCTCACGTTATCCGTGCTCCGTCTAGCCAACGCCAATTTCGTTAGGAGTATCGACGCATCGGAGCATGCTTTGTCGGAGCTCTCACCGCGAGCCACATTTAGTTCACTTCCCGGCGACCGCGGCGGCGACGGAACATCCTGAGAACGAAGGCACATGCGAGCCACACTGCATGCCACGTCGTTTGATACCACATCCCAGAGGCCGTCGCTCGCAAGGATAAGGCACTCGTCCTCAGCCGTCCGTTCCGTTACGGTTACCTCCGGTTCCGGAATCACGTACGGCTTCAAATAGTTATCGCCTGAAAAAATTAAGATGATTCACACCAAAGTATTAAAACATAAGTTCTGAAGAATCCAGATCTCAAAAGTATTAGAACAAAAGTTCGATGAATAAGAACATATTACATACCGATTGCTCTAGACATGGCTAGGACGCCGAGAACTCTAGCGCCATCCCAGTATATAACTCGGCCACCGGCTTCTTCGATTCTCTCAAGTTCATCAGGTCGATCAGGCTACATTCGGAAACAAATTTGTCGGTAAATCGATACGTAAGATTAATTTGATCACAGTTGATGCGAAATTAAGATGACGGAAATTCAAGCAGGTGTTGCGATTGTCTAAAATATACCTTATGATCGGTGGATAGAGAAATAGCAACGCCGTTCCGGCAAAGAACTGCTCGCGAATCTCCGCAGTTGGAGACAACGATCTTATCAGGAGTCACCACGGCAACGACCGCCGTAGATCCGACGGCGTCACACTGAGGTGTTTTAAGTTCGCATCTACAATTCGAGCTCGAAGCACTGTTGCTCCATTCTGTTATGTCCTTGTCCATTCGTGAGAAACTCCTCACCATCGTCTCTTTCCATTCCATCGATTTCTCGCCATTCTCCACTTCTTCCTTCACTATCTCATGCATTCTGTCTTTGCACTTCATTGCCACCTAAAAAATTCAACAAAAAGTAATTCAGTATACCAAACGGATTTTACAGAACCAAGTTTGTTTCAGGATCGGATTAATTACATGAGAGCAGCCATGGCCATCGTAAACGCCATAAAAGTGTAGGTCGTTGCAACTCCGAGATCTCATCTTACAAAACGACGGTTTTACAGCAACGGCATCTTCCAAATCTCTCCTCCTTCCGCACACAACAGTGAGACCGAATCTAGAATTTATCTCATCAAAAACCTCTTTGTCCAAACTCTCCAACGGAGTTTCACATGTATTCAAGGACTCGGTCTCTGAAGAAGCACCTGAAGGACCGACTTCCTCCAGCTTCCTATCACAAGGCTGAACTCCGTTCTCGCATCCTTTCGGCGTAGCCACAGCCATATCACCACCACTAGTTTGAATCCTCTCCAGACTTTCAACTTTTATTCGCTTTCTGGAACTACTCTCCCGGGGAGGCATCCCGACGTCGGAGGCGGCAGCCGCTAGGAATTTAAGCTGTTGAATTTCCATTCGGCGACGCCTCCCTTGACGACCACCGGTATGCTCAACCGTGGATGGCGTGTTTGTCTCACCAACAACACCACAACACATACCAGCCATATCAAATCAAAAAATTATCAATCAAAATAATTCTTATCTTAGAATAATAAATTAATTATCCAAATAAATTTCACGCTCTGCAAATAACTGAAGTGAAAAAAGCTGAATTAGATCGAGAAATGTTTCGACGGAAACGAAGAATTAGACGGAGATATTAAAAATTTTAATATAAGTTTTTGTGGGAAGGAGGATGGGGGAAGAGACCATATTATACCTGCTGGAGGGAGTGGTGGGGACGGACAGCTGCCCGTCTCCGTCACGGGAAGACTCATCCGACATGTATAGTTGGTATGACGTAGAAATCTGAACATCAAGATTGAATCTAAGCCGTTGATTCCAAAATAAAATCTTTATGCTGGTGATATTATCATATTTAGTAGGGCACCACGTGGAAGTTTCTTTTTGACAGTTACGTGGCCCAATCAGAAGCCACCACGATTTGGTGAAGAAACAAGCTTCCTTTTATGACACGGATGTGGTCCTATACCGTGGACTCCCCCAAAACCGATATCCACCTTTTCGATTCAATTTTTATTTTATATCAAATAAAAAGGTTATAAAATTTATATTTATGGTTAATTGCATTTTTGGTCCCTATGATTTGTTATTTTTCTTGCATTTGACTCCTACAACTTTTTTATTGCAAAAAACCCACCTGATATGCAATAATGTTGGGTTTTGATCTCTCCGCCAAGAGAACACAATGAATTCAAATTAAAAAAAAAAAAAAGAAATGCACCAAAATTTAAATCCAAGCACAAAATATAAAACCAATAAGTTCTTTGAATCAAGAGAACCAAAATCACAAAACCCTAAAATTCAAAACACACAAAAATCAACAAAATCCGAATTCAAATATCATAAAATTCCCTCCTGGGAATGAAAAGCCACCATCATTCTCTCTCGCTTCATCCCTTTTCTCTCCCTAACCGTTATACCACCAAGCCGGCCAAAACCCTCACCATTAACCAAAACTTTAATTTGCATTTAATTATTTGATCTAGGCAACCATAAATTGTATATAGGCATTTTTTTACGGTGAAGCGAAAATGGATGGTCGTTGGTGAGAGGAAGACAGTCGAGGTGTGGGAGGATCGGGGATGTTTCACTAGTGGAGGGGTGGTGTAGATTGGCTAAAGTAGGAGGAGGACAATAACGAGAAGGGCAAGAGAAAACGAGAGAAGGAGATATGCGAGAGAGAAGAAGAAACAAACTTGGAATTATGGAGTGATTGTCGTTCGCTATGGAGGAACAAATCGACGGTGAGATAGAGGTAAAAGATGGTTGGCGATGGAATATGAGTGGAGGTGTTTGTGTTAACAGAGGGTGGACGAAGGTGAGAGGAAGAACATCAAGACAAAGAAAAATGTAAACTGATCATTTTACCATAACGTGCAAGTCACAACTCAGAAGGGGTAAGTTAACAGATGAAAGTTAACATACATTATGGGGAAGGATCAAAACCAAACATTCTTGTATATCCTAAAGTTATTTTTGCAATAAAAATTTGTAATAACCTAATCCAGTAAAATGGGCAAACCATAGGGACCAAAAATACAATTAACTCTCAAAATTTGGCATCGAAATAAAATATAACTTCTGATCATTAATATTAATCTCTATGTATATACAAAATGCAGGGACTCAACAAAAATATTAAAAAAATAATCCATCATTAATTAATTAATATTTGATAGTTAAATACATAGTGGTTTGTTTACAATAAGAAAAGTTAAATAAAATTGGAAAATATTTATGAAGAGATATTTTTGTTTTAAATAATTGAAAAAAAAAACGTTGTGAAGAGCAAGTAGTGTATAGTGTATAGGAGTTGAACAAGTTGGAATGTGGGGCCATGGGGGTAGCAGTTTGATTGATGGCCTCTGGGTTTATGAGATGCCTTTGAACAATGACACGTGCTTTATTTTCTGACGTGGATCTAGACTTCATCTCCTCCCTACACGTTTCCACTTTCATTATTCTTTTTTCTCAATTATTTAAATATTTGCCGTCCAATTTTCAAACACACACAATGCATGAATCTAACCCAACTTCCCCCTTGCCCTTTTAATTTTTTTTATAAATAAATTATCATATCTAAATTCTACCATATAAAAATTATTTATACGAATCAAGTATATTTTTGAACAATAAACAACTACTCCAGTTTACTATTACCTGTATTATATAACTTATATATATACTACATCTCATCTTTTTCTTTATTTTGTTGGTGTTTATAAGGTTTGTTGGACCCCACTCCCATTACAATCCCACACGTCATTTTCTTATTTTCCTTTTTACAGTGTATACGCAATAATAATAATAAACAATTATAATTGGAAATACATACTATTTAACAGCATAAATAGATTTATATAAATATTAAATATCTGACAGCGTTTCTTTTTTGGAGTATCCAAAATTATCACGTTTGGCAAACTAACTGATAAGCTACCTTTTCAAAACGTTATTATGAGTATCTTTTCAATAAGCTAGCTTATAAGCTAGATTATGGTCATTCAAACATGTACAAAAAAAAAACTAGTTTTTTTTGCCAAACAATACCTTAGATTATGCATAACATTTCCAACATAATTTTTATTTTTTCTCTTAATAAAAAATAAAAATTTAACATCTTTTAAAAATAATTATATTTAACCCCAATAAGTTAGTATCTAGTTTAGATTATAATATTCATTATATTATTAATATATTCTATAAATTTATCATCTCAATATAATCTTATAAAAAATATACAATATAAAATAATAATAATTCGATTCCATCGGTGGGACTGAATACAAACTAATTTTTCTATTCATACATCAAGTTTTAAATTTAACATCTTTTAAAAATAATTATATTTAAGCCCAATAAGTTAGTATCTATTTTAGATTATAATATTCATTCTATTATTAATATATTCTATAAATTTATCATCTCAATATAATTTTATAAAAAATATACAATATAAAATAATAATAATTAGATTCCATCGGTGGGATTGAATACAAATTAAATTTTCTATTCATACATCAAGTTTTAGATAATTTATTAATGTTCTGTTCTAGAATTTCACAAAGGAAAAAAGAGGAGAAAAGAAAGAAAAATAAGCAATTTTTTTCCGTTTGTGTTTTTAAGAGTGAAAGAAATGAAGGAAAATAAAATAAATTTATATGTTCTTGAATGAGAGGGAATGAAAAGAAAGTTGTCATTTTTACAAATATACAGTTATTTATTTTATAATGTAATGTAATTAATGTTTAGATATATGTAATTTTATAAATATTTTAATTATTATAAGTTCTTTTTTTCCCTTCCATTTCCTCTCACGTTTGAGAGGAAAATTTTGGAAGGAAATAGACATTATTTTTCTTCATTTTCCTTTCTTTTCCCTTATCTAAAAGCTCGAGAACATTTTTTTTTCTTTCCCTTTACTTTCCTTGTGTTTCCCTTACTTTGTTTCGTAAAAAATGACTTGAGAACATAACGTAAACTTGGAGCTTTCTCTGATTTTCTCTATTTTGGATGAAAATATAGAGGGGTCAATTTTATATATATATCAAGACAAACCAATTAATTCATGTACCAACCGTACTAATTTAATTGTTATCAATATAATTTGTATTTGTAATTGGTTGATTGTACCTACGAACTATATAAAGTTGGTTGATACGTGGTATTTGAAATTGTGTAGCAAAGTAATACCGTAACATATTGACTTATTTTTTAAATTATTTATTTATTAAGATTTAGACAATAATACAACATATTTTGATTTTAAGAACACAATAGGTTATTTTAATTTTGATTTTAAGAACATATTTTGATTTTAAGAACACAATAGGTTTCTAAATTTATATTAATGAAAGGTTATCAATGGATAACAAAATCTTTGAGTTGAGGACGACATAAGTACGTATAGTTGTGTATTAACTTTTTAAGAACACAATAGGTTATTTTAATTTTGAATTTTTGTAATTTGCATTAGTAAGTGTTTGTAGTATCTATATGAAGGTTATTTGAATGTTTGTATATGTAGAAATAAATGATATAATACACTTTAACATGTCATTCAAATGTTTGATTGTTTTACTGCACTTACTTGGTAAACATATTAATATAAAACAAATGCATAATTTAAACTTTTGCAATATTAGCAGAAAAACCGTACGTACCAATATTTACGAATCGAAAAAAGTTGGTAACATATAAAGTTAGTTGGTACACGATATAAAAATTTTGTGTTTCAATTACAATTGGTTGGTACACAATATAATAAAAATACATGATTTATACCATGTTCACTCCCAAAGAGAATTTGTTTGAGCAAAATAAAAAACAAAAGTCTCACTATCTCTAATTTAAAGAATTTGTTAGAGTTATTTTTAAGAAACTCATTATTCTACTTTTTCTTGCTTATATCAACAAACCAAAAACAGTAATAAAACTATTTAGTAAGGGTTTCTAACAAGAGCTTCACCTTCCTACTATTTTTATTTATAATTAATTATAACTTTTTTTATTTATAGTTACTTCAAACATAATTATTATGTTATATTTTTCATTTTAATATTTTAATTCAATAACATATCTAAAAAATAATTAAAGAATAAACATAAATTTAAACTACAATTAAAAAAAATTACAATTTATATAAATATTTAATTTAATAAAAACTAACAGTTTTTCATTAAATATATTATTTGATACATGTTGTTTTAATATATTTGAATTATTTATAAAAAAATTATGAAAAAATTATTATTTTAGTGTTTTCTAAGCATGTGTTTGTTTTTTAAAAATCAGGACTTATTTCTCACTTATTACTTTTTTGGTCAGATCTAGTCCATTTAATACTGTTTGTTTTTTTCCATCATTTCAGACCCACGTATCACTTTTTTTCATCTTATCGAAAAAGTGGAAACCCTATCACTTATTTCAAATCTTTAATGCCTCCAACCTCCTCCATCGCTGCTCCCAAAATCAACCGAAGCATGCTCCATACGTTCCTCTCAAAATCGACCGAAGCATGCTCCATACGTTCCTCTCAAAATCGACCGAAGAATCCATCGCTGCTCTCAAAATCGACTCATCTCCATCGATTTCATCAATTTATTGACTCCTCTCCATCGATCTCATCCAGCAAACCCGATCTCCTCTCTGTTTCTCTAAAATCGGTATGTTCATACACTCCTCTCCATCGATCTCCTCTCTGCTTCTCTAAAATCGATCTCATACACTCTTCTCCATCGATCTCAAAATCGACTCCTCTCCATCTGTTAGATTTCTTACTTGGTTAGATTTCTTTACAATTGGAAATTGTTGGAGAGGTAAGAAATCTAATGCATTCCAACAATTGGAAAGTTTCATCAGTTTGTTATATTTCTTAACAAAACTTCCAACATTTGATTTGCTTGAAATTGTTGGAATTTAACAATTTCTTTACCGTTGGAAATTGTTGGAATGCATTGGATTTGTTGGAGAGGTAAGAAATCTAATCCATTTGTTAGATTTCTTACTTGGTTAGATTTATCATATTGAAATTTATGATCAACATGTGATGTTGCATATACAAATACTCGAGGATTTATGGCACTGTATCGTAATGTTAGATATTGGCTTGGAGATTTCTGTAACGCCCTCAAATCTGGAAACAACTAATTTAAAGTTTTCTATATACGCCGATAATTGATTCATCTTCGATCACAATTTAAGGTTTAACCTCAATATACACATTTCATTCTATGCATAAAGTCTATAATAAGAACGGATCCTACTAAAACCCAATAACAAACACTATCTCCAAACTGCGGAAGGCTTCACCAACCACTTACCATTGTGAAAAGCTAAGACTCATCTCTTCATAGCACTGTTAGAACCAAACCCCCAACTGGAACATGATGCACATGCCGACAAATAAAAAAGGTTAGGCTTAAAGCCTAGTGAGCTCAAGAGTTTTCAACATTTATGGATGAATCGTTAAAAGAATAATACATTTAAAATCATAATATGTCAAAATAATATGCTTCAATTATGAAAACGACTCGTTTACCAATGATATGTATTTTAAATGAAAAAGGCATCAATATAAACGTTAACCATACCAAACTATTTCAAGGGTTGAGATCCCGATATAAAACATTCTTTAGTAAATTTAGATTCAAACCAAACTTACTCATAATGGGAATAGAATGCAAACTTTCAATTTATAAAAAGAACGCATGCAAAACATTACATTCCGAAACACCCAAAACACGGGTGGGGTATAATACTCAACTAATAAATAATGGAAAACAATCCATATAAATATAATATGCCATCGAAAACATGGAACCGAAATTCAATACTCACGCTAGGGGTGAGAAAAACCCGAAAAACCCGATCCCACCCGACCCGAAATATGGCACAATATCCGAAATCCGAAATCTGAGGAACCCAAGATAACCGACCCGCTAAAAGTTTTGGGTAAAGCAGGATCGGGTTGGGTATCCAAAACCCAAACCCGACCCGTCCGAAATATCCAAAAGTTTCAGTTTCCTTAAACCGAAATCCCTAAATCCCTTATTCCCTATTTCCCTTGTTCTCAACTCAAATTTTCAATCGACATTCCTTAGAACTCCAGGCCCCTCTCTCTCTGTCTCTCATCCGTATCCCTTCTAACTCCAGCCAGGCAGCCACTGACCCACGTCTAGCCACCAGCCACCGGCGCCCACCGCCCTGCTCCCAGCCTCCCACCAGCGGCCTCCACTGTAAGTTACTAAGTTTGATTTCTAGTTGTTTTCTACTCTATTCTCTCAGTCTCTCTAGTCTCTATGAGGAAAAGTTTAATTTTGTTAATTTAGTTACTCACCTGTATGAGGAAAGGTTGAAGGATTGGTTTGATTTTGGTATGATTGAATCTTGATTTGGTAATTTAGTTACTCAACTATATGAGGAAATATTGGAGGTTTGGTTTGATTTTGGTATGATTGAATTTTGATTTTGGTAATTTAGTGACTCACGAGGAAAGGTTGAATTGAGGATTGATTTGTATGATTGAATCTTGATTTTGGTAATTGAAGAATGAAGAACCCTAAACCCGAAATCACCCTAAACCCGACCCGATATCCCCGAAACCCAATGGCCCGATATCCGAACAACCCGATTTTCTTTCAGTCGGGTTTCGGGGCTTTTTCTCGTTACCCGATATCCGATCGGGTTCGAGATTTTAGGCCCCGACCCGACCCGACCCGACCGATGTTCACCCATAACTCACGCGACCATGAAACGGAATGAAAACCAAATATTAAAGCATGGACAATTAAATATCTAAAATACTACTGGCCGACAACGGGGGAGATCCGTATCCATTGAGAGTGGAGGAACACAAAAGTATGCTACTCATACAATGTTAATCGTATGACACTTCACGACATAAAAGCCTAAGTATCCCTACGACTCTTTTCAAGCTACACCCAAAGAGACAACTGACCTTAGCGGATATTACCATGAATACCGCCAAAGGCTCGGCACAGTCGGGGGTTACAACCATGGCATTGCCCCGACATGGCGGAGGCCCCAAATATAAAATCTCCCTTCTAGCTCATGATAACTCAACCAGACTCAACTATCTTAGTGTACACTTGAAAAGTTAAGGTCATAAAACATAGGCCGAAGTCAAATCCCGCAACACCCAGTTGACCATCAAATAAATACCGACTTACATGCCTATGGATCCAATGCAACACAGTCTAACATTACATGACTCAACTTGAATGACCAAAGCACCCAAAACATGTAACTCTCAAATGACACGTAATAAACACCATTAAACCCAAAATTCCACAATGGGCTATTAAACCAGACAAATGTCCTCAAGACTCATTTTTGTCAAACGAGCCAAAGCTCAACAAAATTCCTTTATTGTGCAATAAATGTCAGTGTAAACAATAAAACACTTTTAACCCACTGTTATGCAAACACAAAGACCAAAAGTGTGATTTACCCCAAAACTCCTCATTGGTCGAAACAAAGCGTTTTCCAAAAGGACTCATCCCTTTATTTTTTTTTTCCCAAAATGACTCGTAACACAAAGATATGCATTTTCCCAACGGTTTATTAAATCAGATGCACCTAATGAACAATTACTTAAAATAACATCCAATTATATATTAAATCATCAAAGAAACATATTAAAATGATTTATTTATCAAAATGCCTAAGAATCCCAAAGATGTGTGTTATATAAGTTTATAAAGTTAAACATATCCAAATAACCAACTTATCAGCAGTTAACAATTTCATGTAAAACACAAAACACTTTAAAATAAACATTTTGGCATGTACACCGTTTTCACAAATCAACTTGAACTCACTTTGCTAGATTTAGGCTAAATCTAGATTCTACCCCAACTTGAGCTCCTTTGAAGAACACTTGAATCCACAAGCAAAGTCTTCCAAAACCTATATTCACAAGTTTCCAACCATAAACATACTCATTAAACCATTAAGAATCAATCCCTAAACATTTTACATCAAAATCCCAATCTTGACCAAAACCCCAATTTTGACCTAATTTCACCAAAACTATCAAATCCGAAATTTGATAAACCAATCACTAGGAAATCATCAAGAGAACATTTATATCTTATATTAGGGTTTATAAAATGGAAGAGATAACCTTACCACTTAGGTTTTGATGAAAACCTAGAAAACCCTAAGTTAGAGCTTGAGGTTGAAGATGAAGATGGAGATGGTGAATCCTTGACCAAAGCTTCCAATATTTCCACTCGATGGTGGAACACTTTGAGAACTCAAGAAATGAACCCAAAATGGGTTAGGGTTTGAGGGGAATGAAGGAGAAACGGTTTGGGAGAGAATGGAGAAGTTTTGGAGAAGAAAAATGAGAAATGAAGCTGAAATCCCGTACTTAACAACCCTCTGTTGTCCAGGGCATTGCCGCCTGGCAATATCGCTAGACTCCCTGGTGTTTCTGTTTTTGGCTGCGACAATGACAAGTGCGACTATGCCATTGTCATAGTCATCGGGAATTGTAGTTGTGCCCATACCAAGCCCCGAAACTCGACTTTTTCCAACGCCAATACCCCCGATACTCTAAGGGACATTAAATAATGCTTTTCCCAACAAAAACCCACTGTTTACACGTCACAGAAGCGTCCGAGTGACAATTACTTACCGAAAATTATGGGTGTTACAATCCTCCGAACCTTAAAAGAGATTTCGTCCTCGAAATCTAGATTTCAATGAAATGTTGCCCGCAGGATAGATTGTCCCTAATCCATTTTCCAGAACCACTGCCATAACCCTTATGCTGATACTCACGACAACAGCCCCCCCTTGGGCACATTACATTTATATCCGAGTGAACACTTAACTCGCTAAAGCAATCTTTACCTACAAGACTACGGTTGTCTCCCAACCTTGGGTGACACTTACCACCTCAAGAGTAGTTTGTGACCTCAACTTCTCATTGAACAATATACCTCAGGTCAACATACTTCTGAACACAAACCAAAGTTCGACATCAACCTCCAAAGAATCCTCGAAATTATTAATACTCAGTTCTTGATATTGACAAGGCCGTCCTCCCGAGGAGTACCAATACGCTCTCCATGTAGCTGGTCAATGCAGATCCGACTATCATTCAACTCCGATCTACTTCCAACCTCAAACATTCCATCATAAGATATTTACCATGTTAGGAAAGCTTATACACCTCGATACTTAATTACCAACATCTAATCTTCCTTTAAATTTCACTACCTAGAGGTCAACTAACAGTCTTTTTTATTCAGATTTCAGGCTCCAGCACCACCACTTAAAAAAAACAGTCTTTTTTATTCATATTTCAGAATTCAGCACCACCACTTAAAAATCAGAAGTGAAAACAGACTTCAGCACCACTTAAAAAACAAACGTCACCTAACTATACTATCATCATATAATTAAAATGAGATATAATTTTTCTAGTTACTAACTAATAATTCAAAAAATATTTAATTTATTTATAAATTAAACTCATATAATAAACAAAATTTATATAAAGAATTACCAAAAAAGTAAATGTTTCAAAAATAATAAATACATTTTAAAATTATTAGTTTATAAATTTAACATCAAGATTAATTTAAATACTTTATTATTATTATTATTATATTTGATTGAGTTATTAAAATATAGTAAAATAATTAAAAAGAAGATAAAGCAAAATAAAAAGTGAAGTTTTTGTTTAGAAATTGTAGCTAAGGGTGTGCAAAAAGTCAATCGATTCAATAGGAACCGACCGACCATAATTGAATATCCAATTGTAATTGGATCGGATCGGATTGAAAATTTTAACATCGGATCTGGATCGATCGGTTCTTGGATGGCAGTCCAGAACTGACAAAAACCGACCGAACTGAACAACATCCAATTACCCCATCCAATTAACGATCCAGTTATCCATCCAACTATCATCTAATTAATTTATTTGCAGTTTGCTTAAACCGGAGTTTGTTTTGTGTTGGTTTTTGAATTTTTAGTCTCACTTGTGTTGGTTTTAACATATATTAAATGTGATTAATCAATTTGTTTCATTATTAGAAAATTGGATTAAATTAACACATTGAATTGATCAAATCCGATATATTCATCCATCGGATGTCGGATGGATCCAATCCGATCCAATGATTATCCTATAAGAATATCCGATTGATATCCAATGGATGGAACCGGACCGATCCAATCATCCATTGGATTGGAAAAATCCAACATCTAATGGATGATCGAATCGATTTAGTTTCCCGCAAATAAATGAAATGTCAACCGTTGAACATCACTAGTTATAGCTAGGCAAGAACTTGTAGGTGTCGTTTGTTTTTTAAGAGGTCAAAAGTCTAAGTCTTATTTTAGTTATGATTAATAAGAGGTGGTATGTAAAAAGGTTTGAAGGATTCAGACTTAAGAACTATTAAGAGGTTTTTTAAAAAAAACAAACAACCTGTAGTCTCTTGGAACACCTCATGAAGAATATATCTCAAAGTACCTCCCTTGTAAATACAAGTGTAGTTTCATCCCAAAAAATACATACCTAATTTATTTTCTCACTCCATAATTATAAAAAGAATAATGGAGGCGTGATGGGTCCATAAAACTCATTTTGAAAAAATTGTGTATGTGATGAGTCATCATGGGATATTATTACCATTATGCCATATACATAATGACATCATTAACTTAATCATAACATTACATGTGGCATGTTTAGACTTTCACTATTTATTAATACTATTTTTTTAGTAGGATATATTATACAAAATACCGAATATATAAATATAAAATAATATCTAACTAATACAGTAACTTTTTATTCCTTTTATATAGACACGCAATTGACACCTGTGTGTTTTAGAGAGCCCCCAATAATATTTGAGATTTGGAAATTTGTAGGAAGATGGGAGAAAGGTTATGGTTTTTGGTTTGTTTTGTAAATTAATGAATAATTAAAAGCTTAATAAGTGATTGGGCCCCACTTTACCCAATTTAGGTAGCACCAGCATCAACCAGGTGACACGTAAGTGGTGTTGTTGTTGTGTGCTGTCCACCCAACTATTCTAAAATTACTTATTCACCCCTACAGTGCGTTAACTGACGGAACACCACACGTGATTGATGCTTCAAATTCAAAAGCATCAGACTTCCGTTAAAGTGAAAAAGAAGGCTGACGGAACCAAATGGAGACACGTACCCAACCAAACATACATTCCATTCTATACACCCCTTGTACTATTGTATTATTGGCATATTTGGTCCACATAATATATAGGTTACACGAATAGTCCTCAAGTGAACAACTCACTAACAATTTGGTAACCTCCCCGTCTCTAGCAACCTATTCAGTGGCGGACCCAGAATTTTAGGTGAGCGGGTGCACAAACAAAAAAAAACTTAAGAAATTGTTATCGATGTGTTTTTAGCCGAATTCCCCTATTGGGGGACTTTTTATGCTTTTGGTTGATTTCGAGGGATTTTTTAAGCTTCTGTGTTGATTCGATGGGCTTTTTGTTTTTTTTTGTGTTGATTCGAGGGTTTTTTTGATTGATTTCAAGAGATTTTTTCGGTTTTTGGTTGATTTCGAGAGTAAATTTTGATTTTTTGGAACTTTGTGCACCTTTCACCACTAAAAAACGTATATATCACGGAACACCCGTTGTAGTTGAGTGGGTACACCTTACGTACCGAAATTTTTTTCGCTCTTACGAAACGAACATGAGTTGGTGCACGGGACCCCCCTTGGGAAGGGTAGGTCCGCCCCTGAACATATACATCAAAACTATAAAAGACATTTACCGGATGATTCTAACAAAAACATGTTCATTTTAGGTACATCGGGTGCACAAAACCGAACAGAAATGTCAGATACAAAAACTTGTTGTTACTTGTTTAATGTGATAATAAACTATGCATTTTTTTGTCACCAAAATATGTGGAACTATAATCAGTAAGATAAGACAATATTTGTTATTGATAGATTACCCATGTCAAATAAAACCCTAAAACTTCTTTTTAATTATTTCGTCCACCTATATCAATCACGTCTGTCAAAAGCATATCAAAAGCATACTTATAAAACTTATAGGTAGAGGTTCAAATGAGAGCACCTCTATTTTGCGAAAACACGAGAAGACTCTTATCACATGTGATAACACACGTGAGGGCACCCACCCGGTGGTTGTGGTCGACTTGGCCCATGACCTAAAGTCGCACCAAAGATCGTTTGTGTCATTGATTTAGTATCATATGTGATGGATTACAATATCACATCGAGAATACTCTTATCACAAGTGATAATACACTTGAGGGAGCCTAGTGGTGTGCTGGCAACTTGGTCCACAACCTAAGTCGATCCGAATTCCGAACATCGCTCGCGTCTCCGATTTAGTATTACATGTTTATCATATGTGATAAACTATAGTATCACATGTGATTGACTATAGTAAAAGGGTGTTCTCACATTCTACTAAAATGAAAGGTGTTCTCATTTGAACCCATATATAAATTAATTACTTTATTTAAAGACATTTTGTTATTGAATTTAGACAAGCTTTAACACATGCCTTTTGCCTAACCACAAAATCAGAAACAGAGTATAAACACAATTATTGGCCGACATTTTCAAGTAGTTACGTCTTCCTTTTTGATGCTTAAAAGTCATTAATAAACTACACATATATACAGACTAAAGCATTGTTTGACAAACTAGCTTATAAGCTAGTTTTTTCTAAACGCTACTATGAGTAGATTTTCAATAAGCTAGCTTATGTTCATCCAAACATGTATCAGGAAAAAAAGCTAACTTATAAGTTATTTTTTTTTTGCCAAACATAGCCTAAGGGTAAATATATATGACATCCACCGGGACATACCACCTTATATAACATGCTGGAATCATTTTTAATTTTTTTTTTGTATAGCAATCTCGCAGAAGTGGTCATGATTCTTAGGTGTTTATAAGTAGATACGATAGTTGTAATTAAATAAACATTACTATGATTTTACATACATGTTATAGGTACTCAATAATTTACCTGTCCATCGACCTGTGCATTTTGTGTGAATTTTATATTTCAATCAAATGATTATGAGATAACGCAATCAAAATTAAAGATTGATATGTTTGTTTCTGATTGCCTCGTAAAGATATGCAAATAAATAAGAATGAGTCAATGACATTGCATGTATTTGAATTGTAAAATTAATATTGGCCATATCATAAATGGGGCAACCACATGCATGCATTCTTCTAGGTTAAGTTGGCCCATGTTGTGAATTTATATAACATTAAATATTATTTAAGGGTTGTTTTTTTCATTATTACTTACTACTACATATCCTTGCGCGATGCGGCACAGAGCATCTTCATCCCTATTTTTTTTTTATCTCCAACTGTGATAGGTTCAATGTTGCAAATATGAACGGGGTCAATTATCTAGTGACTTCGTTAACTAATATGCTAAAGGTGAAAAAAATAAAGCGTAAAAATATAAAACAATCTAATTCGTAGATATCCATAATATTTAATAGTACGGTAAAATTAAAAAATATTCAATGTTGGGCTCGTTTTGAAGGTATTGGCGAGAAGATTATAATGGTATAATTTGTAAAAAACAGAAACATGTTTTTTCATTGCATTTTTGTTCATATACGTTTATTTGTGTTAACAAGATAAGGGTGTAAAATGAAAAATGAAAAAACAAGATATATAAACTAAGTTAAATAACTAATTGTAAGGGTGGTATATGTAACAATGTAAATGGAATGTGAGGAGGAAAAAATGGCTTTCAAAAAAACTGAAAAAACGTATTAGAATTTTAATAATATAGTAGAGATGTTATGTAAACTAGAGCAATATATTGAAACAGGCATCTTTATCGAACATACAGGTTAAAGCATCATCTGAAAATTGATATATAGTTTCTAGCTCTCTGGAAATCAACAATTTCAAGTTAGATGTGGTATTTTTTGTCAGATGATAGTGACCGGAATTTACTTGTTTATTTAATTTATAAAAGCATTTTCAATAAATCTCTTAAAATGCAAAAAGTGGAGATTTTGGGACTTTTTTTTACTTCAACGGATTATTTTAACACCCCATTTTACCCTTGGGTAATGTCACATCTTTCAACCCAAATATTACCTTATGTCGTCGAATGTGACATCAAGATATAAGCAAATCACCATTATAGCGGAAGTCTTAACTTAAAGTAATACAAGTCTCCAACATTAGTCCGTCCCATACCGGACAATATTACATAACGCCCCAAATACATAATAAATAAGTTGATAACTAGCAAATCATTAAATAACATAACAAGAGTAATCTAATTACGCTTTGCCCTTTCCTTTGTCCACACCTAAACCACCGGCTCCTGAGATACATACTAGTAGTTAGCTAAAAAGCTAAGTGAGTTCATGGTTTACGTGCACATAAATACACACTCCATCAAGTATAAAAATATTAAACCCCAATTAAATAGTATGCATATTGTTTTCAGAAAACATTTTGACACCAATGAGATCTCCTAAAACCCTCTCACCGGGTAGGTCCGCTCTGTCACTAGCATTCCCTGGGTCGCACGGCTCACACCCGTCCGGCGCCCATTACGGGGTCGTGCCACCCCTAAACGTGACATATCGATCCCGATCCCATACCCAATATCGACACCAAAATGTGTCACATGAAATCAACCCATAAATATGACATGCTAAGAATGTTTATAAACCGATGAAACAATAGCATGCAATCTCCTTTATAAACATAATGTAAATGAAACATTTACCCGTAACCATGTACATAACACATTTATCATGCATAACATACGTACTCCAAATAAATAACACATTTATATACATGTAATAATACACCGTAAACATGCACATAAAAATGTATTATTTTTACACCATATACGTACACCAAATAATTATCATGTCAACATAATTTTTAATTACGTATGTATGCATCCCAAAAAAGTCTCATGAAAACTCACCTCGATTTATTGTGGGTTCACCCTTCACAAAGTAGCTCCCGAATCCTACATAAATCATAATAATTTATAAGTACCATTTTCTTATAAATTATTCGTTAGTCACGAGCCTTTAAATAATCCCGTAATATTTTACTCAATCTCCTTTATAAATTAGGTGTCTAAAACCCGGACACCACCTACACCCTTCCTTTACCGGCTCATTAAACCACACGATATGTAAATACATTATATATACGTATGACCATATCTATCTATCTATATATATATATATATGTAAGTATATATATTTAATATGCAATAATACTCATATATATATATATTTGCACCGTTGCACATTAAAATGTATATATACATATATGTATACACACATAATTATATGATCATACCTATAATAACATAATCTGCCCATGTCATGATTTAATTCTTAATTTCTCATGCATGACAACCTTTCCTTCCCCAAGATTTACTCTTTTTTTTTAAAACCGTCGCTAAAACATTTGTCATTTCCTACACATTAACACATCACCCCAATCTATGTTCCATTCCTTTTTATATCCATACATGCAGACGTGTATATATATATATATACACACACACACACATGCATGACTTGTAAAATACATCGATCAATTGACTCTTCTTCTTTTTCTTTTCTTCGTTAATTTTACCGGTTAATGGGTACCACGACAAAACATGCCTTAAGCAACTTAAACGATCCGACATCGTAAAAAACTTGACCCAAATCGTTTCCGTAAAAACGTTGGATTTTCGTTCGACTCGGTAGGCCAAATTTTAAACCCGGAAGCATCTCGATCGAGTTTAACGGTGGGGAAAACGACGACTACCGGTGATGTTTTATTTAAGAAAAACTAAACGTTTTTTAAACCGCAAACCATTTCGTTGTATGGCTCCAACATCGTGCAACAACATCGGTTTTCACGGCCTAACGTCGTTTTCCCAACATCGAGCCATTTCTCAAGTTTGAGAGTAAACCGAACATAAATTGCTTCGGTAAGTAGAAACGCCCAACATAGGCAACCGGGAAAACGAAAATCTTACAGAAAACGCGCACGAGTCTTACCCCAACGACGTTGTGATCGAACCCCGACTTGAACCGTACCCTTCCCGTTCGTCGCCTCTTCTTTTCCGTTCTCCCGAGTCTCTCCTTTCACTTTATCGATCTCTCTATCTCTCTCTCACTTTCGCAAACATGCAAAAATGAAAATGACGGACCTTCTTCATAGTTCTATTCGTAAATGAATGAAGCCTCAAACTGTTGCCACAACAGTTCACAACCACGTTTCATTTTCAAAATTTTAGAAGTATGTCAAAACAGGTCCCTGAAAGTTACATTCATCACCCTTGATCTTTTCTCTATTTTTCACTTTTAACCATTCACTTGAGTTTGAATTATTTTCTCCCCTCAACCTTTATTTCCAACTATTACGTCTTTTTTTTCCCGAGTGTTACAACTCTCCCCTCCTTTTAGGAATTTCCGTCCCCGGAATACACACCACTTGAAAACAGTTGAGGGTATTTCACCCTCATCTCCTGTTCGGGCTCCCAGGTCATTTTTGACCCTTTATGAAACCTCCATTTGACTAGCACCAAAGGTATAATTTTGCGCCTTAAGTCGTTTCGTTTTTCGGTCCAACACCTGAACTGGCTCCTCAATATAGTCGAGCTTATCGTTAGCTCAACTTCTCCTATATTCACCACAGCTGAATCGTCAGCCAAACACTTCCTTAAATTTGACACGTGGAATGTGTCATGTATACCTTTGAGCTCTTCCGGCAAATTTAACCGATAAGCCACCGCTCCTATCCGTGCAATAACCTAAAATGGTCCAACATATCTTGGACTTAGCTTGCCCCTCTTTCCGAATCTTACTATTCCTTTCCATGGAGATATATTTAACATCACCCTATCTCCTACTTGAAACTCCAAAGGTCAACGCCTCTTATCCGCATAACTTTCCTGTCTCTCACGGGCGATTTTCAACCTTTCACGTATTTGCACTATCTGTTAGGAGTAATCAATCACTTGAATAATAATTGTATATATATAGACAAAATAATGATGGAAATTGAAATTCTTATATATATATATATATATATATATATTTCTATGTAATTAACAAAGTATAACAACAATCAATCTTAAAATACAAAATCAAATCCTTACTTGAATAGAAATTCTTGTACAAGTTGAAATCGATTGAGGCCTGCACGTAAAGCAGTGTCCTAAGACAGAAATTTCGCCCGTATAGCGTCCGTCTAGAGGATACAACAATCGTATTCAAGTGTAAACTTGAATCTATCGAATCATCTATGATTTGGTGAAGAATGGAAGAGGAGAAACCCAGAAAAATTGAGAGAGTGATGAGAATTCGTTGGGAAAAATGGAGGGAAATGTGCAGGTTTTATAGGTTGTTTCTCCAACCGAAATTAACTGTCATGAAAGCCTTGCGACACACGCGCCTTGACCCGCGAAATCCACTGTTACCCTGCATCATAATCTCCATCGTCAATCTATCTCGACCCCATCGAGACCCCAAGAGCCCCAAGGCCCAAGGCCCATCTTTGACATTTAATGTATATATTAATGTCAATAAAAGCTTTTCAATCACACCACAATCCAAGTTAATCATTCAAGGAATTCATTTATTGCACAATGGATTGGATTTATTAAGTGATTGAAAGTTTGGCTTGGCTCCTATGTGGGACAAGTTCCTCCTATTCTTAACTAAGTTCCAACAATACCCCACATTTTCTATTCAAACCCAAATAATACCCCACATTTGAATAGAAAATAAGCAATATTATGGAACTTATGTTTCTATCACCAAGCTAGTTATAATATGCATCGGAAAAGGTGTCTTTTGGACTTGAACCTTTCCTAGTGAATACCTATCGGATCTACTTCGTGGATAGTGAACTAAGGTCTTGAACTAGCCACTTTTTGTAGTAAATCAAGACAATAGGTAACACACATATTATATCTATACATACATAGATTCTTACCATTGTGTTCATTTCGGTCGTGAACAGATCCTTTCTTCATGAGAGTTTTAGAAGACGTAGCCATATCCGTCCTCAAAGATGCGACCACACATCAGTCTCACATAGGTAATGCCGATCAAGAATATTCCGTTGTATTCTACTAAGAAGCTATCAGCATTATTAAGACTATAAAATTCAACCCTAAATCATCAACGGAAATTACAAAGGAAAACATCATAGGAATAGGCATACCTTTGTTTTATGGTTGCTTGAGTTGACCCCGACTAGTTTGCCTATTGAACCTAGACCATGGGATCTCCAATTTCGCTAGGTTAGGTTGCCGCCGAGGAAACTCATTGTATGGGCTTTAAGCCCATTCCCCTCGATGAAAAGGATATTTGCTCTCTACTTAGGCCTTTTGTCAAAGGATCGGCAATATTCTCCTTTGACTTTACGTAGTCAATGGAAATGGTTCCATTTTTCAGCCAGTCCTTAATTGTATTGTGGCGTCTTCTTATATGTCGAGACTTACCATTGTAAATTTGGTTCTTTGCTCTTGTGAGAGCAACCATACTATCACAATGGATACAAATGGCAGTCACGGGTTTTGGCCACAATGGAATACCTTCTAGGAAGCTCTTTAGCCATTCGGCTTCTTCAGCGGCTTTGTCTAGAGCGACAAATTCTGCTTCCATAGTTGATCTTGTATTCACAGTTTGTTTAGATGATTTCCCTGAGATTGATGCACCACCAAGTGTAAACACATATCCACTTGTGGACTTACTCTCAGAATGGTTGGAAATCCAATTGGCATCACAATACCCTTCTAAGACTGGAGGATATTTGGTATAATGTAACCCGTAATTCATTGTGTATTTCAAGTATCTAAGCACTCTCACTAGTGCATACCAATGATCTTTTCCCGGGTTATGTGAGTACCGACTAAGTCTACTCACACTATATGCTATATCCGGTCGTGTACAATTCATGATATACATCAAGCTTCCAAGAACTTGAGTGTATTCTAATTGAGCCACATTTTCTCCTTGATTCTTCTTCAATTGACTAGAAGGATCAAATGGAGTCACTACCGGTTTGTCATCATAGTGACCGAACTTACGAAGTACCTTCTCAATATAGTGAGATTAGGTAAGAATGTAACCATTTGGATTTCTTTGAATCTTTATACCAAGGATTACATCTTCTACTCCCAAGTCCTTCATGTCAAACGAGGAGTGCAACATCTTCTTGGTTTGATTGATTACATCTAAGTTCGATCCTAGGATTAGCATATCATCTACATACAAACATATAATGACATAAGCATGTTTGTATTGCTTCACATAGACACACTTATCACACTCGTTTATTTGAAACCCGTTTGATATCAAAGTGTTATCAAACATTTCGTGCCATTGCTTTGGCGCTTGTTTGAGTCCATAAAGGGACTTGATCAATTTACAGACTTTATTTTCTTGACCTTTAACAACAAACCCTTCCGGTTGTTGCATATAAATCTCCTCATCTAACTCTCCATTCAAGAAAGCAGTTTTCACATCCATTTGATGGATTTCCAAGTTATGAATTGTTGCTATGGCCATCAACGTTCGTATAGACGTTATTCTTGTGACCGGAGAGTAGGTATCAAAGAAGTCTTGACCTTCCTTTTGTCGATATCCTTTGGCTACTAGTCGAGCTTTGTATTTCTCGATAGTGCCATCGGGTCTCAACTTCTTCTTAAATATCCATTTATGGCCTATTACTTTATGACCCGGAGGTAGGTCAACCAATCTCCATGTATTGTTTTGTACTATGGAGTCTATCTTACTTTGGATTGCCTCTTCCCAATAAGGTGCCTCGGAAGAATCCATGGCGGCCTTATAAGATAGAGGTTCTCCTTCAACATTAAAGGCCATGAAATCAGGTCCAAAGTCTTTGGCTATTCTACCACGTTTACTTCTCCTTGGTTACAAAACTTCTTGAACCTTGGAGGTTTCACCTCTATGTGTTGGATCAAGTTCAATTGTTTCATCTAGAGTGTGTGTGTCATCATGCAATCTTTTCCTTGAACTAGAGGCTTTATCCTCTTTTTCTTTGTAAGGAAAGATAGTCTCAAAGAATTCTGCTTCTGCAGATTCTATGATTGTGTTTTTACTTATGTCATTTACACTAGATTTATATACTAAGAATCTATATGCAGCACTATTATGAGCAGGTCCAATATATACACAATCAATGGTTTTAGGTCCAAGTTTAGTCCTTTTTGGCAAAGGCACTTGAACCTTGGCAAGGCAACCCCACACTTTCATCCTTTTGTAATATGGTAACTTTCCTTTCCATAGTTGATATGGAGTTTTGTCACTCTTCTTGTGGGGGATCCTATTTAGGATCATATTTGCAGTAAGGCACGCCTCACCCCATAAATGATATGGAGCTCCGGACGTGATCAACATTGAATTTATCATGTTCTTCAATGTTCTATTTTTGCGCTCGGCCACTCCATTTTGTTGAGGTGTGTATGGAGCGGTCGTTTGATGCACAATACCATGTGTAGAACAAAATTCTGCAAAGTCATGGGATTCGTATTCTCCTCCCCGATCAGACCTTAGAATCTTGATTTTCTTGTCGAGTTGGTTCTCGACTTCGGCTTTATAAGTCTTAAACATATTTAAAGCCTCATCCTTTGTAGGGATTAAATACACATAGCAATACTTACTGCAATCATCTATGAAGGTAATATAATAGTTCTTACCTCCTCGTGAAGGTGTTGCCTTGAAATCACATAAGTCTGTGTGAATTAACCCAAGTATTTCATTTGATTTTTCAACGGACTTGTGTGGATGATTTGTGTATTTGGCCTCAACACAAACCTCACACTTAGTCGATTTGTCAAAGGAACATTTAGGTATCATGTCAAGTTTGATCATTCTTTGAATGGATCTAAAGTTGACATGTCCTAATCTAGAATGCCAAAGGTTAGAAGGAACAATCATGTACATGGAACTAGCAGTGCTAGGGCCTGCCTTATTATTATTTACATTGGCGGCATCCATACTATTTACAACGCTTAGTTTGAAGAGCCCCTCATTGAGGTAACCCTTCCCAACGTACACACCACCCTTGGTGATGACAATCTTATCAGATTCGATTACAACTTTGAACCCTTTCTTACTCAGAACAGGGCCAAAAATCAAGTTTTTAGTTATGCTAGGTACATGTACAACATCAGTTAAAATAAGATCTTTTCCGGAAGTCAGCTTCAAGTTGACCTTCCCTTTTCCTTCAACCCTTGCAGTCGTGGCGTTCCCCATGAACATCGGCTCCCCATCGCTCACCTTTTGGTAAGATACAAACATGCTTTCCGAATTGCAAATGTGTCGGCTTGCCCCGGTGTCGAACCACCAATCCACCATGTTTGTAACCATGTGGGATTCAATGACACCAATGAACTCATTCGGGGAGTGGGTGAGATTGGCATGACTAGAAGATGCCCCATGTTGTAAGGATCGAATTCTCACCAAGAATTAATTCTCAGAAACAATATCAAAGAAGTTTGCGGAATAACACTTTGATATTTAATCAAACAGAAAATCAAAACAGAATATAATCAACAAAGTGTAAACTTGTATTGAATGCTTTGAAGTTACAAGATTACACACTCAACCTCAATATTGATGAACAGGCTCACCAATACGAATTCTACTTCTCTAGAATTAGGATATATGTCTTGAGGTTGATTTTCTCTCTAAAAAGAATGAAAAACAAAAGTTATCTTACTATTCTAAACAATACTATATATATATACTGAAGATAAAAGCTAATTACAATTAATAAAATATCTTCAGAATATCTTCCATCATTATCTCCAAGCTTTCCATAATCTTCAGTTTATCCAACTGTCATCCTTTCCATACAGATCTCCATCTTATAAGCAGTATTAATCATAAGCAACATTAATACTTTGAGCAGTATTAACTCTAGCAGTACTAACCATGCTCAGCAGCATTAATCTCTTCAAGCAGTACTAACTTTGAACTAGCAGTACTAATCTTGTTGAGCAACATTAACCATCAACTAGCAGCATTAATAACAGAAGTACTAACTAGAAGTATTAACAACTAGAAGTATTAACTGTTTTCTTCTAGCAGCATTAACTAGAAGCATTAATATCAGAAGTACTAACTAGAAGTATTAACAACTAGAAGTATTAACTGTTTTCTTCTAGCAGCATTAACTACAACTAGCAACATTAACCACAGAAGTAGTAACCGTGTTGAATATTAACTTCAGAAGTATTAACCATGTTGAACTAGAAGTAGTAACCATGTTGAACTAGAAGTAGTAACCATGTTGAACTAGAAGTAGTAACCATGTTGAACTAGAAGTAGTAACCATCCTTGGCATATTTCAGACCCAACAATCTCCCCCTAACTTAACTTTTCAAAACTGAGAAGTTAAGTTCTTCAGCATAGGGTCTTTATGATAATTTCAAAACTTTCTGCAATTACTAGTTCTTCTTGATTCAGTTTCTGCTGTTATCTTCTTTTCTGTTTCTGTTGTAGTTACTGCTTTGTTTCAGCTTCTTCACTTATCTCCCCCTCAAAATAAGATTTCATATCAACTTGATTCTCCTTCTCAATTCTTCTCAAGTTCAGATGTTTAAGTCTCCCCCTTTTTGAAATAATCATGATCTTTTCATCTCTTTTATCTCCATAATTTGATTGTGAACTTTCAGACAAATTGTACCAAGTGTATCCATCAATTCTTTGTAGTTAAACTGTCCTCACCTCCTTTAGATGTGTTTACCACCTTTGAAGGATCCTTGGATCTTTTAGTAGAGATCTTCTGCCTAGCAGAAGCACCTTCTACTCCCTTGGTTTCTTGGCACCTGGGACCTTTAGATAATTACTCATCTAAAGTTGCCATGGGGAAGGTCTTAGATATGGTCACACTGTCCTGTCATGCACTTTGTGCAAAGTCAGTAGTGTGAGCCTTACAACCCATATGCTATTGCATCTCCTTATTGAGCACCTTCTTGGGGTTGGGAGACACCCCTATGGTTTCCCTTTGGATATTCTCTGATGAAAAATGCTCCATCAGAGGGCTTGTAGGTTTTGAGGTTTAAGATACAAGAAGGGAAGGAACCTTCTGTATCTTTTCCTTATATAGTATGGTAATTGGGAATGTTGGTTTGACAAAAGAAATCTGAAGATTTATGCTTTGTAGTGGAAGGTATGGATAGGTCATCAGTGGGTTGGTCTAATGAGGGCTTTGACCCTGATGCCTTACCTTCTTGATTGTGGGACACCACCATCATTGTTGAGAACAATGGTATATCAACTCCTTCCGAGTCCCTAGCAGATCTTCTCATGTTTGAGAAAACCTTGCCTTTAGGGGGTTTAGGTACATATACCTCATCAAAGTGAGGTATGTCCGTCAATTCATTATTAAGTACTTCTTGTACAAACCTTGGATACAGATAAAAGCTTTTTGATTGATATCCAGGTTTGACATTAAATCATTGAAGATCATTTTTAGGTATAGAAAACTTACATTAGCAGTAGTAACACTTATCAGCAGCATTAACACAGACTGGCAGTAGTAACACATACCAGCAGCATTAACACAGTCTGACAGTTTTCACTGAACTAGAAGTACTAACTACCTTTCAGTATTAGCAACCTTCTGCTGGATCAAAAGAAACATGTCCTCCATCAAATCTTTTAAATAATTTGAAGGCAATCCATGTTCTTTGTTATGTGCCAAGAGCAATCATTCTCTTCATTCCAAATGCTCTTCCTCTTGAGCTTTTGATTGCCCTGCACACTTGATAAATCAGTTAGTCTTTGAGGGAACCCAAGCCAAAGTGGTCTTGGGTTGTCCTTTCTCATTTATATAATCTGTCAGTTTGGTCTGGATGAGTTGTTTAGGAATCTCATGGCTGGAATACTTTGTCAAGATTATAGGCTTTGCAACATTAATACTAGTAGAAGCACTATCCTTGTTAGCAGTAGTATTGGTTGCAGCAGCACTATTTCTGTTAGCAGTACTATCTGGGATAGCAGTACTAACAGGTTTCTTTACAATTGGAACCCAAACTTGAACAAAGTTGTTTGCTTTCTTTGTCTTTAAATTACTCCTTGGCTTATCTGGAGCATTTTTCTTTGTATTAGCAAACTTGTTCTGAGCATGAGACTTTAAAGGTGCTCTTTTCTCAGCCAATTGATTCCTTCTTTTATTCCTATAACCAAAAGAGTTTTGTGGTTTTCTTTGAAAAGTGACTCTTTGGTTGATAGGGTTGAAATAACAGTGTTTGGCAAGATGATTCAATTTGCCACAGATAAAACAAGGTTTTGGTCTATTGATTTTACTCAAATCAACCCCTTGTTTTTGTGCCCACTGATTATTCCAGTTTCTCTGATTTCCCCTTGGTTTATCATGTTTTTGGGGCTCAGATTTATTGCAAGAACACTGTTTACAAGGGACAGGATTCACAACTGTGGTTTGCTTATAATGGACCTTCTCAGACTTTCCCTTAGTCTTCTCAATGTCCTTAGATTTGACCCAAGTCTTTCCACATCCCTCATTGGTGATAATGTGATTTTCTAGAGGAATCTCACCACTCCCAGTGTTCTCCTTACTCTTTTCACTAGAGTTATCTTCTTCAGAGTCTGTTTCAACCACCACTTTGTCTAAAGGATCTACCTTAGTGGCTCCAACAGGCAATTCCTTCCTATCCTTGGTCTCTAGTAAGTTTGATATAGGAGGAATGTAATTGTTGTTGTATGGTGGTGGTGTGGTGTTATAGCCTATTCCTCTTCTAAGTTTGTCATGGATTTGAGTTTGGAGCAAAGAGTCCATTGCTTTAGAAGCATTTGAAAATTTCTCAATATCCAGCTTGGCTTTCTCAAACTCACTCTTTATCTTCTCATTCTCCTCTTTAAACTTTTTCAGCTGAAGTTCTAGGTCATTCTTCTCCCACTTCCAGTAATTTGTATCATAAGAATGTTGAAGTTCATTGGCTTGGAAAACTTTGATCTGTTCCTCAAAACTCTCAACAATTCTTACATAGTCTTTTATATCTCTCTCTAATCTTTTAAGGTCATCACTCATTGTCTGGTTGTGATCCCTGTACCTTTTAACAGTTTCCATACAAGTTTTAGAGCAAAGATTAGATATTACCTCTGTGGGGATTTCTGTGCTTGAAGAATCTGAAACTTTAGCCATTGATGATTTCTGATTTCAAGGAAGAATGATGATTGCGGGTTTCTGAGAATACTTGCTCTGATACCACTTGTAAGGATCGAATTCTCACCAAGAATTAATTCTCAGAAACAATATCAAAGAAGTTTGCGGAATAACACTTTGATATTTAATCAAACAGAAAATCAAAACAGAATATAATCAACAAAGTGTAAACTTGTATTGAATGCTTTGAAGTTACAAGATTACACACTCAACCTCAATATTGATGAACAGGCTCACCAATACGAATTCTACTTCTCTAGAATTAGGATATATGTCTTGAGGTTGATTTTCTCTCTAAAAAGAATGAAAAACAAAAGTTATCTTACTATTCTAAACAATACTATATATATGTACTGAAGATAAAAGCTAATTACAATTAATAAAATATCTTCAGAATATCTTCCATCATTATCTCCAAGCTTTCCATAATCTTCAGTTTATCCAGCTGTCATCCTTTCCATACAGATCTCCATCTTATAAGCAGTATTAATCATAAGCAGCATTAATACTTTGAGCAGTATTAACTCTAGCAGTACTAACCATGCTCAGCAGCATTAATCTCTTCAAGCAGTACTAACTTTGAACTAGCAGTACTAATCTTGTTGAGCAACATTAACCATCAACTAGCAGCATTAATAACAGAAGTACTAACTAGAAGTATTAACAACTAGAAGTATTAACTGTTTTCTTCTAGCAGCATTAACTAGAAGCATTAATATCAGAAGTACTAACTAGAAGTATTAACTGTTTTCTTCTAGCAGCATTAACTACAACTAGCAACATTAACCACAGAAGTAGTAACCGTGTTGAATATTAACTTCAGAAGTATTAACCATGTTGAACTAGAAGTAGTAACCATGTTGAACTAGAAGTAGTAACCATGTTGAACTAGAAGTAGTAACCATGTTGAACTAGAAGTAGTAACCATCCTTGGCATATTTCAGACCCAACACATGTCCTCCACCACCACTTCCTCCGGCGCCACCATGGTCACGCTTGTATCGACATTCCTTGGCTCGGTGTCCCGGCTTACCACATACCCAACAATAAGTCATCCTTTTAAACTGTTTCTTTTGTGGGGCCAAGGGGCCTTTTCTGGTATTGAAAGGCCTCTTGGTTACAACTGCCTTTCCCTTAAATTTCGGGAACTTAGGCTTGGATGAACTTCCTTCCACCATGTTGGCATGCGGTTCATTTGGATTGGTATCGACTTTGTCATTGAGTCGGTTGTCCTCTTCAACTCGGATTTTGAGAAGCAACTGTTCAAATGTTATTTCCTCCGTAAGATGCTTCAATTAAACCTTGAAGTTCTTCCACGATGGAGGTAGCTTCTCGATTATGGAACCGACCACAAAGTTTGCATTTAAACCCATACCCTCAATTTCAAGCCCATGGATAAGTTTTTGCAATTCTTCCACTTGTTTTACCACTGGCTTTGCATCAATCATCCGGAAATTCAGAAACTTTCCCACTGCGAACCTCTTGGAACACGCCACTTCAGTTTTGTACTTGGCATCCAAGGATTCCCAAATCTCCCTTGCCGTTTGGAAGGTAGAGTATATGTCGTAGAGGGAATCGTCGAGAGCATTGAGTATATAGTTTCTGCAACTATACTCATTCGATCTCCAGTTCTCGACCGTTCTGTTATGTGCGGACACTTGAATTTGCGTAGGTGCAGCCCCGTCCGCCCCTTCCGGAAGATTTGCCGGTGGCTCTTCCTCAGTGAGCACGTTGGCAACCCTAAGTGTTGTCAAATAGAACAACATCTTTTGTTGCCAACGTCGAAAGTCCGAACCCTTGAATTTCTCGGGTTTCTCCACATGACTTTTCAACAACTGTGATTGATCCATCGCTCCACAACAAAATTTCTGTCTTAGATTGTTAGGAGTAATCAATCACTTGAATAATAATTGTATATATATAGACAAAATAATGATGGAAATTGAAATTCTTATATATATATATATTTCTATGTAATTAACAAAGTATAACAACAATCAATCTTAAAATACAAAATCAAATCCTTACTTGAATAGAAATTCTTGTACAAGTTGAAATCTATTGAGGCCTGCACGTAAAGCAGTGTCCTAAGACAGAAATTTCGCCCGTATAGCGTCCGTCTAGAGGATACAACAATCGTATTCAAGTGTAAACTTGAATCTATCGAATCATCTATGATTTGGTGAAGAATGGAAGAGGAGAAACCCAGAAAAATTGAGAGAGAATGATGAGAATTCGTTGGGAAAAATGGAGGGAAATGTGCAGGTTTTATAGGTTGTTTCTCCAACCGAAATTAACTGTCAGGAAAGCCTCGCGACTTGTGCCGCGGGTGAACTCGCGTGATAACCCGCATAATCCTCTGTCCGTGGAAAACTTCAGTGCACTACGCGGTTAGTGCCGCGGGTATGGTCGCGCCATAACCCGCGAAACTCACTGTTGACAGAACACTCCGCGAGTGGCTTCGCGACTTAGGTCGCGCCTTGACCCGCGAAATCCACTGTTACCCTGCATCATAATCTCTATCGTCAATCTATCTCGACCCCATCGAGACCCCAAGAGCCCCAAGGCCCAAGGCCCATCTTTGACATTTAATGTATATATTAATGTCAATAAAAGCCTTTCAATCACACCACAATCCAAGTTAATCATTCAAGGAATTCATTTATTGCACAATGGATTGGATTTATTAAGTGATTGAAAGTTTGGCTTGGCTCCTATGTGGGACAAGTTCCTCCTATTCTTAACTAAGTTCCAACACTATCTTATCTGAAGTTTGCTGGACTAACTCTGGTCCAGCCAACTGTCTTTCTCCGACGTCAGCCCAACACACTGGCGTCCTACATTTACGGCCGTATAAGGCCTCAAACGGCGCTGCCTTGATACTAGAGTGGTAGTTATTATTATAAGCAAATTCTACCAGTGGGAGATGGTTATCCCAATTCCCTCCAAAATCGATAGTGCAAGCTCTTAACATATCCTCCAATGTTTGTATCGTCCTCTCACTTTGACCGTTAGTTTGAGGATGATATGCAGTGCTCATGTTCAATCGAGTTCCCATTTCTTGTTGAAAATAGCCCAGAATCTCGACGTGAACCTCGTATCCCTATCTGAGACAATCGATAGTGGCACTCCATGCCTTGAGACTATCTCATTGACATACAATTGCGCTAACCTTTCTAGAGAATACTTTTCGCTGATAGGCAGGAAGTGAGCAGACTTTGTGAGTCTGTCAACTATTACCCATATCGCATCATGCCCTTTCACCGTTTTTGGCAATTTAGTCACGAAATCCATCGTGATCATCTCCCATTTCCATACGGGAATATCCATTTGTTGCAACATACCCGACGGGTTCTGATGTTCCGTCTTCACCTGTAGACATGTCAAACATTTCTCTACATACTTTGCTACTACCTTCTTCATGTTAAGCCACCAGTAGCTCACCTTTAAACTTTTGTACATCTTATCACTGTCTGGGTGCATAGTGTATTTGGCTTTGTGCGCTTCACCTAACACTATGTCCCTTAAATCTCCTTTGCAAGGAATCCAAACCCGATTCCCAAACCTATATACACCATCTGACCCAACGGTTAGCAGTTTAATCTGTCCGACCATCCTCTCCTTCTTGATGTTTTCCTTCAATAGGGCCTCCTTTTGAGCTCCTCGAATCTGGTCAATCAAATCTACCTGAATATTCATCCACATGGCACGAACCTTAATCGGTTCGACCCTCTCCTTTCTACTTAGGGCGTCGGCGACCACGTTCGCCTTACCCGGGTGGTAATGAATCTCACAGTCGTAATCTTTTAACAACTCCATCCACCTTCTCTGCCTCATGTTTAGCTCCTTCTGATCGAAGAGATACTTCAAGCTCTTATGATCTGTGTAAATCAGACATTTCGAACCATACAGGTAGTGCCTCCAAATTTTTAGTGCAAGCACCACTACAGCTAAATCCATATCATGTGTCAGATACTTCTTTTCATGCTCCTTTGGTTGATGTAACACATAGGCAATAGCCTTGCCTCTTTGCATCAATACACACCCTAGTCCCATTTTTGAAGCATCATTGTACACAACAAAGTCCTCCGTTCCCTTTGGTAAGGACTGTGACACCCCAAAATGAGTAAATAAATAAATATGGAAAGGAAAGGAAAGGAAAGGAAAGGAAAACAAAATAAAATAAAATGGAGTTTTTATTTTATTAGACCAAAAGGGTAAATACTGTAGTTTTGAAGGGTCAATTCTACAATGTAATGACAAAGATAAGTGAGTAAAAGGGTTGATATTTACTTGGATGGAAAATATTAAGTTTTCATGTCATCAAGGGGTAAAAAAGTAAGTTTTGGAAAATTAAAGAAACAAAATAGCAAATGATCCAAACTTGAGGGGCTAGTTTTGCACCAAAATCACAAAATCTAATTTGGTGATGGCCTTGGCATGGCTTTCGATTGGCAGGCATGGCAGATGGCTATTAAGGCCATACTCTTTGCTTTTCTTTTCCATATCTTAGTAATCTATACTACATTAATAAGCATTCTAACCAAAAGTCTTAAAGACAAGTCTTTAAGATTTGAGTACAACAAATTAATGCACAAAATTCAAAAATCTCTTAAAGACAATTTTTAAAGCATGATGTACAACTCAGTGATACAAGAAATTTATACCTGACCCAATTAAGATGGTAGATTTCCAGCCATGCTTTCTGATCGTCGTCCATCCCTTGTACCTCCTTATTTCAGCCATATCGATTTTGGATAGATTCATACACTTTCTTCCTTCTACCTGCTTCCTTCAAAGTCTCTCTGAAATGGAAGATTTCTTCCTGTATCCCTGCCTGTATCCCTGCCTGCTGCTACCTCACATTGCATATAAATCCAGCCATGAGGGTTTGATTTCTCACAGGTTATTCAAAACCCTGCACAGTTCTATGAGGTATGCATTATGCAAAAAATTGTGGATTTTTGAGGTATTTTTATGCACAATTTGTGAGAATGTGTTTGGATGTTCTTCTACAGAAATTTGTTGGATTTAGGGCTTTAATTGACTCATGAAAGTTGAATTTCTTTGGACAAGTTGTGAGTTTTCTCTCTGAAATTTTGCTTATAAATTCTTAGCGTTCTTAGTGTTTCAGTCTCTTTGGTTTAACCGATTGATTTGAAATTTCAATAGATTTCATGTGTTCTGTTATCGAATCATGTTATTAGCTGCATCTTAGGGTTCTTAGATCTGATCATGATGTACTTTTCTACACCAATATGTATTCTTTCATATCTGAGGTGCACATTTGTTACTAGAAATGAGAAACTAAATGACTCAGTGGTGGACACTCAATTCAGTGATTTACAAACATAAAACATAAACGATATAATATTTCATTCAAGTACCCATAACACATCACTTTCAAATATATCAAACACATGAATACTGATGTGGTTTTTCTAATGTGGTTTTATCTGTTGCTCGTAGGTGTGTCTACTGGAACAGCGAAATAGCACATGTACAGTAACCAAACAGTAACTACACATGCTATATGGTATGAATTGTAGTTGATTGTTTTATGTGTTTTTATGAACATTTAGGTATGTTTAGTTTCAAGCTTCTATCAGATGGTTTTTAGTACGCAATTTAATTCATATGAGGTTGAAGAAGGTATTTCAATAATCAGTCATGTTCATCTGGGTTTTTTTCTAGAACTTTTATCTGTTTGGTTATAGCAGCAACCCATGTTTGGTTTTAGAAGAAGGTTGCAGGTGATCCAAATTAATAGGTTTATTTGTTTAGTTGCATAGTTAATCTATCAATAAAAACAGAGGAATGCCTCATAATGGATTTTTTGCTTTCAAATGGATATGTTCAGTTCATAAGGATGGTCCCTCTTGGTTGTGATGTAGGTTTGGTAACAAAATTGAGTGATTCTGTTGTTATATCTATTGTTTGATTCTGCTATTTTATATGTTGTTTGATTCTTTACTCATCAGACCCATTTTCACGATTTTCTCTCTCACCCCCCCCCCCCCCCGAAATTCATATATCAGATCTTTCATATGGATTAGACTATGTTTAATTAAGGAGGTTTCGTAGGTTTCTTTCTTCAACCAGGTTTTGTTTCTTCCCAATTTCATGTCTCAAATGTCTCCAAGACAGAAGAATTAAGAGAATCATCTGTGTATAAATCTGGTTTTGTGTTCTTCATTCTTCAAAACAGCTCCTAGAACAAGGTCCCAAATGAACTGAGGTAATACTTTGATTTTGAACAAGCTCCCAAATTAACCTAAATTACTACTTTTCTCACATGATTTCATACACACACACACACACACACACACACACACACACATATATATATATATATATAGATAAAAACATATATATGGTTTTAGAGTTTTGTTGCTTACTATGGTAATGTGCAATCTGCTTGAGCTTTGTCTAGGCAATTAATGGGTCTATCACTAAGGAATTCATCAGTTTCAACTTTGTAACATGAATGATTAGCCTTTCAGATTTGATGATTTCTTGTCCATGATCTAATTATTTTTTGGCAGAATAGTAGGTATCGATTAGATGTTGTATATGATATACATGCCCTGTTCTTTCCTGTTGTTGTTCACTGTTGTACATCATGCCCTCATTCTTTCTATTAGATTGATTGTCTCTGAAGTTTCATTAATTTGTAGAGAGAGCATTCAGAGGGAGCATTAATAGATGGTTTAATTGGATTGATGACATTAAACAAAACTGGTGGTGACAGTGACGAAGGAAAGATGTTTGTAAAAATCGAGGCCTTTCAAATCTGCATCTATTTCAATTCAACCATCTTTTAATGCTCTTTTTGAAATTTTAAGTAGTTAAATTAGGACAAGGGAAATTGTTTGGTTCTTGGTGAACTGAATTGGAATTGGGCTGGACCGAACATCAACCGCTGATACATTGTTTGGTTCTTGTTTCTTTAAATTTTAAAATACCCATTCTCCGTGTGGTCCGCTAAAAACAGACTGAAACAGACAAAACTGAAACCAAACATTTTATATGTTTTTCATAAGGTAGCATGGAGACATGAAATATACATACTCTTGATCGGACTCATCCAATATGACACTTCCACTATCCTAGATTTTACATTGTAAGATATTAGTGTCTGGCAAACAAAACTTGTTGTCTGCCTCATATAAAGAAAAGAAGGATGTGGTTACAACCACTATGCTATCTAAATGAACTTAGGGGCTTCTTACTAAAATCTTACCCGGTAAGCGCTTACCGAATCATTTACCATACCGAATGAACATGGCAAAAACAGAGAATCTTACCCAATATGATTGATGACAAGGATGGAAATTCATACACGGTAAGTGTGGGTGTCGACCCTTACCCGGTAAGCGCTTACCGGTAAATTGTTGCATACAATACCATTTTGATGGACTACAATCTTACCCAGTAAAGTAAGTTAAGAGTGTTAACTCTTAACGGTAAGTGCTTACCAGGTATGTATTTGGGTAAACGACCCCTTACTCCATGTTCATTGATTGACTGGTTAGCACCATTAATCATGTTTACTTGCCTATCTTGGAGTATCCGCCAATATAATGTGTACACAAATTTATGAACAAGGCTACCAATGAAATTTTGTTTTATGCAGGGAGGGCTAGAGCAACTTTAACATAAATAAGCATCTCCAATGCATGGAGGTCTAGGTGCTTTCGAGAAGGGCCAAGATGATTCAACAAACCTTGTAAAATTACTTCATTTTGTTTAGCATAGTTTTAAAATTCTAGGTGTTTTAACTTCTCCAAAATTTATTGATTTGAATCTTGATTTTCTATTTGTAGTTGATAAATCCAGGAGCATTACTATTTGATCTATGCCAAAAAAGATATAAAGTTGGTGAGAAGACTTTTAAGAAGGTTGTTAACCCTTTTGATCAAACCTTAACTATTGTGCTTCAATGGTGTGTACCTTATGTGTTAAAAGTTATACATTTAGGCTGTAAACCATAAGTCTCGTGTTATTATGTTAAACAAATTTTGAGAATGAGGTATATTCATTCTCAAGTAATGGATGTGAAATTGGTTGATGGTTGTTTTGTGATTTGCTAGGCTTTTGATGAAGCTATTGCAAAATTGGATACCTTGGGAGAAGATTCTTACAAGGACAACACCTTGATAATGCGACTTCTTCATGATAACCTCACTTTGTGGACCTGGTTTTAATGCGAGATGACAGTGTCGAGGAAATTAAAGAAGCTTCCAAGGCCGACAAGTAACAAATTTCCCTTGCTCGAGACCTTTCTGTGCTCTGTAACTGTTTGCTTTTCAATCGAAATGCTACTTTAGATGTAGGAGTTTCATGATTTTCTATCCTTGCTTATTTGACTTCCATCCTTGCAAACATATTATAGGTTGTGGTTTTATAAGTTAAATCGGACGAAGAAACATGATCGAGGGCTAACTTATTGCTTCAGAATTGTCATTCACCCGCACTGCATCGCGCGGGTACACAACTAGTATATACATATACATACATTCGTGAACATTTACCCAAAATCACTTCAAAAGAAAATGAGGTTTAGAGAGAGAAAGAAGTGGATGAAACAACCATTAGAACTAAGCATTGGTTCTTCTTCAAATGGAGTTATGATGGTAAGATATTTAACTAAATATTGTGATTTTTATGTTTATGGTTTTGTTTCTAAGTTCTCTATGGAAACCGATAGTCATATATCTCATATTTACATTTTCATGGTTTGATTTGGTGATCAAAGTGGTTGGGTTTTAGTTTTAGAAACTTAAGTTGAAGTGAGAAAATAGAACTCATTACTTGACGAAAATTTATGTCTTTATGTCAAAATATTGGTAAAAATGTTACCAAAGAGTTGGTATAAAAAGAATGAAAAAATAAGAACAAGAAACGAGTCGAAATCTAGCTCAAAAACTTAAACAAATAGTAGTCATGGATTCTTGTTATTTTATTTATTTAAAAAGAAAAAGAGTTGTATGGAGTTGGATTTGAAACCACAATCTCTAGTTTGAAGGAACAATATTTTATTACTAGTCTAATGGTTTTATTTGTTCTTTCAAAGTATTGGAAAATTATTATTATTACTGAGAATTCGAGTTCAACAACGATAAATTTTCAGTAAGTTTTAGAGGGGTCGTTAGACTTTATAAAATGTAAGTTCGGTTCGGTTTTATTTTCTTGAACTTATGAAATTATCAAAATGCCCCTATAGTCAAAGAGTCGGTGTTTTAAGCAATATATACTTGGGTATGTTGCTTTTATAAAATATCTGACATAGGTATTTATTTCTAAGGAGGTGTTCATAAAGTTATTTAACTTTAAACGACGGATATGAAGCGTCGTTTTAGTTAAATATTAGCAAGACGTTTTATTGAGGAACAAATGATTTTTATAGTTATTAAAAGAATCAATCGACGTTAATAATTGTTATTAAGCATAAACTATTTTAATGATATAATAATGAGATGAAAGCGTCGTAACTTGAGTTAAATGTTTATTATTACGCTTTAATTTTGAGAGATTGATTTTAAGGTTATAAAGCGATCGTTTTGACGTTTTGGAACGTTATTGAGTTTTAGACTTGGGGTTTGACTAAAGTTAGTCGGGGTTGACCGAGTTGATCGAGAGTTGACTTTTACCTCGTTTGACCCGCAAGAATTTTAACGATATGATCAAATGGAGATATTTGAGACATTAAGAGACCAAGTTTTGGAGTTTGACTTTAGGTCGAGTCGGGTTAACCATAGTTGACTTTTGTTGACTTTTGGAGAAAGTAAGTCGTTAATTGGATATTATGATTTAAAATGTGTAGGTTTTCAGATAAAAGCTATGAGTAGCTGACCTACACACAATCAGGTGAGTCTTCATGAGACTTACACTGGGATGCTTACCTATGTACAAATTTATTTTCAGCATTATATGATTTGAATGGTGATGTGTACGTATGCATGGTGTTTCAGTTTACATACATGATGCCAATATATTTTACATGTATGTCGTTTATGATCAGTTGCATGCTATATGTTTATTTTGTTTTCAAATAACTCTAGCATGTTATTTCATATGAAAGTTTTATGACTGGTTTTAGTGGGTGGGCATTTTATCAGTAAGTCACAGACAAGTGGCACGACCCAGTCAAGTGGGTGGTTGAACAGAACAGATAGTTCAAGCCAGGGCGTGTCAGTGACAAAATGACCCTTACCAGACGAGATAGTTTATGATATCTCTTTTCTTTCAGCGCTGCATGTTTTTAGAAAATGCATACTATTTGATACAATGTTTTGAAGTTGATATGCATTATGTGAAATAATTTTATTCATACAAACCATGAACCCACTGAGCTTTATAAGCTGACTATAGTATGCATCTCAGGGATAAGAGGTTTCAGGTTGGACAGAGGAAAATGGCACACATAGAGACTTGCCACTACCATTTAAGTTCAGTATTTATGTTCAGACATCTATTATGAATAAATATTGTAACACAACTTGGTATGGGATGAGTTAGCATTTAAGTTACATATTTATTATTCTAAAGTCTTCCGCTGTAAACGATTTTAATTCAGTCGTTATTTTGGAATATTTTGGAGAATCGTTCTAGATTACGTAACACTTATCAAGGCGAAAATATGGGTGTTACAAGGACAATACTGGTGCACTAATCAACCATCTCTTAAGCGTTTGGAACGCTTCTTCTTGTTTCTGACCCTAACCAAACTTGACTACATTTATCTTCAGAAATCCTGGACGAATCTCCTATAATAGCCTGTTAAGCCAAAAAAAAAACTTCGGATTTCTGACGCTGACTTAGGCGACTCCCAATCCAATACTGCCTCAATCTTGGCTGGATCCACCTTGATCCCCTCTGCGTTAACCACATGACCAAGAAATTGCACCTCTCGTAGCCAGAATTCACATTTCGAGAATTTGGCCTAAAACCTCTCCTTAGCTAACAGCTCGAGAATTGTTCTCAAATGTTTCTCATGCTCCTCTTTGCTCCTTGAATAGATAAGGATGTCTTCAATGAAAACTATGACAAACTTATCTAGGTAGGGTCCACAAACTCTGTTCATCAGATCCATGAATGTAGCTGGTGCATTCGTCAAACCCAAAAGGCATTACCAGAAACTCATAGTGCCCATAACGAGTTCTGAAAGCCGTTTTCGGTATATCCTCCTCTCGAACCTTCAACTGGTGGTAACCAGATCTCAGATCAATCTTCGAGAAATAACTGGTTCCCGGAAGCTGATCAAACAAGTCATCGATCCTTGGTAACGGGTATTTATTCTTAATTGTGATGTTATTTAGCTTCTGATAGTCGATGCACATCCTCATCATACCGTCTTTCTTCTAAGGTCTGAATCTTGATCATCTTCTTATTGCATACGATCTGGGCGTGATTGTCAGATAACCATTCCATGCCTAGAACCACATCAAAACCTCCTTAACACATCGACATGAGTCTAACAGACCCAATTATCTCCTTTACCTTAATCTGAACAATGTCAGTTATCTCCATAGTGTAGCTTTTCTCTAATTTACATGCATCTTTGTTCAAGAAGTGGCGGAAAACAGTAGACACCAAAACTACCATTTGCACCTGAATCAAATTATACATGAACATAGACATTGTTGATAGGAACATACCTGATACGACGTCAGGAGTCTCCCTAGCCTCCTCCAATGTCATTTTGTATGCTCGACCATGTCCCTTGGGTACCTCCTTCCTTTTATCAAAACTCCTTCCCGCACCTTCAACAGGCGGTTTCACACTGTTTAGTGCCCATTTATGAACCTTAGGGCACTCAAACCATAGATGTCTTGTCTCGCCACACTCGTAACAAGTCTTCCTTTATGGGCATTCCCGCACTGTATGCCCTGGCTTTCCACACCTGTAGCAGGATAAACTCCTAGCTAGGCACTCACCCTTGTGCCTTCATCCACATTTGCTACACTGAGGAACCATGATTCCTCATCCTTTTATATTCACCGTAGAAGAACTCACCTTCGCCTTCTTGACTATCTTACTCAGACCTTCCCACTTCTCTTAATATCTCTCCTTTCACCTGTTGCCTCAACATTGTTCCCCTTGGCAACTATCACCATCTCCACACCTTGAAAGAACGTCTTTAGTGCGATCATGTTAACATATTGCTCTATCTCTATCCGGAGACCGTCCTTAAAACGATCTATTCTCCTCTGTTTTGACGCCACCTGGTGGCTTACAAACCTGACCTTTTTCAAGAAGTCATTAACATATTGGACTGAAGAGGTCCCTTACTTTAGTCTTAAGAATACAAACTCCAATTTCTTCACCTTTGACTGGGTACAATATTTCTCCATCATCCGATCCTTCATCTGTCCCCAAGTCACAATGATCATCTCTTTGTCTCCTTTAATTGTACACTTCGTTTCCCCCAGTGAAGTGCAAAATCTACAAGGGTAGTGGACTCATATGTCACCTTCAGGTCCTCATAGCACTTGCAAATTCTAAAACAACCCTCCATCTTCCTTACCTAATTCATTAGGGTCATCGTGCCCTCAACCCTTTTAAACCCCGTTGGACGCGTGTTACTGAAGTCCTTGTAACCACATCCCTTCTCCTAAGTGGATGGAACCACTATCGTGTCCTCTCCGTTGTTACTCACCTTATTGTTCTCCTGGTTGCTTTCCTTAATATCCTTTTGGTCTCCTATCTCTGTATTTTTCTGTTCAACCTCCTCTCATTCTCCCCGTTTCTTTAGCCTGACCTCTAACATCGCCTCTATCATACCAGGTAGGGTATTCTGGAGGATCTGTGTCATCTTATTGGTCATTGTCTCCTCAGTCATAGGGTTTCCACATTTCCCTCCTCGTGTCCTCCCACCTCCTCGGCTTCTCCTTGTGGATGTACTAGCATATACAAACGTGGTGACACTCAAGCTAGAGGTATGACCATCTCCGTGACCTCGTCCCACCGACGGTACCGCATCATTGGCACCTTCCCCGATGAGTTCACTTTCCCTTGACCCTCTAAACACCATACTTATACAATAAAGCACCGTTAGTCTCCATATTTTCTTTCACTCCATAGTCTTAAAAGACATCATAACACAAAGGCACATGCTAAAAGAAACAACATTTCCAATCTTCCAATGGACTCCTGATTATCTGATACACGATAAAACACCATAATCATGTATTTATCCTATCATATACGTCTATCCACCACGACGTAATGATATAGCCAAGTACGTCCAAAACACCTCCACTAACAAAACCACATATTAACCATACCATACGAGGTCAGCTATAAATGCTCGACCTAAACTCCTAAAATATGAAAATACATCATAATGTACAACCATATATACGTTTCTCGTAGCAACATGCTAACAACTCCTTATTATCTCGATAGGTGATAAAATCTCCTTACGAGTCTACATACAATTACACGGGTGTAAAATCCCGAATAGATTTCTTGAGGTCCAAAACCATACCTCTCTCCTTTAGTAACAATGCTCCTCTTACCTGACCATTGTACTACGAGATTGCACATCGGTAGAACTATTATTGGTCTTTAACTTTCACCCTCCAATATCTCTAGTTAAGCGTGAATCTTGCTCACAAAACTAGCATATCATAGCCTCATAAAGGCATTTGCCTTTCAACCTTAACCTTACATTTTAACACCTTAAATCAAATCAATATTAACTTATCTCCTTCCTTAAACTCCTCTCCAATATTGATCATAAGCAGATCATATACTCCTACTCATTTCCTGATCTCAACTCCTATTATACCGTTCACTTTAAGCTTAGGCTATAAACATAACCTAATTCTCTTAAACTACGACTTTGATACCAACCTGTAACACCCCCATTTTACCCTTGTGTAATGTCACATCTTTCAGCCCAAATATTACCTTATGTCGTCGAATGTGACATCAAGATATAAGCAAATCACCATCACAACGGAAGTCTTAACTTAAAGTAATACAAGTCTCCAACATTAGTCCGTCCCATACCGGACTATGTTACATAACGCCCCAAATACATAATAAATAAGTTGATAACTAGAAAAGCATTAAATAACATAACAAGAGTAATCTAATTACTCTTTGCCCTTTCCTTTGTCCACACCTGAACCACCGGCTCCTGAGATGCATACTAGTAGTTAGCTAAAAAGCTAAGTGAGTTCATGGTTTACGTGCACATAAATACACACTCCATCAAGTATAAAAATATTAAACCCCAATTTAATAGTATGCATATTGTTTTCAGAAAACATTTTGACACCAATGAGATCTCCTAAAACCCTCTCACCGGGTAGGTCCGCTCTGTCACTGACATTCCCTGGGTCGCACGGCTCTAACCCGTCCGGCGCCCATTACGGGGTCGTGCCACCCCTAAACGTGACATATCGAGCCCGATCCCATACCCAATATCGACACCAAAATGTATCACATGAAATCAACCCATAAATATGACATGCTAAGAATGTTTATAAACCGATGAAACAATAACATGCAATCTCCTTTATAAACATAATGTACATGAAACATTTCACCCGTAACCATGTACATAACCTATTTATCATGCATAACATACGTACTCCAAATAAATAACACATTTATATACATGTAATAATACACCGTAAACATGCACATAAAAATGTATTATTTTTACACCATATACGTACACCAAATAATTATCATGTCAACATAATTTTTAATTACGTATGTATGCATCCCAGAAAAGTCTCATGAAAACTCACCTCGATTTATTGTGGGTTCACCCTTCACAAAGTAGCTCCTGAATCCTACATAAATCATAATAATTTATAAGTACCATTTTCTTATAAATTATTCGTTAGTCACGAGCCTTTAAATAATCCCGTAATATTTTACTCAATCTCCTTTATAAATCAGGTGTCTAAAACCCGGACACCACCTACACCCTTCCTTTACCGGCTCATTAAACCACACGATATGTAAATACATTATATATACGCATGACCATATCTATCTATATATACATGTATGTATATATATTTAATATGCAATAATACTCATATATATATATATATATATATATTTGCACCGTTGCACATTAAAATGTATATATACATATATGTATACACACATAATTATATGATCATACCTATAATAACATAATCTGCCCATGTCATGATTTAATTCTTAATTTCTCATGCATGGCAACCTTTCCTTCCCCAAGATTTACTCTTTTTTTTAAAACCGTCGCTAAAACATTTGTCATTTCCTACACATTAACACATCACCCCAATCTATGTTCCATTCCTTTTTATATCCATACATGCAGACGTGTATATATATATATACACACACACATGCATGACTTGTAAAATACATCGATCAATCGACTCTTCTTCCTTTTCTTTTCTTCGTTAATTTTACCGGTTAATGGGTACCACGACAAAACATGCCTTAAGCAACTTAAACGATCCGACATCGTAAAAACCTTGACCCAAATCGTTTCCGTAAAAACGTTGGATTTTTGTTCGACTCAGTAGGCCAAATTTTAAACCCGAAAACATCTCGATCGAGTTTAACGGTGGGGAAAACGACGACTACCGGTGATGTTTTATTTAAGAAAAAAACTAAACGTTTTTTAAACCGCAAACCATTTTGTTGTATGACTCCAACATCGTGCAACAACATCGGTTTTCACGGCCTAACGTCGTTTTCCCAACATCGAGCCATTTCTCAAGTTTGAGAGTAAACCGAACATAAATTGCTTTGGTAAGTAGAAACGCCCAACATAGGCAACCGGGAAAACGAAAATCTTACAGAAAACGCGCGCGAGTCTTACCCCAACGACGTTGTGATCGAACCCCGACTTGAACCGTACCCTTCCCATTCGTCGCCTCTTCTTTTCCGTTCTCCCGAGTCTCTCCTTTCACTTTATCGATCTCTCTATCTCTCTCTCACTTTCGCAAACATGCAAAAATGAAAATGACGGACCTTCTTCATAGTTCTATTCGTAAATGAAGGAAGCCTCAAACTGTTGCCGCCACAGTTCACAACCACGTTTCATTTTCAAAATTTTAGAAGTTTGGCAAAACAGGTCCCTGAAAGTTACATTCATCACCCTTGATCTTTTCTCTATTTTTCACTTTTAACCCTTCACTTGAGTTTGAATTATTTTCTCCCCTCAACCTTTATTTCCAATTATTACGTCTTTTTTTTTTCGAGTGTTACAAATTCTAACAAAATACTTAATTTTTTTATATAAAAAACATTATATTATTAAGTCTAGATTAAACAAATTTATAAAAAAACATTATTACTTTCTTAAAACTATTCAAAATCGTACTGTAAATCAACAAAAAAATAAAATGAAACATTAAAATCGTGATGTATCTTGCTGCATTGCGCGAGTATGCTTCTAATTTATATATTAAGAAGAAAAAAACACAAATTAATCATATAAAAAGTTTATGATTTTTATAATAATTTAACTATATGAATATTTTTAATGATTCATCTATTTTTTTTATTGGTCGATACCAAAACATCAAGTTTTCTTATTTGTCTTTATTTTGATTTTTATAGGCTTTTAAATAGTTAAATCATGCATCCTTATTTCTTTGTTTTTGTTCATTTATTTTCGTATATAATGGCTTTTATTGATATGAAATCTCTTGTTTAAATCTTATGATCAAAACCTCATATCTATACTGGATTTTATTCTCTAAATTATCCTCTAGAAGGCCAAAATCCCCCCTTTTTTTCTTTTTTATTTTTGCTGTCGTCACCATATTTTTGTAACGTTTGTTCTTCAGTTCTTTCCTTTTCAAGATATACATTTCAGTCTTTAATTTAGTGACATTCTTTATTTATTTTATTTTTCAATGATTTCTTCTATTAACTTTGTTTGATTATTTAATGAATATTAAAATTTCCTTGACCGTTATTGATTATTTTTATATATTTTTAATCATTTTTCAAAACTTTTGAAATCTTATCGGCAATCGACTATATCTTAAAAGAGATTAAATTTTTTTCGTTTGATATCGATTGAAAATAAGTTTATAGCAAATATTGATTATGAAAGTATGATTAGATGATTTTGCTTCAAAAAGTGTTAGTAGATCTATGTTAGAAAATAATAATGCCAAATTGTTTGTGTTCTTTTGGAAATATATATATATTATAATGTCAATTTATTATTGAGGAATGAATAACTTTTTATGCTCACTACTAATAAACTATTTGTGTTATATATTGTACATTATACTTATTTTGAGACTATTTTTAATTTTCTTACTAATTAACTTTAATTTATTGTTCTCAGCAAATAAGCCATATAAGATTTACGATCATTAATTTTAAGATATAAAGATCAATTTATTTCTATTTGAATCTTGTTTATGATTATTTGTACTTCAACATATATTTTAATATAAGCAAAATTATTTTTGAATTTAATAATAAAAATTTAATAAATAATATAACTAAAAAAATTATAGAATCACATTTAGATTTTAGCACAGGCCCTCCCAAATGTCAGGATCGGCCCTGCTAAAAATGTTTACTTAGAATTGAGAAATGATACATTATTATTCCAATGCGCAATTGAAATTAAGGGGTTGTTTGGCAGTTACCGGATGATTAAGTGGTCAGAATGGTTAAAAGAGTCTGTATGATTTAGTGTCAGATAAAAAATGATTGTTTGGAAACTGCTCTGAAGGAACAGTAAAAATGATTGTTTGGAAACTGCTCTGAATGAACAGTCTGAAGACATAAAATTACCATTTTACCCTCAATTTTGTGTTTAATGAAAAATAACGTATAACAAAAGTATTGACTGAAATTTCTAAATGATAACTAGAAAATAATTAATGTTCCAAGCCAAAACATGATTTCTATCAATCTAAACAAACACAAAAATGCATGTTCAAGTTTTGGCATAACAAAAAATACATGAAATGTGGCCATGGAGGTTCTGCGATGACTCCAGGCCATTCGTGGTCGCCCGATGATTAGTCGGTGCGCGTAAGCTGACCTGGAAACCCACGGTTACAAAAAAAATAAAAAACATACATGAAATGCAAGTTCAAACACAAAATTTTGCGTACAACATCTAATTTGAAGCATTTAACACCAATTAATAGTTATACAAAAGCATAGTGATTAATATCATAGAACATCAAGGAACCATAAAACATTAATGTCATAAAACATCACCAGCCCCTAAAACATGAATGATTAAATAGCCCCTAAAACACATTTTTTTAATCAAAGCTAAAACATGAATGATTAAACAACCCAATAAAACATTCTTTTGTTTACATTGCTAGTTTATTTAGACTCCACTAGTTGAATAAAATATATTTTTATCTCCCTTTTTGAAAGAATGGAGTAATGATTCTGCCAACAATGTATGATTAAAACCACAAAGGCTGTGGTGAGGTGGTAAAGGCTTGGGGAGTTCATAGCGCTCAACCCGGGTTCGAGCCCCACTCGCAGCACTTATGGCCACTGAGGATAAACTCAGGGCTGCACGCTTTAGCAGCTGGGCCAAAGGCCCTAATTGCCAGGGATTAGTCTGGGCCATAGGCCCAGGATACCCTTTCCAAAAAAACAATGTATGATTAAAACAACAAAAGAACAAATCGGTAAGGAGAGAATCAATTTTGATGATGGATAAAAAAAAACAAGTCAAGAAATTACCTTGTCAGACGCTATGTAAGGTTCGATTTGAAGGCTAAAATTGGTGGTTTGTTCTTCAATCAGATGCAGTGGTTTGTTCTTCAATCGGTGCTTTGTTCTTCAATAAGGAGGAATGGAGATGGACAGAACGTACCTGGAAAAAAGGGCGTACCTGGAGAAACGAAGAGGGAAGGGTTGTCATGGAAAAATGAAATATGAATCGTATAGGGGTGGGATAGGGCAAGGAGCGATTAAGAGGTATTGTACCATTCAGACCCATTTTAAAAGTCTTGCCAAACAAGATTATGTCTGAGCGATTCAGACATTTTCCTCTTAATGGTATCATTAAGAGGTAAACAAATAACCCCTAAATGTCTAAAATAATAATGTATTTAATAATTTAATAACATAAATGATGTTATAATCAATTTTAGAATATGTGTATCACCCCAAAAGTTGAGACAACAAAAATTTCCGGAAAGAGAAATGTGGTATAATAAATATGTCAAAGCACGAGCTCCTCCCAAGAAGGGAAACAATAATGCCGGTTATAATTACAAGTTTGTAATAAATAAGCAATGAGGGAAAACAACCCTCTAATCTAAATCCTATCTAGGAAAGAGATTAACTCAAGTTGTCAACCAACTCCAAAATGTCTTCTATAATTGGCGTCCCAAAAATGCCCCCAAGCTCGCATCTAAGTCACTAAGCATTCTTGGCGGTCACACCGCTAGAACCTGAGATACACATCAAACCAATCAAGTGTTAGGCCAAATGAGCCTAGTGAGTGGAACAAAATCATGACATAATCATTTATACAATTAAAGACAACAAGAGTCATAAAGGATTCAATGGGGGAGAACCATCACACCAACGAGTTGCACATCAAGTCAATGTACCTTGACGTTCACTCGCATGAGCAACATCCTGAAGGCCCGACACATTTGAAAACTACCTCTCAGGCATTAATCCAAATGGCGGAGGTTTAGGTGCATACCGTCAAGGTAGCACCCTAAGACTACATCCTCTTAGCGTCTACTCATGGTTCATCCAATACTTTCCATGCATAATCATCATTATACATATTCCAAATTCCATAACAAATGAAATACATGTATAATACTCCAAGTACTACAAATCCCCATTTAGGTACAAAACTCTAAATCATGTGGGTACAACATCAATATTCATCATTGAGCATGTAATCACATACACAAGTCATATATGATCACCCATGACCTATTCATAACCCATACAAGGAATCAAGACCCAAAACACCATTAATGATCAAAAATAGAAAGTTAGGTCAAACTTATCAAGTGATCAACAGATGTACAAATCATGAAATAATAACAAGTATCATTTTAAGGTATGTATCTCATTTGTAAAAAGGTTAAGAGAACTCACTATCTAGGTTTTATATAAAACCCTAGAAAATAAGTGGATGAATTGTTTGGACCCTTGAAACTTAAATATTGAGAGAATCCTCAATAGATGCTTCTAAAAATCTTGAATCCTTTTCCAACCACCAACAATTAATGTTTTGCATGAAAATAAGAGGAAGAGATGTGGAGTTGAACCAAAAATCGCCTATTAGGGTTTCCTCCCTCTAAGATATCTGATTTTTGATGTTAATGAGGAGTAAATGTGAGAAATAGCATTTAAAACCCGTTTTAGGACCTGCAGGTGGTTCTGCGGCTTTGGCCGCGACTTTGAGGTCGCGCCGTAGGCCACACGTGTGTCTCAAGGCCTGAACTCCAGTGAGTTCCGCGACTTTGGCTGCGGCTTTGAGGTCGCGCTATAGGTCACAAAAGTCACTGCCTCAGCATAATAATTATGATTTCAAAGATATAAGGACACACACACACACATGCATATAAGGGGCTGTTTGTTTACCTCTTAATGGTTCCACTAAGAGGCAACCTCTGAATCGTTAAGAGGTAAATCTTGTTTGGCAAAAAAAAGGCTGCCTCTTAATGGTTCCAAAATCCTCTTAATGATTTTGTATCATGACCCCCCCTTAACCATTAAGAGCCCTGATTTCATTATGAACAATTAGCAAACAACCATATTTCATTTTACACTATATCATTACCTTAACCCAAGCTTGAATACACCAAACAAAACACCTCTAGTTCACCAAAATGGTTACAAACCTCCAACCTACGAAAGGGAGAACAAAGGGTGGATGAAATCCTAGAAAACTTTGGTGAAGAAGATGAAGAGGGAGAGATGAGGGGCTTACCACCGCAAAATACTCTTGTATACTCCAATAGACTTCCAATCTCTTGCTAGATCCTTGAAGATCTCTCAAAAATGAAACCGTAGAAATTTGAATCACTCAAATCGGAGTTGTGAGGAGGAAGTTATGAAGAAATGAAGTTTTAAGGTGAAAATGGGGTTTGGGGCCAATTTTCCCCCTTTTTGTGCGACCCAGCGGCTCCGTGCGGGTGGCCGCGCGGGTCCATTTGCGCGGAGAGCCGCGCGGATCACTGCCGCCCCAGATTTTGCCCGAACACTGTTTTGGTCATAATTTCTTTGTTATAGCTCCGTTTTTGCTCCGGAAAGGACCGTTGAACTCGTAATTGAATTCTTTATCCAACAAGACTATAAAATCTAGGATTCAAGTTCAAAATCAAATATCTTATTTTTCCTTAATATATCATTTTCTACATTAAGTTAAACTGATACCTTTCGAAAATCGGGGTGTTACAATCCTCCCAACCTTAGAATGATTTCGTCCTCGAAATCTACTACTCTCAATGGAACGATGCCCGCATAATAGATTGCCCTTAATCCATTAGCCAGCACTACTATCGTGACCCTTATACTGAGATACTCACGTCAGCCGCCCCTCTGGGGCAAATTACACTCATAACCGAGTGAACACTTAACTCATCAGAGTAACCTTTACCCTCAAGGTTACGGCCGTCTCCTAACCTTAGGTGTCAATTACTACTTCCAGGTAGTTTGTGACTTCAACTTCTCACCGACCAATTCCCTTCGAATATACACGGTTAATAATCCAAAGTTAAAGATCGTAACCAAACTCCCATGAATCATCAAATTCCTACTGATCCACTCCTAATATTGATGAAGATGTCCTTCCAAGGCGCACCACTGCGTCCTTTAGGTAACTGGTTAACCCAAATTCGGCTATCACTCAACTCCGTTCCAACCCCAACCACACAACATTCCTTTAACAAAATCTTTATCACCACGGGGATGCTTATACCCATCGGTACTTAAACATCAACACTTAACCTTATTTTAATTTCCATCACCGAAAGGTCATTATTTCCCATAATCCAACCAGAATACTTCCAAACATTCCAAGATCCATTGACTTCAAGAAAACAAGTCGACACCTAAGACTAAACGGTGACCTCGAAAATGTGGACATCCCGCCCACGATTTCATTCCAGACGGATCGTCGCACTAAGGCTGACACCTAACAAAATGCTAAAATTCCAAATCACACATTTCTAATAAACAGATCACCAAATTTTCCTTTTAATCGCGGAACCCACCAAGACGGTATACCGACAACACAACCCATGATGTGACACCGACTAGCAATCCATCACAACGAATCCCAAAAGAAGCGCAGATAGTCACATAAGACCTTATCCCGCATGATTACCGAAGTATAAAATCACCCCTTAACTGGCGGAGAAGACTTAAATCTACTACTTCCATAAAACAAATGCGCACAGATTCAAAACTGAAACTCAAACTTTCACGACTGACCGCAAGTCGGAACATCCGACGCCTCCAATTCCAAGGACTCCCTTAGTCCCTAATTACAACTGCTCGTACGCCAGGGTTAAAATCTATAGGCCTAACGAGTTCAAAGTTTTTCAACTAGTATGCCAATTTGAGTTTATAAAACTTTCGAATACAAAGGCTTCTTAACGATTAAACGTGCGGCAAAAAAATACACTACCGTCCATGCGATAGGTTTCAAAATTGATTAACCACACAGCGCATATGAAACCATTTCCAAAAACTCGTTTGTTCAATACTTACGTTAGTAAAGACAACAATAAAACATGCGCAACAATTTACACCATATAAGAGAAAATAGATTCATGCACCACAACACGTGCAATAAAGGTATGTACAATTCCAAAAGAGAAATTCACAACTTTAATTTTTAAAATTCTTCCTCTTTAACCAAAAGACGTTGTGGCCTAAAATTATCAACAATCCCAAACGCATCAGTTTAATCCTCAAAGCTTGGTAAAATAGTGGAAATACAAATAAAGTTTCAAATCGAGTTTAAAGCTTCAGATCGTACAGATAAACACCTTTGACCAAAAAGTAACTGCAACGACATAAACATTGTTAACTCAATAAATGCATTGCGGAAATTTCTAACGGTAAAAGTAATTGATTGAAATATGAACAGAACAAAAGTCCTGTTTGAAATGATGTAAATCTTTTATATATTTACTCATACCAGCGTTATAATTAAATCCAAATGCAAATAGTATGCAACGATTGACATTTGTATCAAGCCCAAAGATAAATTGCATGATAAGGGAATTTCCCTAAAACAACATGTGGGATGACACCGATTAGTAAATCTACATTTAGACGCATGCAGAAATGTATGAACACATGCTCCAACCTTATTTACGTAACGCAAAATGACGTACGATGAGACACCATGGACCCAACTGAATTTTCGCAAAACTCATTAACGCTAAAATCATGCAGTGTCAAATTTTCATCTCTCAACAAAGTGTGCAAGACGACTATATGTTTAAAATATTAATCTTCTAAGAGTTTCCTCTTTTTACTGCAATGAAAGGTAAAGTGACATTTTTCCAACGAAATTTACATGGGACACGACGCCAAATAAACTCGCAAGTTTATATGAAACAAATTAAAACTCATGCATCAAAAAGACATCACGAAACAATACTCCATGAAATTTAACAAAACTCGCACAAACTAAAATTCTCAAGAAATTTCGACTCAAAAATGGGAATAACTTTTCCTTTAAAACCATTGACATACGTGGAGGTGATTCAATGTCTAGGTTAAAATCTTATAGTTACTTGCACAATACCCAAAATTAAACATGGATATTGCAATATCCGAAAATAACGTTAAACACGAGACGTGAATAAGGAGACTTTTGATAACAATTTACACTTACGTGCAACAAAACAATTTCAAGTATGCTTAAGCTCACAGTTTCAAATCGGATGCGTGTTAAATGTTCTACCAAAACTTTATAATATAACCCACCTTTTTGTTTTACGAACATAAGAAACAATTTATGCAAATTTATTTCGGAAATAAATGTAACACCCAATTTTCACTATTTCAATAATGACAATTTTATGATCATTTAGGAATCTTAAATCTTTTAGATAAATATTAAGCATGATGATAAATAACAGTGTTCTGATAGATAATTTAAGATATTTATCTGGTATGGAGGTATTTGCATCAGATACAAAAGTTAAGATTTTAATATTAAATATTGATATTATTAAGTAGAGGATAATTCGAAGATTCAGAAAATATCTTTGTTAGAAAGAGAAAAGTATATATATATATATCTGATTAATAATTATGGAGATGAAAACATAATTTAATATAATTTGGATAATCAAAATTAATATTTCAAGAAGTTTATATATATATATATATATATATATATATATATATATATTTAACGTACATATATATATATATATATATGTAATAATAATAATAATAATATTTTATTATTAATTCTATTTAAAAGGTTTTGTCATTTTACTCAAAATAGCTAGTCGTATGTATTTTTATGAAATGCCACTAATATGTTTTTATTACCTGCGATTTATGACGATCACGATGAAACTTTCAGATTTCAAAAAGGACAAAATTTTATTTATAGGACTGATTTAATATTAAATATATCGTTTTTATCAATTTTAGAGTCCAAATAGATTTATAAGTTATATAATACATATATATTCGGACTCATCGATTTACATATATCGTAATGACGCTTTCAGATTCGAAAAAGAATAAAGTTTTTATTTTAGGTTCACTTGAGCAAAACGATAGAAATGTGTCATTTATGGATAATAGAGATATCGGGTTTATACCAAATTTCATATTTAAATACGTTAAAAAAATCTAGATACCGTAAATGTAAAAAAAAGTCAAAATATGATCACAGAAATTTATACAACTCAGAAAAAAAAAAGTATAGCAATAGCATGCCTATGGATATGTACTATCGCATAGGTCCCAAATATATGTTTATATTAAGGTTTGGGATTACATATACAAAAGTTATGTGTTAAGAAGTATATATATATATATATATATATATATGTATGTGTGTGTATGTATTGTAACTATACTTTATATGTATATACTTAGTGTTTAAGAATATTTGGATGAGATGCAACGTGTAAACCAAATGGATAATTAAAATTCATTTGCTTGGCCTTCAAGATTATTGTGAACCGTCATATTATAGCCGCCATTTTATATGAACATGTATTGATATTTTTAGTATAAATAGTGAGCACACATTTTAAATTAAGGTACACCGGAATAAAACCATATATAATAGAAAGGTGTATCAAGCATTGCAGTTAAGCAATTAAGGTGAGTATGTTATGAGATTTACTGGGATACATATATGCTATATAAATGTTATTATGCATGATGAATATTTGAAATGTTGTTTTGGCATGTTTGTCTTGTACGAGATAAGGTTATGCTTATAATGCATTTTATGAGAAAGACATGTATTTTACATGTGGTATATTAAACGTTTTGTGCATGTGAAAGTATGACCATGTTAAATACCCGACGGGGTATAAGAATGGAGGACGTCTTGCAAATGTACCTCAGGGGGAAGATCCTGCGCGGAACCCCAGGGATCTAGGATCCTGTTGAGAATGTTTGGCATACTTACACATATGAGATCTCGTACTAAAAGAAGATGATGTTTTTATAGAAATGGTTTTATGCATCAATGTTATTATGCATAATTATGAGAAGTGTGTTGAATTGTTATTATGTGCACTAAAACCATATATTTTATGAAAGATGATTTCTTCATGAAACCATAACTGTTCACTAAGCTTAAAGCTTACGTATTCCATATATGTATCTCAGGTAAGATCAGGATAAGACATGAAGGGATCGCAAGATGAGTTATAGTTCGTAAAATAGCCATTATAAATGTTAGGCTATTGAGTTGATCTCAGAACGCTTCCGCAGACGTAAAGGTTATGATGGTTATGGGAAGGAAAAAAAAACGGGGCGGCACAAGTTGGTATCAGAGCATTAGTTTAAGTGGACTAGGGTTGCCTTAGATTAGATATATAAACTTAAACTTTGAGGACGACACTGAGTTTTAGAATATTACATTGCCTTGAAATAATTAATTTATATATAAACTCAATCATATTATTCTACTAATTGTTTATCCTGGTCGATATAACCATATGGGATGGTGTCTAGAAAGGTTGAAATGGCTGAGTTGTGGACTTCCGAAAGGTCGCATATTATATTTGCACCGAAAGGATCCTGGCTCCCCGTGATACCGGTCTGGCTATTTCATATTGGTAGTCAGATGGATTTTTAAGAAGTGACGATCTGAATAGGAAACAAAAATCCATGGTATAAGAGAAATAGGATTATCAGCTCGTGCAAGATTAAAACCTTAAGATTTGAGATTATATGCTCTGATAAAATACTTTAAGAGTTCCTTTACTATGCTGGAGAACGATATCAAATATCTCACACTTAAGTAATATGTGAGATGACAATTGATAATCATATTGATCAGGTTTAACCAAAAGATTATTCTCAAACGTACTCAGTATATGTTTAGATCAACGCGACTGTATTTCAAAATAACAGACTATGTTAGAAGTCTATATTATTTAGACCAAAATTAATATTGAAGGTATTATGTATCAATATATCTAACATACACAATCATGGCTCAGAAAGAGGATTATGGAACACCTATATGTTGTCATTTTTTAACAAGAATGTCTAGAAATGAATGGTAGAACAACATATGAGGGTGTCATGAATGTAACCATGCTGTTAAATGTTTTGGTATGCCAAAGTTATGATAAAAGTTGAGGTAAAGGCTGAGCTATTGGAGTAGTAAACAATAAGAAAATTGTTTTGTCAGATCATGAAAATTTTGTAAACTACTAGAGGATGCGATAGAGGCTTATGTTAAGAAGAAGACTTTGAGGTTGTAACCAAAGATGTTATAGGTGGAAAATATATTGATTAACCATCTAAGGTCAAGAAATATGCATAGAGATCTGAGTTGGTTGTCTTATATACAATAAGTTTAGGAGCTTGTAATTGTGTCAGGTATAATTATAGCATTGGGTTTTACATATGTGAAAAAGTTAGGACACATAAAAAGGAGTCTATAGAGAGATGTACTTGCCATAAGTATGATATGATGGGGTCGGATCAAGTTGCTCTAAGCTTCAATATAGTTCAAAAATAATATAGAGGTTGACATGAGAAAGTTTAGTTAAGACTGAAAATGATATTGAGGAACCAAAGGTAAGTATTATGGAATATGTCAATGCAACAAACGAGGCCAAAGGAATCACTGACAGTGTTTTGGGTGCATTTATGGTTAATAATTATTGTGCCCTAGTTTATTCAATTCAAGTACATCTAGAAGATTAATTTCTGCTACTTTAATAGATCACCTAAGCAACCAGAATAAGATTATGTAGTGCCTGTTGACAGTGGTGAGATAAAGGTTTAAATTTTTTTTTGTTAAGGATTGTTCAATCAATATGGATCGTAGAGTTACTTTGTTAAATTGATGTATTTATATGTGTTTGATACGATTTTGGGGTGGAATAGTTGATAAAGAATGACATTAAGGTGACATGTAAAAAGAATATGATTAAGATATGTAACCTAAATGGAGAATTAGTGCATAATGTTAGATAGATAAGTGAAATAGGAATTATATTAGTGATCAAAATAAGTAGGTGCTTGAGGAAAGATGTATTGCATTTATGTTATACATAAAAGATGTTAAGAAGAAACGCAAGTTATAGAATATGTCAAAATAGTTCGTCAAAGATTTTCCTATAATACCAATAGAAATTTATGTCAAGCTAAAACTCGACCTCGTGTAAGGAGCGACACTAAATGTATAGTCATATATCACCGATAGAGATGCATAAATGGTTATCGTTAAAAAAAAGATTTGTTCATGCTATGAGATGTTGATTTTAAAATGTGTTTTCAAAGATCCATGAACATGAAACCGATAATATTTTACTAAACACAGTGGTAGTGGTTGTTAAAAGTTTGCCGTAAGAGCATGACAAGTGGGTTATGCCAGGATATAAGTTTACCGTGAGAGCGTGGAAAAGTGTGTCATGCCCGATCGATCACAACCACTGTGTGGAGTATACGTTGTCAAGATTATTTCAAAATGTTGCAGTTGTAAAAAAAATTGAGAATAAAAGTTTTAAATTATGTGATAAAGGATATGGTTTAAATAACAATGTACGAATGAATCATGGTATATTGCTAATGCAATAAGAAATTAGAATTGTATGGGTAAAACAAAGTTTGATGTATCAACAATAGTTAAATATGAATTAAAAAAAAAAAGTATGAAAAGGATCAGAGTGCGCAGCGAAAGCGTGATGTTGCTAGTAGAGAAGAAAATATTTTTTTAAATACTACTATTTTAAATACCAATATGGTACGACACAGGAGAAATGTATACAAACATAACTTTGATTAGTAAAGACTAGATAAAATTTCTAGTATAATATATGGTTGCTTAAATCATTTCCATTTGATACTTTATATATATATATATATATATATATATATATATATATTATAGTGTCAAGAAATACAATGCCGAGAACGTTTTACATGGTATTGGCAAGTATGGTTGGTAGGATAAATCTGTAAGCCAATGATGTATGGATAAGTAGTAAGAGTAGTAATTTTGACTGCCAATTGTCAATAAGAGATATCCAGTTTGCAGACAAAATATGATATCTATAAATGATGGAATTTGAATCTAAATGGAATTTAACCATATAGTAGGAGATATAATTATATCCAAAGGTATACGATAATTATGAATCACGATCAAGAAGGGATTTTGGATAAAGTATACGAAGATGTTCAGATAGTAAATAGCGTCAAGAAATGTTTGATGAAATTATTGCCCTATGATAAGTTATGACGAACAATCTAGTATCAGGAAATGCAATATAAGAACCTAATGTTTGGTATATGCAACCGTGGATTAGTATAATGAACTTTTTAAGTCAAGGATGTAGGGATAAGTACTGACGTAAGATGATCATTAGATGATTAAATATTGGTTGGAGATATCCAATTTGCAGAGGAATTAAGATATCGGTAAATGAAGATGTTTGAATGTATGTAAATGATAAGGAAATTGAGTGTATCCAAAAGAGATCGACATTTAGTAATTGTGATCTAGTGCTACAATAAAGGATTAAGAGTAGAGTATATGAGGATATTTAGATAGTAGATAACATTAAGAAGCAAGAGGAAAAAAAAAGATGTAAAGATGTAAGTTTGAAGTATTATATTTAAGACTCTGATATTTCAAAGTTATAAATTAAGAAATTCCGAAATAAGGAAATAATCCGGATGTTAGTAAATTGTTAGTAACATCATGGACCAGAGGCTACTACATGGGAAATAGAATAAGAAATAAGAAATTAAAGTCGATAGCTAGTACGAATCAATTTCAAGGACGAAATTCTTATAAGGAGGGGAGAATTGTAACACCCAATTTTCACTATTACAATAATGACAATTTTATGATCATTTAAGAATCTTAAATCTTTTAGATAAATATTAAGCATGATGATATATAACAGTGTTCTGGTAGCTAATTTAAGATATTTATCTGGTATAGAGGTATTTGCATCAGATACAAAAGTTAAGATTTTAATATTAAATATTGTCAGGATCGAATTCTTAACAAGAATAAAGTCTCAGAAACAATATCAAAGAAGTTGCGGAATAACACTTTGATATTCAATATAACAGTAAACAAACAGTATATGATTAACAATTTGTAAACTTGTATTCAATGATCAAATCACAAGATTACACACTCAACCTCAATCTTGAAGAACAGACTCTTTCAAGACGAATTCTACTTCTCTAGAATTAGGAACTATGCCTTGAGGTTGATTCTCTCTAGAACATAAACTTAGAATGAATTAAATTAAAGTTGTATCACTATTCTAAACTATACAATATATATACTGAAGATAAAAGATAATTACAGTTTATACAATATCTCCAGAATATCTTCCATGAATATCTTCAGCTTTCCATGTTTATCTTTAACCACGATCTCTTCATCATTATCTTCACTTTATCTTAGAAGCAACATTAACTGAGTCTTGGCAGCATTAACTACTAAGCAGCACTAACTTCTAGCAGTACTAACTAGCTAAACAGTACTAACTTTATTCAAGCAGCACTAACTTTGACTAGCAGTATTAATTCTACTAGCAGTAGTAATACTCAGCAGTATTAACTATTGAAGTCCTCTGGTAGTAGTAATCTTGTACTGGCAGCATTAACCATACTTGGTAAATTCTTCAGTTCCCAACAATCTCCCCCTAACTTGACTTTTAGGAAGAGAAGTCAAGTTCTTCACTGATCTTCAAGATGCTTTCAACACCTCAGGTTCAGTTTCCCAAATTTGGATCTAGCCCCAGACTTTGATTTACAGTTCTTCTTACCACAATTTTAGCCATCTCTGAATCCTTTGTGCATACCAGTGTAGCTTTAAGCATCCCTTCTAGCTTCTCCTTGCTATGCTCATAGATTTTGTCCACCAGGTAATATTCATGATAACAGTTGTCAATAGTAATCATGTATACTCCACAGTTTTCAAATAATATCCATTTATCAATCTTCTTGAATATAAACTCATGATTATGATCTTTAATCCTATAAGCCACTCTTTCTGGATCAAACATCATACACAAGTATTCCATTGTTACCTTGAGAAGATTTTCTTCAGTACCTTTCAACACAGGCTCATAGAGTTTCATCCCCACTTTGTACAATTCTTCTATATCAGCTCTTGAACAACTTGTGATAACTCTCCCCCATGTTGAATATGCTTCAAATGAACCATCATTTCTTTTGAGTCTAAAGAAATCCTTTCCATTGTCTCTTAGAATATCCCAAAAGATGATCTCTGGAGCTTTCATGGAGATTGGAACAGCCTGTACAGGTTTTACTATAGTCATGTACAGCCCCATATGCTCATCTGATTGCTCTTTGGACTGTTCTGGGCTCTGCACAGGTTCTGTTGGAGGTGTGACTGAAGGTTCTGCTTCAGTTTCTGCTCTTTCTTCCACTCTTGGCTTTTTAGACTGCCTTTTTGAAGCAATTGTCTTCACCCTCTTTCCAGATTTTGCTTCTTCACCAACACCCTCATGCTCTTCTTTCATCTCTTTAGTTTTGTCTTTTGAGGGAGTAGTCTCCTCAGGGAATGGTCTTTGTATGTTCAGGTCATGCCTTTCCTTCATTCTTCTCTCAGCCTCTTCCCTTTGGACTGAATCCCCTTGAAGCTTGAGCATCTCTTTCTGATACAACTCCTCAACCTGAGTGTATGCCATGTTGGTGAACATCTCCCCCTTGACACCAATTGCACCTTTCAGGAAATTTATCATCTTTCTTCTTTCCTGATTGGCCAAAAATGTTTTGGAAGGTTGTCTTTTCTGTTTTTGAATTGGCATCTTTTTGACTTGAAGTTTCTTGGCTTGAGCTGCTTCTTTGATGCTTTTCTGATATTCTGCATTCAACTTTCTGGCCATGATCTTTGCCAGTTCTCTATCTGTTTCTGTTTGAACCTGCTCTTCCTTTTCCAATTGATCTTGAAGCTGCTTTGCTATTGCCTCATCTATTTCAATCTGAGTCTTCTTCTTTGCAGGCAGTTCAGCTTCAACCATCTTCTCCTTTCCTTTTCCTTTTGACTCCTTTTCCTTTTCTGTTTCCTTCTGTTGAATTCCTCCTTCATTGATGACTACTCCCTTGGCCTTTTAAGTAGCCTTAGGAGTGTCATTTTTGGCTTTAACTAGTGTTTCTGCAATCTCCAGTTCCTCCACAGAAATCCCTGTTGTTTCTTTTATCTCAGCAGCATTAACTGTTTCTGCTGCTTGAGTAGTATTAACAGTTTCTGCTGCTGCTTGTTCTATTTCAGTTCTTGCTTCTTGCTCCCCCTAAACTGTTTCTTTATCCCCTTCACCATCAAATCTCTCCTCAGAATGTCTTTCCTTCTCTGTTTCATTCTCTTTATTCTCCCCCTTGTTGGAAGCATCTTTTTCAGGTTTCCTCTGCCTCAACACATATTGTTTTCTTCTCTTCTTCTGTACAAGCTTTGTCACCATCTTCTTTAATTTGGCAATCTGAACTTGTTGTGACAGGATTACCAGCTTCATCTCTTCAATTTCTTTCCCTTGTTTAATAACATCTTGGTTGATGTTGCCCATTGTTTCCATCAATTCATAGTAGTTATATCTGTCCTCACCTTCTCCAGAAGTGTTACCCTCTATTGAAGGATCATGGGATCTTTTTGTAGTGGAAGCCTTCTGCCTAGCAGAAGCACTATCCACCCCCTTGGTTTCTTGGCACCTGGGACCTTTGAATGATTGCTCATTCAAAGTTGCCATGGAGGAGGTCTTATTTATGTTACCACTGTCCTTCTCTGTACTAGCAGAAGTAGTGGCAGCCTGCTCACCCATATGCTCATCCTCCTCCTCAGAGAGCACCTCCTTGGGGTTGGGAGACACCCTTGTGGTTTCCCTGTAGATATTCTCTAAGGGAGAATCCTCCCTTAGAGGGCTTAAAGGCTTAGGGGTTGATGGTACAAGAAGGGAATGAGCCTTCTTTACCTGTTTCCTTTTGTATGTTTGGGTGATTGGTGATGTTGGTTTATCAAGAAGAGACTGGAGAATTGATTTAGGGTGGGAAGGTTGGGATTGGCTAGCAGTGGGTTGGTCTAATGGGGGCCTTGACCCTGCTGCCATACCTTCTTCAGTGTGGGACACCACCATCATTGTAGAGAACAATGGGGTGTCAACTCCTTCCGAGTCCAGAGGGGATCTTTTCATGTTTGAAAAGACCTTACCTTTGGGAATTTTTGGTACATATACCCCATCAAAATGAGGTATATCCGTCAATTCATGGGTTATTACTTCTTGTACAAACCTGGGGTACATATAAAAACTCTTTTTACTTCCCAGGTTTGAGACAAGATCATTAAAAAGCATTTGAGAAAAATTATACTTTCTGGCAGTGGCCAAGCACACCAAAGCATAGGCTATGGTGCTACTGAACTCACTCCATCCAGTAGTCTTTTTAGAGATACAATGCATAAGGGTATGGACAAAGAAACGCCATTGGGGTGAAAATTTGGCTTTTGAGAACTTGAACACACCCAATGGGCCTCCATACCCCATTCTTGTAAGAGTAGAGAACAGTTCATCATTAGAGATAGAAGTTATACCAGAGGCATCGTCTAGACGTAGACTGATGCGAATTACCTCTTCAGTAACTGTCAAGGGTTTGTCACACACCTTTGTCTTGATCATTTGCACACCATTCTCGGTAACAATGGTGGCATTTGCCCAGAATTGCCTTTGATGCTCGATATAGATGGATGGCGATACAGTGAGAGCATGGGCAATATGGATTGTCTTGAGAAAATCCACAATCTGGTGGAAACCAGCGGCCTGTTTGGGCTTCTGTAGCATCGCGATTTCATTGTGCTCGTCTATGAATGCCATTGATGCCATTGATCTTGAAAGTTCTTGCCTGAAAACTTTGAACTTGAGAGAGAAAGGGTTTAGAGCGCAAGTGAACAGTATGCAAAGAGTCGTTATGAACTTTTAGGCGGGCAAAGGGTATTTATAGTATTCGGGATATAAGCAGTATTAACCTAGAGCAGTATTAACGGACAAGCAGTATTAACTGAGAGCAGTATTAACCACTAGCAGTATTAACTAACTAGCAGTATTAACTGAGAGCAGTATTAACCACTAGCAGTATTAACTAACTAGCAGTATTAACTGAGAGCAATATTAACCACTAGCAGTATTAACTAACTAGCAGTATTAACTGAGAGCAGTATTAACCACTAGCAGTATTAACTAACTAGCAGTATTAACTGAGAGCAGTATTAACCACTAGCAGTATTAACTGAGAGCAGTATTAACCACTAGCAGTATTAACTAACTAGCAGTATTAACTGAGAGCAGTATTAACCACTAGCAGTATTAACTGAGAGCAGTATTAACCACTATCAGTATTAACTAACTAGCAGTATTAACTGAGAGCAGTATTAACCACTAGCAGTATTAACTGAGAGCAGTATTAACTGAGAGCAGTATTAACTGAGAGCAGTATTAACTGAGAGCAGTATTAACTGAGAGCAGTATTAACTGAAAGCAGTATTAACTGAAAGCAGTATTAACTGAAAGCAGTATTAACTATGCACTGGCAGTATTAACAATGCACTGGCAGTATTAACAATGCACTGGCAGTATTAACACTATACTTACACTTTTTGACACCATCCTTTTACTCATACTTTTTATTGCTTTGTTCATCCCCTGATTCTTTTCTTCTTGATCCTTCATGATCATTACTCCCTCTGGAGTATTACTAACTTCAACCTGAAACACTTAAACACACAGGTTAGTAGTATCATGCTCAATGAAATCTTCCAAGGGCAACTTATCTTTTAACTCATGCCCTGAGCATTTATTATTACTTCCCTCTGAATCAAATGCAACATGTCCTCCATCAAATCTTTTGAAGAATTTGAAGGCAGTCCATGTTACCTTTTGTGTGCCAAGAGCAACCACTATCTGCATTCCAAATGCTCTTCCTCTTGAGCTTTTGGTTGCCCTGTACACTTGATAAATCAGTTAGTCTTGGATGGAACCCAAGCCAAAGTGGTCTTGGGTTGTCCTTTCTCATTTATATAATCTGTCAGTTTGGTCTGGATGAGTTGTTTAGGAATCTCATGGCTGGAATACTTTGTCAAGATTATAGGCTTTGCAACATTAATACTAGTAGAAGCACTATCCTTGTTAGCAGTAGTATTGGTTGCAGCAGCACTATTTCTGTTAGCAGTACTATCTGGGATAGCAGTACTAACAGGTTTCTTTACAATTGGAACCCAAACTTGAACAAAGTTGTTTGCTTTCTTTGTCTTTAAATTACTCCTTGGCTTATTTGGAGTATTTTTCTTTGGTTTAGCAAACTTGTTCTGAGCATGTGATCTTATAGGTGCTCTGTTCTCAGCCATATGATTCCTTCTCTGATTCCTATAACCAAAAGAGTTTTGTGGTTGTCTTTGAAAAGTGACTCTTTGGTTAATGGGATTGAAATAACAGTATTTGGCAATGTGATTCAGCTTTCCACAAATAAAACAAGGTTTTAGTCTATTGATTTTACTTAGATCAACCCCTTGTTTTTGTGCCCACTGGTTATTCCAATTTCTCTGATTTCCCCTTGGTTTATCATGTTTTTGGGACTCAGATTTGTTGCAAGCACACTGTTTGCAAGGGACAGGATTCACAACTGTGGTTTGCTTATAATGGACCTTTTCAGACTTTCTCTCAGTCTTCTCTATGTCCTTAGATTTGACCCATGTCTTTCCACATCCCTCATTAGTGATAATATGATTTTCTAGAGGAATCTCACCACTCCCAGTGTTCTCCTTACTCTTTTCACTAGAGTTCTTTTCTTCAGAGTCTGTTTCAACCACCACTTTGTCTAAAGGATCTACCTTAGTGGCTCCAACAGGCAATTCCTTCCTATCCTTGGTCTCTAGTAAGTCTGATATAGGAGGAATGTAGTTGTTGTTGTATGGTGGTGGTGTGGTGTTATAGCCTATTCCCCTTCTGAGTTTGTCATGGATTTGAGTTTGGAGCAAGGAGTCCATTGCTTTAGAAGCATTGGAAAATTTTTCAATATCTAGTTTGGCTTTCTCAAACTCCCTTTTTATCTTCTCATTCTCCTCTTCTTTCTGTTTAAGCTTAAATTCATATTGATCTTTCTCCCACTTCCAGTAGTTTGTGTCATAAGAGTGTTGAAGCTCATTGGCTTGAAAACCCTTAATCTGCTCTTCAAATCTCTCAACTATCCTCACATAATCTTTTATGTCCTTCTCTAATCTTTTAAGATCATCACACATACCCTGATTGTGATCCCTGTACCTTTGAACAGTTTCAATACAGGATTTAGAGCAAAGATTAGATGTTACCTAAGTGGGAATGGCAGTGCTTGTCGATTCTGATTTTTTAGCCATGATGATTGATGTTGAATGAATGTTTCTGAGAATACTAGCTCTGATACCACTTGTCAGGATCGAATTCTTAACAAGAATAAAGTCTCAGAAACAATATCAAAGAAGTTGTGGAATAACACTTTGATATTCAATATAACAGTAAACAAACAGTATATGATTAACAATTTGTAAACTTGTATTCAATGATCAAATCACAAGATTACACACTCAACCTCAATCTTGAAGAAGAGACTCTTTCAAGACGAATTCTACTTCTCTAGAATTAGGAACTATGCCTTGAGGTTGATTCTCTCTAGAACATAAACTTAGAATGAATTAAATTAAAGTTGTATCACTATTCTAAACTATACAATATATATACTGAAGATAAAAGATAATTACAGTTTATACAATATCTCCAGAATATCTTCCATGAATATCTTCAGCTTTCCATGTTTATCTTTAACCACGATCTCTTCATCATTATCTTCACTTTATCTTAGAAACAGCATTAACTGAGTCTTGGCAGCATTAACTACTAAGCAGCACTAACTTCTAGCAGTACTAAGTAGCTAAACAGTACTAACTTTATTCAAGCAACACTAACTTTGACTAGCAGTATTAATTCTACTAGCAGTAGTAATACTCAGCAGTATTAACTATTGAAGTCCTCTGGCAGTAGTAATCTTGTACTGGCAGCATTAACCATACTTGGTAAATTCTTCAGTTCCCAACAAATATTGATATTATTAAGTAGAGGATAATTCGAAGATTCAGAAAATATATTTGTTAGAAAGAGAAAAATATATATATCTGATTAATAATTATGGAGATGAAAACATAATTTAATATAATTTGGATAATGAAAATTAATATTTCAAGAAGTTTAAATATATATATATATATATTTAACGTACATATATATATATATATATATATATATGTAATAATAATAATAATATTTTATTATTAATTCTATTTAAAAGGTTTTGTCATTTTACTCAAAATAGCTAGTCGTATGTATTTTTATGAAATGCCACTAATATGTTTTTATTACCTGCGATTTATGACGATCACGATGAAACTTTCAGATTTCAAAAAGAACAAAATTTTATTTATAGGACTGATTTAATATTAAATATATCGTTTTTATCAATTTTAGAGTCCAAATGGATTTATAAGTTATATAATACATATATATTCGGACTCAGCGATTTACATAGATCGTAATGACGTTTTCAGATTCGAAAAAGAATAAAGTTTTTATTTTAGGGTCACTTGAGCAAAACGATAGAAATGTGTCATTTATGGATAATAGAGATATCGGATTTATACCAAATTTCATATTTAAATATGTTAAAAAAATCTAGATACCGTAAATGTAAAAAAAGTCAAAATATGATCACAAAAATTTATACAACTGTTGCGGTTTTTCGTGTTCACACCTTTTTAAAATACAAGAAAATAGATCTCGACGCAAGTATACATCTCGATCTACTACCGTTTTTAACAAGTAATAATGGTACAAAGTACCGAATATCGATTCCACAGGGAAGCGTGGAGAAGTTCTTCTTGAAAGTCGGGTCTGTAAAAGCGAGTTTCAGATGACGAATTCGAAAACAATATTTTGATTGGGTTTTGAGTATCAACTATTGAGAAATTAATTTCAAAAGGGAGCGCGGGGTATAAAGATCCGTTGGGACAAATTTAATAATTAAATGAAAGACGAGATCGTATTCCATTGTTATCTCAGAGTCGATATTTTATGTAACTTAAAGAAACCGTCACACAACGAACCAGTTGTCAGTTGATCAGTTGTATTTCGACATAAAATATAACTCCGATTTAAATAACTTTGGACAATCATGCGATACGATACACCTTTTATTCTCTTATCGGTCTCGGTCCCGACTTTACTTTTTACCCTGAACTGAGACGATTAGCCCATCATCATTTTAAATCCTAATTTTAAAGATTGTAAAAGCAATTAAAGAAAATGAGAATTACGACAACTACTTGTTAATTAACCTTAAAAGAAATGATTTATCAACTATGCATGTAACTAAAATATTTACTTGAACTAGAAAAATTAACTTACTTGAGAACAATGACAATATTAAACTACAAATACTACAATTATAAGAAATTAAATTCAGTTAACTACACGGCGTTAGAATAATATTATATAATTGCGATTTACCAACTAATTTACCATTAATTAAGGGAAGTATTGTTTTAAATGTGTCTTTAGTCCTTAAGTTATGTCAAGAGTCCTTGTCAATTAAAGTAATGTCCGGGATGGTTTTTAATACTTTGGAAACATGAAGCAATTTTAATACTACAACAAACCGTGAATCAACCGAGGTTGAGAGTCCGAAATAATTAATCGGGCTTCCGGTTTGTTATAAAACTAAAATCGTAGTGACAACCAAATAAAAACCAAAAGGTTATCGAGTCTTAAGATATGAGAAGAAGTTGCGGAAAAGTAGCGAAAGATTAATACTTGAATTCAAACAATAATGTTGCATTAATTCTAACCAAAAGATGAAGTAGTTTGAATCGTGAGCCTAGGCTTAGTGAAACAACCGTGAGCTTGTGGCTCACTTCCTTCAAACCACCCAAGTGTTACTTAGAACCTATGGAGCAATACTACTAGAGACTTATATGAAAGAACAAGTGAAGATGAGATGCCTTCTACTTAGCCAAACATGCCTATTTATAGTGAAAATTCACCTTGGTGCCCAAGTAAATAACAATGGGGGCCCAAGGTGTTGGCAAGACTTAGCCCAAAAAAAATACAAATCAAAGCTCAAAGATTTTCGGTCCAAGCTTCAAGTCATCAAAGCCTAAAAGTTTGTCCACAATCTTCACGAAAATCGGCCCAACAAAAAGATTGAAGTCTATGTTTCACGCTCGAAAAATCCTCATGCCGGTTATGTTGACTTCAATCGGCCGTAATCCAATCCTACATCAAGCAAATATAATGAACTAAGAATTTTGTTGCATTTTCTATGTAAAAATGATTCATTTTGAACCGAAAGCGATAAACATTAATTTAAACAACAAAGCCGTAAAAAACAACCAAAAGACGCAATGGGAAAAAGGAAAAATAGCTCAAAATTATAACAAGAGGATGAAAAATAGGGTAAATAAATTTACCCTATCAACAACTCAGAAAAAAAAAGTATAGCAATAGCATGCCTATGGATATGTACTATCGCATAGGTCCCAAATATATGTTTATATTAAGGTTTGGGATTACATATACAAAAGTTATGTGTTAAGAAGTATATATATATATATATATGTGTGTGTGTGTGTATGTATTGTAACTATACTTTATATGTATATACTTGGTGTTTAAGAATATTTGGATGAGATGCAACGTGTAAAATCAAATGGATAATTAAAATTCATTTGCTTGGCCTTCAAGATTATTGTGAACCGTCATATTATAGCCGCCATTTTATATGAACATGTATTGATAATTTTAGTATAAATAGTGAGCACACATTTTAAGACAATCTCCCCTATTTTCAAGACAATCTCTCCTATTGTATATGATCACGTAAGCACAATCTTCATCATGTAACGAGCCCTGTATGGAAATAAGAGCAGTCTTCCCAGATGGAAAGAGTGATTATTTCAATCTTTTCAGATTAAAATAGAAAGTAGTAACCATTTGAATCTTTTCAAATTCAAACAGTTTAATAGATGTAACCCTGAATCAACAAATGACTCAGTTAGAATGCCTGTCAATGACACAAAGTCACTGAGTAACACAAAGTTACTATATAAGGAGTTGGTTTGATGTAGACTCCCCAGGTCTTCCATTCAATCATCGAATAACACATGGTTATCTATGAACGTTCTGACAGAAAACAAATTTTTGTGTGTTAGTGCATGTGTATGAAAGAATTAAGCATAGATGATTGCTTTTCATTTTAGGCTCAAAATATGTAAACTTGTTGAGACAGCAACAAATTATACAAAGACTCAATGTGCATGAGAAAGGGTTCGAAGGTGGGGCAACTTTCCTTCTTTTTCAATATTAGTATCTTCCAAAAGAAGAACCAATAGCATATGTGCTGCGTCCCCAGAAAATGTGAAACATTCTCTTTTTGAGAAAAGAATGAGTAGCTGGTGAGGTTGTATGCAAGAGATGGCATGGGCTAGGTGCCTTTTTCAATGATGGTCACCAAAGAATGTGAACCAATCAGATTATGTGGCTGCCCGGCTCAGAAAGAAGTTTGGTGCAGAGTCTAATATTCTTTTACTCTGTTCTCTCACCCTCTTTCTTTTAATGCTCACTTCTAACCAATCTCTCTTTTCCATTTTACCTCTTTTCACACACCAACACTCAAATCTTTTGACCCCTCTCCCCTCTATCACTCAGGGAATACTTCCTGGGTAGGAAACACTGGTTATCGTGAATCCATGGAAGTTCTGTTAAGTTCTCACACTGAATCCCATGTATTTTCCTAAAAGAAACATGTTGTTCAACAGGCTATTGTACATGTAAGCACAAATACCACTTGTTACATGAGAAATAAGACTTTCGGAGATGTTAAAACAATTATGTATGACGATGCAATTCTCCCCCTCAAACTAAAAGAGTTTGACAATTAAGCTCATATCATTTTGTCATGAAGAATAAGATTTTGGAGAATCAAAAACAAATGTTGTTTATATGAACAATATATAAACATATTTTCAATGAAAGCACATGAAATGACGTTTGATTCAATCAACAGTGAATACAAATAACGTGAGTATTACCATAGAAAGATTTTACTTTTGATACATGGTAATAACAAAGTCAAAATATAATGATCTGAACCGTTATGTGTATGAATACTTGACAAAGTATATTGACAAGATAAAACACAAGTATTTATCTTTAAGAACACACGGTCAGATAAACATTTAAGTATCCAAAAATCTGTTAAAATCATAGATATTCTCCCCCTTAACTGATAGATTTTTTTTTTTAAAGCTTAAGAAAAAACAGAAAAAAAATAAGGCACTGAAGTGCGGGTTTTAATCCGATGTGATTAGAAGCCATTGTCACTTGACCAAACCTGCATAAATAAAAAAAATAATGGTAATCATTTATGAAAATGATTCCTCTCTCGTTAACAACAGTTGGAAAATAACACACAAGATCAAAACTTGGAATACTCCCCCTAGAATCATGATGAAGGTTTAAGACATGTTCAACATACCAAGTTTGCTGATTAGAAATTGAAAACGCTTTTCATCCAACGGCTTGGTGAAAAGGTCAGCTAACTGGAAGTCAGTTTGAACAAAGTGCATTTCAATATTACCTTTTTCAACATGATCCTTAATGAAGTGATAGCGTACATCGATATGCTTGGTCTTCGAATGTTGTACCGGATTAGCAGTTATAGATAATGCGCTCTTGGAATCACAATAAATAGGAACACGCTTGTAGTTGTATCCAAAGTCCCTTAACTGTGTCGTCATCCAGAGGACTTGAGAACAGCAGCTAGCAGCAGCTACATACTCAGCCTCGGCAGTGGATGTTGAAACACAGTTTTGTTTCTTTGAAGTCCAACTCACAAGTTTGTCACCTATGAATTGACATGATCCAGAGGTGCTCTTCCGGTCTAGCTTACATCCTGCATGATCAGCATCTGTAAAGGCAGTTAGTTCAAAACGAGAATCCTTTGGATACCAAAGGCCTAGATTAGGAGAACCTTTGAGATATCTAAGGATTCACTTAACAATAGATAAGTGTGACTCTTTAGGATTAGACTGATATCTCGCACAAAAACATGTGGCAAACATTATATCCGGGCGACTGGCAGTCAGATAAAGTAAAGAACCAATCATGCTACGATACATCTTTTGATCAACAGGTTTCCCGGAGGGATCCGCGTCTAAGAGTGTACCAGTAGCCATTGGTGTTTTCATGACTGAACTATCTGACATATTGACCTTTTTCAAAATATCGTTTATATATTTAGCTTGATTAATAAATATGCCTTCGGGTAATTGATTTACTTGTAGACCAAGAAAGAAATTCAATTCACCCATCATCGACATTTCAAACTTTGTTTCCATTATCTTTGAAAAGTTCTTGCAAAATTTCGGATTTGTCGACCCAAATATTATGTCGTCAACATAAATCTGAATAAGAATCAAGTCCTCACCTTGCCTTTTAAGAAATAAGGTTGTATCAATAGTACCTTTCTTGAAACCAGAAGCAAGTAGAAATTTAGTGAGAGTTTCATACCAGGCTCGTGGTGCTTGTTTAAGACCATAAAGTGCTTTGTCTAAAACATAGACATGATCAGGGTGATGAGGATCAACGAAACCTTCAGGTTGAGCCACGTAGACCTCCTCATGCAGAACACCGTTCAGGAAAGCCGATTTTACATCCATTTGATAGACTGTAAAGTTTTTGTGCGCTGCATATGCGAGAAAGATTCTGATGGCTTCGATCCTTGCAACCGGGGCGAATGTTTCGTCATAGTCGATGCCCTCTTGTTGACAATACCCTTTTGCGACCAGTCGAACTTTGTTTCTCACGACTACTCCAGCTTCGTCTTTCTTATTTCTGAACACCCACTTTGTTCCAATAACGGATTTACCTTTAGGTAGTGGGATCAAGCGCCATACCTTGTTCCTTTCGAATTGTAGAAGCTCGTCTTGCATAGCAGAAATCCAGAATGGATCACGTAGAGCTTCAACCGCTTTCTTTGGCTCTAAGGAACTGAGGAAGCTTGAAAACATGCAGAAGTTAGCTGTTGCTGACCATGTCGTGACACCAGATTGTACGTCACCTATCACATTGGTCAGGGGATGATCCTTAGTCCAACGATGTGTGCTTGGTAGAGCTTCAACTGTTTGTTGCGTATTCGACGCATCGTTTTCATCATGCACGTCAGGTTGCTCCATAGATGTACTCGGGACATCTTGTACTGGTGTTTCTGATACTGAAGCTTCTGGACTAACAGTTGAAGTGCTCGGGACTTCGTTTCCAGAAGAACTATCTGTAGAGACAGATTCAGCATTAGTGGAGTCAGAAACTAACTTTGTACTCGTACCTGATAGAGATGAAGTGTCAGTGACTTCTTCGGAAGGTCCAGACATGTCTTCAGAAATAGTAGGGACCTCCGAGCTTGTACCACTTGTTATTGATGTGGATATGCCTTTTTCAAAATCTGCACATATATCATCAAAGGCATCAATAAACAGTAAATCTAACTCAGATGAAGTAGAGTTAGAGTTTGAAGAATTGGATCTTTTAGGTGCTGGTTCTATTCTTGATTGAATAGAAGCTTTGTCGTTAAGACCGAGTTCTGAACTGTTGTGTCCAGAAGTCCTTGTTGAATTCTCATCAAAGGAGATATTCATGCTCTCAACAACCGTCTTAGTTCGAATAATGTAAATTCGATAAGCTTTGGATGTCAGAGAGTATCCAACGAGATATCCTTCATCCGCTTTCTTATCAAACTTTGATAATCCTTGACGCTCTTTTAGAATGTAACACCTGCAACCAAATACACGAAGGAACTTGATGTTAGGTGTACGATTGTTGATTAACTCATATGCTGTCTTATTAAAGCGCTTGACCACAATGGTACGGTTCTGTGTAAAACATGCTGTAGCGACTGCCTCAGCCCAAAGGTACATGGGTAGATTCGAGTAAGCAAGCATAGTACGAGCTGCTTCAACCAGAGTACGGTTCTTCCGTTCAACAATGCCGTTTTGCTGTGGAGTGTAGGCTGCGGAGAAATTATGTGAAATACCCACGGAAGTAAGATAACTCTTCAGGGTGTCATTCTTGAACTCCGTGCCATTATCACTATGAATGGTTCTAACTGGCAGTTGAAGGCGTACTTGAATGCGCTTGATGAAAGCGATAATCAACTCTGGCGCATCTGACTTGTTGCGAAGAAACTCGAGCCATGTATACCTTGAGTAGTCATCTATCATTACCAACACATATTTCTTTCCGTTGATAGATCTTGTGCGCATTGGGCCACAAAGGTCCATATAAAGAAGTTCCAGTGCAGATGAGGTCGATGATTCAGATTTGGACTTGAATGAGCTACGCTTCATTTTGCCCAACTCACATGCGGAACAGAGTGAGTCTTTTTCGAACCTCATTTCTGGTAGACCTTTGACCAGACCTTGTCTCTGTAGTTTCGCTATAGATCTGAAATTTTGATGAGACAAGAGTCGATGCCACGTCCACGATTGTGCTTTGGAAACTTTGGCTAGTAGGCATACTGGACGTGTAGCTGATAGTGTAGGAAAATCTACATAGTATAGATTTCCATGGCGCTCAGCTTTGAAGACTTCGTAACCATCGGGATCCTCTAGATAGCAATGAGTGGTTGTGAAGCGGACTTGATATTTCATGTCACAGAAGTGACTGGTACTAAACAGGTTGTGATCAAGTCCTTCAACATATAACACTCTTTGAATCTTCACAACACCGTTATCGAGCATTCCATATCCTCTGACGTGGCCTTCGGCTTCAGAATTTGCAAATCTAACTGCTCCGGCAGGCTCCTCCACATAGTTATGCAAGAGGTTCTTGAATCCTGTCATGTGGCGTGAACATCCGGAATCTATTACCCACAATCGACAGGCCTGCAAAAGAGACAATTAGTTTTGCTTAGGCACCCATATCAGGATGGGTCCTTCGCGGTTAGCATCAAGCAACTCAGGAATATCATCTGGTTTGACTTTCACTCTCCATTCATAACGCGGTTTTGGAACCCATTTCCAAACCATCTTAACATTTAATTCCTGAAAGTGCTTTTTAGAAGTAGGATTGGCAACCTTAGCACGATACACTTTTGGTTGTGTAGAAGAATCAGAATTAGAATTAGACTTAGAGTTCAGCTTAGCTTTGCTTTTATTCTTTTTGGACTTAGGAGGGGAGTAGTATTTGAATGAATTATCCCAACAGTGTTTGCAATAAAGATTCTTTCGAGCAAAATTCATAAACTTAGATTTATCGGAACAAATCTTACATTCATGTTTATCAAAAGAAGTACTATTCAAAATAACACTGTCTGTAGGACAACTACTAGAATTCAAACTATTCTTTTTATTCAAACTAAGATCTTTATTCTTCTTACTCTTCCCAACTCCATTTCCTCTTATATCTGAAACAGAAACAGGAACCTTGTTAGTCTCTAACTTAGAAGGTGGTTCTTTTCTAGTGCTCTTTGAAGTCTCACCCTTTTCAAAAATACTCGGAGGATATTCAGGAAAATCAGAGTAAACAACTGTAGGTTTTGCAGGAGCATCAAATTCTGGATTGGTTCTTACCTTCCAGCTTGGATCATTGAACATCTGTTTATCACTTGAAGCATTTTTAAACATAGTAACTTTCAAATCATTGATCTCTATGCAAAGCTCTTGATTTACTTTTAAAGACTTTTCAAGTTTATGTTTGAGTTCAAAGTTTTCATCTTCAACCTCATCAAGAGACTGTTGCAACAAATCGATTTGCTTCATCAATTCAGATGTATGATCATTCACATAATTTGATCCCTTTGAATTAGAAACAGGATCAGAGTCTGAAGCATTCATCATTTCAGAAAACATATCTTCAGGCATGGACTCAATAAACTCCAGTTTTTCATTTTGAGAACAAGAGCCATTCGTGATAGCATGTTCTTCTTCAACCTCTTCAACAAGTAAAGGTTTAGAAGCAATAGGATTTGAGACTGATTCGTTGGAAGGTGTGGTAAATAGTGATTCAAACTCAGTAAATTCGATCTTTCGAGTCGCATAGCTTTTGTTTAAATCACCATATTGAAAACCAACTGATTTAAAAAGATTTTGAGAATCAGTGTCACCAGACTTGTTCTTTCCCATTGCTTCTTGACCTTTGGTCTCAAATAAAGGTGTAGGAGTACTTGCTTCAACAAAAGTTGCACGAATGTCAGGAATGGGTCTAATTGCGGAGCCGAATTTATCAAAATTATATAGATGCTCCGGTGCCTTTTTCAAAATTTCATTAGTTGGCACACCCAAACCTGGTTTTAGTTTGTAAAACCTTTCGTCTTGGAGTTTATTGGTCAACATATTTAATGTCTGTTCAGTCTGACCTCGTTTCATATTAATGTCCTCCAGTTGCTTTATTTTGGTGTAAGCTTCATTTCTTTCTTTATAACAAACTTCAAATTTGATTTGAAACTCACCCTTTTCAGCATTAAGATTCACAAGATCTGTTTCTAAACCAGATATTTTTTCTTTTAAAGACGCTTTTTCGGCTTTTAAATCATCTTTTTCCTTTTCCTTTTCTTCCACAACAACTTTTAAAATAGCATTTTCATCACGAAAGCTTAAAACAGATTGATGTGCAGAGCTAAGTTTGCCTTTTACTAAAGCAAATTCATCTTTCATACCATGTATTTGGGCCATTAAAGATTCAATAAGTTCAGAATTTTCACTAACCTCAGAGTGTGCTTCTTCGGATTGTGTCTCAGAGTCTTCATCGTCACCTTCCAGCTTTGCCATGTAAGAAACTTGGGTGAAGTGTGCTTGCTCCTCGTCATCCCAACTTTGGAACAGCCAGTTCTCTTCTTCAGCCATTAGTACTTTTCCTTCTTCAGCTTTCTTGGCAATTAGTGACTTTCTTGAGTAGTACTCTGATTTCTTCACTTTCTTGAATTTGCAGTCCCTTGAGAAGTGCCCAAATTTACCACAGTTGTAGCATCTTCCTGGTTCATCCTTTCGCTCTTCTCGCTTCTCCTCTCTCTTTCCTTCTCTTCTATCTTCCTTCCGATCTTCTCGTCCTTCCTCTCTCTTTCCATGCCTCGGCTTGTATCGCATCTCAGACTTCTCTTTCTTGTATCCATCATACTTTGGCTTTGAGTAAAATCTTTTCTTGCCAAAGCTCTTCTTGAATCGTCGTGTAATGAGAGCCAAGTCTTCAGAGAACTTTTGAATATCAGGATCTGAATCAACTTCCAGTTCTTCATCGCTCGAATCAGAGTCAGAGTCAGTAACTTCAGTAACTAGAGCTTTAGACACCTTTTTCTTCGACCTTGCAGAGGATACAGAACCTTTGCCGGCTATGAGAGCCACAGAATCCTTCAGATGATTAGACTCATTATTCATAGATCTCACCTCATCCTCATGTTGAGCTAGAGTAGAGAAGATATCGGTGACATTTTCTCGAGCCATATTCTTCGACATCTGGAGGTTGATAGCAAAGTTCTTCCATTCTGGATTTAGATTCTTGATGAACTTGTAGTTTATCTCAGAAGCAGATTTGGCGATGTTGTTCCTCCGCAAGTCATTGAGAATAATGTTGTACCTATTGTAGGTATCTAAAAGCAGCTCTCCTTCTTTTGCATGAAATCCCTCGTAAGCATTTATGCACAGATTCTGCTTAGCTTGAATAGAAGCTTCACTTCCTTCAAACTGCCTTGCTAGTTCATCCCAGATTCCTTTAGCAGTGCTCTGACTGTCGACACGATTGTAGATGTCGTTTGGAATTGCCATCGTCAGATAGATTAGAGCCTCTTCTTCTAACTTGAGCTGGTCTTTCTGCTTTTCAGTGAAGAACTGAACAGGTTTAGGAATCTCTCTGTCAGGGATTTCAGGAGAGGAATCTGTAGCAGGTTGACCCTTTACTGTGATCATTGGAGTTTTAGGACCTTCAATGATTATTGTCTTGAATTCTCTGTTCTTGTGATTCAGAAACTGAATCATTCTGGTCTTCCATTACTGATACTCATTATCCACGAGGACAGGAGGTTTGACTTGAGAGCCCATCGAGAGAAGCTGATTCGACATCTTAGTTGTACTGTTAGTAAATAGACTTTTCAATCCCAAGACAACCAACTAGATGAGATCGTTAGAATCAAAATAAAACTACACTAAAAAATTTTCAGAAAAATAAATTTCCAAAAATAATTAAATGCAGTATTTGCACAGTTTAAAACACAAAGAAATAATACTAAAGAATGAAATTAGGAAAATTTTGATCAAGCACAAAACTTTTGTCCCCCTTCCCCCTAGAGAAAATTTTTTTGACTTTGAGAGGCCATATTACAGTTTGCAAAAATTTGTCTAGGTCTGGAAAAAGATCTTCGACCGGTCAAACGTAAGACCGGAGAATGAACCGTACCGGTCGAAGGAAAGACCGGAGTAAGCAAGTACCCGGTCGAAGGGTAAGATCGGACTAGCAAGTACCCGGTCGAATGGTAAGACCGGAGTAACAAGTACCCGTTCGAATGGCAAGACCGGAGAATACAAGTATCCGGTCGAATGGTAAGACCGGAACTATGCTTGACCGGTAAAATTGATTCGACCGGTAACTTGTTCGACCGGAAGTATGCTTAGACTGATAATGCTTAGACCGATAGAGGTCTTTGACCGGTAAGGGTCTTCGATCGGGACTTCCTTAGACCGGTAGGATGTAACAACCGGTCTTATGCTCGACCGGTAAAGATTCGACCGGTAGAGTGCTTTGACCGGTATTGGTTTCGACCGATACAAGGTATGGATCGATAGTGTCTTAGACCGATATATTGTTCGACCGGTGTGTTCTTAACCAGCCCAGAAGCGATGAACACGATGAGTACTCAACCCAGAAAGCAATTACGAACTCAAAAACAGATGCACAAATCAGACTATTTCACTCAGAAACATGTAACGATCACAACTCAATCAATAACAAAGATTAAAATCAACTTTCATGCATTCAAATTTAAAGAACAAAGTGTCGATATTCATGCAAACCCAGAAAACACAAAATCACAAATTCAATCACTTGATACTTTCTAATTCAATTAATCAATCAGATAGCATTCAGAAGCATGAACCTCAACTAATCAGATCAACTTTGAACCAATAAACACATTAATTCATGAAATCAGATGAACAAAAAAATTTCGATGAATAGTGATTTCGATGAATAGTAATTTTCGATGAATAGTGAAATCGCAAAACACAGATTTAATCCTAAAACTTGATTCTTTAGGCTCTGATACCACTTGTTATCCCAGTTTAATCTAGTTGGTAAACAATCAATCAAGTAATCAAGCAACACAATAATAATCAAGAGATATATAATTCAGAGTAACATACCAATCCCTTGTATAAACTGTTAAACCTTGAGTGTTCTTGATACCCTTTGAATACAGAGAAAATACGGCTAACTATTTAGAAAATTATCAGAGTTCTAACCTAAAACTAAACTAAACAAAACTTTAAATACCTAGGCCATATGGGCTTCCTAATGCTTAATGGGCTTGGGCCTAATAACTAATAACTATTAAACTATTACAATTTAAACCCTCTAACTTTAACTTTAGCACAATTGCAGTTTAAACTCTGAACTTTAACTTTAATCTTGAATACAATTATTTGATCCAACACATAGTTCGATACTTAAATTTATGAAAATGTAAATAACACATCATGTCCCAAAACACCCAAAACTCAAGTGGGACATAATACTCAACCCATAAAATCTAGGATAAACCCATATACACACAACGCCGAAAACTTGGATAATAAAACTCAATACCCAAAAACAATACATTTCGGTGACGGGGGATACCCGAATTCCATCGAATGTGGCGGGCACACAAAGTTAAGCCACTTATCAATGTTCTCGAGTTTCACATAAGACCATGGTTCCCCGTATACGGCTCTTCTGAGTTACCACTGCAAGACACCACTGATCCTATGTAACACTCTAAAATTCAGAGTAAAATAAAACCTGGAAATATGGCAACAAGACATCCGAATTGATATAAACTTCCCATAAAGGGAATCAGTTCTTAAGACTATACATAACTCGCTTAGATATAGAATTTATCAACAAAACTAATCTAAACATAATTGTCTAGACTACATCACTTGATGAACCAAAGTTCACTAAAAGATGGGACTTAAACAATGCCCAACGCCAAAATAATAGATATCTCAAATATGCCTCGAGTCCATGCTCGACTCTCAAAACCCTGTGCAACTCACCGCTAAGGGAAACCTGTTATACACATCATTTGAGAAAAAGTGTTAGGCTTAAAGCCTAGTGAGAACATACAGTTTATAAATTTCAAGATATATAAACTTTTGTATCAAAGGGAATCTTTTCAAATAAACATTTCCAAGTTAACTATTGGTAAGAATGAAATCCATTAAAACGAGACCATAAACCTTCTTTCCAGAACCTCACAATTTAACGCACAAGTAGTTCTTTTTATAAACTTCCCGAAATGTAAACATCAGTATCATAAGAAAATCTTTTCATAAAAGTTTAATTTATAAAATGTGACACCCCAAAATGGGCCAAATAAATAAATATGAAAAGAAAGTAAAAAGAAAAATAAAATAAAATGTGTTTTATTTTATTGGACCAAAAATACGAAGAAAAATGTGAAAAATGGTCCAATTATGCTATTTAATGAAAGTGTGAAATGAGTTATTATGCAATCGGACTAAAAATAAAAGATAATGTCAAATTGGGGGTGAAAAGTGTGAATTTGAAGAAAATGTTGAAGTCAGGGGGCCGAATGTAAATTCCTAAAGTTCAGGGGTAGTGTCAGTTGTTAACTGGTCCAAACCAGAGGGACCTGTTATGTAAATATAGCTGGTTTGAAAAATTTCAGATTTGAAAACGACGGGAATACTTTGAGGCTTGCTATTGGCTTGTTAAGTCAACTAATAAGCCAAGGTTGCTAAAGATAAAATGCAGAGTCCAGTGCTAGCAACATTTTAGCTCAAAAATATCGGGATTTCGTGTAGAAACGAGAGAGAAATCGGAGCTCAAAGTTGCTACCCGAAATTTCGGTTTATCGACGATTGGAGGTAAAATACTCAACCAATTTTTGAGTTCTTTATATGGTTAGCTTCGTTTTTAAGTTCTCTATTGAACCTTAGTAGCCTTATGTCTCAGATTTTGGTTTAGAATGACCGATTTCTAGTTTTTCTTTAAGATTTTCGAGTTTTATAAAAACCGAAAATTTAAATGAGAAAATGGGACTCAATACTTGATGGTTTTCGTTGATTCTTGTTCCTGTGGTTGAGTAAAATGATTTTCTAGAGTTTTGCAAAAAGAATCATCTAAAACGATTAAAAAATAAGGTCAAACGGCTACTTTTCGGGTTTCCGGCGAAATCCTCGTTGAAACAAAGCTGATGACTGTTCTTTTTACTTTTACGTGGGGGGCTGTTCTCTTTTTTTTTTGTTTGAATCTTTGACAGCTTTAGCCCCTGTACTTTCATGTCTTATGTTTAAACAAAAAGTTTGAATTGCAAATCATTCCCCTCAACTTTGGATCTGTTTTGAAATGACCCCAAGTCATTAGTTTCCCAAGTCATTAGTTTTAGAGAAATTAAAGAGTTCTATTTTCAAGATTAAATATTTATATGGGTATTTAATCTATTTTGGGTTTAAGTTGATTAAACCATAATTATTTTGATTATGTTGATTAATTAGTCTAGTTTCTAAATTAATTAATATGTTAATTTAAATTGTTATTTAATTAATATATTAATTTTAGAGGCTTAATTAATTAACTAAATTTTTATTGAGGTGTTCATGAAGTTATTAATTTAAATAAACGACGGATTTGAAGCGTCGTATTTTGGTTAAATATTATCGAGGCGTTTAATGCGGAGCTAATGACTCCTAGATTTTTATAAGGATAAATCGACGTTAATAGTCGTTTTCAAGCGTACAATTTGGAGATTATTAAATTGTTTTGATGAGTTAATAATGGGATTAAAGCATCGTAATTTGAGTTAAATATTTATTGTGACGCTTTAACTTAGAGAGACGGGTTTATGATTATAAAAGGATTAATTTGACGTTTTTTGGGAGTTTGATTAAGTTGGTCGGGGTTGACCGAATGGACCAAGGGTTGACTTTTGACTAGTTTGACCCACATGGATTTTAATGATGGGGTCAAATTGAGTTATTTGAGGCATATTAGGATACTTGGATATGGAGTTTGACTTTAGGTCATGACAGGTTGACTATATTTGGCTTTTGGAGAAATTAAGTCATTAATTGGAGTTGATGGCATGCAATGTGTAGGTTTTCAGATGAGAGCTATCAGTAACCGATCTACACGTGATCAGGTGAGTCTTCATGAGACTTACACTGGGATGCATAAATATGTACAAATTTATTTTCGAGCATTATATGATTTTGTGGTGGTGAATATTATGCATGATAATGATTTAAATACATGTTATCGGTATATGTTTACATGTATGTGGAGTTTTGTGAAGCACGCATGCTAATTGTTTTCCGGTTTTTAAACGTACTTAGCATGCTTGGATTTTTAGTTGGTTTATATGTTACAAATGGTGCATGGTTTGGAATATGAGATATTGGTTTGGTTTGTCACACTTAAGGGGAGGCACGACCCCGAAATGGGTGACTGGCTCTGTGTGAGCGGTATACACCAGGGAATGCCTGTGACATGGAAGCATGACCCCGTAATGGGTTATTGGCTATAGGTGGGTCATACACACCCAGGGAATGCTTGCAACTTATCAGTCCTTACTCGAGGAGACAGTCATGAGGTCTCGTTTCTTTTGATGAGATCTATTTCCTTTCAGCGCTGCATGTTTTCAGAAAATGCATATTATTTTATGTGAAGCTTGCATGTTTGATATGTGTGACAAGATATGATTTCATCCACGCAAACCATGAACTCATTGAGCTTTATAAGCTGACTATAGTATGCATCTCAGGGATTGAAGGTTTCAGGTTGGACGAGGGAAAAATGGCATACATAGAGACTTGCCTAGCTTATTTAAGTTCAATATTTATGTTGCGGCATCTATGGTAGATAAATTTGTAACGTAACTTGGTATGGGACGAGTTAGCATTTAAGTTACATATTTATTGTTAAAGTCTTCCGCTGTAAATGGTTTAAAGTTTTAATTTAGCCGAAATTTTGGAGTATTTTCGGAGGAATTGTTTTAGTTAAAGTAACACTTTGAAAAAAAATGGGTGTTACATAAAAGATAACATTTCGCCACAACCGGGCCTTTTCGGTCCAAAACTCATCATACGATGACAAAAAAACCATTTTACCAAGGATTGTGGTGTAACACAAAGTAGACCACCAATCCGAGTTATGAGCTAAATACTGGAACCATGGCCACGAACGCTTCGGTCCGTACTACGATGTGAGGGAGGCCCCCAAGGAACCAGTCATACTCTTCGTTAGACTACATTTGACCCATGGCTAGTAACCGGTCTCACATAACCGTACCAAGTGCCCCCGAAGATCAAATGTATCTAACTACAACGGAAGGGGCACAACCTTCCCAGCCATTAGTCGACTCGATACCTAGGGATCCACTAGTATAGTCATGACTTGTCACAATATTTCATGTGACCAACAAAGCTAGATAAACAGCTTTCAACACATTTATATTTCAAAATGCCATTTTCCAGATCAACTGCTGGTAAGAAAGATAGTCATAAACCAGTTTATACACCTTCTTTCAATAAGCCACAAACATGGGCAAGTAAAACATCATTTTACTTCCAATAAGGCGGAACTCGTCATTTTAGTCAATACTGATCAGGAACCCCGAAAATCACCAAAAACTTCATTTATATCAAAATGTAGAGAACATGAAATAATGAAAATGAGTTAATATACATTCTTCCAAATAGTCCACATAAATGTGCAAGTAAAACCATCCTTTTACTTTAAATAAGACGGAACCCATCACTTTAGTCGGAAATGATCGGGAACCCTAAAATCTCCCCAAACTCAAGTTTTATCCAAAAATGTATCAAACTTAAATCCAACCATGGAAATACATCGGAGTTCACAAATATAACCTTTTATGTGTATAACATTTAAAAAGGTAGTAGGAACTCACCAGATAGGCTTTAGACAAAAACCCGAAAAACCAAATATCGACCCCCTTACGAAGACGAAGCTTTCAACACCGAAACCCCGAGCAATGCACTTAATACTAGCGATTAACGGAAGCTCGAAGATCCAAAGAAACCAACCAAACTTAGAGAGAGAGAATTGATTTTAGAGAGAGAGAAGAGAGAGAGAGAAAAAATATCTCACAAATGAGATATTTGTGGTTGAAGCCACTTAAGTCGGCCAGGGACTTTCGCGGGTTATGCCGCGACCTCAACTCGCGGCATAACTCACCCATGCTCTCAAACCCTAAAACCAACAGCGGACATCGCGACTAATGCCGCGACTCCAAGTCGCGAGCAAGTCGCGGAACTCACTGGAAGGTTCCAACTTCACCGAACAACATAAATTTGAACAATAACTAATTACGGTGATAACAACAAGAGTTAACACTAGAATACCAAGGTTACATAACGAAATTCGGGGTGTTATATCCTAGTGTCTACTCGACCTCTAATGAGTCTCACCACAAAGTCACAAGTCCCCGTATACGGCTCACTCTGGGCACCACCGCCAGACTTAGCTCCGTATACGGCTTATCCGAGCTACCACTGCAAGCTTACATAATCAACATGACTTGGGGACCACTCACTAGACTCAAACATGGACATTAAAACTCCATGATGAACATAACGACTCATATGCCTATGGATCCAATGTATTACAATCTAAAACGTTACATGACTCAAAAGAATGAACTAACGCATTCAAAACATGTAACTCCCAAATAAGATGCAACTAAGTACATCATACGTCCAAGGCTCCTTAACGAGCAACCAAAACTGAACAAATGTTCCAAAGACTCCACCGAGTACAAATCAAGCCCCAAGAGGCTTAATGGACGTTTGGCTCAACATGAGAGCCAAAATGGTTACACAAACCAAAATACACATTTTCCCAAAATCTTTGATTCTCAAATTACTATTGGCCTTCGGCCCAAAACCCCAAAGGTTTTCCATTTCCAAAATATTTCATTTCATGAATGATGCATAAAACTCGACAAACACGTAAAAGTGCCTCTTTTGACCAAATGTCCATTTATGCAATAATCACCAAAACATGTTCCTTTGTGACACATTTATCAAAATATCCCAAAATCCCAAATATGGTGTTTTACAAGGTTTAATATGCTAAACACTTCAAATAAACAAAAGTTACCAAATAACTCAGCAGTTGATAATTTCATGTAAACACATAAATGTTTTAAAATAGACATTTTGGTATGTACACCGTTTTCACAAATCAATTTGAACTCACCTTGCTAGATTTAGGCTAAATCTAGATTTTATCCACTTAGAACTTTCCTTGAAGAAACTTGATTCTTCAAACCAAATCTTCCAAAACCTAGATCCACAAGGTTCCAACCATAAATATATATATATATATATATATATATATATATATATTCCACCATAAATAAACATCATCAACCACAAAGAATTGTTTCCCAACCTTGTACATGAATACCTCAACTGATACCGAAACCCTAACCTCCATAAATGAAGAGAATAGAAGATTACTTTAACCCAAACTTGAATACACCAAACAAAACACCTCTAGTTCACCAAAATGGTTACAAACCTCCAACCTACGAAAGGGAGAACAAAGGGTGGATGAAACCCTAGAAAACTTTGGTGAAGAAGATGAAGAGGGAGAGATGAGGGGCTTACCACCGCAAAATACTCTTGTATACTCCAATAGACTTCCAATATCTTGCTAGATCCTTGAAGAGCTCTCAAAAACGAAACCGTAGCAATTTGAATCACTCAAATCGGAGTTGTGAGGAGGAAGTTATGAAGAAATGAAGTTTTAAGGTGAAAATGGGGTTTGGGGCCGATTTTCCCCCTTAATATATCGTTTTCTGCATTAACTTGAACTGATACCTTTCCAAAATCGGGGTGTTACACTTTTTTTCCAATAAAAAGGGTAAAAGTGAGATTTGGAAATTGTTAATTTGTCAGATCATATATAATGTTCACATTACAAGAAAATACTTCTATTGTGACGCCATCTACTATATTGTAATGCCAAATACTTCTATTGTGACGCCATCTACTATTGTAACGCCATAGATCTATTACAACGACAAAAAGATAGTAGTTGTAGGGATCTATTGTGACGATATGTCAATGCAATGAGTTGAAAACTATTTTTGTTATTTTTTTGAACGGCAAGTTAACATACGCACACGTTCCCGGGGTATCCGGGCTCCCACTTAAGGGTGTCACCCGACTAATCCCCGTCGATCACGACCCAGCCTAATTAAGGGTACCACTATGTGGCAGGTCCATGATCATGGATGTCATCACCACAGGGTTCGAACCTGAGTAGTCAGGGATACCATCCACTGACCCCACTATTTTTGTTATGTTTTTAACCCATTGTAATGATATGTCTTCGCCATATATAGACCTTCAAGAATTGGTGGAAAAAGTATTGCATTAAATCATTGAATACATTTAGACCTATCGCGAGAACTCAACTAAGTTTGTTGTAGCTATAGGGTTTTAAAAAGGGAAATGGTTGTAATTTATATTTTTACCTTATTGCAATAACGTTGTTGCTATAGCTTTTAAAAAAGTGAAAACATATTTTTTACCCGTTAATAGAACAATGCGTTGTGCCAATTAGTAAATTTTTAACCCTACGAGAAAACCTAGATTGACTTGACGTTTGTAATCAAAACACCACGATCTAGTTCTCTTTGTTCGTTGATTATTTAGTTCAATGTTTGGGATAAATTCAAAGTCAATTAAAGGTGAGAACCGTGAACCACCACCGTCCTGTGGTGGTGGTCGGACTTAGAAACTCCACTAGGAATTCAAAATATGTAAGATCCCACATCGGTTAAGGAGAGAAACAGTACATGAATCTAAGTGTAGACAAAACAGACAAAATCCGGTACGGTTTATAGGGATGTTACATATTATGGCTTATATCTTGTGCATCACCAAGTATAATCACTAATTCTAAAGTATAGTTCTGCATGTGGCCAACTGCAATGATATCATGCTAAACATTATGTTTGATTTGGTATTTATTTCTCCTTAATTGATTTGAAAACAAAATTGAAATTTTGGAATTTCATATTCTAATAGTATAGGTACATGTATAATTCATATAAGTAAGATCTCGGGATCGTGCTATACAAACTGATGGAAAATAGCTTATCGATCTATTACAACATTGTTAACAGGTATTTATACTTGCAAAGAAATGAAAACCAATATTTTAGATGATCAAAAAGTAATTACAAGAATCAAATCAAGATACGGTGTATTATGATCACAATCTTAATTTATCTTTATCACGAGCCCGAACAACACCACTTCTCGACCAATTGGATGCATATATGTGCGATTTTTCTCCCCTTGATGATCATGCATGAGACCAATGTAGTGGATGCCGCTTGCAATTAAATCAAAACGATAATGTTAGATTAAAAAAAAAAAAAACTAGATCTTCATTTACTCGATATACGATCCTAAATATCTAATTTGGTTATTGAAGTTTATTGAAACAATTATTATGGTTTTGAAAATAGACTTACAAAAACTTGTCATGACTAAATATTCATGTTATTCAACTTTTTCTTCATGGCTAAAAAAACGTCAGCCATAGGTTCATAAACCCAAAAGGTAAAAACTTGTAGACATCAATTGATAACCCACAAATTATTTGAGGTTTTTCTTTTTATCTTGGTACTAGTCGTAAATTCTGACCTGCAACTCCTTTTCACCCTCGTAAATTCTAAGGTGGTAGCAATGAATTCCCCAAGGCTAAAACGAAACCGATTTTACATGCCAATGTGTTGCCCAATACATCTTTCTTTGCTCCTATCACACCTGTAATTAGAAACCCTAAACATACCTCTCTTATGAAGACACGTCAAGAACTCAAACTAGACCACAAATCCCTAAAAACCCATGTAGAAAAGATTGGTTTTCAGCAAGTGAACACATCCATGAATGGAATAAATTTGATGGGTCACCTTACATTATTAAATTCCCACCATAAATAGACATATTCTTAGCTTCTCTGCAATACCCATTAAGAACAACACATGTTACATCAATTTGTTTTTCTATTTTAGCAATACTCAACTGAAAGAAACTGAAAATGGGATAATGGCAAAGCATGTGTAATCTGCAAGAACCTTTGGTATATAATAACATAGCGTACCCAGATCTAGTTAGGGTTTTGGGGGGACATTAAAATTTTATAGGGTTTAAAATTATTGAGGTTATGTTTCGAAATTAATTAGCTGATAAACTACTAGTGGAAAAGCTAAATTTGGTTAATAAACTATTTGTTAGTTGAAAAATTAGTTTAAACACAAATAATAAAAAATTATTTGATAAATTAGACGACCATTTAAACCAACTTAAATAAAAATTAAATGAACATTTATGTAGAATATAATTGACATAATTGAAAAAAAAAACCTTAATAAAAAATATGAAATAATTTTTCAAAATGCTAACTTAATTGCTATAAAGAAGCTCAACAAATTAAATAGTTTATGGTTAATTTTCTAAGATGAATGGTCTTAGTAAGTTTGCGTGTGTGCATATATATACGTATACATATATATATAGAGAGAGAAAGAGAGAGAAAGAGAAAGGGAAGAGATTCATGTGCATCCGAAAACAATCACCAAACAAGAGAATAACAAAACGGTTGAATCACATGTATGTGATTCATGCGACTTAGGCCGTGATATGAGTTTGTGGGCTATGTTGCTCAAACAACTTTGTTAGTTTAGCATATGATTTGACCTTTTTCGTGTTCTATATGGTTAATGTTCTCGTTTAAATCAGACACACTCCATAGATAAATAGATTGATAGGAAGGGGTTAAAATCTTTTTTGCTCATGTATTGTTGCATTAACAAGACGTGGCATTAGATTAGACTTAAATCCTAAGGTAATTACTACCCTCCTGTTGTTAAACAAAACCCTATACCAATTTCACATTTACACAAATACGTCAAACTCAAGTCCTCTTAATTTATATTTTTAATACACGCTTTAACTTGAGAGATGGTTCATTTAACGAGTGAGTGTTCCTAAAACAAACCCCCTTGTGTGTAAAATCGGGATCATTCACCAGTTAAAAGATAAAATTTGATGTTTATGTGTGAGGAAAATTTATTTAACAGTAGAGATGAGGTTTATTTATTTAAAAAATCACTTTTGAACAACATCCTTTTCATTTGGTGGATGGAGGATAATTTTTGATGCATTGGGAACAGTTGGAATATTTAGATAAATAAATATAGAATTGATGTACATACTTATATATACACATATTTTTATGGGGTAGTTTCATTTTAAAACCATCTTAATTTTGAAAACCATGAAAACCGTCCATTACATTGGTTAAGTTAATGAAATTATTTCATTAATTTGTAAAATTTGTAAAATTGTTTTATATAATTCTTTTTTCTTGATTAAATTGTTTCATATATTTGTGTAAAAGTGAAAAAGTTTCATCAGAATGAGAAAATGCATGAAACAATTTCACCAGAATGAGAAAATACATGAAACAATTTAATTTTTACATAAAAAACACAAATATATGAAACACTTTCATCAACAAAAGAATTATATGACACAATTTCATTAAATTAAACAATTTCATAAACTAATTTCATTAACTTAACCAATGAAATCGACGATTTTCACGATTTACACAATTAGAATACTTTCCATTTGATCTCTCTCCTACTCTCATGTCTAATTAATACTTACAAAAATGACAATTTAGTGGTTAGACTTTCACTGTTAATTGTGTTTAGAATAAATTATATTTTTGGATCATTGGATGAATACAATTTAATTTTATATTGTATTTTTAATTTAAAAAGCATTTATTTGTTTACAAAATTGTTGCTGCTTGCATTTTTTTTTATATACAGTGATTTGTCTATTTTTTTATATAAGAAGGTACAAACAAGAACAATAACAAAATAAGAGAATAAGAAAAAGATCAAATCACGTTACACTAACTGTCAATGCAAAGGGTATGCGGTCGACAAGGCCCGCGACCTTATGTCGCGGCTAAAGTCGTATGAATCACATGTGATTTTATACGTCATTGTAGTGTAAAATCACTTCTGATTCGACCGTTTTGTTATATATTCTCTTATTTGACATTATTCGTATGAATCAGAATCTCTCTCCATATTTGTGGAAGCTTGAAAACTGTTGGACATTAATGATTAAGATAAACAAGAAAGGAGGTAGAATAGAATAGATGATTACACAGGTAAATTTTGGCATTCTACTGGAAGTCCATGGCATGTAGCTCAGCAAACTGTCACTTCTTTTATCCATCCATCCATCCTCCTCCGCCCCCCCCATATCTCTCTGACTCTCTCTCTCTCTCTCTCTCTATATATATATATATATATATATATATAATATCAGAGAAAAAACTTGTGGCTTCTTGGTTGTAGTTTACGTTGTCCAAATAGGGATCTTGAGATAGCAGAAAACCTAAAACAAAAATGGCATATTACTGAGAAAACCACATACTATACTTTCAATTTTCGAACATATTTTCTGATGGCACTATATATACTAATAGTACTTGTTGTCTTTACGTACGTTTTACTTCTTCTAAAGAAAAAAGAGAGATGTATATATTAATCACAAGTCCTTTCATGGGAGATCCTAGTACGTATTTTGTGGTAAACATGAGATCCAATCTCATCCATTCATTTAATTAATCAATGGTCTAAAATAACTAATATAAATAATAATTAAAAAACGGATTTAATGCAACTAAATTAGGAAAAATGGGTAAAATTGTCAAAAAAAACATTATAAATCAGTGTGATTTAAGTTAGGCGTGTTCCGATAATTTTGGGTGTGATAGCGCTTACCGGATTTAATACAACTAAATTAGGAAAAATGGGTGTGATACACTGTGATCATCTTGCAAAACCTTATACCCTTCATGATAGAATTATGGGATTATTGTTGCTAATTCCGTAGGTGGTGATACACTGTGATCAGTGTCTCATGGTACATATGAGATTCAGATGTTAGATTATCAGATATATGCCAAATCACAATGTAACACATATATATTAGATATATGCCAAATTACAATGTAACACATACATCAGATATATGCCAAATCACGTGGCACATGAGATTCAGATGATGTTATATTATCACAATGTAACACAATGTCACATGATCCATATGGATATTATCCCAAAATCAATTTGTTGAGATAATAAAGGAAACGTAATATTTGATTGACGAGACTTTGATTTTTTCAGTTACAAAAAAAATGTTATATTAATTAATTTATCAAATTACTAATATATCCTCCCCTATTAATTAATTAAAAAAATAAATAAATTAAAATAATTGGATGATATTGGATCTCATAGGTACCACAATCTAATAGGGTCTTATTTGATTAGGCCCCTATTAATCTCTCTCTCTCTCTCTCTCTCACACACACACACACACATATATATATATATATATATATATATATTAAAAGAATACTTATTATGAGGAAGGATTATGTGAAAAATTAAATATTTTGCGAGAATGATTAAGCTTGTCCATCATATATGATATCATATATATACTTATCGCATTCTCACAAAATGTTTAACTTCTCGTTTGAACCTGTCTCTACTTATTTTAATATTTATATATCGAATATTTACACATTAAAATAGGAGTTTATTTATAATGCTTGTATTTTACTTAATTATCGTGTCCATACCGGTCTCAATCTAATTCTTTCATAGTCACAAAGGTTAAGTTTTGTTTTGTTTTTCTTTTTTCGTACATAAGGACTAAATTTGTCGGAGCATATATATCTAGTTCTAGATTGTCGTATCTCAATGAATTCGTTGATCAGTAATTCGAAGGTATGGTCAAGAGCATATGGGTCGTTGCACACCTTGCCGCACACCCAAGAACTACGTTTTGAAGCACTTGCTTAAAGGTCCAACGAGCGGTAAAAACTTTCTGCAATTCATAATTAACACAAATAATGAAATAAATATCTATATATATTAATTAGGAGGAAAGATTACTAGCTAGTTATCTTGTATGAAATGAAATACAATCATTCTCAATGCAGAAAATGCAAACTAAGAACTACCAAGGCTCCATAAAATCCATCAAATGAGGGCGGGGTTAATAAAAATTTTCACTTCGAATTTTGGACCTCAACATCCTGCTGCTCATGGGTTTTTCGTTATATCAACCAACTCCATTGGTTTGATGTGTTCTTACAAGTATGTTGATTAGTTTGAAAACGAAATATCAAATACAATTAATATTCAAATGTTGATTACAAGTGTCAAAGAGTTCTATTAAGGAAATGGAATCAAAAGACAAAGAGAGAAACTTCCTTTAACTTGTTTCTAATATTAAAAGATTCAACATCACAAATAATTAATAGCAAAAGATTCAAGACCGTCAAATTTCTACTTCACTAATTAATTTCTTAGTAATGAGGAATCATTAATTCGCTAATATTGTAACCCTAGCTAGCTACTTCCTTAATTAGCTTAATTAATTGTTGAATGATTCACCTTGCAAGCTATATATCTAGCTAGCCAACCTCAACTCAAGATCTAACCCTTTCACGGAACCGGCCATGACCGGTGGCGTAACACCCGTCTTGCGCCTCTTGCAACCAGAACCTGTATTTATACTAGAATCCAACTCAAACCCTAGAAACAAATTTGTTTCAACATCACCAGCATTGCCATGAGCTACTACCAACACTTGATGATGATCACAAACACAACTCTTTGTGTTGGAATTGCTCTCAAGACTTTCTTGACCTAATTCTGGCATTAAAGCAGCCTTCTGCAGCTTATTATGATTTTGTGGTGTAATACTAGTACCATTTACAGTTTGCTTGAGCTTGGCTCTTTCTCTCCTGTGGACATTCATGTGACCACCAAGTGCTTGAGCTGACCTGAACTCTCTTCTACAAAAGCTACAAGAGTAAGACCTTGGTGGCCATACAAAACCCCCAAGTGGGCCTCGAGCATCTTGTGCGAAAGCTTGTTCTTCCCATGAGTAGCCGCTTGATGTTAATGGATTCATAAGGATTTTGTTGTTCTTGCTCTTCACCGACATCAAGTATTGTGAGTATTGCTCCATTTTCAAACTTCTTGAGAGAGAAGGAGACATATAGGGGGATTGGTCAATCAATACTTTATGTTGGTATATTGAAGAGTGATATAGATATTCATATACTTATAGATGGATGAGAGAGAGAGAGAGAGAGAGAGAGAGAGTTGTGCTATATTTTTGTTGAAATTGAATGCATGAAAGCTACTAGAGAATCTCAAAGGAAGAGAATAAGGGTTAGATGAAAAGGCCATTTACGTTGGTTTATAGAAATATATATATATATATATATATATATATATATATATATATATAGAGAGAGAGAGAGAGAGAGAGAGAGAGAGAAATGGTGTAGTTGCTCTAGTTTGGCCGTTTCAATGGAGGGTACTTGAGTTTTTTTAGTTAAGGGTTGATAAACAGTCACTGTCCTCTAACTAAAACCCTTACCCCTATATCATACGGTTATTACATATATACGTACATAATTAGGTTTGTGTCGTATATGCTTTTATGGTCATCTCATGGAACTATCATATATTTCAAGCTCATGCAAGATAATTCTAGGCTTCATTAAGAAAACCCCATTATAAATCCCCCATCCCCCACAGAATTAATTAATTAATTTACCAAAGAATTTTGACACATATATTTGTATAAATACCATCTTAAATGTAGCATATAAACCAATATTCACCCGATCGATCTTTATTCGATTTGACTTACGAAGTTCATAAAATGATATTATATATAGTAATTTATGCCAACAATTTATAAGAATACTTTAATATGGTTTCTTATATTAATTTATATCTTGTGAAGAATGGAGATAATATTTGAAAATAATGTTTTGTTTGTAGCTCCGGCCTGTTTCATAAATGTTCAAGTTAAAACCAAAACAATTAAAAATGGAACAATTAATAGAGATCGATGTTTATCTTTTTGTGTACGTCCCAATTCGAATGGACTTCAGAGTTCAGAATCTTTTTACTTCAAGTTGAATTAATTCAAAGTCAAACTGAAAAACGAAGAAGTAATATTTTATAGTGATTGGTTTATTTTTAGAATGTAGCCCTATATATACAATTAGTAGGGGATCCGATAAGAACATTCAATTTTTTTTAATAGTTTCCTAAACTATGTCTAAACTAATCCTTTGGTAAATTATAACTGTAAGACATCAATCTTTGATTAAACCTTAGTGGGCACAATTGTTGTGTACGTCTGGATTCGAATGGTGGACAGATGGGAGATTCCACCACATCCCTCAGGGTTTTAACCAATACGTCACAACCCTTGTGGTTAACATTCAAAATTATTTGTTGTTTATTAAAATGACAACATATAAGCAGCCACTTTTCATAGAAAAATGAAGCAACTCTTTATTTAGAAAACAAATAAAACGTTATATTGGACTCGGTTCGAGTTTAACAATATTTATGTTATATTTCTTTCGAAATTTATATTTTAATTAGTAAAAATAAGATGATCAAAGCTCAAACAAGTCTTCTTACTAAATTATATGCTACGATAAATACTTTGTGTAAAACACACAATTTGATAAAGATATTGTCGGAACTAAATTCATGTTTGTTTGCCTTATAATAAATTAGCGACCACTTCACACACTTGTTCAATATGATATTTTAATGGTTGTTTATATGCCTCTTACAAGATAAGAGAGAATATCGGGTACCAAAATTAAATTGCCTTTGACATAACCTTACTTTTGACGCTCTAAAATTAAGGGGTCGTTTACCCAATAAGTGCTTAATTACCGGTAAAATTTAACAAACTCGTTTGCCTTATCAAGTAAAACTCTAGTCTATCAAAATGGTGTCAAATGCAATAATTTACCTGGTAATTAAGTGCTAACCGGGTAAGAGTTTTTGTATTCACTTACCGGGTAAGACTTTCAGTCCTTGACATCGCTCTTATCGGGTAAAATTATTGTTAGTTTTCATGTTCATATGCAAGGTAAGTGACTCGGTAAGCACCTACCGGGTAATCATTTGGTAAACGGTCCCTAAGTAACCAAGGTGATGTAGAGCACTAGAGCGGCTAGCAACGAGGTTCGAAGAGCAATTGGACCGCATTAGAAAATCAAGGCAGAAGCTACTGAGAGTTTCACCGAGACTTAAGTCTCGGGACAAGTCTCGGTGCCCACTGGAGAAGGCAGAAGCTACCGAGAGTTTCACCGACACTTAAGTCTCGGGACAAGTCTCGGTGACCACTGGACCAGAAACTACCGAGAGTTTCACCGAGACTTAAGTCTCGGGACAACTCTCGTAAACATATTTCCTGATTTTTAATTATTTAAAATTAGGATAATTATTTGTTAGCTTTATTTATTATTATGATTATTATTTAGTTTCCTTTTATTGTTTATTTAAATAGTTTCCTAGTTGGTTTATAATTAATTAATTATGATATATTTAATTTCCTTAGTTAAGCCTAGTTATAAATAGGATTAATCCCTTTATTGTTTTCATTGAATTATCAAGTTTAATAAAAATTCTCTTAGAGAGTTTGAGTTTTCTCCATATTCTTGAGTCTTATGCTTGTAAACTCGTAAGCCTTTTCGGGTTTGACGTTTGTCAATTCTTCCGCGTATTTCTACTGTGTCACAAGGGGATGTAAGAGACATTTAGCAACAGAAATGTCATTGATAATATATTGCATTTGATGAGATTTTTTTTTAGATCATTACTATTTTGAGAGAGAACTGTTTCTATCAATTCAATAAATTATGTATACCTGGCAAAGCCACTTACTACAAGCAACGTAAGGTTACTCAAACCGTTGATACATGATCTTTAATCATCTTCTTTCTAATCGATTCAAAGTTTGATTTAATATAATCTATAAATAATTTGACACATAATTCTAAAATGTCTTTCCATAAGATAAAGAGAAAAACATAGACCTAAAATTAGTTTCATCAATAAACAAAGCTAACATGGATAGGTGAACCGAACAACTCCATGACATTGAACACCCTTTCCTACTTCATCCTTTCATTTATAACAAAAAGACAAATTAATCAATGGAATAATTCTACAGTTATCTCATTTAACCTTAATCAAATTACCTCATAACTAATGGGTGAGAATTGAGACGGGCGAGATTTTCCCATCTTCTATTCTCGATTGATTATATATATTTAACTAATTAGATTAACATGAAAAAAACGATGACATGATTATAACTTTAGAGTATAAATAACATATCATGACATAAAATCAATACATGTACAAGGGGAAAAAAAGGTTGATCGACACATGATGATAGGAGTCAGGAGGATTTGTGTATGAAGGGTAATTAAGGGTGCGGAAAGACAGACAAGTATATATGCTTTAAAGTGAATTGTTGGTTAACCTTATTACAAGCCCTCTCTTCCAAGAATTGATCAACAAGATCAACTACTCAACCAACCTTTATATTTAAAAACCATTATCATAGGTAAAGCTCGTTATATAGAAACAACATGATGATAATTTTCCGTTTAATGTTATTTGGACCAATTAGTAAACTCATTATAAAACAAACAATGGACTTCGAGTCTCTTGAGAAATACGATGATAGTTTGCATAAGATACGAAATAAATATAAGAGTAAATTACGTTTTTAGTCCCTATGGTTTGTTGAAAATTTCTAGTTTCGTCCTTATAGTTTAGAAATTACAATTTTCATCCCAATGGTTTATTATCTTTACCTCTTTTGTTCTTATGATTTAAATTTTATTGCTTTTTTCATCCCTATGGTTTACACTTTCTTTTCCATTTTAGTCCTTCATACTAAAACTAGTGTTTTGGCCTCAGGGACGAAAATAGAAATGAATTGCAAACCATAGGAATGAAAACCAAAATTTGAAACCATGGGGACGAAATCTGATATTTTTAACAAACCACAAGGACGAAAAACGTAATTTACTCTAAATATAAAGTTTGATCCAATTAATGTGCCACAACTATTTTGGGCCTGCTTTTAAGATCTACTTGGGCCTTTATTGGACTAGCTTGCAAAGCATATTTATATTTTGAAGCCCACACGAACGAGGATAGTTGAAAAGAGGGTAAACCGAAAGTGAATTTTTCTTCCAACAAACAAAATTTACACAAGAACGCTGAAAAAAAATTCCATGGAAATACACATAATATTTGACATCCTCAAGAAAAGAAAAAAAGATACTGTTATTTCCCTTAAAAAAAGGCTTAGAACGTATAAATGCAACTTCCTTTCATCAAGAGACTGTTCCAAACCACGATCAACGCCACCTTCGTGCACGCTTTCTATTCTTCTTTACCTTTTTTACCTGCCATCATCAAATAAGTTACTCTTATGTCCCAAATATAAGTATCTATATATTTTTAAAATAAAATTGTAGTTATTTATTTATTTATTATTATTATTATCAAGAACGAAAATGGGAAGTTGGAATTACCAAAGAATGAACCCCTATCAATGGCATCCTTGTTAGCATCACCGAGAGCCGCGGTTGCCAAATAGGTTTCGGCCAATTGGACTCTCTTGACGTTGTCTTGTTCCTGAACAAGCATGTTCCCGTACTCCAGGAGCTTCTCGATCGTCATCTTCGGTTGCTCGAACGTTGGTGGTCCTTCCCTTGAGTTCACAAGCTTCTTTCCAATAGATTCCACTCCAACACCTCCAATCCAATTCCTAACTTCATCATCGTACACTCTTGCCCTCAAAGCACCGAAGAAATCTAACATCAAACAAATTAAACAAAAATTAGTCATGTTATATACAACCCTAATTATATTTATCTGTGGATTTTCATTTTTAATTATTTTTTAAATAAAAAATTATATATTCTGTTGCTAATCGGTCACTTAATAGCGACAGAAACTGTTCCGTCGCTTATTTACGGATTAGTGACGGACTTTATTCCGTCCCTAATCCGTCATGATTTCCGTCACTGATACCTCTTTTTCTAGTAGTGTTAACTTTCAGGATTCAGAAACTTAATTAATTACCGATGGATTGGCCAGGGAAAGTGTCGACAAGTTTCACAATATCGCTTTCCTCGATGTTGTCGGTACGGAAGATACCGACACAGACACCGATTCGGTCTTCTCTAGTGGGTGCCCAGTAGAATTTTTCCATACGACCGTCACGGATGAGGGGAGCATAGAGGGTTGAGAAGTCGTTTCCAGTGACGATGATCGGGACACGGGGGTTCTCCTCCTTGTTGTACATTCCGGGGAGTTGAACGTTGGTGGGGTTGTCGGCGATGTTCATGAGGGTGGCGTTCACCATCTGGTTGTTCACGGTGTACTGTGTTGTTCCACCCATTCTTCCTGCACCTGCATCGAGATCGTTGATGAAGAGGCAACACATTTTCCCCTTCTTGATGATGTCCGCCGCCTCACGGTACCGTTGCCTGATCAGTTTCGCTGGCTCTCCGGCGTTCCCACTTTCCAGTTCTCCGGCACTCATCATGATCGGTCTGCCAAAACAAAACACACCCATCAACTCAAAAAGTCAAAATCAGGATGTTTGACTTTTAAATTAACTTCTCCAAAATTGAGACCAAAGAAGAGTGAAATATACAGTTTTTTTTTTTTGGAAAAGGAGTGAAAATGTGAAATATACATAAATACCCATATTGGGTTAACGTTTTTTAAAATTTAACCACCAAAATTATTTTGTTTTCAAAAATATATGAAATTCCGCAAGTCCGACATCGCAAACCACTATTTTCTTGATGTGTCAAACTTTTTCTTGCAAATTATGTGAAATAAAACCTTTTACATCCCCCAAGTCAAAACCGCAACTTGTTGTTTTCCTAAAAATCTCTATTTTCGTAAGAAAAAGTCTGATTTTATAAAAAAAAAACTGATAACGCAAGGAAAAGGTGGCTTGTGGTGTCAGACTTGCGGGTTTTTCGGATATTTTTTAAAATAAATAATTTTGATGGCTAAATTTTAAAAAAATTAACCAAATATGGCTACTTATGTATATTGAATTTCATGAAACAAAACTTACGTGATTCCCATCTTGGCAAAAACAAGTTCACATTGGAAAGATTTTCCCTGACCTTTGCCTCCCCAGACACCCAGAATAAGAGGAACCTGCACAATTAATTAAAGTAAAAAAAAAATTTCAAAAATGTAAGAGGATTTAATTTAATTAGTTATGATGGTTTTAATTTCTTGAATTTTAGCAATAAGATTTGATTAGAAATTAACCTTGATGTTGGGCAAAGTCATGAAGTTCTTGGTGATGTGAACAACAAGCTTGTCCATGAAAGCAGGCGCGATGTAGAATCCACCCATGTTGTTGTCCAAGTTGTATCTAAAGATCCAATGATCAAGTTCATAATTAATCAAAAGATTTAATCGAATTAATTAATTAATGAAAGGTTAGTTAGTTAATTAATTACTTACGTGCGAAGGCCAGTGCTGATGTACTCGTATGAACTCATGACGGCGAAGTGGGTGCCGGCGTCTTGTGGAGCCTGAAACAGGGAATCAACCATACCCTTACCTCTGGTGATATCTTGTTGATCATCGGAGATATCGTATGCAAGCCCCCTCCATCTATCTTTATCCGTCTGCTGGGTTTCCTCGATCTCCTTCTCAGCTGCCAAGATTTTGAAATTGGAATAAGACTTGTTGTTGATATTGCCAAATCTTGAGTTCACAATCTTCTTCAAGCTGCTACCCAAAAAGGTGGAGCTAGGGACTGCTCCAACACCACTGCTTCCATTCAAGCTCAACTGTCATCCATAACAATGCCACCATCAATTATATAGTTAACTAATCAGACCCGTTCTTTAGCATGTTAAATATGTGATTTTGAACATGTCTCCCAAAAGTTTAGGGCCCAATTTTATGTTGTTTAGGATCCCCAATCAACGAATGTAAAACTATAGTCCACCTCAGTATACAAAAATAATACCCCGCATCATCACCTCGGTAATTTGTATATATATGTTTTATTATCTAAGTTAGTTTGTAATCAAAAGGTTTAGGTGTAACAGGATTTTCAAAAAGATTGGAACGTCCCTATAGTTGATATATACCTAGAAAGCAAAATTACAAAATCCATATGAGAAATTAAAGGGGTAGTAACTAGTTACCGGAGCTCGGTTGACGGCGACACCGAAGGTTGAGACGGCGGCGGCGGCCATGGATGGAGGAGATGATGAATTGAAGTAGTGGAAGTGAAATGAGGATGAGTTGGAGAATGGTTTTGTGACTTATTATTATAGTGGTAACGAGTGACCAGGATTTGTGACGAGGGAAAGGATTGGCTTTTGAAGCTTAACGGCCACATAATCAAGATTGAACACCATGACACGTGGCATCCAAATAAGGACTGTTGGACCTTTTGAGGTTAGCCTTCAATCTTTCTAAAACCACACAAAATTCTTTGGCTTACATCCTATTCCTACCTTCTTTTCATTTACTACCATTTTAATAAATTTATTTTATTTATATATATGTGTGATGAAAATTAATTACCAGATCTGTTCATTTGGTACTATAAAAACGACATCATAATATTTAAATTGAAAACAAACATAAATATTCTCGTAAGGATTTTAAATATGGTCCGTTTTAGTAGCAAACTTGTACAAAGGTTACTAATGCTGATTGTTAAAAAGATTAATGGGCCTTGTAAGCCAGTAGTAGGCCGATAAAGCCCATTTAGTATGAAACGGGGTTGGGTTTTTATAATACTTAACTTGAGTAAACTATGTTTTTCACTAAAACAAGTCTCTTCCGGTTTATTCCACTTTATTCGTGTTTGTTCCATATAAAAGTTCTATCAAATGTGGAACAGTGATTCCAATTTTGTTCTGTCATGTTCTGTCCAGTGTACCAAACGCATTCTAAAGGTCATCGGTTCGAGTCCTACAAAGCTACTAGGAATTCTTTTGGCTATTCTCCAGAAACCTTGGAATTTATCGAGGTGTGCATAAGCTGACTGAACATCCACGTTTAAGAAAAAAAATAGAAGCAAATATCAAGATATACATAACTAATTAAGAAAATGAGATTCAAGAAACATTGTTTAGAAGGTTGTTGCAGTTTTTATTTAATCAATAAGTTTGGTTGATAACTGGATTCATATTTAAAATGGTTCCAGATGGGTACTTTTAGTTTCATTTGGTCCATATATATAATATAACCAATATTTATTGAACTTTTATAGACCGTCTTGAACAAATTCTTTAAAATAAAAAAAAAATTAAGATTTTTAAACTACTTTCTTTTATTTAAAAAGATTATTTAAAACTTTCTCTAAATTGGTGAAAATTGAAAAGAAAGAGGATTAATATCTCAAAATTTGTAAAACTCCCTAAAATTAAATGCTTAAGTGAAATAATCTTTTTTATTGTTTCCACTAATAAGATTCATTATACTTCTTGAGAAATTATAAAAAAAAAAAAAAATCTATTGGAGATGTTATAACTAGAGCTACAATTTGTCAATACCCAAAAATTGTGTATTGTCTCTTCGTAACCCACTTTTCCAATTTTGTTCTCCAATCATCAATTATCTTTTCAGAGATAGTGGTTATGTCATTGACAAACAACTAATTGAAGCAATTATACATCTTTCAAAACAAAATTAAGTTATTTATAATCTTGATTTTCAATATCTTTGATCACAAACTACTTAATAAATTATACCTTTAAATGAGTCGGTTACTTAGGTAACGAGAAAATGAAACATAATACGTTTATTTATATATTAAGTGATATTAATTAATGTATATAATAATATAGTGTTTGTGACTAATCAAACAAAATTATTGGAGAGTAACCCAACAAACCTATCAATTAAAATAGTAAAATGACATTCACATTATCTTATTATCATCCACACATTCCAATGCATGGACCACATCCTTCACCTTTTGTTTTTTTGTGTTTTGTTGTTTTCATGTTTGATCCAACTATTTCAGTACTTGAGTTTCACTAAATAAATTTTAAATAGGTTATGTTTACATTTAACAAGTATCAAACTTAATTAAAACATGTATAATGTTCAATACATCAAATTTTCAATTAATAATGAAGTCAATGTTAATCTCTATACTATCTCTTAATTGTATTAATAACTTGTAAACAATAATACCAAAAACTAAGGGTCGTTTACCAAACTTTTATCGGGTAAGAACTTGTCGGGTGTCGCTTACCTTATTGGTGAGCATGATAAAGATCAAAGATCTTAAGCGAGAATCGATGGTAAGTAAGTGAGAAGACTTTTACCCGATAAACGTTTATCGAAGATCTTAAGCGAGGATCGATAATCTCACCAACAATCTATTTTAATGGTCGATAATGTTACTTAATAAAGGAGGTAAGAGTGGTGACTTTTATCGGTAAACACTTGCTCAGTGACAATAAACATTTGGTAAACGACCGCTTAAGTAGTGTTGACTTGTTTGTCAATGGTAGACTTTCATGTACTCTCTCCGTCCCAAAATTAGTGTCCACAATTGACTTGACACACAGTTTTAGACATGCATAATTATTACACATTTTTGTCACCAAATGACATCTTTACCCTTATTTAATGTTTCTCTTTTTCTTCACAACTCTTATATATTTGTGCATTAATTAAGGGTAAACGTGAGAATTTACTTATCTACTTTTTGAAAGTGGACTCTTATTTTGGGACAAACATAAATAGAAATGTGGACACTTATTTTGGGACGGATGAAGTAATATTTTTATATCTTTTCACAACACCTTTTCATTTAGTACTTATTTTAGATCGAACAAGTCTATATAAAACTTTTGATGCATACAAACGCTTAAATTTAACAAACAAACTTTTTAGACTAAAGCAATTTTAACTAAATGAGCATCTTTATCGACTATCGTATCAGAATTTACAATGTCATAAAATTATATAGACCAGGACCACTATAATTGTTTAAGAAACATCGACGCCTTTTAAAAAAAATCAAAGAGCCTCAAATTTATATTATATTATAAAGCAATTAAGTTTTACTTTTTAAAATCTCTCAACATTTTAAAGATATAACTACTAAAACAATAAGTATAATCAATGATGCATACAAGACTTTTCAAGTTTTTATAACATTCTTATTTTATTTATTTTGTAAATAACAAGAATGAAAACTTGATGGGTTTTTGGAAACCCATATTACCTTTTCCATGATATATAAAATTTACCTAATTGTTCAAAAATAATATCTAAATTATTGTAAATATAATTAATTTTTTAATCTAACAAATTATATCTAAACGAATATTATATATATTCTTCAATTTTTTACCTAATTCTTCAATTTTTTAAACCGTATTTTCAAAATTTTGAGCATGAGTACATTAATCCTAATATTTGTAATAACCGGGATCCTAAGGGTAAAGGAATTTGGATGTTTATTGGAAATTTGATGAAAGTTTATAGTTCAAGGGCTAAACTTAAATAGTGGGAAAGGGATTAAAACCCTAATCCTAATCATTTCAACTGTGGAGGTTAGAGAAATCAAGAAATTTTAGTGTGTGTGTGACGTGCAAATTGGAAGAGAAGCAATCTTCATCAAGGTAAGCTTTATCTCTATCTCTTATTATTGATTTTGATTGGAAATCGTGCTTAGTTGAGTTTTAAAGACAAAAGGGGGTTAAGCAATTGATTGATTTCAATGAAAGTTTTTTGTTTATTAATGATGGGATGTTGTTAAGAAGGGTTTAGACATTTAACCCACTGATTTAAAGGTCGAAAACTGAATTAAAATGGGTTAATCGCTTAAAATGGGGATTTTGTTAGTGTGCACGAAAACATTATGTACCAGGGAACCGCCCAAACCGGATGGGACTAGAATCCGGTTGAGGCTAAATCCAGGTAAGGGTGAAACCCGGTTGAGGCTAAATCCGGGTAAGGTGAAACCCGGTTGAAGCTAAATCCGGGTAAGGTGAAACCCGGTTGAAGCTAAACCCGAGTAAGGGTATTACCAGGGTGTCGGTTGAAACCCGATAAGGGCATAATCTGGGTACTGGTTGGAAGTCCCGGGGGGTAGGGGGGTCATTCGGGAGTCGGGTAAAACCCGAACTGTCTCCTATTCGGGAGTTGAGAACTCGGGCGGGGTTTAATCGTGATCTATTGGTTAAATCGTAGGGGTTCGGTTTAAGGATCAAAAGCAAAAGTGAGAAAGAGTTAAGCGAGGACTGCAGATGAGTCTTTCTAACGATGTGTTCTCTGAGTTTTAGAAGGAAAGAAAAGAAAAAAAAGGGAAGAAAAAGAAAAGAAAAGAAAAGAAATAAATATTTGTATTTGTGTTATTGAGATTGAAGGAAAAGAAAAGAAAGAGAAAGAAAGAAAATAAATTTTCATGTTCTCGAGTAGGAGAGAAAGGAAAGAAATGCCCTTATTTATTTAACAATGGAATGTAACTAATGGGTATATATGTAATTTTACAAATATTTTTAATTTTTTCTAAATTCCTTTCTTTCCTTTCCTTCCGTTTCCTCCCACATTTGGGAGGAAAGTTTTGGGAGGAAAATAAGAAATATTTTCCTTCCCTTTCCTTTCCTTTCTCTCCTTAAAAAACTCGAGAACACAACATTTTTTCTTTCCCTCCTACTTTCCTTCTCTTTCCCTTCATTTCCTTCGTAAAAAAAACTCGAGAACACAGTGTAACTGAAAATGTTGTTGACGTATGTAGTTTATCGCATGAGAGGTTTATTGAAATTGCATGTGGGCATGTTATGGCTTAAGTCCGGGGGAGTGTCCCGCAAATGCTTTGTAACACCCGTAATTTCCGGTAAGTAAAGATCACCCGGACATTTTTTGAAACTCGTAAATGGTGGGATTTTGTTGAGAAAACATTATTTAAAGACCCTCGAAGTATCGAGAGTGTTGGAGTTGAAAAAGTCGAGTTTCGGAGCTTGGTATGGGCACAACTACAATGCCCGACGACTATGACAGCGTCATAGTCGCACCTGGAAATGTCGCAGCAAGAAACAGAGGCAGAGGGACACCCAGCGACAATGACCATGGCATTGTCGCATGGCAATGTCGCACATGAGGGGCAGAGGGCTGTTAAGTATGGGTTTCAGCTCATTTCTCCATTTCTTCACTTCCACTTCTTCCCAAACACCCTCTAGAACTAACCTAAATCATATATGTCGATTGTGGGTCATCCTTGACTCAAATCATTGGGTATTATGGAGGTAAAACATCATCAAGTAGTAGGATTGAAAGCTATGATCAAGGGTTCACCATCTCCATCTTCATCTTCAACCTCAAACTCCATTTTAGGGTTTTCTAGGTTTTCACCAAAACCTAAGTGGTAAGTTCATACCCTCCATTTCTAAACTTATTTAAGGGTTGTAAATGCTTCATGGATGATTTCCTAGTGTTTTATTACTCCAATTTCGGTTTGGAAGATTTTGAGAAAAGTTAGATCAAATTAGGGTTTTTGGCCAAAATGGAGATTTTGATATAAGATGTTTGGGGAATGATTTTAAACACTTGGATGTGGTTATTCATGGTTGGAAACTTGTGAATCTAGGTTTTGGAAGATTCGGCTTGAAGTTCATATTTCTTTAAGAAAGCTCAAGTTGGGGTAAAATCTAGATTTAGCCTAAATTTAGCAAGGTGAGTTCAAGTTGCTTTGTGAAAACTATGTACATGCCAAAATGTGTATTTTAAATTAAAAATATGTTTTACTTGGTAATTGTCAAAGTGTGAGTATTTTGATAAGTTTTCATATTTGATAAACATGGGTTGCTTTAATCTCATGAAATGTCCATATTTGGGTTTTAAATACTTCAACAAGTAAATAGCGTGACTTTTGCATTTGGTGATTTTGTACAAATAAATTCTAATCTTTGATTTATGCATTCTTTGTGTAGTTGAGTTCATAAACTATTTGGAAAATGCATGTCTCCGTGTTATGAGATATTTTGGAAACCTAAGGGTATGAGCCATTTGGGAAACCTTTGGTCCCAATCCATGGTGAGTTTTTGGGTTAATCACATCGTTGAGGTATGTGTCTGCATAAACGTCGTTTAATTGTGTTTCTCTAATTGGGGACAGTTATTTGATGATCAAATGGGTTTTAAGCATTTTTAGCTCATTTTTGACTTAAAAGAGTCTCGTGGACTTTTGTCCAAGTTTTAATGGCTCTTTGTAAAACCTATGTTTGATATTAATCTTAATGCATTTTATTGCATATTTATGATAATTACATGCTCGAGTGTGTTGGTCATTCATATGTAGTCATGTAATGTTAGACTGTGTTGCATTGGATCCATAAGCACGTAAGCCCGTCTTTAATTGATAGTCAACTGGGTGTTTCGGGATTTGACTCTGGGGCCCATGTTTTTATGACCTTAACTTTTCAAGTGTACACTAGGAGAGCTGAGTCCGGTTGTGCTATCATGAGTGATGGGCGTTTTGGACCTCCGCCATTCGGGGTAATGCCATGGTTGTAGTCCTCGAATGTTGTCGGGCCTTTGGCGGTATTCATGGTAATATTCGCTAAGGTCAGTTGTCTCTTTTGGTGTAGCTTGAAGGGAGTCGTAGGGGCACTTGGGCTTGCGTGTCGTGAAGTGTCATACAATTAACGTTGTATGAGTGACATACTTTTGTGTTCCTCCACTCTCAACGGAAACGGGTCTCCCCCGTCGTCGGCCAGCAGTATTTTGGACATTTAATTGTCCATGCTTTAATATTTTGATTTCATTCCACTTTATGGTCGTGTGAGTATTAAATCTTAGTTACATGTTTTCAATGGCATATTATATTTATATGGGTTGTTTTCCCCATGATTTTTATGAGTTGAGTATTATGCTCCACCCGTGTTTTGGGTGTTTCGGGGTATAAAGTTTTATCCGCGTTTTTATAGTTGAGAGTCCGTTTTCTATTCACGTTTGAGTGAGTTTTGGGCGGCATCATTTTATAAAGAAAGTTTTGTATTGGGACATTCGTCCTTAAAAATGCATGTTATTGGAAAACGAGTCGTTTTCATAGTTAAGGGAAATCATTTTAAAAGTTTATAATTTAAACTGCATCCCTTCCTTTTAACGTAATATTTATTCATGTTGAAAACTCTTGAACTCACTAGGCGTTAGCCTAACCTTTTTATTTGTCGGCATGTACATCAGGTTCTGGTTGGGAATGGTCCTAGTAACACTTTGAAGAGAGCAGTGCTAGTAGTGTGCTCATGATGTGCTTAGCATTGGTGGAGTTTCTGCTTTGGTTTGTGAAGAGCAACTAGCTTGGGGAATTGAGTAACACCCGACTCCGGTATAACCCATGATAAATGTTGGGGTTTACAATTATTTGAGGTTAATTGTAGAAATTTACATTTGAGGTATGAAGAACCTTTGATTTGTATGGATATTATATCGAAATTTTAATTAGTTGTTCTTACCAAATTTGAGGGTGTTACATGCTCATAAGGGTGCGTTTGGTTTGCAGACTGGATGGGACGGGACAGGACAAAAACTCACTGTCCCACGTTTGGCGTGACATGAGACAGGACAAAAATTCACTGTCCCACGTTTGACGCGACATGGGACAGGGACAAAGACTGGACAAGGTGGGACAAGATGGGACAAAAAATGGTATTTTCCTGTTCCACCAAAATAGGTGGAACAACATGGGACAAAAGTGAGATAGAAACTAAAAATCATTGATTTACCGCTATTTGATGTATAATCCTAATATGGTATTAGTCTTAAGGGTCACCACTACTCCATTACCGCCATCGGCGTCCACCAGTAGCCACCGCCAACCACCATCGGCCACCTCTACCTATTTCTCCACCATAACAACCTCATCCACCACCTCCACAACCATCGGGCATCGCCACCACTACTACCATCGTCGACCACCTCCACTAACATCGATCACCACCACCTTTGGCCGCCACCGCCATCAACGGCCACCGGTAGCCACCACCAACCATCGTCGACCACTTCCACCTCTTCCTCCACTACTACAACTTCCTCCACCACATCCACAACCACCGCCTATCGCCACCTCCACCGATCACCACCACCCATTGACACGGCTACCACCGACGCTTACCGCCAACTACCGTTGGTGACCTCCGCCTCTTCCTCCACTACAATAACCTCTATTACCTCTGTCTACCGCCACCACCACTACCATCATTGGCCACCTATACCTCCACCACATCAACCATAACAACCACTTGCACCACCATCATCCACTATCTTTCACGTTCTTCACAACTACCGTCCTTCACAGGCCACCCATCGCATTTATCTTTACCTGTCGCTGCAACTATGCATCCGCCAATTCATTAAGATCTTCCAAATTGAATCAAATATTATATTTTCTTTATATGAATCAGATTTTTTCGAACTACCATCAATTATTTCAGATTCTTCGTTCAAATTTCCTACCCTTGTTTTTCTATGTATTTATATGTATGAAAATCGTTTAAAAAATAAAAATGTTTTTTTAATTAAATTATTTAAAGATATACTTTATTTGTGTTTTTATAACTATTATATGATATATAAAATCATCAAAAAACTTTTAGGGAAATTTGTCTAGCCTTGTCCTATCCAGTCCTAGCCATACCAAACACAAGACAGACATTTGTCTTGTCCTATCCAGTCCCGTCCAGTCCTGTCCTAGCCTCTTGTTCTGTCATGTCCAGTCCAGTCCAGTTCTGTCATGTCCAGTCCCATCCAATCATGTATGCGTACCAAACGTTACCTAAGGGGGAGGGGGTGTCTTGTTTATGCCATGTGGTGTGTGTCCCATTTTAAGGCGGTGTGAGCCAGACACATTGTCACAAGTGTGTGTGGCCTCAGTGTGTGCCATTAACATGTGTCATTCATACGTTTAACATCTTTTTAAAGTTGAGAATTGTTATAAATGCTTATAAACTGTTTTATTTGTTGTTGAGGTGCGAATATTTATTGCTAGAGGGAACTCACTAGACCTCATCCTCGCTTTTCAAAAAACTAAATCATTTTCAGAAAGACGCTTAATAGAAGGCTCTAGCAATGCAAGGAGAAACTTTAAACGTGGAGCTTGGCTTAGAAGGAAGGTGTTGCTTTTAGCTTACCGGACTTAGTATAATTTTATTCTCAGTTGTGTATAGGTTGTTTCAGCAAACCTTATCGTGTACTCGTTTAAGCGAGAAAACTTTTTGGGGCCGTTTGGCGAGTTATTCTATATTATGTTGTTTATGCTCGAATTGTTTAGTTGGGTTGTTACAATATTTTTATTTTATTATATAATATTTATCTCATGTTCTTAAAATCATATAATATTCAAGTTTACACTTTATTATTACATACATACAATATTTGAAAGTTTCACATAAGAACTCGATAAAATTAGCTTAATACAATAAATATTGAGTCCTACTAATACAATAAAATACTCCAGAAAACTGATAACCGACCTAAGACCCTCTCGCTCTCTCAAAAACTACACAAAACCATAAAGTAAAATTGAGAGAAACATAGAATAAAACAAAGCATGAATTATGATTGAAAGTTATAGTTCTCTACTTCAAGGTCGAGATGTATCACACTGAATTATGCGGGTACACTTCTAGTATCAAAATAATATGTAAGAGAAGGTTTTTTAAGATTAAAAAAATATTATTGAAAAATATCATTACCTGTTTATAGACGAAATCCAAATGGTGCATGAAAATAAAAGAAATAAATAATCATTAAATTTTATTAATCATGGTCCTCACTCCTAACTCGTGAATCAGTTGAGATGTCGGGTGGTAAAGGTGTTAGAATCTTCCTCAGAGGTTAGGTTAAAGTCATTGAGAATTTTCCTGACTCTTTTTTAGGGTCTATGAGATTAGTCGAAGTACGCACAAGCTGATCCAGACACTCATAATTAACAAAAAAAAAGTTAATAATAATGCTACGAGTATTCAACGATAATTTAGCTAGTGATGAATCCATATGCATCATTACAGGGCAAACATAACAAACAAGACCAAAATGGATCGTCAAAAAATTAATTTAGTGAAAATTATTTCCTTTATACACAGGGTCGTCCTAGGGGCGAGGGCGGGCCGGACGTACTCCAGGGCCCACAAGAAATAGGGGCCCAATTTCTTTTTTACTATATAATAGTAGTAAAAAAAATTAGTAAATAAAAGAGACAAAAAAAATTTAGTACCTAATAGGACCCAAAGAATTTAATATTAGAGTAAATTACGGATTTGGTCCCTATGGTTTTCTGAAATTTTGGATTGGGTCCCTCAAATGAATTAATTACATATTAGATCACCGTGGTTTGGATTTTATTTCAGATCAGGTCCCTCCACCTAACTCTGTTTAACTCTAGTTCGTTAAACCCCTCACATGCTCTTCACGTGAGGGGCATTTATGTCATTTAAAAAACCCCTTTTCTAATACCTTTTTGTTTTGAAAGCTTATCTTCCAAATCGAGTTGCATACTCCAAATAAATCAAGAAAACAACTTCTGCACATACGAATTCAAGGTTGTGTTAAACAAGCCTCAATCCAATCCAAACATGAAATTTCACACCAAATTAGGTCAATCAAACTTGCATAAAGAAGCTACCATGTGGTTCATAGTGATTGAAAATCAAAAAAGGTTTGACGAGCTCGAGACTGACTAGTTTAAATATTCGGTTCTGATATAAGCTTCGTTGCAGTGGATCTCATCTATATCTCTTAAAGTCGGGTAGGTGCCATTAAGCCGCATATCAGACACCATCTGTCGTAATCCCGAAACTTCCTCCTTAAGCTGATTATTTTCCTCAATGACCCAATCACGAGTCTCCGTGAAATTATTCAGTTTGTCAATAAGTTGGTGGTTTTTGTTTCTTAGCCATACAACCTGTGACCAAAGTTCATCTAAATGCTTCTGTTTCCGTATCCGCGATCTATGCACCGACTCTCGATTCGATATCATCCTCCTCCGTTTGCTTTCGTTTATGAGGCTTAGTGGTTGCTCGTATGCTTCATCGAAAGCCAAGTTGCTTCTGAAATACATAGGTTGCGGGTTTAAATCTTGAAACTGTGGATTCATATGAAGATGGTAAAACGGGTTCGAAAACGGGTTAACATCGAACGGGATCGTTGGGGAATTATTTAGGTTCATACTTAGTGCATGAATTATGAAGTAACTGTTTTATTCTTTTGGTTTAGATTTGTATAGATACACATATATACACTTATATACGCATTCATGGCCAGCATCATGCTATCCCGAAGCCGGGTCTCCATGGTAACTTCCTCCATGATGGTGTCACCTGTGTTGAGGTTCCGGCATGGAATGTGCTCAGGCCCTCCTGCCAAAATTCTGGGTATAGGAATGTCATCGGAGGTTGCCCCCACCGGGGGTCGTACTACTGCGGATTCCACTTCTGGTTGCCCTTCTGGCATGTCCGATAATCTACTTCGAGTGTTTACCATTATTAATCTGTCATGCACGTACGAGAAATAGATTGAGAAAAGACTAAGCGAGTTGAACTCATTGTACGTACTACTACCTTCATCAATTATCGTAATAACAGTAAACCAAGCATGCTCACGTAACAATGCATTCTTAATAGCAGTAGCTAAGTGAAATTATGAACGAACCATACACAATAATTCTTGTCACCATCATCACAACTTTTAATTAAAGTAATTCCGTAATCCTAACGCTCTCCCCACCTAGGATTTCTAACCCGAGTGGACAGTGAAGTCATAACATCTAAAGCTTAAGTCTAGATATGCTAAACAATACCTAGTTCACTTAAACTAAAGCTCTGATACCAACTTGTAACACCCTAAAAATAGGGATAACAAAAATCCGGAAAACGGACATGAGGTATGCTAAAATTGCCATAGCAAGAGCCTCCCAAAAATGGGGAATATATATTTAAATAACCTGTTTAATCACAATTGTAATTTAACGGACAATAAACAACAATCAACTAATCAAATTTCTACATCTAGAAAAGAGATTACAAAAAGGGTTGTCATCTATAGACCCAAACGGTCTATATCCAAAAAGTATAACGCGTCCATGTGCGATTCCCCAAGCTCTCACCCCAAAGCAACTAAACCTGCTTAAGACCGCCGCCGCTAGAACTTGAGATACACATCGACACCAAACAAGTGTTAGGCCAAAAAGCCTAGTGAGTTGAACAATAGTAAGCATGCATGAACAGTCGCATTTCTTATCAGCAGTTAACCATAGTTCAACAAATGTGGAGTCAATAGGGGAGACCCATAGCACCAATCAAATCCCACCCAAGAGTCGATATACCTTGATGCCCTTAACAAGGAACACCCCAAAAGCCCGACACACCCGAAGACTATCGCTAAGAAAATTCCCCGAATAGCAGAGGTCTAGGCACATACCATCACAGTGGCGCCCAAGACTATATCCTCCTAGTGTACTGACTTGGTTCGTCCACATAACATTTATAAGGGGTCCTTTAGGTATATTTCAACCCACATAATTCAATACCAACTACGGGTATAATATTACCACCTTATCCTCGTGATGTATAACAAAAGACCCAATGTAAATCATGCTCATCATGCACATAAACATATCACCAAAATGGTGTTCCAACTAGAATCATCATAATACCCATATATGCATACATTTAACATATCAAGGTACCCACATTATGTATCTATGAGACAAATCCCAAATAATGATACATATAACAATAATCATGGCAAATCACCCTTATATATACATCCTCCAACTATTTTCATGAAGAAATCCCCAAACATTTGAACATATAGAGATAAAGTAACAAATAGGAGATTATGATGTGTATCTAGTTTTAACAAAGGTTTAGTAAACTCACAATCTAGGTTTTGTACCAAAACCTAGAAAAGATGAAAACCCTAGATTTGAGGAGATGAGACTTGAAGTGGAGAAGTTGAGCTTTATGAACCCAAGAAATTTGTCCTTGAGAGAAGTTATTGCAAGTGTGAAGATCCAACCACCAAGGAGAGTTGTATTTATGAGGGTTAGGGTTTTGAGAGGAAAAGTTCGGTTTGGTAGTCTCCAAAATCGCCAAAGAGAAGAGAGGGTTTGAGAGAAATGAGGTTAAAATCTGATAAGGATTCATTTAAAGCACTGCCCCCCGACGGCGATAAATGGCACTATCGCGAGTCACAATCGCGAGCATCCGAAGACCTACGGTACAAACCGCGCGATAGTGCCCTCCGCGATAGTGCCATGGCACAATCGCGTGGCACAATCGCGACCATCCCCGAACTCTCGGTACACATTCGGCGATAGTGCCCTTCGCGATAGTGCCCAGGGCACAATTGCGAGGCACAATCGCGTGGCACACTAAAACAACCCGAAACTCAACCGAAAACGATAACGAGCACAAGAACTGTACGATTAAAGATGGTAAATCAATATATGACATTTTAACATATTTCATGATCATAAAATGCACATAAAGACACATATTCACACATAAACGAAATTAATGCATTAAAGGAGACAAAATACTTACCTTATGAATTTACGGGTGTTACATTATTTAATTCGTATGAATTCTATATTTCTATAAGAATATGGTAAAGTTCTTGATATTAACTAGGAGAACTCCTACTTTTTGTAAAAAATTAACAACTATATGAGACGATCCAACTTATATCTATACTATTGTTTTCTAACATTATTGACTTTTTATTACTTAATAATATAATATTTAGTGCATGAATTTTAAGTACTATTTTATCTCAAAAACAATAATAATATCTCAAATTATAACCAACATGAGCTTTTGATTATAAGATGGATGATTCCAAAAAAGATTGTTTTAACTCTAAAAATTTAAAACGTTGATAGAAAAACATTAACCTGAGGTGAGATCGGAACCATCTGATTTATATTGATTTACATAGAGTGGTACTCCGAATAGTCACACCCCAAATGATGTCAATCTATATATTAAATATATATATATATATATATATATATATATATATATATATATCATAAGGATGTTTTTGATGTTGGAATAGATTAACGATGTTATGTAAAACTTATATGGTAGATCATATTAATTTAGAAAAAATTATTTATTGATTTTATGTCTAAGAATACTCGGAAAAATTATTTTATATAAATTATTTGTATTTTTTGAATTAGGTTATTTCTTATGATACAAAATAATATGTTAAATAATATTTTCGTACTTATCAAAGACCCTGTTTTACATCTCATCCAGGGTTCATAAAATATCAGGAAATCTTTTGAGACTATATCTTTGATAAATTTCAAGTAATATATTATGTGTTTGATATAACCTTATATTATAAATAAATAAACAAAAAAGAAAATCATAAGAATTAATTATAAAATATTACTATTTAGAATATCTTGTAATAAACAGCAGTGATGAGTCTTTTAAAATAATAATCGCGATTCATTATACTTCTACTTAACATTAAAATAAACATTAAAGCATCTCCAACAACATTGCTAAAATAGAAAATTTTGGTTTTTTCTTTGTTATGTCTCTTCAACAGCTTTGTTATATGGTTTGCTAAAATAAAGAAAGATCAAAAAATCTCTAAATACAAAGAATTCTCTATAATCTCTAAATTGGAGAGAGAAAATATTATTTTATTCAATACAACCAATAAGATTCAATTTTTAACATTTTATTTTAAGTTTGTTTTAAAAAGTGTATTGGGATGATAAATTATGGAATATTATAATAATATAAATAATGATTGATTCTCTAAAATAGAAAAGTTGTTAGAGTTAGAAAAAAATGTTTTTAAAGATTTTGACTTTTCATTCTCTATTTTAAAAAAAACTTAGCAATGTTGTTGGAGATGCTCTTAGAGCATCTCCTACAGCTATACTATAATTTTTCTAAAATAGAGTATAAAAAATTAAAATCTCTAAAAAAATTTACATCTAACTCCAATAGCTACTCTATTTTAGTATATCTATCATCAATTATATTATTAAAATATTCAATACATTTAATAAAATATTATATCTCTCTCATAAACATACAATTTTAATGTCTCCTATTGGTGAAAAAGAATTTAATATTATTTCTCTCTCTTAAATAGGAGTTTTAGATATTTCTCCAAATTTGGAGATTTTTACCTTCTCCCTCTTTTTTTCTCTATTTTAGCATATGGTATAGCATAGCTGTTGGAGCAAAAAAATTGTTAAAATCTCACTTTTTTGTATTTTAGCATAGCTGTTGGAGATGCTATTGGTAATCGACTTTGTAGATAGGGTTTGACTTATGTGTATCTTTAACTAACATCATCCCATTTGACTAGTACGTTGACTAAAAGAAACTCATCCATCAATTCCCCAACGTGACTTTCCACTTAACACATGTACCTTTGAGATAACTTTGTATTAAACTTAAACCATGATAGAAGTGACTAATAGTTTGTAACTTTGAGTTTATAACAAACTCACAAATCTATTTTTTTTATATGTGGAATGATGTTTTATAAAACATTATAAATCAAAGTTGTTGGTGTTGTACCAATGAGTATAGAAAATAATTTAAATTTTTTACATGTTTGTGTTAGCATACGATAATTCATCTTGTTAAAAGTATACTTCATAAACTTTGTAAGTTTTGGTGATGATAAATGTTGAATAACTTATTTTGTATATAACAATTCAATGTAACATGAAGTAAATATGATTATGATTCTATTCATATATTATATGCATCAAAATTTTGATCATAATAAAGAACTAAAAATCATCTCGGAAAGCGTAGTGCTAGAGTTTGTTCGTGAATTCAATTGAAGCTCACATCGAGATAAGAGATGGAGACTATTAATATTTCGTCATTTTTTATTAAATGGTAGATTCGTCATCAATATCAAATATATTGGATGAATGAATGAATTTACAAAATTTTCAAAATATTTTCACAATACAATTACTTGAGAAAAATAACAAAAGGACTTGGAATGTGCAACCATTCATGAGAAATCAAGTTTTTTTTTATTTTATATATACACAAATATAACTTAATAAGAGGCAAAGTCAAATTTGTGTTTTATGTAAGAAAGAAATTGCCTCACCTTCTTTAGGATGCCTTTTTAATAAAAAAAGAATCAGATTATAAAAGTTTACTATCATGCATTCGGACTTCTGAATTATTTTTTTTAAACAGAATGTTGCTTTGTTTCAAATGTCAAACTTGTAGTGGGTTTTGAATTCTCCTAGTACGGATGTTTGGGTAGACCTTTGTGGACTTCCAAATTTGGGAAATTGAATCAAATAACCATTTCTCTTCCCTAAATTGGTTTCATTGTCATTCCTTTTCCGATTTTACCAAAATGTCACTACTTTCATAAGTGGCAACTCCTTAATTTGCAGAGGGTCAAATAGGAAAAATTAAAAGGTTTCTGAACATGCTCCGTAAGTGCAGGGACCAAATCTATAAAATAATTTAAACATATCCGCAACTAGCGATGACCATCTTGGCCCGACCCGTCTGAAAGCCCGGCCCGGCCCGATGCCAAACCGGTTTGAAGCCCGAAATCATGGACCGGTTTGGGTTTTTGGTGTTTTTGGCGGCCCAGCCCGATTCGTACTTTAAAAAAAAAGACGTTATGTTACCGTTTATATACGTTTTTTTGACATTTTTTTTGTATTTTTTACCCCCCAAACCCCTATAAATACTTGTATTATAAGTTTGTAACTTAAAAGTATATATAAAACGTATTTTTAAAGTGTATTTTAGTGATTTATTATAAATAAAACGTATTTTTAAAGTGTATTTTAGTGATCCATTATATAAATAAATTATTTTAAAAAAAATACGAAAAAATCATCGGCCCGATCACGGCCCGGTTTGGGCCCGGCCCGGCCCGGTTTTTATATAACCGGTTTACTCTCACCTTAAACGGGCCGAACATTTTTGGGTGAAGCCCAACCCGGCCCGGCCCGAAGCCCGATTGGCCCGGTTTTTAAAATCACTGTTTGGACCCGAAGCACGTTCTGGCCCGACCCGAGCCCGATTTTTGGCCATCACTATCCGCAACTTGCGGGACCAATACTTGTGGATGTAGATAAAAATTATGGATTTGGTCCCTGTACTTGGGGACCATGTTCAGAAATTTTTTTTTATTTTTTAACCGCTCTGTAGATTAAGGAGTTGCCACTTACGAATATATTGACATTTTGGTTAAATAGAAAGATAAGTGCCTAGAAAACCAATTATGAAAAAAGAAATAACCTTTTGAATCAATTTTGTGACTTACTTATTATAAGTTGATTTTGAAATTAGTTCTCATACTAAAAAAAATACCCCCAGAAATTTGAGACATAATTATAGTAAATTTGATGAAAGTTAATGTTTTAACCATGACTTAAGCACAAAATAGATGACGTAGAAATCAACTTTAACAACTTTTAAATGAAGATTGATGTAATTTTATTATATTGCAATTTATTTATATTAACCAATATTCTTTATATATGCATCCTGTATTTTATAAACTTAAAATACTAATATATAATTTAATAAATAAACTTAATATAACTTAAATCTATTTAATAATTTTTTTATAATAAATAATAACAACTGAATAAATTAGATAATATTTTTATAAAAAAATTCACATTGTCCAAAAACTTGATGTGAAATTACCGATTACCAAACACTATTTTTATTAATAAATTATACACTATAATTTCATTATTCTATGATTTCTATCCATTATTACGTTCACAAAAAAATGTTGATGTAACATCATTAATTATTTTGTGATCATTTGATTTACCATTGGAACCATTTGCAATCCATTAGAGCATCCATAATGTGGGTTTTTAGAGGTTTTTTGGAAAAAGTTTTGAGATTTTTCAATATGGTGAGAGGTTTTTCATCAGGTTTTTTGTCAGAGATCGTAACTGTACGACCTGATTTTGCAGAAGTTTTTCATATTTAATCAGTCTTAACTTTATAGAATTTAATAAATGTTCGATATTTAATCAATTTTGTTTTTTAATATAATTAAAGTAATTATATTTAAATATAATAAATAAATAATGTAAAATAAATACATAATTAAAGTAATGGTATTTTTTTGACATATTTAAATTAATAAAAAAAATTGTGCATTTTATATACAATTTTTACAGATTATTTGAAAACCCAATTTTTATAAATTCATTTTTATTATTTTTATTGTACATATTTTATACAACTTTTATAGATTTCTTGATAAAATTTTATACAATTTTATAAATTTTAGGGATTTTTGAGAATACTTTATATAATATATATATATATATATATATATATATATATATATATATATATAGTATTACTATATTTTTATAAAAAAAATTATGTATAATAAGTACATAATTAAAGTAGTAATAAGTTCTCGATAAAATAAATATGTATTTGTATAAAATTTAATTATAAATAAGAATATAAATAATATAAAGTTAAAATGGTGGGACTCTGAAAAGTTTGAAAAAACTTGAGAGATAATTTTGTCATAGTGTATGTTGAGATTTTTAAGTTGTTGAATTGACGATAATGTGACATAAAAACCTTGTGAAAAGATAAGTGAAAAACCTCAATATTGTGGATGCTATTAGATTTCTCAAACTCATATTTCTTAATTAGATTTGTGTCACATTACCTCTTATTTAAGCAATTGCTTTGCAATTACCATAGGGAAGGTCTAACAAACATCTCACCTTTAGTCTCTCAAAGTCTTGACGACATTCCCCCCTTTATACACTAAGCGTCTATGATTTTGGAGTCCAAATTTACTTGACTATAAAAAGACCTTGACTTGTATCGATCTAAAGAGACGCTAGGTACTTTTTCCAAGTAGTTGCAATAACATTGACCAATGGGTTAATATTGTTACCCATAAATATTTAATACGAGTACAAAAACTATCATTTTATGTAAGAAGTAATCAATTTCTTTAAATAAAACCATTTAGGAGGTTGTAAATACTGGTGAACAACTTCTAAACCATTTAACCAAATTCCTTTTTAGCTCATTTAAAATTTATGTTTACCCATTTAAATCATTAGTAATAAAATGTCACATGAATTAACAGATTTTATGATGAAATTGCCTTTCTAGAACCGTAAAAACATGATAAGTGTGTTTTATGGTTCAATAATAGTACTTCTCAACCAAAAGGACTTTGATGTCTCTATATCCAAAATCATAGAATAGGAGGAAGGGTCTAGGACCGATTATTGATCCCAAAGTTTCAAAAAATATGAACATTTTCTAAGTAAGATTTCAATCTAAATGTATACACTAAACAATGTAATTGTTAATAATTGTAAGACATTTATAATAGTGTATTTTTTTCGATGGAGCGATCAATTATCAATAACGTGATAACTACTTGCATAAACATTTTAAGTTGTTTTAGAAAAATCAGAATATTTTCTTATTTCATTAATTTTCAAAGTAAAATTGTTTAATAGGTTGTCAAAGATAAATTATTTTTCTTAGGAGGTGTTATGTTCATTTTAAGGAGTGAAAAAAGAAAATGAGAATGCAGAAGAATGAGAATAGGAATAACATTTCCAAGCCTCCCAATTTGGTCAGATACCACCAACCTCATTCTTAGATACCACCTCATACCCCCTCCTAACTCACTCACATACCCCTTATAGGAGGGGGTATGGATAGAATTCACCTAACATTATTCATTATTATTACCGTTCCTTATTCCTAGATACCGCCAACCAAATGCTCCTTTAGTTTTATCGTCTTTTTAAATAGTATTTTAGATGAAAAGTAGAATAATATTTTATTTTGGGTAACCGTGGGTTTTTAGGTCAACTTATGCGCACCGACTAATCCCCCGAACGACCACGAATGGCCTGGAGTCATAGCAGGTGAACCTCCATAGCTACAAGGGTTTTGACAACGCCTTGATTTGACCCTGGGGTAGATGAGATTTTCTACTACATCTCTCTAAGATTTAACCAGTACGCCACAATCCAAGTAGTTAAAGATGATTGAATAAAGTAGAATAATATTGCATTTATCATCTACAAGTTTCTCTTATCAAGTATGAGAAATTGTTAAAAGATGATAGAATAAAGTAAAGACACTTTAGATGTGTTTATTACATATCTCAACTAGTTTGTCAACAAGTTTTTACTAAATGTAATTAGTTTATTAACCGGTTTACAGGCTAATAGTTTTTTTATCAGCTAGTTTACCAAACATGCTTTCGAGCATGTAGCTCGGTTGACAAATGGACTGAGTGAATTTATTCAAATACACAACATTTCAAGCTCAAATATTGCGGGGATGGGCTTGAACCCCTCTACTAGCCTCAGCGGCTGAATCAACTCTGGAATCCCTCCTCACATGTGGTTCTTTGTGGAACCGGTTAGAGTTGTCGATAATCAACCTTTTTGTTCGAACATAGCATTTATTATATTTGTTTTTGTTTGATTTGAAAAAAAAAAGATGCATGTACATTGTCGTTTTAATGCACAAATTAATACTATGAATTGTCAATTTAGAACGAGAATAATTGACTAGGTTGTTGTAGGATTATGTGTCATCATCAAAAGGAAGTGATTAACATAATATTTTCCTAGTATTATAATTTACCATAATTAATGTTTCATTTTCTTTGTAAACTTCTCCCTATTTAAAGGGCTTATGATTAACGAGAATTACAGATTTCATTTGTCTCTCTATTCTATTGTTATTCTGTTTGAGTTTTTTCCTTTAACACGTTATCAGCACGTAAGCTCAAAATTCATTGTTTTTATCGTTCGTCGCTAAAGAACTACTCTGTCCATTGTCTGACATTGTTGTTCCCGCTTCCACTACTTCAATTCAAGTAAGCATCTTTATGTCTTCATCTTTGTATTTATGAACATGTTACGTTGCTTGCGTTTTTTCGTTATTCAACGCTTGTCGCTACATTTATCATAAATTCTTGTACGTTTTATGTCAACTCATTGTTCATATGAGTATTCTAAGAACATATTAAAAGAAACCTGCAGTTTATTATATTGATCAATAGAATTATTTCGTTATATTTTTTGTTGTTGATACCAATTAAACTATTAAGAAAAAAAATAAGAATTAAAACAAAAATTGATTATTTAACTTCAACAATAAAAAAAAAAGATATGATATATCCTCACGTACAAAAAGGAAATATATAAAAAAAAATTGTTTAATTTTATATGTGATTTCGTTGTAATATAAATTAAAGCATTATATGGTTTTGTTTTGAATTCTTTTAGTTGTATAAGGAATTTTTTTTTCTAAAAAAAATATTATAAATTATGGTGGATTATAGAGAATGTATGAAGAAAAAAAATCAATTAACATTTGTTTTTCACATGATATTTTTTTAATTGATTTTTGATTTTTTTTTAATTTCGATTATTGCTATGAATGTGAATTTAATTGTTACTGATATTGAGTCATTGTTATATGACAATTATTTTATTTTAAATTAGATCAATTTAATTTGTGAAAAAAAAATGCATTTGTGTGCTCATTATTAATTATTTTGGTATCATCATATACTTTAAAATTCAATATGTTGTGATTAATATGTGTATAATTATTTGTATATGTTAGTTATCAAACTTATTGTTATATATTATGATTATTTGTATGTGTTGTAAAGGACATGTATATATTACAGTTGAAGTAATATAAATATTTTTTTGTGATATTAATAATATATAGCCAGCATATATGAACTACTCATTTAATTGTACTATTATGCTTTCTTATGCATAAAATATTGTTGTGTTGTACTCTATTAGTACAATGACCATATTTAATTTGTATGTAATCATTAATTGATTTATATATCCTAATTCATTAGTAGAATGTGAATATGTTCGTTGAGGCATAATTGTCCTGAAATATTAAACGAATGCATTCCAACATTTCATAAGATGGTTATTTGAATATTTAATTACTTTGTGCAAATGTTTATTAGATTAACTATGGATTTAGTTTTAAAGTTGATATCTCCAAATAATATTCAAATCCTTACCTTAAATAGCGACTTTATAAATAATTTTTGGAAGTTACACTTCCACCCCCATATATTTTTGGTCTTTTACCAAAAGTATATTATTAAGATGCTAAAACTTTAAGTAAAAATATTGAAGTTGGGCTTTGACTTCATGTCAAAACCAAGGTTTATTTGTCTCATGACAAAATCTCCCAAATACCATTAAGGTATTAAAACATTGAAATTGGTTTCATATGCCAAACTCATATCAATTTTTGGCCTCATGTCAAAGGCTCTATAATTAACAATGTTATATTTAAATAAATCACAAGATATCGACTGGATTTTGTCAAACGGGTGTAAACAGCTCTAAGGTTTGTAGGGACTTAAGAAATCCATGTGATTCCTCTACTATCTGGAAATCCAATAGATTGAGTGATTTCTTTTTCACAAATTGAAATATTGATGAAGTATTATCAACAAAATATAAGCATACAAAAATCCAATATCGTTATGATAATGAAACTTCATAACCACAATCCATTTTCTTATAAAAAAGAAAACCATATATTATCCTTTATATATGTAAATGGTTGAAACAACTCATCCCAAAATCAACGTTGTAAACTCAAAATAATCTGAGTATCATAAATGAGTATATAAACCTTCTTTTAAAAAGGTACAAGAAAATACCTAAAGTCCATCAACTCCCCAATTGACTTTAAAACCAACCACTTGAAAAGATACAAGCAAATACCCTCATGTTTTGAGACGACATATAAATCCTAAGTTTCATAGGAATATCTTTACTAGAAACCCCCAAAGAAATGTGGGATGTCCCGAAAGGGATAATCAGGAGTACTCATGAATATGTACTTCTCGAACTAATCGTACAATGGAATGAAACCCACTTACTCGATTACAAAAAGGTAACTGATTTCAACAAAGAAATGTTATATCCAAAACGCGTCTCAATCTCTATGGCAAGGAACTCACAGAAGATGATATGATTCTTAACATTATTTCCGCCTTTCATATATCAAAAATTTTAATGAACTAATATAAGTTGAAATGTAACCTTTAGACAAACTCATCAACCTACTGCAAGTGGTTGAGAGACATAACAAGGTTCTTTCGAATAACTACACCACATATGTCGAGACAAAGAAAATTCTCGAGATCAATAATGAAAGCATTAAAGGTGGAAACAACTCCAAAGAAAAGAGAGTTAAAAACAATTTCACACATGACATTTATACACTATGTGGACGAAACCCTAGAACGGGTCAGGGTTTTGGTAAGAGTCGGGAATGATTTTTCAACATCTGGAGTAGAGATACAACTAATGCCCCATGTGATAATGGACAGTCAAATAAGAAATGCACTAAAGAGTGCTCCTTTCAAAAAGGAAACACGTTGAAAATGAACTATAACATATTAATTTAATATTTAATAATATTGATTAAGCATATGTTTATTTGAAATTAATTTTAAGTATCAAAATTAATTTATTTGCTAAAGTAAAATCGAATATGTAACCAATATAGATGTAAAGAAATACATCAAAATAAATAATAAATACTTATTTTATAATTCATTCAACCGAAATACTTAGACGATGAATTGTCATTTTCTTGTTGGTACAAGATCAATAGGAACCTTGTAAAGATATTCGTATCAAATGGAAATTATAATAGAAATGAGCATATATACATAAGTTCTAATGAATATGAAAGTAAACATATATCATGGAAACTATGTGTCAAACTAGCTAGTAGATTATTTAGTCATCGAAACATTTTTGTCACCAATAAAGAACTTTAGGGAAATGACACATATATGTTTCGACATGACCATGTGGGACACCATGGTTATGATATAGTGATTCGTGTATTGCAAAATACACATAGACACATTCTCTTTCGAGTGATAGGCAAATTGCAACTGTTGACTTCTACAACATAAGAAACAACATTGTCATCATAATATGCCATCTCGAATATCTAAAAATTTTGTATATACCCTAATCCTTAGCCAAGACCGGAATGAGATCATCCTAAAGCTAAGGACACAATACAAAAATATTCCATTGTTACAACGAACACAAGGTGATATTTATGGACATGAACATCCAGAATGCGGGCCATTAAAGTACTTTATGGTTCTGGTTTCGACACGATGAACGTATGTCGTATTATTTTCCACATGAAATACTGCACTCCTAGCACTAGCTATACGTTTAAGGGTTCACCACCCTGATTATTTCATCAAGTCTACATGACTTGGAATGCTGGAGAATTTACATCATAAGGATTTGATGTTAATTGCATATGTATTAGGATCAATGTAGAGTTTCCTATACCCCATGTGTATATATAAAATGATCTCATATAAATTGTTATCAAAAGAATATGATGACATCTAGGGTATTAGTAATGCGCACCAATTTACCCACATCCACCTGGGGTTATGCAATTATTATATGCAATTTTTTTTAGATCCACTGCTTGCTAACCAACCTCATGCGTACCAGTTGGCAATTGGATATAAGCCTGATAGTTTACATTTACGTATGTTTGGTTTTGTAGTATATGTGCCAATTGCGCCCCCACAGCGCATCAAAATGGGTCCTTAAAGACAACTTGGTCTATGTTGGATATGAATCCCCAACAATTATCCGCTAATTAGAATATTTGACTAGTGATCTCTTTACCGCTAGATTTGCGGGTTGTCACTTTCATGAGACAATCTTCCCGTCGTTAGGGGGAGATAGGAAAAAAAAATTTCATGGGAACGACAGGAAGTGTCATTGAATATTCCCACTCTGTCTCATTTTGATCCCCAAAACTTCACAACGTACTGTTAAAGTCAAACAAATCAGACTCGATACCTGATATGTTTAACGTTATTCCAAAAGTGACAAGATCATATACGAGCTGCAAATATACTTGCAAGGTTAAAAAGTCCCCAACAGGGGAACAACGCCATTGGAAAGTGCGTTGCAATCACACATAGTGGAGGTGTGGTTGAGGTCGTAGCTACTAAATGGAAGCGGTGGAAGCTACTTGGTTCGATGGATACTATTCTAAAGGAAGAGAATAGTGAGGCACATTCATTTATCATCAATACACAAAACTCTCATGAGATTGTCTCTAATTTTAATTATGTCCATGAATCATCACTGGAGGACACTCCGAAGTTAATATTGATTCTAGAGATGAATATTAATCTCAAATGAACTATGAGAGTACATATGAGTCGATGGACAGATCATATATAAGCATTGATGATTTATTCGCATATACGATGGCTCATAAGATGATCAAGCACGACGACATTGAACCAGGCTCAGTTGAATAATATCAACAAAGAGCATATTGGCCTAAATGTAAAGAAACAATCTAGAAAGAATTATATTATTTGACAAAAGATCGGGTATTTGGTCAGGTAGTGCTAACCTACCAAGTGTAAAGCCCGTAGGACATAACTGAGTCTTTGTCAGAAAGCGTAACGAGAATAATGAAGTCATAATATGTAAGGCTCTCATTTGGCGCAAAGTTTCTCACAACGCCCTGGATTGACCACGGGGAGACTTATTCTCTCATAATGGATGTTATGACATCCGAATAATTTGTTAGCCTAGTAGTTTTCAAAGGACTAGAAATGCAGCTCATGAATGTAGTTACCACATATCTCTACGGGGATCTAGATTTAGAGATATATAAAAATGCTTAATGATATTACATTACCAAAATCAAGTAACTTTAAACCACGAAATGCATTTGCAATAAAACTGAAATGCCCACTTTATAGATTAAAGCAATCTAAGCAGATGTGGTATACCCGCCTAATAGGATACTTGATTGGGAAATGATATATAAGAACGGGGAACTGTTCCCCTTGCATATATATTATGGAAAACAAGTTCCAGATTTTCAAAGTAGCTCTATATGTCAATGTTATGAACATAATAGGCACTCTTGATGAAATAAGAAGAACCACAAGCTACTTGAAATCTGATTTTGAGAGGAAAGATCTTGGGAAAACTTGGGTTTGTCTAGATATTTGAGCTAGGACACCGAGTTTGTGAAATATCAATTCACCGATCGCATATGTCCAGAAAATAATCAGGCAATTTAATATGGACAAAGCGCATCCGGTTAGCACTCCCATCATCGGTCGAAGTGTCGGATATAAGAAAAGATCCATTTCGTCTAAAGGATGATGATGAAAAATGTTGGGAGCTGGAATTCCCTATCTAAGTACAATATGCGCATTATCGTACTTAGCATAATACACTTGACCATATATTATATTTCTCAATGAACTTGTTAGCTAGATTTAGCTCAGCGCCAACGCAAAGTCATTAGAATGATATCAAATTAATCTTTTGGAACCATTGACAAGGGTTTATACTTTCCCTATAGAAAGAAAAATAGGATTGATAATGGAACTTCAATACCTACTTACAATGTAAGCAGTAAAAGTACTAACTCTTACAGAAAAACACCAAACAATGTCTTGGTATGTGTTTGTTGATATTAGGTATATGTATGACTCATATAAAGGTTGTTCTCAAACTGGATAAGGAATCACCACAGTGAACATCCAGATTGCTTGAAAGTAAGCTAAGCAAACCCTTGTAACTACCTCCTTGAACTATTCCAAGAATATTACTCTCCATGAGATAATTAAAGAATGTATATGATTAAGGACTATCATTACATATATTAGAGGAGCTAGTAATTTTGGGTTCAACCAGTATCCTACTTGCATATATGGAAATAATGCATCATGTATCGAAGAAATGAACATAAGATACATCAAGAGTGATAACACATAGCATATTCTGCTTAAGTCTTATACAATCAACAATAAGAAAACTCTCATCGAGATTCAATTGAATCAAGTAAGATGTGAGGAGAACATGACACATTTTTCCAAATCATTACCTAAAACTATATATTGGGAAACATGTAGAAAGAAAGTGCAAATGTTTTCTAAACTCCCTTGATTAATGCACGAATCAGGGGGAGTAATAGACAAAAAAGGGAGTCTACTATATTTGTGATATTGGTATGTTGTGCTCTTTCCTTCAACCAAGGTTTTATTTTTTCCATTGGGTTTTGTTCCTTGGTGTAAGGTTTTAGTGAGGCAACTGTTTATATACCATCATGCTTTCCTAACTCTCATGATTAATGTACGAATCTAAGAGAAAACTAGGCTGAAGGAAAAGTCTATATATTGCAAAGAAACTGTTACGTTGTACTCTTTCCTTCGTCCTATTTTTTTTATCCCACTGGGTTTTTATTTTGTCGTAAGGTTTTAACGAGGCAACAATTGTGCACCATCACTCCTTTGACTCGGCACAAGGGGGAGTGTTGTAGGATTATGTGCCATCATCAAAAGGAAGTGATTGCCATAATATTTTCCTAGTATTGTAATTTACCATAATTAATGTTTCCTTTTCTTTGTAAACTTCTCCCTATTTAAAGGGCTTATGATTAATGAGAATTACATATTTCATTTGTCTCTCTATTATATTGTTATTCTATTTGAGTTTTCCTTTAACACGTTATCAGCACGTAAGCTCAAAATTCATTGTTTTTATCGTCCGTCGCTAAAGAACTACTATGTCCATTGTCTGACATTGTTGTTCCCGGTTCCACTACTTCAATTCAAGTAAGCATATTTATGTCTTCATCTTTGTATTTATGAACATGTTACGTTGCTTGCGTTTTTTCGTTATTCAACGCTTGTCGCTACATTTATCATAAATTCTTGTACGTTTTATGTCAACTCATTGTTCATATGAGTATTCTAAGAACATATTAAAAGAAACCTTGTTAGGATCGAATTCTCAACAAGAATTAATTCTCAGAAACAATATCAAAGAAGTTTGCGGAATAACACTTTGATATTCAATGAAACAGTAAATCAACACAGTAAATATGAAGAACAAATTGTAAACTTGTATTGAATGCTTTGAAGTTACAAGATTACACACTCAACCTCAATATTGATGAACAGGCTCACCAATACGAATTCTACTTCTCTAGAATTAGGATCTATGCCTTGAGGTTGATTTTCTCTCTAGAACAAACACTTAGAATTAATCACTTCTAAAACTATTATGTATCTTCTATACATATACTAAACAAAAAGATAATTACAAAAAAATAAACATATCTTCAGTATATCTTCCATGTATATCTCTAAGCTTCCATGTATATCCTTTCATGCGAATCTTTATCATATAAGCAGTATTAATCTTCAGCAGCATTAAATTTCTTCTAGCAGCATTAACTACTAAGCAGCACTAACCACTAGCAGTACTAACTAGCTAAGCAGTACTAACTTTGTTCAAGCAGCACTAACTTTGACTAGCAATATTAATTCTACTAGCAGTAGTAACACTCAGCAGTATTAACCTTTAAGTCTTCTAGCAGTAGTAACTTTGAATCAGCAGCATTAACCATACTTGATGAATTCTTCAGTTCCCAACAATCTCCCCCTAACTTGACTTTTAGGACAAGAAGTCAAGTTCTTCAAATTTTCTTCAAGATGCTCCCAAAACTCTATCATGGCCTAAATTCCAGTGTTTGCATCCAATCCCAAACTCTGATTAATTGTTCTTTGAATCAAGTATTTAGCCATTTCTGAATCTGGAACACATCTTAACTTTTTCTTCAGCATGGCATGAAGCTTCAATCTGCTATGATTGTACACTCTATCCACTAGGAAGTATTCAGTGTGATTTAAATCCAAAGTCACTGTATATACTCCACTAATTTCATATAGAGTCCAACTGTTGACTGACTTGAATACATCCTTGATCACATGCTTTACTTCTTCAGGTTTGAACATCATACACAGATACTCCATTACTAGTTTTGTAATTGAAATCCCTGGAGCCTTTAGTATATCTGCATACAACTTCATTCCTATCTCAAACATCTCTTCAAGATCTGACCTAGAGCATGTTCTTACAATCTTTGCCCAAGTATTGAACACCTCATACTTTTCATCCTTCCTTTTTAGCCTTATGTATTCCTTTCCATCCACTGTCAATGTATCCCAGAGAATGACCTCAGGAGGCTTAACTTCTACAGGTTCTGCTGAAATTGGTTCAGGCACTTTGTCCATCACTACCATATACAAATTTACATCATCTGTGTTTGATGGCTCTTTCAGTTTAGATGACTCAGGTGCCCCTTCTTCTTCAGCAACCTTCTCATCCTCTTCTTCAGATACTCTAGGCTTCTTAGTTGGCTTTCTCCTTGCCATCATCTTGGTTCTCTTTAAATTCCTTAGACTTTCACCCAGAGTAGCTTCTTTCTTTGATGGTGTTTCCTGCTCATCTGGAAAGGGCTTTTGTATTAGAAGATCATTACTTTCTTTCATCCTCTTCTCCATCTCCACCCTTGCAGTTTCATTCCCCTGTAGCTTTAACATCTCTGAATCATACAGCTCTTTAATCTTCTCAAAAGACATTTTGGAGAACATCTCCTTTTTGACTCCTACAGCACCTTTGAGAAATATAATCATCTTGTTTCTCTCTTGGGTACCTAGGAATGTCTTTGAGGGTTTTCTCTTCTTTGTAGCTGCTTTTACTACCACTGATTTCTTCATAGTTGCAGCTTTCTTCTGTGCAATTTCAGTTGCCAGACTCAGTTGATAAGCTTCATTCAGTTCAGCAGCTAGGGCTTTTGCCATCTCCCTGTCCTTTTCCATCTGAACTCTTTCTTCCTCCTCAATGTCATCTTGCATCTTTCTAGCTAGGGCTTCATCTGATTCAACCAACCTTTGCTTTTTGATTGGTTGATCAGATTCCACCATCTTTGCTTTTCCTTTGTCTTTATCCATTGCCTTCTTACTGTTATCTTTCTTGATCACTTCACCTTGATCTTTGATGATTACTCCTTTGGTCTTTGAAGTGACCTTGGGAGTATCATTCTTGGCTTTAAGTAAGGTTTCTGCAATCTCAAGATCTGTTAAAACTTCTTTCACAGTTTCTGCTGCTTTATTAATGTCAGCAATAGTAACTGTTTCTGCTGCTTCTTGTTTTTCTTTTGGCACTGAATCTCTTTCTGTTTCTGCTTCCTGCTCCCCCTCAACATCAAATTTCTCTCCATCAAGCTTCCCCTCTCTTGTGGCTTCTTCCATGTTGATCTCCCCCTTTTTGGGAGCATCATTCTCAGATTTCCTTCTCCTTAGTTGGAATTGCTTTCTCTTCTTCCTTTGTACCAGACTAATCACCATCTTCTTCAGCTTAGCAATCTGTACTTGTTGTGACAGAATGACTAGCTTCATTTCTTCAATTTCTTTGCCTTGTTTGAGAACATCTTGATTGATGTTCCCCATTGTTTCCATCAATTCATAGTACGTATATCTGTCCTCACCCTCTCCAGAAGTGTTACCCTCCTTTGAAGGATCATTGGATCTTTTAGTAGTGGAAGTCTTCTGCCTAGCAGAAGCACTATCCACCCCCGTGGTTTCTTGGCACCAGGGACCTTCGAATGATTGCTCATTCAAAGTTGCCATGGGGGAGGTCTTATTTATGTTACCACTGTCCTCCTCTGTGCTAGCAGGAGTAGTGGCAGCCTCATCACCCATATGCTCTACCTCCTCCTCAGAGAGCACCTCCTTTGGGTTGGGAGACACCCTTGTGGATTCCCTTTGAATATTCTCTACTGGAGAATGCTCCAATAGAGGGCTTAAGGGCTTGGGGGATGATGGTACAAGAAGGGAAGGAGCCTTCTTTACCTGTTTCCTCTTGTAAGTTTGGGTGATAGGAGAGGTTGGTTTTTCAAGAAGGAACTGGGGAATAGATTTTGAGAGGGAAGGTTGGGATTGGCTAGCAGTGGGTTGGTCTAATGGGGGCCTTGACCCTGCTGCCATACCTTCATTGGTTTGGGACACCACCATCATTGTAGAGAACAATGGGGTGTCAACTCCTTCAGAGTCCCCAGCAGATCTTCTCATATTTGAGAAAACCTTGCCTTTGGGGGGTTTAGGTACATATACCCCAACAGGTTGAGGTATATCCGTCAATTCATGAGTAATAACTTCTTGAACAAACCTGGGATACATAAAGAAGCTCTTTTTGTTTCCCATGTTTGAGACAAGATCACTGAAAATCATTTTAGAAAAGTTATACTTTCTGGCAGTGGCCAAGCACACCAAAGCATAAGCAATAGTGCTGTTGAACTCACTCCATCCAGTAGTCTTTTTGGAGATACAGTGCATAATAGTATGGACAAAGAAACGCCATTGGGGTGAAAATTTGGCTTTTGAGAATTTGAAAACACCCAATGGGCCTCCATACCCCATTCTTGTAAGATTTGAAAACAGTTCATCGTTTGGGATAGAAGTTATACCAGAGGCATCGTCTAGACGTAGACTGATGCGAATAACCTCTTCAGTAACTGTTAGTGATTGATCACAGATTCTTGTCTTGATCATTTGCACACCATTCTCAACAACAATGGTGGCATTAGCCCAGAACTGCCTTTGATGATCGATATAGATTGTAGGGGATACAATAAGAGCATGAGCAATATGGCTTGACTTGAGGAAATCCACAATCTGATGAAATCCTGCAGCTTGCTTTGGCTTTTGTAGCATCGCAATCTCATTGTGCTCGTCGATGAATGTCATGGATGCCATTGATCTTAGTGAACAACGTGCCTGAAAGCTTCGAACTTGAGAGGGAAAGGGTTTAGAGTACAAGAGAATAGTATGCAAAGAGTCGTTATGAACTTTTAGGCGGGCAAAGAGTATTTATAGTATTCGGAACATAAGCAGTATTAACCTAGAGCAGTATTAACTACTAGCAGTATTAACCTAGAGCAGTATTAACTACTAGCAGTATTAACTGAAAGCAGTATTAACTACTAGCAGTATTAACTGAAATCAGTATTAACTACTAGCAGTATTAACTAACTAGCAGTATTAACGAACTAGCAGTATTAACTAAATAGCAGTATTAACTAACTAGCAGTATTAACTGAAAGCAGTATTAACTACTAGCAGTATTAACTAACTAGCAGTATTAACTAACTAGCAGTATTAACTAACTAGCAGTATTAACTAACTAGCAGTATTAACTGAAAGCAGTATTAACTACTAGCAGTATTAACTGACTAGCAGTATTAACTGAAAGCAGTATTAACTACTAGCAGTATTAACTAACTAGCAGTATTAACTAACTAGCAGTATTAACTGAAAGCAGTATTAACTACTAGCAGTATTAACTAACTAGCAGTATTAACTAACTAGCAGTATTAACTAACTTACTCCTTTAAACTTGCGAAACACTGAGTACTGCTATGCATATCCTGAAAAAGAAGATTAGTAACACCAAGAATAAAAATATACAGGTATAAAACCACTTTTTGAGAAGGGGCTTATTCAGAGTTGATCATTCCCACACTAGTTACCAAGAAAGTGAATCTACCCACATCAAAGGCTTTAGTGAATAGATCAGCAAACTGATTATCAGTGTGAACTTTTACAACTTGAATAAGTTTCTTTTCATTACAGTCTCTTATGAAGTGATACCTGATCTCAATGTGCTTTGTCTTAGAGTGCTTGACAGGATTATTCACAATGCTGATAGCACTGCTATTATCAATAAAAATGGGAGTGTGTAGAAAGGTTACCCCATAGTCCAGCATTTGATTCTGAATCCATAAGACTTGAGAACAGCAACTTGCAGCTGCTATGTACTCTGCCTCTGTTGTAGATGTGGACACTGTGGTTTGTTTCTTGCACTGCCATGAAGCTAGTCTAGCACCCAAAAACTGACATCCTCCAGAAGTAGATTTTCTGTCCAAGTTTGCTCCACCTAGATCACTATCTGAGTATGCAAGTAGGTCAAAGGTTGAGTCATGAGGATACCAAAGTCCCAATCTGGGTTGCCCTTTGAGATATCTGAATATCCTCTTAACAGCTTGATAGTGAGATTGCTTTGGCCTAACTTGGAATCTTGCACATACACAGACTGGAAACATTATATCTGGCCTTGATGCTGTGAGATACATGAGAGAGCCAATCATGGATCTATAATGATGCACATCCATATCCTCCCCCTCAAGATCTGCTGTTATCTGCTTGTGTGTTTCCATAGGTGTGCTGGCAGGTTTTGACTCTGAGAAACCAAACTTGGTTAGAATGTCCTGCACATACTTGGATTGATAGATGAAGATGCCATCTGACTTCTGTTGAACTTGGAGTCCAAGGAAGAAAGTAAGTTCCCCCATGGAACTCATTTTGAACCTTTGATGCATTAGATCCTCAAACTCCTTGCACATGTTGTCTCTTGTAGATCCAAAGATAATGTCATCAACATAGATTTGGACCAGCAAGATATCCTTCTTCTTTCTCCTGATAAATAGAGTCTTATCAATGACTCCTCTTTCAAAGTCATTTTCCAAGAGATAGGATGACAGAGTGTCATACCATGCTCTTGGAGCTTGATGTAGCCCATAAAGTGCTTTCTTCAATTTGTATACCCTGTCTGGATAGCTTGGATTTTCAAACCCTGGTGGTTGACAGACATATACCTCTTCTTCAATTGAGCCATAGAGAAAAGCACTTTTTACATCCATTTGATAGACTTTGAAGTTCATGTAAGAAGCATAGGCTAGGAATAATCTGATTGCTTCTATCCTAGCCACAGGTGCAAAAACTTCTTCATAATCTATACCCTCTTCTTGAGTATATCCTTGAGCCACTAGCCTTGCTTTGTTCCTTATGACAATACCTCTTTCATCTCTCTTGTTTCTGAAAATCCACTTTGTGCCAATTGCTCTGTGACCTTTAGGAAGGTCTACTAAATCCCATACATCTTGTAGCTTGAACTGTAACAATTCTTCTTGCATTGCTTCTATCCAGCTAGATTTTTTCATAGCATCATGTGCCTTTTTAGGCTCAAGCTGGGATAGAAAACAAGAAAGGACTGTATGCTGTTGATCTTGCATTTCTTGAAGCCTGCTTTGATGTCTAGTCATCATAGGAGAAGAGATATCTCCTATTACCAGCTGTGGAGGATGATTCTTTTGAACTCTGGTGTTATGACTAGGTTCTTCATTCAGTCCAGCCTCTAGATTAGAGTCATGCAACTCAACTGAAGTGTTTTCAGATGCCACTTCTGATTCTTTATTTTCTTGAGTCTCCTCATCTCTAGTTTCTTCTTCACTCTGACTTGGTCCAGTAAATGATTCCTTTTCACAGTCTTCAACAGAATTCACTGTGGGTATGGGAAATATCACAGATTTAGATATACTTTCTGAGACTTGTGTAGTCCCTAATCCTCCACTTTCTGTTCCTGTATAATCATCACTACTGAAACCAAAAGAATTAGTTATTGAGTCAATGTCAAATAGCCACTGAGGACCAGACCCAATTGGATTTGGTGTATTCTCATTGCATTTGACATTGTCACTTTCTTCAATTATTCTGGAAGAAGAGTTAAAAACTCTGTAGGCCTTACTCTGAGATGAATATCCAACAAGAAATCCATCATCTGCTTTGCTATCAAACTTACTTAAGTGAGATTTGGTATTGAGAATTGTACAAGGACACCCAAAAGGTTTGAAGAAACCAATGAAAGGTTTTCTTTTATTTAAAAGCTCATATGGGGTCTTGTTCTTTTGCTTGACCACTAGAACTCTATTTTGGACATAACAAGCAGTATTAACTACTTCAGCCCAGAAAGTAATTGGCAATTTTGAATCAGCCAACAGAGATCTAGCAGCCTCTATTAGTGTCCTATTTCTCCTTTCAGCAACACCATTCTGTTGAGGAGTTCTAGGAGCACTATATTGCCTCTCAATACCTTTCTCTTCACAAAAGGTGTTTAGATCATGATTTTTAAACTCAGTTCCATTATCTGATCTAATGACTTTTACTCTTTGATTAGTTTGGTTTTCAATTCTTAGAATAAAGGATTTGATAAGTCCACTTGTCTCATCCTTAGTCCTTAGAAAATATACCCAAGTAAATCTGGAGTAATCATCAACAATAACCAAGCAGTAAGATTTCTTGCCTATACTCATAACATTTGTAGGACCAAACAGATCCATATGCAGTAACTGGAGACAAGAAGAAACAGAATTTAACTCTTTGGTCGTATGAGAAGTTTTGTGTTGTTTGCCTTTAAGACAAGCAACACAATGATCATCACATGAAAAGACTTTTGAAGGTAAACCTCTTACAAGGTTGTTTTTAACAAGTTTGTTCATAGTCTTGAAATTCATATGACACATCCTTCTGTGCCAAAGAGAGGATTCATCTACAGAAGCTTTTGAAACAAGACAATTTAGAGATGAATCACTATCAACATTGTCCATATCTAGACAGTAAACATTGTCCTTCCTTGGAGTTCTAAGTAGTATCATGCTTTCATCAACTACCTTGAACCCTGGAGCAAGGATCATACACTCAGTATTTGTAAATAATATACTATGTTGTTTGTCACAAACCTGTGATACACTTAACAGGTTGTACTTTAATTGATCAACATAGTAGACATTCTCAAATGTCATCTTACCTTTGGTGACATTACCTTTTCCACTTATTTTACCACTAGTAAGATTATCTCCAAATGCAACATGTCCTCCATTGATATGCTTGAAATCCTGAAGGCATGACATGTTGCCTGTCATGTGCCTAGAGCAACCACTATCAACATGCCATATGCTCTTTCCCTTGAGCTGTTGGTTGCCCTGCACATAAGATAGGTCAGTTAGTATGAAATAGGAACCCAAGCCAAAGTGGTCTTGGGTACCCCTTTCTCATCAAAATACTTGCATTCTTTCTTGACAAGATTTTTGAACTTTAACTCCTCATTCTTGGAGTACTTTGTTACAATAATAGGCTTGGAAATATTTTTGCTAGAATCAGTACTGGTTTTAGAAGTACTAACTGCCTTAGCAGCACTTGCATGCTTAGCAGTACTAACCTTGTTAGCAGTAGTAACTGTGTTAGCAGCAGTAACTGTGTTGGCAGTATTAACCTTTGAAGAGGTACTAACAGTATTAGCAGCATTAATATTTTCAGCAGTACTAACACAGGTAGCATTAGTAACCATGTTAGCAGTACTAACAATTTTAGTGCTTCTAACCCTGTCATCAGTACTAACAGTTTCAGTGCTTCTAGGCACCCACATTTTGACACTTTCTTTTAAAATCTTTTTCTTCATGGGGCTTTTCCTTTCATCATGTTTCTTTATCACATGTTTCTTTCCAGCCTTCCTATAACCAACAGGTTTTTGCACAAATCTTTGAAAGTTCATCTGTTGGTTAATAGGGTTAAAGTAACAATACTTAGCCAAATGAAACAAGGTTTTGGTCTATTGATTTTATTCAGATCAACTCCTTGTTTCTGATCCCATTGATTATTCCAGTTTCTTTGATTTCCTCTTTTTAAACCAGAATTTAGGCTCTTGGCTTTACTGCAATCACACTGTTTACAAGATCCAGGATTCACAACTGTGGTTTGTTTGTAATGGACCTTGTTATCCTTTCCTTTTGTCTGCTCTATCTCCTTGGACTTGGCCCAGATTTTCCCAAATCCCTCATTGGTGATAATATTGTTTTCTAATGGTATCTTTTTACTCACATCATTATCCCTATACTCACTGGCTTCTTTCTCAGTTAAATCCTTAATTACTACTTCATCCAAAGGATCTATCTTAAAAGCTTTCTCAGATAAGTCCTTTTTCTCCTTGGTTTCTAACAAGTCTGAAGTAGGAGGGATATAATTGTTATTGTAAGGAGGAGGTGTATTGTTGTATCCAATACCAGGCTTCATCTTGTCATGAATCTGAGCCTTTAGAAGAGAATCCATTGCTTTTGAAGCATATGAAAACTTTTCTATGTCAAGTTTAACTTTAGACAGTTCCTCTTTCAGCCTATCACTCTCTTCTAAGGATTTAGACAGTTTGGTCTCTAACTCATTCTTTTCCCACTTCCAATAGTTTGTGTCATAAGAGTGTTGAAGTTCATTAGCTTGAAAGCCTTTGATTTGCTCTTCAAATCTCTCTACTATCAACACATACTCTTTTCGGTCCTTTTCTAATCTTTTGAGGTCATCACACATACTTTGATTGTGATCCCTGTATCTTGTGACAGTGTCAATGCAAGATTTAGTACAAAGATTAGAAATTACCTCAGAGGGAAGATCAGACACTTCTGCCATAAGAGCTTGATTCTGAATGGCTTCTTCAGCTTGATCACTCCAGTCAAATCCCATTCCTTGTTGAGAGACAAGGGCTTGAGCAGGATTCTTGTTTTGATTGTAGCCTCCATTCTGAGCTTGTTGGTGGTTGTTGTTTGGAACAGCACTCCTGCATTCTCTAGCAAAGTGTCCTTTCATGTGACACTTATAACATTCCACCTTGGTCTTGTCAAACCCAGCTCCATCTTCTCTTCTTTGAGAGAAGTTATTCCTTCCTGTTCTTTTAATGAACTTCTTCACCCTCATTGATAACATGGCCATCTGCCATTTAATATCCATCTCCTCCAGGTCATCAGGGTGAATTTGATCCAGATCATCATTAATCAAAGAATTGCTGTTATGACTGGACAAAAAGGCTTCAAAGATAGTTTCAGTGCCTTTTTTTGAGCTTACTCCACTGACAGTACTAACTGCTTCAGGGTTGGCAGTAGTATCAGTGGATGCTGAGAGAAGTGCAGCATTGTGGATATAACCAGAGGGCTTCTTCTTGGTTTCTACCTCAGTTTCAAAAACTCTTAGATCATTGTATAGATCATCAAGTTCTTTCTCTTCCAGATTGTCACTCTGTCTATATGAGACAGTGTACATAGTCCATTCATCTCCAAGAGATCTGAGGAACTTTCTGTTGATATCATCTTGTTCCATCTTTACTCCTACAGTAGCCAGTTCACCTATGAGTTTGTTGAACCTATCAAAAGTTTGAGTCATAGACTCATTCTTTGAGGAAGTGAAGTTCTCATACTGCTGCTTTAGAACATCTCTTTGATTTCTTTTGATGCTTTTAGTTCCAGCAAATCTTTTCTCTAGAGCATTCCAGAGAATCTGAGCATCAGTGCAGTTGCAAAATTGATGCTGATATTCATTGGGGATGGCCAAGAGCAGAGTGCTCAAGGCCTTCATCTCTGTCTGTCTGATCTTCCTCTCACCATCTGTCTTTGGTGGAGGTCTTTTCCCATCTGCTCCTATCCTTCCAGCTTCAGAAGGACCATTCTCAATGATATCCCACATTGAGTAGTCAGTGAGAAGAATATATTGTCTGATTCTGATCTTCCACATGTCAAACTCACTGGGTTTGAGCATTGGAACCTTAGAGATCAAAGTACTGCTTGATTCTGTAAGATTTTCCATGATGAATAGTTGTTTCTGAGAGAGTTTGGCTCTGATACCACTTGTTAGGATCGAATTCTCAACAAGAATTAATTCTCAGAAACAATATCAAAGAAGTTTGCGGAATAACACTTTGATATTCAATGAAACAATAAATCAACACAGTAAATATGAAGAACAAATTGTAAACTTGTATTGAATGCTTTGAAGTTACAAGATTACACACTCAACCTCAATATTGATGAACAGGCTCACCAATACGAATTCTACTTCTCTAGAATTAGGATCTATGCCTTGAGGTTGATTTTCTCTCTAGAACAAACACTTAGAATTAATCACTTCTAAAACTATTCTGTATCTTCTATACATATACTAAACAAAAAGATAATTACAAAAAAATAAACATATCTTCAGTATATCCTTTCATGCGAATCTTCATCATATAAGCAGTATTAATCTTCAGCAGCATTAAATTTCTTCTAGCAGCATTAACTACTAAGCAGCACTAACCACTAGCAGTACTAACTAGCTAAGCAGTACTAACTTTGTTCAAGCAGCACTAACTTTGACTAGCAGTATTAATTCTACTAGCAGTAGTAACACTCAGCAGTATTAACCTTTAAGTCTTCTAGCAGTAGTAACTTTGAATCAGCAGCATTAACCATACTTGATGAATTCTTCAGTTCCCAACAACCTGCAGTTTATTATATTGATCAATAGAATTATTTCGTTATATTTTTTGTTGTTGATACCAATTAAACTATTAAGAAAAAAAAATAAGAATTAAAACAAAAATAACAAAATTTTCAAAATATTTTCACAATACAATTACTTGAGAAAAATAACAAAAAGACTTGGAATGTGCAAGCATTCATGAGAAATCAAGTTTTTTTATTTTATATATACACAAATATAACTTAATAAGAGGCAAAGTCAAATTTGTGTTTTATATAAGAAAGGAATTGCCTCACCTTAAGGATGCCTTTTTAATAAAAAAAGAATCAGATTATAAAAGTTTACTATCATGCATTCGAACTTCTGAATTATTATTTTTAAACAGAATGTTGCTTTGTTTCAAATGTCAAACTTGTAGTGGGTTTTGAATTCTTCTAGTACGGATGTTTGGGTAGACCTTTGTGTGTAACAACCCAACCAAAAGCAACTAGGTAACAACTTAAATCTTAATAATATAAATAAGAATTCATGCTAAACGGTTCAAGCTTACCATACACAATTTAAGGTTCTCAATATCAACCTACACAACTAAGATAATAATAAAGATTTTCTAACATGTCAGTCTTCTAACTCTTCCCGCTAATCTTCTCCTTGCCCTTAACAGCTCACATTAACTTACGCCTGCCTGAAAAGATTTTTAGTTTTGAAAGAACGAGGGTTAGACCATAGGTCTAGTGAGTCCCCTCTAACAGATGAGCAATAAAATAACTTTCCAGCAAAATTAAATCCACATTTAATAAATGCACTACGATAAAACACGCTACTGACCACACGACCGTCAGAGACGATGTGTCTAACTCGCGCTGCCTTAATGTTGGGACACACCCCCAACGGCATAAACGGGCCACACTCCCCGGCACGAGTAGGCGGACCACACTCCCCGACTTAGGTCAAAAGCTCCAATTAGAATGTATGCATACATTTAACATTTCAATAACATAAAACACACTTGAACAATTTTCATAATCATGCCATCATAAATAAATAACAGTTTAACAATTAAACTTTACACGCTTTCGTTACCAAAAAGATTAGTTCAGAAAACTCACCTGTCGCCTTAGTTAGATCTCACGTCTACCCGTATACACCGATCTGAAACCTATAGGAAAAAATATATAGACTGATAACTTCTCTATTCAAAATAATTATAAAAGTGATCTAACTCAATATACCCTCGACATCACTCTCTACACAACTTACCCCAACAAGTACTCTAAAAAAAACATACCTATTAAACATAAATCGGTCCAACAGTTAGAACTTAACCATTACCGGCTAAAGGGACTTCGGTCCCCTTGACGAATCTGACTAAACAGAAGGGTAGCCCGAGGTGCCACAATTGACCGGTGTCTACGCTCCCCACAAGCATCGACCGGAGTCTCCAGGCGCCGACCGAGGCGAGTCGTGCGCCGACCGAAGTCAGGCCACAGGCGCCGCCCGGTCCGTCCCCAATGCGCCGACCGGTATTCCCACCATTCTGGTCACTCCCTTCGACCGATAACCCATTATCCCGGTCATTCCCTTCGACCGGTACTCCATCATCCCGGTCACTCCCTTCGACCGGTACCAACGATCGGGGTTGTCGACCGGGAACCCCGACCGGATCCCCAAACCTGCAGAACACCCAGAGGCGATTTTGGGTCATCGAACCCACCCTTTTACACAGATTCCAAACCCAAGAACACCACTACAACAATTATTCCCAACTCTGCTATATTTATACATATGCAAAACTTAACCTCAATCAACAATCAAAATTAACAGAGCAAAAAGGAGATAAGATTCAAAAAATTCTCAGACTCAAAACCTCCTAACTCCAACTCACACGACCCATTCTGCACTTAGAAATAAAGGATAAATCTAGAAGAGAGTTTTGATTTGAATCTTACCTTAGAAATCGATTGCACTCCTTCGAGATCTTTGATTTTCTTCTTTTCTCCAAATCGCTCCTAGCCTCTTTCTCTCTGCTTCCTTCGGCCGACCTTCGGCCGACACCCAGAATAAACCCAAAAAAAACCCTATACTAATATCCAAATACAAGAAATTACTCTTTACCCCCTTCAAGAAGAGTTTTGACAGGATTTTCACCCAACTAACCCTTTTATTGATTTTTAACCGGTTATTACAACATCCTCCCCTCAAAGGAATTCCGTCCCCGGAATTCCATTTTCGAAAAGATGTGGGTATTGAGACTTCACATCCGCCTCCACTTCCCAAGTTGATTTTTGTCCTTTGTGGAATCTCCACTGAACTTTTACCAATCTGATCTCTTTATTTCTTAATTTCTTTACTTTCGAATCTAGGATTTCCACCGGTTCTTCGATGTACGATAACTTCTCATCCACTTGAATATCCTCTAACGGCACAACTACGTCGGCCTCCGCCAAACATTTCTTCAAATTTGACAGATGGTAACTGATGTTATAAGAGAACTCTATCAACGGTAGGTGAACTTCCCATGAACCTTTGAAATCAATTACATAAGCCCGGAGCATGTCTTCAAGCGTTTGAATGGTTCTTTCACTCTGGTCGTCAGTCTGCGGGTGATAAGTTGTACTCAACTTAAGTTGCGATCCCAACTCCCTTTGCAATCGGTTCTAACTGTCCGATTAATGCGACACATACTTCCATTTCTCATTGCATCCACAAACACCCGACCAAATACGCAATAAAACCCAGCTTCACCCGCTCGATACAGAAAGACCAATTTCATACAAACTTTTTCAAAGGAATTAACACGGAATAACGGACTCACTTGGAATCCCCTTTTTCACGCGCTGCCAAAACTGACACTATGGATCTTCGCTCCCAGCACTATATCCCAACACCTCTACCTTCCTCCTTTAGGGTTTCAAACCCACTTCTAACGACTAACTCACTGATTAGTAACGTGAACTTTTAGTCAGCTGCACGACTTTGATTAATCATACACGCACCGCACCAACGCCATGCTCCCTTTCTCATACCCACGCTAGGGATTTATAACTTTGCTGTCAACAGAACCTAAAACATACCTTCACATTTTGTGTCACTTGCCAACCTCTTAATCTCAGGTTTTCCCACCCTTTCGACATGATATCTTCACTTTCTTCTCGTTGCAAGAAACACCGCTCACCCAACATTGTTGACTTATTCCTCGATGAATCCTAAATGTATCGAAGCACAATACACTACTTGCTAGCTCCACCGACTATCCACAATTCTCACACAAGATTATCAACCCAACTCTTCAAAACGTTACCCACTAAATCGAAAACGCCACACCACTCTCTCTCGCCAAACAAGATTTGCCCACTCTGCTAAATTCCTTCACCCTCAAGCATAAATCATCATGCCCACAAATTTCCCATCTACTGCACAACCTCCAGAATTAAACAGTTCGACACCCTCAACAATCATTTTAGGGATATAAAATAATCTCGCCCATAACCTGCTGTAACCAGAACATATAGCTCCCCTCTTAGATAACCACCACCCATCATTTGACAACACTAATTCCAACTTAACATCCCAACCACAATCTTACAACTCATTCTCCCCAGATCATCGGACGAAAACGTTCCTACTATGACGACAACACCCGCCTTCTACATATCCTTAAGGAAACTCCTTACCACTTTAAGGATTTGCACTCCCAGCTATGACATCAAGACGTCATCGACTACTGGTTACTACCAACACTCTACTACCTCCTCCCAGAACAACTGCAAGTCTCTACGACCACTTGGCACACCTACAAATACCGCTCTCTTCTCACTGGTCATAATACTGAAATCGGACCTTAAGGCATTTCACGACCTGGTCTTTCTCAAATCTGGTTAAATCACAAAACTATGATTTTCAAAACCACTCAACCAGATATCGCTCCTTGTCAGTTCATCGCGACCTGCTGAAATCGAACTCTAGTAGCCTGAATAATTAAACGTACTACCTCGAAGTCTCAAATGCACAAAGCGCAACCCATTCCAGTTGTGCTATATAAAAACGTCATTCCCACATAACCATCAAAACCTCATCGATAAAGAACCACTTTACTGAACTAGTGATTTTCCCTTTTTGAATTATCCACACAAGGTTGTCCAACATCACACTAGTTTCACACCTTTTCTGAATAACTCTTCGCTTCGTCACAAAACTCCTCGAAACTATCCGAACTACTACTTCATTCTCCGCACTCCGACATTACCACAAATGGTTTCTGATTTCCACAACAACAATTGACATTGATGTACTTCCACTCTGTTACCATCCTACATCGATCTCCAAACACAACCGTTTACCGACATCCACATGAAACCAACGGTGAACCATTATAGTACCATCATCCTTATCATCATAGGTCAATGCCTCCATTAACCACCTCCGCTATTCACCCTCTTACTTAGAAGAATAACAATCTCACACATTTACTACCCTCTGATCGAGCGACACACTTCCACTCTCTAAAACTTTTATCATTCTTATTTGCAACCTTCCTCACGACCCAGAGAGTTCAAAGCCTTCATGCATGACGCACAAACATTTAAACTTTTGACACGGTTGAAAATTTAGAAATTACCTACATTAGAAAACAAACTCACGTATACACGACACGACGTTGACTTAGCCACGTACAACGGTTTCAAGAATCGTTTTACCTCAACTCTACAACAATTTCTCCTCACCATACCCCATTGTCGGGGTTGGCACAATTGAAAACGTTTTCGATGAACTCTACACACACAATTTATAAAAATAACCCAGAAAGTGCTTACACTGAGCGTGCCAACGACTCTCACCCTTGTTGATATGACAACACATGTTTATACCCAACTCACTTATAAATTCATGCGATCAAATGATGTTTTTTTTTTATCCAAAGATCGACTCATTTGCAAGGAAATATATAATTATTTTCAAAATTTATCACCCAACGTCCAAAAACTCGTCTTTTCAATTCAAACACATATCCGCATGTTTCGACACGTTTTCAAAACAACTACGTCGTAAGACACACAATGCAGGAGGCTCAATGACATTGAAGGCTATTTACTCTCATAAGATCAACTGTTAACATTTATTATAATTTATCCCAGGTTCCTCGCTTCCGACCAACCAGTCAGGGTTCTCAACTGTGCCACCACCTCCGACACCATCTACCTTTAACAGCCTTGAAAGCCCAAAACTAGTCATCACCGTGACTATTGACTCACAACCCAAACGATAACTCATTCCCATCAGATCCTCACTCCATATTATCCGTCAACACTGATATCGTCTCTCAACCACCCTTCAATTAACTACAGCTTTAGAAGCCTCAAATCGGTCATTCGATTCTTGGATAAACACTCTCATTCTTCTCACTAAACGACATACCCCTTTACCAACCGAAGACTCCCTTGGAGCGACAAGCTCACCTCCTATCATCATTCTCTTCCTTACAGACTCGGGAGGTCCTTTCTCAACAAAATATCTATGCCCCACACGATAAGTATCCTAAACGACATAACCATACTTCCAAAACGAACTCCCACCACACGCTAGACTAAAATCATCAATCTATGGATATAACTCTCTACCCTAACCACACTCTACAATAGCAACCGAGTATGCCCATGCACCTGTAAATTCATAATGGCATTGGCCAGATGCAATTCTGAATTTACCTTACATGAGGGTACTCACTATTGTTATCACGCCTCACAATGATCAAGGTCTTTCTTAAAGGCTTCCTATTTCTCAGTTGTGTCCATCTACTCCACAGTTTAAGTTTAGGCTCATCCGGTCACCTAAATCCCTTAAACTATGGCTCTGATACCAACTGTAACAACCCAACCAAAAGCAACTAGGTAACAACTTAAATCTTAATAATATAAATAAAAATTCATGCTAAACGGTTCAAGCTTACCATACACAATTTAAGGTTCTCAATATCAACCTACACAACTGAGATAATAATAAAGATTTTCTAACATGTCAGTCTTCTAACTCTTCCCGCTGCATCTTCTCCTTGCCCTTAACAGCTCACATTAACTTACGCCTGCCTGAAAAGATTTTTAGTTTTGAAAGAGCGAGGGTTAGACCATAGGTCTAGTGAGTCCCCTCTAACAGATGAGCAATAAAATAACTTTCCAGCAAAATTAAATCCACATTTAATAAATGCACTACGATAAAACACGCTACTGACCACACGACCGTCAGAGACGATGTGTCTAACTCGCGCTGCCTTAATGTTGGGACACACCCCCAACGGCATAAACGGGCCACACTCCCCGGCACGAGTAGGCGGACCACACTCCCCGACTTAGGTCAAAAGCTCCAATTAGAATGTATGCATACATTTAACATTTCAATAATATAAAACACACTTGAACAATTTTCATAATCATGCCATCATAAATAAATAACAGTTTAACAATTAAACTTTACACGCTTTCGTTACCAAAAAGATTAGTTCAGAAAACTCACCTGTCGCCTTAGTTAGATCTCACGTCTACCCGTATACACCGATCTGAAACCTATAGGAAAAAATATATAGACTGATAACTTCTCTATTCAAAATAATTATAAAAGTGATCTAACTCAATATACCCTCGACATCACTCTCTACACAACTTACCCCAACAAGTACTCTAAAAAAAACATACCTATTAAACATAAATCGGTCCAACAGTTAGAACTTAACCATTACCGGCTAAAGGGAATTCGGTCCCCTTGACGAATCTGACTAAACAGAAGGGTAGCCCGAGGTGCCACAATTGACCGGTGTCTACGCTCCCCACAAGCATCGACCGGAGTCTCCAGGCGCCGACCGGAGTCAGGCCACAGGCGCCGACCGGGATCATCAGGCGCCGCCCGGTCCGTCCCCAATGCGCCGACCAGTATTCCCACCATTCTGGTCACTCCCTTCGACCGATAACCCATTATCCCGGTCATTCCCTTCGACCGGTACTCCATCATCCCGGTCACTCCCTTCGACCGGGAACCCCGACCGAATCCCCAAACCTGCAGAACACCCAGAGGCGATTTTGGGTCATCGAACCCACCCTTTTACACAGATTCCAAACCCAAGAACACCACTACAACAATTATTCCCAACTCTGCTATATTTATACATATGCAAAACTTAACCTCAATCAACAATCAAAATTAACAGAGCAAAAGGGAGATAAGATTCAAGAAATTCTCAGACTCAAAACCTCCCAACTCCAACTCACACGACCCATTCTGCACTTAGAAACAAAGGATAAATCTAGAAGAGAGTTTTGATTTGAATCTTACCTTAGAAATCGATTGCACTCCTTCGAGATCTTTGATTTTCTTCTTTTCTCCAAATCGCTCCTAGCCTCTTTCTCTCTGCTTCCTTCGGCCGACACCCAGAATAAACCCAAAAAAAACCCTATACTAATATCCAAATACAAGAAATTACTCTTTACCCCCTTCAAGAAGAGTTTTGACAGGATTTTCACCCAACTAACCCTTTTATTGATTTTTAACCGGTTATTACATTGTGGACTTCCAAATTTGGGAAATTGAATCAAATAACCATTTCTCTTCCCTAAATTGGTTTCATTGTCATTCCTTTTTCGATTTTTACCAAAATGTCACTACTTTCATAAGTGGCAACTCCTTAATTTGCAGAGGGTCAAAAGGTAAAAATGAAAAGGTTTCTGAACATGCTCCGTAAGTGCAGGGACCAAATCTATAAAATAATTTAAACATATCCGCAACTAGTGATGGCCATCTTGGCCCGGCCCGACCCGACCCGATCGGTTAACCGAGCCCGACCCGCCTAAAAGCCCGGCCCGATGCCAAACCGGTTTGAAGCCCGAAATCATGGACCGGTTTGGGTTTTTGGTGTTTTTGGCGGCCCGGCCCGGCCCGATTCGTACTTTAAAAAAAAGACGTTATGTTATCGTTTATATACGTTTTTTGACCTTTTTTTTGTATTTTTTACCCCCCAAACCCCTATAAATACTTGTATTGTAAGTTTGTAACTTAAAATTATATATAAAACGTATTTTTAAAGTGTATTTTAGTGATTTATTATAAATAAAACGTATTTTTAAAGTGTATTTTAGTGATTTATTATAAATAAAACGTATTTTTAAAGTGTATTTTAGTGATCCATTATATAAATAAATTATTTTAAAAAAAATACGAAAAAATCATCGGCCCGATCACGGCCCGGCCCGGTTTTTATATAACCGGTTTACTCTCACCTTAAACGGGCCGAACATTTTTGGGTGAAGCCCAGGCCGACCCGGCTCGAAACCCGATTGGCCCGGGTTTTAAAATCACTGTTTGGACCCGAAGCACGTTCTGGCCCGGGCCGAGCCCGATTTTTGGCCATCACTATCCGCAACTTGCGGGACCAATACTTGTGGATGTAGATAAAAATTATGGATTTGGTCCCTGTACTTGGGGACCATGTTCAGAATTTTTTTTTATTTTTTAACCGCTCTGTAGATTAAGGAGTTGCCACTTACGAATATATTGACATTTTGGTAAAATAGAAAGATAAGTGCCTAGAAAACCAATTATGAAAAAAGAAATAACCTTTTGAATCAATTTTGTCACTTACTTATTATAAGTTGATTTTGAAATTAGTTCTCATACTAAAAAAAATACCCCCAGAAATTTGAGACATAATTATAGTAAATTTGATGAAAGTTAATGTTTTAACCATGACTTAAGCACAAAATAGATGACGTAGAAATCAACTTTAACGAGTTAATAATTTTTTAATATTTTAAAAGTTGCTCCTTATGAGAGCGTTTCTCTCTAAATGAGAGTTTAAGTTTTTCTGGGTTTTGTGTCTTGTTGGTTTCTGTGTGTTTTTCTTCATGGAAGAGAGATTGCGAGAACTAGTTATTGAGGATGAAGATGACGTTGGGCTGGAGTTTACAGATCTGGGCGATGACGGGGATGCTACGAAGTACGATTTGTGCCTTGTAGGTACTTTCATCACAGATCGGCCAATCAATTTTCGTATAATGAAGCATCGGCTTGCAAGTATCTGGCGACCGGGGAAAGGTATGTTTGTGCAAGACTTAGGATCAAAGTTGATTTTGTTTAAGTTCTACCATCGTCACGATATGCGGTGGGTCATGGACGGAGGACCTTGGACTTTCGATAATCATCTTCTGGTCCTTCACGAACTTCAAGCCGGAGAAGACCCGACAGTCGTTCCTCTTCACCTAGTTCCTTTTTTGGTGCAAGTGTATAATCTCCCACCGGTTTTCTTCACCGAGACGGTTGGGAAGGCGTTGGCAAACTATATAGGCGCATTCATGGCGTATGATGATAAAAACAAAAAGACATCGGATAGACCGTATATGCGAGTCCGAACAATGGTGGATATCCGCAAACCTTTGAAGAAGGAAAAGAAGGTTAAGAAACCGGGTGGGGAGTGGTTAACTTGCAACTTCCGATTCGAAAAGCTTCCATCTTTTTGCTTCATATGTGGGATTATTGGCCACATTGATCGACACTGTGAACGTTTTTTTCAAGCGGAAGACGGAGAAATTATTCGAGCTTGGGACGTATCCTTACGAGCGCCAAACAAGAGGTTCTCGAACCTGGGAGGGGAAAGATGGCTTAAGGAGGAAGATGATGGAATTCCGGCAGCGGCAACGGTGGGGAATCCGATTACAATTGGTGGGGCGAGAAATAAGGAAACTTCTCTGGAAATTGGTAACTGCTCCTTAATCCATGCAAATTATAATCATGCATTAAGTGGAGATATGGGACCCATTAAGGCAACTTTTCTTCTCCAATCAACTCCTAATTTAGATAACATGGGTTTGGAGGTTGGAGAGGAACGCAAACGTCGTAGGGGTGAGCTAAGTTGCATGGGACAACAAACTACCATGCAAAATTCAACGTCTCAAAACAACGAGTATGCTCTCAAGGCTATGGAACAAGAGGACAACAATTCTACTTATATGACTACTGACCGTGATAACGAATTGGAAGTCGACCAAGAAAACGACAATCTGGCGGGTTGTAACACCCTAGAAACTGCGGAAATAAAAAATTCGAAGAAACAATTCGGCAATAGACCAACTTGCGGAATAAGGTGTGACAATTTCATTACACAAACAACCCAACGGGTATATAGTAGCCAATATTTAGGTAGATAACTGAAGTATAAAACGACATCCTATTAATCTACAAAATATCTAGATTAGGGACGGGTGTCGCTATACTTCCAAAATGAATCTTCAAAAGAATCTCTCACGACCCCAAGGTCGCTCCCTCAGTCCCGACGAGCCCCCTTGTTAAGATAACCTGCCAATATGACAACCAAGAGCAAGCGTTAGGCTAACGCCTAGTGAGAACAAGCTAAAATAAAAGAGAGTACTAAACCCAATTGGTGCCACGCGGTAGTATAGCCATGAGCTAAGTCAAGAAATCCAATAAACCATTAGTGATTAAACATGGTATAAGTAATACCCACAAATCACATAACGAGCTCAACCCCTCTAGATCTGTTGCTCAAAACATTCAAGTCAACCCCTCTGGATCTATCCTTGAGAGTTCCCAAAACAGGGGGAACTCAAGCACATAATGAGATTTCACCTTACTGCACCATGAGACGCTGTCCGACCGTATAGGCCCACACCTTACTTATCATGGCAACCCGATGTCTATCCCGTGCTAAAACGTGAACCAAATGCCCAAAACAGGGGACATAGGAACACAGTGCCTATGGATCCATTGCACTAAGACTAAAAGCCAAAACATGTCATTTCAGAGCATACTCACATTAAATCAGCTATACAGGCAATTCATATGAACAACAGTTTAATTCTATAAATCGTGATTCTTGAAAATGTGAGATCTTTAGGAGGTATTTCCCAAACGACAATAAGTCACTTTGAAACCAGGTTTTCCACATTTCAAATAATACATTTATCACATAGCATTCGTAATACAGACCGATTTAGCTTAAAGGACTCACCTCAGATTTCTTCCTGATTATGGCCTGCTTCTGACGATTGCTACCTATGACAACACCGATAATCGGTAAGCCAAAATAAATACAACTTAATGACTTAAAACTCAGGAATAAGAACACAACAACTGCCAAACACTGATCCGGTCGAGTACCCCATACGGTCGAACCCCACACCGGTCGAACGTCCAACCCCGGTCGAAGGTCACACCGGTCGAACCCGATGTCCGGTCGAACCTATGTCCGGTCAAAGGACACATCGGTCGAACCCGATGTCCGGTCGAACCTATGTCCGGTCAAAGGACACATTGGTCGAACGACCAATCGGTCGAAGGACCCCAGGCCGAAGGACCATCGGTCAAATGACCATCGTCTTGTTTCATCAAGAACATCATGAACAGATCGATGCAGAACCCAGATCCAAAATGAGAAATACTCAGATCTCACAATGGAATGGTTTAAAACCTTCACAACGAGATTTTACGCGGCTAAAAGCATGCAGATCAAAGCATTAAGCTAGATTCGTACCTTGATTTGGAGAAAAACCCGAAGAACCACTTCACTGCTTCTTTTCTCTTTCTCTCTCTGATTCTCAAGATTGATTTGTGATATTTTCAAAATATCTAAAATCTGATTTATATTTATATAACCCAAGTTACATTTTACCCCCCTGAACTTTGGGTAATAGTAAACTTTTCACCCAACCCCAAAATAGCGGGTGTTACACGGGTCCCGGGGTCCGGGCCTGCCTTCAAAAATGAAACTCTTAAGTTGGAACTGTCGTGGGCTTGGCAATCCTAAGGCAGTTCCGGTTCTTCGTGAGCTCGTCCGAGCTCACCGGCCAGACGTTATTTTTCTTTTTGAAACTCTTGTTGACGTTTCTAGGATTGAAAATATTAAGTTACGTATTGGTTTTGATTCTTGTTTTGCTGTCAAATGTAATGATCATAGTGGTGGTCTTGGTGTTCTTTGGAAAAATAAAAATGAATGTTCCCTCTTGACCTTCTCTCCAAATCATATTGACTTGCAAATTCACGACATTGTGCATGGAACATGGCGTGCTACTGGCTTTTATGGCTACCCGGAGCGGTCCCGTAGACGAGATTCTTGGGATCTTTTACGCTCATTAGCCACCCATTCTACTCTCCCGTGGGTGGTCATTGGAGACTTCAATGATCTTCTTTCTCAAAATGAGAAATGTGGCATTCACGAGCACCCGGACTGGTGTATTAGAGGCTTTCGGGAAGCTCTCGATGATTGCGGGCTTGTGGACTTTCAAATGACGGGGTATCCTTTCACTTGGTCTCGACGAAAAGGAAAGCCTGATGAGGTTCTTGAGAGACTTGATCATGCAGTAGGAACCCAGGCATGGATGGAGGCGTTCCCCGATTTTTCTCTTACCAACTCCCATGCGCCTATATCTGATCATTCCCCGATCATGCTTCAAACTAAGGTACGAACTCTCCCTGCATCTCGTTATGTTTTTCGTTTTGAAAACAAATGGTTACGGGAACCCAATTTTGAATCGGTCTTTCATGAGTTTTGGTCGGAAGCTTCAAATACAAGTCTTCCAGGCAAGTTAAAATTGGTGGCCAATCGGTTATCTGCATGGGGTCGAAATATCAATATATCCTTCCGAGATGAGATCAAAGCTTGTAAAAGTAAATTGGATAACCTTCGGGGAAGCGATCTTCAAGTAGATGTGGAGACTTATGAGGCCGAACGATTTCGACTGCTTTCAATTCTTTTAAAAGAAGAGGAGCATTGGAGACAAAGATCAAAAGTATTCTGGCTAAAGGAAGGCGATTCAAATACTAAATTCTTTCATGCCTATGCAAATGGTCGACGTAAGAGAAACCGTATCGAGAAACTTCAAGATGATAATGGGATGTGGGTTACGGATGCAGACGGGCTTTGTGATTTAGCAGTGTCTTACTTTACAAACATATTCTCGGAAAGCAATGGATACCCGGAACTGGTTACTAATCTTGTCCAAGCGAAGGTTACGGAGGCCGACAACAATAGGCTCACAACACCGTTTTCTAAAGAAGAATTTCGTAAGGATCTTTTCCAAATGCATCCTGATAAATCTCCGGGTCCAGATGGTTTCAACCCACGGTTTTTCCAGAAGTTCTGGCCAATAATTGGCGACGATGTTTTTTTGGCAGGTTCTTCGTGGCTTCGGGATGGTGTTATCCCCGACGGAATAAATGACACGATCATCACACTAATTCCTATGTGTGAGGATTCGGGCTCCATGAGAGATTTTAGACCGATTGCTCTTTGCAATGTCGTGCTAAAAATTGTAACAAAAGTTCTTGCAAATCGTCTCAAGCCGCTCCTCCCAAAGGTGGTGTCGGAAAATCAATCAGCATTTATTAAGGGTCGATTGATCACGGATAATGTGTTGCTTGCTTTCGAAATCCTCCATAGCATGCGAAGAAACACACGTCAGAAGATTGGAAATGTTGCTTTAAAAATTGACATCTCTAAGGCTTATGACAGAATGGACTGGCGCTATCTTCGTCAAATCATGGTGGCTCTCGGTTTTTCTACTCAGTAGGTCAATATGATTATGCTTTGTGTAGATTCGGCCAGATACTTTGTGCGAGTTAACGAAAGGATTGTGGGACCCATCAAACCCCATCGGGGATTACGGCAAGGCGACCCCCTCTCTCCCTACCTGTTTATTATATGCATGGAAGGTCTTTCAGCGGTGATTCGGGATGCGGAGACCCACGGTAGATGGCACGGTAGTATCGTAGCTAGAGGTGCCCCTTCTATCTCCCATTTATTATTTGCTGATGATGCTTTTTTATTTTGCCGTGCTACTATTGATGAAAGCAAGATTCTCAAGCACGTTTTCACCGTCTATGAAAGGGTCTCGGGACAAGCCATTAACTGTAGTAAATCTGGAATTATGTTCAGTAATAATCTTGCCTCTGAACATAATTCCAGATTTACTACGTAGTAGGGGTTTCAAATCCTCTCAATACTGGTAGATACCTTGGACTCCCCTCGATTGTCGGACAAAGTAAACGGCAAATTTTCCAAAACCTTAAAGACCGTCTTTGGTATTGCATGCAGAAATGGAGACAGCGGCCAATTTCTAAAGCAGGTCGGGCTACGCTAATTAGAGCCGCTGCACAAGCAATCCCCGTCTACTATATGAGTGTTTTTATGTTTCCTTCCTCTACGACAACAGAGCTCGAACGGATGTTGAACTCATTTTGGTGGGGCTCTAAGAGGGACGGGTTTCGTTCGATTAATTGGCTTGCATGGAATCGGCTTTGTGTTCCGAAGAAGTTTGGTGGGCTCGGATACCGAAACTTTACTGCCTTCAATATTGCAATGTTAGGGAAGCAAGGTTGGCGCCTTTTAGTCAACCCGACATCGCTAGTTAGTAGAGTTTTCAAAGCTAAATACTACCCGTGGGGGTTTTTTATGGAGGCCCGTCTGGGACACTCCCCGAGTTTTATCTGGCGAAGCATTTGGCAATCCCAAATTGTCCTTAAAGAAGGTTGTAGATGGAAGATTGGTACCGGCTCTGCCATTAACGTATGGCACGACCCTTGGCTCCGTGACAACTCCAATTTTTGGGTCGAAACGGCTATGAATGACTCTACACGACACCTTCGGGTGAGCGATTTAATCTTACCAGATACCCATTCTTGGGATATGGAAAAACTGACAGAACTATTCTCCCCTCGGGATCGAAATGCAATTCTTAGCATCCCCCTTTGTTCGTTGTTGAATGAAGACAAGTTGATTTGGCATTGGTCGTCCAATGGAATCTACTCTGTCAAGACAGGATACCGGGTGTTGACCGAAAGAATAGAGCCGAAGTCCCATCTTTTCCTTGAAGGTGATTGGACGCGTATTTGGAAAGCTAACGTGCCTCACAAGGTCCGTCAGTTTATCTGGCAAGCTGGCCGGGACACCCTTCCTACTCGTGTTAATTTACAAGCAAGGGGTATTCAGGTGCCCTGCACCTGTCTATTTTGCGGACGTAATCCTGAAAATTGTTGGCACATTTTTGTAGATTGTCCGACTACGATTGAAGTTTGGAGGGAGGCTGGGTTATGGGATATGAAGCCCAGCCCGGCCCGGCCCGAAGCCCGATTGGCCCGGTTTTTAAAATCACTGTTTGGACCCGAAGCACGTTCTGGCCCGGCCCGAGCCCGATTTTTGGCCATCACTATCCGCAACTTGTGGGACCAATACTTGTGGATGTAGATAAAAATTATGGATTTGGTCCCTGTACTTGGGGACCATGTTCAGAAAATTTTTTTTATTTTTTAACCGCTCTGTAGATTAAGGAGTTGCCACTTACGAATATATTGACATTTTGGTAAAATAGAAAGATAAGTGCCTAGAAAACCAATTATGAAAAAAGAAATAACCTTTTGAATCAATTTTGTGACTTACTTATTATAAGTTGATTTTGAAATTAGTTCTCATACTAAAAAAAATACCCCCAGAAATTTGAGACATAATTATAGTAAATTTGATGAAAGTTAATGTTTTAACCATGACTTAAGCACAAAATAGATGACGTAGAAATCAACTTTAACAACTTTTAAATGAAGATTGATGTAATTTTATTATATTGCAATTTATTTATATTAACCAATATTCTTTATATATGCATCCTGTATTTTATAAACTTAAAATACTAATATATAATTTAATAAATAAACTTAATATAACTTAAATCTATTTAATAATTTTTTTATAATAAATAATAACAACTGAATAAATTAGATAATATTTTTATAAAAAAATTCACATTGTCCAAAAACTTGATGTGAAATTACCGATTACCAAACACTATTTTTATTAATAAATTATACACTATAATTTCATTATTCTATGATTTCTATCCATTATTACGTTCACAAAAAAATGTTGATGTAACATCATTAATTATTTTGTGATCATTTGATTTACCATTGGAACCATTTGCAATCCATTAGAGCATCCATAATGTGGGTTTTTAGAGGTTTTTTGGAAAAAGTTTTGAGATTTTTCAATATGGTGAGAGGTTTTTCATCAGGTTTTTTGTCAGAGATCGTAACTGTACGACCTGATTTTGCAGAAGTTTTTCATATTTAATCAGTCTTAAGTTTATAGAATTTAATAAATGTTCGATATTTAATCAATTTTGTTTTTTAATATAATTAAAGTAATTATATTTAAATATAATAAATAAATAATGTAAAATAAATACATAATTAAAGTAATGGTATTTTTTTGACATATTTAAATTAATAAAAAAAATTGTGCATTTTATATACAATTTTTACAGATTATTTGAAAACCCAATTTTTATAAATTCATTTTTATTATTTTTATTGTACATATTTTATACAACTTTTATAGATTTCTTGATAAAATTTTATACAATTTTATAAATTTTAGGGATTTTTGAGAATACTTTATATAATATATATATATATATATATATATAGTATTACTATATTTTTATAAAAAAAATTATGTATAATAAGTACATAATTAAAGTAGTAATAAGTTCTCGATAAAATAAATATGTATTTGTATAAAATTTAATTATAAATAAGAATATAAATAATATAAAGTTAAAATGGTGGGACTCTGAAAAGTTTGAAAAAACTTGAGAGATAATTTTGTCATAGTGTATGTTGAGATTTTTAAGTTGTTGAATTGACGATAATGTGACATAAAAACCTTGTGAAAAGATAAGTGAAAAACCTCAATATTGTGGATGCTATTAGATTTCTCAAACTCATATTTCTTAATTAGATTTGTGTCACATTACCTCTTATTTAAGCAATTGCTTTGCAATTACCATAGGGAAGGTCTAACAAACATCTCACCTTTAGTCTCTCAAAGTCTTGACGACATTCCCCCCTTTATACACTAAGCGTCTATGATTTTGGAGTCCAAATTTACTTGACTATAAAAAGACCTTGACTTGTATCGATCTAAAGAGACGCTAGGTACTTTTTCCAAGTAGTTGCAATAACATTGACCAATGGGTTAATATTGTTACCCATAAATATTTAATACGAGTACAAAAACTATCATTTTATGTAAGAAGTAATCAATTTCTTTAAATAAAACCATTTAGGAGGTTGTAAATACTGGTGAACAACTTCTAAACCATTTAACCAAATTCCTTTTTAGCTCATTTAAAATTTATGTTTACCCATTTAAATCATTAGTAATAAAATGTCACATGAATTAACAGATTTTATGATGAAATTGCCTTTCTAGAACCGTAAAAACATGATAAGTGTGTTTTATGGTTCAATAATAGTACTTCTCAACCAAAAGGACTTTGATGTCTCTATATCCAAAATCATAGAATAGGAGGAAGGGTCTAGGACCGATTATTGATCCCAAAGTTTCAAAAAATATGAACATTTTCTAAGTAAGATTTCAATCTAAATGTATACACTAAACAATGTAATTGTTAATAATTGTAAGACATTTATAATAGTGTATTTTTTTCGATGGAGCGATCAATTATCAATAACGTGATAACTACTTGCATAAACATTTTAAGTTGTTTTAGAAAAATCAGAATATTTTCTTATTTCATTAATTTTCAAAGTAAAATTGTTTAATAGGTTGTCAAAGATAAATTATTTTTCTTAGGAGGTGTTATGTTCATTTTAAGGAGTGAAAAAAGAAAATGAGAATGCAGAAGAATGAGAATAGGAATAACATTTCCAAGCCTCCCAATTTGGTCAGATACCACCAACCTCATTCTTAGATACCACCTCATACCCCCTCCTAACTCACTCACATACCCCTTATAGGAGGGGGTATGGATAGAATTCACCTAACATTATTCATTATTATTACCGTTCCTTATTCCTAGATACCGCCAACCAAATGCTCCTTTAGTTTTATCGTCTTTTTAAATAGTATTTTAGATGAAAAGTAGAATAATATTTTATTTTGGGTAACCGTGGGTTTTTAGATCAACTTATGCGCACCGACTAATCCCCCGAACGACCACGAATGGCCTGGAGTCATAGCAGGTGAACCTCCATAGCTACAAGGGTTTTGACAACGCCTTGATTTGACCCTGGGGTAGATGAGATTTTCTACTACATCTCTCTAAGATTTAACCAGTACGCCACAATCCAAGTAGTTAAAGATGATTGAATAAAGTAGAATAATATTGCATTTATCATCTACAAGTTTCTCTTATCAAGTATGAGAAATTGTTAAAAGATGATAGAATAAAGTAAAGACACTTTAGATGTGTTTATTACATATCTCAACTAGTTTGTCAACAAGTTTTTACTAAATGTAATTAGTTTATTAACCGGTTTACAGGCTAATAGTTTTTTTATCAGCTAGTTTACCAAACATGCTTTCGAGCATGTAGCTCGGTTGACAAATGGACGGAGTGAATTTATTCAAATACACAACATTTCAAGCTCAAATACTGCAGGGATGGGCTTGAACCCCTCTACTAGCCTCAGCGGCTGAATCAACTCTGGAATCCCTCCTCACATGTGGTTCTTTGTGGAACCGGTTAGAGTTGTCGATAATCAACCTTTTTGTTCGAACATAGCATTTATTATATTTGTTTTTGTTTGATTTGAAAAAAAAAGATGCATGTACATTGTCGTTTTAATGCACAAATTAATACTATGAATTGTCAATTTAGAACGAGAATAATTGACTAGGTAACTTTTTTATTAATTTAACCAAAGGTGAACAACTAAAAGTATTTATCTGATTATCTATACTATATTATAAAAACGGTATAAAAACTCTTAATTACAACATTTTAAACACAAGTTACAACTAACTAAAGCCAATTACTTAATTTACAATTTATTAATGTTTTGGTACAATCTTTCCAAGCACAATATCTCACATAATCATCTATTTGTGGAATGGATACTCTTTTATTAATATAACTATTTGTTTTTTTGGTGGAGGATTTTATAAAATAGATTTTATATTAGCATAATCTATTTTAAACGTAGATTTTACATTTAAATCTATATTAATGAGATGTAATATAAAATCTTTTTTCTTCTGTATTTTTTTATATTACATCTCATAATGATTTTTCCATATTTTATTTTATAAAATCTTTTTTCATATTTTATTTTATAAAATCTTTTTACATAATGATATGTAATATAAACTCTTTTTTCTTCCGTATTTTTTTTGCTAATATAAAATCTATTTTATTTTATAAAATCTACACGTATTTTATATTAGCATAATATAAAATCTACACGTATTTTTTTTTTTCACGAGCATTAAAAGAAGAAAAAAGAAGGTTGATATGAATTAAAAATAAAAAATAACGAGATACACTAATAAATTATCGTATTCTTTAAAATAAAAATATTCCGCAATACTTTCCAAATTAACCAAGTGTAAAGAAAATAAAATATAAACGATGTAGATATAAAAATATTCTTCCATATTTTTAATATATTTACATTTAAATGTAAAATCGAAAATGAAAATAAAAGATTTTTAAAATATTCTCTACATTCACTATAAATATATATAGTTTCTCTATGTATCATCCGAGTACAAGAAGAAGACGAACGGTCGGGTGTCAATGGCGGAACCTGCAACTAAACAAAAGGTATCTACTATATTTTTGTTTCTTTGAAAAACTACTTTTTTTATATTTTATTTTATTTACTGAGGATTTGTTTATATTTTTCAAAACCCACAATCATATTTTTCGAAGTAGGGGAATAAGATATATATACATATCTTTATTTTTATCGATTAATACTATGAGGTCTTGAAGTCAATAGTCAGATAAATATGTTGTGAGACATGTCGTTTGAGTTTTAAATAATATAATACAAAACTATTACCAATATTATTGTACAAACTCATAACAACAAACGATTAAGAATATATGCAAGTTAACCACTTATGAAAATACATTCGTTTTTCACGTTGTATTTCATTAACTGTTAACAGAGAAATTACGTTTCATTTTAACTCGGTTCAATATTCCAACAAAAAATTTATCCTCCCGTGCAATGCACGGGCCCAACACTAGTACATATATAAATTAATGAATATTTTGATTCGAGTATGTAACGGAAAATGTGAAATTATCATATGACGTATTTATCATTTAACCTGTTTTACTAAAAAGAAATTAAGAGCATCATTTTCTTCCTCTTTTCTCAAATATGGAGATTTCTTTCATTCTCACCCCTTTTTTTTTTTTTGTCTATTTTAAATAAGAGTTTAACATAATTGTTGAAGCAAATTATTTTTAGATCAAAATTTCTAAAATAATATAGCTTTTGAAGATATTCTAATAATAAAAACATAGTGTCACGTGATTTAAAAGCATTTTGACATGGTTGTACAACAATGATTATGGTTAAGGGATGGATTCCAGTGAGAATGAAAGTTATGGTGAGAATGTTAAGAAGAAATCTCCATTTTGTATGCACATTAAGATGAGATGCACCGGATCAATTCCCGTATCAAGTGAGATTAAAAATGATAAGGGTCCAAATCCCTCTTTACCTTATCACCGTGACTCCTTTTCTCACACTATCCTTCCTTATGGTTAATTGGTTATACCTAAAAAACGGTTTTAAGGGTTGGATTTCAGTGAGAATGAAAGTTGTGGTGAGAAGGGTAAGAAGGAATCTCCACTTTCGATGCACTAGATCAATTATCGTATCAACTGTGATTCATGGGATGATGGTGAGATTAAAAATGATGAGGGTCCAAATCCCTCTTTACCTTCTCACCGTCTCTTTTTCTCACACAATCCTTCCTTATGGTTAATTGGTTATACCTAAAAAAACGGTTTTATCTTTATTTTCTTTTCTCAACATCTCATAGAAAAGTAAGATAGTACATTTATCCTTCCTTATGGTTAATTGGTTATTTTCTTTATACATGTTATATAAAGAAAGGTCTTCTAATTTTAAACATGTTATGGTTTCTTCATTTTGTCTCAACCTAATGCATAAAATGATGTAAACTAATAAACAAAACCAAATTTATGTTTGCCAGAAACTTACGTTACAGGTTATAATCGTACACGAAATGTTGAACATGTGATGGAGAAGAGAACATCAGATGAAAACCTAATCAACTAGAAACAATTCAATCCTTAAGCAAAGGCATTTAAGTTTGAAAACAAAGAGAAAAAAACAATTCGATTTTACTTGAGAGTTTCCCATTTATCGAGTCACTTACCTTTGCAAGGACCGGGAATCTTACTCGATAAAAAGCATGACAAAGACCGAAAATTTTAACCCTGTAAGTGAGAGTAATTGCTTTACTCGGTTAACACTTACCAACAATCTTACTATATCCTTTTGAAAGCCGATAATTTAATTTGATAAGTGAGAAATGTAACTATTATCCGGTAAGCGCTTACCCGATTATCATGGTAAAAAACCCTAAGGTTTTTTTTTTGAACGGCGGAATTTTATAAAACTAGCAAGAAGTTGGAAAAAAAAAACAATTACATCGAAGTAATGACAAGGAAAGGGTTAGTAAGTCAACCAACCCAATTAATAGACAAATTGCTACTTCTATGATTTACCCAAAAGTAAGCACCGGTCATAATATTCTCAAAAAATATGGCATTCCTTGGCTTCGGGTTGCCAAAGAGAATACCATTCCGAAACGCCCATATAGACCATAAAGTGGTAAGCGTAACGACCTCAAAACACATAAACACCTCCCTCTTCAACTGAATTGAATTGATCCAAGAGATCCAATCCGAATAAGTATGGAGATTCGGAATATCCATACGCCACCAGTAACCGATAAGAGCCCATGAGTCTTTAGCGACAATGCATGAAAAGAAATGATGATTGCAGTTCTCCACTCCTATATCACAATTAGGACATAAAAGAGACGAAACATCGATACCTCTTTTATCCAAATTTATCCGAGTAGGGAGCCGATTGAGATGCAATCGGCACGCGAACACATTAACTTTGATGAGAACAAGTCTATTCCATCTAATAGGATGAGAATCCACCTCCAAATGATTAGAGTCAATTAAACGCTTAGCTAAAGCCACTGAAAAATCACCCGACCCTTCTAATAACCACACCCATCTATCCTTTTGACTGGAGGGCACAAAGGTAGACAAAATTTGTTGTAGTTCACTAAATTGGGCAGCCTCAACCCCACCTCTTGGCGGCCTTCGCAGACACACATCCCAACACCCTAACTCCAAATAAGACTTGACATTCGCCGATTTATCCAATTCTAAAGCGTAAACTCTAGGAAATTGAATTTAAAAGGAGAATCCCCAAGCCAAATATCATCCCAAAAGGCGGTCAAAACACCATCACCCACCTTTCTCTTACAGAAAGAGAAAAGGTCAATGTCTTTGTCCTTTAGAGAGTTGGCCGATTTTATAATAGAGACCCATGTTGAGTTTGAACATTGCCTAGGCATATTTGAACCGATTAGACCCTTCTTACCATAGATGGATTTAATAATTTTAACCCAAAGTGCTTCATCCTCCAACCAAAACCGCCAAATCCACTTGAAAAGCAAAGCACGGTTAAACACCATAAAGCTACCAATACCGAGTCCTCCGAATTTGAGACTAGCCAGGGGCAGACCTACCCTTCCTAAGGGGGGGTCCCGTGCACCCGCTCAAGTTCGTTTCGTAAGGGCGAAATTTTTTTCGGTACGTAAGGTACACCGGCTCAACTACAGTGGGTGTTCCGTGATATATACATTTTTAAGGGGTGAAAGGTGCACAAGTCCCAAAAAAAACAAAATTTACTCTCGAAATCAACCAAAAAATCGAAAAAATCTCTTAAAATTAATTAAAAAAAAACAAAAAATCCCTCGAATCAACACAGAAGCTTAAAAAATCCCTCGAAATCAACCAAAAACATAAAAAGTCCCCCAATAGGGGAATTCGGCTAAAAACACATCGACAATAATTCCTTAAGCTTTTCGTTTGTGTACCGGCTCACCTAAAATCATGGGTCCACCACTGAGACTAGCCATAACTTTTTTCCACTTGACCTAAGACATTTTCTTTTCCTCCACATCACGTCAATGAAGAATCGGTTTTAGGTGGCTTCAAACAAAATTGAACCGAAAACCAATTATTAGAAAAAATAGAACAAAAACCGAACCGACTACAAACAGCTTATATAATTATATGGGTTCTTCACCATATTGAAAATATCCCACCCCTCCATCGCCTAACCCCAAATGTGCGCCATATGAACTCTAAAACATCACCCACCCACCATTTCCTCCACTTTACACAACAATCACTCCTTTATTCTCCCTCTCTCTCAATTGAATGAGACACGTGCTGTAATTCCTTAGACCATCTCCTACTCAACGAAAAACATAAAAATACAGAGATCTAAAACATTAAAAAAGGACGGTCAATAAAATAGGTCTTTATATTTGAAGACAATAAAAAAGTCTCTAAAGACTTAAGAAATATTATTTTAGTTATGATTAATAAGAGGTAGTGTATAAAAGAGATATGAAGTATTATTTTAGTTATGATTAATAAGAGGTAGTGTATAAAAATTTCTGAACGATTTAGACTTAAGGAAAAAACAAACAACCCCTAATTAGTATTATTTTTTTAGTCCCCTAATTAGTATTATTTTTTTAGTGCTCAGGGTTGGAGATGACATATGAACAACCATATACATATAACACACATTCATCAACTTCACAGAACAAAACCAGTACTTTCTAATGAGCAGAACCAGAAGATGTGCTTCCCCCATCTCACATGGCCTTGTCTTTTTCTTTTTACTTTTTCCTACATCATCTCTCTCTTTCTCCTTCATTTACAATGGCTTCAAGGGCCTAAACTCCGATAACATAACTTTGAACGGAGTTGCAGACATCACCCATGGTGGCGTTCTCCAGCTCACCAACCAAATTTCTCGCTTGATCGGCCATGGGTTTTACCCGAATCACATCCGTTTCAAGAACCCCACCACTAAAACACCCCTCTCCTTCTCTACCTCCTTTGTCTTCGCCATCCTGCCGGAATACGCAAGGCTCGGTGGCCACGGTCTAGCTTTCACCATCTCTCCGACCAAAGACCTTACCGGAGCTCAACCCAGTCAGTATCTTGGACTCCTCAACGTCACCGACAATGGCAATACATCCAACCACCTATTTGCCATAGAATTCGACACTGTTCAAGATTTTGAATTCTCTGATATTAATGACAATCATGTTGGAATTAACATCAACAGCATGTTATCAAACTATTCCACCACAGCTGGGTTTTTCGTGGATGGCAATCCAACAAAACAAGATCTTAATTTGAAAGGCCGGAAAAAGATTCAAGCTTGGGTAGATTATGATGCTCTAAAACCTCAACTAAATGTCACTATTTCACCACATTCGGATAAACCCACTACGCCAATCTTGTCTGTTCCCGTGGATCTCTCGTCGGTTTTTCATGATTTCATGTACGTGGGGTTTTCAGCCTCAACAGGTCTGCTTGCCAGCTCTCATTATATCTTCGGTTGGAGCTTTAATATGGAGGGAAAAGCTCAATCTTTCGATCTTTCTAATCTCCCTTCAGTACCAGGAGCTAGAAAGAATCATACAGGTTTCATAAGTGGTGTTTCTGTTGCAGTCTTTTTAGCTCTCGTCGCTATTGCCATCGCGGGTGTTGTTTTTGTGACCAAGAAATTGAAGAACGTGGATGAGATTGAGGAATGGGAGCTTGATCTAGGCCCACATAGATATTCCTACAAGGAGTTGAAGGAGGCTACTAAGGGGTTTAGAGATGAAGAATTACTTGGGTTTGGTGGATTTGGGAGTGTTTACAAAGGGGTTTTGCCTAATTCTAAAACCCTAGTGGCAGTTAAGCGAATTTCGAATGAATCAAAACAGGGGATGAGAGCATTTGTGTCAGAGATCTCGACTATTGGCCGACTCCGGCATAGGAATTTGGTTCAGTTGTTAGGTTGGTGTAGAAAGGGAGGAGTTTTGTTGCTTGTGTATGAATTCATGGCTAATGGTAGCTTAGATAAGTACATTTATGATGATCCTAAACTTATTTTAACTTGGGAAGAAAGATTCAAGATTATAAAGGACGTAGCTCTTGGGTTGTTGTATTTACATGAAGAATGGCAGCAGACCGTGCTTCATAGAGACATCAAAGCAGGGAATGTATTATTAGACTCGGAGCTAAACGGACATTTAGGTGATTTCGGGTTGGCTAAGTTATGTGAACATGGATCAAACTCAAACACAACTAAAGTGGTGGGCACATTAGGTTATTTGGCTCCTGAGTTAACACGAACTGGTAAGCCCACCACAAGCTCAGATGTGTTTGCTTTCGGGGCTTTGTTGTTAGAGGTGGTGTGTGGGAGGAGACCTATTGAGGCAAAGGCGTTGCCTGAGGAGCTCATTTTGGTGGATTGGGTGTGGGATAAATGGACAAAACGGAAAGTTCTAGAGGTCGTTGATTCAAGGTTGAACGGTCAGTTCAATGAGATCGAGGTTGTGGTGGTTATCAAGCTAGGGCTAATGTGTTCAAGTAATGCACCTTCAGCACGGCCTGCTATGAGGCAGGTCGTTAGGTACTTGGAAGGGGAGGTTCCCTTGCCTGAAGGTTTAACTCCGCCATGTGAGGGTGGTGAGAAGGGCAGTCACGGGGTGGAGATTGAAGATTATGTGCATTCTTATCCATCTTCGTCTTTTCTAGATAAGGTAAGCAACTGGTCAGCGGGAGTTGAGGAAGGGTATGTTGATGTTGAAGCCATTCCGGCTTCACCACTCTCAATTTCCAGCAAGGAGGAGAGCAATGCTCATGAGAGAGTTGTATAACAGACAGCTATTTCTCTTTGCTTTAAGATGATAATTTTTGGGCTTGTTTTGGTTTTCTTCCTACTAGTTTTCAGTTCTGTAGTTCGCTGTTTGTAACTAGTTGTGTCCTTTTTGTTGTTAGAATCAAGGATTGTATTTGTATCTATCCCCTTCTAACTACGAGTTATTAAAGCACGCAGGGGAAAACTAATCTTGATTTCTTGTTATAGCATAGAATATGGCATTAGAACAATATTTACAAGAGTGAAATAAATAATCGATTTCTTCAAATTGACAGAATATGATGCCCAAAACTAAGAATGAAAATGAACAAAGAAAATTAACAAAGCTTACCGACTTGCTGTACATTATTTTCACCATTTTCATCTTCACTATCTTTCAACCCATCAAAAATTTCATGATCATCAAACCCTGCACAAGAAGATGTGAATTAAGTCTCACAAAATATGAATGAATCTTTATAAGATTAGACCTACTAACGATCACTGCACAAAAGTTGGCATGCAGAGAGCTGAATGTTGGTTTCAACATGCACTTTGGGTGCTTGCTGTAAAAAAATTATGCAGCGACTAGTTTTTTTTTAAAGTTTCTTTCATTCGTAAATCAGTAAACAATTAAAAGTTGAAAATACCTTCACCAAGGGCTTCAACATCATCAACTTGGGGTCCTAAAACCATAAGGTTACCTAACGGTGGATCAACTGTCATCCAATCTGACCTACCAATGTCATCTGTTTGAATCTCCCTCTCTGTTACCCATGGCTCAACAGAGTTGATGTTGTCAGATGAAATGGGATCAGGGTTTTCGTGCTCTTTGTTCAAAAACCTAGAAGATCATTTGTCTTAAGAATCTTTTCATATAGAAAACATTCTACTGAAGAAAACAACGAATCTTTAATGAAATAAACAAGAAACATTTGGGACTTACATTTGCTTTAATCTCATGTTGTATTGAACAAATACAACGTCATTGAGCCTCTGGTGTTCAACATAATTCTTTGTTTCATGAATCTGTTGGAAAGGGATCCTGTTTGGCCTACACCCAACCAAACTGCAAGTTTGACTAAGAATCCGAATGGCTAAACGAGCCAAGTTTGGACAAGCTCCTCCGTACGTTGACCACCACTCAGCTATACCAATCAATGGATAAAATAGGATAAGTCCAATTATAGCTTAAAACAGCATATTGTTAAAAAAGACAAATACTTGTTCCACTGAAGAAACATTTTTATATTTCATCAGCCTGCTCAAAGGTTGAAAAATAAACCAGATGAAAGGAAAAGTACAACCTTGCAAAAACCAAATACAACCCACATAGCATGACTGCAGAAAACTGACTAGTGACAATTAAGAAGCAAATAAAAACATAAAAGCTTAACTTATCTAAAACAACAATTAACACCAAGGCTTACCAGGAAGTAAGGTCTCTCTGCCTCTTATCGCGATTTTCCTCCCAAAATCACCAGCAGCACCACGATAAGATGTTGTCTCTTTAACAATTTTATCTTGGATTGTTGTGTCAGGAATCAACCTTTCTACGCAATCATAGACTGATGACCTGATCTGAAGATGTATATCTCCTTCAGTACTGTAAAAGAACTTTGGGTTAAGATAAAAACCTGCAGCGTGAAGAGGATGACGATGAAGTTGTTCCCACCTACGATCTATAATGTTCCAGTAAACCATATAATCTTTCTTATCGACAAGTTCTTTCTTAATTGCTTCTTTTGCACGATATAGCCCTGCATAAACATACCCCATCCCTGGTCTGTTTTTGCTGCTAACAATTCTTAAAAGCCTCAATAAAGGATCTGTTAGACGGGAAATTACTGTACACATATTCCAAAAAGATGGATTGCTAATATAATCCAAAGTAGTGTATCCCTCTTCTTTCTTGGAGTATGAACACTCCATCCACTCCTCTGAGGTTACCATGGATTGGAGGTTGTGCTTGACGCTTACCATCCGTTTCAGCGTGGCAAAATCCGTTGAAGAACTTGTGGGACCCACTACAACGATGTCAACTCCAAAAGTGTACCTTCTCATCATATTCAGGATGAGGCTATGATTGTAAATGAATCTTGATATCGATCTGGCTTGGTCAAGTATCGTACTTATCCATTCAAGTTCTCTGAAATCCTCTAACATCAAATCCACACAATGAGTTGCACATGGAGTCCAGAAAATGGTAGGGAAATTATCAGCAATTCGTTTCCCTACTTCAACATAATGCTGGTCATTATTAGTAACAATTTGCAGCACATTTCTCACTCCAACTTCTTCCACAACGTCCTTAAACAAAGCAAATAAAGCGTCTGTAGATTCCACTATGTTGGTCACATCAACAGACCTCAGAAACATTAGTCCTTCAGGACAATACACTGAGAAATTCAGAAACATTTTACCATTTTCTGATGTCCACTCATCACCTAAAACAGAACAACCGCTCTTTCCCCAAGTCCCCATGCATTGATCAACATCACTTCTCACTTCTTGAACTGTATTCTTCAAAATCCAGCTTCGAAGATCATGATAAGAAGGCCCCACAACTCCTGATCCTTGCGAAGCAATTGCATCAATCATGGGTTGGAAATATATGGAGTTCACGGCATCTAAAGGTATGCCAACATCGAACAAAAACCGCCCAATTGCTAAACTAACTTGATGGTTCACCCTTTTTGAATCATCATACACGGTATCATTAAGAGCTACGACATTGGAACCTTTTCTCACTCTACATCCTTTCTTTCTTCTACCACCACCTCTCTTATTACTAGCAGTGCCCTCTTCTCCTTGTGTAACTAATAAACTAGAATTTGGCTCAATAGCTTCAGCAATAGGAAGCATCAGAACTTCAGTGTTTAAAGCACATTGATTCCCAAAAGCATCAGCCTCACCAGAATTAAAATTAGTGATTTCTTCAGCCAATTTCTGTTTCTTTCTCTTCTTCACTACAACCCCATTTAAGCTCTCTTGCATCAACAGACGAACATCAGGCTGCACTCTTAAACAACTAGACGCGTTACCTTTTTGACCTGCGAGGTGTTCTTTAATCCTATGAATCCCACCACCCTTAAACATTTTGCCACAATATATACACTTGAGTTGAACCTTATCACCACTTTTGTACATTTGACAATGCTTCCATGCTGGATCATGTTTTTGTGAATTTACTGGTACTGGTTCTAAATCGGAAGCCATTTTTCAGGCTTCGCGAGCAGACATAAAACTAGCTATCTCTATGATGTATGTATGCACTAATAATCTACAGCATTAGTAGCTATAAATTCCAACCATTACCGAATCAAATTCTATCTTCAAAACATTATATATATGTAAAATCAACTACAATAAGAGCATACAAAACCTGGATTACACGAAAAAAAGGGCTGATTAGATAGAAACTTACTTGATTTTTTAAATTTCTTCGTCGAAAATCTGGCGAGACCGAGTTACGGGGGTTAGGGTTATTATATAGTCGGAAGATGAGTCGATGGAGAACCGGGTAGACCGGTTGACGGGTTATATTTAGCCCGGGTTTTAATATAACCCGATGTTGCGGTCAAAAGTCGTAAGTCGTAACTTCCCCCAAAATGAACGGTTTTCTATAAACGGACCCGAAATCTCGGATTGCACTTAATATCACGAACCGGAAGGCGAGCTAGATCGACCGGTGGTTGCCGCGAGTTTTGAAGAAGAGATCGGTAAATGACAGTTACAATCCTTCATCAAACCCCTAATCTTGCAAATTTTCTTATACCCCTTCCTGTTCGTAATTAGGTTTCGCCTTCAAATTACGAATAATTGTTCTAAATGAAGACTCCCGCCGTGCTGACGGATTGTTCTTAGTTTTCACCAATTTCTCTAGTTACCTGTATTGGATCGTAATGGCGATTTTTTTTCTAATTTTCGAGAATTACAGATACTGGATATCTGAAGTAGGGTTTCTTAGTTATTCAAATGAAATCTGGTTAGGTATTTGGATTGCGTTGACGATGAAGTTGATTTATAAGCCAAATTGGTGATTGTTAATCGGAACATTGTTGATTTTTGGTTTGAAAGATGCTTTGCTGTACATAGTTTACAAAGATTTCACTCAAGGATTCAGTGTGTACCTTTGTTGCATCCTCAGGCAGTTATTATACGCAAATCGGTGACGGAGCGGTTCCCCGTTTCATTTTTTTTCCCCTGTTAATTTTTGCAGGTGGGACTGTAGGAGTGTGTTTGTTGTATTTCTTGTATTAGATGCAATTTGTATTTTTTAACGGTGTTTGGGATTGGTTATTTTTAAAACAACTTAAGCTTATTTTTGAAAAGTGATTATTAACTTATGCGGAAATCGGAGTTTTTAAAAAAAGTGTTTGGATTAGCTTATTGTGGTACCAAAACGTAATAAGTTAATAAGTTGTTATTTAAAAATGTTTGGGATTGCTCATACATACAAAATAACCAAAAAAAGTAATAAACATTTTTCAAATAAGTTGATAAGTTAGAACAAAATAACTTATCAAAAACAGTTTTTCAGCGGTTTGGAACCGCTATAAACTCTTTTCATTTTTCTCCATCCAGACACTTAAAAGTGTTTATCTTCGGTGTCAAATCGCAATAAGCTAAAAAACAATTCAAATAAGAAATCCCAAACACCCCCTTATTTCCAAAGCGCAGTGTTTGGTTTGTGATTATGAACTATACACAAACCACAACAAAGGCAGACTCATAATTGGTTTTAGATATGTACTTGTGCTTGTGATGGATCACGAAACATTTTGAATTTAAAACTGAGAACTCGAAATAATAATCTTGTTTTGTGTTCAGTTTTATTCTTCGTCAAATGATGCCAATTTTATAGTTTTATGTGTTTTTAAATTGCATATCGGATATATAAATTCAAGGTTAATATGATCAATTTGGTAAAAAAATTTGAAAATTATTCACTCGATAGTGGGGTCTTCAAATCCATAACAATTGAACTTATTTTGAAGACATTGATTAGACAAATATAATGCTACTATAAGTATATTCATGCAATGCAGCGCTATATATATCGATTTCAATATTTCATTTTATATCTTGTCTTTGTCAATTTTATAATACGGTTTTGTTTGTTTTGAAGAAAGGATAATTTTTTTTTTAAATTTGTTTAATTTAATTTTTTTTTATTATAATTTAACTTAGGTTTAATATTGATGTAATTTATTTTAGGTTTGATAATATAAAGTTTTTTATAAAATAATAATTAAGTATAACATTGACTTATAAATTTGTTTTATTTATTTTACCTCTAAACCCGATTAATTTTTTTTGAGTAAACTCCAATTTTGGTCCTTGACGTTTATTGATTTTTTTGAAAGAGGTCCCTATGGTTTCATAATTCAAGTTTACATCCCCAGTGTTTGGATTTTGCTCTAGAAATGGTCCCTGACACCTAACGACGTCAAAATGGTCCGTTAGTGCCAAGGGCAATTCCGTTCAATCATGTTTTGTCCCTTTTTTTGTTATTCTCTTTTGTTTTCTCTTATATTTGGAAGTATATCAAACTATTGGACCAAATAGGTAACTATAATATATTATACATATATTAATATATATATATATATATATATATATATATACACACACAATCACAGGGACGATAACCCTCACCGGGAAAACTCCATCGCCGGCCAAACTCGAACACAGGGACGATCTCCACTCCTCTTTCCATCTTCATCTTCCCCCTCCTAACCACCACCAACTAGTGTGTGTGTGTGTATATATATATATATATATAACACAGTGACTAAGGACGATACCAAATCACCAGAATAGAACCCTCGACCCCAAAAGGCTAAAAAGACGGTGGCCGGAAAAAAAAATCCACCACGCTAGAAACCCATTCCAAAGCCCAATTGGGTTGATGTTTCTCTATAAAAACAATCGACCTTCTCACCTTCAAACCCGATTATGAAAGCTTCAATCTCTCCCTACCACTGCCACCACCCATCTCCTATATCCGGTGAACGGCCATCTTCACCGTGAAACTCCACCGTGACCCACCATCTTCACCGTGAAACTCCACCGTTGTGGTTTCGATTACATTATGATTGAATGCTTTAGAGAGAGAGAGAGAGACAGAGAAGAGAGAATGAGATAGGGAAGAAAGAGATATATACATATAGACATAGAGAGAAAGGGTGAACGATACATGATATATATATATATATATAGTAGGTGGGGTTGGAGGGGGTGGTAGACTGGTAGCTATGGACAAGCTTTTGAAAAGCTTTCTTTTTTCTCCAATGGCAAAAGTCAGTATGTAGAGATAGAGAGAAAGAGAGAGTAATAGGGTTGTATTGTCTTCTTTCTGTAACCACAAGGTCATGATGGATTTATGATGAGTATGTTATCTTCTTGTTGTAAGTATATGGGAATAGAATGGTGGTTTCTTTGAAGCATTTACTACGTTCGTGTGTTGTGATGCGTAGAAGTAGAATCAACTAGTGAAGCCTCAAAATACATGGTTTTTTATGTGGTGGGTAGTTAGGAGGGGGAAGATGAAGATGGGAAGAGGAGTGAAGATCGTCACTGTGTTCGAGTTTGACCGGCGATGGAGTTTCCCCGGTGAGGGTTATCGTCCCTGTGGTGGTCGAGAAACGAGTGGAGAAGGAGACGATGGCGGTGGCGTGAAGGCATGGCGGAGGGGATGGGATGGTGGTGGCCGAGAAACGAGTGGAGAAGGAGACGGTGGCGATGGTGGTGGCGGTTGATGCAGAAGGAGTTTTTTTAATCATACATACATACATGATACATATCACACACACACACACTTATATATATATATATATATATAAATTAGAGTTATTAACAAATTTGGTCCCTAAGTTTTTATGATTTTACACAATAAAAAGAAGAAACAAAGAAAATTACAAAAAAGGGACAAAAATATGGTTGGACGAAAATACCCCTGCCTCTAACGGGCCATTTTGACGTCGTTAGGGGTCAGGGACCATTTCTAGAGCAAAATCCAAACCCTGGGGATGTAAACTTGAATTATGAAATCATAAGGACCTCTTTCAAAAAAATCAATAAACGTCAGGGACCAAAATTGGAGTTTACTCATTTTTTTTAACATAACATTGACTTACAAATGCTTCAAATCATTATTTTATTTTACAATACTATAATCGTACTCGTGCAATGCAACGAGATATATCACGATTTGAATGTTTCATTTTATTTTTTTGTCAATTTACAGTACGATTTTGGATGGTTTTGAGAAAATTATAATTTTTTTTATACATTTGTTTGATTTAGGCTTAAATAATGTTTTTTATATAAAAAAATTAAGTATTCTGTTAGAATTCAATGATTATTTTATATATTTTAATGACATCTAGAAAAAATAATCAATTACATATTTAATAATATAATTAAAACAAAATTATAGTAATATAATATATTAATTAATAGTGATACATAAAAAGGTATGCATAAAAGGAAAACCTGCACATACTAAATTGATGGGTGTTAGAAGTCTGCAGTAGTAATATGTATCTTGTGCTTTGATACTTGTAAATTAAGAGATTTTTAAAATCTTGCATAAAATTATGGTACTTTGTGCCTAATAATTTGTATTTAAGAGTTTTTTATCCGTGTTTTATAATATAGTATAGATATAGATATAATATACTAATTAATAGTGATACATGGAAATGTCTGAATAAAAGGAAGGTCATGCATATACCAAATTGGTGGGTGTTAGAAGCCTGCAGTAGTAATATGTATCTTGTGCTTTGATACTTGTAAATTAAGAGATTTTTAAAATCTTGCATAAAATGATGGTACCTTGTGCCTAATAATTTGTATTTAAGAGTTTTTTATCTGTTCTTTATAATATAGTAGAGATAAATACTAAGAGGTCTTTTACCAAATTCTTACAGGTTAAGTGTTTGCCACGTCACTCATCTTAACAATCGAAAGTGACAAAGACCTAAAGTCTTACCTAATAATAAGACATGACAAGTAGGGGTGGAGCCACCCTAGCACCAGAAGATGCAGTAGCACCCCCTCACCTTTTTAATATATATTTTTATGTATTAGTTTTAAGGTCCAATTTTTAAGATGTAATGGACTAGGCCCTTCTCCCCTTAATAATATTCCCAGTTTTTATGTTTTTACTCGCCTCTTCGAATATCGACACTTTCACAAAAACAAAACAAATGTCTACTCTATTTGTTTATATAAATAATAGATATAATTATATTGTTTAGGTCATTCATGTTTTTCAACTATTTCTTACAACTATTTTTAGGACGACTATTTATTAAAAAACATATACTAAAAAAGGTTTCTCAACCTTGAAATAATGAATTTTCTTACATTTTTTCTAGACACCCCTAGAAAAAATTTCTGACTCCACCCCTGATGACAAGTATCAATAATCTTACCTAGTAAGTAAGGGTTAAAACGCACCCCATTCTGTTCCTACTAGATGTGACATGCTTTTGAATTTGCCGATCAATAATTACCCGAAAATCATTTAATAAACGATCCCTAAATAATTGTTTATATGGTTACATGGGGTATGGTAGTTGTAGCTTTCGTCCTTTTGATATCCCAATTCCCAAAATTCTTTTTGTTAGCCCAAAGTGATGGTTAAAGGCCCATTTGACCCTTTAGATATGGATGACATAAAGTATCCCATAACCTAGTGAGGCCCATTTTTTATATACATTTATGAATTAAAATATATTTTATGAAACAATTTTTTAGCAGAAGTTTCTTGGAGTTGGAAAAACAAAGCATTTGCAATTTTCTGAAGAAAGATATAAAAAGATTTGGAACCATTTTGATCCGTTTAAATATCTAAAAACAAATATGAAAAAAGCTTAATTTAAACATGGATTAACAAATTATAATCTCTTGAAATGTAAACATCAATGTTTTTCGATGCTTAAAATATATCAGAGTCAAATATCTAGAAGCAGAAAAGAAAAAAAAAGTAGTTATTAATTATGAACATCTAGAAGCAACTATTATTTTATGAGTTATATGGTGAACCTAATTTTGACTTTCTTCCTAATTAATGTGTGTGGTTGTTTGACCAAACTCTCCATTTGGCAACTTGTTTAAGTATGTCAAAGTTTGAGACAACAATATAGGGAAGGTAGAACCTCTCAATAAGTGGCAAAATAAGGAAAAATTTGCAAAGTTTTATGTTGATTCTTTTTTGAAAATTGGGAATAGTTATGTATGTTAGGGTTTCAATGTCGTTTGTGTAACAACAATTAAACACAAGACATTGGGTCGACAGATATTCGCTCAGTTGTATGGCTAATGCATCATGTAAATAGCAATGGCATGGAAATCACATTAGATGTTGTAACCAATTTCATGAGTTGTAAATAGCAATGACATGGAGGTTACAATTCCATTGCAAGCAAATTAATTGATGAAATTGGTTACATAACAACAGTAGAATCTCATTTGTTATATAATTTCTTGTTATAAAGTATCGATTTTATTGCACATCGACGTGTGATACTTTGTACTAAAAAACACACGATCTTACTAAGTTGTTTTGTTTTATAAAATTTGTATATGTATTAGACGTATGTCTTAGTATATAAAGCGACATTAGGTGAATATAATATTTATAAAAAAATTGTTAAGGAAAATCATGATATCAAATATGAATAATGTCAAGTTATTGTTGTTATAACTTTATGTGATGCCATGAGCACGTCAATAGAATATTAATAGTTGTCTTAGCTTATATTATTAATTAAATAAATAATTATAAATTCAGTACTTGTTTCTAATAAGATGTGTGTGCCAATTATACCCATGGTTTTGTTTAATAGTTAATTATTAACTTATATTCATCTCAAAAACTAAGGGGTTGCTTGTTTATCTCTTATTGGTTCCATTAAGAGACAACATCTGAATCGTTAAGAGGTAAATCTTGTTTGACAAAAAAAAGAGTTGTCTCTTAATGGTTCCAAAATCCTCTGAATGATTTTGTACCCTGACCCTTCCTTAACCATTAAGTGCCCATATTTCATTATGAACAATTAGCAAACAACCATATTGCATTTTACACTATATCATAAAAACATCTTAATCATTCAGACCACTTAATCATTCTGCACTAAACCATTCAGCGACTGTCAAACAACCCCTAATTATTTTTAGAACATTGTATTATCATAATACTTGGTTTTTGAGATCATGAAATAATTATTTCTTAAACAAGATAGTACTTTTTATTGTATTTTTTAACAACTTGCACAAATTATATTTTTACAACATTTAAAATTTGAAATTTCATTTACTAGATCAATGCATTAATAATTCCATCCCATATGGATTCATAAGTCTAAATCTCCCGAACATGTCTAAACAAATAAACCAGCAACACATGAACATGATTTAATTTATTCAGATTGATTAAATTAATTGATTTTTGAAAATTGGATTAATTGTGATTTAAAGTGTTCATTTGTGCTTTTTTTAGTATCGTTTTCCTTGATCCAATCACTTATCAAGAGGTAAAAGAGAGCATCGTAACAAAATATTAGAGCAAGCGGTATTTTACCATTCTATGAAATCATCACTGACATCTGCATCTTAGATATAGATTAAAATATGATGCTCAGTAAACATGATTCCGTTTTCATTTAAAAAATCTTTGCGCTGATGACGTGGTCGTTCATGGGCAAGGAAGAGACATGGACGCTTGCCCACAACCCAACAAAACAGGAGGGCTTAACATTGGTTCATTGAGGGATGTGAATTGGGGTCTTCTCGGGAAATGGTGGTGGAGGTTTCATGAGGAGAGCGACTCACTTTGGGTAGAGGTGATTAGAAGCATATTCGGGGGGGATGGTGGCCTAGTAGGGGAATCGCATAGGAATATGGGGGGGGGGGGGGTTCGGCATGGAGTAGAATATTGGAAGTAGGGAGGGAGTTGGATAAAGAGGGTATTTCTTTCTCGGACTCTTTTGGAAAAAAATTAGGGAATGGGTCGGAAATACGGTTTTGGGAGGATAGGTGGGTGTCGAACCTAAGATTTAAGGAGGTCTTTCCACTCCTTTACCAACTTGAATCACGAAAAGAGGTAACGGTGGTCGAGAGAGGAGAATGGAGAGATGAGGTGTGGGAATGGAAAGGGGGTGGAGAAGGGAGCCAATGGGGAGGACGTTGGGGGAATTAGAAAATCTAAACACTCTCATCCATAGCGCTGCTCCAAAAAGAGAAGGAAAGGATCGGGCTAGGTGGTACTTGGACATAAATGGTGACTTCACGGTAAGGAAATTGAGGCAAATTTTAGAAGATAGGAGGGTCAATAGTGGACCGGTTGAAATCGAGACGAAGTGGCCGAATTCGGTGCCAAAAAAAATAGCGATTTTAATGTGGCGGGTGAGTTTAGGAAGGATCCCAACGAGGATGGTTCTGGACAGACTAGGCATTAAGTTAGACAATGTGTTATGCCCGAGATGTGGGACCGATGTGGAGACGGTCGATCACGCGTTAGTGAGTTGTGTGAAACTAAAAAAGTTGTGGGAAGAAGTGGGAAGATGGTGGAACATAAAGCTGGATTCAGTTGCGTCGGTGACTGATCTGATCGGTATTTCGGAGCAATTGGGAGCTAACGTGAAAGGCGCACAAAGGTGGGAAGCGGTATGCTGGTGCATGTCATATCTCATTTGGGCTAACCGAAACAAACTGATCTTTGAAAAAAAAAAGAGGGAGAGATATCGGATCATTTCTTCGAAATGCAACTGAAAATGTTTGACTGGGTCACAAAGAGGGAATGCTACTTAGCCTGCAACTGGGCAGATTGGATCTCGAACCCACGACTAAGCTAGTAGGCGACTGTACAAAAGAGTAGTCCGTGAAAGGGGCTGTCCGAAAGTGATGTCTGGACAGATACGTGCTGCTCGATCTGCTCTGCAACCACACTTGGTCGTGTTGAGGAGTGTAGTCGACGTCGGTGTTTATCGTCTAGCTATTTTCGGAGGTGTTTCGTATAGGGGGTGGTCGAGCAGGGGGGCCTGTTTCTTCGCAATTCTTGCATTCGGTTCGATAGTTCGACATCTGATTGATACGAAGGAAGAAGAGATGTGGCGCATCTGTTGATAGCAGCTGTAAAACTCGATTTTCGATGTTGGTGTGTAAGGCGTCCTCGTCGTGGCTATCAACTGTTGTACACGGTGGCGTGGTCCGAAAGTCGGAGGATCGTCGGTTCGGAAGCTGATACTGCAGCGGTTGTTTACTCCTCGCAAACTTCCGTCGCTGATCGGTTATTATGAATCACCCTAAAAACCCGGGTAATTTAAAACTGCGAAAACTTTACAATTAAGCATCATCCAAAGGTATAAACCTCCCAAAAAGGGGAACTGTACTTAACCTTTACAAAAAAACTGAATACGGATAAGGATCCCAACAACAAACCAATCTAAACATATACTATCTAGATTACATAAGTTGTTGACCCATAATTGTAACACCCTAGAAACTGCGGAAATAAAAATTCGAAGAAACAATTCGGCAATAGACTAACTTGCGGAATAAGGTGTGACAATTTCATTATACAAACAACCCAACGGGTATATAGTAGCCAATATTTAGGTAGATAACTGAAGTATAAAACGACATCCTATTAATCTACAAAATATCTAGATTAGGGACGGGTGTCGCTATACTTCCAAAATGAATCTTCAAAAGAATCTCTCACGACCCCAAGGTCGCTCCCTCAGTCCCGACGAGCCCCCTTGTTAAGATAACCTGCCAATATGACAACCAAGAGCAAGCGTTAGGCTAACGCCTAGTGAGAACAAGCTAAAATAAAAGAGAGTACTAAACCCAATTGGTGCCACGCGGTAGTATAGCCATGAGCTAAGTCAAGAAATCCAATAAACCATTAGTGATTAAACATGGTATAAGTAATACCCACAAATCACATAACGAGCTCAACCCCTCTAGATTTGTTGCTCAAAACATTCAAGTCAACCCCTCTGGATCTATCCTTGAGAGTTCCCAAAACAGGGGGAACCCAAGCACATAATGGGATTACACCTTACTGCACCATGAGACGCTGCCCGACCGTATAGGTCCACACCTTACTTATCATGGCAACCCGATGCCTATCCCGTGCTAAACGTGAACCAAATGCCCAAAACAGGGGACACAGGAACACCGTGCCTATGGATCCATTGCACTAAGACTCAAAGCCAAAACATGTCATTTCAGAGCATACTCATATTAAATCAGATATGCAGGCAATTCATATGAACAACGGTTCAATTCTATAAATCGTGATTCTTGAAAATGTGAGATATTTAGAAGGTATTTCCCAACGACAATAAGTCACTTTGAAACCATGTTTTCCACATTTCAAATAATACATTTATCACATAGCATTTCGTAATACAGACGGATTTAGCTTAAAGGACTCACCTCAGATTTCTTCCTGATTATGGCCTGCTTCTGACGATTGCTACCTATGACAACACCGATAATCGGTAAGCCAAAATAAAGACAACTTAATGACTTAAAACTCAGGAATAAGAACACAACAACTACCAAAACACTGATCCGGTCGAGTACCAAAAACCGGTCGAACAACAGTTCCGGTCGAACAGGGTCCGGTCGAAGGACACCCCGGTCGAAGGAACTACCCGGTCGAACGACCCCACCGGTCGAACAACCACCCGGTCGAACAACCACCCGGTCGAACAGGACTTCGGTCAAACATGACCTCGGTCGAAAGACCATCGGTCGAACATGACTTCGGTCGAAAGACCATCGTCTTGTTCATCAAGAACATCAAGAACAGATCGATGCAGAACCCAGATCCAAAATGAGAAATACTCGGATCTCACAATGGAACGGTTTAAAACCTTCACAACGAGGTTATAAAGCATTCAGATCGAAGCATTAAGCTAGATTCGTACCTTGATTTGGAGAAAACCCGAAGACCTCAACCTGCTCCTTCTTTCTCTCTGACTTCTCAAAACCAAAATGGTATATTGTGATATTTCCAAAATATCTAAAATCTGATTTATATTTATATAACCCAAGTTACATTTTACCCCCCTGAACTTTGGGTAATAGTCAACTTTTCACCCAACCCCAAAATAGCGGGTGTTACAATAATCATCCAAAAATGTGGGACTTAACAATGCCCAACAATCCAATACTAAACATCTCAAAAACCCTCAGGATCAGTCCCGGCACTCAAACCCTTGACAACCTGCCGCTAACGAGAACCTGAATACATATCATTTGGGAAAAAGTGTTAGCTTAAAAAGCCTAGTGAGAACATACAGTTATAAATTTCAAGAAACATAAACAATTGTATCATAAGATAATCTTTCCAATAAGGTTTAGTTTAACAAATGAAACCTTTGCCACAACCGGGCCTTTTTGATACAAAACTCGTCATCAAGTGACCAAAGATAACCATTTTACCAAGTATTGTAGCGTAACACAAAGTAGGCCACAATCTGAGTTATGAGCTAAACACTTGGAATCCATGGCCACGAACTCACAGGTCCGTACTACGATGTGAGGTAGGGCCCCCGAGGAAACCAATGTATACTCGTTCACCAGGACTACACTATGACCCATGGCTAGCAACCGGTCTCACATAACCGTACTAAATGGCCCCCGAGGATCATATGCATCCGTAGCTACAAATAGGGGAATTATGATCCATAGCTAGTAACCGGTTTCAACCGTACCAAATGGCCCCCGAGGATCATAAACATCCATTTTACAAATAGGGGAAAACATCCCAAATATAAGTCGACTCAATACCTAGGGATCCACTAGTAATGGTGCAGACTTGTCACAACAACATTCGTGACCAACCATATATAACCATATGGTATACAAGACATTTTATAAACAAAATGCCTTTTCAAGTTCAACTTCTGGTAAGTATGAAAATCATAAAAATGAGTTCATAAACATTCTTTTGCATAAGCTACATAATCAACAAGTAAAACATCATTTAATTCAAATAAGTTAGAATCCATCATTTTAGTCAAAAATGATCGGGAACCCTAAAATGGCCCAAAACTCAAGTTATATCAAATATGCAGAAAACTTAGATCTGAAACCATGGAGATATATAGGAGTTCCAAAAGGTAGCTTTTGATATGTATACAGTTTTTAAAATGATAGTAGGAACTCACCAAACAGGTTTATACGAAAACCCGAAAAACCAGATATCGACCACGACGAATAGGTGAAGCTTTCTACACCGAAACCCCGAGCAAGGCACTTAATACTAGCTATCAACGGAGCTTCAAAGATCGAAGAAACCAAAGAGAATCTTAGATAGAGATATTTGAAGAGAGAGAGAGAGAAACTAGAATGAGATATTTGTGGCTGACAACCCTTAAGTCGGCCAGAGGGTTGCGCGGGGAAAATTCGCGCGTGCCACAAAACTGGAATACTTCAGTGGGCCACGCGGCTTAGCTCGCGGCTTACTAGCCGCGGCCTAGCCCGCGCGTGTCAACAAATCTGGAAATCCTCCAGAGGGTTACGCGACTTACCTCGCGGCCTACAAGCTGCGACATAGCCCGCGTAACTCTCTGTTTCCCACAATTTCAACCAAAAACCAAACACTAACTCTCGATTCAAAACTCGGCGTCTACAACAAAAGGTAAACGCAAGAATACAACGATAATATATAATGAAAATCCAGGGTGTTGCAATCCTACCCAACTTGGGAATGATTTCGTCCCCGAAATCCCAACTATATAAAGAGATGAGGATATCTTCGCTTCATATCCTCCTCCGCTTCCCACGTCACGTTGGCTCCCCTATGATGCTTCCACTGCACCTTGACCATAGTGACTTCTTTGCGACGCAACTTCTTAGACTTTCTCTCTAAGATAGCGTCAGGCTCTTCTACACAACGGTTACCCTCGTCTACTGTTAACTCGGAGAGAGGGATGATGCTTTCCTCTTCCGCCAAACACTTCCGAAGGTAACAAATATGAAACGTGTTGTGTATTCTGCTCAACTCTGGCGGTAGTTCCAATTGGTAGGCTTGCAAACCCACCCGCTTGAGCACTTTGAAAGGTCCGAGGAAACGGGGACTCAGCTTCCCACGCTTTCTGAACCGTATAATGCTCTTCCACGGTGATACCTTCAGCAACACACGGTCGCCCACTTGGAATTCCATCGACCGTCTCTTTTTATCGGCATAACTCTTCTGCCGATCCTGAGCCGCTTTCAATCTTTCACGGATGCATTTGACCTTATCGGCCGTTTCTTGCACGATTTCAGGTCCAGCGAACTGCTTTTCTCCCGCTTCAAGCCAACACACGGGAGTTCGGCACTTTCGCCCGTACAACGCCTCAAAAGGTGCCATTCCAATACTCGAGTGGTAGCTATTATTGTACGCAAACTCCACCAAAGGCATGTGCGAGTCCCAACTACCCCCGAAATCGATGACACAAGACCTCAACATATCTTCTAACGTCTGGATCGTTCTCTCGCTTTGCCCGTCGGTCTGTGGATGGTAAGCCGTACTCAACTTAACTCGTGTACCCAGATATTTCTGAAATCCATCCCAAAAGTTCGAAGTGAACCGACTGTCGCGATCTGACACGATCGACAAAGGTATTCCATGCCTCGAGACCACTTCATCGATATACAGTTTTGCTAACTTATCCATCGGTAAAGTCTCGCGCATAGCCAAGAAGTGAGCTCTCTTTGTCAATCTATCAACTACCACCCAAATGGTATCGTGACCCCGAAGAGTTTTAGGCAATTTAGTCACGAAATCAATGGTGATATGCTCCCACTTCCACTCGGGAATCTCTAAAGACTGAAGACTCCCATATGGTCGTTGATGTTCGGCCTTAACTTGTGAGCACGTAACACAACGCTCCACATACCGCGCCACATCAAGTTTCATTACCGGCCACCAATAGTGCAGCTTCAAGTCCCTGTACATCTTCGTACTTCCTGGATGAATGGAATACTTAGACTTGTGAGCATCTTCAAGCAGTAGATCACGGTTACCCCCAATCTTGGGTACCCACACACGACCGCTGAACAGTTTTACCCCACGGCTATCTTCCGTCAAGAGTAAACGTTGCTTCGTCATGACTTCCTCTTTGAGATTCTCTTCTAACAAGGCTTCAATCTGCGATGCCTTGATCTTTTCAACAAGGGTGGATACTCTCGATTCTCGAACAGGTAGCCCGAATACTTCCGCTATAGTCTTTCCGACTTAACGTATCGACTACCACGTTTGCCTTCCCGGGATGGTAAAACAACTCACAGTCATAATCTTTAAGCAATTCGAGCCACCGTCGTTGTCTCATATTCAACTCTTTCTGATCAAAGACATACTTCAGGCTGTTATGATCTGTGTAGAGTGTACACTTCGTGCCATAGAGATAATGTCGCCAAAGCTTCAAGGCGAACACTACTGCTGCTAACTCCAAATCGTGGGTAGGATAGTTCTTCTCGTGTATCTTAAGTTGTCTCGAGGCGTAAGCGATTACCTTGCCCCGCTGCATCAACACACAACCTAAACCCATCTTTGAAGCATCGCTATAGACCACGAAGTCTTCTGACCCTTCAGGTAACGACAAGATCGGAGCTTCACATAATTTCTTTTGAAGAATCCGGAACGCCTTCTCTTGCGTTTCGATCCAATCAAACTTCGCATTCTTCCGAGTTAGAACTGACAAGGAAGAAGCAATCTTCAAAAAATCCTGAATAAATCTCCGATAATATCCCGCCAGACCCAAGAAACTTCGGATCTCGGACGGATTCTTGGGAGGCTCCCAATTCATCATAGCTTCAATTTTGGAGGGATCTACTTTCACTCCGTCTCGGGTGACAACATGACCCAAAAATTGTACCTCTTCAAGCCAAAAGTCACACTTGGAAAATTTGGCATACAATCTTTCTTTTCTCAACACATCAAGAACTTCGCGAAGGTGTTGCTCGTGCTCCAACTCGCTCTTAGAGTACACGAGTATGTCATCAATGAATACGATGACCGACTTGTCGAGGAATGGTCGGCACACCCTATTCATCAAATCCATAAATACCGCTGGTGTGTTCGTTAGGCCAAAAGGCATCACGAGAAACTCGTAATGGCCGTAACGCGTTCTAAATGCTGTCATCGGAACGTCTTCTTCTCTTACCTTCACTTGGTGATAACCCGAACGTAAGTCAATTTTGGAAAAACAACCCGCTCCTTGCAGTTGATCAAACAAGTCGTCGATTCTCGGAAGCGGATATTTGTTCTTCACTGTCGCCTTGTTCAACTCCCGATAATCAATGCACATTCTCATTGTGCCATTCTTCTTCTTGACAAATAGGACCGGAGCTCTCCACGGTGACGAGCTCGATCTTACGAAACCCTTCTCCAAAAGCTCTTGGAGTTGTGCCATCATCTCTTGCATCTCTGATGGCGCTAAACGGTAAGGAGCCCTAGCAATAGGAGCTGCTCCTGGCACAAGATCAATCCGAAACTCTACTTGACGATCAGGCGGTAACCCAGGCAAGTCGTCAGGAAAAACGTCTGGAAACTCGCGCACAATCTTTACATCGACCAACTTTGACTTCTCTAACTTGGCGTCGATCACGTAGGCTAGGAAAGATGAACATCCTTTCAACAAGCACTTGCGTGCCTTCGCCATTGTGATTATTGCCACTTCACCTTTTCTTTTCTCACCATAGATCACAACGACTTCACCACAGGGATTGGGAAGTCGGATTAACTTCTTAGAACACACGATCTCGGCATGATTGTTTGACAACCAATCCATACCGACCACAACGTCAAAACCTCCGATTATCATCGGTAGTAAATCGATCGAGAATTCTCTTCCCTCAATACCGAGAGTACACTTCTTCAGAATATCACGGATTAGAACCTTACTACCATCAGCTATCTCTACCAGTAACGCATCCTCAAGACTAGTAGTGGGCATAGCAATCTTTTGACGAAACAACTCAAATACGAAAGAGAAATTGGCACCCGTATCGAATAAAACACGAGCAGGTACAGAGTTTATAAGAAAAGTACCCGATACCACATCAGCGGATGCCTTGGCTTCTGGGTTCTCCTTCTTCGCTGGCGCGTTACCCGTCACAAGCTTTGGGCAATCCCTTCTCACGTGCCCCGGTGCCTTGCACTCATAGCAGATAAGTCCTCTGATCGGGCAATCTTTGGCGGTGTGATCATGCTTCCCACACTTATAACAAGTTTGAGAAGTGGTGCTACAATTACCGTGATGCTTGGTTCGACACTTGTGGCACCATCTAGCTTCCGGCTGACTGTCGAAGCTTCGGTTCCCGGAAAAAAGTCGGGATCTCCTGGCAGGCACAGAACTGTTCTCCCACTTTCTCTTGTCAGACACAACCACCGCTGTTGGGTCATCTGAAGATTTGAAGATGACCTCCTGATCTTCCATACTTATATCATCCTACTTAGAACATGTTTTAGGTTCTTTTAGCAGCTTGGTTTCTATACAAATGTTCGGTGAAGTCGAAGATCAGCCGAAAAAGACAAAGAAGGAGTACATCTCTCAAAGCGGATTGAAGATAGTCTCCTCAGCCTAAAGCCAAGCATACCCAAGTGATCAACACCATCGGCCAGGATAGTGTCAATCACATATCTATCAGGAGTGTGAAGGTGTTCTCACATCTTCAGGAGCCGAAGATCTCTCAAGTCTTCGGCAGCCGATGATCTCATCTCTCCTTATAGTATGAAGGTGTTCTCACATCTTCAGGAGCCAAAGACCTCTCAAGTCTTCGGCAGCCGATGATCTCTCCTTAGAGTATGAAGGTGTTCTCACATCTTTAGGAGCCGAAGATCTTTCAAGTCTTCGACAGTCTATGCTTGAGGATTTCTTTCAAACACATTGTACTTTTCTGACAAAGTATATTGTGATATCTTGCATTGACGTGGACCTCATCTGAAGATTAGATAAAGTAAGTTTTGTCTACTACACCATTTTAAGGAAAGGTCTCGACCATCCTCTCTGCAGGTCAACACTTCAAGCCAAAACACCTCAAGACAAAAGGTACATCTTGTACCTTGCTGAAGACCTGTGTCCATCCTTTGCTCAACAGGTGTCCCATGTATTTAATGCATGAGGCACTATAAATATGAAGGATGGCTCAACATGCAAGATCACCAGCTCTCAAGCATTCAAGCTCTCTAAGTGCACTGGCATTCTCTCTCTACGAAGTTCTTATTGTTTTCTAAGTGTTTTACAATTGTTCTTCATTTCTCTTTGTGTAAGATTGTTTGAATAGATTTCATCTATTCTCTTCCGCAACAATCAAAAGTTTTCTATGTGTAATTCTTGATCAATAAGAATTAAATTAAGTGAAAAACTGTGTGTATTGTATTCAACCCCCCCCCCCCTTCTACAATACTTCTCTTATTTAAGTGAGATTATGAACATACAATACATAACGGTTCTGGATACCATTACCACAACGTTTGATAACTACAATTTTCGTCAACTCTAAGACCAACCCATCTTAGTAGTTCTACCCAATACTCACAAATCAATGCTTAATATACTCAGTCTAAGTCTAAACATATACTATCTAGATTACATAAGTTGTTGATCCAGAATCATCCAAAAATGTGGGACTTAACAATGCCCAATAATCCAATACTAAACATCTCAAAAACCCTCAGAATCAGTCCCGACACTCAAACCCTTGGCAACCTGCCGCGAACGAGAACCTGAATACATATCATTTGGGAAAAAGTGTTAGGCTTAAAAAGCCTAGTGAGAACATACAGTTATAAATTTCAAGAAACATAAACAATTGTATCATAAGATAATCTTTCCAATAAGGTTTAGTTTTACAAATGAAACCTTTGCCACAACCGGGCCTTTTTGATACAAAACTCGTCATCAAGTGACCAAAGATAACCATTTTACCAAGTATTGTAGCGTAACACAAAGTAGGCCACAATCTGAGTTATGAGCTAAACACTTGGAATCCATGGCCACGAACTCACAGGTCCGTACTACGATGTGAGGTAGGGCCCCCGAGGAAACCAATGTATACTCGTTCACCAGGACTACACTATGACCCATGGCTAGCAACCGGTCTCACATAACCGTACTAAATGGCCCCCGAGGATCATATGCATCCGTAGCTACAAATAGGGGAATTATGATCCATAGCTAGTAACCGGTTTCAACCGTACCAAATGGCCCCCGAGGATCATAAACATCCATTTTACAGTTTTATATAGGAGTTCCAAAAGGTAGCTTTTGATATGTATACAGTTTTTAAAATGATAGTAGGAACTCACCAAACAGGTTTATACGAAAACCCGAAAAACCAGATATCGACCACGACGAATAGGTGAAGTTTTCTACACCGAAACTCCGAGCAATGCACTTAATACTAGCTATCAACGGAGCTTCAAAGATCGAAGAAACCAAAGAGAATCTTAGAGAGAGAGATATTTGAAGAGAGAGAGAGAGAGAGAAACTAGAATGAGATATTTGTGGCTGACAACCCTTAAGTCGGCCAGAGGGTTGCGCGGCTTACACCGCGGCCTTCAAGCCGCGGGAAAAGTCGAGCGTGCCACAAAACTGGAATACTCCAGTGGGCCACGCGGCTTAGCTCGCGGCTAGCCCGCGCGTGTCAACAAATCTGGGAATCCTCCAGAGGGTTACGCGACTTACCTCGCGGCCTACAAGCCGCGGCATAGCCCGCGTAACTCTCTGTTTCCCACAATTTCAACCAAAACCCAAACACTAACTCTCGATTCAAAACTCGGCGTCTACAACAAAAAGTAAACGCAAGAATACAACGATAATATATAATGAAAATCCAGGGTGTTAAATGTTAAGACATTATGTTTTTTTTTTCTTTTTTTTTTCCTGCTTTGCTGCTGGTTTGCCTGATGTATGTGATGTTGTATAAGTTGTTTTTGGAGTTTGATTGGTAATAAAATCTTTCTGCCGCTAAAAAAAAAAACCCAACAAAACAGGGGCCCCAATCGACAAATGGATTAATCATTAAGAAACATGGAAATAGAGTTTAAAAAAAGGATGACTTAATGCATTAAGCAATAACAAAAGTTTTTTCTTAGTTATGACCAACAACATCAAGTTACCAATAAGAGATAAGCAATTAAGTATGTATGCAATATTTTAGTAAGTCAATAAAACAAGTTTATATATTCATATTGAAATTTGTTTGATTTAAATTATTTTTTTAATATATTTTATCTGATTTACGTATGTAATGATTCATGCGGTAATCGACCAAAGTTTGGAGAGCACGAAACGGGAAAAAAATAAACCAGCCTTGACCGTTCAAAAAAGTAGACCATCCGGAAGAGACTACAGTACAAAAGCAAAGACGGAATTACAATAATGATCCTTCAACTATTGGTTTATCTTTAAGTTTTGCCCTTTTAATTTATTAAACTTCAAAGATTCCCCAATGTTTCAATATTAGTTACATTTAGAACCAAAAATCCAAATTTAGAGCCAACATATAAATAAAAATCTCATCCCTTTTGTCTTACCAATATCGGTATATATATACATATATATATTTGTAATACATACTATGCATTATGCATTCATTTAGTAGGAAAAAAATCATTTAGTAAGAAAAAAACATTACTTATATAATTCATCTTCCTTCATATGATACGGGTTGTTTACTTTTGTATACGGACTAAGGGGATGTTTGGTTGTTTTTTCATTAAGTCATGTATGGATAAAGTTGACTGTGTGGATTAAATAAAATTGTTGTTTGTTTGTTGTGCTGAATAAATTGTCTGAATGATGAAAATGACCGTTTTACCCTTAAATGTATATTTGGTCTATTGATCTTCTAACACCATTGCAAGGTAAGAAAACTAAAACAAATTCATTAAAAAACAATATTGAAGAAAAATAACATCAAACCAAAACCAAAACAAATTCATTAAAAAACAATATTGAAGAAAAATAACATCAAACCAAAACCAAAACAGGTGTTGCTATTTCTCAAATGACCAAATTAGGGTTTTTATTTGAATCCCAAACTGGTGGTGTTGCTTCTCAAATGACCTGAAACCAAAACGTGTGGTGTTGCTTCTCAAATGACCAAAACAGGTATTACTTCTCAACCTTCAAAAGCCCTAAATTAACAGAAATCAACCCCCCATAAACTCTAATAGTTTTACCAAATCAAACTTCAAGAACCTGACCTCAAATCTAGCATCAATCAACATCAATATACGATGCTCAAAATCATTCAATCGAAGAGGAGAAATTGATGAGCAGGGCAGAAAACCGAGGGAGGCGTCGATGAAGTAGAGAACTGAGGGGGGCGTCGATGAAGTAGAGAACAGAGGGAGGCGTCGATCGATGGCTTCGATGAAGCAGAGTAGAGGGAGGCATTTGGTGTCGATGATGTAGAGAACAGATGGAGGCGTCGATGAAGCAAAGCAAAGGGAGGCGTCGATAGTGTTTTTTAGAGAGGAAACATTGTCTACTTGAGAGAGAAGGGTAGGAGTGTCTTTATCATGGCTGAATGTAGACAAGGTGGTTCCAAAAGCTGAGCGAATAAGCTTTATTTTTACCAAATAAGCCATAACCAAACACTCCTGCATAGTTTAGCGAATAAGCTATACAGGCTATTAAGTCCATTAAGCTAATACCAAACAGGCCCTAAATTGTCTCTATCTATCTCCCCCCCCCCCTCGTCTCTCTCTCTCTCTCATACACCACATTTTTTTTCATTACTAATACCACACAAATGTCCAGTAAAAAAATACCCTTCGTTTATTAAAATAGCATGAATTGTCGCTCAACTTCCTTCATGTGGAATAAAGCATTATATGAATGATCTTCATTTGTAGCCTTCATAGTCGAGATTCAAACTCACCAATAATCCATTGTACTAATCAAAATCACAAACCTCTATCACCATCTATATCTTAAAAAGTAAATTGAAATCGTTGATACCAATAGGTTTTTAATTTTTTATGTCGGAAAGAAGCTATTTATTACCTGTAATTTTAATTTTTTATGATATATTTAATATTGAATTTTATTATAATTAGTTAATTACAACAAATTTAGCCAACATCATAAATCGGAGGTGAAAACTTAAAACTAACATAAGAAAATGAAGGTAGTAAAATGTAAATAAAAATTTGAAATGATAAGTTTGACTCCTTCCACTTAAAGTCGTCCGTTGTGTCTGGTGATCGTAAGCGTTAATGTCACGCCAATCTCTCTCACGCGTTCCCTTTCTTTCTTTGCCTTCATATAATCAATCAATCGCTTATCTCTCCCTTCTCTTTTATCACACCCACTCTCTTATCATCTCTTCTTCACCGGAGGGATAGATTCCCTTTTCCACCGATTATACTCCCTTTTTTTCAATTTCCATCTTCATGTCTAGGGTTTACTCCATCAATTTCTTGATTCAAGATTCTTTTTCTCATTTTATACAATTTGGGGCTTTTATTTTCTGTATTTAGGGTTCATTTCTTACAAAGATTCATTATTTTCAGGGAAAAAGATTTCACCTTTCGGGTTTTCTTGTAGATCGTATATCAGGTAGCTGATTTGAAGGTTCAGATTCAAAATCGATTTGGGGTTTCCAGTTTGAAGATTATTAAATTCTTTAAGGTTTGTTTTATTCCGTCAGATCAGTTTCTAGATTATAGATGTCAACGGTTGGGTCTTCATCATCATCGTACTGGTGCTACAGATGCAATCGATTCATTAGGGTTCAAACCCATCTGGAAGATTCATCGTTATCTTGTCCCGATTGCAACGGAGGCTTCATAGAGGAGATTGATAGCCCCAACAGACTAAATGGGTCCACGATTAGCAGTCGGTTTCCTGCCGCCGCCATGTACATGGTCGGAAACGGCCAACAGAGCCCCGGACCGAGCCCTAGCCCGCCGTTGCTCCGGCGAGCTAGAAGGAATACCGGCGAACGGTCGCCGTTTAACCCCGTCATCGTTCTCCGTGGACCCACAAACAATGGGAGCACACTTGAAGAATCCGGTGGTGGTAATGAGGAAACCGGTAACGGTGGTGCGTTTGAGTTGTATTACGATGATGGAGCTGGGTCGGGTCTAAGACCGTTGCCGGCGAGTATGTCGGAGTTTTTGTTGGGTTCGGGTTTTGATCGGTTATTGGATCAATTGGCTCAAATGGAAGGGAATGGATTTGGGAGAATTGACAATAATCCGCCTGCATCAAAGGCGGCAATTGAAGCAATGCCAACTATTGAGATTCAAGAAAATCATGTTTCAACAGAATCACATTGTGCTGTGTGTAAAGAGCCCTTCGATTTGGGAACCGAAGCGAAAGAAATGCCGTGCCAACATCTGTACCATTCCGATTGCATCCTGCCGTGGCTCGCTTTACGCAACTCGTGCCCCGTCTGCCGCCACGAATTGCCGTCCGAAAACACGGATTCAGGGGATCCGAACAGAGGTCCCAACGAGGGAAATAACCAATCCGCCACCGAAGAGGAAGCCGTGGGGCTAACGATATGGCGGCTTCCTGGTGGCGGGTTTGCGGTTGGGAGATTTTCGGGCGGAAGACGAGGCGGCGAGAGAGAATTACCGGTGGTTTTCACGGAAATGGATGGTGGGTTCAACAACAATGGAGCTCCAAGAAGGATTTCATGGGCTTCAAGAGGGAATGTGGCTCGAGAACGACATGGATTAAGACGGGTTGTTCGCAGTTTGTTTTCGTGTCTCGGAGGTGGTTGTTTAGGAAATGGAAGAAGGGCTTTGGGTTCGAGTTCTAGTTCTAGTTCCGATGATAGAGCAAGTCATAGAAGTAGATCGTTGTCGTCTACAATTAGCGGCTCGTCACGCAGACAAAGGGCCGCTGCTGCGTTCGACGCACATAACGAGCCTAGAAGATGGTGAAAGAAATTGGCTGATTGAATCCAAGATCAATGTAAATATCAAAGCATGCTGAGATTACAACAATGAATCTTTAAGAGTACCTTCAGTTTTTTCATTAGTTCAGCTTAATTTGCTTCTGTTATATGTCAAGATATTGTCTTTTTCTTGGGGGAAACCTTATAAATTGGATTCAAGTGATGAAAGCTTGTTAGCAATTTCTTTTGTGCTTCATTTGGGTCTCTACAAAGATGATACATAATCTTTAGCATATAGCTAGTGATCATTTGGTGCATTGTCCTGTTGGGATAATTTTTGTGATTAGATTGTTGTGTGGTGGTGAAGTTGGGGGGCATAAAAGAACAAACTGGGGATATATTTTTGGCATAATTTGTTAGAAGATTATTAATAATGCTGGAAACAGGCTGTTTTGTTGATTTGAAATGTGGAGTCATATGTTCACCATATAGCCAGCAATATGCAACTAGCTAAGGGATGAATGAATGAATGTGCCATCATGTGAATAGGTCATTAGGGTTGGTGTAATGGATGCTGCTTTGGAATGTTTTGATTCCAATTTTACCTGTAAAGATTGACTTTTTAGAAGCCTAGTCCAATTACCACTTAACGTGCAAACATGGTTAAAATTAAAAAAATCAATTGGGAGATTGGTCATAAAAAAGAAAGTCAAAGATGGAGCCAAAGTTGACTCTAATGGTCCATATCGACTGCCTTGTTGATGGCAACCCTTTTGAAGACGAACCAGTGGACAAGAAGTCATAAACTTTGTGGTTATGGTTCATTTGGTTCACAATTCACAAACCCATTGGGCTGCGTCTATTAATTCCACTCAAAGTAGGGTTTTGGATGTGAGATTCTACCAAAGATGTTATCTACCTTAAACTATAGAACGATTATGTTTATGGAAACCTCAGAGTGAAAGAAGCACAAGAAAAATAAGTAAGAAAAAGTATGAGTAAATACATTAAAAGCATAGAAAAGGTGGAGTAACAACCTAAAGTGCCAAGGTAGAAACTTGGGCTATGTTCTCGAGCCCTTTTTCACAAATGAAAGAGAAGGAAATTAGGAGGAAATAAAAAAAAATCTATTGTTCTCAAATTTATTTAGGAGGGAAAGAAAAAGTTCTAGAGTTCCTTTAGGTGGAAAAGAAAAAAAATTAGTGTTGATTTTCATCTAAATGTGGGAGGAAAGAAGAGAAAAATTAAATATATTAATAAAATTACCCAATCAATCCATCATATACAACTCCTAAGTTGGGCCCAAATCGATCCCGGTCCCAAATGGTGAACTTGTAACTGGTCCAGTCCTGTCCTGGTCTCGGTCCTGACTCAAATACGAAGGTCCGATTAAAGTGTATTGAGGCCCGGTTATGAGAACATGTCCCAGGCTAGCCCACATCGTTCTCACTTATTTATTTTTTTAAAATTGATTTTTAATATATAAAGAATATTTATTTGAAGAATTTGAACAATCAAATACAGTAACAAATACGGTTTTATTTTAATTGGGTTAATCAAATACACTAAAAAAATACGTTTTTGTTATAAAAAAGAATTGGTCAATCAAATATACTTTAAAATATTTAATTAGCTCAATCGAACTAGGGGTGCTCAAAAAATCGACCAACCTGATCAACCTAACCCGAAAAAACCTGGAAAGAAAATCAACCCGAGGTAAAATGATCAATACGAAATTAGGCAACCCGAATCTATTGGGTTGAAATTGGGTTAAACCCAAAGTAACCCGATCAACCCAATAACCCGATAAAAGTTTGAATGACTTCTCTAAAATTATTTGTATTTCTCTTTAATATGTATAAGTTACCAAAAATAACTCGACAATAACGAACAATGAAACTCATAAGAGAATATTTTTGGAACGTTAAATGTAATACCTAAATATTTGATAAACTCGTATATTCTCTTGAATGATTGATCGTATTTTGAAGGAAGAGTTCCTAATTTTTATGTTTTCAATGATGTTTTTACTTTGTTCAAACATAACCCGACCAACTGAACGGGTTGGGTTGCAATTTTATTTGGGTTGGGTTGAGTTGAAAATTTTCAAACCGCCACATTGGGTTGGGTTGTTCAAATGCCTTCAACCAGATCAACCCAACCCGTGAGCACCCCTAAATCGAATACACTAAAAAATATGTTTTTATTATAGTTTATTATAATACTTTTAATAAAATTCACTAAAAAATGCATTTTGGTTTTCAATCAAATACATTTATAAATAAATTTTAAATAAAAAATCAAGCCGGTTCCGAGACGAGCCTTGTTTTCCGTGGAATATCGTAATCGGTCCTTAACTGGCGGTCCTAAACCAGTCCCAAACGGTCTTGGGCCGGGCCCATTTGGCCATCTCTAGTGTAACATCTCAGACCAACTGTACCAAATATTGTCCGCTTTGTTCACACACTTGGGCTCACGATTTTAAAACGCTTCTGATAGAGGAGGTATCAAGTCACTTATAAGACAACTTTAGTTCCTCCCCAACCGATATGGGATCTTACATCTAGTTACAACACATCGTAAAATGAACAAGTGTATATTTATAAAAATAACATATTTTCTTTTATTTCTCTTATACTAAAAAACATGAACATTTATTTGCTTTACTACCGTTTCCTTCCATTCCTTTCCCTCTCACAAATTAACACAAATAAAAAAAATTGTTTTATTTTCTTTCTTTTCAACCTTTCATTTTTTTCCCTTCTCTCATAAACAATTTTTTTTCATTCCATTCTTCTCCTTCCCTTTCTATTTTCTTTTCCTTTCTCAAATTCGAGAACACAACATAGAAGTTAAATAAGAAGCAAGTATTTATTAGTTGTCTCCTACAACTCTTCCCAAGGTTGAGTATATGGATTGGTTTATAAAGGTGGTTTCAATGTTTTTCATGTGAATGTTCGATGTGTTTTCCTGTAAAGGTTTGATCGTGAAGTATAGCCACACGATAAATAAGTTAATAACTCATCCATGGCTTGAAAGATGGTCTCACAATAAATTACGTAACTTCATTTGTAAACATTTTCTTTAAACGCAGACAAGAAAAAGAAAATACAAAAATGTTGCATAAGAAATACCAGTTTATCTAGATACAATGTTTCTTTTCAAGATTGTAACATGAATTACGCCTCTAATTGACAAGAAAAAATAATCCAAAAAGTTTTAGATGAAGATGAATTCTATATTATTTTAACAAAAAGGTTACCATATATTTGTCACTTATTGATAGCATTTAATTAAAATATATCCACGATACCAATTATTGATTAAATTAGAAAGAACCATGACTAGTTTGGTTATTTTTTTCATTTTAAAATAAGTGTTTACATTATTATTATTTTAGTTTCTTCTAAAATAAGTGACTATTTTCCCATTCTACCTTTCATTTATGTGGGGTGGGGATTGTGACGGCGCTTCATTTATTGATAGAAGATGAGATTTGTGAGATCTTTATAAACATCAATTTGTGGCAATTAATAACCGATTAACTTAAATAATAATTGTAAGTCGGTCTAGAGGTTATTGAGTTAATATTATGTTTTAGGCATAGTGCATTACATATATACAAGTAAATACATACATACACACATATGTATATCACGTACATGTCCTTGATGGCTTATTGTAGATTTGACAAATGAGAGAAGTTGCTTAAGAATCGAGCATTGCGAAAGAAACAAGTTGGATGGACATCCATGATAAAATACCCTTATTTCGACGTTCTTTTTATGACTTTCAGTTTCAAGCCGATCCATTATCCACATGCTCTTTACGCCTTATGACTCCCATGAAACATTTCAGGGTCAGTTTATTCATTTTTTATACTAATGAACTGAGCTTCAAATCCAACCACCTTTCGAAACCAATGACCCCTTTGCTTTCACATGCTAAATATTTCATAATTTATTTTCAGTATTGATATAAGTTGAAATAAACATAATATTAAAATTATAACACTATATATTATATAATAATGTCATAATAAAAAGGTTCGCTTCATAAAACTTTTTACATTCAAGTGAACAAAGGTTTTAACCAAATGATAATTAAAACATAACCTACAACATCAGATAAGTTTTTTTTAACCATGAGTGTTTGGGTCAATTTTCGTGTTTCTTGTCTAATTCTAAGGGCCTTAGAGAACAACAGGAAAATGCTCAGTGACTTTGCAGGACTCGAACCGATGACCTCTGAGGAGGATTCAAAAGGCTCAAACTTTATTGCCGAACGCCAGTTGAGCTAACGTGACAAGGTTATTCTCATGGTAAAATGTCAAATAGGTCCAAATAAAATACCATGGATGACAAATAAATAGCATGAACAATTTGTATTTATAACTAGCCAATATATAAAAAAAGTGTATTGTATTTTCTTTCTTTATTACACAGTTGAAGAAAAACTTTAAAAAAACTACATACATGTATTGTTAATTATAATTATGTCTAAGATCATTTTTTCTTTTTTCAGTTTAACCAAATTAATCAACCAAAAGTATCATTAAACAACGAAATGATTAACATTTCCACCAACAATTATTCATCTTCTAAACTAGATTTGACTCCGTAAAACTTATTTTTTTTACGATCCTAAAAGGTATCTCCTTTGTTGATGATACTTCTCATCAAATATATGGTGCCAACATTCATTGATTACAAATTCTTGTATTTTGCTATACAAGTTTTGAAAGCTTTGAACTTAAGCTTTGGTAGCTTTTAAGTTTTGGTACCTAAAGCCTCTAGGAGTCACCTATAACTCTCATTTGGATTAAGATAAAAAGTCTAAATCAAAATAATTACGACCAGATTTTAAACTTTTATTTGACTGGCGCATCGACGTGTTCAAGTTTTGTAGGTGAAGCATATAAAATTGTGTTGATTCAAGTCGACAAATTATTTATATGTTTTGAATATATTGAAGATTATACCACTGAAATGAAATAAAATAATGATATACACGATGTTTTTATTTTTTGTCTTCTGATTTGGGTTTTTTTAGTATCAAATAGAAAACACATTGAAAATCAAAAATGTGTTTACAAACATCCGTAAACGAACAAAGATTAAACTGCTTTGCAATATCAAAAAAGAAGATTTTTCTTATGGTCGTTTGGTTTGAAGGAATATTTTTTATGGATTTAAGATTACGTAAAAAATTTGGAATCTTTGGCGTGTTTGTTTGTATAATTTGGAATGAAATTGAATTTAATTCTTTATAAATAATTAAATTGCCTTTTTATTAATTGATTAATACAAAACAAATGTTTTAACATGTTTTAAAGCATTATTATAAACAAATCATATGAAATTCCACGAAATACCAACGACCCCATTGGATTTCTAAATCCCATATTTGTGGGATTTCATTAAAATTGTAGGATTTCAATTCCAAACTTTCATCTAAACCAAAAGTGAGATTGCTAATTCAAAATCCCATTAAATCCCGCAAACCAAATGAACCCTTAAAGGTGCGTTTGGTTTGTGGGATTGAAATGTAATGGATTGGATTTCAAAGAGGGATTTGGATTTGAGGGGATTTGAAATCCCTTCATGTGTTTGGTTTGTAGGATTTTGAATGAATTTCAAATTCATTCATTTACAAGTCTTGCTTGGTTTGTAGGATTTGGATTGAGTTTTTTTTTTATTTGTTTGTTTTATAAAAAATTTATTTTTATTGTTAAACGTCGAATTTGAATCGATACAATTTGAAGTATGAATCACGCTTTAGAATCCATCGGATTTGGATTTCAAATCCAAGCCCAATGTCAAGGATTTCCAAATTCACCATATGAGAGATTTTAAAATGGTCAACGAATTTGAAATTCAGTCAACGAAATCATTTCCTGCAAACCAAACACAGGATTGGAATGGATTTGAAATCCAAATCCCTTCCAATCCCACAAACCAAACGCGCTCTTAAAGTTTCTAGAGATTTTTGTAACTGTTATTTCAAGGACATTAGTCGAAATGCCTCAAGTTGATCTACACAATCATATTTAACAAAAAAAGAATATTTATAATAAACTTCTGTTTAATGTTTATAAATAAAAATTATTGAATTAAGTCGACGGACAACCTGTAAAATAACCATTGACATATTTTTATTTTTTCAAATTTCATTTTTAAAATTATAAAATATTTGATATCCACAAAAGGTGTTCTAGAAAATAACCATTTCCTCCATCACTTTCACCGTCGTTCACACACATTTTGATTTCTTTGTATTTTAAATATTCAACTTATTGTATTATAAATTCTCAAAATTTGGTTTCATCAAAAGTAGCTAAAACTCAATCGTCGTATTCGGTCCAAAAATACCCTTGCTTTAACTTCAATTCTCCATTTCATAATTTCTAAGATTGTGATGTAGAACAAAAGAACACAAAAACACACTGTGTAAATCATGTTACGTATATTTCTTTCAAAGTTCCAGAAACGGTTTTTTATAAGCCATTCTATTTTCAGAGACTCGAAATTAAAAATTGGTATTAAAACATAAAAGTTTATTTCCTAAATAAAGGCATGAAAATAAGAAATTATTGATTTCACGCGATTTGCTTATTTAAACGGAATTATAAATAAAACAACAAATCAGGAAAAAAATGATATTAGGAGTCGGATTTGGAGCTCCAAGTGAAGGATTTTGTGGTCATCTATGAGCCAAACCGCCATATGGGTCGCGAGCTTTCGGTCCATATTTGGTAGGCCCCATATTTCCAAGCAGATCAAAAGTTATGTCCATTCTAAGTTGAGGTTCTCTCTCTAACCCCTTCGACCTTTCTCTTACTCCCACTGGTCCATGAACGTATCCACTATTTCATGTATCAGTTTTTCTTCGTTGTCTTTTGAAATAAGCAAAATAGTACATTTATGAGTGGATTGATGCCACTCCAGATTCTTTAGTACAACAACGACCATACATGTGTTTTACAACATCCAATCTTGTGTAAAATTGAAAACACCGTTAAAAGATGATTGTGGATGATATATTTTTGTAAATTTTGTCACATTCATTATGAATACATGATTGATGGTTTTTACTCTCGGTTTTTATAGTTCAATATAATAAAAACAAATTCAATCCTTTTGACATGTCTTCAAAGTAGAGATTAGTGAAAATGCCAAGGAAGATAATTAATAGAGAAATTAAAGGCAAATATTTAAATACACTATTAAAACTATTACCTTTTCTTTAATCTTACTATAAGGTAACAATCTTCTTATAAATTATGCAATGCATTTTGTTACAACTCAAATTGCAATCAAACAAAAAGTATACCTAATCTTCAAAACCAGGTATCGTTATATCTTCACCAAATGGTCCACGGTGATCACCACCGTCGACCACCATGATATTGCCGGTCCTCCATCTATTGACCGGTACAACTCTTGTGTCCTATTTCAAATTCAAACAAAGGGTGACCACACCAACCTATTACAAAAACAAGAAAGACCTCTACTATGTGCCTTTTTCTTGTAGGGCCTTCACTACCCACAAAAATGCTTAAATCAAACACACGTAGTACATAGTATGTTTTGCTTTCCTACCACTATATAATTCAAAAACATAGCCACCATATCACACACAGTCAGTGTGTTTATGTGTGAGAGAGAAACAGCGACAAAAAAAAAACAATCTTTTTTTTTTGTATTTCATCACTAAACCCACACAAAAACCCACCAACAGAACCAAAATCTCATGGCTTCTGTTCGTCTTCTTCATCTTTCTAAGTTGTTCTTTGTTTTTTGCTTATTGTTACAAATAAGATTCTCACTTTCTTCAAAAAATGCAATCTTGCCCCTCAAGGTTCAAAAAGTTGCATCTGGGTCCCTCACGAAACCTCCAAAGAAACTCTCTTTTCACCACAATGTTACTCTGACCGTCACCCTCGCCGTCGGCTCGCCTCCACAGCAGGTTACCATGGTCCTCGACACAGGCAGCGAACTCTCATGGCTCCACTGTAAGAAAACACCCACAACACCCTTATCGTACGACCCACTACATTCTACATCGTACACCCCAGTTCCGTGTACCTCGTCCATTTGCATGACCCGAACCCGAGACTTCACCATACCCGCTTCTTGCGACCCGAAAAAACTCTGCCACGCTATTCTCTCCTACGCTGACGCCACTTCCGTCGAAGGTAATCTCGCCCACGATGCCTTCCGGTTCACGGATTTGGTTCTTCCCGGAGTAATATTCGGGTGCATGGATAGGGATTCAAGTTCCAACCAAGATGAGGATTCGAAAACCACCGGGTTAATGGGTTTGAATCGGGGCTCCTTATCTTTTGTTACGCAAATGGGGTACCCGAAGTTCTCGTATTGCATATCGGATCTGGATTCAACCGGCGTGTTATTGTTCGGAGAATTTCATTTCTCTTGGCTCCCACCGTTAAGTTACACGCCGTTAGTTAAAATCACGACGCCGTTACCGTCTTTCGATCGGGTTGCATACACGGTTCAGCTTGAAGGAATCAAGGTTTCGGAAACGGTTCTACCGTTACCCAAATCCATATTCGAACCGGACCACACCGGAGCAGGTCAAACCATGGTTGATTCGGGCACCCAGTTTACCTTTCTTCTTGGACCTGTTTACACTGCTTTGAGAAACGAGTTTTTGAAACAAACGAAAAACGTGTTACGGGTGTACGAGGATCCGAACTTTGTGTTTCAAGGTGCGATGGATCTTTGTTATCGGGTTGAAGGGAGTGGAGCCGGGTTACCCGTTTTACCTAGTGTGAGGATGATGGTTCGGGGTGGGGAAATGGTTGTTCCGGGTCCAAGGCTACTGTATAAAGTGGCGGGATTAACGAAGGGGAGTGATGACATATATTGCTTTACGTTTGGGAATTCGGATTTGTTAGGGATTGAAGCATACGTGATCGGACATCACCATCAACAAAACATGTGGATGGAATTTGATATTGCAAACAGTCGGGTCGGGTTTGCTGAGGTTAGGTGTGATTCTGCAGCTCAAAAGCTAGGAATTGACTTGTAATTTAAGGATTTGTTTCATAGGATGAACCCGGTTCAATCCTTCATACTCACCTACGCCTTATAAACATTTTTTATGACTTTACTTGGCTATGTTCAAAATATTGATCCACAATTATAAATTAACCATTTATACAGATTTCTCTCTCCTCTCTCTCTCTCTATATATATATACATACAGGCACACACATATACATATAGAAAAGTTCAATTGCAAATAAGAGGATAAACAAAACCACAACACGTATAATAAATAATGGACATGAATAAATATCTCCTTTCATCATAAATAATGGACATGAATTTTTACGCAATTCATGATATATATCTCATGAATGTCTAAAGCACGAGATGCACGCTCGTTGTGTATGCAAAGAAAGTCAAGTTCGCAAGAGGACCTCGCTCTCTCTATCTATATATATAGAGAGAGAAAGATAGGTTATTATGCAACCCTTTTACATGGTGCAACCCATATAATCCCTCTATCTACCACTTTTTTTTTTTTTCCTTTTTCTTAATTACAAAAGTGAAAATAAAATGCATGGTGGATAGAGAGGTTGCATGAGTTGCATCATGTAAAGGGATTGCATTTGAACGTCGCTCTCTCTAGAGATCAAATGAAAACCACTCTAATTTCGCAAATCATGGAAACCGTCGATTTCGTTTGTTAAGTTAATGAAATTGGTTCATGAGATTGTTTAATTCGATGAAATTGTTTCATATAATTCTTTTATTGATGAAATTGTTTAATATATTTATGTCTTTTATGTAAAAATGAAATTGTTTAATCTATTTTCTCATTTTGATGAAATTGTTTCATGCATTTTCTCATTTTGATGAAACTTTTTCGTTTTTACATAAAAAAAACACAAATATATGAAACAATTTCATAAAGAAAATAATTATATGAAATAACTTCATCAAATTATACAATTTATGAAACAATTTCATTAATTTAACCAATGAAATCAACGGTTTCCATGGTTTGCTAAATTAAGGTGGTATCCAAATGAAACTACCATTATATATAGAGGGCGTTTGATTTACAAACCATCCAGTTTTAACAAACTTTACAAACAAATCTTAACTGTCCATGTAATCTAATAAATATCTGATTTTATTTTGTTTCCTAATCTAAAGTTATAACCATAATGAATGAACTTTATCATCTTCCATATATATCTCAAGTATAATTAATTAATCATGATGATTGTCCATAAATATCTCTATTGTTTTCTAATATAATGGTTTGTATAGTTTATAAGAATTGATTGGTTTGCAATTGAAACGGACCCTATATGTGTGTGTATGTGTATGTATGTATGTATGTATAAGTACTTTACAAAATAACTCGTGGAGAGAATGCGATTTAAATATATATGAGATTATAACATATGCCTCTTTCAGCAGAGGCTAGACAAACAAAGATGTCCCAAGGTAATAGTTTTGAACGTCTCAGATGGTAGACATTGATTATGATAAATGTGAGACTTAGGGGGCGTTTGATTCGCAGAATGATTTCTGAAGGAATGGAATCTATCTAAGTAATTGGAATCTAAAAGGAATTGGAATGAAACGTTATCAGGTTTGACCAAGTGTTTGGTTGACAAAAATGGAATGTAATCAGTCAAATGAATTTGAATCTGTCTGTTTGATTTGCAAAAGAATTGGAATGAAATTCTGAAAAATGATAAAAATACCCTTTCTTTTATTTATTTATTTATTTATGTTTTTTTAAATGCAGAGAGAGATATAGAGGAGGGAGAGGAGAGAGAGGGGAGAGAGACGGGTTAGGAGGGTATTTGTGTCATTTTGAGAAAATCTGATGGAATGGAATTCAATTCCATCCATTTTAAGAATGAATGACCAAACCCATGATTAAAGGATTTCATGGAATTCAATTCCATTCCATTAGTAACCAAACAGCAGGATGAAATTTGGTCAATGGAATTGACCATTTCAATTCCATCAGATTCCGGCGGAATCCAGCGAACCAAACGCCCCCTTAGAATATATAGAACGTTATTATATTACCTTCCAAAAAAACATTTGAGAATAAATTATCCAAGTATATGGTTCAAATAAGAAATATATTAAAAAAACTATAAATAATGCGTGAATATATTAATAATTGTGGGTTCGAGAACACTACTGTTTTACAAAAATGTGAGAACACTTATGGGTCTCCAAATTATTTAACACATAATAAAAATTAAAATAAATGAAAATGAATCATTAAGAATATTGATTTAATTATGTATTTATTAACAGTTTTCTATTATCTTAATGATTTATATTTATCCATTAAATGTTGGTGGTATCATCTAAGACTTCTTATGTCGATGCCTCAGTTGTCGATAATGTTGTGATAAATCAAAATCCAGTGATGATCACGTCCATGATCATTGGCTTAGCTTGTTCGTCATGTGATTTGCAGTTTTTTTTTTCCATTTTACATTGAATGTCTTCGATTATTTAATATTTTATTGATTCTCCAATCTTTCTAAACTTGTGACTTAAAACTAGGGGTGAACATCGGAAGCGGGTACCCGCCTTTGGAACCGGAACCGCTTCGGAACTGCCGGTTTCGGAACTGGAACCGATGTGATTGGTTCCGGTTCTGGTTCCTAAAATATGGAACCGATCGGGACCGGTTCCGGTTCTCAGTTTTTTGGAACTGTTATCCGCTAGGTACCCGCCGAGACTGGTTCCGAGACCGTGTAACACCCCGATTTTCGAAAGGTATCAATCCAAGTTAATACAAAAACCGATAGATTAAGGAAAAATAAGATATTTGAGTTTGGGCTTGAATCCTTGATTTTATAGTCTTGATGGATAAATGATTCAATTACGAGTCCAACGGTTCTTTCCGGAGCGAAAACGGAGCTATAACGAAGAAGTTATGACCAAAACAGTGTTTGGACATATTTCTCATGATCTGAGGGACGCACGGGTCGTGCGTTTTCCCTTCACAAGGGCGCACGGGTCGTGCGCAACATCCAGAGCAGCGGGTTAAAAGCCTGATTCAGTCTCATTTCACCCAAAAACTTCATTTCTTCATATCTTTTGATCCATAACTCCGATTTGGGTGATTCAAGTTGCTACGGTTTTGTTTTTGAGAGCTCTTCAAGGATCTAGCAAGAGATTGGAAGTCTATTGAAGTGTAATAGAGCATTTTGTGGTGGTAAGCTTCTCATCTCTCCCTATTCATATTATTCACCAAAGTTTTCTAGGGTTTCATCCACCCTTTGTTCTCCCTTTCATAGATTGAAGGTTTGTAACCATTTTGGTAAAGTAGAGGTGTTTTGATTGGTGGATTCAAGTTTGGATTAAGGTAATCTTCTATTCTCTTCATTTATGGAAGTTAGGATTTCGGTATCAATGGAGGTATTCATGTATAAGGTTGGGAAACGATTCTTTGTGGTTGTTTATGTATATTTATGGTTGGAACCTTGTGGATCTAGGTTTTGGAAGATTTGGTTTGAAGAATCAAGTTCCTCAAGTTCTAAGTGGGTAAAATCTAGATCTAGTCTAAATCTAGCAAGGTGAGTTCCTACTATCATTTTCTAAACCTTATACACATCAAAATATATATTTTGAACTCCTACACATCTCCTTGATTTTGGATTTATGAAAATCATATTTTGACCTAACTTGAATTTTGGGATATTTTAGGGTTCTTGCTATATCTTGTGAAATTGAAGGGTTTCATTTGTTATGAAATAAACTGAAGTATTTCTTGCACCTATTTGGTGAATTTCTTGGAAGAATGTATAAAATCTCATTTTTATGATTTCTCATTCTTATCAGCAGTTAAACTTAAAAATGCATTTTGATTATAAAATGTTATTGGAACCATATGATTATCTATGGTTAGTCACAAATGTTATTGTGACAAGTCTTGACTATTCTAGTGGATCCCTAGGTTGTGAGTCGACTTATATTACATTATTGGAGGTTACCAAGTAATGTAAATGAAGAACTACATGTGCATTAAATTGTGAGGTTTTGGCCGTTAACAATTACAGAACTACATGTGCATTAAATTGTGAGGTTCTGGCCGTTAACAAATTATAGAACTACATGTGCATTAAATTGTGAGGTTCTGGCCGTTAACAAGATATAGAACTACATGTGCATTAAATTGTGAAGTTTGTCCGGTTTAAAAACAATGGTATTGTTTCCCTTTGAGTTTAGTTGGAGCAGTTCAGTTGCACATATCATGTATGCATATTTTATTGGAAATTTTCGTCATAGTATTTCAGCCAATGTTTTAGAACAATGAGAGCATGCTTATATTTGGCTTTGAACTCGAAAACGACATAAATTATTTCATGTTTTAACCGGGTGCATACGCATATCAATCTACTAACTTTGTGAAATAAGCGGTCGCATGCAAGTTTTGTTGTGAAGTCTTATTTCGTGCCGCATTGTGACTAAAAGAGAGAAAACTTTAAGATTTCGATATTATGAGCATGTGGTCTTGGGTTTTGCAAACATTCTATTTATACAATTTGGAATTAAACTAAAATTACCCTTACAATTGCTCAAATCGCATGCATATATCTTTACTAAATTTTGGAGAATAAACCGATGTATGCGAGTCACGTTGGGAAGTTTTATTTCATGACATTTCATGGTTAATTGCAGAAATTTTGGGGTTCGATTTTGTGGATTTCCCTTATGTAGTTTTGTACGAACGTCTTGTTATACACTGTTTTAGTACGTAAAACTATTTCTCATTTATTTCATAAATTATACGATTAGTGTGAGTAATCGTATGAAAGATTTATGGTATTTCGGTTAGAACTTTTGCCCATAACATATTTCAGTATTGATTTTACTGATAGGAGTTTTCCGCAATGCATGAAATGAATTTCTGGTTTGCATGTCATTGTAGTTACCATTTTGGTTAAGTACGTTTTATCGGTGAGACTCAATTTTGAAACGTGAATAATATATATATATATACACACACACACACACATATATATATATATTTATCTATTTACGTTCCTTTTGTGTTGCTACATTTGGGAAATGATCGGACGTATATAGGTCTTGTTGGAAATTTTATCTTCCGACATTTTGTGTTAAAGTAAAAGATTTTAAAGTTGAAGTTGTGAAATCCAACTTTTATTGCACATGTTATGGGACGGAAAGTTATTTTCATACGAATAGCATAAGTTGATGCATACTAAGACCCTGGTAGTCCGTTTGAAAATTTTGTTACGCATCTTTCGTTATCGTTTTATTAGCGTAAGTATTGATCAAATGAGTTTTGAAAATGGTTGTATATGTGTGGCATTAGTGATCAATTTTGAAACCTATCAAATGCACGATAGTGTATTTTCATCGCACGTTTAATTGTTATAAAACTTATGTATTTGAGAGTTTTATAAATTTCAAATTGGCATAGTAGTGTGAAAAACCTTGAACTCATTGGGCTATAGGTGTAAGCCCCCTCGTGTTAGAAGTCGATATTAAGGATTAAAAGAGTCCTCGGAGTTTGAGGCGTTAGACATGTGCTTTCTCCCAGTTGGTTAAGCAACGATTCTTATGCTTCGTTAAACCTACGGATTAAAATCGTGTTCGGTTGTTTGGGTATGGTTGGTTTTGGAATTGTGGGAATTTGATACGACGACATGATATGTGTCGGTGGTGTACTATATTGTTGGGTATTCGTGAATAATGATGATGTTATGGTTGACTGGTAAGGATGTTGGATTTGGGTGACTATTTCCAAGAGTAGGTGTCAACTTTGAATCGACATTACTAATCGGGAAGGAAATATTTGGTAGTATACCCACGGTTGCAGAATGGTCATTCTGAGGATAGGTGTCAACACTCTATTTTGAGGACAAAACTGTTGGTGTGCTTCAATGTATTTCCGTTAGATCTGGTGCATCTGCAGGACGAGCGGTAAACTTAAGGAAATTAGATGTTGATCATTAAGAAATCAATCCTTGGTATTTTGATAATTGTCAGGACTTTCGCTGATTTGGAAATCGATGCTTGAGTGCATGGTGAGAATTTGGTGGTAATGTTTATTGGATACAATTGGTGAGAATGTCGAGGTGGACTTTAAGTACAAATCGATTATCGAGGAGACTTTGACGCATTGCGTTTAGAGGTATCTAAGGGAAAGGTTTGTTTTGGGTATTCTTGGTGGAAATGACTGAATAAGGTCGTAAGTTGTTCTTGAGGTAATATGAACAACATAAGGTTGGGAGGCAACCGAGATTTAATGTTAAGAATGTGATTAAGCCAAAACTTAACGTTCATCCCGCTTTGGGTGAGTTATATGGAAAGTTGATGTAACACCCTGAGTTTCGAGAGGTATCAATTCAAGTTATTATAGAAACCGATATATCAAGGAAAAATAAGATATTTAATTTTGGACTTGAATCCTGGATTTTATAGTTTAGATAGATGAAGGATTCAATTACGAGTCCAACGGTTTTTTCCGGAGCAAAAACGGAGCTATAACGAAGAAGTTATGGCCAAAACAGTGTCGATACGTACTCGGCTATAGTGCCCGGCGATTGTGACACTGTCAAAATCGCCTGTCACAATCGCCAGAGCCCGAAAACTCTCGGTACAATCTCAGTGATTGTGACATTGTCACTATAGCCTGGCACAATCGCCTGGAGGTATCAGGGTGTTAAAATCGCGATTTTCAGCCTCAAACTTCATTTCTTCATATCTTTCTCATCCTAGCTCCGATTTGGGTGATTCAAAGTGCTACGGTTTCGTTTTTGAGAGCTCTTCAAGGATCTAGCAAGATATTGGAGGTCTATTGGATTATACAAGAGTATTTTTTGGTGGTAAGCTCCTCATCTCTCCCACTTCATCTTCTTCACCAAGTTTTCTAGGGTTTCATCCACCCTTTGTGCTTCCTTTCATAGATTGGAGATTTGTGGCCATTTTGGTGAACTAGAAATGTTTTGGTTTGTGTATTCAAGCTTGGTTTAAGGTAATCTTCTATCCTCTTCGGTTATGGAAGTTAGGGTTTCGGTATTAGTTGAGGTATTCATGTACATGGTTTGGGAAACGATTATTTGTGGTTGATTATGTATATTTATGGTTGAATATGTATGGATTTAGGTTTTGGAAGTTTGGTCTTGAAAATCCAAGTGTTCTTCAAAGGAGCTATAGTTGGGGGAAAATCTAGATTTAGCCTAAATCTAGCAAGGTGAGTTCAAGTTGATTTGTGAAAACGTTGTACATACCAAAATGTCCATTTTAAAGCATTTATGTGTTTTACATGAAATTATCAATTGCTGGGTTATTTGGTAACTTTTGATTAATTGAAGTGTTTAGCTTATTAAATCTTGTAAAACACCACATTTGGGATTTTTGAGATATGTTGATAAATGTGTCACAAAGGAACATGTTTTGGTGGTTTATTGCATGAATGGGTTATTGGACGAAAATACACTTTTATGTGTTTGTCGGGTTTTATGCATCATTCATGAATTGGAATATTTGGAAAATCACACATGCGTGAGTCCTTTGGTTTCGAGTCATTCCCGGCTTTGGGGAAACGCCTTAGAAATGGAAAACCTTTTAGGTTTTGGGTCGAAGGCCAATGATAATTTGAGAATCAAATATTTTTGGGAAAATGTGTATTTGGGTTGTGTAACCATATTGGCTCTCGTGTTTTAGCCAAACGTTTATTAAACCTTTTGGGGCTTGATTTGTACTCGTTGGAGTCTTTGGAACATTGGTCCAATCTTGGTATCTCGTTAAGGAGCCTGGGTCGTATGGTGTACCTAGTTACATCTCATTTGGGAATTACATGTTTTGAGTGTGTTGTCATTCTTTTGAGTCATGTAGCATTTTGACCTTAATGCATTGGATCCATAGGCATAGAGGTCAGGTTATCATGTTAATGTGGGACGAGGTCCTCGAGTTATAATTTGGAAATAGGCATTGGTGATACGATGTAAGTTTCCAAATGAACAAGCGTGTCAAGGATGGTGAGGTCCCAAGGTAAAGACCTGGATAGGGTTGAACTTGGTGATTATTTGGGGGCTAAAGACTTGGATAGAGTTGAACCCACGATTGTGCTGAACTAAAGACTTTGTAACACCCTAAAAATCAGAGTAAAATAAAACCTGCAAAACTTGGCAACATGACATTCGCATTGATAATAAACTCCCAAGAAAGGGGATCAGTCCTGAAGACTTTACAAAAACCTGTATCGATATAGAGTTTGTCAACAAACTAATCTAGACACCTATATCAGATTACATCAGTTGACGATCCATATATGTACCAAAAGAATGGGACTTAACAATGCCCTGAAACAATACTAGTCATCTCAAAATGCCTCGAGACCAAACCCGTCTCTCAAAACCCCGGCAACCCACCGCTAAGGGAAACCTGTTATACACATCATTTGAGAAAAAGTGTCAGACTTTAAAGCCTGGCGAGAACATACAGTTTATAAAGCTCGAAAGATATAAATATTAGTATCATAAAGAAATCTTTTCATAAAGGTTTAGTTCGTAAAGATAACATTTTCCCACAACCAGGCCTCTTCGGTCCAAAACTCGTAAACGGTGATAAAAGGACCATTTTACCAAGGATGGTGGCGTAACACTAAGTAAGCCAAAATCCGAGTTATGAGCTAAACAATTGGAATCCGAGGATACGAACACATAAGTCCGTGCCAAAGTGTGAGACCTAGCCCCAAGCAAAACCAATGTATACTCCTTCACTAGGATCACTATGAACCATGGCTAGTATCCGACCTCACATAACCGTACCAAGTTGCCCTCTAGAAACATAGGTATCCATAGTTACAAAATGGGGAATATAACCTCCCAATAATACAGTCGACTCAAAACCTAGGGATCCACTAGTAATGGTACAGACTCGTCACAACAACATACGTGACCAACCATAAATAACATATGGTATAAACATATTTCATAAACAAGATATCATTTCCAGTTCAACTTCTGGTAAGAATGAAAATCATTAAATGAGTTCTGAAATATTCTTTTTACATAATCACATAATGTTTAAGTAAAACATCATTTTACTTCAATAAGGCGGAACCCGACATTTTGGTCAAAAGTGATCGGGAACCCCGAAAATTTCCAAAACTTTATTTATATCAAAATGAAGAGAACATAAAATCATACCGTATCAGATTTCGCAAATAAGAGCTTTGACATGTATAAAGTTTGTAAAATGGTAGTAGGAACTCACTGGTAGGTTTTCAGAATAAAACCCGAAAAACCAGATAACGACCACGATGTAGAGGTGAAGCTTAAAACACCGAAACCTCGGATCGAACACCGACTATAATCTTCCAAACTCTAGAGAGAGAGACTTTAGAGAGAGAAGAGAGAGAAAAGATATTTTTGATTTTAGATTATGAGATCTTTGGGAAGCTGAACACTTAAGACGGTCAAAGCAACTACGCGGGTTATGCCGCGACTTCAACTCGCGGCATAACTCGCCCGTGTCCAAAACCCTAAATCATCCAAAGGGTTTCGCGGGTTGTGTCGCGACCTCTAGTCGCGGTGTAACTCGCGTAGTTCACTGCTTGTCCCCAAACTTCACAAATCCAAACTCTACTACAAACCAAACACGGTGCTAACGACAAAAATTAACGCAAGAATAACGAGATTACACAACGGAAAATCCGGGGTGTTACAGACTTGGATAGAGTTGATGTTCAGACGGCTAAAGACCTGGACAGAGTTGATGCCTATTATGACTAAAGACCTGGATAGGGTTGATGTCTACCATGACTAAAGACTTGGATAGAGTTGATGTGATTGGTTGTCCACCTTGAGGACGATCCCAAGGTAAAGACCTGGATAGGGTTGAACTTGGTGATTATTTGGGGGCTAAAGACTTGGATAGAGTTGATGTCAGTGGTTTCCACCTTGAAAACACGCGTATAACATGGATATGTGGCATACCTTTGTGTTTCCGCCACGTTAAATAGAAACGGGTCTTCCCCGTCACCGAAAGGTGTTATTTGGTTATTGTATTTTTAGAATCCATGTTTTCGGTGACATTTTATATGTACAGGTTTTATCCATGATCCTTATGAGTTGGGTAATATGTCCCACCCGTGTTTGGCTGTTTCGGGAAATAAGTTGTATCTACGTATTTATAAAGTGGGAATTCAATTTCTACTTATTGTTTCGAGTAAGTCTTGGGTTGAGTTTATCTTGTGAATGAATCTTTATGTCGGGGTATTCGTCTTTAAAACGTGCATTATTGGAAAGTTGGTCTTCTAATATTTAAAGCAAATCATTTCGGAAATTCATGATTTAAATGACTTCTTTCCTTCATCAGTATGTATTTTATATATGTTGAAAACTCTTGAGCTCACTAGGCGTTAAGCCTAACCTTTTTATTTGCCGGCATGTGCATCAGGTTCCATTTCGGGATTAGTTCTAGCGACACTGAGAAGCGCTAAGTGCTAGTTGTGTGCTCGAATAGGTGATTAACTTGATGAAGTCTTCCGCATTTGTATTTGGAGATAGTGATTGTTGTTGGGTTATTGTAACACACGATTTTAATTAGTCTCTATGTAAGACTTTAATTTTGTTGATGGTTCAATCTAGAAATTGTATTTCAATTATAGACTATTAGTAAGGGATTTTATTCCCTTTTAAGGCATTGTTGAAAGTTTTTAATTAGTCGCTCTTTCCAAATTTGAGGGTGTTACAGTTGAGGTTGAGTTGGCGATGGTTCGTTATAAGGAACGCAACAACAACCTCAACCGGGATGTAATCAGGATCATATATGAGCTAAGGTTTAGTGAAGGTATTCCTTTTGGATAGGGAATCATTTGACCTCGCCAAGGGCGATATTGGGAGATTGGTCGGTGCTAGATTTCGAGGACGAAATCTCTTTTAAGGTTGGGAGGATTGTAACACCCCGATGTTCGAAAGGTATCAATCCAAGTTAATACAAAAACCGATATATTAAGGAAAAATAAGATATTTGAGTTTGGGCTTGAATCCTTGATTTTATAGTCTTGATGGATAAATGATTCAATTACGAGTCCAACGGTTCTTTCCGGAGCGAAAACGGAGTTATAACGAAGAAGTTATGACCAAAACAGTGTTTGGACATATTTCTCACGGTCTGAGGGACGCAAGTGTCGTGCGTTTTCCCTTCACAAGGGTGCACGGGTCGTGCGCAACATCCAGAGCAGCGGGTTAAAAGCCTGATTCAGTCTCATTTCACCCAAAAACTTCATTTCTTCATATCTTTTGATCCACAACTCCGATTTGGGTGATTCAAGTTGCTACGGTTTCGTTTTTGAGAGCTCTTCAAGGATCTAGTAAGATATTGGAAGTCTATTGAAGTTTAATAGAGAATTTTGTGGTGGTAAGCTTCTCATCTCTCCCTATTCATCTTCTTCACCAAAGTTTTCTAGGTTTCATCCACCCTTTGTTCTCCCTTTCATAGATTGAAGGTTTGTAACCATTTTGGTGAACTAGAGGTGTTTTGATTGGTGGATTCAAGTTTGGATTAAGGTAATCTTCTATTCTCTTCATTTATGAAAGTTAGGATTTCGGTATCAATGGAGGTATTCATGTATAAGGTTGGGAAACGATTCTTTGTGGTTGTTTATGTATATTTATGGTTGGAACCTTGTGGATCTAGGTTTTGGAAGATTTGGTTTGAAGAATCAAGTTCCTCAAGTTCTAAGTGGGTAAAATCTAGATCTAGTCTAAATCTAGCAAGGTGAGTTTCTACTATCATTTCTAAACCTTATACACATCAAAACATATATTTTGAACTCCTACACATCTCCTTGATTTTGGATTTATGAAAATCATATTTTGACCTAACTTGAATTTTGGGAGATTTTAGGGTTCTTGCTATATCTTGTGAAATTGAAGGGTTTCATTTGTTATGAAATAAACTGAAGTATTTCTTGCACCTATTTGGTGAATTTCTTGGAAGAATGTATAAAATCTCATTTTTATAATTTCTCATTCTTATCAGCAGTTAAACTTAAAAATGCATTTTGATTATAAAATGTTATTGGAACCATATGATTATCTATGGTTAGTCACAAATGTTATTGTGACAAGTCTTGACTATTCTAGTGGATCCCTAGGTTTTGAGTCGACTTATATTACATTATTGGAGGTTACCAAGTAATGTAAATGAAGAACTATATGTGCATTAAATTGTGAGGTTCTGGCCGTTAACAAATTACAGAACTACATGTGCATTAAATTGTGAGGTTTTGGCCGTTAACAAGATATAGAACTACATGTACATTAAATTGTGAGGTTCTATATGGTAACCAAAACGAAGAACTACATGTGCATTAAATTGTGAGGTTCTGGAAAGAAGGTTTATGACCTTATTTTAATGAATTTTATTTTTATCAACAGTTAATTTGGGAATGCCTATTTGAAAGGTTTCCGTTTGAATGAAAATGTTTATATCTCCTGAAATTTATAAATTGTATGTTCTCACTAGGCTTTAAGCCTAACACTTTTTCGAAAATGATGTGTATAACAGGTTCCCTTAGCGGCTGGTCGTCAAGGGGTTGAGTGAAGAGTTTGGTCTCTTGAGGAAATTTCTGGATGTTAGTTGATTTGGAGACTTGGTGTTTAAACCAAATTTATTTATTATAGTATTGGGTTGACAACCTATGTAATCTAGATAGACTTGGTTTGGTTTTGGCTTGGATTGGTTTGTTGTCATTTTCCGCACGTATTGGCAGGTTTTGTGAAGGTTCACGCCTTGCCCATTATTTTGGGTGGTTTGTCCTATTTATAGACGTTATATTGCCGAAATTTCAATTTTTAAATAACCCAATTTTTAGGGTGTTATAGACCGGGTACCCGGTCCTGCTGGGTACCCAGAACTGGAACCGGCGGGTACCCGCTATTTTTTTAATAAAATACATTTTGTTTATTTATAAAAATATAATAAACTACCTTTTAGTGAAACATCGTTGTAGTATTTATCAGCATCAACTAATTTTAATGACGTGAAGTGTTTCGGAAGCACCGTTTGTAGTATTTATAAGCACCGTTTGCAATATTTATTTGTTTTGTAAACATTGTTTGTAGTATTTATTAGTTTTTAGTTTTTATCTTATTAATTTTCACGTTTGTGGTACTTATTTCTTTACGTTTGAACTTTCTAATATAATTAATATTTACCTTTTTATAATATGAATGATAAAAAAAATTTAAAAATTAGACGGTGGGTACCCGATACCGGAACCGGAAATATAAAGAACTGGTGTTACCGGATTCCAGGAACCGCCGGTTCCGGTTCCGAAAATTTTAGGTGGATACCCACCTTTGATAGGTTTACAATATTCTCTTATTTACGTAAATCATGGGTGTTTTCATTTAAATCCTTCCCTATATTAATAATGTTTATAGTTAGGAGAAGGTAGACGGCCCAATTGTTTGGTGAGGAGGTGGACCAACAAAATATTTTCTTTCTCTCACTAAAATTTTGTAAGTATTCCACTACTTATTTCATTTATTCACACTCATCAAGCTTTTCAAACAAAATGTTATTTCTATTGAGAATTATATCTTCTTATTTTGTTAAAAAAAGATGACATCATTTAAATCCGTTGAAAACCATAATACAATACTTGATTAATGATTGTCTAGGGTGTTTCATTGTGTGATTTAAATTAGTTAATTTTTTTCCACATCTTATTTTGAAGATATATGATTCATAGTAAAATCTTGCATAAATGTGCTAACAATTTATTAAATACTATTTTGATGAACGTGTTTTAAATCTTTTATATTATAAAAGCAAAACCATTGTCAATGACGTGGCACAATAGTTTTGCTAGAAATCTTCATAGAAATTTTCTAGATTTTTGATTTTTATAAAATCTTTAAAAATGCTTAAGACCGTTCTACCCATAAACCAAAGAGGTAAGTTCCCTTTTCAGTTGGGTATTTTTGTAATTATACATGTATATTAAACTCCCAAGCTTTACCTACAATCTATTCACCTTCTCATAACCCACACTCTTGAAAGTGCCCATCAATCTCACACTCTCTTCCACTCTATCTATTCACCTTCTCCTAACGCAAGCATTATTATGGTTTGTTTTGTTTTGCATATATATATATATATTCTTAAACGTTTTCTTTCAATTTGTTGACCTAAGTTTTTTTTTTCTTTTTACTTTTCTCTTCTATGTTGTTTCGGCTTTTGTCTTCCCTTTTTTATGTATTGTTTATTTATTTTGTTTGAAAGGTTTCTCTTCTACACCAAAAGCTCGATTCATTGGAGGTAAATGTTCAGGTTTGTGCTATTTTCATGTAATTTAATAATACTTATGTTTCTTATAGATTGTTGATCCAACTAATGCATGAAAAAAAAATTATGTTGTACTAGCACTTGGTGCTATATGGATCAGGCAGTGGGCTGCAATATGTTACCTATTTTCACAACGGTGATGATGCTAATAGCTATTGGGTATTTGTCTTTATATGCTTTAGGGTGCAAGTTTTATGTCGGTGCTGCTAGGAAGCATTTTACATCAAAAGCTGCATTGGAGAGAATTTCAAAATTATAAATGGGTATAGTAACAGGTATGTCCTTTGGGGATATATTTTGTTCTTTTAGATGTTTATACCCATTATTTGTATTTTGGTTTGTTCATTTTAGTGGTTGAGCTCATTATGTTTGAACCAGTTTCGAGCAATCACATTTATAGAGATCATAAACCGGAATCCTCATTGATGCAATAATAGTTTCCTTTTTTCCTTATCGTATATGGTTCAAAATGTGTTATTATTTTAGGGGTAAACATGTATATTTTAGTAATTGTTATGAATTATGGTTACTGTATATCTTGAGTTACACTTACGTCGTGCGAAGAGCTTCCCATACTAAATGCCAATGAAGATGTGGAGGATTGAAGACACATAAAAATATTGTTTAAACGATATTCTTATCAACATCTCTCTCTTCCATATTTGACTCAAGATAACATTTTTTAATATTTAGTTATTCCAATTGATTGGCTAATAATTTTATGTCCTTATTTACGATGCACGATACATTTTCTCTTGATATAGCTCATGTTATTACATATACACATTGCATAATGCATAATGCATAATGCATCCTACTATTTCCCAATATTTATTAGATATTTTTACCGTTAAACTATTAATTATATACTTTTATTCCATTTTATATTGTTTAATTGTAATACGAATTTAACTATATAACATATTTGGTTATTACTACACATCTCATCACTAATAATTTATGTAGTCGTTTCCATTGATTTCTTTACATTGCCTTTTATTAGCTAGAAATTCACAAGTTCCATGTTATCTTAATCTACTTACATGTTTTATAATACGACTTTCTTGACACCGCGCATCGCGCGGTGCCACACACTAGTGTTTATAGTTATAATAACCTTTGCAAAATTACAAACTTAAATCATCTCGATGGCATAAATAAGCCTCCCCGTGGCGGCCGGGGATAAAAGCACCCCCACCGCTTCCAGCATTCTCCCCCTCGGCTCCTCCTACCAAACAACAATTGTCCATCGACGTTCTCTACACTGGTTGTATCTTGTTATGATTTGTTTTATTAGAAACAATTGTGGGTTTGAACAACTTTTGTTGTACTTGTATAGTATAATTTTTTAAAATCAAAAATTACTTAAAATTAAAAGATTTACCAAAAACTATGAAGGGTATTCTTGAATGTGACTATTTTTTTTTTTTATAAAATGAATGATTTGACTTTGAAAAATGGTCAAAGGAGAAAGACAGGGTGGCAAGGCCGGTAGGGATGACCAACATTGGATAGCCGCGTGGCATGTCGCAGTCAATTCGCACCTGCTTTTGACTTATTTATCCCCACAGCCTTTGTCATTTTCCTCTTGCTTAATCACATAACTATATTTAAACCCAAAACTTTTCATTGATTAATCATTATACTTTAAAATTAAGGAAAACATCGTCGGTGCAACTTCACACTCATATTTCACTTTCACGTGAATTCAACTTTCAGTTGCTCGTATTTTAAAGCTATAAAAAAAATTATTTATCTCAAAATAAATATTCATATTTCTATATATGTTTTTGTCAAAATAAATTTCAAGTTTTAAAACTATAGTCTATATAACCAGATTCTATCCATCCTTATTTGATGCATAAACATTTAAATCTTATGGATGATGATAAACTAATTAAGGGTAAAGTTGTAATTTAGTTAATTAAAAAGTATAATAATTATGCATGTCTAAAATGGTGTCATTTTTATTGTGAACGTTTATTTTTGGAGGAATGAGTATACAATTTGAAAGTTGCTGAAAAAATTGTGGACATTATTGAATGACTTGTATTTATAATACACGGTCATCATTCAAGACATAACAAATTAACTAGCATGTCAAGAACATATGAAATGTGACGTACGTTAGGATCAGTGGCGAATCTAGAAATTTAGGTGACTGGGGTCAGACTTAGGAGAGTCGAAATTTTTCGAAACCGAATGACCCACCCAAACCAAAATGGTTTCCGGTTAAACGGTTCGATTTCGGTTATTCTTTTACTATTTCGGCTAAATCGAATCACAAATTATCCCATAATCTTATCTATTTTGTCTGTGGATTGGTTTGAGGCTTTGAACATATAAAAATAATTAATATATAATAAACCAGTTTATATTAAAGTTAAAATAACAAGATATGCAGATTGATTTAATAAAATAATACAGGAGAACTAAACATTGGAATAAAACAATACACCAGGTATTGAGATTAATATATTTCTTTTGGTTTTGATGGAAAAAGTTTGAATGTATGGGGTCTTGTAAAAATTGAATGGGTTCTTTAAGTATGAAACTAAGGGGTTGTTTGTTTTTAAAAAAAAAACTCTTAATGGCTCTTAAGTCTGAATCGTTCATACCTTTTTACACCACTTCTTATTAGTCATAACTAAAATAAGACTTCAGACTTTTGACCTCTTAAAAAACAAACGGCACCTAAGTCTTTTGTAAAGGTTAATTTTTTTTTCAAAGCTAAATATAGTTTGTTTTAATTTTTGACTGGGGTCAAGAGACCCCATACCTTTCCATGTGGCTCCGCCACTGGTTAGGATATGGTGTTTTGCATAATAATATATCTTATCCAATTGAAAACATGGTCTAACTGCCCCCGACAATTTGACTCGTACTCGAAGTTACACCATTAATGTGTTCTCAAAATAATGGTTAAGTTGTGTGTTCTTTTCAGGTTTGAGTATATTGTTTTCGTCCCATATGCAATATTGAATGATATTGCTGCCCTATAATAAGAAATATGATACTATTTATATAATAGTGATTAACTCTCTGTTTTTTAAAAACGACAAATTTGTTATATCTATTTTACATAACTAATCAATTCAAAAAAAGAAAGAAAAAAGACAAACAAAAATATCAATTTGAATAGGAAAAGGTAAGAACTTAACGGTCATTATCATATAAGATTCTCGGTCATTATCATGCTCATTCAGTAAAGTAATGGACATCCAATAAACGTTTGATAAACAACCCTTACCATACCTTATGTATTAAAAAAAATGTGTTTCAAATTGTATGATATGTTACATTTCAAAAAGCAATAATCGTGGAGGATTGTGTCTTGTTTTTGAAATTATTGTCTTCAAATGATTTGATAGACGTAGCTAGATGATTGGTTTGGTAGATAAAAAAGGTGACTGCCTCTCAACTTTAATTACTAAAAAACAAAATTCATGCAAGTGAAAAAGGAAGCAAAATAATGGAATGTTTGATTCCATTTATGAATCCTTTTACGATACTTCATGTGCAATTAAATCCTTGTCCATGCTCCAATTTTCCTTTAAAAAATAAAGAAGAAAAAGTGAAAGTAAAGGTAAAGGTTGCCCATAATTTAAATTGGTTTAGAATATACAGTAGGTTAAATATTTATATATATATATATATATATATATATATATATATATATATATACTAGCAATGTGCCCATGCAATGCATCGGGTGAGCAAAGTGTGAATTTTTATCGTAAATAAAAATTGAAAAGCTCTCGAACGTGTAATCAACCTTTTGCTCAAAAATGGAAAATGAAAAATTAATACAAGTCTTTGTTTAAAAAAGTTGTTTATAGAGTAAAATGTATTTTTATTGAGCATTAATAGGGTTAAATTTGTATAGTTTTATGAAATATGAGAGTTTTAAAAGTTTGTACATGCGAAATAATTACTTGTAAACATAAAAATAAGTTGTACATTACAAGGTTATTGTACATGCGAGGATAACATCTTCTAAGATTATTTTAAAACCAACATGTTATTTGTTGTTAAGAAATTGAAGGTATCTTCCCCTCAACCTTGTTACAATAGCCAAAACCTCCATCAATTTTTTCAAATTCTTTTCTATCTCTGCCTACATACCGGAATCCTTAATTTGCTCTTTTCAAAACATAACAAGTGTTGATATGACGACCACCCATGTACATAACAAGGATTTCGGTAATGTATACATCTAGATCACTACACCATGCCAATATGCCATCACATGGATGAAGATGAAGCCATGGGAAAATGTGTGGCTGGAGCAATTAAAAACTACAACACAGTTGCTAGGCCATGTTCCAATACCGTCTGAGCAATTAAAAACTACCACGTTCCAGCAGCACCGTTCGAGCCATTTTCCAGCTCCGTTCTAGGCCACATTCCAGTACCGTGATCCACGTTCTTGCACTGTTCCCGGTCAAATTCTAGCCACGTTCCAGCACTGTTCAAGCCCAAATTCCAGCCACGTTCCAGCACCGTTTTAGGCCACTTTCCAGCACCGTTTTAGGCCACGTTCCAGCAACATTCAATCCCACGTTCCAGCCACGTTCCAGCACCATTTTAGACCACGTTACAGCCCCAAAAATGCAAATAGAACACTAAATCTGAAGAAGCAAATAGAGATGAAGAAAAACCAGAAGAAGCAAATAGAGATGAAGAAAAACCAGAAGCAAATAAAGATTAGAAAAACGATTACCTTATTTCGTTAAATCGTATCTCTTCCCATGGAAGCACAATTTATGTTCTGTACAATTTATGCGGAAATCACAATCAACATCAAAAGGGGTAATGATAAACTAAACGTGTACATTGTATGTGATAGTGTCCAAAAGAAAAGCACAGTAATATATTAACACAAGGACAACAAAAACCTTTTCCCATTTAAATTTAAGATGATCTCAAACTCTAATATTATTTATTAAAGACCCCTTTTGTGTGAAGGCTTGAAACTGCATTCAATTAGCAATCAAACCTGAATCAGGTAACTAAAATACAATTTACCTAACATGGGGACCTTGTTGCCTTCTCCAAAAGTTTTTATTATTTTGCAATTTAAATGTCAATAAGAAGTAAATTATCTGGAAACATGGTTAAGCATTGGCAATATTTAGAAAAAAAATCAGGGAGATAAAACCTTGGTGGAGGTGCAAAGACAACGTTGGTAATTCTGTTCTTGCTTTTCAATGATGTCTAAACCGTTATTTCATGAACTATAAAATAAGCCTTTGCTTTCATGAGCTATTCAACCATACCACCATCATGTCATTACAACATAAACCCTTAATAAGCTAAAATATGTATAAATAAAACCAATCCTACTTGGTATAGGTAGGATGTATGCAAACCAATCCTATTTGTGAATTGTGGTCATAAAAATCAAATTTGAAACTCTCTGCTTACTGGAGGGAGCTAAGTTCAAGGGAGATGAATCTCTGTTGTCATGCAAGTAATTCAAACCACTTGATTTAGGGTTGAAATTATTCCTTTCATCCCAAATCAGAGTTGTCTGGAACTTTAAGAAGCAAAATCCAGTACTTATTCAATTCCAATACCAAATCAATATGAATATAATTATCCTTCTAGCATCAAATTTGTATTCCTGTTACTCGAAATCAATTGTGAAAACTTCCCAACCTTCATACTCCGTGAGAAACTTTCCCCTGTTAATCAACTACAATTGACAATTGAAATAAATGAAAATCGACTACAACGGTTCTTTGAAAATCAACTATTTTATCATTGTCTATAATGAGATGCCTCTACAAGTAGATCAGGCACCAGGATTCAGGGATAGCTCATTGGTTATATTGGAATGAGCTTATTCTTTGCAAGTGGTTGAGGCCTCTGTTACTGTAATTTATGTACAACTATAACATTATTAATATAAATGGTGCTAGTCGAATTCCAATATAAGAAAATGTGAAAAACATGGTTAAAGCGATAATCAAGAGTTTAAAGGGCCGTTTATCAAACACTTACCGAGCGTCAAATACCTCTGCCCAACATAGTTACTGAACAAGTTCTCCAGCCCTACTAAGAAATATGAGGGAACCATACAAAGAAATTTGAGAGGAATCAAAAAGTAAAAACATGAACTATATAAGAAAGATCCAAAAAAGGATTAAACTAAACAACTTATTGTCCTTTTAACAGAACAATGAAAAGTTTTGATCAAAACTTCGTTTCAAAATCAAAATGAAAGAATCCAGAGCAATCAGTACAAGATTGATTTCTTTATGCAGCTTCAAAATGAAAGAATTCTTACTTCAGACCTGCAGTAGATTTAATTCTTACTTGATAAAGTTAATATGCATTGGATGGATTCCAAGTTAATACAAATAGTGGATTTTATATCCAGAGCATACAATTAGATTAGAAAAAACTCAGTCTTAATGGGTACAACTACAGAATAAGGGGTGATAACATACCACAAGTCGTGAATCTCTGCAAAAAAAAAAGTATTATGATTTCATTTTAAACCCCAAAATTCAAAATAGCAACCACACTCCCCAATAAGAATAAAAACATATCTCACCTTGATAGACTCATGAGAAATGATTGAAGATAGTACCAGGACCATAATCAAGAGATGTTGATGAAGAAAGAAGAGCAGAAACCCAATCGATTAGGTTGAACGCGATAGTGGAGAGAGATGTGAAGGAAGTCATCGTCTCATCCTAGAAATCTGAGAGGTGTGATTGGACTACTACAGAGTAAATACATAAATCACTTTAAAACATTATATCCAACTGAAGTACAATTTATGTTCTGTAAACAACAATGGAACATAGCAGATGTTTGGTGAAAAACAAACTCATGTTTCACAATTGACGTTATAATCTAGATATGATAGTTCGCAAACTTGCACTAACTTTTTTTTTTGAACGAGCTAGTTGCTGCACTTTTAGTTAAAAGTTGTCCAATAAACCTTTTGTGCAGAGGAACTGGTCAGCTCATTCATCTTCCAAATGTAAGAAATTTAAAAACAATAAAAAGTAAATCAGAGGACATTTTCCTCAGAGAAATTTAGATATGTAATTAAAATCCAAAGTCGATTTCTTTAAATCATCAATTTGTTCTGATATTGAAGCCCTAGAGATATTTTACAAAGAGTTCACCGATGACGGTAAACAAAGTCAAGCAGAAATTGCACAATCAGTAAACGGAAGTAAAATCAATTTCTGAATTCGTATCCTTCGACGAACAGAATAATCACAATGCCCAAAACTTTGGCCTGACTTCGAATCAAAATTACAGAGCAAGAAGAAAGTCAAAATTACAGACATGGATACAAACCTGGTGTGTAAAACGGAGACTATGTGGAGTTGAAGACATCGCTAGCTGTGATTATGATTATGTTGTTGCTAATTCTTCTTCTTCACATAATCATAATATATATATATATATATATATATATAGAGAGAGAGAGAGAGAGAGAGTGAGACGTGAAATAAGAGGCATAAGGGAAAGCATGGGTTGAGACAGTGAGAGGCAGAACAGAAAGCATGGGCTGAAGCGTGTAACATCGGTTTTAATATTCTTGCATCAAAGAAAGCATGGGCTGAAGAGTGTAACATCGGTTTTAATATCCTTGCATCAAAGACTTGTAACTTGTGCTTTAAGAGGAGTATTTAAGAGTTTTTTGAATTTTATGCATTAAAATGTAGTACTTTGTGCTTTAAGGATTGTATTTAAGACTCTTGCTTAAATGCATATTAAGGTAGTATAGATATATATATATCAGAACCTTTTTTTGAGAAATATTTAATTCGTGAGATCTCTGGGAACCTATTTGATATGATTTTTTTTAATCCATGGCTAAAATTTAAAGTCTATCATGTATTAAACTTTCATACAACATATTCATGCATTCTTCATAAAACATGTTAAACATACTGACCTTGTTGAACAACCTAAACATTTTCCACAAAACATTACTCAGTACTTTATCTTGTTGAAACAACCTATAGGGGGACCATAATTGTTGTTTACGTTTTTTTTAACATTTTTTCTCGATTTTATTTAAAACATAAATCTAAAACTACTGACAAAAAAATTATATTTATCGATGCAGTAATACATTAACTTTATTTTAGCAAATTACATCCACATGGCAATCTCATATATTTAAATAATTGACAAACAACCAAACTCATTTTATGGACCAATAGTTTTATATCATTATTCATTGATGTATTTTGTGTCATATCAAAAAGTTTGAAATGCAAGAAATCATGATAATGCGACTTGAGAAGCATGCTGCTACAAAAACATGAAAACATATTAATTGTGATGCATGTAACAATAAATTTCAATGAAAAAACCAATTTAAGTCAATGCATTGCAAGTTTGTATCAAATTAAATTAGTAAAGATATATCATTTACGAAGGGAATTTAAAATGAGATGAAATATATATAATACAAGTCATTTGTAATTTTTTTAAAATTAAACTATTTTATATAAAGTAAAACCTCTCTTAATAATGTAGAATTTGTTTTTTTTAATCATTTTTGAGAAAAATGTCTTACTTAAGAAAGTACAAGTATTTTTACTCTCGGGAAATATTGGTTTCTAGGATTCGGTGTGTCAGAAGAGTCTAACCTTTCAAATGCAAGGTTTTACAAAAATATTGTTCTAAGGATATCCACAAGGCTCTAGTTCAAGATATGAACAAAATAAAATTTTGTAATTTGAATCATTGCACTTTCTAATTATGGGACAAATTTCAGTAAAATCATCAAATGGCCTATGGCCTAACGGTAGTCCGGTAGAGTCCAACCTCCTAGAAAGTTTGGGTTTCAAACTTCACGAATGATGAGAAGGATGCATGAGTTCGTTCATTTCCGTATATCAATATTATATACTTCAAAAAAATCGGTAAAATCCAATTTTTGGACATTCGTAAAAGGAGGATTCAGATGTTCACGATGAGTCCTGGTATATTTGTTTTTTGCTATAAATAAAATGTTTTTTCCAACATTTTAAAACACATCTACCTGTATCTTTATTCTTACGAATGTCACTAATATTTCATCATATTTGTGAATATTCCAATCATAAAACACTCATCCGGTTTAATATTTAAATCACCAATGTTTTTGCACTTGTAATCAAATCATTTTAAGTTATTTGTGTTCGAGTGTGTGAGATATGTTCAAGCTTTTGCTCAAGCGAGGAGATTTATATAGATGTTTATTCTACCATAAAGGACATATTAATGAATTCAGTATGTCTCAACATAGACTCGACATGACACCAATAGATTAGCCAAGCTAGCTAGTGAACTATTTTAAATCGACTGTTTTGTTATCTATTCCTTTAAACTATTTGATTTTGCATTTATTTGTTAAGCTTGAAATAGAGCTTGGTAAACATAGTTATTTGCCCCAAACAACCTCCCCCAAAGTTATCCTAGCAATATCAAATCAATCACATACTATAAAATGAAGATTTTGAGTGGAAGAATAATGACACAAGTGTTTATAGTAAATCGGACCCCTAGGCCTAGTCTACTTTCTCTGAGAACCATCTCGACATGCGTTTTCACTATAATAATGCGATATTTAATAGTGGATGCACAAAACTGATACACAAATTGGTATTTCGATACCAACATTTTAACACGTTGCCTTGAGAAAGAAAAACTAAATCACTTGAAAAGGATACACAGTATGCTCAAGCAATGAGCATCATTGTTCATGACAAACGAGTAAGTAATGCCAAGATTAAATTTCATTATGTCACATGAAATGATGAAATCATATTCAAAAGTCTAGGAGGAGCAATCTTTCTATAGTCCAAGATGGAAAATTGTTTGGGCACAATTTGGAAGTCCATTTCCTTCCATCTAGAAGTTGGGACGGAAATGGGTGAAGTCACATTTGTCATTTTGACCATTCTAAAAAACAAGTTAGGGAAAAAAATTTGTTAGGAATTTTGGTAAATTTCATATGAACTTGTTGAATCAGATTTTCTACTGAAAAGCTTTTTTAAGGCAATGTCAAATCAATGGGGATGTCTATCAACAATTCAACATGTTAGAGCATCTTTAACAGATTCTTTCAAATTTCTCTAAAATAGAGATTCAAAAATCAAAATCTTCAAAAAAAATTACAATCATCTCCAACAGATTCTCTATTTTGGAAATAAATCATTGATTATATTATTAAGATATTCTATTTTTAAAAAAAATATTATTTCTCTCACTAAACATTTCATTTCAAAGTTACTCATTGGTGGATTATAATAAAAAAAAAATTTCTCTGTCTTGGTAATTATTTTTTGGGATATCTTCAAATTTGGAGAAAATTACACTCTCTCTCCTAATTTCTCCATTTTGGAGAAAGTTATGGAAAAACTGTTGGAGCAAAAAATTGCCCAAAATCTCCATTTTCTTCATTTTTGAGAATCTGTTGGAGATTCTCTAGGGCCCCAAAATTAATTATTTGCGCTTGGTCCCCGAATTGTATAATCCAACCTGTGAACACACCTCAAAAAAGATTGGGACGAGACGACCCTAAAATCAATCCTTATAAAACCTTATTTCTAATCATATAATCAGCATTACATGCATTAAATCATTTTGCCTCCTTTTCAACACCATCAACATACTAACTATTGATGCAAGGTAAAAATAACGACTAAATTTTTTTTTGAACGACAAGTTAACACACGCACACGTTCCTGGGGTATCCGGACTTCCACTTAAGGGTGACACCCGGCTAATCAGCGTCGATCAATAAAACAAATCATTGAAACTTTAAGAAATTAGTTATTTACATCATTTTAACCCAAAAAACATATTCGTAACCGACTAGGAAGGTTTTTAAGTAAAAAGAAACCTAAATCAGTTTAACATTTCAAACTCTACGCCATTCAAATCCCTCGTAAACACAAGTATCACTCCCCCTCACCACTTCCCGCCGCCCCATCATTGTTCGTTCTCCATATCGCCTATCACACCAACACCACTTCCCGTCGCCCCATCATACCCAATTACTTTTTTTTTTATTAAAAGAATATAGGTAACTAATTTTTAAAAGTTTGATGATTTATTTATTCAAAAAAAGTGTTCATCATTCAAAATAAGAAATTTTGATGGATTTTTCATTTAAAAGATAGTTTATAGACTTAATAATTCAAAATAAGTAGATTTTTTCATTAAATAAAATAGTTCAAGAAATTAATCATGCAAAATGAGATATTTTGTTCGATTTTTATGAAATTTTCCAATTTAAAACGAACATTTCTTATTGAGGTTTATCCAAAAAAAAATAAGAATAAAAATAAAACATATATATTTGGAATTGGAAGGCAGCCAAAAAAGCTCTCGCCTAGTCGCCTGTCTAAAGTAGCTACATCGTCTGGCCAAGTCGACCCCGTCTGAAACTCTATTTCCCAACTCCCAACCTCCATCGACCTTCGCTTCCCGCCGATATCATATCTATGTCTGATTATCCGACATCATGATCTAATCATACACTTAGATCAGTCGACGTAAATCTCAACTCCGTAAGTATCATTTTTCTCTCGGTAGATATATTCAATAAATTTTGCAATTGTGTTGCTGAATTAGGGTTTTTCTATTACTGTTCATTCGGTGATTCGAAGCTATTTTTGTAGCACTGGATCGTATTTTCTGATTGAATTCGTTCTTATTAGTTATAAAAATAATGTATGTTGTCCATTTCATTTGCTTAGAAGCTGTTGCGCTGTTTCTTTCACGAGGGAGTTCATGACAATTTGGGTTTTAGGTTTTCGAATTTTGATAGCTGAATTATTTATGTAAGAGTGACAAACTGATATATTATTCTCCTCGTGCCTGATATAAACGTTTTAGTTCGTAATTCCAACTCACGGATCAGTAATGTTGTTGAGATTCGTGGAAGCAATGCTGTAAGGTCGTATCAGAGGGTTTTTGGGGGTATACTTATATTAGATTTATTGGCTAATGAAGTTCTTGATGCTGTGAGGATCTCATCATAGACAGTTTGCTTTAGTGCGAAGGTAGTTAGTACTGAATCTTGAATGATTTATGTAGCTAACTGAATTCAGAGCCTAAAGGAATAATCTATCGTGAGTTGCATCCGGTGGATGTGCAGGTTTTAATATGTAGGTTGTTGTAGGTTAACATACACAAAGGAACTTTTGTAAAGGAATTTAGAATGCTTTTATTCACACTGGTAATACAATTATTTGGTTGTTGATCAATAAACATGTAACCTAAGACAAAAAGAGATAGTTGGAATATTTGACTTCATAACAGATTGGTTAATATACAAAGTTCATTTGCAGGTTCTATATTCAAAACAACCAAAGCTTAAGATTGCAGAACAATTAATTAATAGGATCGTGCAATGACAAAATAAATTTTCATGCAAGTTCTCAATGAGCAAGTAAAAGTGGGCCATTGGGATGCCATGAGTTCAGCAGCGGTATAAATTCTCTGAATACCACTTGAATGACTTTGGACATGATTTCATAGTCTTTTTGCTATATCTGCTATTTTGGCATGGACAATGGTTCAGTTTGATCTTTGGGGCGAAACTATAATGGCCATGGATAGGCGTGCTTGAACCCACCTGATCCTTTATCTTGAGTGAAGTTTCGTAAAGCTCTATTAAAGCGTAGGAAGTATTATTATAGTAAAATAAATAATACTTGCATGATAGAGTAATTGTGAACATGTTTTTTGTTTAGATCAGTGTAAGCCTCACTTTGATGTGAGTTGAATTATTGTGGTTTCTCAATGCGACTTACCTGATAGAGCAATTGTTTCTCAAAGTGATGAATTATTGTGGTTGATTGTAATTCTGTTGGTATGCCTCACGGCAAAAATGCATTGTTTGACTTTTAAAATACCCTGGAGCTATTGTGAGTTGATAGTCATATTGACTGAAACAATATAAATCTAGTTTAATTGGGACAAAGTCAAAGATAATGGTGCACGTGAGTTGGTCTTATTGGGTATCAAGATCTTCGATTATGCTGTATCATGCATTCCATTGATTCTTCCTGCTACTAAACCATCATGAATCCTAGGTTAAAACTGAATGTTTAAACAATGATACTTATAATCAAAGGGCAATGTCCTAAAGGGTAATTGCTTAAGAAAAGGAATAATTTATTAAAAAATATCTTTCTCTCATAAGCGGCCTGATATAGATATGAAATTTAATCCAACTTGAATTGTAGTAATTGATGGCCAAGACTGAGAAAGACAAGAGTGTTGTCAAGTTGTATATAGCATTGGGGATCCATGTTGGAGCCAGGAGGTCCCCCATCCTACTGGGCATCTGATCAAGTCATGTCTTGATTAATACTGATGCTATATAAGTTAATAATTAATATTATCTTATAGGAAATACTGGAAATTTACCTTGTGCGTTGCCGGTCTCTTTGATATACTCCCTCCATCACAAAATGGATGTCCAGAATGAAAAAGGCACTCAGTTTTAGAAATGTGTAATTATTACACTTTTTAATTAACTAAAGGGCAATTTTACCCTTAATAACAAAGGAAGTGATGCATTTCTTGATCTCATAATTAAGGGTAGAATTGGAAAGTAGGCACTTACTTTGAAAGTAGACATTTATTTGGGACAAACTAAAATAGAAACATGGACACTTATTTTGGGACGGAGGAAGTAACTAGTATGAGATAATAAGTGATTGCTCATAGACTTGTAATGACTTTGCCCGTGTTTGGAATTTGCCGATTACTGAATATACCGATTATTACTGTGAAGTGACTGATAATTTTTTTGCATAGAACTCAACAATCATGAGTTTCGCTTTTCGAGGGACTAGGGGAGACATTGAAACTGGTTTTCCTGGATTTATTCCTGAACGTCGTGCAGTGGTATATCCTATTTTTTCTTCATTTTTGTTTAGAGCACATTCTTTGAGCATACATGGATGAAACCATTATATTGTTCTAACTATGTACTTGTTCGTGGTACCATTGTCAGCGAATCCATGCAGCTCGGCCTGTTAATACAAACTCCCTTGCCTTTCTTGTCACAGGTGCATATGGTTTCTTAGATTTTTGTATATTCCATTTCACAAATAGCTGCATTTGTCATTGCCTCCTCATACCCATTTCCATGTTACAGTTCTCTTGCTGTTCATGATATTGAACTCGCACCAAATGTCACCAAACTTTCTGGTAACTATCTATCTCAACCTTTTTTCTTTTATTGTTGGTATGTTTGCAGTTCCTTGTGGGATATTCTTTTGGTGAATGTACAGATGCCCTTTTCTAAAATTCCTGTGTTCCCATTTTTATTATGATTTAGCTTTGGCTGGTACTTGGTGTATTTTTGATGGCTACAAGCCTAAGAATGTACGCAACCTGTCAGCAACTCCAAGCCCAGGCACAAGCAAATGCCGTGGCAGCTAGTGGCCTCCTTGGTCATACTGAACTGCGATTGCAAATGCCACCTTCTATAGCACTTGCAACACGAGGACGATTGCAAGGGCTCAGACTACAACTTGCACTTCTTGACAGGGAATTCGATGACTTAGGTACATGCTTACGGTGATTTTTCTAATGTGTATGATATCTAGATCATCAAATTCCCTTATTACAATTTCAATAAGTTTGAACAAAATTTCTTCTTTGCATTGTTTCTCTCTCGCAACAGATAGAATTTAGGTGTTCTTTTTTCTTTTTAATTTGGTAGTTCTTTTTACGCATTTTTGCAGATTATGAAACATTAAGAGCACTGGATACTGACAATGCTCCAACAGCAAATTCAATGAGCGAGGAAGATGTAAATTCTCTTCCTATTCACAAGTACAAGGTTGCCAACTCTAAAAGGTAAGTTATAGGCTTCACTGTTTAAAATTCTATACTAAAATCAACTCTCAGCTAACATCTCCAACATGAAATGTAAATTGTTTTGTGTTGTTAACGTTAATGTATGTATAGTTTGTTGTTTCTTTTTTGGTACTTGATGTGCTGAAAGTGGTATATGTACACAGTATAATAGGATGCTTGTTTGCACACACTTGTAGCTTGTAATCAGAGAACATATTCCAAGGGGAGGGCATGCTTCTCATTCATTGAATGCTTAACAAGGGTGCTTGCTGGCTTTCGAGAATCGAGAGGCCATAAGCTCTTCACATTACTCACACCCAAAAGTATAAAGTATAACATGGTTTTACAAACCGGAGGTCTTCTTAGAAACATCTCAACCCCTTGGGGTAGAGGAAAGGTCTGCCTACATCTTACCCCCATAGCCTACCTCTACATGAAATTTACCTGGATTTGTTTGGTTTGGTTGGTTTACCTAATCCAAAATTAGGTCGAAGAGGATTTACCCAAAAATGGTGTCTGAACTGCCCTTTACAACTCGTACAATCTTGGCATGTTCTATTGTGGAATTGGCATACAGGTGAACATCTTCCCTGGTATTTCATAAACAACTACTCCCCTCTATCCCCCCCCCCCCCCCACCCCCCACCCCACCCCACCCCCAAAAAAAAAAAAAAAACACTAAAAAATGCAACCCCACATATTTTGTTTGTCCAAGAATATCCACCATTTTCTTTTCTTGGGACATATTAGTGAGGTTGATTGAGCCCCACAAGTTTTCTTAATTTGATCGGTATATTAGTTATAGTCAAACTTTATGAGGCTATGTATCAGGTCAAACATTGGACGTTCCCCTCCCCAACCAATGTGGGATCTTACAATCCACCCCCCTTGGGAGCCCAGCGTCCTCGCTGGCACAAGTCCGGTTCCCGGCTCTGATACCATATGTAACATCCCAGGCCAACCGTACCATATATTGTCCGCTTTGTCCACACGGACTCACGGTTTTAAATGCGTATGATAGAGGAGGTATCAACTCCCTTATAAGGCAACCTTCGTTTCCTTCCCCAACCAATGTGGGATCTTACAATGATGTTGGGACAGAGAGAGTATTAGATAATATCAAGTCAGGGTGTCGGACATATTATGTTGTGATTGGCAAGTATTCAAACAACATATGTAAGAACTTGGAATTTTAAAAGCTGGATTTACAGATTGGTTGTCAGATATATGCTCCAAGTAACCAATTTTGATAGTTTGTAATGTTTAAGATCAGTACATTATTGTTGCTCAATTGAGCTATTCATGCTAAATTATGGAATCAGAACAGGATGGAGGCTGTGTTTTGCAAGGTCTTCCTGCTTTACTGTTCTCCCCAATTAAAGCTAGACACTATCTTGTTACGACATTTATCTCTGTGTACAGGTGGAAAGGTGTCAAAACCACTGCAATATAGAGGCGTGATATAATTCTCTGGATGCCTCTTCCTTTTCTTGTTTTTTTTATAATTTTTATTTTTATCTTCTGGGGTTTGTGCATATGCTGGATACTGCATGACTTTACAGATTCTGTCTGGGAATTTATGGATTTTGACACCTTGTTTTAATAACAGCAGTAGCTCATCAGTGGAACAAGGTTCATCTTCTGTCACACCGGAGGTAATTATTTTTCCTCTCTTATATTGGAAACGTTATCGTGGAACTGTCTTAATTCCAGTTTCCAAGTTCTCTTTGTGGAACACCTCGCAGAACATGTTCAGATGCCAACTTAGTAGTGTTTGTGTCATCATGGGATTGAGACTTGGTGAAGAGTTGGAATGTAAATTACCGTACTTCTCATAATTCTATTCAGAAATTATAATTAGGGGTAGGCACTTTCATATATATAGAGAGAGTGAGTGAGGTCCAGGGGAAACACAAAAAAGTGAAAAACTGATGAACACCTAAATTACCGTTTATATGTACGGTATGCACATGTGCATATCTTCAGATGAACGGTTATTAGGGTGTTCCTCAATTTTTCATTTTTTTTGCGGGTTTCCCTGAACCTGACCCTATATATATACACATATATAATTTACCATGGTATGTCTAACATGCTAGAATTCATAAACGATGTTGTGTCTCCTTGTATCGAAATAAGTAATTGTGCAAGTTGGTGGTGCATTATAATGTGTTTGGTGTAACAGAAGGCAGAGAGTGGTAAAGCAGTTGGGGGAAAAAGCTCAGAAGATGAATTGACTTGCAGTGTTTGCTTGGAGCAAGTTACTGTAGGAGAACTAGTTCGTAGCTTGCCATGCTTGCATCAGGTCTGTCATTTTTCATTGCATACTCGACTGCTTCAAAGATAGACAAATTGTGTACAAGAGCTGCTTTTCTGGATTATGTTTTTGAAACATTGGAAAGCTGCATAATCGTTGTTGACAAATATTTGAATGAATTTGTTGCAGTTTCATGCAAATTGCATTGATCCATGGCTAAGGCAGCAGGGAAGTTGCCCGGTTTGTAAGTTCAGAGTTGGATCGGCATGGCATGAGAATGAAGAAGATATGGACAGGGTTTAATAATACATTTAAACTTATTTAGATTTTATTACAATATATTAGGAGATCGTTAGGAAAGAAGAAAACCTTAAATCTTGATTCTAGAATTATATTCAAAGGCTTGCCCTTCAATTCAATGCTTTTGAAAACATTGGTAAAACTCGTTTTGATCATCTTAACTGTAAAGAGAGAAGAAAGTTGAATACTTTCAATCAGTGGGTTGCGGTTGGTGCATCGAGTAGCCGGGCTCAAAAAATTAAAACTGGGCTTGAGCTCGACTCGAGCTCGAATATTTTGAGTTATCAAACTCGCAATCGATTAACTCATATATCGGCTTAAGCTCGATAATTTTTACATTTTTATTGTATGATTAATAAATATACGAGCATGTTTGGCTCGAAAAAGGGTATGCTCGAATGGCTCGGCTCGACTCGGAAAACTTAATCGAGTTTTCGAACGAGCCGAGTCGAACATTGGTGTTATAAAACTCGCCTCGATAAGTTAAACGAGTTCTATTTTGTGTTCGAGATCGACTCAAACTCGAGAATAATTAAGCTCGAGCTCGAGTAGATCGTTAAAAGCTCGACTCGTTTACACCCCTAGATTTGACACATTCTTGTTAAATCATTTTTTCACAACTTTGCAGCTCCCTTTATTTATAAGCCATCATCTTAGTGACAAGATGATTACGAGAAGCTTTACCATTTGTTGTTAAAAGACCTTAGTATGCGAAAATTTATCATTTATGACTTGTTTAACAACATACGCATTTATTCCTTAAATAAGAAGGAAGCAACTGAGTCAGGCATCATTCGCAGCTCTACCAGAATATGCAGTTTTTTTTTTGTTCAGGTAAGGTTAATCATGATGAAAGAGAAGAGTCGTTTTTTTCTTATTATTATTAATAATAAAAGGCAAAAAGGCAGGCAGCTACTTTCCCTTGCCCTTGCCCTTTCCTGGGCCTTTCTTAGAATCCATCTTGGCTTGGATACGAGCTGCAGCTGCTGCCTTGGCTTCTTCTCGCTTCTTCTTCTCTTCTTCCTTCTGTGCAGCTGCCATCTCCCTCTGCCTCTTCAGCTCTCTGATTCATTCATTTTAAGTTGTCATACTCACACACTATGATGATGAAGAATTGACGATGATTGTAAACTAAGAGAGAAACATGACTTACTCGAGTCTGGCCCTCTCATCCGAGGCACTAGCCAAGCTAGAACCCTTCCTTGGTCTGCAGGCCACCAGCTCCACCTCAAATATAAGAGTTGCACTGCCAACCAATAACAATATATTAAAGTATCTCATCGATAACATTTAATCAACAGTAGCAAATAAACAAATTCATGGTCAAAAATACCACTAAAACTACTAAAATTGGGTTCCTACAAAGATCTGACAAAGGCTATAAGTAATTAATTACTCTGGTGGGATCTCTGGCGGGGAACCCGCACTGCCATAGGCATAATCTGATTTGCAAGTAATTTTGGCAACCTCCCCAACCTGAAATAATATTAGAAACATTCAACTCAAAACTGGAGTTATAATCCCTAGCAGAGATGGAAATTTGTCAACCTTCATGGTTCTCAGAGCAACATCCCAAGCCTTTATCACAGTGCCTTTGCCAAGCTCAAAGGTGAAAATCGTATTGTCTTCATGTGTGGTATCGAAGACTTCACCAGTTTCAGCCAGAGTGCCCTCATAATGCACTGCCCAACACTCAACACAGACACCATAAGTACCAATCTTCACAAATACATTACATTTTCCGGGATGCAGTAAATAAATGATAATTAGAAATAACCTATCTGGCCCCCTATATACAACTAGGTTCATCTTAATCCTTCCCATAGATTCTTTTCACCTTGAAATTACCAGATCAAGAGGTCAACAGAAAAACACCCAGCCCTAATGTGCCAAAAGATGCTTGCTAATCCGTGCACGTGCAACACTTTTGAAGACCTAATTCAGACTACTTGGGTTTTCCTCTTTTCCTTGTCTGCGGGATGATAAAATAAAAATTCCACAAGGGCCAAATAGAATTATCTTAAAGAAACGACAAAAACATGTAACTAGTACTGATAAAGATATTCTAAACAATAGAGAAAACGGGAAAATTAAAGATCAATAAAACAACAAATAGTTACACCCAAAATATGATTTAGGTCGACCATAATGCAGACGATCTGGCAGCAGAAAAAAATAGGCAGTAGGTCCACGACACAGGATTCATCTTGATCACGAAAACCTCAGCAGTGAAAGACTTGATGTTCAAAAATTATTATATTGTAAAACTACATGAGAATCGCATTAGTGCTTTGCATAGGGAAGATGTCGTAGGAACAATACATCAACTTTTACAAGCATGAACATTTATATGAAAAATACAATTGGCACACATGGATGGCATATTTTGATAATCTTACCATAATGTCAAGGAGCATATTTTGGTAATCTTATAGTTTGAGGCAATCAGATATCAAAAGCAACAACGTTATCAAATTCTAATCACAATAAAGTACATCTCTCACATAACGAGAACAAGCACATCCAAATCCAATGAGACTGAACATGAGGAAAGCAAGTTACGAAAAGTTGGAAGCACGAGATAACATAGATTTTTTCAATCAAGATGCTGGCATATAGAATAAAAAAAAGGATATTAACCCCATTTTCGACAAGCATGAAGAGCAACTCACATATGTTCTAGTAGTCTTGAATATTGCCAAAAATCAAGACGTTGGAGACTATCAAGATAAGCAGTAAACAAGTGTAGTGCTTTGTACAATCAAGATAAGCAACTCCCATAAATTTTAGCAGTTTTTGAAATATTACCATCAAGAAGAGGAAGGTTCTCAGAAGGAGCAATGGCTTCAGGTTTGGCTCTCCTCACGATTGTCTTCATGACACCTCCATCTCCAGTCAAATCAATTGCATCAGCCATAGTCCTAAATTGTCACTGGCCTGAAGATAAAACATTGAGATCATATCGTATCAGGCTGTACTTCAATTTTTTTGTTTTCTTTTTGCTGCTACTATAAAAGGCTTCTGTTTCCTTCTTTAATTATTTCAAATTTAGGTTTAACGTTTGTGAATGTAAATTAATTACCTTGGACTTGTACCAGTAAGAAGAATATGGAACTATATAACAATACAAATAGAAGTCGCAGAGTACCCATTTATTTTTATTTTTCAAATACTTTCTCCATTCTTCATTAAGATTCTTGAAGCAACTCTTATGCAAAAAATAGGTCAACACCAACACTAATGAAGTGTTAGCTCACATATTTAACAAGAATAAATGCTGTTAAAACACCATCAGAAAAGTAGTCAATTCATTGAATCTTCTGTAGAGTTACATTTCTCTACATAAAACGTGATTTCAGATGAGGCCTTTAAATGATTAGAGGAAGTTAGAACATTTTGTCAATTTCTATACCCTATTTTACTAAAACCACACACAAATACAATCATAACTGGTGGAAATAGAGTGGTTAAGGTTAACTGAGAAGTACCATATATGATCTTACATTAACTAGCACTACATGTTTGCAATAAATTCAGACTAATCAGAATATGAGGGTTGTTGTAAGGTACTGAATATTTCTACAAAATATATATATATATATATAGAGAGAGAGAGAGAGAGAGAGAGAGAGAGAGAGGTGGTGGTGGAGAGAAAGACCAAAGTTACAGATGTAAAAATGGTATATCGGTCTAATTGAGTAATTGAAGCGGGAAGAGGGTATCCTGCTACATTTAGCCTTTAGAGTTTTTATTTGCGCAGTTAGGGTGATTTCGAACTAAATGTCATCCACTCATCCTACTAAGGGATAAGTTGAAATTCATCAACTCTTGGAATAATTTCATAGGATCTAAGCTTTTTCCTCCACTCATTTCAGTTCACAAAATAACTTCTTCACAATCAAAACATCCATATCTTTTCTTAACTTGTGCCACCCATGCAATCTTCCTCGCATAGCTTTCATAGTTTTACAATTAAACCATCTACGCTAGATGCTGACAGACTATTTTTCACTCAATTGTCAGACATTCATATTCACATAATGAGCATGTAATTATATACAGAACCCACAAAGTGCCTCCTCACTTAACTCATTCTAGTTAAATCCTATGGATAACTCATCTCTACCATGACACATTATTATGGATTCACAAGTCCTCGCTTCATGAATAATTTATGCCTAACAAATATATATCACCATCTATAATGCTCAAATAAATGAGCGAACGGTTCTTGAGTAACAACGAATCAAATTCAATCACTAACAAGATAAACCCTTCAGATAGTCAGAGTGCAAACATTGGATTTGGTTGACCTTAACACTCCTCCTGTTCCAAAACTATCGTCACTTTGTTAAGATCCAAATAAAAACTCCTGAGGATAAAATTGCATGATTTTTGAAGCCTACCATTCACAATCATGCATCCATAACATTTGCAAGTTTTAGTAACTGGAGTCGAAGTCAATGATAGAACATATGATGTGCCTGCGTCTAATTAGTTCACTTAACGGGATTCCTAATGAACAGCATGAACTATATTACATTTCTGAACCTATCCCCCGACTAATAAACCCTAGACAACTTCGTAACTAAATTTCACAAAGACTGTAAGCAGGCAGCCCATAAATAGAATATACACAGTGTAATTAACAACAATTCCAAAGCATCCACAACTCGATAACAACTTAAACACATCGAATTCGATACAAAGTTCACAATCTAAGACCAATTTTGACTGACAAAAAGAGAGCATTATTAGTACGATTCAGATCAGAAGACGTTCAAAAACAGTGAAAATACCAGTTGCCGGAAACGATCGGAGAAGCGTGTAAAAGCTGTGGCGAAACTGGAAGAATTGGGAGCGACGATTTGACCGGAAAATCGCTGGCCATACCCTTTCGGTTTATTGCCTATTTCTTCTTTAACGTGCCGCTTAGCTTCTTTTATAGGCGGGATCAGAATAAAGAACAAATAATCAACCCCACGCGCACGTGTTTGACACGGAATCTTTATTTAATGCGAGTAACAGTCCCTCAGGTTTTAAAAATGACAATCTTATACCAAGTTTTGATAAAATCTGGAATGGGTCCTCAAAGTTTTGGAAACACATAATGCACAATGAGTTCGACCAACTTGGTCCTTTTAAACTAACTACACTAGAGTTGTTTTCATCAACTCTAAAAGAATCGGAACCAATGCTTTTCCTTCTTTTTGTTGACTCTTTTGGCATTGCAATCGTTGGTTTTAAGAATGATAAATGACTCGTATATGTAGTGACGATGCAGAGATTTTGGTAATGGGGTCGGAATTTAAGTAATGGACACATACCCACGTGGTTGACAAATTTCATCTACTTAAATAGTTTCATCTTATTTCTCTCTTCGATTAGGTTGATACTCCATAAAAAACCCGAATGGATCTAAGGAAGATCATTCAAAGTAACAATCATACATCAACTAATAAACCCTAACCCGAAATTAACAACAAAAAATTAATAATTTGAAATCAACTAACAAACCCTGACCCTAACAACTAATTCCATAACTAACAAAAAGTTAACAATTATACAGTAACTAACAAACTCTAACCATAACGGTTCACGATTAACATTTAATATAAAAACCAAATTAGATAAAAATTAACAATAAAATTGGGCTAACAATTTTCTTGGGATCAAACCTTATCTTTTGGGGGATCAAAACGCACGCACACACACACACACACACACACACACATATATATATATATATATACTAGCTGTGTACCCGCGCGATGCAGCGCGGGTGAATCATAACTCTGAAGTCATTCTTAACTGAACCGTCAATCATGTTTCTTTTTTCAATCCATTCTCCATCCCTCTTGGATTTATTTTTATGGGTTTGTGTGGTTTAATTGCAAATCAACTAATAAAAAGATGTAGGTACACAGAATGCTATTAATGCAAGATTATATGATTAATGATCAACTATTACCTAATCATGCCTCTAGGAACTAATTCGTGCATCAATATATGTTGTGTAATCAAAGAGGTGCTAGCCTAGTGGTAAGGCCCTGGGGGATAGTGCATGGTATGCCTATCTACCAAGGTTCGAATCCTGGGGGATGCACTTCGGCGATACCCAGACCTTGGGTCGGCCTTCGGGTCGGTTCGGGTCCAGGTTTACGAGCATACCAGTCTATGGGTATGCGGGTTAGGTCTTGACCGGGCTTAGTCGTACCTGGGCGGGTCCAGTCGCTTTGGACAGGGCCAGGTCGCCGCGGATTAGTCGGTGCTGACCAATTGGATGCCCGGATACCTCGGGTGCGTGTGTGTGTGGGCGTAGCCCAAGTTGCCGTACAAAAAAAAATATATGTTGTGTAAAGATTCCCAACACTTTCATGTCCCTAAGGCTGTGTAGACACCAATAACTTGTATCTTTTAACATGTGACCAATCCATTGAAACAATTACCTATAAAAGGGAGAATTTATAACAACTGAAGATTAGCCACTCTTAGTTTTACTCTAATTTATCCCAAAATATCAGTATTTGAAAATCGTTCCATCCACTATCATACAAACTTTACAGTAGATCCAATTTTTGTTAATAATCATGCGTTAAATGGTCATCATACTAAACTTTGGGTTATCTCTTAACGTTTCTGGATACAAAGGTATTTATTCTTCAATTTTCAAGTATTCAACAACATGAAAATGCATCTTTCGACTTTTAAACAATTAACCAAAAGAGTAAAGCATATGAAAACATAATTGTTTTAAATTTCTTGATTCAAACCCTTTCCAAATTCATAAATCCAAAGGAAAAACAAATAGAACATGAAAAATATAATGGGACAGGTCTAAAATATTACTACAAAATACAATGGTGACCATCAGCACTTGATAAATATACATGGGTGATGGGACAGGTTTAAAATAGTTCTAGACCTTCGTGTATAATTTTTGGTGTTACTTATGAAATCTAGTACATATGAACTTATACAAGATATATAACCAATAAACCACAATAACATGAACTTCATCTACACTACTTGGGTTAGAATAGAATAAAGAATCCATCATAATTTGAGCCAAGCAAAATCAAACGAATCCTGCAGCAAAACCAAACCACAACCTAGAATAATCAAACAACTTATTTATATATATATATATATATATATATATAAGTTCTTCAACTAAATCCAACATCACAGAAGACTATATAGAAAGAAAAATGAAATCAAAGGACACTAAGTTCACCGAAATGTTACTTAGTACTTGCCACATTTTTTCTTTTGAAGAACCAAGATCTTGGAACATCAATTGGGTTAAGGCTTGACTCATTGTCTGCAAACACCTGCACCTCAATGGAAGTTTTTCGTTTACACAATGTGTTCACATTTTTTTAAGCAACAAAGCTTTGCTTCGTATATCACAAAGTTATTATCCCCTGCATTTGTTGCCTACATATCTCCATTAACTCCACATCCAAACCATCTACACCACCATCACAGTCTCACAGATACACTACAACAAGTAAATCCTACATTCTTAAAAAACAATCTAATTCCAATCCAAATTTAACTGGCACATAGTAAGTAGGAACAAGAACCCTATACCTCATGTTTACCAGTAGAAATGGACTCATCGAGGGTATCCGCGAATAGACGTGAATCAAGTTTAGACAAATGATGTGAGAATGAAATGACGAACAAGAAATGCTAATACCTTTAGGGTTCTTTTCCATTCAACCTTTTATCTTAAAGAAGATGTTTCTGGAGCTTCATTACTGTCATTTTTTATATTCAACCTTTGATCTTTTTGAAATTGCTAAAAAAGGAAGAAGAATAGATGGCAGGGTTGTGTTTATGTGGAGTCTTGTCTTCAAGGTTCGATTGACATGGATTTTGCATTGTGAATAAACAACTAAAGTGGGAGCAGTGAACTAAAAACTCTCTTAACAACAATTTTCATTCAACCATTTATCAAAATAAACCAAAAGGATCATGAAAGATTTTCAATAGTAGATCTGGATCTGCATTCTATTTTGTTGGACGAAAACAGAACACCTAGAACAAAACACAACCTAAATTTATGTCCAACTCTTACCTAAAGTTGGAGAAAGTCGAAGTTTTATAAAAAAACATCAAAATACAAAGATATATCAGAAAATTTACCAACAAAACCGAACCTGAAACTAAAAGGCAATTGGATTCGATTTGGATTCGATTCCACAGTGATTCATTTTCCCTTTTTCTTGTTCAGATAAGATCTGTATAAACGAATATCACAAGAATAGCTCAAAAATATCATAATAATAAGATATGTACTAAACTACTTGTTTGCCACTGTCCCTTTCATAACTTGATCTTCAGCATGCAAATCATCTACCCCTAGCAACATTACCTTTATAGTGATCGCTGAATTTGAAAACAAAAAAAAAAGTCTCTTTTCCTAGCTTTCAAGTGCAGGTGCAACAGAAAAATGCAAACCGAAATAGTCTATTTTTCCAGCATTCATGTACAACAGCTTTTTACAACACCAAAATGCAAATACAGAGTAAACTAATGCAACAAAACCAAAGTCTCAGTATTTGTGAACTTTGTATTTGCTTTTCCAGCAAAACCAAAGTAAACTGAACTGTAAACACACAAATATAAAAATACAAAATGACACAATATGCAAAACAACAAATAAACCCAAAAGTGTAAACAGTAAAAATCAAATAAAACTGTGAATTGTAATCAACAAATAAACCCAAAAGTGTGTTGTCCTAAATCCCAATGCCAATTAAAATGATAAAATCAAACACGGAAACACCAAATACACCCAAAACTCTGAAAGTTTTTCGTGTTTTTTGGTTTGGTTTTTCAGGTTGGATCGGGTTCTACACAACCCTAATATCACCGGAACATATTTTGTTTGACTGTCGACTCTCCACAAAAGCCACTAAATACTTCATAAATGAAACCCAAACTCAATATCCAATTTAATTAGTTGAATAGCAAAAATGCAAAAAACACAGTTCAAATAGTTTGAAAACTCACAAGTCGGACAAGCCAGTAGCTTGGAGAAGTTTAGATATCTTGTTAGCCCAGCTGTTAAACCTGAAAATGAAAATGATCTTTGATAATAAAAAAAATGAAAGGGTTTTAAATCTAAGAACAAATTAACTAATAAACACTCAAGGTAAGCAAGTGAATACGCTAAGAAGAAACAAACATATAAAACTTCAGGAAATATTAAATCTAAGGAGACATAAATATTAGAAAAAAGTTTGCAAACGTTAAAGGTAAAGCAATAACAACCTAAACTTAAGAAAATGAAAAATCAGAATGTGTATTAAGAAACATTAATCACAAACCTTCTTTGAGTTGATCCCATCTTCTCCTTGGCAATACTATCCTAAATAAACCAACAAAAATAGAAAGCCTACAAGTTAAAATCAGTTAAATCACAATGCAAATACATGATTTAATCAACAAACAGATTTCATTAGAACGAGAGATATAATATAACAGAAACCTTAGTGAAAAGTCGAACAACAAACTTTCATCAAAGCATCAAAAACAACCTTAAGTATAAAAAATCAAACAGAGAAAATTCAAACAAATCGAAAAGAAAACCAGTTGTCATTTTCTGATGTTTTTCTTCTTGAAACAGGTCGAAATTAGGGCAAGTTGTACCCATCAATTTGAAACAGACCGAAATCGAATGTTGTTTTTTCACAACAATGTTTCTATTCCACCCAAATCAAGAGCGTGAATGGCAAGAGATGGAGAGAGATGAGAGCAAGAAAATTTTAACCAACCCTAAATTGCTTTCCACCTTGAGCCACAAGGCATTTATCTGAGATTGTAAAAGGGGATTCGAAACTTGAGATTTTTTATTAATATGATTTGAAAATTTAGTTGGAGATGAAGAGGAAACCGAGAGCGGGAGAAATTTAAAGCTCATTTGAATTGCTTCTTAGAGCCTGCACTTACCTGGGAAGACAAATAATCATCAATGAAGAAACTAAAATTCTGTTGAGGAAAAAAGAAAACCATCAGACATACCAAACTTGGTGGTGGTGGTACTAAGCTTAAAGGACTTGTCCATCATGCTTTAAAGCTTGTAATTCATAGTTTTTCAAATTTCCTGCATAAATTGATTGTACTTTGTGCTTGATAACTTGTTTTTAAGAGTTTGATGTAAATGTATTATAAGGTAGTATAGATATATATATGGGTTATTTTGCAACCTTTTACATGATGTAATCCTTACAACCTTATTATCCATCACACATTTTACTTTTAGCTTTTTTTCCTTTTTTAAAATGTGTAGTGGATAAAGAGGTTGTAAGGGTTGCACCATGTAAATGGTTTGCATTTGAACCAACCTCTCTCTCTCTCTCACTATATATATATATATATATATATATATATATATATATATAGGGGTAGGTTATTATGCAACCTTTTACATGGTGCAACCCATGCAACCCCTCTATCCACCACTCATTTTATTTTCACTTTTTTAATTAAAAAATATGAAAATAAAATGAGTGGTGGATAGAGGGTTTGCATGGGATTGCACCATGTAAAGGGGTTGCAGTTAAACACCCCTCCTATATATATATAGGATTATATTCATTTGATAAATGCTAAAAATATGAGAAATAAAGAAATGATTTTAACCATTTATCTGGTCAACATTTGTGGCTTTGACCGTGAAGCACCGGAAAATTTCTTGTGTAGTCTGTAGAAGGTAGATAGGTAGTTCATATATTAACATGTATGATTTACATATGAATTATATGTTCATACATGAACCAGTATACTTCACATATGAACTATTTTAACTGATTCACATATGAACCTTTGTGATTCATATATGAACTATACATTCATATATAAATCAATTAATTAGTTCATATATGAATCACAAAGTTTCATATATTAATATGTTAATTAGTTCAACTGATTCACATATGAACCTACAGTTAATTGGTTCATATATGAATCAGTTAAAAGAGTTCATATGTGAATTACACTAGTTCACATATGAACATATAGTTCATATGTGAATCATACAAGTTTATATATGAACTCGTCCCATATATTTGTAAAAATTACGAAACTATCCTTTTATTTTTTGAATAGACGTAATTTTTGACCAGCCAAAGACGTAATATTTGACCGGTCAAAGCCGATTTTGAACGAATGAAATACTATGATTACTTATCTATTTCTCATATATTTAACATTTCTCAAATGAACCTCTCCTTATATATTGTGTCTAAAACTCGTCAACAATTACGGTTTTGACTGGTCAAAAGTTGCGGCTATTCAAAAAATAGAATAACAGTTTTGTAATTTTTACAAATACACGGGACGAGTTCATTTATGAACTTGTATGATTCACATATGAACCAGTGTAATTCACATATGAACTCTTTTAACTGATTCATATATGAACCAATTAACTAATTCACATATGAACTAATTAACTGTAATTTCATATGTGAATCAGTTGAACTAATTAACAAATTCATATATGAACCTTTGTGATTCATATATGAAGTAATTAATTGATTCATATATGAACGTATAGTTCATATAAGAATCACAAAAGTTCATATATGAATCAGTTAAAATAGTTCATATGTTACATTGGTTCATATATGAACATATAATTCATATATGAAATTATCCCGCGTATTTTATGAAACTACTCATCTATCTTCTACAGACCACACAAGAAATTATTCGATGTTTCACGGTCAAAGTCGCAAATGTTGACTAAATAAAAGGACTAGGATCATTTCTTTATTTCTCATATTTTTAGAATTTCTCAAATGAACCTAATCATATATATATATATATATATATATATATATATATATATATAATGTAAAATTTTATAATATAACAAACAAATCTACTTAAAACTTAATGGGGTCATTTGAACCCCCCCCCCCCCCTTGCATTTGGTATACTCAACAGGAAATGATAAAACATGGATCATTGCCCCACATTGGCAATACTGTTAGATGGAATAGACAGGAACAGAGTGGAACATGTATGTTCCACCCCGCCCCCATGGAACAAGCTGGAAAAGACTTATGTTTTACAAATATAACCTCAAAACAAAATACAATTCTCATTTAAAACATTAAATACGTCTTTTTTATAGTTTATTCATTCTTTAAATTTTATTTATTTTATTTTATGTTTTTTAAATTTTCACTTTATTGTCCCCAAATATAATTTATATATATTTACTATGTTTTGATTAATTTATTTTAATTATTAAATATTAATAGTAAAAAAAATATAGAAAATGTTAAAAAATAAAAATTAGAAACTATATAAACTTTTTATTTTGGTGTCACTTTAATCTATCTTGAAAAGAACTTTCTAATACTACATTTTGTTATAAAAAATATTTATTTCGTTATAATTTAATAAATTACGTAATTAATCAAATATATATATATATAAACAACATATTAGGGGTAAATTGGTCATGTTATCTGAATTGTTCTGTCCAATTTTGTTTTACCAAATACTGAATAACTGTTCTGTCTTGTTCTGTTCGATCATGTCCCATCTTATCCCTTTCTATCCATCTGCGTACCAAGTACACCCAAAACAAACAACTAATGTGTACTGTTTATTGAATAGGGTTATGTGGTAGGTACTTGACCATAATGCAAAAGACGTAGTAGGATAATTTTTTTATAGAACATGGAGGTTCTTCCTTAGTGGCTACATAAATAGTGTTTTAGTTTCATTTGTTCATAACAAACCAAAAGATTTTAAAAAATAGTTATTTTGTTTCGTATATATGGTTTTATTGAAATTATATATTAAAATGCTTTATTAATTTATTTATGATGTTTTTCTTCGTTTAAGGGTGTCACATGATCTGATCAACATGTATATTTTAAAATGTTAATATGGTAATGGTCTAAACTTCTACATTAGGTTTTTTTTATTGATGTGATGTCATGTTTAAACATATAAGTTTTAGGAGTTGTTTTTTTCTTCTAACTCAGACAAGGACGTGGCTTCTGCAGGGCTAGCATGTGTACATGTCCACATGATAAATCCCGACAATATATTTTTATTAGGTATAGTTGTAGCCAATAAGTTAAATTCTTGATTCAATTCAATAATTTGTACTTGATTGGGACAAAGCGTTTTAGTTTCCATTTCCTCCTTGTAATTGTAGTGGAGCCACTTTTGCTACTTTAAAATATTAGCTTTTATTTGGTGGTAGTAGAAGAGGGTATTAAAGTGAGGTTTTCCTTGTTTTATTTATATATGTGGTTGTGAACTTGTAATTCATTAAATTTGAATATATGCATAAATATTCAACAAACAGAAAAACAACTGTGGATTTATCCTTTATTTTTCCTCTTTTTGGAAGAAGGTTAATGATGATAGATGTAGACAAAGTGGTATGAAAATCAATTTGGTCGACATTTACATCAATTTTAATAGGCTTACCTTCAAATGTATCCTGACTATGTCCCTAAACTCAAACATTTTCAGTTATGCTTTAAAATTTAATACATCATCAGTCTTTTATTAACTGATACCACATAACAAATATTTTACTACTACCTTACACGTGTATTTTTTTTCTTCTTCTAAAAATACACGTGTATTATTCAAGAGCATACAAAATAGCAATTTGGCACCTAACTATTATTGGTTATTTACATCATTTTAGCAAGACATAAATTTAGAAAAAAATGTTAGACACAAGTGAAGTTAATAGTTTTAAAAAAGAGAAGCAAAACCATGGATGGGCCGGTTAATAGGCCCATTGAAAAGTGACCCAGTAATCTTAATTCGCCCATGGAAAACCAAAAAGGGTGTTAGCCTAGTGGTAAGGCATGTGGACTAGCTAGTAGCGGTCTCATGTTCGAACCCTGGGGGACGCATCCGGGAGGTACGGGGGCTTCGACCCCGGGCTGCATGCTTTAGCAGTCGGGCTTCGGCCCATATTGCCAGGGATTAGTCTGGGCCCAATGTGGTCTGGATACCCTCTCCAAAAAAAACAAAAATCTTAATCCGCCCATGGCTTACTTACAAAAGGCCTCACGGGATGCACAGAGTCTTGTCCACGTCTTACAAGAGGGCGTTGCTGTTTTTATTGACAGCGACAACTTTCCTTCCTTAAAACCCGGAAAATCTCATCCTAAAAGCAACTCAATCTTGACACTGAATAAAACATCAAAAACACTAAATTTGATGGGTCCATCAACACCATAAAAAAAAACTCAACTCCAACAATCCTCTAAAAAAAACACTAAATTTGTGGATCCTACATTAAAATAACATATTTTCTATTAATTTATATATAAAGAAATCAAAGTTTACATTAAAATACTAATAAATGGATATAAAGTTGTGGGCCCTCAAGAATTGACGGTCAAAAACCACATGACATATTTGCCGTTCACTTTTCTCGGCCGGCAAAAAAAAAGGAAACATACTGGCCGGTTGGAGACATTTCACTGGCAAATTTGACGGCCGGTTGGAGTTGCTCTAACAAAAATACATATACTTACATTCAAAATTATTTATAAGACATCTTTAATCAGTTTTTATAAATTTTTTTAAAATACAAAACTAAAACTTAAAGTATTTAAAAAAAATAACATCTCACTCTAGTAAGATTTTTTCAATATTAATTATATTATTAAAATATTATGTAATTTTATCATCTCAATACACTTATTAAAAAAAAGAGTAAATTACGTTTTTCGTCCCTATGGTTTGTGGTAGATTGTGGATTTCATTCCTGTGGTTTTCAAGTTTTAGTTTTCGTCCCTATGGTTTGTAACTCAGTTTTATTTTCGTCCCTGAGACCAAAACACTACATTTAAGCATGAAAGACTAGATTAGAAATTAATTGTAAACCATAGGGATGACAAGTGCAATAAAATTTAAATCATAAGGACTAAAAAGATAAAAATCATAAATCATAAGGGTGGAAATCATAATTGAAATCATAATTTCAAAACGATAAGAACTAAAATGGAAATTTTCAACAAACCACAAGGACTAAAAATGTAGTTTACTCTAGAAATCTATATTATATTATAAATCACGGATAAAAAACTCTTAAATACAAATTATTAGACACAAAGTACCATCATTTTATGCAAAATTTTAAAAATATATTAATTTACAAGTATCAAAGCACAAGATACATAGTACTACTGCAAACTTTTAACACCCACCAATTTGGTATGTACAGGACCTTCATTTTATGCAGACTTTTCCATGTATCACTATTAATTAATATATTATATCTATACTATATTATAAAGCACAAATAAAAAATTTTAAATACAAATTATTAGGCACAAGGTACCATCATTTTATGCAATATTTTAAAAATCTCTTAATTTACAAGTATCAAAGTCAGGGACGGGCGCGGGAAATTTTTTTCATGCGGTGGCACCATATAACATAGAAATTTTTTTTACAAAAAACACGGTTTTTATCGAATGTGTTCGACTTTTTACTGACGTTCAATATTGTCTGATATGTTTTCAGACTAATTCCACCATTTCGAGATATTTTTAAAGTTTTTTTGCTTGATTTCGAGGGACTTTTAGGTTTTTTTATCGATTTCGAGGAATTTTTTCGGTTTTTTTTTGTTGATTTCAAGAGTTTTTTTCGGTTTTTTTGGTTGATTTCAAGAGTTTTTTTTCCCGGTTTTTTGGTTGATTTTAAGTGTTTTTCTGGTTTTTTTGGTTGATTACGAGGTACAGTTGCTCCTTCTTAAAGTTTCCAAAGTAATATGTAACATCCTAAAATTCAGAGTAATTTAAAATTTCAACAATAAGACAATATGACATCAGTATTGCTATAAACTTCTCAAAAAGTGTATCAGTCCTTGAGTCTTTACAAAAACCTGCACGGATTTAGAATTTATCAACAAACTAATCTAAACATAACTATCTAGATTACACCAGTTGACAATCAAAAGTTCATCAAACGAATGGGACTTAACAATGCCCAACTATTAACACTTTAGTCATCTCAAAATGCCTCGAGACCCAACTCGTCTCTCAAAACCCCGTGCATCCCACCGCTAAGGGAAACCTGTTATACATATCATTTGAGAAAAAGTGTCAGACTTAAAGTCTGGTGAGAACATACAGTTTATGAAACTCAAAAGATATAAACATTTGTATCATAAGATAATATTTCCAAAGAGGTTTAATCTTACAATTGAAACCTTTGCCACAACCGGGCATTTTCGTTATAAACATGTTATCAAATGACCAACGATAAAACATTTTACCAAGGATTGTGGCGTAACACAAAGTAAGCCAAAATCCGAGTTATGAGCTAAACAATTGGAATCCAAGGATACGAACACATAAGTTCGTGCTACAACGTGAGATCTAGCCCCAAGCAAAACCAATGTATACTCCTTCACTAAGATCACTATGCACCATGGCTAGTATCCGGCCTCACATAACCGTACCAAGTTTCCCCCGAGGATCATATGCATCCATAACTACAAAATGGGGAATGTGACATCCCAACAATACAGTCGACTCAAAACCTAGGGATCCACTAGTAATGGTACAAACTCGTCACAACAACTTATGTGACCAACCATAGATAATCATATGGTATAAACACATTTTATAAACAAATTGTCATTTCTAGATCAACTTCTGGTAAGAAAGATAATCATTAAAAATGAGTTCATAAACATTCTTTCACATGACCACATAATGTGCAAGTAAAACATCATTTTACTTCAAATATGATAGAATTCATCATTTTAGTTTAAAATGATCGGGAACCCTAAAATCTCCCAAAACTGAAGTTATATCAAATACGTATAAAATTTAGATCTGAAACCATGGAGATATATAGGAGTTCCAAAAGGTATCTTTTGATATGTATACAGTTTAAAATGATAATAGGAACTCACCCAATAGGTTTATACGAAAACCCGAAGAACCAGATATCGACCCTCTTGATAAGACGAAGCTTTCTACACCGAAACCTCGGATCAAACACTAGATTTTAACCACTAAACTCTAGAGAGAGAGAGAGAGAAACGATTTAGAGAGAGAGAAGAGAGTTTAGAGATTGAGAGAAATGAGATATTTTTGGAACTTACACTTTAAGTCGGCCAGACAATTACGCGGGTTATGCCGCGACTTCAACTCGCGGCATAACTCGCCCGTGTCAAAAACCCAAAATCATCCAGTGGGTTTCGCGGGTTGTGCCGCGACCTTAAGTCGCGGTGCAACTCGCGTAGTTCCAAAATCTCATATCAAACAGAGGGTTACGCGGGTTGTGCCGCGACCTCTAGTCGCGGTGCAACTCGCGTAGTTCACTGCTTGTCCCCAAACACGGTGCTAATGACAACGGTTAAACACAAGATTTACAACGATATGTATAATGAAAATCCAGGGTGTTACATAATACTGTAGCATTTTCAAAAACGATACGATTGCACCTTTCACGAACCTAATTTTTTTTACCCTTCGTCGGTGAAATAATACGGTGGCACGTGCCACCGTAACCCCATATGCAAGTCCGTCCCTGATCAAAGCACAAGATACATATTACTACTAGAGACTTCTAACACCCACCAAATTGGTATGTGCAAGACCTTCCTTTTATGCAGACCTTTTCATGTATCACTATTAGTTAATATATTATATTACTATAAATTTGTTTTAATTATATTATTAAATATATAATTGGTTATTTTTTTAGATGTCATTAAAATATATAAGATAATCATTGAATTTTAACAAAATACTTAATTTTTTTATATAAAAAACATTATATTATTAAACCTAAATTAAACAAATTTATAAAAAAAAAACATTATCACTTTCTCAAAACCATCCAAAATCGTACTGTAAATCGACAAAAAAATAAAATGAAACATTAAAATCGTGATGTATCTCGCTGCATTGCGCGAGTACGCTTCTAGTATTTATATAAAATAATAATAAATTGATCTTATTGGTTGAAATGAATAAAAAGTAATTTCTTACGACCCATTAAGTTTTAAAAAATTATATAAACTTTGTTTTTTTTTCTCATTATTTTAGATAACAATTATAGATAATCTATTGAATCATAATAGAGAATAAAATATTCATTTTCTCTATTTTAGGAAATATGTTGTAGATGATGTAAATAATATGTATAGAGGGGGGTTATGTTATAACTAAAAATTGATTAGGAACCCAGGAACCGTCCATAGTATGTCATGTGTCATTTTTTACAATGAATATTTAATACATTCATGATAAATAACACGTTTATACTCATAATTAATATATTATGTGTCGTAGTGTAGACGATTCCCATAATCCTAAAGATATATGCCCTATTTATGACTATATGCATGTGTATCCTCTTTGTCATATAATCTTTATATATATAAAAGGAAAATCCAAAAGTGATGAGGTGGCACCATGAGAGGTCTTCATTTCTATTTATCTAAATTCTCATAATTTTGAAATTGTTTTACTTAAAAAGGTTGGTCTTGGTGATGAGATGAAACATTATGTTGTTAAGGTTGTCCCACATTGGTTGAAAGATAGAAAATTGAAAGATGAAGATGTGTATATAAGGGGTAGATTAATGTTGAAATAATGTGAAATGGTGTTTAGATAAATATAGCTAAACCCAAGTTTAATGATCGAGTTAAGTTCATATATATTGTGTGTATATATATACACATGTATACACACAATTGACGGGACCTTTTACCCATATACAGGGATGGGAACGAAAGTTTGGCCAATTGAAGTGATTCTCATCGTGACCCACCATCTTCAGTCCATTTCCGGTCGTTAACCCACCACCATCGTTACTCCGACAGCCCTTTAACCCATCACCACCATGACCCACCATCTTTTCCGATGTTTCATCCTCTATGGTTTGGCCCCGCTGGTTTTGATGATCCTAACGATATGTGACCCGACACCCCTTTAATGCATCACCATCGTGACCGACCATCTTCCTTATGGCATCGTCCCTGTCCTATCGTCCGCATGGTTTCGATGATACATCCTTGTGACTATTCATTAGATTGGTTGGGGTTGTTTGTGACAAAGAGATCGACATTCGACACCACCCTTCATCTCCGGTGGTGGGTTATTATGGTTACGAGATTCTCCGATGGTGGGCTATGATGGAGGTGGGGGAAGGGTGTTAGCGGAGATGAGTTGTGGAGGTGTGGAGAGGACGATGGTCATGGCCGGGGATTGAAGTGTGGAGGGGATGATGGTCGACGGGAGATTGAAGTGTGAAGGGGACGGTGGTCATGGTCCCTGTGATATGTATATACATTTATATGTATATATATAATATTACAAGTTAGCCCCTATAATTTTATGTTTTGTACAAACAAAAATAATTACAAAATTAGATAAAAACTTGATTGGACGAAATTGCGCTTGACTCTAACTGAGTTTTTTTAACGAAGTTAGTAGTTAGGTCTCATTTTCAGAGCAAAATTCAAACCTTATGGACTACTATTTGAGATATTGAAGTACAAGTCTAACTTTCAAAGAAATCATTATGTTTCTAATATTGTAATCTACAATATTTCATGACCTAAAAAATATCGTTACCGTGCAACACTCGGTCCATAGACTAGTTTGTCTAATTTCAATCGAATTAGTTGATACAATTGGTTAACTTTAAATAAGAAATAGAATTTGACGTAAAAACCGTGTATCCATCTACGTCATGTAATTTGATTAAGATTAAACATAAATAATATAGTTTATGTGATTATAAAAATACAAATATTTTGTTTTTTGTTTTGCTAATTTTTTAGAAAGATTGTTGCACTACTACAGAAATAGGTATTTTAAACGGTTGTTTTGGACATTTTTAAACGGTTTTACAACCGTTTGAAAGAGCATCGTTTGAAAAAGTCAGAAACTTTTTTAAACGGTTTTTGAACCGTTTAAAAAAGTCACATTTTTAAACGGTTTTTAAACCATTTAAAAAATAAAATAATGCTATTTGCTGCACATAGGACTCGATCTCGGAACCACAACCATGCAAACCCATGACACTTACCATTCCGCCACATCTTCTATGATTATCAAAACACCTTTAATTCTTTTATTCATTTTTTGTCCAACTTTGTACTCCCAACTCAACTTCAGATTCGGCCCAGATTTACTCCAAACTACCAAAAACTCAAAACACGAACATTGTAGATCTGTGTGTTGGGTTTCCAGATCATCTTGAATCACTCAAATCGGAGATCGGACGAGTGAGATATGATCAAAACGCCACAATTGCGCAAATCTGTCAAAAATTATCGTTTTGTTCATTTTCGCTCCAAATTGTTCTGAACCTATCAAAATATAAAAAACATTAAAGTAGTTCGGTTTCACCCTAAATTTTTAGAGGCTTTTTTAAACGGTTTTGTGATAGTGAAAGCGTTTGAAAAAGTGTTTGGCCTTTTTAAACGGTTGTTTTTCTAGAGAACCGTTTAAAAAGATGTATGTATTTTAAACGGTTGTATGAAAAAACCGTGTAAAAAAGTTAGGCGGCTTTTTAAACGGTTTTTTATAACAACCGTTTAAAAAAGTTCATATGACTTTTTTAAACGGTACCACAACCGCAGAACCGTATAAAAAAAGTTTTAAAAAAAGCGGCCACCTTTTTAAACGTTTTTTTCGAAATTTTTTAAAAACCGTTTAAAAAAGTCATTTTTGTAGTAATGTTGATGATTTATGGTGTATGTCTAAATTACTTCCAAGTCCAACACGTGGCATACACAGGAAAATAATTATTTTCTATTTAAAAATAATTAGTACTCGAAGACAGAAAGATTGAAAAAGAAAAAGGTTTGTACATGGACCAACTTAAGACAACGACACGTGACTCACCAATGGTCCTAACATTATAAGTGCTTAAAGGACAAAATTTTGGAGCATTTTATCCAAATTAATACACAAATATAATATCCTCACACCCTATCTACATATTTACATTATTACATCCCCAATATTTTATATTATATTAAATTAAATCATATTCAGTTGTAACTAAATTCATCACATTATTTTCTCAGGACAGGAGCACTTTGATTTTCTCTTAAGAGGTGGATGGTGCCTGTTTGATAATGATGGTTGGGAGTGTAGTATAGCTGTGTTTTCTTTTTCCGGTAATCGTGGATTTTAGGGTCAGCTTACGTGTACCGATTAATCCCCGGGCTACCACGAATGACCTGAAGTCATCGCAGATGAACCTCTATGGCCACAAAGGCTTTGGGAACGTCTGGATTTGAACCCTGAATAGTTGAGATTTTCCACTACATCCTTCAAAGGTTTTACCAGATTTCCACTTGTGCTTGGCTTTTGGTTGCCATGCCTTTGGTTGTTTTTGTTTTTGGGTTGGGTGGGTTTTTAGTTGTGGAGTTTTGTTGCTTTTGGGTGGTTTCATCCATTTGTGGTGCATCTTATAAGGCTTCGTTCTTTGTTATCGTTTCCTGTTGTTTGGACGCTTTTACTTAATGTAGTTATTGCTTGCCATTTAAAAAAAACATTATCAAAATGTCAATAGGCTTCTTATATACATAATTCTACATATTTCATCACACACCCCTACACCCTCTCTCCCTCCTTGTTTAAGCTTACAAAAATTGTCAAAAAATTAAAAACTCTAAAAATCAATTTCATATATGAAACAACACATATAAATAAGTTTTTAATATTTTCTAACTTCTATACAGTTTTTATATACTTTGTCATTTCTGAGTGTTTTAAAGACTTGTGAAAATTATGAATTAGAAAGAGAGTTGGATATTTAATAAAAAAAACCATATAATTGAAGTACAAAGTATCCATTGCCCATGATTTTGTGGTAGATAGATGAAGCTGAGTGAAGGTGGGAGAGCAACATAAAGGACCCCCTCCTCTCTTTCCACAATTATTCCTAGTTTTCAAGAATATTAGCTCTACTTTAATAAACTAACATTCTAATTTATTTCAAAATGCAAATGTAAATGTACTTCTTTTCGTATCATATTTAAGAAGTCAAAATAAACCAAACAGATTGATAAAGTCAAAATAAATAACATGTTAGAGCATCTCCAACAGCATTTCTAAATATTTTTTAAAATAGAGAATGGAAAGTCAAAATCTCTAAAAACATTTTTTTCTAACTCCAACAACTTTTCTATTTTAGAGAATCAATCATTATTTATATTATTATAATATTCCATAATTTATCATCCCAATACATTTTTTAAAAAAAACTTAAAATAAAATGTTAAAAATTGAATCTTATTGATTAAAATAATAGTTTCTCTCTTTACTTTAGGGATTATAGAGAATTCTCTATATTTAGAGATTTTTTGCCCTTTCTCTATTTTAGCAAACCTTTTAGCAAAGCTGTTGGAGAGAAATAGCAAAGAAAAAATCATTTTTTTCTATTATAGCAATGCTGTTGGAGATGCTCTTAGTAGTAAGTACTATCATTTTTTATAATTATTATACGAAAACATAACATGTTAAATTCAAAATAAAAAGAGTTATAATGCATCAAAACTTATTATTTCTTATAAACCATACAAAAACCGTTGTTAAACATAGATATACCCGGAAAAAATCGTAATTCAATTGTAATAAAGTAGTGTAATTGATAAAAAAATGTAAAAGTTTAAGCATTCAATTAATATATGATTTTTGATAGCTATGCATTGAAAATCATAAAAATTTAATTATAACCATATGTAACACTCCAACATTCAGGGACCAAATATACAGTAATGAAAGTCAATGTTGAGGGACTAGTCAATAGTAAATCAAACGTGGAGGGCTTGATTCAAGTAGTCTTGAAGTATTTGTCATGTATGTGCATGCTTCAAAGAACGAATAATGGAGAGAATAGTCAAGTGACCACTAGAGGCGGATCCAAGAATTTTTTGGTATGGTGTCACAAAGTAATTTTCATACTAATATATGCCAACACTTGAGGGTTCTACACGATCAGATCCAGATGCAACACTTGATATTTTTCTTTTAAAAAATCTTTCCATCTTCCAACAATCTAGAAAATAAATTAAAAATATTAACAAACTAACCCTAAAATCTACAAAATTAGCCCCAAATATTAACATTACATTTACAAGTAAATATCAATTAACACTAAATACATAAAAAAATACATAAAATATAATTTAATATATAACATAAACCCTAAGAATAGTAGATTAGTTGTTAATAGAAATGTAGAATAATTTAATAATGGAATAATATATACCTTAAAGATTGGAATTCTCAAAATTATTGATGAAGGCACAAAAGATGAATTTTTTTTTTTTTTTTTTTGATGAAGCGATGACCTGAGAATTGAGAAATGAAGAATGAAGAAGAAGAAGAAGGTGGGTTAAGTATCTTGAAGAAGAAGTTTTGACTTTTTATATTTTAAAAAATATTATTTTGAAAAAAAATTAGTTATTTATTAATAAATTGATTTTTTATTTTTTTAAGGTAAAATAATAGGAGTGATCAATTTGAGATACGTGGCCACGTGGGTAACTATGAGTCTTAAAAAGCCTGACTTTTTAAATATTAAATTTTAATATTTATCTTTAAACTTTCAATTGTATGGTTTCACAATTTATCACCTATTATAAATAACTCTTGGCAAAAAAAAAAAAATATTATGGTTGCATGGGTTACCATAGCCCATGTTGTGTGTCCACCACTTATGACCACAATGGCTAATCCTTTTATTATTTCGTTTCCCACTTATACAACAACGGGATCAAAGAAAGAGTTAGGAAAACAAGTACAATATTTGAAGCACATAAGTGGTGAAGTTATATAGTGTACCCAAAAAGTGAAACGAGTGAAGTCAAGTGATGTAGGGAGAATTCGAGAACTATCAGAGTGTTTCTTCTATCTTTGGAAAAGAAGAAAACGAGCTCGAAAAAGGCTTAGAAATTGGCATAAAAGAAGGAGCAAACAACCCCTGTCTCTTCATAAGTCTTTTCGGGTTTGACGTTTGTCAATCCATTCCGCACTTATCCCCGCTTCGTCAGTTGGTATCAAAGCAGGCTTCTCCTGTCTCTTTTATTAACAATGGTCGACCGACCTGCTACCAAAGCAGATTTGGAAGAGATGATTGCGGCTGTTACCACAACACTCGCTAATCTGATAGCGGATGTCACAAACGCCCTCAACAACAACCATCGGCGAAGAGATAGAAGAAATAAACAAGTTAGGGTTCCACGCAATGGTAACCATGACCACCGTATTATCAATTCAGTTTCTTTTCAACTCAAACAACCGCCCATTCCTAAGAAATCGCCAGAAAAAGACAAAGACATGCCCAACAAGGTTAAAGGTAAGGCCTTCATCGTTATGACAAAGCCACAAGAAGAAATCTTTACCAAGATGTAACACCCGTAATTTTCGACAAATAATGACAACCCAGACGTTTTCGCAACTTATAAAGGGTGGGATTTATGTTGGAAAAACATCATCTAAAGTCCCTTGGAGTATCGGGAGTGTTGGCATTGAAAAAGTTGAGTTTTGGGGTTTCGGAAGGGTCCCACTACAATGCCCAACGACTATGACAGTGTCATAGTCGCACTGTCACTGTCGCAGGGAGGAAACAGTGGGTTGGTACACCCCAGCGACTATGCCCCTGGCATTGTCGCCTGGCAATGTCGCCAGGATGTACCAGGGAGCATAAAATCGCGATTTTCAGTATTATTTCATTACCTCTTCACCCAAATCAGTTCCGAATCCTCTAAAAACCCCTCAAGATCGATCTCACACCACCCTTTGATGTTTTGGGGAATTTTTGGCTCAAATCTTTGGATATCCCAGTGGTAAACCGTCACCAAGCTCAAGGGTAGAAGCTAGACACCAAGAGCCTCCATCTTCATCTTCAACCTCAAGCTTTATTTTGAGTTTTCTAGGTTTTCATCAAAACCTAAGTGGTAAGTGTATATCTTCCATTTCTAAACCTTAATATAAGACATAAATGCTCTCTTGATGATTTCCTAGTGTTTGGTTTCTCAGATTTTGGATTTGATGATTTTGGAGAAATTAGGTCAAAATTAGGGGTTTGGTCAAATTGGTGATTTTGATGTAAAATATTTGGGGAACGATTCTAAATGATTGAATGAGTATATTCATGGTTAGAAACTTGTGATTATAGGTTTTTGGAAGGTTTTGCTTATGGATCCAAAGTTTCTTCAAGGAAGCTCAAATTGGGGGTAAAATCTAGATTTAGCCTAAATCTAGCAAAGTGAGTTCAAGTTGATTTGTGAAAACGGTGCACATGCCAAAATGTCTATTTTAAAGTGTTTATATGTTTTACATGAAATTATTAACTGTTGAGTTATTTGGAGAATACTGATTAATTGAAGTGTTTGGTTTTATAAACCATGTAAAACACCCACGTTTGGGGTTTTGAGCATTTTGACAAAAAAATTATACACATTAGTATTTTGATGATTTATGTCATGAAGTAAGTTAAAGTATAAGTGCATCTTATTGTGTGTTTTAAATGAGTGTTTGATTTTATGTTATGGGACGTTTTGAAAGGATAAATGATATAATACACTTGAAAAATGAGTTGTCCCAATCTAAACTCCATTGGAGTTAATTTATATATTTTGCAGTATGGGTTCATATAATGCGGGTTGTTTACGTTTGGTTTCATTTTATGATTTTCAACGTTGGGTCTATGGATTTGTTGAGATTATGACTTGGTTTGGATTTTGTTGGGTTTTGAGGACACTTGTCCGCTTTTACTAGCTCAATGTAGAGCGTTTGGTTATGATTTGCATTTACTGCATCTTAATTGAGAGTTACATGTTTTGAATGTGTGAGTTCATTCATTTTGAGTCATGTAACGTTTTAGTTAGTGCAATGGATCCATAAGCACGGTGTTCTTTTGTCCCGTTTTTGACAAGTTCACCACTTTGGCACGGAATAGGCATTGGGTCACCATGGTAAGCAAGGTGTGGACCTATACGATCGGGCAGCGTCCCATTGGCAGTAAGGTGTAATTCCCTTGTGCATAAGTTCCCGTTTTGGAACTGGGTTCCCCTGTTTTGGAACTCTCAAGAATAGACCTAGAGGGGTTGACTTGATGTTTTCGAGCAATAGACTTAAAGGAGTTGAGCTCGGTATATTTTATGGGTATAACCTATATGTCTTGGTTTCCTACATAGTTATGTGGCTTACTTTTGTGTTCCGTCACATACTTTGTAATTAGGTCTCCACCGTCACCGCAAGGAGTTGTTTTGGTTATGGAGTTTTATAATCCATGTTTTCAGTGACGATTTGGGTACGGATTGTTATCCATGTTTTTGGGTTTTACATGCTGAACTTTATCCATGTTTTGGAATATTTTGGATGATACAGTTTATCCATGTTGTCAGTATTTGTTTGTTAAAGTGTTAGTTATGTATTATGCGAGTTTTGGATTTATATTTGAAGAAACGTTTGTCTTATGATTTTAATCACGAAAAGGGTGAATGTTGAAAAGGAGATTGTTTTCAGATTTAATATATTTCGTTTTGGTCGTTTCAGATGGAACGTGTCATCATTTTGGAAATCACGATTTAAATAACATTCTTTAAGTTCATTGCTTTATACGTTTATGATGAAAACTCTTGAGCTCACTAGGTGTTAAGCCTAACCTTTTATTTGTCGGCATGTGCATCAGGTCCAGTTGGGGTTTGGTTCTAGCAGTGCCATGAAAAGATGAGCACTAGATTTACATGAGGGTGAGTAGTTTTGTGAAGTCTTTCGTAGTTGGAGATAGTGACTGTTATTGGGTTTTAGTAACATCCGTACCTATTATATGTAATAACCGAGTTTAAAATGAGAATTTTTCGAAACTTTGGGGAAAAAGGAGAGCAAGCTTAAAGTTTAGGGGGGGGGGTAAGTGTAAAGTGGCTTTAAAAGGGTATCAGCCTAGGGATTTTCTCCATTGATGTTTTCTGGATTGTTGGCGGCTGGTGAAGGCAGAGAGAAAGAGCTGAGGAATCAATCGAAGAAGAGAGAGACTTGGGGACTTTGGCATTCTAGTTTCTTCCATGGTAAAATTTCTTAGACCTCTCCTTTATTTTTTTGTTGTTGTAGAATGGTTAAGACCCTTCCCAATGGAATGGAGTATGATGTTGGAATTAGAATCAATGGGATGGGTGGAAAACCCTTTTTCCTTCTTGAAATCATATCTGATTTATTAGATTAGGTGGTTGCTTGGATTGGGTTTGATTAGAGTAATTTACCAAGTGAAATTGTTAATTTTATCGATGGGATTCCTTAGACTGGGATTTTGAATCGAGGTTCGGGTTCGTGTGTAAAAACCCTTAATCGCCTCCAGTTCTCGCTTACGGTCATCGGGGACCGGGGAATGTCGGTGACCGGGGAGATCGATGACCGGGGAGTCCGGTCGAAGAGAGACCCCGGGCGGAGAGTTAGACATCGGTCGACCCCAGGAGGTGGGGGACCGGGGTGAGGAAAGGACCCGATTCGGTCACTGTGACCGAGGGTCAAGGTCAGTATCCGGTGGCAGGTTAGTCAGAGTCTTAGGAATTGGTTAAGAATCTTTATACCTATTTAGTAGAATACTTACCTCTTGTCGGTATCATCGTAGGGTATAAGATCGTTAATCGCGGGCTTTCTTATCAAGGACCAAAGGTGAGTTTTCTGAACTTAAAACCTCGCAAGTTTATGAAGTTGTTTTATGCACATTGAATTTTAATTAAATGCTTGTTTTGTTTTAACTGTTTAAGACATGAGAAAATTATTTTTAGAAGTATCTTTATTTACGCAAGCTTTCTATACGTGAGTTTCTCTTTCATGCGGTATAAGTTTATTTGATGATTAAATGCATGCATACATTGTTGCGAGCGGCCAAAATCGGGGGGTGTGCCACGCCTGTACTCATACCGGGGGGGTGTCCCGTTTATGCTATATGGGGGAGGGTCCCATCTAAGGCAGTATGAGACAGGCACGTTGTCACTTTTGTGACAGTAGTGTGTGTCGGAAGTGAGTTTTATACGTGGATTATATTTTAAAGCTGAAAGATGATTTACTTTAATTTTTTTGGAAGGTGTAGTTGAAATTTTGTTTTGAGGGATCTCACTAGACCATTGGTCTAACCCTCACTCTTTCAAACTAAAAACCCTTTTCAAGTCGTCGTGAGATATAAAATTTGTGCAAGGGAAAGAAGAAAGCTTGATAGGGCTCCGGGATAGAAGACGTCATATTAGCATTGCAGTTTTATTGATCTCAGTTGTAATAGGTTGTGTTGATGCGAACCTAGTATTTTGTTGCGATTCTAATTGTTGTTTTGGGCCGTTTTTGGCGAGATTGTTATGTTATTAAACTGCTTTATTGTTAAGGTTTTTGGGTTGTTATAGATCACGTATAAGGATTGAAATGGTTTAGAATTATAATAGATTTATTTCTATAGTTATCTTTGAATTAGTTTAGCTATAAATATGTTTATTGTTTTCTTTGTTAATCAGAGTTATAAATTATTGATCAATAAAGTTATCTTTTAGAGTTTTATCTTATTTTCTGGGTGGGTTATACGCTTGTAGACACATTTATCTTTTGAATTTGTCGCTTGTCGATCGATTCTGCACTTTCCCCGCTGCATCATCAGGATAGAATCTTATTCAAATATTAAACTCATGTTTAAGAATGTAATCAATGTTCTCCTATGTCCTAGAAATGACTCACACCATAATGACATGAAATCAAGGGCTTTCAAGACCACATTAATTGAGTTTTAGCATGTTAATATGATTAGGGGTTTTAATATTTTAGTTAAATTGACAAGTAGAAAAGTGATTTACTTAAAAGTTTTAACTTTTTTAAAGTCTTGTTTTATGAAAAATTAAATATATCAATCAGATGAAATATTCTATCAAAGAGGAAGAAAAAAAAAGTTTGTTTGTCTTATAAAATAGAATTAACCAGTTATACAACACCAAAACTTCTGCTATATTATGTAGTGTTGATTGCACCAACATTGCTTGCATAATCTTGATGCTCGGTTTTGATTCCTCTTATTTTCAGAGGTATTTCCATATATATTATCATTTATACGTTTAAAAAACATAGTTTTAGTAGTTTTTTATAACTTTTAGTGTCAGTTTTTTTGATAGGTTGTTTCTACTTTTGAGATATAATAACCTTATCATAAGTCTTGGAACATCAACTTTGCCTTTTAAAACCACCTTCCCATCGTTCTTTTTTCTTGAAGATTTATTATTTTCATCTACTAATTACTTTTCGTTAATTTTGATTTAGACGATACATGAAAACCAAGCCAAACAAAAAGAAGAAATTGTGTGGAAAGTATTGAAATGTTGTTTGTATTGACAAAATATATTTTATTTTTCAAAGTATACTTATTCGAAAGTCATAATGATGATTTTTTTAATCTTAGCGGTAAATAACCACATGGTCATTTATAGCTATAACCGTAAAACCAACTAAAAATTGTTTTGAATAACAAATCAAAAGCAAAAGGACCTAAACCAAGATATATATATATATATATATACACACACACACACACCATTGTTGCAATTGATGAAAGATCGTGTAAAAAGTTGAGTTAACGTGAGAAGCGGATCCGAACCTTGATCACTCACAATCCCAAACACACCCGTGAATCAAGCTTTATAAGGGAATTGGTCTGGTGCATCTCATCCCAATGTGCATATCCAATGATAGATAAACACTTTCCATTTTTTCACATTAACTGAACTTCTCACCAGAATCCAACCATTTTGCAATTATCCTAAAAATAATATTTTTAATTATCCCATTAGAAATGAAGACCAAGGATTACAATAGCATGCTTTCCCTTTATGTAAAAAGGGGTGTTACAAAGCATGCCTTAATCTAGAATCATATTGATTGGACCTCCTTTACTTTGGGACCCTTTTGATCTTATCAAATCTAATGATTATGATTATGATCCTTAGATCTCCATATCATTGACCATGGTAATTTGTTCCCAAATGTCAACAAAATCATGCAATTATTGACAAGGATCTCTAACACTAAAACCCCTTTAATCATTTTTCAAGAACATAGCATGCATGAATAGTTTTGTAAGGGGTGTAAAAAAATAAAATTTCACTTATTATATTTATGTAATGTGAGAATTCGTCCCATACAAAAAAAACCTGAGCCTATTAATGTTATAACTTTAAGAAGTGAGATAATGTAAATTAGGGTAGGGAGTCAATATAAGAAACACATTACTAGCTCTTTTTTAATTTTAATTTTCTACATTAGTTAATGTAAAAAATGTAAGGAGTCTATCATAAATGGTCTAAAAAATATTTAAAACCTATGTTGTTTGCAAATAAAGTAAAACCTATGTCATATATCAAATTAAAACTTTTCATAAACCTATTTTTAAATATATTAAAATACAAAAAACGAAGATGGATTATGATTTTTAAAGAGGGTGAAATCTGCAAATAAATAAAGGTCGGGGATCAGATTGCAATTTTGATGTAAAGAAACATTCTGATCCGTGATAGCTGAAATTTTTGATATTAAAATTGTACTATTTTGATTTCCAAAAAAATTGTGGTTATCAGCAAAAAGTCAGATCCACTCCAACTCCTCAAAACTGTAACAATCCAGCTGGAACAACCTTTGGACAATAATTCACATACAAACGACAAATGTTATTTACACATCACCCCACCATTTTTACTGCTATTCACTTTCGCCCCTTAACTTTTCCCATCATTCCGTTTTACATCCTCAATCATAGTAATTCACCATCGTTTAAAATTATTGTACGAACTTGGTCATCTAATATTATGACATATGTGCTAACTGACTTCACTCTTGATCCCAAAAAAACTAGTAGTTACCGTCAATAAAATATTTTTTACACATTTACTAAATAAACGGATACTTGCAGAGTTACAGTGCTCTTTAAATGTTACCACTGTTTGGAATGCATGTTCGTAGGTCCATCATCCTATTGCGTCCCCATCAACTCAAATATTGACCGTTTGCACATTCACCATCAACAACTCAGCTTAGACGACATTAGAAGAGACTTGTAAACAAATTTAGACCTTACAATCAAGTTAAATTCTATTTTTCATTGGATCATATATAATTAAAAACATAAATAAGTAAATGTTTAATTTTAAAAAAGAAAAGAAAAAAGAATGGTGAAAAACAAGAATACAACTTGTTGTTGCCCCAAATAACGTAAAGATGAAATTTGGTAGAGAAAAAGACAAGCTTGTTTTTCCCACAAATGTTAGAAAAGTAAAAGTGGATGTAAATGGTGGAATATGGACCGTAGAATCTGAATTACCCGTAACAACTTTGATATACCCCTAGTTTTTAACCCAGGGGGTAAAATGAAATCACTCAATGATAAGTCAAAGTGGTCCAATTTCAGGTCAAAGATATCCATCCCGTTAGGAATTCACACAAGTCGCCAACCGCCAATCCGATGTGGTCCTGTTTTTACTTGGATGACAATTTACAAAACTCATAAATTAATACCCCATTTTTTGAATCATTATTACTTCATTTTTTTTCCATAAATAAATCAGACTCAACAAAATTACTATTTGATTACCTTGAATATTAGTAATTTAATACTAAATAGAAACAAAAACAACGGTATGTTGGGTAAAAGTGAGGGAAAACGGTGGAAGGAAACGGAATCTTTTGAGCACTCTAACCGTTCCGTAAATTCTGAAATTGAATATATATATTTGTATTTTATTTTTCACTCACTTCCAGTTGATATTTAAAGAATTAATTTAATTTACTGGAATTAAAATATTAAATTAAATTAAATTAAGAGGTGTGTCAGCCGAGCACACTGGATCACAGTGCTGCACCTGCTATGGTTGAATGGGAATGGGAATCTCTATTTCTCTCTCACACAAACCCACAGTTTTTCTCTCTCTACAAAACCCATCACTTCAATCATCAACAACAACAGCAGAACAGAGCTCAAACACTCATAAATGAACACAAATTAATAATAAATGAGCTCCACAATCTGATTGTTTCTCATTTCAATTCAATCAATTACACCAAAAATTTGGAAACAAGAAAGATCCATGAATTTAAACTCTACCAAAAAAAAAATCTATATACCAGATCACTGTACAAGTTGTTGCTGCTGCTGTTCTCTCCACCTCGATCCTCCGTGGACGGCGGCCGGTAAATTCTTAGAAAAATCAGCCAGAGAAAGAAAGGGAGAGATTAGTTTAAGAATCACCGTAATCACGCCAACAGATGAGCATTGTGACACATCGCCTCATGATGTAGAATCTGGCCCTTTGTTCTTTGACGAGGCGAGCACATTTTCTGGTGAAGGCACAGCGGCGGTGAGTGTCGGAAGAAGAAGAAGGGTTTCGGATGAGGGAAGAACGGCTTCTGGAGATGCTTTCTTTTTTGGAGAGTTTCCATTTTTCATCTAGGTAAGTGAAATGTGAAGGGGCAACGGCAGGTGGGGAGTGAGTAGCCATTGTTGCTATACTGAAAAAGATCGGTGGTCGGAGTTTAATGGTGGCCGGAGAGAGAGAGAGTATTTGATTTGATTTGATTTGAAAATGGGTATTGAAATGAAGGTTGGGGAAGAGGAGAGTATTTATATTATAATTGGGGGAGTGGAGGGTGGCAGGAGGGTGTGGCAGTGGGTATCACCTGGCTCTATCCATCACAGACCCACCTTTTTAATTTATTCACACACTTCTTAAAATCTATTCACTAATCTTGTATTTTATAATTAACAACAATTTAGTTGTTAACCGATAATTTAGTTATCGTTATTTATTTAACGAGAGAAAAATGTGGTAAGTGGATTTGAAACGTTGATCATTTTTAATCAAATGTTCTTTCATGATTTATGACTTAGAAAGGATTTGATCTGGGGGTTAAGTTCCGGAAAGAGATTAAAGTTAACGTGAAAATATTGACAATAGGTTATCAACTGTTTGATAAAAAAATGAATGCACACTGGGATGAAATGCACCAGATCGATTCACTTTTAAGTAGCAATTTATGGGAGAACATTTGATTAAAAGTGATAAACGGTTCAGATCTACTTCTCATTATTCTCACGTTAACCTCAATTTCTCACACGATCTTTCGCCTTTGATCTGATGCATCTCATCTAACGATTGATAATCACTTCTCACATAACTTCAACTTCTAACCGGAACTCAACCCTTATTAAACATGACTTACATATTACTTATTTTTTACAACCTTTTTTTGGTTGTTGATACAAAAATAAATACAAAGGAATTCAAACTTGCAATTGTAATATCACATTAAATAACTATAACAGAATGTTGCAATCATTTTTTTAAATTAATTTAGGGAACTACACATGAAATTAAAACAAATGAACTTTTAAACTTAGGGGTCATTTTCCAAATATTTACCTAGTAAACACTTACTAAGGGCGCGTTTGGTTTGCGGGAATTAATTGGATTTCAAAGAGGGATTTGGATTTGGATTTGGAGGGATTTGGATTTGGGGGGATTTCAAATCCATGCCAATTACACAGGATTTTGAAATCCATCAAGTAAAAGATTTTAAAATGGTCAAGGGATTTCAAATCCGGTTAAAAGAAATCTTTTTCTGCAAACCAAACACAGGATTGTGCTCTTAGTATCGAATGGAGAGAATTCCCGATCGATCTACTGTCGATGTTAATCGGGGGTTTTGATGTTGTGGTCGGTATGGACTGGTTGTCAAACAATCAGGTCGAGATCGTGTGTTACAAGAAGTTGATTCGACTTCCCAACCCCTCTGGCGAAGTCGTCATCTATGGTGAAAGGAGAAAAGGTGAAGTGGCAATAATCACAATGGCAAAGGCACGCAAGTGCTTAGTAAAAGGATATTCGTCTTTCCTAGCCTATGTGATCGATGCCAAGTTAAAGAAATCAAAGCTGGAAGATGTGAAGATCGTGCGTGAGTTTCCAGATGTCATTCCGGACAACTTGCCCGGGTTGCCACCCGATCGTCAGGTAGAGTTTCGGATTGATCTTGTGCCTGGAGCAGCCCCAATCGCTAAAGCACCTTACCGTTTAGCGCCATCGGAGATGCAAGAGATGGTGGCACAACTCCAAGAGCTATTGGAGAAAGGCTTTATAAGACCGAGTTCGTCACCTTGGGGAGCTCCGGTCTTATTTGTCAAAAAGAAGGATGGCACAATGAGAATGTGCATTGACTATCGTGAGTTGAACAAAGCTACAGTAAAGAACAGATATCCGCTTCCGAGAATAGACGACTTGTTCGAACAACTTCAAGGAGCGGGATGTTTTTCTAAAATCGACTTACGATCGGGTTATCACCAAGTAAAGGTAAGAGAGGAAGATGTTCCGAGGACAGTTTTCAGAACGCGTTACGGCCATTACGAGTTTCTTGTAATGCCTTTTGGCCTGACAAACGCACCAGCAGTGTTTATGGACTTGATGAATAGAGTGTGCCGACCATTCCTCGACAAGTCGGTCATAGTATTCATTGATGACATACTCGTGTACTCCAAGAGTGAGACAGAGCACGAGCAACATCTACGTGAAGTTCTGGAAGTGTTGAGAAAAGAAAGGTTGTACGCCAAGTTTTCCAAGTGCGACTTTTGGCTTAAAGAAGTACATTTTCTGGGTCACATAGTCACTCGGGACGGAGTGAAAGTAGACCCCTCCAAGATTGAAGCTATGATGATTTGGGAGCCTCCTAAGAGTCCGTCCGAGATCCGAAGTTTCTTGGGTCTGGCGGGATACTACAGGAGATTTATCCAAGACTTTTCAAAGATCGCTTCTTCCTTGACAGTTCTAACTCGGAAGAATGTGAAGTTCGAATGGACCGAAACCCAAGAGAAGGCGTTCTGGATTCTTCAAAAGAAGTTGTGTGAAGCTCCGATCTTGACGTTACCTGAAGGGTCGGAAGATTTCGTGGTTTACAGCGACGCTTCAAAGATGGGACTGGGTTGTGTGTTGATGCAACGAGGCAAGGTCATCGCTTATGCCTCGAGGCAGCTCAAAATACACGAGCAGAATTATCCAACCCATGATCTGGAGTTAGCGGCGATGGTGTTCGCCTTGAAGCTTTGGCGACATTACCTCTACGGCACGAAATGCACTCTATACACGGATCACAAGAGCCTGAAATATGTCTTTGATCAGAAAGAGCTGAATATGAGGCAAATGCGGTGGCTCGAGTTGCTTAAAGATTACGACTGTGAGTTGCTTTACCATCCCGGTAAAGCGAACGTGGTGGCCGATGCGTTAAGTCGGAAGGACTATAGCGGAAGTATTCGAGTTACCCATTCGAGAATCGAGCTAGTGTCTAGTCTTGTTGAGAAGATCAAGACATCGCAGGTGGAAGCACTGTTAGAAGAAAATCTCAAAGATGAGGTCATGACGAAGCAACGCTTACTCTTAACGGAAGATAGTCGTGGAGTAAAACTGTTCAGTGGTCGTGTGTGGGTACCCAAGATTGGGGGTAACCGTGATCTGTTGCTAGAAGATGCACACAAGTCCAAGTATTCCGGTAACGTTGATTTATGCGGCGATGCGTTTAACCTCCCATGCATTATTTCTCCGTCTCCCTCTTTTTATCCGGCGAACCCAACCCCACCCACCACCGCCGCCAAGAAATCGAACCGTCGCCGAAAAATCAAAATCCTCATAATCGTCATTTCCGTTGGTGGGTTTTTGTTATTATGCATCATGGTTGCATTATTAACGATTTGTTTGAAAAGAAAAAAGAAAAAGACGTCAGCGGTGGGTGTGAAAGGCGCTGAAGCAGTTCCGGCGGCGCGTGGTGGTGGCGGCGGCAACGGAGGTCCGGCGAGTGGTAGTGGGAAGAATGGTGGAGGTAGGTTTTCAAGTGAAGGTGATGACGACGGTGGGATTGGGAAGTTGGTTTTTTTTATGGGATAAAATCTCTAATTAGTTGGGTTTTTAATTTGGTAGACCCATGTTTCCCAAATTAAAAAGAATTGTATTTTAACCGAAATACCTCTATGCATACATACATTGCATTTTTTCAACCGTTTTTAATATTTTAATTTAATAAAAAATCAATTAATTGTGGACTATTGATCTCATCAATCTACGGTTGAGATTGATTAGCACCAACGTCATGGTTAGCAAATGAATGAATCTCTAAATCAATAAACATCTATCAAGATAAGTGTTTAGTAAACAACGATCAAAACACGACAGAACAATAATAGTACAGACAACTATCCCACCTTGAATTACCAAATATATCTGGCCTTAATATTGATTTGTTGAATATTGAATTACCAATTAACCGATTGAAAACAAATCTATTAAATAAGCACTGAAGAAAATAAAGAAAATTAGATAACTTAAAAGTAAAAACTACTAACTTTTCTACAATCATTTAATATTTATGCGTACTGCATTGAGTTCAGTAATTTGTGACGTTAAGAAATAAATTTTAGTTTAATGATAAAAGAAATATATTTTTATTACACATTTCTATATTCAACATAAATATAAGTCAACATTATCAAATATCATCCAATTTATAAAGAAATTTAAACATGATACCACATTTTACAAGGAGCCATATTCCCTAAAGAATTATTACTCTCACATTTTTAGTAAAACATTTTTATTACCAATAGTGCGACGTTGTAACTTGTAAGGCAATATATTATGTATTCCCCACCATACACTTTAGTTAAAGAGTTATGAATTCAACATATGCATAATATGTGCATCAAATTTTCAGTCGTATTCAATAATTGCATAACATGTTTTGTAAAGGTGTTTTTTTGCAGCATGATGTATGTCTTACATTTGCAACCTATCGTGATATCGATGTCACCCATTATCGTGTTATCATATCGGAAAGGAAAGGGCTAGTTTATTAGTGTTATATATCCCAAATGAAGAGCCAAATAGGCAATAATAACGGTAAGGGAAATCCTAGTCGAGCATTAGGTTGTACTTTAATGTTATCACTTGTGTTTCAATTATTTGTATCGTACTAATTTGGTATGTGACAAGGCAGTGGTTTTTTTGACATTTAGTATTTGTTTTTTAGTTTGTAAGACTTTTCTGCTGTGAAAATTGTTGTTCGACTTCGAATATTTGAGAGATTGTAAGATGTTTAAGTGCTTTGTGAGTAATTATGAAAGTTCCAATCTAGATTATTTGCAATCATATTAGTTGTGACATTTTCATGGTTAGAATGAAAGGGATATACAAATTTTTTTTTACAATTTAAGCGAGGATAAATAATATTCAGCCCACCTTTTATTTTTTTCACTTATTTTAGACAAAATTTCATGATTTTCTTTAGTACATTAGTGATTTATACTTAATATTTCATAAATGTTGCACATAATTGATATTGTAAGAGTTTTAGGTTTGGTAAAAACGGAAAAGAGTTTTATGTAAAATGTTTTATAAGATTAGAGAAAGTTCCAAATACAAACCATGTAATAGTTACAAACAATACAAAAACAATCTCAACCCAACAAAAGGTTATCAAATAAGTAAAATTTGCGGCCGAGAGTAAATTTACGAACCAGCTTAATCCAAGCCGTTGATTACCTACATGTATGGTTGAGATTGAGTTCTAGAGTTTGTAACAATTACATGAATTGTATTTGAAACTCCCTCTTATAAGATAGTATAGATGAGACAATATTTAACTAAAGGAAATCTTGATTTTTTTTAATCGTTCACATGTATTTTACTTATTGGAAGACCTTCTATATTAAATACGTTACAAAAATATAATGTAATGTTCGGAGGATGCATCCATATGAAGGGGGAAAACATCATACAAAAATTGCATAATTAGAGTAAGTTCAATGTGTTTAACACGTACAACTTATACTCTACGCCTCTAACATAAGTAAATATAATAGAAATAAAGATAATTTTATACCATTAACTACTGTAGAATTCTTCTTAGTTTAAACTTCGTATTTCTAATTATTAAAAATGTTTAAATATATGATAAACGTTGAACGTTAAAATATAATTTTTCAATAAAACTTTAACAAAAGGTCGTTTACCTAAACGCTTACCGATAAACGCTCACTAGTAAGACTGTAATAGCAACTCCAACAACATTTCTAAAATAGAAAATTTTGGTTTTTTCTTTGCTATTCCTCTCCAACAAGTTTGCTATATGGTTTGCTAAAATAGAGAAAGATAAAAAAATCTCTAAATATAGCTATAATCTCTAAATTGGAGAGAGAAAATATTATTTTATTCAATCCAACCAATAAAATTTAATTTTTAACATTTTATTTTAAGTTTTTTTTAAAAAATGTATTGGGATGATAAATTATGAAATATTATAATAATATAAATAATGATTGATATTCTAAAATAGAAAAGCTGTTGGAGTTAGAAGAAAATGTTTTTAAAGATTTTGACTTTCCATTCTCTATTTTAGAAAAAAATTAGCAATACTGTTGGAGATGATCTAAGAGTTAACATTCTAACTTACTTTACTGGTTATGATTGTAGCCCAACAAAATTGTATTATATGCAACAATTTATCGGATAAATGTTTATCGGATAAAACTATTCATCCTTAATTATATTCATTCGGTAAGATAAATGACTTGACAAATACTTATCATGTAAAGATTTAATAAACGGGTTTCTAAATAAATTGAATTTGTGACATATAATTAGGGATGGGGATTAAATATTCGAGGGTTTTGTAGAAAGAAACAAAAACATATAGTAAATATATATATAGAGAGAGAGAGAGTGGGTTCCCGATGCAAACGTCACGGTGAGGCTTTTCTTCTGTGTTTTACGAGATGTATTTAACGCTACCAAATTCCCACTCTACGTTACCCACTGTCACCTTCTTACCTTTTTCTATCTTTTTTAAATTATTTAAAAATTATATTTTTATTTTTCTTCAACATTATTTTCACACGGATAAGACAAGAAAAAGAAAATAAACAAAACAAAAGCAAAAAAGATTGTTTTGTTCGAATTTTCAACTATGGCAGACACGATTATTACGTCACATCCATCGCTAAGAATATCGTTTTCGAAAAACCAAATAAAATGATACTTTTAATTATTATAAAAAAATTATTTGATATATTAGAGCATCTCCAATAGTTGTGATAAAATAGAAAAGAAAAAGAGTTTTTAGCAAATTTTTGCTCCAAGAGATCTTGTAATTATTTAAATGGGTTTTGAAAGAAATACTCATAACTTTGTTTGTTATAATGCATTATGAGACATGTATGATTGTGCATGAAAACCATAAACTAATTGAACTTTGTAAATCTGACTATTAGTATGCATCTCAGAAGCTCGGGATTCAAGATTGGATATGAGCAAGAATATTGCTTGGTGTGTTATATTTCTATTGACTAAGTATCCGATTATGGGGTGGTTAGACTTTATGTTTGAACATATTTTGTAACGCAACCTGGTATGTGGCGGTTTAGTGTTGGGTTATATTTACATTTATATTTTGTAAGTGTTCCATTGTAACAAAGCTTTATTAGCCGTTACGTTTTGGGGATTATTCAATGTTATTTAATGAGAATGACGTGACATAACTCATCGGTGGCGGGCCCAGGAATTTAGGTGAGCGGGTGCACAAACGAAAAACTTAAGAAATTGTTGTCGATGTGTTTTTATCCGAATTCCTCTATTGGGGGAGTTTTTATGTTTTTGGTTGATTTCTCAAGATTTTTTAAACTTTTGTGTTGATTTGATGTTTTTTTTTGGTTTTTTTGTGTTGATTCGAGTAATTTTTTTGGGTTTTTTTTGATTGATTTCAATGAATTTTTTTCACTTTTTTGGTTGAATTTGAGAGTAAATTTTGGTTTTTTGGGACTTGTGCACCTTTCATCCCTCAAAAACGTATATATCACGGAGCACCCCCTTTATTTGAGTAGGTGCACCTTACGTACCGAAAAAAATTTCGCTCTTAAAATACGAACTTGAGCGGGTACACGGGACCCCCCCCCCCCCCCCCTCGTGAAGGGTAGGTCGACCCCTGTAACTCATTACTCATGGTAAAAATGAGGGTATTACATAAATTTAATTTCGTATCTTAATTTAATTTAAGTTTAATAGTGATATAATTTACTTTTGGTTTAATAATATAATATTTTTTTATAAACATTATTAATTAACTATTATTTTACAATTCAATGATTGTTCTAATTATATTTTAGATTTTTTATATTTAAAATGAGATATTTATCTTGTATTTGATTATGTTTATCAGTTAGTTATTAATTGAAACATTCAACTTTAAAAAATTGTACTCATAAATCAAATTACTTGTAATATTGAATTTTAAGTGAAATACATCAATAAACTGCACTTAATGCATAATTTACTTTTAAAAAGTTTTATATGGGAATTTAATTAAAATACCCTTTTTTGAAAAATCAGTACCCAAAATGCCCCAAATCTTGTAATTTTTGCCAAAATACCCCCTAGGTCCGCGTTTTTCACTGTTACACGCGGACCTGGTACGCGTTTTGGCCGCGTTCACTGTTACACGCGTACTCGAGCCGCGTTTTGGCCGCGTTTCCCCCTACACGAGGACCTGGTCCGCGTTTGGTCCGCGTTTTTTCAAAAAAACGCGGGGTGGGTACGCGTTTACACTGTTGCACGCGGGGTTGGTCCGCGTTTCAGCCATTATGTCCGCGTCTTGCGGTGATTGAATTGTCAAATTTAATATATATTTACAGTTTATACCCCTATAATTATTTAGTTAGTTTACTTTATACCTTTTACTTTTCTATTATTCATTTTATACTTTTATCATATTAACACACATAATCGTATATTAACTAAAATACGTTAAAAAAATACGTTTTAATTTTAACAAGTTACACCATTATAATCGTCTCCTCGAAACCTTCGAAATGAGCCCAATATTGAATATTTTTGGATTTAATTATTTTATTATATATCATATGTACTAACATAAAACGTATGAAACGTATGCATATATATATATTTTTTTTTTACCATAAAACATAAAACGTATTATATATCATATATACTACATATTTTTGGACAAATTATTCATAATTTATGTTATTCTTCTTTTTATCATTTTACTAATAACGATATTTTTAGTCCAATGGGTAGGATATCGTTATTTTTACTAAAATATCGTTATTTTTAGTCCAATGGTAGGATATCGTTATTTTTACTAAAATATCGTTATTTCTAGTCCAATGGAAGGATATCGTTATTTTTACTAAAATATCGTTATTTCTAGTCCAATGGAAGCATATCGTTATTTTTACTAAAATATCGTTATTTCTAGTCCAATGGTAGGATATCGTTATTTTTACTAAAATATCGGTATTTTTAGTCCAATGGTAGGATATCGTTATTTTTAGTCCAATGGTAGGATATCGTTATTTTTACTAAAATATCGTTATATTTAGTCCAATGGTAGGATATCGTTATTTTTACTAAAATATCGTTATTTTTAGTCCAATGGTATGATGTCGTTATTTTTACTAAAATATCGTTATTTTTAGTCCAATGGTAGGATATCGTTATTTTTACTAAAATATCGTTATTTCTAGTCCAATGGTAGGATATCGTTATTTTTACTAAAATATCGTTATTTCTAGTCCAATGGAAGAATATCGTTATTTTTACTAAAATATCGTTATTTCTAGTCCAATGGAAGAATATCGTTATTTTTAGTCCAATGGTAGGATATCGTTATTTTTACTAAAATATCGTTATTTCTAGTCCAATGGAAGGATATCGTTATTTTTACTAAAATATCGTTATTTCTAGTCCAATGGAAGAATATCGTTATTTTTACTAAAATATCGTTATTTCTAGTCCAATGGTAGGATATCGTTATTTTTACTAAAATATCGGTATTTTTAGTCCAATGGTAGGATATCGTTATTTTTAGTCCAATGGTAGGATATCGTTATTTTTACTAAAATATCGTTATATTTAGTCCAATGGTAGGATGTCGTTATTTTTACTAAAATATCGTTATTTTTAGTCCAATGGTAGGATATCGTTATTTTTACTAAAATATCGTTATTTCTAGTCCAATGGTAGGATATCGTTATTTTTACTAAAATATCGTTATTTCTAGTCCAATGGAAGAATATCGTTATTTTTACTAAAATATCGTTATTTCTAGTCCAATGGAAGAATATCGTTATTTTTACTAAAATATCGTTATTTCTAGTCCAATGGAAGAATATCGTTATATATATATATATGCATACGTTTCATACGTTTTATGTTAGTACATATGATATATAATAAAATAATTAAATCCAAAAATATTCAATATTGGGCTCATTTCGAAGGTTTCGAGGAGACGATTATAATGGTGTAACTTGTTAAAATTAAAACGTATTTTTTTAACGTATTTTAGTTAATATACGATTATGTGTGTTAATATGATAAAAGTATAAAATGAATAATAGAAAAGTAAAAGGTATAAAGTAAACTAACTAAATAATTATAGGGGTATAAACTGTAAATATATATTAAATTTGACAATTCAATCACCGCAAGACGCGGACATAATGGCTGAAACGCGGACCAACCCCGCGTGCAACAGTGTAAACGCGTACCCACCCCGCGTTTTTTTGAAAAAACGCGGACCAAACGCGGACCAAACGCGGACCAGGTCCTCGTGTAGGGGGAAACGCGGCCAAAACGCGGCTCGAGTACGCGTGTAACAGTGAACGCGGCCAAAACGCGTACCAGGTCCGCGTGTAACAGTGAAAAACGCGGACCTAGGGGGTATTTTGGCAAAAATTACAAGATTTGGGGCATTTTGGGTACTGATTTTTCAAAAAAGGGTATTTTAATTAAATTCCCTAAAATAAATTTATAAAAAAACATTATCGTTTTTTGTAAAACCACACAAAACCGTATTATTAAATCAAAAAAGACAAAAAATAAAATTAAACCTTAAAATCGAGTTGTATCACGTTTCATTATGCGAATACACATTTAAATATTTATAATTAGTATCTTCGAGTTTTCTTGAGCAAACTATTTTTGAATTAAAATTTAATTAATCTAACTTTTTTTATACTTAACATGTCAATTTATCGTGTAATATTTACTAAATTTTTATATATTAAATATAATTCATTAAAATTTAATTAAATTACGAGAGTAAACAAACTTGAACTGTTTCAAGTTAGAAGTTATATATTTGAATTTGTTTTTTAGTTTTAAACCAAAGTATATACTACTATAACACTTTTTATTAGTTTTTTACACCATGGCACACTCGGTCTTATTTTTCATTTTGTTTCCTTTATCATTGAATATGAGTGCATATTCAATTTAATACAATTTGGAAATTATTAATAAAAAACCTGTATTGAAAAGAGTTTGTTTAATTTAGAGCATCTCCAATGAAGGTTATTACAAGAACTTCTTTTTCACGTAATTTTCAACTTATCAATTTTAAAATTTATATAAAAATCCACAATGGTAGTTCTTATATGAGCATCTCCAACAGCATTGCTAAAATAGAAAAAATTGATTTTTTCTTTGTTATTTCTCTCCAACCGCTTTGCTATATGGTTTGTTAAAATAGAAAAAGAACAAAAAATCTCTAAATATAGAGATTTCTCTATAATCTCTAAATTGGAGAGAGAAAATATTATTTTATTCAATCCAACCAATAAGATTGAAGTTTTAAAATTTTATTTTAATTTTTTTTAAAAAGTGTATTGGGATGATAAATTATGGAATATTATAATAATATAAATAATGATTGATTCTCTAAAATAGAAAAACTGTTGGAGTTGGAAGAAAATGTTTTTAGAGATTTTGACTTTCCATTCTCTATTTTAGAAAAAATTTAACAATGCTTTTGGAGATGCTCTTAAAAAACAACCATTAAAAATCAAATATTTAATTTAACTACCAATAAAAATGAGGAAATTGTCATTTCACACAAACTTCATAGTAAGAACCAAAGTTCTTATTTAAGAACTTAAAGGGCTTTAGGTTTTATAAGAACCCTCTACAATGCTAGTTCTTATAAGTCATTGTACTTTTTACTTCTAATAACCTTGCATTGGAGATGATGTTAGTGAGGGCTCCTGTTAATATATTGTTGTTGCCTTAACGCTGTGTTCTCTAATCTGGAGAGAAAAGAAAAGAAAAGAAAAGAAAAGAAATGGATGGAAAAGAAAGGAAGGGAAAAGAAAGGGAAGGAAAATAATTTTTTCATTTGTGTTCTCGAGATGGAAGGAAAAGGAAGGAAAAGAAAGGAAAGAAAATGTTTTTTCATGTTCTTGAACAGGAGAGAAAAGAAAGGAAAGATGTCAATTTTACAAATATACCCTTATAAAAATATATTCTTTATAATGAAAGATTGGGTAGTTTTGTAATTTTAATAATTTCAGTAAATTTTTTAAATTATTTTAATTTCTTTCCCTCCTTTTCCTCCCATATTTGGGAGGAAAGTTATCAATTTTTCCTTCCGTTTCCTTTCCTTTCTCTCCTAAAAAAGTTTCGAGAATACGAGATTTTTTTACTTTCTTCCCTTTCCTTCGTTAAATGACTTTCGAGAACACAACGTAAATGAAAAGGAAAAAAAAAAGGAAATTGAAATAAAGGTGTGAAGTGGGAGGCAGTGAAGTGAAGTGATTTGGTGGGAGTGACTGCACATTGGAAGAGCTGGTGACATGGCGATGCGTCGGACTATATCAAAAATGACCCCCACCCCCTTTTATTATTATTACAGTAAATTATGGATTTGGTCCCTAACTTATGTCAATTATTATGGAATTGATAATTTATCTTTATTTATTATAAAATGAACCTCAAAATATGCAGGCTTTTTGAATTTGGAACCTGAGACAAAATATTTTTATGGATTTGAACATTCACACTAACGATCGTTCAACTTATTCGTTTACTATAAGTGTAAATTGGTCTTTATAGTTTTTTTTCCCTTTATTTTATCATTTTGTAGACCACAGGGACCAAATATGTAATTTATCATTTTCTTATTTTCCCAATTTTAACTTTTTTTTAATAATTTGTTTCTCTAAGTATAACGTAGGTGGCGTTTGTTTTTTAAGAGGTGCTGAAGTATGAATTCTGATTTCACTTCTGATTTTTAAGAGGTGGTGCTGAAGTCTGAAATCTGAATCAACAAGACTGTTTGTTTTTGTATACTCACAAACGTCTGAATATGTATAATTGTCTATTTTATCCCTCAAAAATTCAACTTAAATACGTCAATTAAAGTGAGTATTGATGATCGAAGGATAAAATGGAAAAAAAAAATAAACAAAAGAAGGATGTTAACAGATTTGCGAGGTTGTAGAGTTTAAATCATATTTCAAACACTGAAGCGTCAATTTAAGCAATTCAAGATGTTTCGGAAAGCCAACACATAAATCTACAATATTCATGTTTTGCGTTTTTGCAAATTCAAGTGCATTTGGGCCAAAACCGATGTTGAAATCGAAAGAATGATGTTGGACGAAAATAAGAGGTAATTAAGTGGCTGAATTATCACTTAATTATTCAGAGGCCATTAAGGGTTAAGAGGCTCTGAAAAGAAACAAAAAACAAACAGTCTGGATTATCTTATGTCTGACCGAATCAGACATAAGTGGTAATTAAGAGCTTATTTTGAAAAAACAAACACCATCGTAGTCTTTTTCATCATGAACTTAAACAAACCCCTAAAACCTAAACCAATGTACAAACAAAAATCAACCATACCTAAACCAAGACTCTAATTCAAAACTAAATAAAAGCACAAAATCGAAATTATCAAACTCACTTTTGTGTAAAATGTAAGAAAATAGAAGTTGGAGACGAGTTCCATATTTGTTTATGGGTCCGATGACACAGAGAGATGAGAGGGAGATACGCTCATGGCTCGTAACCCATCCCTACCTCCAGATCTGTGTGTGTGTGATTGCCAAATCTGCTTCGTGTGTATGTGTTTTTCCTTCATTCCTGTGTCTGCATCTCCGGCGTCTTCTCCTCCCTCTAGTTATCAGACCACAAACACCCGATTTTTTGGATTTGCATCATTATCATCATATTAAGGTTTTGATTTAGTTTAGATTTGGATATGATTTAGTTTAGATTTGTTGATGGAGGTGAGTTGGAAGAATAATGTAACACTTCGAAACTCAAAATAATTAAGAAATAAAGGTAGTGGAGAGAAAATAATTCAAATTTAAGTGAAAGGTGAAAGGTGAAAACTGAAAAGAGGAGGAAAGAATAAGAGTTGTAAATGTAAACTTCAGAGACTAAGGGTTGTTTGTTTTTCAATATTCAACACTTAATTGTGTATTATCACTTTTTCGGCCAGACCTTAAAAAAATAAGTGCGTTTGATTTTTCCATTAAATCAGATCCACTTATCACTTTATTTGCACTGACCGAAAAAGTGATTAGAGTATCACTTTTTTTCACTTAATTCCAAATCGGCGCTTACTCCTAACCAGACCCAAATCGATTGCGGCTTCTTCTCCTCTCCAAATCGATTGCAACTTCTGCTCTCCAAATCGATTGCGGCTTCTCCTCTCCAAATCGAACGTTTCTCCTCTCCAAATCGGGACTTGCAGGTTCGATTTTATGCTTATGCTTGAGTTTATGGTTCGATTTGTGCTTCTACATCATGAGATTTTATGGTTCGATTTGTCGATTTCATCTCTGCTCCTACATCATGTTTTTGCTTTTGTCGATTTCATAGTTGTTCCCCTGAGATTTTATGCTTCTGTTAAAATTTACGGATCCATTTTGTGGTAAGATTTGTGCTTTTGTTGGTTTTTATGCATTTGTTGGTTTTCATCTGTTTCTATTGGATTCGATTTTTGGATTCCCATGAAAAAATATTCGATTTTTGAACATTGATAAGGAATAGAGTAGCATTACAGTAGCAATACAGTAGCCTGTGGTTTCTTCATCATCATTACAGATTATTGAAATTGTATGAAAGTTGTTCTGTTTTTTGTTTATACAGTAGCAATACAGTAGCCTTTGGTGCTCATTCCTTTGGGTTAAGCATTCTGTAACACCCGCTATTTTAGGGTTGGGTGAAAAGTTGACTTTTACCCGAAGTTCAAGGGGGTAAAATGTAACTTGGGTTATATAAATAGAAATCAGATTTTAGATATTTTGAAAATATCACAAATATCAGTTTTTGAGAATCAGAGAGAGAGAGAAGAGAAGCAGGAGAAAGAGGTCGTTCGGTTTTCTCCAAATCCAGGTACGAATCTAGCTTAATGCTTTGATCTGAATGATTTTAGCCGCGTAGAATCTCGTTGTGAAGGTTTTAAACCGTTCCATTGTGAGATCTGAGTATTTTCTCATTTTGGATCTGGGTTCTGTATTCGATCTGTTCTTGATGTTCTTGATGAACAAGACGATGGTCCTTAGACCGGGGTCGTGTTCGACCGATGGTCCTTCGACCGGACCGTTGTTCGATCGGACCGTTGTTCGACCGGACCGTTGTTCGACCGGTGTTGCCGTTCGACCGGTACTGTGTTCGACCGGTGTTGGGTTCGACCGGATCAGTGTTTTGGCAGTGTGGTATTCGTATTCCAGAGTTGTAGGTCAGTGAGTTGTCTTTATAATTGGCTTACCGATGTATCGGTGTTGTCATAGGTAGCATTCGTAAGGAGCAGTCTTTAAGCAAGAAGAAATCTGAGGTGAGTCCTTTTAAGCTAAATCGGTCTGTACTTCGAATGCTATGTGATAAATGTATTATTTAAATGTGGAAAACCTGGTTTCAAAGTGACTGATTGTCGTTGGGAAATACCTTCTAAAAATCCCATATTTTCAAGAATCAAGATTTATAGAATTGAACCGTTGTTCATATGAATTGCCTGTATATCTGATTTAATATGAGTATGCTCTGAAATGACATGCTTTGGCTTTGAGTCTTAGTGCAATGGATCCATAGGCACTGTGTTCCTATGTCCCCTGTTTTGGGCAATTGGTTCACGTTTTAGCACGGGATAGGCATCGGGTTGCCATGATAAGTAAGGTGTGGGCCTATACGGTCGGGCAGCGTCTCATGGTGCAGTAAGGTGTAATCCCATTATGTGCTTGGGTTCCCCCTGTTTTGGGAACTCTCAAGGATAGATCCAGAGGGGTTGACTTGAATGTTTTGAGCAACAGATCTAGAGGGGTTGAGCTCGTTATGTGATTTTGGGTATTACTTATACCATGTTTAATCACTAATGGTTTATTGGATTTCTTGACTTAGCTCATGGCTATACTACCGCGTGGCACCAATTGGGTTTAGTACTCTCTTTTATTTGGCTTGTTCTCACTAGGCTTTAGCCTAACGCTTGCTCTTGGTTGTCATGTTGGCAGGTTATCTTAGCGGTGGGGCTCGTCGGGGCTGAGGGAGCGACCTTGGTGTCGTGAGAGATTCTTTTGAAGATTTATTTTGGAAGTATAGCGACACCCGTCCCTAATCTAGATATAATTGTAGATTAATAGGTTGTCGTTTTATGCTTCATTTATATACCACATTAATGTCTACTCTGTACCCCGTTGGATTAATATGTATTTTGAAATTGTTACACCCTATTCCGCAAGTTAGTCTTTTGCTGATTTCCTTTTCGAAAATTTTATTTCCGCAAATTTCTAGGGTGTTACAAGTTGGTATTAGAGCCTTGGTTTAAGTGAACTAGGTATGACTGTAAGATGCCTAGACTTAAGCTGAGACTATTAAGTTACGACTCGTGAGATGGGGTAGATCTTATAAGATAGGATGGTCTTAGGGTCAACGGAAACTTGCACAAGTTGAAAGTTGTAACGATGGTGATAAGCACTCTTGCGTATTATACGTTCATAATTTCACTTAGCTAACGTAATTATGAAAATGTCTTACGTGAGCATACTTAAATTACTGTCGTTATAATGATTGATAAGTGTAGTAGTACGTTTTCTGTGTTTTCCGTAATCCTTATCCTGTTCTTTTGCATAATTGCGTTCAGCAGAACCATGGTTAATACCATAAATCGTCCGGAAGGCCAAGAGGCCGACATACCTACGGCCGACCATTCGCTGGCGACCGTAGTGGGAGAAACTGTACGCGCGAGTAATGTGCTGGGTGGAGGACCCGAGCATATTCCTCGACGGAATTTGGAGGCTGATGAGCCTATTATCGAAGAAGTGACGGCAGAGACGAGAATGATGGATCGTATGATGTTGGCCATGAATAGGGACATGACTCAACAGTAGGAAGTATTCTTGAAACTTCTTGAGGACCGAGACGCTAACAACCGTAGGCACGAAACGGTTGGCGAAAATGTGATTGTGGCAGGATCCGGGGGTACTGGACCTGTAATTTCCCCTGTGGTGACTGCAACCCTGGGTGTCAGTCGAACGGCGCGGACTTGCACGTTTAAGGCTTTTCTGGGTTGCCGACCCCCAGAATTTAAAGGCTCAGACAATCCGCTAGATTGTATGGCCTGGGTTCGAGAGATGGAGCAAGCTTTTCGCTCAAGCGAATGTGGGGAGGAGCAGAGGGTAATTTTTGGTTCCCGAATGTTGCGGGGAATAGCTCTTACATGGTGGGATGTGTACTCTACTTCGCTGGAGCCGACTGTTCTGGACCAATTGTCTTGGTCTACCTTCAAGGAAAAGCTGCTAGAGGAATACTGTAACGAGCGGTCGTTGGACCGAATCAAGGATGAATTTCAGAACTTGAAGAAGGGAGGTATGTCTGTGAGGGAGTACAGCCGTCTCTTCATGGACAAGCTGGGCTTTGTGGGACATCTGGTCCCGACAGAGAAAGATAAGATCAAGGCTTACATCAAGGGTCTCCCATCGGACATGATGTCGATGGTTCGTGTGACAAAGACCTCCACCCTTCGGGAGGCAATGGAAGAAGCTCAACTCATGGAGGATGCTTACAGTCTCGGCAGGGATCAGGGTGGTCGCCAAGTCGAGAAGAGGAAGTGGGAGGGAAGTTCAATGCCCTCAAAGAAACCCTTTTATGCCAACAACAGCGCTCAGCGAGGAGCTGATCCTAGACGTGATGCCAAGTGGTGCTCCAGGTGTAGAAACAAACATTTCGGCCCGTGCAACTTTGTTCCCGGAGTGTGCTACAAATGTGGGAAGACGGGTCACACGTTCCGAGATTTCCCTCTCAAGGGACAGGTATGTTTTGAGTGTAGGGAACCGGGGCACGTAAGGGCGGAATGCCCGAAACTCAAGACCGGGGGTTTAGGTGGGAAGAAGATGGAACCTCCGCGGTCGACCGGAAGGGCTTTTCAGATGTCGTCAGAGGAAGCTAGAGCATCGACCGATGTGGTGTCGGGTACGTTTCTTCTAAATTCCGTACCTACGCGTGTGTTATTTGATTCTGGTGCTAGCTACTCGTTCATATCTGATTTGTTCTGTCAAAGGCTTGCTATGTCTAAGAGTTTGCTAGAGAATGCTGTTGTGGTAGAAATAGCAAATGGGGGTCAAGTTCTAATTCATTATATCATTAGAGATTGCATGTTAGAGCTTAAGGGAAAGAAATTTCCCATTAACTTACTACCTATGCAAATTGGCGGATTCGACGTGGTGGTGGGTATGGACTGGTTATCTAAGAACCAGGCCGAAATCGTATGTTCCAAGAAAATGATTCGCTTACCTGTGGCAAACGGAGAAACGACTATAATCTACGGCGAAGGAAGGAAAGGCGATGTGGCGATTATCTCAGTGATCAAAGCTAGGAAGTGTTTGGCGAAAGGATGTCTATCTTTCTTGGCTTATGCCATCGATACCAAACTCGACCAACGGAAGTTGGAAGAGGTTAGGGTGGTACGCGAGTTTCCCGATGTGTTCCCGGAAGACTTTCCCGGGTTGCCGCCCGATCGTGTTGTGGACTTTCGTATTGATCTCATTCCAGGAGCGGCTCCGATCGCTCGAGCTCCTTATCGTTTGGCTCCTACCGAAATGCAAGAGATGGTGGTTCAACTTCAAGACCTTCTCGAAAAAGGTTTCATCCGACCGAGCTCGTCACCGTGGGGAGCTCCGGTTCTATTTGTCAAGAAAAAGGACTGTGCAATGAGAATGTGTATCGACTACAGGGAACTGAACAAAGTGACGGTGAAGAACAGGTATCCACTTCCAAGAATCGACGACCTGTTCGATCAACTTCAAGGAGCGGGTTGTTTCTCAAAGATTGACCTTCGGTCGGGGTATCACCAAGTGAAGGTAGCAAAGAGCGACATTCCGAAGACGGCATTTAGAACTCGCTATGGGCACTACGAGTTTCTGGTGATGCCATTCGGCCTAACCAACGCACCGACAATATTTATGGACTTGATGAACCGAGTGTGCCGACCGTTCCTCGACAGATCAGTAATCGTGTTCATCGACGACATCCTAGTTTACTCCAAGAACGAAGAAGAGCACGAGCAACATCTCCGTGAAGTATTGGAGGTTTTAAGACGAGAAAGACTCTACGCAAAGTTTTCAAAGTGCGACTTTTGGCTTCCAGAAGTTCAATTTTTGGGACATATAGTTTCAAAGGAAGGAGTCAAGGTGGATCCCGCAAAGATTGAGGCAATGACGAATTGGGAACCTCCCAAGATCCGTCTGAAATCCGAAGTTTCCTAGGTTTGGCAGGATACTACCGGAGATTCATCCAAGACTTCTCGAAGATAGCCTCGTCGTTGACAATCTTGACCCGGAAGAACGTGAAATTTGTGTGGACCGAGAGGCAAGAAGAGGCGTTCCGCACCTTACAGAAGAAGCTTTGTGAAGCTCCTATCCTATCCTTACCAGACGGGACGGAAGATTTTATGGTGTACAGCGATGCGTCAAAGATGGGTTTGGGTTGCGTCCTGATGCAAAGAGGGAAGGTGATCGCTTACGCATCAAGGCAACTTAAAGTGCATGAAGTCAACTACCCTACTCATGACTTGGAATTGGCAGTAGTGGTGTTTGCACTGAAGTTGTGGCGGCACTACCTTTACGGTACGAAGTGCACTCTTTATACTGATCACAAGAGTCTGAAGCATATCTTTAATCAGAAAGAGCTAAACATGAGGCAGCGAAGATGGTTGGAGTTGTTGAAGGATTATGACTGCGAGTTGCTCTACCATCCGGGTAAGGCAAACGTGGTTGCCGACGCCTTGAGTCGGAAAGTCTGCAGAGGAAATTCTCGTGCTACCTTTGCACGGATTGAAATAACTTCAACGCTTATTGACAGAATCAAGGTATCGCAAGTCGAAGCCTTGCTAGAGGAAAACCTCAAAGGAGAAGTCATGGCGAAACAACATCTTTTGTTGACTGAAGATAGTCGAGGGGTGAAGCTTTTCAATGGGCGAGTCTGGGTGCCTAAGATTGGGGGCAATAGAGAACTTCTTCTCGAGGATGCCCACAAGTCAAAATACTCCATTCACCCGGGAAGCACAAAAATGTATATAGATTTGAAATTGCTTTATTGGTGGCCAGTCATGAAGCTCGACGTGGCGCGCTACGTGGAACAGTGTGTCACTTGCTTGCAAGTGAAGGCTGAACACCAAAAACCCTACGGAAGTTTGCAATCCTTGGAAATTCCGGAGTGGAAATGGGAACACATCACGATGGATTTCGTGACAAAGCTACCAAAGACCTTGAAAGGTCACGACGCCATTTGGGTTATAGTTGACCGCTTGACCAAAAGCGCTCACTTCTTGGCCATGCGGGAGACCTTACCAATGGATAAGTTGGCAAAGTTGTACATCGATGAAGTAATTTCCCGGCACGGCGTGCCGCTATTTATAGTCTCTGATCGGGATAGTCGGTTCACGTCGCATTTTTGGGATGGCTTACAAAAGGAATTGGGTACACGTGTGAAGTTGAGCACGGCCTACCATCCTCAAACCGACGGACAAAGCGAGAGGACAATCCAGACGCTAGAAGATATGTTAAGATCGTGCGTAATCGACTTTGGGGGTAGTTGGGATACGCACCTGCCTTTGGTAGAGTTCGCGTACAACAATAGCTACCACTCAAGTATAGGGATGGCACCGTTTGAAGCATTATACGGTCGCAAGTGTCGAACTCCCGTATGTTGGCTCGAGGCGGGGGAAAAGCAGTTCGCCGGACCATAAGTGGTACAAGAAACGGCGGACAAGGTCAAGGGCATCCGCGAACGTTTGAAGGCGGCCCAAGATCGACAGAAAAGTTACGCCGATAAGAAAAGACGGCCAATGAAATTCCAAGTAGGAGACCGGGTTATGTTAAAGGTGTCCCCTTGGAAGGGAATTATTAGGTTTGGGAAGCGTGGGAAGTTGAGCCCCCGTTTCCTTGGACCGTTCACTGTGACTAAGCGGGTAGGACTTCAAGCTTATCAGCTGGAACTTCCTCCGGAGATGAAGGGAATTCATAACACGTTTCACGTGTGCTATCTACGGAAGTGTCTAGCAAAGGAGGAGAGTGTTATTCCACTCTCCGAGATCAGAGTGGATGAGGGAAATCGTTGCGTTGAAGAACCTGAGGCGATTTTGGAAAGAAAGACGAAGAAGCTTCGTCACCGGGAAGTCACAATGGTCAAGGTTCAGTGGAAGCACCATCGAGGTGCCAATGTGACTTGGGAAGCGGAAGAGGACTTGAGGCGGAGGTACCCTCACCTCTTCCCATAGCCGAGATTTCGAGGACGAAATCTTCTCCAAGTTGGGGAGGATTGTAACACCCGCTATTTTAGGGTTGGGTGAAAAGTTGACTTTTACCCGAAGTTCAAGGGGGTAAAATGTAACTTGGGTTATATAAATAGAAATCAGATTTTAGATATTTTGAAAATATCACAAATATCAGTTTTTGAGAATCAGAGAGAGAGAGAAGAGAAGCAGGAGAAAGAGGTCGTTCGGTTTTCTCCAAATCCAGGTACGAATCTAGCTTAATGCTTTGATCTGAATGCTTTTAGCCGCGTAGAATCTCGTTGTGAAGGTTTTAAACCGTTCCATTGTGAGATCTGAGTATTTTCTCATTTTGGATCTGGGTTCTGTATTCGATCTGTTCTTGATGTTCTTGATGAACAAGACGATGGTCCTTAGACCGGGGTCGTGTTCGACCGATGGTCCTTCGACCGGACCGTTGTTCGATCGGACTGTTGTTCGACCGGATGGTCGTTCGACCGGACCGTTGTTCGATCGGACCGTTGTTCGACCGGACCGTTGTTCGACCGGTGTTGCCGTTCGACCGGTACTGTGTTCGACCGGTGTTGGGTTCGACCGGATCAGTGTTTTGGCAGTGTGGTATTCGTATTCCAGAGTTGTAGGTCAGTGAGTTGTCTTTATAATTGGCTTACCGATGTATCGGTGTTGTCATAGGTAGCATTCGTAAGGAGCAGTCTTTAAGCAAGAAGAAATCTGAGGTGAGTCCTTTTAAGCTAAATCGGTCTGTACTTCGAATGCTATGTGATAAATGTATTATTTAAATGTGGAAAACCTGGTTTCAAAGTGACTGATTGTCGTTGGGAAATACCTTCTAAAAATCCCATATTTTCAAGAATCAAGATTTATAGAATTGAACCGTTGTTCATATGAATTGCCTGTATATCTGATTTAATATGAGTATGCTCTGAAATGACATGCTTTGGCTTTGAGTCTTAGTGCAATGGATCCATAGGCACTGTGTTCCTATGTCCCCTGTTTTGGGCAATTGGTTCACGTTTTAGCACGGGATAGGCATCGGGTTGCCATGATAAGTAAGGTGTGGGCCTATACGGTCGGGCAGCGTCTCATGGTGCAGTAAGGTGTAATCCCATTATGTGCTTGGGTTCCCCCTGTTTTGGGAACTCTCAAGGATAGATCCAGAGGGGTTGACTTGAATGTTTTGAGCAACAGATCTAGAGGGGTTGAGCTCGTTATGTGATTTTGGGTATTACTTATACCATGTTTAATCACTAATGGTTTATTGGATTTCTTGACTTAGCTCATGGCTATACTACCGCGTGGCACCAATTGGGTTTAGTACTCTCTTTTATTTGGCTTGTTCTCACTAGGCTTTAGCCTAACGCTTGCTCTTGGTTGTCATGTTGGCAGGTTATCTTAGCGGTGGGGCTCGTCGGGGCTGAGGGAGCGACCTTGGTGTCGTGAGAGATTCTTTTGAAGATTTATTTTGGAAGTATAGCGACACCCGTCCCTAATCTAGATATAATTGTAGATTAATAGGTTGTCGTTTTATGCTTCATTTATATACCACATTAATGTCTACTCTGTACCCCGTTGGATTAATATGTATTTTGAAATTGTTACACCCTATTCCGCAAGTTAGTCTTTTGCTGATTTCCTTTTCGAAAATTTTATTTCCGCAAATTTCTAGGGTGTTACACATTCAATATTAAAAGAAATAAACATAAATCTAAATCACTAACACATGGCTCACTGTCATCCTTGTGTTAGCATAATGGTGCTCATTGCTTTTGTTAGAATGTATCTTCTGTGTTGATTTCAACCCAAATCGAGACCAAATCCGTGTTGACATCGTCCCTGTGGTTCGACCAAATTTGGTTCGTCCCTCTGTATATATGTGTGTGTATATATTATATATATATATATATATATATATATATATTATAAAGTGATGTTGTGTTCATTTCTCAATTTCCATAACTGTGATGTATATATGTATTTGTTTTTGTGATTGATTTTAGGTTATGTTCGATTTTATGCTTCAATTTGTGGTTGTGTCGAATTCTTTATGATCCAACAATCTCAGATTTAACTTTTGTTCGATTTTTCCTGTTTTGAAGAGTCCAACTTCTAGGGTATTCTTCTATTCCTGTTCTCTTCGAACTCAAGTATGGTAAATTAATTATTTTGCTTCTTGCAATAGTATAGGATACACAGTTTGTATACCAATTTCATATTGTTATTTCACTAGCATTTGATTGGTTTGGGAATATAACAATCAAATGGGATGTGATCTTTTGGACTGCAGATGGTTATGTGGTGAGCTTCTTGTACCAAATTTAACTTAAATGAGATTTGACAGTTGTGTGACGAATTACATTTATTGCATGAGACTGTGACAATGAACAATTTCCAAATGTATATGCATATCATGAATCCTGGATGGCCCTAGGATGGAATTGGGCTAAGAAATAAGTGATTTGGTCAATGGTGGAAGCCTAAACCACTGAACAAGGAGATTGTTCCAAGTTCAAAGAAGGAAACCAACCACATTGTTGCAAGAGAAACCTGGTGGTGGTCGATTTGCTTCCTGGAGTTCCATACAACCAACAGATCTCCAATTCCTATAAAGGTGCTGCCAGATCTCCAATTCCTATTTGTATTTGTACGAAATATGTAGTAGACAATAGACAAAGTATTTTATTCGGAGTATAGTATGTATTCGGAGTTTTCAGCTTACAAAAACAAACAGTCTTTTTTATTCAGATTTCAGACTTCAGCACCACCACTTAAAAATCAGAAGTGAAATCAGACTTCAGACTTCAGCACCACTTAAAAAACAAACACCACCTAAAGGTGCCAAGTCCCTAAAGTTCAATGCATGAACGTGGGGATAGTGGTGGTTACGCCCCAAAACTACCGTGAATTCGTTTATGATACGATGTTGCTCATTTGAAGTTCATACACATAAAATTTGTACCATTCTCTTTATCTCTTAATTTCGAGCGAGATCGGTGTTGGTGCGAAGCGAAACGGTCGAGAGGTTTGGGAGAAAACGGCTAACGAATATGCGACGTTACGGTGTTGTCGCGACGGATTACAATGAGTTTTTCTTTTCGTTTTTGCAAGTAAAAGTTTAAGTTTGGTATGTTATACTTGCTTTACGTTTTCCGGAAGTTTTGGGTCATAAAAACGACCTGGAATAAGCCATTTTGGTCGAAAACGCGATTCAGAGAGTTTTTGGTAAAAATCGAGGCGTTTAATTGCGAATTCTGCATGCTACGGTGCACCGTTTTCGTGGATATTTGGATTGTTAGATGAGGGTTTATGTTACGGTGAAATAATGCAAAAAGAATAGTGGAAAAAGACGGAGAACAAGCCCAAAATGGGCCGACAACGTCGTCGGCGGCATTTGGCTGTGCAACGACGATTCGGGCGGTCCGATCGTGTTTCGGAGCCGGTCAGACGGTTCGGTGGCACGACGCGCACGGTGTAGAGCCGCGTTTCGGACGGTTCGGTGGCATGGCGTGGGTGGCACGACCCGTCCAATGCGGATCAGGCGGTTCGGTCAGACCGACCCGGACGGGCAGTGGGTCGAATCCCGCTGATCCGTGGGTTTCAGCCAGGTCTTGGGTTGGTGAGTATAAAAGCCCAAAATTTACTAATGAATTATTTAGGATTAGGAGTATAATTAGTTAGTTAATTTCTAATTTAAATAATACTAGAAGCGTACTCGCACAATGCAGCGAGATATATCACGATTTTAATGTTTCATTTTATCTTTTATTTTTTTGTTGATTTACAGTACGATCTTGGATGGTTTTGAGAAAGTGATAATGTTTTTTTATAAATTTGTTTAATTGAGGCTTAATAATATAATGTTCTTTATAAAAAAAAAATTAAGCATTTTGTTAGAATTAAATGATTATATTATATATTTTAATGACATCTATAAAAAAATAACCAATTACATATTTAATAATATAATTAAAACAAATTTATAATAATACAAGATATTAATTAATATTGATACATGAAAAGGTCTGCATAAAAGAAAGGTTCTGCATATGCCAAAGTGATGGTGTTAGAAGTTTGCAGTAGTAATATGTATCTTGTGTTTTGAAACTTGTAAATTAAGAGATTTTTAAAATCTTATATAAAATGATGGTACCTTGTGTCTAATAATTTGTATTTAAGAGTTTTTTATCCGTGTTTTATAATATAGTATAGATATTAAATTCAATTTATTTCATTTAATATATTAATTAATTAGAAATTTAAATTAAGTAATTATTAATTCCTAGAAAATCCTATAATTAATTATCGGATGATCTATTTAATTACGGAGGTGTTGTAATTGAATTATTAGGACATTAAGTAACATTTATTTATTAATCGTTCATGAGGGGAGAATGAACGTAAATCCTTTACTTAAATTAATGATTTAATAATATGAATTTAAAGCATCGTTTTTGAGCCAAATAATTAATTCGGACGTTTTAAAATAGGATATGAGGTTTATAAAATTATTGAGTGATTAAATGGACGCTTTAAGACGTCGATGAGTCGAGTGCTCGGGGGTTGTCCATAGTTGACTTTTTGGTAATTTAGGTTGTTGATAGAATATATTTGGTGCATGTCGTGTAGGTCACTAAACGGAGTTTATTGCTTGGACACACACATTTTCAGGTGAGTTTTCATAAAACTTTTCTGAGATGCATGCATATGTAATATAAATTATTTGCCATGATAATTGTTTGGAGTTATGTGAAGCATGATGATATTTTTATATGCATATTTACGGGAGCATGTTGCATGTATATAAATATGTTATTTATTTGGAGTTACATATGTTATGCGTTAAAAGATATTTTATGTACATGTTTGTGGGTGAACGTTGTCGTGTATGTAATTATTATGTAGGAGATTGCATGTTATTTGTTTAATTTGTTTATAAACATTTTTTTAACATGCTATATTTTTGGAGTTGATTTCAAGTGGCACATTTTGGTGTCGATATAGGGTATGAGATCGGGCTCGATATGTCACGTAAAGGGGTGACACGACCCCGTAATGGGTGCCGGACGGGTATGAGTCATGCGACCCAGGGAATGCCAGTGACAGAGCGAACCTACCTAGTGAGGTGGTTTTGGAGATCTTATTGGTGTTAAATGTTTTATGAAAACAATATGCATACTGTTTCATTGGTGTTTGATATTTTTTATGATTGATGGAGTGTGTATTTATGTGCACGTAAACCATGAACTCACTTAGTTTTTTAGCTAACTATTAGTATGTATCTCAGGAGCCGGTGGTTCAGGTTGGACAAAGGGAAGGGCACGACATAGATAGATTCCTTATCATTATGTTCTTTTATGCTTGCTAGTTGTCAAGCTTATTATGTAATTTGGGTTTTATGTAACATAGTCCGGTATGGGACGAAATAATGTTGAAGATTTGTATTACTTTAAGTTAAGACTTTCGCTGTAATGGTGATTTGATTGTATCCTAATAGTCAAGTTCGACGTCATAAGGTAATATTTGGGAGGAATGATATGACATTACCCAATGGTGGATTTGGGGGTGTTATAAATAACGAGGTATAAATCCTTCAAAAACAAATAATTAAAAAAATGTTAAAATTGAGAAAAATAAGAAAATGTTAAAATAACAAATTACATATTTGGTCCTTGTGGTCTAAAAAATGATAAAATAAGGTAAAATACAAAAAAACCAAATTACCCTTATATTTAACGGATAAGTTGGATTATCGTTAGTATGAATAATCATCAATTCCAAAAAAAAAAAAAAATTGCCTCAGGACCAAATCCGAAAAAACCTACATATGTAGATATTTCTTTTATAATAATAAATGTAAATAAAGAACTAAATTCATAATAGAGAATTACATAAATGGTCCCTCATGAATGCCTGGATTTCACTAATCGTCCCTCCAGTTCTGAAAGTACATTGGTGGTCCCTAAAAGTGAGATATGGTGCCCAAACTCGTCCCTGGCTCTAACGTCGTCCACTGAGCTGCCGTTAAGGGTGACATGTTCCTCTCACGTGATGAGCAAATCCGTCATTTGACACTTCTTCTTCATCCTCTATCCTTTATCTTCAGCACCACCAACATTCACCACCACCACCTTTCACCTCTGGCCACAATAATCAACCACCCAAAAAAATCCAAAATCTCATCTAAATCAAAATCTAATTTGAAGTTGTAATCAAATATCAAGAAATCATAACTAAAACCTTTTCTAAATCATACAAATGATAATTTAAAATCAATAAATTTGCATCCACTTGTCAAAGCTACAGAATGAGATGAGAAAATAATAGAACCCATAAAACATATTAAGACTCTGAGAAAACAAATCATACACAATGAGATGATTCGAATGGTTTCAGACATAATAAAACTTTAATTTCAAGAAATCTCGAACAAAAACAAATATGAATCAATTCTCTAAAATCAAATGAAACCCCTAAAAACTAAATCCCTAAAATCAAATCAAAGAACCTCATCGAGGCACAGTCTCTTGGTTTCTGGTTTTCATTGATTTATCAGTCTCATGGGTTCTTGTTGGAAATCTATTCAATCGGAGCATCAGTCTCGTTGGTTTTCTTGTTCAAAATCGATTCAATCTAAGCATCGGTCTAGTTTTCATCGATTCACCGAACCATTGGTCTCACTGGTTTTCCGGTGACGTATCTTCAGATTAATATGGAGCGACAGTTGCTGGTGGTAGTGTCCATCTGGTGCGAGAGATTAGAGTGGGGGATGGTTTCATGATTAGCGGGAGATAGTTTCCAGATTTCTAAATCTGGTGGCTTCAAGATCTTCAGGTTTGGATGATAAAATGAGGGTGGGCAGTGGACTGGAGATTCAAGGAGGAAAGGGAGCACGTGGGTTATAGTTTCAAGGAAAAGACATGGTTGTTTTTAATTAATTATTTGTTTATTTATTTTATAATATAAAATAATATGCCTTTTACTCTTTTAATAGAAAATAAAAAAAATATTAGAATGACAAAAATGCCCCTCACGTGAGAGGCACATGTCACCCTTAACGACAGCTCAGTGGACGGCTTTAGCGTTAGGGACGAGTTTGGGCACCATATCTCGATTTTAGGGACCACCAATGTACTTTCAAAACTGGAGGGACGATTAGTGAAATCCAAACATTCACGAGGGACCATTTATGTAATTCACTCTTCATAATAATTGAGATATCTTAGGGACCAAATCCGTAATTTACTCTTATTACTTCATTTACTCCTCTTCCATTCTTTATATTTCGTATATTTTTCAGATTATTATAAATAAATACATTAAAATGTATCATTTTTATAGTTACACATATTAATATCAATTGTTATGTATACTATCTATACTATATTATAAAAACAACAAAAAAAACTCTTAATTACAACATTTTAAGCACAAGTTACAATTAATTAAAGCCAATTACTTAATTTACAATTTCTTAATACTTTGGTACAACCTTTCCAAGCACAGTATCTCACATAATCATCTATTTGTGGAATGAATACTCATTTATTAATATAAATATTTGTTTTTTTGTGGAGGATTTTATAAAATAGATTTTATATTAGTATAGTCTATTTTAAATGTAGATTTTACATTTAAATCTATATTAATGAGATGTAATATAAAATCTTTTTTCTTCCGTATTTTTTTATATTACATCTCATAATGATTTTTCCATATTTTATTTTATAAAATCTTTTTCCATATTTTATTTTATAAAATCTTTTTACATAATGAGATGTAATATAAACTCTTTTTTCTTTCGTATTTTTTTGCTAATATAAAATCTATTTTATTTTATAAAATCTACACGTATTTTATATTAGCATAATATAATATCTAAACGTATTTTTTTTGCTAATATAAAATCTACACGTATTTTTTTTCACGAGCATTAAAAGAAGAAAAAAGAAGATTGATATGAATTAAAAATAAAAAATAACGAGATACACTAATAAATTATCGTATTCCTTAAAATAATAATATTCCGCAATACTTTCCAAATTAACCAAGTGCAAAGAAAATAAAATAGAAACGATTTAGATATAAAAATATTCTTCCATATTTTTAATATATTTACATTTAAATGTAAAATCGAAAATGAAAATAAAAGATTTTAAAATATTCTCTACATTCATTATAAATATATATAGTTTCTCTATGTATCATCCGAGTACAAGAAGAAGACGAACGGTCGGGTGTCAATGGCGGAACCTGCAATTGAACAAAAGGTATTTCACTATATTTTTGTTTCTTTGAAAAACTACTTTTTTATATTTTATTTTATTTACTGAGGGTTTGTTTATGTTTTTCAAAACCCACAATCATATTTTTCGAAGTAGGGAATAAGATATATATACATATATTTATTTTTATAAACTAATACTATGAGGTCTTGAAGTCAATAGTCAGATAAATTTTCAAGTGGTACTGAGTGAATTTGAACTATACGAGTTGAGTTGCCGGTTACAAAAGATATAAATCATTTATTTTCTTTGTCATATTTGATGTGGGCTGAATGTTGTTAATTAATCTACATATTTATACGTTCAAAGTGATTGTCAAGTGTTGTCGAGGAGGTTTCAGAAAAATTGCAAAATCTGTAAAAACGTATGTTCATATTTATAATTATTTCAATAATAGTGATATATTGTGAGACATGTCGTTTGAGTTTTAAATAATACAATACAAAACTATTACCAATATTATTGCACAAACTCATAACAACAAACGATTAAGAATATATGCAAGTTAACCACTTATGAAAATACATTCGTTTTTTACATTGTATTTAATTAACTGTTAACAGAGAAATTACGTTTCATTTTAACTCGGTTCAATATTCCAACAAAAAATTTATCCTCCTGTGCAATGCACGGGCCCAACACTTGTATTATAAAAGAGACATAAAAAACTCTTAATTACAACATTTTAAGCACAAAATACAACTAATTAAAGCCAATTACTTAATTTTCAATTTCATAATGCCTTGGTACAACTTATCCAAGCTCAATATCTCACATCATCATCTATTTGTGGAATGGATACTTATTTATTAATATAAATATTTGTTTTTTTATATTTAATGGACGATCAATATTATTTACTATTATCAATATTTATTTTTTATATTTATTGGACGATGTGATCAATATTACTATTATCAATATTTATTTTTTATTTTATGATTTGCTCTTAATATATCTATATCTATATTAGTTATAATCTCATAACTAATATATCTATACTATATTATAAAAACATACATTGATTTAATAAATATATTTTAATAAAAAATAAAACAGGTTGTTTATCTCATAGTGTTTATCCTGTATTTAATATGTTTATTTGCAGTTAGTTATATAAATAAAAACATGAGATTTTAATAAGTTATAATTATGTTTCATTAACTTGTAATTTCGAATTTTAACTAACATATCTATACTATATTATAAAGCATTTAAGCTAAACTCTTAAAAACTAATTTTTATGCATCAGGTACCACTTATTAATGTATTGTTATTCCCTGTTTCTAGTTTCTAATCACAAACAATTAATCAACAAACAAATTTCAATCAAATTATCTGTTTTGATTACAATTCTCAATTTCAAATACAATTTTCTCTCTCTAGAACTCACTTTCTCTCTCTACATATTCTCTCTCTACATATTCTCTCTCTTAATCGTATTCTCAGATTCTTAACTAGACTACTTTTCTAATAACAAGGAAAGAAAGGTATTTATACCTACAACTAATTACAAAGAAAACTAATACAAAATACAAGACACTTTGACTTTTATTACAAATAGACTTTGACTTTAGTGAGAGTTGACTTTCTCAGCTTTGACTTTTTGAACTTTGACTTTTGTCTTCTTGATCTTGTATCCAACACATTACATGCTCTAACAATCTTCAGATATACACGATATGCTGCAGATGTTGAAGAATAACCAATGAAAATGCCTTCATCCGCCTTAGCACTGAACTTATTCAGACTCTCTCTGTCATTAAGCACAAAACACTTACACCCAAATATATGAAAATACTTGATTGTCGGTGTTCTGTTGTTGATCAGCTCATATGGAGTCTTTTGAAAACGGCGGTGTATAATGGATCGATTTTGAGTATGACATGCAGTTGACACAACTTCTGCCCACAGAAATAGAGGTAAGTCCGATTGGCTAAGCATAGTACGAGCGGCCTCGACTAGCGTCCGATTTCGCCTTTCAACTACTCCATTCTATTCAGGTATACGTGCAGCAGAGTATTGATGTAATATCCTGACCGATTCGAGATATTCTTTCGACTGTTTTGTTTTTGAAATCTGTGTCGTTGTCAGTCCGAAGAAGCTTGACTTGTCTCTGCATATTCACCTGGGTCGTCTTTAAGAAAGTAATGAGAACTTCGGGCGTCTCATCTTTTGATCGTAGAAATTTGACCCACGTGTATCTTGAATAATCGTCCACAATAACCAACACGTATTTCTTTCCGCCTAAGCTTTGTGTTCTCATCGGACCGCATAAATCCATATGCAACAACTCTAGTGGATAACTGGTGCTTGGTTCAGGCTTCGGTTTATGTGCGGCTCTCTTCATCTTACCCTTTTCACATGCAGCACACAAGTGTTCTTTCTCATATCTCAGCTCAGGAAGTCCTTTTACCAACTTATCTTTGACCAACTTGTTGATATAACGAAAATTCAGGTGTGATAGTCGTCTGTGCCAAAGCCAACTTTGTTGCATCGAAGCTTTTGTCAATAAGCAAACGTGACTGTCATTCTGAACCTTTGAAAGATTGATGGTGTAGAGATTTGTCTTTCGATTGCCGACTAAGAGTTCATTGTCGTCTTCAGTACGGACCGAACATCTCTTAGCTTTGAAGTTGACCTCTAACCCTTTATCACAGAATTGACCGATGCTGAACAAGTTGTGCCCTAAGCCTTCGACATAGCTCACCTTCCTGATCGTTATGTTATCTTGAATGATGTCACCATATCCTAAGATCGGTGAAAATTGGTCGTTCCCAAATCTGACATTGCCGCTGAATTTCTCTGTATAATTAGACAATAAAGCTTTCTGCCCGGTCATATGCTTGGAACAGCCGCTATCCAAGTACCACATATGCCGGGTCTGCAAGAGAAATCAGGAAACAATAGATTTAGGTACCTATTTAAAAACGGGTCCTAACAGATTAGCACATGATTTTGGTATCCATTTGAATATGGATCCTCCTTTTCTTTGAAAACTTTTAAAAACATTTGATCTTGAAGAATAAACATGATAAGATCTAAACCAATCAGTAGAATTATGATGATAAGCAAAATCATTTCTCCGATAATAATAAGATTTAGTAGTAGTAGGAGATAATTGAATCAATTGCTTTATTGAATAACGTTTGTAAGAAGTTACAAGGTTTTGTTTAAGAGAAGCAAGTTGATCAACTACATCATTATCATTACTATCAGATCTATTACATGAGTTATCAGAAACTGATTCAGTTAGCTCATCATTCTTCCGCTTTGGTCGCCATTCAGTTCTTGCTTTCGACCTTTTCTTTCTTACATCTGAAACAGAAGATTTAGATCGATTAGGAAAATCAGATTTCTGAGATTGAGTGTTCTTTTGTTTACCAGTGTTGATCCGTTTCTGTGATTGTTGTTTCTTATATTTCTTACCCTTAGAATAATATTCAGCAGTCACAGAAACTGGATCACCAACCTTAGTTGATGATTCATCAGTCTTAAGAACACTTGGTAACACTTTTCCATTTTTAAGACAAGTAGAATGATCAGGAAGAGGAGCATTGAATTCAAACAAATCAATTTCTTCTATACACCCATCATCAGAATTGAGAAAATCATTTGCAGACACAAATATGTCATCAAAATTATCAGTTGAAGTTTGAGATGCCATTGAAACTTTAGAACACTTTGTAGATTTAGATTGAAAAACTGTGTTCTTTAAAACAGTAGAAAATACACTTTGTTCAATATCTACCAAAAGTTTTTCATCAGATAAAACATTTTCAAGCTCAACTATTTTGCTTTCAAGAATGAGTGGAGGAACATAAACCTTTGCAATTGCAGGTTTTGCCTTCAACTCAGAAACAGAATAACTAACAAAATAGTCGTTTGAAAGAACTTTTGGTGTTTCAGAGAGATAACTATCATTTAACTTTGCATAGTTAAAAGGTAGTTGCATTTTCTTTATATTCTTTCTCTTTTCAGTTTCCTTGGCCTCAACTTCTTCTGGTAATTTGGTAACAAACTTGGGTTTTAAATGAATACATTTACCAGCAACAGCAAGAAAATCAAAATTATATAGTGCTGGTTGTTTTCTGATGGCTTTCTTTAAGTAATGAGGATTTTGAAAACCAAGTCCCCATTTTTCCTTAACATCAACCTCTTCATTAGGTGCATTAAGAAAAATAGTTTGATCTGTTTGGCCTCTTGCATAAAGTTTGCCTTCCAGACCATTTACCTTCTTATTTAAGCTCTTGTTCTCAACCTGCAATTTATGAAGAGTTAGTGCAGATTCTTTCTTTTCTAACTCAGACTTAGAGAGTTTAACTTCAAAATCAGAGATCTTCTTTTCAAAACAATATACTTGAAGTTTAGAATCAGAAGTAGACTTGCGTAAAGAATAAATTAGATCTTTGTTTCCAATAACAGACTTATTAAGCTCAAAGATCTTGTTGTTTCTTTTAGCAACTCTGTCTTTTTCTTTCTTCAGTTTTATTTGTAGGTCTTGAAGCTCAACCACCATGGCTTCCATTTTGGTTATGAAATCTTTTTCAGTTAAATTTATTACCTCATCAGCAACTTCATCATCTGAATCATCATATTTTACTTATTTACCCATTAAGCAGAGATGGGCAATTTCTTCCTTCTCTTCCTCTTCAACATCTGAATGATCCAGCCAAAATTCGTCTTCAACCATTAATGCTATGCCAGCTTCTTGTTGTTTGGCCAATAGCAGTTTGTTCTGATAATACTCTGAGTTGCGAACCTTTGGCTTTCGACATTCTTTAGCAAAATGTCCAATCTTGCCACAGTTGTAGCATTTGATTAGATCATTTGCTGATTTTTCAGCACCAGTATACTCATTCACAAACTTCTTTCTTTCTTCAGGTTTTTTCTCAACAAACCTGTTGCCTTCTACCCTTTCTCTGTGCTCATGGTTCTTGGAGCTGGATGAAGAGTATCTCTGTGAATTTGATTCCGACTTCTTGTAAAATTTCTTTTGAAATGCTCGGGTCAGTAATAACATTGCTTGTTTGAGACTTTCTCCATCATCTCCATCCGATTCAGATTCTGATTTAGAACTTGAAACTACTATTTTCTTTTTCTTCTTCTCTTTCTTTTCTTTCTTCTTCTCTCCGGCCACCAATGCAATAGGATCATGAACTTTCTCAATCTTCTTTTTAACAGATCTTTTCTCTTCCACCTCCTCTTCATTTTGACGCAAAGTCTCATAAACCTCATGTAACGGAATGTCATTTAGATCCTTCATCTGTTTCATCCTACGCGTATGCTTTTTCCATTCAGGTTGTAGGATGGTCAGGAAAAATATATGCAATAAGAAACTAGAAACTGATCGTTAGTCCAAATGAAATCACAAAAAAAATCTAGAAATATGGAAAAATCAGAAATTCAGAAGTTTTGACTAAGTAACAAAACTCGCAAATCACTTGGGAACTCGCAGAAGCTCAAAACTCGCAGAACACTGAAACTCGCAGATTGTTGAAACTCACAAGTGACTATTCTCGATGAAACTCGCTAATGCCTAAAACACGCAAGTAACTATTCACGTTGAAACGCGCTAATAGAGACGTGCGCGTTTTTAAAACTCGCTAGGCACTCCTTGCGCGTTTGAGCAAAACTCGCTAACCATGGCTTGCGCGTTCCAACACTTAGAAAATTTTCTTAGATTTTCAAACTCGCAGATGAACGAACTCGCAGATCACTGTTCCTGATGAAACTCGCACGCTTAGACTTGCGCGTTTGTAGAACTCGCTAATCACTACGTGCGCGTTTCCATACTCAGAAATTTTTTCCAAATCTTCAAACTCGCAGATAACACCTTGCGTGTTCTATGAACTCGCTAATAACGCCTTGCGAGTTTGAGACCTAAATTTTCAGCTTGCGCGTTCTTGCGGATGAACTTGCGCGTTTTACCGATCTAGCGCGTTCTTCACCTTTTCTTGCGTGTTCTTCATCTGATCGATCACAAACCACTTAAAACAACGAATTACAATTTAAAATTTTGAGAAATCGATCGGCTGATCATCTAGAACACAAATCTAGTACAAAATTACAACTACAAACACTCAGATTACAAATTGATCTATGAAACAGTGAACTTAACTCGTGAACAGAAAAACATCAAATTCAACAAATTTAAGATCAAATACAGTGCAATTCGTGAAATTAACTAAACAAACTCGATCGATTACCCTTAACATACAAATTCTAATCGATTACAACTTGAAATTTGCACAAACACTCAGAAATCGATCTGAACTTTCATGAACACAGTGTCAACCATTTCTTGATTTGATTTCACTTTTGGATCTGCTCTGATACCAATTGTTATTCCCTGTTTCTAGTTTCTAATCACAAACAATTAATCAACAAACAAATTTCAATCAAATTACCTGTTTTTATTACAATTCTCAATTTCAAATACAACTTTCTCTCTCTACATATTCTCTCTTTGAATCGTATTCTCAGATTCTCAACTAGACTACCTTTCTAATAACAAGGAAAGAAAGGTATTTATACCTACAACTAATTACAAAGAAAACTAATACAAAATACAAGACACTTTGACTTTTATTACAAATAGACTTTGACTTTAGTGAGAGTTGACTTTCTCAGCTTTGACTTATTGAACTTTGACTTTTGTCTTCTTGATCTTGTATCCAACACATTACATGCTCTAACATGTATATTACTTATAATCCAAAAGTACAAATTGATTAAAAATAAGTACAACTTATAAAAGCTCAATGTTTGAATTCGTGTAACTAACTGCAGATAAACACTTATTTTTATTTTATAAAATATCTAAAATTTTTAACTATTGATATAACTAAAAATATCTAAATTTTTTATTGAAGTATGTTATCTTTTTAATTTTAAATATAAAATATCTTAAATATAATTATCATTTAAATTAAACATTTTTGGCCCGTAACAAAATACTTTATTATTATTTTTTATAAAAAACCATAATTAAACTAAACTAAAATATATTTTTGTTTTAAATCTAGGTTTCTCAAACCGTAAAATAAAATAAAAAAAGACTAACAAAAAATATGAATAATGATCGAGGATTCGAGTTTTAGATTTTCGAAACTCACTGCATTGCGATGGTACATTTCTAGTATATATAATACAAATTAATCATGACTTAATATTCCATCATTTCTGTTTACAAAACCATTATCAACAACAAAAATGTTTTTTTTTTTTCCTAATTTAGTGATTCCAAAAATAGACTTAAATTTTACTTGGCAATCGCTTTAATTAATCAACGATATTTTTGTTTTGATTTTCTATAACCATGCATTCTCGTCAATTATTATTATTATTATTTTTTTGAAAAAATGTAAATGGGATTAATAGGAAATTAAGAATAGGATTAGGGGGCAGGAGCCAGGAGGGTAGGCCTGTAGTTGAGCTCTGCAGCGGTTACTTGTACATGTAGCTAAAACAGTTGATCCATCCATCATGCAAATCAACCCCTTTTATTCATTCATCTTTCACTTTCCTGTCCTCCGCTTCTTTACGTCAGTATTCTAAAAGCCAACGTTGTTTGTTTAAATATATACTCTAAATATATCCACATATTGACTAATAAATTTGAAAACAAATAAAATTGTCGACAAAATCTGAACATTTGAATGCATTTTAAGAAACACATCACTTTTTTGGACACCAAAACAACTAAATATTGATTCATGTTTTTGTCTGTTTCATGTTTTTTAAATGAGCGTCTGCAAATTTAATATAGGTTAATATAATTTATATTATATGTTTATTAATGTGTGTTTTTAATTTATTTAACATGGTTATGAATGCGTTCGAGAATAAATCATAAAATTTAAATTAATGATGAACACTAAAACCTTGAGAAGAAAAAAAGGATTTTTTTCCAGAGTCCCGACATGACGTTAAGGAATCGTTTACCAACATAAAATTAATATAAACGTCTCTTACCTGCTAATCAGGCAAGAATCATATTGTGTAAGATTTTCGGTTAACAAAATGGTAACGCGCTGAGATTGTTGGTATAAACCAATATATATTACTAGTAATAGTCTCTTATCCCATAAAAAGCAGTAAATGTGTAAATAGACCCTAACCTTCTTGATAGTTAAATGTTTAACCTCAATAAAAATAATAAAAATGTTAAATTTTACCGTATATAAATATTTAAAAAGAAAAGAAGGACGTCATCTTTTTACGTTGCACGTGTAGTTGTCTGACTTTAGTTTTTCTCTTGTTACTAATTTACTAAATATTTTTAAATGAAAGTTTAATTGTATTGATTTTTTTTTTTGGAACAAATAAATTTGTCAGACTTAAAAAATGGAGTCCATTTTGAAATTTGTAATACATAATATAATAATAAAAATAAGAAGCAAAAGCTACTCTACTCCCATTCATATGTGGGGAATCTCTTGTGGTGGTTTAATGCATGCCTTAATCTTTATTATATTTTTTTCTTCTGAAAAGCCACATTAATATTTATTTATATTATCTTTATTGGGAAATCAAATATAACCGTATTACTTAACTATAATCTGGTTTTCGAAACTTTTGGAAATATTATTTTAAAATTAATCAGTTATTTAATAATTATATTTTGATTTTAATGTTAACTTATTATTAGTATAAATTTGAGATTGTAATGACTTTTATCTTTTGCAAGAACCAACTTGAGATCGTGTGAAATTTTTTTATCTTTTGTGAGAACGGTAAGAACTCTTCTCCAGGTCTTGAATTATTTCTTTTTATTGGAAAGTTTACAAAAACACGAAGAAAGTTCCGTAATAAAATGAAATTTCCATGACATAGTTGTAAGTGAGACCGAATGGGAACGTATGTTTCATATAGACATAGAAATCATAAAATACCTTAATATAAATTAGCATATGTCAACATGAAAATGATAACATACATTTACATAAGTTAACATGAAAACGCTAACATACATTCACAAAATCGGTCAGATGGTGCCCATATGAAGAAAATCAAAAGACCAAATTGCTCCTTTACAATAACAAGCACGGTAATCTTCGTTTGATCAAAAGTGATAAGTGACTGCGCATCAGTTCTCATAAAAATAAGTAGTTCTCATCTGTTAATGTATATAGAGGCCCAGGCCCATGTTGGGCCCAAGCTCTTTTAGCATAGTATATATGTGTTGTATATTGTAGTTTAGGTTAGATTACTTTTCATAATTTTCATTTTCATATTGTACGTTTTCTCTCAATCAATATATCGAGGTTTCAAACCTTCAGCATATTCATCGTGTTCTTTAACCATATTCATCTTCTAACATGGTATCAGAGCTGTAGGTTTGTTCATCGGTTTACTGTTCATCGCGAGTTTACTGTTCATCGCGTTTTTTTTACTGTTTATCGTCAAAATCATCGCCGTCGCTGCTGCTGTTCATCGTGTTCATCGCCTCTTGTTTATCGTGTTTATCGGTCGATCTTTGGAAACCCTAGCCGCAACACCGGTCGAATTTCTACCGGTCTTTCATCACTTCGGTCGAACTTCCCTTCGGTCGAACACCCCCTTCGGTCGAACATTCATCCGGTCGAACACACCGGTTGAACACCCCCTTCGGTTGAACTTTTCTCCGGTCGAACACACCCTTCGGTCGAACATTATTCCGGCCGAACACCCCCTTCGATCGAACATTCTCCAGTCGAACACACCAGTCGAACACCCCCTTCGGTCGAACATTCCTCCGGTCGAACACACCCTTCGGTCGAGCTTTTCTCCGGTCTTCCATACTGTTTCTCAGTATATTTTCCTTATTTCATGGCTACCAATTTCAGTCACTCAAATCCCATCTCCGTTGTTTTCAACGGTAGCAACTATATTCTTTGGCATCACCATATGACAATTTTGTTAAAGTCTTATGGTCTTTACACCTATGTTACTGGCGCATCCAAAGCTCCAGTTCAAGAAACATCTGAGAATGCTGTTGACTTTGCCAAATGAATGAACGAGTGGGATATTAATAATGCTCGTATCTTGGGCTTCATCAATGCCTCAACTACTCCTGAGATCAACCAACAGTTCCTTTGTTATATTACAGCTAAAAGTCTCTGGGATTTTCTCGCCAAGCGGTATACATCATCTGGTCTATCTCATCAGTATCAACTCTGGACCACTTTTCAGAGCAAACGTCAACTTCCTGATCAATCCATCAATTCTTATATCTCTGAAATGCAGTCTCTCAGAGATCATATCAGTCTTGGAGCACCTCAGATTTTTGATGAAACCGCTCAACAGTTCACCGCCTACTTCAACCAGCTGCACCTGATCACCATTTTGATGGGCTTGACTGATAAATTTGAGAATGTCCGTGCTTCACTTCTTCATAGGCAGCCTTTACCTACTCTTGAAGAAGCAATCTCAGAATTGCTAAGTGAAGAAACTCGTCTTGGCATGCGGTCACCAGTGCCTGCTACTGATAGTGTTCTCTACACGTCTCATTCCAAGCCAAAAGGCAAATGGACCAATAACAATCATTCCAGGTCTGTGGGCAAGACGAACACATCAGAGTGTGCCTTCTGTCATTCTCCTGCTCATCTTCTTCTTGATTGTCCTATCCGTAAGTGCCGTAAGTGTGGCATCACGTATCCGCGCCACTATGAGACTGACTGTCCGAAGAACTCAAAGCATCAGAATCGGACTCATGCTGTTGCTGGACCTACTATTGCTGATACTGAGGCTTCTACAGCCTCCTCACCTGATCTAATGGAACTGATGCGTCGCAATCAGGAACTTATGGAACAGATCATGTCTGGTGCTATGGGTATGAACTCTCCACACTCAGCTGCATCAGGTAATGTATGGCTTTTTGATTCTGGGTGTTGCAATCATATGACACCTTGCCCTGATGGTTTCGCTTCTAAGAAACCACCTCAGCAATTTACGTCAGTAAGAACTGCTGACAACACTGGTCTACCGGTATCCTTTAGTGGAAATGTTTCCACTCCTCTTATACAATTACCGGATGTTCTAAATGTTCCAAAGCTATCTATGAGCTTAGTTTCGATTGCTCAACTTCTTGAATCTAATTTGATAATTTTATTTCATTCTTCTGGTTGTGTTGTACAGGATCCAAAGACCAAGCAGATCCTTGGACTCGGCCGTAAAGTTGGACGGATGATTGAAGTGGTCTACCTGCGTCTTCCTTTACCCTCTTCAAGTTTTGTTGCCTCGGTTTCTAGCACTTCTTCCATTGAGTTGTGGCATGCCCGACTGGGTCACTTATCTCTAGCCAAAATAAAGTCATTAGCTCATTTAGGTGTGTTAGGAAATTGTGTATCAACTGACAATATTTCTTGTTTATCTTGCAAACTTGGCAAACATCATGCTTTACCTTTTGAATTGAATGAATCTAATTCTACTTCTTCTTTTGACATTATTCATTCTGATGTATGGGGACCAGCACCACATCCATCCATGGGTGGTGCTCGATATTTTGTTATTTTTATTGATGACCACACTCGTTTCACATGGATATATCTTATGAAACATCGTTCGGAATTACCTCAAATCTATATTATGTTTGCTCGGATGATTCACACTCAGTTCTCAAAATCTATAAAGATTCTTCGAGCTGATAATGCTATGGAATACAAAGAGTCATCCCTTCTCTCCTTTCTTCACTCTCAGGGGACTCTCTCTCAGTACTCCTGCCCTGGCACTTCTCCTCAAAATGGTCGTGCTGAACGCAAACACCGTCATATTCTTGATACAGTTCGCACTCTTCTCATCTCTGCGAAATGTCCAGAATGCTTTTGGGGTGAAGCTGCTTTTACTGTCGTTTATACTATCAATCGTCACCCTACTCCCATCCTTCAAAACAAGTCTCCTTATGAGGCTCTTTATGAGGTCACTCCTGCCTATGAACTTCTAAAAGTTTGGGGTAGTGCTTGCTTTGTTCAACTGCAATCTCATGAACATACCAAACTTGAACCTCGCTCCAGACTGTGCTGTTTTCTTGGATATGGTATTGAGCACAAGGGTTATCGCTGCTGGGATCCTATCTCCCAGCGTCTTCGTATTTCTCGACATGTTACCTTCTGGGAACATGTTCCTTTCTCTTCTATATCCAAGTTTCGTGAGTCTCCTAATCTCACACCTCCTTTTTTCACTGATGCTTCTGTCTCATTGGAATCACTCCAATCTGACATTATATCACCCCCACCTATTGTTCCAACTCCTTCTGAGTCAGCCTCTCCTAGCTTTCCTGATCATCATCAATCATCTGCTTCTTCCGCACAACCAACATCTGAGGTACCTGCTGAGTCTTTGGTTCCTGAAACTTCTCAATCTCAGAATGTTAGACGATCAGAACGGGTAAGACAAGTTCCCTCTCATCTTCGTGATTATCATGTTTATGCTACTCTGCTATCAAATCACGAACCTACTTCCTACAAGGAAGCCTCTTTTAACTCTGATTGGCAGAAAGCTATGGATGAGGAACTTCAGGCACTTGACAAAGCTCAAACTTGGGATTCTATCCTTCTTCCACCAGGCAAGAAACCCATTGGCTCCAAATGGGTGTTCAAAATCAAAACCAAATCGGATGGTTCTATTGATCGGTACAAAGCTCGACTTGTGGCCAAGGGCTTCAATCAAGAATATGGTATTGATTATGAGGAGACTTTTGCACCTGTTGCTCGCGTCACATCTGTTCGCAGTCTTCTTGCCATTGCCGCTACAAAACAATGGCCTCTTTTTCAGATGGATGTTAAGAATGCCTTTTTGAATGGTGACCTATCTGAGGAAGTCTACATGACACCTCCTCCAGGAGTTCGACTTCCACAAGGTCATGTTTGTCGTCTTCGGAAGGCTCTTTATGGCCTCAAGCAAGCTCCGCGAGCTTGGTTTGAGAAATTCAGTTCCACTGTCATCTCTTTGGGCTTCTCACCCAGCAACCATGATTCAGGACTGTTTACTCGGACAACTGAAGCTGGCACAATCTTACTTCTCCTGTATGTGGATGATATGATTATTACTGGCAGTGACTCTACAGGCATAGCCAATCTTAAATCATCTCTTAGCTCCTGTTTTGAGATGAAGGATCTTGGTTCTTTACACTATTTTCTTGGTCTTGAGGTGCTCTCTGATCCATCGGGTCTTTATCTGTGTCAAGCCAAATACACCTCAGATCTTTTGTCAAAAGCTGGGATTACTAACAACAAAACAACATCCACTCATCTTGAACACAATCTTCATTTGGCTCCAAATGCTGGTCCACCTCTACGTGATCCTACCTTATATCGCCAGTTAGTGGGGTCACTTGTCTATCTGACAGTGACTCGACCTGATATTGCCTATGTTGTTCACACTGTTAGCCAGTTCATGTCTGCACCTTGCTCTGATCACTATGCTGCTGTCCTGCGCATTCTTCGATATTTAAAAGGGACCATGTTTCATGGTCTTCATTTTCCTTCCACCTCATCGTTGATTTTGCGCGGTTTTTCTGATGCTGATTGGGACAGTGACATGACTGATCGTCGCTCCACTACTGGCTACTGTTTCTTTCTTGGCGACTCTCTTATATCCTGGCGAAGCAAGAAACAATCTCTCACAGCTCGATCCAGTACTGAAGCTGAATATCGAGCGCTAGCTGATACAACTCAAGAACTTGTGTGGTTACGCTGGCTTCTCTCTGACATGGGGGCTCCTCAACCGTCTCCAACTCCATTGTGGTGTGACAACAACAGTGCTATTCAGATTGCCCATAATGATGTCTTCCACGAGCGAACGAAGCATATTGAAATTGACTGTCACTTTGTTCGTCAACATGTGACTCGTAAGACCATTCAGCTTCTCCCTATTTCGACTCTTGATCAACCGGCTGATATTTTCACTAAAGCTCATTTACCAGGACGGTTTCGTGATCTAGTTTCCAAACTCCATCTGGCTCATTCTTCTCCCGATTGAGTTTGAGGGGGGATATTAATGTATATAGAGGCCCAGGCCCATGTTGGGCCCAAGCTCTTTTAGCATAGTATATATGTGTTGTATATTGTAGTTTAGGTTAGATTACTTTTCATAATTTTCATTTTCATATTGTACGTTTTCTCTCAATCAATATATCGAGGTTTCAAACCTTCAGCATATTCATCGTGTTCTTTAACCATATTCATCTTCTAACATCATCAAATATAATCATGATCATAATGTATCTGTTAGTTAAAATACAAACCAAACACTTTATGATTAAAAAAGTTAACATTTGGTTTGGTCGACATCAAAACATGTGGTGAAGGCATAATCGATAGAAAAGATGGTTAACTTAACTACGTCTATTATAATCAATGAATTTAAAAACCAGCAGATTCCCACAAATCGTGTTAATTGAAGCCACATATGCGCCGTTTAGCCTTTTGAATTACTAAAACATTTGAAGTAATTAATTTAATTATATATAATATGTTAGTGCGTTTTGTTTTTTATTTAAGGATTTGGAATATAGTCTAGCCACCTTTTTAGGAGGATAAGCCGACAATTTATCATACAATTCACATTTCGCCATATTTATGCTAGCTATAATTCCATTACCCAAATCTTATATAGATGATGAGAGTTTGGAATATTGAAGAAGGATGGTGGGAGAAGTTGAGAGAAATAGATTCGAGTCGTTGATCATTTTTAATCAAATGTCCTCCCATGAATTACGGTTTAAAAGAGAATTGATCTTATGCATCTCGATGTATCTTATCACGATGTATCTCATCCTAATGTGCATCAGTTTCTCATACAACGATTGATAACCATTTCTCATGTTTCTCACATTAACCTCAACTTCTCATCGGAACCCAATCCTTAGAATATAAACCATATAAATATTATAAATTATACAAATTAGTCAATCTTAATCATTAATCCATCATAATAAATATTTAGTTTATAAATATCTTAATTTTTCCTTAATTTAAAATAACTAGAAGCGTATTCGCGCAATGTCGCTAGATACATCACGATTTTAATGTTTCATTTTATTTTTTTATCGATTTACAGTACGATTTTGGATGGTTTTGAGAAAAGTGATAATGTTTTTTTTATAAATTTGTTTAATTTATGCTTAATAATATAATGTTTTTTATATAAAAAATTTAAGTATTTTGTTAGAATTCAATGATTATCTTATATATTTTAATTTCATCTAAAAAAACAACCAATTACATATTTATTAATATAATTAAAACAAATTTATGTTTATAGTAATATATTAATTAATAGTGATATATGGAAATATCTGCATAAAAGGAAGACCCTGCACATAGCAAATTGGTGGGTGCTAGAAGTTTGCATTAATAATATGTATCTTGTGCTTTGATACTTGTAAATTAAGAGATTTTTAAAATCTTGTATAAAATGATGATACCTTGTGCCTAATAATTTGTATTTAAGAGTTTTTTATCCGTGTTTTATAATATAGTATAGATAATATAATGTTTTTTATATAAAAAATTTAAGTATTTTGTTATAATTCAATGATTATCTTATATATTTTAATGACATTTAGAAAAAATAACCAATTATATATTTAATATTATAATTAAAACAAATTTATATTTATAGTAATATATAATATATTAATTAATAGTGATATATGAAAATGTCTGCATAAAAGGAAGACCCTACACATACTAAATTGGTGAGTGTTACAAGTTTACAGTAGTAATATGTATTTTGTGCTTTGATACTTGTAAATTAAGTGATTTTTAAAATCTTGCATAAAATTATGGTACCTTGTGCCTAATAATTTGTATTTAAGAGTTTTTTATCCATGTTTTATAATATAGTATAGATGATCATAATAAATAGAATTTATTATCTTACATAAATATTTCGATTATAATGAATGAACCGCGATGAGTATTCCATAAATATTTTAAATTTTTTTAATATAAAGTTTGTATTTAAAATCTCCCTCCTCTCTCTCTATATGTGCTTGTTTATATTATAAAATCTTCTCAAGTTCCCATGTTAAAATTGTCTCGTCAAGTGAAACATACAAACACTAACAATATATTTGCAACTACTTTGTAGTAGTTTTTAAAGTTTTGTCCAGGAACAAACAACCATCGATAGAGTTTTATTAGATGAAATTGAAGGTGTTGAATTTAAGGGGTCGTTTATCTAAAGGCTTACCTGGTAAATGCTTACCGATAAGAGTTAATACTCCATTTATTGGGGTAAGACACTCCATATCACTCTTACCTAGTAAGATTCTCGGCTCTTCCCATATTATCCGATAAGAAAAATGACATGTTAACCGCTTACTGGGTAAACGTTTAGTAAACGTCCCTAAGTTTCATATTAATCAAGTTACTATTGATTTATAAGTAGACAAACACTACAAGTTTCATTACTCGATATGTGTTTCATATATACCTAATTATCAATTTTTGATTAACGATAGCTTAAAATTTTTGAATCATTTTATCGCTTTGCTGGCTCTTTGTTGGCGATTCTAAGGGGATGATTTGTTCATGGATTTTGACTTTCACAAATCAATGAATTCATTATTATTGGGCATAAGTAAGAAATTAAATTCCTTCTTTGTACATCCAATTTAACCAACACCACCGAAACCCCCTCTCCCAACCACCACTATGCTACTATTGTCACTGTCATCCCCCCAACACAGCCACCACCTACCACCACCCCACCCTACCCCAACCCACCACTGATCACCATGCAAGTATTGTCGTCGTCATAACTACTATTACCCTCACTCCCACCACGACCACCCCGCCGAACATCCCCACCCTACCACCTGACCACCATGCCACTATCGTCGTCGTTATAGCTACCACGCTGCCCGATGCCCCCACTTCTCCATCGACTACCATGTCACTACCATCGTCATTACAAACTTACATGTACCACCTCGCGACCAGCCCCCGGTTACCCAACCTACCCCACCCTACCGACTCCCATGCCACTATTGTCGTCGTCACAACTACCACCCACTCACCCACCCCACTAACTACCATGCCACTATTGTTGTCATCACAGCTACCACCCATCCATGGTGGGTGTGGAGGGGTGGGGTTGGGGGCAGTATGAGGGTAGGTGTGTTGGAAATTCTGGTGTCAGGGGGTGGATGCGGTATGGAGACGGACAGAAGGGAATGAAGTGGGCGGGAGCGAGGGTAGAGTTGAGTGGGGGGGGGGGGACTCCTTCCCCGTAGGGGCGAGGAGCTTTATGGTGGTGGTGGTGGTGGGGGTTGATGGTTGGTAGGGTATGGGTTGGAGTGCTAGGGTGGGTGAGGTGGGGTTGGGGTGTAACACCCTCAAATCAGAAAATAGCAACTTATTTAAAATTTCTAAATACATCAATAAACAACTCATCTCCAATTACAATTAGGAATTAACCTCTATACACACAACTTTCCATACAACAATCTATGATGAGGACGGGTGTCACTAAACCCAATAACGATTGCTATCTTCAATCCTGCGGAAGACTTAAGACCCACGCATCGCCACTAATTCCAAACTGGGACCTGATGCACATGCCGACAAATAAAAAGGTTAGGCTTAACGCCTAGTGAGCTCAAGAGTTTTCACATGAATGAAAATATCTTTAAAAGAAAGGAATGTAGTTCAAATTGAGATCTTTCGAAGTGGCTTACAATAAAATGACAACGACACATTTCTCCAAAATATGCACATTTAAAGACAATACTCCCAAATACACATTTTTTGTAAAAACATTTTTTGTAAAAATATACACATTTAAAAACGCGTAACTCCCCCAAACGGGATCATAGTTCGACCCTTAAATAAAAGAAGACAATTCATAAGGATAGGGTACGTCATTGAAAACCTGAAACTCGAAACAATACTCACACGACCATAAAATAGAATGAAATCCAATTATCAAAACATGGACAATTAAATATCCAAAATACAACAAGTCGACAACGGGGGATACCCGTATCCGTTGAGAGTGGAAGGAACATAAAAGTATACCACCCATACAACGTTAATCGCATGACACCTCACGACATCACAACCAGGTGTCCCTGCGACTTCTTTACAAGCTCCACCCCAAGTCAAGTTGACGCTTGATGAACATCCGGAAGGACTCCACCCTAAAGGCCCGACACACTTAAAGACTACCTCTCGGGCAATACTTCAAGTGGCGGAGGTCCTAGCGCCTACTTTGCCTGTAGCGCTACCAGACTCAACTCCTCCTAGCGGTCACTTGTAAAGTTCCGACCATAAAACATGGGTACTGAAGGCCACTCCCGCAATACCCAATCGACCATACCGACCGGAATGACGTGCCTATGGATCCATAACAACGATGTCCAACATTACATGACTCCAATTGAATGACCCACACACCCAAAATATGTAATTCACCAAATGACACGAATTAATCGTCATCATACTCAAAACCCACGACGGTTATAAATCCGGACAAGTGTCCCCACGACTCATTTAGTCAACACCAAGCCAAAGACTCAACACTTTACGTAAATCCCCAACTAACGCCTTTGTAAACTTTAAAAGACACGATTAACCGACTAACGAAGACACGAAGACTCAAAACGTAAGTAGCACAAACTCAACATCGTTTGAGGCAAACCTTTTTCCCAAATAGACTATTTATCCTTATTTCTCAAAATACCTCGTGACACCGTTATGCGTATTTTCCAAGTAATCGTACGTGCAAAATCATGCAAATGACATTCACATCAAATGGACTCCATTTATATAAAATACGTCAAAGAAACATATCAATATGCTTTATTTGTCAATATGCCCAAAATCACAAAGATGCATGTTTCATGAGTTTATAAAGGTAATTATAAACAAATACCCAAAACTTATCAGCAGTTAACAATTTGATGTAAAACACAAACACTTTAAAAATGGACATTTTGGCATGTACACCGTTTTCATAAATCATCTTAAACTCACATTGCTAGATTTAGGCTAAATCTAGATTTTACCCAACGAGCTCTTTTGACGGCCATTTGAATCCTCAAACCGAAATATTCCAAAACCTAGATCCGAACATTTCAACCCATAAATACCCATAATCAACCATAAGGAACAATCTCCAAACATTATAAATCAAAATCCCAAACAATATCCAAAACCCTAATTTCTCCAAAACCACCAAATCCGAGATTTGGTATACCAAACACTAAGAGATCAACAATGGGGTATTTCAACCTTTAAAATCAAGAAAGCTTACCACTTAGAGACGACGAGACCATCCGAGGACACCCATAACAATTCTTCAACCCAAACTCCCAAACAAGAACTTTGGGGAAGATGAAGGTGGAGGTTCTTGACCATAGCTTCCAATCTTTGTTGGGTGGTGAGGAAACACTTGGAATATCATGGATTTGGTGACTTGAGGGTATAAAACCGATTTTAGGGTTTGGGTTCGGTTTCTAGAGAGAAAAGGGTGAAATGGGGGAAGTTGGAATGAGAGAGAGAGGCTGAAAATCTTAACAGTGCCCTGGGCACCGTGTGCGACATTGACCATGCGACATTGCCCAGGGCAATGTCGCCAGGTGCCCCCAGGCCGCGGTACATCCTCTGCGACTGTGACAGTGCGACTACGACAATGTCATAGTCGCCGGGCATTGTCGCGGGACCTTTCCGGAGCACCGAAACCCGACCTTTTCACTGCCAATACTCCCGAAACTCCAAGGGACTTTAAACAATACATTTCCCAACGAAACCCCACCGTTTACAAGTCACAGAAATGTCCGATTGACATTTACTTACCGAAAATCACGGGGGTTACAATCCTCCCAACCTTAGAATGATTTCGTCCTCGAAATCTACGTTTCCCATGAAATCTTACCCGCAAAAGGACTTACCTTAAACCATTTGTCAGTACCACTAACACGACTCTTGCACCGATACTCCCTTCAACTGCCTATCTTAGACGCATTGTACTCATAACCAAGCGAACAATTAACTCCCAAGATAACCTTTACCCACAAGATTACGGTCATCTCCCAACCTTGTCTGGCAATTACTAACCCCAGGTAGTTTGTGACCCCGACTTTCCACCGATCGATTTCCTTCGGATCTACACGGTTCCGAATCCAACATCAAAGATCGCAACCAACTTCTAAAATCCTTAGATTTCAACTGATTCATTCCTAATATCTATAAAGACACCCTTCCAAGGTGCACCAATACGTCCTTCATGTAACCGGTTAACACAGATTCGGCTGTCACTCAACTCTTACTCAACACCAATCTCACAACATTCCTAAAGTAACATCCTTATCACCACAGGAATGCTTGGGTACCTCGATACTCAATCCTCAATACCCAAACTCCCTTCAAAATCCATTACCGAAAGGTCACTACTTTCCATAATTCAACCGGGTTACCTCCATCCATTCCAAGATCCACTGACCTCAAGAAAACAAGTCGACGCCTAGGACTAAACGGTGACCTCGAAAACGTGGACATCTCGCTCAAAATTTGTGTGTCCCAATATGTAATCATTCAATCAAGTAAATCAATAAACAACACAATAATGCAAACCTGATATTGATTAATCAAACAGTTACAATTGTTCTTGACAAGAAATCGACCTTTCTCTCTGCTTTTCTTCTGTAAACGGCGCACCACCACCACAACACTCTATAATTATTTTCTCTAATTAAGATCTAATAATCTCTCTAACCTAATTAACCCTAAACTAATCTTATTTATAATTAGGCCATATAGCCTAATGGGCTTGGCAAGGCTTGGCTTGGGCCCAAATACAAAAACAACCTATTAACTTATTTAAATAAAGACTAATAAAGAAAATACTTAAACAGACTTTGACTATTTATTACAAAAGGACCCTAGACTATTTATTGAGACGACTTTATCAGCTTTGACTTCAGATTTCCATCTTCAGATAATGATGATCTCGAATCCAATAAATACGTGCTTTAACAATCTCCCCCTTTGGATAAAGATCATTCTTTAAGCTCAGAAAATGCAATCTCCCTCTTTGTCTTCAGAATGTAGCAATCTCTCCAATCGATGATGATAAAATAAAATCTCTTGGAAATAAATTATCTCCGGTTTCAACTCGAAATGCTTTAGCAAATCATCTTCAGAAAAATTCTTCAATTCAGCACGTCTTCTTCAGAAATTATTTCAAAACTTCCAATCTTCTCCCCATTTCTTGATTGGTGCTTCTCCCCCTTTTTGATGAAAGGAGCGAGAAGTTCATCAAAACTTCATATCAAGAAATGTCTTCTACCATTAATCTTGCAAACAGAACCACTGATGATCCGTCAATTCATAAAGATGTGTATCCAGATCTTTGCAAATCCAGACAAAATAGATAGATATGAAAGGTAACACCTGAATCAACAAATGAACCAGTTAAAATTGCCTGTCAGTTACACAAAGTCACTGTGTGTAACGAATACACAATATAAAGGAGCTTTTGTGATGTTCACTCCCCCAGGGCTTCCATTCAATCATCGAAACACCACAAAGGCAATTTCTATGAACGTTAGGACAAAGAAACAAATTCTTTGTGTGTTCGTGCAAGTGATAGAATAAATTAAGCATATGATGATTGCTTATAAGGCTAAAAAAGTGTAAACCACTGAGACAAGTAGTTAAACACAGACTCAATGTGCATGATTGAAGTATGAAGGTGGGGCAGACTTCCTTCTTTTCAATATCCAGATTTTCCAAATGAAAATCAGATAGCATATGTGCTGCGTCCCTTTGAAAATGAAACATTTTCTTGTTGAGAAGAAAATGAGTAGCTGGTGGGGTAATGTCAAGAGTTGGCATGGGCTAGGTACCTGTTTCAATAATGTTCACCAAAGAAATGTGAAACATTAGAAATGTGGCTGCCCGACTCAGAAAGTAGTTGGTGCAGAGTTTGATATTCTTTTACTCTGATCTCTCACCCTCTTTCTTTGAATCTTGAAACTCACAGCTAACCGAACTCTCTTTTGACATATTCTCTCATCACACATCCCACACTCATTTCTTTTGACTCTAAAGGATTAACTTCTTGGGTAGGAAACACTAGTTAACGTGAATCCATAGAAGTTTCTTTTAAGTCCTAGCACACTGATCCCATGTTTTCCTATGAAGCATATGATGCTCAGGTAGTTTAACTTTATCAGTTACAACTCAAAGATGAATCAGAAAACATTTAAAATCACACTTCCAATTCAAGAAATATGTTTGAGAATCGGGAAGTGGTTTGAACATTTAAGAACATGTTTTCTTATGATTGAAAGTTGTCCTTCTTTCAACCATAAATGAGATGAAGATAAGGAATTATACCTTTTGAGTGCAGTCTTACATCTCACGAAGTCAAGCTTAAAGTCATAAAGATATGATCTTTGAAGCATCTCTCAACCTACAAAAGTCTAAAAGTCTAGTCAAAGTAACTTTATTCACTGAAATTGAAATGACATAAAGCAGTAAAACACTTAATGTACGAGTTCTGATCAGAAATAATCAGAAGTCATTGCCATACTCTTTTGACTTGAACGCTCCCCCTAAAATCATGCATTACTAACAAATTATCAGTAAGTACAAGGCATTCAGTTTTGCTCCCCCTCAAAATAACATTGACCATCTATAAGATACTTCTCACACTCCCCCTGAGATCATGAACAAACTATTAAAGAGCAGGTATCATGCGGAAATAATAATAAAGATATGATATAGAGACACAATAAGAAACTTTAATAGGTAACCAACGATTAGGTCTTAAGATTTAGCATACCAAGTCTTGAGACAAGAAAATTAAATCTCTTTTCGTCTAAAGGTTTGGTAAACAAATCTGCAAACTGATAATCGGTTTTTACAAAGTAAAGTTCAATTGTTCCCTTTTCTACATTATCTTTTATAAAATGATACCGGACATCTATGTGTTTGGTCTTAGTATGTTGAACAGGGTTAGCGGTAATCGCAATAGCGCTCTTCGAATCACAATAGATCGGAATTCTATTGAAATGAAATCCATAATCTCGCAGTTGTGTTCTCATCCACAAGACTTGAGAACAGCAGCTAGCAGCAGCTACATATTCCGCTTCTGCCGTTGATGTGGAGACACATAATTGCTTCTTCGAAGCCCAACTGACGAGTTTATCTCCAAGGAATTGTATATGACCCGAGGTGCTTTTCCTGTCTAACATGCAACCAGCATGATCTGCGTCTGAATAAGATATTAGTTCAAAGCTTGTATCCTTAGGATACCACAGACCAAGATCTGCGGTCCCCTTCAGATACCTGAAAATCCGCTTTACAGCAGACAAATGGGATTCTTTAGGATTGGCCTGATATCTAGCACATAAGCATGTAGAAAACATTATATCCGGCCTACTAGAAGTAAGATACATTAAGGAACCTATCATCCCTCTATAAGTCCTAACATCAACAGCCTTTCCCGAAAGATCGGTACCAATCTTAGTACCAGGTGCCATTGGGGTACCAATCGGTTTACAATTTTCCATTTTGAATTTCCGAAGAATATCCAGAATGTATTTAGATTGATTGATAAAAATCCCCGTTGAAAATTGTTTGACTTGCAATCCGTGAAAGAAGTTCATCTCGCCCATCATGCTCATCTGAAAACATGACACCATGAGGTTTGCAAAGTTCTTACAGTACTTAGGATTTGTAGAACCAAAAATAATATCATCCACGTATATTTGAATAAGAATGATATCGCCTTTATCCTTTTTAATAAAAAGAGTGGTATCAACCGTACCTTTTGTAAAACCTGACTTGACCAGGAACTGAGATAGAATATCATACCAGGCGCGAGGAGCTTGTTTCAAACCATAAAGAGCTTTATCCAAGATGTAGACGTAATTAGGCTTATCTGGATTTACAAACCCTTCTGGCTGAGAGACGTAGAATTCTTCCTTGAGTACTCCATTCAGAAAAACTGTCTTCACGTCCATTTGATAGACGGTGAAGTTCTTGTGAGCTGCGTAGGGTAAGAACATCCGAATTGCCTCTATACGCGCCACTGGAGCATAAGTCTCATCGTAGTCTATCCCTTCCTCTTGCCTATATCCGTTGGCAACAAGTCGTGCTTTGTTTCGGATAACGGTACCATCTTCATCTTTCTTGTTTTTGAACACCCATTTTGTACCAATGATGGTTTTACCTTGCGGTTTGGGTACGAGTCTCCAGACTTTCAGTGCTTCAAATTGATTCAGCTCATCTTGCATTGCAGTTACCCAATCTGAATCGTCAAGAGCCTCAGATACGCGAGTAGGCTCGATCTTGCTCAGAAAGGATTCATACATACATAGATTTGATGTGGCAGACCTAGTTTGCACCGGTGTAGAAGGATCTCCAATAATTTGATGTACTGGGTGCTCTTTGGTCCACTCATGTTCATGAGGGAGTGGATTAGATGTATGTTGATCATTGTCAGCATCTAGGAATCCACTGTTATCGCCTTCAGATGGTGCATAATGAATGGGGGTTTCAGTTGAAGTAGTAGTTGCAGAGGTGGCAGTTGGTACAGCTTGGTTAATCTGTTGATCAGTCCTTACAGTACATCCTACAGAGTCAGCTACTTCTGTCTCATCAGTGTTGGTCACAACTTCAACTGTCGGAGTAGGCCTTTGAACTGGAACTTCTTGCTGAATCGGGGAATTGGATTCAGTAGAGATATCGGAAGTGGTCGGATGAGTAGTCATCGAGTCTTCTATCCTGTCAACCACAACAGAGTTAGGCAACTTAGATCCAAGAAATTCATCATAGAACAATTCAAATAATAAATCCAAATCAGATAATTTAGAAGTAGACGAAGAAGAGTCATCTAATTTGTTCTCATGAGGTGCAGGTCCTGGACTAGTTGGTCCAGAAGCTAATACTCCGGTAATTACGGGTTCTGAACTGATGTGCTCAGAAGCCATGTCCTCATCAAATGTAACATTGACGCTATCGATCACAGTCTTCGACTTCTTCAAATAAACACGATATGCAGAAGATGTAGAGGAATAACCAACGAAGATGCCTTCATCCGCCTTAGCACTGAACTTGTTCAGATTCTCTCTGTCATTTAGAACATAACACGTACAACCAAAAACATGAAAATATTTAATGGTTGGTGTTCGGTTGTTGATCAACGCATACGGAGTCTTCTAAAATCGGCGGTGTATCATGGAGCGATTCTGAGTGTGACACGCAGTCGATACAGCTTCAGCCCACAAAAATAAAGGTAAGTCAGATTGGCTGAGCATTGTCCGAGCGGCCTCGACAAGTGTACGATTTCGCCTTTCGACGACTCCGTTCTGTTGAGGCGTGCGAGCAACAGAGTATTGATGTGATATCCCGACCGATTCGAGATATTCTTCAACTATCTTGTTCTTGAACTCTGTGCCGTTGTCAGTCCTGAGAATCTTGACTTGTTTTTGCAGATTGACTTGGGTCGTCTTCAGAAACGTAATGAGAACATCGGGAGTCTCATCTTTAGACCGTAGAAACTTAACCCAAGTGTATCGCGTATAGTCGTCCACGATAACTAGCACATACTTTTTTCCTCCTAAGCTTTGTGTTCGCATAGGAACGCACAAGTCCATATGCAACAACTCTAATGGAGAGTTGGTACTCGGTTTAGGCTTTGGTTTGTGTGGGGATCTTTTCATCTTTACCTTTTCACACGTTGCACATAGATGTTCTCTTTCAAACTTCAGCTCTGGAAGTCCTTTCACTAACTTTCCACTGACCAGCTTGTTGATGTACCGAAAGTTGAGGTGAGAAAGCCGTCGATGCCATAACCAGCTTTGTTGCATCGAGGCCTTTGATAGTAGACAGACCTGATTGTCAGCTTTGACCTTTGACAAGTTGATGGTATAGAGGTTTGACTTGCGAGTGCCGACCAAGAGTTCTTTTCCTTCTTCAGTGCGTACTGAACATGTCTTGGCCTTGAAATTAACCTCTAAGTCTTTGTCACAGAATTGGACAATGCTGAATAGGTTGTTCCCTAATCCTTCAACATAACTCACCTTCTTGATCGTAAGATTGTCATGTACAACATCACCATATCCCAAAATTAGTGAGAACTGATCATTCCCAAAACGAATGGTGACGCAGTATTTGTCCGTAAAATTAGACAACATACTCTTCTGCCCGGTCATATGCTTGGAACACCCGCTATCCAAGTACCACATATGACGGGTCTGCACAACACAAATCAAGAAAGAAGAGGTTTAGGAACCCATTTAAAAATGGGACCTCCACTGTTAGTACTTGATTTTGGCACCCATTTAAACTTGGGTCCTCTTTTTCTTTGAAAACCAGAAGCATGATAAGACGTATGATAATGATAAGATGAAACATTATATGAACCATACCAAACATCAGAAAATTTACGATAAGCATAATCACATTCACCACAATTGAAAAACTTTTTATTTGATGATGCTAACTGGAATAATTGCTTTATAGAGTACTTCTTGCGAGAATCAACAAGATTAGATTTAAAAGTAGCAACATTCACAATCACATCATCTTTACTAGAAGTCTTTTTATTCAAAATAAAACTAGAACTAGATTTAGCTTTCTCGTCTATCTTCTGTTTCGGTATCCATGCAGTCTTAACTCCAACCCTTTGCTTTCTCAAATCTGAAACATGTGAAACTTTAGAGTTAGAATGATGAGAATTAAGAGAATGATTCTTCTTTGGCTTACCAGTGTGGATCGGTTTCTGTGAAAGCTGAGATTTTTGTTTCTTACCTTTTGCTTTCTTTGATTTCACAAAAACGGATTTATCAACTTTTGTTGATGTTTCACCTTTTTCAAACACACTAGGTAATCCAAAAGAATTAACAACACAAGATGAATGATCAGGAAGTTTAGAGGTAAAATCAAATTGAGCAACACAATCATTCAAACTACCATCAGAGTTTAAGAAATTAAGATCATTCTCAAGTGAACCAGACCTGTCATCAGAATTTAAAGCCTTGGAGAATTTAGGAAAAATAGAATTTTTGAACACTGTTGAAAATACAGTTTGTTCTAAGTCCATCAAAATTCTTTCTTCGGTAAGGGTATTGTCGAGTTCAGAAAATACAGTTTGTTCTAAGCCCTCCTAGTTACAACCTGTCCAACCTACATAGAATGTAAAATTTGTGAGCCCTTTATAAACACAAGCTTTGGTTTAAGTTAATTTGGAGGTTATTCGGTCCATTTGTTGCTTTGGGCTTTGAGATGTTACAAATGTACCAAATTAATCCATGTATCAAATGGATGATAAGACAAACCGCAGCGAGAACTATGACTCTCTAAGGTGTGACATCAACAATTTAAGTAGGACACTTCAATTTAACAAATTGTTCCATCTAGGTAGAGATTGAGATTTATATGAGCTCCTAACAACGAGTAAGTTACTAGCTACTAATAACTTCCACTATGTTAAATTAAATTATGAGAGACGACCCATTTTCTATGAAGACGACATGCCAAACCTCATTGAAGACAATGAGTCCCCGACGAGGGTTGTTTGGAATATTTTAGGAGAATATCACACCATCGATGAACTTTTATATATAAAAAGTATATTTTGTGAGCTTATTAATTATAAGCCTTAGATTGTGGGCTAGAGCTAACTTTTACCATGTGCTTAAATTAATTTTAAGGCTTATTAGGTCCGGCTACTATTTAAGGCATGTCAATGGTTTACTCCTTATCTTCCACCCTTCTAAATAACCATAACCACACCTTGGTCAGTTGGTCGTATAGGCCCACATCCAGACCAAATCTACATCTTTGCCACCACAAACACGTTCGCATTGACCTTTTGTTTTGTTCCACCTACTTTGATTTGAAACTGTCATCCTTCGATTATATTTTACCCGCAACTTAACCTTCTTCTGATCAACCTTGACCTCCATTCTGAGCTTTTTTAGCAACAAGTTTTTATGGCGATTAAATGTTAAGCACTATTTAATATGCTATTTTATTAAAGTTACATAATCAAAGCTACCATTGTTATTTACTGTTGAACCATATCTAATCACTGGGTAAGCCATCATATGTCCATTTTCTCCATAACTAATCATTGGGCAAGCCATCATATGTCCATTTTCTTATTCAATTCAATAAGCATGTCCATTTCTCATACTACATAAAGAAACGACGATAACACAACATTTAAGCTAGATATACACATACACACATACATAGTTCTTGATAACAATAAAAAGGAAATTCAAGAGTCCTAGATTAGTTACAACTGAATTTGTGGTTATCTCCTATTTGTTAACTATTAGTTAGACTTGTAAATTGTATATATAAATACATGGCCTGCTCCCACGTATTTTGGTGTGGAGAAAAAAAAATAAATTCAAAAGTCTAATTCATCCCTTTTATATGGTATCAGAGCACCAATCAGGTTAACACCCATCCCCTTCTTTTTTTTTTCTTCTTTCCCTCTCCGTCTTCCCAATGGTTTCCACCACCGACGACAGTGGCAGCGCCACCGCCGACACAACTCTGCCGCTTGCCACCCTTATCCATATGATCACCATCAAGCTGTCCTCTTCAAATTACCTTCTCTGGAAGAACCAACTCCTTCCCATTCTTGAATCCCAAAAGTTCATGCCCTATATCGACGGCAGTGCTCATGCGCCACCGCAAATCGATCAACACCTCCGGATGCTTCTTAACTCCTCCCTCTCTGAAGAAGCAATGGCCGTTGTTGTCGGCTGCACCACCGCTCATGCCGCCTGGAAAGCACTCGAAGAAACGTTTAGCCATTCCTCCGAAGCTCGTGAGATAAGTCTTCGATCTGATCTTCAAAATCTAACGAAAGGATCTTCTACCGTTCAAGATTATGCACAAAGATTCAAGCAACTTTGCGATCAACTTGCCGCCATCGGAAAACCAGTCCCGGAATCATGTAAATCCCAATGGTTCCTTCGCGGTCTAGGTATCGAATTCTCTACTTTCTCGACCGCTCAAATGGCACTAACGCCACTTCCGTTGTTCAAAGATCTTGTTCACAAAGCGGAAGCACACGATATTTTCCATAAATCTCTATCACCGGCAGCCCCCACTCATGCCGCCTTCACAGTCTCTTCTGCCCCTCGGCGTTATTCACGGGGTGCAAATCCTCGAAACCAAAATTCGGGAGGAAGACGGGGACGAGGAGGACGTCGCCCTTATGTTCCACGTTGCCAATTATGTGGACGCGACGGTCACAAAGCCAATCAATGCTCCGACTATCTCCTTCAAAAGCGAGAACACGCAAACGCAAATGTAGCCGAAGCATTCAACAATTCCTGTCCGGTCTCACACCCGGATGTTTCAGATTGGTATCTTGACTCCGGGGCTTCCGCTCACATGGCCTCGACATCTACAAATCTACAACATGCGACCCCATATCATGGTAAGCAACAAGTTATTGTCGGCAATGGAGGTATACTTCCGATTTCTCACATTGGAAATCATAAGATTCACATGAACATTCCTCTTTGTGATGTCTTAGTGGTTCCCAATTTAACACGAAATCTTGTTTCCATTAGTCGACTTACTCGAGACCTCCCAGTTAAAGTGATTTTTTCTGATACTTCTTTTCAAATTCAGAACCGGAAAAACAACGCTCTTCTGGCAACCGGGAGGTGTGATGGCAGTCTTTACCGTCTCAATACCATCGATGCAGCACTTTTGGCCGATCTCAACAATATTTCTGTTAAAGGCTCATATGGTTTATGGCATACACGTTTAGGACATGTTAATAATGGTGTGATTTCGTTACTTAATAAACAAGGAAAGTTGGCTGTATCTTCTATATTACCTAACCCGACTTTATGTGAACCTTGTCAACTTGCCAAAAGTCACAAATTGCCGTTTTCTGAGGATCCTAAACGTGCCAATCATGCACTTGATATTGTGCATTGTGATATTTGGGGACCCGCTCCAATAACCTCTATCGAAGGCTATCGCTACTACATTATATTTATCGATGACTTCTCTCGATTTACGTGGTTATTCCCCATGCGTCTAAAATCGGATGCGTACGATATTTTTATAAAATTCCATCAAATGGCACAAAATCAAACAAACAGGACAGTAAAGATTTTTCATAGCGATGGTGGCACCGAATTCACAAGTCATAGATTTCAAAGTTTTTTATCTATCCAAGGCATTCTCCATAAATTATCATGCCCCTACACGCCTTCCCAAAACGGACGAGCCGAACGAAAACACCGCCATCTTACCGAGATGGGTCTTTCCATGCTTTTTCACTCCAAGGTTCCCGTGCAACGATGGTTTAACGCTTTTGCAACAGCCGTCTATATCATAAACCGATTACCCATGTCTCTCCTCGACGATATTTCACCGCATGAAGTATTATTCGGGGCACCGCCAAACTATACAGTTTTCCGACCGTTTGGGTGTCGTGTATACCCGTATCTCCGAGACTACACGCAACATAAGTTTGAACCCCGAAGCCACCCGTGTGTTTTTCTCGGCTATAGTTCACGTTACAAATGATACCTTTGTCTTGACCCATCCACCACACGCACCTACATATCTCGACATGCCAAGTTCGATGAAACGTACTTTCCATTCAAAAGAGACACAAACCCACATAAGATTAGTGATCTTGATTATGGAACCTTTCTCGATCCAATTGCCACCCCCTCCATCCAAAAAATCGCTCCCCCAATGCCACCTCACAAGGCTACCCCATGCCCCACATGCGTCACCGATCCACAACCACAACCACCACCACCCGAACCTGTTACCACCATGCAAATACCGTCATCTCCTGCCACTACACCCACTCCAATTCCTCCGCAACCACCAATAACCTCTACACATCCTATGCAAACGAGGGCCAAATCGGGAATTTTTAAACCCAAGCATCCAGCTCTACTAACTGAGCATCATAGTGCTCTCATCACTACTCTCTTAACAACCACCGTTCCCAAAGGCTTCAAATCCGCCTCCAAACATCCAGGATGGATGCACGCTATGGATGACGAAATAGCCGCTCTACAGTCTAATCACACCTGGGAACTCGTTCCTCGCCCCTCTGACAAAAATGTGGTCGGAGCAAAGTGGGTCTTTCGCACGAAGTTGAAATCTGACGGGACTATTGACCGGCTAAAGGCACGACTTGTCGCCCAAGGATTCAGTCAAATACCTGGTCTCGACTTCACACACACCTTTAGCCCCGTCGTAAAAGCCTCAACGGTTCGTCTCATTCTTAGTATAGCTGTGATGAAAAAATGGCCGTTACGACAATTAGACGTCAAAAACGCCTTTTTAAACGGATTTCTCAACGAGACGGTCTTCATGGAACAACCACCGGGCTACATTGATCCTAAGTATCCATCTCATGTCTGTCGGTTAAAGAAAGCCATCTATGGCCTCAAGCAAGCACCACGAGCATGGTTTCGTCGCTTCAGTGACTTCCTTTTCTCCATCGGCTTCAAAAATAGTCAATCAGACACATCTCTTTTTATCTATAAAAAAGGACCATCCATTCTCTACCTACTTGTTTATGTCGATGACATCATTGTCACCGGCAATGACAACAATCTTCTTCAAAAGCTCATCAACCATGCTCACAAAACGTTCGCCATAAAAGACCTCGGACCACTCAGTTACTTTCTCGGATTAGAAGTCACCTACACACCTACCGGTCTGTTCCTCGGTCAACAGAAATATGCAAACGATATTCTTCTCCGAGCACAACTGTATGAAAGCAAACCGATATCCACTCCGATGGTCGTTGGCCAACAATTAAGTCAAACCGGCAATCCCTTTCATGACCCCACTCTTTATCGATCATTGGTCGGGGCACTCCAATACCTGACCATTACACGGCCTGACATTTCTCATGCCGTAAATACCGTTAGTCAATACATGCATAACCCGACGGACGCACACTTTCAAGCCGTAAAACGCATCATTCGCTATATTCGTGGGACTGTCACATACGGGATCACCTTCAACCATTCCCAAGCTTGCGATGTTACCGCCTTTTCTGATGCAGATTGGGGAGGTTGTCCAGATACATGGCGCTCAACCTCCGGCTATGCGATTTTTCTCGGCCCCAATATCGTCACATGGAGCTCGAAAAAGCAACCAACTGTTTCTCGTTCCAGCTGTGAATCAGAATATCGGGCTCTCGCAAACACCACTGCGGATGTTGTCTGGCTCACACAACTGCTAAAGGAACTCCATCTTCCCGTACCACGGCCACCGTCCATTCTCAGCGATAACAACAGCGCCATATTCATCAGTAATAATCCGGTCGCTCATAAACGAGCAAGACACATTGCACTAGATTATCACTTCACTCGTGAAATGGTACAATCAGGAGTCGTTGCCACAAAATTTGTTCCAAGCTCTTTCAATGTTGCTGATGTCTTTACAAAGAGCTTATCACGATCAAAATTCATGTTCTTAAGATCCAAGCTTTGCGTCAGTCAAAATCCCACGACACGCTTGCGGGGGGGTGATAACAATAAAAAGGAAATTCAAGAGTCCTAGATTAGTTACAACTGAATTTGTGGTTATCTCCTATTTGTTAACTATTAGTTAGACTTGTAAATTGTATATATAAATACATGGCCTGCTCCCACGTATTTTGGTGTGGAGAAAAAAAATAAATTCAAAAGTCTAATTCATCCCTTTTATAGTTCTTGATCCAATAACAAGGTAGAACAACCTTCTAAATGCCATACATGACATATATTTGTGACATTATAGTTGCATAGATTGCAAAACCATTTATCTTTCGAACTATACAAAAACCGATGCCATTTTATTATAATATCAAAAAGATAAAATAAAATCAAGACACATATTTTATTACCAAAGCAATCTTTCAAATTTCGGTTGTCCCCCAACCAACTTTGCCGAAAGATAAATACATTTTTAATGATTTTTAATTAATGTTGTTCCCATTAGAGGTTTTGTTTTCTTGAATACTTGGAAGTTGGAAACATCTCCCATAAGACATGCATTTGTGTGTGAATTGTGAAATCTGTTTTCATCTTTGACTGGTCAATATCCACACTATTAATAATTTGATTTTCTATTACTTAATTACATCTTTTTTTTTGTTAAATAATAAAAGAAATAAGAGAAAGGTATCAATGATTGCAAATGGGAAGTATAATTTTGAAGTTTTAAACGAAAATGAATTGGTTTTTAATTTTTAATTTTTTTTATAATTTTTCTAAAATAGAAAATCAAAATTTAAAATACCAAAAAAAGTTACATTCAAATAACAGAAATTTTATTTTAGAGATTTCCCTTTGGTGTTAATTATATTATCATAATATTCTGTAATTTTATCATCCCAATAAATACTTTAAAAAAATTATAAGAAAATAATAATAATAATAATAATCATATCTCATTGGTGAGAATTTTTTTCTTTGTTTTAAAAAATAATATAAAAAATGCATTGAATCTTGTATAAAAATCATTTCAAAAAACAATTCTCGTTGGACTGTTTTCGACCCCAAATTATCTCAATAAAATAACTTGTTCAAATGGATGTAAAATACCAACACAAGTTTCTTTCTCAAGTTTTCTACAGGGCCATGTGCTTGGTTATTAAAACAAGTATTGTGATTAGTATTTCATAAAAGAGTTTTAAAAGAATAAGTAAAAATTTAAACTCTCCACTTGTTTAAGTTCGATTGCAAAATATTTGACCAGGACTGATCCACAACATGCAATTTGCACATGGGGATCATGCATGCCAATGCCATTGTAATTGAACAACCTTCTTTCTCTTACTTTATTGTAATGTAAATAAAAAATATAATTAATTAATTAATTACAGAATTATAGATGTGATAATATGTGAAATTCATTAGATGTGTGATTCTAATAAGCCCCTTCAACGAGTGATAGACGAACACAGATTGACCTAGAGTGTTGATTTCTAATTAAAGTGGTAGATAGTGACTCTGATATCATGTAAGAATATGTGAAACACTATTAGATTACTCTCCAAAAAGAACCCTTATAAAAGAAAGATATATATTTCAACATATATAGAGAAGATTGGTACAAATCTAACCGATTTGAGACACTTGAAAATTTTTATTTTCTCTTTCACCAATTTCACTTCATCGCCAAAAAAAAAACTTTACGTTCTTTTTTGCTTGTTATCTGTTTATATTATTTTCATGATTCAACCCTTTTTTTTTCTTTAATTTGTACTTTTTTTAACTCATCGTCCAACCTGTTCGGCTCACTTTTTTTGTTGCCATATAATAAAAGTGAGACCTAAGCAAGAAAATGATGAATTGAGCGGCAACCTCAGATTTAAGTTGAAATACTGGGCCTAAATTCCAGTTTGCAGCCCATATAAAGGCCCATCATTTCAATGAAGCTAAGGTCATAGCCCAGTCCAATTTACTTAATAAAAGAAAATAAAAAATAAATAAGCATTTTTTTTTGTTAACCATGAATGTCCAAGTTAGCTTGTGCGCACTTGGCTAATCTCAGAGGAATTAGAAAACAGTCAGGAAAATCTTCAGTGCCTTGCAGGACTCGAACGGGTAACCATTGAGAAATATTCCCAAATGCCCAAGTTTTATTGCTAGTTAAGCTAACGCCACAAGATTAAGGTATTTTAATTAAATTTAATATATCATTTTATGTTAATGATTAAATACCTACGATTATTTCAAATTTACAATCAAGAAAAAAATTACAGTATTTATAAATCACATTGAATGTTACCATTAATATTTAATAATTTTTGGTGATTCCAGTGTCATCAAAAAATTTGATGTACTTAAGTTTTTGATTTGAGATAGATTAAGATGAACATCAAAACGAGTTTGGTGGTGGGGCCAGAAGTATATGCTTGTATATGGTACCTTAAACCTTAAATTGTCGGGGGAGGGGGGGGGGGGGGGGGGGGAGGGTTAAAGAAGGTTGCGCCCTCTTAGGGTGATCCAAGGGAAAGAACCCCTTGAGGGTGGCCCCACTGAATTTATATTCAGAAGGCGCATATCCTTCTGAGCATATAACTCAGAAGGCTACATGGCATGTAGCCTTTTGATATTCACTAATTTGATTCCGAAGACTTATTGCCTTATGAACTTGAGTGCAATAACCATTGTTGATCTCATTCGTTGATGGTTATTTGATAATTATTCTTACTTTTTAAATAACTACTTGATTGTCCATAGCTAAATATTGAATAACTACGTATAACAGGTAATTATGCCTCATTTTAAGTACAACCAACTAAAACAATCGAGTTTTTTTCCTTTGAATGAGAGTGCGATTTTGGATAATCCCAATACAAATTTCGTGTAACCCAAGGCTTGAAGCATGCTCTATGATACACGAGTACAGATTTTAACCAAATGATTCTTATTACAAACTCAAATTTCTAACATTTTTAAACAAATGATGTAATAGACAATCTAGCAACCACAATAAGTCTGAAAGATTCACATATTCAGATACTCATAGTTCTATAAGTTTAGAAACAAGGATATGATATTGGCTTGTGAGATCTAGAATAAGAGAGACCGATAAACTGGAAAAAAAAACATAACCTGCACTTTCATCTGTCTTAAATTGTTGATTTTTTGCGATTTTGTATAATGTTTTTTCTAAATATATTTGTTAGAAAAAACCTGATACAATGTATTAAATGGCCGAACAACAATTAAAAGAATTTGTACAAAAACAACTCTTAACAAATATTAATTTACAAGAAAACTTCCTAATAGAAGCTCCCAAAACTAAATGTGAATCACTTTTCCATGAGTTGTTTAACAACTCAACCAAAAAAATAAACAAACGGATCGGTTCTTAAAATATAATCTCAATGATGGAATAATAAACCATGCTTAACAGTCCCAAACTTACAATAATTAATTCAAGGTTTATCATAACAACAACCTATACACAACTGAAATCAAAGAACAACTAAAAGCTAAGTGACAGTCTTCTATCCGCCCTCGCTAGACCTTCTCCTTGCCTTTAGCTGCACAACCTAATTCACGACGGCCTGAAAAGATTTTTAGTTTTGAAAGAGCGAGGGTTAGACCATAGGTCTAGTGAGTTCCCTCTAACAGTTAAGCAACAACATAAACTTTCCAGCATTTGATACATCATTTAATAATGACATTTAATCAAAACCCGTTACGGACCACACGACCGTCCAAGACGATGTGTCTAGCTCGCGCTGCCTTAATGTTGGGACACACCCCCAACGACATAAACGGGCCACACTCCCCGGCACGAGTAGGCGGGCCACACTCCCCGACTTAGGTCACGTAACTCACAATTAATGTATGCATACATATAATCATCAACGATTTATAACACACTTGAACAGATAATAAAATCATGTCATCATAATAATTCAAAGTTTAAAAAATAAACATCGCATGCCTTTATCATCAAAAGGTTTAGTTTAGAAAAACTCACCTGGAGTCCACCGTTAAAAGCCTTCGCTTAAATGAATAATCCGACTCGAACCTATAAAACGAGACATCTCTCGGTGAATTAACAGTAGTTTCTAATTAAACAATTTTAACCTTAATACCCTCATTCCCAACTTCATCTATTCTTGATCGAACTTAACCCGTTAAATCTAAATCGAAACAATATACCCAAAACTTAAATGAATAAATAGATTAAATCATTTATAGAAATAAGTGGGCCGACCACTTAAAGATCCAAGCCCAAAATTCTTTTGGGCTAAATTCTCAAAATCACCCGTCGATTCACAATTAAAAAAATATGCGGGCTTCGGTCCAAAACTCAACTCGTCGAACAAACCGGGATGTTGCTCCTTCATAACCGACTCTAGTTCCCAAGTTGCTTCTTGACCTCTATGAAATCGCCACTGAACCTTTACCAAAGAGATTTCCTTGTTCCTTAACTTTTTCACTTTACGATCCACAATCGCTACTGGTTCCTCTACAAAGCTTATCCTTTCATCTAATTGGACATCTTCTAACGGTATCACAACGTCGCTTTCTGCTAGACACTTTTTCAAGTTGGATACATGGAAAACAGGATGAACTCCTTGCAAATCCACCGGTAGATCCAACTTATAAGCTACATCTCCAACACGCTTTGCTATAGAAAACGGTCCCACATACCTTGGTCTCAGCTTGCCCTTCTTGCCAAAACGAACGACCCCCTTCCATGGTGAAACTTTTAGCATCACCATGTCTCCTATTTGGAATTCTATCGGCTTCCTTCGCTTGTTGGCATACATTTTCTGACGATCCTGAGCCACCTTCAACCGTTTTCGAATCTGATTAACCTTGTCGGCCGTCACTTGCACAATCTCTGGTCCTGCTAACTGCCTTTCCCCCACTTCATTCCAACACAGAGGCGTTCTACACTTCTGCCCATACAACGCTTCGAACGGCGCGGCTTGAATACTGGCGTCATAACTGTTGTTATAGGAGAACTCTATTAGCGGTAGATGAGTCTCCCACGAACCTTTGAAATCGATCACGCATGCCCGGAGCATGTCTTCTAACGTCTGAATAGTTCTTTCACTCTGCCCGTCCGTCTGAGGGTGATACGCCGTACTCAATCTAAGTTGTGATCCCAACTCTCTTTGGAAGCTTTTCCAAAACATTGATGTGAAACGAGCATCTCGATCTGACACAATAGAAGTCGGCACTCCATGCCTGGATACGATTTCATCAATATACAATTTAGCCAACTTCTCTAGCGGGTACGTCTCCTTGATCGGTAGGAAGTGAGCCGATTTGGTGAGCCGATCCACTTTCACCCAAATAGCATCGTGCCCCTTGGGTGATCGCGACAATTCCGTCACAAAGTCCATTGCAGTTCCCCGTACGGTCTTTGATGCTCTGCTTTCACCTTCAAACAGGTTAGACATCTCTCAACGAAATAAGCTATGTCTTTCTTCAAACCTGGACACCAATAACTCTTCTTCAAATCTCGATACATCTTATTGGTTCCCGGATGTATCGAGTATCGCGACTTGTGCGCTTCTTCCAATACTTTCTTCCGAAGATCTCCCCGCTTTGGAATCCACACTCTTTGATCATAACATCTAACACCAAGATTGTCCATGGTTAGCAAGTCTACGACTCCCACGATCCTTTCGCTTTTCAAATTTTCACTTGTCACGACTTCCTCTTGATGTTGCTTGACTTCTTCTAGAAAACTCGAAATCACCTCCACGCGAAACGCCACTACGTTGGTTACCGAGCTATGATCTTTCCGACTCAAGGCGTCCGCCACCACATTAGCCTTTCCCGGATGGTATAGAATCTCGCAATCATAGTCACTCAACAATTCCATCCACCTTCGCTGCCTCATGTTTAACTCTTTCTGATAGAATAGATGTTGAAGACTCTTATGGTCAGTATAAATTTGACACTTAACTCCGTACAAATAATGCCTCCAAATCTTCAACGCAAATACCACAGCTGCCAGCTCCAGATCGTGCGTGGGATAGCTCCTCTCGTGATCTTTCAATTGTCGAGACGCGTAAACTATTACCTTTCCCTCTTGCATCAACACACAACCTAGACCAAACTTTGAAGCGTCGCTAAAAATCACAAATCCTTCTGTACCCTTGGGTAATGACAGGATTGGTGCACTGCTCAACCTTTTCTTCAATTCGCTGAACGCATCCTCCTGAGTTTCCCTCCATGCGAACTTGACATTTTTCCTCGTTAAAGAGGTCAATGGCGTGGCTATTCTCGAGAAATCCTAAATGAACCTCCGATAGTAGCCCGCCAAACCGAGGAAGCTTCTTACTTCGGACGGCGTCTTTGGCACCTCCCATTCATCGATTGCCTTAACCTTCGCTGGATCCACTTTAATCCCGTCTTCCGACACCACGTGCCCTAGGAACTGCACTTCTCTTAGCCAAAATTCACATTTCGAAAATTTGGCATACAACTTCTCCCGCTTGAATAACTCTAGCACCGCTTTCAGATGTACTTCATGGTCACTCATGGACTGTGAATAAATCAGTATGTCATCAATGAAGACGATGACACACTTGTCCAAGAATGGACTACATACTCTATTCATTAGATCCATGAACGTTGCCGGTGCGTTTGTCAGCCCAAATGGCATGACTAGAAACTCGAAGTGTCCGTACCTCGTACGAAACGCCGTCTTGGGTACATCCTCCTCTCTCACCTTCAGCTGATGATAACCCGAACGCAAATCTATCTTCGAGAAGTAACTCGCTCCTTGCAACTGATCAAAGAGATCGTCAATCCTAGGAAGCGGGTACCTATTCTTAACTGTCACCTTGTTGAGTTCCCGATAGTCTATGCACGTTCTCATAGACCCATCCTTCTTCTTGACGAATAAAACTGGTGCTCCCCACGGCGACGAACTGGGACGGATAAAACCTTTATCCAACAACTCCTTCAGTTGCGTCATCATCTCCTTCATCTCGACCGGAGCCAAACGATAAGGGGACCTCGCTATTGGTGCCGCTCCCGACATCAAATCTATCCTGAACTCCACTTGCCTATCCGGTGGCAGAGTGGTTAAGTCTTCCGGAAACACTTCCGGGTACTCACATACTATTGGAACTGATTCTACTCCTTTCTTCTCTTTCTTAGCGTCTACCACATACGCTAAGAACCCCACACATCCTTTCACCAAACAACGCTTAGCCTTGATCATCGAGATCAAGCATGACTTTCTATCCCGACGATCCCCATATACTATGACTTCCTTCTGATCCGGCAAAACTATGCAGATTAGTTTCTTATTACACACGATACTAGCATCGTTAGAAGCTAACCAATCCATCCCCACAATGACGTCAAATTCCCCCATACCCATGGGATATAACCGCAATGGGAAGGTATGACCGTCAATGTCTATACTACATCCATCATATACTTCTCCCACTAAGACTCGACTATCATCGGCTACTTCTACTTCGATCCCTTGACTAAGCTTTTTGGGTTTCACTAGTAGTTTGTGCACAAAATTCGGTGACACAAACGAACGATTTGCACCCGAATCAAACAAAACTTTAGCAAATACCGAGTCTATGGGAAAAGTACCTGTTACCACATCTGGCGTCTCCACCGCCTCCTCAGCTGTCTTGTTAAAGGCCTTTGCTCTCGCCTGAGCTGGCTCCACCTTCTTCTCGGCCCCTTTATCCCCAAGTACTCCAGCAGTTCCCTTCTTCAGCTGAGGGCAATCAGTTCTGATATGATCAGGAGACCCACACTGGTAACACGTTCTCGTCCCGCGGCAGTTGCGAGCCATATGCCCAGTTTTCCCACATTTGAAACACCCTTCTCGCTCTACCAGACACTCCCCTTTGTGAATCCGGTTACACTTGCCGCACGGTTTAATTTCAAACTTCGGGTTGACATGGTGATCAGGTCTTGCTGATTTAAACGGCTTGAAATCACGGTTAGACCCTTCCCACCTTCGCTTGTCTCCACTTCTCTCGGTGGCCTGACGGTTCTTCTCTTTCTCTCTTAACTCGGCTGCATTCACCGCTGCCTGAAATGTCGTTGGTTCTCTGTTCGCGACGAACTCCCGAATATTACCTCTTAATCCATATATGAAATGCTCCACTCGCCTTTTCTCGTTAGGCACATAAATTTCAGCAAATCGAGATTTCTCGATAAATTTGGTCGTATACTCCCGGACCATCATTTCCTTCTGTTCCAAACTCAAAAGTTCTTCCTCCAACTTCTTAACCGCCGCTAGCGGGCAAAATTGTGTCCTAAACCTTTTCACAAACTCGATCCACGACATTTCTCTAGCCACAACTGAACCTTGCCCTCCAGACTCCACGTCCCACCACATAACCGCCTCATCCTTCAGCATAGCCAAGGCGTAAACAACTCTATCCTCTTCGGAACACTTGCTGGTGTCGAAGGCCAATTCCATTCCTTTAATCCACTTCATTGCCAGAACCGGGTCACACTCGCCCTTGTAGGTAGGAGGTTTGCAAGCAGCAAACTCCTTGAAGCTACATCCTTTTTCTCCCATCGGTTTGGACATCACTGCGGGAGTGGTCTGCGAGTGACTTCCTAGCATAGTCACCGGAGAATCCTCCACTTCAGTTGCCTCTTTATCTCCACTCTTCTCTTTACTTGTCGACGCCTCATTAGATCGCTGCGTCAACAACGCGTTCAGTGTTTCTTGCAGTTTCCCCATCTCAGTCGCAAAAGTTTCTTGCGTGACAAATCCTTGCGTTCGTCCCCCGCCACGATTTCTATTCTGTCTCCGACCCCTCACTGAGGCTGAACTTTCTTGATGAGAGGTTTCCAACTCAGTTCTCACATCAACACTTATTGCTCGCCGAACAACACCAGGTGTTTTCCCACCTCTAGTCCTCTTAGTTGGCTCATCAACTTGCGTGGTTGCTTTCTTTGTCGTCTTCCCTTTGGGTCGTCCGCGACCTTTCCCTCGGTTAGCAGCTGCATGAGGAGGAGCAACAGGTCCATCCTCAACCACTTCATTAACATGTGCCACCTCTACTGCTGGCACCGATCTGCTCCTAGTAACTCTTTCTGACATAGCTACAAATAAACACCAATAAAAACCCCATTAAGGTAACCCACAAAGCAATATAGCAAGTTAAGCACGCACATGTACTTGTAAATTTACAATTACACTGGCCAGATGTAATTCTAAATTTACCTTACATGTTAGTCCTCACCACTCTATCACCCGACTTCCTACGACCATCCTATAATCTCAGTTGTGATTCACGCACTAAGTTTAAGTCTAAGCCCAACTGGTCGCCTAGATCCCTTAAACTATGGCTCTGATACCAACTTTAACAACTCAACCAAAAAAATAAACAAACGGATCGGTTCTTAAAATATAATCTCAATGATGGAATAATAAACCATGCTTAACGGTCCCAAACTTACAATAATTAATTCAAGGTTTGTCATAACAACAACCTATACACAACTGAAATCAAGGAACAACTAAAAGCTAAGTGACAGTCTTCTATCCGCCCTCGCTAGACCTTCTCCTTGCCTTTAGCTGCACAACCTAATTCACGACGGCCTGAAAAGATTTTTAGTTTTGAAAGAGCGAGGGTTAGACCATAGGTCTAGTGAGTTCCCTCTAACAGTTAAGCAACAACATAAACTTTCCAGCATTTGATACATCATTTAATAATGGCATTTAATCAAAACCCGTTACGGACCACACGACCGTCCAAGACGATGTGTCTAGCTCGCGCTGCCTTAATGTTGGGACACACCCCCAACGACATAAACGGGCCACACTCCCCGGCACGAGTAGGCGGGCCACACTCCCCGACTTAGGTCACGTAACTCACAATTAATGTATGCATACATATAATCATCAACGATTTATAACACACTTGAACAGATAATAAAATCATGTCATCATAATAATTCAAAGTTTAAAAAATAAACATCGCATGCCTTTATCATCAAAAGGTTTAGTTTAGAAAAACTCACCTGGAGTCCACCGTTAAAAGCCTTCGCTTAAATGAATAATCCGACTCGAACCTATAAAACGAGACATCTCTCGGTGAATTAACAGTAGTTTCTAATTAAACAATTTTAACCTTAATACCCTCATTCCCAACTTCATCTATTCTTCCTTAACCCGCTAAATCTAAATCGAAACAATATACCCAAAACTTAAATGAATAAATAGCTTAAATCATTTATAGAAATAAGTGGGCCAGGTTCAATTATTTAATTAATATGAATATAGGCATGTACCAAACATTCACATAAAACAATACGATCTTTACAAAAACTATTCTTTAAGTGAAAAGAACCAAATTTAAATGAAGCTTCAATTATTTTATGTGAAAGGTAATATATACGAATACAAGAACTAAATAAAAAAAATAAAAATATGGGTGGAATTAAAAAAATGCTATTTTTATATAATTTATTTTATTCAATGTCTTATTATTATTATTTAATTATATTTGAAAGATATTATTATTTATTTTAGTTTTAACAATAAATTTTTTTCGGTACGTAAGGTGTACCTGCTCAACTACAGGGGTGCTCCGTGATATATACGTTTTTGAGGGGTGAAATGTGCACAAGTCCCAAAAAACCAAAATTTACACTCGAAATTAACCAAAAAATCGAAAAAATCTTTTGAAATCAATAAAAAAAAAACCCCAAAAAAGCCCATCGAATCAACATAGAAACTTAAAAAAATCCCTCGAAATCAACAAAAAACATAAAAAGTCCCCCAATAGGGGAATTCGGCTAAAAACACATCGACAACAATTTCTTAAGCTTTTCGTTTGTGCACCCGCTCACCTAAAATCTTGGGTCCGCCACTGATCTTATCTAATCCAAGAGTGAAAATGGTCTCTCATTGAACTCAACCATGAACCATTTATTATATACAAATGGTTCAAACGATAACACATATATTTTACAAAAATGCAATAATATTTTTTTTACTATGTACGTTGTGTGTCAAGTTATCCACCAGTAGGACCACTTGAAGATCCAAGCCCAAAATTCTTTTGGGCTAAATTCTCAAAATCACCCGTCGATTCACAATTAAAAAAATATGCGGGCTTCGGTCCAAAACTCAACTCGGTGCCCGGGTTACATTAACGACCGGTAGTCCCTTTGACCGGAACTGTCATGAAACCAAAATTCGACCGATACTTGAACAACCTTCGACCGGTATCAGTTTCGACCGATACCAACTTTCGACCGGTATCAGTTTCGACCGATACCAACTTTCGACCGGCATCAGTTTCGCTCGAACAAAACCTAGAAATACAGAGTGCGGAGACCCAGAATCACAGCAATAATAACACAATTAGAACTAAACCCAATCTTTTACCAATAGAGTTTAAACTACAATCATCCAGACATTAAAATTCTTAATCTCAACCTTCAAATTCTCAAATCAATGACATAACCCCCAAATCAAACCACTACAAAGTTAAACAATTAGAGATATGAGATTAGCAGATGGTTTACCTCAAAGAGATGACAAATTTCACTTGAAATCTTGGAAAGCCTTCCTTTCTCTCGGTCTTACCCAAAACGCCAAGAACCCCTAAGACTTCAAACAGCCGCACACACAATACTGATAATCCTTCTAGGGTGAAATAATGTTTCTTTTCAAAATTACAATATGGGCCTTCCTAATGGGCCTCTCCTCCTTTCATACCCAAATTCCAAATTGTTTAAAATAAGCCCGGTTATTACAAGTTGCAAACACATAATATCGGGATTTGGTTCGAAAGAATTAATTATCAGATAAAAAATGTCATCTCAAGAGTTGGCATTTACATTAATGGATGATTAAGTTAAAATATCTCGTTATACCAAAACCCCTAAAAAGTTTGTGTAACACCCCTAAATATTTAAAAATAACTAATAATTTAAAACTTCCGAAAATCCCTTTAATACATAAATTGAAATATTAAATTCTAAAGTTACAAGGGAAAATAATACCACAACAAGTATCAAAGTTCAAACGGAACTATCTAATCCCGCATACGGGAACAAAGTCTGGCGGGGGTTACTAAAACCACCAAATCTGCAATTTTCTCAAAACCGGATGACGTCACTAAAGCCATCCTACTAGAACTTCTACCAAGCTTCACTCGCCACTCAGATTCTTCTAAGACCTGATATATATTTCGATAAGAAAAAATGTTAGGTTTTAACCCTAGTGAGTTAAAGCAGTTTAATTATATATAAATCATAGGACGTTTTAAAACCAATATCTCACTCTAAAAGCATCCATTCTTGAAACATAAGTTATAAAAGGTTTTACTTTCAAACCACGTCTCTACCCACACCAAACAATCCCTTTTAAATAAATAAACACCATCCAATTCCCCCCAAACGCACCCATGAAGTATTTCGTCAAAAGTTATTTATATAAATAAATGGTACATTTCAACACCGAAAATATGGGTAAGGGAATATCCGAAAATAACACCTTTCGATGACGGAGGAGACCCGAATTCCATCGAATGTGGCGGAACACAAAGTTAAGTCACTTATCAATGTTCACAAGATTCACTACGAGTCATGGATCCCCGTATACGGCTCCATTGAGTTACTCCAATAAATGTTTAATAGTGGGTCAACATCCCTTTTTGATGGCCAAAACACCCAATATCGTATGGTAAAATCATTTATAACCATTTAGCAACTCAATATGCACAAGAATGCTAAAATCACCAAATATATTAAATATGAAGTGAGCTCATAAATGTATGTTTAAAACCCAAAACATTTATATTTTGACATGTATATAGTTTTGTGAAGCAACTAGAACTCACCTTGCTAGATTTAGAGTAAATCTAGGTTTTACCCACAAAAAAGCTTGAGTTTCTAGAATGAGATCTTGAATCCTTTCACTAGCTCCAAGTTCCCCAACAAACTTTAGCTACAAAAGTTCCTAAGTTAAACCAATTTCCAACAAATGGGGAGAAAAGATAACCAACAAACCTTAATTTCTTAGGTGAAGGAAAAGAAGAGGTTACTTTACTTACAACTTGAATACACCTACATTATACTTCTAGGTCACTAATGTGACCTTAAATCCCAAAGCACTCAAGGAAGGGAAAAGGGTTTGGTCAAACCCTAAAACTTAAGAATTCTTGAAATGGAAATGAAGATGAACAACTCTTAGTTTAGTATCCAACTCCCACCATTGATGAGGTCTAAAATTGAAGAAGTAAGGAAGATGGAGCCTTGGATGCACCCTAAACCGACATTGGAGAGGCTTGGAGAGTTGAGAGAGTTTGGGGTTAAAGGGTGAGAAATTAAATGGGGATTGAATGGAAGAAAAAGGGGGTTTTAACCTGCTGGAGGCCGACGGCGATTGTGCCCAGCGATTGTACCCAGGGCACTCTCGCCCAGAGTGTACCGAACCCCCTTATTTCCCATTTTTCACCCGGAGCACCCATGACGCGATAAGGCTTAACAGGTAAGACATAAATGATGAAATTCCACGATAGAGAGCAAGGATTTCTCAAATGATTGACTTTCCCAAATTGAAATTTACGGGTGTTACATTTTGGACAAAACGGAGATGACATTTCTTGTTTTTCTTGTAGCCAATCTCTGATTGTGCCTATTTCAAACCTTTACGCATCTCCCAACTCGTCAAGTACAAATAATTTATATGCTCCGAATATTATATCTTAACAAAGGTATGTATTAATTAAGCTGCCAAAAGCTGAATTAACAAACCGTAATCTGACCATAATCCCTTTTGTAACCACAAGAAGATTAACAACACCTAGTTGTACTAGAACGAATTTAAGTTTATCCAAAAAAGAGCAATAACATGTTCTAAATACAAAGTGGTCATCAAGAACTTACACATGGATCCCGTGATTTAGGTTGTAAAGTACAACTTGTTCATCAATCCACGATACATCACAAGGTGAGATGGGCGTTTGCGGTACTAATCCAAATTACATCACAAGAGAGGCAAATCTCGAAATCAAAACTGTTAGCAACAAAAACTCAATAAATAGTTAAGGATAAAACGATGATTTCAAGGACACCCACGTTAGTCCTTACCGCAAGAAAACCATAAACATTGTCGTACCCACATATCTAAATAAGAACATTAATTAATTAACTCCCAAATGAATATTAATAAAAACAAAGTTTCTAGCAAAAGCAACAAAACTAATAACCTGGGCTTAAAAAGATTCCATTAAACATATTGATTAGCTTATAAATAGTTGTTTATAGAATTCCCTTCTTTTTATGATTAAATTATATATAGAACTTATAACTTTGCTTACAAGCATTGAACGATAATTAAGCACTCAAAAAACAATACCCAAATGGAATATTAGCCATTAGTTGCCACTGCAGCATCATCAAGATTCACAAACAATCAACAGATGGAGAGACCTTAGATCAATAGGAAGCGAGGTCGATATAAACATTAAAGATTATGCATAAATAAATATATCGATTACCCTAGCTAATGATGGAACTTTTTGTGAATCTTGATGATGCTCCAATAGCAAGAATTGACTGTAAGGCTTTGCTTGAGATCGGTCTTTTGAATTTTCTTCATGAAAAAATCAAAAGAGGTAAGTTTATAGATGTAAAGAGAGAACCCTAACGAGAAGGGTCAAAGGAAGACAAGTGATAATGAGAAAGGTGATCATTCCTTCTCATTAGATAAGATAATGAAAACAAACCAAATTACAAAGGAATATATTGAGATTTAAGACATGTTGATGAAATTGAACCTTAAAATTAAAGAGATCAGAAGGTTATTTTAGGAAGAAATTGTAGGATAAAGGGTGAAGGTTTTCTTGAATAGGTCATGAGAAGACTATGGTATATATAGAGGAGATATGTCAAATTAAGAATGCATCACTTCAAAAAAATTTACCTTTAAAAAAAACCCACTCTTTCCGTATATAATAATGAAATAAATTACCAATTAATAGTGTCTTCAATTCAACAAGACTCTCGTTACTTACTCTGTGCTTTTTAAGAGAATATATATTTTCTTCCAAAAAATACAGGTTGATATTTGATTGATAGTTTAATTAGTAGACATTTTTATTTGATTAAAAATTAAATACCTAAAATGCTTTTATTTAGAATAAATTTTTAAAAACTTTTCAACCATGCATAACAAGCTTGTGAAGATCTTATCACATTGAATAAGCTTGTGGGTTATTATGTAAAGATAAAAGTATATGGGATTTTGAATAAGAAGACGTTTTTATTTTGCATTGAAACCTATATGAAGCTTTCATAATGTGGAAAACTTGGATATGAGGACGTCTGAAATAAAGAATGACCTTTGTATAGCATATACATATCTCGTAGGATATATATGGTTGGTTTCTATTTGTATAGCATTGTAGGGTATATATATATATATATATAGGGGTGAGTTAAATGAAAACTCATCTTTTATTGTGCACATGATGACAAATCTCAACCATTGATCAAAACTTAGAAAACTAATCAATGGTTATTACATAATAAGGTTAATTGGGAAGTGATTAAGAACAAAATTGTAATTTTGAATCAACGCTTACCTTATTTGACTTTTTATTTTTATTTTTAATTAAAAAAAATTTACCCCCTTAAACTTTAAAATAATTTATCTTAAAAATTATTAATATTTTAATCAAACAAATTACATTAAAAAAACGAGAATTTCGTGCTCTTCGATATGACATTCATCTCGATATAAATTTTTTCTCGATTTAACCGTTTTTACGTGAAATTCTATATACGTGTTATATTCATTATGAATATGCATGCACGTCCCCGAATGTCCATATTCAGTCTGAATAACAAAGGTGAACGTTCATTCACTATTCATGATGAATAATACATTATTCAGGATGAATAATACAGTATTCAGAATGAATAATACAACATTCAGGATGAATAATACACAAATTCATGTATTATTTATCACAAATCGTATAGAATTTTATGTGAAATTCTATATATGTGTTATATTCATTATGAATATTCATACACGTCCTCGGGTGTCCACATTCAGTATGAATAACAAATGTAAACGTTTATTCACTATTCATGATGAATAATACAATATTCAGGATAAATAATATACGAATCCATGTTTCATGTATTATTTATCATGAATCGTATATTATTCACTCTGAATGTTCTATTATTCATCTTGAATGATACATTATTCATGATGAATAATATATGAATGACCCTTGAATGTGTAGACACATGGCACACTCTCTTTTGTTTCCCAAATCACAACCGAATTTTGGTTTAATTCATTATGAATATGTATGCACATCCCCGGATGTCCCACATTCAGTATGAATAACAATTGTGAACGTTCATTCATTATTCATGATGAATAATATAGTATTCAAGATGAATTACACAACATTCATGACGAATAATACACGAATTCATGAATCGTGAATTATTCACCCTGATTGTTGTATTATTCATCCTGAATGATACATTATTCATGATGAATAACACATGAATGACCTGTGAAGATTTGGAGACGTGACGCGCTCTCTTTTGTTCCCTGATTCACAACAGAATTAGTCGATAGATTCTCGATTCGTCTTGATGGGTGTTGGGTTACGGTGCTGAAGAAACGTGATGCCTTACAACGTTGAAGAAAGTGTTGAAGAAGGTGATGTCGAGTTACATACTTACGGTGTCGAGACGTTGTACAAACTTGAACGTACATAAATATTCATAATGAATATAACACATATATAGCATTTCACGTAAAAAACGGTTAAAACGACAAAAAAAACTATATCGAGATGGATGTCATATCGAAGAGCACGAATTCTCGCTTTTTTGATGTAATTTGTTTGATTAAAATATTAGTAATTTTTAAGATAATTTATTTTAAACTTTAATTGGGTAAAAAGTTTTTAATTAAAAAAGAAAATAAAAAGTCAAATTTGGTAGGCGTATGTTTAAATTTTTCTTCCATTTTTACCCCTAAACATTTTATAATTAAAAACTCTATTTAATATGAGTTGTTGGATCAAAAGAGATCGATTGGCTGATATTTGTCCTCACGTGCACAATGAAAAATGAGTTTTCATTTGAACTTTCCTCTCTCTCTCTCTATATATATAGAGAGGTTCTGTAACACTCCGAATTCTGAGAACCTATGTAGTATTCTCCTTGCTTTGAAACATATATATATATATATATATATATATATATATATTTGATTTTAATAGATTAATATCGAAGAAGTGGGATTTAAGCATCGTGGGTTAAAAATCATCAAATTTGGGGTTGTTCGCGATTGTGCCTGCGAGAGTGACAGAGTGTCACAATCGCGGAGGGCACTATCGCCGAAGGCCTTAGGGCCTCGGTACATTTCTCGCGATTGTGCCCGCGATAGTGACATGGTCACAATCGCCGGGGCACTATCGCCCAATCTGTACCGAAGGTGGTGAGGCGCTCGCGACCTTGCCCGCGATAGTGACAGATGTCACTATCGTCGGGGCACTATCGCCGACGGGGGTTTTGGGTATAAAAAGTCAAGTCGCGATTTTCAGTCATTTTTATCTGATTTCTAGGGTTTGGGAGTGATTTTCTCTACTGATTTCGGTAAGTGTTTCTCATCTAGACTTCTCTCCTCATTTATGGTAGTTCATAGTCATTAATGTTAGTCCTTAACACTTTTAGGAAGTGTTGGTAAGAAGCTCTCAAGTGATTATACAACTCATCTTCATTTCCTTCGTTTTAGGGTTTGGTTTTCTTTTAAGAAAACCACTAAGGTGAGTTCTTACCCATTTTACTAAACTTTATACATGTCAAAAGGTTGATTTTGAATACCTCATATCTCCTCTTTCATATATTTAATTTGTGGAATTTCTTGCTAAACCTAACTTTGGAGATATAAGTATTTGTGGTGACTTTTGGGGAAATAACGATTTATGAGCTTTAATAATGTTCTTTAGTTGTTTTACTTGGGTTATACCTTTAAAAGAATAGCATTGCTATACAAAACTATGAATCGGGAAAATATGGGCATTATGGTTAACTGCTGATAAGTTTGCATATTAAACTCATTTCATATTTGAGGATTTGAAATAAAAAAGGAGTCATCTATATTTTTACTAGTGGTTTCTTGATAAGCAATGGAAGTAGTTTTGGTGGAAATTACCCCTCATGTCACTTATTGTATGTTAACTATTGTTGAGATTTCTGGTTGGGCCTTATACGCATTATTTGGCTTATTTGATGCATTGGGAGTCATGACCCCGTATTTGGTTATTATTGTTCCGGCGTTGGGACGACTAGTTTTCCACGTCGAGGCACGTTAGGTACCGGGTGCGGTATAAGTCCTTCGTGCTGCACGTTAGGTACCGGATGCGGTATAAGTCCTTCGTGCTCAAGTATTACGATATTGGATGAGGAGCTCGACATAGGAACCCGACGGGGTTGAACTCGAGTTTCCGTGGGTGTACGTTTAAAGCCACTGAGCCTGACATCCCTTGCGTGTAATTTATGTGTTTATTGGCTTTACTGACCCATCGAATGGCTTACTTTTGTGTTCCGTCATTCGGGTTAGTAGGCGGGTCTCCCCCGTTAACCCAAGAGGTATTGGTTATATTTCAAAGAGCATTATTGTTATCATTATCATTATTGTTGTTGTATAAAAGGAAACCTTTTACTTATTTTTATATTAAATCTCTTAAATTGCAAATGTTTGATCTCACTAGGCTTTAGCCTAACACTTTTTCTTAAAATGACATGTATAACAGGTCAGGTCTCCGGTGGGGTTCGTCGGGACTGAGCGGATAGCTTTGGGCCAAGAGCGGTCTTTTTGGGAGATGTATAGACCGACATTTTGAAATAGTGGTCATACCTTTTGGAAGAATAGCAACACCCGACATTAATCTTTCTTACTTAAGTTAGATTATTAGGTTGTTAGTCTATCCTTCATTTGATTCATTGTAATGATTATAGTACTGTTTCCCCGTCCTATCGGGATGATACTTTGGGATTGATTTTAGCAGGTTTTATATCCAGATTTTTTTATCTAATTATAGCAGTCATATTGCAGAAATTTCGAATTTTTATTCCGCTAATTTTTAGGGTGTTACAGGTTCATTTGAGAAATGGTAAATGTATGAGAAATAGAGAAGTAATTTTAGTCATCCATCTGATCAACATTTGCGGCTTTGACCGCGAAGCACCGATAATTACTTGCATGGTCTATAGAAGGTAGAGGGGTAGTTTCGTAACGTACGCGAGATGAGTTCATATATAAACCTATATGATTCACATATGAACTATACGTTCATATATGAATCAGTTAATTAGTTCATATGAAAATCAGTTAATTAGTTCATATATGAATCACAAAATTCATATATGAATTTGTTAATTAGTTCAACTTATTTATATACGAACTTACAGTTAATTAGTTAATATATGAATCAGTTAATTAGTTCATATATGAATCACAAAGGTTCATATATGAATCAGTTAAAGAGTTCAGATGTGAATTACACTGATTCATATCACTACAAACCAGAGGCTTATCACCGATGGATGAATCCGTCGGTAAAAAGGTGGTCGGCGTTCGGATCACCGACGGTTTAGTTTTCCGACGGATCTCCGACGGTTACCGACGGCGTGGTTATTTCCGACGGATCACCGACGGTCGACTTTTAGCGACGGATTACCGACGGCTATTCACCGATGGATTATTTGCGACGGAAATCCGTGGACGGACCGGAGGATCCGTGGACGGACCGGTCGCACCCGGAACAAGCTTCCTGTTGGTGCAGTGTGTAGCCTCCCAAACCTCGTCGCTGGTAGCCTCACGACCCCATGCATCTCTCTACAATACACAACTTAAATTGTTAGTAGGTAATAAAATCATGTATACAGTACATATATTCGTCAATTATATACATTTAGTCTAGTGTATGATAAATTACCAAGCGGTCCCGATGCATAGCGGTACTAATAGATCCAGTACCATGTCTGGATGTCATCCCCTCATACTTAGTGGCCCGATTGGCCGTATTGGCCGTACATACACGCCGGAACGCGTCGGTGTTCCATACCTGTTAAAAAGAAGACATAAATCAATATAAATCATAGTACAACCAGATACGAGTATTCAAAACAAAACAAACCTGCTCAATCATCTGGACCCAAAACTCACTCCGGATCCACTCTGGAGGGTGTGGCGCAAGAATCGTGTAGTCACGTCCGTCGAACTGGACACCATCAATGGCTAAAGCCCTTTCCTCGGCGAAGATACGTGCATCTCTCATCATGTCGGCGTATCTATTATTTAGGTGACGCCGGAATGCAGCTACTACGTCGTCGTCCATCTTAGGAGGCCAACTATAATACAACTACAAACACATTGTTCGGATTAAGTAAAAATAAATCCACTCAATAAGTTAAATAGAGTAAAATACCTTCCCGAAATCGATCCAACAACAGTGGATAGTGCTCATTAGGGACATCCCTAAAATGAGCCCAAGGACCATCGAACATGGACTTAAAGACGACAATGGCCCTCTGGACTGCCGACTTATCCTTAAACCTTCACAATTGCAAAATATCCAACATAAAAAACATTAGGATCGGTTTATTATGTACTATAATAAATAATATATCACATCTACTTACCCACCCGCTTCAGACAACAAAAGTGGCGGTCGCTAACTCGGTTGGGGCGTTTGTGATTCCACATTTGGGCCTCTAACCCTCGAGCCCGTTGCTTTGTCATCGGACTGGATCTGATCTAGCGCGTCACCGGTGAACTCATCGGCCTGGGGGTCACCACACCCAGCGGAGCTGCTACTGCCCCTACCTATATAATGAATATATTGATTACAATGTTGAGAAATATCTTACAATAAAATTAGTTATAGGTAATTCAATCAAATATAACTTATAAAACAACATAATAAAAGGCAAAATAACAATATTTTGAAAATATATATGGGGTATAGTAAAATTTAAAAATATGTTTAACCACTCTTTAACTTAATGTAAATATTTTAGAACCTTTTTTCAAAATTAATTAAGTTTTCGTGTTTGATCAGGACTAGTTTCGTATTAAATAGAAGTCAAAACTCAAAAGATCAAGTTTTTAAACATGGACAGAAGAATGATAGGCGATAAATATCAAGAAATAATGACGCAAAGATGGTGAGAAGGTGATATACACATGGAGGTTTAAACGAGAACCATATGATTTTACGAGAATGCGATAACAACTAAAACAAACAACCATGACCATATGATACCTTATGTAAAAATATCTCAAGGTTTACTTTAAAAAAAAATAGGCCTAAGGTGAAAAAATTAAAGTATGCTTAAATTTTTTCCTAAATTTAGTGGGAATTTTTTTTTCTTTAAGAGGCAAAATTATATTTAAATTCATTTAATTTTTTTTCGATAGATAATATAGCTAATACATTTAATTTTTCTTGTGGCATATATTATTGATCTTAAATAAATTTATATTGATTTAATCTTACATGATTCATTTTTTTACTTGAGCTAAAAAATTTATTAGACATATTTAAGGATAATATATTTTGTGCTTAATGATGGATATTAGTCAAGTAACGTGTTTGGTTTGCGAGATTGGAATGAAATGGATTGGATTTCAAGGAAGGATTTGGATTTGGAGGGATTTGGATTTGGGGGGATTTGAAATCCCTTCATGTGTTTGGTTTGTAGGATTTGGAATGATTTCAAATCCATTCCTTTACAAGTCTTGTTTGATTTGGATATGGATTGAGTTTTTTTATTTATTATTATTATATGTTCGTTTTATAAAGAATTTATTTTTATTGGTAAACGTCGGATTTGGATCGATACAATTTAAAGTCTGGATCACGCTTTAGAATCCATCGGATCTGGATTTCAAATCCAGACCCAATGCCAAGGATTTTCATATCCATCATATGAGGGATTTTAAAATGGTCAACTGATTTGAAATCCGATCAAGGAAATCCTTTCCTGCAAACCAAATGCAGAATTGGAATGAATTTGAAATCCAAATCTCTCCAAATCCATTCCAATCCCGCAAACCAAACGCGCACTAATTTTTTTCAACTTTTTTCTTTTGAGTATTCTTTTGATAAATAAAGAGAATAAAATAGAAGAATGTATAAAGTATAATAAAGTGAATATTGAGGTGTTAATCAAATAATCAGTAATTAATATTGGTAGATTATACGACCTTGAGATCTCTTTACGAATATAGATAATAATATAGAAGAATGCATTAACTATAATTCCGTTATTTCTTGAACCTTCCTAATATACGTTTGTTTATTACATAGGACACAAGACAACGAATCGTATGAGGAGTTAAGATGATAAGGTAAGAAGAGATATGGACTCTTAATCACTTTTAATCTCACCTCCACCTCATGAAAGGCGCTTGATACGATAATTGATCTGGTACATCTCATCTTAATATACATCCAATGATGAATAATCCTTCTCACCTTCTCATTACAACTTTCGTTCTAACCGGCCATAGGACACAATATTAATGTATATAAGGGGGATTAATTAAGGGGGTAATTATATATAATTAACTGAAAATTACGGGATTATTTGATATGGAAGGATTTGACATTAATTATTTTAAGAGACTGATGAGGCAGGCGTCCAACACGGACTAGTGGAGACCGTCCAACACGGACTAGTGGGAAATATATACTTCGAACTCTCCCCACCTCGTACCAAAATCCTTTTTCTTAATCTTTTTATTTTAATTATTATTATTAATAAACTTCATGTCTTTTAATTATCATACAACTTTTTAATTAACCATATACATATAAACTTCGATATATTTAGCTCATAGGTTCATATAAATTATTTACTTTCTACAATCCGAACAAATTTTAAGCATTTTAAATTAATGGATGACATCTAACAACATTTGCTATAATCAAACTTAAGATTTTATTTCATATTTAACACAAACAATGTAGGAGTTCGATTATTCATCAGTATACACACTCCACCAAACAACGTGTTTGTATGTATTTAATGGTTGATTGTGTATATATGTATATTGCATATATACTTTTGGTAATCTGAAATCTAAATGGTCGAATACCATGGACTAAAAAGCAAAAAAAAAACTTCGAGAATCGTGTAGAAGTAAATGGATTTAATCAAGTGTTTACAATGTAAAAAGAAGATACAATTGTTCTTACTTTTTTGTGTATATTGTTTTTGTCATGTTGGAACTCTTATCATGAATTTTTTCTTCCTAATCTCACACCTTGTGAACTGGGATTCCTTCAACAACTTGACTAAACTTGTATCTATTATATATTCCACATGTTTATTCGGGGTGTTAAAATAACATTTATAATTGGTAGGTTGTTTGTGGATGAGTTTTGAAACTTGTAGCAAAGGATTTCAAGATTGTTGATGGAGATAAGATTTTCTTTTGAGAAATGATGGGTTACTATGATAAAGTCTTGGTTTTTTATTGAATTTGTTTGATTTGATTTATTATATGATTGTAACATTTAAAATTGTTTTTTAGTAGTTAGATCAATGTTATATGAATCACACAATAAAGATTGACATGTTTTTGTTGGTACCTTTAACAAAGTCTTGAAAAGATGAGAAAAGAAAAAAAAAGATTAAAAAAAAGTGAGACTAAATAGGAATCTTTGTGGGCTGGAAGTGACTGGGCCAATTGAAATGGACTGGGCCCATCTATACAGCTTGTAGACATGACAAATGACAACCAAGGCCGACACGACAGTTTCACACGTTTACGATCACGGTAAGAACATCTCCCACAGGTTTTCTATAATTTTCCTAAAATCAAAAAACAAAAATTATAACCTTTAAAAAAGTTTACATTCATCTCTAACAGATTTTCTATTTTAGAGATTTTAATACAAGTTTTATTAATATAATATTATCTAATTTATCTTTCCAATACACTTTCAAAAATAATACTAATATAAAATGATACAAGTTCAATCCCATTGGTGGGACATCAGGTTTTAGAGAATTTTTAAACTTTGAAAATTTTCAAGTTTTCTATATTGTAGAAAACAAGATAGCAAACCTGTTGAAAAATTATAGAAAATAAAAATCCAAAATTTCTATTTTAGCAAAACTGTTGGAAATATTCTAAAATACTATAATAGATCTGAATCTTGGAGCAAAATATGGTCGTACGTATATTGGTATGGGCGTATGGCACTATGGCCCACCACCGTGACTTTTGAGAGTTTGTGTTGCTTTTATTTGTAAAAATAACTCACGACTCTTCCACATTGAAATGTTCTTCATAAAATGGGCCTTCACATGGGCAACCTTAGCTAATGGCCCAATTTATTTTATGATTCACTGCTTAAACTTTCAACCAATTAAAGTGAAGATGTCGACGATGATGTTACACACGGTATAAAGGCGGGGTTGTTAAACTGGAGGGTTGTAATGGGCTCGAGTGTTGGCCGATAGAGAGGCAAATGAGAGAAAGTAGTAGGCTGCAGAAATGAGTATAATGAGATGGACATGTGTCTGAACCATGTTGGACATGATACCGAGCAAGGGTTTAAGACAAAGCTAGGGGTTGCATTTATCATGGCCCAAGACAGAAAAAAAAAGCCCCCAAATTTTAGCCTTCATGACCCATGGTCGTTATAGACCGCACTATGTACACTCCCTTCCCCTGCTCTAGACCTCCAGCTCTCATAAGTAGGTAATTGTTTTTTTAGGCAAATAGCAAAAAGAACCTAAAGCTCTAAATTAATTTCATTGAATTTTAGGTTATTGTTTTGACAGATGGAGTTATGATGATTTTATCCTTTGGTTGAATAAAATAAGAGTTGACTCCCTACCTTAATTTCCAAGTCTCTATCTTACGATGGTTTGGCTACGTTAGGAGAAGACAATTGACTGGCTGAGTGAGGAGGGTGGAGTGCATAACAATGCAAGGGATGAGAAGGAGAGTCAAATCGAGGACGTCGGGATAGCTGATGATGGACATGTAAAACTTTTCAATATGACACATGGTAGCAGTTTTTTCTAGATGCATGACGAAGATAGCAATTTTTTTTGATAGGGGGTGGGTGAAGAGCCGACAAATATACTGGCAATTTCCTGTCATGGTTAGAGCCGACAAATATACGACAAATATACTGGCAATATATGGTCTTAGAGGCTGTTTGTTTACCTCTTAATGGTTTCATTAAGAGGCAACGTCTGAATCGTTAATAGGTGAATGTTGTTTGGCAAAAAAAAAAAGATCTGCCTCTTAATGGTTCCAAAACCCTCTAAATTGTAACACCCTAAATTCTGGAAATAACAACCAATTTAAATTTTCTAAATACATCGATAATTGCATCGCCTACAATCACAATTTAAGAAATTAACCTCAATCCACACGTTCAATCTATACATACAGTCTAATATGAGGACGGGTGCTACTAAAACCCAATAACGGTCACTATCTCTAATCTGCGGAAGACTTCACCAACAACTCACACTTGTGCCAAGCTAAGGCTCGACTCTTCATAGAACTGCTAGAACCAAACTCCCAACTGGAACCTGATGCACATGCCGACAAATAAAAAGGTTAGGCTTAACGCCTAGTGAGCTCAAGAGTTTTCAACATAAATAAATAAACCGTTTAAAATGGAAGAATGCAATTAAATTCATAATTTTTTAAAATGATATGCTTTGCTTATGAAAACGACTCGTTTACTAATAATCATGCATTTTAAACGAAAGAGACACCAAGTTGATCGCTAACCAACCCAAGCTGTTTTAAAGAATAAGATTCAAATATAAAACGTGCTTTCATAAACTTAGATTTAACCCAAAACTTGCTCAAAATGAGAATAGAGAGAGAACTCCCAATTTTTATAAAACGCGGGTAAAATGTTATATCTCGAAATACCCAACACGGGTAGAACAAGTTGCACAACTCATAAACCATAGGTGAAAATCTATATAAATAAACATTGTCGTGAATACAGACAGTAGACCCAAAACTCACGCAACCATAAAATGGAAAGAAACCAAATACTGAAAACGTAGAAATGACGCATTCCATTCAAACCTTAATATACGTGGGGAAAACCCAATATTAAAGCCATCATTTATCGTCGACCACATAAAAACCCAAGTTGGTAAAATACGACATTACCCTTTAAAATACCACGAATCAATGATGAGGAAATCCGTAAATACTGCGAATAGAGAAACACGCAAGTAGGCCGTTCACGCGACTTCCTTGCATGTCCTCTAAACGTTTCCATCTGGGTGGCGAGAACACGTGAATGGGGCCACCCGTGATGTTATTGGATTTCACCAACGTGCCCCGGTCCTAGTTCCCATGTCATACAAGACATCACAATCCTCAGACCTGTTGCTGCCCCTTGCCATACTCCGTCGAGTTCCACTCCGGAGTGAGACTGATAATACCAAAAAGCAAGTATACAAATTGGTACTATGTCGCCTTTCAAGTAATAAAAGTGGTAAAATACCAGATATCGTCCCACAGAGATCGGATTAAAAAGTGTGTTAAAAGTATAATGAAAGATGAGATTTCAGATGACGAATTTGAAGCAATATTTTGATTGGTTGGTTAACACACGATTACTTTAACAAGAATAAATGAGAAGCAAGGGTGTAAGACCTTTGATGGTATATGAATCCAAAATCCAGTAGGTCAATGCTACAGCACTGTCATAGCATGATGCTATTTGAGTGCTGCAGCATGCTTCTGACTATAACTAGTTTTATTATTGATTTCAAGACACGTTCCTCTCGGACTCTCACCATCCCATTTTTCCAGTGGCTATGAACCATCTCATCTCTGAGCAAGGTTCCAGATAAGGGAATGATGGGAATGGAGTTCTCAAAATATACGGCGAAACAAATTCTCTTCGTTAAAAGTTACTCTTTCGAACTAACCCCCGTACCTCCCAAGTTGATGTATTCCAAGTAGCTTATCTCTAAGTCTACTCCATTTTAACCCTTTGAAAAAGTGACTACTTATCAAGAATGGATCATTTTTGAATAACACAAGTAACAACTCTCGTTGCAAGTAACTCTTTCGATATTACCTCCCATGTCATTCAATTTGACGTGCTATTCAATGGCCTATCTCTAGGTCCATGACACTATTACACTATCAAAATAATCATTTTGACAAAAAGTTTTGTTATCTTGGTAAAACTTGAGTTGGAATAATAAAATTTCGTCAAAGTCACAAAAACCCACTTTCTTTTAGATCCACATAACCACCCTTTGCCTCACACCCAAGCTAGATGATTAGCTACTCATTACAATAAAGAAATAAAAACTACTACTAAGAATTACAACGCTAAACATAAGGGAAATTGCTCTTGAAATGTAAATGACTTGAAAGTATATAAATATATATATATATATTTGTAACTAAAAATGTAAAGACGAGAATGTAAATTACAAGGAAATGGAAATGACAAGAAGGTAAACTTGAATATAACTATAATAAACTTTAACTACTAAAATCTAGAACAAAAGAGAAAAGGAAAGGCTAGAGATGCAAGATGGAAAAATAAAATACAACTAAAAGAAATGTGCAGGTGGGTGTTGTTTGGATGTTGCAGCATGCATATTCAAATATAGAGGTTATATAAAGATGATGAAGAACACTATGAAGATCATAAGAACATAAGGATGAGTTCTGGAAATTAACGAGCATGGGACTGGAATGGGACCAGTTCGTGAATCAAACAGAAAGTAGAAGGATTACAATAAACATAACAAGATTGAAAGCTTAACATAAAATATGAAGAGCAAGATGAAGAACATAAACACTACTATTAGAAAGTAAAGAACTAAAGAAGATGATTAACAATCGGCTCCTAAGCTTGCTGCAGATTCGAAATAACAACCCAAAAGATGTTAAAATGATAGATGAAGATGTAGGTGATGTCCCCTTAAGAGCAACTAAGCACTCCTTTTATAACAAAAGGGAGTGGCAAACTTGCAATTTTAAGGGGAATCTAATTGTACTTACCTAGTCTAAGCCTACTAGAACTACCAAAGCTTGTCCCCATTTAACCAACATATTACAAACCATATTAACTAGTGTTTAGAGGTTACAATCAGATTAGTTCCATGCCAAAAATCAGATTATGCTCCATCCTCTTTCATTCTTTCATCAAAACCATCAGCTCCATGCTGTTTCCATGCTGCAGCATGCCCTGTTTCCAAATAGATTTTCAAAAGATAACCAAAGTTAGCCTACAATCTTCATAGAACAAGCAAATCACACACTTTAAGCTCCAAGACACAATAAATGGAAAATAAGATAGAAAATGACTCAAAGTGGGATTTGAAAATGAAAAAAATCCTATCTAAAAGGTTAAAAGAAATGTGCTTAAGTACTCAAAATTGAGTACTTATCAGCTAGCAAACCCGAGCGGTCACTAAAAGTAACCCAAAACCTCAGGCCTTACAAAACCGACAGACTTACGTGCCTATGGATCCAATACAACACTGTCTAAAATTACATGACCCCAATTGAAAGACCAAAGTTCCCAAAACATGTAATTCACAAATGACACAAATATGCGCCATCATACTCAAAACCCACGACGGTTATAAATCCGGACAAGTGTCCACGCGACTCATTTAGTCCAAAACCGAGCCAAAGGCCCAACACTTTACGTAAATACCCAAATGAAAACCGATATAAACATGGAAACACGTTTAACCAACTATTATGCAAACATGACTAAAAGTGTAATTAACCCAAATCTCATCGTTGGTCGAGACAAACCATTTTCCAAGTGAACTTATACCCTTATGTTCTCAAGACACCTCATAATACAATAATATGCATTTCCTAAAAAGGTTATTACGATCAAATACACAAAATGACGCTTACGTCAATTGAACTTCAAGTATATATGTAAAATCATCAAAGAAACATTTCAACATGATTTATTCACCAACTTAACTAATCATAGCAACACATGATCCAATGCAAATAAAACAAACCTATAAAAATTAAAAGACTCATCCCAGACTAAAAACTAAAAATAAATAGACATGGAGCAAAAACAAGGTGTGATTTAAACCTGTCCTACTCAGGTTGAGTAGGCTGTTTGTGGCCAACAGGGGCTGCAAGTGAGACTGCTAAGAGGTTGGAAGCTGCAGCACCAATGTGAGCACTTTCTTCTGCTGCCAATTTGACCTTCAAATCTGCTATTTCTCTCTTCTGTCTTTTCACCATCTTTTTCAGCTTCTTTACTTCAGCACTCTCCTCCTCTTGATCCTTTCTCATTCTGCTATCAACCATCGACTGCACCTCCACCTTGAGATCTTCTAGCCTTTCTATGAACTCATTCCTTTGTTGAAGGACTGTGTCCATAAGATTGCTATTTTGAGCCAAGACTTCTTGCATCATTCCCACCATCTCATTGGCCCCATCACCCTTTTCTTTCCTGTCCCTCAGCCTCTGGACTGCCTTCATATCCATTTGGAACCTTTCTCTTTGTTCCTTGACCACCAAATCATCAATATACCGAGGCACCCCCATCTCAGTTAGCAGTTTGGTTAACATCCCAGGGAAGTAGAACTTTCCCCTGGATTTTGATCTGGTAGAGCACTCTCTTATGCTTCTCATGATGATCTTTCCGAAGTTGATGGTTTTTCCTGTCACAAGACAATAGAGTAAAAGCATCCTTTCCACAGTAATAAAGGTATCATGAGAGGTTGGTGAGATGGTGTGCCTCACAAAATTGATCCACACATTGGAGTCAGCTGTGAGGTTTGAGGCTCTGAAGGTCCTTAACATCATATTTGTATGGCTTTCCCAATTAGTTTTAGGCTTTCCCAAAACTGCAACCACTTCAGCAAGGTCACTAGCAGTGGCCTTATGCACAAGTGCATAATACTCTGTTTTCTTTGGTGGGTTGAGTTCTAGGAATTGGTTGATTCTTTTGGCAGTGAGGTGGACAGTGGTTCCTCTAACATGGATCTTTGAGGCTGAGGTTACAGACATTTCACAATAGAATTCTCGAATGAGGGTGAGGTTGTAGGAATCATACACATGGCACAACTTACTAAGACCTTGGGTGTCAACTACTTGCCTTATGAAATGGAATTCCCTCATACTGTGTTCATCTATTCCTTTCTCGGGGAATCCAATTTTTATTTGAAATTTAGGCCACATCTTGGCTGCAGCCTTGGAGCTGAACCCATTGTGAGGTGAGGTAGGCCTTGGCAACAGAGTTACAACAGGTTCCTCTCTTCTCTTTTTTTTTCTCTCACAGACTGCTCATGCTGCAATGATGCTGCAGCATAGCAGTTGGTATCAGTGGGTTTTGTTCCAGATGGTTCCCCTTCAACTATCACTCTCTTGGTCCTTTCACTCTTTCTAGTCCCTTCCCTGATGGTTTTCCTGGCAAAGACCTTTCCCAATATCTTTCTTTTCTTAGTTGGCTTGACTACCACTGGCTCTTCTTCCTCAGTCCACACAACTTCATTCAAAGGGAAATCCATAAATGGGTCCTCATGGTTTTCACCTATATCTCTATCCATATTCATATTTTCAATGATGGTTTCCTCACTTCTTCCTATCCCAATGCCATCAATAGGGTTCTCAATATTCTTTTCAACAGTAAATCCCTCAAATGGGTCAAGACTCTCAACAGTCATTCCTATTTCTTCAACAGTTGGTCTAGGCATTGGGTTAATGGTGACCATTTTGTCAGTAGAGTTCAATGGCCCAAATGAGCTATCGAACTCAAACTTTCTGAAATGATCAACATTCACCTTTGTTGAAGAGATAGGCATTCCAGACTCATCCTCCGAACATGAGGTGATCAGGCCATCGACCATAGATTTTTGAGCAGGGGAAGATACCTGAGATTCTGCAATGGTAATGAAGTTGGGATGGAGAATAACCGCAAATGGATTACTTTCTGGAATCGTCGCTCTGTCCGAAATTTCTTCTCTTTCGGCCATTAGAGAACCCTCGATGTCAGAAGTATTAGGGAATAGGGTCTGCGGAGTGATAATGTGGAGGAATGGTCGAGTTTGTGCAGGGCTGGAGTTTTCTTCAGAAACCGTTGAAGGTCGAGGGTTGCTTGCGTTCGGGCTTTGCTCGACAGCCCTGGTTCGTGGGCTTCGTCTTCTTCCTTCGCTATTAGGGTTTCGAGCCGTGGTTTTCTTTATCTTTGCCATGTTACAGGTTGAATCACTGAGAAAAGGGGAAGAATATGGTGGTTCTTGAGAGGATTTCGGTTTGAGAGGGAAGTGACAGGGAGTAAGGAGTGAGAGATAGGAAACGGTTATGTTTCAAAAAGAGGGTTTTCTGGAAGTTGAAAAGACAAAAGGTGACTTGATGGTGTCCTTATCTGATTTAATTTAGGGGATGCAAGCTGTAATTTAGGTGTAACTTGGGTAAAGACCATTGGATTTTTAAGGAAAAGTACAAAAAGGTATCTTTTGGAGGTTTCCTCATCATTGGAGCTATAAATTAGACATAAAGTCTAAAATTAGCTAAAAATATGATTTCACCCATTGTACTTTCCTTAAACAAACCCAAAATTCTTATCTGATATAATCCCCAAATTTTCAGCTAGACATTCCCTTTTTCTTTGAAGACTCAGATCTCTGGTGCTGTAGCATTAGGATAGCATCCTCTTGTTTCCTCCTTTTTCCTAAATTAAGGCTGCACACTAACAAACAGATTACACAAGACTAATAAAGAAAATTGCTAAACTAATTAAACAAAGATTATTTACACAAATTTTGGAACTTTGAGATAGTTCCCATCTTGAGTGAAGCTTTTTAGCATAGAGTGACCATCTCCACAGAGCTATGCTGTGGAGATGCTACAGCATCATGGTATAGCTTTACTCTCTGGCCATTGACTTTGAACACACTATTGTTCTCCGGATTGACTAAGTCTACAGCCCCATATGGATATACTTTGTGGATGAGAAATGGGCCTGACCATCTAGACTTAAGTTTACCTGGAAACAATTTCAGCCTAGAGTTGAACAAAAGACATTTTTGGCCTGCTTTCAACTCTCTGTGTCTAATCCTATTGTCATGCCATTTTTTTGTTTTCTCTTTGTATAACTTGGCATTCTCATAGGACAAGTTCCTATGTTCTTCTAGCTCACAGAGTTGTAACTTTCTCTTGTTGCCAGCCTTATCTAAGTTCATGTTCAATTCCTTTATAGCCCAATATGCTTTATGTTCAAGTTCTAAAGGGAGATGACAGGCCTTTCCAAAGACTAGCTTGTATGGAGACATACCCAAAGGTGTTTTAAAAGCAGTTCTGTATGCCCATAAAGCATCATCTAGTTTGAAAGCCCAGTCTTTTCTGTTTGGTTTAACAACTTTTTCAAGAATCCCTTTTATTTCCCTGTTTGAGAGCTCAGCCAAATCATTGGTTTGTGGGTGATATGCAGTGGCAACCCTGTGTTTCACATGATATTTTTCAAGAACTTTACTCAACAAATTGTTTATAAAGTGGGTACCCTCATCACTAATTAGTGCCCGGGGGGTACCAAACCTTGTAAAAATTTGTTTTTGTAAAAACTTTACAACCGTTTTAGCATCATTAGAAACACATGCCATTGCTTCTACCCATTTTGAAACATAATCAACAGCTACTAAGATATATTGACAATTGTTTGAAGGGGGAAAAGGTCCCATAAAATCTATTCCCCAAACATCAAACAACTCAACTTCCAAGATCCCATTCAAAGGCATTTCATTTTTCTGAGAAATGGAACCACTTCTCTGGCATTCATTACATCTTTGAACAAAATTATGGGAATCTTTAAAGAGAGTTGGCCAATAAAATCCTGATTGAAGCACTTTAGCTGCTGTTCTTTGGCCTCCAAAATGTCCTCCATAAGCTGATTGATGGCAATGCTGTAGAATTGCTGCAACTTCAGTTTCTGGGATACACCTTCTCAACAATTGATCTGTACCAAGTTTAAACAGAAAAGGATCATCCCATAAGTAAAATTTACAATCATGGAGAAATTTCTTAAGCATGTGATGAGTGTAATCAGAAGGTATGATGCCACAGGCCAAATAATTTGCTATATCAGCAAACCATGGAAGTTGTGCCTGCACCATAAGAATCTTTTCATCAGGGAAAGTCTCAGTAATGCTTCCACCTTCCCTACTTTCAACTAGTTTCTCTAACCTGGACAAATGATCAGCTACCTGGTTCTCAGTCCCCTTCCTATCAACAATCTCTAGGTCAAACTCTTGCAACAACAAAACCCATCTTATCAGCCTAGGTTTAGCATCTTTCTTTGATATCAAATATTTAATGGCAGCATGGTCGGTATGTACAATGACTTTGGCTCCCATCAAATATGATCTAAATTTTTCAAATGCAAAAACCACAGCTAATAATTCTTTCTCAGTTGTTGTGTAATTAATTTGAGCTTCATTTAGGGTTTTGCTTGCATAGTGGATGGAATGAAAAATTTTCTCTCTTCTTTGACCTAACACAGCACCAACAGCCCAGTCACTGGCATCACACATGATTTCAAAAGGTTTGTCCCATTCAGGAGCCACAACCACTGGTGCAGTTACCAGAGCTTTCTTTAAAGTGAGGAATGCATTTCTACATTCATCATTAAAATCAAACTTTTGGTCATGCTGTAATAATAGACATAAAGGTTTTGAAATTTTTGAAAAGTCTTTTATAAACCGTCTATAAAATCCAGCATGGCCAAGAAAGCTCCTGATACCTTTCACAGTTGTTGGTTCAGGTAGTTTTTCAATCACTTCAAGTTTAGCTCTGTCTACCTCAACTCCTCTTTTAGAAATTAAATGACCAAGGACAATCCCTTCTGTTACCATGAAATGACATTTTTCCCAATTAAGGACCAGGTCAGTCTCCTCACACCTTTTAAGACTCTGCTTTAAATTATCCAAACACTGATCAAAAGATGAACCATAAACAGAAAAATCATCCATAAATATCTCAATGGATTTTTCAAGCATATCAGAAAATATGGACATCATGCATCTCTGAAAAGTGGCAGGAGCATTGCAAAGTCCAAAAGGCATCCTTCTGAAGGCAAAGGTGCCATAAGGACAAGTGAAGGTAGTCTTCTCCTGGTCTTCTGGTGCTATGGCTATCTGGTTGTATCCTGAGTATCCATCCAAAAAGCAGTAGTATTCTTTTCCAGCCAACCTGTCCAACATTTGATCAACAAATGGTAAGGGAAAATGGTCCTTTTGAGTAGCCTTGTTCAGCCTACGGTAGTCCATGCAAATTCTCCATCCGGAGACTATTCTGGTAGGGATGAGTTCATTCTTGTCATTGGAAATGACAGTGATCCCTCCCTTCTTGGGTACACACTGGACTGGACTAACCCAAGAACTACTGGCTATTGGGAAAATAATTCCTGCATCTAACCATTTCAAAATTTCCTTTTTCACTACCTCTTTCATGACAGGGTTTAGTCTTCTTTGTGGCTCTATGGAAGTGAAGTTCTTGTCTTCTAAGATGATCTTATGTTGACAAATAGAGGGACTAATCCCCTTAAGGTCAGCAATAGTCCATCCTATGGCTTTTGTGTGCAACTTCAACATATCTACTAACTTCTTTTCTTGATGCAATTCTAGGGTGGCAGAAATAATGACTGGCAGTTTGTCTTCTCCTCCTAAAAAGGCATACTTCAAGTGAGATGGGAGTTGTTTCAACTCTAGGTCAGGTGGTGAGATTATTGATGGAGTAAATGACTTTTGTTCATTACTTTCCAGCAGCTCAAATGCTGCAGCATCCAAAGGGACAGACTTTTTCTCCAAGGTCTTATCATCATCATCATCATATTCCTTGTCTAAGTCTCCCAAGGTCAGGTCTTCCTCATCCTCCTTTTCTATCCTACAAGCTTGTTTGACTCCCTCTTCATGACACAAGTCCTCAATGACACCTAGGCTTGAGCAGTCTTCTAGATCACTAGGGTATTTCAAAGAATTGAAGACATTGAATGTGACTTTTTGGTCTTGTAGTCTCATGGTCAATTCACCCTTCTGGACATCTATCAAAGTTCTACCCGTAGCTAAGAAAGGTCTTCCCAAAAGTATGGGAATATCCTTGTCAGCCTCAAAGTCTAAAATGATAAAATCAGCCGGAAAAATGAACTTATCAACCTGCACTAACACATCTTCAATCTTACCCTTGGGATATGCAATGGTCTTATCAGCTAGAATGAGTGTGACTGTGGTAGGTCTGGCCTCTCCTATGCCTAAGCTTTTGAAAATGGACAATGGCATAAGGTTGACACTAGCACCTAAATCACACAGTGCCTTCCCAACCTCTTTCCCACCTATGGAGCAAGGAATAGTGAAACTCCCTGGGTCTTTTTGCTTAGGGGGAATTTTGTTGGTCAAGAGAGCACTGCAACCTTCTGTGAGGGCAACAGTCTCATATTCATTCAATTTCTTTTTCTTGCTCAATATGTCTTTTAAAAACTTGGCATAACTAGGCATCTGCTCAATTGCTTCAACAAGAGGTATGTTGATATGCAATGCTTTGAAAACATCCAAAAATTTCTTGAATTGCAATTCCTCCTTCTCATTCCTTAACCTTTGGGGGTAAGGAATGTAAGGGGGAACTGGTTTGATAACAACTTGGTTTGATTGTTTTGAGCAAGATGGATCCAGTATGCTTTTGGTCTTTGTTTCATTAGGTGAAATCACAACTGAGGTCTTTGGATTAGTCAAAGGTGGACTTGAACTTGTGATCTTAGGATCTTGATTTTCTGCTTGAATTTCTGGTACTGGAATTTCAGGAATCTCTGGATCAGGAATGGACTTGGGTGTTTCAAAATCTGTTTTGGTTGTTGGTCCAGATTCCTTTTCTACAGATTCAGGTAATTCTTTACCACTCCTAAGTGTGACATCTTTGACATGTTCTTTTCCAGGAGCCTTGGGTAATTCTGTATTACTGGGCAAAGTGCCTGAGGCTCTATTGTTCTGATTAAGTGCAATTTGACTGACTTGTGTTTCCAAACTCCGGAGAGCTGCTTGAGTCTGACTCATGAATCCTCTCATCATTGCTTCAAGAGAGAGATTTGAGTCATCATGTGGAGGTGTATGATGTTGATTTTGAAAAGGTGGTTGAGTGTGCTGATTGTTTTGAAAACCTTGACTACGATTATTCTGATGATGATGATTTTGAAAATTTCCTTTGTACTGGTTTTGAGAACTACTTGCTTGATTTTGAAAATTGGAGTTCCCATGGTGCTTTGGTGCTGGTGGATTTAAACATGGATTGTTCCAAGAGAAGTTTGGGTGTTGTTTCCAGCTTGCATTGTAGTGGTTGGAGTGGGGAGCAGGTCTGTTTTGCACAAAGTTCACAGACTCAGAATTATGTGGACAGTTTTCATAAGAATGCTCTCCACCACAACACACACATTGCACAGAAAGAACTGCTGAAGCAGGTGTGGGGACAGTCGGTTGTGCTCCTTGACCAGAAGTTAGATTTTTAAGCATGTTGGTCATGGAAGCAAGCTGAGCTGTCAATGCAGTGTATGCATCCACATCATGCATTCCAGCAGTTTTTCTTTGAGTTTGGGCCCTTGGATCAGCCCAGTGTCCATTGTTTGTTGAAATCTTTTCAAGAATCTCATACCCGGCATTGTAGGTATTAGAAGTAAATGCCCCTCCTGAAGTCGCATCGAGCATTTGTTTTGCATTAGGAACAAGCCCATTGTAAAACGTCTCGAGTTGAATACAGTAGGGAATGCCATGATGAGGGCATTTTCTCAACAATTCCTTAAATCTTTCCCACGCATCCGGAATAGCTTCATCATCCATTTGTTTAAACATGCAAATCTCATTTCTGGATTTAGCATTTCGGGTAGGTGGAAAATATTTTCGCAAAAATTTTTCGGCCATATCACTCCATGATGGTACTGAACCTGGTGCTAATGAGTTGAACCAAACTTTTGCCCGATCCCTTAGAGAAAATGGGAATAGAGTGAGCCTTAAGGCATCAGCAGATACTCCAGGGATTAGAAAAACATCGGTGATTTCCATAAAGGATTTTAAATGCGAATGTGGATCTTCCGATGGCATTCCGGCAAATTGACCATTGGCTTGCAACATGTGAAACATGATGGGTTTTGGTTCAAAATGTAAAGTTTCTAATTGTGGCCTAATAATCCCGGAATTCAATTGCTCAAAATTAGGAATTGCATAGTCCATAATTCTTCCATCTTTTGAGTTTGCAAGATCAATGATGTTTTGTGGTTCAACATTACCAACAGATCCGGCCTCATCTTCCTCATCATTATGATTTTGGTGATTTTGAAACTGATGAGGTGGAGGATTTCCAAAAATTGGTGCATTATTTGCAAAAATTGGTGGTGGCCTGATTTGATTCATTAAAGGTGGTCTCATTTGATTTTCCAAAGGCGGTGGTTGATTTTCCAAAAGTGGTGGTCTAAGATGCATGTTTTCAAAACCCGGGGGAGGTCCTTCCATATTGAGAGGATTTGTGTTTTGAAAAGTTCTTTGAATTCTCCTTCTTTGACGGAAGGTTCTCTCAATATCTGGATCTAACTCAAAAAGTTCCCCGCGTTGTATTCTTGGCATGCACCACTTTTTTAAAAATCTTTTGAAGCTCCCAAAGGTGGTAGAAAAACCAAATCTTTTAAAACACTTTTAAACACTTTTGACGTGCCAATCCCCGGCAACGGCGCCAAAAACTTGACAGGCCCTTTTGTTTACCTCAGGGTGAGACTGATAATACCAAAAAGCAAGTATACAAATTGGTACTATGTCGCCTTTCAAGTAATAAAAGTGGTAAAATACCAGATATCGTCCCACAGAGATCGGATTAAAAAGTGTGTTAAAAGTATAATGAAAGATGAGATTTCAGATGACGAATTTGAAGCAATATTTTGATTGGTTGGTTAACACACGATTACTTTAACAAGAATAAATGAGAAGCAAGGGTGTAAGACCTTTGATGGTATATGAATCCAAAATCCAGTAGGTCAATGCTACAGCACTGTCATAGCATGATGCTATTTGAGTGCTGCAGCATGCTTCTGACTATAACTAGTTTTATTATTGATTTCAAGACACGTTCCTCTCGGACTCTCACCATCCCATTTTTCCAGTGGCTATGAACCATCTCATCTCTGAGCAAGGTTCCAGATAAGGGAATGATGGGAATGGAGTTCTCAAAATATACGGCGAAACAAATTCTCTTCGTTAAAAGTTACTCTTTCGAACTAACCCCCGTACCTCCCAAGTTGATGTATTCCAAGTAGCTTATCTCTAAGTCTACTCCATTTTAACCCTTTGAAAAAGTGACTACTTATCAAGAATGGATCATTTTTGAATAACACAAGTAACAACTCTCGTTGCAAGTAACTCTTTCGATATTACCTCCCATGTCATTCAATTTGACGTGCTATTCAATGGCCTATCTCTAGGTCCATGACACTATTACACTATCAAAATAATCATTTTGACAAAAAGTTTTGTTATCTTGGTAAAACTTGAGTTGGAATAATAAAATTTCGTCAAAGTCACAAAAACCCACTTTCTTTTAGATCCACATAACCACCCTTTGCCTCACACCCAAGCTAGATGATTAGCTACTCATTACAATAAAGAAATAAAAACTACTACTAAGAATTACAACGCTAAACATAAGGGAAATTGCTCTTGAAATGTAAATGACTTGAAAGTATATAAATATATATATATTTGTAACTAAAAATGTAAAGACGAGAATGTAAATTACAAGGAAATGGAAATGACAAGAAGGTAAACTTGAATATAACTATAATAAACTTTAACTACTAAAATCTAGAACAAAAGAGAAAAGGAAAGGCTAGAGATGCAAGATGGAAAAATAAAATACAACTAAAAGAAATGTGCAGGTGGGTGCTGTTTGGATGTTGCAGCATGCATATTCAAATATAGAGGTTATATAAAGATGATGAAGAACACTATGAAGATCATAAGAACATAAGGATGAGTTCTGGAAATTAACGAGCATGGGACTGGAATGGGACCAGTTCGTGAATCAAACAGAAAGTAGAAGGATTACAATAAACATAACAAGATTGAAAGCTTAACATAAAATATGAAGAGCAAGATGAAGAACATAAACACTACTATTAGAAAGTAAAGAACTAAAGAAGATGATTAACAATCGGCTCCTAAGCTTGCTGCAGATTCGAAATAACAACCCAAAAGATGTTAAAATGATAGATGAAGATGTAGGTGATGTCCCCTTAAGAGCAACTAAGCACTCCTTTTATAACAAAAGGGAGTGGCAAACTTGCAATTTTAAGGGGAATCTAATTGTACTTACCTAGTCTAAGCCTACTAGAACTACCAAAGCTTGTCCCCATTTAACCAACATATTACAAACCATATTAACTAGTGTTTAGAGGTTACAATCAGATTAGTTCCATGCCAAAAATCAGATTATGCTCCATCCTCTTTCATTCTTTCATCAAAACCATCAGCTCCATGCTGTTTCCATGCTGCAGCATGCCCTGTTTCCAAATAGATTTTCAAAAGATAACCAAAGTTAGCCTACAATCTTCATAGAACAAGCAAATCACACACTTTAAGCTCCAAGACACAATAAATGGAAAATAAGATAGAAAATGACTCAAAGTGGGATTTGAAAATGAAAAAAATCCTATCTAAAAGGTTAAAAGAAATGTGCTTAAGTACTCAAAATTGAGTACTTATCAGCTAGCAAACCCGAGCGGTCACTAAAAGTAACCCAAAACCTCAGGCCTTACAAAACCGACAGACTTACGTGCCTATGGATCCAATACAACACTGTCTAAAATTACATGACCCCAATTGAAAGACCAAAGTTCCCAAAACATGTAATTCACAAATGACACAAATATGCGCCATCATACTCAAAACCCACGACGGTTATAAATCCGGACAAGTGTCCACGCGACTCATTTAGTCCAAAACCGAGCCAAAGGCCCAACACTTTACGTAAATACCCAAATGAAAACCGATATAAACATGGAAACACGTTTAACCAACTATTATGCAAACATGACTAAAAGTGTAATTAACCCAAATCTCATCGTTGGTCGAGACAAACCATTTTCCAAGTGAACTTATACCCTTATGTTCTCAAGACACCTCATAATACAATAATATGCATTTCCTAAAAAGGTTATTACGATCAAATACACAAAATGACGCTTACGTCAATTGAACTTCAAGTATATATGTAAAATCATCAAAGAAACATTTCAACATGATTTATTCACCAAAATACCCAAAGATCCCAAAATGGGTGTCTCAACATGTTTTTAAACTAAACATTTCAATTTAACTAAAACTTATCAGCAGTTAACCATGTGATGTATAACACAAACATTTTAAAACAAACATTTTGGCATGTACACCGTTTTCACAAATCAACTTGAACTCATCTTGCTAGATTTAGGCTAAATCTAGATTTTACCCACTTAGAGTTTTCCTTGAAGAAACTTGATTCTTCAAACCAAATCTTCCAAAACCTAGATCCACAAGGTTCCAACCATAAATAATCATAATCAATCACTTAGAATCATTCCCCAAACATTTTATACCAAAATCCCCAAATGTGGAAAGAACCCTAATTTTGACCCAAAACTCCCAAAATTATCCAAACCGAAATTTAGAGAAATCAAACACTAGGAAACCATCAATGAAGCATTTATAACTTATTTCATGGTTTAGAAATGGAAGGGATACACTTACCACTTAGGTTTTGATGAAAACCTAGAAAACCCAAAAATTCTTGAAGATGGAGGTGATGATGATGAACTCTTGATCCTTGCTTCCACTCCACCACCAAATACTCTTGGATCTTCCCAAAACTAACAATCTAACCTTGAAAAGCTCTCAAATACGAAACCATAGCAAGTTGAATCGCCAAAAACGGAGTTGAAATGAGAAAGTTATGGCCAAATGAAGAAAAACCCGATTTTATGCACTGCAGGTTTGGCGCGACCCTAACATGCGACAGTGACATTGTCACTGTCGCGGGCACTGTTGCGCGAAATGTACCGAAAGTCATTAACACTGTTTCGGCCGTAACTTCTTCGTTATAGCTCCGTTTTCGCTCCGGAAAGGACCGTTGGACTTGTAATTGAATCCTTTATCCATCAAGACTATAAAATCAAGGATTCAAACCCAAAATCAAATATCTTATTTTTCCTTAATATATCGGTTTCTGTATTAACTTGAAATGATATCTTTCGAAAATCGGGGTGTTACATGAATGATTTTGTATCTTGACCCTCTCTTAACCATTCAAAACCCTAATTTCATTCTGAACGATTAGCAAACAACCGTATTTATTTTGCACTATATCATAAGATTCTCTTAATCATTATGATCACTTAATCATTATGTACTAAATCATTCAGCAACTGCCAAATAGCCCCTTAGTACTCTATTTTAAGTGGGTAAAAGGTTTTCATATTTCGTACTCGGCTTTACTTGCTATGTCTTGTTTCAACTTTTTTTTTTCTCGCAAATGTTCATACCACTATTGTTGTTTTTTGTTTGTTTGTTTGCACACTCTTTTTTCATTAAACTTTTTCTCATGTCATGCTTTACAATTTTTTTTATATCATCGCTTTTCAAAACAAAATAACTTTTTGACTAATTCTCGGCCCTTCTCTTATCTCTCCATCCATTTTCTCCCAAGTTGGGAACCTTTAAAAAACCAACATCCCTATCCTTTGGAGTATAGGAAATGTTTGCATACATATTACCATCACCATACCTTACTTTGATTTGACTTGACTTAATAATCAATTATCAACATAAATCGTCAAAGCACATGATTTTTAAATCAATATTTACCAGCTAATTTTGATCCCTAAAATTCAAGTGGCTTCCAAAATAAAATATTTCACAGTTTTGATGATTTAACAATATATGTTTAAATGAAGTAATCATGTCACTATTTATATCGACCCAAATTTAGTATTGTATCGCTTTTTAATTCATAAAGTGACATGGTTTCTTTTCGTTCGAATGATCTTGTTCCATAAAATATATATTCCATGCCCTTAACGGGTCACATTTTTTGTTTGCGGACGGGTTTAAATGTCTTGTAGACAACTTTTCCTGTTAGACGTTGGTTAGTTTAAATCTAAATTCCAATTCGTTGATCTAGCAATCATTTTCTTCTCTTGAACTTGTATTTAATATGAAATGATATTTCAAGGTTGTATTCTCATTAAATGATATCACTTCCATTAAAAGTCATATCCATAGAAAAAAAAAATTAAAATTTTATTCAATTATATAAAAATAACTTTTTTACATAAAGGTTGTGAATTAATTTTGTTAAAAGTGATTAACCGATCATATAATAATGTTAAACGTGAAATGAACTAATGACACAATTAATTATTAGTTGACTTGTGTATTTTATTAAGTGAACAAAACTACAAACAAATATAACCCATCAAATGACTAAAAGTCAGAACTTAACCAACTCATATTAAATCAACTAATCAATTTTTTCCTTAACTTTAGATTTTGTTTATACGAACAACTAAAATTAGGTCCATAGTTGAATTGAATCCAACGTTGAATTGTTTTCCTTAATAAAAAATAAAATCAAATGATTAGAATAATTAAAAAAAAAAAAAAAAAAAGAGAGAGTAAATTACGTTTTTAGTCCCTGTGGTTTGTTGAGAATTTCTATTTTCGTCCTTATAATTTTGAAATTGCATTTTCATCCTTATAGTTTATAATTAATTACTTTTTTATCCTCATGGTTTAATTTTTATTACCTTTTTCATTCATATGGTTTGAAATTCATTTCTATTATAGTCTTTCATACTTAAAAGTAGTATTTTAGCTTCAGGGAAGAAAATAGAAATGAATTGCAAACCATATGAACGAAAATTGAAATTTCAAATCCACAAGGACTAAAATAGAAATTCTCAACAAACCACAGGAACTGAAAACGTAATTTATTCAAAAAATAAAGTTAGGAAAAGAAGTTGTTGTTGCTGTAGTTGTGGTGCTTGAAACCACTCATTTAAACTTTTATTTAAGAATAATCTCTTTTATAGAGAAACTATTTTCACCCAGAAAGAATATTTTGAGTACCCAAAAGCTTTCTCCAAAAAAACTACGTACCCTTTTGCTTTATTTCCAAGAGAAAAATGGTACAAGAACTGTCATTCTTTTTCTTTATACGATAAAGAATATTTTATCTCTTTCTTAAAATAATTTTTTTTTAAGAATAAAAGGTGATAAGTTTCACTAAGAATAAGAGTTATATTTGTAAATTGTTGGATAAGTTGATTTTTATATAATGGCTAAACCTAAGAGATTGTTGATCTTCAATTGATTGTTGACTAAAACACCAACCTTAAACTATATTTATCAACCTTAATCTTCAATATTATTATATTTACTCATTTTTACGAACTTTTACATGTTTTTAATCACTTTAAAATGCATGAATTTGCTAAAGGGACAGGATAAATGTATATCTACATATTGCTAAATATAGCATTACCTACAAATTTTTCTTACATGTCAACATCAAACTTAATTACTACATTTTTAATGTATGATTTGACCTAGTTCTTATATAAATAAGTGTGAATATAACAATACAATTTGTTAATGTTTCAACATTGTGATAAAAATAACTTGATAAAGATAATTGAAAGTAGAAGAATGTTTTATTCTTGCCAACAACTCTTATGTAACGTTTGTTTTTTTAAAGGTGTTGAAATATGAAGTCTTAATTCACTATAGAATTTTAAGAGGTGGTGTTGAAGTTTGAAATCTGAATCAATAACAATGTTTGTTTTTGTAAACTAACAAATGTCTGAATATATATAATTCTCTATTTTATCCTTTAAAAAATCAACTTAAATATGAGCATCAATGATCGAATGACAAAACGAAAAAAAGAAACAAAAGAAAGATGCTGACAAATTTGTGAGGTTGTGGAGTTTTAATCATATCTTACAAATGAAAACCCCGATTTAAGCGATTCAAGATGTTTTGGAAAGCCAATACACATATACACAATCTTTGTGTTTTGAGTTTTAGCAAATTTGGGGAGCATCTCTGACGCAGCGGGGATAGTGCGGAACGGGTCGACAAGCGTCAAATCAAAGGATTAACGAGTCTACAAGAGTAGAACCCGGAAAATAAGAGAAAACTCTTAAACTATATATGAAACTCTAAAAGATAAATTCATTGATCAATAATAAACTCTATGATTAACAAATAAAACAATAAACCCTATTTATAGCTAAACTAATCAAGTGATAACTACAAAAATTAAATCTATTCTAATCAATGTTCTAAAAAACTCGCCGCACAGCCGCCATGGCGCGCCATGGTACCAAGGCTTGTGTCTCACGTCACGTTAAGCCCGTGACACGCCATGGCCTAATGTACAATTTCATAATGTATTATTTGATTTTTCTTTACGTTTTTAATGTCTTATTTGCAAGTTTTTTTTAATATAAACCATAATTTAACTTGCTTATTACTATTGACTAATTGAGTAACACTACAAAACATATGTTTTTCTATATAATGATATATATGAATTAGAAAAATGACGCCATAAGTCACGCCTTGAAAACGTCATGGCCTCGCCATGACTCATAAGGCTTGAGGTTTGGTCTCGCCGCCACGCCACACCTTACGCCATTTAGAACCTTGATTCTAATTCTAAACCAACTATAATAGTAATTAAATAATTAGTAAAAATGAAACAAAATAATAATCCTAATAATAATCAAACTAACAATAATTATCATAAGTTTAAATAATTAAAATAAAGAAATACGTTTTCGAGAGTTGTCTCGAGACTTAACTCTCACTGAAACTTTCAGTAGCTTCTGCCTTGATTACCGAGACTTAAGTCTCGCTGAAACTCTCGGTAGCTTTTGTTTGCCTTTTTTTATGCCAAATTTCGAGTCTTTTTCGGGCTCGTTTTTCTCTTCGAGCTCGTTTTTCTTTTTCCCAATTATTTCCCAAAATCCTCATTAATTCTCGAATTCTCCCTGTATCAATATGGGTTAAAACCAACGTTGAAATTGAAAGAGATACGGTTACCATTTTTTTATCCAGATCATATAACTAAGAGATTAGGGGCTCTAGAAATAATAAAAAAACAAACGGTCTGAATTATAAAACGTCTGACCAAATCAGATATAAGTGGTGATTAAAAGCTTAAAATTGAAAAACAAACAAGGTTTTGTTCTCACCATTCCGAGTCTCTTTATACTCTCACTCTTTGTCTTTGTCTCTCTCTCTCTCTATATATATATATATATATATATAGAAAGAGAGAGAGAGTGAGTCTTATTTCAAATACAAACCATAAAAATCTTACTAATCAATCTAATCCGTTCAAATAACCTAATGAATATATGGTTTTATAAATATCTCGATTATTTCCTTACTTAAAACAATTAGCATACTGAATGAATCTTATCGATCATAATTAATAATGAACAATGATCATTTTCCAAAAATATGTCAATTGTTTTCTAGTATAAGTGTTGATCATAATTTGTAAAATTTGTATAATATGTACTTGAACCTCCCTCCCTCCCTCTCTCTCTCTCTCTCTCTCTCTCTCTCTATTAGGGGTGCTAAAAAACCCGACCAATCCGATCAATCCAACCCGAAAAAAATACGAAAAAAGTCAACCTGAGGTAACCCGACATATAATCGATATTAAATTAGGACAACCCGAATCTATTGGGTTGATATTGGGTTAGTCCCAAAGTAACCCGACCAACCCGATAACCCGATGAAAGTTTTAGCGGCTTCTTTAAATATATTTGTATTTCTCTTTAATATCTATAAGTTACCAAAACAACTCGGCAACAATGAGCAATGACACTCATGAGGACATTATTTAAAATTTATACGTAATTCCTAGGTATTTGATGAATTCGTATATAATCTTGAATGTAGATCGTATTTTAAATTAAGGAAGGTTTCTCTATTTTTATGTTTTCGTTGTTGCTTTTACTTTGTTTAAACACAACCCGACCAAACCGATCAAACCGAACAGGTTGGGTTGAGTTGCACTTTTGTTTGGGTTGGGTTGGGTTGGGATAAAAATTGTGAAACTGTCAACATTGGGTTGAGTTGATCAAATGCTTTCAACCCGATCAACCCAACCCGTGAGCACCCTTACTCTCTCTCTCTCTCTCTCTCTATATATATATATATATATATATATATATACACATATGTAGGCTCTGATGAGAAGCTAAGGTTAACGTGAAAAGCATGAGAAATGGTATCAACTGTTGGATGAGAAATGAATGCACATTAGGATAAGATGCACCAGATCAATTCTCTTCTAAGCCGCAATTAATGGGAGGACATTTGATTTAAAGTGATCAACGATTCAACGGTTTAGATCCACTTCTCACGCTTTTCACGTTAACTTCAACTTCTTACACGATCCTTTGCCTATATATATATATATAGGAAGAATCATACGAGAAATTAAATTTTTTGCGAGAAGACGAGAAGTCTCAATATCATATATAATTACACGTCATTTGCGTGCGTTTAATCATATATGATTAAGTGTCTTTATATTGTCAATGTAACGTGTGTTTAAGCTTGTGTATCATATATAATATTACATTTCTTATCTTCTCACAAAAATGTTTAGCTTTTCGTTTGATAATGTCCCCCTCTCGCTATATATACATACTTATTTTGACTAGAACAAAAAATCTATGTCATAACCAATTTATTAAATACTGAGTAGGTTGTTTAGAAATTATACCTTTTCTTCAATCGGTTAAAATGTTTTTGAACACAATAAATATTATTCATAAGTCGTTATATTTATTAAAATATAATACAAAGTATAACTTTCATTGTAAAAATCATTGAATATCAAAGCAAATAAAACTTCAATATCTCATTCGAAAAAAAGTTCAAATGTTTTGTTTTTGTTTTTACCACAGAAACTAGAACTGTTATTTTTGTGAAAACCATCGGTTTAAGGAAAATATACACAAATATGTATCGTTAGGTTTGAAACTAGATGCTATCAAAGTCTTCATGGTCAAGGAGATTTACTTACTATAACTCCATGTTATTCATAGTTTCCCAAAGGATCAATCGGTACTAGCCTACTAGGTGAGTAGGTGTTAACGAATCGAGTCGAATTATAGATTATTCAAACATGGCTTGAAAAAATAATACTGGGCTCGAGCTCAATTAAATTTCTCACAGTAGGGCTAGAGCTCAAATACTCGTTTATGGGTTCAAACTCGAGATTAATTAGCTTACTTATTGACTCGACCTCAATAATTTTTACTTTAATTACATGATTTATGAACATATTAACATGTTTGACTCGAAAAAGTGTACTCTGCTTGACTCGGCTCAACTTGAAAATTTTAATCGAGTTTTTGGACAAGTCGAACGTTATTGTTACGAAGCTTGATTCATTAAGTAAAATGAGTTTTAGTGTGTGTTTGAGATTGACTCAGTTTGAACATCATTGCTCTCAAGTAGCTCGTTAAAAGCTCGACTCGTTGACACCCTAGTTGATACAAAGAAATTTTCCCGATACCTGTAGTTAGGAAAAAAAAAGTATTGATAAAACTTGCTAAAATGTTTATTGTTTGAAAATTTTGGAACTATGTTGGAAAACTTGGCATTATCAGAGTATCATTCTCTAATTCCATCCAAATCTAAAAACTTGAGCATTATCATTCATAAATTCAACCCAAAACCACACAATGATACAGAACATGCCAAAAATTTGGAATCCATAAACACAATCAGAAACTCAAAACTTTATACAAAAATCACCAAAAAACTTTCAAAAATAATTTGTTGGAACTCGTTATTACAAGATCTTGATTCCAAAAAAAATAAAGATGAAGAATTAAAACACAAAACGCAGCCATTGACGAATTACATATATAATAATAATAATAATAATAATACCACCGTCATGCATAAGCTTCTCTTCTGCGTGCCATTGCAAAGAAAATATCAAGATCTGGTGACTGAAAATACCCATTCGCCGGTGGCTTCTTCTGCTTCAAATGAGCCGCCTTCTTCTTCGGCGCCGGCGGGCATTTCACAGGCACCCGATACCCACTTCGTTTGGGTGTCCGGCAACCGTCCTCCGCCGAGCCATAACCACCGTCCACCTCCATATTAAGAGTAAGTAGTTAAGTATGATTTGTGATTGGGTGATTTAGATTAGAAAGAAAAGAAAGGGGTTTTATGGATGATATGCAGGTAGGCAGGCAGGCGGCTTGTTGCGGAAGCTGAAGCTGAAGCTGGTGTTGAGTCCTGTGAAGTAGTAATGGAGAGGGTTTGATCCTACGTGGACTTTTTTGCTGACAAAAAAGAGGCGTGGCTTTGCTCAAATGGAGCCACGAGCCGTGTTGCGAAAAGGAAGCTTCTGGGTGATGCCGGAATTTATTCGAATCTGGGCCACACGTTTCTTTTTCCCGCCTCTTTTTTTTTCTTTTTATAGAAATAACGATTCCTTTCTTTTTGGATAAAATGGGTTGGTTACATCTTATCAAACATGTTTTCATAAGGTGGTATTATTTAAAACTATACTTGACGGTGATATTATTTAAAAGAATATCCTTAGTTAATGTTGATATCATATATCTTACACATTAATTATTTTATTGTTAGAATAATCATCGTTTTTAATTAATGACAATTCAATATACTTTATTCTATGTTGTTCACGTTCCATCAATATTTTTATATTTGCCTTCTATCCTCTCTTACTGATCTCTCTATCTTGCAGAATTGTAGAACATCCATCGAGTACGTATTTAATCGAGGTACTTTGCTCAACATGGTTAAGATGATCAACTGCTTTTTCATCATGCACCTCGTAATAGTTACCGCCATTGAACACATACCATACTTAATCGAGCGTGCATTGAAAACTATTGAGCTTCATTGATATTGAATTTTATTAAGCATTACAAATTGCTAATATTGAATGTTTTGAAGTGAGAGACAGAAAAACAGACACAAGATTGTATAAAGGGTTTTAGACAATGTAGTTTAGAAAGAATGCAACTTTGTAATATGTTTTTCAATACATTCAACATTGAGCATATTTTGTATATAGATGCCTCATTAAGCATATAAACTCAAGTTTCTCTTTTCATTTCACAACTTCAACCACCCACCCCCACAAAAAAAAAACACGCGCCCACGGCCCACACACACAAAATCAAATAAATATGAAGAATATTTTTAAAACACCTACTGGATTTTAACACACACACATAAAAAAAACTATACAATTTAAACACCAGTTGAACCGGTTTAATTTTTATACCACCAAAACCCAAGGGATATTACATTATCGTTTATGAAATTTTATAAACTGGATATTGTTTTTGAAAATACAAAAATTTCAACCATCAAACGTAGAAAAAAATTCAAAAACAAAAGTAATTATCAAATGATACATATACTTCAAAAACCAATTTACAAAAAATTAAATAAATATATAAAAAAAAAAAAAAGAAGAAGAAGAAGAAGAGATTGGGTGATAATATATGATTTGGTTAGTTGCTTTATTCGATGCTTATTCTGTAATCATATTGTTTGGTATGGGTCCCTGCACAGTGACCTCGTAGCTTGCTTGGTAATGCTTAAAATACTCATTTATTCTCTATTTTTTATTCTCAAGAGTTAGGGTTTTGGTAGGTGAAATTAAGTGAGTGGCTTTCAAGTGTTTCCAATCTTATAACACACAATTTAATAACTACAAATTATATTTATCTTAAATAATACAACCTTTATTAAATATGGATTATATAATACAAATTGTTATTTATAAGTTAGTTTTAATAATACTATATTATAAAACACGGATAAAAAACTCTTAAATACAAATTATTAGACACAAGATACCATCATTTATGCAAGATTTTAAAAATATCTTAATTTACAAATATCAAATCACAAGATACATATCACTACTGGAAGCTTCTAACATCCACCAATTTGGTATGTGCAGGACCTTACTTTTATACAGACATTTTCATGTATCACTATTAATTAATATATTATATTACTATAAATTTGTTTTAATTATATTATTAATATGTAATTGATTACTTTTTCTAGATGTCATTAAAATATATAAAATAATCATTGAATTCTAACAAAATACTTAATTTTTTTATATAAAAAACATTATATTGTTAAACCTAAATTAAACAAATTTATAAAAAAACATCATCACTTTCTCAAAATCATCCAAAATCGTACGGTAAATCGACAAAAAAATAAAATGAAACATTAAAATCATGATGTATCTCGCTGCATTGCCCGAGTACGCTTCTAGTTGTTATAAGTATTCTTTTAAAAGGAAAATGGATTATGGAGTAGCAAATAGCTTAGTCAAAACTTGTATATCTTATTATTATAATTATGATTCTGGAGATTGTAGAAATCCTGGTGTAATTAATGCAAATCCTGGCAAATCAAATAAATCTCCCTGGAGTTTGATCTTGTAGCTTTAGGTCTCAACCATGACGACTTCCTGAACACAGGCTTGCACATCTTCATCAACTCTACAAACAACCACAAAAAAAACACATACATATATTACTTTCAATATAAACACCAACATTTTATATATCAATACAAGCCTAGAGGAAGAATCATGCGAGAAGTTAAACATTTTGCAAGAAAACAAGAAGTGTGATATCATATATGGGTGTGTTTAATCATATATGATTATACATCTATGTATTGCCAATGTAACATGTGTTCAATCATATATGATTAAGCTTGTGTATCATATATGATATCACACTCTTCTCGCAAAATGTTTGGCTTTTCGTTTGAACCTGCCCCTACAAGCTATATATATATATATATACCTTTTGTATCCTCGCTCTCTAGAAGCTTCACGATAAGGTGTCCTCCAGTTTGGAGGACACCAACGTTATCTTCTTGGTGTTCTTCGTCCAAAGGCTCATCAGATGATCGAGCCCCTCCAAGTGCTAAATCGACGGCCCGCATCCCTAATTCCATGGATAAAGCCGTGTCTCTTGTTGTGATACCAGAGACGAGTGGACACATATCTGATAACAGAATGGAAAACCCTTTCTTCTGCCAAAGTTACCATACCAAATAAAACAGATGGATCCAGTAAGTTGTAAATGAAAATGGAACCAGCCACCTTTAAACCATTGTTAAGGATTATGGTTTCATTAGAGAGATTTGCTAATTAGAAAGCTGTTTTATTGGTCCATGATATTGTCATCTATTTTTAAAATATTTAAAACACTTTTCAGTAAAACACCGTGTACTCAAAAACTTCTTTACCATGAAAAGGAAGGGAAAGGAGGAAAAAACAAAAAGAAATGTTCTCGAAATGCCTTTCAAAAAGAAATGTTCTCAAAACTTTTTAGAGGGGGCAATAAATGATAGGTTTCCACCCAAATGTGGGAAGGGAAGAAAAGAAAAGATAACCCCAAAACAAAATAGTAAAATTACAAAACTACCCATCAATTTAACACCATCAAAACAAATATAAAAGATAACCCCAAAACAAAATAGTAAAATTACAAAACTACCCATCAATTTAACACCATCAAAACAAATATAAAAGGTATATTTATGAAGATGACATATTTCTTTTCTTTTTCTCTCTGGTTCAAGAACCTGAAAAATTGTTCCCTTCCCTTCCTTTACAAAAACACAAATAAAAACTTATTTTTCTTTCCACTCTTTTCCCTCCCTTTTCTTTCTTCCAAAATTAGAGGACATAGAATTTTGTGTACCAAAATCAATGTCATCATTTATTGTTAATAGTGATAATATGCAAATAGGTAACTACAACCTGTCAACCTGGAATCTTTCTGATTTATTTGAAGATTTTGTTAAATACGGGTTCAAATTCATCTCCTGTCAACGAAAACGGGCAATTGGACCAAAAAAGAGGTGGACAAGGATTAAGAAACATGAAACAAACTACTAGATGTCTAGATAATAAACTTACTCAAGTCCATCGATTGCAGATCTGGTTGGGTAGCAAAAGTGTGGTTTTACCGTGTGTTTCAGTGTTTTTGGTTCAATAATATCAGCTGTAGTATTTCAGTCTTGCTAGATTTGTGGGTTCAATTACGGTCATAATTTCAGCTGCTGCTTGGTTCAGTTATGATCGATGGGCTTTCAGTAGGTAGGATCATACTATCTCTAGATTTTCCTTTTCGGTTTAATAAAATAAATCCATTGTTTCAAATTAGAATATTTCTAGAAAAGAAAATGTTTGCAATATCCATTTTGGGATGGGAAGGTGTTGTAGTTTTCATATGATTGGGTATTTCACGCATAGCATACTACAGTATGTGACAAAAAAAAAATCAGCTTAGAGAAAATCAACAGATTAAAATACCTGAGGGGAGAGGTTTCGAACATCATCTTTAGGGAGGTTCATGACATCAGCACAAACAGTTGAAACCCTTGAATCGCAGTGAGTAGAAGGAACCTTCACTTTCTGTTCTGAATATAACACCCCACAAACAATGAGATCAAATTACTCTTCTGCAACAAATTTACTGTAAGTTTAGGAATCAAATACAAGAACTGTAACCAAAGAAATCACCTTAAGATCGATGCCCACAACAACCCCACCATTTTTTAATGGACCAAGACTTTGACAAGCTACCTGATATTACAAGAACAAGATCACTCATTAAAACCAATAAACTACATGAATACAGATATGGATATATTTCATGTACATGGGTTTCTTACATGAATATAGTATACCATCATTACACAGTACACACCATTTAAAATACAGAGATTTAATGATTTACGTCCAAACACACATAATGGCATGTTTTTGTGTAGGCAAAACAAGATAGTTGGTACATCAAAAAAGCTTGGAAAGCGAAGGCCTGAACCAAGCTGAGCCAGAACATCTCACTATTTGAGGACAACTTTTCAAGCCTACCCAGAACTTTCAAGCTTATATAAGTTGCTTAATGAAATCTAAATATCTTTTTAACCCATCAATCTTAGAATCTTGGGCACTTTCTATCCGTTATTTTGCTGTAACTTTGTAAGGTGTAGTTTTGATTTTGTGCACCATCTATTTTGAGAAAAGCAAACCCTAAAGCTTGTAAGTTCACAAGAACTTTGAGCCAAGGGTCGACCTTTTGGCTATCCGAGTCAACCTTAACACTGACTTTTCTGGGCTCAGCGAGCCATGAGCAGCGAGCCCATCAATTTCTCCATGATCCGGATTTCAAGCCCCAAAAAGCTCAGGCTGAGCTCGAACCAGATACACCCTTAATAATGTGTGTCATAGCATATACCAGGTGAGTGACTTGTCCAATAAAAGTAAAAATGGGTTGCTTATGAATTACAAGACTGCAGCAACTCATTAGTAACTTATTAACTTCTAATGGCATAGGAGACTATTGAGCAGTGGTTCATCTTGAGGGGGAGTATTGACTATTGAGCGACAGCAGATGTGGCGGTAGTTAGGCAAGATGGTTAAGTTGTTAGCTGGCAATTACTTTGTTGATAACTGTTGGTTGGTGGTTTATTCTTATAAATAAAACAGGATTTGTTGATGAATCTTGAGCAAACCAGATCTGCCGGATTCACTTTCCATCAGTGCTCTTACAAGTGACAACACAATCTTGGTAACATTTTGTTGTAATCATGTGTCGATTCAGGACACATCCAGCACGAAGCCGATTGGTACAAGTAAGGATATTGGAGGGTTGTATGCGCTGAATGATATACAACGAAGGCAAGAGTCAATATGGTTTCAATGGAGGTTTGGCATCAACGTTTTGGACATCCTTCTCATGAGAAGTTAAAGCTCATTAAGAAGATGTTCTTAGTTGATGAAACAAATGATGAAATAGATTTTTTGTCGTGTATGTCCATTAACTAAGCAGAAAACACAGAAAAGATCCATTTAATTCCACAATAATATCTCAAATAACCATTTGAATTGGTTCATTATTTGGGGCCCTTATAAAGCTTGTTCTCATACGAATCTTGGTTTTTTGTCACCATAGTGGATGATTGTACAAGTTTTACATGGGTATATTATCTCAAAGATAATCAGAAGTATAGCAGATAGTGCCACGTTTTTCACAACATGGTTCTCACTCAATTCACTACTAAAATAAAGTGTTTCAGATCAGACAACGCGAAGGAGTTGAGTTTCATAGATTTTTTTCATGAAAACGGGGTGTTGCATCTATAGTCCTCCGTTGAAAGACCACAACAAAACTCAGTTGTGGAACGTAAAACATCAACATCTATTGAATGCTGCTAGAGCTTTGTACTTCCAGTCTCAAGTTCCCATCAAGTTCTCATCCGAAAGCGCCATATATTTGATGAATAGGACCCGAACTACTGCTTTGAGTAGTCTATCACCATTTCAGAAACTATTTGAGAAGCTCCCTGACACGTTCAAGGTTTTCGGTTGTTTAACATTTGCTTCTACAATAACCGCACACATTTTCCTTGATTATTCCAGCGGTGTCAAAAGGATATAAAATGTTTGGCTTACATTAGTTTGTTGATAACTAATAGTTAGTGGTTTATTCTTTGTATAAATACTTACATATGTAGTTCAGACAAGTGAAAAATAATAATAAAGGTTGTGACGCATTTTGCAAACATGAAATTAATCAAATTTGCACAAAAATTCATGGCACAGAGAGCCTTCTGGCCATGAAATCTAAACTTTTGATTGATTTGTTACAAGCAACATGTTGAATATTTACCACAACCATAAACTGAGATCGAAAAGAGAGAAAAGGAACCTGAAGCCAAGCACCAGGAGCACAACCGAGGTCAAGAACAGAGGAACCAGGCGTTATCAATTTGTACTGTTTCTGAATCTGGAGAAGCTGTTCCTCCAAACATAATCAGACCAAAAGAATAAAAATGACAAATGCTAATGCTAATGAAAATGAAAATTAAAGTCGTGAAAAAAGGTGAATGTTAGTTACCTTGAAGGCAGAGCGGGCAACGTAACCAAGTCGCTGAGCTTCTCTGTAGAAGAAATCTGCTGTCCCGCCCCCGCTCATTCTTCTTTCTCGATTGATAACAGCAAATCGCAAAAACCCCTCTTCAATCCCTTGAGGCACGGGTTCGGGTTCGGGTTCGGATCGGGCCTGATTGTTGGGAGGGTTTTCTTTCCGGGCCTTTGATGGATAGTTGAATCATTTGGGCCCCGCGTTTTGGTGTCTAATATCAACTTTCTAGAGTTGTATGAAAAGAGGTTAAGGCAACTATTTTTTAAGTAACGGTAAAACTTAAAACTGATGGGTGAATATAATTTGATGATGCCACTGTACCGGATTAAAATTTCTTTTGTGTATTATTAAATTTTATAAACAAAATTACAATCCCAATTCGTCGGTAATTGATTTTTTTTAATTGGTTAAAAGTTGTATAAAAAAGAGGTTAGATCTGACTCATTTATAAGACAAGTAGAAAAAATTATTGACCCAGTAAAAAAAGTCTTGGATTTGCTATAGAGATGGAACAAAAGAAATAAGTTATATGGCTCCTGGATCCATCTTGAATCTGCAAATGATCACCTTTATTAATTTCTCATGAATAAAAGTTATTTCTAACTAATTATAAAATTTAATAAAATCATTACTATTATAAATATAGAGTCTCATTAATTTGTTAACCAAACCATTGATATTAACCGTGTTAACCAACTAACAACCAATCAGAATTCAACAAAAGTTTATGTCAATGTTTACGCTTATTAAATATGGTAGGGGTAATATAGATATTTCTTTTAATTAAAATATGGCTTAAATAGTTTCCATGTTTTGCTCAAACATTAAAATTGGTAGTTATCTCAATTTATTTTAAATAGAATATTTTAAAATTTAAAATTGGTAATTATCACAATTTATTTTAATTAAAATATTTTAAAAATATAAAATTGGTAATTATCTCTATTTTAGCCAACTTGTCTATGAATATTTCAAAATCATTGTTATGAAACATGAGTTTTATTTCTTTTTCTAGATAATCGAGAAGTGTTCGAAGAAGTCAATATTTTTTAATTTGTTTTTTAATTTTGTTATGTTGATTTTTGTATTGTGCATATATGCACGGTGAATACCATATGCACATTGACAGTGCACATATGCACACTTAATGCCATATAGACATTTACAGGGCACATATGCATTGTCCATACCATATGCACAGTACACATATGTCACATACCTTGATTCTGTTCTTCTTCGTTATACTCCGGATTTCATGTTGTTGAAGTAATCTGGGTGTGGATTCTGAAGATTTGTTTGTGAGTGAAACGATATACCTCAGTCTATCGTAAAGGAAATCCCTAATTGAACGGAGTGTTTTTTGGTAACCCACCGTGTTTCCCTTATTAATTGGATTTGTGTTTTTACTTAACTGTCCTTGTGCACATATGCATGGTTTTTTTTCCAAGCCGTGTAATTAATAATATTTTAAATGAAAATTTTGATTATTGTGGACCATAGATCTTAACAATCAACGGATGAGATTGGTTAACACGATTAATACCATTTGGTTAACAAAAGAAGGAGACCCTATAAATATATTCTACTCATTGTAAGACTAAAAAATAAGTTTTTGTCTTATTAAAAGACTACCGTTTGTATTAAAAAATTATAAAAAAATAATTTATATCGGCACTATTTGAATATATTCATTTATATGTTATTATTATAGTTGTAAAATAACAATTAGAGTATATTACGAAATTGGTCATGTGGAATGTTGATTTTTTTTTGTTGCACTTGTTCATGGACTTTAATTATTATAAATCAACCATTGTTGTATTTGTTTTGTTCTGGTTTCTCTCCTTAACAACATTAATCTTTTATACAAACTCCAGTTATGTGTCTCACACGTAAGAGACATTTTAATTATTCTATTGGTATTTTTCATTAAAAAAAAATTAGTATCTCTTTACTCTAAAACCACCACCACCCATCATCGGTTCAACAACCACCAACTACTGCCAAAATCCAAAACAAAAACAGAAATACAAACCTAGGTATTTAAAATCAAAAACATTATAGTAAAATGCAAAACTCAAGTAAATTAATTGGAAAAAACAAAATACAATGAAAACCCTAACCCTTGATCTTGTTATCTCCAACTTTAAAATCGTTGCCACCATAAAAAAGGCTCAATTGGGCCAAACCATAACCCTTTTGATACTCATTCCGTTTCGTTCTCTCTGTTGTCTTCCTTGTCTTGCTTCCTGTCAAGATCGTAGCCACCTTCGCTTGGTTTACAACAAATTGCCAATGCGAATCCATACAACTATTGGGAGCATATAGACTTTGTCAGATATGAATCGGCTAGGTGATGACTTGGAAAGCAACTCAGATGACCTCTAAAGTATTATACTGATGGAGAGGAAGAAGAATAAGCGAGGAAGAAGACGTGAAGAGGGGAGGAGAGGAGAAGGGAGGGGGTTAGGGTTTTGATTTTGGAAAAAGCTATAAGAATGAAAATGCCCTCGTGTGCAGTACACATGAGGGGACTTATCAAGAGGGAGCAAATAGACTGACGTAATAAATAATGTCAATGGACGAGAACCAAAAAAATGAACATATAACCGGAAGCAAATCCGTAATTTACTCTAGTAATTATGTTGAAACCGTTATTAGCAAACAAACAAATTCACTCAAGTTACTCGTACATGATGTCCTACCAATACTTGCTCAATGACACTTGAGAATAGTTTTTGCATTGATGTATGTTGTCATGTTAATAAGATTATAAGACACACACTTAAATTTATTGATGATGGTTATATGATTGTCTTGCACAATAAAAAGCTACAAACACTCACTTATGTTGCAAGTAATAAGATAAAAAAAAATGTATGATGATGTGACGTGAAGAACCTGAGTACTTTCTTATGCATTTATGTCGACCTGTCTTTGTATATAAAACCAAACCAACGAAATAAATGATATTTCATGATTCGTAGATGGTCCTTTTACCAAACACCAACATGAACTATAAAAAGATAACTTATATTTTCATTTTTTTTTTACTTTATTTTGGCTTTTTATTTTTTCATTTGTGTCACATTCAATAAATAAAATATACTATTATATTTGTATGTTGCAAGCGTATATAATATTCCAACCATAATGATAAATGTTCTCCAAAAGTCACAATGGTATATTTTATTTGTAGACACATTCAACTCAAAGCTATATATTGTATTCCATGACGTTATCTTATCTATTGTTTGAATCAAACCCATGTGATATTATAAATATATGCATGCATCCATCAACCAACCAAGATGCTTTCCATTATTACTCCACTCCCCATTCCAGAATTCAAATGCTTACCTCCGCTGCTACCTGCTAAGGACATATTTTGAGCTAATACATAGAACTAGACCCACTCTCCTATACAAAATATATTAATCATAAAGTAAACGAAAAAAAAGTGGGGCCAATTTAAAGATTAAGGAGTGGTTGGCTATTGTAACTTTTAATTAGATCATCGGTTCAACAGATAGAAGAATTATAAAATGTGTAGAAAAAAGAAATCAATTCGGAGATGCCCTAAGAGGGCAAGAGGAGTCGATGCATCGCACTGTGTAGAACAATCGAATGATAAATGATAGAATTCAGCTGTGTATGAATGATGAATTACGTTTAATTAAGCACATTAGCAATAATGGAAGCCTATACATACTAGTCTATTTCAAAAGAACTATTACAGTTACAGACCCCCAATGAACAACGATGATTATTCTTATAAACACCTTTTCCCCTAATTTTACAAATTTTGGATATTGTTTTAACATGATCAATGGCATCTCTCGCTTTTAACTATTTACTTCTAATAATGGAAGTTGATATACATAACATACCCCACAGCACAAACCTGGATGCTTTCATTTGTCAATGTTCCAACAAATTCAGTATGCCCAGCAGCCAACTTCCTTCTTACTTGGCCTGCTGTACAACATATAATAAGCATGCTTACACCATTTGAATTCCACAAAATAATGAAAACAAATTGAAATAAATAACTAAAATGATTAAAAGTACCATACTTTGAAAATTCATGACTTCTCAACAAATTCAAATGCACAATGTAATCACTTAGCCCAGCAAGAGAAGCATCCCTTCCATCGAAGAAAATAAATACAAGTTTAGGAAGCCGACTTCCAACAAGATAACGCAGATATTATGCGTCCTTTCCAGCCTTGCAACATCCAATGACCATCTTCATCGATCCCAAAGTCTGGATGGTAGCATGACTTGGCCCGATCTTTAGCCATTTTCAAGATTTCTTGATTAAGTGGGAGCTGGCGAAATCCAGCCCTCGTGTTCCGGACCTGCCATTGTTTGTATGTTTCAGGTCTCTCGATCCTCTCCCCACCTTCACAAGCAATGACATTCATGGCTTCTCGTCCCCAAAAGATTTTCTCAATCAACATCCTCTCCTGAGTCTCACGAGACGCATTGGCCTCGATCATATCAAACAAAGAAGAGAAGAAAAACAGAGCTTCTCTGAACCTGGTGATAAAAAACGGAGCGTTGTAGGACCCATTAACAACACCCTGTATGAAGATGGCTGGTTTCATTTTCCTAATAAGATTCAGAACTTTATTCCGTGGACTGTCCACCATGACTGTCTCGTCAAGCAAGTTTCTAAACCTATATGCACAATTCACAACTAGTGTTTCATCGCTGTCAAGCTCAAGGTCCTCCATTGTTATCGTTTCCCACTTTTGAGCTATGGCCTTGAACTTGAATGAAACATTAAAAGTTTCTGCATAATTTGCTAGCCTACGTCCTGTCTCCTCGACTCTCTGGGCCGGTCGAAAACCAGGACATGGGAAGTCAATCCCAGTGATTCGAAGTTCAGGTGGACCACCAGGCCTAATTGAGAGGCGATGTATGAAGCAAGGCCATTGGAAGCCATAAAGGATACCAAAATCTATGATATGCAGCTTCGCCTTACTCTGGGCAGTATGCAAAATAGTCTTATTAGAGAAAAAATTGGAGATCTTAAGGAAAGGGCAGCAACTAAGATATAAATGGTAAGCTTTCAATACATCCACAGCAGACGTAGGCCTAGAAAGGAGAGCTTTGTATATTTCAGTTCCTGAGCCAGCCATTCGTGCTTCAAGACCAGCAGAGAAGTAATGGGCCAATCTTTGCATCCCATCTCCTGTGGGTGAAGCATGTTCTCTTATCTGTTTCAGTAGATCGATTGCGTTCCTTTGGTCATTCGCTGCAACAGCTTGTGCACAGAGGCTCAAGAGCGTTCTCATATCCACTACATCCTTTTTAACACCTTTCTTACCACGCCCCTTGCCCTTGTTCCCCTTCGGTTGTACTCTAGTGACCCCATCGTGAACAAAGTTGCCTTGAGGATGGTTATTTCCACCACTGCAAAGCAGCACGTCATCAAACATCTTGGACCTCACAGTTGGTTCAGTGTAAACTGCAGATTGCTTGGAAATTCTCCCATCCTCAAAAAGATCTCTAGAATAGGAATTTTTCTTTCCTCTTGATTCTTCTCGGATGGAATTGCTTTCATGTTTCTTCTCTGACTTGACAACCACAGTATTAGCCTCTTTCTTTTGATCCTCTTCTAACACGTCGTTAGTCCCCAGATGATTTAAGGCCCTATCAATGTTGTTTTGAAAATGCATAGCAGATCTACTACAACCAGGTAGATCAGAAACACTTTGAATACTCACCGGTGAATCCAAATAACCATCTATAACACAACTATTACTGCTCGATGAGCAGTAAGAGGACTGAGATCTAGACTGTGAATCAAGATTGAAGGTAACACTAGGTACAAGAGGAGAGTTGTAATCGCTAACATCACAACTAAGACCTGTACCACTTATGGAACTGTTACCACCAAAACAATTGTAGTCCCCTACGGAAATCTCATCCTTGCCATCATTATGATACAGAGGTATTGTAGGATGGACACTACAGAAAGGAGGTTCATTTACCATAAGAGCATCATAAAACGATTTTTCTGCGGCTTGAAGAGCAGCAGACTCTTGAAGCATGCAAGTCTTCTCCTCTATGTCTTCTTCCATGAGCATCTGATTTATGTACTTGAAAACTACATCACTAAGATCAAAATCCTCATGAAGGTCATGTTCATTATTTGAGCTAGAAGATGTAAGGCTAGCATCAGGCAACTCCGTAGAATTTCGATCTAAAAATGTTTCGTTCAGACTCATGGCATTAAGAAACTTCTGATCTGATAGAACAGTCGCAGATCCGTTGAATTTTAAGGCGTTTAAACTCAATACCCCATAATCCTCCTTCCATCGCCCATCCATGACCATCTATCTATCTACCACAAAAATAAATCTCATCGATTAAAAGTCATATCACCAAAAATTCCTCAAACATTTAGTTCAAATAATTAATAGAATTTTTTAAAAGAACAATTTTCTATTCTTCATATAAATAAACAGATGAATTTGTGAATTTATAGGATCAGGATCCAGTAAGAGTTGAAAAAAGCGGATTTTAGCATCAGAAAACAGAATTACGTAAATGAATATGGCGATCTACCAACAGTAACAGTATAAAGCAATCAACATATACTAAAAATGAACACCAATGATATATAAAAAAAAAAAAAGGAAATTAGCAATTTCAAGTGTAGAAGAAAGCCATGAATTTGTGATATTCGGGAACATAGGTCATCTCATGTTAAAAGCAAGCATGAAAAAGGAACTGAATCAGATAAACACGTTTCATAATTCATAAAAGTGAAGTAATTGTAAATCTAACAACCAACAACATGTTGCAGATATATCCATAGAGTAAGTCAAATGTATCAATGGATGAATGATGGATGTACCTGAACAAAAACCCTAGAATGGAACGAGAGAGACGTAGAGAGAGAGAGAGAGTTAACCATAGGAAATGAGGAAGACTAGCGAGTGTGTTGACACAATTATATAAAATGGAAAAATCTTGACCGTTCAAAATTACGAAAGCAGATTGAGTTATGCGCGACGTGTAACAGTATCTTCGCCCGACTCTAAAAATAAAACAAAATGCAAATAAAAAATCTCTACTATATTTGTACTTTGTTGTACAATGTTACATTTATCATCCTTACACTTACTTATTTAATTTATTTTATATCCATTATTTTTTTCATTTTTTATTTTACATCATTATCGTAATAACACAAATAATCATATATGAAAAAAATGCAATAAAAAAATACGTTTCTTTTTTTACAAATTATACCATTATAATCGTCTCGTCAATACCTTCAAAACAAGCCAAATATTGAATATTTTTTAATTTAACCGTACTCTTAAATATCATTAATATCTACGAATTAATTTGTTTTCTATCCATACGTTTTATTTTATTTTTCACCGTTAGCATATTAAAAATACATAATCGTAAAATACGTTTCGTTCTTATTATAGATTATATCATTATAATTTTTTTCGTCAATAATTGTAATATAAACTAATTATTAAATATCTTTATGGGTTTAGTGTTTCATAAGTTGTGCTTCTTAGATCATGGTTGATTGTTGATGACATGTTTATAAGGAAGTAGTATTAATTGTTTATTTACTTACATTCTGCTGCATCGTACGGGTATATGTCTAGTACTAAAAATATGTCAAAATAAATTACACATTTAGTATTTTTTTTTTTCATTTTAAAAATTATAATATTAATTAATTATTAAACTATTTAATAAAATATTATTTTAAACCTTTAAGTATTTAATTTCAAAAAAAAAAGTTTCATGCCAAAAATGATTAAAAAATCTCTTTCCTGAAAAATTATTTTATTACTTTGTTTTAAAAAAAAGTTTTAAAAAATTTGGTAGAATAGCTCAAAATTTTAAAAGTCTTTTTATTCATGTTGAAGAATTTATTGAAATACTCTTGTTTTTAGAACTTTTATAAGAATAAACTAAAATGTTTTTAATCAAAATGCAAATAAAATATCGCTATTAATTAACTTAACATATTAAATATGAAATTTAAATTTATAAATTAAGTATCATTAAAAGTTAAAGATTTTGAGAATTTATCTCATTACTTATAATTTCTAATAAAAAAATTATACCAAAACCAAATGAAACCAATATTATATAGACAGAGGTTCAAGGGAAAAACCCAAATAAATGAAAAACTAAAAAACATCTTATCAACCGTTAGATTAGATGATCCGATGGATATGATTATTAAGGCGGTTACAACAATATTTTTTAAATTAAAAAACCTCCACCCCCTATTTTTTATTCGAAAAAATACGAAAAATGAACAAAATTCGAGCGAAATAAATTACACCAAATAAACGATCAAATTTTTTTCGTTAATTCATATTCATATATTTTTTTTCATTCGTTTTTTCGTGGTTTTTTGGTTTTCCATTTATTTAGAGTATTCTCCTGAACCTAACCCTATAAGTTGATTGGATTTTTGGCCGGGTTTATTTTGTTCAAATGGATTGTTTTTAATTGTGAATTTTTCAATAAAATAGGAATTGGTCATTCATTTGGACATGATCCTTACCATAACCAATCTTTTTTAAAACGGTCTCTCATGTCTTTGTACATTTGTATATCTCTAGTTCGACCATTGACATCTTACACAGATTTACTATAAATAATTAAAAGTAATTAAATATATGTTGAGTCAAACACTATTACATTTAACATAGCCAAAAGAGTAAGAGAATATTTTTGTATTTCTAATATAAACATTTTTTTAAATCCAGTTTAAAATAATTAAGAGTAAATTACGTTTTTCGTTCATGTGGTTTGTGACAAATTGTGATTCCCGTTCTTGTGGTTTAGAAATTGCAGCTTTCGTCCCTATTGTAACACCCTTAAAATTAGAAATAACAACTAATTTAAAATTTTCAATGAAACCTCAAATAAGAATAAAATCTCTTACAACAAGTCCAAACTTGAATTACTAATCTAGGTTCAATCATCAACAAATAAATAAAGTCTTACACGAAGACTAAATCGAGTCGGGTGTTACTAAAACTCAAACACAAGTTGTTATTCCCAATATAAAGACGGAAGACATCACCAGGTTACTCACCCTCGTGGATAAACTAATTCTCAACTCTTCACAACAACGCTAAAACCATTTCCCCCATCTGGAACCTGATGCACATGCCGACAAATAAAAAAAATTAGGCTAATGCCTAGTGAGTTCAAGAGTTTACAACATGGAACAAGTGTATTTGTTAAAGGGAAAGAATGCAATTTAAATTGTGGACGATCAAAAGATTTACTTTAAATATCAAACGACAACATTTCCCAAAAACGCCTTTAAAACAAGGGACCCAATTTGACCCTTCTTTTGTAAAACCATTTTATCCCCAAGTTCACCCAAAACGTGAACGGTAAGCAAACTCTCAATTTATAATAACTCGAAATAAGATTTTACTTCGCGAAACACCCCAAACGTGGGCGGGCATAATACACAACCCTCAGATTTTGGGTAAACAAACCCATATACGCAACACGTCACCGAAAGTATGGATAATAAAATAATCCCCGACAATACCCAAATAACACCTTTCGGTGACGGGGGAGACCCGATTCCATTATATGTGGCGGAACACAAAGTTAAGCCACATAACCATGTTGTCGAACTACACCTCACACTACAATAAATGATGGCTACAGCGACGACGCCTATAGCAACGACTTTTGGTTTGTTGCTGTTAATAGCTACAACAACAACTTGTCGTGGCTAAAAGATGGGGAAAAGGTCGAATATTCATTCGACCTTTTGCGACAACAAGGTCGTTGTTGTAGATGAAAATTTTGATAAAAAGTTTTGGTGGGAAAAAATGACGGGGTGATGTAATTTTTGAAGGGTTATAGCAACGACATGTCATTGCTATAAGTACTTGATAAAAAAAATTCAAATTAAAAAAAATGTGATTTTCTTTTTGAAAAATTCGGTACCCTATAGAGACGACATATCGTTGCTGTAGATAATTAATAATTTTTAAAAAAAAATAATTATTGTGACTTCATATTAAAAAAAGTAATTAATAAATTGGTATTATAGCGACGACATGTTGTAGCTATATATTAAATAATTGGACGAAAATTTGTGGTGGAAAATTTTGAAGGACTACAAATAAGTTTGTTAGAAATTATAAGAAATGTGTATTCTTGTAAGAGTTAAAATTAATAAATTAGTACTCTATTGAGACGACTTATCGTCACAGTAGATATATAATTAACAAATTTTGAGAAATATGAATGTTCATTTGGCCTCAATGTTCTCGATCTCTCATTTGGCCTGTTACTTTTTTTTTATGGTAAATACAAATTTGTTTCCATATATTGTTTTATTCTTGTGTTAGACATGTCATTAAAAACACATTTGTTTTTTATTTTTGTAACTTGTAAAATAAGAAATCTTATATTTGCCTTTATTTTTGTCGTAATCCATTTACTCACAAAAAACCAAATTATTGTGTCTTGAAGTAGCAAAAAAATTGGGTCATTTTGATCTTTTACTCAAAAAGGTTAAAAATATTTTGCTAAGCTGAAAATCTAACAAAAAATCAGGAATGGTTGAAAATATTTTCCTAATCTGAAGATTTGACAAAAAGTCGAGAAAAAATATATATGATATGAATATCAAGTTAAAGATTACAGATGCTTATTGGTTGAAATCCAATGGATTTAGATAGATTCGATTCTATACAATCTTAAATTGGATGTTGGAATCGCCATCCAATCTTATTCAGTCAATGATTGGATTTGATCGGTTTAATGCAACGGATATTACTCAGTTGGATGGTAATTGGATTGGTTCGGTTTATTGGATCCAAGAACCTCACAATCCAATTTCGATATTGAAATTTTGGATCCGATCTAATCTAATTGTTGTCGGTTGAATAGACCAATTAGGTTCTAATTGGACTGGATGACTTTCTGTTCACCCGATCAAAATTATAGATTTTGCATATTTAGGTATAATATGTTTATCACAATTTTTTTAATTTAAATATTTGAGATTTAAAATTTAGATATAATTTATTTTAGTTGTAATGACAAAGTTGTTTAATAAAGAAAATGATAGTGTATTTTGTTATAACTTAAGGTAAGTAATTACTAGGTAAGTAATTACTAGACTATTTACCTTACCGGATAAACATGACAAGGGCTAAGAATCTTACACGGTAGAAATGAGGGTCAGGGCTCTTACCCAGTAAACGCTTACCAAGTGAATTGTTGCATACAATACTATTTTCATGGACTATAATCTTACCTAGTAAAGTAAGTTAGAGTGTTGAATGCTACCGGTAAGTACGAGTAAGTGTTTGGGTAAATACCCCTTAATGATTATCTTTTATTTAAATGTGTTTATTAGTTGATTGTTAGTTAGTTTTATGAAGTTTAAAATTTTTTAAAAGGTACATTAGCTGCAATAGCTTATAACCTTGAATTTTAGATATTTGTATTAATAAATTACTAGAAATGTACTCGCGCAATGCAACACGATATATCTCGATTTAAATGTTTCGTTTTAATTTTTTTTGTCTTTATCGATCTTATAATACGGTTTTGAGAAAACAATAATGTTTTTCATATAAATTTGTTTGATTTAATTTTTATTATAGTTTTAATTTAGATTTCATAATGATATGATTTATTTTAGGTTTAATAATATAATGTTTTTTTTATAAAATAATACTAATTAAGTATTCTGTTTGAATCAAGGTTCTAAATGGCGTGAGGCGTGGCGTGGCGGCGAGGCCAAGCCTCAAGCCTTAGGAGCCACGGCGAAGCCATGGCGTTTTCAAGGCGTGACTTATGGCGTCAAATTTCTATTTCATATATAATATTATATATAAAAACGTATGCTTTGTAGTGTTACTCAGTGAGTCAATAGTAATAGGGAAGTTAAATTAGGTTGTATATATAAAAAACTTGCAAATAAGACATTAAAAACGTAAATAAAATCAAATATCTCATTACAATAACCACGCATTAGGCCATGGCGTGCCATGGATTTAACGTGGCGTGACACACAAGCCTTGGTGCCATAGCGCACCATGGCGGCTGTGCGGCGAGTTTTTTAGAACATTGGTTTGAATTCAATAATTATCCTAATTATATTTTATATTTAAAATAAGATGTTTATCTTGTATTTGATTATGTTTATCAGTTAGTTATGAATTCAAACATACAACTTTAAAAAATTGTACTCATGCATCGTTACTTGTAATCTTGAATTTTAAATAATATGCATTAATAAACAATACACGATGCATAATAATTTGTTTTAAAGGGTTTTTTCAAATGCTTTATAATGTAGTATAAATATAAATACCAAATGTTTAAAAAAGTTTAAAAAAATTATCAAATATTTTATATAATATAATATAGAATAATAAATTGGAATTAAAAATATTATGCGTCAAATTCAAATTAACATATAGATTGTATATTAATTAATAAATAAATTTAAAAATCGTATCTTTAAAAAAAATAAAATTTAAGAGAAGAAATTATTATATTTTTGTTTAATTAAAAGGGAAAATGTAGATAACTTTAAAAAAGTATTATCTATATGAATTTACGTGATTTAAAAAAAGAAATATTATTTATGTTGAAAAAGTCTTATCAATCCAGAAACTGAATTGAAGAAGAACCACCGGTCAACAGGTGAAAACAAACTCCGATAGCTTCTCTACAAAATCATTTGCAGTTCAATACCATTACCCAAATCCAAAAACCTCCTTTAAAAAAATATTCATTGCTCTCGTCGTCTCTGCTGTTTCATCGCTCCCATCGGCACCCTCGTCTCTTTGCTCGTGTCGTAACCCTCATCTCCCACAGTAGAGGTTAGTCTTCTTCTACGTTTCTTTTTTTGTTGAAGTTATTACATGTTATTGACAATGCATTCATGATTTTATACTATGGTTCTGATTAATTTGTTTGATTTAGTTCTAATCAGCTTGCATTGATATTATGATCCATTTGTTTGATTTAGCAACTTACTGCCATTAGAACAAACCAGAGCTAAGCAATATTTTTTTCTTCTTCTTCGTTGATGTATGTTTGTTGAAGGGCTTACAAATTTGTCTTCTATAACTGGTTTTAATTGGGTGGTCTTAAGTTGCACACCAAGTGTTTGTAATAATGCTTAGCTTAAGTTTAGAATTTTATTTATTCAATTTATCTACTTAGAGACCTTCTAAACTTATTTACCTCAATGACCTTCATCTCATATGCATATAGTGTTAAACAATATGTCTCTGGTGTAAAAGATCATGCCCACAAAAAACTTGAAAAAAAAACAAGAAAGTCGTTATTATACTTTAAATTGCAGTGCATATGTATTGAAAGAGCAGATTACCTGAAAATTTTGTTGCTTGATTCTTCAGAGTAGTGTACAAATTACGATGTATGAAATGTAGTGATAAGATTTTTGTTTTTAATTTAGAAATTGCTGTTATGGGAAATAGAATTGTCATGGATGCCATCTATATGTGTGTATGTATCAGTAGTAATGTAACATAATGTACATGGGTGCAAGATTCCTACTATACCCTTTAATTCACTTCTATATTTTTATTTACATCAGTCTATGAAGGTGGATTAGCATTTATTTCTAGTTGTAATTCTTACGATATATCTTGTGGATAAAATCTATAAAATATAAGGTATTTTGATCTGACTTTTAATTTTTGAAGCCATTTTTTAAAATGTTGCTGGTTTATGATAAGATATCTCCAAGTGGATGCTAATATAGCAAGCTGATAAGTTGAGTTTACAAATCTCAACTTCATTTGAAGTTTTAAACTCATTTTTTATTTCTAGAATTCATTTCTAGGTGTAAAAAATACGAAGAACTGGCGTGCAAAAGTGTGATAAGATTACCTAAGGCTCCAAATTAGATTAACAGTCCTATTATAGTTGTCTTCTATCTCTTGTCTTATATCATATTTGTATAATAGATATCTCCTAGTTGTTCTAGGATTCTATAATCCTTCTTATATATATATGGCTTTTGGCAATGAGAATAAACATAACATTCTCTAATTACTCTATTCTCTCATAAGGTGTCCATCGACTTCCCTCCAATACATAAAACTTCAAATTTTCCCCAAATCTATATGGCGGTCATAAAAAACTTCAAACAAACCATGAATGCAATTTGCCCCAAATCTAGAATGCAGCTCAGCTATGGCAATCATAAAAAACTTATAAAAATTGAATTTGCTCCAAAGCCTAAACTAGTTTCAAATCTACCGAAGAATGATTAAAACCGGACTTCCATGACCAACTCAAGCAATAAATAACCAATGATGAATAACCACAGGAGCATATCACTTTCATCAAATATAAATTGAGAAAAATACACATAAGCGATTCAAATCAAACTAACATCAACAAGGAACTTGGTAGATAAAAATAAAAGGGGAAAAAAGATTCAAGATTTCTTGAAGCAGGGGAATATTATGCTTAAAATACTGAAATTCTTCAATCATCATGTTTCTTATCTCAAATACAGATGTGCTTCACATGAAGCTACTTGGACAAAGAATCCAAGAAAATGTCAACCAACTCAAATTTGTAAAAAAAACAAAAAAGGAACCTAATCCTGCAAAATTTCATCCTACTTCTCCTAAGAAAATTAATATATAATGTATTATGTGTGTATATATATATATATATATATATTGTATTCTTCTTCTTCCATGTGTTATTATCCCTACAAACACACACCTAGACAAACTCAAGAGAGAGAAAGAGAGGAATCCTAAGTTGCACACATTTAATCAATTTTCCTTTTACAAAGTTCCATGTCATGATCATATTAAGGTATTTATTGTTGATTTTGTATTCAAATTTAACATTTTCCATTTGGAATAACTTGTGGCTTTTAACGCAGCCAAACAAAGTTCCATGTCGTTGATTTATTTTATTTTTAGCTTGAATTAATTTTACCTATTGTAACGACATGTCGTTGCTATAGATATGGCCTAAAGCAACGACTTGTTGTCGTCGTATATAACCTATCGCGACGACATGTCGTTGCAATTCATTAATCATTTACTAAATTTATTTATATTTTAAATTTATTTATTTATTTTTTTAATTAATTAATTAAAATTAATTAATTAAATTAAATTATGTTAATAGTCTACGGCCACGACATATTGTCGCTGTAGGTTATATCTACAGCCACGACAAAATGTTGTTGCAATAGATACTTTCAGCAACGGGGCAACAGTGACGAAACCAATAGCAACAATCGTCGTTGTAGTTCTTCTATTGCAACGACATTTAACCCTATAGACACGACTTTTGTCCTTGCTGTAGATCTATTTTGTTGTAGTGTCAGATCGTGACTGTATTGCCTGCTCTACCGAGCTACACCTCCAGTCTTGACTGTATTGCCTGCTCCGTCGAGCTACACCTCCAGTCGGACTTATTTCGAGTCCCAAACACCATATCCCCCATTGCCTGCTCCGCCGAGCTACACCTCAAGGATACATGATCTTATTGCCTGTTCGGTCTCTAGCGGAGTTTCATCCTCGGGGTACTCATTCGACCCCTAGTGCCTACTCCCTAGCCTTCAAGATAGGAGTCTCAGCTCTTTACTTGATAACTCTCGATGTCTAACCTCGTGTACAAGGATTAGACATCCAAACACAAGACACAATGGTCCCGAGGTACAACCTATAAAGGTTCCTCTTCACCTAACAACCGGGACGATACCAATGCCAACATGACATTATTTCCCGAAGTGGGAATCCCAAGGGTCCTCACCATTAAACACGACCGACTTACATGCCTATGGATTCAATGCATTACCGTCTAAAATACATGACTCCAAATGAATGACATACGCACTCAAAACATGCATTCCCAAAATAAAGTGCAATAAATGCAACTCACACCCAAAGCTCCTCTTTAAGTTGTTAAAACCAGACAAAAGTCCCCATTACCCGACAAAACCAAAAATTGAGCCTTAAACTCAACCAATCAAGCGACATATGCTACAATCCGCAAAATGCAATAAAATGCAATGACCGCATTTATGCAAACACATGCTTCAACTAAATGAAATAAACTTCAACATAAAACATTTTCCAAACAAGTTTATAATCTCATTTACTCTTTCCAAACGTTCCATGACCCACATTTAAATGACAATTACGCAAGAGGTTTATACCCATACAATAAATCGTTTAAATACCAATATCCCCGGTTTACTCAATAAAATACTTGAGTTACATCTTTTCCCAAAACCCAAGGTTCAGAAGTTCAGAAACGTTTGCAAAGTTGGGAAAGACCAAGCGCCCATGGCTTACCCGGTGGTATTTTTAAAACATTTCACGATACAAAATACACGTAATACCAACAAGCATAAAAGTGCATTCTTACCCAATACTTTCCATTTAGGTAAATAAGTCATCAAATAATTTTCATTTCGATGCATTTAACAACATACTCAAAAATCCCCAAGATGAGTGTTTTATACGTTTACAAAGTTAAATGCTTCCAAATAACAAAACTTATCAGCAGTTAGCATTTTAATATAAAACACAAACACTTTAAAATAATCATTTTGGCATGCACACAGTTTTCACAAATCAACTTGAACTCACATTTGCTAGATTTAGGCTAAATCTAGATTTTACCCCCAACTTGAGCTTCCTTGAAGAACTCCGAATCCACAAGCAAAACCTTCCAAAAACCTATCATAATAAGTTTTCAATCATAAATACACTCGTTCAACCATTTAGAATCGATCCCCAAACATTTTACATCAAAATCTCCAACTTAGCCAAAACCTTAATTTTGACATAATTTCTCCAAAACCATCAAACCCGTAATTGATAAACCACACACTAGGATAATCATCAATGGAACATTTATAACTTATGTTAAGGTTTAGAAATGGAAGGGATACACTTACCACTTAGGTTTTGATGAAAACCTAGAAACCCAAAAATAAGCTTGAGGTTGAAGATGAAGATGGAGATGGTGAATCCTTGACCATAGCTTTCAATCCTACCACTTGATGATGTTTCACCTCCACAAAATCCAAGGATTTGAGCCAAAATAAGTTAGGGTTTGAAGGGGAAAGAAGGAAAATGGTTTGGGAGATAGTAGAAGAAGTTTGGATGAGAAGAAAGGAAAATGGCTGAATTTCGCGACTTAACAGCAGTCTGCCCACTTTGGGCGACTTTGCCATGCGACAATGCCCAGGGCATTGTCGCTGGTTCTCCCAGCTTTCTTCTCGTTCACTGTTTCGGTCGTAACTTCTTCGTTATAGCTCCGTTTTTGCTCCGGAAAGGACCGTTGGACTCGTAATTGGATACTTCATCCATTAAGACTATGAAACCTAGGATTCAAGTCCAAAATCCTATATCTTATTTTTCCCTTTAAAATTACTGATTTCTGCATTAACTTGAAATGATACATTTCGAAATTCGGGGTGTTACACCTATGATTTGTAATTTATTGTTATTTTTCGTCTTTATGATTTATAATTGATTGTTGTTTCGGTCCCTATGCTTTACAATTCTTTATTATTTTGGTCCATTCTACTTAAAGATAGAATTAATCCAGAGAGAAAAATAGCAATAAATTACAAACCATAGGGATGATAATCAAAATTTCTAAACCACATGGACGAAAATATAAATTATTAACAAACACAGGGACGAAAATAATAATTTACTCAAATAATTATAATGATTATCGGTATAATAATTAGAGCATATCCAATGGAGGGTCTTTGCACTTTTTGTTGCCACATAATTATAAGAACATCTTTTTATGAGTCTCATATATTTTTTTCAACTTCAATAATTATTGTAAAGTTAATAAAATAAAATAAATATTAAGGAAAATGTCACATCTCACAAACTTCATGTTAAGAACTCTCCACAATATTAGTTCCTACAAGTCATTGCACTTTTTTCTTATAAGAACCTTGAATTGGAGATGTTCTTATTATACGTAGTTTCACATATAAAACCACTAGGTCTTTGGCCTAGTGGTCACCTCTCTTCCGTAAACGCTTCTACATGGGGTTCCCGTACTAGGGTTCGAATCCGGGGAAAGACATGATGTCTTTTCCGGTGTAGGCTTATAGAGGTGGGGCATGTAGGGTCCACAAAAGTGGGCCACGGGGCCTTGGGTCCCCGCCAATAAACCTTTTTTCACATATATATATATATATATATATAGACTTAAGTTCGCGTGAGACCAAACAGTTTCCGTGAGACCGGTGAGACCAAACTTTAAAGTATATGAAACTTCACACCAAAAAACTGTGAAGGTAAAAAAAAATCGAACTTTTTCATAGGGAAAACACCGTAAATGTTACGTCCACGGTGTTTTTCGCTGTGAATGTTCGTTTTTTTTTACCTTCACAGCGTCTTCACTGTGAAGGTTCGGATATACCTTCACAGTCTTTTATCTGTGAAGGTTTGATTTTTTTTTAACTTGGTTTAGGTTTTTTTACCTTCATAGTGTGATTACATTATGAAGGTTCGAATGTTTTTAACTTCACAGTGTTTCGGTGTGAAGTTTCATGTTTTAAGGCTTGGTCTCACGCAGTCTCACGGAAACAGCTTGGTCTCACGTGAACCTGACCTTATATATATATATATATATATATATATATATATATATATATATATATATATATATATATCGGAATAAAAATTCAAAATTTCTGCAATATGACTGCTATAATTAGATAAAAACCTGGATATAAAACCTGCTAAAATCAATCCCAAAGTATCATCCCGATAGGACGGGGAAACAGTACTATAATCATTACAATGAATCAAATGAAGGATAGACTAACAACCTAATAATCTAACTTAAGTAAGAAAGATTAATATTGGGTGTTGCTATTCTTCCAAAAGGTATGATCACTATTTCAAAATGCCGGTCTATACATCTCCCAAAAAGACCGCTCTTGGCCCCAAAGCTATCCGCTCAGTCCCGACGAACCCCACCGGAGACCTGACCTGTTATACATGTCATTTTAAGAAAAAGTGTTAGGTTAAAGCCTAGTGAGATCAAACATTTGCAATTTAAGAGATTGAATATAAAAATAAGTAAAAAGGTTTCCTTTTATACAACAACAATAATGATAATGATAACAATAATGCTCTTTGAAATATAACCAATACCTCTTGGGTTAACGGGGGAGACCCGCCTACTAACCCGAATGACGGAACACAAAAGTAAGTCATTCGATGGGTCAGTAAAGCCAATAAACACATAAAGTACACGCAAGGGATGTCAGACTCAGTGGCTTTAAACGTACACCCACGGAAACTCGAGTTCAACCCCGTCGGGTTCCTATGTCGAGCTCCTCATCCAATATCGTAATACTTGAGCACGAAGGACTTATACCTCACCCAATACCTAGCATGCAGCACGAAGGACTTATACCTCACCCGGTACCTAACGTGCCTCGACGTGGAAAACTAGTCGTCCCAACGCCGGAACAATAATAAACCAATTACGGGGTCATGACTCCCAATGCATCAATTAAGCCAAATAATGCACATAAGGCACAACAATTAATCTCAAAAATGGTTAATATGCAATAATTGATATGGAGGGTGTTTTCCACCAAAACCACTCCCATTGTTTATCAAAAGACCGCAAGTGAAAATATAGACAATTCCTCTTTATTTCAAATCCCCAAAATATGAAGTGAGTTTAATATGCAAAATTATCAGCAGTTAACCAAAATACCAATATTTCCAAGATCATAAGTTTTGCATAGTAATGCCATTCACTTAAAAGTATAACCCAAGTATAAACTAGTTAAAGAACATTAATAAAGTTCATAAATCATCATTTCCCCAACAATCATCCAAAAACACTAATATCCCCAAAAGTTAGGTTTAATACAATGTTCTACAAAACCAAGTATATGAAAGGGAAGATATTAGGTATTCAAAATCCACCTTTTGACATGTATAAAGTTTGATAAAATGTGTAAGAACTCACCTTAGTAGTTTCCTTAGGAAGGAAACCAAACCCTAGAAATGAGAGAGATGAAAACCACTTGAGAGCTCACCACCAACACTTCCTAAATGCGATATGGACCACCATTAATGATTATGAATCACCATAAATGAAGAGAGAAGTCTATAGGAAGATACTTACCGAAATCAGTAGAGAGAATCGCTCCCAAACCCTAGAACTCGGATAAAAATGACTGAAAATAGCGACTTGTCTTTTTATACCCGAAACCCCCGTCGGCGATAGTGACATCTGTCACTATCGCGGGCAAGGTCGTGAGCGCCTCACCACCTTCGGTACAGGTTGGGCGATAGTGCCCCGGCGATTGTGACCATGTCACTCTCGCGGGCACAATCGTGAGGAACGTACCGAGGCCCTAAGGCCTTCGGCGATAGTGCCCTCCGCGATTGTGACACCCTGTCACTCTCGCGGACACAATCGCGAATAGCCCCAAATTTCCCAACTTTGATGATTTTTAACCCATGATGCTTAAATCCAACTTTCTCGATATTAAGTAAATAAAAATCCCAACATATATAAGTTCCAAAGCGAGAAAATAATACATGGGTTCTCAGAATTCGGGGTGTTACAATCCTCCCCAACTTGGAAATGATTTCGTCCCCGAAACCCTACTAACTAAACAAGTGAGGGTATCTACGCCTCAAGTCTTCTTCCGCTTCCCAAGTCACATTGGTGCCGCGGTGGTGCTTCCATTGAACCTTTACCATCGCCACCTTTTGCGCGTTAATGTAAAATCACTAATGATTTTGTTAGTTCTCGTGTTCTTTTAAATAGTTATTGTTCTCGTTTGATTCTCCCTCTCTCTCTATATATATATAAACCTAATATACTGTTTACAATATAATTATTTTATTTATTACAACATATTTAAAAAATATAACATGGTCAAAAAAGTGACGGAAGTTTTGGACCACCTTTCCTTGTTTTAATTTTGAATAAACCGCCTTATATAAATTTCAAGTATATATTACTAGTATTACAAATATATAATAATCGAATTAGTTCCAAAGCTAAATAAAAGGGTGAGTGAACTATAATTAAAATATAATTTATGTACTCTTAAATCATAGGAGTAAACACAGTATACTTTTATTTTCATCCACACATATTAATCAAGTTTGTTAATCGTAGTGACATTTGCATTTTCTGATTATTATTTATATTAAATTATATGTTTAAAAAATCAAAACAAACGAATCAAATAAACCATACAATATGTTAGAGGGGGCGGGGGGAATTTGGTTTAATGAAATTAGAGGAGTTTGGATTTTATTGTAGGATTTGGAATATTTGGTGTGTTTGGTTTGTAATATTTAGAATGAAAAAGAATTATATTTCTATAAATAATTATCTTTTTAGTAATGGATTGTCATAAAGCAAATGTTTTTAACATTCTTTAAAATATTATCACGCATAAATTCTACGAAATCCCTTGAAATACCAACAAGCCCCGTGCAATTTCTAAATCCCATGTTTGTGAGATTTCGATGAAATATTGGGATTTCAAATCCAAACAATCTTTCAAAACCAAACATGGATTGGAATGTAATTGAATTCCTAAATCCTATTTAATTCTACAAATTAAATGGGACCTTAGGGGGTTTGGTTTGATGGAATGACTTTGCGAGATTTGTATTTAGTGGAAGGATTTGGAATAGAAGGGATAGGGATTTGGATTTGGAATATTTGGTGTGTTTGATTTGTAAGATTTGAAAAGAAATTTAAGTCCATTACTTATTAAAAAGTATATTAAAAATTTATAAAAATAATTAAATTTCTTTTTATTAATTGATTATTATAAAACAAGTGTTTTTAATATATTTTTAAACATTATTTTATACAAATTCATCGAAATCTCGTGAAATCTCAACTCCCATTGGAATTTCAAAATCCTATATTTTAATGAATTTAAAAAAAAATCATAAGATTTCAAATCCGAACAATATTACAAACCAAACACGAAATTTGATGGATTTGAATTACAAATCACCTAAATCATTTTCATTCCTACAAACCACCTGATCTTTAACGTATAAATTAAAAAGATATATTTAATTATTTTTTTCATAAGACCAAATATACTAATTTTTCAAATATAGTTTCTGACATTGGAATCGTTGAAACAATTTTTATTAATTAATATAAATAAATAAAGAGTTGATAAACATATTTGAATCTTGAGCAACACGAATATACACGATTTAATATTCGAAAGAAATATGATTGGATCTCAAAAACATATTTTTAAACGGGAGTGGGGGTGCTCAAATGGCATCGACTTAATTCCTATGCCATGTTATGTTCTTTTTGTCGTGATTCTTGGTTACTTTAGTTTTTACTTTGATTTTAAAAAAATATTATAACAAATATACTTATCAAATACAAAAAAAGGTTTACTGGCGCGGACCTATGGCCACGTGGCCCACTTTTGTGGGCCCTACATATCCTAGCCTCTTAGATATGCACCGGAAAAGGCCCCCTGTCCCCCCCGAGACTTGAACTCTTGCGTTTCAAGCACTCGTTGGAGCGTTTACGGAGTAAGGCTGGCCTGATGGTTACTTATCAAATACAAGACGAAATCATTTTAAGTATTTTCCTTAACTAAGGTGTCCTTCATGTTGTAGCCCAGTGGTAAGGTAACATCCTGGGGGGTCAGTGGATGGTATCCCTGACTACCCAGGTTCGAACCCCGTGGTGAGCATCCTGTGACATCCATGATCATGGGTCTGCCACATAGTGGTACACTTAATTGGACTGGGTCGTGATGTACGGAGATTAGTCGGGTGACACCCTTAAGTGGGAGCCCGGATACCCCGGGAACGTGCGCGTGTGTTAACTTGTCGTTCAAAAAAAAGGTGTCATAGTAATATAATATAAAATAAAATAAATTGGATTGTAAAAGAGTTTGTAGAAAATTATGTGTTTTCATCTTTTTATACATAAATATTAACGTGCATCCGTGATTTATTCGTTAAGTATTTTGTGGTATTGTGTGCTCCTCTAGAGAGTTACATAACTATTAACAATTGTCCAGAATGAAGATTGTAACACCCCGAATTTGGCATTATCACTCGTTTCTTACCTTAATGTCATTCCTTGGTCACTTCAACTAATTGGTAGGGATTATGTTAAATGGAGGATGTAGATGTTAATGTTATAGTGCAACCGTTCAACTAAGTCGAATAAAGGTTTTAATCAGGTCAAGTTTGGAACTTTGACACTTGGGGGGGGGGGGGTTGTGTCAAACGACTGTGACATGCGACAGTGCCCTTGGGCATTGTCGGGAGGCACAATCGCGCCCCAGACCCCTGCCTCGGTACATATTGGGCGAGTATACCACGACGACATTGCCATGGGCATACTCGCGGGGCATAGTCGTGAGGTGGCTTGTGGCCACAGTACACCCGACGCGAGAGTGCCTGGCGAGAATGCCAATGGCACTCTCGTATGGCATAATCACCTACGGGGCCTGAGGCTTTAAATGCCTTGTTTTATTAGGTTAAATCCATTTGGTAGAATTGAAGGGTTTTGAAGATACGTTTTTCTCTCAAGGTTTAGGTGAGGTTCCTCCCATTTCTCATCCTCTTCCCTCATTGAATGCTAACCCAACCCCATCTAGTAACATTTATGATTCTTCTTTGGTTTTAAACTTCAAGGGTGTCATCTAGTTCTATTTGGAAGCTCCAAGCCATTTACTCTATTTTCCAGGGTTCTTGCCATCTTTAGGGTTTTTACATCACAAACCTATTTGGTGAGTTTTCTCAACCTACATACTACCTTAAATGTTATTATTTGATTAAATGTGTTTGATAGGTACATTGGGTTTTGACCTAAAATTTGGGTTTATGAGTTTTGCTTGAATATGAGGTTTTTGCCATTATAAATGCATCTAATGGAAATATTTGACCATTTATAACTTAAGTAATGTAAATTTTGAATGTAGTGGTGTGGGGATCTTTCCACACCATATTTTACAAAAGAGGGTTTGAACCCAAGAGAACTACACTTGTAGCATGCTTCTAGTCTATTAAATTGTTGGGATGAATTATTGATATTAGAAACATATTGAGTTTAATATGAGTATGAAATGTACCATAACATGAACTAGCATTTTGATTGGTAAATTTTCATGTTCTTGAATTGTTGACAAAATATGTCTTGATATTATTGTTCAAACTTGTTATGATCATACTATGGAGTTTGATGTCTATCTTCTCATGCACGAGGATTTAGATCGTATGAATTATGTGTCCATCTTTGTTGGCCACTTTGGGTCACTAGCGAGTAGGCAATGGGGGACATAAAAGTCCTTAAGGTGTAACTCGTATAGGTTGGATAGGCAATAATGTCCCGTATGGCCTTGAGGTGTAACTCGACAGAGTAGGCAATAAAGACATATAACGGTTTGAGGTTGTGATGCCTTGATGGCATGGGAACTAGAACCGGGACATGAGGTGTAATCCAATAACATCATGGGTGACTTCACTCACGTGTTCTCGTCACCCCGATGGAAACAAGTCTCCCCCGTATTTCAAGAGGTATCTCTTGCGTGTTCATGTTCAGGTGTGGAACATCTTTGCAAAGTTGAGTGTTGGCCTTTGTTCAACCATTGTGGATATCAGTAACATTTAATTATGATACTACTATCTTATTCGTGAATTGTTTAATCTTTAAGATCTCACTAGACTTTTAGTCTAACACTTGTCATGGTGTTTTGTTGGTTCACAGGTCTCACTAGCGGTGCGCATATGGTAACTTGACTCGACGATCGTGCACCTAGGAGTACTTGAAAGACCGGGCTTTTTGGGAATTTTGCGAAGAGGGAGTTTAGAGATATAGCGACACCCACATTAATCTAGTTTTAAATTGATCTAGATTAAATAGGTTGTTGTATTTTTATATCTCGTCATTTGCTACTTTAGGAATTGTGCAAACTATCCCAACCGCATTGGGTTTCAGTTGTCGTAAATTGAAAGTTTTATTTTACCCATTTTTCCGGAATTTGCCTATTTTTTTATCTAAATTTTAGGATGTTACAAAGATCGAGTGAATGATAAATTGAATCCCAAAGTGGAGGCATTGAAGTCGGTTCTAAGGTCCCGTTTGATTTTGGGTTCAAATATTTAGACCAAATTATTTTATACAAACTAGGAATGAGATCAAAATGCATTGTATGTAATCTCATATATTTATAAATAAAGTATGTAAATATATAAGGCGGTATATCTGAAAAGCATCAAAGAAATTTACACAATTTACCATATTTTTGACCAAGAGGACACTTTAAATTTTGGGTGAAGTTAAGTCAAGTTTACCCAAATCATGTGCTTGGTGAAAGTAAAGCAGCCAAGCCAACATGACATCTAAAATGAAATGTCATTTTTCCTGAATCAAGAAAAAAGGGGAAATGATGTTGCGAAGAAGTCGAGCAAAGCAAGTGTACAAGGGATAAAGAGGGAGCATGTATGTGGACACAACTTTTTCCTCGCCACCAATAAAGGAGCACTTATCATAATTTTGTTGCAATTTATTTTCCTTTTTTGATTTTTTATTTAAATTTATTAATATATTATCGTGTTCATCTATAAATCTTAAATATTTTAGTAATAAAAAACATTTGTACTCATAATAAATATTATTCATTATGAATATATATCATGACATTTATCATGAATATTCACAAAAAACAAATTGTTCATATGTTCAAAAATATTTAAGGTTGTTACATTATTTCCCCCCGGGGCCCTTCCCCTCCCCCTCTATATCTATCTATTTATATATATAGGACGATAATCAAATGAAAACTAAAAATAGGTTGAGAATCGTAAAAACCGATCTAAACCATTAATTCATTTTAATTAATGGTCATTAAAGGCAATGACAACTTTAAAAAAAAATTAAAATTGAAAGGGGATTTTGGGTATTAAAACCCTTTGACCAAATTCATATCTCCATCTATATTCATATCACCAGCTCCTCCAAATCAAGAACCTTCACAATCTACCAACCACTGTCGACCGCCTCCGTCTATCTCCCTCTACTCGCACCCCCTCTGTCTATCTTCCATGAACGATTTCCTTCCTTTGACGGAGCAAACACCAACGCCAAATCCACTAGACGAGAAAACGCCGTCAAAACTGGATTCATAGTTTTCCGGTGTGAATTTAGAGGCGGAGGATTCGATCTCCTGAAGAACGTTAGGGATCTCAATCATCGGCGGTCGTTTCCGCTTTTTCGAAGTGGTCAAGACGGTAAAGCCCCTAAAATATATAAATCCAAGTGTCAGCCCAACTTTTGTTTCTTCCTAAAACCCTAATTCTAACCCCAAGTTCGCATCTTACTCATCACCAAAACACATACAAATCATTTCGTCCGGTGAAGCTAAGCTGTGACGATGGGTAAGATCGTAAGCGGTGGTGTGGCTAAGGGGAAAAAGAAAAAAGCGTCGTTCATAATTGATTGTGTGAAGACGGTGGAGGATAAGATCATGGAGATTTCCTCATTGGAAAAGTTCTTGCAGGAGCGGATCAAAGTTGGCGGTAAAGTTGAAGCTCTGGATGATGCCATCACCATCTCTCGAGATAAGAACAAGATCACGGTTACCTCTGACTCAACATTCTTATTTCCGATTTTAAGCACGTCGATATAAATCCATGATTATAGACATAAATTTTATTTGATTTCATTAGGTGAAAATAAATTATAGATGAAATTTTTGTTTGATTTCATGTGGTAAATTAAGATATATATGAACTTATGTTTGGATTTCATTTAGATGAAATAACATATTTATGAGAATTGTGATTTATTTCATGTAGTGAAATAGTTAGTATGTGTTTCATTACGGTGAATCCGTGTGTTTTACATCAAATGAACTTATATGTTTCATTTGGTGAATCTTATTACCAAAATAACGATTATGCCATTTTCATATGGTGAAACAACTTTTAATTAAAACCATTAGATCAAAACCAAATTACGACTTAGATCAGTTCTCATGGTTCTCAATTTTTTTTATTCTCACATGATTTAACCCATATATATATATATATATATATATATATATATATAGAGAGAGAGAGAGAGAGAAAGGGTTAATTTCATACGGAACAATATTTGTTTAAGAAAATATGAGAACGTCTGAATCAATATAACAAAATCATATATGATTCATGCGACTTTGCCTGCAACTTAAGTCGCTGCCAAAGTCGTCTGCGTCCATTTTTTTCCGGTTAATATAAAATTACATATGATTTTATACATGATTTATTGTTTTTTTTAAATAGTTAGCATTCTCGTTTGAACTTTCCTCTCTTTCTCTCTCTCTCTCTCTCTCTCTCTCTCTATATATATATATATATATATATATATCAATTTTTGTATAACAATATGTAATAAATGTCTAAAATGATATACCGTATAAAAAAATTAGTGCGCTCTAGACAGTATTTTATGAACCACTTTACCCCTTATTATATATAAACTAGAAGCGTACTCGCACAATACAGCGAGATACATCACGATTTTAATGTTTCATTTTTTTTTTGTCGATTTACAATATGATTTTGGATGACTTTGAGAAAGTGATAATGTTTTTTCTATAAATTTGTTTAATTTAGGCTTAATAATATAATGTTTTTTATATAAAAAATTAAGTATTTTGTTAGAATTCAATGATTATATTATATATTTTAATGACATCTAGAAAAAAATAACCAATTACATATTTAATAATATAATCAAAACAAATTTATAGTAATATAATATATTAATTAATAGTGATACATAGAAATGTCTGCATAAAAGGAAGGTCCTGCACATACTAAATTGGTGGGTTTTAAAAGACTCCAGTAATAATATGTATTTTATGCTTTGATACTTGAAAATTAAGAGATTTTTAAAATCTTGCATAAAATGATGATACCTTGTGCCTAATAATTTGTATTTAAAAGTTTTTTACCCGTGTTTTATAATACTAGAAGCGTACTCGCGCAATACAGCGAGATACATCACGAATTTAGTGTTTCATTTTATTTTTTTGTCGATTTACAGTACGATTTTGGATGGTTTTGAGAAAGTGATAATGTTTTTTTTATAAATTTGTTTAATTTAGGCTTAATAATATAATGTTTTTATATAAAAAAATTAAGTATTTTGTTATAATTCAATGATTATCTTATATATTTTAATGACATCTACCAAAATAAGTAATTACATATTTAATAATATAATTAAAACAAAATTATATTAATATAATATATTAATTAATAGTGATACATGAAAATGTCTGCATAAAAAAGGTAGACCCTAAACATATCAAATTGTGCTTTGGTACTTGTAAATTAAGAGATTTTTAAAATATTACATAAAATGATGATACATTGTGCCTAATAATTTGTATTTCAGAGTTTTTTATCCGTGTTTTATAATATAGTATAGATATCAATTTTTGTATAACAATATGTAATAAATGTCTACAATGATATACCGTATATAAAAAATTACTGCGCTCTAGACAGTATTTTATGAACCACTTTACCCTTTATTATATATAAATAATTTATATTGACATAAAAAAAATCTATTTAAAAAATAAAAATCGACGATACCCGTGCATTGAGGCCTGAGGGAATGCCAGACACCTCCCTACTCATATGAAGGAGGCCGCATGGTAAATAGGACGAAGAAAAGAAGCTTCTATTTTTGGTCAATTGAATGGAGGCTATCTATAATTGTATATCATCGTGGTGGGGTTTCTTCTTTTCAATGTAACTTATATTTTTATTTTTAGAGAAAAAGAAAAAGAAAAACTTAATTAACCTTTTTTTTTTTTTTAAACGGCTTGTTAGTTGTTAGTGGTTCAGGTCCAGCAGTGACATCCAATTGGACAGTATGCTGACCCTGAGACCCCATATTTCTCCAATATCACCTGAAGGGGTAAACGTCTCGGATGGGACTCAAACTTGAGACATCCCCTCCTCAAGTCACCTTAAGGAAACCTTGGTGGCCAACTAAGCTAGCCCAGTTGGTTAATTAATTCGCCACTTTCTAATTTTTAATTGATTAATTCTTTGATATTTTTTTAATAAATAAACCACATAAATTTTAGAAGTTTGTTATATACATATTTTTAATCCAAAAAACTATTTGTAACCAGGAGAAAGGTTTTAAAGAAAAAAAAATTTAATTAATTTTATCGTTCTCAAACCTATGTCACTCCCCCTCGTTGTTCCATCATCATTCGCTCTTTATCATTACCCATCATCATCATTGGTTTCTGTCATTGAACTCCCTTTTTTTCAATTGAACTTTTCCTTGATTCTCTTTTTAGATATATTTATACATACTCAAGTAAGGCATCGTTTGTAAAAAAAAAATAAGTTAGATTAACTTATTTTTTAGGTACATGTTTGGATGCACATAAATTAGCTTATTGATAAACTACTTAGAGTAGCTTATGGGTACTTTTTTGTGACTTTTTTCAATTATACCCTAATTAATATTAATTATTAGTTATTAATTATAAATAAATATCAATTATAATTAATATTAATTAAAAAATATTAATTAAATTTTAATATACATTGATATTAATTTTTAATCATTTAGAATTATTGTTAATCGTATCAATTATATATATATATATATATATAGGGTTGGTTTCTTTTACAACCCTTCTATTTTGTACAAACTATACAACTTAATCTACACCATCCATTTCTTTAATCAAAGGTTGTAATTAATTAGATGGTAATTTAGGAAACAATGAATTAATTGGGATTTTTTCTTTTTATTTATTAATCAATTGAGGGTATAATCGGTAACACACAAAATAGAATCATCGACCCCAAATTAGAAGGGATTCGCTTTGATTCATTCATTCCGATAATATTTCCGCATAAGTCGAGCAAGGATTCAGACGATGATCGAGAATATATGATTTCCAGAAAATTAGCGATGAGGATGCATCCCAAAAGAGGTTATATTTATGCGATTCATTGTCCAGTATACATTCATCGATGTATCCCATCTCCTAAAGTGATTTTTTGTTGATTTTGCAGTTCGCAAGCCTAGCCAGAGAACTTTAATGAATACTGCATTCTCCACCTTCACTAATACTGCAGACGATCCTGTGTTACTAGATGAAGACGACAACGATGACTCCCCTGTTATAGTCCGTGTAAATGAAGACCATCAATTAAGAAGAGTAAAAAAAAGGGTTAATGAAGACAATGGTTCATCACCACTATCACATGAAGGTACAAATTATTCACTGTATTTTTTAGAGTGATTCTTACAGAATTTGTTTGAAATTGATACAAAAAGTGTTGATTCACTGAATTTTGTTTTGAAAATCAGAAATTTCTCTGATTAGGTTTTTCCCTAATTTGATTAGAGTTAAACGGGTTTGAAGAAAAGTAATGCATTCGAACAATAAGGGTGAAATCAGTGGTGTTGTGTTCATGATTCTTAATTTTTGACAAATGTTTGGTGTAACCCTTTTTTGTTTTTTTTATTAAACAATGTGTATAAATGATTACATCTTCAATTTGATGATTTTGATTAGAATATTATTAGTACATCTTTAAAATGTTGAGGACTTAATCAGTAAAGCATTATAAAGACTTCATTAAGCTCCTAAATATGAAGCATCTTGATAAGTTTCAGTCCAGTATGTGATTGAAATTGTATTTGCTTTGGATTATGTTACATGATTTTTGTTGTTCATTGGAAATTCGATAAATCAACGACTTCAGGAAATCAGATAATGATTCGATATTCATGAAACTCGGTTCAATTCATTAGTATGGTTCAATTCATGAATATATGTGTTGTTTAATAGTGGAACAACATAACCTAAATGCCAGATACTTGTATTATAAATGGATATGGATTACTTCCTAAGTTTCATTTTCTTTTATGTATTATCCTTAAAAGAGGGGTATAATTATCACTAGGTTATTTTAATTAGAAATGTAGTAGGACCCTAATCTACATTTGCTGCTTCGAGTGATTGTTTATGGCTTTGAAGTCTTTCTTTAAAAGCATCTAGTTTCTCTTGGAATAAATTGGTTCTTAAGAGGCTAAATTCATGTCCCAAAAAGTAATTGGTTCTTAATAGGTGAGATGCTTATGTGCTCATATTCATGAAATATTATATGCGAACATCTTAATGAATACGTAATGTTCATGAAATTTTATATGAGAACATCTTCATGAATACGTAATGTTCAATTCATGAAAACATTACTCCAGTTGTCATATTCGATGGTTGTTGCTATTATATATTCATGAACACAACTGCATGAACACAATATTATTCACTTATTTTGATGCAATTTGATTATGGATTTTATTCATGATTATGCCCAAATATAAGGGATAAATAACACATCAACTGGGATGTCATTTACAGAAGAGGGATATTTATAGTAGACCAACCTAGTGTTTAATTAACCACAATTTACAGGAAATGGTTTCGCATCAGTTGTTGAACTTGGGACAGACACAACCATGACATCTAGAAGAGGCAGGAAGAGGAAAGGTAACTTGTTAAGATTATGATTGTTCTTTACTTATACAGAAATAGTGAATCATATGCACTATTAAATGTTAAAAAATATGATTGTAACAGACACCAGTGGGGAGTTTGCTGGAAAAACAGTTTCTGGTAAGCATATTCATTTAGCTAATAGTAGAAGCTATTTTTTTTATTTGATTCACTTCTTTATTATATCGATTACATGATGATTATAAGGTATGGAAAAGTTAATGAAGGACTTATCCATGGAAGATAAACAAAACACCACAGATTCCACTAACGGTAAGAACAACCCAAATCTACCATCCTTAAACCTTCTTAGACATGGTACTTATTTGTTATGTATGCAGATGGAAAGAGTGATTTCATCATACGATCTAGTGACGAAAATTTAAAGACGGACACTGGTAGTATTTGCTTTGAAATACATATGGTTTACTTTAATTATTGACAACATATAAAGATGAGATCAATATCAATGTATTTTTATTTCCAGCGCCCATGTCAATTCAAGAAGAGACGAAGAAAGGAAGTCTGCCTCCCATTCCAAAAGTTGTTTCGATTGAAAAGACAACAGGTGATAGACCAAAAATATGTTTTGAGGTTGGGAATTCATCAAGGGTAAGAAGGAGTCAAAGGAAAAAAAAACAAACGAAAAATAAAATCACATTAAAGAAGGGTAAGCATCATCTACAGTTTTTTTAGTTAATTACTGAAACTGTTTTTTTAGTTAATTACTGAAATCATTGTTTTGAAAAAAATGTAACATCTTGTAAATAAACATGTAATCCAGGAGAAGGGTCGAGTATGAGCCCACCTGAACGGGAAAAAAATGACAGCGGAAAAAAGCACGGTCGAAAGGAGGAGGGTTCATCCACTGGTAGAAGGAGTAGAGTTCGTGTCATAAGGACAAGAACCTCGCCACGCACATTACATGAAACAATATCAGCCCTAGATGATGACCAAAGGAAAGCAGTGACTGATATGGGTTTGGGTTCACTTCTAACTATGACCATACAGGGTGTGCCATCCAAACTAGGATTCTTCGTCGTAGATAGGTTTGACCCTTCCTCAATGGTGATAAAGTGCAACCAAGGGGTGATACCGATAACGGTGGCTTCAATTCATCAAGTGCTCGGGCTTCCAACTGGTGGAGTAGACATTCTCGACGAGAGCGACGTTGATTTGGTTACATACGTGACAACCGAATGGAAAGAGCAGTTTAAAAAGAAAAAGATGCGCCCGACAGATGTTATGAATCTCATATTGCAGTCAGATGATTCAGGTTTCCGTTTTAAGATGAATTTTCTTGTTCTATTTGCTAACTTGATGGTTGAGTGTAACAGCATGGGCACGTGCAACTTGACGATTCTGCAAAAGATAAAGAATGAGTCAATGATACCAACAATCGACTGGTGCAAATTTATTTATGACAAGTTAAAAACCAGCAAGCAACGATGGAGGCGAGACAACGACTTATGTTTCTACGCCGGTCCATTAACATACCTAACGGTAATTCTCAATTACACAATATTAGACTTTAATCTTCTTTTATGAATCATTGACTAATGTTTCATTAATTATGTTCTTTATAAAGCTGTTGTACGTTGACTCAACCATAAACAACCGAGTAGATGTGCAGAAATCAGGCTACCCTATATCATACTGGACAATCGGTTTTCTAAAGAAGAGGGAGTCAACTGAACTGGATGATGGAGGGTTTGGCCGACTGCCTTTGATCCATAGAGTGGAAACTAGGGTGAATAACACCAACACAACCAATATGAAAGATGGTGTCGATGATGGGCAGCCTGATACTCAAGAAGATATAGCGAAGGTAATAATATTCAATGCTTTTTTCATTGAAAAAAAATTAAAAATCTGATTTAAAAGAAATTCAACTACAAACTTTCTATTTTGTAGGATTTAATTCACCTAATCAAGAAAAGAATCGAGAAAATCAAGGAGTTGAAGGTAGATGCAAAATCAGCTATAAACAAAGGATTGACCGATTATCCGGATGAAGGGGGTTTCACTGATTTACAAGTGGATCTGAACAGACTGTTCAAACAGTCAGCTGCGAGCGGTGCACGTACACCGAATTCCACTCCCAAATTAAGTTTCATAAGCCCATGTGCTGATATGGTCGTAAGCCAGCCAATTGACGACCCTTTGGCAGTGCTCTGGGAAAGCCCTACATACATGCGAGAGGTAGTTGAATCAATGCGAGTGTCTGTTGAGAACTCGAAAGCACGAAGGATCATGAATGAAATAGAACCCCCGGGCTTCGATTTGGGAATAAGTCCAATGAAGGACATTAAATCCGGTGAAGATGGTCAATCAGGATATTGTGTTTCAGGGTTACGAACAGGAAAAGGTAAAGGTAAACTGTTTGAGGATCCATCGGATACAACAGCTTGGGTCAATGAAACCAGTGAATGCCCAAATGAAAACCCCCAAACAAAACAATTTATGAACACACCCCTACGACAACCAACACTAGAAGATGATAAAAATCAGGTAATGCTACTAGATCCAAAGAAAGAAGAGTGTGTGAAGGGAGATCGGGAGAAGGAAGTGAATATACGACATCAAGCTGCTGGTAACATTCACAATGCTAGACCTTCACGAAGGAATGTGAAGTTAGGAGAACCTCTAAAGTCCCCGTACGTGATGAGGGTCGTTGAAATCAATGTCACCTCGGAAGACCGAAAAGTTCATGAATGGGCATTGTCCATCTTTGGTGGGAAATGGTAAGTTCAAAACATCACACCAATTACAACATTAAAAAAAATACTTGTATGTGATTTATAACATTTCATTGATACAACATATTATTACAGTGATCCAGTGTTTAAGACGAAAGAATCCATAAACATTCTGCGCACTGAGCAGCGACAAACATGAACATTTCACCAAGTGTGGTTAATGGTTGGGCATCGATATTGAACAACGAAGAGCGGTTGAGAAGTAGAGATTCACCCAGGTGTTTCTTCTTCACAACAGAAATTATGGTAAGGCAACAATTTCGAATTGATTAACATATACATACAAATCTTAAAACATAAATATCCAACATATATTTGTTCACACATACAGCAGATTTTCTTACATTGCATTTTTTTTAACAGAATCATCCTTTAATGCGTATGCGGTCCGGTGATGCAAAAACACAGTATGAGATCTTCCATAAACATATTTCGGAAGCAGCACGGTTTCATGGGAGCGTATCAAAGATGAAGGATATTGATTTGGTATGCATTATCGTTAATTACGTCAGGCAATATATTCTCAAAATAAGAATAAATCATTCATGTTGGTTTATTTTTTTAAAATATGTGCCCACAAATTTTGTGCAACTGTTTTTTTCTTTTTGTTAATAATTAACTACACCTAAATATGTGTTCATGTTCTTGGTTTTGGGTCCATGACTTTTGTCCACATTAAAAGTTTGTATTCCTGAGTCAGAATGAATAATGAATTAATCATGATAGAAACTCTAGGTCTAGGTTTGCAGGTTGGTTTTGTTAATATTGTGATCATGATATTATGTCAATTTGTTTCATATGGTATTCATCGCTAAGTATTTCTAGTTTATAACATTGTTATTGATGGTTTTACCAAATGTGTGGAAAATACAGGATTAAAGTATATGGTTCATTATAATGTGATCACTTATTTGGATTAATATAGATACATTTTCAGTATAGTTAATGAGTTAGACTGTGTTTAGTACTATTATGGTTTCATGATTATTTTTTCTTCATGAAACCAACCATCCGACCACATATTAAGTACCCAATATGTCAATTGCGAGACTTATGATTACGTATTAATGACCATTTTCTTGAATAACTATTCATGCATACCTATGGATCACTAAAATATAACATTGTTTCTTGTCAGATGCAATGTTTATGATGACCTGTCCATGGACACAAGCTTATGAATTGTTATTCATGGATATCAAATGTGGCGAATTTACCGTGTGTTTGTAACTGTAACAATATTATGTAGTCAATTATTTATATGCCTATTGATAACGTTTCATATTGTGCAGGTATTTTTCCCAATGCGTGACGGTGCATTCTACTACATAGTCGTTTTCAACCTGAAAAGCATGTCATGCACCATTATCGACAATCGAGCATCGAATTGGCTACCAGGTGCACTCCTTGTGAGAAAATACGAATATGTGACAGAAGTACTGGTAATCATTTAATTAAAAAAAATCACTACTAAATCCTTTAGTTTAGAATTACATTACACATAATCCGTCCATGACAATTTAATTTTTTTTGCAGCAACGAATGATGAGCAAACATCTTTCTGTAGTTGGCCATTCTGCGGGAAAGGATTTACATAAAGTGGTCCAGGAAAGAGTTATTATGTCTTGGCAAACCCACCACAACTCCTATGATAGCGACGTATTCATGATGCGTCATATGGAAACTTTCATGGGAGATATCAAAACGTGGAAAACTGGAATAGTGGAGGAGGGACAAAGGCAGCAGAATCAGTTGGAGGATCTTATGAAGAAGTACGTCGCAAAGATAATACTGCATGATCATAATCTAGTGAGGAGTGCGATGAAGAACGAGGTGGAACGGTTTAATTCAATGCAATCTGACATCAAAGCACGGATCCTACTTCAAGCAAGTGAAAGTCGTTTGGAGCGATTGACCTGATGATTCAAATGCATGGTTTTTAGTTTAAATTCGGTTAACTGCTGAACAACTTCTATTACCATTTCATAACGTTTTTTGGCATTTTGGCTTTAGTTACTACACTGTGTTCGTTATGAATATTATCTTTTTTTGGCAGCAAGTTTTGGGTTTTAATTAGATGACTGCATTTTGGTAATCGTTTGTTTGAATTTTTTTCGTCATTTATTATCCTGTTTAAGGTACTTTTTTATTGATGAATACTATTAAATAACTTATTGTTTTATAAATACTCGTAAAGAACAACTTTTATTATGAAAATATTCAAACTTTGTCCGATAATTCCTTATATACATTATTCAAAAATCATTAACTGTATTCAGTAACATGCATATACTTTTTGTAGGGATACAGATAATTTCATGTTCATCGTTTAATCAAGTATATATGTGAAAAAATAATGTCTCAAACATATGGTTTGTGGAAAATAACATTGATGAATACACATCACATTGCTAATATATACACTAAGAGGATGCTTGTTTTTTAAAAAAATCTCTTAATGTCGCTTAATTCTGCATCGTTCAAACCTTTTTGTACACCACATCTTATTAATCATAACCAATTTAAAGACTTTAGAGTTTAGACCTCTTAAAAAACAAACAACACCTAATTTTTTTAAATACCATTAAATTAAAATATGCTATCATCAATCAAAAGCCACACCTATCTAGTAGTACCAACCTTTTTCAAAACCCAAAAACACACAACAATTTTGACAAACTTAAGAGGTACCACCGAGACACCGATCATCACCATAAGCTATGGCTTGGGGGAACAATGCAACCGCACCGCACGAGCATGAATCCGAAAATCCATTTACATATGCCTTCAGTGTTTGAACTTCAAGAAATGATTTATGATATTCATGAAATCATTGCAATTCATGACAATATTTAATAATGAATTTACTATTCCAATGCACCAATATGGTAACCTACAAATATTAAATACTTATAAATAGGATATTGTTGAGAGAAAAATATAAATTAATAACTGCTTGTAATTAAAAATAGCATTAACTGTCTATTTATCAATGAAACTGTTAACTAAAAAAAATAAACAATACCAAAAAGACCCAATATTCCTAAAAACAAACGAAGCTCCAAGCCATACTCAAGTAAAAAAACTATAAGAAAATGAACCAACTTCACTGAAAATATTCAAAACTCACTCTTGGGGACAATTACGGGAATCATGCCTCGCCAACTGACCACACTTACGGCATACCCTTTTCGGCTTCTTTGACTTTGTAACAGCCTTCTCACGATAGCCGATCAACCTCTTCCCGGTTCCACAACCTTTATTCCGAACCCCTGTAGGCGGCAACACATCCACGCTATCAACCGCATAAACTCCCATGAACTCTTGTATATTGGCATTTTTCAGCAGCCGAGAAGATTGTCGAGGTGTAACAATATCAAGGTCCGCATCAAATTTCTTCAATACATCAACAAGATCTGCCAACACATCTTTTTCATTTTTCGCCTTCTCTATGATACGATCCAGAAACAACTGTGCATTCCCCATCAACTTCTCTGACTCCACATCAACCTCTCCGTACCTAACTGAAGTCGGCAACCATTCCACGGGGACTAGATCACGACGCCAACGTTTTAATATATAACGATCAGGAATACACTTAGCTTTCTCGTTTACTAAAACCTTTAACGCATGTCGACATAATATGCCATTCCGTACAAACATGTTGCAACTACAATCAAGCGTACCAACCAAAGGATCACGAACAACCTAACAACACATAACACAAAGAAAAAACCAAACAAATAAATATGATGAAATAAATAAGAATAAACAAAAATCATGAATCATTAAACATAAAGGTTATCAAACACTTACACTGTACTTCGAAATTACGTCGGTCGATTCATTAACTTCGCTAATTGAAACCACCCTATTTCCACCTACCTCACATGATCCATCCCATTCACACGACCACATCGCCTCTGACAATTCATTCTGGAATTCGAAAAAAATAGTGCGGGTATAAATCGAATCTGCATACGTCTCGATCTTACTCGGAGAAATCATTCGAGGAATAGTAGATTTTGTTTTCACTTCTTCAGAGGCGTGCTCTTGCCTTTGGGTTTCAATAGCATTGTCAAAAGAGTGTAAAAAAACCACAAGATCATGGTGAAAAGCATGAAAAACATTGAAGAACGCATTGATACTCTCTGATCTGGACGTGGTTTTCATCAAACCAGACATCGGCAAATCCTTGAAGTACGCAGGAATCCAAGACTCCCTGATGTCGTACATCTCGCTAAACCATGAATCACCTTCCAACCCATACTTCACCATCAAGTCCTTCCATTTCTTCTCAAACACAGAAGGATCCAGATTCACGTCCCATACCAACTTGTTCATTTCAGTCATGAACGTTGTTTTGAGTTTCAAGTGCGAACTAATCTACATTAATTTCAACACACAGTGACCATTTACAATATAATCATCAGCATGCCAAACTAAATTCATGTAAACACTTGAATAACAATAAAAGTAAAAATTTAATTAATTAAACAGATTCATCAACAAACAAACACAATAAATAGCAACACAGACTTAAAATTAAGAGATACATAATATAATCTCATACCTTGTTCTCAACCTTCTTCGTAATGTGCCACATACAAAGACGGTGCTTACTATCCGGTAATGCTTTCGGAATAGCTTGCTTCATTGCAAGACATTGGTCAGTTATCACAAACAACGGCTGACGACCATGCGCCTTCAAAAAGGCATTCAATATCCAAGTGTAGTGATCCGCCGACTCACCAGAAATCAATGCAGCACCAACGACTACTGACTTTTTGTGATTATCTACAGCAACAAATGGGACGAAACTCATCGCATGCCTGTTAATGAATTTACTTATCAGAAACAGACAACACTATAAATAGTTTTTAAAAAATTAAATGATTTTAATAGTCAAATATAAAGATACATACTTGTTAGTACGGAAAGTGGCGTCGAATGAAATCACATCACCAAATTCTTTAAAATTCAAACGAGCAGTTTCGTCCGCCCAAAAAATTGCGAACAATTCATTTTCAATGCATTTGTACTCATAAAAATAATCAGGACAAATCTTTTGCCTACTTGCCATGGTATTGATCAACATTTGGGCATCCTTATTACCTACGAAAGTATTCATGTCACGACGATAATTCTGATAATCCCTAACAGTACTACCAGATTTTCGACCTCCCTTATTCAATGCATTACGCATCCTATGGCCTTTTGTAACTCCAACTTTATGACTACATGAATAGAAAACATTCCTCTGCTCAACGTAACTAAGTTTCCTACTTGACCTAGAAAAAATCATTTCCTCCTCACTGAATAAAATGTGATTATGCCACTCAACAAACTTATAAACCTCATACCCATTTTTCTCTTTAACAAAACGAACCTTAAAGCACGCTTTACACCCTGTCCTTTTAACATTAGTGTTGCGACACTTACGGACACCGGACACAACATCAAGTGAATCAAAGGACTTCGGCTTAGGAATACCTTCTCTACTACATACAAAATACCTACTCGTAACTGTACCAAGTTTGTTAATTTTTCTATTTGACAACCTAACATCGAAACCGGATTTTTCGGCGTATCTCCTATAACAATCTTCCGCCAATTCCGGTTTTGCAAAAAAATCACCGATTTTTGGAATGTTCTCGACGGAAACACGTGGAATCCAATATTTAGTCCCATCTTCCGTTTCGTGCATCTGTTGGTGACTCAAATCTACAAAAAAAATAGAATAAAAACAGAAAATCATCAAACTAAAAAAAAGTAGTTCCTTGGACATAAGATACCAAAATGCACATAAAGATACAACATGTATATATAGTTCCTTGGAGATGATGAACTGTCACATTACATGAGAGTTGTTTCTACCTACATTCATTCATGGGAGTTCAAATTCTATGCAGGATTGTTAGTTCATGGTCAATGATGATTTATAAAATAAAAAATCATCATCTAACTTCGATAAATATCATATTTAAAATATGATTACGTAAATAATATTTATTATTTTATGTTGCCATGTCAGGTTAACAATGGTAGGCGGGTGTAGCAGCATGAATGTGATAGAGGAGGTTTTACGAGCACCCATAGGTATGGAATGGTTCGATATTCATGATGCATATCTTCTTCTAGGTCTAGAAGTAGGATGATAAAATTGATGAAGTTATCGAAAATGAAAGTAAGTTGAAATTCAGGAAACACTATTCTACTGTCAACAACATTGTTACCATATAAACACATTACAATTACGAATGATATATTCATGATTCACCTAGATTCAGTATCCATCAACACCAATTACAATAACCATCGCTCCTAATATGGTAAATACGAAAAAAGTTAATGAAATCATTAAACCCGTACCACTATCATCGATTTCCCGATCATCGTTAACATCTTCTACTTCGCCGGATAACAGGTTCCCATACGAACCAACGTCGTCTTCATCTCCGGCGAAACCTTCGTTCATCTGTAACACATTCCGTGATGAACCAACGTGGTTTACATCACCGCCAAAAACTTCGCGCATCTGAGACGATTGCGTTGCGTCATCCAATTCACTAACATATCTCTCATTCATCGTAACAATCGTCCATCGTAAAACCTTGTTGCTCAATGGAAAGAACTTTTCTGCAAATCGATTTTAATGGAATACCGGTTGATGCACGATTCTGCAATTCACGTTTATGAACTCTTCAGCAAATCAATTTTAACGGAATATATCTTGATGAACGATTCAGTTGTATGAATCTTCTCCAAATCAATTTCAATGGAATATGATATTCAGGGATTGGGTTGAAATCATGAAATCAGTTAAAAATCTAATACAATCCCTAAATATACGACATACCTTAATTTAATTACAAATTAAATAATGTTTATTCTTTTAATAAATCCAGTTTTACTAAAATACCCCTGCAGACCCTAAATTAATTAATTATAAAATTAATTAAATGGTGAATTCTGATTGGTTGTAGGGAGTTCACAAATTTTGTACAAAATAGGAGGGTTGCAAAAGAAACTCCATATATATATATATATATATATATATATATATATATATGGAGTTTCTTTTGCAAACCAAACAACTTGTACAAACTATGCAAACCACTATATTAGGTTATGTACTATCATTTAAAGCTATCTACTTAAAATCTCTTAAAAATAACTACTAAAGTCTAATGTACTATCTGTAAAACTTTTAACCCTATTTAATATATTTCATCCTTATCCCCCAAAATTCTTATCTCTAATCCCCAAACCCTAAAATTATGAAATTTGAATTCTGATAAACATAATCAAAACAGGATAAACATCTCAATTTAAATATAAAAAATTTAAAATATATATGATAATTAATGAATTTTAACAAACTACTTAATTTTTTTTATATAAAAAACTTTATATTGTTAAGCCTAAATTAAACAAATTTATATATAAAAAACTATTATCACTCAATAAAAACCATCTAAAATCGTACTGTAAATCAATAAAAAACAAAAAATAAAAATAAACATTAAAATCGTGATGTATTAAACATTATGTACTATTATTTAATACTAATCTACTTAAAATCTCTTAAAAAACAATTAATGAAGCAATATGTACTACTTTTAAATGTTTTTAACCTTAATTAATAAATTTCATCCTTATCCCCCAAAATCCTTATCTTTAATCCCCAAATCCTAAAATTATGAAATTTGAATTCTGATAAACATAATCAAAACAGGATAAACATCTCAATTTAAATATAAAAAATTTAAAATATATAAGACAATTAATGAATTTTAACAAACTACTTAATTTTTTTTATATAAAAAACATTATATTGTTAAGCCTAAATTAAACAAATTTATTTATAAAAAAACCATTATCACTCAATAAAAATCATCCAAAATCGTACTGTAAATCAATAAAAAATAAAAATAAACATTAAAATCGTGATATATCTCGCTGCATTGCGCAAGTACGCTTCTAATAATAATAAATTTTAAATCCTATTAGTTAACATATTATATTATTTATTTATTATTATTACTTTGTATTAATTAACATATTATATTACTGTAAATTGGTTTTAATTATATTATTAAATAATGTAATTAATTATTTTTTCAAGATGTCATTTTTTGATCATTTTACATACTTATAAGCTAGATTTTGTCAAACGTGATTTATTAATAAGCTAGCTTATAGCTACCAGTTAGCTTATTAGTCATCAGCTAGCTTAATAGCTATAAGTAAGCTTATCAGTCATCAGCTAACTTATCAGTAGTTTGTCAAACATAGCCTAAATTGTTGAAAAAAATGATAATAGAAAAAAATAGATCAAAAAAGAGGAAGATCGATGACAGTGTCCAACAATGGCGGTGGGGCGACGAGAGGTGCCGAGGGAGAGTGATGTCGTTGGGTGCGACACGTTTGAATGACACATGGTTGGGAATAGTAAAGTGGTTTAGATTCTTTTTTACTTTAAAACATTTCTATCTGGTTACAAATAGTTTTTTGGGTTAAAATGTAAATAACCAACTTTTGAAAGTTTGATGGTTTGTTTATTAATAAAAATCCGGTTAGAGACTTAATCATTTAAAAAAGTTCAATGGTTTATTTATTCAAAAAAGAAAAAAAAAATCAAAGACTTGATCAATCAAAATGGAAAGTTTCGTTAGACTTTTTTAAACTTTTCCCTTATTTTTATTGTTTAACCTTGTCTTTAATTTATTGTGTTTTACCTTGATTATGGTTTTGTAGGCATAAATGGACAAATATCAATATAAGAACGGGTTCAAACGAGAACATTGTCAAAATAATAGAACATGAAAACACCTATATTATATTATTTGTTTACGTATTATATTTGTTTAAATTAAGAAGGAAAAAAAAAACGAAAAACATCTTGCCAAACAATCCTTCCTTCCAAAGTTGTCCTAAGAGTAAATTGAACTCATTTACCCGTCAAAGTGAAACATAAACAAAATTAAATTTTGAAAAACATAAAAAAGAAAGGACATACAAACACATCATTTCAAGTGGTTGGCTAAATTGGTTATATTCGTAGTTTTTCCAAAAATCTTTCTCAAGAGATATAATCAATTAAGATACGGTATTTTATGGCATAAGCAAAACAATATTATACTTGAATTCAATATATGTTTTTTTGTTTCCCAAAACAATGTTTCCCCCTTTTTTTTAACGAGTTTTGCTTTTGATGCTTTTGAAGAATTAAAAACTTAAAGATAATGTTTGAAAATTAGTAAGAGACGTAGAGTTGTAATGGTATTGTTAGAGCTTTGGAGACAAAACTAAAGAACAAAACATTAATTTTGTACACAGACAAAATTCATGTAATGACATTCGGAAGTCTCCAACGAGTATTTATATAACACCCATAATTCTTTAGGTAAGCTAATTCTAAGTCTTATGTGAGTTTTATTATTAATATAGTCTTATTTAGTAATTAGATGGTTTATGTCTTGTTTGATTAAAAGTCTTAATTAAATAGTAAGTGAATTAGATATTAATGGGTTTTGTGTATAGGCGAAATGAAATGAAATAAAATATATGGATTATATTTTATATTTTGTTTAATTGAAAGTTTATTTGTAAATTATATGGATTAAGCCTCCTATTAATTAATAGTGTTAAGTAAATTAGAAGATTTGGATATTATTTTAATATAAAACATTAGCTAATTGATGGTGGATTATTAAATTGGGCCTTGAAAATTTATTTAGAATATATGGACTTGGAACATTGGGCTAAAGGAATTTATATATATTTTTATATGCATACCTAGTGTCTTGGGCCCTACTGCTGCAGACCAGGCTTCCCGTCCATGACCCTTTTATCTTGCTCGTGAAAAGGAGGCGGTAGGAGTGTTCAAAAAAATCGTTGGACCGCTCAAACCGGATGAACCAAGTCAAACCGGACCGCTTTTGGTGGTCTGACGGACTGGTTTGGTCTGAAAAATAGTCAAACCGCTCGATTCGGTCCGGTCTGCGGTTGGACCCTTTTTTTGAGCGGTCTGGACCGAACCGACCGCCAAAAGTACGCATGTTTTAATCATACTTAGTTTTCATGTTATAGGCTCAACTTTTATGGTTCAATTAAAAAAAGTTTGTCAAAAGTTTATGTCTTTAGTTTTTATTTTCTCAATTGATTGTGTTATCTAAATTGACAAAGTTCTAAGATCCATTAAAAATTCAAATCTAAATCCGAATTGTCCTTCAACTTTCTCAATATTTGTCCAAAATTCAACCTTATTGGTGGACTTGTTTAACTTTTTTTTAACTTGCTCAATGTTTTTTTATGTTATTATATAAATGTTCTTTTATAATTCGATATACTATTTTTTTTAATAATGTTATATTGGTAGAAGTTTTATTTTGGATATAGAGTTTATGTTTTTTTAGTTTAAAGCCCATAAGAGGTTCAAACCGCCTAAACCGGTCAGACCAGACCGCCTTTTTGTAGTCTGGTTTGACCAGTTTGGTCACTTACTACCAAACCGCTTGGTTTAAAATTTTTATAAACCGCCACTTGTAGTTTAGTTTGTGGTTTGGGGGGTTAAACCGTCCAAACCGGACTGCAAACACCCCTAGCCTAGGCAGAATAGCGGTGGGTGTAGGTTTGGGTCGCGTGTAGCTGTCAGCTTCATAAAATCAAGATTTTTGGTCTCAGACTTCTTTTGAGATTTAACCCACTTCCTCCCACATTATTTTACATTGGTATTTCTCCCTCAAATGCTCCGATTTTGTTGTGCAAACTTCATATTTGGACCTCGATTTCGCCTAGAAATGCATGAGTTATGAGTTAAGCTTCCCTCCATTGTCATCTTTTCCACTAGAGTTTATACTCATTTCTTAGATTTTTCACTAAAATCAATTAAGAACCTTTCTAGTGCAATTATTTCACATCTCCAAGTGTTTTCAAGCTCCCTAACTTTAAGATTTCAAGTTTTGGGTCAAGATCCAAACTCATCATCTTCTTTTGGGGTTTTACCTATTTTCTAGGTTTTCTCCAAAAACCTACAATGCGAGTTCTTTAAATGCTTTGTAAAACCAGATACATGCCATAACGTGTTTATTTAACCTCGTTACATGTTTAGTTTTAACTATTTTACTCCCATTTGGTGATTTGACCATATTTACCCATTTTGATGAACTATTTGATATTTTAGGCATTTTCGGAGTGAACCGTTATATTGGAGCTAAGATGAACATATTTTTATGCTTTGATTATATTTGGGATGTTTATATGGAACCTTGTTCATATTTTTTTTCATATTTATGCAAAAACACATATTTGGGTTTATTGACCTAAATTGGGAATTATGGTTATATGTGACAATGTCATGTTTATAAATGTAATTATAGACTTATGTTGTAGTCTTCTTACATGACTTATGGAAATTATTTCATTATCGGACTGTTGGACATTATCTCCATTTGAGAAATTTTAACTAAACGGCCTTTCCAAGTAGGTACTAGGAAGGTTGAGTCTTGAGGTGTTACCTTTGGGGTAAACACTAAGATCTCAGTCGTTTGAGGTGTTACCTTAGGGGTAGACACTAAGTTTGCCGAGCCTTGAGGTATTATTCATGCGAATAGACACTAAGGACAACCGACTCTTGAGGTGAAACAAGTTAAGTGCTCGTTAGGGCACTTGGACTATAAAGTCTTATGGTGTTATACGACAACGTTGTTGAGTGACATAGTTTTGTGTTCCCGTCACTCTCGATGGATACGGGTCTCCCCCATTGAATCCACCTAAGTGTTATATTTAATTCATAAATGCCTTCTTGCTACTTGTATTGGAAATTGTCTATTTCATGTTCATGCTCACTAGGCTTTTTGGCCTAAAACTTGTTTTGGTGTCGGCATGTATCTCAGGTTCTAGTGGCATGACCGCCAAGAAGGTCTAGTCGGTTTTGATGGAGAGAGTTTAGGGGTATTTTGAGACGTCATCTTCTAATGTGATTTTGTTGTTTTAGGCGACACCTGATTGTAATCTATTTCTTCCATGGAACTAGATTAGGAGGTTGTTATCATCAACCTAATTATTTACAAATTGTAAACCTGCGTATACTAATCCCCCTTTTTGGGAAAAGTTTGTATTTTGTTATTTATATACCATATTTCGGTTATATTCGGAAAATTTTTGTAGTCCCATTTTTTGGGTGTTACAATTTATGCTTAAAAACCTTTTGAAATTAGTTATGTTTAAGAAACTGCAGAAGATGTAACAACCCACGAAAAAGAACATACCAAAGCTAAAGAAAAACATAAATACGCCAAAACGACCCCCAAAAGTAACAAGTCACGCATAAGAGTTACAATGCCAAGGTTTGCGGAAAAGATCCAAATTACAGTTGAGAAGATTAGAACATAAGTCTACTAGGAAAGTCTAACATAATCTATCGAATTTAGAAAGCTTCTCTATGCAAACTTCTGGCTCACATCCCGCCTTTGCCCTTGCTCGAGCTCTTAAAAACCTGCTTTCCTGGAAATTTCAAGTTTTGAAAAGTGAAGGTTATACCATAAGGTCTAGTGAGATCCCTCTATTGCCAACATTGCACCACATTTATCAACAGAACAGAGTTCATAGATATTTAAAACAATCACACTTTAAAGAAAAGAGTATACACGTAATACACGTTGATGGCCCACGTTATGGTCACACTCACACTTGTGACAACGTGTTTTGGGACACATCCACCCTTAAATCAGATATGTGAAACAAATTCATATACTCGGCATGTGACATACTCCCCATCTGTATAAAATAAGCCATTACATGTTTCCACCCCTACCAAAACCACTTTAAAACGGCCCACCCTTCATTCATATAAGATACAATGTAAAAACGTATTATTCAAATATCAATGCATATAATTAAGTTTATACGTCAACAAATTGGATTAAGAGAACTAACATGGCGTCCACGTTACACTCCTTTCTCTCCTGAACTAAAGACTTTTAACCGCACACCTACATTTCAAACCACGGGAGTGGTAAGTCACTCTAATAATAATAATAATAATAATAATAATAGTAATAATAATAATAATAATTTATTTATGTATTTAATTTACTAATTGAAAATCAATGAAATCTTAGAAAGACCAAAATGCCCCTGAGTTAACGGACAATTTTAACATAAGTTAGTCAAAGGGACCAAATCTGAAACAAAGTGCCAACCACAGTGACTAAAACTGTAATTAGTTAAAAAGAGGAACGAAAGTTGATAGTGGATGGCAACCATAGGGACTAAAAGTGTAATTTACTCTAAAATTTAAAAATTGAAACTTGAAAAAGTTATATATCTATGCTATATTATAAAACGTCTATAAAAAATTATTAAAAATAATTGTTAAAGTTTAATATACTGTTATTTAATGTTAATTACTTAAAATCTTTTAAAAACAATCATTAAAATTTTATATACTATATTTAATGTTATTTATTATCTTTCAATCCTTATCTCTAACCACTTAAACTTTCTAAAATCACTCACAGGGCCAACTCCCCTAAAATCACTCTCCGAATAACTTAATATAGGATAAAAATCAAATTTTAAATATAAAAATCTAAAATATAATTAAGAAAATCTAACAAAATATTTAATGTTTATTTTATAAAAAAAAACTTTATATTAGCAAACCTAAAATAAATTACATTATTATTAAACAATAAAAAAAACTATTAAAACAAGTTTTTATGTATTAAGTACTGTTTATTGATACACATTATTTAAAATTCAAGATTACAAGTCATGATGCATGAATACAAAATTCTAAAGCTATATGTTTGAATTCATAAGTAACTGATAAACATAATCAAAACAGAACAAACATCTCAATTTAAATATAAAGAATTTAAAATATATAAAATAATCATTGAATTTTAACAAGATACTTAATTTTTTATATAAAAATGATTATATTATTAAGCCTAAAAATTAAACAAATTTATAAAAAACCATTATCACTCTCAAAACCATCCAAAATCGTATTGTAAATAAATAAAAAAACAAAAAATAAAAGAAAACATTAAAATGATGATGTATCTCACTGCATTATACGAGTACGCTTCTAGTATAATTATAAATTATAAACTTAAATTTCTTTAAAGACTATATTAATAAATTATAACGAATAACTGTGGAACCAAAATGTGTCGACTTCCTAAAGAGTAAACTACGATCATAGGGACCAAAATTATTGATAAATTATATACGAATAATGTAAAATCGTAAGATATTGCAAAAGGTAAAGGCCGATGTCAACGTTCATAGGGACCAAAATCTGTGGAACTTCCGTGGGCATGTGTCGACTTCCTTTTGGTCCACATAAAATCAGTCCTTCGTTCACATTCTACTCACTTTAATTGGACCCATCTACATGACTATAAAAATATAGTATTATGTTTCTTGGTTTTGTAGTGGTTAGTTCAAGGCATTGTTTGGCAAACTAGCTTAAAAGCTAGCTGGTAGCTGATAAGCTAACTTTTTAAAACGCTACTATGAGTAGTTTTTCAATAAGCTAGCTTATAAGGTAGCTTATTGGTAGCGGAAAATCGTATAGGCCCACAACGTGGCCATTATGTTGCCACAGTGACGGTGCAAATGCACACCGGACACTATGATCGCTTACAAGTAATAAAGTGGTAGAGTACCGAGATCGTTTCCACATGGACTAGTCAACTAAGAATCAGAGACGTTTTCATGAACTTCTAGTGCTTGGTTGATTTTTTAGAACAAAATCAATATTTTGTGAGTTTTAAACGAATTAAACAACGATTAACGGAATTAACAGTATTAAGGGCAGGACGTGGGTACAAGCATTAACTAAGACTGATGTAGTAACAACTTGGTCAGAAACAAAATAACACACGACAACCTTAAAAACCTTTTTCTCTCGAAAATAAGTTTCCTCGGAACGTGGCCACGTTGCACCCACTTTGTTACCACGTTGGCCAACTCAAGACTTGCCAACTTAACTAAGTAAACCTCTAAGGATTTCAGTTCCACCAGTATAGATATAGACGCCCAAATCTCTTTGTGACACCCATATCGACCGACATTTGAACCTTAGTTAAAATCATGCAAAAACCCGTATCTCTTCGTGGTTATAAAAGACTTTCTCAAATCTTCTTTGCATCACTCAATCCGTATTTCGGATCTGCCCCTCTCGAGGTCTAAGATCTAATATTAACACTAACAAGTGATCGGATTGTCCGCGTTGAGTTGAAGTCCCGACTTGAGTGACCAATTCTAAGAGTTAGCAACGATGGCAACACCCAAGTGTTGCCTACTAGTCTTAGCCTTGGCTCATACCCACACCCGAAGGGGTGTTTAGCTCATAATAAAAGTAAAAGACATGATGAGAGAAGGAGAGAACATAAACTTAAATTGCATAAACGAACTAAAGGGCTGCTGCCAACGTGGTGACAAGGTGCCCACTTTGGCGACAGCTATTACAAGAAATTAAAACTTACAACAATTAAATGCAAACAAACTACAAGGAATGAAAACTAAATGCTAATGCTCCAGATGGTGTTTAATGCCTCTGGAAGTGATGATCTGAAATGGTTCCTCCAAGCTCCAATTTATAGCCCAAGGAAGAAGAGAATGTTGATGTGACCAAACATAAAAGTAGCGTTTTAGGAAGAGTATAGCACCTTCGTTTGACTTACATCTCTTGTCCTCTTCCTTGTTTATTCTTATGAATGAGCAGAAGGGTCTTTCACTTTCTTCAGAAGGCAGACTACCCGAATTGGTAAAATCTTATCCAAGCAATTTTTGCCAGCGCCCCAACGTGGTGACAATGTGGGTGAAACATGGTCACGTTCTGCACAAAAGTTAGTAAAACCGGATTTTTTGCATTTTTGGGATTTCATCATAATGTTTAAACCATTAAGACCAAATGAAGGAGATGAGGAGCAAATTGAGTGAAAATGTGGTAAAATAAATATAACAAGAGAGGAAATTAACTCTCAAAATTTGAGAGTTATCACTTATGATCATCCAAACATGTACTAGGAAAAAAAGTAGCTGATAAGCTAGCTTTTTTTTGCCAAACATAGCCTAAGAGTAAACTACTATTTTCGTCTCTGTGGTTTAATGTTTATTACGATTTTAGTCCCTGGTTTTTCAAAACTGTTTTTTTCATCATTGTGGTTTCTATTTGCTTCTATTTTAGTCCCTCCATCCAACTTTATTAAAATTAAGTTTTAATTTATTCAAAAAATGAATAAGCAATTTACATAATTGGTCCTTGTATATCTTTAAAATTACATAGTTTACATTTTTTTACTTTTTCTTTATTTATTGTATTTTATCAAGACATTTATTTTTCTATTAATTATGTTGTATATTTTCATAATTATTATAACTTTAATTATAAAAATAATCAAATAATTTTCTTAAAAATATTGATAAATACATGATATTTTTTTTTCAAAACTTTAGGTTTAAATCTCCTAAAACTAATATTTTTTTATCTATTGATATATTAATTTTTTTATTTATTTTAAATTACCATTGGAAAAAGTTCAATAAAATTCGAGAAAAAAATAGCCTTATTTTATATATTAGAATTTTATTAAACTTTTTGAAGTCGCATGGAAAACCGTGAGAGAGCCTCTGCTCTATTTTTTGGGTTTTAACCTCAAGACCCTTATTTAATTCCCCATTTTCTCCCAACTTACTCCTCCCCTCTTCTCCTACTTCATTGATTGTGATTTTGGAAGCATTGAATGCTTCATTTCTCCACTTCTTCAAGGATTTCCATCATCATTTAAGTTTGTGAAGGCTAGAGTTCAAGGGTTTGACATCTCATTACTCCATTTTCATCCCAAGTTCTAGGTTTCTAGGTTTCTAACCAAAACCTAACATTCTGAGTTCATTTTTACTTTTAAACTTTATACATATTAAAACTCTATGTTTTGAACTCATAAACATCTCCTTGTTTACATTTTATATTTGGATGATTTTGACCTAAATTGATGTTTTGGAGATTTTAGGGTTCTAACTATGTTTTGGAGTATGTTGTTGGAAAGCATGTTTTGAGATACAAAGTATGTTTTGTTTACCTATGTTACTAAACACTTGGATGAAATCTTCTTGATGATTATTTTGGGCTTTGCTCTAGATTGAAGATTTCATTTGGGGATATATGGTATTTAGTTGTTTTGATAAGTATTGGGCTAAATGTCTACAAAATGTTGGAAAAGCCTTATTTTGGAAATTGTTTATAATGAAAAGGAAAATGATCATTTATTGGTCCTTATTTGGGTGTATTGCAAGGAAATGGTTTATATATGGAAATCATACTACGAAAATTCTAATTTGAGAACTATATGTGTGATTATAGTTGGTCACAAATGTAATTGTGACATGTCTAGACTATTAGTAATGGATCCATAGGTATATAGTCGATTTAATTGTGGGATAAATTCCTGTTTGTAACTAGTTGATACATTGGCCCATTGGAAGACAACTTGGTACGGTTATGTGGGACCGGATACTAGCCATGGACCGTAAATGTAATCCTAGTGAATGAGTATGATTAGGATTATTGGGTGTCCTCCCCCACATCTAAGTACGAGTCGATGAACTCGTGACCTTGATCCTAGTATTGAGCTCGCAACTTGGAAAGTAGTTGATAGCTACATTTTATGTCACAAATTGGGTTAAAACCCCAATTAACTCTATCATTTTATTTCACATATGGATCCAATTAATTCCTTTATTCATATTTTGTAAATCAGGCCCAAAAGGAAAAGAAAAAGCCCAAGAAGATGGCCCTCTCCCCCTTATGCAATCAGTCGTCGATCAAATCAGGGGAGATCGAGAGGAGAATTGTAACAACCCAAAAAAAAATATATAACATAATATAATCCAATGCCAAAGGTTTACAATCCCGATAACAAGAATTTAAACAGCGGAAGTCTTGTCTACAACCGAGAGCTACTAATCTAAAAGAGTAATAATCTAATAAAGTCTTCTTTCGCGTCTGCTAAAATCTCTAAACCTTCTCCTTTCCTTTCCCCAAAGCATTACCAACACTTTTCCCTGAAATTGGGTTTTTTTAAAAAAAATTGAAAGCGAGGGTTAGACCGTAAGGTCTAGCGAATTTCTGACAAACTTTAATAATTCACAAAAATTCCAATAGCAACGATTGGTAATAACAATTTCCCAACATAAAAATAATGCAATAATTTAATGAAGTCAATTCTTATACAACATCCCAACAGGGTGACACAATGATCAGTCGTGTCACCAATTACCTTTACCGTGCACATCTACGATCGGGGCCCAAGCAGACTCCCCTCTCGTATCGGGGCCCAAGCAGACTCCCTGCTCACACCGGGGCCCAAGCAGACTCCCCGCTCACACCGGGGGCCAAGCAGACTCCCCGTCCTCATGTGTAGGAAACGAATTCCATACACATTGGTGGCGTGAGATTTCCGTAATCGTCCCATGTTCGACAATTCCCATATTGACAAAATTAACGCAGAGATTGATATTTATAAATTTAGAATAAACAGATAACTTGCGAGAATAATGTTAAACACAACATTAGTCAATAACAAAATCTCATGCATCCCAAATCTCAGTTCAAAAATATTTTTAAAGAATTATGAGGTTGAGAGTCAGAAACTCACCTGACTGAACTGATGTCACTTGACTAAGGACAACTTCCCTATAAATTAATAACGAAACAATAAGGAAGTTATCCAAAGAAACGACTTAGAGTAAATACAGACGCAACCTAAACATCCTGAGTGTCCAAACTCTACTCGACCGATCCCTATCTCCGAATGAAATCTCTCTCACGCCCGGACCTCAAGAGCCGACCGGGGTATACACTCGACCGACCCCCCCAAGCGCCGACCGGTCTCGGCTTGACCTGCTCCAGGCTCCGACTGGTGCCTCGGCTCGACCGGCCCCAAGTGTCGTCCGGGGCGCCGACCGAGGTCTCGGCCCGGGTTACTCACATCGGCCGGCCCCTTCTGATGTGGGCGATTGACGATTACGAACAACAAAACCCCAATAAATGCGAATAGATCGATGGTAAGCTTAATCACAACAAATTTTAAATCCATTTATCCATCTAAGCTTAATTTGAGAAGCTACATAACTTAATAAAATCAACACCACTCAAACTTACTCCAATTAATCTGGTTTTAACCCACCCAACATAAACAGCCTTAAGGTTTAACCTCATACCACTACAATCCATACCCAAAACTAATAATGGAGAAGAAAAGAGTAAATACTTAGCATAGATGATAAAAACTAACCTGCGTACTCAATTTCTCCAAGAAATTCAAAGCTTCTTCTCCAATTACCACCTCGTCTCTCAAGCGCCGTTCCAAGCAGAAATGAAGAGGAAAGATGAGTTTTTCCCTATTTGGCAACTATTATCATTATTACCCTCTAGCCCCTCAACAGCAAATTCATCATCAAATTCTTCTTCCCTTTTGGTAATTTCTTGCATTTTAAACCTAGTTTAGCCGTGTGGCTAATTTCTCAAATCCAACAATAATTAAACTTTTGATTAAAATGCAATTGCTTTGAGATTCCATTGTAGTTGATTGGGATAAGTTCATTTGTTGGATTTCTTTGCTCAATGTCAATTTATTTGAATGTTGGGTGATTTGGCCAATTTCTTAATGTTCATGTTCATGTATGTTAGTCAATTTTCTAAATACGTAATTGTTTAGAGAATTTGGTAAAGTGACAATTGAGCATACTTGATTTCAATAAGGTTTTCGAGATGGGTTCATGAAATCTAACAATCAAGGTAATTTTAAGCCGAGCTTGCGAGTTTATAACCTTGAATGGTGTTTTTCTCATCCGGTAAAGCTAATTGCACCTGGGAGTTTAAGAGCTTGTTTATGTTCCTATTTGCGATTAAGATTCGATTAAAGAGCTTATTTTAATAGATGTTTAGTTAAGGAAAATTTTGGATTGTCAAAGCTTATTGGCAATTTTTGCCAATTTGAACTTGTCCGTTTCGTTACAATTCTGGGATCGATGATAGGCGTTTGTGTCTTTATAAAAGTTGGCTATTGTTGGATGTTTATTCTATTGCATTTTTATAATCTTTTTTATTCGCATGTTAGTTTTTTAATCAAATCCAACCCCCCCCCCCTCGTTTTTATTTTTAGTACTTGAATTTTAAGGCTATAATAAGTTAAAACCGAGTCTCTGTGGATTCGACCCGACTTACCGCTATTACAATTTTGGTTGTAATTAGTCGATAGTTGGAATTTATTATTTGGTGGACTCGACATCCGTCAGTAGCCTACTTTTGTATCCCGCTACAATCCTTGGAAATCGGGTATCTCCCGTCATCGTATGATGTTTTTGGACCGGAAGGTCCTTATGTGGTTATTTGCAATGTTCTAAAAAACTCGCCGCACAGTCGCCATGGCGCGCCATGGCACCAAGGCTTGTGTGTCACGCCACGTTAAGCCCATGGCACACCATGACCTAATGCACGGTTATTGTAATGAGATATTTGATTTTTTTGACGTTTTTAATGTCTTATTTGCAAGCTTTTTTTATATATACAACCTAATTTAACTTCCCTATTACTATTGACTCACTGAGTAACACTACAAAACATACGTTTTTATATATAATATTATATATGAAATAGAAATTTGACGCCATAAGTCACGCCTTGAAAACACCATGGTTTCGCCGTGGCTCCTAAGGCTTGAGGCTTGGCCTCGCCGCCACGCCACGCCTCACGCTATTTAGAACCTTGGTTATTTGGCATACTTTACCCTTCCAAATCGTTGAAAATTTATGTATTTATATTTCAATCATTTTAATTATTTCTATAAAATGTTTGATCTCACTAAGCGTTAAGCCTAACACTTTTTCTTAAATGACATGTATAACAAGTTCTCTTAGCGGCAGGTCGCACCATGTTTGAGGAAAGAACGTTGGGTCATTATGACATTTTTGGGATAGAGACTTTTTGTGACATGACGTATAGAAAGGATAGATACTTCTGGGAGATTGAATCGACAACCATTTAATCTAGATATAATTATTTAGATTAACATGTTGTTGACTTTAATGTCCATTTATAGTTGTTGTAAACACTATTACCTTATTTCCCCTTTTTGGGTGACTTCCATCTATCTAAGTTGCCCTTATTTTGTAAGTTTTAAATTTACCCAATTTTTAAGGTGTTACACATAGGTCATTGCTATCATAACCAGTTAACCACTTATTTTGGCATTTTCTATCCATTTATTGCACATTGCAAACCGAACTCATGTAGAGTATTGACATAGGAATGGCAATGAAATGTTGTTGATGTTCTCATAGTAGATTTCATTTTAAACGATGTAATATTTTATTCCGACTAAATTCAAATATATTTTATCTAATACAATTATTAGATATGTTTCTATCTTTTATATTTAGCTTGGTTTTAGCAAACACATTTTAACAGATATTTTCGGGCTCCTCCTTATGTCCTCGATGTGGAGAGGAAGTTGAAACAATTAATTAATCATGTTTTGTTACTTGCTTGAAGAGTTCGGATGACCGGACAAAAAATGTTTAAGTGTTGTGGTTTGGTTTCCATTAGTGTCGTTTGTATCGCGAATCATATTCCTTCACAAATTGATTTTTCATTCAATCTTCAACTTAGGTTCCGGACTTCCGGTGAGAAGTTGAGGTTAACGATAGAAGCGTGATAAGTGGTTATCAACCGTCGGATGAGAAATTGATGCACATTAGAATGAGATGCAACGAGATATGATGCACCAAGATGTACTAGATCTATTCCTTTCTAGTCCCCAATTAATGGGAGAACATTTGATTAAAAGTGATCAACGGTTCAGATCAAATTTCCACGCTTTTCACGTTAACCTTAACTTGTCACACAATACTTCGCCTGGTTATCAAATCGTGTAAAACATTTAATTCTTATCGGGTTGATTGGGGTTGTAGTACAGGCAGTTGTTCGGGAGATTAACCCTTGTCTTGGTGTGGATTGTGTTCCAACTATTGTCTTTCTTTTTGTTTTCAAATTTCTGTCCGTTGTCAAAATGTCTAAGTTTTGTGTTTTTCGCCATTTTTGTTTATGCACCTTGCAATAAAGTTTGTTTGGGAATAGGCTTATGTAATGGCTTTACAAGTTTTCTTAAATTTATTTTTTAAATAAAACTACGACCCTTAAAATAGATATTTTGGATCTCCCAAATTGAAGTGGCATCTTCAAGCTTTGACTCGGTCCATTTCCTTTTCTAGTTGTACGTGTAATTAAACACTCTAGTCTTCACGAATGACGAATCCCATGTTTTTTATTCTTATTAATGGGATATTAGTTGTTAATAAACGTTTAAAAAAACTAATACAGTAATTAATAAAAATAAATATGCATTTATTTAATGTAAAAGGGAACACAAAATACACAAAAGAAGATATGAAGGAATTAATCTAAATAAAGAAGATATTTAATGCCATTAATGATTGTTGGCCCATCAGAAAGCCCAACCCAATTATACCCAGCAGTCCAGCACACATGTTTTCCTACTTTAGGAAAATATATTACTATAACTTTTTAAAGCAACATATTATATTAAAAATGTAATAACCGAGACTTTAATTTAAAGAAATTGGGTGGTTGATGGGTTTTTGTTGAAAACCCAAAGTTCAAGGGCTAAGTTGTAAATGTGAGTAAAGGGGATTAAAACCCTAATACCTCAAATCTCCTAATCATTTTCTCAATCTTGGAGGCTAAGGAGGTAGAAGGAAGCTCTGTGCGTGTGTGGCATTCAAGTGGGAAGAAATCAAGGAAGACCAAATTAGAAGAAAGGCTCTACTCCTAGTCTTCAAGAAGGTAATCCTAGCTCCATATCTTATTTTGATGTAGGATTGGATTGTTATCTAGAACCAAAAGAGGGGTAATCATCTACTTGTTTTCTTTTTAGTAGATTCGATTAATCTTGGTGGGGGGTGATGTTGGGAGAAGTCAATCCTCTAGCCTTGGATTTGAAGGGTTTAGCGGGAGTCTTTTGTGCAAGAAGGGTTACCCCATTCGATTTGCACAAAACCCATTAACTGGGAATCGCCCATTGAGGTTTTTCCGGTGTGGCCGAAACCCCGGGAGATGGAGTCTCGGGAGGGAGGAACCCGGGGAGGCTGGGTTGGAGTGGTCCTGGGAGGTGGGGTCCCGGGAATGAAGAACTGGGGAGTCCGGTTAGAAGGGAACCCGGGAATGACCCCAGGAGTCGGGGGACCCGGGAGGGGGGGACCTGGGTGAGACCCAGGAGTCGGGGATCCCGGGTAGAGACCCCAAGTGATGGGGAGCTCAGGTGGGAACCCGAGAGTCGGGTAAGGAAATTGAGAACCGGGAATCAGGGGGTTTTTGAAGGCCGATGGTAAACCAAACCCGAACCGGGCGGAATTGGGAGTCTAGGTACGATTATTCGTTTGAGTAATTGAGAGCTTTTGGTGAGAGTTGAACATGCAACTTATCTCCCTTCTTGCTTTTAAATCATATGTCTTCATTCTAAGGATTTAAAGCGTAAGTAAGAAGGATTTGGGCAAGGCGACATGTGAGTCTTTCTAACTGAAAGTGTGTTGACTTGTGTTTTATATTAAACGCATGAGATATTATGAAACTACATGTTGATCACTTGATCTTTTATATGAACTGCATGTTTTGTTATGTTGTAAAAGTTGAGATATTTTGTATGCATACATTTTAAGTGGATGTGCAATGGCTAACTCGGAGGGTGTGTTCCGCCAATGCTCATGTCGGGGGGGGGGGTCCCGTTTATGCTATGGAGGGTGTGTTCGAGTTAAGGCAGCGTGAGACTGACACGTTGTCACAGGTGGCGTGACTTCAGTGTGCCGATTACATGTGTAGTTTTGCGATTGAAAGTTTAAACGTTTTAAAGTGGAGAATTATTTATAATTGCTTATAAAATGTTTTAAATGCTTTTGCGGTGCGAATGTTGTTGCTAGATGGAACTCACTAAACCTCATGGTCTAATCATCGCTTTTCAAAACTAAAACCCTTTTCAGGTAAAGGTTTAGTTAGAAGCTCGTTCAAGGGATTTATAGAAGGCGGTGACGTGATAGAGATTTGGAGGGAGCTCGAAGTTCCGGTAGGCCTAGATTATCTCAGTTGTAGTCATATATTACCGTTATTAGGGGTGTTATTCGGTCGATTAATCCGGTTTTTGGTTTATTCGGTTCGGGTTACTCGGTTTTCAAGGTTTTCAAAACTAACCGATAACCGAAACAAAAAAGGTTCGGTTTAATCGGTTGTGGGTTTGATATGCATTGAGAAATCAATGCATTTTCACTCTTTTTCTTTTTTTTAGGATAGTTGTTTTATTTTCAAATCCCTAATTTGAGTCTTTTTATATGTTATTTTCCATATTTCTTTATGAGGCTTAATGTGGTAGTGAAACTCATCTTTTGGTTAAATAGTAGCTTATTTTATGTTTATTGTTTAAATCTTGCAGCAGTTAGTCACAGCATTCCCACAGCATTGGATGGCAGCAGACTTTTGGATGGGCTTCATGGATCCAACTGTCATGGTTATTGGGTCAGGCTTTTGTTGAAGATGTGGGCTGCTGGTTTTTGAAGAAACCATCAGATTTGCTTTTTGCTTTTAGGAAAATGTCAAAAACACTTTATTAACTCTAGCTTTGTCTTTTGTGAAATCTTGGGCCCCAAGTTGGTCTTTGCCCAATGGTTATTACCCAACTTCTTTTGTATAAATAGGTGGGTTTAGGTGTTTGTTTAGTGTGCAAGTAAGTAATCTCAAGTAGTGATTATTCTCTCAAACTTCAAGTTAGCAAGTACTCTAAAGTTCCAAGTAGCTAAAAGCTTTTGGTTCTCAAGACCCAATCGGTTTCATAAACCGATTGTTACATTTTCGTAATCATTTTAATATAAGTCTCGTATTTACTTTATTTCTTGCTTTCTTGTATTTATTTATTTATTTATTTACGCTTATCGCATTTACATTCCGTAATTTATTATTGTCATTTACTTTACGCAATTTACTTTATGTCTTTAATTTCCGCTCTTTATATTTCTTGCAATTTAATTTCCGTCATGAGTAGCTAATTTCATTAGCTTGGGTGTGAGGCAAATGGTGAGTTTTTAAATCAAAAGAAAGTGGACGTCGTTTCTCAATAACGATGTTCCACCATTTCATTCTAAGTTTTATAAATCTAAACGCACTTATTGACGAATTGATCGCTTTGAAAGTGGTAAAGTGTAGTGGACTCAGAGATGGGTCACATTAATACACGTCAATTCGAATGACATAGGAAGTATACTTGGAAAAGTTGCTTACCAAGAAATTTGGCAACTATGTTTATCTAATCGATATATTCTCGACGGGTTGATCACGAGTCAAAGTGTTAAAGTGTAGTGGACTCAGAGATGAGCCACTTGGAACACGTCAACTTGGATGATATGGAAATTAACTCGAGAGAGTGATTTTTAATAAACTTGTTTATTTATCCATATACTTTAAGAGCACCGTTCAACACTGTCACTGGTTCTGATACTGCACAGAGATGTGCCTGGTTGAAGCTAAATCCAAGTGTTACGGCTGAATCCGAGAGGATCGTTCTTAAAGTAGGTAGTGGAAATAGTTGCTGAGAGACGCTGTTGGGTCATCTGAAGATTTGAAGATGACCTCCTGATCTTCCATCTTATATCATCCTACTTAGAATATGTTTGAGGTTCTTTTAGCATCTTGGTTTCTATACAAATGTTCGGTGAAGTCGAAGATCAGCCGAAGAAGACAAAGAAGGAGAATATCTTTCAAAGCGGATTGAAGATAGACTCCTCAGCCTAAATCCAAGTATGCCTACTTGATCAACACCATTCAGGAGCCGAAGACCTCTTCGGCTGAAGACCTCTTCGGCCGAAGACATCTTTGGAAGCCGAAGATTTCTCAATCTTCAGAAGCCGAAGACTTCTCAGTCTTAGGAGCCGAAGATCTCTCAGTCTTAGGAGCCGAAGACCTCTCAGTCTTAAGAGCCGAAGACCTCTTAGTCTTCAGGAGCCCGAAGATCTCTTCGGCAACCAAAGACTTCTTAATCTTCAAGGCCTGAAGATTTCTCTCTTCACATTATATTTTTCTGACAAAGTATATTTGTGATATCTTGCATTGACGTGGACCTCATCTGAAGATCAGATAAAGTAAGCTTTGTCTCCTACGCTATTTTAAGGAAAGGTCTCCACCATTCTCTGCAGGTCAACACTTCAAGCCAAAACACCTCAAGACAAAAGGTACATCCTGTACCATGCAGAAGACCTGTGTCCATCCTTTGCTCAACAGGTGTCTCATGCATTAAATGCATGAGGCACTATAAATATGATGGATGTTTCAACATGCAAGATCACCCAGCTCTACTACCTTCAAGTTCTCTAAGTGCCTGGCAACTTTCTCTCTACGAAGTTCAATTGTTTTCTAAGTGTTTTACAATTGTTCTTTATTCTCTATGTGTAAGATTGTTTGAACATATCTCATATGTTATCTTCCGCAACAATCAAAGTTTTCTATGTGTAATTCTTGATTTCAAATCAATAAGAATTAAATTAAGTGAAAAACTGTGTGTATTGTATTCAACCCCCCCTTCTACAATACTTCTTTTATTTACTTACTGCTATTTGGGACCAACAAGTGGTATCAGAGCGGTTTAGTTTAACTCAATAAACTAGATCCGCAATGGCAGCCTCTTCTTCTTCTTCTTTGAACAATGTTTCTTCTCAAAACACCACTGTTGTTTCATACGACAATGGATCTATAGCCAAACCACCAAAGTTTAACCCCAATAACTTCTTCTTGTGGAAAAGTCGTATGATACTCTTTTTAGAAGGAGTTGACAGCAGATATCCAACTATTTTACATGAAGGTCCTTTTATTCCTAGAGTTTGGGACCGTTATAATGCAGACAAGGCAAAAGCTGATGAGGACTCTTCTGAGGAAGAAAGAACTCTAGCTACTGGGAGATACATTGTAAAGGACCCCAGTAAATACAATGATGAAGACATACGTCTTATAGCTCTTGATACTAAAGTCAGAGCCATCATTGCCCTCTCTCTGCCTGATGAGGTCTACCATTCTCTTGTTAACCTTTCTACTGCAAAAGAAATGTGGTCCACTCTGTGTGTTCTTTATGAAGGTACGTCTGAGGTGAAAAAGAGCAAAAAGATTGCTCTTGTAAGAAAGTATGAACTCTTCTCTCATGAGAAGGGTGAGTCTCTCTCAGACTACTACAATCGTTTTAACAGTCTTCTCAATGATCTAAAACTTGTGGGTCGCATTTATGATAATGAGGAAGTCTTGTGCAAGTTCATGGACTGTCTTCCTGAGTTTTGGGAAAACATTTGTACTTGCATCAAGTCTACCAAGGATCTTGACTCCATGCCTCTCACTGCCTTGTATGGTACTCTCTTTAACTATGAGCAAACTAAATTGCTTAGGAAGTCTATCACAAATGACATTAAAAGCTCTTCTCTAGCTCTTGTTAGTGATTCTTCCAAAAACTCTGTGTGTGTTCCTAGAATCACCTATCCCTCCGATTCTGACCGTGATAGTCAAGAGGATCCCAATGATCCTTCAGAAGCCTATCTTAGTGAGGCATATGATGAAGGTGAGGAAATTTTCAGTAACTCTCGCTTCTCTTCGAGAAAATCCAAGTTTTCAAGAAAATCTTCTTCTACTTTTTCTAAAACCACTCCATCTGGCAAATCAAATGAGGAATGTTACAGGTGTGGGAGGAAAGGACACTTTGCTTCTGAATGCAGAAGCAAGTCCTCTGATAAATTTAGACTGCCCTCCTCTAACCGTACATCCTCTAGGTCTGTCAGAACCAAGTATGATTCTTACCAACCTTCTTTCCAAAAGACAAATATGTCCGTCTCCTCAAAGTCTGACCGGGCTGAGAAATACAAGGCAAAATATAAGAGAGAGAAGGAGAGAAATGAAACCTTGCTCAAAAAGGGAAAAGGTCAAATGACTGAAACCCATGATTGGGCAGATGAACCCACTTCTGAAAGTGACAAAGAAATGGTCAACCTATGCTTCATGGCTAGAATAGATGATGTTGATAAACAGTGAAGCTCAATCATTCTCTATGGCCATTGTGTCTGCTGAGTGCTCTACCTCATCTACCCCAGGTACATCCCTTTTCTCTTTATCTCTCTCTCTCTCATCTCTCTCTTTCGGCCTCTTAAACCTACCAAAGATCAAACCTCCCTTATACCTCCCTTCCCTTTCTTCGGCCCTCACCTCACCTTCGGCCCTTACCCTCTCTCACTTTCTTCAGCCTCTCTCTCACTCTTCAAAAGCCTACCGAGTCCACCATCTTCGGAGAAACTGCATCTACTCATGTGAAGTTTGATGATCTTAAGTCATCATCTCTTCATGAGATGATGATTGGTGGATATCATCATGTGTTGGTGAAGATTCTCATAATCCTTCATCTAACTCAAATCCATATGTTCCTTTCTTCTCAAGGCACATCTCATCATAATGGTGAACTACCTATCTTCTCATCATATCACATCTCCTTTCTCCATCATCCATATTTGATACCTCATTCTCGTCTCAACCTCAAACTTCACCACAAATCATCCCACTTTCTCAACCATACATTCCTTCTCCACCTATTCCTGCCAATCTTCCATCTATCTCTTTCAAAGATATTCCATCCAACTCTCACCTACAACATTCCTTTCTTCCTCATCTACCACCTGAAAAAAAAAATCGACGGTACTGTTCATCGGCTACCGAACTTTAAAAAAAAAAAAAAAAAAAAACTTCGGTGGTACTGTTCATCCACCGAACTTTTAAAAAAAAAAATCTGCCGAAGTACTGTTCATCCACCGAACATTAAAAAAAAAAAAATCGGCGGTACTGTTCATCGGCCGAACTTAAAAAAAAAAAAAAAAAAACTTCGGTGGTACTGTTCATCCACCGAACATTAAAAAAAAAAAAAAAAATTTCGGCGGTACTGGTCATCAGCCAAACCAAAAAAAAAAGAAAAAAAAATTTCGGCGGTACTGTTCATCGGCCGAAATACTATTCATTAAAAAAAAAATTCGTCTTCCAACGTGTACTGTTCATTATAAAAAAAATGTTTTTTTTACTCTCTCCCTCTCTCTTTCGGTAGTTCTCTCTCTTCCCTCCTCTTTCGGTCTCTTCTCTCTCTCTAATCTCTTTCTTCGGCTCTCTATCACTCCTTCTATCCCTCCAACCCACCGAATCCCTCACTCCCTCCCTCTCCACTTAGCCGAACCCCCCCACCTCCACCCTCTTCTTCGGCCGCCAAACACCCCCCTCACCCCTCTCTTCGGGCGCCGAAAACCCCTCCCTCCCTACCCCTCTCTTTCTCTCGACCTCCCCTCTCCTTAGCCGAACTCCACCCCCCTCCCTCAACCTCACCCCCTTAGCCGAACTCCCTCTCCCTCTCTCCCTTTCCCCTCCCCCTTGCCACCGAAATCCCAACACCCCCTTATACCTCCCCACCGAAACCCCCCCTCCCCTCACCTTACCTTCGACCCACATCCCCCCTCCACCGAATACAACACCCCCAAACCCCCATCCCTATTTTTTCGTTCGGCCTCCCACAACACCAACCGAAACACCCCCTTATACCCCACTCCTTTTCGGTTTCCCCTCCCCACCGAACCACCCCTTATTTTTTGTTCGGCTACCTCACCCATCAAACCATCCCTTCGGCCCAACTCTACCCACCGAACCTCCTAGCCACCGACCCCCCCTCTCTCTCCTTTCCCCCTCTCCCACATCACCAAACACCCCTACCCCCAATACTCAACTGAACCTCCCTCTTTTCTATTTTTTTCTTCGGCCCTCGCACACCCAAGTCGAACCCCCCTTAGGCCTTGCTCCCTTTCGGCCCACAACCCCATTTCGGCCTCCTCTCACCCGCCGAACACCTACCCCCACCGAACCTTATCTCTCCCAAGCCACCGAAATTCCAACCCCCGATAACCAACCATCTCGGCTCTCCTCACCCGACCACCGAAGATCTCATCTTCGGCCCACCCTACCTTCGGCCCAAGCCGAAAACCAACAACCCCCTTACCTTTTCATTCGGCCGAACCTTTTCCATCCCCTCCCCTCACCCTCTAGCCGAAACCTACTACCCCCCCCCTTCGGCCCCTCTCCTTCCTTCGGCTCTCTTTCTTCTCCCTCTCCTCTCTCAACCGAACCATCCTCTCCCTCTTCCCCCATTTCGGCTACCGACCCCCCCCTCCCTTCCCACTTCGGCGACCGAAGCCCCCATCCCCTTCCTTCTCCCTTCGGCTATCTCTTTCACTCTCTATCCCACCCTCGGCTATCTCTCTCCCTTATGCCTCCCTTGGCCGAACCCCCTTCCCTCCTCTCCCTTTGCCACTGAACCCCTTCCCACCAAACACCCTCTAGCCGAAGCCAACCCTCCACTCCCCCCACCCTCTAGCCGAAACCCACCCACCCCCACCCCCACTCCATTTTTTTCGGCCAACACCTCATCCCCCCTTATCACTCCACCGAAATCCCAAAACTCCCTCCCTCTTACCTTCTTTCTTCGGTGGCTCTCTCTCTCTACCCTATCTCTCTCTCTCTCTTCTCTACCGAACCAATCCCCCCCCCTCATCCTATCCCTCATTCGGCTCTCTCTCCTCTCTCACCCACCCCCACCGAATCCCTCTTCTCTCTCTCTCTATTTTCGGTCCCTCTCTCTTCCTTCCCTCCCCTTACCCTTACCCTTCCCATCCTCCCCCCCTCTCTTCCCTCTTGTGCCTACCTAACCCCCTTCCCCCTCTCTTCCTTTCCCCTATTCTCTCTTCCCTTTTTTTTCTTTTCCAAAAAATAAAATAAAATAAAAAATAAAAAAAAAAACAAAACAAAACAAAAAAAAAGAGCCCCCCCCCCCCCAAAAAAAAAAAAATCAAAAAAAAAGGGGCCATTGAATTTATGAGTTTCTTCGTGTCTTGTAATTTTTCTGAGTGTCAGTACCATTTTTTTTCTCTATGTGTTGGTGTCATCATCAAATAGGGGGAGAAAAATTGTTTGGTCTCTAATTGATTTGGTGATGACTCTTCGACCAACACTTAGAAAGTCATGAAGACCCTTTGAACAATGTCTCTCTCTACACCGATCGCCCTCTACTATCAGGTATGTTCTCCTTCATAAACTCTCCCGATCTACAATGGGGTGATACTAAGGACACTCCGGTGTCCAAAGGTCCCTCAACTGTAGTGGACCCTTCTTCCCCCTCCTTAGTGACGCCGGCTAGCATTAAATCCTCAACTGCTACTGGCACCGCCACACTTGCCCAAATGGCCATACCACCGAAAGAACCTTCGGCAGTTACCCAGGTCACACCCCATATCTCAAAGCGGCAGCACTCTACCTCTTCCCCTCCCTCTCCTCTCAAGAGGCTAAGGAAGGTTTCAAGGGCCAAACCACAAACTCCACCCACCGATTCTCCACAATCGGCAGGTGTTGAAATTTTCCCATCTGGGCCCAGGGACTCTGCTAAACCCAAAACCACCTCCTTTGTATCCTCACAAAATGATACAATTGTAAAACTGGGGACCCCTATTATTCCCTCATCAACCTTTTCCTTGGTTGATAAGGATGACTTGGACTCCTTCCCTATCCAAGGTGCCTCTTCTCCACCTCACAGCCTATCACCCAGGATTCTCAGTCCTGATGCTTCTGCACTATCCAAGGATGAATCTGTCCTTCCAGGAGCAGGTTCGGAGGATCCCGAAAATCTTCTGACTTCTTAGTTAAGAGGGAGTATGAGTTGAGGGGGAGCATCTTACCACTCAAGCTTAAACTCTGCTGAAACTAATTTTGCAATGGACTATGTGATCAAAGCCACCTGACATTAGTTGAGGGGGAGTATGAATTGAGGGGGAGCATCCAACCACTCAAATTCAAACAATCCCGGCTACTGTCTTCTTCTGTATCTTTGTATATATTTTTTTCTTTCTATTTTTTTCATTATATTCATTTATTCGTTTGTATAACTATACTTTTTTCTTTCACTATGTAAAAGTCAGATATACCAAAAAAAAAAAAAAAGGTCTATGTGAAAAGAACCCAAAAAGAGTAAAGATGGGTCAAAATGAATTTATTCAGTATACTCTTTGTTTTATTCTTTAGTATGGATGTCATCCTCAAATAGGGGGAGATTGTTGGGTCATCTGAATATTTGAAGATGACCTCCTGATCTTCCATCTTATATCATCCTACTTAGAATATGTTTGAGGTTCTTTTAGCATCTTGGTTTCTATACAAATGTTCGGTGAAGTCGAAGATCAGCCGAAGAAGACAAAGAAGGAGAATATCTTTCAAAGCGGATTGAAGATAGACTCCTCAGCCTAAATCCAAGTATGACCACTTGATCAACACCATTGGCTAGGATGGTGCCGATCTCAGTCTTCAGGAGCCGAAGACCTCTTCGGCCGAAGACGTCTTCGGCCGAAGACATCTTTGGAAGCCGAAGATTTCTCAATCTTCAGAAGCCGAAGACTTCTCAGTCTTAGGAGCCGAAGATTTCTCAGTCTTAGGAGCCGAAGACCTCTCAGTCTTAAGAGCCGAAGACCTCTCAGTCTTCAGGAGCCCGAAGATCTCTTCGGCAACCAAAGACTTCTTAATCTTCAAGGCCTGAAGATTTCTCTCTTCACATTATATTTTTCTGACAAAGTATATTTGTGATATCTTGCATTGACGTGGACCTCATCTGAAGATCAGATAAAGTAAGCTTTGTCTCCTACGCTATTTTAAGGAAAGGTCTCCACCATTCTCTGCAGGTCAACACTTCAAGCCAAAACACCTCAAGACAAAAGGTACATCCTGTACCATGCAAAAGACCTGTGTCCATCCCTTGCTCAACAGGTGTCTCATGCATTAAATGCATGAGGCACTATAAATATGATGGATGTTTCAACATGCAAGATCACCCAGCTCTACTACCTTCAAGTTCTCTAAGTGCCTGGCAACTTTCTCTCTACGAAGTTCAATTGTTTTCTAAGTGTTTTACAATTGTTCTTTATTCTCTATGTGTAAGATTGTTTGAACATATCTCATATGTTCTCTTCCGCAACAATCAAAGTTTTCTATGTGTAATTCTTGATTTCAAATCAATAAGAATTAAATTAAGTGAAAAACTGTGTGTATTGTATTCAACCCCCCCTTCTACAATACTTCTTTTATTTACTTACTGCTATTTGGGACCAACAGACGCAATGCTGTAGCATCCCTACAGCATTAGTACACAGAAACTTGTATTTGATACTCACCACAATTCTTACACCCTTGCTATCTTTATTCTCTGTTATCTTAAGTTAACTGTTCACCAAACCAAACAAAGTCTTCAAATTCGCCATCTGAAATCATCTCTTTCATTACACTTTTATTGCACTTTTACAACAATCTCTGTGGGACGATATTCGGTATTTTACCACTTTATTACTTGAAAGACGATATTGGGTCTCATTGTATACTTGCTTTGAGATTCAATTAGCACACGTCTATAGGTGTATTCCACGCACTATCAGGGTTATTCGGTTCGGTAACCAATTAAACCGAATAAGGATTTATATTTTTTTCGTTGGACATTTGTTCAAATAATTTTCCCAAATTAAGTGTCCATTGCTCCTAATATCTAATTTGTATCATACATTCATCTCAACAATTGACTTATATTAAGTAAAATCACCATCTATCAAAAACCAATATCTACCAAATGACATTATTTTTTTTCATGTGACGTTGTAAATTCAATGACATTATTTTTCTTCTAGCAAAAAACGTAATATGATAAAAAAAAGGGAATTTAATTAAAATACCCTTTTTTGAAAAATCAGTACCCAAAATGCCCCAAATCTTGTAATTTTTGCCAAAATACCCCTTAGGTCCGCGTTTTTCACTGTTACACGCGGACCTGGTACGCGTTTTGGCCGCGTTCACTGTTACACGCGTACTCGAGCCGCGTTTTGGCCGCGTTTCCCCCTACACGAGGACCTGGTCCGCGTTTGGTCCGCGTTTTTTCAAAAAAACGCGGACTGGTACTGTTTGGGTCCGCGTGTGGGTCAAAACGCGGGGTGGGTACGCGTTTACACTGTTGCACGCGGGGTTGGTCCGCGTTTCAGCCATTATGTCCGTGTCTTGCGGTGATTGAATTGTCAAATTTAATATATATTTACAGTTTATACCCCTATAATTATTTAGTTAGTTTACTTTATACCTTTTACTTTTCTATTATTCATTTTATACTTTTATCATATTAACACACATAATCGTATATTAACTAAAATACGTTAAAAAAATACGTTTTAATTTTAACAAGTTACACCATTATAATCGTCTCCTCGAAACCTTCGAAATGAGCCCAATATTGAATATTTTTGGATTTAATTATTTTATTATATATCATATGTACTAACATAAAACGTATGCATATATATATATTTTTTTTTACCATAAAACATAAAACGTATTATTAATCATATATACTACATATTTTTGGACAAATTATTCATAATTTATGTTATTCTTCTTTTTATCATTTTACTAATAACGATATTTTTAGTCCAATGGGTAGGATATCGTTATTTTTACTAAAATATCGTTATTTTTAGTCCAATGGTAGGATATCGTTATTTTTACTAAAATATCGTTATTTCTAGTCCAATGGAAGGATATCGTTATTTTTACTAAAATATCGTTATTTCTAGTCCAATGGAAGAATATCGTTATTTTTACTAATTGGACTAGAAATAACGATATTTTTCCATTGGACTAGAAATAACGATATTTTAGTAAAAATAACGATATCCTTCCATTGGACTAGAAATAACGATATTTTAGTAAAAATAACGATATCCTACCCATTGGACTAAAAATATCGTTATTAGTAAAAATAACGATATCCTACCCATTGGACTAAAAATATCGTTATTAGTAAAATGATAAAAAGAAGAATAACATAAATTATGAATAATTTGTCCAAAAATATGTAGTATATATGATTAATAATACGTTTTATGTTTTATGGTAAAAAAAAATATATATATATGCATACGTTTTATGTTAGTACATATGATATATAATAAAATAATTAAATCCAAAAATATTCAATATTGGGCTCATTTCGAAGGTTTCGAGGAGACGATTATAATGGTGTAACTTGTTAAAATTAAAACGTATTTTTTTAACGTATTTTAGTTAATATACGATTATGTGTGTTAATATGATAAAAGTATAAAATGAATAATAGAAAAGTAAAAGATATAAAGTAAACTAACTAAATAATTATAGGGGTATAAACTGTAAATATATATTAAATTTGACAATTCAATCACCGCAAGACGCGGACATAATGGCTGAAACGCGGACCAACCCCGCGTGCAACAGTGTAAACGCGTACCCACCCCGCGTTTTGACCCACACGCGGACCCAAACAGTACCAGTCCGCGTTTTTTTGAAAAAACGCGGACCAAACGCGGACTAAACGCGGACCAAACGCGGACCAGGTCCTCGTGTAGGGGGAAACGCGGCCAAAACGCGGCTCGAGTACGCGTGTAACAGTGAACGCGGCCAAAACGCGTACCAGGTCCGCGTGTAACAGTGAAAAACGCGGACCTAGGGGGTATTTTGGCAAAAATTACAAGATTTGGGGCATTTTGGGTACTGATTTTTCAAAAAAGGGTATTTTAATTAAATTCCCTAAAAAAAATTATTTACTATCAATAAAAAAACAATATTTAGCAATAAACTAAGTAAAATAATAATAGTATAACATGTATTTGGTTTATTTTTTATAAACATAAAATATATAAAGTATGGTAGAATGTATTATTCGGGTTATTCGGTTTAACCAAACAAGGAAAAAATTAACGAAAACCGAACCGAAATTGATATATTTGTTTTGTTTTTATTAAAGACATTTGTAAATAATCAAAATGTATTGTTTCATTTTTCTACACAGAAAACCACTATATTAAAAATTTATTATAAATATTTTTAAGATTTATTATCACCTTATCTTTTTTTTTTAAATTTTAACCAATTAAATTCATTTAGTGCGATTGTGTATATGTTTTGGGGAGTGCTATTTGGACCAAAAAAGTGCAAATGGTCCCTTCTAGTTTTTCGATCCAATCATTAATACAAATTATTATTATTATCTTTATCTTTATATATATATATATGTGTGTTTTGATTTTATAAATTTATAACCTTTTATTTTATTTTATTTTATAAATTTGTAACTTTTGATTTTTTTATCTTCACGGCGTCTTCACTGTGAAGGTTCGGATATACCTTCACAGTCTTTTATCAGTGAATGTTTGATTTTTTTTAACTTGGTTTAGGTTTTTTTACCTTCATAGTGTTTTTTAACTTGGCAGTGGGACGTACTTGCCGCTTAGGTCCACTCCTCATTATTATTATTATTATTATTATTATTATTATTATTATTATTATCTTTATCTATATATATATATATGTGTGTGTGTGTGTGTTGATTTTTTAAATTTATAAAATTTGTAACTTTTGATTTTATTTTATTACATAAATTTGTAACTTTTAATTTTATTCTATAAATTTGTAACAATGAAGAGGGATTCACTGGTGAACCAAGGCTCACCGGAGATGGGTAAGAAATTAAATTCGTGACACTGTAAATTTTTGTGGGGAAGAGACATTTTTGTGGGGAAGAGACATAGGGGAGTAGATAGGTGATAATGATTTTAAATATATATTTACATTTTATACCCCTATAATTATTTAGTTACTTTACTTTATACCTTTTACTTTTCTATTTTTCATTTTTCATTTTTACCATATTAACACATAAAATCGTATATTAACTAAAATACGTTAAAAAAATACGTTTTAATTTTAACAAGTTACACCATCATAATCGTCTCTTCGAAACCTTCGAAATGAGCTCAATATTGAATATTTTTGGATTTAATTATTTAATTATATATCATATTTACTACATAAAACATATGAAACGTATGAAGCTATCCAGGTACGCCTTAATATATTATTATAAGTAAAATGTTACAATTAAGTTTAACAATTACTAAAAAAGTTAAAATGTTCTAATTTTCAGGTGTTCTTGCTTATCTAAATGACACATGGTTGAAACCATATAAAGAAATGTTTGTATCTGTTTGGACTGACAAATTTCTCTACTTTGGAAATCAGACAAGTAACAGAGTGGAGAGTCAACATTCCAACTCATGTTGACCCTCAAACATTATGCATTAAACATAATATTCCAAGAATATGAGCGAGCTCAATCTGTTGGCTTATTTTCTGAAAATTGTAGTTGTCTACTACGTACAAGTCCGCTTAGGTCCACTCCTCCAGTGTGGTATGAACATGTTGTTTTTACAATCGGATACGTTAATGGTAACCATTATATCAAATTAGATATGAAAGAAGGATATCCGTTTCCGCAAATTGTATCACATTTTTTCCATTACAGTTATCCGTGTGCTGCTGGATGGGCTACCCCGTATTCAGAGCGAATAAAGAAGTACATGAAGCTTTTACGGGTTAATTGTACTACGGATAATGTTATTTTAGAATAATCGAATGTAATATAGATTATTTTATGTTCTATTTATATGTTAAATCGCAATATTTATGTTTTATTTTTATAATTATATAATTAAAAAAATTTGTAATATTTATATTTATAAATATTTATTTATTTTCAAATCAAAACAAAAATATATAATAAAAAAAAGACAACTAAAAGACGAAATAATAAAAAATAAAAAAAAAAACCAAATGATTTTTGCAATCATTTAATGTATTTAGCAAAAAATAAAGTGTATTTAGCCTCCCCTATGTTTTTAGGAGATCCTTTGTAAGATGTCAGCAAAATATTCCCCGCCTAATACCAAGACTAAATAAAGAAAAATAATAATTTAATATTTTTAAATATACGTTTTTAAAAAGGAATAAAGCAATAGGCTACGGCAGTCCTAAATCTAGTTGATACATTTATTATGAATTATTCTTTATATCATAAAGATATATGAGTGGATGGATGTACATTATCATGTATACATTACTTTTTTTTTCAAAAGATAATTTTTTTAATAGAAAAAACATCAAATACTTATATATTTATCTTTTTAAAAATATTTTTTTCTGAAATTTTGATGACATATACATTAGATATATAAATTAATTATTAAAATACTAAATTAAAACTAATATTTATGTAGTACTAATTTTCATCCATACATGTTTTCTGTCATAAAAAAAATCACCAATTCGCAAAATACATACAATTTTGAAATTAAGAAATTTCATAGTATATAATTTGCTGAAATTATTTAACTTTTTAAATATAATTTTATTTTAAAATAAAGAGTGAATTGTGGATTTGATTCATGTGGTTTTGTGATTTCTTTGACTATGGTTCTCATACTATATTTATTATGGATATAGTCCATGTGGTATGCAATATATTGTGGCTATGGTCCCTAAACACTAACACCATTAACTTTAAGGGTTAAAGGCATCATGTGTCTTGCACATTATGGACATAATAGTCAATTTATTTTCAACTCTCAATTTAACATATACATCTTTAAAACAAAAAAAAAAACTAAATTGTGGATTTGGTCCCTATGCATCACTCATCATCTTTAAAATACATTTATCATCTCTCTTAAATTTTTTCATCCAATCTTCATTGTCAAAGTACAAGAAAAATTAATTTGTTAAAGTTCAAAACAAATTACTTGCATTTAAAAATAACAATTGTTTAAAACCAACACTACATCCTAAAAAAAGACAACCTATCAAAATAACAATGGTTTGAAACCAACATTACATCCCAAAAAAGACAACCCATTAAAATGACAATTGTTTTATATTAACATTATATCCCGAAAAAGTAAACTCATCAAAATAACAATTGTTTAATATCAACATAAAAACTTGAAAAATACAACCCATTAAAAACAATTGTCTTTTTTGATGAGTTGTCTTTTTGATGAGTTGCCTATTAAACATATCATACAAGGGATGAACATAACAAAAACAATTAAAAAGATAGAAATTGTTGGGTCATCTGAAGATTTGAAGATGACCTCCTGATCTTCCATCTTATATCATCCTACTTAGAATATGTTTGAGGTTCTTTTAGCAGCTTGGTTTCTACACAAATGTTCGGTGAAGTCGAAGATCAACCGAAGAAGACAAAGAAGGAGAATATCTTTCAAAGCGGATTGAAGATAGACTCCTCAGCCTAAAGCCAAGTATGCCCACTTGATCAACACCATTGGCCAGGATGGTGCCGATCTCAGTCTTCAGGAGCCGAAGACCTCTTTGGCTGAAGACCTCTTCGGCCGAAGACGTCCTCGGCCGAAGACATCTTCGGAAGCCGAAGATTTCTCAATCTTCAGAAGCCGAAGACTTCTTAGTCTTAGGAGCCGAAGACCTCTCAGTCTTAGGAGCCGAAGACCTCTCAGTCTTCAGGAGCCCGAAGATCTCTTCGGCAACCAAAGACTTCTTAATCTTCAAGGCCTGAAGATTTCTCTCTTCACATTGTACTTTTCCGACAAAGTATATTTGTGATATCTTGCATTGACGTGGACCTCATTTGAAGATCAGATAAAGTAAGCTTTGTCTCCTACACCATTTTAAGGAAAGGTCTCTACCATCCTTCTGCAGGTCAACACTTCAAGCCAAAACACCTCAAGACAAAAAGTACATCCTGTACCTTGCTGAAGACCTGTGTCCATCCCTTGCTCAACAGGTGTCCCATGCATTTAATGCATAAGGCACTATAAATATGGAGGATGGTTCAACATGCAAGATTACCAGCTCTCAAGCATTCAAGCTCTCTAAGTGCACTGGCATTCTCTCTCTAAGAAGTTCTTATTGTTTTCTAAGTGTTTTACAATTGTTCTTCATTTCTCTTAGTGTAAGATTGTTTGAATAGAGTTCATCTATTCTCTTCCGCAACAATCAAAAGTTTTCTATGTGTAATTCTTGATTTCAAATCAATAAGAATTAAAGTAAGTGAAAAACTGTGAGTATTGTATTCAACCCCCCCTTCTACAATACTTTTCTTCTTTAGTATCTGCTATTTGGGACCAACAAGTGGTATCAGAGCGGTTTAGTTTAACACAATAAACTAGATCCGTGATGGCAACCTCCTCTTCTTCTTTAAAAAATGATTCTTCTCAAAACTTCAATGCTGTTTCATACGACAATGGCTCTATAGCCAAACCACCAAGGTTTAACCCCAATAACTTTTTCTTGTGGAAAAGTCGTATGATACTCTTTCTAGAAGGAGTTGACAGCAGATATCCAACTATTTTACATGAAGGTCCTTTTATTCCTAGAGTTTGGGACCGATATAATGCAGACAAGGGAAAAGCTGATGAGGACTCTTCTGAAGAAGAAAGAACTTCAGCTAATGGGAGATACATTCTAAAGGACCCCATTAAATACAATGATGAAGACAGACGTCTTATAGCTCTTGATACTAAAGTCAGAGCCATCATTGCCCTCTCTCTGCCTGATGAGGTCTATCATTCTCTTGTTAACCTTTCTACTGCAAAAGAAATGTGGTCCACTCTGTGTGTTCTTTATGAAGGTACGTCTGAGGTGAAGAAGAGCAAAAAGATTGCTCTTGTAAGAAAGTATGAACTCTTCTCTCATGAGAAGGGTGAGTCTCTCTCAGACTACTACAATCGTTTTAACAGTCTTCTCAATGATCTTAAACTTGTGGGTCGCATATATGACAATGAGGAAGTCTTGTGCAAGTTCATGGACTGTCTTCCTGAGTTTTGGGAAAACATCTGTACTTGTATAAAGTCTACCAAGGATCTTGACTCTATGCCTCTCACTGCCTTGTATGGCACCCTCTTCAACTATGAACAGTCTAAACTGCTTAGGAAGTCATTCACAAAAGACATCAAAGGCTCTTCTCTAGCCCTTGTTGGTGAATCTTCCAAAAGTACTGTGTGTGTCCCTAGGATCACCTATCCTTCTGACTCTGACAACGATAGTCAAGAGGACCCCAATGACCCTTCAGAAGTCTATCTCAGTGAGGCTGATGATGAAGGAGAGGAGACCTCTGTGACTCAGCTGTCAGATGGTGTTGCCATGCTGGCTGGCTTTTCTAAAGGCAAACCTCACTTCACTTCTAGAAAACCTAGGTTTTCTAGAAAACCCTTGTCTACTCTTTCAAAAAATGCTTCCTCTGACAAATCAAATGAGGAATGTTACAGATGTGGGAGGAAGGGACACTTTGCTTCTGAGTGCAGAAGCAGGTCCTCTGATAAGTCTAGACTGCCTTCCTCCAACCGTACATCCTCTAGGTTTGTCAGAACCAAGTCTGATTCCTTTCAACCCTCTTTTCAAAAATCAAAAACTTCTGCTCCTTCAAACTCTGACCGTGCTGAAAAGTACAAGGCCAAATACAAGAGAGAGAAGGAAAGGAATGCTCTTCTAGCCAACAAAGGAAAAGGTCTTCTTGCCGAATCTCATGATTGGGCAGATGAACCAACTTCCGAAAGTGACAAGGAAATGGCCAACCTTTGCTTTATGGCTAAAATAGATGATGTTGATGATGGTGAAACCTCTTCCACCTCCATGGCTCTTGTGTCTGCTGAGTGCTCCACATCATCTTCTCAGGTACATCCATTTTTCTCTCTCTCTGATGCTGAGAAAATTGAAGCCTTTGACTCTTTAACCATTGACTTCTATGAAGCCAAGGATGCAAAGAAGAAGGCAAAGGCTCAGATAAAATCTCTTTCTTCTCAACTGCAAATCTGTCTTTCTCAACTAAAACACTTTGACAAAATCAAGGCTGAGCTTGAAGATTTGAAAACTATAAATTTTACTCTTGCTAAAGAGAAAAATAAACTTCTTAAAAAGTTTAAAAAGGAGCAAGAAACTGTGAAAAAGTGGACAAGCTCCTCCAAGAACTTAGAAAAGATTTTTCAGGATCAAATATCTTGTGATGACAAATCTGGACTAGGCTTCGGAAAATATGACCTTGAACCTCCTTCTGACACCCATGCTCCTTTCTCTCTTCCCTCATTCTATGAATCCTCTGAAGAGAACTATGACAACTCTGAACCTTTGGACTCTTCTGATCCCTCTAAAGATCTCAAGTTTGGAATGTTCATCAAAGCTAAGAGCATTGATTCACCCAATGAGAGTGAGGAAACCCAAGACTCAAATGACCCTTCTAAACCTATTACTGAGTCTATGTGTTCCTTAAAAATAAATGAGCCCTCCTCTTCTGAACCCAAACCTTCCAAAGTTCCTAAGCCTTCTTCAAACAAAATCTCTTTCTCCAAAAAGGGAAAATCTGTTGCCAATCTTCCTCCCCAAAAGAAACTTCCCAAGAAAAACTCAAAGAAACCATCTTCTCTTCCAATCCCCAGAGTTGTGATGTTAAATAAGCTAAATTCCAAGACACCCTCTTCTATTCCTTCAACTGACTCTGGCAAAGGTATCTTGGGTCCTAAGCCTCTTGACTTTCCTCTAACCTCCAAGGCCATGAAAGTCAATGTGACCAGTCATCACAAGGAATCTGGTCAAAGCTCCAAAAAGGTCTTTACCTATAGAAAATGTTATAACTGTGGTAATACCTTTCACCTTGCTAAGAATTGTCCTCTGGAGAGAATTGATAAAAATGCTTCCAAGGATACTTCTTCTCCTTCTAACTCAAAAGGACCCATTTCCAAATGGGTACCAAAGAACTGATTTTCTTGTGATTGCAGGGTCTAGGGCACCAACAAATCTGGTATCTCGACAGCGGGTGCTCAAGACATATGACCGGCAACAAATCTCTCCTTGTTGACTTCGTGCCTACCAAAGGTCCTTCTGTCACCTTTGGTGATAACTCTAAAGGAAGGACTAAAGGTTATGGAACACTCTCAAATGGTTCCATCACCTTTAATAAAGTAGCTTATGTTGAAGGCTTGATGCACAATCTCCTAAGCATAAGCCAACTGTGTGATCTGGGCTACAAAGTGATGTTTGAATTATCTTCATGCATCATTTTCAACGAAAAGATGGAAACCGTACTCTCTGGATACCGCAAAGAGAATGTCTATGTCATAGACATGGGACATAGCTCATCCTTCGGAACAAACATCTGTTTTGTCTCTGAAAACTCTGCAAAAAGATGTTGGCTTTGGCACAAGCGTCTCTCTCACCTCAACTTCAAGACTTTGAATGTCCTTTCAAACCAAGAGCTTGTTACGGGCATGCCAAAGTTATCCTTTGTGAAAGAAAAGCTGTGTGCTGCATGTGAGAAAGGGAAACTCACAAAATCTTCCTTCAAGTCCAAGCAATGCTTCTCCATCACTCAGCCTCTTCAGATGCTCCACATAGATCTGTGTGGACCAGTCAGTACTCCAAGCCTTGGTGGTAGAAGGTACATTCTGGTTATTATTGATGAATTCACTCGTTACACTTGGGTATTTTTTCTCAGGTATAAAAGTGACACTACTGAAGAAATCATAAAGTTCATCAAAAAGTCTGAAGTGTTGAATGGGCAGCTGGTAAGATCTGTAAGAAGTGACAACGGAACAGAATTCAAGAACAGTATGTTGGATGACTTTTTCAATGAAAAAGGCATCTCTCAGAACTTCTCTGCCGTCAGAACTCCGCAACAGAACGGTGTAGTGGAGAGAAAGAACAGAACGCTATGTGAAGCTGCCCGATCCATGTTGAGTGAATCTCACCTCCCTACCTACTTTTGGGCCGAAGCAATCAACACTGCATGCTTCACCCAAAATAGGTCTATCATTGTAAAAAGACATAATAAGACTCCTTATGAAGTCTTTTATGGTAGAAAACCCAACATTGGTTTTCTTCATGTCTTTGGATGTGTCTGCTACATTCTCAATGATAGAGAAAATTTGGGAAAATTTGATCCCAAAGCTGACGAAGGAATCTTCATGGGATATTCTCTCACTTCCAAAGCTTTCAGAGTCTACAACCTCCGAAGGAAGTGTATTGATGAATCCATCCATGTCAAGTTTGATGACCTCAAGATATCATCACTCTCTTGTAATGATGAAGAATTGAACAGATGGATATCCTCCTGTGTTGATGATAGTCCTCTTCCAACATCATCAGACATTCCCTACACAGTTCCCACTTCTCTCTACCAAAACAATGAACCCTCTACATCTCACAACCCCTCCTCTCATCAAGAAGATGATCCACAGCCTACCCAACCTCAACATACACTCCAAATCATTCCAGTCTCTCCATCTGACATTCCCTCCTCACCTATACAAGCTGATCTTCCACCCATCTCTCCTCAAAATTTTCCTTCCAACTCTCCTCTACAAATCTCTTACCCTCCTCCTTTTCCTCCTACCCTCAAGTGGACAAAAGATCACCCCATTGATCAAATCATTGGTGATCAACAGGCTGGTGTACAGACTCGAAGAGGTGTTGGTAACATCTGTCTCTATGTTAACTTCCTTTCTCTCCTTGAACCAAAGAAAGTTGACGAAGCTCTAGCTGATCCATGTTGGATCACTGCCATGCAAGAAGAACTTTCTCAGTTCGAAAGGAACAAAGTCTGGAGATTGGTTCCTCGTCCTTCCAGAAAAACCATCATAGGAACCAAGTGGGTCTTTCGGAACAAAATGGATGAAGAAGGCACGGTGATCAGAAACAAGGCCCGACTGGTTGCACAAGGATATAGGCAAGAAGAAGGAATTGACTATGATGAAACATTTGCTCCAGTTGCCAGACTTGAAGCCATCAGAATCTTCCTTGCTCATGCTGCCTACAAGAACTTCAGAGTCTTCCAGATGGATGTCAAGAGTGCCTTTCTGAATGGGGAGCTAGCTGAAGAAGTCTATGTGAAACAGCCCCCTGGCTTTGAAGATCCAGTCCATCCTGACTATGTGTACAGGTTAGACAAAGCTCTCTATGGTCTAAAGCAGGCTCCTCGTGCCTGGTATGACACTCTTGCTGACTTTCTCCTAAAGAACAAGTATACAAGAGGTAAAATTGACAACACTCTGTTCATCAAGCAAACCTCAGGTAATCTTATTCTTGTTCAAATTTATGTGGATGATATCATTTTTGGTGCCACTGATGAGTCACTGTGTGATGAGTTTGCCTCTCTCATGAAAAGCCAATATGAGATGAGTATGATGGGGGAGCTTACCTTTTTCTTAGGACTTCAAGTTAAACAATCTTCAGAAGGAATCTTTATAAATCAAAGCAAATACATACGTGATCTTCTGAAAAAGTTCAATTTTGAAAACTCCTCTCCCATGAAAACTCCTATGGCACCACCTTTGAAACTCCATGCTGATCCGGATGGTGTATCTGTGGATATCACCAGCTACCGAGGCATGATCGGCTCTCTTCTTTATCTTACTGCGAGTAGACCGGATATTATGTTTGCTACTTGCCTGTGTGCGCGTTACCAAGCCAATCCGAAGGAATCTCACTTGGCTGCGGTTAAACGCATTTTTCGGTATCTGAAAGGTACCATGAATCTGGGTCTTTGGTATCCCAAAGACTCAGGTTTTGATCTAATGGGGTATTCAGATTCTGATTTTGCAGGCTCTAAGATTGACAGAAAGAGCACCACTGGCAGCTGTCAACTCCTTGGTGGCAAGCTTGTTAGTTGGTCTAGCAAGAAGCAGCACTCAGTCTCAACCTCTACCGCTGAGGCTGAGTACGTAGCTGCTGGCAGTTGCTGTGCTCAAATCCTTTGGATGAAGAACCAACTGAGAGACTACAATCAACTATACTCTCATATCCCGATTCTGTGTGACAACTCAAGTGCGATCGCAATCGCAAACAATCCGGTGTTGCACTCTCGTTCCAAGCACATCGACATCCGGTATCATTTCATCCGGGATCACATCTCTAAGGGTGATATCGAGTTACATTTCATCCCTACCGACCTCCAACTGGCGGATCTCTTCACCAAGCCTCTTGACGAAGCTCGGTTCAAGTTCCTCATCGGAGAACTCGGTATGTTAAATGCCGATTTTTAATTTAAAAAAAAAAAAAAAAAAAAAAAAAAAAAAAAAATGAATTTTTTATCTCTCTCTCTCCCTCACACATCTCTCTCTCCCTCACACCCCCTCCCCCCCTTTCGGCTCTCTCCCTCCCCACCCCCTCTCCTCCCTTCGGCTTTCTCTCTTCCCTCCCTCTCTTCCCCCTAGCCGAACCCCCCCCTTTCGGCTCTCTCCCTCCCCACCCCCTCCCCTCCTTTCGGCTCTCTCCCTCCCCACTCCCTTCCCCCCCCTTCGGCTTTCTCTCTTCCCTCCCTCTCTTCCCCCTAGCCGAACCCCCCCCTTTCGGCTCTCTCCCTCCCCACCCCCTCCCCCCCTTTCGGCTCTCTCCCTCCCCACTCCCTTCCCCCCCTTTCGGCTCTCTCCCTCCCCACTCCCTTCCCCCCTTTCGGCTCTCTCCCTCCCCACTCCCTCCCCCCCTTTCGGCTCTCTCCCTCCCCACTCCCTTCCCCCCCTTTCGGCTCTCTCCCTCCCCACTCCCTCCCCCCCTTTCGGCTCTCTCCCTCCCCACCCCCTCCCCCCCTTTTCGGCCTCCTCTCTCCCTCACCGAAAATCTCTCTCTTTCGGTTCCTCTCTCTCTCTTCCTCCCTCCCTCTCTTTTGGCTTCTCTCTCTCTCTAGCCTTCCCCTCTTCAGTTCTCTCTCTCTCCTCTCCCTCCCCACCGAACACCCTCCCCTCTCCTCTCCCACTCTTCGGCCGAAACCCACCAAACCCCTTATTTTTTTTCGGTCCCTATATCCACCCGAACCACCCACATCCCCCGAACCTCCCTCTCCCTTTTTTTTTTTCCTTCGGCTTCGGCCTTCACACCAACCCCACCCGAAGACTCCTTCTTCGGCCCCCAACCACCGAAATCTCTCTCTCTTTCTCTCTAGCTCTCCTAGCCGAAACCCCCCCCCCCAACACCCTCTCCCTTCGGCCTCCCTACTCCCACCGAAGCCACACATCACCAACAACTCCCCCCCCCCTCCCTTCATTCGGCCGACCCCTCCCCCCAAACCCACATTCGGCCGACCCCCACCCCACCCCACCCTCTTTTCCTTTTTATCTTTTCCTTTTTATCTTCTTTTCCCTTTCCCAAGATTTACCACACATCCCATCCCATCTTTTCCCAATCTCCTACCTTACCCCCTTTTTCTTCCATATCTTTTCCCTTCCCCATAATTTCTCCTTTTCTTACATCACATCCCTTCCTTTCCTCCTTCCCCTATTATCTATCCCATTTTTTACCTCTCTTTTTCAAATTCAAATTTACATCCTTCCATCTATAAATACTAACCCATTCTCATATTTTTTTACCATCCCAAACTTTCCTACCACTTCTCTTATCTCTTTTCTTATTTTTTTTCATGGCTTCCTCCACCTCTCCTTCCTCCAAGGCTCCCAAGAAGAATATGCCCCCTACTCCTCCCACTTCTCTTGCGGATCTTGTCTTTAATCCATGCAACCATGTTGCACGATTGGAGTGTGATCCCAAGCATAAGGAATTTAATCCTATTTCTTCCTTTCTTCAAAAATCGCCTCTTCGGTTTGCGTTGACCAAAAACCCGCCAAAAATGAGCAAAATGCTCATTGGGAATTTTTGGCTCACATGTGTTTACGATGCAACAACCAACAAAGTCTCCGCTTCCATTCTTTCGGAACCGTCGTCTCCGGACATCACCTTCGGTGTCGAAGATGTTAGGCGGGCCCTTGCTCTTCCATCCTACGATTGTTATGACGCATTTCCTCTTGGCACCGAACATGATGAGGTGGTTGCGGCCTTGAACTATATTCATGGCGAAAATGATCGAGGTCGTGGCACTCTTCTCCGCCGGCATATGGGAGGTATCTGGAACTTCTTTTTCTCTCATATTAATTTTTGCCTGAGTAAGAAGACAAGTGGACATGATCAATGTCCATCCTACCTTACTCAACTAGCCCATGCTATCATGTTCCAGCGTAAAATCGATTACGCTCAGTATTTTTTTCACGAGTTGATCTCTGTCATTACACCGCCTAAGCGACCGCATGTTGCTTACCCGCGGTTCATATGGCTTATAATCAACAACTTACTTGCTGATGCAATTGAGGCGGACCATCGGGTCGTTTATGACTATCATTCCCCGCTTGTGACAAGACCGCTTCTCAAACGGGGTCCCTTGGCGACTGACAATCCTCTCCTTCCAGGTATGGTTTCCTTCATCAACTCTCCCGATCTACAGTGGGGAGATGCCAAGGACACTCCGGTGTCCAAAGGTCCCTCCTCTGTAGTGGACCCCTCTTCTCTCTCCCCCGTGACGCCTGCTAGCACTCACTCCTCACAGGCTACAGGCACCGCCGCAATTGCCCAAATGACCATACCACCGAAAGGACCTTCAGTGGTTACCCAGGTCAACCTCCACACCTCAAAGCGGCGGCACTCTACCTCTTCCCCTCCCTCTTCTCCCAAAAGAAAGAGGAAGGTTTCTAGGGCCAACCCACATACTCCACCCACCGATTCTTCAAAATCGGCCGGTGTTGAAATTGTCCCATCCAGGCCCGGGGAATCTGCTACACCTACTGCCACCTCCTCTGTATCCTCTCCACAGGATGCATGTGAGACTTTCGGGGACCCTCACTTTCCCTCTTCCCCCTCCTCCTTCGGGGATGAGGATGACTTGGTCTTCTCCCCGGACCAAGGCTCTGACTTCTCACTGCACGGCCTATCACCCGACCATTTCATGGTCGACACTTTTGCACGACCCGGTGAGACTCTGGTCTTACCCAAGGCCAGTGTTGAGGGTATTTCACGGTATTTGGCTTACTTGCAACAGGGTCAAGACAAAGTGCCAACTCCAGCAGGCCCCTCTACCTCCGCCTACCGCTCTCCTCCACATTCTCCAGAGAGCTCCTCTTCTCCTACGGCTACCTCCGCTGACGGTAGCTCCTCCGATGACTTATCTCCATCACCACGATCACCTGCTACTGATGCTCTCCTCCAGAGAAATGCATTCTACGACGAACCATCTCGGCTTCTTCCTCTTCCTCATCATCCACCGACGCCTTCGCGGTGTCAGGCATCAACTGCAGCAGCACGCGACACTCCTCATGTTCCTGTCATTCCCCCAGAAATCCTAGCAGATATTCAGGAAGCTAACAAACAACATCGTCTCATTGGTGCTCAGCTTCGCGAACATCAGACCGTTCTGGGCTCCCTCGTGAGAGTCTCTTGCGAAAAATTGTTATCTCTTGAGACCTCAGTTGCTGCTCTTCAAGCGGCCTCTGATGCTCGTGATGCGGAGGTCCGGCGTCTTCAGGCAGCTTCGCAGGCTCACAGTGCCATTTCCACTCAGATTCTTCAGTCTCTTCTGTCTCTTCATCAGCGGTTGGATTCTTTATTGGTTACTCCCCCGACAGCCGCTGAGGGGGAGAAACAGCTAGTCTCTTCAGACATCGGCCGTCAGGGTCCCACTTCTGATGTTTCTACTGATGCTCCAATTGAGGGGGAGCTACTTCCAGGACAAGGGATAGACAAAGGAAAGAAAAAGCTATCTGCTGATGAAGAGGCCATGCTTTCCCAACAACAAAAGGCTTCTGCTATAAAAGCCTTTGTTTGTGAAGCTGATCGACTAAAACTTCAACCTCCTTCTAAAGTTGACATCCAGCAAGTAGCTAAGCTTGATTCTGATGACATTCTATGGTACCGAAAATCTTTGATGGAACGAAAATTGAAATCTAAAATTGTTGAAGTAAAGTTTGGCACCTCCAAACGATCAGAGATAGATATCAGAATTGTCATCCGCAGAGAAGACGGCTCTCAGCATGCTACCAGATTCTGCGACTTGGACGACTACGGACTTTCTGAATGGTATGAAATTTCTGAACTTTTATCCAAGTCCCTTAGTCGACACAAGCCTTCGGTCAAAAGGTCTCTGAACTCTCTTCTGGAGAAAATGAAGAACATTGGCAAGAAGTACAATCACTCTCATGATGAAGAAGTTCAAGTTGAGATTCTAAAGCAGATGTGTCTCTCCTCCCCTCCACAAATCTCTCATTCTGACAAACAACACATCTTCAAGGATCTCGCTGCCAAAGGAATGACTCCCAATTTTCAAAATCTGAATCTGAAGATACCAGGTGGTCCGTCCTTGGGTCCAGGCACTGTGACAGGGCGTCCATACAAAGGAGTCTATTTCTTGGATGAGACGGAAACTAAGAGATTCTTCAGACATGAAGAAATATCTATCGCTCACACCGAGTTTCTGGTAGCCATTCTCTCTCTTATCCCCGTTAATTCTCAAGCTGCATTTCTTCGACATGACATTATGGGTGAACTTCATAAAAGACAGAAGAAGGAATGAAGCAATGCTCTATCTTACCTATGTACTTGTAACTTTTGCTTTGTTAAGTCATATTTAATACAAGTGCATTTCTTTTATTTAGTTTGTACATATACACTTCATTCTTTTATTCTTTTGTAAATGTCGGATATACTTATAAATCCTTATACAAAAAAAAAAAAAAAAAAAAAAAAAAAAAAAAATCTATGTGAAAAGAACCCAAAAAGAGTAAATATGGGTCAAAATGTATTTATTCAGTACACTCTTTGTTCTATTCTTTAGTATGGATGTCATCCTCAAATAGGGGGAGATTGTTGGGTCATCTGAAGATTTGAAGATGACCTCCTGATCTTCCATCTTATATCATCCTACTTAGAATATGTTTGAGGTTCTTTTAGCAGCTTGGTTTCTACACAAATGTTCGGTGAAGTCGAAGATCAACCGAAGAAGACAAAGAAGGAGAATATCTTTCAAAGCGGATTGAAGATAGACTCCTCAGCCTAAAGCCAAGTATGCCCACTTGATCAACACCATTGGCCAGGATGGTGCCGATCTCAGTCTTCAGGAGCCGAAGACCTCTTTGGCTGAAGACCTCTTCGGCCGAAGACGTCCTCGGCCGAAGACATCTTCGGAAGCCGAAGATTTCTCAATCTTCAGAAGCCGAAGACTTCTTAGTCTTAGGAGCCGAAGACCTCTCAGTCTTAGGAGCCGAAGACCTCTCAGTCTTCAGGAGCCCGAAGATCTCTTCGGCAACCAAAGACTTCTTAATCTTCAAGGCCTGAAGATTTCTCTCTTCACATTGTACTTTTCCGACAAAGTATATTTGTGATATCTTGCATTGACGTGGACCTCATTTGAAGATCAGATAAAGTAAGCTTTGTCTCCTACACCATTTTAAGGAAAGGTCTCTACCATCCTTCTGCAGGTCAACACTTCAAGCCAAAACACCTCAAGACAAAAAGTACATCCTGTACCTTGCTGAAGACCTGTGTCCATCCCTTGCTCAACAGGTGTCCCATGCATTTAATGCATAAGGCACTATAAATATGGAGGATGGTTCAACATGCAAGATTACCAGCTCTCAAGCATTCAAGCTCTCTAAGTGCACTGGCATTCTCTCTCTAAGAAGTTCTTATTGTTTTCTAAGTGTTTTACAATTGTTCTTCATTTCTCTTAGTGTAAGATTGTTTGAATAGAGTTCATCTATTCTCTTCCGCAACAATCAAAAGTTTTCTATGTGTAATTCTTGATTTCAAATCAATAAGAATTAAAGTAAGTGAAAAACTGTGAGTATTGTATTCAACCCCCCCTTCTACAATACTTTTCTTCTTTAGTATCTGCTATTTGGGACCAACAGAAATTAATAAATAAAATAACAAAAAGTGGCATCGTAACGGGTATAATAGAGATAAAAACTCTCATTACATGTTCATCATCAACAAAATGCTACACATGCACTAATAAAGATAAAAACTCATTACATGTTAGAATTATCAAAAAGGTCAATCAATTAATAGGAATTCTTTTATGAAATCACATAACTTAAAATTATATTCAATTTAATGCATCTTTAAACAACTCTAAAAAATGTGGATTTTATGATATTTTAGAAACATGTTGAAATGCTTATGGAGAATATAATATGAAATTATATGTGCTAATGAAGCAAAGTTGCGAGAGGCGTGTGGAAATATGGGCAAGAAAAAAGTAGTTACCTGTTTGTTGCCTCATTTCCTTTTAAATGAGAAACTTCTTGTCCAATAATCAAAATAACAATTGTTATTTTTTGATGGGTTTTTTTAAGATCTTATGTTAATATCAAACAATTGTTATTTTGATGGGTTTACTTTTCCGGGATGTAATGTTGATATAAAACAATTGTTATTTTGATGAGTTATCTTTTTTTGAATGTAATGTTGGTTTCAAACAATTGTTATTTTGATAGGTTGTCTTTTTTAGGATGTAGTGTTGGTTTTAAACAATTGTTATTTTTAAATGCAAATAATTTGTTTTGAACTCTAACAAATTAGTTTTTCTTGTACTTTGACAATGAAGATCGGATGAAAAAAAATTAAGATAGATGATAAATGAATTTTAAAGATGATGAGTGATGCATAGAGACCAAATCCACAATTTAATATTTTTTTTGTTTTAAAGATGTATAGGTTAAATTGAGAGTTGAAAGTAAATTGACTATTATGCCCATAATATGTAAGACATATGATGCCTTTAACCCTTAAAGTTAATGGTGTTAGTGTTTAGGGGCCCTAGCCACAATATATTGTATACCATAGGGATTATATTCACAATAAACATAATATGAGGATCATAGTCAAAGAAATTACAAAACCACGGGACTAAATCCACAGTGATCTTCGCTTAGAAAAGTAAAGGTATTGAATTGAAGTCAAAGGAGGCTTTGCGTGTTAAATTGGACAACCAGAAGATAATCTTTGTATATTATAGAAGTAGTTATAAAAGTAGAGTAATATAAAGGGAATTTAATTAAAATGCCCTAAGTTGAAAAATCAGTATCCAATATACCCCAAATCTTGTTTTTTTGCCAAAATACCCCTTATGTCCGCGTTTTTTGCTTGAAACGAGGTCTTGGTCCGCATTTTGTCCTCGTTTCACTGTTACACGCGGCCTTGGTCCGCGTTTCACTGTTACACGCGGCCTTGGTCCGCGTTTCACTGTTACACGAGGGTCTCGTCCGCGTTTTTGGCTTGACACGAGGGTTGGGGCAGCGTTTTTGCTTAAAAACGAAGGTTGGGGCCGCGTTTTGTGCAATTCACGGCGGACATGGTCCGCGTTTTGTGTGTGCAATTCAATTCATTGAATTGTGATATTTATTATATATTTATAGTTTATACCCCTATAATTATTTAGTTAGTTTACTTTATACCTTTTACTTTTCTATTATTCATTTTATACTTTTATCATATTAACACACATAATCGTATATTAACTAAAATACGTTAAAAAAATACGTTTTAATTTTAAAAAGTTATACCATTATAATCGTCTCTTCGATACCTTCGAAATGAGCCCAATATTGAATATTTTTTTATTTAATTATTTTATTATATATCATATATATTAAAATTTTATACACCTATAATTATTTAATTAGTTTACTTTATACTTTTTACTTTTCTATTTTTTATTTTACACTTTCATCATATTAACACATATAATCGTATATTAACTAAAATACGTTAAGTAATTTTATGATATATAAAAACGTATTTTTAATATATATGATATAATAAAACATATAACGTATTATATATCATATATACTACATATTTTTGGACAAGTTATTAATAATTTATGTTATTCTTCTTTCTACCATTTTACTAATAACGATATTTTAGTAATAACGTTATCGTAAAAATAATCGTTATTCTACTAAAAATATCGCTATTCTAGCATTTTAGTAAAAATAACGATATTATACCATTGGACTAAAAATAACGATATTTTAGTAAAAATAACGATATTCTACCATTGGACTAAAAATATCGTTATTAGTAAAATGGTAAAAAGAAGAATAACATAAATTATGAATAATTTGTCCAAAAATATGTAGTATATATGATATATAATACGTTGTATGTTTTATGGTAAAAAGAAAAATAGCATATGCATACGTTTTATGTAGTACATATGATATATAATTAAATAATTAAATCCAAAAATATTCAATATTTGGCTCATTTCGAAGGTTTCGAAGAGACGATTATAATGGTGTAACTTGTTAAAATTAAAACGTATTGTTTTAATGTATTTTAGTTAATATACGATTTTATGTGTTAATATGATGAAAATGAAAAATGAAAAATAGAAAAGTGAAAGGTATAAAGTAAACTAACTAAATAACTATAGGGGTATAAAATGTAAATATATATTACATATCACAATTCAAATTAACAAAAGTCGAGCCATGTCCGCGTTTTATCACCACATGTCCGCGTTTTAGCCCCATGTCCGCGTTCAACAGTGGAAACGCGGACCTAACCCGCGTTTTGACCCACACGCGGACCCAAACAGTACCAGTCCGCGTTTTTTGGAAAAACGCGGCCAAAAACGCGGACCTAGGAGGTATTTTGGCAAAAATGACAAGATTTGGGGCACTTTAGGTACTGATTTTTCAAAAAAGAGTATTTTAATTAAATTCCCTAATTAAAGAATTTTGATAGTATTTACTTGTTTCGTTATTTTAAAACTGTGATAGTATTGAGATGATTTATTATTTAATTGGTGGATGTGGTTTATATGGATAATATTTTAGTAATTTAAAAATGAAGTTAGCATTCAATTTCCACCAATAAAGGATTCCACATGCTCTTCCCACCATCTTAGCAGCAACGGGATCTACGTCGCCAATATTCCTCAATCCTTATTCATTACTATTTTATATATATTTATATACAACCTGGCTAGTTAAGTAACTACTATTATCTTACAAATACTTATCTAGAGGAATATTTAAACGAGAATGTTGTCTATTTAAGAAAACAAGAAAATAACAGATCATGTTTACACTAACTCGAAAAAATCGGATACGGACAATGTCCAGGTCGCGTGCATAGTCGCTATGATTTTGTATGTACTCGGTTGTTCGTGTTTTCTTAAATAGATGTTGTTCTCAGATAAAATCAACCTCTACTTATCTATATACTATTTATGATGTCAAATTAGTCTACGAGTTTACAAATGAATTTTATTTGTTTAATTTGATTTATTTGGGGCTAATTTTGTTTATATTAATGCTAACATAATAACATATTAATTTAAGCTTAGTTTTTTGGTGTTAATTTATTTATATATTTATCTCTAACTCTTTAGACTTGAAGATCAATTTGAGACTATATTTTTAGGGTTAATTTATTTATATCTAGACATCTTATTTAGACTTGAGGGTTAATTTGTTAATTAATTCTTCAATTGTTTGAAGATAGAAATTTTAAAAAAAATATATCATCATGTATAGACTTGTAAAATATGTGTTTTAAGAATACATTTTACTGAAAGTATTTTCCTCTTGATATATAATTTTTATTTTTATTTTATATTACTAACAAAATGATAACTACTATATTTATACATACATATTAAAATGAGCAAGATAAAAAAACATCCGAAGAAACATGAAAGTGGCAAACAGTCACAAGGGAAAATAAATCAATTACATTAATTAGAAAGAAATTACAAAATGCTTTCAAATACAAATGTGCAAAAGAATAGTATGAACAAAATGAAACTGAACTTGTGGAATATGTTAAAAATTTTCCAACTTAATTTACCAAATGGCCCTTAGCTTCCTCTCCAGTAGGAGAAGAGTCTTTAGGGCAAATGAATTCACAATGAGTAAAATATGAGAGATGTTACAGTAATTTAAACAAGTTAACCTCCCTGACATTGGACCTAAACTTTGTACACACACACAAACCATCCCCAACTCCATTTCAGCTTTCCAACTCCAAACAAACTTTAACCGGAGTCCCCACCCGTTCGCTCTCATGCTTCCCGTGTTGCTTAGATTGATGCTCAGACCAAAACGCGTGTGCAGCCAACACTCGGTCCAGAAGATCTTGCGGTACAGGCTCTCCCCTTCTTTGCTGAGGGGAGATACTTGCCGTGTGAACCAATGTTTTCCATTTATCCTATATAATATAAACCAAGTCACAAAAATCATTAGCGTATATAAAGATTGGCAATTTATGGGCAGCAATAAAATGATGTACAGAAATATGGACATCAAAAACAGACTGTAGATTTCTTACCTTCAAGTCCACATAAGTACGGTGGTTTGCATCATCAAACGCACGGATTTTAACATCACGCCATCTACAAAAATTTAAAACAAGTTAGCATTGGAACTAATGTTTACCAATAGCATGATTCTATTCAATACGAGTATTGCAAATGGTGGTGTTATCACCTTCCAGTTCCAAGTGTTTCGACTGCTTCCACAAGTGCTTCTACTTCAGATACAGAGAACGGCCTCCTAGTTCTACGTTGTGAGAGTTCAGATCTCTTGCTCTGTTTATGGTTTAACGGGACTATTGAAAGTGCCTCCACATTCATTGCTGGGATTGGCACAAGAGCTTTGCTATCCACCACTATTTCTTCTGTTGACACTTCATCTGGGAGTGGTTTGCTTTCTAGATTCATCTCAACTTGGTTGTCCAAACTAGTTGCAGGTGGAGGATCCCCTAAAGAGTTTGAGATACCCAAATCCATAATGGGAGTAGCTGGACCCCTGACAATAGCACAATATAATATTATTAACATAGAAGTCAAAATTGGGTAGCATGCAACTTTGACATCAAGAAAGGGAGACTTTTGATTACCTGGCTGGTGATTGATGAGTGTCACATGGTAGCAACAATGGAAGTTCTTCCTGAACCAGAGACTGGGAAGCTTGGGGAAGACTTGGCTCTAACATAAATCCTAAAGTGTCGCTATTCAAAGAAATTCCCGTTTGTTGTAGTGTTCTGTTGTCATCTCTAACCTTCTTGCCTTGAAGAAGTACCCCTACATGTAACTCACCTCCTAGAATAGCTGTGACAGCCTCCATAATGGTCCTCTGTGGAAGAAGATTTGCAGCACAAAGCACAATGAGGAACCAGACAGAATGAGTTTGATGGTACACAATAAGGAATAGAGGATGATGTCTAAGCTTATCATAATATCTGGTTAAGTCCCAGTTTAGTGGCGCACAAATAAAGGTTGTTTGATCTCGAAAAATCAGGACGGTTATAATAGAAGAAGAGAACTTTGCTGAGAGTGTATACCTTCAAAGAGCCTACTGTTGATGTCTCTGGCATCTCAACATATAGTTCTGGCACTTTAAAGGACTTTATGCTTAATTTCACTGAAAAAAGAAACGTCATACATTTCAGAGGCTATCAAATGAAAATTAAATTGTATATCTATGAGGGATAGCTGGATAGATAGAGGGAGCGCGAGAGTACCATGGCCATCCTTAGATTGAAAGGAACCTTTATGGTTGATAACTGAAGATGTCACTCCTCTTGCTGCATGGCCATAACCTAATTAGTTAACTAAATGTCTAGGTCCATGAGATGTTAAGAAAGAAAACTTGGAGAATTTAAAGTACCTCTCTTTGAAGCAGCAGGTGAACGTTTCTTATCTCCACTGGCACTCCTCTCTTGTAAATTAGATATACTTTCACTACTTGCCTCCTGAACATAGTCACATTTCGAGCTATGATGAAACAGCTTCCTTCTCTTAGAAGCTGCCTCTGCTTGACAACTTTTCCGCATGTACATACTTTTCCTGTTGTGGTCGAAGGGATTGACTCCACCACCTAAAAGAACCAATATCATGCCCAAATAAGAAAAAGACCACATGACATGAAACATGTACAAGCATGTAGATAGTTCTCCACTTACTGGTAGGGTTAGAGAGTTCATAATCTTTCAGCTTTGGAGCCGCTTTCCAGTACTTTGCAGTCAATATCTTTCTTATTCTTCTATATCCAGCACGCGACTGCAACCTAAATGCCCTCATTTTGGTGCTATGGTGATTGCAACTAAAAGAATTTTCATCATCATCTCTAATACCTATCTTTACATTGCCCTTATGCTTCAGAAAACAAGCACTAGGAACAGGATCACTATAAAAGGGTACATGTACACTGCTATATGATTTATTTAATACACTGACAGATGATTTCACTGTATCCCGGAAACTGCAAGTCTTAACTGCAGTTAAGTCTTCACTTTGTTTTTCTACTGCCTCTGTATGTAGCTCGGCTCTATTATCCATGTTAACATCACATAACTCCCCATGACGAAGAGTGCCATCAACTCCATGCTTGCCATTGGAGGCTTCCAACTTCACATTTGTGCCAACTTCCTTCAAGATATCTGAAGTGGTAACTGTAGAAGCATGTTCTAAACCAGAATCATTATCAGACTGTAGCAGATCCGTCAATAGGGGTTCTATCTTTAACTCTGGATCAGAGTGCTCATGGACAAACCCACTCTCAGCACAGCATCCCTGATCAAGATACTCTAATCTTAAAGGTTTAAGTTTGACATCAAGTAGTTCCTGTTTGACACCATCTTTCGGAAAGCTAATCTGTTCTTTTCCTTCTGGACCAGTGCTAGAAGCGGAACTTTCGCTCTCCTGCAATAACTTGCCAGCTACAGCTGCCAGTAACTCAAAGGGGCAAATTTCACTACCCTCTGATGATTTCTTATGTGAATTCCTCTAAAAGAAACAAGAAGTGTGTCAATAGAAGTTTTCATAATTTAGGGGAAATATTGATCAAGTAAATTAAACTGTATACTCACCCTTAAGGACCTGGGAGCTTTAGGTACCACAGGGGCACGGAAACCATCAAATCCTCCATAGTATAGTCTCTTCTTTGACACCATCTCTTAGGCATACATGCCAATACAAGAACAGCAACCACAACAAGCACTGACCGGGACTTTCTGTTATTAAATAATAGAAGAATCAGAAAAGCTTCCTATACCATAGCATCTCTTTCATTGGTCAGATAATCGTCATCCAGGTCTTGTTTACCAAACTTGACATTCAATACTAGGTGGAATTGATGCACAATTATAGCATTTATGCAACATCCGGTTAAAATAACATGTAATGAGACGCATCCCACCATCTATATCACTAAAAGATAAAAGCTTTAACAGACAAGGACCCTACTTTCTGAAAAGCTTCAGTTAAAAACCAGATTTGTATGCCAATGTCGGGCATTGATGGTATTGAGCAAGCAAGCACCAGGATGCAAACCGTAAATTTACTGATTCAGTCAACTCATTAACAAACAAAACTTTCCAAAACTCTTCTACATCTTTACTGCAACGATCTTTGAGAACAATAAATCCTCATTCTTGATCTGGGCACAAGTTAAACACAAATTGGTGATCCAAAGATTGATTTTGTTCCTTTTTCATTCCGATCCAGCTTAAACTAACAAGGAAAATAAGCAGATAATTTGCAATCCTTGGTACACCAGAAGCTCAATCCCATAATTTTGGAGGTAAGATAAATAATGACGATAGATATAAAAAAAATACATATTAGGACAGATCTATAGAAAGCTGGCCTTAGTCCCCACATAGAAATGAACGCCCAAGTTAGTCAAACATTTTCAACAAAATTAACAAATATAGAAAAACAAGAAAAGTAAAAGTACATGCAATATGAATTTACTATTAGAAAAACCTCATCCACAAATACTAGCGCCATAAAGTTCATAATCAGTTGATTACATATAATTTAACAAAATAACATTTCACCTTCAATCAGGTCCCAGAACAAATAATAATAATAAAATCACAAGTCAGAAATCCATAAATTTTATAAATATAAAACGATCATACAGAAATCATCAGAAGGTGTAAGGAATCCGATCCGATCTCTGTACTAGCAATTCCATCGATACAAAATCAAAACACAGCAGTTGAGCTTAATTCCGGTAGAGATCGGATCAAATCCAAAGAAAAACACAAATTGAGGCGAATCGGAAGACAGAGATTGAATTGATTTAGCGATCGGGTAAAATTACCTGTTGGCGATCGATCTGGTTAATTGTTATGTTAGACGTAACTGTACAGGAAGCTTGTGATTTGGAATCTGTATAATAAAATAAATCTGTGCAATCATAAACAGAGAATTGTAACAAAAGAAAAAAGTAATAATTAAGAGATGAAGATGGAAAAGAAAAAAGGAAGTGGTTTTGGAGAAAAGAAATAAAAATGGGGGAGGAAGGAGAGGAGAGAAGGAGCTTAAACCCCGTGTTTATATATATTAGAGAGGATGGGGGCAAAAGTGTAATTTCGGGTGGGGGGAGGAAAGGAAAGAACAGGTGACCATAAACCTCTCTAATCTCCTTGGGACAGTTTTTAGGACCACATGGCCATACCCTTTTCTTCCAAAGTTTGCGTGGATATGTGGATAGCTTTTGACACGTGTTTGGGTTTTATAAGCCTTCCTCAACTCCATTTTTTTTATTTGTTTAAATTAATTAATTATAGTATTTGAATTAATTGTTTGATATGTAAATTTACGGCCATACAGATAATAAGTAATTTTAGTTTCTGAATTTTGAAAATGTTATAACTAAATACATTATGTTTGAAAATATATTATCATAACTTTTGTGTATTTTATATAAGATTTTATTATTACAGTATTTTAGTTTTATTATTTTTTTATTAGTTTTAGGAAAAAGTTCAGAAAAACTCAATGGACTTTAGTATTTGGAGTGATTAAGTCCCTGGATAATTTTTTGGAACAAATAAGTCCTTAGACAATTCAAAATACATTAAATAAATTCTTGGACTTTTGAAAACCTGTTAAATACATCATTATTACTTAAAAATGTAACTTGCAACCTAAATAACAGGTAAAACTAAGAATTGAAAAAAAAAAAAAAGATATCACCGACTTTATCATCCTACAAATAAAAAAAATGGAGAAATTAACTAAAATAGTCAATCTCATCAACCAAATACATTTTTTAAGCATTTTTCAAAATCTTTTCTTAAAATAGTCAAAGTTTAGGCATAATTTTTTTTGCCTTAAGAATTATTTTTGGCAACAAAAAAAAACATATTTATAATTTGTTATTTAATTTACTTTATATCTTCTATTTTTCTTTTTCATTTTAACTCTTTTATTATATTAACACACGTAATCGTATATTAACTAAAATACAAAAAAATACGTTTTTTTACAAATTATACCATTATAATTTTCTTGTCAATACGTTTAAAATGAGTCTATTATTAATTTTTTTATATTTAATATCATATTATTAAATATCATAAATACGTACGAATTATATTTAATACTTACACATTCAATCCTTTATGGTTATTTATTTAATAATATAAGATTAATCTGTAACTATAATAGTATAAAGTGAAGTATTAAAAATAATTAATATATATTTAGGATATTGAATAGTATAAGATTAAATTCAAAAACAATATTAGCTCAATTTGAATGTATTAACGAAACGATTATTGTAATTTGTAAGAAAAAAAAAACTAATTTTTTTGATATATTTTAGGGAATTTAATTAAAATACTCAAAACATAAAAAATCAGTACCCAAAATGCCCAAAATCTTAAAGTTTTTGCAAAAATACCCAACAATCCCGTGTTTTTGGGCCGTGTAAATGGGAAAACGTGGGGTTCTGTTTTTTTGTCCGTGTATCCAACGAAACACGGGGAAAGCACGGGGTGAAGCGATTTTGGTCCACGTATGGGGACAAAGCACAGGGTTACCCCGCATTTTAATTGTGTAACGCGGGGTTAGGCCTCTTCACAAACACATGACTGGAACAATTAAAACGCAGGGTTAAACTTTTTTACATAAATATCTTATAATATAGTGTATATATATACATTGAATAAATAGGAAGAGGGGGCAGAAATGGTGGAATTCTGTTGCAAACCATTTGCATTTCCAATTTATTTATTATTTTGTAAATAAAATAATTAGTGGAAGTTAAAACGTGTAAGAACCCCCAACCCCGCGTTACACAATTAAAACGCGGGGTAACCCCGTGTTTTATCCCCATACGCGGACCAAAATCGTTTCACCCCGTGCTTTCCCCGTGTTTCGTTGGATACACAGACAAAAAAACAGAACCCCGCGTTTTCCCATTTACATGGCCCAAAAACACGGGGTTGTTGGGTATTTTGGCAAAAACTTCAAGATTTTGGGTACTGATTTTTGATGTTTGGGTATTTTAATTAAATTCTCTATATTTTAGTTAATATATGATTATGTCTGTTAATATAATAAAATATAAAATGGAAAAATAATGGATATAAAATAAATTAAATAACTAATTATAATTTTATAAGGATGTAAAGTGTAAATTTGTAGGTGACATTTTTTTAATTTGTAGTTTTATCTGTTATGTAGGTTGCAAGTTACATTTTTAAGTAATAATAAGGATGTATTCAACAGGTTACCAAAATTTTCAAGGATTTATTTAACAAGTTTTGAAATGTCCAATGACTTATTTGTTCAAAAAAATTGTCCAGAGACTTAATCAATCCAAACACTAAAGTCCATTGGATTTTTTTTAACTTTTCCTTATAGATGTTTATGACATTATTAGTGATATTCCATTATTGTTACTATTTTTTTGTTGCAAAATACAAGATAATATTAAACACATTGATTATTGTCAAAAGATATAAACCAAATACAAAAACAAGTGTATTTTCAAAGAAATTAATTATATACATATATACACACAAGAAAAATATATTAATTATATTATATTAAGAGTAAATTACACTTTTGGTCCCTGTGGTTGCCACCCACTATCAACTTTGGTTCATCTTTTAAACTAATTACAGTTTTGGTCACTGTGGTTGCCATTTTGTTTCACTTTTGTCCCCTCAAACTAACTTATGTTAAATAGGTCCGTTTACTTAGAGGGTATTTTTGTCTTTCTATTATTTCTTTAATTTTTAATTAAAAATAAAACAAATATATTATTATTATATTATAATTTATTATTATATATAATTATATAAAGTCTCCAACAAACCCACACTAGAATCCAGATAACCCAACCCCTCCCTTACCCCACCGTCTCTATCACTGCCTTCACTATTGATGCTCCCTCTTGATCTCTTGCAATCGTACCTGGAAGGCTGGAACACATGCAAACATACATGGATGCATGCTCTTTCTCGATCTCTTTTCTTTTTTTCTCATTGCTGTTAGTCAAAATCCAACAGTACCATTTACGGTTGTCATGGATGGAAAATGGTACCGGTGATGGTGGTGATGTAGTAGTAGATCCAAAACCCAAATCGATGGTGCCATAACCCGATGGTGATGCAGTAACAAATCCAAATAGATAAATGGTGAAGAGGAGTAACGTGGTTAGAGATGGGGTGAGGGGTGTTGATGCAGTAACAGATCCAAAATAGATCGATGGTGAATCGTACCATTGTTGCTAATTAATGGAGGTGGCTGGTGGAAGATATGGTGCGATTTGGGTTTTGTTCTGATAGGGTACGATATACTTACGCTTTGCCCTCACCACCCTTCGCCGGAGACAATGACCGCTAGAGATGTTTACCGTTTGCCCTCACATCAGATCTTGTGATCTTGTGGGTTTTTTGGAGTCCTCACCACACCAGATTTTTGAACCCAGATGTGATCTTGTGATATTTGGAAAGAAATAGGTCAACGGGGTAAGGAGTTGGCGTTGACCTTCTTGTTCCCACTCCTTACCCCTTTAAGGCATGAAACACTCCTGCAGTACCCCAACCAACCATGACAGAAAGTTTCACGTCAAAGCCCAACCATATCTTCATCAAAGCCTGAATCGATGCTTGCTCTAACATCATCTATAAATTGAACCGTCTTCGTCTCATTCTCCCCCAAAACCACAAATTTGTTCTTTCTTGTTTTTTTATTGGCAGGTGGGTTTTAAGATGTTGGCAAGTGGGGGAGAGAAAGGAGAAAAGTGGGGGAGGGGGGTTCACGGGCTTCAATGTCACTTGTGATTGTGATGTTTATATTTAGAGTAAATTACACCAGGGGTTCCTGTGGTTTACTCAAAATCTGGATATGGTCCCTATTTTGAAATAATTACACCAGGAGTCCTTGTGGTTTGCATTTTGTTGCACTTTGGGTCCCTACCACTAACACCGTTAGAAAACATCCGTTAACTCAAGGGTAAATAGGTCATTTTACATTTTTTAATCTATTTTAATAATAACAATTAAAAAGATTCTATATTATATTAATATATTTATTATCAACTATATATATATACATACAACTGATGCTCCTTGCCTCCCTCAAAGACGTTGAGTCGCCGATGAGGCGATGACCCTTGAAAACTCCGTTCACCTACCGATCAGCAGCCTCCTCCGTTCACCTCTCCACCCCCGACCTCCTCCATTTACCTCCCTCACCTGTGACATAATAAAAAAACCCACCTACAACACACATCACAAACCCACATGACGTCCTTTGGCCTCCTTCACTGTAGACGTCAACTCCTCCCCTCTCTATATATCAAGCTAACTAGCAAGCTAGAGTCTTGATTGCAGGCAGCTTCATGGTTCATGAACCAGACCGTGTTTATCCTTGATGTTTTCCAAATGTACACAATGTTATCGATATCACCACTAGTCCGTAAGTTGTGTAACACCCCGGATTTTCGCTTTGTATCTTGTTATTCTTATGTATAAGCTTTTGTCGTTAGCACCGTGTTTAGATTGAAGTTGAGTTGGATTTTGAGAAATTTGGGGACTAGCAGTGACTTACGCGAGTTACACCGCGACTTGAGGTCGCGGCACAACCCGCGAAACCCACTGAATGTCTTGGGTTTTAGGGACACGGGCGAGTTATGCCGCGAGTGGAAGTCGCGGCATAACCCGCGAAGCTCTCCTGGCCGACTTAAAGTTGGTTTTCATCAAATATCTCATTCTCAAGATATTTTCTCTCTCTCTTCAAATCTCTCTCCCTCTCTCTCTCTAAGTTGTTTTCTTTGGATCTTCGAGCTTTCGTTAATCGCTAGTATTAAGTGCATTGCTCGGGGTTTCGGAGTATAAAGCTTCACCTCTTCGTCGTGATCGATATCCGGTTTTCGGGTTTTCGTATAAACCTGTTTGGTGAGTTCCTACTATCATTTTAAACTGTATACATATCAAAAGATACCTTTTGGAACTCCTATATATCTCCATGGTTTCAGATCTAAGTTTTCTACGTATTTGATATAACTTGAGTTTTGGGAGATTTTAGGGTTCCCGATCATTTTTAACTAAAATGATGGAATCCATCTTATTTGAAGTAAAAGGATGTTTTACTTGCACATTATGTGGGATATGTGAAAGAATGTTTATGAACTCATTTTTATGATTTTCATACTTACCAGAAGTTGAACTTGAAAAGACATTTTGTTTATAAAATGTTTTTATACCATATGACTATTTATGGTTGGTCACACTGTTGTTGTGATAGGTCTGTACCATTACTAGTGGATCCATAGGTTTTGAGTCGACTGATATTATTTGGAGGTTACCAAGTAAAGCAAATATAGAGCTACATGTGTATTAAATTGTGAGGCTCTGTCCGTTAACAAATATAGAGCTACATGTGCATTAAATTGTGAGGCTCTGGCCGTTAACAAATATAGAGCTACATGTGCATTAAATTGTGAGGCTCTGGCTGTTAACAAATATAGAACTACATGTGCATTAAATTGTGAGGTTCTATATGGTTATCAAAACGAAGAACTACATGTGCATTAAATTGTGAGATTCTGGAAAGAAGGCTTATTACCTTATTTTAATGGAATTTATTCTTATCAACGGTTAACTTGTAAATGCTTTTTGAAAGATTTCCGTTTGGATGCAAATGTTTATATCTCTTGAAATTTATAAACTGTATGTTCTCACTAGGCTTTATAAGCCTAACACTTTTTCTCAAATGATATGTATTCAGGTTCTCGTTAGCGGCAGGTTGCCAAGGGTTTGAGTGTCGGGACTGATCCCGAGGGTTTTTGAGATGTTTAGTATTGGATTGTTGGGCATTGTTAAGTCCCACATTTTTGGATGATTCTGGATCAACAACTTATGTAATCTAGATAGTTTATGTTAGATTGGTTTGTTGTTGGGAACTTTATCCGTATTTAGATTTTTGTAAAAGTTAAGTACAATTCCCCTTTTTGGGAGGTTTATACCTTTGGTTGATGCTTAATTGTACAGTTTCCGCAGTTTTCAATTTACCCTGGATTTTAGGGTGTTTCAAGTTGTCGGTCATCGACCATTTCAATCCACAAGCTCGATTAAGGTGTACCGTTATGTGCGACACCAAACTGTTTTTTGACCCTCACTGCGAACCAAAACATATTTAACATTCTCATTTTATGAATTCTAAGGAGGCACAAAATTGGAAAAAATGGTAAGGAAATAAGACCATCATGATTCAAAATGGCTTTGCTGATGTCTCATGTTAAATGTGGCTATTCCATGAAGTTGTTCGCGCCATTGTTTAGTGACCTTCTAGTCTTCTGATGTGTAACTAATATAACATAAGATTTACAAACCCAGTGAGAGTTTGAGAGAGAGAGAGAGAGGCGTACGAGTTTGTAAGAGTGTGTGTGAAAAATGGAGGTGTAGGTGTTGTATGGGTGTGATCGGAGAGTTCCTGGTCAAAAAGGTCCATACACACATACACACACACACACACACACACATATATATATATATATATATATATATATATATTCATTCAGTTTCATATGTATATATGTGTTAAAACCCGATATTGATTTTATAATAATATTATATAAACTCTATGTAGTGATGTCTCTTGATGGAGAAGGGGTTGTATATATATATGTATATACATACTTATGGGTTTTTTAATTTGAAGGAGATAAAGGGGTTGCAGGTCAAGGGAGGGAAATGGTGGGAGGGTGGGGGCGGGTTAAGTGAAAGGGATAAAGAAGTGGAGACGTGTCACCATATGATTGGTGTCTTGGAAAGAGTTTTCAATTATTAAATAAAATGACTTATTTACCCTTGATTTAACGGAATACATTTAACAGAGTTAGCGGTAGGGACTCGGGGTGAAACGAAATGCAAACCACATGGATCCCTAGTGTAATTATTTCAAAATAGGGACCATGTCCAGATTTTGAGCAAACCACAGGGACCTCTGGTGTAATTTACTCTTATATTTACATATTTTTTAATTGAAAATTAAAAAAAATACTAAAATGACGAAAACACCCCCAAGTTAATAGCCTTATTTAACAGAAGTTAGTATGAGGGACCAATAATGAAACAAAATAGCAACCACAATGACCAAAACTGTAATTAATTTAAAAGAGGGACCAAAGTTGATAGTGGGTGGCAACCACAAGGACCGAAAGTGTAATTTACTCTTATATTAATTTAATTTTAATTAGAATAATCAATGACATATAACAAATCAAAAATTAAATATATGAGTTACTTTTTTAAGCTAACTTTTTTCCTAAAAGTTATCTGAAGTTACATTCGGGTATTTATTGGTGATTGGAATATAGGGAATATGAAGCAAGCCAGAGATCCAAATGACAAATGGGTTACATATGTGAGCTTACGTTTTTTTTATGGTAGTTTGGTGATTTCAAAATCCTATGTAATCAAATATATAGATTAAATTAAGATTCAAATATCAAAATGTCACATGTTAAATAAAATAGATTGAATTTTTACCCTGTGAAATTAAATAGGAGCAACCCTTGTCTAGGTGAGTTCGGCCCATAAGCCCATTATATGTAGGAGCCTTTCGGCATGGTACAATATATTTATAGAAAGAAAGTTGCAAACGATTTTAGACACAATATAATATTATTTTTTTCTATCCAGAAGTATTATATTGTAAAATTCTCGCAAAAAATGTAAACAAAGCAACGAAAGAAGGAGAGTTAAGTATCATAGGTTTCATTGTCATTTAATTTTCCGACACAATGTATTTATTCATACTCAAATTCTTCCCAATGCTATATTAATGTTTAGAACAAAATAGAGGTGGGAAATCTTCTATGTGACTTATGCCTTCATCAAATACCAAGTGTGTTGTACTGTTGTTTAACTAATGCAATGTATTGGAATCGAAAAACTAATGAGAGATATCAAGCCTAAAATGAAGGATATTGGACTCAAAAAATTTATATAATACAAAAATTATAAGGTTATAAAAATTATTAGAGAATTTGAGAATCGAGACGTGAGAGAATTTGATTGCAACAATATCGCAACAAAAACACTTAAGAATAGAGAATTAAGGGATTTAGAGAGCTTTATTGTGAAAAACTATGACACATACACTCTATAGAGAGGATCTATAAATGGCTACCGAGCCTTTTTTTTAGGCTTGGACGGAGCGGTTGTTCAACTCAAAACCAAGTTTTTTCAGGTGGGTCGAACCTTTAAAAACACTTAGCATGATCGAGCCTTTTTGTAACAACCGGCTCAAAGTTAATAAAGTGTAAGTTGGGTGGAGGTTTTAATAAACCTTTTTCTAAGGAGGGGGTTAAGTGTAAATATGATCTTAAAGGGTTTAGAATAGGGTTTTGAGTTTATTTCTGTGTTCCTTGTGTTTCTTGGGTGCGGCTGGGAAAAATCAAAGGAGAAGGGAGAAGAGGCAAATTGGAGAAGAAGACTTTGGAGATTTGGGCATTGATTCATCACAAGGTAACATTCTAATCCATTTCCTTCTCTGTATTATAGTTGTATATCTTGGAGTAGAGTTTGATTAAGAGGTTAGAAAGTTCAAGTTTTAATTTGTTGAAAGATCTATTAAGGTTTGGGTTAGAGATGGTTTAATGGTTGAAAAAGTTTAAGGGTATTGTAATAGTTTGATTTATTAGGATTAGAACCTGTTTAATTTACAAGATTTAAGGACTGTGTTAGCATTAAATTCTAGTCTGTGTTCGTGTTCATGGGTTGTTCGAAAACCCAGAATCACCTCCGGTCGTAGTTACCGGTCGAAGTAAATGTAGGTCGAAGCTAAATGTAGGTCGAAGTAAATGTAGGTCGAAGCTAAATGTAGGTCGAAGCTAAATACCGGTCGAAGTTAGACATCGGTCGAAGAGGTTGGATACCGGTCCTTGGGGGGTCTCGGTCGGCGCCTGGGCGGTCCAGTCGGCTTGGTGTGGGGGGAAACCCAGGTCGGTTTGCACTCCGGGCGAGCCTGTGAGTTGGGCCCCTGAATACTTTCTATCGGATTTATTTTAGGAGGTATTGTAGTCCAGTAGTAGTCTTGGGTGGAATGAGTTATGAGATAAAATGTCTTTAGGATTAGGGGTTAAGATCAACTCCTTATAAAATAATTGGAATTGAGAGTTCACCTGCCTATTTTTTCCTTATAGGTTTCAGATCGGTTTTTACGGGTAGACGCGAGGTCTAACTAAGGACACCAGGTGAGTTTTCTGAGCCTAAAACCTCACAAGTTTATAAAATTGTTTATGTTCATGGAAGTTAATTATTTGTGCTGTCTTAACTGTTTAAGACGTGAGAAGCTTATTTGAACATGTAACTTCATTTATGCAAGCTTTTTATACATGAGTTTATTATGCAGTTTAAGTTTCTTTGAATTATAAATGTATGCATACATTGTTGGGAGCGGCTAAAGACGGGGGGTGTGGCCCGCCTGTACTCATACCGGGGTGTGTGTCCCGTTTATGCTATATGGGTGTGTCCCATCTAAGGCAGTATGAGACAGACACGCCGTTACTTTGTGACGGTAGTGTGTGCCGGAAGTGAGTTTTATGTGTAGTTATGTTTTTTTATAAACTGAAAGAGTTTACCTATCCTAACCTTTGTTAATTGTGATAGTCGTGTGTTGGGGGATCTCACTTTTTAAAATATAAAACTTTTTCAGATAAGCTAGGGGCTGGTGGTTCGGGTAAAGGCAAGGAGAAAGTTTAAGAAGCGTCCACGATAGAGGACTCCTAAATAGTTTCTTAGAACTTATATTTTCATTATCTCAGTTATGTAATAGGTTGTTTTATTGCAAACCTTCAGATATTACTGTCGAATTGAGCTGATTTTCGGCATGAGTTATCTTATGTCAGTTATTTTCTTTCTAGTAGAGTGTGGGTTGTTATATTTTTGGTCTGACTTGGGCCCAGGCTCGGACCAAGGTTTTAGGTGCATCTTTAAGCTGCATACCCATTGCTGCATATTTTTTGATTTCGATGAGGGATAATGGGTTGTTTAGTTGTTTTTCCATTAATTCTTGTATGAATAAAGCTAGGGGTGTGGATTAATCCATCTGTATAGATTGAGAATGTTTTTTCATAGATAAAAGGAGTCTGGTTTTTAGTTAGGAGGCATATGTTTGGTAAAAGTTTGGCTTTCTCCGTAAAGCTCTCCGCTAAAAGCTTATCAAGTAAGCCACTTTCTATTTTATTAAATCACTACTAAACAATCATATATAATTAACCGAATAAGATATAAGTCTTATTAATCTCATTAAACTGTTAACAAACATGTTAAGCCCTTGTCCAGACTGTTTGGACCGAGGGTATTTATTTTGCAATTTGTAGGCTTCCATTATGGGCTATATTGGGCCAGTCAGAAACAGAAATCAAGCCGAGGCCATGTGAGGCATGGCTTCATGTAGTATTGTTATATACTTCATTTATCTATTCATGGATATTCTAATAAAAGAAGTTTAAATATTAACTTATTGTTGGACTTTGTTATTATTATTTTTGTTGGGTTAAGGAAGTGGATTAAAACTAAAGGAAATATATGATGGCCTTAAAATGGTTTAGTTGGGAATATTTCTAAATCAATAAATAAATCATATAATGGTAATGGCATTGGTGTTTGAAATGTTATAAATGGATTAAGTTTACAATTAACTTTCAACTACTGCTAAGGCTAATTGATCATTATATTATAAAATATTAGGGTTTTTTTTTACTTTTAAATGGACGGTAAATTAATCATTAAAATGGTGGTTATAAATACTAACCCTCTATGTGTATCGCTCATTGTTCATCCGTGCGTCTATGACCTTTATTTTGTGTGTTTAAATTGTGAATCACATGAAACCCCCTAAACTCACTAGGATATTATTGGGTTTTACTAAAACTCGGTTTTCAAGACCCAGATTAGTAGTTGTTTGAAATGCCAGTACAAGAAGTGAGGATTTAAGGATCGAGGACTGTAGAAGTCAAAGACGAATTAGAGAATTTCTTAGTGGCACTGTATTTATATGATATTGATATCAATTTGTTTCCATTTAACATATTAAAAACTTTATTTTTCTGATGCGCTGTAAGATGTGATCATAAAACGAATTTTGTTATAAATTGAAATAGCGAATTTTAGAGTTGTTCATTTATATTGTTCAAATTATGATGCATCATGAACTTTTACATTTTTAACGGATTTAACTAAGACTATTAATTTATACATTCCGTTTTATGAAATTTTCAATTTTTCATAATTAGAAGAAATAATTTTATGTTTTTTTAATAATTATATAATGATGAAAATGCATAAAATCACACAATTATTACGAGTTCTTTTAATATCAGTTGTAATAAAAACGTAAGTGTCGACATAACTTTACAGTTGTATATTTATAATCATATAGTTTGTATCATTTTTCTTAGAACTACCTATATAAATCATCAATGACGATTTAAATTTATTAATATTTTATTTATATAATTACTAATTATCTTTCTTAAGTCGGTTATCATATCGTTTAATTTATGTTACTAATTAATAGTCTCAAGAGGTGTTCTTCCCATTCTTATAATTATTTTTATGATCTGCTAACATCCAAGATCGCGTGGCCTAATGGATAAGGCGCTCGCCTCCGGAGCGGGAGATTGTGGGTTCGAGTCCCATCGCGATCGTTCGCTCATTTTTGCAACAATACACTTTGTTTTAATATTTTTGAAAAAAAAAAGGTATGATTTTTTTTTAACTTGTAAACTTATTTAAAAAAGTAAATATGCATCACAAAAGTGTACCATTTCCTCATATTCATATATGGTTTTTCATATTAAAAACATACATGAGTAATGATTTTTGAAAGATTCAATTACATTCGTGATCCTTATCTATACTTGTTTTATAGTCTTAATACCTGAAAATTATAAATTGCAATGCTCATATATTTTTTGTGTTACAAAGCCTAGAATAATCCCTCACATGAGTGACATTTTGGTCTTTTTATGAATAATTTTATTTTCTTTAAAAAATAAAAAAAATATATTGATATTTTATATTATATAAAAAATAAATAAATGAGCAAATATGTCTTCCCCGACGAAACCACCCTTGATGTTCCTCCGACAAAGCCCACGCCTCCCACCTTTGGTGAACATCATCGTTCCGTCTCCCCTCTCTAGTGAACACTGCCGCTCCTTTAACCCCTTCCGTGAAAACTCTCAATTTATCTCCCTCTCAGAGTCGGAATTTGATCTAGTGAAAACCCACCCAATCACTCTCAATCTCTCGGTGTTCAAAAACGAAAGCAACATTTTGCTTGATTCTAAACGCAAGTATATGGATCAACAACCTTGGAAGACGATGACGACTACATTTTGCTTGTTTCAAAACCCACCACTTTTGACCCTAAAGAACATGTATCTATGAATTGGAATTTGACGTCGTTTTGCTTGATTCAAATATAGGTCGAAACCAAAAAGCTTAATTCACAACATTCAAGTATGATGTTGTGTATCACATATAAGTTTGTTTGATGAAGTTCTAGAAATATATGGTGTTTTTGATTTTGGATTGAATATTTGCCTTTGAATATGAATTTTCTTGATTTCTTAAATTTTTGTTTGAATGAAGTTAATGATTTCTACAATGTTTTTAAGGTTTGATATTGATATTGTTTTGGAGTTATTTTCCGAGGTGGTAGCGGGTAGTGGTGGTGAGTGGAAAAGGGGAGGGAAAGTGGTCACCTGAGAGGGAGAGGGGGCTAAAAAGACGGATTTGCCCATCACACGTGAGACACATGATAGAGTTAATGGAACCCCTCTAGCGACATTAATTGAGGGGGGGGGGTAGTTTGGACTTTGGAACACAAAATAAATGGACGAGTGGTATAGTTTATGAATTTTAGGGACCAAAGCCATTAGTTATCATACATTGACTCCATGTTCATCTCAATGCATATCATAGTTTAGTGGATAATATGATCTTTTAATTTGTTATCTTACATCATGTAAATTCATGGTTATCTTGCACGTTTCCTTTTATCTGTCAATCCTTACTTGCTTTTTCTTCCATTTGTGTTTCATCTCTTCCCTCTATTAAAATATTTGGTGTAACTTTTAACACCAAATGTTTGTTGCAAAATCATGTCATCAAAAGCCTTTTTTAAGTTAGGGGTGGTATAGTCTCAAGGTAAAGTCTACATACAATTTGCCTTCTACAAACCCTACCTTTTGTGGAACTTATTGGATAAGACACAAGAAGCACGACTAAAGGCCTAAGGGTCTGTTTGTTAGCAGCTTAATGAGCTTAATGAGACTCACAGCTTATTCAGTCAGCTATATATGACTGTTTGGTAGTGTCTTAATGATATAGAAAGTGGCTTATTCAGTAAGATTTCAAGGGGGAGCTTTATGCAGAAAGCCAAGTTTTTTCCAAACCAGTCCCTCTCATTAAAAAACACGTTCCTTCATTCTATGAAAAAACACTTTCAAATAAAAACCTTCTAAATCTATACAGACAGATTAATCCACACAGACAACTTTATCCATACATAACTTAATGGAAAACCAACCAAACAGCCCCTAAGTGTTGTGGCCCAATATTTGTTGCATGCTTAGCTGACCCAATGCATTACCTAAATCGAATTGGTAATAATCAATTGGGCTTTATGTGATGATTTCAACTGCCTTTTAAGTTGTTTTCCATGTATTTTTCCGGTGATCATACATGCATGTATATGTATTAGTGGTTTACATAAAAATCAAACCATGATGGCCCAATTTTGACAAATCAAGCCTCTAAAATGATCATCAATATTGTCAGGAATTAGAATAGAAAATAGACATTTTTGACATACCATTATACCATGAAGTAATAAACTCTTAGGCTATGTTTGACAAACTAGCTGGTAGCTGATAAGTTAGCTTTTTAAAACGCTACTATGAGTAGTTTTTCAATAAGCTAGCTTATAAGCTAGTTTATGGTCATCTAAACATGTACAAAAAAAAACTAACTTATAAGTTAACTTTTTTTTTTTGCCAAACAATGCCTTAGTCTCTCAGAAAACAAAAATTGACAACTTCTATGTATTTAAGCTGAAGAAAATCTGAAAACTAGTTCCCTAAATCAAGGTTTGAATGATTCACGTAATGTCACTTTTAACCTTTTCTTGACCAAAACTCGAGTTTAAGTGATATTTATTTGATCGTTTTTTTCCATGCTCAATAATTGACTTAAGTATTAAATCAGTTTTGGCTAAAAGTATTGATTGTATTGTGTATGCCACTTTCATAACATGTATCAAAACTTTGCCTAAATTACAAAACTCCCCTGAGACGACATACACTCAGGCTAGTTGAGTGTTGACGATGTAAGTTTCTTAATATTACCAATTAACCCCTGACGAACAAATTGTCTTTCTTTTTACCCCATATTTTAAAATCAATAACTTTTTTTTTCTCAAGAATTGGGACCATTTTGGCATGTTCCGCATGACTAAAAATCATAATTAAATGACTTTGTGATGGGAGGCAACACTACTAATTTGCCCATTTAATTATTAATATTTTAATAGACCTCATAATAGGACCGTAAAAAGATATAATCAATCTTGTTGCTTCAAAATAAGATATATTAATTATATTATATTAAATTTAAACATATTTTATTTTGGTGAAATTTCCAAAAGCTCAACTCCATATTTACGTCAAATATTTCAAACAACAAAATTTAATTAATTTTTTTTTTTGAAATTTATAATACATTTTTTTTTTGTTTAAAAAGTTATAATATATTTATTATGTGACATTATTGATATGGTACAATTTCAAAAATAAAACTTTGAAAAATACATTTTCTAATAAAAATTGAAACAAATATTTTTTATTTTGATACAATTTATCAATCTTTTTATATTATTGCCATCAAAGGTAGTTAGTGTTAGTTTGTTTGGTAGTTGCTTTTATGTACATAGTTTAATGAAGAGCTAAATCAAAGTGAGGTATTTTAGAGCAAGGTTGGTCCCTCCATATATGATTGTGTCCATAATATATTAAAAAGAATCCAAAAAAACTCATGAAATTTAATTATGAAAGGTATTAGTGCACATAGGAGAAAATACTTGTATGGTCTACTTAGTACATCAGAAAGGCTGTAAAATAAAATATAAAAATAATTATTGTAGTATATCTTGTGAATTCTTTTGTTATGATAATCCATATCTTGATCAAGAATTACTTATAACATGTGTGTTTTTATTTCATTTGGATTTACACATAGATTTTTTTTGACGAATCAATCTAACGATTTCATTAGTTAGTGATGAACCATCAAACCCATAACTTGAATGATCTGACATCGATCACATTTTTAGTTGATAGTTAACGATATCAAAATCATAAAACTACAAATGTAGGCACTCACTGTGTCTTTTAGAAAATAATTGTAATATTTTTCAATATATTTCAACTACATGTATAAAAATTTCAGAACAACCAAAATCTATCGTAACCGTATAAGAACTTATATTTATAATGGTACAAAGATTCATTATCATTCTAAAAGAAAAAAAACTGGTAGAAGTTGAAAAAAGTTGAATATATATTCGAAAATTTAGTAGGTTAAAGAACTTTTTGAGAAAAAATTCTTGTGGGGATTGCGTAAACTAGCCAAAATTGAGAAGGCATAATATCTATCAATTTGGTCCCTACGTTAATGAATGGTTGACTGAACAAAACCTCTTTATTTACTTTTATATAAAAAAAAATTATTTTAAGCAAATTATATTTAAAGAGATGAAACTTGTATTTCGTTACTATATTTCAACTATAAAAAACCTAGCTAACAACAGGGTTCAAACTCAGGGCCGACCCTAGCCACGTGCAACCCGTGTCACCGTACAAGGCATCAAAGCTCGAGGGGGCATCAAGTTGTTTTTGGTTTAATAATTTGGGAATTAGTCAATTGAGTTTTAACTATATAAACAGACCAAAACCTAGTAGTGATGGATACTGAATGTGCATCGTGAACCGGTGAAAGTCTAACATTTCAATAACTCAAGTTGATTTTTATTTAGCATCTTAAGGAACAAACATGAACAAACAAGTTTTCTTAATGAACGAATATGATCACAAAAACTTTCATACTCTTTTACATTCGTTTAGCATCTAAACAAACGAACATTAACGAACACGTTTTCTTTACGAATGAACAAGAATACAAAAAATTCCATTTATTTACCGTTCGTTAATTTGTTCGGTTAAGTTAAACGAACGAAGACGAACAATCCTACTTTGTGTTAGTTCGATTCGTTTTGCATATTGAAATTTGCAATTACTACGCAAGCACACATCACTGTATCGGCATAGTTGGAGCACATTGCACAACAATAGCATAGATTACGATATTACAATTTATCATTGTTCTTTTGACTTTTATTTAATTTAAGGTTTGACATTACCACATTAGATTTAGACATGTAACTTTCTGAGTTTTGCTATTTGCTTACTATGACATTAACTTCGATTTAATTTACTATTTTAGTTAAAACCAATTATAGTGTTCCTTATCTTTTAGTTTTAAGTTTTATATATTGAAGTAAATGTTCTATTGTGCTAATTTCAATTTGGAAAAGGGAAAACTAAAAAAAAAAAGGAAGCATGATCTTAGTTCAAGTTTTATCATTTTATCATTCTATATTTTGGAGTTTTGGTTTTTATGTCCCCTGTTTGAATTTTTTTAAATTATAATTAATTAAATCAATGCGAGAATGAGTCACCTAGCTTAATTGGATTCCAGACACTTTAAAAAATCGTATGTTTCGCCGTTTCATTTGCTTAAAAAATAGGCATAGAGGGATTTTTTAGCATTTTTGCACAGAGCATCAAAAACCCTATGAACGACCCTGTTCAAACTTGTAAACAAGGCTCTAATTAGTTATATAAATTTTGTTGAATAATTTTATTTTACAATAATTGGGTAAATTTAATTAATTATTGAACTTATTGGTTTTTTTAGTTGTATATCATAATAAAATGTAATAAATAAGATGTAATTGATGATTAGATATATTGACTTTTATTTATACAAATATGAAAGATTACATACACTCACTTATAGTTGACTTGAAATTTTGAATATGATTATGATACGTATAACTCAAACAATGTTGCAATGATTTGGTAGTCCCTTTGCATCACATTTGTCATCAAGATAAGTTGGTTGGAGACATTTAACTACCATTGTTAATGATCCAAACTTTTTCATTATAACTTCAAATACAAAAGTTTAAAATATTACATTCGGGTATTATTTTTAATAAAATGATAAATTGTATCAAAATGTAATAAAATTTGTTTCGAATACAAATGAAAATAATATACTTTTAAAAACTTAATTTTGGTGTTTAGAACTTCTAACATAAAAAAGTGTTTTTTTCCCAGTAAAAACCAGATCAAAGTTTAAATAATTTAATCTTTATATATATATATATATATATATGGAGGGGGGTATTCATGCATGAGTAAACTATTTATTTTGTGATAACTGTAAAATCCATTCACAACCATACATGTTGAACTCATACATGATAATTCATACTCTAATTACTTACTTAACCCAACCAATGTGTTTTCTATTTCAAACATTAAATCCAAACATGTACCGCTAATACTCATTGATCCAAGGTATGAGTGTTTTGTGTCTCAAACATGTACCCATACATAATAATTCATATTGTGAATACTCATTAAGATAGTGGATATGGTTGAATTTCACATTTCTCACAAATAATCAAGTTGTCAAATAATTACCAATATATATATAGAGAGAGAGAAAAAAAAAAGTTCAAATGAAAACTCATTTTTCGTTGTGCACGTGAGGACAAATCTCAGACACTCGATCTCTTTTGATCCAACAACTCATATTAAATAGAATTTTTAGTTTTAAAATTCTTAGGGGTAAAAATGGAAGAAAATTTAAATACACGTCTATCATATTGGACTTTTTATTTTCTTTTTTAATTAAAAACTTTTTACCCAATTAAAGTTTAAAATAAATTATCCTAAAAATTACTAATATATTAATCAAACAAATTACATCAAAAAAACGAGAATTTCGTGCTCTTCGATATGACATCCATCTCGATATAGTTTTTTTTTGTCATCTTAACCGTTTTTTACGTGAAATGTTATATATGTGTTATATTCATTATGAATATTTATGTACGTTCAAGTTTGTACAACGCCTCGACACCGTAAATATGTAACTCGACATCACCTTCTTCAACACTTTCTTCAACGTCGTAAGGCATCACGTTTCTTTAGGACCGTAACCCAACACCCATCAAGACGAATCGAGAACCTATCGACTAATTCTATTGTGAATTGGGGAACAAAAGAGAGTGTGTCACGTCTCCACATCTTCACAGGTCATTCATGTGTTATTCATCATGAATAATGTATCATTCAGGATGAATAATACAACATTCAGGGTGAATAATTCATGATTCATGAATTCGTGTATTATTCGTCATGAATGTTGTATAATTCATATTGAATACTATATTATTCATCATGAATAATAAATGAACGTTCATATTTGTTATTTATACTGAATGTGGGACATCCGGGGATGCGCATACATATTCATAATGAATTAAACCAAATTTCGGTTGTGAATTGGGAAACAAAAGAGAGTGTGCTATGTGTCTACACCTTCACGGGTCATTCATATATTATTCATCATGAATAATGTATCATTCAGGATGAATAATAGAACATTCAGGGTGAATAATACACGATTCATGATAAATAATACATGAATCATGGATTCTTGTATTATTCGTCCTGAATACTGTATTATTCATCATGAATAGTGAATGAACGTTCACCTTTGTTATTCATACTGAATGTGGACACCCCAGGACGTGCATGCATATTCATAATGAATATAACACATATATAGAATTTCATGTAAAAACGGTTAAAACGAAAAAATCATGAATATTGTATTATACATCCTGCATATGGTATTATTCATCATGAATAGTGAATGAACGTTCACCTTTGTTATTCATACTGAATGTGGACACCCGAAGACGTGCATGCATATTCATAATGAATATAACACATGTATAGAATTTCACGTAAAAAAAGGGTTAAAACGAAGAAAAAAACTATATCAAGATGGATGTCATATCGAAAAACACAAAATTCTCGTTTTTTTATGTACTTTGTTTGATTAAAATATTAGTAATTTTTAGGATAAATTATTTTAAAGTTTAAGGGGTAAATTTTTTTAATTAAAAATAAAAATAAAAAGTCAAAGAAGGTAGGTGTTGATTCAAAATTACAATTTTATCTTTAATCACTTCCCAATTAACCTTATTATGTATTAACTCTTGATTAATTTTCTAAGTTTTGATCAATGGTTAAGATTTGTCCTCATGTGTACAATGAAAGATGATTTTTCATTTGAACTCACCCTATATAGGGGAAGGATCAATTGTAAACCAATATTACATTGGAAACTTTGAAAACTGAAATTAACCAATCATTGAATTTCCTTTTTTTATTTTTATTTTTAATTGATAAGGTTATTTTAGTCTTTTACATAATTTTATAATATATATGGTAAGTGTTATTATTATTATAATATTAATTATTTAATTTTAATGTATTTTATATATGATACTATTGATCCTTTATTAATTTAAACATGAAACATTTAATTTAGGTAAATACAAATTGATTCATACGTAAGTTATAAATCAAATTATTTTTTTTATTCTTATGAATCAGTGATTGATTCATCCAATGAATAAAAGTTAATATTCATATGAAATCTTCAATATTACCCCCAGGCACAAAATATTAATGTAGTGAAACATAATGGATTTGATATAGTAAAACAAAATACTAATATAGTGAAACCTGATTAAACATAAAATGTTAATATAGTGAAACCTGATTAAACATATTTGATATAGTGAAACATAATGAAAATGTAATTAAACAAAATATTAATATAGTGAAACCTGATATAGTGAAACTTGATGAAACAGATTTGATATAATGAAACAATAATGGTAATGAAACTTATTTGGGTTTTTACATACTGCATATTGATGATCAGGTAATAAAAATGTAGTATTTATATGCTCTTTTTTTTTAAGAAATATATGATTTTCTATATTTAAGCATATTTCATCTTTGTTGCCAAATTTGAAACACAAAAGAAAAAGACACATTTACCCTTTTGACATATTATTATTATATTTTATTAATAAATTTATTATTATATATAATTCAAATGAATCTTGACCATTGATTAAAAAGATCAATGGTTAAAATTTGGTTTCCAAAGTTTCCAATGAAATTTGATTTTCAATTGAAACCACCACTACATATATATATATATATAGTGTTCGGTTCATTTGAGAAATGATAAATATATGAGAAATAGAGAAGTAATCCTAGTCATTCATATGATCAAGATCGGATTTGACTAGTCAAATATTGCGGCTTTGACCGGTCAAAAGTTGCGGCTTTGACTGGTCAAAAGTTGCGGCTTTGACTGGTCAAAAGTTGCGGCTATCCCAAAAATAGAAGGACAATTTCGTAAATTTTACAAAACACACGGGTTGTGTTCATATATAAACATGTATAATTCACATATGAACTATATGTTCATATATGAACCAGTGCAATTCACAACTGAATTTTTTTAACTGATTCATATATATGAATCACAAAGGTTCATATATGAATCTGTATGAATCACAAAGATTCATATATGAACCTTTGTGAATCACAAATATTCATATATGAACCTTTGTGAATCACAAAGATTCATATATGAATAAGTTGAACTAATTAACAGATTCATATATGAACTCATCCCGTGTATTTTACGAAATTACCCCTCTACCTTCTATAGACCACACAAGGAATTATCCGGTGCTTCGCGGTCAAAGCCGTAAATGTTGACCAGATGAATGACTAAGATTACTTCTCTATTTCTCATATATTTACCATTTCTCAAATGAACCTCTCCCTATATATATATATATATATATATATATATATATATATATATATATATATATAGGGGCAGGTTCAAACGAGAAGCTAAACATTTTGCGAGAAGGCGAGAAGTGTTTAATCATATATGATACACAAGCTTAATCATATATGATTAAAGACATGTTATATTGACAATACATAGATGTTTAATCATACATGATTAAATACACTTACAAGCCGTGTAATCATATATTATTAAACACTTACCTTCTCGCATGATTCTCCCCCTCTCTATATATATATGGGCTATAACATATTACATATATGGTGGAAAAATGAGTGGTGGTAGAAAGTTTTAAGGCTTGGAATGCAAGATATGGAGAGTAGTCTCTACCAAGTTCTATTTATGGAAATCTCAATTGGTTGAAGTTATTCCTTCTTTCTTTGACCATCACTATTTATGGCTTTCATACTTCCATCCATGTGCTCTTCGCATCTCCAATGGCTTCTCCCTCACACACATATGTTTTAAGTTTTTTTTTCTTTTTCCCCCTAAAAATGGATTGATATCTATGATGATGATAAATGATCGATACATTTTTTTAATAGTATTCGTATTCGTATTTATATTTTTGTATTTTTTTTCTTATTTTATAAATAATATGCAAATAACACGCAAATGTTGTATATGCTCACTCGATTGTTACAAGAAAAAAAATAGATATTCGAAAGGTGCACCCATTTGATTTTGAATGGTGCTCTTAAATACATTGAAATCAAAATTTTAACAGAAATTAAACGTTGTCGGGATGGTTGGACTAGTATTTTACATGCAAGAGGTTATAGGTTAAAATTTTAGCCTATGGAGCCGACCCAAACTATTAACTCAGGGTCTCAGCCCCTAAATTTTTTGTTAATTTTTCTGCCATTTTGATTCTATTTTTTTCTCATGAATTATTTTTCTTCTCAATATCAATTCATTTTACAAACCATCCCTTTTATCTCATTTTCAGACAAACCCTATATTTATTTTAAATATCAAGATCAATTCCATTTGAAAAAAGACTTTATTCTCAAAATTGACACAAATGACTTTCTATGGTCAAACCGTATTAATTTCCCCCTAGGTCTAACTGCGATTTTACATACCCACTTTAAGGGTGCATCCGCTCAAAGAATTTCCTGGGCCCGCCACTGTATGTATGTATGTCAGATATGTGAAAGATTAATAATAATATATGTATATATATGTATGTGTGCGTGTCAATCACATGGTGTGTGTTTATCTTGGAAACATATTTGAACAAGATCGTATGTTTGTAAACCATGTGTCAGATCGTGTCTTTGCTTTTCTTACTATAACGAGAAAAATATTATGGTATATGTAATTATGTATATAGATTATTTGGTTATAGCAACTGTTAAGCTCATATAGTACTTTCTAGACTCGTATTGCATACATGCATCTATGAAATGTTTCTACGGCTCAAACCTTTTGTTTGTTCGATTAAAGGTGGAATATAACAAAGTTGTTTGGATTGTGACTTATTAATTGGTACCAAGTCATTAGATATAATCAATGTTATAATTAAAGTTATATATAAGAAAAACATCTGACATGGAACGATAATTTTATTACTTAAAATTACACTTTTTTCTATTAAAAATTAAAGAAGTTGGCTAATAATATTGATAATAATCATAAACTTACATGTGAATTGGATCTACGTGATAAAAATTGTCACGCACATGGTGAACACATGTGAGTTATGTAACGATATATTTTCTTTAAAAATTAAAATGTTAATCAAGCTGATATATATATATATATATATATATATATATATATATATATATATATTAATAAAAACTTCTTTTTTGAAGAAAGTAAGAAAAGCATAAACTAGCTAACAATTTAAAAGTTATTGATTCTGAGATAAGTGACAATCTTGTGCATACTCTAGGGACGGAACACAACCTTTAAAACCGTAGGGACCGGATCTAATATATTATATAATTTCAAAAATACATTATCCAAAATTATAACGTAGTAAAAACTCTAATACTAGACATTAAATATGAAAATGTTAAACATCGTTCATCAAAGTGGAACCCTTCGATCTTTCGCAACCTTGAAGTCTTCCACAATTTCCTCCACTAATCAAGGATACGAAATCAACTAAATACTAATCAACTAATCAAGGTCATAATCTGGAATCTAGATGGGATCATCATTCATCAATCATGGGAAATCAAGCATTAAAAATTTAAAATTTAAACGGTGACTAGTCCTGTTGTAGACTGCAGTCTGCACCTACTGCTCACTGTTGTTGCTATAATGGAGGTCGCCGGCGGCGATGCTGTTATCGCTGTTGCCGGTCGCCGGCAGTGTGCTGTTACCGCTGCTGCTGTTGTATACTTGTATCAACGATTGAGGAGGAGAATCGAGAATGGAGATGAAGCCGACCGAGGGTTTGGACAGTTGGACTTTGGTCTGGGTCTTTTAATTAATTTCTTAGTGGACTGGAAATGATTACTGGACTGAAACGGTGGGGGGGGGGGGGGGGGGGGTGCCAAAACCAAAAAAAATATTTATAACTTGGTGGCATCTAACTCTCTATATGGATTGCAGAAAATCACAGGGGCCTTGTCCTCTAAATGCCCCAAGAGGCATCCGTCCCTGGCTTACTCGGTAACAAAATCGTGTTTCATGGCACACGTCATTTTTTCATGTTTTCTGTGTTAGTTTCATATGCTCTTACATTGTTATATTAAAAAATACAGCATATTTATATAGAGCAATGATGTAATGTTAAAAAAATTTAAAAAACCCTACGATTGATACTTATCATAGAAATAAGTAATATGATTTTCACAAGTATATGAACTTTTAGCAATAATAGACAAGGATTTCTAGGAACTATTTTATAAAAATACGATTTTCATTAAAAATATTTGCAAGATTGATTAAAATCCATAATCTTCCTTTCTTGTCTTGTCAACTAAAATAATTTTATTAATTAAAATGAGTTCTATGTCAATTGTAAGGTCTATTTATGATTATAATTTGTTAATTTAATTACTTGATGCTTAAGTTTTTATAGAATTGTGAAAAGAAATACTATTGTTTTTATATTTATTAACTGAAAAAGGCTATTTGTTTGTAAAAAAACTATGACGAGTAAGTTAAGCCAAACATAATCAATACCACATAATTGATTTTAAGCCAACTCAAATTTGACCTACAAATTGTATTGTAAACTTATTCACGAGTATGAGTAGTAGACAATAAGCTTAAGGGTAGTTTACTATCTGCTTACCACTTCTTATGGGGTAAGAGGTCCTTACCTAGTAAGAAGTGGTGTTGTTTACCAACAGTCCAAAAAACATTGACCGATATGCTGACTCGATAATAAACGAGTTATTTATGACTTGGTCAGTGTGCTTCTGTTAGCGGTTACCAAGACATTTGGTAATCAACCATTTTTAGTCAACTTTTACCTAGACCGAACTTCTAACTCATACCACAACCTTACTCGGTTAGTGTTTATCCAATTTGTGTTGATAAACGACCCATAGGGGTTGTTTGGCAGTTGCTGAATGATTCGGTGCAGAATGATTAAGAGATCAGAATGATTAAGAAGCTCGTATCATATAGTGCAAAATGAAATATGGTTGTTTGGTAATTGTTCATAATGGAATCAGGACTCTGAATGGTTAAGGGAGACCCGAGATACAAAATCATTCAGAGGGTTTTGTAACCATTAAGAGGTATATATTTTTTTTTGCTAAACAAGATTTAACTTTTAACGATTCATAGTTTGCCTCTTAATGGAACTATTAAGAGGTAAACAAGCATTCCTTAGGTTGAGAGATGATTTTTTGTTTTTATTTTAACTTTTTTCAGACATTTATCCCTTTTGAGGAGGGGAATAAAGTGATATAAAAGCATGCTTGAGATATTTCCTCAATTTGCATATCTTTTGTTTAACGTGCATTCAAATTTAGAAGGTAATAAGTTAAAAGCATAATAATTTTTATTTTGCTTCAAACTAAAATTAACAATTAAATTAAATCCCTCTTATTAATCAATTAAAATTTTTATATAACTATTTTTATATCAGAAACGGTTGAATTCATTTTTCTAAGGGGTTGTTCGTTTGTGGCTTAATGAGTTGTCTGGGAGGTATGGCTGATTCGCACAACCATATCTGAGTGTTCGGATGCGGCTGAATCGGTCAGCCCATGGCTGATTCGCTCAATTGAGAGATATATGTCCTCTACGTTCAGCTGTTATTTTTCCATATTTACCCTTATCATAACACACTCACCCTTCCAAAAATCAGATCTCTTCCATCGCATATCTCTCTACCATCTTCCAGGTGATTGCCTTCCAAAAAAAAACCCTTCCAAAACTAGGTCTCTTCCATCTAAAAATGATGTCGATTTTGAAATTGTTTTGAAGAAGATTAGGTCCGTTCATGCCTGGAGCTAGGTCAAATTTGGGAAGCCATTGGAGGATAGTGATGGGTTCCCGATTCTTTGGTGAAATGTTATCGGCCCATCTACTAAATTGCTTCCTCTAAACCCAAAGTGCAGCTCCTTTTAGTTCTATGAGGGTATAAGTAATGTGTATCGATTCAAGTCTGTTGAAGATGATAAAATTGGAAGAGGTTGGAGATGATTAAGTTTGTAGACTTTTGTGATGGCGGCTGACATAAGGTAAAATAGGGTTTGAACAAATTATGTAATAAAATAAATTTTCTTTTTGAAAAGAATATAATAAAAGAAATTAAAACCAAATTTATATATGTTTGAAAAGAATATAATAAAAGAAATTAAAACCAAATTTATATATGTTGCAAACTTTTAATGAAAAATATTTCAAAATTTAAAGATAGATATTTCAAAATATTTCAAAATTTACAGATGAACTTTTTTTAAGTAGAAAATAAAGACTGAGGGTAAAATAGTCATTTCTGACTTTCAGACTGTTTATTCAGCATAATAACCGAACAACAACTTATTTGTTAACATACAGACATCAATATCCATACAAACAGTTATATCCATTCAGATCTTAATAGAAAACGAACCGAACAACACCTAAATCATGGGTGTTAGCATTAAGAGCATCTCCAACAACATTGCTAAATTTTTTCTAAAATAGAGAATGAAATATCAAAATCTCTAAAAACATTTTCTTCTAACTCCAACAACTTTTCTATTTTAGAGAATCAATCATTATTTATATTATTATAATATTTCATAATTTATCATTCCAATACACTTTTTAAAAAAACTTAAAATAAAATGTTAAAAATTGAATCTTATTGGTTGGATTGAATAAAATAATATTTTCTTTCTCCAATTTATAGATTATAGAGAATTCTCTATATTTAGAGATTTTTTGATTTTTCTATATTTTAGCAAACCATATAACAAAACTGTTGGAGAGGAATAACAAAGAAAAAGCCAAAATTTTCTATATTAGCAATGATGTTGGAGATGCTCTAACTTATTAGTACTTCCACTAACTTAGCTCAAATTAGCAGCCATACAAACCTTTATATAGACCGCTATAAGACTTTAATTCTATGAAACAAATGATACAAATTTTGTCAAAACAATAAATTAAAATAAAAGATAAAATAATTAATTTCCTTCCTGATAAAGGTATAATAGTACGCATTTTATCCTTCTCCACTTCTCAAAATGCATAGATGCCGATTCAAGCTAGCAGGAATATATTTGACACCTACGTGAGCGATTTCTATATGTGGTGCTTAATTAATGTATTTTCAGAGATATATTTTTAATTTTACACGTGAACATAAATAATTAATTGCTTAATGTTTAGTTGGAAACTTGGAATTTTTAATGATGGAACAACATAAAATTTGAATTATCTATTAATTGGTTTCATAAATTTAATTGATTTTACTTTGCTTAGAATTTTAGGGTTTGAGTATGATGATACAAAATACTTCCTTTGGACCAATAGTCATTGAAAATGGAAAACAAAAATAAAGATATGTTCAAGCAAGTTGTATTTTTTAAATCAACAAATTTAAAAAATAGACTTGTTAGAAGTATTTTGGTGTCTATCAAATTAACATGTCTTAGTATTTATTTTATACTTCTCAAAATAAGTGTCCATATTTCTAATTTAGTTTGTTCCAAAATAAAATCGGCTTTTAAAAATAAATGTCTAGGTAAAAAAAATTCTCTAATTAATTAGAAAGTGTAATAAATTACACATTATTAAAATTATGTGTCTTTTGCATTGTTTAACTTATTTTGGGATGAAGGAAGTAATTGAATAAGGCAAAAGTAAAAGATCCAAATTAACTCAAGTTTTGTAGATGATCATGAACAATTTTCAACCAAGCATTGATTTTGTTTTGCTAATAAAACCAAGCCATCTAAAATAAAAACACTGTAATAATCAGGATCATTTTGTAAAGGATGGGGATGGGCGAGTTTTATTAAAAAGCCCAAAGCTTAAGGACCAAGTTGTAAATTTTGGAAATACTCATTTTCAACCTTGGAGGCTAAAGATCAGGTAGAATTCATTGTGCGGATGTGTGGGTGTGGCAAGTTGGAAGAAATCAAAGAGGATCAATTGGGGAAGAAGCTCTACTCCTAACTCTTATCAAGGTAATCTTAACCTATCTCTTAACTAAATTTTGGAATGGATTCTTGTTTGGGGAACTTTAGATCCTTTGGGGGAGGGTAAGGTTTTCATCTGAGTTCTTCCTAAATTGTTCATTCTTTGGTTAAGAAGTTTGTATGAGTTTCTTCTTGAGGAAGGATTTCCCTTTTCACTTGTGCAAACTCCCCACACTTGGAAAAATGTAACACCCGAATTTTCGCTTAGTAAGTTTTTGTTCATCTTTAGTCATCTCTTCATCTTCCGTTTATCTTTTTGGGTGAAATAAGTTGTACTTTCAAACCATAAATCGACCCATGCAAGAATCTCGAGTTTTGACCTTTTTCTGGGCTCGGTGCGTGTGGCGCGAGAGTGACTCGCGATAGTGACATGTGTCACTATCGCGTGGCACAATCGCTGGGAGAGTACCACCCGCGGTACAATCTTCGCGAGAGTCCCTCGCGATAGTGACAATGTCACTATCGCGTGGCAAAGTCGCCCGCGGCCTCAGGGCTCTTAAATGCCCGAATTCTCAACCAATTCTCATTTTCTCACTTCTTCCTCTTCACCTTTCTCTCCCAAAAACGTTTCCCCACTCCCCATTACAAACCCTAACTTACCTTGTGGTCATTTCCTTGGATTCCAAAGTGTTTCTTCATCACCAAAGTTGTGACTTCAACCTCAAGGGCTAAATCAAATGTTCTTCCTTACCTCTTGAGATTTCTAGGTTTTGGGGTTTTTCTCAAAATCCAAGTGGTGAGTTATTCTTCTCTCTTCTAGATCTTTTCTATTAGTTAGATATGTTCCTTTGGTGACTCTCTAGTGTTTGTATTCCTCAAATTGTGGGTTTGATGATTTTAGAGAAATTAGGTCAAATTAGGGTTTTGCCCAATATGGAGATTTTGATGTAATATGTTTGGGGGACTATTCTAGATGGTTGAATAAGTACATTCATGATTGGAAACTTGTGATGATAGGTTTTTGGAAGGTTTTGCTTATGGATTCAGATTTCTTCAAAGAAGCTCAAGTTGGGGTAAAATCTAGATTTAGCCTAAATTTAGCAAGGTGAGTTCAATTTGATTTGTGAAAACGGTGTACATGCCAAAATGTTACTTTAAAGTGTTTATGTTTTACATTAAATTGTTAACTGCTGATAAGTTTTGGTTATTTGAAAATGATTAACTTTATAAACTTATATAACCCACATCTTTGGGACTTTTGGGCATTTTGATAAATGTGTCATAAATGAAGGTGTCTTGATGATTTATTACATAAATATATATTGGTCAAAAATGCACTTTTAGTGTTTGTTGGGTTGTATGCATGATTCATGAAATGGGATGTTTGAAAATACGAATGTGTGAGTCCTTGGTGTTGGTCATTCCCGATCTTGGGAACATTTTGGAAATTGTAAACCTTTTTGGTTTTGGGCCGAAGGCCAATAGTAATTTGAGAGTCAAAGATTTTGGGAAAAAATGTATTTTGGTTCGTGTAACCTTACTGACTCGCGTATTTTAGTCAATCGTTCATTATGCCTTTTTGGGGCTTGGATTACCCTCAGATGAGTCTTTGGAACATTTGTTCAATCTTGGAAACTCGTTAAGGAGCCTTGGTCGTATGGTGTACCTAGTCGCACCTTATTTGGGAATTACATGTTTTGAGTGCGTTGTCATTCTTTTGAGTCATGTAACGTTTTGACCGTAATGCATTAGATCCATAGGCATAGAGGTCGGTTTATCATGTAAATGCGGGATGAGGTCCCCGAGTTGTAATTTGGAAATATGCATTGGTGATACGATGTAAGTTTCCAAATTAACAAACGTGTCAATGATGGTGAGGTCCCAAGGTAAAGATCCATGAATAGGGTTGAACTTGGTGATTCTTTGGAACTAAAGATGCATGAATAGGGTTGATGTTCCAACGGCTAAAGATCCATGAATAGGGTTGATGCCTATGATGAATAAAGATCCATGAATAGGGTTGATGTCTACCTTGACTAAAGATCCATGAATAGGGTTGATGTAAATGGTTGCCCATCCTTGAAGTTATGCTTATAACATGGATACGTGACTTATCTTTATGTGCCGCCACATTCGATGAAATCGGGTCTTCCCCGTCACCGAAAGGTGTTATTTTGGGTATTGTATTTTAGTATCCATGTTTCGGTGAGATTTTATATGTATGGGTTTTATCTATGATTTTTATGAGTTGGGTAATATGTTCCACCCGCATTTGGGTGTTTCGAGAAATAAGTTTTATCTACGTTTTATAAATTGGGAGTTCAATTTCTATTTAATGTTTTGAGTGAGTTTGGGTTGAATTTACTCTAAGAAAGAATATTTTATGTTGGGGTATTCGTCTTTAAAAATGTGCATATTTGGAAAATGAGTCGTCTCATGTTAAAGCTAATCATTTTGGAAAATTATGGTTTAAATGATAATCTTTACTGTTAACACTAAGTATTTATATATGTTGAAAACTCTTGAACTCACTAGGCGTTAAGCCTAACCCTTTTTATTTGTCAGCATGTGCATCAGGTTCCAGTTGGGGGTTTTGGTTCTAACAGTACTATGAAGAGTTAAGTCTTAGCCTTACACAAGTGTAAGTAGTTGGTGATGTCTTCCGCAGTTTGGAGATAGTGATTGTTATTGGGTTTTAGTAGCACCCGTCCTTATTATAGTCTGTATGTATGGAATGGGATGTGTGTATTGAGGTTCAATCTTAAATTATGATTGTAGATGAATCAATTATCGATGTATTTAGAAAATTTTAAATTATTTGCTATTTCCAGAATTCAGGGTGTTACAGAAAAAAATCGCCTAGTCGATTTGGGTTTACCCCCGGATTGACCGAAACCCTGGGAGACGGGGTGTCGGGTGGGAGGATGACCAGGGAGGCCGGTTGGGGCAGACTCCCGGGAGGGAAGCCCTAGGAGGCGGGGGTCCCGGGAGATGGGAGAACCGGGGAGGTCGGTTACGGAAGTCCCAAGAAGGGAAGCCCCGGGAGACGGGGTCCCGGGAAAGGGGAAGATCGGGGTGTCCGGAAGGGGGAGTCCCGGGAAGGGAGCCCCAGGAGACGGGGTCCCGGAAGGGAGAAGGAACCCGGGAGTCGAGACTGGGTGACCGGGAGTCAGGAAACCCAGTAGACCCGGGAGGCAGGTACCGGGGAGTTCGAGCCTGGTAGGGGAGGTCCCCGGGCGTGAGACCATTTCGTTAGGGGATTAATAGTTCGTTGTGTGTGTGTGTGTGAGAGAGAGAGAGAGAGGGGGGGGGGTCGATAGTGGAATCCTTTTTGGGGACTTAGGGTATCTTACCACCCTAACTTCCTTGTTCTCAGGTATTCGGTTTAAGGACTCAAGTGTGGGTACGAAGGGTAAAGCAAAAACGACAGGTGAGTTTCCCTAACCAAAACGTTGTTAATGCATATGTTGTATTACCTAAGCCATTTATTTAAAATGCATGAATTATCTTATTGTGTCGAATGATTTAAATGAATGCATACATTTTTGGTGATAAGTTTATGGTCTAAGTCGGAGGGTGTGTCCCTCCTGTGCTCATGCCGGGGGGTGTCTCCCGTTTTATGCCATTGGGGGGTGTGCCCCAAATAAAGGCAGTATGAGCCAGACACGTTGTCACTTATGTGTGACTCCAGTGTGTGCCATCAGTGTGTATTATTTATGTGATGATCGGTAAAGTTGAAATCGTTTATTGATATGGCTTTTTATTCCCTTTCATATGTTGTTGTGACTTGGATAACCGCTTTAGAGGAAACTCACAAGACCTTTCGGTCTAACCCTCACTTTTCAAAAAACTAAAACATTTTCAGGAAGACGTGAGATAGAAGGCTCGGCTAAGGGAAAGGAGAAGCTTTGAGCCGGAAATCTCAGATTAGAAGGAGGATACTTTAGCTTTCCAGTTTTAGTTTGATTATTGTTATCATTCTCAGTTGTGTAATAGGTTGTTTCCGCAAACGTCGTACGTTTGAGATGTACCTTGGGGCCACTTTTGGCGAGTTATTTTATATTATGTTTCTTATGCTTGTTGTTGAGAAAGTGGGATGTTACAAACACTATCATATGATTTGGCTTAGTAATCACAAGATGATAGCAATAAAATACATCAATATTAACTTTTTATGGGTGATTATTAAAATCCGATAAAAATGAATATTTTTTATTTGAATGTGTAGTAGTTGTGCTACCTGAGCATAAAAAATAGACATGTAATATATTAACACGAAACTTATTCCTTTTCAACTTTCATTTATGTAAATCGTGAACGAGATTTGTTTTATGAAACGTGTGATGGTTATAAGTACGAAGAATCTAGAAGTCATGTTGCTTGTGGTATATATTTTGTTTCACGATATTTATTCAGCGATCATTCTAGGCTATTGTCTTGTTTAGATAAAAGAATGTCACGATGAAAATGATAAGAGGATCAAATGCAAGAATATATACCAGGGACTGAATTTGTAAATAGAGAAAAGTAAAGGGACAATAGTAGCCATTATAATAAAGATAGTGTAGATAGCACAACTTCATATTCAAGCAAAGCGGCAAACTTGTGACCCCTTTTCACACTTTTATTCTTCCTTTTTCCCCAAATCCCAAAATTAATATTTAACTAATTCTAACGATAAATCGGAGATTCCAGTTCTGCCCCTGTCCTTTTCCATAAATGTTCTCAAGGGAAATCTGCAATGCGAAGGGTATTTTAGTCAAAGTACGGAAAGTACAATTAGGGCTTATTCGATAAGATGACTTGTGAATGAGAGTTGGAAAAATCCCCCACCGCCAATAGTGGCTCCAATTAAGGAATCACCAAACAAACACCTACTCATTCTTTCTTACTCTTATAATTAATTAAAGAGAAGGGTAGAATAGGTAAAAATGTTTATTGAATATATACATATAAATAAAAACTTATCGAATATATATTATAAATTTAATAAAACCATCTAACATAAATTATTAATAGTGATCAACATATTAAATTTTTAACCTCTTCTTTGATTTATATCATTGTCCTAAAAGACTCATCATAGCAGTCGTCGTGGCATGTCGTGACTCAAGGCTCATGTTTAAAAGCACGTCAAGCTTATGGCATGACATACCCAATGCACGTTTATTTTAATGCAAAATTTAAATTTGCTTACTTTTTTAGTTTTTACTTTTTTTTGCATGTAACCTTATTTAAATTGTTTATCATTATTGACTCATTGATTAATAGTAAAAAACACATGTGTGTATGTATGTGTATATATATATATATAAAATTGATTGGTTATCATAAGTCATGCCTTGTAAAATGGTTTTTGTCTCACCGTGACTCTTAAACCTTGAGACTTGATCTCGCCGTCACGTCACGGCACACATTACGCCATTTGGAACCTTGATTTATATAAGCTTGTTTAATAAAATTTTGAAGAAAAATATTATTCATATGATTGTGAAAAGTGTAGGTGTATACTCAATAAAAATATTGGTTTAAACATGAAATATTAAAGATAAAATAATGTTTTTATCTAGTTTTCTACATGCTAGATCTAAATGCACATTTTCACTTCAAATTGACTTGAAATTACTATAATATTAGTAAAGCTTGTAAAATTTTAATTTTATTTCATATTTGGTGACATTATTTCTATTTTATCAAGCTTTTTCTATTTATAAATTTTTTAAAGGGACTTTTGATATTTGCTTAATTGTTTTTTGAGTTGCTAATTGTGTGATAATTAATCATTTTTTAAAATCATTTGTTACATTTAATTTCATACATATGAAATTAGTGAAGTAAACATCTTTAAACCTCATAAATCAAATGGCATTTAACAAATGGAATCTATAGTTGTTACAATTACCAAAAAAAAAAAAAGATTTAGTGAAATATCTTAAAGCGGATTTAAGCTAAAGTATTTTTTCTTAACCAAATATTTATATATGACAAATTAAACTTACACATATTTTTATATATGGCGAGATTTAAATTTTTTACCTCTAAGAATGTCGGGTTAGAGTTCCAATAAGCCAAAGGTTTTTCAGTAAAATCTAACAGATGATTGTAAATGAAGGTTAAAGTATTATATTCAACAAGACAGACGATATAGATATACATAGAGATGATTCTAGATGAACTTCTCAAAGTATTTTTCTTATATAAATTTGATTAATAATAAAATATTTTATTCAACAAAAGAACTTAATTTAGTAATATATAGAGATGTAATTAGCTCGGATAATAAACAGTACACCAAAAATAAAATCTAAATTGTACTATTCTTTTTTTTCTCTCTCTCCTGATTCGCCGCAATAAGTAGCGGTTCAGATTTCATTCTCTTCACACTTTCAACTCCCCAACTTCTCATCTTCCTTCTCAACTCTCTTACTTTGTGTGTGAAAAAATGGAGGTCAGGGGTTTAGGGTTTGTTATAATTGTGTGCGCGATTCTGACTGCCGTCAACGCTCGTATACCGGGAGTTTACACCGGCGGCCAGTGGGAGAGCGCTCACGCCACCTTCTACGGTGGCAGTGATGCCTCTGGTACCATGGGTACGTCACCATTTTCATAATCCCACCCCCCCTTTTCGATTTCCTTCAAATTTAATCAGTTTCCTTACAATGAAAATTAATTGTTTCACAGGTGGAGCATGTGGGTATGGGAATTTGTACAGCCAAGGCTATGGCGTCAACACGGCGGCGTTGAGCACGGCTCTGTTCAACAACGGGCTGAGCTGCGGTGCTTGTTTCGAGATAAAGTGTGTGAATGATCCTGAGTGGTGCCACTCCGGTAACCCATCTATTTTTGTAACGGCTACCAATTTTTGTCCCCCGAATTTCGCTCAGCCAAATGATGATGGTGGTTGGTGCAACCCACCTCGAACCCATTTCGATCTAGCCATGCCCATGTTCCTCAAGATAGCCGAATACCGAGCCGGCATAGTTCCAGTCTCGTACCGCCGGTTAGCTTCATATCTTCCAATTTTGCAAAAATAGACACCGGAATTATTCCCACTGTTTTAAAATGATTCTCCTTTTTTTATTTAATTTTTTATTTTCCAAAATGTCTACTTTTTTATTTTATTTTAATCGTAATTGTAAAATGGAAAATTTCCATTTGTTCTTATGTTTTTTTGTAATTTAATTAACTAAAATTATGATTAATTATATATTTTTAAAAGTATGTAGTATTTTTTATATGTAAGATTTATTTTGAAACTAGTTTTATTTCCCACTCTTAATTTACTGGTTAAATGATTTTTTTAAATCAAACTATGTATAAAATATATAAAATATTGAGTTTTAGTGTTGATACGTGTAAATGTAAAATTTATTTATTATTCTTTAAATTTTCTCAAGAATTTGACTTTTCCCCCTGAAAAGAGGGACCCGTGGGGCCTCAAACCGTTTCAAACCGTGTTTCTACTTGTACGGTCTTGTTGGTGTTTATATTTACGTAGTTACCCCTGTACAATACGTTAATTACAATTTTAATTTGGTGACGTAGGGTGCCATGCCGAAAGCAAGGCGGAATAAGGTTCACCATCAATGGATTCCGTTACTTCAACTTGGTTTTGATCACAAACGTCGCGGGTGCAGGGGATATTACTCGAGCATGGGTGAAGGGTTCGAGGACCGAATGGATGAGCCTTAGCCGTAACTGGGGTCAAAACTGGCAATCAAACGCAGTGCTTGTTGGTCAATCGCTCTCATTCAGGGTCACTGGTAGTGATCGTCGTACTTCCACCTCTTGGAACATCGTTCCTGCCAATTGGAAATTTGGCCAAACTTTTGTCGGGAAAAATTTCCGAGTTTAGCCAATTGAGTGAAACAAGTCTGGTTTGATCAGAAAATGAAACTAAAATCCTTTACCAATGTTTTGGACCTTTTATGATTAGTTACAATATAAAATATATCATACAAAAAAATTTGTGTTAGGTTTGAAAGAAAATAGAGAAATAGGATCAAGTTGTTGTTTTCTTGATGTGGTTGTGTTTTGAGGGGTATTTTTGACAATTAAGAAGTGCTTTGTAAAAGAGTAGCTGAAGTGGCTATAAAGTCATGCCTTAACTCATGGCGGCCCGCAGCTTTCTTTTTCTTTATTATTATCATCAATACAATTATCTATTTTGGTTTTTGGTTTAATTTTTCTTGTGTTTAAGAATGATAACATATGTTAATTGTTAATAAACTAGTGTTGTGTCCGTGTATTGCATGGGAGGATAAATTTTTTGTTGGAATATTGAACCGAGTTAAAATGAAACTTAATTTCTCTGTTAACAATAAATGAAATACAATGTGAAAAACGAATGTATTTTCATAAGTGATTAACTTGCATATATTCTTAATCGCTTGTTGTTATGAGTTTGTGCAATAATATTGATAATAGTTTTGTATTATATTATTTAAAACTCAAACGACATGTCTCACAACATATCACTATTATTGAAATAATTATAAATATGAACATACGTTTTTACAGATTCTGCAATTTTTCTGAAACCTCCTCGACAACACTTGACAATCACTTTGAACGTATAAATCTGTAGATTAATTAACATTCAACCCACATCAAATATGACAAAGAAAATAAATGATTTATATCTTTTGTAACCGACAACTCAACTGGTATAGTTCAAATTCACTCAGTACCACTTGAAAATTTATCTGACTATTGACTTCAAGACCTCATAGTATTAGTCGATAAAAATAAAGATATGTATATATATCTTATTCCCCTACTTCGAAAAATATGATTGTGAGTTTTGAAAAATATAAACAAATCCTCAGTAAATAAAATAAAATATAAAAAGGTAGTTTTTCAAAGAAACAAAAATATAGTGGAATACCTTTTGTTCAGTTGCAGGTTCCGCCATTGACACCCGACCGTTCGTCTTCTTCTTGTACTCGGATGATACATAGAGAAGCTATATATATATATATATATATATATATATATATATATATATATATATATATATTTATAGTGAATGTATAAAATATTTTAAAATCTTTTATTTTCATTTTCGATTTTACATTTAAATGTAAATATATTAAAAATATGGAAGAATATTTTTATATCTACATCATTTCTATTTTATTTTCTTTACACTTGGTTAATTTGGAAAGTATTGCAAAATATTTTTATTTTAAAGAATATGATAATTTATTAGTGTATCTCGTTATTTTTTATTTTTAATTCATATCAACCTTCTTTTTTCTTCTTTTAATGCTCGTGAAAAAAATACATGTAGATTTTATATTAGCAAAAAAAATACGTGTAGATTTTATATTATGCTAATATAAAATACGTGTAGATTTTATAAAATAAAATAGATTTTATATTAGCGAAAAAAATACGGAAGAAAAAAGAGTTTATATTACATCTCATTATGTAAAAAGATTTTATAAAATAAAATATGAAAAAAGATTTTATAAAATAAAATATGGAAAAATCATTATGAGATGTAATATAAAAAAATACGGAAGAAAAAAGATTTTATATTACATCTCATTAATATAGATTTAAATGTAAAATCTACATTTAAAATAGATTATGCTAATATAAAATCTATTTTATAAAATTCTCCACCAAAAAAACAAATATTTATATTAATAAATGAATATACATTCCACAAATAGATGATTATGTGAAATACTGTGTTTGAAAAGGTTGTACCAAAACATTAAGAAATTGTAAATTAAGTAATTGACTTTAATTAGTTGTACATTGTGCTTAAAATGTTGTAATTAAGAGTTTTTATGTCGTTTTTATAATATAGTATAGATATATAATATGTTACAATAAATTAAACTAAACAATTTTTGTAAAGACGAAGAAACGTGTGATAATAAGAGTTTAAGGTAAAAAGTATAAGAATAGATTTGGATCATTAATTATTTTCAATTAGCGTTGATATAACGATTCAGATTAAGTCTCAAAATTACTTATGATTTAACTTAAAATAGTATTTTTCAATTAGAATTGATTCAAGTGTGGAAATCATTTTCACCCTTCTCGTGATAAGTACTATTCTTACTGGAAATTAATTTTTTTTTAAAGTGTGTAATATTTATACAAAATAAACTGTTTATATATTTCTTATTTTTGATGAAATTTGAACTTTTGATTTCTAAAAAAAATTAGATTTATAGTAATCGAAAGAAATACAATAAAACATAATCAAATTCTTTGGATGCGCGGATACCGTGGGTGTGTGTGTATGTGGGCTTAGCCCAAGTTGCCGTACAAAAAAAAAAAATTCTTTGCAACAAACGATAAACGTGGGAGGTCAATGATTTAGCTCAAGGCTCAACACAAACAATTTTATTCCTTTTGCAAAAGCCTAAAATCAATCAACCCGAACAACATGTATGTTACTTGGACACGGGAATCAAAAAAGGATCCACTTTTAGAAAAACAATTGAATTTAAATTAGCTATTATTTATATGAGGTTGGTTTCCGGTAGAAAGTTGAGTGATAAGCGTGATAAATGGTTATTAATTGTTGGATGAGAAATTGATGCACATTAGGATAAGATGCACCAAGATGCACCAGATCAATTCCTTTCTAAAGTGCAATTCGTGGGAGAGCATGAGATTAAAAATGATCAACGATTCAAATCCACTTATCACACTTCTCACAACAATCTCAACTTTCTCACACGATCATTCGCCTATTTATATGTATTATATATATATATAGAGAGAGAGAGAGAGAGAGTGAGAGAGAGAGGAAGGATCATGCGAGAAATTAAACATTTTGCGAGAAGACGAGAAGTCTCAATATCATATATGATTACACACATTTGGGTGTTTTCAATCATATATGATTAAATGTCTTTATATTGTCAATGTAACATGTGTCTAATTGCATATAATTGAGTTTGTATATCATATATGATATCACACTTCTCGCATTCTCGCAAAATGTTTAACTTCTCGTTTAAACCTGCCTATATATATATATATATATATATATATATTGTATGATAGATCAAGAGTCGTTTGAGACTAAAAGTTAAAGGAGTGTAAGAAGGTATTTAGACCTTTGATCAACTTTAATTAATGTTTATCTAATGGTTTAGATTAAGTCCTAAAATAACTTATAAATTGTTGTAGGATAAATGTGTTATCGTCTAAAGGATATGACGATAAAGATAAAGATAGAGATAAGTATATCAGAGTTAGATTAGAACTGGAATATCTCATAGCTATCTACTTGTAACTCATCCCTATTTAAAGGACATTTGATTAATGAAAATTATAGATTCATTCTCTCTTCATATATTATTGTTATGTTTGGATTTCCTTTAACACGTTATCAGTACATAAGCTCGGAAACCAAATGATTTTCTGCTCCAACTGTCAGATGCTGCCTACAACCATGATCCACGTAAGCATAATTTGCCTTTTGTTTTGTCCAGTTTTTATTCATGTTATTAAGATTCTTGTTGTAATGTTTAATTATGTGATTGATACAATGTTGTTTAATACGACAATATATGTGTTCAAATTACATACAACTTAATTACCTATTTTCATGCTTCCTAGTAAAAAAATATTTAAGTGTTTTGTAATTGTTTAGTCATATTTACCCTAAACCACATGACTATCCTATTTAATTTTATTAACTTATTTAGTTGTTGTCATTTTAAATCAAAACATCGATATTTAATTGATTTATTTATTTATTAAATGTGCATCTTTACATATTAACATGTTGTAAATAATTTAAATTATTGATTGGTATGATAAAACTTAAACATGATATTACCATATAACTATTTATGATTATCCACTCAATTTGTTATGTTGTATTCATTTAATTAAAGTTTTAATTGATCTTTTAAATTGATTACTTTATCCAATATTCAAATTATTATTATATTAATAAGGGAAAAGTTCAAAAAAGCCCAACAAACTATTCTATTTTGAATGATTAAGTCCCTAAACTAATTTTTTGAATGAAAAAACCATTAAACTTTCTTATTTTGAATGATTAAGTCTCTGAACTATTTTTTTGAATAACAAAACCATTAAACTTTCTCATTTTGATTGGAGAAATCACTAAATTTTCACATTTTAAATGATTAAGTCCCTGAATATTTTTTCAATAAATTAAAATTATCGAACTTCTAAAAATTAATTACTTACATCATTTTAACCAAAAAAAAACTATTTGTAATTTGTTATCTTTTGATTCTTCATCTTTTGACAGTAAAAAATAGATCAAAAAGAGGGAGATCGATGGCAGGGGCATCACTGTGTTAGACGATATGGAGAACGGACAACGTTCGGGCAACAGAGAGTAGCGAGGCAGAGCGATACGATTGTTTGTGAGAGGTTTTAATGGCGTAAAGTTTGAGAACGGTAAAACTGATTTAGATTTGTTTTTTTACTTTAAAACATTCAAAATCAAATCCAGGTACCTTTTAAAAAAGGTAACCACTTTTTAGAAGTTCGATTGTTTATTTGTTAAAAAAAAGTAGGGACTTAATCATTCAAAATTAGAAAGTTTAATGGTTTTTTCATTCAAAAAAAATAATTGAATGACTTAATCAAATCAAAATAAGAAAGTTTAATGTTTTTTTATTTAAAAAAAATAGTTCAGAGACTTAATCATTCAAAATGGGATAGTTTGTTGGGTTTTTTTGAACTTTTCCCTATTAATAAAGTTTTATTCATAATTTTTTATCATATTATTAATTTTGAAAAGATGTACTTTCAACTATGATCATAAAATCAAGCTAAAAAAATTCGATATTTTAGGTAACATTTATATGTTTAAGTTTAAAATTTCACCATATTTTTATATTAACTTATTTGATAGGTTGATTTAATATTATGGATGGATAATCATATTTGAATGAGATTATCTGAGTATTTGATTATTTTATTTAAATGTTTATTAATTTAATCATGTATAGTTTTTGAATTGATTTATATATTATATTCAAATGTTTATCCTAATTAATAATTGTTATAATTCAAAAGGAAATTTAAAGCTACCCCTGCCAAATTATACCCCCTCCCCTCACATCTTTATTTTTATTTTAATTCATAGTTACAATTTTGGTCCCTGAACTCTTTTAATTGATTTACTTTATACCTTTTTGTTTTATATTTTACATTTTACATTTACATTATATTAACACATATAATCGCATATTAACTAAAATACGTTAAAAATTAATTTTTAATTTTAACAAATTACACCATTATAATCGTCTCGTCAATACCTTCGAAATGAGCCCAATATTGAATATTTTTTGATTTAATTATATTATTATATGTTATATATTATACTTTGGTTAATCGATTTTTTTTGAAAAAAGAGAAAACGCATCACATCGAACGTAAGTTTTTAACATAAAGATAATAAACATAATAATTATATTGAGTCTTTTTTTTATTCCAACAAATTCCAACTTTGATTATTCATTTAAATCAACATAGACACGAGTACGAGTACGCTCTATATGTTCTTCATACATATCTAATCTACGTTTGTTTGAGATAATCCACGACATTGCATCTGGAAGTACATGACGTGTCCAATGGTGTATGAGTGTGGGCATTGGGTAATCTCCGTTTAATACCACCTTTATGTAATGATTACCATTAACATGCACTATTGCAATTGACTTGTCTTGGGATGATGACAACGGTTGTGTCCTGAATGGTAAGTATGTCGCACTGCCTTCCATACTGAGAACATGTAGTATGATTGATTTAATTTATACCTTTTAGTTTTTATATTTTTCATTTTACATTTTTATTATATTAACACATATAATTGTATATTAATTAAAATACGTTAAAAAATACTTTTTAATTTTAACAAGTTACACCATTATAATCGTCTCGTCGATACCTTCGAAATGAACCCAATATTGAATATTTTTTTATTTGATTATATTATTATATGTCATATAATGTATCTTGGTTAATTGATTTTTTTTTGAAAAAAGAGAAAATGCATCATATCGAACGTAAGTTTTTAACATAAAGATAATAAACATAATAAATATATTGCGTATTTTTTTATTCCAACAGATTTCAACTTTGATTATTCATTTAAATCAACATATTCACGAGTACGAGTACGCTCTATATATATTTTTCATACACATCTAATATATTGTTGATTTATATTACGATTTTGGATGGTTCTGAGAAAGTGATAATGTTTTTTTTATATAAATTTGTTTAATTTAGACTTAATAATATAATGTAATTTATTTTGGTTTCATAATATAATTTTTTTTATAAAATATTATGTTAGATTTTTTTAATTATATTTTATATTTTTTATATTTAAAACTTGAGACTTGTTTTTAAGAGTTTTTTTATGTCTTCTTTATAATAATATAATATAGATATAGATAAATTAAACAAATTAAGATTATGGCGGTACATTAAGCTTTAAGACTTGTTTTTAAAAGCTTTTTATGTCTTCTTTATAATATAGTATAGATATAGATAAATTAAACAAATTTATTAAAAAAAATATCATTTTCTCAAAACCATCCAAAATCGTAACAAAAAAACAAAAAATAAAATGAAACATTAAAATCGTGATGTATCTCGCTGCATTTGCGAGTACGCTTCTAGTATATATATATATATATATATATATATATATTGATTTCTTTAACGTATTTTAAAACGTGTTTTTTAACATATAATAAAATAATTAAATCCAAAAATATTCAATATTGGGCTCATTTCGAAGGTATCGAAGAGATGATTGTAATGGTGTAACTTGTTAAAATTAAAACGTATTTTTTAACGTATTTTAGTTAATATACGATTATATGTATTAATATGTTGATGGTGTAAAATGAAAATTAGAAAAGTAAAAGGTATAAAGTAACTAACTAAATAATTATAGGGGTATAAAATGTAACTTTACATTAAAAATCAATTAAAAACTACTTTTGAAAGGTTGTTGTCGTGGTTGTGAGGTAGATAGGGGTTTAGGAGGGGGTATGGGTTTTATAGGGGGTAGGGTTAGCAACACCCTAATTCAAATGCTTATCTTGGTTATGAGTTCCTACTCATTAACATCAATCTTATAAATTATCTTTGGAATTTACAATTTTAACCCCCATAACTTTTGTTATTTTGCCAAAATGTCCAAAAATAACATGAAAATGTTAAAATCAAACATTTATCTTGATTGTGAGTTTCTACTCATAATTTTAAATTATATAATAAATTTTCGGAAGTTACACTTCCAACCTCATATATTTTGGTTTTTACCAAAAGCTCTAAATATATTATTAAGATGTTAAAGGTTTGAAGTTGACTTTATGTCAAAACAATATTTATTTGTTTAAGATTAATCTCTTTAAATAAACATTAAACTTGGCTTCATACGCCAACATATTTTGGCCTCAGGCCAAAAACTCTATAAATTAATAATGTTATCTTCAAATTAAATAAATCGTAAAATATCGATTGGATTTTGTCAAACGAGTGTAAATAACCCTAAGGTTTCTAGGGACTTAAAAAATCCATGTGATTCCCCTACTACCTGGAAATTCAATAGATTGAGTGATTCTTTTCATAAATTGAAATATTGATGAAATATTATCAATAAAATATAAGCAAACAAAAATCCAAAATCCAATATTGTTATGATAATGAAATTTCATAACCATAATCCATTTTCTTATCAAAAAGAAAATCATATATTATCCTTTATATATGTAAATGGTAGAAACAACTCATCCCAAAGTCAACGTCGTAAACTCAAAAAAATCTTAGTATCATAAATGAGTATATAAACCTCCTTTTGAAAAGGTACAAGAAAATACTTAAATTCCATCAACTCCCTATTGACTCTAAAACCAACATCTTGAAAAGGTACAAACAAATACCCTCATGTCTTGAGACGACATATAAATCCTAAGTTTCATAGGAATACTGTTACTAGAAACCCTCAAATAAATGCGGGATGTCCCGAAAGGGATAATCGGGAGTATTCATAAATATGTACTTCCCGAACTAATCGTACAGTGGAATGAACACTTACTCGATTACAAAAAAGTAACTGATTTCAACAAAGAAATGTTATATCCAAAACGCGTCTCAATCTCTGTGGCAAGGAATTCACAGAAGATGACATGATTCCTAACATTATTTTCACCTTTCATATATCAAAAATATTAATGAACTAATATAAGTGACATGATTCCTAACATTATTTTCACCTTTCATATATCAAAAATATTAATGAACTAATATAAGTTGGAATGTAACCTTTAGACAAACTCATCAACCTACTGCAAGTGGTTGAGAGACATAACAAGGTTCTTTCGAATAACAACACCACATATGTCGAGACAAAAAAAACTATCGAGATCAATAATGAAAGCATTAAAGGTGAAAACAACTCCAAAGAACAAAAAGTTAAAAAAAATTTAACACATATGACATTTATGCACTATGTGGACGAAACCCTAGAACGGGCCAAGGTCTTGGTAAGAGTCGGGAATGATTTTTCAACATCTGGAATAGAAATACAATTACTGCCCCAGGTGATAATGGACAGTCAAATAAGAAATACACTAAAAAATGCTTCTATCAAAAAGAAAACAAATTAAAAATGAACTATATCATATTAATTTAAGAATGATAAAGCATAAGTTTCTTTGAAATTTATTTTATAGTATTTTAATTAATTTCTTTTGCTTAAGTAAAATCGAATATGTAACCATTATAGATGTAAATAAATACATCAAAACAAATACAAAACTTTCAATATTATCCGTTCCGTATAGGAATGTATCGAGGAGAACTTGATTTTTTGTAGGACATATTCCACACAATCTAAAATGATAGAGAAATACTTATTCATCCAACCAAAATACTTAGACGATGAACTGTCATTTTGTTGTTGGTACAAGACTAATAGGAACCTTGTAAAGATATTCATATAAAATGGAAATGAACATATATACATAAATTCCAATGAATATGAAAGGAAACATATATCATGGAAACTAATGTGTCAAACTAGTATATTATTGGGTCATCGAAACATTTTTTGTCACCAATAAAGAACTTTGGGGAAATGACACATATATATTTCGACATGACCATGTAGGACACCATGGTTATGACACAGTGATCCGTGTATTGCAAAATACACATAGACACATTCTCTTTCGAGTGAAAGGCAAAACGAGGCAAATTGCAATTGTTGACTTCTGCAGCATAAGAAGCAACATTACCATCATAATATGTCCTCTCGAATACTTAAAACTTTTGTATATACCCTAATCCTTAGCTAAGACAGGAATGAGATCATCCTAAAGCTAAGGACATAATACAAAAATATTCTATTGGTACAACGAATACAAGGTGATATTTATGAACATAAATATTCAGAATGCGGGCCATTAAAGTACTTTATGGTTCTGGTTTTGACACGATGAACGCATGTCGTATTATTGTCCACATGAAATACAACACTCCTATCACTAGCTATACGTTTAAGGGCTCACCATCCTGATTATTTCATCAAGTCTACATGACTTGGAATGCTGGAGAATTTACATCATAAGGATTTGATGTTAATTGCATATGTATTAGGATCAATGTAGAGTTTCCTATACCCCATGTGTATATATAAAATGGTCTCATAGAAGTTGTTATCAAAAGAATATGATGACATCTCGAGTATTAGTAATGCACACCAATTTACCCATATCTACCTGGGGTTATGCAATTATTATATGAAGTTTTTTGTTTTTGTTTTTAGATCCACTGTTTGCTAACTAGCCTCATGCGTACCAGTTGGTAACTGGATATAAGCCTGATAGTTTACATTTACGCATGTTTGGGTTTGTAGTATATGTGCCAATTGCGCCCCCACAGCGCATCGAAATGGGTCTGTAAAGACGACTTGATATATGTTGGATATGAATCCCCAACAATTAGCCGCTAATTAGAATATTTTGTTAGTGAATGCCCAAAAGCTAATCATACGATGATTGTAATTTTGAGTTTTGTTTCATGAAATTAATAAATAAATAATAGGCATTGCCCAATTTATTATGTATATGTTATATTCTGTGTTTTAATTATTCATAATAAATAACCTTAGAATAATGTATTCTAAATGTCCCTAGTTAAATATTATTTTGGGTTTTAAGGTTGAAGTAATATGATAATAACTAGCATATGTAGGGATTCATATAGAGATATTGAATCTGCATATGGGTACAAAATGGAGATTTTGTGTATCGGACGTGACTCGCTATGAGAACACTTCATTGGATGTCATGTGAGTGTCATAAGTGTTTCTCATGTGGTCAATGTACATGTAATTCTTTGACTTGAGAAATATGGAGTTTGCTATGTGTGAGTAATATATTTTGACATTTGTTCTAATCATTCCGTAACTGGGTGACAGAATTATTGTTGGGTATGTTATAAATCACATGGTAGAACTAGCATATATCGAGATATGATTTGTCCCTCCTTTATGACGGGAGTGATGTCTCTGGGGCCCTTGATAAATATATATAATAAGGAAATGCATGCATGCTCGGATAATTGATATGAGATATCATGATCTGTTTTATTAGTATATTAGGAAATCAAGAAACTAGAGATTGAACATAACGAGAATGACACATTTAATGTCTCGTGTTCAATCTAGACATCAAGGACAAAGGAATTAAATGTGTAAACTAAAATTGACTACAAAACGATAATTTGTTGTATCACCAATTCTCGTCATTTGGGTGACGATGATGTATTGCTAGATACCACTCATCGTTTATAAATATAAATATGAGATTTATAATTATTACCAACATGTTGAGAACCCATTGAGTCACACGCTTTGAACATATTCTAATAAGGAGTTTTAATAGTTAAAACGTTTAGTTATTATATCTGATTTGTATTGATTTAATCTGATTAAATAAAACCAGATATTATTTATGTTGGACATAAATAAAGTTGACTAGGTATGGTTATGTAAGAAAGTGATGGTGCATGGCCACTCTTACACTCAAGTAAGGTGCGGAGATGATGGTGATTTCTTTAGGCCATACTTCCATCACCATATATAATGTATGACATTGTATGTAATTGTTGTTCTTGCAAATCTCTCTAAAACATCACCTACAACTATATGCTCCCTTTCCTTTCTTAGTTTTGAAACCGTGACTAGCATCACGAGAAGGCAAAGGATTCGGATTGTTTGCGTGGATACCGTGGAGGCATCAAGCTTGTTTTGTTGTTGTGATTCAAAGTCTCGTTAACTGTGAGGTATAATTTCGAAACACCCGATTTATTCTGGTTCGTATGGGTCCTTGGAGGGTTACGGTTTTATTTTCCGCTGTGCTTGAGATCCCGTAACCCTACATATTTGACTAGTGATCTCTTTCCCGCTAGATTTGCAGGTTGTCACTTTCATGAGACAGTCTTCCCGTTGTTAGGAGGAGATAAGAAAAAGGATTTTCCATGGGAACGATAGGAAGTGTCATTGAACATTCTCACTCTGTCTCATTTTGATCCCCAAAACTTCACAACGTAATGTTGAAGTCAAACAAATCAGACTCGATACCTGATACGTTTAATGTTATTCCAAAAGTGACAAGATCACATATACGAGCTGCAAATATACTCGCAAGCTTAAAAAGTCCCCAACAGGGGCACAACGCCATTGGAAAGTGCGTTGCAATCACACATAGTGGAGGTGTGGTTGAGGTCGTAGCTAACAAATGGAAGTGGTGGAAGCTACTTGGTTCGATGGATACTATTCTAAAGGAAGAGAATAGTTAGGCACATCCATTTGTCATCAATACTCAAAACTCTAATGAGATTGTCTCTAATTATAATTATGTCCATGAATCATCACTGGAGGACGCTCCGAAGTTAATATTGATTCTAGAGATGAATATTAATCTCAAATGAACTATGAGAGTACATATGAGTCGATGGACAGATCATATATAATCATTGATGATTTATTCGTATATGCGATGACTCATAAAATGATCAAGCACGACGACATCGAACCAGGCTCAGTTGAATAATATCAACAAAGAGCATATTGGCCTAAATGTAAAGAAACAATCTAGAAATAAATTTATTCTTTGACAAAGGATCGGGTATTTGGTCAGGTAGTGCTAACCTACCAAGTGTAAAGCCCGTAGGACATAACTGAGTCTTTGTCAGAAAGCGTAACAAGAATAACGAAGTCCTAATATGTAAGGCTCTCATTTGGCGCAATGTTTCTCACAACGCCCTGGATTGACCACGAGGAGACTTACTCTCTCATGATGGATGTTATGACATACGAATAATTTGTTAGCCTAGTAGTTTCCGAAGGACTGGAAATGTAGCTCATGATTGTGGTTACCACATATCTCTACGGGGATCTAGATTTAGAGATATATAAAAGTGCTTGATGATATTACATTACAAAAATCAAGCAACTCTAAACCACAAAATGCGTTTGCAATAAAATTGAAACATCCACTTTATAGATTAAAGCAATCTAAGTGGATGTGGTATACCCGCCTAATGGAATACTTGATTGAGAAAGGATATATAAGAACAATAAACCGTTCCATTGCGTAATTATTATGAAAAACAAGTTCCACATTTTCAAAGTAGCTCTATATGTCAATGCTATGAACATAATAGACACTCTTGATGAAATAAGAGAAACCACAAGCTACTTGAAATCTGATTTTGAGAGGAAAGATCTTGGGAAAACTTGGTTTTGTCTAGATATTTGAGCTAGGACACCGAGTTTGTGAAATATTAATTCACCGATCGCATATGTCTAGAAAATAATCATGCAATTTAATATGGACAAAGCGCATCCGGTTAGCATTCCCATGATCGGTCGAAGTGTCGGATATAAGGAAAGATGCATTTCGTCTAAAGGATGATGACGAAAAATGCTGGGAGCTGGAATTCCCTATCTAAGTACAATATGCGCATTATCGTACTTAACATAATACACTTGACCATATATTATATTTATCAGTGAACTTGTTAGCTAGATTTAGCTCAGCGCCAACGCAATGTCATTGGAATGAAATCAAGTTAAAATTTTGGAACCATTGACATGGGATTATACTTTCCCTATAGAAAGAAAAATGAGATTGATAATGGAATTTCAATACCTACTTAGAATGTAAGCAACAAAAGTACGAGCTCTTATAGAAAAACACCAAACAATGTCTTGGTATGTCTTTGTTGATATTAGGTATCTGTTTGACCCATACAAAGGTTGTTCCCAAACTGGATAAAGAATTACCACAAGGAACACGTTGATTGCTTGGAAGTAAACTAAGCAATCCTTTGTAACTACCTCATTGAACTAATCCAAGAATATTACTCTCCATGAGATAATAAAATAATGTATGATTAAGGACTATCATTACATATATTAGAGGAGCTAGTAATTTTGGGTTCAACGAGTATCCTACTTGCATATATGGAAATAATGCATCATGTATCGAAGAAATGAACATAAGATACATCAAGGGCGATAACACAAAGCATATTCTGCTTAAGTTTCTATACAATCAGCAATAAAAGACTCTCCTTTAGATTCAAGTGAATCAAGTAAGGTGTCAAAAGAATGTGACATATTTTACCAAGTCATTACCTAAAACCATATATTAGGAAACATGTAGAAAGTAAGTGCAAATGTTTTCCAAACTCCCTTAATTAATGCACGAATCAGGGGGAGTAGTAGACAAAAGGGGGAGTCTACTATATTTGTGATATTGATATGTTGTGCTCTTTCCTTTAACCAAGGTTTTATTTTTCCCATTGGGTTTTATTTCTTGGTGTAAGGTTTTAGTAAGACATCTGTTTACATACCATCATGATTTCTTAACTCTCATGATTAATGTACGAATCTAAGAGAAAACTAGACTGAAGGATAAGTCTATGTATTGCAAAGAAGTTGGTGCGTTATACTCTTTCCTTCGTCATACTTTTATTTTTTCCCACTGGGTTTTTATTTTGGCGTAAGGTTTTAACGAGACAACAATTGTACACCATCACTCATTTAACTCGACACAAGAGGGAGTGTTGTAGGATAAATGTGTTATCGTCTAAAGGATATGACGATAGAGACAAAGATAGAGATAGAGATAAGTATATCAGAGCTAGATTAGAACTGGAATATCTCAAATGTATCTACTTGTAACTCATTCATATTTAAAGGGCATTTGATTAATGAGAATTACAGATTCATTCTCTGTTCATATATTATTGTTCTGTTTGGATTTTTCTTTAACATAAATTAGTTTATAAGAGAATTTTCAATTGATCTTTAGTTAGGATTTATCCAAGGGAGGAAATTACTAATTTACTTCTTATTCTTCTCACAATAACTACTACTTTTACCGAAAACAACTCTGTTATGATAGTGGTTAGAGGGATATAATTATAATGGATATGATGTGTTATATTTATGTTTTTGACAATGTTGTCTTGTTTGCTAAGTTGTAAATAATTAAATATTGAGTAATACATAAGGAAAATGTTTTTTTTTATTGATACATAAGAAAGCCAATAATCAATTTTTAAGTAATGTGATTATTTTAAATATCTCTTTTCATTTTGATGGATTGTGTTCGTTTTTTCAGTCCATCAACGAAATAGAATGAAACTTATACTTTTTATTCAATAACGATATCAAATATATTTTCTATTTTTATCATTTTCGGACTTAATTAAAGTGAATTTTGTAACTTCTTAAGTTTTACTTAATCACTTTAAAAGGAAACAAGGACACCTTACGATGAGGCATTAAATGCCTTTTTTAATGTGTGAAAGTATATAATATTTATATAAGAGAAATTAAACTCATACATAGTATTCACCTCTTTGGTGAGGTTTCAACCCTTGGCATCTAAGAAGGTTAGGATGACCCTTCGGTGGCATCATGTGCCTTCCTAGTCGAAATTATGCATGTCGGTATTTTATGCAACAAGATTTAAGATACATTTGACCGGAACAAAATAAGGAAGAACAACGGGCGAATAAGAGCATTAGAGTAAAGAATACAAAAGATAGAAAGAATATATGCAATAGATCACTAGGATAGTTGAGACGACAACATATCTCATTACTTAAGCTTTCGGTAGAAAATATCTCATAGATTAAAGATGTTTGAGAAAAATACAATGAATGTAGTACTCATTCCACGTGTCAACTATTAAAAAGTATGTATAATAATATACTACCAAGGATTATAGTTAATGAAAAGATTGATCCGTTGGAGCGAACTAGTGGTGAGAACGAGGCCAATGACCTAAAGATGATGCAATTAGTGGCTCCAATCTAAGATGCTAACTCAAAAGGAAGAGCCATCAAGTTAAATTGTGTGATTAGATCACCCACAATAAAACTTGGACCTTTGAGAATTCTACTCAAAGATCAACGGTTCAAGTCCTACAAGGTCACTGAAAATTCTCCTGACTATTGTTTAGGGCTCCTGAAATTAGCCGAGGTATGCACAAATTGTTCCGGACGCCCATGATTAACAAAAAAATGTTAAAACTCTACGTATGATGATTAAAATAACATTAATGGAAGTGTATCAAATTTGAAGAATTTCACACACTCTCTCATGCTTAGGGTCTGTTTGTTAGCAGTTTAATGAGCTTAATGAGACTCACAACTTATTCAGTCGGCTATATATGACTATTTGATAGTGGCTTAATGATATAGAAAGTGACTTATTCAGTAAGATTTCAAGGGTGAGTTTTATGTAGAAAGCCAAGTTTTTTCCAAACCAGTCCCTCCCATTAAAAAACACGTTTCTTCCATTTATGAAAAAACACTCTCAAATAAAAACCTTCTAAATCTATACAGACAGATTAATCCACACATATAACTTTATCCATACCGAATTTAATGGAAAACCAACCAAACAACCCCTTACTCAACTTCGGAGAAAAGTCTTGAAGAATTTGTTGGAGCAAAAAACTTGTTCAAAATTCCCCAAAAATTTCATTCTCTGTTTTTTCAAATCTATTAGAGATGCTCTAACATTGTAACACATGTAAAGGTTGATAAAAATTGAGAAATTCAAATACATTTTCATTAGATATGAAACATGTATCAGGTGGTCTCCATACTTATCACAATGGATGAAAAGCAGTAAAAATGTACTACGTTTCTAGGGCAGCTTGGGGACACCTCAACTCATCCCAAGTCCTAAAGAACCACCAGTCGGTAGCTTTACAGGATTTGAACCGGTAAATTATAACAATAAGAATTTGTTGAAATTGAATGTAAATTTTGATTTTTGACCGAGGAATCTGTTGAAGATACTCTAACCATCCAAACTCTTTGGGTGATGTCGCTAAGCTGCTTCTTTTAGAGTCCACTCCTAAAATATTTCAATTGTCATGTTCTAAATGAGTAATCACGGTCATTGTGTTATTTTTTGTAACAGTGGGTGTTCATGCTAATTTGTGAGTACATCGATTAATCTCAAAGGACCCTAAAACTAATGGTTAGGAAAATCTCCAGTAGTCTCGATGAGACTCGAATTGACGACCTATAAGGCATCCCATGGTCACAGTAGCCGAGTGGGCAACCCCAGAAAATTGATAGGTACTCAAAGACCGTTTACCACTCTCACTTACCTTATCAGGTAAGATTATTGGCTATAAAAATGGCATAGTAGGCAATAACCTTATATAGTAATAGTCACCACCTCACTTACTGGACAAAATTGTCGGGCCTTGGCATTCCTCTAATTAGGTAAGATTTGGATCCTTGCCACGCTTATCCGGTTATCATTTGATAAACGGCCCCTTGCCTTCCAGTCAGCTAGTTGTTGTTTTGAATCTCGTTACGATATTACCCCAATCAAGATTCTGAGATAGTAAAAGAAAAGCCCCTATTAGGCTCTTAACTTTGGCAGAGGCAGCTATTTGATCATGTTAATCACATACACAGTGCTGTTAGATGGGTTCATTTGCAAGTTGCAACCACATACTGTAGCCTTGAGATTATGCATTTCTTTGAGCCTGCAAAAAATGATTGCATCATCTGCATATTTAACAAGATTTTGATCAATCCGAGTCTGTCTGGATTGAACAAATAAATTTTGGTTGTAGCTAAGCTGCTGAGGAAGAACGTACCCGCAACCTATTTGCAAACATCTTTGCTTCTGTAAGGAGCATTGAGGTGGCTAATGGGCAACAACTTCTTTTCAAGCATCAGGATTACAACGATGAAGCTGGAATTAAACCCAATCAGCTATATGCAAGATTAGCATAGAATAATAAGCATACCCAAAATAAGAAACCTCCGCTCTTTTTCAAACAGCATCGTCAAAATAGCTCCAACACCTTTGATATAGCCTCTTGTGATTCAGGGTCTTTTGGAAAACCTTCACCACCCAAATTCTGCAGAAACCAAACAATGTTGTTTTCTTGCCAAAAATATATCAGTTATCACAAGCCAGCCATACAAAAACCAATGACCAAATGCCACCAACAATTATTAGTATTACCACATCATAGTCTTGATGGAAAGTTTGTTGGAGAGTCTTATCATAAACAATTCCTAAATTCAATCTGAATCCATGCCCATCTTTGTGCCAAGCAGACAACACTACCACCAACCCTGAAACAAGCATTCTATTAAACATTCGTATTGTCACATGTTTCGCCTGCGTTTCTGAACATCCCACATGTTTAGAAGATAAGAAACCCCTTCCTGCAAACTAGCTTTCCTCCCTTCCGTGAAGTTCCACAGCTCGGTTGTGATGTATCTTCCACTTGGATTGTAGTCGTTAATCTCTGTCAAAGCAGTTGTCACAGCGTTATATACGTCTTCACCCAGGTCTCGCTTTAGGCCTTTCAGTTTATCATCATTTTCCTCGATGATTCCCTGCTCCAATAATATCAAACTTTTAGTTGCAATCTTCTTATCCAAGAATGTGCTAGTAGAGGGAAAATACTATACATAATTGACTCAAATTGAAATAGATAAAGATGATATCTAGTGGACCCAAATCTTGAATACCCATCATTGATTTTTTTTAATGACGATGACAGGCAAAAGCGTAGTTTTAGTGTAAGAATGCCCCTTCTATTCAATAATATTATGAAGCATACAAATATAACCCTATCAAAGTTACGATGTTAGAACCTCCTATCATGTTAGGTTTTAGTGTAGTGCAAGATTTGCGACCGATAATCCTGAATATAGCATCTCGACTTTATACTCGTTTGATTTGATGATCAGTGAAGAAATATACTAGACTCATGAATCCAAGAACCTGTAGACCTTAAGTTGTGATGCAAAACACCCCTTGGTTATTTTCCAAGTATGACATCCATAAAAAATTGAGGTTTGCAACATAAGATATTGTCCACATATTTGGTAAAAGCGCACCTGTGATTTCCCGTTGACAGTGATGATTTTGAAAGGATGCCAATTGGGATCTCTGAGGTACTCTTCCCACAATGAGCAGAGTTCTGAAGCCCTATCTTCTGCATCCATGTCTCCATATTTCCTCTTCATGGCATCATGGAAGGGTTTATTCTCAAGCTCTCCCATCCTCTTGACACCAATATGTGAAGTTTTTGGCAGTTCCTTCAAGCCCTACACAGAAAAGTATATTAAGTTTTTCATCCAGATAAGAAAATCTTTTGTAAGATTGACCAATCATGGAGGAAACAATTTTCTAATATTTATTTTACGTAGATATGCAATTTAATGAAAAGCTTGTCAAGGGTTAATATCATAAACACAAGAGCCACGGAAGAGAAGAGATCATTCTCATCAGTAATAAAAAGGAAAATACTTCAATGGCTGCAATGACTATCACCTAAATATTGTTATACCACATTGCCTCTTTGTTGTTGTTTTTGAGTGTTGCTCTCATGTCCCAGAGGGGATTCACATTTCTATAATTTCTATTTGTTTCAGCTCTTCATAAAGTCTTCCGAGTTCTATTTTTAGCCTACCCCATCTACGTTGAGATAAAATGATGTTTTTGGTTTCCGGTTGTTATATAACATATAAACTATCTATTTTGTCATCTTTATGTTGATTAGATATGTAGTTATGTCTACCTCACATATACGGTGTACATTCATAGATGTCTTTTAAGAATAAACACACATCACCATGAAGCTAAACAAACTACCAAAAGTAGAACCAACAGGCACTTGCCTCGATTAATTCTTTGCGAGCATCCTGCAGCTCATCATTGCTTTTGCGTTCTTGAACGACAAGAGTTTGATTTAAGCTTTCCAAATCATCAAGCTCTTCCTCCTTTTCCCTTAAGTTCTTGTGTATGTCCTCCACCTTCTTCAGGACCTCCAAATCATCATCTCCCATGTGCTTCATAACATTTAATTGCCCTCTCAAACGTTCTATCTCAAGCTCCACTGCTTGCTTTGCATCCAGTTGTTTCTCGAGCATAATAATTTTCTTGTGGAGATCCTCCTTCTCCCTCTGCAAGTTGATAATCACACACCCACAACACATGATCGCAACAGTGAAATATCGAGTAAGCAACATTTAACATCTCCAAAGAGTTAAAACGAACCTTCTGATCTTCAGCAAGTTTCATCACACTTTCATCAGCTTTCCTTTGTTCATCAGACGCCATCTGAAGCAGACTATTTTTCACGGTATTCTGGAACAAGAGATGAAAAACCATAAGCTGACCATTTACATATTTAACGAAATATTCTGGTGCAAGTAAAAACTGAGCAAGCAGATAGTAAGTATTCATCATTATCAGCCCTTGAGACAATAACTATGATGGTCCAAAACATAAGAAAATAGATAAGAAAAAACAAAAAAGAATAACCAGGAATGAAATGTCACACCTCTTCGATCTCTTCAGACAGTTTTTTTCTTTCATTTTCATTCACCACTTCACGTTTCTCCAGTTCATGGCCCCGAAGCTCAAGTTCTCTCTTTTGGTTTTCCAGCTGCAGTTTAATCTTTTCATGATCATTGAAGATCCTTTGGAAATGTTCTCGTGCACTGACCTGGATCTTCTTTATCTCTGATGAACAGAAGCAAGTTAGTAAGTAATGGTATATGTAACAGCAAAAGAAGAACAGAACTCAGAGAACGTCAAGAACCTTCGTTATAAGACTGATGAAGCACATCTTTTTCTGAAATTAGCTTGCTGAGGGAATTTTCAGTCTCGTTAAATTTGTTCTCCATCTCTTCCAAGTGTCTCTTCTTCACCTCGATTACATTTGTCAAATTTGACACAAGTGTATTGGCCTTACGATCTTCTTCTGCCATGATATCTGAAACGGTCCGAAGATCTCCGATCTTGCGGAGATGCTCTCCAATGATATTATTAGCTTTGAAATCATCAGCTCGAGCAACCCAACCATAGATAGCATCCTTAGGTTCATTATTAACCTTCCAGTCCTTTTTACCATGATGATCGGCCTCATAAGCCTTCTCAAACGACATAGCATTATTAAAGCCAGCCCAACCTTTATTGAATTCAACGACAGCGCATCCAGAATGACCACGGAAATTCCATAAAGGATGCACCCTCGTGGGGTTGAACCCTCTCGTGGTTAGATAGTCCCTCATGTTTGAGCCACTTTTTCCAACATAGCGCCCATCCTTCAATTCGGTTGGGAGGTTAACAACGATTCCCTTCCATGGCCATACAAACATCTCATCACCATCATGGTCTGCAAGGTGATCGACCTCATCTTTAGGTTTTGATGGACCAGAGGTTTCGGCTATATCTTTCTCAAGAAACTTAACTAGTGCAAGATGATTTGCCTTATCTCTCGCATTTCTCTTTTGTGAATCACTTTTTCCCACCATCGTAGCATGCTGAAGTAGCTCCTTGTACTGATAATCACGCTTTTTCTTATTACGACAGTATGGACAAGTGAAAGTTTCATCGGATAACTTGACCCGATGCTTTCCACCTTTTAGCTCCTCATAAGATTTATCCACAAATTCCTCTACTTCAGAATCACTTCCATCAGTGTCGCCTCCAGAGCTTTGATCCATATAATCCTCCATTCTTGTTCAGCAAAAAAGGCTAACAACAACTGAAAAAAATGAAAAGATTGTCACACAAATATATATATATATATATATCGAAATTTGTTTCTTTCGGAAAGAATGATATAACCAAGATCAATCTATTAGTGTTAACAATCAGGAAAAATCATGAAGACAACATGCCCAATATAATATAAACAGATGCAAAGTTATTTAACTCATACGTCGTAACTTTTGCATGTTATTTTCTTAGCATACAGTGTCCACTATCTAGATGCCATTTGTTTCCAGACACAATGAGCGATGATAAGTTCCTTCTACAAACATATAAGCTACAATCAGCATTATCTGCATTCTTCTTTGTTAAGATCGTGAATTAGACACATGGTATTAATAACAGTAGGATGTGATAAAACAAAGATGACATACTTACATGATTAAAACCATGCCTATATCCACGATCATAGCGAAGATTCTCATCATATATCTTCAAATTTCAGTACGTACATAAAAAAACAAAACCAGTTTGGTCCCATTTACAAAATCCGGCAGAATACAAAACTAGATAAGAATAAGATAACTAAAAGCTTCTTCCTAACCATCAAAACAAACTTCTTTTGTGACAAGATTTTGGATCTGTGAAATTGTGAAAAGTTATACAGTCCGGATCAGACTCATATCCAACACTTCACATTCCTCCTACAACATGATCTGTGATCATCGAGTGATAAGAGTTGCATAGACATGATCCTGCATTTTTAATCCACAAAATACTTGTTTGCACATGATCGTAGTATTTACACTAGGGTGTATTCTTTTGTTATTCTGTTTCCCGTAATAACCAGACATGGGAATTGTATCTCATTCCCTTTTGTTGGGGTGTAGGGTTCTGTATTAGAAAACAGTGGATGTGTAGCCTGGATATACCAGTGTGCACTCCACACCTCCTAGCCCATAATGTAGCTTAATTAATGTAGCTTAATTAGTCACCCAATATCCTGTTGTGAATCCAATTACACAAAATAGACTGATGATTTCACTAAAATAATCATCACCTTTCACTCCTACCAAACACGCCTTTTCTGTTAATATATATTCTTCTCCACAAGCCGGAATGCAAGTCCTTTGTGGTCATACCCTCCCTATCTCTCATAGAAAATCGTAAAATCCTCTCACAATTCGAAAATACAAGCATTATTTTTAGATTACTGAAAAAAAAATTGTCTCCGAGAACAAAAAAAACATAATAAAGGTTACATTCTTAAGACTTGATAGAGCCCTTACGAAAACAAAACAAAAAACCCCCAATTTGTACAATCCAATTGCAAAACCTTACTCGACAATTCAATTTCGAGTATCACGAAAAATCATAAATAAAGAAAACGAAAAATGCATTTCATAAATTACATATAATTCAAATAAAAAATTGAGACAATAGCTAATTAGTTAGAAACGTAAGAACTAGTGTACGAACCTCCGGTCTGTTGTGGTGTGCAAAAAGAGCGAGAGAGAGAGATGGAGAAAGCACGTACCTGGAATTAAGCATACAAATTGGGGATTGAATTATAAATAAAGATAATTGAAAGATAGGAAGATAAATTTAGGGTTTTGGATTTGATGAAGAAGAAGAAGCAGTGTGAATAGGGGATTGTGACTTGGGTTGACGAGAAACGCAAATACCATGGAAAGATTCCAGAAAAAAGTGAAACCCAAAGTAAAGTAAAGTAAAGTAAAGTAAAGTGCTTTTGGCGTATATCGTATCTCTAGTCCCGATATTGACTATTATTCATTAATAATTATTTAAAGAGAGAAATGCACTTTTGGTCCTTAAAGTTTCGTAGTTTTTTTTGAAAAGAGGACCTATACTTCCGTATCTCAAATAGTGGTCCATGAGGTTTGGTATTTACTTTAAAAGGAGGACCTCCTCACTAACCCCGTTAAAAAACTCAGTTAGTGGGAGGGGTATTTTGGTCAAATCATATTTTTTTTCTTTTTTTTTAACTTTTCTTTATTTTTTTAAACATTATTAAAACATTAAGGATATAATTGTAATTTCCCTTAATTTATATTAATACTATTATTCATATATGTATATATATATATGGGGTCTTTCATGGGAGACCCTAGTATTTTGTGGTAACCATGAGATCCAATCTCATCCATTCATTTAATTAATCAAGGGTCTAAAATAACTAATATAAATAATACTTAAAAAAAGAATTTTATGCCACTAAATTAGGAAAAAGGGGTAAATTTGTCAAAAAAATATTATAATTAAGTGTGATCTAATTTTGGTCGTTCCGATGATTATGGCATGGAATCAATTGCGATAATCTCAAAATATTGAAATTATATACATATTTTCTTGATGATATAATAAACCGTGTTACACTGTGGTCTTACAATTTTAAAAGAAAACAAATTTTGTTACAGCAAATGGGATGTGATACACTATGATCATCTTGCAAAAATCTGATCTCCTTGATGATACAATTTTAAAAGAACATTGTGTTACACTGTGATTAACATTGTGTTACACTGTGATTATTATTGTGATGCACTCAAAGAACATTATGTTACACTGTGATTAACATACAAATGTGATACCCATTATGATAAGACGGTAATACCAACTGTGGTACCACTATGATAATTGATACCAACTGTGTTACATTGTGATTACCATACAAAATCATAATCAATGGTAACTGTGAGAACCGACTATTTTGTGGTTTCCATTATTTTCTTGTATATGGTTTCGTATATGTATATATAGGGTGATACCTTGTGATTGGTTGAATAATCTTGGGTTGACTATTCTTGCTAAGGCAAAGCAACAACAATGAAGATGAATATTTGAAGGTGCACAACCTGAAGATGATACACAGGTGTTGACTACCACATGTTAGAATGTGTTTACGAAAAAAGAGCTTACACATAAAAATAAAAAATAAACTTCCATCTAATTTTGCATACAAATATGTAACAAAAATAGGTCGATTTATGTAACGATAACATAAATTGCTATATGAATACAAATTCAAAAAACATAGAAATCCTCCAATGGAATTGTTTTAGTTGAAACATAACACCATGTAAAACCCGATGTAGCACAAAATATCACAAATCATATTTGCAACACAACTCATATCCCATAAGTTTCACAATGTATCACAATGTGTGACTCTATGTGACATCTATTTGCAACACGTATCATGTTCGATCAATTTCAATCGGTATGCATAAATTGAAGAACCTGCCTGTAGTTTCATCATTCACATTGTTGGAATAAGGTAGATAGCATCCATCGTTGTCGACGCCAAATGATACACTATCGTCTAACAACTGAAATACATCCCTCTGTTCCTGATTGAAAAAAACATCTCTCTGTAATTGATTGACTAATACTTCCTGTGGTTTGTAAGGTGAAATTCCATAATCAAAATCGTCTGTGTTTTGAAATAAAGTTACATCCGTCTGATTGTATTCCACTTCATTGGGACTAACGGACGAAGATCGATCGGTATCTATGGAATTTTCGTTATCCATTGAATGACATTGAACGAGATGAATAAAGAAGGAATAGAATTGTAGGCTAAAAACACAATGTCAACGATGGAAGGGATGAATGCAGACGATACAATGTTTAAAATTCATTTAGACCAAATCAAATTATCAAAATTAGAATATCTCATAATTTGTTGGTTGAGATAATGAAGGAAACAAAATATTTAATTTATCATTGATTGATTTTTTCTGTTACAGTTTTTTTTTTTAATATTAAGTAATTTATTAAATGACTAAAATAACCTTCATTATTAATTAAAAAAAACAAAAAAATATTAGATGGATGACTGAGATTGGATCTCACAGTTACCACAATCTAATAGGATCTCATTTTATATATATATATATATATATATATATATATATATATATATATATATATATATAGACAGAGAGAGAGAGAGAGAGGTGGTTTCAATTGAAAACCATATTAGAGTGGAAACTTTGGAAACCGTCAATTTCATTGGTTAAATTAATGAAATTGGTTCATAAAGTTGTTTAATATGATCAAGTTGTTTCATATAATTCTTTTATTAATGAAATTATTTCATATATTTGTGTTTTTTATGTAGTTTCATTTATTTTTCTCATTCTGATGAAATTGTTTCATGTATTTTTGCAGTCTGATGAAACTTTTTCATTTTTACATAAAAAACACAAATATATGCAAAAATTTCATCAATAAAAGAATTATATGAAATAATTTCATCAAATTAAACAATTTCATTAACTTAACCAATGAAATCAAGGGTTTCCACGGTTTTCAAAATTAGAGTGGTTTCCATTTGATCGCTCCCCTATATATATATATATATATATATATATATATATATTTGTGTGTGTGTGTGAGTATATATATATACATGTAAACCAGTACCACCTCCATCAAAACCCACACACACATATATATATATATACATGTAAACCACCACTTCCATCAAAACCCACATATATACATGAACATGTAAACCAGTACCACCTCCATCAAAACCCACATATATATATATATATACATGTAAACCACCACCTCCGTCAAAACCCACATATATACATGACCACCACCTCCATCAAATTGCAGGTTTTCGTTTTCTTCAATTATCATGGATGATGATGATGGTATGTATATATATATATATATATTGGTATCTGTATGTGTGTATATACATATATATGTATGTGTGTATATACATATATACACAATATATATATACAGGTCTATGTGTTGTATATATATATATATAAGTCCCTGTGTGTTGTATATATATATATATATAGGTTTGTGTGTGTTGTGTGTGTCTATATAGGTCCTGTATGTTGTGTGTGTTGTGTGTAAAGATTAGACAACCAATGCAGATTCTTGACAGGAAAAGAACTTTGCCACAACCCATATCGGAGATGAAGAGTGCGCAACATGGTCAGATTCCCTAGTTGACTAGGGATCTGTCCGTCAAATTGAGACATTGAGAGATTAAGATATCAAAGCTTTTGCAGAGAAGCAATGAAACTTGGAATTGGAATCCCTCCAAAATCGTTGTAGCTCAAGTCCAAATGGTTAAGATGTTTCAGGAACAACAAAGTGCTAAAACAGTCAGAAACCAAAGGATAGAAGAAAAAGGTATGAAAGGTTTCATGATAGGAGTATGCCTGCAATGGGCAATTACTATCTGGAAAGTAACTTGACATATATAGTAATATAAAGTTGGTTTAGAATGTGATTAAAAATGGGTGTCGGAAGTAATTTTTTTAATTTGTTTTTGTTGTTGGTTTAGAACGTGAACATATCTCTACTTTAAACCAACGTGGAAGTACGTCAAAAATTGTGCAAGATGAAGGAAGAAAAATTCCAATTTATGGTGAGATTTTCCGGTGAGGTTGCCGGAGAAGATGACCGGAAGTCCACCGGGGAAGATGACCGGAAGTCCACCGGAGAAGATAACCGGTGAGGTTGACTTTATTTGGTCAAACGTCCTTGTTTGGTTGATTTGAGAGAGAAAAAAGTGATCTGACCAAAATACCCCTCCCACTAATTGAGTTTTTTAACGGGGTTAGTGAGGAAGTCCTCTTTTCAGAGCAAAAATCAAACCTCAGGGACCACTATTTGAGATATTGAAGTACGGGTCCTCCTTTCAAAGAAACTACGAAACTTTAAGGACCTAAAGTGTAATTATAAGAGAGAATTACAGTTTTGGTCCTTAAGGTTTCGTATTTTCTTTAAAAGGAGGACCTATACTACCGTATCTCAAATAGTGGTCCCTGAGGTTTGGTATTTGCTCTGAAAGGAGGACCTCCTCACTAACCCCGTTAAAAAACTCAGTTAGTGGGAGGGGTATTTTGGTCATTTAGCTTTTTTCCCTCTCAAACCAACGAAACTAGCTAATTGATTTAGTCAACTCTTGGTATCCCCATCACTACACTCTCACTGATACACATCGCTCCTCTCACTCATACAAAATCGACCAAGAAACTGAAGCAATCTCGAATGCAATGTCATATTCTTCGTGGGTTTTAAGAAGGGAACTCCATGAAGGGTTTAGTCCAACAGATGTTTACAGTAAGCATTTCCCTCTGTTTTTTGACACTGACATTGTCGATCATTTTTACAGTGAGACTAACCTTATTTACCTTCTATTTTGATCATATATATATACCCAACACTGATAACATCAAGAATCAACCATGGAGGTGTGTTTACACCATTTCCTGAAAGAAGATACATAAATGGTAAACCTGATTTAGTTGATTTGATTAACATTAATCACATTTCTGTTCCAATATTTGACAAAATCATGATAGCACTAGGGTACGATAAGAGAGATATAATGCAGTACCATTTCTTGATTCCATCCAGTGACCTAGATACAGGGTTGAGAGATTTGGGAGTGACCTGGATATTGCTAACCTGTTAAATTATGTCCCTCCCAACAAGTTAATAGATGTTTTCATAGAACATGGGAAAACAAATAATGTTGAAAACATAGACTTGAATCAAAGTTTTGATCATTTTCACTTTAGCTTTGATCCATTCATAGGGTTGGATTCTGGTTTACCAGAAGTAGGACAAGGGGTTGATTTGACCCAAAGAGTTGATTCCAACAATGTGTTAGACTTGAACCAGGGATTAGGAGTGAACAATGTACTTAATGTGAACCAAAGATTAGGAGTGAACAATGTAGATGATGTGAACAAGGGAGTTGATATGAATCAGGGAGATGGCAACCATGGGCAGTACATGTGTGATGAAGATCCATTGAACCAGGGAAGTGGCAACCATGGAGAACTTGAGAGTCATGATAGCAATTACCATGATTCATTTGATGGATTTGATGCAGATATGGAAGATTATGTAGATACATCTGGAGAGTGGTTAGGTTTTGATGGAGAAGATAGTGATACACTGAATGTTCAAGGTGACATTGACCCTTTTGAGGTAGACAATTTTGATTTTGTAGATGAGGATGAAGAGGGTAGTTATAGCAAAAGAGGTAGACATAGAACAACTAATGGACAGGGGGTTGACTTTTACTTAGGCTAGTCAATTGGGAACAAAGATACAATAAGGAACTTAATCAAGCAACATTTAATTGAGACTAGGAGGGACATAGTTGTGGTGAAGAATGACAGATCAAGGATAAGGGTTGTTTATAGGGGGACATTGCCTCATTTAAAGGATGAGGGTGAGTCTAATGAGCCTGGGAAAGGGAGAAAGAGTAGATGGAGAAAGTCCAATGGGACCACTTGTCCATGAGTTTGGTAACTATCAACATGTAAAAGGGAAGAAACTTGGAGAGTGAAAACCTACTTCTCCACTCACAAGTGTTTCCAAACAAGGGAGTTTGGTATGGCTACTGCAACTTTTCTCTCCAAGCATATCATAGAGCAGCTGAAGGTAGATCCAAATATGCCATTGAAGTCAATTCAAGGCCACTTGTCTGAGAAGTTTGAGATTCTTGTATCACCTTCCAAAGCCATGAGGGCAAAACAGATAGCCACCAAGAAGATCTGGGGAGACTATGAATTACAGTACCATCAACTTAGGGATCACCTTGGAGAGGTGCAGAGGTGTAATCCAAATACCACTATCAAATTGGAAGTTGAGACAGAGCCTAATCCCGAGAGTGGTACAAGGAAATTCAAAAGGGTGTACATTTGTTTGGGTTCTTTGAAAAAATGGATTCAAGGCTGGAAAAAGAGATTTGTTGGGTTTAGATGGGACATTTATGAAGGGTCCTTTTCTAGGACAAGTTCTAACAGCAGTCGATATTGACCCAAATCATGGTATCTATCTAGTTGCTTATGCAGTGGTAGAGTCTGAGTCAACAGTGTCAAGGAGTTGGTTCTTAGAGTGCCTTGGAGATGATCTTGATCTTCAATCCAATTCCAACTTCACTTTTATCAGTGATAGGAAAAAGGTATGATTCCAACTTCACTTTTATCATTTATCTGTTAATACCAACCCCATGTTAATTTACATCACTTTTGAATTGCATATAGGGTATCATTCCAGCTATTCAGAGGTTGTTTTCCTCAGCTGAACATAGATACTGCCTTAGGCATATTCATGAGAATATGAAACTTCAATTGAGAGGTAAAACATACAAAGATTTGTTATGGATAACAATGTATCATTTGAAAAAAATTCAATTTGAGTTGTTATGAATGGTTGAACAAGTCCCCCTCAACATTGGAGCAGATCACACTTTACAGGTATCACACTTTATAGGTTACTTGTTTTCATCCCACTTCCATGTTTATTGTTTTGAACTTGTTTGAGATTCTTACACTTAATATGTCTTATGTTTTTTGATGAGTATAGGTAGATGTCACTCTGATGTCCTCCTAAATAACATGTGTGAGGTGTTCAATAGGCAAATCATTGATACTAGGGATAAACCAATTCATTCTTGCTTGGAGTTCATAAGAGTGTATCTTGTGAAGAGGATTGTGAATGTGTTAAAGGTAATTTATGTTTGTGATGGACCACTGACCCCAACTACAAACAAAATCATGGACAGTGTCAAGAAAGAGGCAGTCAAATACCATGTGGTATATAATGGTGGAGATAGATACCAGGTATATTGCATTTTCATTATTCAATCCATGTGGTATACTTGTGCATAAGCTAATAGATGTTTGTTTTCATTGGTGTCTAGACTTTGGAATGACCAGTGCATAGTTGATGTTAGAGCAAAGACATGGTTTTGTAGGAGGTGGGAATTAACAGGAATTCCTTGCAAGCATGTTGTGGCTACCAACTGGAATATGGCAGTTAATGGCCATGATGCATTACCTGAAGATTGGGTGGATCCTTCATACAGGCTTAGCACATGGAAGGAGATGTATAGCTTCAAGGTTGAGCCAATAAATGGAAGTATGTTGTGGGATACATCTAATTGTCCAACCAATTTGGTTCCACCAAAGCATCATAAACAAATTGGCAGACCAAGAAAGAAGAGAAAGAAGACAGTTGAGGAGATGTCTCAGAGATATGGGAGCAATGGAAAACTATCCATGAAGGGGGCTACTGTGACTTGTGATAGGTGTAAGAATCAGAGACATAATTCAAGAACATGTAAGGGCCAAGTAGGACCTTCACAGGGTAGGGCATGATATGGTTGATGTGGTTGTTAGGTTGTTAGGTTGTTGTTTATTTAGGTGATATGGTTGATGTTTGTTTGGACATGATATGGTTGATGTTTGTTTGGACAAGTAACTTATGTAACAGGTTGTTGTTTGGGTTGGTAGTACTTTGTTTTGGCAATGTCTTGTTATGGACAAAGTACCATTTTGTTGGTAATGTTATGGACAAGTAACTTATGTTAATGGGAGTTAATGGTATGACAATGTTTTGGTTTCTATGTCATGTGGTTTGTATATGTTCATCTATACAATTTGGAATTCTACAAAGTATGGTATAGAATTTTTGTGGTTTGTATGTACCCATATTTCAACACATTACAGTAAAACAAAGAATGTGTCAAAAAGGAAATTGCAATTGATTGATAAACTAACAAAACCAAATACAGAGTATGTGTCAAAAAGGAAATTGTATTGATTGATAAACTAACAAAACCAAATACATGAGTTCATCACTAATACATCCATTACATCATAAACTAACAAAACCAAATATGTAACATCCCGATTTCGTAATGTATCGTTTCAAGTTAATTCGGAAATAGGTAATCTTAAGGGAAAATAATATATAAGAGTTTGGTCTTGAATCCTAGATTTCATAGTCTTGATGGATGAGGGGTTCAATTACGAGTCCAACGGTTCTTTCTGGAGCAAAAACGGAGTTATAACGAAGAAGTTATGGCCAAAACAGTGAGCGAGAAGAAAACCGGACGAACAGTGGACTACGCGAGTTGTACCGCGACTTAGGGCCAATCTCGCGAGTTGAGAAGACACGGGCGACTTATGCCGCGACTTAAGGTCGCGGCATAACCCGCAACACTCACTGTCAGGTCTAAAACGCGATTTCAGCTATCAAACCTCATTTTCCTCTCAACCAAACCCTAACACTCTCCCCTCTTCTCTCCCAAACCGGCCCCTAAACCCAAAATCGAACCTTAACCCATTTCTAGGGTTTTCCTCCTTAAACCACATGAATCTTCATCATCTATCTAGTTGAGATCATGAACCACCTTCATCTTCATCTTCTTCACCAAGTTCTTGGGGGTTTCGTCTAAACCTTTCACCATTTGAAGATTGGAAGCTTATGGTTCGTTTTGGAGATCTACAAGTGTTTTGGTTGGTGATTCAAGCTATTGGTTCAGGTAATCTTCTTCTTCTTCAAGTATGGAAAATTAGGGTTTTTGGTATAAGATGAAAAGTTCATGTAAATGTCTGGGGAACATTTCTAAAGGGGTTGATTATGATTATTTATGATTGGAAATGTGTGGATCTAGGTTTTGGAAGAATCGTGCTTATGGATTCAAGTTTCTTCAAGGAAGCTCTAAGTGGGGTAAAATCTAGATTTAGCCTAAATCTAGCAAGGTGAGTTCAAGTTGATTTGTGAAAATGTTGTACATGCCAAAATGTTTATTTTAAAGCATTTATGTGTTTTACATGAAATTATCAACTATTGAGTTATTTGATAACTTTTGATTATTTGAAGTGTTTAACTTATTAAACCTTGTAAAACGCCACATTTGGGATTTTTGGGATATTTTGATAAATGTGTCACAAAGGATCATGTTTTGGTGATTTATTACATAAATATGTATTTGCTCAGAAATGCACTTTTAAGCGTTTGTCGGGTTTTATGCATCATTCATGAAATGAGATATTTTGAAAAGTATGAAGGTGTGAGTCCTTTGGTTTTGGGTCATTCCCGACTTTGGGAAAGCTTTTCAGAAATGGAAAATCTTTTGGGTTTTGGGCCGAAGGCCAATGGTGATTTTGAGGAACAAGATTTTGGGGAAAATATATAATTTGGTTTATGTAACCATCTTGGCTCTCATATTTTAGCCAAACGTTCATTATTCCTTTTGGGGCTTGATTATAGTCGGTTGAGTCTTTGGAACATTTGTTCATTTTTGGTAGCTCGTTAAGGAGCCTTGGACGTATGGTGTACTTAGTTGCATCTTATTTGAGAGTTACATGTTTTGAATGCGTTAGTCCATTCTTTTGAGTCATGTAACGTTTTAGACTGTAATGCATTGGATCCATAGGCATACGAGTCAGTTGGTTAGTGGGGACTTTATCCCCATTTTGGGACTAGATATTGTTATGGCCAGCGGGAGGACTCGAGGTAGATATCGTGGGTGGTTGAACTCGATGACCGCGTAACCTTTATTGAGGGCTCGAGGTAGATATCGTGGGTGGTTGAACTCGATGCCCGTTTGTAATCCAGTCTGGTTACTCATCGTGGAATTTATTGTCCGCGTTTGAATTCTAGTGAGTGGTCTCCAAGTCATGTTGTTTATTATGTAAGCTTGTGGTGGTGCTCTGCAGAGCCGTATAAGGAGCTAAGTCTTGCGGTGGTGCCCATGGTGAGCCGGATACGGGGACTTTGTGTCTTTGGTTGTGACACTCATTAGAGGTCGAGTATATACTAGGATCAGTGGTGTCTTGCGGTGGTAGCTCAGAGGAGCCGTATACGGGGAACCATGGTCTTATGTGAAGCTCGAGAACATTGATACATGACTTAACTTTGTGTGCCCGCCACATTCGATGGAATTCGGGTATCCCCCATCACCGAAAGGTGTTCTTTTTGGGTATTGAGTTTTATTATCCAAGTTTTCGGTGGCGTCTTGTGTAAATGGATATTATTCTTGATTTATGGGTTGAGTATTATGCCCCACCCGTGTTTTGGGTGTTTCGGGATGTAAAGTTTTAACCGTATTTTCATAAATGGAGAGTTTGATTTCTATTCACGTTTTGAGTAAGTGTTGGATTGCATTACTTCATGAAATAACGTTTGGCGTTGAGGCGTCCATTTATAAATTGCATAATATTGGAAACGGGTCGTCCTCACATTTAAAACAAATCATTTTAAAGGATCATGATTTAAGTTGCATTATTTCCGTTTAATGGTTTTTATAATCATGATGAAAACTCTTGAACTCACTAGGCGTTAGCCTAACCTTTTTATTTGTCGGCATGTGCAACAGGTTCCGGTTGGGAATAACTCTAGTGACAATGTGTATAGAGGAGTGCTAGTCGTGTGCTCGAGAGGTGGTTATCTTAGTGAAGTCTTCCGCACTTGTTTCGGGAAGAGCAACTTGTGTTCGAGGATTAAGTAGCACCCGACTTGATTTAGTCTTCGTGTATTATTTGAGAGTTTGAATTTGTTTAAGATTAAATAGAAGTTTTATTTTGGAGATTTACCTTTTAATTGATGTATTATCGAAATTTTAATTAGTTGCTCTTACCAAATTTTGAGGGTGTTACAAAATACATTAGTTCATCACTAACACATCCATTCTACATTGAGATTAACTAAAAATCCCAATTAGTTCAAAGAAAGATACAAGAAAAACCCAAAATATAGCCAACTAAGAACCAACAGCAGCTGCAAATTCCAATTTTTTCTTTCTCTAGCTTTGATACATTCTTCAAGTCTGTTCTTTGACCTCAGCAACCCAGGGATAACATCTACAACCCGAGAACAAATTGGTGGATCAAACCACCCAAAAAAGGAACATTGGTCACTCTGTTAAAAGAAAAAAAGGGAGAAACCATTCTTCACTCTTTTAATGGTAGAACATTCTTAGAGAAATAAATGTAAGAAATTGAGAAAGGAAAAAAAGCTGACCAATCTTGAACATGTGTAGAACCTACGGCCAGGGTTTGCATTTGTCCATGATGTTCTTAAAGTTGCTTGAACAACACAGTGACAAATCACCATTATCGAATAAGCAGAGCAAAAAATCGAGTTTGGGTACTGATGAACCACGGAAGAAGAAGAAAGAAGGGAAGTCGTTTATGTGATTTAAGAGGAAAAAGTGAACTGTCGAAAATACCCCTGACTTTAACCAAGTTTTTTAACGAGGTTAGTGAGGAGGTCCTCCTTTTCAGAGCAAAAATCCAAACCTCAGGGAACACTATTTGAAATATTGAAGTATAGGTCCTGCTTTCAAAGAAATTATGAAACCTTAAAAACCAAAATTGTAATTCTCTCTTATTTAAAACTATAAATGCATTCGTACATTGTATAAATAAAAATATTCCATTTTTGTTTCCTTTATTTTGATTTTATTTTTTCATTTGATGGTCTTGTGTGTGTGTGTTGGGAGAGTAAAATACCTTTTTTTTATAAGCGCATCTACAAGTGACTGTTTGCTTGGTTTTTCATTAAGTTATGTATGGATAAAGTTGTCTGTATGGATTAATCTGTCTGTATAGATTTAGAAGGTTTTTATTTGAGAGAGTTTTTTCATAGATAGAATAAACGTGTTTTTTAATGGGAGGGACTGGTTTGGAAAAAACTTAGCTTTCTGCATAAAGCTCCCCTTTGAAATCTTATTGAATAAGTCACTTTCTATATCATTAAGTCACTACCAAACAATCATATATAGCTGACTGAATAAGCTGTGAATCTCATTAAGCTGCTAACAAACAGACCCTAAGTCTATAACTTAATCATTAAAAATACTAAAAATTGTGCGTTTTTAACGCTAAAAATCATCTTTAATATTATAATAAAAATAAACATCTTAATATATTAAACTTTTAATCAATATATATATATATAATTATAAAACTTAATATTATATTAATATATATTTTTAAAGGCCTGTTTCTTTGACTTCCATTTATAGAGGTCTAATTTATTGACCTTCATTTTTTTTTAGCGTTTGAGTGTTGGGTTGCAAATGAAAACACCTTCATTTTTTTTAGTGTTGGATTGGAGATTTCATATGAAGTATTTCGCTATATTGTAAGGTTCAATGCTTATTTTATATTTAAATATGTTTGTTAGTGGATGTTCGGATTAGTTTGTGTACACCTCAACTGATCCCATAAAATCCTAGAGAACAAGCAGGAAAACCCTTGTGGCTTTAGAAGGATTCAAACCGATACTTCTATGAAGGAGCCCCAAAGGCTGAAGCTTTATAGTTGATTGAACCTCTTGTCAATAGCATATGCTTGAAATAATACTACTTGTATCGATTCTTTAGGCCAAATGACAGATCTAACAGGTTACTTCGATTCTTGCACATTCTTTTATTAGAAAACAAATGTCCAATAACATATTGCAGATAACGTAACCAAACCAAAAGAAACCATCATGTTGATGGTAGGATTTAATTATGGCCGAAATACAAGTAGACGTGTCATCTACCCCAGATAGTACAACAAGTGATAATTAAACATTGCTACAGAAATATGTGCAGGCCTAAACATGGTTGTGTACATTAATAAGAATGTAAAGAATAATGTCTCCACCATTTTTGCTTCCTAATTTCGTGGATCTTCTATTCATGAAGGCAACAAGTATCTGAATTCATAGACATATGGCTGAATTTCTATCATCTTAGCAGGACTGGATTTGGTTTCACCATTCAGACACTCCATTATCAACCTTTTAAGCGATCCTGATTGTGGCAACTGGCTATAAATCCATTCCAAAAGTGACTCCATATCATCTGCAAAATCCTTTATGTGCCATTGAAGAAGCTTTGGCACCATAATCTTTTTCTTGCTAACAACCCCCACACAGGCTTCAAGATATTCCAATCTTGCTCTTGCCAATTCATTTACTATGTCTTCTGATGTATAAACCCTCAACTGTAAATAAACATCATAGAGTTACAAATTAGATAGCAAAAACAGTTGAAATATTGTAGTGGTATTTGTGTCCATGATATCCTTACTGCTGGTGAAGACCAGGTTCCCCTGCAAAGAGCAAAAGTGACATTGGGTTCTGGGAACCCGAGTCCATAGGCGTGTCGTAGAACCATTTCCCTCTCATCTGCAGGACCCTATTGATTATATATAAAAAAACATTTGTCAGATTTAATTATATATATATATATATATCTTTCAACAATATATATATATATATATTGTTAAATATATAGCTAGTGGTTTGGTTTTCAAAGTACTTACATGATTGGAGTTGGATGGGTGACGAAGAATGAAGTGCTCAATTCCCAGTGCGTTTACCACAATGCCGCCCACGTTCATTACTGCCTGAATTATATATATATATATACAACTCATATATATATGCATCATCAACTCATGCAGAATTCAAAGGGTGAGTTCTATAAATTAAGAGTTATTTACGTCCAGCAAATTAAAACTAGTTTTTGTATTTGATAGAATCCATGATGTACCTTGTTCATGAGAACCAGTAGTTTCTCCTGTGTCGATGGCAATCCATGTTGTAGAAACGCCTGAAACAATACACACTTTACAAACCTTCTCCATGATATTATATATATTATATAGGAGACGTTTCATTTACAAACCATCCAATTCTATCAAACTATACGAACCAATCGTTTAATAAATATTTGATTTTATTTTGTTTCTTAATATCTAAAACCATGATCATAATAAATATAACCTTATCATCTTCCATATACATCTCAATCATAATTAATGAATCATGATAATTGTTCATAAATATTTATATTATTTCCTAATATAATGGTTTGTATAGTTTATTAGAATTAGATGATTATACATATGTATGTGTGTGTGTGTGTGTGTTGGGATTTCATTTTAACCGATTTGAGATGTCTTACAGTACATGCATTATGCAGGCGTTGTATATATTGATCCAGAATGCTAACTTCTGCTTGTATGTCAACAGGTTCAAATCCACACTGCACAGTTTCTGCATCAAAACCCTGAAAGAAAATAACATGAATATGTTGATCCCAAATGCTGCATTACAAATAAAAAATGAGACAAACAGTTTTATGAAATTAATCATGAACCTCTTCCAAATTACCTGAGTTTTCCAACTTGTGTGGAACATTGAGAAATACGAGTATGGTCCAGTGAATTGCGTGTGATTTGGGTGAAAGTCTTGTACGGACCAATGTCTCTGATCCCACCATCAAAATCAAGTAATATGGCATAAGGGTCAAGATTTGAAGCATGATTGTTGAAGAAAAATGGTGGCGCTGTACAATTGAAGCTTGTTTTAAAGCTTTTGGAATTCATGCAAGAGATTTGTTTGGGTACATAATCTTCACCATCTGCCAATGCCTGATTCATTTCCAGAAATATTCCTATCAAACACTTAATTAGATCTTCAGACAACTTATTCGGACTTTTAGTCTCAAGATTCTTATATCTCGAATACGGAGTTATACTATCATCTGTTCCCATAACCGAAAGTGGAAGGTTAGAATGTTTAATGTCGATTGAAGAATCAAAAGAGGGTCTTCTCTGTCTGACATGGAGTCCATAATCTTGTAATTGATCATAACCCATGAATTTCGGTTGATTTTTTTGTCTTCGAAGTGATTGTTTTCGTGGTCTGATTGGTTGCAGGTCTCTTAGCTGCTGTAACTCCCATTCTCGTGTCTGTTTTTTCTCTAGGTACAAACTCAGGTTCAACTTGTCGACTTTTCTTTCTAACCATGTGATTTCTTCCTCCACCATAGCCAGTTCTGTAAGCAACTCTTTTATCTACAAAAAAAAAAAAAAAAAAACAATTAGTTAATTAACTTTAGCCTTTTGGGAGGAATTTGAGTTGTGAAATAAAGATTAATGGAGTTGTATTAGAAATCCAAAATTGATTAGAAACCCAGGAACCTTGCACAGATGTCACGTGTCCTTTTTCAAAATAAATAATTATAAATATGGACAATGCATGAATCACATGAATAACACATTCATATTATATGATGATTCCCTTGTTCATAATCAATTTTAGGTTCCTAATGGAATTGAACTGAAATACATACCTTAAAGGGAAGGTGTGTGGAGAAACATGGACAACAAGTGTGGATGGGATTGGGTTTGGTATCATGGAGTGCATAATGCAAGATTTTGGTGAGTTTCAACTCTTGTTCTAATTCTGCTTCAAGTTGGTCCACCTATTGAAACACACCATTCATCGGATACTTGAATTTTTTAGATTAAAATATATATGGGAATTCAATTTGATTTGAATATTATAGGTAGGAAGAATTGAGATTATAAAATAGGTACCTGTTGTTGAAGATCCATTGTTTTTTGCTTCTGGCGAGTCTCCTGCATGATGAGCTCTTCAAATTTCATTCTATGGAAATTAATATTATGGAGGGAGAAATTAAAGATGAGAAGAAGTGAGGGGACTCTAGGGGTCTATAATATACCCCTCAGGTGCATCTTGTTTACTTGTAAGAAATATATATATAGAGAGAGGTGGGTTCAATTGGAAACCATATTAGATTGGAAACTTTGGAAACCGTCAATTTCATTGTTAAATTAATGAAATTGGTTCATAAAGTTGTTTAATATGATCAAGTTGTTTCATATAATTATTTTTGTTAATGAAATCGTTTCATATATTTGTGTTTTTTTATGTAGTTTCATCTATTTTTCTCATTCTGATGAAATTGTTTCATGTATTTTCACAGTCTGATGAAACTTTTTCATTTTTACACAAAAAACACAAATATATGCAACGATTTCATCAATAAAAGAGTTATATGAAACAATTTCATCAAACTAAACAATTTCATTAACTTAACCAATGAAATCGAAGGTTTCCATGGTTTTCAAAATTAAAGTGGTTTCCATTTGATCACTCCCCTATATATATATATATATATATATATGAAAATTCATTTTAGTTAGTAAATACTTATTTGATTAATTATGTGCAATAATAATAATAATAAATAGGGAAATTGACACAAATAACCATATTATACCTCCATTTTCACCTCTTAGTCATGTCTCTCCCATATTTGCAGATTTGGCCCTAGGTCCGCAATGGAGGACCTAGGTCTGATTGTGGATTTGCATTAATGTTTGTTATGGGGATGACACGTGTCGTGATATTGCGGACCTAGGTCCTCCATTGCGGACCTAGGGCCAAATCTGCAAAATACGGGAGAGACATGGCTAGGAGGTGAAAATGGAGGTGTAATATGGCTATTTGTGTCAATTTCCCTAATAAATATAAGTAGTTGTTAATAACTATTTGATTTATGACCGTGGATAAATACAAGCACAAGATAGATTCAATGTGGAAAGAGGTGGCGGTGGAGTGGTGAAACCCATGAAAAGCATAAAACACACTCACCCACTTCCGTTCCGGGAACAACTTGTTGGCAGGGTCAATGCTCCATCACACATACATGCCTCTTCGCCCGTGATCTATACTTGTCGTTTGATATTTCTTTCACAAAAATGTTGATTTTTTTTCCGTTAAAATTTCAATTACGGTAGTGATTCAAACGAAAACGCTAATTATTTAAGAAAACAAAGAAAAATAGCAAATCATTTATAAAATCATGTATGATTTTGGGTGACTTAAGTGGCCACTAAAGTCGCCCACATCCATTTTTTTGGCCGCTAATATCGAATCATATATGATTTTACACATGGTTTGCTGTTATCGTGTTTTCTTAAATTGTTAGCATTCTCGTTTGACTTTCTTTCTCTCTCTCTCTCTCTCTCTCTCTCTCTCTATATATATATATATATATATATATATATATATATATAATGTCAGATTTCGGCAAATAAAATGATACAAATGTTTCAGAGCATCGATCTCTTTTGATTAAACAACGCTGATCATGCACTTTTTTAAAAAAAGAGTGACACTTTCTACTTTTCAGGGAGATATTGGACCTTCGTTGCTTTATAAAACTTATTTAAAAGCTTAAACACAATATAGTTTTCTTGAACTGAACTCGAACAATGTACATGTTATTTGACTCAACTCACCTTGTTAATACTTAGGCTATGTTTGGCAAAAAAAAAGTTAGCTTATAAGCTAGTGTACATGTTTGGATGACCATAAACTAGCTTATAAGTTAGCTTATTGAAACGCTACTCAAAGTAGCGTTTTGAAAAGCTAGCTTATAAGCTAGTTTGACAAACAAAGCCTTAATACCACAATATGGATACATGAAATAATATTATCATGAACAAGTTGTGTGCAAACTTTTTAAAAGGCAAGTTATTGTCAATACATCATCATGTTGTCATTATTAATAAATCATGATTTACTTTTTATTTTTTGAATTCATGTGGTTCTTGTCTCTGAAGAAAAGTTAGTTTATGGAGACCACATTTAACATATAGTTTGACCCAAAAATTTATGAACCTAAAACAATTTCAGCAAATTTCATAAACTCTGATAAGAAAACAAACTCGTGTGACTTAAATATGTTGGAACTTAGTTAAGAAAAGGAGAAATTGTCCCACATGGGAGCCAAGCCAAACTTTCAATCACTTAATAAATCCAATCCATTGAGCAATAAATGAATTCCTTGAATGATTGACTTGGATTGTGGTGTAATTGAAAGACTTTTATTGACATTAATATATACATTAAATGTCAAAGATGGGCCTTGGGGTCGAGATAGATTGACGGTGGAGATTGTGATGCAGGTCACAGTGGATGGCGCGGGTCACGGCGCGACCTAAGTCGCGAAGCCACACGCGTAGGTTTCTGTCAACAGTGAGTTTTGCGGGTTATGGCGTGACCATACCCGCGGCACTAACCGCGTAATGCACTGGTGTTTTCCACGGACATAGGATTACGCGGGTTTCCACGCGAGTTCACCCGCGACACAAGTCGCGGGACTCCCTGACAGTTAATTTCGGTTGGTGGAGAAAACTATAAAACCTGCACATTTCCCTCCATTTTTTGGTAACGAAAATCTGATCATTCTCTCTCAATTTTCTGGGTTTCTCCTCTTCCGTTCTTCGCCAAATCATACATGATTCGATAGATTCAAGTTCCATACTTGAATACGATTGTTGTATCCTCTAGAAGGACGCATTACGGGCGAATTTCTGTCTTAGGACACTGCTTTAAGTGCAGGCCTCAATCGATTTCAACTGGTACACGAATCTTCTATTCAAGTAAGGATTTGATTTTGTGTTTTATGATTGATTGTTGTTATACTTTGTGAATTACATAGATATATATATATATATATAAGAATTTCAATTTCCATTATTATTTTGCCTATATATATACAATTATTATTCAAGTGATTGATTACTCCTAACAATCTAAGACAGAAATTCTGTTGTGGAGCGATGGATCAATCACACTTGTTGAAAAGTCATGTGGAGAAACCCGAGAAATTCAAGGGTTCGGACTTTCGACGTTGGCAACAAAAGATGTTGTTCTATTTGACAACACTTCGGGTTGCCAACGTGCTCACTCAGGAAGAGCCACTGGAAAATCTTCCGAAAGGGGCGGACGGGGCTGCACCTACGCAAATTCAGGTGTCCGCACATAACAGAACGGTCGAGAATTGGAGATCAAATGAGTATAGTTGCAGAAATTATATACTCAATGCTCTCGACGATTCCCTCTACGACATATATTCTACCTTCCAAACGGCAAGGGAGATTTGGGAATCTTTGGATGCCAAGTACAAAACTGAAGTGGCGTGTTCCAAGAGGTTCGCAGTGGGAAAATTTCTGAATTTCCGGATGATTGATGCAAAACCAGTGGTAAAACAAGTGGAAGAATTGCAAATATTTGTCCATGAGCTTGAAATAGAGGGTATGGGTTTAAATGCAAACTTTGTGGTCGGTTCCATAATCGAGAAGATACCTCCATCGTGGAAGAACTTCAAGGTATACTTGAAGCATCTTACGGAGGAAATAACATTTGAACAGTTGCTTCTCAAAATCCGAGTTGAAGAGGACAACCGACTTAATGACAAAGCCGATACCATTCCAAATGAACCGCATGCCAACATGGTGGAAGGAAGTTCATCCAAGCCTAAGTTCCCGAAATTTAAGGGAAAGGCAGTTGCAACCAAGAGGCCTTTCAATACCGGAAAAGGCCCCTTGGCCCCACAAAAGAAACAGTTTAAAAGGATGACTTGCTGTTGGGTATGTGGTAAGCCGGGACACCGAGCCAAAGACTGCCGATACAAGCGTGACCATGGTGGCGCCGGAGGAAGTGGTGGTGGAGGACATGGGGCATCTTCTAGTCATGTCAATCTCACCCACTCCCCGAATGAGTTCATTGGTGTTATTGAATCCCACATGGTTACAAACATGGTGGATTGGTGGTTCGACACCGGGGAAAGCCGACACATTTGTAATTCGGAAAGTATGTTTGCATCTTACCAAAAAGTGAGCGATGGGGAGCGGATGTTCATGGGGAATGCCACGACTGCAAGGGTTGAAGGAAAAGGGAAGGTCAACTTGAAGCTGACTTCCGGCAAAGATCTTATTTTAACTGATGTTGTACATGTACCTAGCATAACTAAAAACTTGATTTCTGGCCCTGTTCTGAGTAAGAAAGGGTTCAAAGTTGTAATCGAATCTGATAAGATTGTCATCACCAAAAGTGGTGTGTACGTTGGGAAGGGTTACCTCAATGAGGGGCTCTTCAAACTAAGCGTTGTAAATAGTTTGGATGCCGCCAATGTAAATAATAATAAGGCAGGCCCAAGCACTGCTAGTTCCATGTACATGATTGTTCCTTCTAACCTTTGGCATTCTAGATTAGGACATGTCAACTTTAGATCCATTCAAAGAATGATCAAACTTGACATGATACCTAAGTGTTCCATTGACAAATCGACTAAGTGTGAGGTTTGTGTTGAGGCCAAATACACAAATCATCCACACAAGTCCGTTGAAAAATCAAATGATATACTTGGGTTAATTCACACCGACTTATGTGATTTCAAGGCAACACCTTCACGAGGAGGTAAGAACTATTATATTACCTTCATAGATGATTGTAGTAAGTATTGCTATGTGTATTTAATCCCTACAAAGGATGAGGCTTTAAATATGTTTAAGACTTATAAAGCCGAAGTCGAGAACCAACTCGACAAGAAAATCAAGATTCTGAGGTCTGATCGGGGAGGAGAATACGAATCCCATGACTTTGCAGAATTTTGTGCTACACATGGTATTGTGCATCAAACGACTGCTCCATATACACCTCAACAAAATGGAGTGGTCGAGCGCAAAAATAGAACATTGAAGAACATGATAAATTCAATGTTGATCACGTCCGGAGCTCCATATCATTTATGGGGTGAGGCGTGCCTTACTGCAAATATGATCCTAAATAGGATCCCCCACAAGAAGAGTGAAAAAACTCCATATCAACTATGGAAAGGAAAGTTACCATCTTACAAAAGGATGAAAGTGTGGGGTTGCCTTGCCAAGGTTCAAGTGCCTTTGCCAAAACGGACTAAACTTGGACCTAAAACCATTGATTGTGTATATATTGGACATGCTCATAATAGTGCTGTATATAGATTCTTAGTATATAAATCTAGTGTAAATGACATAAGTAACAACACAATCATAGAATCTGCAGAAGCAGAATTCTTTGAGACTATCTTTCCTTACAAAGAAAAAGAGGATCGAGCCTCTAGTTCAAGGAAAAGTTTGCATGATGACACACACACTCTAGATGAAACAATTGAATTTGATCCAACACATAGAGGTGAAACCTCCAAGGTTCAAGAAGATTTGGGACCAAGGAGAAGTAAACGTGGTAGAATAGCCAAAGACTTTGGACCTGATTTCATGGCCTTTAATGTTGAAGGAGAACCTCTATCTTATAAGGCCGCCATGGATTCTTCCGAGGCACCTTATTGGGAAGAGGCAATCCAAAGTGAGATAGACTCCATAGTACAAAACAAAACATGGAGATTGGTTGACCTACCTTCGGGTCATAAAGTAATAGGCCATAAATGGATATTTAAGAAGAAGTTGAGACCCGATGGCACTATCGAGAAATACAAATCTCGACTAGTAGCCAAAGGATATCGACAAAAGGAAGGTCAAGACTTCTTTGATACCTACTCTCCGGTCACAAGGATAACGTCCATACGAACGTTGATGGCCATAGCAGCAATTCATAATTTGGAAATCCATCAAATGGATGTGAAAACTGCTTTCTTGAATGGAGAGTTAGATGAGGAGATTTATATGCAACAACCGGAAGGGTTTGTTGTTAAAGGTCAAGAAAATAAAGTCTGTAAATTGATCAAGTCCCTTTATGGACTCAAACAAGCGCCAAAGCAATGGCACGAAAAGTTTGATAACACTTTGATATCAAATGGGTTTCAAATAAATGAGTGTGATAAGTGTGTCTATGTGAAGCAATACAAACATGCCTATGTCATTATATGTTTGTATGTAGATGATATGCTAATCTTAGGATCGAACTTAGATGTAATCAATCAAACCAAGAAGATGTTGCACTCCTCGTTTGACATGAAGGACTTGGGAGTAGCAGATGTAATCCTTGGTATAAAGATTCAAAGAAATCCTAATGGTTACATTCTTACCCAATCTCACTATATTGAGAAGGTACTTCGTAAGTTCGGTCACTATGATGACAAACCGGTAGTGACTTCATTTGATCCTTTTAGTCAATTGAAGAAGCATCAAGGAGAAAGTGTGGCTCAATTAGAATACACTCAAGTTCTTGGAAGCTTGATGTATATCATGAATTGTACACGACCGGATATAGCATATAGTGTGAGTAGACTTAGTCGGTACTCACATAACCCGGGAAAAGATCATTGGTATGCACTAGTGAGAGTGCTTAGATACTTGAAATACACAATGAATTACGGGTTACATTATACCAAATATCCTCCAGTCATAGAAGGGTATTGTGATGCCAATTGGATTTCCAACAATTCTGAGAGTAAGTCCACAAGTGGATATGTGTTTACACTTGGTGGTGCATCGGTCTCATGGAAATCGTCTAAACAAACTGTGAATACAAGATCCACTATGGAAGCCGAATTTGTCGCTCTAGACAAAGCCGCTGAAGAAGCCGAATGGCTAAAAAGCTTCCTTGAAGGTATTCCATTGTGGCCAAAACCTGTGACTGCCATTTGTATCCATTGTGATAGTATGGATGCTCTTACAAGAGCCAAGAACCAAATTTACAATGGCAAGTCTCGACATATAAGAAGACGCCATAATACAATTAAGGACTTGCTGAAAAATGGAATCATTTCCATTGACTACGTAAAGTCAAAGGAGAATATTGCCGATCCTTTGACAAAAGGCCTAAGTAGAGAGCAAGTGTCCTTTTCATCGAGGGGAATGGGCTTAAAGCCAATACAATGAGTTTCCTCGGCGGCAACCTAACCTAGCGAAATTGGAGATCCCATGGTCTAGGTTCAATAGGCAAACTAGTCGAGGTTAACTCAAGCAACAATAAAACAAAGGTATGCTTATTCCTATGATGTTTCCTTTGTCTCTTTCCGTTGATGATTTAGGGTTGAATTTTCTATTCTTAATAATGTTGATAGCTTCTTAGTAGAATACAACGGAATATTCTTGATCGACATTACCTATGTAAGACTGATGTGTGGTCCCATCTTTGAGGACGGATATGGCTACGTCTTCTAAAACTCTCATGAAGAAAGGATTTGTTCACGACCGAAATGAACACAACGGTAAGAATCTATGTATGTATAGATATAATATGTGTGTTACCTATTGTCTTGATTTACTACAAAAAGTGGCTAGTTCAAGACCTCAGTTCACTATCCACGAAGTAGATCCGATAGGTATTCACTAAGAAAGGTTCAAGTCCAAAAGACACCTTTTCCGATGCATATTATAACTAGCTTGGTGATAGAAACATAAGTTCCATAATACTGCTTATTTTCTATTCAAATGTGGGGTATTATTTGGGTTTGAATAGAAAATGTGGGGTATTGTTGGAACTTAGTTAAGAAAAGAAGAAACTGTCCCACATGGGAGCCAAGCCAAACTTTCAATCACTTAATAAATCCAATCAATTGAGCAATAAATGAATTCCTTGAATGATTGACTTGGATTGTGGTGTAATTGAAAGGCTTTTATTGACAGTAATATATACATTAAATGTCAAAGATGGGCCTTGGGGTCGAGATAGATTGACGGTGGAGATTGTGATGCAGGTCACAGTGGATGGCGCGGGTCACGGCGCGACCTAAGTCGCGAAGCCACACGCGTAGGTTTCTGTCAACAGTGAGTTTTGCAGGTTATGGCGTGACCATACCCGCGGCACTAACCGCGTAATGCACTGGTGTTTTCCACGAACAGAGGATTACGCGGGTTTCCACGCGAGTTCACCCGCGGCACAAGTCGCGGGACTCCCTGACAGTTAATTTTGGTTGGTGGAGAAAACTATAAAACCTGCACATTTCCCTCCATTTTTTGGTAACGAAAATCTGATCATTCTCTCTCAATTTTCTGGGTTTCTCCTCTTCCGTTCTTCGCCAAATCATACATGATTCGATAGATTCAAGTTCCATACTTGAATACGATTGTTGTATCCTCTAGACGGACGCATTACGGGCGAATTTCTGTCTTAGGACACTGCTTTAAGTGCAAGCCTCAATCGATTTCAACTGGTACACGAATCTTCTATTCAAGTAAGGATTTGATTTTGTGTTTTATGATTGATTGTTGTTATACTTTGTGAATTACATAGATATATATATATATAAGAATTTCAATTTCCATTATTATTTTGCCTATATATATACAATTATTATTCAAGTGATTGATTACTCCTAACAAAATAATCTACAAAGAGTTGGATTTGGACCAAATATTGCTGGTAATTAAAATGTATTATTATTCCATTATATTGGTGCAAGTGTATGAAAATTATTTTATTAAATATACATTTGATAGTGTCATTAATTTTTTGTGATACAACCTTTAAAACCTCGCGCAAACTTTAGCCATTATATTGGTGCAAGTGTATGAAAATTATTTTATTAAATATACATTTGATAGTGTCATTAAATTTTTGTGATATCGTTAATTTGTTGTGATACAACCTTTAAAACCTCGCGCAAACTTTAGCCATTTTACCTAAAAATTAGGAAAAAACAATGATGGGTGTGATAGGGGAGATTACAATGGGTATGAAAAATGATGTACACAAGTTAAGTATTTTTTATGTGAGGTTGAGTATCATGACTAATGTGTAGTTTCTGATCTCATAAAATTGATGAACATGAAGTATTGAGCTTTTAATCGAGTGAAATGGGGCTTTCAACCACGAGATGGTATTTCATGTAGAAGTCAATGAGACTATGGGTTAGGTGATAGCAACCTATTTTGATGATGTGAAGTTGACCAAGGGGCTGTTTGGCAGTTGCTGAATGGTTTAGTGCAGAATGATTAAGTGGTCTGAATGATTAAGAGGTTTTTATGATATAGTGTAAAATGAAATATGGTTGTTTGCTAATTATTCATAATGAAACCATGACTCTTAATGGTTAAGGGAGGGTCAGGATACAAAATCATTAAGAGGATTTTGGAACCATTAAGAGACAGCCCTTTTTTTTTGCCAAACAAGATTTACCTCTTAGCGATTCAGCTGTTGCCTCTTATTGAGGTAAACAAACAACCCCCAACTATTGTATACATATGGAATTAAGTGAACGATGAATTGATAATGAGAGTCATGATAACCATTTAATAAGAGTTTACAAGATATATGTAATATATCGTCTCGAAAGCACAAAGAATGTCGACCCTAAATTGTTCTCTACACTTACTTACAATCCAACACTATGAAAATCCCCAAATATCATGACATGAATACCAAAGATATCAATAAATCTCAACAATGATTAAATAAATAAATAATTTGTTTATTGTTTGAAGTGTTTATGTGATTGATGTGGGGGGAGGCAAGATTTGCTGGTCACGAGCTTCAATGCCAAGAAAAAGAAGACATGAATGATGGTACGGTTGGGTGAAACAAAAACTCTTGTTATTATGGGGAAAAACGCCATCCGTGGGACTCGAACCCACGACCACGTGGTTAAAAGCCACGCGCTCTACCAACTGAGCTAGAACGGCTTGTTATGTTCATATTATTTAAATGAATCTTATTATTACATTTTCTAATATACATTTTTTTCTCAAAAATTAATTTAATAGAAATTTGGAGGGAAAATAGATGATGTTACCTTTTTAGATGTATAATTTATTTATATAAAATGTTCATTGAAAACAATAAACATCTTTAAGAAGAATTTTAAAAAGGTGTATATTTACTTTTAATACGTTATATAAAATTGTTTCTTTCTTTATTGTCTTTAAAAAAAAAACTATTTTTTTGTTAGTTACAATATGTGATATATAATCGATTTCATAACATCTACATAAAATATATTTTCATGTAAATCAAACAAAACTCAAAAATAAGCATAATGTTTAACAAAATACTATATCCAATGGAATTTCAGGAAAAATCATTTGATCTATTGGTTTTCTACTTCTCTTTCAAGTTGCACATAAAGTTCATCCAATCTCCATGATTTACAAAATCATGATTATTAATTATTAAGATTCATTTTTTATACTTAATAATATTTCTTTTTATTCATGCGATGATTGCTCTATTTTTCTTAACAAATTCAATACATTTATATAGTTATATATCTATCTATACTATATTATAAAAGAGATAAAAAAAAACTCTTAATTACAACATTTTAAGCACAAAATACAACTAATTAAAGTCAATTACTTAATTTACAATTTCATAATACATTGGTACAACTTATCCAAACACAATATCCCACATCATCATCTATTTGTGGAATGGATACTCATTTATTAATATAAATATTTGTTTTTTATATTTATTGAACGATTTGATCAATATTACTATTATCAATATTTATTTTTTATTTTATGATTTGCTCTTAATATATCTATATATATATTAGTTATAATCTCATAACTAATATATCTATACTATATTATAAAAACATGCATTGATCTAATAAATATATTTAAAAAAAATAAAACAGATAGTTTATCTCATAATGTTTATCTTATATTTAATATGTTTATTTGCAGTTAGTTATACAAATAAAAACATGTGACTTTAATAAATATAATTATGTTTCATTAACTTGTAATTTTGAATTTTAACTAATATATATATATATACTATATTATAAAACATTTAAGCTAAACTCTTAAAAACTATTTTTTATGCATTAGGTACCACTTATTAATGTATATTACTTAAAATCCAAAAGTACAAATTGATTAACCATAAGTACAGCTTATAAAAGCTCAATGTTTGAATTCGTGTAACTAACTGCAGATAAACACTTATTTTTATTTTCTAAAATATCTAAAAAATTTAACTATTGATATAACTAACCGATAAATATAAGAAAATTCGAGATAAAACACCTTATTTTTATTTTTTTATTGAAGTATGTTATCTTTTTAATTTTAAATATAAAATATCTTAAATATAGTTATCATTTAAATTAAACATTTTTTGACCCGTAACAAAAAATTTTATTATTATTTTTTATAAAAAAACATAATTAAACTAAACTAAAATATATTTTTGTTTTAAATCTAGGTTTCTCAAAATCGTAAAATAAAATAAAAAGAGACTAAAAAAAGTATGAATAATGATCACGGGTTCGAATTCTATATTTCAGAAACCCGCTGCATTGTGAGGGGGGATTTTAAATATAAAAATGGTTTATTTGACTTTCAAAGTCAAAAAATCTCAATTCAATGAGAACAAAAAGATTAGTTATTTTGTAGTAAAACCTCAAACTATACAAGTGGATACAAATTTGTTTTATTCTGTTATTGCATTCTTTTATGGTTTCAAGTTCTTCACAAGTATTTGTTTCCCTTGGGTCAAAAATTAACATGAACATGAAATAACAATGAGCCACTTGGGCTCAATTGAAATCCATTTTGACACGCTATTTACCTTCTCCATAATAGCCCTTTCAGAGGACGACATCATACCCTTTTTGCATAACATAATTCAACCACACCACGACAATAATAAGCATACAATAAACAAAATATGAACCTAGCTTGATAATACTTAAAAGTTTCATTAACATTCTCATCACCATCCACCTATCGAACATCAACAGACTACCATCGTCAACTACAAATTAAAGTCATTACACATAAACTACCACTGGCTCTCTTTCCATCCTCCAAATTCTTCCTCATAAGTTTCAGTTTCCTCCTGTATCCATAAAAAATCAAACTAAACATAAGCGAAACTATTAAAGATTTCACCATTTTGTATCGTTTTATGTTCATACTTATTAAATGGTTTAAGATAAAGTACCCTTGGAGTAAAGGTAAGACCCACTCGAATCTCTCCAGAGTAGCTCTGGCTACTATTTACAACGTTACGCTTATGAGGACGTAGTTCGGCGGTTCCATTCTCTGTTCCTTGTTCCAATAGTTCTTTCAAGTATATCCTGCATGCATCATGCATCATTCGTAAGTTACGAAATTGAACTAGAATTAAACCACATCCAAATGTATGTACTTTGGATCGTTTTTAGCTAGAAGATTAATGTATCTCGTAGAATTAATCCAATATATAGTGATAGTAAATATATTTGTGAAACCATAATCAAAATTTTATTTAATTAAGGTCTTACGTTGTTTGTCCGATACAATCATCGGATGAGAAGGTGTCATGGTCCATAATCGTGAGAAGAAGCTTAGGTTGTTCGTCTGCTCCTGGATATTCTACCCTAAATGTGAAGTTTTCGTTCCACTTTGGGTTGCTACCCTGCCCTGCATATGCATCATTTAAAGTTTATAAGTATTAATTAGTTCACATGTTTGTTTGTTTTAAGGTTTATATTAGTTGCATTGTTAATTTAATAATTAACATATAGCGGTACGAATGAAATAAAACATCATTTTAAGTTATGCAGAGGGGAAATCAACGAGTCTTTTTCTTTATATATCTTAAATGGTAAAATATAATGTTGAACATCTTCCCGTCTCGTTGACTTTTCATTGCAATTGCTTAAGGGAAAAAAAATTACCATTGGCAATGCTGCTCTTGTGCTCCTGATTCTTGTATTGGATCAACACATATGGATCTATTTTGTCTGCACCATAATGAATAAGGAGCATACTTCAAGTGATGTCCTGATTGTAAATCTTATAAAAAACTGTAAATCTATCGTTTTTTATTGCTCATCAAGATTCTCTTACATGTTTCAACTCTACAATAATACAATATCATGCAAAAATATTACCAAGTGCACAGGGGCGGACCTACCCTTCCGTGCACCCGCTCAAATTCGTTTCGTAAGGGTGAAATTTTTTTCGGTACGTAAGGTGCATCCGCTCAACCCATGATATATATGTTTTTTGTTATAATATTTAATTATATTATACATTGGATGCTACATGTAACTAAAGCCAAACTTGGACCAACTTGGCATAACTCAAATTTGGACCACATATTTTACATTGGAACACTTGGCATATGTCATCCTCCATATGCTTGGTTGTCATCCTCCACTTCCATCCTATAAATACCCCTTCCCCTCCAACCATTCTCTTCATCCCTTTCTTGAGTTTTCTCTAGATAACCACCAAACACTCTTCCTAATATATTCTTGAGGTTGAGAGTGTTCTTGACAACGGTGGTATTCGGGAAAATTTCGTTAGGTGATCGTGGATCTCAAGTTCCTTGTACAAGCACTTTGTAATCTCTTTGGTTGGTAATAATATTCTTGCTCTCTCTCTTTGGTGGATGTATACTATCACACCGATAGTGGAACCACGTTAAATCACGATGTTATTTGTTTTGAACTTGCTATAATTATAGATAATAACGTTTTTATTATTATCTATATTTCGTGGGTTTATTTTTCTACGTTAGAGAATTATTGTGCAACATCTAGATTATTGTTATCCGCATTCCTTGTTGGGTTAATTGTGCACTTGGATTTCTACCCGTTTGGGACCTTAGAAATCACTTGCTAGCTTTTTTGCATTTGTGAGGCACAATTTTTACCTAACATTTTTGAGGGGTGAAAGGTGCACAAGTCCAAAAAAAAAACAAAATTTACTTTCGAAATCAACCAAAAAATCGAAAATTTGTTTTAAAATTAATAAAAAAAACCAAAAAATTTCTCGAATCAACACAAAAAACCAAAAAAGACCATCGAATCAACACATAAGTTTAAAAAATCCCTTGATATCAACCAAAAACATAAAAAGTCCCCCAATAGGGGAATTCGGCTAAAAACACATCGACAACAATTTCTTAAACAATTTCTTAAGCTTTTCGTTTGTACACCCACTCACCTAAATTCTGAGTCTGCCACTCCAAATGCGGACCAAATATCACTAACATGAGACAAAACAATAAAGCCAAGGTAACAAGAAATTGAAGACACCGTAGTAAAGCATATGGGCGTTGTTGGAATTTTATTATTTTAATAATAAATTTCAGTAGCATATGTATTAGAGGAAGATTACCAAACGTATTATAATAAATAAAAAACAACTAAAAGAAAATGTATTCAGTAAGGTGGTGTTTGTTTTTTAAGAGGTCTGAAGTCTGACGTTTTATTTCACTTCTAATCAATAAGAGGTGGTGCTGAAGTCTGAATCAATAAGATTGTTTGTTTTTGTAACGTATGGAGGCGTCTTGAGAGAAAGGAAAACATATGAAATGAGGCGGCGAAGAGATTTTAAGAAGTTAGGTCACCACTTTTCTTGTTTCTGATGTATTTAAGAGTTAAGAGATTCTGAAAAACTGGAAAACAACAAAAAGTTTGAATGTCAAAAGGTCTAAACGATTCAGACTTAAGAGTCATTAAGAGATAGTTTAAGAAAAACAAACAGCCTCTAAAATTTTAGTGGGTCACCAAAAAACATTTGTGTGCCACTAATATTGAACCAAATTGTCTCTGGCGTGTAGCCTAGTTCGTAAAAGGATTAGATGACTTTATACAAACACAAGATAGGTCTCGGGTTCGATCATGGACCACTCTCTCTCCCCTTCCCCTGATAACCTCAGTTGCTGAGTGAGCTAAAAAAATGCCCCCTTAAATTGGTGTTATTAGAGACGGATTTCATGTAAGACCAATAAAATTGCTGATAATCAACTTCTTAAACAAATATTGAACCAAATTACAGCATACTTTAAAACATGAATCATATTACTGTTCGTGGAGTCTTGCTTTGTGGTTAGGTATGAACTGTGGAGACACATTGAATAGAGTATTGAACATTCAATGCATAGCTACCTGCCTACCTTCAAAATCATAAATGCCTTTTCTAAAATAAAATTGGAGGGAAAATAGTAACTTGATATTTATGGAAAATTAGAAGTCAAATTTCTAAATAAAAATTAGAGTAAACTATGATTTTCGTCCCTATGGTTTGTTGTTTATTGCTATTTTCGTCCCTGGTCTTTAAAAATTGCTTTTTTCTTTCTTGTGGTTTTCAATTCATTTTGTTTTTCGTCCCTGATGCTAACTCTGTCAAAAAAAATTGTTAAATTAAGGGTAATTTAGTCTTTTGATAATTATTTATCATTTTCCTATTCTTTTATTATATATTGATACTATAATACATTTATAGAAAATAAAACTGAAAACCTAAAACTACACCAACCCACGTGACTACCCCTTCCCCACCCCAACCACCCACCCTTCCATATTCTTATCTTCAACCTATGACACCCACTCTCTCTCTTTCTCTTCCAGTTCGCATCCTCCCCATCCCGGACCCCATTCTTTTCCAACCATTTTCCAGCCCATTTCAATCTTTTTCAAGAGCTTATATCATCTTTCGTTCAAAGGACAACACTAAAAACTAGAAACGTTTAATACGCAAGGACAAGGTTGTTTGATTCTCAAACGGCTGTGGTTGATGTTTACTTACCACGAAGGCGGGGATCGAGAAAAAATGAAGAAGGGGAATGAGATCGAAGGGATACGTTTAATCCTTGAGGTTGAAAACTTAAAATCAAGATTTTTGCACCTATATTTCCATCTCCGACGACTACACCAAGAGCAACATTTCCGGTGGTTATTGCTCTCTGTTTCAAAAATCAGAACCAACACTCACCACCAGATTTTTGCCTCTAGGTTCTTGGAAATGGTTTTGGTTTAAAATTTGAAGAAGATGGTCCAAGGTTTTCATTTTTGGGTTTGATTCAACTTCACATGGGTTTTGACTTTTGATGATGAACAATGAACATATTTGTGATTTTGATTCAACCAACAAATGTTTAACCTGTTCATTTTTGTTGGGTTTAATCCAGATTCTCCTGGTGGTTTTTCTTTATTTCCGTTGAAAGAGTCTTTCCTATTTTGTTGGTACTATTTCCTTTTCTTTAGGTCCAAGTTGTTAGTGGTAGAAGTAGTGGCTTAGTGGTAGTCATTTGTTGCCTATAAATTCAGTCCAGTCGTTTGTTAGTTTCAAGCAATTTTTAATTGAGAAAACACTTCTGCTTCCTTCTCAAATTATACAAGTTTTTGTGTCTGTTGTTTCTTTTCTATCAGATCAATTTCTTGGTCTATCAGTGGTATCAGAGCCATGAACAGCTCAAACCCACTCACGATTCCAGTTCTTGATGGTAAGAATTACAATCGATGGACCGTCCAGATGAGAGTCCTGTTCGATTACCATGAGTTGTTGGGTATAGTGGAGGACGGAGTTGCCGCTCTTAGAGATGGCGCAACTGATGGAGAAAAGGCTATCCATCAAGAGAACATAAAAAAGGATAAAAAGGCGCGGTTTTTCATTCACCAGGGATTGAACGATGAAGTGTTCGAGAAGTTTGCAGGCGCAACTACGTCAAAGCAAGCATGGGACATCTTGCTGACGACTTACAAAGGTGCTGAGAGAGTCAAGAAGGTGAGACTTCAAACCTTGAGACATCAATACAAGACTTTGCAGATGGAGTCCTCGGAGTCGGTTGCAAATTATGTAAGTCGACTTCTCGTGTTAACAAATCAAATGAAGATTTACGGAGAAGAGCAAAAGGAGCAAGCTAAAGTGGAGAAGATATTGTGATCACTAAATGCCGAGTTTGAGCATATCGTGGTTGCAATCGAAGAAGCACACGATCTGTCCTCAATGACAGTCGATGAGCTTTCGGGCACTCTGCAAGCCCATGAACAGAGGATGAATGAGAAGAAAGCAAAGAAACCCATCGAGCAAGCCTTCAAAGCTCATGTCTCCGTAAGTGGTGATGCAAGTAAAAAAGCTGGAAGTTCTCGAGGACGAGGACGAGGCAGAGGCGGTCAACCCTGGAACAACAGAAACCGTGGCGGGTACAATAGTTCTGGAGGTGCAACTGACAGAGATGATAGTCAAGGAAGGCAATACTCGAGTCGTCAACATTCCACTCGAGGTCGAGGTCGAGGACGAGGACGAGGACGTAGCAATGTGAGGTATGACAAAACAAATGTCGAATGTTTTGTATGTCATAAATATGGCCACTATGCAAATGAATGCAGGTTCAACAATGAGCAAAATGCCCACTATGTGCAAGATACAGACGAAAATAATCATGCTCTCTTAATGGTTACAACAGCAAGTGAAGCATCAGATTACCATACATGGTATCTAGACACAGGTTGTACGAACCATATGTGTGGAAAAAGAGAGCTATTCTCTGATCTTGATGAATCCTTCCATACGAAAGTCAAGTTTGCAGATGATCGTACCGTCCCGGTAACAGGAAGAGGGCAAATCCTTATCAGTCTAAAGAATGGAGACCACAAGTACATCTCAGATGTCTTTTATGTGCCTGAAATGAAGACTAGTCTGTTGAGTATCGGACAGCTGCTGGAGAAAGGGTATAAAATGACCCTTCGTGGTCGACTTTTCTCTGTCTACGATCAACAAGGTACACTCGTTCTTAATGCCCCTTTGACGAAGAATCGCATGTTTCAAGTCGATATCTCGGCTGGTGTATATAATTGCTTAAATGCAATTATAAAAGACGAATCTTGGTTATGGCATTTACTCTTTGGACACTTGAATTTTCAAAGTCTAAAGATGCTTGCTCAAAAGAATATGGTGAAAGGAATGCCGACGATACACCATCCAGAACAACTTTGTGAAGCCTGTACTGTTGGAAAACATCACAGAACACCATTTTCAACACAACAACACCATCGAGCAACTCAACCACTTCAGATTATTCATTATGACGTTTGTGGCCCGATGAGTATCTCGTCTAATGGGAACAACAGGTATTTTTTGACGTTTATTGATGATTTTACTTGCAAGATATGGGTTTATTTTCTTGCAAGGAAGTCTGAAGTCTTGGACCACTTCAAGAAGTTTAAGGTTTATGTTGAAAAGCAAAGTGGATACTTCATCAAAGTTTTGCACACTGATGGCGGAGGTGAGTACACCTCTAACGAGTTCAAGGAATATTGTGGAGAACATGGGATACAGCATGAGGTGACCTTTCCTTACACTCCTCAACACAACGGAGTGGCCGAAAGGAAAAACCGGACAATTATGGATATGGCAAGAAGCATGTTGAAAGCCAAGGGAATGCCAAACTCCTTTTGGGGAGAGGCTGTTTCATGTTCTGTTTACATTTTGAACAGGTCTCCAACAAAAGGCGTTCCTAACATCACACCTATCGAAGCCTAGAGCGGGCTCAAGCCTAGTGTGAAGCACTTGAAGGTCTTTGGGGCAGTTGCATATGCACATGTTCCAGCGGCGACAAGAAGAAAGCTAGATGATTGTGCCGAAAAGATGCTCTTTATCGGATATAAAAGTGGAGGATACAAGTTATTTAATCCCATTACAAAGAAAGTGGTTGTCAGTAGAGATGTAACGTTTGCCGAGGAAGAATCGTGGGACTGGAATAAAGATGGCAAGCCTCAAAATCGGGTGATTTATCCTCTTCAAGAAGAGCCGGAAGAAGAGCCTGATTTGCCATCACGAGAACAGCCGTCAGCTCAAGCTTCTGGAAAACCGCTGTCTCAATCACCTGTTGGATCGAGAAGGTCTAATCGACATCGCCAACCACCGGTTCATTTACAAGATTATGAGGTAAATTGTGATGATGAAGTTGATGATGATGGAGAAGTCGCACATTTTGCTCTTTTTACAGATGTTGAACCAGTGACTTTGGAAGAGGCAGTTCAACACCCACAGTGGGCTGTTGCTATGCGCGAAGAGATTCAAGCAATCGAGAAGAACAATACATGGACGCTTACTGATCTCCCACATGGTCAGAAAGCGATCAATGTGAAGTGGGTTTTTAAAATAAAGATGAGGCCAAATGGTGAGGTGGAAAGATACAAAGCGAGATTGGTGGCGAAAGGATTCGAGCAACGACCGGGATGTGATTTTCAAGAAGTATTTGCCCCGGTTGCTCGTATGGAAACTATCCATTTGTTGATTGCTTTGGCGGCACAAAACTCTTGGAAAATTCATCAAATGGACGTCAAGTCAGCTCTTCTTAATGGCCCACTTGAAGAGGATGTGTTCGTCAAGCAACCACCGGGTTTCATAAAGCAAGGCGATGAAGGCAAAGTGTACAAATTGAACAAGGCGTTGTATGGCTTGAAACAAACTCCAAGGGCTTGGAACAAGCGCATCGACTCGTTTTTTCTCAAAGCTAATTTCAGCAAATGTCTGTCTGAGCATGCGTTGTACGTAAAGGTTAATAATTCCGGTGATATTCTAATGGTGTGCCTGTATGTGGATGACTTGATATTCACAGGTAATAATTCCAGCATGATGGAGGCTTTTAAGAAAGACATAATACAATAGTTCGAGATGACGGATCTTGGATTAATGTCTTATTTTCATGGTATCGAGGTGGTTCAAAGAGACGATGGAATTTTTATCTCTCAAAAGAGGTATGTTGCTGAAACATTGAAGAAGTATCAAATGTTCGATTGCAATCCTACTAGAACTCCCGTGGAGGTCGGCACAAAGTTGACTAAAAGTGGTGAAGGGTCTCTTATCGATCCAACTTATTTCAAGCAGATTGTTGGAAGTCTGAGGTACATCACTTGTACGAGACCTGATATCTCATATGGAGTTGGGCTAATTAGTAGGTTTATGGAGTTTCCTCGTCAATCACATATGCAAGTTGCTAAGAGGATCTTAAGGTATTTGAAGGGCACCCAAGAGTTTGGTCTGTTCTATTCCTCTACTAATCGCTGCACTTTGACTGGGTACTCCGTTAGCGATTGGGGTGGTGATTTAGACGATCGCAAAAGCACTTCAGGTTATTGTTTCAACTATGGCAAAACAGCATGTTTGTGGTCCTCTAAGAAGCAGGATATTGTTGCACTTTCGACATGTGAGGCCGAATACGTTGCTGCTGCCTCGGGTGCATGTCAGGCAATTTGGTTGGAGAACTTACTGAATCAAATCCATGTGTCAGCTGAGAAGCCTTTGAAGATATTTGTTGACAATGTATCTGCAATCAATCTGGCCAAGAATCCAATCTCACATGGAAGGAGCAAGCACATTGATTTGAGGTTTTACTTTCTCAGGCAGCTAGTTGAGGAGAAGAAGATTGAGCTGAAGTATTGTAAATCTGAGGAGCAGGTAGCTGACATTCTCACCAAGCCATTGAAGTACGAAGCTTTCATCAAGTTGAGGAATATGCTTGGCATGACGACATTGTCGAATCAGGATTAAGGGGAGAATGTTGGGTTTAATACAGATTCTCCTGGTGGTTTTTCTTTATTTCCGTTGAAAGAGTCTTTCCTATTTTGTTGGTACTATTTCCTTTTCTTTAGGTCCAAGTTGTTAGTGGTAGAAGTAGTGGCTTAGTGGTAGTCATTTGTTGCCTATAAATTCAATCCAGTCGTTTGTTAGTTTCAAGCAATTTTTAATTGAGAAAACACTTTTGCTTCCTTCTCAAATTATACAAGTTTTTGTGTCTGTTGTTTCTTTTCTATCAGATCAATTCCTTGGTCTATCAATTTTGAGAGAAATTGAAACATCTATTCCTCTACAAAATCAATTAACAAAAAGAAGAGTAATTTTTAAAATTGCTATAACAACAAATAGAACTATAGAAGACGAGATGTGCTTGATCTCGATCTTGGTCGCCGGAGGGAAGGATGGGTATGGGGTGATAATGATATAGGGTGGGGGAGATGTATGTATATATATATATATATATAATTTTAATAGACAATTAGATTAAATTATAAAAAGACTACAATACCCTTAAGGTAATAACCGGAATTTAACAGAGTTAGTTCCAGGGACGAAAAACGAAATAAAATAGAAACCACAGGGACAAAAAAAGCAATTTTTAAAGACCAAAGACGAAAATAGTTATAAATAACAAACCACAAGGACGAAAATCGTAGTTTACTCTAAAAATTATATTTATCTTCAACGCGAAAGATCGTGTGAGAAGTTGAGTTAATGGTGAGAAGCGTGAGAAGTGGATCTGAACCGTTGATCTCTTTTAATCTCAAACCCTCACATGAATTGCGACTTAGAAGGGAATTGATCTGGTGCATCTCATCCTAATGTGCGTCCATTTCTCATCCAACGGTCGATAACCAATTCTCACGTTTCTCACCATTAACTCAACTTCTCACCGGAACTCAACCCCAATAGCTTTTTCATTTTGAAGATTACAATATCAATTATATTATTAAAATTTTCAATATCATTCATAAAATATTATTTCTATCACTTATATATATATATATTTCAAAGATTCTCATTGGTAGAAATAATAAAAAATAATTTCTCTTTCATAATTAATCATTTTTTTTGACATTTCTCTAAATTTTTAGAACTTAACCCCTCTCTCCTACTTTCTCCATTTTGGAAAAGGTTTTGAGAAATTTGTTGGAACAAAAATTCTCAAAATCTCTATTTTAGAGAATTTGTTAGACATGGTCTTAGAATATTATTTTTCGAAATTCACATATATTGTATTAAAAAGTTTGTTGGAAAATACCATTTTATAAAAACTTTATTGAATATTATCATTTTGTAAAAAGTTTGTTGAAAATGCCCATTTTATATAATGTTTGTTGGAACTTATTATTTTATATAAAAATTTATGGAAATTACCATTTTATATGAAGTTTGTTAAAATTTATTATTTTATAAAAAGTTTGTTGAAAATTACCACTTTAATTGATATTTGTTTGAAAATGTGTTGAGGTATCAAATGTATTGAATATTTTAATAATATGACTAATGGTAGAATAATCAAAATTTAAAGATTATGTTGGAGTTGAATGTAAAATTTGTAGAGATTTTGATTTATAATTCTCAATAGAAGATTTGATGTCCTAAGTCCATCACAATGTGAACCTTGTGTTATGAACATCCTAGTAAAAAAAATTATTAAGGTTATTTACATTGTGTTCACAATGTCTTCACCTTGTGTACGTGCATGATGTGCATGTTAATACGGAGATGGAAGAGAGAAAGATATAAGCATGAAATAATCTTAAAAATGCATTAATTTTTACTTAATAAACATTGATGGATTATCTCTTTAATTAATAACATTATTTATCTTAGATTAGTGGATTAAAATGAATCCCACAGATCTCACATTTTTTGGAGTTCTTAAATGATTAAATCCCATATAGAATAAAATACATCAAAATGTAACAAAGTTTGTTATAGTTATAACAAAAAAACAAGTAACCTTCCCTTCCCTTCCCTCCCTCTATATAGCTTGCCAGTTTGCCACCAAATTTAAAATTAAATTTCTAATTTGGTTGTGTAGGAAAAACATGAGTTAATGCATGTTCTCTCATAACAAAGTTTTGAATTTCAATACAACAAAGTTTCAAAGTTTTCCTATTTCATTATGTGAATGACAAGTTTAACATCTACTTTCATAAATCTTTCATAAACTGTTATTCGCACTATCAAATTTTACAAAATCAACTTGTTTCCCATCAAAATATATACAACACAAGGGATTTTGAACTTCATTACATCAATTGATCCATTTTGCCTTATGTAATACACATAAATTGAACAATATTGAACAAATGTTTCAAAAGAAGCGCGTAAATCAAGTACAGGAAGAATTGGGACCGAGAATAATACGTACTGAGAAAATCGGATTTGCTGAGACCACGAGCATCCACCAGATTCACCTCCAACACTCCGATGGTCATCTTGCTTAAATTCAAATCTCTTTCGCTCTCTCTCTCCCAAAATTACACAAAAGAAGGTGCTGGAAATGATGAAATTGAAGATGACACGTATATAAAAACGTACCTAAATGGAGCTATAAATAAAGAAAAACGTCAGTAGTACTTACAAGTAATATTTACATGTTAAGCCCCTAAATTTTTGAACACATGCCAATTAGCCAACTTTTGTTTGGTTATTTGAGTAATTCTGGTCCCTAAACTATTAAGTATTTAATTGGCAGCTGGCTTAGTGTAACACTCAAAAAAAAAAAAGAGTAATAATTATAATTCAAACTTAAGTGGAAAATATAACTTAAAAAAAGAGTTTGAAGATAAATATAAGAAAATGGCAAAAATTCTTCTACTCAAAGTTAAAAATAAGAATCAAAGTTTTACAAAATAATTATTTAGAATTAACAATGAAATAACTTAAGCATGTAAATTGAACAAATAGTTCAAAGATGAAAACTGTAAAGATGAAACTTCTTCTGTTTTTCAGTAATTGTTGTCAACGAGGTGGGATTAATGTCCGCGCGTTGCTGCGGATGAAAAGAAATATTAAGACCATAAATTTGAGCATGACCAATTATGAGAAGAAAACATTTTGTGTGTGTTAGCAGCATGACTATAATTTACAAAATGCCCTATGAGGATGATGTGTGTGTATAATAGGAAGCGAAAATAAATTGGCAAATGGTACATTACATCATTAAACCTAATACCCGCCCCGTTTCCATCCCTAGATGTGGCTAGTGAAAGAGAAAAAAGAAAAAGAAAAGGGATATGATGGAGATGATGGCAGTAGGTAGATGTAGCTTTTCTTTTTGGGTTTCCTTGAAAGTCTCAATAGTACATGTATATGTATATATTATATATGTGGGTATGTATATATACGTTGGGTGTCATGTATATATAAAGGTACACCACACACACATATGTCTATATATATGTTGGTGTAGAAAGAAGGTGTTAATATATTCACAGTATACATGTGTACATGTATATGTTTGTGAATATATGTATATGTATGTAAATACATATATTGGGTATCTAATAAAACGATGAATGAGATAGACACCTATTATTTAAGGAGTGTAGACAATATATGAACTAAGGTGTCTAATGAGTTAAAGAGGTTAAATAAAATTTTACGAGATTATTTTAAAAACTCGTAAAGGGCAATTATTTATAAGAAAAGGGTACTTAGAAACTATTACTATTTATGTAGGATTCGGGAGCTACTTTGCGAAGGGTGAACCTACATTAAATCGAGGTGAGTCTTCATGAGACTTTTCTGGGTTGCATACATACGTAGTTAAAATTATGTTGGCATGATAATTATTTGGAGTACGTACTGTTGGTTCTAAGTGTTCAAGAATGATTATAAAATAATATTGCCGGTAATTTATGATCCTATAGGGTCACACCAAAAACAAGTAGACACCTAATTAATATTTATAAGAATTCGATTCTTGATAAATATTAATAATTCTTGAAAATTATTATTGAATGTGATACATAATAATTGATGCAAATAAAAGATTCTAGTTTATTTATAATATGATGGGCTCATATGTAACTAGAATTAAAAGAGGGACTTATAGTGATAAAGTTTGAATTGTTAAAATTATGATTTTAACTATTCAAACTAAGGGGACCAAGAAAGAAAGTCTTGCATGGTCAAACTTTAAACTAGATGGTTTAAAATGAAAAATTGCATGGTTAGACCCATTTTTATTGGTGGACTTGATGGTTTTGGAAAACCATCAAAATTGAAACCATGGAATATGACAATAAAAAGTGGGTCTTACAAGATGATTTGGTGGTGGCTTTTTATGAAAAAATAAAAGAAAGATGTCATCTCTATTTTTCTCTCCAAGAAAACTCACAATCACCACCACCATTTTGATGTGGTTTTTGTCTTCTACAAATCTATAGATTAGATTCTTGGTAGAAGAACCTCTTTTACATCATCAAGAAGGAACTAGCATTCCACAAAGTGTTGGAGCTTGTTGGTGGATACCGATAGAGGAACTCTACGTTGGGTTCTACCATCATCATCAACGATCAACCTCCCATGAGGATCCAAAGTCTTCAAAGGTTGTAGTTCCAAACTTTTATTTTCAACTTAAATCTTTACATGCATGTAACAAGATCTTATTGTGGGAGTTAAAACTTGTTTAATTTTGTTTATGTTCAAAATTTTATTTTGCTTCCGTTGCTCAAAATTTATTTTGTGGTTTTTGAAACTCTCTTTTGAACGTAAAATCCCAATACGTACATGGTGTAAAAATGATACATTTTTATGTGCATGTTTATGGTGTATTATTGCATGTATATAAATGTGTTATTTATTTGGAGTACGTATGTTATGCATGATAATTGGGTTATGTGCATGTTTACGGGTGAATGTTTCATGTACATTATTTTATAAAGGAGATTGCATGCTATTGTTTTGTTGGTTTATAAACATTCTTAGCATGTCATATTCATGGGGTAATTTTATGTGACACATTTTGGTGCCGATATGGGGTATGGGATCGAGCTCGATATGTCACGTTGAGGAGTGGCACGACCCCGTAATGGGTGTCGGACGGGTGTGAGTCGTGCAACCTAGGGAATGCCAGTGACAGAGCAAACCTACCTAAGGGAGGATTGGCACGACCCCGTAATGGGTGCCGGACGGGTGTGAGCCGTGCGACCCAGGGAATGCCAGTGACAAAGTGGACGAGGAGGTTTAGGGAATTACATTGTCTCAAATGTTTTCCGAAAACAATATGCATACTATTTAATTGGTGCTTGATATTTTTATGCTTGATGGAGTGTGTATTTATGTTCACGTAAACCATGAACTCACTTAGCTTTTTAGCTAACTACTAGTATGCATCTCAGGAGCTGGTGGTTCAGGTGTGGACAAAGGAAAGGGCAAAGCATAACTAGATTTACTTTTATCATGTTCTTTAATGCTTTGCTAGTTATCAACTTAATTATTATGTATTTGGAGCGTTATGTAATATAGTCCGGTATGGGACGGACTAATGTTGGAGACTTGTATTACTTTAAGTTAAGACTTCCGCTGTGATGGTGATTTGCTTATATCTTGATGTCATATTCGACGACATAAGGTAATATTTAGGCTGAAAGATGTGACATTACCCAAGGGTAAAATGGGGGTGTTACAGGTTGGTATCAGAGCCATAGTTTAAGAGAATTAGGTTAAGTACTTAGCCTAAGCTTAAACTGGACTTTGTTTTGGAGAGGAGGGGATAGAGATTTCGTTAGGCAGGAGTAGGTGTATGTGATCGTTTATGTCCTAGCATTATCTTGCTTTATATTAAGTTTGATCCCACTATGATACCTGACCCAGTGTCCTTCTATGGTTTTGTAGGAGCATGCCTAGAGGCGGTAGGGTTGCAGCTCGAGATCGAGGAGGTCGCACGAGAGGTGGCGCAACAGCGATAGGGCTAGGTGTGAGGGGTGGATCCGGTGACCACCATCGCAGTAGCTCTAGTAGGAGCGGTCCTAGCAGGAGTGGCCCCAGTAGGAGTCGACGCAGTATGAGTCGTGAGAGCATCCCTAGCACGAGGGACATTCAGGTCTTGTCAGAGCCGGAGGAGGAGCGGTCAGTCACGCCATCTGAGCACTCATACGAGGAGTATAGCCTCAATACACCCACCCGGGAGGACTATCAGGAGGAGGCACTCAGACTACATGGTGAGATTTCCATGCTCAGGGATGATCTATCCCGATCCCAGGAGGAGACCGACGGAGTGAGAGACATGATGCACCACCTGCAAAGGGTGCACGCAGACCGACAAGCGAGGGTAGACGCACTAACTGATGAGAATGACGCGATTCGAGAGATGAACAACGTACTTAGTTGGCAGATTGTCGAGTTGGAGTGGGAGTTGAGGCTAGCGAGTAGATCTTGGAGGACTCGCATAGGAGACCATACTCGATACTACCGTGCTGCAGCGTCGGGATATTTTGGCACGATTCGAGATTACTTCTCTCGTTGGAGGCGCTTGTTCCGCCGAGGCCCGAGCCTGAGGTTTCTCTGGAGGTACCGTCCAGAGAGGAGCTATGAGGAGGAGGTGCGAGCCATTTACTATCCGTACGACATGCATTGAGAGATGGCGTTATGTAGGGAGAATGTTATTTCTTAGTACTTTGTTTACATTAGGAGTTTGTATTTTGCCGTGCATGTGTGGTAGACTTTAGACTCAATTATCTTATCTTGGTTGTCCTTTATTTATGTTCAGTAACGTTTATTAATGTACAAACTTATTAGTTATGTGAATGAGAATGTCGTTTCTTTTAGTATGTGACCTTGTGTGATGATGTCTATTTAGCCTATGGTTAGAAGTAAATATGGAGATTAACGGTGCCTTTTTGTATCAATATGGCATCTAGAGGATCAAGGAGAATTGAACTCGTCAGGGAAGGTGCCAATGATGTGGTACCACCGGTGGGCCGAGGCCGAGGTCGAGGTCGAGGTCGTGGTGATGGTCATACTGCCAGCTCTAGTGCCACCCCGTCTGTACATGCTAGTACAGCCACAGGGAGAGGCCGAGGACGTGGGAGGGCACAACGAGGGGGAGGCGGAAACCCTATGACCGAGGAGACGATGGCTGGTAGTATGACACAAATCCTCTAGAATACCCTACCTGGTATGATAGAGGCAGCGTTAGAGGCCAGACTAAAGAAACAGGCAGAAGAGGAGAAGACTGAACAAATAAATACTGAGATGGGAGACCAGAAAGATACTGAGGCAAGTAACCAGGAGAATACTAAGGTGAGTATGAATGAAGAGGACAAGATGGTGGTTCCAACCACAAAGGAGAAGGGATGCAACTTTAAGGACTTCAGTAACACACATCCGAAATAGTTTAAGGGTATCGAGGGGGTGGTAGCCCTAATGAACTGGATAAAGAAAATGCAGAGCTGCTTTAAAATCTGCAAGTGTTCCGAGGATCAGAAGGTGACATATGCAGCTACTACCATGGTGGACTCGGCACTTGACTGGTGGGATACTGAGTGCGAGATTACAGGGGAGGGTGAAAGTGTTTCTATGTCTTGGGAGCAAATGAAGAAACTAATGATGGAGAAGTACTGCACCCAGTCAGAGGTGAAGAAACTAGAGTCAGAATTCTTGAGGTTGGAGCAAGGGTCATCTTCAGTTCATGAATATGTCAATGAATTCTTGGAGAAGGCAAGGTTTGCAAGTTATCAGGTGGCGACGGAACAGAGAAAGATAGATCGTTTTAAGGACGGTCTCCGAATAGAAATCAAGCGATATGTTGACATGAACGCCCCAAAGACATTCGTTCAAGCTGTGGAAATGGCGACAGTGGCAGAGGAGAATAATGCTAAGGCAACTGGTGAAATGAGGGACAATAAGAGAAAGTGGGAAGGCCCAAGCAAGATAGTTAAGAAGGCGAAGGTGAGTTCATCTGCGGTGAAGATAAAAGGAGAGATTGTTGTTCCTCAGTGTGGTAAATGTGGGCGAAGGCACAGGGGTGAGTGTCGGGCTGGGAGAAACTCTTGTTATAGGTGTGGAAAACCAGGACATACAGCGCGTGAATGTCCAGAAAGGAAGGCTTGTTATTAGTGTGGTGTAGAAGGGCATCTGCGTTATGAGTGCCCTAAGATTCAGAAATGAACAGTGAATAGTGTGAAGTCATCAGCTGAAGGTGCGGGAAGGAGTTTTGACAAAAAGAAAGAGGTGCCCAAGGGACGTGGCCGAGCGTATAACATGACATTGGAGGAGGCTAGGGAGACCCCTGACGTCGTATCAGGTATGTTCCCTATTAACAATGTCTATGCTCATGTATTATTCTATTCGGGTGCAAATGGTAGTTTTGTGTCTACTGCTTTTCGCCACTACTTGAACAAAGATGCATGTAGACTAAAGAAGGGCTACACTGTAGAAACAGCTGGCGGTGGTCAAGTTAAGGTAGAAGAGATAATTGATGGTTGCACGATCTGTATAGATGGTAAGGAGTTGCCTGTTAGACTAATGCCAATGTGTTTAGGAGGTTTTGATGTGGTCTTAGGCATGGATTGGTTATCTGACAACCATGCTCAAATCGTATGCAATAAGAAGTTGATCAAGATTCAGACCCCAGAGGGAGAGATAGTTCACGTCTATGGGGATCGAAAAAAAGACAACACTAAAGTGATTACGGCCTTGAAGGCGAGAAGGTGTCTTCAAAAGGGGTGCATAGCTTACTTAGCTTATGTTATAGACACCAAGCTGAAGGAGAAGACGGTAGCAAGTGTACCAGCAGTAAGAGAGTACCCAGAAGTGTTCCAGGAGGAATTACCAGGGATACCACCAGAACGTCAGGTGGAATTTCGAATTGACTTGGCGCCAGGATCAACACCAATCGCAAAGACACCATATCGGTTGGCTCCGACGGAGATGCAAGAACTAATGAAGCAACTCCAAGAGCTGTTGGATAAGGGGTTCATACGACCGAGTTCGTCACCCTGGGGAGCACTGATATTGTTCGTCAAGAAGAAAGACGGTACGATGAGGATGTGCATCGATTATCGAGAGTTAAATAAGATCACGATCAAGAATAGGTACCCATTACCAAGGATCGATGACTTATTCGATCAGCTTCAGGGAGCCAGTTATTTCTCAAAGATTGATTTGAGATCTGGTTACCACCAGTTGAAGGTTCGAGAGGAGGATATACCGAAAACGGCTTTTAGAACTCGTTATGGGCACTATGAGTTTCTGGTAATGCATTTTGGGTTGACGAATGCACCAACTGCATTCATGGATATGATGAACAGGGTTTGTGGACCCTACCTAGATAAGTTTGTCATAGTTTTCATTGATGACATCCTTATTTATTCAAGGAGCAAAGAGGAGCATGAGAAACATTTGAGAGCAATTCTCGAGCTGTTGGCTAAGGAGAGGTTGTATGCCAAATTCTCGAAATGTGAATTCTGGCTACGAGAGGTGCAATTTCTTGGTCATGTGGTTAACGCAGAGGGGATCAAGGTGGATCCAGCCAAGATTGAGGCAGTAATGGATTGGGAGTCGCCTAAGTCAGCGTCAGAAATCCGAAGTTTCCTTGGCTTAGAAGGCTACTACAGAAGATTCATCCAGGATTTCTCAAAGATAGCGGCGCCCTTGACGACCTTGACTAGAAAGGCAGTTAAGTTTGATTGGGGTCATAAACAAGAAGAAGCTTTCCAAACGCTTAAGGAGAGGTTGAGCAGTGCACCAGTACTGTCCCTACCAAAGGGAATGGAAGACTTTGTTGTGTACAGTGATGCTTCAAAAATGGGACTAGGGTGCGTATTGATGCAAATAGGCAAGGTTATTGCCTATGCTTCACGCCAACTAAAGGAGCATGAAAAGAAGTATCCAACACACGACATGGAGTTGGCCGCAGTGGTTTTTGCACTAAAAATTTGGAGGCACTACTTGTATGGCACAAAATGCCTGATTTACACGGATCATAAGAGCTTGAAGTATCTCTTCGATTAGAAGGAGCTAAACATGAGGCAGAGAAGGTGGATGGAGCTATTAAAAGATTACGATTGTGAGATTCATTACCACCCGGGCAAGGCAAACGTGGTCGCTAACGCCCTAAGTAGAAAGGAGAGGGTCGAACCGATTAAGGTTCATGCCATGTGGGTGAATATTCAGGTAGATTTGATTGACCAAATACGAGGAGCTCAAAAGGAGGCCCTATTGTAAGAAAACGTGAAGAAGGAAAAGATGGTCGGACAGGTTAAACTGTTGACCGTCGGGTCAAATGGTGTATATAGGTTTGGGAATCGGGTTTGGATTCCTTGCAAAGGAGATTTAAGGGACATAGTGTTAGGTGAAGCGCACAAAGCCAAATACACTATGCACCCAGGCAGTGATAAGATGTACAAAAGTTTAAAGGAGAGCTACTGGTGGCCTGGCATGAAGAAGGCAGTAGCAAAGTATGTAGAGAAATGCTTGACATGTCTACAGGTGAAGACGGAACATCAGAAGCCGTCGGGTATGTTGCAACAAATGGAGATTCCGGTATGGAAATGGGAGATAATCACGATGGATTTCGTGACTAAATTGCCAAAAACGGTGAAAGGGCATGATGCGATATGGGTGATAGTTGACAGACTCACAAAGTCTGCTCACTTTCTACCGATCAGCGAAAAGTATTCCTTAGAAAGGTTAGCGCAATTGTATGTCAATGAGATAGTTTCAAGGCATGGAGTGCCACTATCGATTGTCTCGATTAGGGATACAAGGTTCACGTCGAGATTCTGGGCTAGTTTTCAACAAGAAATGGGAACTCGATTGAACTTGAGCACTGCATATCATCCTCAAACTGACGGTCAAAGTGAGAGGACGATACAAACATTGGAGGATATGTTAAGAGCTAGCACTGTAGATTTTGGGGGGAGTTGAGATAACCATCTTCCACTGGTAGAATTTGCTTATAATAATAGCTATCACTCTAGTATCAAGGCAGCGCCGTTTGAGGCCTTGTATGGTCGTAAATGTAGGACGCCAGTGTGTTGGGCTGACGTCGGAGAAAGGCAGTTGGCTGGACCGGAGTTAGTCCAGCAAACTTCAGACAAGATAGTGCAAATACGTGAAAGGTTGAAAATCACGCGTGACAGGCAGAAAAGTTATGCGGATAAGAGGCGTCAACCTTTAGAGTTTCAAGTAGGAGATAGGGTGATGTTAAAGATATCGCCATGGAAAGGAATCGTAAGATTCGGAAAGAGGGGCAAGCTAAGTCCAAGATATGTTGGACCATTTGAGGTTATTGCACGGATAGGAGCGGTGGCTTATCGGTTAAAGTTGCCGGAAGAGCTCAAAGGTATACATGACACATTCCACGTGTCAAATTTAAGGAAGTGTTTGGCTGACGATTCAGTTGTGGTGAATATAGGAGAAGTTGAGCTAAACGATAAGCTCGACTATATTGAGGAGCCAGTCCAGGTGTTGGACCGGAAAACGAAACGACTGAGGAGCAAGATTATACCTTTGGTGTTGGTCAAATGGAGATTTCATAAAGGGTCAGAAATGACTTGGGAGCCCGAACAGGAGATGAGGGTGAAATACCCTCAACTATTTTCAAGTGGTATGAATTCCGGGGACGGAAATTCCTAAAAGGAGGGGAGAGTTGTAACACTAAAAAAAAAAAGAGTAATAATTGGAATAAAGGTTGAGGGGATAAAATAATTCAAACTTAAGTGGAGGGTTAAAAGCGAAAAATGGAGAAAAGGTTAAGGGTGTGGAGTGTAAACCACAGGGACCTGTTTTGCCAAACGCCTAAAATTTTCAAAATGGAACGTGGATTGATATGGAGGCAATGGTTTTGGGTTTTGATTCGTTTACGAATAAGAACTATGAGGAAGTGACCATTATTTTCATTTCGCATGTTTCCGAAAGTGAGAGAGAGATAGGAGAAACACATTGAGAGAAGGAAAGGAGATAGTGAGGAACTCCGCCGGAGAACGAAGCAAGATTTCGGGTCGTCAACTTGAGGAGGTCTGAAAATCAAGGTAAGAAGCTTATACATCTCTTGAATCATTGTTGTTCCAGTGATGTGTGCTTGTTATACGTGTGTATATATATATATATATATATATATATATATGTCACGTATGTGTTTGTATGTAAATGAAGAATAAAAGAAAAATAAAGTAAAAGGGGCTTTCATCTAAAAGGGTTTTCTGATAGAGAGAAAGCTATATATACATACATGTGTATATATATATATATAATGCATGGATTAAAAGATGGAAGTTTATGTATTTATGAAAAAAATGGTTGAGAGTTTCTTCCTTTAAGGACACTTACGGGTGAAAACTTCTTTTGGTAATAAATATGTTGGAACATTGAAATTTGGAGACTGTTGTTCATGGAAACCAAATGGGTTATGGAGTTGCAGGTTTACTTATGTGTGTGTATATAAATATATATATATACATAATATAAATCTAAAATGAAAAGAAAAGGGGTGTAGGTACGTGAGGGTGGGATGTGGCTAGTGAAAGAGAAAAAAGAAAAAGAAAAGGGATATGATGGAGATGATGTAGATGTAGCTTTTCTTTTTGGGTTTCCTTGAAAGTCTCAATAGTACGTGTATATGTATATATTATATATGTGGGTATGTATATATACGTTGGGTGTCATGTATATATAAAGGTACACCACACACACATATGTCTATATATATGTTGGTGTAGAAAGAAGGTGTTAATATATTCACAGTATACATGTGTACATGTATATGTTTGTGAATATATGTATATGTATGTAAATACATATATTGGGTATCTAATAAAACGAGGAATGAGATAGACACCTATTATTTAAGGAGTGTAGACAATATATGAACTAAGGTGTCTAATGGGTTAAAGATGTTAAATAAAATTTTACGAGATTATTTTAAAAACTCGTAAAGGGCAATTATTTATAAGAAAAGGGTACTTAGAAACTATTACTATTTATGTAGGATTCGGGAGCTACTTTGCGAATGGTGAACCTACATTAAATCGAGGTGAGTCTTCATGAGACTTTTCTGGGTTGCATACATACGTAGTTAAAATTATGTTGGCATGATAATTATTTGGAGTACGTACATGGTGTAAAAATGATACATTTTTATGTGCATGTTTATGGTGTATTATTGCATGTATATAAATGTGTTATTTATTTGGAGTACGTATGTTATGCATGATAATTGGGTTATGTGCATGTTTACGGGTGAATGTTTCATGTACATTATTTTATAAAGGAGATTGCATGCTATTGTTTTGTTGGTTTATAAACATTCTTAGCATGTCATATTCATGGGGTAATTTTATGTGACACATTTTGGTGCCGATATGGGGTATGGGATCGAGCTCGATATGTCACGTTGAGGAGTGGCACGACCCCGTAATGGGTGTCGGACGGGTGTGAGTCGTGCAACCTAGGGAATGCCAGTGACAGAGCAAACCTACCTAAGGGAGGATTGGCACGACCCCGTAATGGGTGCCGGACGGGTGTGAGCCGTGCGACCCAGGGAATGCCAGTGACAAAGTGGACGAGGAGGTTTAGGGAATTACATTGTCTCAAATGTTTTCCGAAAACAATATGCATACTATTTAATTGGTGCTTGATATTTTTATGCTTGATGGAGTGTGTATTTATGTGCACGTAAACCATGAACTCACTTAGCTTTTTAGCTAACTAGTAGTATGCATCTTAGGAGCCGGTGGTTCAGGTGTGGACAAAAGAAAGGGCAAAGCATAATTAGATTTACTTTTATTATGTTCTTTAATGCTTTGCTAGTTATCAACTTAATTATTATGTATTTGGAGCGTTATGTAATATAGTCCGATATGGGACGGACTAATGTTGGAGACTTGTATTACTTTAAGTTAAGACTTCCGCTATGATGGTGATTTGCTTATATCTTGATGTCATATTCGACGACATAAGGTAATATTTGGGTTGAAAGGTGTGACATTACCCAAGGGTAAAATGGGGGTGTTACACTTAGTTTAAAAAAACCAATTATCTTAATAAGGTCTAAAAAAATCAATTAATGACGACTTGGTTCTTTTTTAACTGCATTCTAATTGAGATATGTTAATGCAACCACGTAATGTGCGAGTCATGAGTTTTTTGTTTATTTATTCTTTTGACTTTAAATAATAAACGGTTATTTGTTTAAATACCAACATATAATTACCTCAAACATAAACCCCTAATTTAAATATTAACAAATAAAAATTTAATTATTTATCAAAATCAATTCCAAAACCTTAATTACCTCAAACACAAACCCTAATTTGAAATTGGTTTTGATTACCTCAACCACCATGTCCATCACCTTTCTCTTACCTTAGCCACCAACAAGGCATTCTAAGGCTATGTTTAACAAACTAACTGATAAACTAGCTTTTTAAAACACTATTATGAGTAGTTTTTCGATAAGCTAGTTTATGGTCATCCAAACATGTAAAAAATAACTAGCTTTTTTTGCCCAACAATGCCTAAATTTCTCTAAATGACAACTACAAATTTGGTATGGAATGCATAAACCGTGGTAAGAACTAAAACTATATGCTTTCCTTTCGTAGCTAACAAAACAAAAATAAAAAGACAGAAAATATTAGGGGCATTTAAGATGGTTGATGGAATGGGACTGTAGTTGAATTGTGGGCATCTGGAGAAGATAAATGTAGTTTTAATTGATTATTTCAGAATTTAGGGTTTGATTTTTTTATTTTTGACAAAGTTGAGTTTATTTTTTATAATAAAAAGTTGGTGGTTTAAATTTGTTCATGTGATCGAAATTATTATTGTTGTTATCATTTTAATAATTTGTCTAAATTAGCGAACTTTGTTTATGGCTTCTATGAATTTAGATTTGAAAAAATAAGAATTCAAAAACAAAATAGGATTGGTCGAGATGCATGTAATGTTAACAAAAGAAGATGATCAGAGTTTGAAGATAAATATAAGAAAATGGCAAAAATTCTTCTACTCAAAGTTAAAAATAAGAATCAAAGTTTTACAAAATAATTATTTAGAATTAACAATGAAATAACTTAAGCATGTAAATTGAACAAATAGTTCAAAGATGAAAACTGTAAAGATGAAACTTCTTCTGTTTTTCAGTAATTGTTGTCAACGAGGTGGGATTAATGTCCGCGCGTTGCTGCGGATGGAAAGAAATATTAAGACCATAAATTTGAGCATGACCAATTATGAGAAGAAAACATTTTGTGTGTGTTAGCAGCATGACTATAATTTACAAAATGGCCTATGAGGATGATGTGTGTGTATAATAGGAAACGAAAATAAATTGGCAAATGGTACATTACATCATTAAACCTAAAAAAAGTTACATTGTTATTAAACCTAAATTAAATTATAATAAAAATATGAATTAAACAAATTTACATCATTATTAAACATAAAATAAATTATGATAAATTACTTTATTAATAAATAAAAAATTGGTGCGTGAATCACCTACGACTATGTGCTTGGATTGATGGGGAAGGCGGAAGGTTTTGGGTTGGAAAAGACACAGTCATTGAGATGCGATGCATGTTAAGGGATCTTTATTTTATGCTTATATAATAAAAATAATTTTTATAATATAACTTTTATTTATTTAAATTAGAAAATGAAAAAGTTATAAATGATCGAAATGTCATTTATTTAACGGTCAGGAGCTAACAACTTTTAGTTTCGAGGACCAAAACGTTACGCAAATGCAAAATCGAAAGTCTATTTTGGAATCAACAAATTATGGGGACTAAATCAAAGAGGAAAATAAAACTATAGGGACCAAATCTATAACTCTACAAACATAGGACTAAATCTAACAGGGAGATAAAACTTCAAGGACCAAATCTGTAATTTACTAAAAACCTGAAGAACCAAATCTGTAATTTAACAGTGTTGAAGGACCAAATCTGTAATTTATCAGAACGCTGTTCATGAACAGTATTCTGATAAACGTTATAATATATAATGTCACCTTGTGAAGAATAAGAATCACATGTCCCATCGCTGTCCTGCTAATTAAAATACAAAACTTCACTATTTTAATTTAATATACATTTATTTATTTAATTTATCAATATATTTTTACATTAATTATGTGTGTTATTTTAATATGTGGACAAGGAAATTGTAGATCGGATTCCCACAATGGCCTCTATTTGATTTTTATATATACTATATTATAAAAGTGGCATAAAAAACTTTTAATTACAACTCACTAGGCTTTATATACTATCATTTAAAGTTATCTACTTAAAATCTCTTAAAAATAACTACTAAAGTCTAATGTACTACCTGTAAAGCTTTTAACCCTAATTAATATATTTCATCCTTATCCCCCAAAATCCTTATCTCTAATCCCCAAACCCTAAAATTATGAAATTTGAATTCTGATAAACATAATCAAAACAGGATAAACATCTCAATTTAAATATAAAAATTTTAAAATATATAAGATAATTAATGAATTTTAACAAACTACTTAATTTTTTTTATATAAAAAACATTATATTGTTAAGCCAAAATTAAACAAATTTATATATAAAAAACCATTATCACTCAATAAAAACCATTCAAAATCGTACTGTAAATCAATAAAAAATAAAAATAAACATTAAAATCGTGATGTATTAAGCATTATGTACTATTATTTAATGCTAATCTACTTAAAATCTCTTAAAAAATAATTAATGAAGCAATATGTACTACTTTTAAATATTTTTAACCCTAATTAATAAATTTCATTCTTATCCCCCAAAATCCTTATCTCTAATCCCCAAATCCTAAAATTATGAAATTTGAATTCTGATAAACATAATCAAAACAGGATAAACATCTCAATTTAAATATAAAAAATTTAAAATATATAAGATAATTAATGAATTTTAACAAACTACTTAATTTTTTTATATAAAAAACATTATATTGTTAAGCCTAAATTAAACAAATTTATATATAAAAAAACCATTATCACTCAATAAAAATCATCCAAAATCGTACTGTAAATCAATAAAAAACAAAAAATAAAAATAAACATTAAAATCGTGATGTATTTCGTGGCCAGGCTTGAAGAAAGATGTATCGGGATTTGAAACAGAATTATTGGTGGCCAGGCTTGAAGAAAGATATAGCTTATTTCGTGGAGAGATGTCTAACGTGTTTAAAAGTGAAGGCGGAGCATCAAAGACCGTACGGGGAGCTGTAGCCGTTAGAAATACCGGTATGGAAATGGGATGACATAACCATGGACTTCGTGACGGGATTGCCGCGATCACCCAAGGGGCACGATGCTATTTGGGTGATAGTGGATCGACTCACCAAATCGGCTCACTTTCTACCGATCAAGGAGACTTATCCGCTAGAGAAGTTGGCTAAGCTGTATATTGATGAGATCGTATCCAGGCATGGAGTGCCATCTTCAATTGTGTCTGATCGAGATGCTCGTTTCACGTCAATGTTTTGGAAAAGCTTTCAGAGAGAGTTGGGATCTCAGCTGAAGTTGAGTACGGCATATCACCCTCAGACAGACGGGCAGAGTGAAAGAACTATCCAGACGTTAAAAGACATGCTCCGAGCATGTGTGATCCGATTTCAAGGGTTCGTGGGAGACTCATATACCTCTAATAGAGTTCTCCTATAACAATAGTTATCACGCCAGTATTCAAGTCGCGCCATTTGAAGCGTTGTATGGGCGAAAGTGTAGAACTCCCTTGTGTTGGAATGAAGTGGGTGAGAAGCAGTTAGCAGGACCGGAAATTGTGCAAGTGACGGTCGACAAGGTTAATCAGATTCGAGAACGGTTGAAGGTGACTCAAGATCGCCAGAAAATGTATGCAAATAAGCGAAGGAAGCTGATAGAATTTCAAGTAGGAGACGTGGTGATGCTAAAAGTTTCACCATGGAAGGGAGTAGTTCGCTTCGGCAAGAAGGGCAAGTTGAGACCAAGATATGTAGGACCTTTTTCCGATAACGAAGCGTGTGGGAGAGGTAGCTTATAAGTTGGATCTACCGACGGATTTGCAAGGAGTTCATCCTGTTTTCCATGTATCCAACCTGAAAAAGTGTTTAGCAGAAAGTGATGTTGTGATACCGTTAGAAGATGTCCAAATAGACGAAAAGATAAGCTTCGTAGAGGAACCAATAGCGATTTTGGATCGTAAAGTGAAAAAGTTAAGGAATAAGGAAATTTCCTTGGTAAAAGTTCAGTGGCAATTCCACAAAGGGCAGGAAGCGACATGGGAGACGGAGTCGGTGATGAGGAGTCAATATCCTGGTTTATTTGGCGAGGGAATTCCGGGGACGGAATTCTTGTGAGGAGGGGATATTGTAATAACCGGAATGAAATAAAGTTAATAATCTTAAAGTTGGGGAGGTAAGTAGTCAAAATCTTTTATTGTTGGGGGGTTAAGTGTAAATTTTGACTATATAGGATATCATAGGGTTTTGTGCATTTCATTGTGGCGGCTAAGAGAGAGAGCAGGAGAGGATTTCAGTATTGGTGATCGGAGAAGAGCAAGGGAACCTGTTGGGAATTTTTTTTTCTTCTAAGGTATCATCTCTAAATTTACCAACTCTCCTAAAATCTCATGATTTCTTCAGTGCCAATTCTAATTCTGGAGTCTGTAGGAAGTAAATCTGAGTTAGAAATCTGAAGTTAATAATTTTCTAATTGGGTGTTTGATTCTTGGAAATTTTCAATGATTATGTTGTATTGGGAGGTTAATCGATAAACTAAGCAAAAGAGGTAATCGATCTAGAGGGGGAAAGGATTGTTATCAGTCTGTGTGTTCTGGGAGTTCGAGAACTCCAAATCGCCTCCGGGCGAATGCAATACCGGTCGTTTGTTTAGAAGACGAGAGTATCGGTCGAACTCATTCCCGGTCGAACTCATTCCCGGTCGAACTCATTCCCGATCGAACCTATGTCGGTCAAGGAGAGTCCCGGTCGAATTATACCGGTCGAAGCTATTTAGAGAGGTCCCGGTCGAAGGGATGAATTCCGGTCAGTCATCTTGGTCGCCCCGAATTGTGCAGTTTGGGCCGAGACCCATCTCCTCCATAAGTTTATGGTGGGCCTAGTTAGAGGAAATGTTTATTCTAGTTAATTAGATTATATCTTAGATAATTCTGCAAGTTAATTAATTATATTATAAGAAGGCGTGAGATTAAGTCGGGTAGAGGGTAGATGCCTTCGGGATAAGAGTGTTGTCAAACATTATGAATTAGAGAGGAACGGGTGTTCACCGGTCGATGTTTTCTTTATAGGTCTTGAATCAATCGGTAAGAATAGACGCGAGCCTCGAGCTAAGGACACCAGGTGAGTTTTTATAAACTAAACCTTTTGATGATGAAAGCATGTAAAGTTTATTTTTAAACTTTGATTTATTATGATGGCATGATTTTATTAACTGTTCAAGTGTGTTATAAATTGTTGTTGATTATATGTATGCATATATAAATTGTGGGTTACGTGACCTAAGTCGGGGAGTGTGGCCCGCCTACTCGTTCCGGGGAGTGTGGCCCGTTTATGTCGTTGGGGGTGTGTCCCAACATTAAGGCAGCGCGAGTTAGACACATCGTCTTGGACGGTCGTGTGGTCCGTAACGTGTTTTATTTAAATGCCATTATTAAATGATTTATTTCTGGAAAGTAATTTATTGCTTAACTGTTTGAGGGAACTCACTAGACTCATGGTCTAACCCTCGCTCTTTCAAAACTAAAAACCCTTTTCAGGCCGTCGTGAGTTAGGTGGTGCGGCTAAGGGCAAGGAGAAAGTCTAGCGGGGCAAATAGAAGACCGTAAATTTTGCTATTATTAGTCATCTCAGTTATGTAGGTTGATTTGTATATCAAACCTTGATTTAGCTATTGTAAAGCTTGGGACCCCTTTTTGGGTGGATTATTATCCAATGGTGGTATTTTATTATTAAAAATTATTTTGTCATTGTTTTCTGGTTGGGTTGTTACAGTTGGTATCAGAGCCATAGTTTAAGGGATCTAGGCGTCTAGTTGGGCTTAGACTTAAACTTAATGCGTGAATCACAAATGAGATAATAGGATGGCCGTAGGGAGTTGGGTAATAGAGTGGTGAAGACTAACATGTAAGGTAAATTTAGAATTACATCTGGCCAGTGTAATTGTAAATTTACAGGTACATGTGCGTACTTAACTTGCTTTATTGCCTTGGGGTGACCTTAATGGGGTTTTATTGGTGTTGATTTGTAGCTATGTCGGAAAGAGTTACTAGGAGCAGATCGGTGCCAGCAGTTGAGGTGGCACCTGTTAATGCAGTGGTAGAGGATGGACCTGTTGCTCCTCCTCATGTAGCTGCTAACCGAGGGAAGGGTCGCGGACGACCCAAAGGGAAGACGACAAAGAAAGCGACCACGCAAGTTGATGAGCCAACTAAGAGGACTAGAGGTGGGAAAACACCTGGTGTTGTTCGGCGAGCAATAAGTGTTGATGTGAGAACTGAATTGGAAACCTCTCATCAAGAAAGTTCAGCCTCAGTGAGGGGTCGAAGGCAGAATAGGAATCGTGGCGGGGGACGAACGCAGGGGTTTGTCACGCAAGAAACCTTTGCGGCTGAGATGGGAAAGCTACAAGCAACCTTGAACGCGTTGTTGACACAGCGATCCAATGAGGCGTCGGCAAATAAGGAGAAGAGTGGGAACAAAGAAACAACTGAAGTGGCGGATTCACCGGTAACTATGGTAGGGAGTCACTATCAGACAACTCCTGCAGTAGTGACCAAATCGATGGGTGGAAAAGGTTGTAGCTTCAAGGAGTTTGCTGCTTGCAAACCCCCTACCTACAAAGGTGAATGTGACCCGATCCTAGCAATGAAATGGGTAAAATGAATGGAACTAGCTTTTGACACCAGCAAGTGCTTGGAAGAGGACAAGGTTGTTTACGCCTTGGCTATGCTGAAAGACGAGGCGGTCATGTGGTGGGATGTGGAGTCCAACGGTCAGGGTTCAGCGGTAGCTAGGGAGATGTCGTGGACCGAGTTTGTAAAAAGGTTCAAGGCGCAGTTTTGCCCTCTGGCGGCAATTAAAAGGTTGGAGGAGGAATTTTTAAACTTGGAACAGAGAGCCATGACTGTTCGAGATTATACAACCAAGTTCATCGAGAAATCCAGGTTTGCTGAAATCTATGTGCCTAACGAAGAAAGGCGGGTGGAACGCTATATCTATGGGTTAAGAGGTAACATCCGAGAATTTGTCTCAAACAAGGATCCAGCATCATTTCAGGCGGCGGTAAATGCAGCCGAGCTACGTGAGAAGGAGAAGAATCGTCAGGCCACCGAGAGAAACGGAGACAAACGGAAATTGGAAGGGCCTAATCGTGATTCCAAGTCATTCAAATTGGCAAAACTTGATCATCGGAGTAATACGAAGTTTGAGAGCAAGCTTAGTGGTAAGTGTAATAGGGTCCACAAAGGGGAATGTGTGATGGAACGAGAAGGGTGCTACAAATGTGGAAAGGTGGGGCATATGGCTCGGGACTGTCGTGGGTCAAGGTCGTGTTACCAGTGCGAATGTCCTGATCATATCAGGACTGATTGCCCTCAGCTAAAGAAGGGGACTGCTGAGGTACTTGGTGATAAAGGGATTGAGAGGAAAGTGGAGCCAGCTCGGGCGAAAGCAAGGGCTTTCAACATGACCGCTGAGGAGGCGGTTGAAACACCAGATGTAATAACAGGTACTTTTCCCATAGACTCGATTTTTGCTAAAGTTTTGTTCGATTCGGGTGCAAACCGTTCGTTTGTGTCACCGAATTTTGTGCACAAACTGCTAGTGAAACCCAAGAAGCTTAGTCAAGGGTTCGAAGTAGAAGTAGCCGATGATAGTCGGGTCTTAGTGGGAGAAGTATATGATGGGTGTAGTATAGACATTGACGGTCATACCTTCCCATTGCGATTGTATCCAATGGGTATGGGGGAATTTGACGTCATTGTGGGGATGGATTGGTTAGCGTCTAACGATGCCAGCATCGTTTGTAATAAGAAGTTAATCCGCATATCTTTACCGGATCAGAAGGAAGTCATAGTTTATGGGGATCGTCAGGATAGAAAGTCTTGCTTGATCTCGATGATCAAGGCTAGGCGTTGTCTGGTGAAAGGGTGTGTGGGTTTCATCGCATATGTGGTAGACGCTAAGAAAGAGAAGAAAGGATTAGAATCTGTTCCAATAGTGTGTGAGTACCCGGAAGTGTTTCCCGAAGATTTGACCACCCTAAGTTATTATTATTTTATATATATTTTTTAAAAAGTGTATTGGGAGTATAAAATTATAGAGATGTTGAAATCTCTAATAGAGAATTTGTTGGAGTTAATTTTAACTTTTTCTTTAAGATTTTTTACACCGGGAGCTAGTGCTTGCTATCTAAGAATAGCTCCACGGATCTCATCGGAAATGTTTGATGTTTCTCGGGGATTCTTTGGTGACATGAGCGTGAAGTCACCAGATGAATTGTCTAGTAGATAGATCCGGATGGGGTTGTTGCTCAAGATCCAAGAGCTTAGAAAGGGTCACGAAAGGCATTCCACCTTACAACAATTCTCTATGTTAGGGAAATCATAGAGAATTTGATGGAGATGCTCTTAAGCAATCATTTTTAGAGAGTCCTCCAAGTTTAGAGACTCTGCTACTTTCTCTATTTTGAAGAAAGTTTTGAAATAAAAATCTTCAGATTCTCTATTTTAAAGAATCCGTTGAAAATGCTCTAACAATATTTTGTCAAAAGTTTATGACCAATAATTAATTCAATCGCTACCATTTACACTATTTATACAATAAACAAGATTAAAAAACCTATTTCAAGTTTATGACCAAAAAAAAAAATACAGAATCCACATACAAACTACCATTGGCTCTCTTTCCAACCTCCAAATTCTTGTGCATAACTTTCTGTTTCCACCTGTATCCATCAAAAATACAAACAAATAAAATATATAAGCAAAAGTATGAAATATCTTTCTATTCATATGTGAATAAATTAATTTTGGAAATGGGGAATAGGTAAGTACCCTTGGGGTGAAAATGAGACCCACTCTAATGTCTCCACGGTAGCTTTGATTATTATCCACAACTCTACACTTTTGAGTACGTAGCTCTGATCTTCCCTTCTCCAATCCACCTTCCAATACTTCTTTCAAGTAGATCCTGCAATCCAATAATTATTAGCCATTAATTAACCAGTTGCAATTACCCTTTAATGATATATATATATCTCATGGGATTAATTTTGGGTCTTACGTTGTTTGTCCAATGTAGTCATCAGATGACAAGGTGTCATGGTCCATAATCTTGAAAACAAGCTTAGGTTGTTGGTCGGCTCCCGGATATTCTACCCTGAATGTGAATTTTTGGTTCCATTTCGGGTTGCTTCCCTCCCCTGTAATCATCATCATTTCAAGAGGATGCTATCAATTTCCTTTTATTTCGTTTCATTTATATATGATGAAACTTTCTTTAAATGGGTAACATATATATATATATATATATATGAAAATATTGAACAGTTTTTGTTTACCTTTGGCAATACTGCTCTTGTGTTCTTGACCTCTATATTGGATCAACACATATGGATCTATTTTGTCTGCACCACAATTAATAAAGAAATATAAAGTTATGATGTGGTGCTCCTAAATCTTTTAATAAAGTTGTAGACTTGTGGCTTTTATTGATCATGAAGATTTGTATATACTATTATACCACACAACCATATATATCAGGCAAAATTTAATGAGAAACAGCACACATATTAAAACAATTCCGGCTGATCGAACAATAAAAAGAATTAAAAATGAGAAAAATGCGTACGGAGGAAATCGCATTTGCTAAGACCATGAGCATCCACTAGATTCACCTCCATTACTCCGATCGTCATCTCTCTCTCTTGCAAAATCACACAGAAGAAGAAACTGGAAATTGTGATATTGAAACTTGGATTCAGAATCAAGCATACATGAATGGAACTATAAAGAATGGAAGATGTGAGTACTTATAATAATTACTACAAGTTTAGCCCCCAAATTAGAAGTCATGTCAATCAATGGCCTACTTGTAGTTTTTATACTCGATTATTTAAAAGTGGTGTCATTGTTTTGAAGAAGACTTCAAAATTCCTTCTATGACGTCTTGGACTCCTTCAAACTCTACGGAATCCACAAATCTAATTGACTTTTCATTATTATTATCAGGATGTTTCGATATCATTTTGATAAAATTCATCATATTTCGGAAATACCATGTAAAACATCATGGAAATAGACGAATTTATCGGTGTGACACGAAGACGTTGGAATCAACTTTCAAATAAATTCAACAAAAATCATTTATATTTTTATAGGTACTTTAATAACTTTAAGAATCGTAACTTCTTTCTTTTTCTTTTTAATTTAAAAAAAGAATAGGTTTTCTATTTCACCGATAAGATAGAATCGAGGCCCTCCCTAGTATTTCTGATTTGTGAAGCCTTCAACATGAATAATCTCTCTTTTTTCAACCTTGTGCTTATGTACATGACCTATATTAATAATAAAGTGTTGAGTTTACTACTGAAATTTGTTATAAGTTATTAAAATAAGCAACAAATTCAATAAGTTAATTAGTATCAACTAAAAGGCTGTTTACTCGTAGCTTAATGAACTTAATAGATATCCGTATTTTCTCTTTATTATAACATAAATAGCAAGAAGTCACAACTTGTTGAAATCGATTTGGGTATTTTTTTTTTTTTTAAGAATTGAATTTGTTTTAGTTCATTTGCAATAACATAGCTGCCAATGCGTCGTTGTAAATTCTTGTGTGTAAAATTTATAAAGTCTTTAATAACTTTTTACTATTAAAAAAAAAGTTTTCTAAAAGGTTTTTATGCATTAGATTAAAAAGCTCTGAGAGTGAAAGGGTTAGTGCACGTTATTGCATTAGGATAATTTTCATTTTATCCCTTTTTCAATGTAATTTTTATTTTAAACCTTATACTTTGGATCAATTAATCTAATTTATTAAATATATATAATAAAATTAAATATATTCTATAACAAAATACATTATTAAGCCTCTCATCAAAACGATCAAAATGACACCAATTTCGAATATTTTATCATCTTTCATTTCCTTTTTACCGAATTCATTTTCTTTTTAATGTCAAGTAGTTTTTGTTTTTGTAAAATATGACATGGAATTTAAAACGACAAATTAAATGAGAAGCCTCTATAAAACATTTTAAATAAATGAGGATATATTATAATATAATTGATGAAAAAGATTTTAAAGAAGTTTTTGCATTGGGGAAGATCTATAAAAATAGTTTTTATTAAAAAAATGTAAGTGAAAAGATGACGTGGTAAAGATAATGGGTCGTTTACCAAATGCTTACCTGGATAAGTGTTTACCGCCAAATTTCAACACTATAACTTACTTATCGTAAGATTTTAGTCTACCAAAACGGTATTGTATGCAATAATTAACCCGGTAAGCGTTAACCGTGATAAGAGTCCCACCCTCACTTTCCAGCCTCCTTCAGTTCATTCCAAGGTTCTAAATGGCGTGAGCTGTGGCGTGGCGGCGAGGTCAAGCCTCAAGCCTTAGGAGTCACGGCGAAGTCATGGCGTTTTCAAGGCGTGACTTATGACCTCATTTTTCTAATTCATATATATCATTATATATAAAACATATGTTTTGTAGTGTTACTCAATGAGTTTTTTAGAACATTGGTTCTTTCCATTCCCTTCGCTACACTCGACTTAAACCACCTATGAACTCACCCATAAGAAAACTTGTTAGAAAGGCGTTGTAGATGTTCGGGACGGACACGACTTCTTCTAACGCTAGAAGACCACTGGAAGACACCCGGGACCAGAGCATGTCGTGAAAAAAGCACACTGGCAGGCGTGCTTCGACCGTGTCTCTGTGGCACAGTTGAATGTAGATATCATGAACGCGAGGTGCAGGATACCAGGTCGAACGACGCTGGCTCCAAACCCTGTAGATTGGCTAGGGGGGAAGTTAATTTCAAAATTTACCAGATAAAACTCTTGGTTCTTACCTTCACTCTTACCGTATAAAATTCTTAATCCTTGCTATATTCATCACAAAAGGTAATTTACCTACATAAACACTTGCCTGAGTAAACGTTTGGTAAACGTCCCCTTAGGCCTTGTCATATTTATCCCATGAGGTAATTTGACTTGATAAGCGCTTACCAATAACCATTGCCATACCATACCCTTACCTAGGCTACAATTCGCAAACTCAAATTTCTGGGTTTATTAAGATCAAGTTTCTAATCCAGACCACAACTCTATTGATTTTAAATTTTGTAAACAAATACATTTTTCATCTTGTTATCAAAGAAAAATACCACCTTATTTACATTACACGATCTAAAGTCATATGTTGCCAAACACAGCTTAAGCATTGACGAAAGAAAAACGCAAACGCGCACACACATATATATAAATCTAACCCATGAAACATCACACAACAAAGTCGATTGATTCTAGAAATACACAAACCAAGCGAGTAGCAAGTTGTAATGTTAAGCATGCATATACAGATCGCAATCATTCCGTTAGGTTAATTCCGGGGTGGTGGTGATATATCAGCAGATCCCGATGATGCCGACTTGTACCCTCCTCCTCCTTCGTATGGAGGAGAACGAGACCTCCTCCTACATAACCATGTTTCCCTCAATCAGATTACATAAAACATTGCAATCATAACTTCTAATACCTTATCCAATTCTAGAAATATACAAAACAAAAACATACCTATCCACATTCTGGTCATAACCTGGAGAATAAGACCTACGACCATCATCAATCTCTCGTTCTAGAGGTGGAGGCGATCGAGGTTCTCTTTTTACAGGAGATCGTGAGTAGTCACTTCGTCGTTTGGGAGCAGGAGAGTATGACCTGGTTGGATTACAATAAGGTTCACCACCTTTCATGAATTGGATGAGTCATTACGCAAAATAGCAACTTCCAGAATTACGTACCTTGACCGATGACGGCTTCTAGAACCTGAAGGACGGCGAGGGGAGCGTGAACGGGAACATGATTGCGACCGAGATCTCCCTGATAGGTAGGACATAAAACAAGCATGACTTATCGATCAATGAAAAACAAATATCTCAACATAAAACAAAAAGCATGAGGTTCCAATATTACCATGATAAGATCTCCTGCCGTCACTACCCGAGGGTCCCCTATAGTATTTTTCAAACATCATAACTATCAGATAACGTCATAAAGAAAAGATAATTACAAACAAAACCCACATGTATTACCTAACCCTAGTTCTTCGGCGCATCTCCTCAGGCCTCTTTCTTGTTTCTGCAGCCAGAACAACAGAAATCTCCCTACCAGCAAACATCCGCCCATTCATATGATATTGGGCCTCTGCAGCATCATAAGCATCCACAAACTGCACAAATGCAAACCCACGAGGTTCCCTGCATACAATACAAACCAAATCTTAAAAGAGAACACCAAACATGCATAGAATTCCTAATAACAAGAAACAACCAACCACTATGAGACACTAATTGACTCATATTTTTCTTATTATACCTTTCTGTAAAAGCATGTGCATATCAGCTTCATAATTGTTCTATATGAAACCTAATATAGAAGTACACGAAAGCAGCTAAGATCCAAATGGCTGACCTTGTCTTCTACAATCAAGTATGAATGGCAAATTGGCAACTTCAAAAGATGCAAGTGACTTCAAAATTCTTCACATTCTTGTAAATAATTGACGAACGCGAAATCAACGTTGTCCCAAAGTAAAAATTCCTCAACTTCTCTTCAATTGGTGAAGAATCAATCTTCTTCCACATCAAACTTCTAATGATTGTGTGGTTATATAATTTCTCTTCATAATGGAACATTCTTCATTTGAACATTACTCTTTAACACCCTTGATGGGAAATATGTTAAGCAATGATTAACAGAAGAGCCTTCATCAATTGTGGGGCTTGGGCTTGTTTTAACTTCAAACAACACGCCCCCTGACAAACCAGGTCAAAGCATAACTCACCACGAACACAAATGAAAGAAAGGCTTACATAATAGCATTCTAAAAAGCAGCTAATAAAACTCACTCTCCTTCCCGTCATTCAAAGAAAATTGATATACAAATACATTTAATCACGTGTACAGGATATACTAAAACTAGCAAGCATAGCTCTTCTACGAAATCTCAGTTTGCAAACCTTGAATCTTTCCCTAGCACCATTTCCTTTATTGAATATATTTATTTTTTAGTTTAACAATATCAAATGTAGCAGGCACACTTGGTCATTTGCACATGATAACCCTAAGTTCAAATACAAAATGAGAGTATGAGACATCTATAGCAAATTAGCAATCATTAACAATTTCACAGCTAAAACAATATAGTGGGATGCTGGATCATGGAGTAACGGCCAAAATAATTAGTGTCGCAATTGGCAACCCATGCATCTTATAATCATGTCTTTGAAAACATAATCACAAAAAAACATGAATGGCACATGAAATGGAATAAACAAAAGAAATATTAGGCATCCATATAAATAATGCATACACATCAACAAGAATACAATATGTGGAAGCAAACTTGGACCTTGACCATCCCTGCCTTAAATCCATATAAACCTTAGTAGAACCCGCATATTTAAACAATCTTTTAGATTATAATTAGTATTTTGATTTATCTAACATTTCATAATAAACTATAAGTCAAAAGAACCAGATAAGTCAGGGACCGACGAATTGGCATGCACACCCACCCAGTGTAATAGTTCTTTGGGAGATAGACATCTCTGACCACTCCAAACCTTTCAAATGGGACACGAAGCTCTTCAGCCCTAGAAGTTCAAGTAGAAAAAACAAAATTAGTAATCACAGTAAATTGAAAAAGAGGAAGCTCAAACAACAATGTAAGAAATTTTGAAGTACTGAGTAAAATCACACCATGCTGAAACATATACAACGGAGACAGAAAGTTTACCTGCAATTTAATGGAATATTACGAACCAAAAGGCTACCATGATTCTCTTCCTTGTGCCTCCCTCGCTCACCATCATATACCCTCCTGGGAGGACTTCTTGGTCGACCTCCATATCCTCTGCGTGGAGGACTGTGGTATGGTGGACTGTATCTCCGCATGATTCAACCTCAGCAATAAAACTGCATTAAGAATGAAGTCAAATTAGAGACATTTACTAAGCAGGACTAGAAAGGCAGCAAAAAGGAATCTATTTGTGTAGTTGTCATATGCATAGTAGAATCAGCCTGACGCTAATAAACTTTCCCTTCGCAGCTTCGCTAACTATTACAATATGAAACTTCATCAGAAATCATATCAGCTCTTAGATGCTTCCATACATTTTTTACCAAACCAAACCCAACACAAAGATAATTGAATAAACACATACTAAAACTGCCAAAATTCTCTGGGCAAGATCCTTAACATTCTGAGATACATGGAGTAACTTTATCTGAAACTTTTATATAAAAAACATAAAATGTCATAGTATTTTATATTTGACAAGACCACCTCAAAGACACAGGCAATCTACAGTGTTATACAAATATCACTTAAGGATATATCTTCATGTATATGCCATGTTTTACATGTGCACAAGAAAGAAGGATATGACATTTAGAACATTCTGAATGCTCAACAAGAACCTGCATCTATGGAAGGTTTCTCCCCTGTTTATGTTTTTGAGTTCTAACCTAATCTTTAAGACACCACCTGTCGAATATCCTATCTAGAGACAATTGGACAACTTTTGCAAAACCCTTTTCAGATAAAGTAAAGCTATGAACAGTCCTCCAATAGTTTTCAAGTGATAAAAACAAAATAGAGGCCCAATTTCCAGAAATCTGAATATGAAAACAATCACGCGTTATAATTTCTCAATAATCCAACAACAAAAAAAGTGAGCTCTCGAAGACTAATCATATTTGTGCCTCAAAACACACGAAATCGAACCCTAACGAAATGTTCGGTTCCAAAGAAAATCATCAAAACGGAAAAAATTAGTATCCATGGTCTTAAATTTCGAAGAACCGTGGATCGGTTATAAAATCAAAACAAGAACATATTTTTCTCTTCATGTTCTTCGACTTCGTTCGAATCAATAACCGCAGGAGCAAGATTATAAAACGTTAACAAGATAATCATTGAATGACAAAGAAAGTAAGACAGAAATTTACCTGAAAGACGAGAAGAAAGATTTTTGGGCGAGATTAGCAGATCAAGATGCTGAATTTGAAAATTTTAGAGCGTTTATCCATCCGTGCCCTAGACCTAGAAAGTAAAGTGGGCCGGCTTTTATCGCTTTAATGTTGGTTTTATTTTATTTTTTCTATTTTCGTGACCCCAAAGGAATCTCAGGGGATGTTTACTTGCCGGTTGATTTATTGGTGAATTTGGCTTATTCGTTAAGACATTTAGGGGTGTTTACTTGTTGGAATTTGATTCCATCCTACATTGATAGAGAAATAAAATATAGTGTTATTTATAAGGCTATCATCTCAAGTAGGTCTTGAGTAAAATGGTAGACTTATGGTGGGGGTTTCAAAGAAGTGCAACGCACGCATGCGTGGCCGAGGGTGCGGTTCTCGCGAAGAGTCGCGCACTTTGCACTTCGCATCTACGAGCTTTCTTTTTATGGATCGAGATATAGAAAAAAAAGATTAATTAAGTGAAGTTAATTAATTTGAGCAGATAATTATTCTTAAGAAGATAAAGGTTCGTTTTATTAATTATCAGATAAGTTTTTTTTCGGTTTTATCTCATTAAAAACGTGCACCTAAATAAGCTGAAAGTCTCCAACTACAACTGTATCTCTGTTTTCTTGGTGCGAAAGTCAGGAAATTGAGGCTACCGTTTATTGATTTAACATACTAAAAAAACGAATCTCTCTTGTGCTCTATGCTCTCTATCGATCTCTCTGTCTCTGAGCTCTCTCAATCTCGTTCTCTACATAAGTTCTGTCTCAAGCTTGCATTAAAACTTAACACTATCGATGTTAGTGTTTAAGCATACTGCATCAAATCCTGGGGGTTTGGCTAGTGTTAATCTCACAGCAACAAAAGGGATCCGCCAAAACCTTTAAGGACAGGTTTAGAATAAATCGTGCAGTTTGGTTCGTTGGTGTTGGAGATCTTTCTACACAGGTTGTTTTTTTACGATTTTTGTATTGTTCTTATTTTCGTCCACTAGAGTGGACAGTCTGATTCTACCTCTTCTTCTAACGTATCTATTGCGAAAGACAGACACGTTATTAGGTTCGCATAATAATCATTCTGAATTTATCTTTGTTTGGTAATTGTTGGACTTTAATCATAAAGTTTTAACTTTATAAAGAAAGTTTGAACTTTTTTTAATTAAAGTTGTTATTTTATATATAAATCTTGTTGTTTTATTTATAATTGAATTTTATTAATTATTGAAAATTCAACATTACTTGCGGCTTAATCGCACTGCAAGTGTCTTATTCGCACAGATGAAAATAGAATAGTGTGATGTCCTAGTTCAGCCAAAAAAAAAGACACACCTACCCCTAACTTTAAACAAGCCTCCTTCCCTGAAACACACCTCCTTTCAACCCTAGCCGCTGCAACTTCACCACTCTGTTCAAAACCCTAGCCACAAAAACAATCCTCTGCATCCTCTCATCGTCAACTGTCCTCTGCGTTCTTCCTTTCCGACGACCATCATCGACGTCCCTCCTTTCTGGCACCGTCGTCCTTCCTTTCCGACAACCATCGTCGACGTCCCTCCTTTCTGGCAACCATCGTTGACATCCCTTCTTTTTGGCGATGACCATTGTCCTTTCTTTCCCGCGACCGTCGTCGACCCCCCATTTTTTACATCGATTTTTATATTGATTTGTTCTTCTATGAGGGTGTTTGTATATGTGGATGGAGTAGTCGCAGACATCGATTTCATTTTGTTTCTCCTAGATCGATTTCATTTTTTTCCCGTTTTCTAGATCAATTTTTAGATTGATTTGTTCTTGGTGTTTGTATATGGGTTGGATTTCCTTTACTTGATTTATAGAATGGGTTTGATTTCAACCCTAGGCAACAATTTTCTTCAAAGATCATCATCTCCATTTTCTTGACAGATAGTTTTCTTCATAGATGGTTTAACAAACATCGTGCAATTCATATCAATTGTAAATCTGTCATTTTTGTCATTCAGATTGTTAATCCACATAAAAGAGTAAACAATAACACCAATTTATCCATATTTGACTTAGGGGGTGTTTGGGATTGATTATTTAAAGCAACTTATGTTTGTTTTAAAAAGTGTTTATCAACTTATGCGGTGTCAAACCGGAGTTTTTAAAAAAGTATTTGGATTAGCTTATTGTGGTACCAAAACGTAATAAGTTAATAAGTTGTTATTTAAAGGTGTTTGTGATTGCTTATACATATAAAATAACTAAAAAAGTCATAAGTACTTTTCAAATAAGTTAATAAGTTAAAACCAAATGGCTTATCAAAAAGTGTTTTTCAGCAGTTTGACATCGCAATAAGCCATTTTAATTTTTCCTCATCCAAAGTTTCAAACACTCAAAAGTGCTCATCTCCGATGCCAAATCGCAATAAGCTAAGAAGCACCTCAAATAAGCAATCCCAAACACCCCCTAAGGTGGTTTTAAACAATAGAGATTTTTTAAAACAGAGTTCTAATTGTTTAAAATTTTAAATAAAAAACCATTAAACTTTCTTATTTTAAATTATTAAGTCCCTCAATTATTTTTTAAATAAAAAAACCATTAAATTTTCTAGCTTTGAATGATTAAGTCCCTAAGCATTTTTTTTTAATAAATAAATCATCGAACTTTTAAAAATTGGTTACTTTTTTTTAAAGTTACTTGAAACTAACTATGAAGGTTTTAAAGGAAAAACAAATCTAAATCAATTTTACCGTTCTCAAACTCTACGTCATTAAAAACCCCTCACAAACAATCATATCGTTCTGCCTTGCCACTCCCCGTTGCCCGAACGTTGTCCGTTCTCTATATCGCCTAACACGATGTTGCCTCTGCCATTGATCTCCGTCTTTTTGATCTCTTTTTTATATATCAAAAGAGGAAGAATCAAAAGATAATCGATTACAAGTAGTTTTTTGGGTTAAAATGATGTAAGTAACCAATTTTTAGAAGTCCAAAAAATGTTCAAGGACTTAATCATTCAAAATGAGAAAATTTAATGGTTTTTCATCTAAAATGAAAAGGTTTAATGGTTTTTTAACTCAAAAAAAATAGTTCAAGGACTTAATTATTCAAAATGAGAAAGTTTAATGATTTTTTTATTCATAAAATTAGTTTAGGGACTTAATCATTCAAAATTAAATAGTTTGACGGGTTTTTATGAACTTTTTCTTTGGTTATAATATTGAAATATTTTATAAATATCATCTTAATATCCATTAAAAAAAAAGGTTTATATAAAATAATATTTTATTGGTGGACTAAATTAAACAAATAATTTATATTTCATTATATCAAGTTTTAAAAAATTATCTAAAATCTGGGTTTTTTTTTCTTTAAAGAACAATAGTTGTAGAGTTTAATAGAAATCAAAACCCAAATAGAGATGTTCTAATAGTTTTGCACAAACTCCTATCAACTTCATAATTCGAGTCAACCTGAAGTCATCTATGATAACCCGTACAATATATATTGAAATTTTAAATATCAAGTAAATAATGAACAATTAATGTTACTTTCTTATATACATGTCATCAACAATCAATCATGACCTAAAAATCACAATTTATGAAACCCTAAACCCATAAAGATATTCAATAATTAGTTTATATTACAATTATTGACAAAAAAAATTATAATGATATAATTTATAATAAGAATGAAACATATTTTACGATTATGTATTTTTAATGTGCTAACGGTGGAAAAAAATAAAGCGTATGGATAGAAAACAAATTAGTTCGTAGATATTCATGATATTTAATAGTACGGTTAAATTAAAAAATATTCAATATTGAGCTCGTTTTGAAAGTATTGACGAGACGATTATAATGATATAATTTGTAAGAAAAGAAACATATTTTTTCGTTGCATTTTTGTTCATATACGATTATTTGTGTTAATATGATAATGGTGTAAAATGACAAATGAAAAAATAAGGGATATAAAATGAATTAAATAAGTAATTGTAAAGGTGGTAAATGTAACATTATAAAGGTGATAAGTGTTTTTGTACAAAAGTTTAGGGTGATAAAGTTTGTACAATAACCGTATTATTTTTTTATATAGTAGTAGAGATATGCACCACTAGTCAAAGGCAGACCCAGAAATTTTTTTATACGGTGGCACCTTTCACCTAAATTTTTTCCATATCGCCCGATATGTTTTTAGCCTAATTCCACCGTTTCGAGGGATTTTTAAAGTTTTTTTGCTTGATTTCGAGGGATTTTTTAAGGTTTTTTTTTTAATTTCGAGATACTTTTATGGTTTTTTGGTTGATTTCAAGAGTTGTTTTTGGTTTTTTGGTCGATTACGAGGTACAGTTGCACCTCCTTAAATAATACGGTTGCACCTTCTAAAATGATACGGTTACATCTTTTACGAACCTATTTTTTTTTACCTTACGGCGGAAAACCAATACGGTAGCACGTGCCACCGTTGGCACTTAACTAGGTCCGCCCACTAGTTGGTAAAACATACAGATCGAATACATATTAAAACAAATTTTCTTCTAAGATGGATGAAGTTTGAATGATCCATCAACATTTTTTATTCCATTAACAACTCATATATTCAATATAACTAAAACCACTATCATTAATACAATGATTGATTTTTATTATATTTCAGAGGCTAAAGTAAAATGTCAGGGATTAATAATTTGATTTTTAATGTTTTCAGAAAGGTATCGCTGAATATCTTGATCCGGCATTCCAGAAGCACATTTGACTCCAACGGCAAAACACCACATCATGGTGGACGGTGGTGGTGGTGGTGGTGGTGAGACAGCTAAAACAATGAAATGCAAGAGCTAGAAAACGATAATGGAAACCATTTACGTCAATTGCCAAGGCTTAAAACATTAAAATTCCTTAAACCATTTGTTCTTCGTTACACTTGCTGAAGTTATACACTCATGACTGTACAAGGATCCTTTGATCTCTCTTTCAAACACTACCACCACCAGAAGCCACCGCTCTTGGATAACGAACATTTTCGTGGTCGTTCTGTTTCCGAACCGGTTCTTTTCTACAACGATCCGAGGCTTTTTGCGATTCTTGAAGCTGTTCCAACACTTTAACCAACTCGTCAGCACTCGGTCTGTACTTCGGTTCTCTTGCAAGGCACTTCATTGCAAGAATTCCAGCTCTCATGGCTACACCAGGAGCGTACTGACCGTCAATCCGTTGGTCCATAATGCGAAGAATCGTTCGTTTGCTGGTTAAGTAAGGCTTAGCAAAATCCACAAGTATTTGTTCATTTGATGGACGATTCTTATCGATGCATCTTTTTCCTGTCAAAATTTCCAGAAGAACCACCCCAAAACTGTAGATATCACTTCTCTCTGTTAAGTGACCTTCATGAAGATAAAATAAGTTTCATCAGATAAGTCAAAACAAGACTTGTTAAAACCAAATGAAAATAAGGGGATGTTCAGTTGTTTTTTCGTTAACCCGTGTATGGATTAAGCTAAATGGTTGTTTGTTTGTTGTACTGAATTCAAATATCTTGAAGCTAAAATTAGTATCCAGATAGGTCATGAATGGTTCTCTATATGCAATAATCCCCAATATGCTCAAATAGATTACCTGTAGCCATGTATTCGGGAGCCGCATATCCATATGTGCCCATAACCCTTGTAGATACATGACTTCTCCCATCCACTGGACCATCTTTCGCCAACCCAAAATCGGAAAGTTTTGCATTGTAATCCTGGAAACCGTATAAAACCTGTTAGAGTCCCACATCGGCTAAACATGGACAATTTTTTATCAATATGCGTTAGAACCTGCCTTCTCTCCTCAAAGGCTCTTTTTAGAGAATAATCTAATGGGGTTCCACATATTTCACATGGGACCAGAGTGAAGATCTACTGTATACCACTCTATGAACTCAACACTCTCACAGTATGTGCCCATCTAGCCTCTGTTGGAGGAGGTGTGCTAGAATCCCACATAGGCTAGACTTGAACAATTTATGCCAACATATGATGGATCTCCCTTCTATGACTCTTTTGAAAAATTGCTACTCAACATATGATGGAACCTCCCTTCTCTCCTATATGACTCTTTTGGAGAGTAATCTAATGGGGTTCCACGTATTCTCACAAAATCATAACTTGAGGAAACTCATATAGAAAAGATAAGCACTAACAAGATGTGTTAGGACACGAAATTGAGACGTACAGAATCAATCAAGATATTGGAGCATTTGAAATCACGATAGATCACTTTTGCTTCTGGACTGTGAAGGTATGCAAGCCCCTTGGCTGCTCCAAGAGCAACCTTTAACCGTAGGCTCCATGAGAGTGGTTGAAAGTAAGAACTTCCTGTTTCAAGAATTCATTTTGAATAAGTAACAAATAAATTGTAGGCAGATATATTGGATTAGAGGGGGTAACTAAAAGCTATGCAAGAAAATTACTCCTGAATAGATGGTTTTCCAAGCTGCCACGAGACATGAACTCGTAGACAAGGAGCCTTTGGTCATCCTCCAGGCAGTAACCAATTAATTGTACAAGATTTGGATGATCTAGCTGCCCTAAATAATTAATTTCAGCCTGCAACAATATTATTACACAAAAATTAATCTACTCAAACTCTCAAAGTACCAACTTCATGATCAAACTGAAGAGAGTACCAAAGAGTTGATTTTGATCCAATACATATCAAGCAAATCCACACTTACCAACCATTCTTGGTGACCTTGAACACCTTCTTGGTTTAATCTCTTCACAGCAATAACAGTGCCAGTGCCTGGCTTGGCAGCTGCAAGTGATTGTTCATCTATCCAACCCTTGAAAACTAAACCGAAACCACCTTCTCCCAACACACTATCAGGACGGAAATTTCTGGTTGCTGTTCGAAGTACATGGAAACTAAAAGGCTTCAACTTTGCTGACTGCAAAATCTCAGATTGGCTCCGTGGGCTAGGTGGTACTGTTGCAGATGTAACCTTGCCTGTTAAAATACATTAAGAATACCACATCAATTGGTTTTGCTGCTAAATCCAACCCTTTTTTGACAATTAAATTCCGTTCAAGGTTTAGCATATGTACTTATTCAACTCAAACAAAAAATAGCGATAAGAAAACAGCTCACCATCATGACGAGAACCTTCCGTTTTCAACCGAATACAGAAACAAGAACCCATTAGCCTTGTTATTTCTTTTGCCTCTAAAAGAGAAGACAATGAGTAAGAGAGAGATAGAGAGGTTTTGCTACGGAAGAATCAGTAATGACTGTGAAAAGAGCTCACAGTCGAATTATATCAAACAGTTGGTGGGTGTGAACGTAAGCGTCTATCGTCAAGAGTCCTACGTGTATACGGTGGGTTCACGAGAACCCAGGGACAAAGACAGAAAGGGTTGACTTATCTCCATTAATTCTTCACTGCAACTTGCTTCCTCCATGGGATAGACGTCAATGGCATCTCAAATCTTGAATTAAACAAGTCTATAAATTTTCAATTTAGAAAAGAAAATCGATAATTTAATTCGGGAATCCGAGTAGGCAGCGATAGGTACTGGTGGGAAATGGAGGAATCGACGGAAAGAGTTTAATTTATGAATGAGACAGATCAGCAGCCAGCAGAGTCAACAACTTTGCTTAAAACCCTTTCGACATCCGTTGAGCCGAGTTGCTCACTCTAAACCAGCTTCGTACTTAATTACTTAAAAGAGTTAAAAGTTCGGTTTTAGTTCCTAATGTTTGTCTATTTTTACAAATCGTCCCTAAACTTCGTTTAATCGGTTTTCATCCATGACAGTTGTGGTTTTCAACGTAATTCGTCACTTTGTCTAAAGGATGTTAAGATTTTCCTCTAAGGCTATGTTTGGCAAAAAAAACTAGCTTATAAACTAATTTTTTTCTGGTACATTTTTGGAACTTTGGAGGACCATAAGCTACTTATTGAAAAGTTACTCATAGTAGCGTTTTAAAAAGTTAGTTTATCAGCTACCAGCTAACTTATAAGCTAGTTTATCAAACAATGTCTTATGTTAAATTAGGGGTGTTTTGATCATTTTATCTTTTTTATTAATTTTCCATATATATGTAATGTTTTATTTTATTTCATCCCCCACCTTTCTTCTTTCTTGCCCCATACAAACCCTATCGGCGAACTTCATATGACCAACCCACCTGTCAACGAACTGTGGTTTGTTTTTTTTCACGCCAGGAAAAAGTTGGGAAGAGAAAAAATCCACCGCCATCAACAACCCCACCTGCGAACTTCATCCGACCAACCTACCCAACAAACCCCACCTTGAGATACAAAACCCATTGTTCCATTATTTTTCTATCGGCAAACATCTCTAACAAACACCACCATTGAGATGCAAACCCCACTTCATCCCTAACGCTTAATTTGTCATGGATTTGATTTGGTTGGTGACTGACTCGGTTCTATGAGACAATTTGCTTGAAGCTTCTTCTCAATTTGTTGTTTGACCTGCTTTGAATCACGTTTAGGTACCTTTTTATTTGTCAATGTTAAAGCATTGCTTGATCGAGTATTTTATTGCTTCTGATTCTAAATATATTTCACCATACGCAGTGATAAAATTGGCGTTTGTTTCAATCGGCAATAAGGTTTATTGACAGTGGTGTTTTTTTTTCGATTAAAAAAATGGGGGTCGTGTGTTTTGCTTGATACTGGGATATGAAAATGGAAGGGCGGTGGATTTGGTTTTTTGTCGATAGAGAAAAAATGGAGGGACAATGGGTTTTCTTTCTCTCATAGGGAGACATTTTTCTAGGGGGTAGATGGGAGGGAGGGAGGGAGGGAGAGAATGTATTATTATTTGAGTTTTTTATAACCAAAGTAACTAAAATACAGTTCACTTAACATAAAATGTTAACGATGGTCAGACAGAGTGATAAAATCCGTTGGAAATTGACAAACATGAGGAAAGAAAACCAATTAAATAAAGTTTAAAGATGAGATTCTTTAAAATAAACAAACGTTAGGGACGAAAACCCGAGTTGTGCTCTTACTTAAATAAACAAATTTCTCCGATGTTTGTGAGAACTCTTAATTTTGTACTTCAACTTTTGAAAATTACAATATCATTCAAGTTTGTATTTTGTTAAGGAAATCATCCCTAATTCTAAGGTTCATTACCCTATGTCGTTAAATGTCCTTACATGCTTAGTTAGTTAGTTATGTGAAGGCATGTTGGTCTTTCGTATATTCTTTTTAAAAAAATATTTTTTATTTTTATTTTTTCTTGTACACGTCTTTAAAACTTACATACAAATGAGTAAAACATTTAAAGTAGTAAAAAAAAAATACATAGTTATCCTAAATAACATACATTAGAACATTATGAAGAACATTAATTACAAAATATGAACAATATAAAGAACAAAAATATGAACAACATTAAAAACATTTTATTTTACTCCATTGTATATAGAACCCTAAGACATAAACACCAAAAAACCTAAAGTTAAAATATAAATCAAACCCTTAAATCACAACGTTGTGAGGAGATAACCCCATCACCGCTATCGAAACTGCACCACCACCAAATCAATGAAGAACAACACCACTACCATCAAGTCACCAAAGAACATCACCACCACTGAATCACTAAGAATAGCCCTGTCCTTCCTTGCAACGTTGGTGATATAGAAATCAGAATTTGAGATGGAGTGATGATGTTGATATTGATCTCACCTTAAATCGGGATGAATAAATCAAGACTAGATGTTGTTGTTGTGGAGGCGAAAAAGTATTGTTGTCTCTTGCTTAGATATGCATTGAATCTATGTCGGAACTAACAAATTGAATCGAGATGATATAGTGGAGGCTTTCGGTTCTGCATGAGGAGGGGTTGATTTAAATTTTAGAAGTTTGGTTTGTTTTCTATTTCTATATGTTGTCTTTGATTTACTTTTATGAGCAAAATGCTTGTGCATATGTTTTAATAGCGTGTACATGTACAAAAATTTATTTTCAAAAAATATTAGTAAAATGACTGAAATGCTCATGACATGACTAGTATATGACCACACTTAACGACACAATGTAATGGAGGCGGACGTTAAGGGACAATCCTTGCAATGTCCGTACATTAGGGTTGAAACCCTTAATTTTCACAAACATCAGGAGCCATTTTTGTAACTAGCAGAAAATAATACAAGTTGTGTTATATTATCATTCCATCTCGTTAAAGATAATAAAACGTTATTAAGTATATATTAAGTTTAAGTTATATTTATTAATATTATGTGACGTTTAATTTTTTTTATAAACTAATGTGTTTTTCTTTCACATAATAATAGAGAACAAATAAAACCACAAGGCTTGTGGTGTAGCGGTAATCATCTGGGGAGTTCATAGCGCTCAACCCGGGTTCGATTTCCTGCATTTACATCTTTGTGGTCACTGAGTATAACCTCAGGGCTGCATGCTTTAGCAGTCGATTTCATTGCCAAGGGATTAGTCTGAACCAAAGGCCCATGACACCCTTCCCAAAAATAGAGAACAAATAAAACATTACTGAGTAATAATTTGCAAAAAAGAAAAAAAAATGCACGTAAAATTACAAAACTACGAAAAGAAAATTTGAAAACGAAGGTTTTGTTGACTTTTATCCACCACTTTTTTGACCACGAGACACCCGTTGACTGTTCAACCATTCGATGCATTTATATATCATGACAATTTTGGATTAAATATATCCATTAATATTTCAAGTTGGCATGACCCTTTTTTACAACTTGTTAGTTTTTGACAATAGAAATTTTAATATGATACATTTGTTATATATAGATTATCATTTGTTATTATTAGATCATACACTTTCGAATAATTTGTTTATCCATATTTTATAATTTTTTATTGTTAAAAAACAATTATATCATATTTTAAAAAAAGTATGTTATAATTTATTATTTATATACACATCTTTCTAACATAATAAAAACTTAAAAAGAGTAATATACAAAATAAAAATAACAAGTTTGATCATCAAAACTAAATAAAAACAAACTTTAAAGATAAGAGAAAAAGACAAGAGGTGACTTAAATATTCAAGATAGGGAGAAAGGATCTTTTAAAATAAATTTCAACGATGTGAATTATATAATAGGGAAAATTGTATAAAAATGGAACCAACTTTTACCTTTTTATTTTTTGAGGGAACAAACTTTTAAAATTATTATTTTAGGGTCTGAACGAAACTTTATATTTATTTAAGAGTTCTGATTACCTATTCATTAGGTATCCGGTTACCAAATTATGACATGACATTAATTTAATTTCTTAATTTTATAACATTTTTACTTTTTTGTATCCACCACATTTCTTCATCCTTCATGAATCTTCATCTTCTTCTAACAAAACAAGTCTTACATCCTAAATCCCTAAATAAAATAAAATAAAGAAAGAAACTTTATAATCTAAGGGGTTGTTTGTTTACCTCTTAATGCTTCCATTAAGATGCAACCTCTGAATTGTTAAGAGGTAAATCTTGTTTGGTAAAAAAAAAGGTCTGTCTCTTAATGATTCCAAAACCCTCTGAATGATTTAGGGGCTGTTTGTTTACCTCTTAATGTTTCCATTAAGATGCAACCTCTGGATTGTTAAGAGGTAAATCTTGTTTGGTAAAAAAAAGGTATGCCTCTTAATGGTTCCAAAACCCTCTGAATGGTTTAGTGTCTTGACTCTGCCTTAACCATTCAGAGCCCTGATTTCATCCTGAACAATTAGCAAACAACCATATTTCATTTCACATTATATCATAAGAGTCTCTTAATCATTCTGACCACTTAATCATTCTGCACTTAGGTGGCGTTTGTTTTTTAAGAGGTGCTGAAGTCTGAAGTCTGATTTCACTTCTGATTTTTAAAAGGTGGTGCTAAAGTCTGAAATCTGAATCAACAAGACTGTTTGTTTTTGTAAATTGATAAATGTCTGAATATGTATAATTGTCTATTTTATCCCTCAAAAATTCAACTTAAATACGCCAATTGAAGTGAGCATCGATGATCGAAGGACGGGACGGAAAAAAAGAAGGAGGATGCTAACATATTTATGAGGTTGTGGAGTTTTAACCATATCTCAAACACCGAAACGCCGATTTAAGCGATTCAAGACGTTTTGGAAAGCCAACACACAACTCTACAATATTCATGTTTTGGGTTTTTGCAAATTCGGGGTGCATTTGGGCTAAAACCGATGTTGAAATCGAAAGAATAATACTGGACGAAAATAAGAGGTAATTAAGTGGCTGAGTTATCACTTAATTATTCAGAGGACATTAAGGATTAAGAGGCTCTGAATACAAAGAAAAAACAAACGGTCTGAGTTATCTTATGTCTGACCGAATTAGACATAAGTGGCAATTAAGAGCTTATTTTGAAAAAACAAACACCACCTTAACCATTCAGCAACTGCCAAACACAGCCTAAATTCATTTGCGATAGTGATCCACGGTGACCAAATCCAGACCCCATTTGAGATCCACCTAATTAAAATAAGCAACTAGAGCAACATACTTGGAAAAGAGACGTGACCCGTTACAAAATAACAAAAAAGTAAAAGTGACTGATGCAAGGGAAAAACTTATGTTTAACATTTCCGGAAATACCCCCTATTTGTTCGTTTACCAGGTTCAACACGAAATCATAAATAAACTCTACCAAGGATTGCCAAGCATTTGGTACTAAGTTTCCTCCTCTTTTTTTAGTAATAAAATGAATCATAAGTAGTGTAACGCCCGAAATTTTGTAAGTATAGTTTATCCCTAATAATCGCATTTATTGTATTCCGGTATGCGGTCATTTTATAGATAAACGTGTCTCTAATCGAGATTAGTGGAATTGTTAAAAAGAAAAACAAAATCAAGATTTGGGCCTTTAGGGCGAGTTCCAAGTGAGATGCACAAACCTCAAACTCACATTAAACTAGCTTTGGGGGTTGTTTTGATTTTAAGCTAAAACACCCTCCAAGCGACTTTCGAGTGAGTTGCATGATCCCAAACTAACTTCAAACCCACTTCGACCATTGTTTTGATTTTAAACCCAAATACCTTTCAGGCGAATTTGAAGTGAGTTTATTGACCTCAAACTAACTTCAAACTCACGTCGACCTCTGTTTTGATTTTAAACCCAAATACCTTTCAGGCGAGTTTGAAGTGAGTTTATTGACCTCAAACTAACTTCAAACTCACACCGACCTATGTTTTGATTTTAAACCCAAATACCTTTCACGCGAGTTTGAAGTGAGTTTATTGACCTCAAACTAACTTCAAACTCACGTCGACCTCTATTTTGATTTTAAACCCAAATACCTCTCAGGCGAGTTTGAAGTGAGTTTATTGACCTCAAACTAACTTCAAACTCACGTCGACCTCTATTTTGATTTTAAACCCAGATACCTTTCAGGCGAGTTTGAAGTGAGTTTCTTGACCTCAAACTAACTTCAAACTCACGTCGACCACCGTTTTGATTCCAAACCCAAATACCTTCCAGGCGACTTTCAAGTGAGTTTTTTGACCTCAAACTAACTTCAAACTCACGTTGGTCATTGTTTTGGCATTAGACCCAAATACATTCCAAGCGACTTTCAAGTGAGTTTCCTGACCCCGAACTAACTTCAAACTCACCTGAACCAAAAGTTGGGTTTAAAACCCTTTTGATGACTTTTTTTCTCATTTCCTTCCATCCAAACCTTCTCCACTCTCTCCCAATTCGTTTCCTTCTCCCCCCTTCAAACCCTAAATCATTTTTGGCTCAAATCCTTGGATTTTATGGAGGTAAAACATCATCAAGTGGCAAGATTAGAAGCTTTGGTCAAGGATTCACCACCTCCATCTTCATTTTCTTCATCAAACCTTCTAGGGTTTCATCCACCATTGTTCTCCCTTTGGTAGATTGGAGGTTGGTGACCATTTTGGTGAACTAGAGGTGTTTGGTTGATGGTTTCAAGCTTGGGCTAAGGTAATCTCTTTATTCTTCATGTATGAAAAACTAGGGTTTTGGTTTAAGTTGAGATATTCGTGTATAATGTTTGGGGAACGATTAAATGTGGTTGAATATGTATATTTATGGTTGAAAATTTATGGATCTAGGTTTTGGAAGTTTTGGCATGGGAGATGCAAGTTCCTTCAAGGAAACTCAAAGTGGGGTAAAATATAGATTTAGCCTAAATCTAGCAAGGTGGGTTCAAGTTGATTTGTGAAAACGGTGTACATGCCAAAATGTCCATTTTAAGTGTTTATGTGTTTTACATGAAATTATCAAATGTTGGGTTAGTTGGTAATCTTTGATTATTTGAAGTATTTAACTTTATAAACTTTGTAAAACACCCACAATTAGGATTTCTGGGCATTTTGATAAGGGTGTCATAAATGAATGTGTTTTGATGATTTCTTTGCATAAATAGATATTTGGTCAAAGAAATACACTTTTAAATGTTTGTCGGGTTTTATGCATCATTCATGAAATGAAATGTTTTATGAAGTATTACTTGCACAATTATGTGAAGTACTTTGAAAGAAAGTGTATAGTATCATTTTATGATTTCCATTCTTATTAGCAGTTAAACATGGAAATGCATATTTGAAAATTAACGAGTCGTTAGGACTTCGGTCCGGTTCAATAGCCCTTTGTGAAATACCGAGTATGATGGCGGTTAATGTGCATCATTTGAGAATTACATGTTTTTGAGTGCGTTGGTCATTCAATTGGAGTCATGTATTGTTTTAGACTGTAATGCAGTGGATCCATATGCATATGAGTCGGTCTTTATTATTTAAAAAGAAAATGGACTATTATTTATATGTTGGTGTCAGAATTAGTCTTGGGATATCGAGGATAATACGGTGAGGGCTCGTAAAGTCCAAGACCCAACCTGCATCCGCGAGTTAATTTCTGAGCCTGTTTTTATGGGATAGTCACTTCCCATTTGTATCTAGTTGAGACATTGGGTCCTAGGGTGGCAACTTGGTACGGTTATGTGGGACCGAATACTAGTCGTGGGCCGTAAATGTAATCCTAGCGAATGAGCATGACTGGTAATCCTCGGGTGCCAACCCCCACATCTTAGTACGAATCGGCGAGCTCGTGGCCATGGGAACCCAGTATGGTGAGCTGAGTAACTTGGAATGTGACCTACTTTTGTGTTCCGCCACTAGCCTTGGAATTTGGGATTCCCCCGTCACCGAGAGGTGTTGTTTTGAGGTATTTGGTTTTATCCTCGTTTTCAGTGACGCCTTGAGATTTGGGTTACCTCCCTTATGCTATAATTTTGGAGACTTTAGTTTACTCATATTTTGGTCATTTGTGTTATAAAGTTTACCAGGTTTCATTATTTGAGCATCACCATTATTCTCGTTTTGAGTAAGTGTTGGACTGCATTATTTCACGAAAGAGTATTTTTGACGTTGAGACGTCCATCTATAAAATGCATATTATCGGTAAATGAGTCGTTCCATCATTTTAAAGTAAATTATTTTAAAGAATCATGATTATAAGTTACAATATTTCCATTTTACGTTTTCATTTATAATCATGATATAAACTTTTGAACTCACTAGGCATTAGCCTAACCTTTTTATTTGTCGGCATGTGCATCAGGTTTCATTTCGGGATTAGTTCTAGCGACACTGTGAAGCGATGAGTGCTAGTTGTGTGCTCGAAGAGGTGATTAGCTTGATGAAGTATTCCGCAGTTATATTTGGAGATAGCGATTGTTATTGGGTTATAGTAACACTCGACTTTAGTTAGTCTTTATGTAAGACTTTATTTATTTGTTGATGGTTCAACCTAGATATGTATTTCAATTATGGACTAGTGGTAAGAGATTTTATTATCCTTTAAGGTATTGTTGAAAGTTTTTGTTTAGTCGCTCTTTCTAAATTTTGAGGGTGTTACAAGTAGGACCAAACTGAAAGTTAGCAGCATAAACAAAGATGAATTTGTGAATGAGAAATACAAGTTTCCTATCTTCATGGGAATCAATGGGAGAACGGAAAATTGCTCAAGTGGGTTGTTGGGCGTAATCGTAAGAAACACTTTTCATTTCAACCCTGTAGTTCCGCTTCTTGCTCTAAAAATTAGGAAAGACTTGTCGGAAATCGCCAGTTGGCTTGGTCCGACCAAGAAAGGCATGGGACTCTTTGGGCATTGTTGCTTGGGATTGAGTTTGACACTATTCATTACTAAATATCTACTCGTGGAGGGAGGGGAGACAATAGATTTATCTTAGGCGGTAAGCAAATGAACTGTAGGGCTTAGGGCAGCGAGTGAACCTCGGATTTTTCTTCAATAGTCTAGCGGGGAGGTGAGAAGAAAGCCAATAGCTTTTATAGAAGGACTTAACAATTAATGGCATGAATTAGAGTTGAAGGAAGAAAGACATGAAATGCTAAAAAGATGGAATCTATGAATGAGCTCTTTCCTCTAAGCCTATAATTAGGCAAGAACAAGGAATGGACTTTAATTGTAAAAATAATCTAGGTGGATAGTCTAGGGTTTGTGTTTTATTTTTATTTTTAACTTGTATATTAAAAACGATTCTTTTAAGTGTAAAACTGATCTTGTTTAATTAATTTTTTTTAGAAAGATATTTTAATTGAAAATGTGTAAAAATTATTTTTGTTTAGTTTTTTTAAAGTAAATAAATAAATATTTTAATTATTTTTTAATATCTATACTTCTATACTATATTATAAAGAAGACATAAAAAACTCTTAAAAACAAGTCTTAAAACTTAATGTATCGTCATTTAATGTTAATTACTTAAAAAACAACTATTAAAGTTATATGTACTACATTTAATGCTATTTATTAATTTTCAATCATTATTTCTAACCATTTTAACTCCACTAAAATCATTTCGCACTCTAACTTCCCTAAAATAACTCTCAGCATAATTAAATATAGAATAAAAATCAAATTTTAAATATAAAATATAATTAAAAAAAATCTAACATAATATTTTATAAAAAAAATTATATTGTGAAACTAAAATAAATTACATTATATTATTAAGTTTAAATTAAACAAATTTATATATAAAAAAAAACATTATCACTCTCTCACAATCATCCAAAATCGTAATGTAAATCGACAAAAAACAGAAAATAAAATGAAACATTAAAATCGTGATGTATTTAGCTACATTGCGCGAGTACACTTCTAGTATAAAATAATATTAAATTTTAGTTGTTAAATAAAAAAGTTATGCCGATTATCAATGCCACAACATTATTTTAGATTTGTTAATTAAATTTTAATTATGACATGGAATATTAGTTGACGTTTACCTAAACTACATCATCAATAGCAAACTACATCATCAATAGCAGATTATCTGGTAAACCAGATCCTTAAATAAATGAAAATTTTGATTTATACCCTAAGAGGGCGTTTGGTTCGCATAATGTTTTTGGATGAAATGAAATCTGTCAAAGGAATTTGACTTGATGGAATTGGAATGGAATGTTCTCAAGTTTGACCAGCTGTTTGGTTGACAGAATTGTAATGGAATCTGTTAAATGAATTGGAATTTTTCTGTTTGGTTCATAGATTGTAGCTTCGAAATTGGAATTGAATTTTGGTAAATGACCAAAATACCCTTTTTGATTATTTTAATTTTTTAAACAAAAATTACTTTAATAAAATAGTCATTAAATAGTTTACTTTTTAACAAAAAATGTTTTTATTATTTTAGCACATGAATGATGCCGAGAGAGGGAGAGAGAGAGAGGAGAGGAGATAGAGAGAAGAGAGAGTGGAGGAGAGATAGAGGATAGAGGGAGAGAGAGGAGGAGAGAGAGGATAGAGAGGATAGAGAGAGAGGAGAGAAAGATAAAGAGAGAGGGAGAGGGAAGAGAAAGAGAGAGGAGAGATAAAGAGAGAGGGAAGAGAGAGAGGAGGGAGAGGGAAGAGAAAGAGAGAGGAAAGATAAAGAGAGAGGGAAGAGAGATAGAGGAGAGAGAGGGAGGAGGGAGGGAGGAGAGAGGAGAGAGGGGAGGAGGGAGAGAGAGAGAAGAGAGAAGAGAGATGGAGAGGTGAGATAGAGAGAGGAGAGAGATGGAGAGGAGAGAGAGAGGAGAGAGAGGGAGATAGAGACGAGAGAGATAGTTGGTGTTTGCTGATAATCAATATTAGTAGGGTTTAGTTTGGAGTAAAGGGTAAATTTGGAATTATCAAAATATAAGATTCCATTCCATTGAAATCTTTGGGTTTTAGGATGGAATGTTCAAATCCTTCATTGGTGGAATTTGGTGGAATTCACACATTCCTTCTATAGAAAAGAATGAACCAAACAAGGGAATTGAATTTGGTCAAAGGAATTGGATGATAGTTGGTTCTCCAGAATAAAAAATAGATGATAGTTGGTTCTCCAGAATAAAAAATAGATGATAGTTCGTTTCATTTTGATGCAATTTTTCTTTTATAATATAATGTTAACTTATGTGAATAAAATATGTAATTATTATTAGATCATCCGGTGTAATTACAAGGCACCTTTAAAATGTTATATTAATTTTTATAGTTATCTATACTATATTATAAAAATGACATAAAAAACTCTTAAAAACAAGTCTTAAAGCTTAATGTACCGCTATTTAATGCTAATTACTTAAAAAACAACCATAAAAGCTGTATGTACTACATTTAATGTTATTCATTAATTTTCAATCATTATCCCTAACCATTTTAACTCCCCTAAAATCATTTCCCACTTTAACTCCTTAAAATAACTCTCAGCATATTTTAGATATAAAAAATCTAAAATATAATTAAAAAATCTTACAGAATATTTTATAAAAAAATTATATTATTAAACCAAAATAAATTACATTATATTATTAAGTCTAAATTAAACAAATTTATATAAAAAAATCATTATCACTCTCTCACAACCATCCAAAATCGTAATGTAAATCGACAAAAAAGCAGAAAATAAAATGAAACATTAAAATCGTGATGTATCTAGCTGCATTGCGCGAGTACACTTCTAGTTTTTATTTATAAAGTACGACTACAAATTGAAAATTATTCTCATTGTTTGGTAATAAAATACTTTTATTATTTACTATTTATTTTTGTAATGAATTAAATGTTTTTTACGGTGTACATAATACCGATCGAAACGACAACCCGTCTAACCCAACCTAATTAGTTTATAAAGTATACAAGTCGTATGATCAATTATGAGTTTGGTTTCAAACGGAGTCAACATCTCCAAACTCGACAAAATTATAATAATTAAAAAATTCACATTATTAAGTATTAAATGTCTACTAACATAAGCGAATATGTAGTTTATTAAACGACAATCCATTACTGGTTATTGTTAAGACACAGTCTCATTGGATTCAAGATCATCCAAATACGAAGATCGCAATCTGAAGTTAAAGCTGAAAGTTACTCTCAACCAAAGTCTAGGGTCTATTCTGTAATAAAGTCAAAGTTGTTTTAATATCTAGATATTATAGTTTTAGATATTAAGTTTTATTATTATTTATGTTTTGATAATATCTAATTCTTAGATATTATCTCTCTCTCTCTCTTCACAATATTAGATTGATCAGATTAGAAAACACAAACACACATTAAAGGTGTAGAACATCAGAGAGAGCTCAACACTGTAAACCATTACCGACCATTTGTAATCCGCATTTATAATCTAAACAGGTTGGTAATCGTTATATGTTTGTTATTTGATTTATCTGGTAACGATCACGGACTCACAATTGGTATCTATGATGCATTAAATAGTCCAAACTCCTAATTCAGTACTGCGATGAATCCGACTTTTTTTATTTGATCATAGGCAAAGACAAACAAACTCAACGCTAAGACAACATTAAAGTTGGAGAAGTTGAAAACCTTCGCTTATTTTCATTTTAATTCAATGTTCTTGTCATAATATGTAATGTCAAACAATTAGACATAAGGTTGGACTATTGTAATATTTTTGAATAGTTAACTATCGATAGATGTTTTTGGTTTGAATTTGTAATATAATCATGTTCTTATACATAAGTTCAAACCGTCAAATCTAAACCAACATATAATACGTTGCGTTAAAAAACTTTAAACTGAAACAACTGGGTTAAGTTGTTCAAATAGTTCCGAAGCCATTCCAATGTTTTTCCGTATATAAGATGGTCGTTTGGTTAGTGATTTGAATTAAACATCTGCTTGATGAAAATTAAAAATTTACTATTAGGGATACACATGGGTCGGGTCGAATCAGGTCGGGTGGGAACCGGAAAACCCGATCGGGTTTCGGGTAAGATATGCATGCCCCGAATATTATAGGCGGACGAATCGGTTTTCGGGGTCGGGCCTAGTCGGGTTTCAGAGGGGGGTCGGGTCGGATCGGATAAATCTTTTTTTTTTTACGTTTTCCTCCTGTATAATTTAGTTGACTAAAAGCCCATTCAGTTGGGACTCCTCTTGACTTTTTACTCGTTAGTCATGTGTAGTACAAAAGGATTAAAGCGTGAAAGTTGAAAGTTTGAAATATTTAAATTTTACATATTTTTTGAACTAACAGTACTTGAAAAAAAACTAGCATATATACTATTAATTATATAATTTATATTATACATTTATATGTTTTATAAAAAAAAAAGTTAACATTATTCGGGTTTCGGGTCGGGTCGGGTGATGGAATTTAAACCCCTACCCGAACCTATATATCTGGCATAATTTCGGGCTTCAGGTACAATCAGGTGACTAGGGTCGGATTGTTCAGGGTTTTTTCGGTTTCGGTCAAGTTTTGCACACCCTAGAAAAATGAGAGAGAGAGAGAGAGAAAGAAAGACGGTGGGAGAGAGAGAGAGAGTAGGGGCAAGAAGCGACGAGAATCGGTACAGAGATGCATTCGGGATCCAAAGTCAACGTCAAAAAGCTTTCGATCGGAACATGTCTTCCTTCCTGTTCTTCAATTTCCCGGAAAATTGGGACATTCCGAGCATGTGGAGAACATTCAAGAGATTTGGTTACGTGGGTGACATATACATGGCTCAAAGGAGGATGAAAAATGGAAAGAGGTTCGGGTTTGTGAGATTAAAAAACGTAAGGAGTATCAATGAGCTAGAAAGGCAACTTAACAATATTTGGATTGGAACCTACAAGATAAGGGTTTTTTTTGGCTAACAACCGGAAGAGAGAAAATCTAAGTAGAGGTAGAACTAGGCCAAAGTTTGAAACAACAAACCAAAACCAACAGCCAAGGGCCAAAAAAATTTCGAGATCATATAGGGACGTGCTGACGGAGGAGGGACGGAACAGGAACGACACGAAGGAGATAGGCAATTGGAATGTGGATGAGGTGGTAAGGAACAGAAACGACACAGAGGAGATAGGCAATCGGAATGTGGATGAGGTGGTAGGGAAATGGAAGTCTAATGAGGAATCTAGGAGAAGATTAAGAAGTTGCTTGGTAGGAAACCTATCAACTATGGACAATTGGGAAGCGGTTCAAGCCCTATGCAGTTTCGGGAACCTACCAGAATACTCAATAAGATTTCTAGGAGGGAGAAACGTGTTATTATCGTTTGCCAACGAAGAATCGATGTTAAATGTGTTAAAGAACAAAAATCATGGGATACACCATTGGACTATAAACTTACGTCGATGGTCGGTGGGTTACTGTTCAGCCGAGAGGTTGGTGTGGTTGAATATATCTGGAGTCTCGTTACATGCGCGGAAGCAAGACGTGTTCGAAAAAATTGCAGCCAAGTGGGGGACGTAATTGAAGTGGTTAATTGCAAGTAGGAAGAGTGCACGTCTTTGGAGTATGGCAAAATTCTTATCGCAACATCCATCAGTTCGATTATCGACGAATTAAGGAGCATTAAAATAGACGATTATCAAAGCCCTTGTAGCCCAGCGGTCGGTAACATCCTGGGGGGGACAGTGGATGGCATCCCTGTCTACCCGAGTTCGATTCCTTGGGGGAACGGGTGGCGATACCCCAGTCTATGGGTCGGCCTTCGGGTCGGGCATGGGCGAGGCTATGGATCGGTAACGGTCCATGGTCGCGAGGATTAGTCGGGTGCCCGTATGGATCCCGGATACCTCGTCGATTTCGGTCGGGGCGGGTGTGTGCGTTTAGCTGCCGTTCAAAAAAATAGACGATTTATTCTACAGGGTAAGGATAGTTGAAGCAGGCTTGGTATCTCATAAATCGTGGGAGGATGGAGATAAGGGTAGTGAATGGGGGGACGAAGAGTTGGTCATCCCGTCCGAATGGTCGAAGGAAGGTGTCGGGGAAGAAGATTGGTATGTTGAAGAGAGCTTCTTTGAAGGTAATACAGGTGTCGCCGGAAAATCAGGTTCGGAAAAAGAAGGGTCAAAGCACGTCGAGGGGAAAGAAAGGATGGAATCGGAAGCACCGGAGTTGGTCCCGTCGTCGTCGCCTGGAAAAAGAGGTGCCGGCGGTGGAACTGTTGAAGGCAGAAACGAAAACTGCACTGCTTTGGACTCACCGCTGAACCAATGTTAATTGCATGACGGTTTGGAGGAAAATCGAGGAGGTATTGCAATCTTCTGTATTTGAAAATGTAGAAAAAAATGGCAAATCAGAAGGGTGAAGCCAACTCGTTGGGAGAGGAGGTTGGTTCTTCAAATGGGCCTTACCACATGGCAGGCCCAAGTCCAATTAAATCCTTTGGCGAATCAAAGATGGAGTTGGTGAGCCCATTAAAAATGGAGTTGAAAGGCAGTGCCTATCAAAAGACAATATGTCTTTAGAGTCTAAGTTTGAGATGGCCAACTGATATGCATTGAGAATTCAATGCATAAGAACACCTTTTCTTTCTTTTTAGATAGATCATTTTGTTTAATCCCAACTTTGAATCCATTTTTCTTATCTTATTTTCCCTTTTCTATTATATGGAGCTAAGTTTATGATTTTCCTTTCTTTTACTACTTATGGAAGCTAACATAGGTTTTATGTTGATTTCGTTGCAGCCAGTCAATGCTACAACATCCCGATCTGCTTGTTGGAAGAGCTATGGACGAATTTTATGAAGATGGCCAACGAAATTAATTCAAATCCAATCTCTTTCTATAATGAAACCAGATCTGTTGCTGGTTAGATTTTAATTAGGAAAAATGACATATTTAGTTTTTTGTTGGGAGAAAGGACAATCTAGTTACTTTTTGCTTTATGTACTTTCATTGACTTTGGTTATTGTACTTTTATCTTGCTTGTTAAGTTTTATTGTTTACTAGTTTGCCATTGTTGGTTTAGTATAAATAGGAGTAGTATTCTATTGTGTTTTAGGGGATTTTTTTGGTATTCCATCATTTGGAAGAACTGATTTTGTGATCCTCTCTAGAAAACTTTAATATCAACTCCTTAAATTCCTTATTTACTTATTGTCTTTACTTATTTACATTTTACATTTCCGTCATTTATTTTCCGTTATTTATTTTCCATCATTTACATTTCATTATTTACATTCCGTCATTTACATTATGTCTTTACTTTATGTCATTTACATTTCTTGCAACTTATTTTACGCAATGAGTAGCTAATTTTATAGTTTGAGTGTGAGACAAAAAGGGAGGTTGTAAACCAAAAACTAGTGGACTTTGTTCTTCAATAACATTGTTCCACTATGTCATTTTAAGTTTTATAAATCCAAAAGCACTTCTTGACGAATTGATCACTTCTTAAAGTGTGAAAGTGCCATGGACTTAGGAATAAGCCATGAAAAAGCACGTCAGTTTGAATGATACGGGAAGTATACTTGGAAGAGTTACTAGTAAGGGAACTTGCTATCTTTGTTTTTCAAACCGATTGATTCTTGACGGGTTGATCACTAGTCAAAGTGTTAAAGTGTAGTGGACTCAGGAATGAGCCACTAACTAAGAACACGTCAACTTGAATGATATGGGAATCGACTCGGAAGAGTGATTTTTAAACAAAGGCATTTGTTTTTCCATATACTTTAGAGAAACCATTTGACACTCACACTGGTCCGGACATTTGCATAGGCATATGTTGATTAAAGGCTAAACAAAAGTGCAATGGTAGATATCCGGAAGGATCCTTTTTAAAGTACATGGTGGAACTTGTTGTTGCTGAACTAATGCTATAGCATTCCTATCGCATTGGCCTCCAGAAGTTGTGTTTACTCCTCACTTTAAGTCTTGCACCCATTCTATCTTTATATATCTTGTTAATCATATCACTGTTAACCAACCCAAACAAAGTCTTCAAACTCGCCATCTGAAGTTAGTTTTTCATCTCGAGATCTTGCAACATAAGATACCTATCCATGTGGAATACGATACTTGGTTCTTACCATTTTATTACTTGAAAAGACGATATTGGATCCCGTTGTATACTTGCTATGAGATTCAATTATCACATGTCCTAGAGGTGTGCAAACATCCGTATCAAGTTTTTGGCGCCGTTGCCGGGGATAGGCGTAAATCTATTGTTGTTGAGAGATTGAGTTTTGTTAAAGCTAATTTTTCTACCATCTTTGTTGCTTGTCATACGTCTCCATGTATGTCCGAGTAACAAATCTTTGAGTTTTTCTTTCTGTGAATATGGATTCCATGGCACATTCGTTTGGGCCGTATGAAACTGTTTTCTGTGACTATTGTGGCGGAGATCATTTCTCGTACAGTTGTCCTTCGAACCCCGAATCCCATTATTTCATGGGAGATAGTAATTGGGATACCTCACACTTTAATGATTACAATCAATCATTGGAGGATCATCCTAATTTGTTTTTAAGTGGTCAAGCTCATGGCACGTTCACATCATCAATACCTCCCTACCAAGGTTGGAGTAACACCTATTCAAATACTTTTAACCAATCTTGGGAGGAACAGGTTGATTTTTCTGGGAGTTTTCAAGGGGATGATTTTAGCAACTCATTTTTACCCCCTACACCCTCTTTAGAACAAACTGAAAACTTCGAATCTCTTGAAGCTTTGATGAATGATTTCTTACAGAACATAAATGGAGTTGTTATTAACATAACGACCTGTGTTGGAGAGATCATTAGTGAGCGTAATAGACAAATCCAAAATCCTATACCAAGTGAGATTGAAAATTTTGAGAGTATTAATAAGGATAAGGATGAGGTAAATACTTTGGAAAATAGTCAAGAGATATAGAGTTCCGAGGAAGAATCTGAGCATTTGAGCAACCCCTCTTCACTTCAAAATAGTGAAGAGGTGCAACAAAATGCCAAGATTGTCATTAACCCATGCTTTGAATTTGTGCAAAACAACCATATTATTGCAGATGCTGCAACATCCTTGCAACAAAGTTGTGCAGAAAGTCTTCGAGTTGTTTTGAAAAGGGGACGTGACGACCAATCTAAGGGCTCAGGAAGCTTCAGAAAATCAAGTTCTAGTGTTGGTGAGGTGGTGTGGAAAAATCATGATGGGATGAAATACTCCCCCATATGTGACATCGAAGTCTTGTGCCGTGATCAAAGAGTGAAGGAAGTGATAAGGGAATATATAAGCATAAGTGGAAAGAGAAACACCAAAATGAGTTGGTGAGGATCGTTCAGGCAGAGGAGCATACTGATGTGCTTCAACAAATTTCACCATTCCTCAAGAAGTTGTCAACAAGTGATCCATCAGCGGAAGAAGGAGAGCACCTTACTAAAAAAAATGCAGAGATTGGTACCACAACATGCAACATCAGCAATAGAGGCTTCACAGCTTACTCCTAAGGAGTAGGACAGGTTCAAATCACTTCACTTAGTCTCCATTTTTATTTATTTCTTTTGTTTTGTGTCTGGGATTAATTTGCTGATTTATAGGTTTATTTTCATGTTAAGGTCATCACATGTTACTTGCATATCTTTTGAATTCATAGCCTAAATAATTTTTTGGAACACATCATTGCACCTAGTCTATGTTTGATATGAACTAGCTTTCACTTTCTTGGGACACATTGGAAATAAACATTCTGTTTGGGACATGATATAGGCCATCTTTCACTCACCATAAACCACTTGTAGCCATTATGCACCAAAGCACATTCTTTCCTCACAATGAGAACATTATGCACCAACAAAAATAAACCAGATACATCCGTTAAATCTGTGTCCCATCTGAGAGAATCTGAAAATCCTTCGATCAAGGATAAAAAAAGAAAATTCAGATGATGAGGGTGGGAAAGGTCTATCGGTGAAGAGTGTAGAGAAAGGGAAGGAGAAAAGAGGTATTGGCGAGAATTCAAAAATTAAAAAAAGTGAAGGGGGTAGATTCGGGTGAGGAAAAATGAGCTTCCACATGATTAAGCAGATGGCCCGAGCAAGTGCACAAAAAAATGGTTCGACGATGTCAAGAACGTCGGAGCGGATGAAAGCAGAGAGAAGCAAGAAAAGACCTCGGTTGGGAAGTGGGGGAATCAGTCAATCCTCACGATCCAACAGGGTACAAATTTCGGAGTTCTCCGAATCCCTGGAAGAATTCGGGGTAAAGTTGGGACTTTCATGGGAGGCGATCAATAACGGAGGGCAAGCCCAGAAGGGAGGTGGAAAGTACGGAAGGTAAGGTAAGTGCCGATTGCTTTCATCTTTCTTTTCACCTATGAAAGTGGTATCAATGAATATTAGGGGGTTGGGAGGAGTAAAAAAAAGAGTGGGTAAAAAGGATTTGTTTAAAAGAGAAAATCAGTATGATCGGAATTCAAGAGACAAAACAAAATGTGTGGAATGAATCTCAAATTGCAAAGTTATGGGGATGGGACAATGGGGATTTTGTTCAATCTCAAGCGACGGGCAACTCAACAGGTTTAATGTTGATTTGGGACAAAAAAATGTTCAACTGTGAGTTTTTTATCGTGGAAAAAAGCTTTGTGGCGGTAGTGGGTAAGTGGGTCGGGGTGAAGGACCTTGTGGGGTTTGTCAACGTGTATGGCCCAAGAGAACATAAAGAGCGAGCGGAAGTTTGGAAAATGATAGAACTGTTGTGTAAAAAAGAGGAGGTTAATTGGTGTGTGTTTGGAGACTTTAACGAGGTGAGAGGAGATTACGAAAGGCTCAATTCGGTGACAAATAACAAAGGGACGGAGGACTTTAATGAATTCATCCGGAACTGTCAATTGGTGGACATTCCTTTGGGTGGGCAAAAGTTTACAAGGGTAAGCGATGACGGAAGAAAGTATAGTAAATTGGATAGGTTTCTTGTTTCAAGTGGCATTTGCTCGGAATGGAAAATTTTGGTGGTCAATGCGTTGGAAAGAAAGTGGTCGGATCATTATCCGATCATGCTATGTGACCGTGAATTAAATTATGGTCCCAAGTCGTTCAAGCTTTTTGATACTTGGTTAGAAGGTGACAACATTGAACATGTGATTAGAGAGGCTTGGTGCAAGGAGGTGGCAGTAAAATACCCGGATCGGGTATTTATAGAGAAAATTAAGAATGTGAAAGTAGCTCCGAAGAGTCTGTGTGGTGGCAAGTTTAGATCGTTGGATGAAGAATTGGAGAGGAATAAGAAGGTGGCTAGAGAGTTGGAAAGGCTAGCCGAAAATAGAAACCTCGATGAAGAGGAAAGGGGTAGATGGTTAGAATCACGCAAGAAGTGGCTAGAAGCGGAGGAAAAGAAATCCGGAATAGCTCGGCAAAAAGCAAAGCTAAAATGGGTAGAGGAAGGAGATGAGAATTCAAAGTTGTTTCATGCGATGGTTAGGAAGAGAATTAGAGTGAATGGCCTACGGGGTTTAAGCGTAAATGCGAGGTAGACGGAAGATCCGGACGAAATCAAAGGGGCAGTGTTCGAGCACTTTAAGAAAAAATTCCAGTCTCAAAATCAACCGGACCTAGATTGTTGTCTGAGAAGTTTAGAAAGTTAATGGCAGGAGAAGCGGAAAACTTGGAAAGACCAATTTCGGAATACGAGATATGGGATGCGGTTAAAGGTTGTGGGAGCAACAAATCTCCGGGTCCGGATGGGATCACATTCACGTTTATAAAAAAAGTTTTGGTTTATAATAAAAAATGATATCTTGAAGGCGGTGTCGAGATTTTGGGAGGAGATGGAGATTAGTAAAGGATGTAACACATCCTTCATTACTCTTATTCCAAAGACTCTGAATCCGATTGAAATCAACGAGTTTAGGCCGATAAGTCTTATTGGTGTTCTATACAAAATCATTTCGAAGATCTTGGCGGAGAGGATGAAAAAAGTTTTGGGAAAACTAATAGGGGACACACAATCGACATTTCTAAAAGGGAGGTATATCCTTGATGGAGTGTTAATTGCAAATGAAGTGGTGGATGAGCTTCGAAGATCAAAGAACAAAGGGTTGGTTTTCAAAGTAGATTTCGAGAAGGCGTATGACAGTGTGGAGTGGGATTTTATTCTGGATACTCTAGAATATATGGGGTTCGGGCTTAAATGGCGGAAATGGATAAAAGCTTGCTTAACTTCTTCTTCGATATCGGTGTTGGTAAATGGATCGCCAACGAAGGAATTTAAGATGGAGAAGGGTCTTAGACAAGGAGATCCCATAACACCATTTCTTTTCCTAGTGGTGGCGGAAAGCTTGAACGTGCTTATGTTAGAAGCAAAGGAGAAACGATTATTCGAAGGTATCACAGTCGGAAGAGAGAGAGAGTAGTGCTAACCCACCTTCAATATGCCGACGATGTTATTTTTTTCGGTAAGTGGAGTTCCGTCAATGTAAAAAATTCATTGAAGATTTTAAAGTGCTTCCATTTGATGTCGGGTCTAAACATAAATATCGGAAAGAGTAAACTATATGGGGTGGGGGTTGGAGTTGAGGAATCTCAAGAATGGGCTAGGGTCTTGGGATGTGGAAGTGGTTCTCTTCCGTTTATATATCTTGGCCTCCCTGTGGGAGCGGCGATGAATCGTATAGAGAATTGGAAGTTTGTATTGGAAAAAATGAAAAACAAATTAGCTTCGTGGAAGGCCAAAATTATGTCTTTCGGAGGTAGACTGACGTTGACTAAATCGGTCTTAGGTAGCATCTCGTTGTACTATTTCTCGTTGTTTCACGCCCCGAAGGGAGTGATTAGTGAGTTGGAGAGGGCGAGGAGTCGTTTTTTTTGGGGGGTGGGGGTGGGATGTTGGGTCGTGTGTTAATGGGTCTAATCACAAGAGAGGGGTAGCATGGGTGAAGTGGGAAAGAGTTTTGAGAGACTTTAAAAAAGGCGATCTTAACGTGGGGAGTTTACAATCGGCTAATTGGATTGTTGGGTAAATGGTGGTGGAGGTTCCTTTGTGAGAAAGAGGCGTTATGGGTGAGAGTAATAAAAAACATACACGGGTGTGAGGGCGGTCTTATGGGTGGGGGCAACGGGATCACGGGGGGAGGGAGATCGGTGTGGAATGGTATTGTGAAGATTGGTAACGAATTGGAGAAGTTGGGGATCGACTTATCCTCATCTTTCGGGAAAGAAATAGGGAATGGGAAGGAAACTAGTTTCTGGTCGGATAGATGGTTGGGAAATGAGGTACTAAAAAGTAGATTTAAACGACTATGGCAACTTGAAACTAAGAAGGATACTACAATTTTCGAGAGAGGGAGTTGGGTAGGGGAGGAGTGGTCGTGGAGTTGGGGTTGGAGGAGAGAGCCGAGGGGGAGGGAAAGGGGTGAACTGGAGGAGCTTTTGTCTTTGTTGCAGGTCGTAAACTTAAAAGAAAGTGGCTGCAACAAAGTGAAGTGGATGCTCGGGACGGACGGGAAGTTCTCGCTAGTTGAGTTAAAGACATTAATCGACGAAAAGATGGCAAATAGAGTGGATTGCGGGGAGGAGACAAAGTGGACTAAAATTCTTCCAAAAAAGATCGATATCCTAATTTGGAGAGCAAGGATGGAGAGGATTCCGTGTAGAGCGATTCTCGATAAAATGGGAATGGATATCAATTCTTCTCTTTGTCCGCGATGTGGTAACTTTGTCGAGACGGTGGATCATGCGCTATTACATTGCGATGAGGTAAATAAGATTTGGAAAGAGGTAGCTCGGTGGTGGAGAATGGACATCGGAACCATTGGATCGGTAAAGGACTTGTTGGATTCGGGTACAAACGGATCGAGCCCAAAACTTTGGCTTGAAGTGATATGGGGGTTCTTATACCTTGTGTGGTCTCAGCGTAATCGTATAATCTTCGAACAAAAGTCAAGGAAACTGGTCGATCTTTTTTCGAGTTTCAACGGAAAAGCTTTGAATGGACTTCTAGGAGACTTAGGAAGAAAAATATCGATTGGAACTTGTGGTTAGCTGATCCGCGTAGGGTGTGGGGAGAAGATGATTCGTTATGTCGAACACAGAGGTTCGGAGCGGATACCGGTGTGAGGCGGGGATGATATTATTTTTTCGGTTGGTTGTCTTGGGTTTCGTCCATCCGGGTAGTTGCTTAGGAAGCGGTTGATCTTGAAGTCGGCAATAGGCGGTTTGGAGAGGATGTAGGCGCATCGCTTGGTGCTGCTGTTTCTTGCGGCTCAGAGAGGCTATAGGTGTGGTGCTGGGATGGATTTCTTGCTGTTTGATTTTGTGTTCGGTCTCATGTAGCTCCTGCAGGTTTAGTCTTTGTTTTCTTAGGTTTTTTTTGTTGTTTTTTGGATACGTGATCGGGTGTAGTGTCTGGTGTTGGACAGGTTTGCTTCTTGCAAACATTCTCCATGGTTCTCCTGTACTTGTTGTGGTGGGTTTATAATATTGCTTTTCAAAAAAAAATGCTATATATCGATAAAAAAATTAAAATATTAATAAATTAAAACTAAAACAGAAAAATCAAAGGAAAAAAGAAAATGAAAAAAAAAAGAATAAACAAAAAGGGTAAAGAAAAGCCTAAAAAATTTCTAATTTTCTCCCCGTCACTCGCATCTTCCTCAAGAACCCTAATCCGGGGAAAACAGAGTTGAAACCAGAACAGAATTCACTTTTCTTGCCATTGCGCTCAAATTCACACAATCAATCTACTCTATTTCTAGGTATCTGCTGGATCCATGGCCGGCGCCTCTCAATCTGAGCATCCCGTTCCCGTCTCTGCCCCTAAACCCCGAAGTCTAAACTTGTTTCTCACTTTCTTTCAAATTTGCGATTCTGCCCTAACTCAGTAACTCTGATTCACGTGGACCGTTGACGTGATCTGCCTGACTGCGTCTCTCGCTCTCTTCTATACACTACAATCTGCCCTAAACTCTAAAGGCTAAAGCATCCGATTCTAGAATCTAAGGATCAAGGAGCAACCGAGCAATGCATTGATATTTGGTAAATTCCTGAAAGTTTCTCGCTAGTTTGGATTATGGATTTTTTGTTTTGTTTTTATTGTTTAGATTAGTTTTATTTGTTTAATTGTTTGATGTTTACTGTTTATCCAAAGTAGAAACATAAACCAAACATCTCTGTTTATTTGAATAGTTAACGAGTCATGGGGGTTTATCTTTCGGTAATTATATCCGAAGTAGAAACATAAACCTAATTCAAACAATAAAACATAGATGAATATGTAATTTTGTAGGCTGTTATGTATTAGGATTTAAGAATAGAGAAACAGATATTGATTATTGTCTTGTTGATATATGATTTCCTGTTTTTATTTTTGTGGTCAGAAGGGTGTTATGTATTAGAATTTGTGTTTGTTGTTTGTTACTGTTTAGCACTTAAATTGCAAACAAGTTTTGAAGTCTGGACTTTGTAGATGATTGTGTTTTCAAACATGTGAAGAACTTGAGGATTATGTTTGTTGGTTTTAAGTTTTTGTTTGCATATGAATGTATGATACAAGTTCCATTTGTCTTTGAATAAAGTTGTATTTGTTAATGCATAAGTTTAGATCATTTGTTATTTGACTTTATTCCTTGTAAGGGGCCGTTTACTAAGGCATTGTTCAGCAAAAATAAGCTACCTTATTTTATGGGTACATGTTTGGATGACCATAAGCTAGCTTTTTGATAAGCTACTTGGAGTAGCTTATGAGGAGCTTTTTGTGATTATTCCAATTATGCCCCTCATTAATATTCATAATTATATATTAAATTTTAATTAAAAATAAATAATTAATGTTCTTTTTGGTAATTAAAATACTTATAAGCTAGTTTTTGCCAAACGTGACTTTTTCATCAACTAGCTTATCAGCTACCAGCTAGCTTATCAGTCACCAGCTAGCTTATCAGCTAGTTTGCCAAACATAGCCTAAATACTTACCTAGGTAAGCGCTTACCGGTATCACTTACCTTACGATCCTTACCTATCGAGCATGGAGTCACCTAGAATCTTACCCAGTAAGAGCCATAACAAGGACCTAACGTCTTATCCGGTAAGTGAGAGAAATGACTCTTACCCGGTAACACTTACCGGGTTTAAAATGCGTACCAACAATCAATTTTGATGGTCTAGAATGTTATACAATAAGGTAACTGAGGGTAATGTCCTTGGCGGTAAGCGCTTACCCGCACCCGGTAGGCATTTTGGTAAACGACCCCTAAGCTTGTTTAGAGGTCAAGGAATGTTTGACCCTTTATAAGCATTTCTCTCTTTGTTCAAGTCCAAGTGATGTTTTGTGAGAGTTGTGAGATTACATTGTATGAGAGAAGTTTCCTTGTAAGACTTGTGACTAATAGATATATGACATTATCTCTCTACAAACGCTATTTGCGCGAAGTGGTGATCGGGAAAGAACTCGCACAACATAGCATGCGCGAAGCCAAAACACGCAGACCATTGGTTGCGCGTTCATTACTTGCGCAACCTTTGCTATGCGTGAAGTGAGAACTCGCAGACCAAAGGGTGCGTGTTCTTCACTTAGCGCAAGCTTAGATGTGCGCGAAGTAGAAACTCGCAGACCTCTTTGTGTGCGTTTTGATACTTAGAATTTTTTTGAGATTTTCCAAAAAATGGAAACTTTCCAAAAATTGATTTCCCACTTTCCAAAATTAGCAACTTTCCTTAAAATCCATTTAAGCACAAAACATCATATTTTTCTCTGGAAAAACTTTTCAGATTTCAAAACTTGTTAGCATAGACACACACTTACAGACATTTACATTAAGCTCCCCCTTGAAGCGTGCACTCATCGGAAAAATCCTCCTTGAGTATTGCATTCAACTCAACATACTGAAGAATGAGTCCTGATCTGATTTGATCAGAAGTTAATTGACTTGACAAACACTGCAAGAAACTGTCATATCTGCAAAACATATTAGAATTTGCTACTCACAGAACATGAGTCCACAATTGTTAGAAGTATCAGGCTTAGAAAATTAGAACAAGACACTTACACAAACAAACTCAGAACTAACTCCCCCTCAACAAGAGATAGGATAATATAGCTATGCATTTAGGTTCAACATTCCAAGTTTACTGACCAAAAAATTAAATCTTTTTTCATCAAGAGGTTTTGTGAATAAGTCAGCAACCTCAAAATCTGTTGATACAAAATGCATTTCTATATTCCTTTTTTCAACATGATCCTTAATGAAATGATACTTGATGTTTATGTGTTTGGTCTTTGAATGTTGTACCGGATTTGATGTGATAGCAATTGTGCTCTTTGAATCACAGTAAATGTGAACTTTGTTGAGAGTATATCCATAATCTTTCAGCTGAGTCTTCATCCACATAACGTGTGAACAACAACTAGCAACTGCAACATATTCTGCCTCAGCTGTAGATGTTGAGACACAGTTCTGTTTCTTGGAAGACCAACTCACCAACTTTTCTCCCAAAAACTGGCATGCTTCGGAGGTGCTCTTTCTATCCAATTTATTTCCTGCATGATCTGCATTTGTATACGTAATCAGTTCAAAACGAGAATCCTTTGGATACCAAAGGCCCAAATTTGGTGTGCCTTTGAGATATCTGAAGATTTTTTTCACCGCAGCCAAATGGGATTCCTTAGGATTGGCCTGATACCGTGCACAAAAACAAGTAGCGAACATTATATCCAGTCTACTTGATGTTAGATATAGAAGAGATCCAATCATGCTTCTGTAAGTCTGTTGATCAGCTGACGTTCCAGAGATATCAGCATCTAACAGACTTCCATATTGCATAGGAGTCTTCATGGGCGTTGAAGAATTCATGTCAAATTTCTTTAACATGTCTTTGATATATTTGGCTTGATTAATAAAAATCCCTTCCGGGGTTTGTTTGACTTGCAAGCCTAAGAAAAAAATTAATTCACCCATCATCGACATCTGAAACTTACTCTTCATGATGTCTTGAAATTCATCACAGAGTGCAGGATTCGTAGATCCAAAAATAAGGTCATCTACATAAATTTGTACAAGTATCAAATCCCCACCTTTCTTCTTTAAAAATAAAGTGGTGGCGATTATACCTTTTCGGAAGTCGGGCTTAGTCAGATATATTGTTAGAGTCTCATACCATGCTCGAGGTGCTTGTTTTAAACCGTAGAGAGCTTTGTCGAGCACATACACATGGTCTGGAAACTTTGGATCAACAAATCCTTCAGGTTGACTCACATAAACTTCTTCATGTAGAATATCGTTCAGGAATGCAGACTTTACATCCATATGGTAGACTTTGATGTTTTTATGTGCAACATATGCGAGAAAGATCCTGATTGCTTTTATCCTTGCTACGGGTGCGTAGGTTTCATCGTAATCAATTTCCTCTTGTTGATTATAACCTTTCGCAACTAGCCGAGCTTTATTCCTAACAATAATTCCTGCTTCGTCTTTCTTATTCCGAAAAACCCATTTTATACCAACAATTGTCTTGTCTTTTGGTCTCGGTACTAATCTCCACACTTCATTTCTTTTAAACTCATTGAGCTCGTCTTGCATGGCATTAATCCAGTCTGGATCCTTAAGTGCTTTAGACGGCTTCTTTGGTTCCATGCTACTGAGAAAATTTTCAAACATGCAGTAGTTTGCAGAAGAAGAAGCAGTTGCAGATCTTGTTAACACCTTTGCATTCAGATCACCAATTATATTTTCCGGAGGATGGTTCTTTGTCCATCTGTGAGTACTTGGCAATACATCAATCTCAACCTGGTTATTTGAATCATCAAATTCATCTTGAACGGCAGGCAAATCAGATTCTATTGCAGTTGGACATTGTGCACTTTGTAATGGAGTAGCTTCCTCAGATGGGATTTCTGACTGATTTTCTCCAGACACGACAGATGTAGAAGTTGGTTCAACCAAGGGTGAATGCAGATCAGATGAGCTGTCTAGTGTAGCATTTTTAGAAATTACTTGAGTTTGACTTGTTGAAGCTTCACCATTAACTTCAGATGGTCCTGATATATCTGCACTAGTGGTTGGTGTGTTAGTGTTTAATAAATTTTCTTGTTTGTTATCTTCAGCAATTATGTCGTTAAAAGCATCGAAAAATAACAATTCAAGATCAGATTCAGATGGGGTTTGAGAAGTCTTAGTCTTTTGTAGCTCAGGTTCTACACTGCTTGATGTAGAAGCTTTGTCTTTAGGTATGAGTTATGAACTGTTGTGTTCAGAAGTACTTGTTTTTGATTCGTCAAATGAGAAATTGATGCTTTCAAGAACTGTCTTTGTTCGGGTATTATAAATTCTGTATGCCTTAGATTGGAGCGAATATCCAATGAATATTCCTTCATCAGCTTTAGCTTGAAACTTCGACAGGTTTTCTCTATCGTTGAGCACATAGCATCTGCAGCCAAAAACACGAAAAAAATTTAACAGTTGGTTTACGACCATTAATAATTTCATAAGAAGTTTTATTTAAGCGTTTATTAATAATGGTCCTGTTTTGCGTTTTCAGCTCAAATGAACAGAGGTAGATCAGAATATGCGAGCATTGTTCGAGCTGCCTCTACCAAAGTTATGTTCTTCCTTTCAACAAACACCATTTTGCTGAGGTGTCATTGTAGCCGAGAAATTGTGAGAGATGCCAACAGAGTCAAGATAAGTTTGAATCGTTGCATTCTTGAACTCAGTTCCGTTGTCACTCCGCAATTGTTGGACTTGGCTTTGTAGAAGAACTTGAATCTTCTTGATGAATTTGATTATCAGATTTGAAGTTTCTGATTTCTGCCTCAAGAACTTTAGAGTTTAGCCAAGTATATCTGGAATATTCGTCGACCATGACCAAGATATACTTTTTGCCATTTATGGATTGTGTTCTCATAGGCCCACAGAGATCCGTATGAATAATCTCAAGGCATTTTGTGCAACCGGATAACATCTTCAGTTTATGAGAACTTCTCTTCATCTTGCCTCTTTCACAAGCAGAACAAAGTGAATCTTGTTCTATTTTCAATTCCGGTAATCCAATGACAAGATTATGAGATCTCAGCTTATTTAGGTCTCTGAAATGCTGATGAGATAATCTCCGATGCCATAACCAACTTTCATCTGAAGAAGTCTTAGAGATAAGACAGACATGCTTTGAAGCCTTAAATGTTGGAAAATGAACACCGTATAATAATCCCATTATTCCGGCTTTGATTAACAGTGCTCCACTCTGATCTTTAATGTAGTCGTAATTCTTATCAAATTCAACACTTCTTTTCAGTGAATTGGCTGATAGTGAAAAGATTGTATGCTAAACTCTCCACATACAGAACTTTTGATATTGATATCATACTGTTCTTGATCACACCATATCCCCTGACGTAACCTTTCATATCATTTTCAAAATTGACTGATCCTGCATAATGTTCAACGTAATCGAATAGCAGGTGCTTGTGTGCTGTCATGTGTCTTGATGCACCGGAATCTATAATCTACACATGACAAGCTTGCAAGCAACAGTCACTTCAATTTAGGTACCCATATGAATATGGGTCATTTCTTGTTAGTATCCCTTAATTTTTTCAAATCAGTTGACGACCCTTTGATACGCCATTCAAATTTGGGTCCTTTCGATAAAATTTGTGTTTTAAGTTCAGACATTGGAATCCATTTCCACACAAATTTTACGTCAACTAATTTGTTCATTCTAAGCTCATTATTTTTCTTTTTAAATGTAAAAACTTCGGCTTTTTGATTAACAGTGGAACGAGCAGAAGTTTTCTTGTTGTTTGGAGGCTGAACAAATTTTCTTTTCTTGGAAAACTTTGATTTGAAAGAGAATGAACTATCATGACAGTTTGAGCATCGCAATTTTGTAGTAGCTTGTGTCAACAACTCATTTCGAGAAAGAGTATTTGGTTTATTGAAACAACGTTGACAAGCTTTATTACAAGCATCGACTACTCTATTACTATTCAAACTATCACAAACATTCATCTTCTTCTCCACCAATTTCTTCCTTTCATTCTTTCTTCCTTTCTTCAGAGCTTTATATGAAGAACAACAATCATTAGAATCATTGATATTGAATGTTTCAAAAGATGAATCAGAAGAAATGTTAGAAACTGAATTAACTTTAGTTTCAGAACATTCTCCTTTTTCACCAACGCTGAACTCCTTTTCTGAAGATTTTAAAATCTTTAAAGATATTTTCATTTGTGGAGTTTCAGTATTAATTGATGAAGAATCAGACTTTATATCACCACATAGATTTTCAGAAGAAGAAGAATATTTATCAGAACAAGCCTCTTTGCCTTTTGAAAATTTGAAATTCTTTTTGTAAAGCCTCATTTTGAATCAGACTTGAGTCTAATTCCATCCCAAAATTTTTATTTGCATCTTCTAGTTCAACAATAAGAATATTGAGAGCTGAAATTTGCCTTTCTAAATCTGAAATAGTTTTTAAGGCTGTTTGATATTCAAGATCAGTAAAACTTGAAGTCTCAACAGGAACAAACTTTGTTGTAGTCTGAGATTTCTCATATTTTTCTTCTAAAATAGAACAAGTAATAACAGTTTCAGTTGTATTAGAATTAGAACTAGATATAGGAGTCTCATGTGATTTCAGAAAAAGATTTTCAAATTCGACAAAACTTTGCCTTTTATTTTTATAAGATGTATTTAAGTCGTCGTATTTGAAATTGACAGATTTAAAGTCGGGAGAGTCTAAATCAGTCTTAATATCTAACTTCACTTCAACTGGTTCTTCTTGTTTAATTTTAGGAGTTTCAGGTGAAGAAATCTCAGACTTAACAAAGGTTTCAAGAATGTGAGGTATTAAAACAATTTTATCACTGCCACCCTTTGATTTAAAATTATAAAGATTTTCGGGTGCCTTCTTTAAAATCTCAACATCTTGAAGACCTAAGCCATGGCTTAGCTTTATAAAAACGAGTATCTTTCTGATTATTTGTCAAAAGCTTTAATGTTTGTTCTGTTTGACCTCGTTTAAAATTCAGATCCTCCAATTCCTTAATCTTGGTATAAGCTGCAGTTCTGTCCTTCAAAACAATGTCATACTGCAGAGTTAGTTCAATATTTTTATCTTTCAATGAAACCAATTCTTTTTGTTGATCAGATATTTTGGTTTGAAGATTTATCTTGTCCAGTTTCAAAACATTTTTCTCTTCTTCCCTTTGTAGATCAAAGCTTGATCTTGATGTCCCTGAATGGTGATCTTTTGTTGTTTATTTATTTTTTCAGGTTTTGAAATCCAGGGTTCATTAAAGCTAAATCTTCAAGGTTAAATGTTATCAAATGGGTTTGAGTTTTTGAAATTTCAAATTGTTGAACATGATGTATTCTGCGTGTTCTTGACAAGAACAGTGCTATGTGCGTGTTCTTGACTTGAACTCTAAGAGCTTTTGCACTCTGCGAGTTATTGCCAAGAATACTACACTCTGCGTGTTCTTGAATTGACTGCAAAAATGTTCTTGTTTTATGAGAGTTTTTGAGATATGGTTTTCATTTTTTGGCCTAAATTCAAATTTACAAATGTTTTTCCTATCCTTTGTTGTGTCAATTTTTTTTACGTGTTGTTGCATTTGTTTTCTGCAACTTGAACTTTCTTTGTGAGCTTAAAGTACATCTTTCTGTACTTTGTCAATTTTCTTGTTCTTTAGTCTATGACTTCTGGACTTAGAAAATTTTCATTTTTTTTAAAACAAAGATTTTGGATTTTATCTAACATATTACTTTTGATCCTTTTTCAGGTACTATCAGGGCTAGTGAACAGTCTCATGATCCAACTGCTCAAATGGATGAGAATGACCCAAATGTGTCCAAAGAAACACCAATGCCCTCATCCAGGTCACATGTTCAAACAACCATTGGTGGTGATCTTGATCTTGCACTGATCAACCCTTCAGAATACTTGTTGTTGTCTCCTAACAACCACCATGTGGACTTTGACATTCTTAATGTCAATCCCTTAGTTCTGGAAATCCTGAGAGGCCATCCAATCAATCAAGTACTGACTGCTACAGCAAATGTTCCTCTCATTTATCTGCAACAAGCATGGAAATCTATTGACTATGTGGTGGAGAACAACAACAACAAATACTTTAGCATCCGGATAGATAACTTTACTTCCATTCTGACCTACCGAAGGCTCAGACTTATTCTCGATCTTCCGGAAGCTAATTCAAGAGAAGGGAGAACAAGCTTTGACTCATATCCCGTTGATTATGTTGTATTTGAAGGCATCCGAGCCTTGGGATATGTGGGTCAACTTACAAAGATTAGTGAGTTCAAAAAGACTAATCTTCCACCATTCTACTATCAGCTATTCTCCATCATCAACCGGTGTTTGACTTCAAGGCATTCTGGCTTAGACAACACCAACATGCATACACTCAGACTCTTTCATGCCATTGTGTACGATCTGCACGTGGACTATTCTGTAGCATTTTGGACTGAGTTGTATGACAAGGTCATCATCAAAAGAACTTCCAAGAAGCCTCTCTATGTGCCCTATCAGAGGTTTCTTCAGCTGATAATCCGAAGTATGCTCAGATCAAACCGCGACATTCCTAAGAGAACTCATCATGAAGTAGGACCTGAGTTTGAGATGAGGTACCTACAGAAGCAAAAGCAGTCATTCAACTACTCAATGCCAATTCCCGAGGCTTTACTTGCTTGTGCTAATCCGAACTCCAAGAGTGTTAGGGAGTATAGAAAGTCCATGGGATTACTAGAACCGGTTATCACTACCCAAGACTCAACCCTTAGGAGAGAGGAGTCGGTGAGGGTTCAATCTATCGAGGTGGTAATTGAACGGGAAGTGTTGAGGGAAAATTTCGAGAGGGGAACTGTCGGGGATCAGTCTTCTAGACCAGAGGGTGTGGAAACTCAGGTTGATAATGCCACACCTCCAGTAGTTTCCACATCTCAACCTGAGCAGGCTATCGTACATCAATCGGTCCCTCAGGAAGAGAATCCTGATGGAGGTCAGGATTCTGAAACTGAGTCGGATTTAGCAGCAAGTTCTTCAAGTGATACAGTTCCATCTGCCACTCCTGGTGCAGGTGAAGGAAATGATGATGATGACAATATAGGCCACAACTTTGGCTTCTTAGATGATGTTTCCTTACATCATGATGCTATGGACATTGACACAGCTGATACAGTTGTACAGAATGTGATGGGAGATATAAGGCGAAATGAGGGAGATTTAGTTGAAAATCAAGATAATGTGAGGTTGAGTGTTATTGAAGCAAAAGAATATGGGGAGCGTGTGTGTACCCAAACCTACATTTCTAGAAGGGCAACCACATCTGCCACCTCGCCGCATATGTTACGAGCAGGTGTTGAAAAAGACGTTAGTCGTCCACTAACGCAATCACACACCCAAGCCACCCATTCTGTTGCCTCACAACAGGCAATAGTCTCAGATATGCACGGGGATTTAGCACAAACGCTATCTAGCTTTCACTCGGAAAGTATAGATATTGAAACTAGAGTTCATCAGCCCCAGAACTCAATTCCTTTCTGTGCACAATCGAGTCTAGCGCCACTTGAATTACCAATTTCCATTCCTAGGACACTAATACAAACTGCTACCATCGGAAGTCTGTGTGCTTCGATCGGAACATCTATAGTAGCACCACAATCTGGTCTACGAGGATTAGATGGAAGTCCTGTCACATTTAACACCATGCCAGCTGTGAACACGGGCCACACTGTTGAATCTTCAACTGTTGTGAGAACGGAGAGCTTGAGTAGCCCCGGTGTTATATTACCCGACTTCGTGTCAAATGAATTCTTCGACGGCGCCTTAAAGGCTGTTGAAAATCGTTTGTCAAAGAAGTTTGAGGAAGAACTGGGGAAAGTAAAGAGCTTGTTAAAAGGGAAAGGTCCGGCAGTAGAGGAACCTGTTCAGCCACCTCCATCACCTCCGGTACAACCATTTGATATGTCAGTGGAGGAGCTGAAGTCTTTATTATATGCAAAGTTACTATCACAGGCCCCTGCTGATCAAACAGAAGTGGATCTTGTTAGTCTTTTGAGGTCACAACAATCTCAATCTGTTGTTCCTCCAATACCTTCAGATGTTGTCACTGTCTCCGAATTCAATTCTTTCAAGTCTGAGGTGTTAAAGAGTATTCAAGAGTTAACAAAGGCAGTTCAGACTTTATGTAAGGCTCAAGCAGTTTCCAAAAGAAGACATGATCCTGATTTCGATCAAGATCATGAGGGGGAGATGAATAAAAGACAGAAAACTGCTAGAGATTCTGATATTGATCAAGTTGTGAATGTGAATGATGAGGAGGAAGCTGAGGTTATTGGTGATAAAAATGATGAGCAAGTGGATGTTGGTGAAGTAAGAGAGCTTATTCTATATGTGAATGAAGAGGTAGAACCGGGGGTTGCAAAGCCTAAGGTTGCTACTAGGGAGGAAATATTGTTGCTTACTGGAATGGATGTAGCAAACCTTGTTGATCTATCATCTGATGAAGATGAGACTGCAGATGAAAAATATGAGAACTTCTGGAAGGTGAAAGAAGGAGAAATGGTGCCATTAATGGGATCAGATGATGAAGGACATTCAACTGAGTCTTGTTCACAATGAGTTACCTGAAACTACAAGAGTTGTTCTTGAAATCCCTACCTTCAAAGAAATCAACCCTTCTGAACCAGCTGAAATACCCCAAAACATCTCTAGCCCATTGAACCAGTCAAGCCTAGCCAGAATCCCAAGCCCATTCCTTGATGACCAACCCAGAAATGATGACCAACCCGACCCTGAAGCTGAACCAGAATTGCACTTTCCATCTAACCCTGTTGAAAACCAAGTAGGTCCTTCAAATGAACCTGAAGTTCCTCTTGTGCTGACTGATGCAAAACTTAGACAGATGCAGAATACCTTGAGAGCACCTTTCCTTGAGGAGGAGATGAAGAAGATTTTTGTTCACAATCCGAGAAAGATGGATATATAAAAAGTGTTGGGTGTCACAAATTATCCCAAGGAGTATCAAATTGAATATTCTAGATACATGAGTTTGGGGAAGGAAAACAGAAAAGTATGTCAAGAATAAATCTGGGATTGTTACTATGAAAGAAGTGAGACTCATGCAATTTCAACATATTTGGTATCCAGTCTTCACTGTTCAGAGAAGAGATATGACTGAATGTGAATTTATTGAAGCAGATTTCAAGTTCTTAAATGTTGATGACATTGAGTATATGTACCATTTGTTCAGGAACATGACCATAAGACCTGAAAACATCATTTTTGCTTTGGAAGCAGTGAAGAGATTCATGAGAAGACAGGTGAATTATACTTACTGCTATGACTTTCAACTGGGAATTGAGACAAACCAGAAGAGAGTCAACATGATAAAGCCTAACATGGATCTGGAAGACATTGACAATTATGATCTGTTCACTATTCTTGAAACTCCTAAGCTTGGTGTGATATACAAGAATGGAGAAAACAAGAAGAGGTTTTTCAGAGTGTCAGAGATAGCTAAATTCTCTGATGGAACTTTAAAAGTGATCAGGCTTCAACTCAATCAAAGATACAAGGAGAATGAAGAAAAGATAAAGCGAGGTGAAAAGCCCATGTCAAAGTTTGACAGATTAGCTTTGGTGAAAGTTTTGGATGCTCTGGATGACGGAATTAATTTCAGCAGAGGGATCAGAAACTTTGAAATGCTTCTTGGAACCAGACAATCCAGAGTTACCCGGTAGAGCAGAACAAGAGTGAACAATTGATCTAAAAGGGGGAGATTGTTAATGCATAAGTTTAGATCATTTGTTATTTAACTTTCATGTCTGACTTTATTCCTTGTAAGCTTGTTTAGAGGTTAAGGAATGTTTGACCCTTTATAAGCATTTGTCTCTTTGTTTAAGTCCAAGTGATGTTTTGTGAGAGTTGTGAGATTACATTGTATGAGAGATGTTTCCTTGTAAGACTTGTGACTAATAGATATATGACATTCTCTCTCTAGATTCTCTCTCTACAATCTTGTGCTAAATTGTGTGAATTGATTGTGTTTTGCTTGAATCTTGGACTTACAGTATTGGTTTCAATAATAGATGAACTGAGACTTAGGAAGTTATAAAGTTTCTTCTAACAAGCATTTGTTGCCTTTACAATTGGAAGCTCTCTCTCTTAATGTCAGTAACTTAGGGAGGAATGATTATATTTTATTAATATATGACAATTACATCTCCCAATATGATTTCCTGTTTTAGGAATGATTCGTTTTAGTTTCTTTGGCTCTTATATATGTTTTAGGAATGATTCGTTTTAGTTTCTTTGGCTCTTATATATGTAATTGTCTATGTACATTCTAGTTTCCACCATCCTGAGGAAGTAGGCTCTTGTTTTGTTAGTAAAATCTGATAATTTGGATAGAGTTTAATGGGGTCTTATTGTTTCCAAGAGTGTTGTTAGTGCTTGCTTATCTGAATTCTGGTTGATGATATGTCGTCTTGGTTTTTGTTGTTCTATTTATTTTCACTCAGCCTAAGAAAATCCATGAGATTAAGGATTTTCTTGTTTAAACACAATATTGGGTTTAATAAACCAAACAAAGCCTTGTCTATCTCAATTGAAATTACGATCTTGGGTGAAATATATGTAGGACTAGTTCTTTTTCAAATTATTAGACTGGGTGTACTTACCAAGTATTCATTTACTTCTTTTAATTATATTAGGGGCATTTATTTTGGTTTTCCGCCCTGAGCATCCGAAACCTCAGGAACGGCCCTGACTGGATCTAGACCGGTAACAACTATAGATCTGTCGAAGTCTACCCGGAAAAGATGTCCGGCCAATCCGACCCTCGAGGTTTCACACGTTCAGCCGCCTAGGTAACTAAATTTATTTATAAATAGAGTTGATTATAAGTGAATTTCAGCTGTCTTGGGTGACTCATGAGTTTTTCGATTGAAACTTTCGGTTGGAATTTAGCGGAGGATGAAACGATGGAGATTGTTCCGAACCTAAGCATGGAGCGCCTCAGTTTGATTTCCTTATTCTTCATTATCTTGTTCTTTTTCATGCTTATACTTTTTGATTTTATATATTTAACTTCAATTTTATACATTGTCAGATGTTCAGACATCTAATCTACGTTTGACACGTTCTTAACATTAGTTTCCATGTTATGATTTTCTTAATACAATTGGCAGGGTGATTTTGGTCCGTTTTGACCACAAATAGCTACTCAAGTTAGCCGTTGCTTTGAAGAAGAGAGGGAAGTGTACGATTCGCCCTCCATATTGGACGTCTGTTGGTAAGTTTTTACTTTAAGAAATTTAAACGGTTATATATTCATCATATTGTTGTTCGCTGATTTTTGTGTTCTTCGTTAAATTTGACAGTGTCAAATCAGTATCATGATAAATAAAACTTTCTTAATGCCTTTATGTACTCTATAAAACCATAAGTCCAAATTCCAAAAAGACGAATAACTATGGCTGTATAAGAAAAGTGATGGAAGTATTTTGATAGAGGGTAACAGATTTTATGACCGGCTACTGTAGGGTCGGTTGCAATTTCAATATCGTATTCAACAATGTGATTTACAGTCTCAAACAGATATCAATAAACCATAATGCAAACTGACCCGATACAATACAACAAATGCGGATTAACGAAATCTAAATATTGTATATTGTAATCCAATTAGTTATACCGATTCACAAACGTAAATATACTAGTTATAAACAAATATACTATTAATAACAAAGTGGCACGTAAATCGAGATAATGAGATTTAACGTGGTTATACAATCGGGGTGATAGTGTAGGAGAGAAGAGAAATTGATATATTACGAACCGAGAGAGATTACAATGTGTTTACGAGGGCATTGGATAACGAATCAGGTACCCAAAGTTTCCCAAATTAGAGTTACCAAAAGTGGAAACTAACTAAACAAAGGAAACCAAATCTGGAAGGAAAATGTCGTGAGTGTCAAGCCAAAGCAAAGACCAAGGCGTGAGCCTTTTATACTGTCAAACATGTGCCGGGCGGCGCTTGGCACAACCTAGGGCGCTGGGGCTAGGTCTCCCCATGTTCTGGTTTTTGTGAGAGGGCATGTGGGCGCGGGCAGCATAGGGTATGGGACTAACGATGCCTGACATGCAGCTCGTGTTGTTTGTGAGTGTGGAGATCAAGGCATGGCCCAGGTGGTGTGGCCTTTGCTGCTAGAAAAGTCCGCCCGTTAAGGCATGATGTCTTCATTGAAAGGTCCTGCGTTCTATGGCTCCCCAATTTTTCAACGACTTGTACCCGATGCACGATTTTTGATCCCAAAACTTCAACGACTTGTACCCGATGCACGATAAGTTGTACAACAATTTTTCACAAATTCAACACTTCACCATGATGTGCAATTCACCCACCAAAACCGATGCTCAAAATCAATTCGACACACACGAACAATAACCGATAAAAGATAGGCATGAAGTATCAGAATGCATTTTGATTGTGATGAGCTTTGGCTTGCCCTTGCCATCATCCATCAAAGATAAAAACAAAAATTCTCAAGTGTGCAATCTCAATATAAGAAACGACAGGATGACAGAGATTATTGTTAGAACTTTTCTTATATGTAGAATTCTGTAATAAGTATAGATCAAACCCAAGTACCAACATGTAGGAATCAGAAGTAACAAGGCAAATATCAAGTATCTATAAACAAATAAGAATAATAAAATTAAATGTTGAGTCAAGATTTAAATCTCTCTTCTTAAACAATATTGTCCTGTATTTGGAAATACTGATATAGCATAATCTTTATCAAGTAGTGGCAATAGTAATTGGCTTGTCAGTGACACACTGAAGCACCAACATGAACTGCCATGGACCCCATGTCATAGGAGGAAGAAAATTTTATCTGAAGAAAACCTTGAAGAACATTGAAACAGCAACTGTTGCTTATTACAGGTGGTATTTAATAAAAAGTGTCAAAAGAGGATGAAATCAGTAATTAAATTTTAGATGGAAGGTTTTGATTAATAGCAAAATTGCTTCATGAAGCATGTTTGATAACTGATCATGGACTATATGCTGGTTTTTAAAGAACCAACTAGTAGCCTACTAGTTTTCATGGACCTCTGTCAGCCACATATCATAAAAAACTGTGCAAATATTGATGTAAGGCCTTTAGGGATGTTTATTATGCAGGTGTTCATGAAGCTTTTTTGCAGGGGTGGGGATTCAGGTGGTTTAGGTCTGTGGAAGTGTTGAACTTCACAAGTAGTTACTCAATATCATTTTGTCCTGGTCCTGCTGGCTTTCCATGTGCTTTGTGTTTCTAACATTCACATTTGCAGTTAAATTTATCTGCAATGGAAGTGAATGTAATACTTCCATTTGTTACTGGAGGGCTAGAAACATTTTACAAACTTGGGAATCCGGATATGATCCAAGAATCAGAGACAGGAATACAGACGACCCTAAGCAGCTGATCGGGGGACAAGGGTAAGCTTTTCCAGTCCCCCCTATAATTTATAAATAAGAATGAACATTAAGATTATGAGTAGGAGTCAAATACCCTTGCTCATATGATCAAATCATATAATATAATAATGATCATCTATATTCAGTTTTTACACATTCAACTGTTTCCCTTTTCTTGCAGTGTGATTGCGAAGATAAAGACCTCTTTAACAGGGATGTCTTCTGAAATCATCTGCATTTCCATCAAAAAGACAGAAACGATCTTCAAAAGCGAGTAAGGAAGGTACTGCTAGTCATTGGGTTGATTTCTATTCAGCCATTGATAATAGTCGCAAGTTGATCCTGAAACTCTTTTTGATTCATCAAAAGAGAAATGGTACCCCAGTTCTTTTTTGATACAAAATGAGGTGACTTGAACTGTATCTTGTTTATAACGGTGAAAATTATCAAGATTCTGTTGCATTCCATGACCATTTTTCATATATTTTTTCATACGGTGAAATTATTTTACCTTATCAGCTGCTTTGAATTTTGTGGAAAATGAACTCCAAATGTTGGAACTTTTACAAGTGTAATGTTGCTGTGATGTGGTTTTTGTGTAGGTCTGTTTTCTGGTAATCTGCTTGTAGCTTTTTTTTTGGTTACTAGCTTGATATGAATAGTGTCAGTCAGATTCTATTTCAGAGATGCCTCTCAAATCCCGTCGCTATGAAATGTTGGTTATATCACAATAGTGACATTTTTTCAAAACCATGATGATACTATATGGTCTTCTAACATAGCCTTGATGGTACGTCTTCGTTTTGTACGTTCTTTTCTGATTTCTTGCATATTGTTGTCAGTCAATTATGAAACTGAACTACTTGACCATGTGTTTAACGATATTGTCTTCAATGCATTATATGCTCCTTTTCCATGCATGTGAATCTTCTAACCCTTATGTAGAGGTAAGGTCTGCGTATATACCATTCTTCAAATCCTACCTCTGCGTGAGATATTAAGTTCGTTTCGTTTGGTTCATATGAATCTTCTATGTGATCGCTGGTATGCTCAATGCTGTCTTTCTGTTTCCTAGCGTTATTTCATGTCCTTGAGCTTATTATAGAATCCGCCCTAAACTAGTTCTTAAAACAAATAAAATCAAATGAATCTAGTATATCTGATTTTGAACATTCATGTTGTCTTTCTGGTACATGGGTAATATAAACTAAACCAGAAAAGAGAAAAGGTCCAAAATAAAGAGAAGCATCTTGCAGCTGTTTTTGGCCATGTACCAATCTGGCATGTTTAGCCATTTCTTTTTTATACTACAATATCAATCATAATGATGTACTTAGATTCTAGCAAGGTTGGATATTCTATCATGGAAACCAGAAAAATAACATGCATAATCTTATTATTGCTTTATTTTTTTAAATTGTAATAACATTTTTCAAATGTTGTGGCATGTGGATGAGGTCAACTACCACCCCATGTGTGCAAACCAAATGTTTAATCTGTGGTCTCATATTTTATGTTTGAATTTTACATGTGTTATTAATTTTAAAAAAATCATGTTTGTTAAATAAAAGACTTAAAAGACCCCAGATTATTATTATTTTCTAATAACATCATTTTTAGGTGACAAATAAAAATGTATGGTGTATCATGTATGGTGATTGGGTTTGCTTTTCATCACAATTATAATGTGACATGCATGCACCTATAGAGATGGAGAATATGTGGCAGACTGCCAATTCATTCTAGGCCCACATACCATAACCTTAATCAATTCTTTCATCTACCACCGTCCATGGATAATTTTTTTTTTTAACGCAGATTACACACACGTTTCCTGGGTATCCGGGCTCCCACTTAAGGGTGTCACCCGACTAATCCCCGTCGATCATGGCCCGACCCAATTAAGGGTACACGAGGCCCATGATATGGATATCGCTACATGCTCACCACGGGGTTCAAACCCTGGTAGTTAAGGATACCATCCACTGACCCCAAGGATGTTACCTTACCGCTGAGCTAGACATGTTTTGATACCGTCCATGGATAATGATTTCTGTTTTATGTATCTCTTTTATTTTAGATGTTAAAAAAACTTTTTAAAGTTATTCAAGATTTATGAAGTTGTTAACTTCAAGGTCATATGAAATGAATCGAAGTGTCTACAAACTCGCTTTTAGACACTCAGATGATTAGAACTTTAAAAGAAAGGAGTTTTATCATCTATTGTTATTGTAAGATATTAATCTTGTTTTTTAAAAGTTTCATTAAATGAATGAAAACCAAAATGTCATAGTTAAATAAACAATTCGTATAAGTGATTGGACGTTTTTTTATCTATGCTATATTATAAAATACAGATAAAAAACTCTTAAATATAAATTATTAGGCACAAGGTACCATTATTTTATGCAAAGTTTTAAAAATCTCTTAATTTACAAGTATCAAAGCACAAGATACATAATATTACTGCAAGCTTATAACATCCACCAATTTGGTATGTGCAGGGTCATTCTTTTATGCAAACATTTTTATGTATCATTATTAATTAATATATTATATTACTATAAATTTGTTTTAATTATATTATTAAATATATAATTGGTTATTTTTCTATATGTCATTAAAATATATAAGATAATCATTGAATTCTAACAAAATACTTAATTTTTTTATATAAAAAACATTATATTATAAGCCTAAATTAAAAAAAAAAACATTATCACTTTCTCAAAATCATCCAAAATCGTACTGTAAATTGACAAAAAAAAACAAAAAATAAAATGAAATATTAAAATCGTTATGTATCTCGCTGCATTGTGCGAATACGTTTCTAGTAATATTTAAAAGAATAAATAAATAATGATAATTTTATTTATTTATTATTAAATATTCGAATATATCTTATATGTATAATCATACAATATAATAGGCACATTGTTTCAAACAAAATGATTAGATTCCGCCTTGTTTCCTTTTGCTAAACAACCTTTTCTCCTCACTGTTTTAAAAATCGTTGTTTCATATTAATAACAAATTAAACTTAATTATATATAATATTTTCTATAAAACTTTAATATCTGAAAAGTTATCTCGATTTATAGTATGCACTGTCATTCAAATGTATAAAACTATGATAGAGATGTAGACGAGATTTGTCATTAAAAAAATAAAAATGGTGGGTTTAAGAATATGTCATTTTTAAGTTTAAGTTTTATATGTATTAAGTGTCTTTACAAAGATAGCTGACAATTGAGTAACAAAAAAGAATGTATGTATGAAGGTACCATATTTAAAAGCTAATAGAAATTCAACTTTAATACATTATTCCCGTCTTACCTTTGACTAAACGTATTCTAACGAAGCTAAAAGTTACAAACGTGGGAAAAATTGAACATACTACAATATTCCTTTATTATTTTAAGTTTAAAAATGTATATCAAAAACCAAATTATAAACTGTATTATTATTGTTTTATGATTGATATAACTTAATCATTGGATTCATCTAAATATGAACTAATAATTTGGATTTACATGAATATGATTGATTAAGACATTTAACTATAATTAGTTAATTATATAAATTTTGTCAAGTTGATCCATATAAATTTATTATGTCAACATCAAAAAAAAAAAAAAAAAAAAAACTATATTCATTATTGTTTTTGTTATTATTTTTTATTTATCATTAAACGACAACTTTATTATTTTTTTTCTTAACCAGATTTTCTTTTCAATCATAATTTCAAAATATTTATTTCAATATCAAGTTTTAACTTAGAATTATAATCTAAAACTGGGAAGCTACAATTGATAAATAAGCTTCAAAATCTTTGCTTAGAAAAAAGAAAGATATTACTCCAATGATACGAAGATGATTGATTTGGGACATCTAACTATATTGTCGATATTTTGTCATCTATGTATAAGGACATTTTAGTCATCACATTATTAAAAAAATTTAATACAAAAGTTAACTATAATATATAAAAGCTTATCAATAACAACAAATCAAATATCAAACACTAAACTCTAACAAATTCATCTTTAATATCTATTTCTTATGAATACTTATCTATACTATATTATAAAGATGACATAAAAAACTCTTAAAAACAAGTCTTAAAGCTTAATGTACCGCTATTTAATGCTAATTACTTAAAAAACAATCATAAAAGCTGTATGTACTACATTTAATGTTATTCATTAATTTTCAATCATTATCTCTAACCATTTTAACTTCCTAAAATCATTTCCTACTTTAGCTCCCCTAAAATAACTCTCAACATATTTTAGATATAAAAAATCTAAAATATAATTAAAAAATCTTACAGAATATTTTATAAAAAAAAATTATATTATTAAACCAAAATAAATTACATTATATTATTAATTCTAAATTAAACAAATTTATATAAAAAAATCATTATCACTCTCTCACAACCATCCAAAATCGTAATGTAAATCGACAAAAAAACATAAAATAAAATGAAACATAAAATAAAATGAAATATTAAAATCGTGATGTATCTAACTGCATTGCGCGAGTACACTTCTAGTATATATATATATATATATATATATAGGGGTTAAATCAAGTGAGAACCAAAAAAAGGTTGAAAACCGTGAGAACCGATTTAAGCCGTAATTTGGTTTTGATCTCATGATTTTAATTAAAAATTGTTTCACCATATGAAGAGGGCATAATCGTCATTTTGTAACAGAGATTCACCAGATGAAACACATATTATTTCATCTCATGAAACAAAAACAAAATTTTCATAAGTATGATATTTCTCCTTATGAAATCCAAACATAATGTTCATATATATGTTATTTCACCACATGAAATCAAACACATTTTTTACTGGTAATCAGTTTCACCTCATGAAATCAAACACTAGTTTTGTCTATGTGCTATTTCACCTTATGAAATCAAGTACAATTTTCGTATATATGTTATTTCACCTAATGAAATCAAACAAAATTTTGAGAAACAAAAAACCCCAACTTTGAACAAAATCATAAACCCGTATAATATCGTAATAGTTGATTAGATCATCTAAACCGTCTTCATCGCATTCTAATCCACTAAAGATGCTAGAATCTAAAATGGATTATTGATTGATTTACATCCTATAAGCATTTGGAAACAAATATGTTGATTCCCCGACGAAGACCCCGGTCGTTGCTCTTTGCTCAACCCATCACCAAGTTTCTTTATGAATCTGCTCCTGGAACACCTGGTGTGATTCAAGAAAACTCAAATTATACACAAACCCAAACATGATGATTGCCGGTGATGATGGAACTGTGTGTGAAAATCCTATCTTCGTGACCTGCAACTTGGTATCGATTGGTGTTATCAGGGCACAATCAAATACAAATTTTGGATCGTAGCAGGAATTAAAACAACTACGTAAAGATTGAGGGTTTCGTACAGATCTGGATCTCAAATGCCTTCACCTCCATCAAATCCATCTTCGAAAATTTCCATCTCGACAGAATCGATAAAATTACCAGGGTATTACAACTAAAAAGGAAGGTAGAGATTTCTCCAAACCAGTTAAGAAAAAATTACCAGGGTATTAAATCTGGATCTCGTCGGAAAGTCGGTGGCGATAGTGTTCTGATTCTTTTTGGGAGTTGCTTTTGAAGGGTTGTGTTGGTGATTGTGTTGATGGATTGATGACATATGGGGGAGAAGATGAGGTCGTGAGAGGTAGCTTTGATGTCTTAAATTACAAGTTTACCCTTAACACTTTCAAAACTTTCACTAATATTATAAAAATGCCACCATATTTAATGACCATTGATTAAAATGCTTTAATGACTGAGATTAGTCCTTACGGTTCTTAACCTTTTTACGGTTTTCATTTGATTACCGTCCTATATATATATATATATATATATATATATATATATATAGGGTTTGTTTAATTTGCAACCCTTAAAAAGGTTGCAAACCTTGCAACCCACATCTTAACCGTCGGATTCATGATCGACGGTTATAAAAGATATGAGGCCCAATATTTTTAATTAAAAAAAGAGAAAAATAAAAATAAAATAACCGTCGATTATGAATCCAACGGTTAAGATGTGGGTTGCAAAATATCTTTCCAATATATATATATATATATATATATATATATATATATATATATATATATAGGGGTTGTTTAATTTGCAACCCACATCTTAACCGTCGGATTCATGATCGGCGGTTACAATAGATATGGGGTCCAATATTTTTAACTAAAAAAAACAGAAAAATAAAAATAAAATAACCGTCGATCATGAATCCAACGGTTAAGATGTGGATTGCAAGGGTTGCAACATTTTTCAGGGTTGCAAATTATCCTTCCACAGTTCCACTGTATAGGTATCGAACTATATAAAAAAGTCTACAGCCTAATTAAATTATACTAGAAGAGTACTCGCGTAATACAGCGAGATACATCATGATTTTAATGTTTCCTTTGATTTTTTGTTTTTTTATCGATTTACAGTACGGTTTTGGATGATTTTGAGGGAGTGATAATGATTATATATATATATATATATATATAAATTTGTTTAATTTAGGCTTAATAATATAATATTTTTTATATAAAAAAAGTAAGATTTTGTTAAAATTCAATGATTATCTTATATATTTTAAATTTTTTATATTTAAATTGAGATGTTTATCCTGTTTTGATTATGTTTATCAGTTAGTTATAAATTCAAACATATAGTTTTAGAAATTTGTATTCGTGCATCATGATTTGTAATCTTGAATTTTAAGTAATGTGTATCAATAAACAATACTTAATGCATAAAAACTTGTTTTTAAGAGTTTCTTCGATAGTTTAATAATAATGTAATTTATTTTAGGTTTAATAATATAATTTTTTTTATAAAATAAAACATTAAATTTTCTATTAAATTTTCTTAATTATATATTAGATCTTTCATATTTAAAATTTGATTTTTATCCTGTATTTTGTTATGTAAGTAGTGATTTTAGGGAGTTGAAGTGATTAGAGATAATGATTGAAAGTTAATAAATAACATTAAATGTAGTATATAAGATTTTAATGGTTATTTTTAAACAATTAAAATTAAATAGCGGTACATTATTAAAGAGGTAAGTATAGGTAGCAAATCAAATAACTTTTTTTTTTAATTTAAAACGTAAGGGGAAAATTGTTAAAGACGAAAGTAACCCAGAAGCGTATATGCTTTTGGTTTGGGTCTAAATACGTTATTCACTCATATCCCCTCCACTTTACTAGGCCCGCTTCACGGAAAATCCTCCCAGAAAGCCCTTTTTCGTCATTTCACAAATTCCATCCAAATTCTGTCTATATATTATTAATTTCCGCATTTCTTTCGTCTTCATCCTCTGCGGGTTGACTGTACCTCTGCCAATTTCTCTCAATTTTTTGTTCCTCTCATCCCGTTTGGATCCTTATTAATTAATCTTTTGTTTTGAATTTTGATTCATCAATTCATTCTTTGAATGCAATTCATTCTCTATTAAAAAGAAAAAAAACAAAACAAAACAAAACAAACAAAAAAAGAAAAGAAAAAGAGGAAGATTGGTTTGTTTTTAAGGTTCGGATACCTTTTTCTTTGATCTTCAAGGGAATTTTGGTTTTCGTGTCTTGTAATTCATAATCGATTGGGAATTTTCGCAATTTAGGGTTTTTGGGTGATAATTTTACCGGTTTGACAAAAAGATTTAGATTATTTTTAAACTTTCGATAAACACAAATTGAAAATTGGGTATTTTATTATTTTGAAACGTTGTGTGTGTGTGTGTGTGTGTTTTTTTGAGTGAATTGATTTTCGCGGCAAGTTATTGTGGTGGGGGTTGGTGGTGGAGCATGGATTGCAGAGTATACGCGGCAACTGGGGACCCGTGGTTGATGATGGGAGGCAGTGGCTCTGGTGGCGGTGGCGGTGGCGGTGTAGGGGGGCAGATGTTGGGTGGGGCGTTTAGCCATGAAAGCGAACATGATTTGGCAGCGATGGTAAGCGATTTCTTGGAGAATGGAAGTAGTTGTGGTGGCGATTCACGGTGTAGTAGCGATAGTGATTCCGGTTTCTGCGAACTTGCTAATCTCGCCGACAAGATTTCGGTAAATATCTCCCCCCCCCTCTCTCTCTCTCTATAAATATATATATATATATATATATATATATATATATTGCATTCAAGAATTCCATTAATCAGTTGAATTAATCATTGGTCTTGTGTAATACTTTTGACAAGCTGTGTTTCAAGTACTTGAATTTATTAGAATCCCATAATTTGTAGCAAGTTTTGTCAATTTTGTGGGATGACCCTTGTGTTACCATGGGTGCAGGCCACAAAAATTTCCATTCCTGTTTCACTTGTGATGCAAAAGTTTTTAACAATGGTTCACTAATCTTCTTATGATTAATTAGAGCATGCTATGAATTTTTCAGCCCAACTTTGATGTAAGCATGTTTTGAGTTCTCCAATTTTGAAGAATTTCAGTATGCTTACTTTAGGTAGAAAATTACAATTTCCTAATGTTCAATTAGAACATGCCATGAATATTTAGGCCTGATTTTGAAATGGGTATGTTGAGTTGTCCCAGATTTCATGGTGTGGGTATGTATAGTTGCTTTAGTAGTCATTATTACTGTTATGACAATTAGGTAGTAGTGGGGATACCCCCTCTTTTTTCTTGTTTTATCAATTTATTGTCTTGGTTTTTCCCCTTATAACAGGGGTAGTCTTCAATCAATACACAAACTGCACAAAATATGGTAACAATCTTAGCAACAATCCGATGGCAAATTTCGGGATGACAAAAACGTTGTTGGGTTCGTGTTGATTATACATCTTCTGTTGGGTTATCTGCATCAAATTTAACTTTTAAAGTGGATAATGGTATGATGCCTGCAGTAGAAGTAACTTTGTCATTCTGTGCACAATTCCTACATTAAATGCATCCATAGGATTTCCGTGAATATAAGTTGAATATGGTAGAGAAGTAAACACCAGCAGCATTTAGGGTACCTCTGGCAATGAGAACTGTGCTTACCAGATACTATTTCTTTCATCCTGCAACAATTGCAATAACTTTTTTTTTGTTGGGGGGGGGGGGGGGGGGGGAGAACTTTTGAATCTGGTTGTAGACAAGCATTTCACTCAAACTATGTGTGTTGTGGGATATTTTGGTTTTCATGGGTCGGAGGGAGTACTTATTATTAGTCATTGTGCCATGTTATAACATAAGCCGCTGATCCAAGCCATGGAGAGAGAAAATTATGTTAAGGTTTTGTAACGTGTTACTCCTTTTGGGTTTTATTCAAACTAAATGCAACATTCAGTTATTAGTGAGATCTAAAATACCCCTTGATGTGACAAAGATATAGGAATCTTGTGAACCATTAATCGAATTGATATTTGTAAGGATTATTAATGGGTATATGAGTAATCTCGGTTGGAAACATCAGTATGTTGAGCCATGGAGTGGGGCATTCTTTCATAGGTTTTGCATTAAATCAAGTTTGACCCTTATGGCAAGTCAAGGGAAATCCTGATCTTTCCCTAAATCCCTATTTCGCTTTTTCGAAGAGATAAACAATATTTTGCCCTAAAGATAGTATTTTGAACATATCATAACTCAAGTTGGGATATGTCATTAAGTTTCCTTCTTAGACTCTCTTTTCCAGTGACACGTGCTATGAGATAACAGAAAGACCTAAAACTTTCAAGCATATAATTTTTATATACGGCAGCAAAACTCCTCACCTTTGATGAGACTTGAACCCATGACCTCCAGGGAGGTTAGGATCTGTACCATTGGGTCATTAATCATTTTGTTGATGTGTTTAAAATGCTTATTTTGACTATTAATCTGCATTCACGCAGTACTACAAAGTTTTACTGGATCAACATGGGATTGACATGCTGTCGGTGGTAAATTCTCTCATCCTATCTATCAAAGCGATGGACCTTGACTTTATCAGATCTGGTTCATGTAATGCCAGTTGCATAAGGTTCTCGCTGGTCAAACTTCTGAAGCTTTCTGGTTATGATGCTGCTGTCTGCACATCAAAGTGGCAGGGCACCGGAAAAGTTCCTGGAGGTACTCTTTAACCAACTTTATTAATATTTCATATCGTTAGTTCAACAGTGTTTTAGAAATATTTCTTGAAATGCAGGGGACTATGAATACATTGACATTATAAACTACAATGATTCTGGACGTGCTGACCGATTAATCATTGACATTGACTTTCGAAGCCACTTTGAGATAGCTAGAGCGGTTCCTTCCTACAATAGGATATTGAAATCGCTTCCGGTTGTGTATGTGGGATCGTTGACAAAACTAAAACAGTTTCTTCAAGTAATGGTGGAAGCTGCCAAATCTTCCCTCAAACAGAACTCGATGCCACTCCCTCCTTGGAGATCTCTCACCTATCTGCAATCTAAATGGCACTCTCCCTATCAACGACACATCCACCCTGAACCAGGAACCATCTCAGACTCGCTCATTCCTGACCACAAACTCTGCAATGGGCACCTGGATCGGCTGAAATCTTTGATCCAATTCGAGATGGAAACTGACAGGAACCATTTAAAGAAGGCGACGAGCCGAGTGAAGCTTGATAGGTGGAGGCTAAGAACACTCTGAGGTAAAGAAATTTCTACTGTCAAATGGGTACGCTTCGTGAACGAGAAATGAGACCAGGTTCTCGTGGCGTGCAAATACTAAGGTAGCGACTTAACCCCATCAAGATGGATGCTTTTTTTTGGCCATCGGTGGTCCTGATGCGGTGGTATACTTGTTTTTTCTTAGGCACCTGAAGAAATTTGGTGACTTGCTTTGTTTTTCATAGGCTTTTTGTGGGTTTTTTTTTTCATCTTTTGATGATAATCGGATCTTCAGTGTTTTGTTATGTGGATCCGAAGAAGTTTTGCGTTGTTTTGGTTTTGTTTTTTTACTTTGAATTATAAGAGGTTGCTTGAACATTGTTATATTCTTGAATTTTTGTTTTGTTTTGTTTTCATTTTGAATATTGTTTATTTGGTTGAGATGTTACAAGAGGTTTATTGAACAGTGTTATACCCCTCCCTTGTATTCACTTTTAAGTATATGGCAATAATAAGTTAAAACCGAGTTTGTGTGGATTCAATCCAACTTACCATAATTACAATTTTGGTTGTAATTAGCAAACAAATGGAACTTACTTGGCATCTGTCACTATGTTACCATAATTGTTGCATGTGGCTGGTTTCTTCTTTGCTGAATTGCTAACATGAGGTTTGGTGCTTTTAGGGCAGTAGATGTTCTTCCATTCCATTGAAGAACGAGAAGAGTAGATGTATATGCAGGCGAAGGATCGTGTGAGAAGTTGAGTTAATGGTGAGAAGCGGATCGAACCGTTTTCTAATCTCAAGCCCTCCCATGAATTGTAGCTTACAAGGGAATTGATCTGGTACATTTCGGTGCATCTTATCTCGGTGCATCTCATCCTAATGTGCATCCAGTTTTCATCCAACAGTTGATAACCACTTCTCACGCTTTTCACCGTTAACTCAACTTCTCACCGGAATCCAACCCTATATATGCATATCGACATACAATCGTCCGCTTACATATACAATGTATGCGGCAATCATCATGCCATCACCATTCTTTAAAGCTTTCTTGATTCTTCATTGTACATGTGTCAATAAAACCTCTTAATACTTTTGAAGTCTGAATCGGTCAGACGTTTTTACTTTCAGATCGTTTGTTTTTTTTCCAGACTTCAGAGGTCTGAAATTAGAAGGGGTAACCTAATGTCTTATAACCTCTTAAAGCACCACCTCTTATTAATCAGAAGTGAAATAAGACTTCAGACCTCTTAAAAAACAAATGCCACCTGAGCTTTTCGAGTCGGCTTACTTGCACTGACTAATCCCGGGCGACTGTACAACATCTCGATTTCGAAAAGCTATCGTTTCAAGCTAATACAGAACTCGGTAATTTAAGGGAAAAATAAGATATTGAATTTTGGACTTGAATCCTAGATTTTATAGTCTAGATGGATGAAGAATTCAATTACGAGTCCAACGGTTCTTTCCGGAGAAAAAAACGGAGCTATAACAAAGAAGTTACGGCCAAAACAGTGAACGAGGGGAAAACCGGGCGAACAGTGCATCTCGCGACTTACGCGCGACTTGCACTAGCGGCATAAGTCGCGAAACCCCCCCTGATCGAGCTTAAATCGCGATTTTCAGCCCTAAACTTCATTTCTTCATATCTTTCTCATCCTAGCTCCGATTTCAGTGATTCAAGTTGCTACGGTTTCGTTTTTGAGAGCTCTTCAAGGATCTAGCAAGAGATTGGAAGTCTATTGGAGTATACTAGAGTATTTTGTGGTGGTAAACTTCTCATCTCTCACTATTCATCTTCTTCACCAAAGTTTTCTAGGGTTTCATCCACCCTTTGTTCTCCCTTTCATAGATTGGAAGTTTGTAACCATTTTGGTGAACTAGAGGTGTTTTGGTTAGTAGATTCAAGCTTGGATTAAGGTAATCTTCTATTCTCTTCATTTATGGAAGTTAGAGTTTCGGTATTAGTTGAGGTATTCGTGTATAAGGTTGGGAAACGATTCTTTGTGGTGGAATATGGATATTTATGGTTGGAACCTTGTGGATCTAGGTTTTGGAAGATTTGGTTTGAAGAATCAAGTTCTTTAAGGAAAATTATAAGTGGGTAAAATCTAGATTTAGTCTAAATCTAGCAAGGTGAGTTTACTAAACTTTTGTTAAAACTGGATACACATCATATTTGCTTATTTGTTGTTATTATCACATAATTGCTCAAAATGTTCATCCTTACGGGTTCAAGTAGTTGATGGTAGTTTCATGAGATTATGTGAGAAATATGCTTTATAAGTATCATCCCATGAATTATTCTATTTTGTGTAGTTATTTGGGATTTCTTTGTGAAAATAGTTGGAAAGGTGGATATTGGTGATGTGCCATGATTTATGTTATATGTACCATTGTTTGGGGCTTTTCTCATGGATACATAATGTGGGTACCTTGATATGTTAAATGTATGCATGTATGGGTATTATGATGATTCTAGTGGGAATACCATTTTGGTGACATATTTATATGTATGATGAGTATAATTGTCATTTGGGTCTTTTGTTAGACTTAATGAGGATAGGATGGTAATATTGTACCCGTAGTCGATATGGAAATATGTTGGGTCGAAATACACCTAAAGGACCTCCTATATGCGTTATGTTGGACGAACCAAGTCAGTACACTAGGAGGATGTAGTCTTGGGCGCCACTGTGATGGTATGTGCCTAGACCTCCGCCATTCGGGGAATTTTCTTAGCGATAGTCTTCGGGTGTGTCGGGCCTTTCGGGTGTTCCTTGTTAAGGGCATCAAGGTATATCGACTCTTGGGTGGGACTTGATTGGTGCTATGGGTCTCCCCTATTGACTCCACATATATTGAACTCTGGTTAACTACTGATAAGAATTGTAACTGTTCATGCATGCTTATTATTGTTCAACTCACTAGGTTTTTTGGCCTAACACTTGTTTGGTGTCGATATGTATCTCAGGTTCTAGCAGAGCCGGTTCTAAGTTGGCATAGTGCTTGGGTGAGAGATTGGGGAATATTGCATTTGGACTTACTTTTGGTAGGAGAACCTTTGGGTTTATAAATGACACCCTTGTTTGTAATCTCTTTTCTAGTTATGGAAATTAGATTAGTTGGTTGTTATTTATTGCCCGTTTAATTACGACTGTATTTAAACAGGTTTGTGTATTTTTCTCATTGTTGGGAGGCTCTTGCTTTGACAATTTTAAATACCGCATGTCCGATTTTCGGATTTTTGTTATCCCTATTTTTAGGGTGTTACAGCGACCATGAATGGCCTAGAGTCATTATTGGTGAACCTCCGTGAGCATAAGAGTTTTGACATCACCTGGATTCGAACTCGAAGAATTTGAGATTTTCACTACATCCCAAAAGCTTTATAGGTACGCCACAACCCAAATGGGTACTATTGGGAACACTATACATGAAGATTGCTCCCCAATTAATTTTTTACTTTCAATATTGTTTATTTTGTTGAGATGTTATAATAGGTTGCTTGAACAATGTTATATCCTTTAATTAATAATACACGGTAAACTTTATTCCGTGGACATAAACCAAACTTTGAATTTATTCTTTGTTGAATCCGCAATACTTGAATGGTTCTAGCTGTAGCATGAATTGTTGAACCAAAGGCAACTTTACTTTTATTGACTTCTATTATTACTTTTAAAAATGGTATCACTAAAAATAAAAAAACCGAGAACACAAGTCATATTTACTAGAAGTTAAAATCGTTGTAAAAAGCAGATTAGAAAGAAATAAGTTGGTGAAAGGCAAAAAAATAGTGGAGGTATGGTAATGTACGAGTATTCTAGAGTTTTTGTTTTATTCTATTCATGTCCATAAGATATCGAATTCCTGAAATTATTGATGGTTTTATAACTATATTAAAATAAAATCAGAATCAAATTTTTCCCCAATTTGTGATACAAATTACATCGGGTAACGGTATTAATTAATTATAATCGTTTGAACAAATCTAATTTAATTTTGTTATAAATAATAATATCCAAAACAAACCAAAAACCAAACAAGTTAAAATCCAACGGTCGGAGTTGCGTAGTAACAAGTAATTAAGGCTTTGACAAACAGTCAACCTGCCACACTTGAAAGAAACAATGGAGATTTTTTCAAAACACTCATCGCTCCACACACTCGCCCTCTTCTTACTCCTCCTCCTCTTCCCCGCCGTACACTCCATTGGCGTTAACTACGGCACCCTCGGCGACAACCTTCCGCCGCCGTCTCAAGTCGCCCACTTCCTCAAATCCCGCACCATCATCGACCGCATCAGGATCTTCGACGTCAACCATGACATCATCAAATCCTTCGCCAACTCCGGCATCCTCGTCTCCGTCACCCTCCCCAACGGCGACATCCCGTCTCTCACCGATCCCCGCAACGCCCGCCGTTGGATCGATGCCAACATCAGACCCTTCTACCCCGCCACCAAGATCCACTACATCTGTGTCGGCACCGAGGTGCTCCACTGGGGCCCTCAAAAGCTTATCGACAACCTCGTTCCGGCCATGAAGGTGCTCCACGCCGCACTCGTTAAGGAAGGTTTTGGTGATATTAAGATTTCTACTCCACATTCATTGGGTATTCTTCAATCGTCGGATCCACCCAGCAACGCTTCTTTCCGACCCGGTTGGGATGTCGGTAGTCTAGCTCCGATGCTTGAGTTCTTGAAAGAAACCAAATCCGGGTTCATGGTAAACCCGTATACCTACTTCGGGTATTCTCCGGCGAATGCTAACTTCTGTCTGTTTAAACCCAACGCCGGATTGTTCGATAAAGCTACCGGAATAACGTATTGCCTCTACTCATGTCTTTATGTTTTCATCGAATTTGAAGTATTTTTTTTAGATTAATTTAATCGATTTCATTATTTGATTGATTCGAAAGGTATACAAACCAGTTTGATCAACTAATGGATGCTGTGCACGTGTCGATGAAGAAGCTGGGTTACCCAGATGTTGAAATCGTTGTGGCGGAGACAGGGTGGCCATCAGGTGGTGACCCGGCTAATGTTCACGCTAATCCTGTAAATGCGGCGGCGTATATTGGTGGGTTAATGAAGAAAGTTAACTCCGGTGACGGAACGCCGTTGATGCCGGGACGGAAATTCGAAACGTACATCTTTGCATTGTTTAACGAGAATTTGAAAGGGCCGTCGTTGGATGAGAAGAATTTCGGGTTGTTCCGACCCGATTTCACTCAAGTCTACAATGTTGGGATAGAACACGCGCCACTGGTAAAAATTTTCTCCGATGGTTTTGGTTTGACTAATTTTGACTTTTCACACGTTCAATTTTATAACGTTAGATTTTATGTGGGTACACAGCACCCAAAGCCACCGAAAGTTGGATAACCCATGTGCACATGTCTCGTATATTTATTTATTTAGTTTTTAATTTTAAATTGCTGTAAAAACTTTTTCCAATCAATTTTTTATTTTCACAATATAAAATTTTATTAATTACATCTCTCATTATCACGTTACAACGGCATTTTACTTTTAAATAATAAACCCCCGCAACAAAATAATAAAGTAATTTATTGCTTTTCATTTAATTATAATTTAAAAATGTGGCGTTAAATTCTTCACGTGATTTTATAAAAAATGGTAACGTTACGAAGATTCTTTTGTCCTTGGCGAGATATTAAATTGATATTTTGAAGAAAATGGTTGTGACGAATTTGCCCTTTTTCCTCAGGCTCCTTCTCCGTCACCGATGGCCGGCGCAGCCGATGGACCCAAGTCTTCCGCAGCCGATGCACCTAAGTCCCGTTGGAAAGATGCTCCTTTCTTTAATAAAACTAACTCTTCCAGCGGCTCCCCGGCGAAAGCTCCACCACCAGCTTCTTCTACCACCACCACAGACGCCAATGTTCGTGCTTCATCTCCTGCCGCCACCAACGCCAATGTAGTATTTGCCGCCAGGTCTGCGGCGGCGATCATATTAGCCGTGGCTTTGTTGGTGTAGATTATATTATTTGTTTTCTACAATATTTTGTGATATCGCGGCTTACTAGAAAATGTTAGAGACGTAGTCATATATTTTTTTGAGACTTGTGATTCGACTATTTATGCATCCATTATTATTGACTAGATGCATAGTTGCTCAATGCAGCGAGATCATGATTTTAATGATTCATTTTTTTTGTTGATTTACAGTACGATTTTGGATGATTTTGAGAAAAATGATAATGTTTTTTTTTATAAATTTGTTTAATTTAGGCTTAATAATATGATGTTTTTTATATAAAAAAATTAAGTATTTTGTTAAAATTCAATGATTATCTTTTATATTTTAATGACATCTAGAAAAAATAACTAATTATATATTTAATAATATAATTAAAACAAATTAATAGTAATATAATATATTACTCCGTCCGTCCCAAAATATAATGTCCACAATAAAAAAAGGCACACAGTTTTATGAGTGTGTAATTATTACACTATTTAATTAACCAAAGTACAATTTTTCCCTTAATTATAGAGAGATAAATTTTCTCCATCACATAATTAAGGGTAGAATAAAAAAATTGAAATTTATTTTTGAAAGTGGACACTTCTTTTGCGACATATAAAAATAGTAGTGTAAACACTTATTTTGGGAGGGGGAGTAATTAATAGTGATACATGGAAATGTCTGCATAAAAGGAAGCTTTTGTACATACCAAATTGGTGGGTGTTAGAAGCTTACAGTAGTAATATGTATCTTGTGCTTTGATACTTGTAAATTAAGAGATTTTTAAAATCTTACATAAAATGATGGTACCTTGTGCCTAATAATTTGTATTTAACAGTTTTTTATCCGTGCTTTATAATATAGTATAGATATAGATATAGTTTATTAGTGTTAGAATTTAGTACTAGCACTGTTTATATGGGCCAATTTAATTTATTGGGCTTATTTCGAGCCTATAAGATACCATGCAAATTATATATGGTCAAAATATGTCCGGCCTGGGCCAGGATTGAATGAGACCCGAGGAATCTGGGAATGGATCGGCAGTCCCAGCCCCGTTACGGTATTGAGAAAAGAACACGGCCTGTCCCATTAGACACCGACTCCTGATAACTAGTGTTATACCCGTCCGTTGGTCGGGTACACGACATGATTGTAATCTAGATTCATTTATTTAAGTGATCAGTCTTTAACTAACACAGTTATTTAGGTGTTACACATACTTTTTCTTGGATCCGACGACCCACCACCTAATGGTCAACATTTTTGTCTTGTGTCTGGGATGCATATATAAATGACCCCTGACTTCCACCTCATTCCCCCGCCTCATCGATCCACTCGCTCGACCAGTAAATGTCGATCTTGACATCTTGACCAATTACCAAGTATATTTGCATAAGAAAAGAAACAGGGAAGACAATATTACGTTCTTTGAATTATAAACCAAATACTCTTTACGTCACAAAATAAGTGTCAACATTTATATTTTAGCTTATCTTAAAATAGGTCTCCACTTTCAGTGCCTACTTTCCAATTCTACCATTGATTATGAGATTGAAAAATTCAGTACTCTCTCTACTACGAAGGGTAAAATTCTTAGTTATTAATCAAGAATTGTAATAATTACAAAACTTTAAAATTGTCTGCTTTTTTCATTGTGGACATTGATTTTGGAATGAAGGGAACCTAATTTGGAACTGTCTTATAAGTTATAAACCTTACTTTGTCTTTAAAAGGGATGAGGCTAAACATCTAGAATTAACTCGTAATAAAAATTGACAATTTTACACTTCACACAAACTAACAAAATGACTCTTCAAAGAATAATTGGTAATTTTGAAACATCAAATCTATCTTGGTGGTAACCGTACTCTTCCTTAGGAATACAATTAATCAAATTCCAAGACAGAAACAAAATGGTGACCTTGAGCATCAGCATATGCAGCTTTTAAGTAGGCAATTAGGGCATCGAGCGCCTTATCTTGTACATGCACATTCGAATTAGAAACTGTCTTCTTGAAAAAAATGTCCTAATCAAACCACATCCAAAAATTTAAAAGAGACAATCTATAAGAAAAAATGACAATAATAACCCTACAATAAGATTCATCCATTAAGCAGTGAAGAATGGCCATAACAGATCCAAAAAAATTTCATGTATAACAATAGTTTACGGTCCATATTATAACATTAATCAACACATTAAAGAAAATGGAAACCAAATTCATCAAGAACATTCTTTCGAAACCAAAATTACCGTTTTTATCATCACTCGAGAATTTGTTTGGTGTCTGCATCGCCTTCTTGCTCGATAGTTGGCTTCAATGACCGAGTAGATCCAGGAGCTTGCTTCTTTTTTATTCCACTCACAATATCCTCGATTCTTAAAAGCATGCAAGAAGTTTCGATCGCTGTCTTGAAGGTACGGGCCTTCATATAGTATGCATCCCAGATCTTATGTCCATAATCAATACTCCAAATAGTTTATCAAAAAGCTAGCTTATATCCATCCAAACATGTACCCATAAAATAAATTAGTTTATTTTTGGCAAACAATGTCTTTGTGTATCAAAATATGTTTTTAAGAGTTTGGGGATCAAATGCATTATAAAGTAGTATAGATAGAAAGTGTAAATAACAATGCCTAAAAGTCGTATAAATAAAAATAGAATAAGATAATATATATTATTTTATTTTATAAAAGCACGTTATTATTTAATTGAGTATTGTAAAATCATATAAAATTAAAAACTGAAAAAGGAAAAGGAAAAAAGAAAGACGTGAATCAATCAATGAAGCTAAACGGTTGAATATTTAAAAATTTAATTTTTGAAAAGGAAATGATGGGGTTCATTAAATAAGTAAGTAAGGGTTATATTATTATATCAAATATTTGAAAGAAATATCACTACTACCCTGGCCTTTCAAAGGGTATTTATATCTATCTATCTCACTCATCGCACAAAATCCATAATCAAATAGTAATACGTCAAGCTTAAATTGTACAAGTGGACAACAATTAAAAGAAAGACCTTTAAAATGGTCATAACAGCAGATCAACCCAAAAGACACAGTCCTATTCCAGAACTCAAAAATTGAGAGCTACTGTTTCTGATCCATAAACACCTACACATGACATTCAAATCAAAACAACTCCATATAATACTCCTAGTGCAAGTCCCAATGAAGCATAACATATTAAAAAGAGAAAGCACAAAAAGGAGTGAGTTGATCATAAACAAAAGCATTTTGATAACTATCAAATAATAGAATATACCAAAAATGAATTGCAAAATGGCCAAAGACCATTGGCAGAAAAAGACCAAGATGTAGCAGCCTCGAAAACATAAATATCTCACTGGAAATATTGCAACTTCTGATCATGCCAATGTCCAAAGCTATAATTCAAGTTCAAAGTAGGAACATGAAGGAAATTTCCTAAAACCCATGTACAAAAAAAGGGAGAGGCTTTATCCATTAAGCTACATTAGTGGCCCAAAAAAAGAATAAACATAACATAACAGATAGAAATATGAATTATGAACTTTGCTTACTAAATGCGGATGTTATGAGTTCCTATTATCAACCATAATTGTCTACAATCCAATTCTTATTTAAAGAACCACAGATTAATCAGTTTCCTCCAGTTTTGTTCTATCGGATAGTTCAATTTTGTGAATTCCATTTTCACATAAGTTGAAACGAAACCTCAATGTGAAGATGGAATATAACTAAAAAAAGTGTGGTTGAGTGTGTGTGTGAGAGATAGAGAGAGATAGAGATAGAGATAGAGATAGAGAGAGATCGTGAGAAGGATCATCGTGGACAAAAGCGATGTCGAGAAGAACAACGCCAGGATCAATCCAATGGCTGAAATTGACTAAAATTGTATGGGCTTTCACTTTCACCGGATGATGATGATGATGATAAATTGAGATCTCTTCAAGTGTAATCGATTTCTATAAGATCTCTTTTTTTTTTGTTACACATAAAATGGACTTTTCTAACTGTCCATCAGGAACATTCAACAGAAATGTTACTGGAACTAATGAAAGGAACTCTACAACTTCAAGAACAAATTTCAATTCTACAGAAAAGAACCCTAATTTAACGGTGAACAACAGGATAGTAAGCCTAAGTAATTGCTTCAACACTTGGACTAAAATACCTTACATAATTTGATGTTTTACTGGGTTCCAAAATACTCAACTGTGTGAAATCTTGGTGGGCCAAATTGAAGAAAGCCAATTCGCATATTCAAGATTTCGGATGTGAAGAATGCCAATTCGTAGATGCCAAATTGAACTATTTGATTTCCCCGTTTTGCTTGCTTATACACCATCATTCAAGCTTTATTTGAAAATATGTATGTATAGGCTATATGTAATGGCAGAGGAGGAAGAGGGTAGCGCTTCTTGTTTCTTCTGAATCTAAAATCAGATTTTGCAAGTCTGTATGTGCGTGTATATATATACACGGAGGAGATGACAGAAGGTCGTGTTCACGTCACAAACTCCTCCTAATCATGAAATCGTGGGGAATTGTTCATGGAGGTTGAAGAGGACTGGAAGAGTGTGATAGAAATTAGGACGGGGAGAGCTCGTGCAGGTTGAAGGGATGTGGAGAGAAATCAGGCGTGAGGGGAGAGAGGGAAACAAATGGGGAAGTGGGGTGGATCGCGATTTGGGGTGGGGGATTAAGAGCAGTGGCGTGAAATAAGGAATTTAAACGGCTCAGATCTTATTTCAGATGAATTTAAACGGTGTAGATTGAATAGAGGGGTGGTTGACTCGTCTCCATCCATATATATATATATAATTTAACAACGCTGCAAACTATTGAAACCGATGCCACCTACTCAATATCAGACAATGATGATGAACTTGACCTTGATGGAAGGCAAGTTTGATGATTACATTGATGGAAATTTTAAAGATTGGTTACCTATTTTTATTACTAAAGAATTACTATTTACGAAATACATATTATACTTAGAGTAAATTGCAAATTTGGTCCCTGTGGTTTATTGTTTTTCTCATATTTGGTCCCTGCAAAATTTTTATTGCAAGAAACTCCTTATGGTATGCAAAAGTGCTCGGATTTGGTCCCTGTGACTAACGCCCGTTAGTTTGCAGGTGTTAAATCCCCTCACATGTCTTGCACATGAGGGTATATGGGTCATTTTACTCTACAAAGACCAAAATTGCAATTTACTCCACAAGGACCAAAATTACAATTTACTCTTTTATATTATACTATTTTCAAAAAAACATAGTATTTATATTATATAATTAATAAATAATTATTACTTAATTAAAAAATAACTTATTTAATGAAACATCAAAATTTTATTTAGTTAATAATTTATATTTAAGTTTTATCGACCAAAATTATAATAAAATAATTTATATTTTCGCTTTTACTAAATTTCATTTCTAATAAAAAAATAAATTAAACATATGCGTTTTTTGAATATTAATATAAAACATAACATATATGTTATAGAAAAATCTAGCACATATTAAAACGATATATGAAATTACCTCTAAAAATTTATTATAACTAGACTTATATCTTATTGAACTAGAATTTTTAATAGATTTTTTTATATAAATTACCGTACAATTATTTAAGGGTGTCCACGGCTCGGTTGAGCTCGGTTAGTAAGCAAAATGTAAAGCAAACCGCATGAGACGGATACCTGGTTACCCGAACTGAAACTGAACCGCAGGTTGAATCAAACCGAACCGAACCGAAATTAGTCGGTTACCCACGGTTCGATTCACGGTTACCCGAATTTATAGAAAAATATTATTTACAATATAAAAATAATACCAAAATAGAAAATTTATACCAAGTACACAACAAATACATAAAAATAATCCAAGAAAAAAAAGATTGAAATAAGTTTTATTGTTTAAAAATATCCACTATTTAGTTGATGATTATTTAAATATTAAATAGTTGATATTAAATATAATATTATTAAGTAATTTATATATACCGGTTCAGATCGGTTACTCGCGGATACCTACAATTTAAAACCGAAACCGATCCGTGAATACCCGGTTTTTCGGTTTTTCCGGTTTTCGGTTTTTTCGGTTTTTTCGGATCAAACGGTTCGGCTCGGTTTTCCGGTTTTTTTAACACCCCTACAATTATTAAAATGATGTTAACATGCAAAATGATTAAAACACATGGATTTTGTTAGGAATATTTGAAAATGAGGTTTGATCAAAAAAACATAAAAATGGGTTGGATGTTACATAATTTTGTTAGGAATATTTGGTTGTTCATCCTTTTCAAACATCTCTACCAAAATCTATATGCTTTAATATTTTTGAATGTTACATAATTTTAATAATCGTAGGTAATTTTTTTTAAAAATATCTAAAAAAGTCGAGTTCAATAAGATATAAGTTTAGTTATAATAATTTTTTTAAAGGTAATTTCATATATCGTTTTAATATGCGTTATATTTCTCTATAATTGTTATTTTTATATTAAAATTCAAAAAACGCATGTGTTTAATTTATTTTTATTGAATAATTTATTTTTTTATTAAAAATGAAATTTAGTTAAAGCGAAAATATAAATTATTTTATTATAATTTTGGTCGATAAAACTTAAATATAAATTATTAACTAAATAAAATTTTGATGTTTCATTAAATAAGTTATTTTTTAATTAACTGATAATTATTTATTAATTATATAATATAATATAAATACTATTTTTTTGAAAATGGTATAATATAAAAGAGTAAATTGAAATTTTGGTCCTTGTGGAGTAAAATGACCCATATACTCTCATGTGCAAGGCACGTGAGGGGATTTAACACCTGCAAACTAACGGGCGTTAGTCACAGGGACCAAATCCGGCACTTTTGTATACCACATGGAGTTTTCTTGCAATAAAAAGTTGCAGGGACCAAATGTGAGAAAAACAATAAACCACAGGGACCAACTTTGCAATTTACTCTTATACTTATTTAAAAATGTAAATTGAATGCGAAAACATATTGAATGACCCAATTAAAGATTTTAAAGTGTATTTGAACAACATTTTCATATGTTAAAAAAAATCATATAATATTTTTTATATCTTCAAAATTCATTTTATAAAAAAAATATGGGATCGATAGCTTTGTGCATGGAAAACAGAGAGGATGTTTTTTGGTCGGGACCGAAACTAGACCAGTTACAAAGGAACTATCTTGGGCTGGGAGCATTTTTGGGCCCGGCCCAGAACGGTTTTTGGCATTTCTAATGCAAATGGCACGTACTGATTGAGCTTACGATTTTCTTGTTAATGTTATGCAAACTTTTTCGTTGGGTCTTGGTTGACTGGTCTGAATATTGTGGATCTGAGATGGCTGATTGGAGTTTTGATGAGCTTAAAATTGGCCTTTGTTTTGTTATATTTGGGCTTTTAGCTTTAAGTAGGCCTGATGCTGATTACTTGATGTTTGGAAATAATCAAATCCCATGCGAATTTACATATTTGCCCTTTTGCTTATAGTTATCATGATAACAAAAATAAATTGGAAAGATATTTGACTCAAAACTTAAACTAATGGGCAACAATCAATCACAAGTAAGGTATATTACCATCTAAATAGTTATTACAGATAAAAGATCAAAGTCTCTATAAGTACAATCCTGATTAATTTTTCAATTTGGTAACTAGATTCTATCATTTCATAGTCAATTACGCTCGATTAAAAAAGACCAAACAAACCATATTTGGTCCGGATACATAAAGTTTGTTCTAGTCTCACTTTCAAAGTCTCATTTTTGACAAAGGAAAAAGCAAAGTCATAATTTGTTTGTGGGACCAATCTAATGGGTATGGACCTAAATGTCATTAAGAAACATGGGTATATCTTTTTTTTTTTTTTTTTTTTCATCTTTTTCTTTTCCTTATGATATGATTAAAGGATGAAGGTACATCCCAGCTTTATTCACAATACTCTAATGCTTTACATCATTTTTGGTGTGCCAACCTTAATCTTACGTTTAATCTTTTTCAAAAGACTCTCAATTGTGTCCAACACTCTCAATCATTCACAATTTATTCAATTAATTATATATAGATAGAAAAAAAGAGAGAGATTATGTGTGAAATTGGAATAAATACTATTTTATTTGATATAAAATATACATTGATATATCTCATGTCCCTAATCTCACTCCTGGTTTATGGCCCCCTCATCCTTGTTACTGCATCGTCTAATTTTCATGGGTTCATGGGGAGGAAATCTTGTTAGGTGTTGTGAATAAGTTGGGTACCTGTTAACGACAACAATATATATATATACACACACGACACATTAGGGTTAAGTGAAAGGCAAATAGTATCATCCCGAACCTCGTTCCTTTCCATGTATAGGATCAACCTTGTTTCCTACAAAATACGAAATCTCTACCTATAGATCAAATTTTCATCTTTATTATTGAACTAGCATCTTAAAAAACTCATCTTTTAAGTTTTAATGTTAATGGACCACTCTTTAAAATGTTTAACAAACTCATTTGGTATTGTTTAAATATTTTGGGACATTTGTATTGATAATATGTGGTCTATACATCATCTAGTGATATATAATTTATTATATACATTTGTTTGATGAAGTTTATTATTTAGCTGATAATATATAATATGAAATTGTAATGATTAAAATATTTTTATTTAAGTTGTTGAACTAAAAGTTACCAACCAACTACTCTTTAATATAACTCATATTAATGCTTATTTGTAATACAATATAAGATATAATATACTATTTAATAAATATATTATATCACAATAATGGATTAATTATAATTTAATACATGTAATAAATGTAAAAAGATCTTGCAAATTAAAATGAACCTTTTTTACTAAGATTACTAAATGATAAGAAAATTACGAAAAAATATGTCTTCGTTTTTTAGAACATATAGATGTGGAATATGTTTTAGAACAAACAAATCAAAATATGAAGAAGTATTTTAGATATCACTTATTTTCCAATAATTTTGAAATATATAGATTTTGTAAAATTAATAAGCATCATAAAAAAAATTGTATGACGGTGGATATTCGGAATCAACTTATGTGTATTTTGATTAGGGTATGTTTGACAAACTAACTGATAAACTAATTACATTTGACAAAAAAACTAACTGATAAACTATTTGAAAAGTGTAAAATGACAAAAAGAAAATGTTAAAAATTAGTAATTTTTAACATTTCATAATATATTTATACCAAATCACTAATACTATAACATGTTAATTTATTCAAACAATATGGTAAAGAAAATTAAATAATAGAATATATTAATTAATACAAACTATATGGTAAGAAAAATTAAATAAATAGAGTATGTTAAGTAATAGAATTTCTATTTGATTTATAATACTATAATTTTTGGATGTATATAACAAAATAAGAATTTAAAAAATATCTACGTTAAATGATAATTTTAAATAACAATTACATATAATGTGAATAAATTCAAAGTTGATCAATCTTGAATATTTTAATTAATTAATAATTCTTTAAAAAATTATTAAATTAATTATTTTTATAAAATATTTATTATTTATCAAACAAAATAAATATAATTTTAACTTTTATATAATTATAAAAATATTTTATATATATTTTTTCACAATTAAATATATTAAATAATAATATTAAAAATAATTTTAAATAATTAATATTGGTTATAATTTACAACTATAATTAATTAATAATTTCAATTAATATTAATTAATTAATAATAATAATAATAATAAACAATTAATTTATAAGAGCATATTCATCAGATTTTTTATTGTCTTTCTAATATGGAGAAGTAAGAGTTAAAATTATGAAAAAGAAATTTACATTTATATTCAAAAGTTTTTTTATTTTGAAGATTTTAACATACATTATATTATTAAAATAGTCAATTACTATACTATTTCGAAAAACCTTCCCAAAAGCTTTATTTAAAATGATAACACATTCAACTTAATTGATAGAGAAAAAAAACGTTATTCTCTCTTAAAATTTTGATTTGGGAGAATTTCTAAATTTGAAGATTTTTATCCCCTCTTTTTTACTTTCTTTATTTTTAAGAAAGAAATAATTAATAGCTCTAAAAAGTTTTATTTTCTTATTTTAAGAAATCCCTAAAGAGCATGCTAAACTTCAATCACATTAACCTTATTGAGTTAGGTTAACTAATAAGAAGACTTAGATCTTTGAGGATTTTATTTAGAGGTCGTCTGTTCGAGTCGTATAAAACCATTGGGGAATTTTCTGAGTATTTTTAAGAACCACTAAAATTAGTCAAGATACAAACAAAACTGATCTAGAAATCTATAATTAAAAAAAAAAACTTTGAATCACTTTAAATATTTTATTTAATATAAAGTCTGACATTTAAAATTAAAATCAATTTGAATGAAACTAGAGATAATATGTGGTGGTGTGTGGCACCAATGATTACTACTATTCATTCCCAAAAGCAAAGTTTTGCATGTTATGCACTTATGCAATTTCTTACCTTTATGTCTCTATTTTCTTGCTTTTTCTTTCTATATAACACTGGAAGCGTACTCATACAGTGAGATACATCACGATTTTAATGTTTTTTTTTTGGTTAATTTTAAGTATGATTTTGGATAGTTTTGAGAAAGTGATAATATTTTTTTATAAATTTATTTAATTTAGGCTTAATAATATAATGTTTTTTATATAAAAAAATAAAGTATTTTGTTAGAATTCAATGATTATCTTATATATTTTAATGACATCTAGAAAAAATAACTAATTACATATTTAATAATATAATTAAAACAAATTTATAATAATATAATATATTAATTAATAGTGATACATGAAAAGGTCTGCATAAAAGGAAGGTCATGCACATACCAAATTGGTGGGTGTTAGAAGCCTGCAGTAGTAATATGTATCTTGTGCTTTGATACTTGTAAATTAAAAGATTTTTAAAATCTTGCATAAAATGATGGTACCTTGTGCCTAATAATTTGTATTTAAGAGTTTTTTATTCGTGCTTTATAATATAGTATAGTATAGATATAACATTATTATATTTTCAATCCTTTTTTTTCTTTCAGAATTTTCGAAATCAATTTCCTTTACTCTCTATTGGGAGCCAACAAATATTTTTTTCTAAATTTTTTTAATAAAAAATTACCTTGTTAATCTCACCTGTTTAATTTTAGAAAATAGTAATTTTATAAACATATTTTCTAACTATATTCATTTATGTACAATAAATATTCACGTTTATTTTTTATTTTTAGTGAGGTTTAAAATTTATTCTCCATTGATAATCTAGATACTATTAGCCAATAACTAGGGTGTAAACGAGTCGAGTCAAGTTGAGTCGAGTATCATGTTGTTCGAGCTCGGCTCGAAACATTAATATCCGGATCGAGCTCAAGTTTTTTTTTCTTCCCAAACTATGCTCAAGCTCGAAAATAGTTTCAATGTTCTAGCTCGAGTTCGATACTCGTTTAAGAATTTTGGGTTACACAATATGACATAAATTTCAAACTTTATAAGTTTGTTTATGGGCTTAAGCTCGAGATCGATTAACTCATTTTTTTATCGAGATTGATAAGCTCGTTTAACAGCTCGAGCTGAAAATCATGTGTAACACCCTAAAAATAAGGAAATTTAAAACTTAAAATTTCAGCAATATGACGTTTATAATAGTTAGAAACCACCCAAAAAAGGAGAAATGTATAATAGCGTTCACAATTCTTGTAATTGAATATAAAATTGACCACAAACTAATCTAAATAATACACATCTAGATTATATTGGTTGTCAACTCAGTTTCCCAAAATACTCTATCAATTGTACGCCATGTCTCCATAAGTGTCTATCCCAAAAATTTGTCATAATGGCCCAACGCTCTTCCCTCATACCATATGCAACATGCCGCTAAGGGAACATGTTATACATATCATTTAAGAAAAAGCGTCAGGCTTGACGCCTAGTGAGAAACAACATTTTATATAAATAACTGGAACGACTGAAATGTAGATAAATATCTTTTCAATGGGTTTGAAAGATTAAATATGTCAAATAACCACATAAGGACCTTACGGTCCAAAACATCTTACGATGACGGGGGAGACCCGATTTCCAAGGATTGTAGTGGAACACAAAATCAGGCTACTTTCCGAGTTGCTAGCTCAATACTATGATCAAGGCCACGAGTTCCCCGACTCGTACTCAGATTGGGTTGAGGGGGGGGGGGGGGGGGAGACACACAATGATCCTAATCATACTCATTAATTAGGATTACATTTAAGACCTATGGCTAGTATCCGGTTCCACATAACCGTACCAAGTTGCCTTCCGAGGGTCCAATGTCTCAACTAGTTACAAACGAGAATTATCCCAAAATTAAGTCGACTCTATATATACATATGGATCCACTAGTAATAGTCTAAGGCTGGTCACAATTAGATTGGTGATAAAACTATAATCACACATATAGTTCTCATAATACATTACCATGAAAGGCAAACCTTTGTATAGAATGTTACCATATGGAACCAAGTCCATAAGAAAGTCAATATAGACCATTTTCACATCCAAATACAAATCATTCTCAAATATAATTCTTTTTCAAAGCTTTAGAAGTTCTACTTTGCTTAGAGCATCTACAATCATGGACCTTATCAAAAGTCCATAACTTTGTCACATCAGTTTTCTCTCTCTGCCACATCAGTTTTCTCTTTTCTACACATTTCATAAACATTTCACTCTCAATCATGAACCGGTCCATAGTTTATATAATAAAAATATAATAATAATTTACTATTATAATTAAAAGACAATAATTAAAATACCCTTAATAATTAAAAAACTAAATATATAATAGTTAAGAATTACTTGTTATAATTAAAATACAATAATTAAAGTTACAACAAAAAATTATTTATTATAATTAAAGATAAAAATTAAAGATTATAATAATAATAATAATAATTAAAATTAAAAATTATTTATTATATTAAATTATTTTTTAATTGATTTTAAAATCATTTTTTATTATGAAAAAGTAATTAATTTGAGATTTGGGGTGACATGGACCGCTCCATCTGCATGGAGCGGTTTGCCACATTGTTGTCCCTGCAATGGTTAGAGAAAATAAAGAAAAGGTCCTTGCATTGCCACATAGGATGATGGACTTCTAAAAACCTCCCATTGGGGGTGCTCTTATTGACAATACAAACATTAAATCCATGTATATCATCCTCCCAAAATACACTTTTATTGAGAAATCTGCAAAATAGTGTGAAATCCACATATAACTAAGATGACACAATTTCAAGAGTTTTTGACCATCAATACACGAGTTTTATCACATAATGTACCACAATTTATGAAACTCTTTGACATATCTAAAAATGGTGAAAACCCTAAAATCTCCAAAAATACCCAAGTTAGGTCAAAACGATTTAAAGCCAAGAAAATGTAGCAAGAGGAGATCAATAGTTTAAAATATAAGTATTGACATGTATAAAGTTAATAAAAGGTAGGTTGAACTCATAAACTATGTTTTATTAGAAAAACCTAGAAAACCTTAGATGGAGTTTGAGGTTGCAGATGAAGATGTAGATGGTGAGTCCTTGATAACTAACTTTTTATCTTCAATTAGAGAGAGTAATGACACTTCAAGGCTTGTGGAGTTGTACAATCAATGCCCCAAAATCACCATAAATAAGGTTGGTTAGGTCTTGAGAGAGTTTGGAAAGAAAAGGAGAAGAAATGAGAAGTGAGAAATGAGTTTTGGCTGAAAATTCGCATTTGACAGCAACTTGTGCATTTGTGCGACTTTGCCATGGCATTGTCGCTAGTTCTACCCCGACTATTGTCCACTTCGTGCTACTATGTCAGGTGCGACTATGACGGGCATTGTAGATGGGTTCGTACCACGTCCTGAAACTCGGCTTTTTCGACACCAAGGCTTCCGATACTTATGGAGACCACCTAAAAGGATTATTTATCATAAAACCCACTATTTATGAGATGTTGCAAAGTACGGGTTGACTTTAATTACCAAAAATTCCAAGTGTTACATCATGTTTTAAAAACTTTTTATCTCCTAGTTAACGAATAACAATGTGATAACTATAGCAATTTCATATGCAATAAATAAAAAATTGTTGTACCTATAATCATTTAATAGGCTACAAATAAAACAACTGACAACCACCTTCAAAATCCAAGTTCACAAGGGGTTTAAACCCAAAAAGTTAATGGAGATTCATGGTATCTAAATAACACAACCATCCAGAGGTTTTGCAATATAAAAAACTTTTTTAGTAATATATTATCTTTTTTGTTAGAAGATGAATATGCTTGAAGGAGACGATGAATATGCTGAAGGTTTGAAACCTCGATATATTGATTGAGAGAAAACGTACAGAGTGTAAAGCAAAATAATGAAAAGTAATCTAACCTAGACTACAAGATACAACATATATATACGTAGACTAAATGGGCTTGGGCCCTATACTGATATGGGCCTGGGCCCTCTATATACATTAACATCCCCCCTCAAACTCAATCGGGAGAAGAATGAGCCAGATGGAGTTTGGAAACTAGATCACGAAACCGTCCTGGTAAATGAGCTTTAGTGAAAATATCAGTCGGTTGATCAAGAGTCAAAATAGGAAGAAGCTGAATAGTCTTACGAGTCACATGTTGACGAACAAAGTGACAGTCAATTTCAATATGCTTCGTTCACTCATGGAAGACATCATTGTGAGCAATCTGAATGGCACTGTTGTTGTCACACCACAATGGAGTTGGAGACTGTTGAGGAGCCCCCATGTCAGAGAGTAGCCAGCGTAACCACACAAGTTCTTGAGCCGTGTCAGCTAGTGCTCGATACTCAGCTTCAGTACTGGACCGAGCTGTGAGAGATTGTTTCTTGCTTCGCCAGGATATAAGAGAGTCGCCAAGAAAGAAACAATAGCCGGTAGTGGAGCGACGATCAGTCATGTCACTGTCCCAATCAACATCAGAAAAACCTCGCAAAGTCAACGATGAGGTGGATGGAAAATGAAGACCATGAAACATGGTCCCTTTTAAATATCGAAGAATGCCCAGGACAGCAGTGTAGTGATCAGAACAGGGTGCAAACATGAACTGACTGACAGTATGAACAACATAGACAGTATCAGGTCGAGTCACTGTCAGATAGACAAGTGACCCCACTAACTGGCGATATAAAGTAGGATCACGCAGAGGAGGTCCAGCATTTGGAGCCAAATGAAGGTTGTGCTCAAGAGGAGTGGATGATGTTTTGTTGTCAGTAATCCCAGCTTTTGACAAAAGATTTGAGGTGTATTTGGCTTGACACAGATAAATTCCCGATGGATCGGAGAGCACCTCAAGACCAATAAAAATAGTGTAAAGAACCAAGATCCTTCATCTCAAAACAGGAGCTGAGAGATGACTTCAGATTGGCTATGCCTGTAGAGTCACTGCCAGTAATAATCATATCATCCACATACATGATAAGTAAGATTGTGTCAGCCTCAGTGGTCCGAGTAAATAGTCCTGAATCATAGTTGTTGGGGGAGAAGCCCAGAGAGGTGACCGAGGAACTGAATTTCTCAAACCAAGCTCGCGGAGCTTGCTTGAGGCCATAAAGAGCCTTCCGAAGACGACAAACATGACCTTGTGGAAGTCGAACGCCTGGAGGAGGTGTCATGTAGACCTCCTCAGATAAGTCACCGTTCAAAAAGGCATTCTTAACATCCATCTAAAAGAGAGGCCATTGTTTGGTAGCTGCGATGGCTAGAAGACTACGAACAGAAGTGACTCGAGCAACAGGTGCAAAAGTCTCCTCATAATCAATACCGTACTCTTGATTGAAGCCCTTGGCCACAAGACGAGCTTTGTACCGATCAATAGAGCCATCAGATTTGGTTTTGATTTTGAACACCCATTTGGAGCCAATGGGTGACTTGTCTGGTGGAAGAGGGATAGATTCCCATGTCTGAGCATTGTCAAGTGCCTGAAGTTCCTCATCCATAGCTTTCTGCCAATCAGGGTTAAAGGAGGCTTCCTTGTAGGAAGTAGGTTTGTGATTTGACATCAGAGTAGCATAAACATGATAATCACGAAGATGAGAAGGAACTTGTCTTACCCGATCTGATCGTTTAACATTCTGAGATTGAGAAGTTTCAGAAGCCAAAGACTCAGCAGGCACCTCAGATGTTGGTTGTGCGGATGGAGCAGATAATTGATGTTGATCAGGAAAACTAGGAGAGGCAGGCTGTGTGGGGGCAGGAGACCCTGAAGGAGAGGCAGACTCATAAGGAGTTGGAACAACAGGTGGAGGTGATATGATGTCAGATTGGAGTGAGTCCAATGATACGGAAACATCGGTGAAGAACGGAGTGGTGAAATTAGGAGACTCGCGAAACTTGGATATAGAAGAGAAAGGAACATGTTCCCAGAAGGTAACATGACGAGATATACGAAGACGCTGGGAGATAGGATCCTAGCAGCGATAACCTTTGTGCTCAATACCATACCCAAGGAAGCAGCACAGTCTTGAGCAAGGTTCAAGTTTGGTATGTTCATAAGATTGTAGTTGAACAAAACAAGCACTACCCCAAACTTTTAGAAGTTCATAGGCAGGGGTGACCTCATAAAGAGCCTCATAAGGAGACTTATTATTAAGGATGGGAGTAGGGTGACGATTGATAGTATAAACTGTAGTGAAAGCAGCTTCACCCCAAAAACGTTTTGGACATTTGGCAGATATGAGAAGAGTGCGAACCGTATCAAGAATATGACGGTGTTTACGTTCGGCACGACCATTTTGAGGAGATGTGCCAGGACAGGAGTACTGAGAGAGAGTTCCTTGAGATTGAAGAAAGGAGAGAAGAGATGACTCTTTGTATTCCATAGCATTGTCAGCTCTAAGAATCTTTATAGATTTTGAGAATTGGGTGTGAATCATCCGGGCAAACATAATATAAATTTTGGGTAGTTCCGAATGATGTTTCATGAGATATATCCATGTGAAACGTGTATGGTTATCAATAAAAATAACAAAGTATCGAGCACCCCTCATGGATGGATGAGGTGCTGGTCCCCATACATCAGAATGAATAAGATCAAAAGAAGAAGTAGAACTAAACTCATTCATTTCAAAAGGTAAAGCATGATGTTTGCCAAGTTTGCATGATAAACAAGAAATATTATCAGTTGATACACAATTTCCTAACACTCCTAAATGAGCTAATGATTTTATTCTGGCTAGAGATAAGTGACCTAGCCGGGCATGCCACAACTCAAAAGAGGAAGTGCTGGAAACTGAGGCAACAAGACTTGAAGAGGGTAATGGAAGGCGAAGGTAGACCACTTCAATCATCCGTCCAACTTTACGATCGAGTCCAAGAATCTGTTTGGTCTTTGGATCCTGTACAACACAACCAGAAGAATGAAATAAAATGATCAAATTAGATTCAAGAAGTTGCGCAATCGAAACTAAGCTCAGAGATAGTTTCGGAACATTTAGAACATCCGGTAATTGTATATGAGGAGTGGAAACGTTTCCACTAAAGGATATCGGTAGGCCAGTATTGTCAGCAGTTCTTACTGACGTAAAGTGCTGAGGTGGTTTCTTAGAAACGAAACCATCAGGGCAAGGTGTCATATGATTGCAACACCCGGAGTCAAAAAACCATACGTTACCTGTGGCAGCTGAGTTTGGAGAATTCATACCCATAGCACCAGACATGATATGCTCCATGAGTTTCTGATTGCGACGCATCAGTTCCATTAGATCAGGTGAAGAGGCAGACGAAACCTCGGTATCAGCAATAGTAGACCCAACAACAGCGTGAGTCCGGTTCTGAGAACCAGTGTGCTTTGAGTTCTTCGGGCAGTCAGACTCATAATGGCGCGGATGAGTGATGCCACACCTACGGCACTTACGGATAGGATAATCAAGAAGAAGATGAGCATTAGAATGGAAAAATGCACACTCAGATGTGTTCGTCTTTCCCACAGATTTGGAATGATTTTTGTTGGTCCATTTGCCTTTTGACTTGGGGTGAGACATGTAGAGAATGCTATCAGTAGCAGGCATCGGTGAACGCATGTGAAGACGGGTTTCTTCACTTATCAATTCTGATATTGCTTCTTCAAGAGTAGGTAATGGTTGCCTATGGAGAAGAGAAGCACGAACATTCTCAAACTTATCAGTCAGACCCATAAGGATAGTAATCAAATGGAGCTGGTTGAAGTAGGCGGTGAATTGTTGAGCGGTTTCATCAAAAATCTGTGGTGCTCCAAGACTTATATGATCTCTGAGATACTGCATTTCAGAGATATAAGAGTTTATGGATTGATCAGGAAGCTGGCGTTTGCTCTGAAAAGTGGTCCACAGTTGATACTGATAAGATAGGTCTGATGACGTGTACCGCTTGGCAAGGAAATCCCATATACTTTTGGCGGTAAGATAACCAAGAAACTGTTGATTGATCTCAGGAGTAGTGGAGGCATTAATGAAGTCCAGAATACGAGCATTATTGATGTCTCACTTATTCATGTGTTTTGCAAAGTCAACAGTATTCTCAGTTGCTTCCTGAACTGAAACTTTGGATGCACCAGTAACATAGGTGTAAAGGCCATGTGATTTGAGCATAATTGTCATATGATGATGCCATATAACGTAGTTGCTACCATTGAAAATAACCGAGATGAGATTTGAGTGACTGAGATTGGCAGCCATGTGACTGAGAAACAGTTCAGAGGTTCGACCGGTAAAGAAGTTCGACCGGTATAAAGCAAGACCAGTAGAGGTTCGACCGGTATAGAATTCGACCGATAAAGGAAATTCGACCGGTAGAGGCTCGACCGGTAAAGGATTCGACCGATAAAGGAAATTCGACCGGTAGAGGCTCGACCGGTAAAGGATTCGACCGATAAAGGAAATTCGACCGATAGGATGGTTCAACCAGTAGTAAGGCTTCGACCGGAAAAAAATTCGACCGGTAGAGGCTTCGATCGATAGAGGCTTCGACCGATAGAGGTTCGACCGGTAAAGTTCCGGTCCTGCGGCAAGGGTTTCAGAAAAACAAAGCAGCGGCGACGGCAAATCAAAACACACAGATCGATCGGTGTCAACAATTAAGAGCAACAATTCAAAAGGCGATGACAAGCGATCAATTCAAAACAAAATCGATTCGAGGGCGATGGCAAGCGATCGATTCAGAAACAAAATCGATTCAATTTTCGGATGAACAGTAAATCGATGAATAGTGAAATCGAAAAATAAACCTACAGCTCTGATACCATGTTAGAAGATGAATATGCTTGAAGGAGATGATGAATATGCTGAAGGTTTGAAACCTCGATATATTGATTGAGAGAAAACGTACAGAGTGTAAAGCAAAATAATGAAAAGTAATCTAACCTAGACTACAAGATACAACATATATATACGTAGACTACATGGGCTTGGGCCCTATACTGACATGGGCCTGGACCCTCTATATACATTAACATTTTTGAATACTAAAAAAATCTTTTAATAAAAATCGAAACACTTACGAAATTGACAAAGAATACAACTCAAAAAAATACGTGATTAAAGTAAAAAAAATGAAAAAGAAGGTGGGATTAATAGGATTTTAATTAATATGTTGATCAGGGACGGATTTAGTTTATTAAATACGGTGGCACGTGCCACCGTATTATTTGTTCGACGAAAGATAAAAAAAATTAGGTTCGTGAAAGGTGTAACCGTATCGTTTTGGAAGGTGTTACCGTATTATTTTGGAAACTTCAAGAAAGTGCAACCATACCTCATAATCAACCAAAAACCAAAAGAAACTATCGAAATCAACCCAAAAAACCGAAAAAATCCCTCGAAATCGATAAAAAAAACTTAAAAATATCTCGAAATCAAGCAAACAACTTTAAAAATTCCTCGAAATTATGGAATTATGCTAAACACACATCGGACAATATTAAACGTCGGTAAAAAGATGAAGACATGTCGATAAAAACCGTACTTTTTGTAATTATTTTTTGTCTGTATTATATGGTGTCACCGTATAAAAAAATTTATGGGTCTGTCCTGATGTTGATCAGAGGAGATCATTGGAACCTGATACATTCATGCATGTAGATGAATTATAGAAGTTTATGTATGTCTAAGAACATGAATATTCGAGCTATTATTAAAGAAAAAAAAGATTTCTTATCCTTTAAAATAGATTATTTGTAAAGAAAATATGCATATAGATTTAATTTTAATAATTAAGTGGGGTAAATCATATATTCCTTTTGTACAATAAAGTAACAAATTTAAGATTCTATTCGGTTTGTGATAATCGTATGTGATTCAAGTTGCTTTATCGTCTTTAAACATCATGAACACTATAATTTCTAAATAAACAAGATAAATTACGTACACATTTTAATAAGTGTAAATTTAACTTTCGTTATCTGTCAAGAGACAGAGGAGAGTGTACCACGTATTCAAAACATCCATACGATATTCATCATAAATAATGTATCATATGTCATAAATGTTGAAACAAATTTACATTTATTATTCATGATGAATGAGAACAAATAGAGACAAATGTCACACTCTTCTTTATCTCCAGGTTCATAAACGATATCCCCAAGTTCATAAACGAAAAAAAAAGGTTTACAATTGAATTTTCACCTATATTCGTGATCAGTTATTTTTAAATTGATCTAATACTTCTCGATATATACAAATACTTACATTTTTATTTCGTTTTAAATAGCTATAAAAATATGAATACATAAATAGTTATGATAACTATTTAGAATATTATCTCTTTAGGATTAAGTTTCAATGAGAAGTTGAGTTAACGATGAGAAACGTGAGAAGTGGTTATCAACCGTTGGATGAGAAATAGACACATATTAGGATGGAATGCACTGAGATAAGATACATCGAAATGTACCATATTAATTCTACTTTAAGCCGCAATTCATAGGAGGGTTTAAGATTAAAAGAGATAAACGGTTCATATCCACTCCTCACACTTCTTACCGTTAACTCAATTTTTTTAACCACAAGGGCTGTGGTGTGGTGGTAAAGGCTTGGGGAGTTCATAACGCTCAACCCGGGTTCGAGCCCCACTAGCAGCACTTGTGGCTACTGAGGATAAACTCAGGATTGCACGCTTTAGTAGCTGGGCCAAAGGCCCTAATTGCTAGGGATTAGTCTGGGGCCCTTTCCAAAAAAAAAAAAAAACTCAAATTTTCACACGATATTTGACATCTCTCTCTATATATACATATTTATGAAATAAAATGGGTTTCCATATTTGTGTAAACAAAAACCTATAAAAATTGAACAAGTGATTAAAGAAGTGAAATTTGTAGAAAAGTGTACTTTTTTACTTGAAAAAACAGAAAAAGCTTTAGATTGGTCTGTTATCACTTATCACTAATCATCTTCACATCCACCAAAGAAAAAAACCCATCCCACCAACCTCTAACCTTTGTCACTCTCTCTATTTCTTTTCTTTCAACCACCAACCACCAACCACCGCCACCGCCACCATCACCAACCAACCACCACATTCATTCATCCATGGATGAAAAACAAAACAACAACAAGAACAAGAAAAAGAAGCAAAAGCATAAACACCCAAATGACCAATCCTCCTCATCAGATTACTCCTTCAAACCCTCATCGGAAGTCAAAGGCCTCCGTTTCGGCGGTCAATTCATCGTCAAATCCTTCACCATCCGCCGTGCTCGCCCACTCGAACTCCTCCGCCTCCTCTCCCTCCCACCACCAATCGCCACCCAAAACAAAACCCCATCCTCCGTCTTCTTCCCTTCCACCACCGCTTTCCTCCCCACAAACTTCACCATACTCGCCCACCATGCATGGCACACCCTCACCCTCGGCCTCGGCACCAAGAAATCGAAGGTGGTCCTGTTCGTGTTCGAATCGGAAAAAATGAAGGTGGGTCTGGACCGGATGTGGCCGGCGGAGTTACCCTTAGGGGAAGTGAACCGGAAACTGATCAGAGGACTCACCGGTTGCGAGATGGCCCGGTTCAAGTTCAGAAAAGGATGCATCACTTTTTATGTTTATGCAGTCAGACGAACCGGGAGTTTAGGGTTTTCGTGTGCGGATGATCTGAGGGTAATTTTGGAATATGTGGTTGCGTTGAATGATTTCTTGGATCATACCTCCATGCTTGCTATGCCTAATCAGAGAAGCATTAGCTTCGATCCCCCTGCTGCCATGGCTCACTAATTGCCAGCCTTGTGAAATTACCATAATACCACCATTTCTTTTTCAATTCTTCTTCTTCATGTTTTTTTTTTTTTTTACTTTTCTTGACTGGAAGTTGATATTTTCTTGAATTAATCTTGGGGGGAATTGATTTTTTGATAAAATTTTGTGAGATTCTCCTCTATTTTTTCAAATCTTTTTAATGTAACTTGGGATCAATAAATCGAGTGTAACATAAATCGTACTAAATGTTAATTTCTATGTGATTTCCCTTGGTAAGTTGAATTACAGTCGTACTTTTTTGTTTAAGAGTATTTAGGAATGTGGGATTATCGGATATGGATGGACCACCATTATCTTTACCACGCTATTCTTCTGATGGTAATTTTGATAAATCTTTTTATCGAAATTTATTTTTTTTGTTTATTAATTACGTAGTTTTTTATTAATTAATATTTAATATTTTAACAAATCTATCTAATATTTAAAAAGAAGTTAAATTTATGGGAAAGTGGTGCATGGGTAATGAGAAAGATCATCTCTGGCACTGCGAATTGAGCATTTTAAAAACCGTCGGCAGAATCCCGAGGCAGGACGACGACAACTCTCACTCTGACGTCTGTTCCCTTGCGCTTATTTTTTTTATTTATTTTTCTTCCACGATTTTATATTTATGATCTTCTTTTCTTTTGGCAAATTGCGATAAATTACTTGTTTGTTGATGAGTTGATTGTTGAATTGGTAAAAAAGCTGGGTTCACTTCTGGTGAGAAATAGGAGATCTACAGTTCTCCATTCATACTATTTTAGTATATTTTATTTGTTGATTTGATGAAAATTCTTTATCTTTTACGAAAACCTTATGTTTATTCTCAATATATGTATTGTGTAGAAAATTCTAATCCAAACGCGATTTGGGACATTTTTACAACCCAACTCAATTATGAAAAAACTCAACCCAACTCATTCAAAAGTATAACCCAACCCAACCCTTGTGGGTTGAGCGGGTTAGGCGGTTTAGTAATTTACATAAATTTGTAAAATGAACTACGATAAATACTAATAAGAATATACAAACGTTTAGCGAACCAAGAAGTTATTTGATTAGCATTTAGCAGTGCTAGGGCCGTAAATGAACCAAACGTTTGACGAGTCGTTCGGGAAAATTTCGTTTATATTCGTTTATTTAAGAATTGATCGAACATTAATACATTTTTTTGTTCGTTTAGTTAAATGAACGAACATGAACAATGAGCTAGTTCATTCATTTACGTTCGTTAATGTCTGTTTATTTATGTTTGTTTATGTGTGTATATATATATATTATGATGTTAATATGTAAAATCATTAATTATATTAAAATTTAAGAATTCTTTTTTTATTATTCACAAATTTACCCGATTTTTCATTTTGTTATATTATTTCGGAACGAAATGATGATTAGTGATGTTGTTTTTTTGTTCATTTGTGTTCGTTCGTTTATGTTCGTCTGTTTACGTTCATTTAACATCTTAACGAACAAACGTAAATGAACACGAACAAACACATGTTCTTAACGAGCGCACATGAACACAAAAAATTACGTTCTTTTACCGTTCGTATTTATTCATTTGTTTGATTAAGTTTAATGAACGAACACGAACAAATCTCCATTAGTTTGTACGGTTAAGTAAAATGTATTATATATATAATGTATATAATATACTTTGGGCTATAAATTTGTTTAAATAGACTATTTGTTTTTTATTCTTGTATTATATATATATAATTTTATAAAAATTATATATTAGCGGTCGGTTGGCGGGTTGGGCGGGTTGAACAAATCGTAACCCAATTTCAACCCTCTTAATTTGGCGGTTGGGCGGGTGGACGGTTTGGGTTTAATTAGGTTGTTAGTGGTTTGGGTTGGGCGGGTTTCGCGGGTTGAAAGTTTTTTGTACACCACTACCGAGTAGTGTCTCAAATGATAAAAGCTCGTAGTCGTAGAATTCCTGGAGACAATAAACTGTCAATTATTTTTACTAATCATGTATATTTCTAGACTGTAAAAACAACTTTACAAAGTTGACGTGACCTTACATTATGTCCCTTAAGTACAAACATGTACGAATATGGATGTATCGGTTGATGGGATATCGATAAAAAGAACCAATTCCATGGAATAAAAATATCCTGGTGTAATAAATATATTTATATACACGAGAACCTAAAATGATTAATGTAGTTTAATGTCAATATTGGTTGTAAAAAATGTTGATTTAACTTCTTCTTTCTATTTCAGGGTTATAGACTTGAGTTTATTGTCGAATCCAATATATGTTTCTAATTTCATTTTTTTTTTTGATTTTTCATCGTTAGAAAACACCAAACTTCACGTATCATAATCCTGCTTTTTTTGTGATTGTATGATTGATAATTAAACAATACGACCACTGCCATAAGAACGTGCGTTCTTCTAGGAGTATTCACGGTTTAGTCGATCTACGTTGAGCTATAGAGGTTAAGTATTTCAAAATTTGAACCATTAAACATGATGCCTCATTGGTTGGCCTTATACATGATACATTTATACTATGCAAGTCATATATAGTTATACATATTATGACCAACAACAATATATTTAGTCCCATTAAAACCAATTACAACTGTAACGCCCGAAATTTTGTATAGACTTTCTCCTTCTCGATTCTATTGTGAGTACTTATTTGGTGTTCACCGATGCCTCATTAATTGGTTTTTGGGTTACGAAACTTGGTTAACTTCCCCTCGTCAGAAACGGATCAGTCTGGGTCAAAAAGGTGCCCAAGGAGGCATGGGGCGACTATGCCATAGGGCATAGTCGTGTGTCATTGTCGCAGTCGTGGGGAGGTTTGCTGGACAAACTCAGCGTGTTGGGGCTGGGGAGCGGCATTGCCCCGACGACTATGACCAGGGCATTGTCGCTGGTCATAGTCGCCGACGGGGACTGTGGTATAAAAACCTCACTTGACGTGATTCAGTCATTTGGGGCAGATTTGGGAGCAAAGTTGGAGTTTTTCTCTCTGCGATTTTGGTAAGGATTTTAACCCCAAACCCTCTCTCTTCATTGAATACTCATTAGATGATGTCTTAGAGTCTCATTAATGGTTGGTTTAGGACCTTGGTGAGCATTAATTTTGAAGCCTAGGAATCTAAAAGCTTCAAGGATCTTCTCATCTCTTCTATCCTCTCCACATCTAGGGTTTGTGTTCAAACTTTATAAGGCGAGTTTCTATTCCATGTTCAAATGTATTTAATATGTATTATAACCCTCATTTATACTTCCTAGCTTCATATTAGGGTTTTGTGAAACTTGACCAAATCGTATGATATGGGAATATTAGGGTTTTGATACTTGAACATTATTGTTGGGAAAATTGTAGTTACATTATAAATCGTGGTTTTATACTATTCTTTAAATGTTTTGAAACTCACTCCTCATATTTGGGATTTTGGTAAATTCAAAGTGAAAATTTAGGTTTGGTTTAACAAGGCCTCCTTGTTAATGGGGGACAAGTTTTCGTGTAGAAATCTTATACATGTAAGTTGATTAATGATGGATGGGTTAAAATGCTTTGTATTTGGTTTTAGTGCAATGGATCCATAGGCACGGTGTTCCTATGTCCTGTTTTAGACGTTAGGTTCACCATTTTGGCACGGAATAGGCATCGGGTCACCATGATAAGTAAGGTGTGGATCTATACGGTCGGGCAGCGTCTCATGGGCAGTAAGATGTAATTCCCTTATGCTAGAGTTCCCCGTTTTGGAACTTTCAAGAATAGACCTAGAGGGATTGACTTGATGTTTTCGAGCAATAGACTCAGAGGAGTTGAGCTCATTATGTGATTGCTGTTATATGCACCATATTTATTCACTAATGGTTTATTTGATTTATTGGTTTTAACTCACAACTATATCCTCCGCGTGACTTCAAATAGGTTTAGTACTTCCATTCTTATTTGACTTGTTCTCACTAGACTTTAGCCTAACACTTGTTATTTGATTGTCATGTTTGACAGGCCATCTTAGCGGTGGGGCACATCGGGCTTGAGGGAACGACCTTGGGGTCGTGAGTGGTCTTTTTGAGATACATAGTGACCAACATGCCTTGATTTTTGAAGATATACATTTTGGAAGGATTGCGACACCCGACCATAATCTAGTTAACCAAACTTAGATTAGTAGGTTGTCGTTTTATGCTCCATTTCTTGGATTGTAAATGTCTTACCATATACCCCGTTTTGGGATGATACACTTGGGTTTGAATTGTTTTACATTTACTATCCAGGCTTAATTTATCCCCTATTTTAGGGCGAGAGCTTTCTCTATCTTTTAAACGTTATATTGCCGAAATTTCGAATTTTTCTCTCTCAAAATTTTAGGATGTTACAACCCATCAAGACTCATTTAAACATATTACAAACACATAAATACAATTATTGTGAGTGAGAAAATTGAGAGAGATATAACATACTTAATAAAATGGATTGTTTAAAGTTAAGTAATGTAAACTTGTCACAAACTATTTTTTTTTCCGTTAGGGGAGGAGGGGGGAAAGACGACGATACCTCCAACAAGTTTATTGAGACTATGATAAAAAAAAGATACACATACATATTGAGGTACTACCTCCCGTCGGCAAGTCCATTCAAACTCCCGAGACAACTCCCAGGGTTCATTCGGAGAACCAAATAAGCTAAGGTGGTTGGAGCAGTCTATGTACCACACCATCGACATCGAGGCACCGACCAAAATAATAAAAGACCGGGACCAAGCCCAATAAGGTGTTCGATAAATACACTAGAAATAATCTATGTATGCACTTCAAAGCTGGTCCAAACAGTATTGGACCTACACCGAGCAAAGTTTATGCTTTGAAATTAAATTCCAAAATCCCCAAAAAAAAAAATAACGCCCACCGTGGGGCTCGAACCCACGACCACAAGGTTAAGAGCCTTGCGCTCTACCAACTGAGCTAGACGGGCTGTTGTTTCTCAGCGCCGAATCTAAAATAATAAACGATTCTCAACCATTTCGTTTTTAATGCGTATTTTAGGGCTTGAAGAGGGAAATTTTGGCGTGAGTTTTTGCTTGGTTGTGTCGTCGTCGGATCCCGAAGGGAAACATGGAAATATGGGGATGGTCGACGATGCTGGAATTGACAGTAATTGTAGCTCTAATTTTTGGATTAGGTTTAGCAGTTGCCATTGTTATTGAAACATTTAGAAGAAGATTTAACCACAGGTATTTTCTTCTGAAACCCTAATTTTACTCTGAGATTGATTTGGATGTGTGTTTATTTTTCTCTTATGATGATTTTCTTCTGACAGTCATTTGGAAGCTCACCCGATTTTCGAAGATCCAAATTCTTTGAAACAGGTACGTTTTTATGTTATTGTCCTATCTCTTATTGATTGTCACGCATCTGTATATAATCGGACTATTGGAACGCGATTTAGTGATACAGAACCTTTTATAATGAAGGGTTCTTTTTGTTGTTTTAATATCGTTTGATCTTTTGAAGCCAACATATTTGATTTTTGTTGACTTAAGATGCCTAATGTATATCATAACAAGCCTGTGATTGCCACTTCAGTTATCCTTGAAAGGAATTATTTAGTGCCATATCGAAGTGCTGACATTTCAAGTATTGAACTTAGGGCCTGTAGAAGATTTACACTAATGCTACTAGGAACCAGGAAGGAGAAGTTTCTACTTGCCCATGATTTCTTAGGTTTTATGGCGTGTTTACAGAAGAAAAATTTATTGTCCCATTAGACCGGGACATGACAAGTATAAGTGGGACGAAAATGCATTTTTCTATCCCATCAAGATAGGTGGAACAAAAATCTGGGTGATTAGACAAGTTCACAAGATTGGTAAACTATTGATCTACCCATGTCAAATTAAAACTCTAAAACCTTGTACAATTCTTTCACCTGCCTACCTCACTCTAGCCCGTCTAGTCCCGTCCTGCCCTGCCCCATCCAGTCTTGTCTGCATACCAAACGCACCCTTAAAGGCCTCTAGTGGTATCTAAAGCCAAACCAAACAAACCCAGTCATTAGGTCTAGGGAGGCTAAGATTTACCCAGACCTTATCTCTACCCGAGGGGTAAGAAAGGCGGTTTCTGTAAGAACTAGTGGTATCTAATGTACTATAATTCTATCTCTCTTTAAGTGCTGTCTCTAATGACTTCTAACGAATTCCTTCCAAAGCTCTTTTTGGGACTGGTTTTTGTCTTGGATTTTCTTGTTTTAAATTCATGTTAGTGGTTTTGATCACATGAACTAGAAGTTTACACAATCTGTCTGAGACAGTCTAGTTTTATGTGCTAGAATTGTTGTCAATTGAGGAATAGAGTGAACTAGGCTTAGAGAATTTTATGGACATGGACTATAAACTATTAACATCACCCCAGACGGAGTGTGACTAGACCCTAAGTAAAGAAACACGGTTCTAGAACTGATGTAAGTATGCAGATGCAGGAAAAGTCATATGCCAAAACGAACATAAGAAACTCATAAATCCTTTGCAAATGTTTCAATTTCGTTGAGAAATCATAGTTATACTTGTTTTTCGTAAATTAGTAGAGGGTATTAACTGTACCTGAGGCATTTGTTGCAGGTTAAGTGTCCTTATATATATGATCCAGCAGAAAAGTATATTTCATTGATCGTTCCTGCATACAATGAAGAGTGCAGATTGCCTGTAGCTCTTGATGAGACAATGAAGTGAGTAAAGGCATCATCCTTTTTTCTGTCAGAATGAATTTTCAGTTCAAATTACAAATTCAACTGCTGATAAACCATAGTTATTGTGAAAGAGTTGGTGCACTAAAGCACATCAAATTGTAAACAATCATATTGGGAATGTTTCTACATTATGCAGCAGTCCTAACTATTTACAAAAACAATAAACAAATTAGTTTTGATCATCTTTTTTTTTATGCTTCTGAAATAGTAGCTGCATCATTTCATAAGCCTGTGTTGCTTTGTCGAGTTTTCAATTGACATTTGTTGCCTCCAAAGCTATCTTCAATTATATACCCCACCGTTCCCCTCTTCTTTTTTTCAGCTGGAGATAAACAATCTTATTAGGATTATACGTAGTAATGGACATACATTGTGAGTTTGCTTTCTAGGTTGAATTAAAGTAAGGTGGTATACCAAACCCCTCCTTCCTGGGAGGTCGGAGGTTCGAGTCTCCCTAGTGGTGAGAAGTGTGTGAGTTTAATTTTCCGTATATACATATTATATACTTCAAAGAAAAACTTGTTGTATACTTGATCATAGTTTCAAATCTTCATGTGTAGTTATCTTGAAGAACGTACAAGAAAGGACCACTCATTTTCGTATGAGGTATATTTTAGATCTTTTGTAATCAAATCAATTTTTGATGCTCTCTTGACACTTAGTTATCATCATGTACAAGCCTTTTTTTTGCAAGGTAGAATTTTCAACTTCAAAATTGGACATCATTTTATCAGGCAAATTGCTGTGTCTTCTTGGTTGTAATGTTCAGATTGAAGGCTTAGGCGATAGAAAATAAAGATAGCTCTGCAAATGACTTTGGCAGGTTTAGTAGCGACTAACATGTAAACCAAATTTTTGGCCAAGATCTGAGGGTGGTAATCTATCTTGTTAACAATGAGTAATGCATTGCTGCCATTGCAGCCATTGCAATACATGTATTCCATGGTTGATGAAACAACAGAGTATAATCAATTGTTTATCTGTGGTAATCAAGCTTCGATCTCTATTCTGATATATGTGCACATCCCACATTCTATTTATCGGTTCTGTTTATCTGTATAATCAATTGTGGATGTCCCTCGTCCTTATGTGCTCATCTGTGCAACTTCATGATGCCTTGGATAATTAAAATATGTCAAGGAACTGTGCTTGAAGCATATGTTTTATGAATAATCTTACTATACCATAGCTCTTGTTTTACAAAATTTAGAACTATAATGTGGTGTGCAGGAAAGTGGGATTAATGGAAAGCATTGTTTGGACATCATGTCTTGCATTCAAGCTTGACATTTTTGAAAATTTCAATTATTCTTGAACAGGTGATCATTGTTGATGATGGAAGTTCTGATGGAACAAAAAGAGTAGCCTTTGACTTTGTGAGGAAGTATAAAGTAGACAATGTTAGAGTGGTTCTTCTTGGAAAGAATCAGGGAAAAGGAGAAGCTATAAGAAAAGTGAGTCTAATCAATATGATTTTGTTGAATAGATGTTCATCTTCATCATGTGTGTTAGTCTTTCTAATGCCCTTTATTTGTTATGGATCATAAAACTGATCAAAGCTTCTTGCTTCTGCGAAAGCATTGTAAAACAGGGGATGCTTCATTCACGGGGCAAACTACTTTTAATGCTAGATGCTGATGGGGCAACCAAAATTGATGACCTAGAAAAGCTTGAAAATCAGGTTGGTGTCTGTAGCAGTCTGTCAGAATAAATAGGTTAAACATGTCTTCGTTCAGGGTATCTATAAATAGCAATTGATGTTTTCCCTCTTAGATACTTGCAGTTGCCAAAAGGGAACATCAGACTGCTGGAGATTCAAGTGAAGGAATTGCAGATATACCTATTGTGGCATTTGGTTCTCGTGCTCATCTGGAGAAGAAAGCGCTAGCTACAGTTAGTTTCTTGTGTTTATTCTTTATCTTGTTCTCATTAGTTTATCTTTTCTAAACAATTTCTCTTTATGCTTCAGAGGAAGTGGTACCGTAATTTTTTGATGAAAGGCTTCCATGTCGTGGTCCTTCTAGCTGCTGGTCCTGGGGTTCGTGATACACAGGTTAATGTTCTTCAAATTTTTTGTCCCTATAATTTCTTAGTGTAGTAAATTGGTAAGTATATCTGAAAAAACATTTTCAAACTTTTGCATTATTGATCTGCTAGATTGATTTTAATATGCAGTGTGGATTTAAGATGTTTACTAGAGCTGCTGCAAGGAAGCTTTTTACCAATATCCGTTTGAAAAGGTACGAAAGCGATGCTTTAAGTTGCTGAATATGTTTACGTAAATGTTTATTAGTGAATAGAGTTCATGCATAGTATCAGCTCCACTGACATTATCATTATGAATCATATGTTGTTGCTTCAACTTGGGTGTGATCGTCATTCTTGTCTATAAAAGTTTGTAATAACTCTCTTGTGATGCGTTCAAACTACTTAAAAGGCATGCATAAACTCTAAACAAGACTAGTTTGCCAGTCGTGCCATTCTTTTGTGAGATATCTCTCGGTTTTTAGCAACTTCATCAAGTTTCTTGGTGTTTTTTTAGATTTGTCAGTGGAACTAAAACTTCATTAATGGTCTCCATGCAGGTGGTGCTTTGATGTTGAATTAGTTTATTTAAGCAAATTCTTCAGCATCCGTATACTAGAGATATCTGTAACCTGGTCTGAAATTCCGGGATCTAAGGTGAGTCCATTAAGCATCCTTAACATGTTGTGGGAAATGGCTCTTATGTCTCTGGGATACAGAGCTGGTATCTGGAAAATACGTAATCGGGAGTTATAATTCAAAGCAGAGATCATGTGGCTGAGGTAACCATTAATGCTTATTTTTAAACCTAAATTAGGTTAAGTAGATCGGTTTTTTTGGGACTTTACTCGTAATTTTATAGAAGAAATCTCAATTATTCTTTTTCTTGGAGTTCTATTATCAAGAATACTGTACACGGAGAGAGACTAGTCGAAGGATTACATGTTTGTGACATTATGGGTGATAGTTATACTAGTTGAAGCTTTTGGCTTAATACTTTTGTGTTCTTTCTCTCTATCTGAATATCCTCAATACAAGGTTAAAGACATGTTTGTTAGCAGCTTAATGGGACTCGTAACTTATTCGGTCAGTTATACATAACTGTTTGGTAGTTGCTTAATGATATAGAAGGTGACTTGTTCAGTAAGCTTCTAGGGGGAACTTTATGCAAAAAGCCAAGTTTTTCTGAACATGCCCCTCCCAATTAAAAAAGCATGCTCCTTCCATTTATGAAGAAACCCTCCCAAATAAAAAAAATTCTAATTTATACATTCACACAGACAACTTTATTCATACTGAACTTAATAGAAAAACAACCAAACAACCTTTTAAGTGTAACATTGTGTATTCTTGGAAATCTTCATGTATAAATGTGTGAAAAAAAAAATGAGAACGTAAGCATTTTGCTATGCAAGTGATTTATTTTATGGGTCAGTTTATATATGCATTTCTACGTACAAAAGCTAGTTTTCAAGGCATTATAAGATTATTTGGTTTCTTCGTGGCTCAATGTTAAGGGGTTTTACCAGATGCTTAGTGGGAAAAGTCACTATCCTTACTTACCTTTTCAGGTAATATTATCGGTCATGGATTGGTTTCTTTGTGGCTCAATGTTAAGGGGTTTTACCATATGCTTACCGGCAAAAGTCACTATCCTAGGTAATATTATCGGTCATGGATTGTTGGTAACCATCTCTTACCCGGTAAGCATTAACTGAGGAAGAGTTTTCTCTCACTTGCTAGGTAAAGTTCTTGGTCCTTGCCAAGTGCTTACTAGCAAGAGTTACAACCCTCTTTTATCTTGTCGGATAACAGTTTCGGCTATCAAAATTGATTGCTTGGAAATGTCCCTTATCGGGTAAGCGTTAACTAGGTAAGACTCTTCTCTCTTACTTACCGGGTAAACTTCTTGGTCCTTGCCTTGCTTACCTGAAAGGTAGGTGACTTGGTAAGCGCTAATACAACAAAATTTTGATAAACGAACCACAAGGGTTGTGGCGTACTGGTTAAGGCCCTGGGGGTTATGGTGGAATATTTCATCTGCCCAGGTTCGTATCCAGGTGTACACAACAATTGTGGCCACTGAGGTTTAATCAGGTCTGGTGTCTTACGGTCATAATTTACCAAGGGATTAGTCTAGGCATAGCCTATGACACCCTTCCTAAAAAAACTTTTGATAAACGGCCTCTAAGTTTGTAAGATATGAAAATGCAAGTTATGCTTGTATGGTTGTATATGATAACACTTGGTACATTAAATCTTTCATGTGTGAGATTATCTCCAACTGCTTCTCTAAAATAGAAAAAAAAATGAGTTTTTGTTCTCTAAACTTCTTCAACAGCTTTGCTATCTTGTTCTCTGTAATATAGAAAATTTGAAAAATTTTCAATTTTAGAGAATTCTCTAAAACTTGATGGTGGGAGAAAAAAATGATTATTTTATTCAATTCCACCAACGAGATTTAATTTTTATCGTTTTATATGAAGTTTTTTTTTAAATGTATTGAGATGATAAATTAGATAATATTATAACGATATAATTTGTGTTAAAATTTCTAAAATAGAGAATCTCTTGGAGTTGAATGCAAGTCTAATTAGAGTGTTTAACTTTTGATTCTCTATTTTATAGAAGTTATAGAGTTGTTGGAGATGCTCTGAAAGCAAGGGTTCCACATAAAGTGTTGGGCAACTGATTTCTAGTTTTAGTCAAGATAGACTGATTTTATATTTTGTTTTAGGATGACATTTTGCTGGTTCTTTTAGTCCTTTGGCGTTTCTGGTTCTTATTCGACCATTATAATCTCGTTGCATAAAGCCAAAGTTCCATTTTCAGCACCACGCTATACCAAAATAAAAGAAGAAACATAATTGTTGCAATGTGTAAGAGGGATTTATTTAAAAGTTGATGCTTTTGGTTGTACTAATGGTATGAAGCTTTAGAGGTGTATATTATTCACAATTGCCAAAATGACACTTTTGCCATATTTTGTTGGATATAACGACCATCAAAGTTGGGTTCCAGTGAGAAACAGTTGAGTTAACATGAGAAGTGGTTATCAACCGTTGAATGCATATTAGGATGAGATGCATCGGATCAATTAAGCGTGATTCACGGGTGGACTTGAGATTATAAGTGATCAAGGGTTCAACTTCACTTCTCACGTTTCTCACATTAACTCAACTTTTCACATTATCCTTCGCTACGGCCACCAGTATATATGTTCTAAGATACGGATAGCATATTTTCGTCACATAGATCTTATATGGTTGTTATTGATATCATCGATTTTTAAACTTGTCGATAACTATCAGAAATTTGATATTCAAACATCTTTGTTCTATACTATATGAAATTGTAATCAACTAATCATGGTGTATTGATATGCACCATCTCATGCTTCATGGCAGGCACAGATCCACAGGATTTTTGCCAAAACTTACTAAACAACATTTTCTTTATCTGCCATGGCTCTTGCATCTAAAAAGAATTCCAATACTCGATTTATAATATATTTAAAATAAATTTGTATGATAAATAAAAATATTGGAAAGTAAGAACATCCACATCAATAAAAGCCTAAGCTTCTTTTTAAATTGTCACATCAACTTTGCAATAACATCTCCCACGTCAATGAAAAACCAAACTCCTTTCAAAATTGGTCCTCACTACCACATCATCAGTTGCCTTGCAATTTAGGGAATTTAATTAAAATGCCCAAACATGAAAAATCGATACCCAAAATACCCAAAATCTCTTAGTTTTTGCCAAAATACCTCATAACCCTGCGTTTTTGGTCCGTGTAAATTGAAAACGCGGGGTGGCTACCATTTCGTCCACGTATGAGCAAAAACAAGGGTTTAACCCCGTGTAAATCCATATGGCTTCAATTCATTGAAAATTTTGATTTTTATTATATAATTATATTTTATACCCCTATAATTATTTAGTTAGTTTATTTTATACCTTTTACTTTTCTATTTTTCATTTTATACTTTCATCATATTAACACATATAATCGTATCTTAATTAAAATACGTTAAAAAAATACGTTTTAATTTTAACAAGTTACACTATTATAATCGTCTCTTTGATACCTTCGAAATGAACCAAATATTGAATATTTTTGGATTTAATTATTTTATTATACATCATATATTTACACTTTATACCCCTATAATTATTTAGTTAGTTTACTTTATACCTTTTTACTTTTCTATTTTTTATTTTACATTTTTATCATATTAACACATAATTGTATATTAACTAAAATACGTTGAAAAAATACGTTTTAATTTTAACAAGTTACACCATTATAATTGTCTCTTCGATACTTTCGAAATGAGTCCAATGTTGAATATTTTTTTAAAAATACGTTTTTATATATCATAAAATTATTTAACGTATTTTAGTTAATATACGATTATATGTGTTAATATGATGAAAGTGTAAACTGAAAAATAGAAAAGTATAAAGTATAAAGTAAACTAACTAAATAATTATAGGGGTATAAAATTTTAATATATATGATATATAATAAAATAATTAAATCCAAAAATATTCAATATTGGGCTCATTTCGAAGGTATCAAAGAGACGATTATAATAGTGTAACTTGTTAAAATTAAAACGTATTTTTTTAACGTATTTTAGTTAATATATAATTATATATGTTAATATGATGAAAGTATAAAATGAAAAATAGAAAAGTAAAAGGTATAAAGTAAACTAACTAAATAATTATAGGGTTATAAAATGTAAATATATAATAAAAATAAAAAATTTCAATGAATTGAAACCATATGGATTTACAAGGGGTTAACCCCGTGTTTTTGCTCATACGCAGACGAAATGGTAGCCACCCCGCGTTTTCAATTTACACGGACCACAAACGCGGGGTTATGAGGTATTTTGGCAAAAACTAAGAGATTTTGGGCATTTTGGGTATCGATTTTTCATGTTTGGGCATTTTAATTAAATTCCCTATAATTTATATTTACATATTTTAATAGTTTATAATATCACAAAAAGTACTAAATATGATTTAGTTATAATATAAACAATAAATTAATTATACTAGAAATAATATAGTAAATTATAATATAAATAATAAATTAATTATAAAATATAGAATACAATTAAAAATTTTATTTTTTATTTTCTTTTACTATATTTCCATAAAGAATATTATTTTATTTAAAATAAATTGTCAATAGAAATTTTAATAAAAATTAATTTTCAAACAGAGTAACAAATGAATTAAATTTTAATAATTAATTAATGTTCAAAAAATTATTAAAATATTAATAAATAATGTTTAAGCAACCTAATAAATGAATTAATTAAAACAAAAATGTAATTAATTTATCTACTTGATATTGTAAATGGTCTTGCTAGATAGTGTAAGAGGCCTTGCAAGATGACATGGATGCTCTAATCTTTAATAAATTACAAAATAAAATCAAAATTACTAATACAAAACCATAAAAAAAAATGTATTCAAAAAACTTGGCATGAAGTGGAAAGTGTTAAAGGTAGACACACTAAGGGGAGGTTTGGTTGGTTTTCCATCAACACCTTTATATATAAAGATGTTTGTGTGGATTAATTTGTCTATATCGATTGAGAATTTTTTTGTTTGAGATGGTTTTTTATAAATGGAAGGAACATGTTTTTTGACTGAAAAATGTACGTGCGGTAAAACTTGACTTTTTGCATAAAACTTCTCCTTTAAAAACTTACCGAATAACTCACATTCTACATCATTGAACCACTATTAAATAGTCTTATATAGTTGATCGAATATGTTGGGAGTCTCGTTAAGTTTAGAGTAAACTACGATTTTCGTCCCTGTGGTTTCATGTTTATAACGATTTTCGTCATTGGTCTTTCAAAACTGCTTTTTTAGTCCCTATGGTTTTTATTTACTTCCATTTTCATCCATCAATCCAATTTTATTTAAAATTAATTGTTAATTCATTAAAAAATTGAATAAGCAATTTACATATTTGGTCCTTATGGTATATAAAGTTTTACATTTTTATACTAGTTTACATTTTTTTACTTTTTATTTATTTATTGCATTTCATCAAAACATTTATTTTTCTATTAATTATATTGTATACTTTCGTAATTATTATAACATTTTAATTATAAAAATAATCAAATAATTTCGTTAAAAATACTAATAAATACATGATATTTTTTTCAAAGCTTTAGTTTAAATCACTTAAAATTAATATTTTATATATGTTGATTTATTAAGGTTTTTATTTATTTTAAATTACCGTTGAAAAAAATTTAATAAAATTCGAGAAAAAATAGTTTTATTTTATAACAACCGGTTGTTTATTGTTAAATTCACTTTACTTCCACCATTTCATATTTTTATTAAACTTTATTTTTATTAATTAATCAAGTTTATTTAATATTTAAAATAAACATAAACACACACACACACACACACACATATATATATATATATATATACATCAATGTTCTAAATAACATGAGATTTAAGCCTTGTGTTTGACGTTAATTTTGTGGCACGTCATTGCTTATTGCATGATTCTTGTAACACCATATTGAAATATTTTTATCCTTTTATTGCCTTATTTTTTGTTTTTAATATATAACCTAATTTAAAATGGTGTGTACGTGTGTGTGTATGTTTTATTTAAATATTAAACAAACTTGATTAATTAATAGAAAATAAGGATTAAATGAAAATTTAGAATAGTGAGATGCATTTAACAAAAAACAGTCGGTTGTTATAAAAATAATACTATTTTTTCTCGAATTTTATTAAACTTTTTTCGATGGTAATTTAAAATAAATAAAAAACTTTAATAAATCAATAGATAAAAAATATAAATTTTAGGAGATTTAAACCTAATAGTTTGAAAAAAATATCATGCATTTAGCAGTATTTTTAACGAAATTATTTGATTCTTTTTATAATTAAATTTATAATAATTATGAAAATATACAATATAATTAATAGAAAAATAAATGTCTTGATGAAATACAATAAATAAAGAAAAAGTAAAAAAAATGTAAACTAAGATAAAAATGTAAAAATTTATATATTATAAGGACCAAATATGTAATTTACTTATTCTATTTTTAAATGAATTAACATTTAATTTTAATAAAATTGGATAGAGGGACTAAAATGGAAGCAAATAGAAACCACAGGGAGTAAAAAAGCAGTTTTAAAAGACCAGAGACGAAAATCGTTATAAACATGAAACCATAGGGACGAAAATCGTAGTTTACTCTTAAGTTTATAAAGCGGCTAACAAACAAGCTCTAAGGGTGTTGAATGATGATCCTGCTTAATATTTTTTGATTACTAGGTTAAATAATTATTTTGATTTTAATCGTGACAAAACTGATTAGTAAATGACATCAAAAAAATACATTTTGCATATTCCTTGTTTCATCTATTGTAATTTTTAAATTATCTTTCAGTTTTATTTGTTATTTTTTACAATTGTTTATCTATTTTTTATTATTTAAACATCATTAATCATTTTTAAAACACATGGTCAAATAACTTATAGATGTAAATATGTAAAAGAAAGTGGATGAAATAATTTGGTTAAAACGTAAAGCAAAGGGGACCATTGCAAAAACAGATCTCCAAACGTGCAACCAAATATTCCAAGTCATTGGGTGAATCTTAAAGCAATGTCACAATCATGAGTTGCTTTCACAAAATATTTGGTACAAATACAGAAAGAAAGGGTTAGGATAAATGCACCCCTTCCTATGTGCAGGGTCTTCATTTTATGCGACATTTTCATGTATCACTATTAATTAATATATTATATTATTATAAATTTGTTTTAATTATATTATTAAATATGTAATTGGTTATTTTTTCTAGATGTCATTAAAATATATAAGATAATAATTGAATTATAATAAAATACTTAAATCGTACTGTAAATCGACAAAAAACAAAAATAAAATGAAACATTAAAATCGTGATGTATCTCGCTGCATTGCGCGAGTACGCTTCTAGTACTTACATTATTTGCGAATACTTGTTTTGTAGTTTTCCTATTTAAATAAATCACATATGAGTGGCTAATTTTTTCGAAAATTGAAGTCAAATCTTTGATGATTCCATCATATATAATTGAAATATATTTATAATGCTACAACATCAAGTATAACAAACAGAAACCTACACCGCTTATCATCACGAAGAGAAAAATATTAGACCTAATATCATGATAGACAAGTTTTACTATATTAAGAAATCCTATTGCTATTTCCGTGTCAAAGCGGACAAAGCCATAAAGATGATATTTTGTAACCACTATTTCATCTGGTGTCCAAGGGATCGAAGTAAAGAATTTTTTTAAAAGTATATGATTGTTATATACGGCAAATTAAATTCACACACTTTTAACTTGAGATGAAACATGAACCCTTGACCACAACATGAGTGTCGGAATTTGAATCTTACAATATGGTTAATAAAGCAAACAATGTGAATCTCGTATTAGCAAACCAGAATAATGGCCAATTTGGCATCACATGGGCTATTGATTCTTGAATCGATCATTTTTCTAACTTTTAGATGGAATTTTTAGTCTAGATGTACGGTTGTTAATAAACAATCTAATGCTTCAATAATCATAATATGTCACATATAGTACTTTTTAGTTGTTAAAATAAAAGGGTACATTGAGGCTTGAGGGATTTACTTTCCCATTTAATAACCCATAATCAGATCTTGGTAACTAACTATTTGCAACTTGACAATTTAAAACAGATTTTTTAAATACTTAAATATTATTTACTGGATGAAAATGGTAAAATTTATAATCCCTTTATATGGAACCACTTGATGTGATGTTGTTTGATACAACGTACCATTTTTATTTTATTTTTTTGACTCACCTTAATTTGATTCACCTCAAGTAATCAAAGTTTCATTGCTTGAATATCATTGATTACTGTTTTGATTTGTTTCATTGTTTGAATTCCATATTGTTTGAATGTTGTTGGCCAAGGCATGCTGTCATTTAAAATTTCAACTTCAATTCTTTAAAAAAAAATCTAGATGCATCCCTGTTTTCCAGGCATAAAAATATGTACTTCCCAAGTTTTTGTCCTCCAATCTGTTCACCAATCACATCATTATTTCTGGTGAAGAAAGAGAATAAAAAGATGAATTAAATAAACTTATATTAAAAAATAATGTGTATTCCGTGATTGATGGAACAAATAAAGGACGAAGGATTTTGGGACAACATATTTTTTATTCGATCTGAATTACGCTTAAAAAAACGCACATTCAAACATATCAATAAACATGCTATATTTGCCACCAGCAACATCTAAACTCAAGTCCCAACCATGGAAATCAATAGCCTCTAAAATAGTATCGAAATGAAAGAATCGTGGAACTTATAACAATTGTCTCGCTCACTCTCAATCCAACATAACAAAACAACATATAAAACATAACATGTAACATATAAAAACTAATGCTTAATGTCTTCAAAACAGCACCTCTACTAGCACAAATTAGAAACACTTCCTGTGCACGATGGATGGACCCGACTCGTCGTATTCCGCCTTCGCAATCCACATCTGCATCATTCGTAAAATAACGTATTAGTAACAACAAAAGCGGTTCATTGATTTTTAACTATTAAAAACATGATGAAAACAAACCTGTTGGAAGGTACTGAGTGATGCCAAGATGGACCCTCCGATCCAGACACTGTACTTTCTTTCGGGTGGTGCAACGACTTTGATCTTCATGCTGCTAGGGGCCAAAGCGGTGATCTCTTTGCTCATCCTATCAGCAATGCCGGGGAACATGGTTGAACCACCACTGAGCACGATGTTTCCATACAAGTCTTTCCTAATATCCACATCGCACTTCATGATGGAGTTGTATGTGGTCTCGTGAATACCAGCTGCTTCCATTCCGATCATGGATGGTTGGAACAACACCTCTGGGCAACGGAAACGTTCAGCACCAATTGTGATAACTTGTCCATCTGGCAGCTCATAACTCTTCTCGACAGCAGAGGTGGTCTTGGAAGTCTCGAGCTCTTGTTCATAGTCAAGGGCAATGTAAGCCAGCTTCTCCTTCATGTCTCTTACAATTTCCCGCTCTGCTGTAGTAGTGAAAGAATACCCACGCTCCGTAAGGATCTTCATCAAACCATCAGTGAGATCCCGTCCAGCCAAGTCCAAACGAAGGATGGCATGTGGAAGGGCATAACCCTCGTAAATAGGAACCGTGTGACTCACACCATCCCCTGAATCAAGAACAATTCCTGCACCAAACAACATAAAAAGCATAGATGAGAATTGACAATTTCATGGACAATTTCATGGCCACTGTCCATTGGGGATTTTTCTTTCTGACTGTTATCTTCTGGGCCTTATCAGGGATCAGTAAGGTTCTTGCAACTTGGCCCAGACACGCAATTACCAAAATAATGACAATGTAAAGGAAGCATAGTTGAGGAATATAAAGAACTTGCACCATTCGACTATTTTATGGAGGAGCATGAGATTCATACCAGTTGTACGGCCGCTAGCATACAGGGAAAGCACGGCTTGGATAGCAACATACATAGCAGGGGTATTAAACGTCTCGAACATGATTTGGGTCATCTTTTCACGATTGGCCTTGGGATTCAAAGGTGCTTCGGTTAGGAGAACCGGATGCTCTTCTGGAGCAACACGGAGCTCATTGTAGAAGGTGTGGTGCCATATCTTTTCCATGTCATCCCAATTGCTGACAATACCGTGCTCGATTGGGTATTTTAGAGTCAAAATACCTCTCTTGGACTGAGCCTCGTCTCCAACATAAGCATCCTTTTGGCCCATTCCAACCATCACACCAGTGTGACGTGGTCGGCCTACAATACTTGGGAACACGGCCCTTGGAGCATCATCTCCAGCAAAACCAGCCTGTAACAGAAGATTTACTTGGTTTAGACTACCATCCAAAAGCTTTAAACATAATTTGTACTTCTAGGCATGCTAAAATGAGTACCTTAACCATTCCAGTTCCATTATCGCAAACAAGTGGTTGAATTTCCTCTGATTCCGCCATCTTATGCTACCTACAGAACAAAATACAGCTTCAATCAGCCAGAATTTTAAAAACATGCATAGTGACGGACATACTTGAGAAAAATCAAGATCAACCGCTACATTTATAAGTGAAATCCCACACATAATACCACCACTTAAAGCATCTAAAAAAACCAATATAATATAACTTGGCAAAATAGATTATAACGTCTATTGCAAAGAGTGTAATAAGTGGTGTATACTACTGGAAATTCAACAAGGTCGATATGGAAAAGATATTCAGTGAAGTTTGGTCTTAACCCCTACATAAAATCTGACAAATCAGAAAGCTCGAATTTTATGAAATAAAAATGATTAAAACGATTTTCAGTACGAACTCGTTTTTATGTACAATCCATCATATTATTGGCATCACCCACCCTAAACATCTGCTGAAACGCCAATTACTATATCTGGTTTTTTCATCTTCTATGACTAGATGGAAATACTCGTTAATTTCAACAGAAAAGAAGCATGTTCCAATAATAAACTATCAACCCCACAATCACTCCCCCTTGAAATTGCTACAAGTTTTCCGGTCCCAAATTATCAACAAGTTAAAACAAATCAGAACAGGCAACACTCCAAAGCAAATTTTAAAGAATGCAGTATAAGCTAGTCGTTCCAGAAGATCCAACATTCAGAGATCAAACAGAGACCATCAACTAAACCAAACAACAAATAATCACAAAATTCCAACGACAAGCTCTACAAGTTATTCACGATACATGAAAATGCTAGATTCTAATAAGCAACGAAATCTACTCTGTGGACATGCATACACGAAATTCGCAACATTATGCAACAAAATCGTAAAATTTTACCTAAAATCGAGAAAAATAAACTGGACGGATCTACTCAAAAATCAAAAAGGAGAACAAAAAAGTGGATTGATGATGAAGATGAAGAAACATACCCGATGAAATCGTAGAAAAATGGCTGTAGATATGGAGAGCGATGAGGACGGAGAGAATTTTGCTAAAAAATGGCAACAGAGAGAACCTCTTAAATATGGAAGTGCAAAGGATACGAGAAGAGAGAGATTCGATCTGAACCGTTGGATGAGTTTGATCTCCCGCGATCCTTGATGTACGGTGGTGGATTACACGTCTTGGTGGCCACAAGCCCCACATACCATCTTCCCCAACTCCTCGTATATTATTGAGTAAACTACTATTTTCGTCCCTATGGTTTGTTGTTTATAACTATTTTCGTCATTCATCTTTAAAAATTGTTTTTTTTGTTCTTTTGGTTTGTAACTCCTTTCGTTTTTAGTCCCTAAAAATATTAGTTTTAGGGACAAAAATGGAAAGGAATTGCAAACCACAATAACCAAAAAAACAACTTTTAAAGTCAAAGACGAAAATGGTTATAAACAACAAACCACAAGAATGAATCCTAGTTTACTCTATATTTTTTAGAGTAAACTACAAATTAGGTCCTTGTGATTTGTCTAAAATAATGATTTTCATTCTTGCAGTTTCGAAATTACATGATAACCATCGTGGTCTGTAAAAATGTTCGGATTTGATTCTACCTTCTAACTGGTATTAAAAAATTCTGTAAGTGAGAAGCATTTTTGTCATTTTATCGATATTTTTATCTTTTATCCAATCAAAATCGATTTTATAATTTGGTCCATGTGGTTTTTGATTAGGTAAAAGAAAAAAAAATGGCAAAAAGATGAAAATCCTCTTCATTTAACTGAAGTTTCTAACAACTGTTAGATAGAGGGACTAAATCTAAACATTTTTACAAACCATGATGGCCATCTTGTAATTTTAAAACTATAGAAACTAAAAGTGTTGTTTTTGACAAACTGTAGGGACCAAGTTTATAGTTTTTTACTCTATTATTTATATTGAATTTGATTTTTTCCATTTCTTTCTTTTTCTTAGCCATTTATTTAATTCAACAAATCCAATCCATTGCTTTTTTCCCCTCGGTCCCTTTTATGCAAAAAAGTAAAAGAGTAAACTACGGTTCTCTCCTCGTGGTTTGTTGTTTATAACCATTTTCGTCCCTATCTTTAAAAGTTGTTTTCTTTTGTCATTGTGGTTTGCAATTCATTTCCATTTTCGTCCCTAAAACTAATATTATCAGGAATAAAAGCGAAAGAAATTGCAAACCACAAGAACCAAAAAAACAATTTTTAAAGATCATGACGAAAATAGTTCTAAACAACAAACCACAGGGGTGAAATAGTAGTTTACTCAAAGGTTATTGAATATTTAATTGTTTATGACGATTATAATAGTTAAATAAAATATTTTTTAAATAATGTTCTTTTGAAATATTTCAGAAACATGTTACAGCTTTGGATTTCAATTCACTAATATATTATGTCTTCATAATAGTGTTGGAAGATGGGAGGCTTTTTAATGTTAATTGAATGTCGAATTTTGATTTCATGATCATATTCATATGATAAATACATGTTATTCGAAGACAGTTTTTAGCATATTCATTTGACTGTTTCAACTTCATCTTTAATTCAATTAAATTTCATTTACAATCAACAATCTTTACAAAACGTTAATACTTTTTTAATTCATCAATATTGAACTTTTAAAGTTTTTTAATGTGCATTGCATATCTCAATTTAAAAAATTTATTTATTTCAACATTATAATCTAACAATTCTATCCATTTGTCATTTAATGCAACTTTAATCAACTTATATAATATCATTATTAAGTGTTGAAATGATAAATACATTTATTATCAACTTTATTTTGTCTCAAAATAACCATTAGTGTTAGTTAATTTAACTAAAATGATGTAGTTGGTATACTTGGTATAGTTTAAAGGGAAATTAATTAAAAAATCCGTATTACCCAAATGCCCCAAATCTCGTTCAAATCACCGAAATACCCCTTTTGTCCGGGAATAGTGACCGGGAATCCCGGGTTAGGTTGTGTGGCCTAAAACAACCCTAATTTTCTCAAACCCTAAAACAACCCCGGGAATCCCGGCCCTAACCCTGGGATCGAGTCACATTTCGGCCGAACACGTCCAAACCCGGGATTCCCGGCCACTTATCCCGTACATAATGGGCATTTAGGCAAATTCGACGAGATTTGGGGTATTTGGGTAATACGGTGGTCAAATACGCCTATTTTAATTAATTTCCCTAGTTTAAATATATAACGGATGAATTTGTTGAGATATACAACTGAAAAAATCATGAAATTTTTGCAATCATATATATCATCTAGTTTTCCTTAAAATATAATATTGCAAAATAAACATATAAATTTATTATTGCACTTTAGGTTTTCTTCTAATTAGATAACCAAATAAAAAAAAACATACTAATCATATTTTCGTAATCAAGTCAATTACATTCTTTTTGTCCAATTTAAATTTATATAAAACATCCATTTGAAACAAGAAGATGAGTTGGAAGAACAATTGGCAGCAAAATATTAATTAATGTTCTAAATGAGATAAATTAATCAAAATTAAACAAAAAATAATTAATTCGATGAAATATATAAAAACATTAGTCATTTGGTGTATCATCAAATTGCAATGTTATGGTTTAAAAAAGTCAAAACAACGTTATTTTATTAATTATATTATATGTGGTATGCAAATTAATTTTATAAGATAAATAAAAGGTAGGATGAACGAGATCGGGTTGTCATAGAGAAAAAAGGGCAAGACATTGGCGTTGGCAAACCATAAAGATTTGGTACCTTCAACTTAACTAACTCACATGTGTTGTGTCTCTAAAAAGAAATTAAAAAGGGAAAATGAACATAACCCTTTATTCAATGTCCATTATTGCCAATAATTTCTAAATATCTACTCAAATATGTGAATTTTATTTTATTTTTATTAGTAACTATTAATTGGCTTAACTGAAAGTGCAATCGATTAGGGGTGTGCATCGAGCGGTGCAGACGAGTTTGAGTGGGTAAACCAAAAATCTTATCGCATTTCGGATATGGAAACCAAGCCCCAAAGTTTGGGTTTTGGATTTCAGATTGCTACAGAATTGGGTTGTGTAACAACTCAAACTTTGCATAATAAAGTATAACAACTTTGATATAAGTCAACGCCAAAACGGCCCCAAGACAACAATATAAAATTCAAGGTTTGCGGAAAGGCAACCTAGTACACAACTGAGAATACAAGGAAAAGAAATAACTAAAATGGAGGTCTTCTAAATCCGGTATCAATTCACATCTTCTTCTTCCCCTTATCCGTACCTCCTAATTCACGTCTGCCTGAAAAAGTTTTTTTTTTAAAGAGTGAGGGTTAAACCAAAGGTCTAGTGAGTTCCCTCTAAACAATTACATACCAAGGCAACACTTGAAATAGTTATAACAACATAACCGATTCAATTCTTTGTAAAACATAATACTCGCAAATCACGTTTATGGCACACACTACCGTCACACGAAGGTGACGGCATGTCTGGCTCATATTGCCTTACTTTGAGACATACCCCAATGGCATAAACGAGACACCCCACCCCCCTCCCGGGTATGAGCACAAACGGGACACACCCCCCGACTTAGGTCAGACTCGCAAAAGACAATGTATGCATACATTTAATATATCAACGACGGTAAATCATAACGTACATTTAATGAATCTCGCAAGCATAAAGATAACATGATCATCGTTTGTGATTTTAGTTAGAAAACTCACATGTCGTCCTGTGCTAATTTCCCCACGCTTGAGATTGTCCGGTAACGGTTTCCTAAGGCACAAAGTAGGATCGTTCGGTGAGTCACTCGGTTACTCTCAAAACGTAAAGTAACTCTTATTCAATGCCACTAGAAATAATGGTTTAGAAATTCGGCTTATGGAAAACCCTTGGTGATAAAGTTCCCAGGATCGCCCCGTTGAGAGTTTCCCGGGTTCACCCGGTTGGGACTCTCCCGGTATCACCCGGCTGCAACAAGCCCGGAGTCACCCAGGTACCTCCTTCCCGAGATCGCCCTGCTGGAACAAGCCCGGGGTCACCCGGTGGTGGTTTCCCGTCCAGAGCCTAAGTCGACCGAAGTCGCAGCCAGGTGCTTCCCGGCCGCCACGAGCACTCGAACCCCTCGACCTAAAAATCGGTCGGGCATTGATTCCCCCATAAGAAAAATCCTCCATTCCAACCTTCCCCCTCGGTCGATAACTAAAAACATAAAAGCTAGGGTTATGTTTTCCTTTTCACAACCGATCGATAAGCAAAACCTGTAACACCCCAAAATTGGGATAAACAAAAATTTCCATAAAAGGGAAACATGTTAATCAAATATGTCATAGCATGAGCTCTTCCCAAAAAGGGAGACAATAACGCCTGTTAAAATTACAAGTTTGTAATGAATAACAATCTAAGGGAACACAACCCTTTAATCTAAATCCTAACTAGGAACAAGATTAATACAAGTTGTGATCCAATCCAAAAATAAACTTTCTAAGCAAAGCGTCCCCAAAAATGTCCCCAAGCTCGCATCTAAGGCACCTATACCTTCTTGGCGGTCGCACCGCTAAAACCTGAGATACATATCAAACCAAACAAGTGTTAGGCCAAACGGGCCTAGTGAGTTGTACAAAAGCATGGCATGGCATTCGATAAACATGAAATAGCATAATTAACGACTCGGTCCACATGGTCATACTGGAATCAATGGGGGAGATCCATCACACCAATGAGTTTTACCTCAAGTAAATATACCTTGATGTTTAGTTCGTATGAACAACATCCCAAAGGCCCGGCACACCGTTCCGGTTGCGGGGGCATTAGGCGCATACCGTCCCGGTGGCACCTAAGGCTACATCCTCCTGGCACATACTCACGGTTCCTCCAACATACATATATATATATATATATATATATATCATTTCCATACATATCTCGCATCAACAAGATATATACACATATTACCCATCCCTATACATATCTCGCATCAACAAGACATATATATAAGGATTTGCATGACTTCAATCCCATGTTAGGCCCAAAACACCCAAGCATGTAGGTTTAATCAACATCTTCACATAATCTATGATATTAACCATCATAATCAATAATAACGATGTTAACAACACAATGACTCCATATATATACCTCAATAGTCAAAACCCCCAAATACTCATGAAAATAGCATTTAGGTCAAACTTATCAGGTGATCAGATTTGTGCATACATAACAAGTAGTACAAGTAAACACTTAAGATATGTATCACATTTAAAGATTTTGGTAAAGAAAACTCACAATCTAGGTTTTATAGCAAAACCCTAGAAAACTTGGAAGAACCCTAGAAAACTTGGAAGAAGAAGATGATCTTGAAGCTTGAAACTTTGGGTTGAAATCTTTTCTTGGAGGTTGCTTGATTCTTGCAATAAATGAGGAAGATTAGTGATTGAAAGGGTTAGGGTTCGGTTTTGGGAGGGAGTAAATGAAGAGAGAGAGTTTGAGAGAAAAGAGATTGAGGAGTAAATGAGAAATGGGGCTGAAACTCTATTAAATCCGTCAGACCAATCTCGCGGGTTGTGCCGCGGGTGTAACCCGCGTGGAAAGTCGTGAGACTCACTGTCTTACCCGCGGACAGTGCACTTCGCGGTTTGTGTCGCGGGTGTAACTCGCGTGGCAAGTCACGAGACTCACTGTTTCTTGCCTTTTTCCTTGAATCAAAATTTCGAGTGTTACAATCCTCCCCACCTAATAAGGATTTCATCCCCGAAATCACGACTGATCAAACAACTGAGGGTACCTCCTTTTCATATCTTCCTCCGACTCCCACGTCACGTTCGTTCCCCGATGATGTTTCCATTGGACCTTTACGATAGTCACTTTCTTGTGTCGTAATTGTTTCGTCTTAGCCTCTAGTATGGCTTCCGGCTCCTCCACGCATCGGTTGCCATTGTCCACCCGAATCTATGATAACGGTATAATGCTCTCCTCTTCCGCCAAGCATTTATGAAGGTAGCATACGTGAAAGGTAGGGTGGATCCTGTTCATCTCCGGTGGCAATTCTAGTCTATAAGCTTGGAGCCCAATCTTTTCCAAAATTGTGAAGGGTCCAAGGAAACGAGGACTAAGTTTCCCACGCTTCCCGAATCGAATGATCTCCTTCCATGGTGACACCTTCAACATGACCCGTTCTCCCACTTGGAACTCGACCGGTCTCCTTTTCTTATCCGCATAGCTCTTTTGACGATCTTGCGCCGCTTTCAAACGTTCTCGAATGCCTTTGACCTTGTCTGTCGTCGCTTGAACTATCTCCGGTCCCGCAAACTGTTTTTCTCCCGCCTCGAGCCAACACACCGGGGTCCTGCATTTACGCCCATAGAGTACCTCGAATGGTGCCATCCCAATGCTCGAGTGATAACTATTGTTGTAAGCGAATTCCACTAATGGCAAGTGGGAATCCCAGCTTCCTCCAAAGTCTATGACGCAAGACCGAAGCATGTCCTCAAGAGTTTGGATGGTCCTTTCACTTTGTTCGTTGGTTTGAGGATGATAGGTCGTGCTCAACTTGACTTTCGTACCCAATTCCCTTTGTAATCCATCCCAAAACTTAGAGGTGAACCGACTATCCTGATCTGAAACTATGGATAGTGGAACACCGTGTCGCGATATCACCTCATCTATGTATAACTTGGCCAATTTATCCATGGGCAACATCTCCTGCATTGCTAAAAAGTGCGCGCTCTTCGTGAGTCGATCTACTACCACCCAAATAGTATCGTGACCTTTCAAAGTCTTCGGCAATTTGGTGACGAAGTCCATTGTGATCTGTTCCCACTTCCATTCTGGGATGGCCAAAGGTTGTAAACTTCCATAAGGCCTTTGATGTTCCGCCTTGACTTGAAGGCATGTGACGCACCTCTCAACGTACTTGGCTACGTCGAGCTTCATTACCGGCCACCAATAATGAGGTTTTAAGTCCCTATACATCTTGGTACTACCGGGATGTATGGAGTACTTGGTCTTGTGAGCTTCCGCCAAAAGTAGCTCTCGATTTCCTCCAATTCTCGGTACCCAAATCCTCCCTTGGAAAAGTTTAAGGCCGCGACTATCTTCCGTTAATGTTTCCCGTTGTTTCACCATGACTTCGTCTTTAATGTTTTCCTCTCGAAGTGCCTCCACTTGACTCCTCTTGATATCCTCCACTAGACTCGACTTCACGTCAATTATAGTAAGAGTTATTTTGGCTTCACCCCCATACCTCTTTCGGCTCAACGCATCCGCCACTACATTGGCCTTACCGGGATGGTACAACAACTCACAGTCATAATCCTTCAAAAGCTCTAACCACCTTCGTTGCCGCATGTTGAGGTCCTTTTGGTCAAAGATGTACTTCAAGCTTTTATGGTCGGTAAATAGGGTACACTTCGTCCCATAAAGGTAATGTCGCCAAAGCTTTAAGGCAAATACCACCGCCGCTAGTTCCAAATTGTGCGTAGGGTAATTCTTCTCGTGATCCTTGAGTTGTCGTGAAGCGTACGCGATCACTTTTCCCCTTTGCATCAATACACAACCAAGACCCAATTTAGAGGCGTCACTATACACCACAAAGTCTTCGGAACCTTCGGGCAAGGATAGGATCGGTGCTTTTCATAATTTTCTTTGGAGGGTCCGGAAGGCCCTCTCTTGAGTTTCGGTCCACAAGAACTTAACATTATTTCTTATCAGCGACGTGAGCGGAGAGGCGATCTTCGAGAAGTCTTGAATAAATCGTCAGTAGTAGCCAACCAAACCCAAGAAACTCCTTATCTCTGATGGACTCGTCGGTGGTTCCCAATTCATCATTGCCTCGATCTTTGTCTGATCCACATTTACCCCATCCTTCGACACCACGTGGCCCAAGAACTGGACTTCTTGTAACAAAAATTCGCACTTTGAAAACTTTACGAACAACTTTTCCATTCGAAGGACTTCCAAAACCTCTCGCAAGTGTTGTCGATGCTCCGCTTCGTCACGAGAGTAAATCAGAATATCGTCGATGAAGACTATGACAGATCTGTCCAATAGAGGTCGTCATATACGGTTCATCAAGTCCATGAAAACGGCCGGTGCATTAGTCAACCCAAAAGGCATGACTAAGAATTCGTAGTGGCCATATCTAGTCCGGAATGCCGTCTTTGGAATATCGCTCTCCTTCACCCTCACTTGATGGTAACCCGATCGCAAGTCTATCTTAGAGAAGCATCCCGCTCCTTGGAGTTGATCGAAGAGGTCGTCGATCTGGGGAAGCGGATACTTATTCTTCACAGTGACCTTGTTGAGTTCGCAGTAGTTGATGCACATCCGCATCGACCCGTCCTTCTTCTTCACAAATAGGACTGGAGCTCCCCACGGCGACGAGCTCGGTCATATGAATCCCTTCTCGAGAAGTTCTTGAAGCTGCGTCATCATTTCTTGCATTTCTGTCGGGGCTAGACGGTAAGGAGCAAGAGCTATCGGAGCTGCTCCCGGAGTGAGGTCGATGTGGAACTCTACCTGTCGCTCCGGTGGTTTGTTCGAGTAGGTCTTCCGAAAAGACGTCCGGGTATTCTCGCACCACGTCCACATCTTCTACCTTTCTCTTTTCCAACTTCGCGTCGATTACGTAGGCCAAATACGATGCACATCCCTTGGCTAGGCTCCTTCGTGCCTTGAGGGACGAGATAATCATACTGGCTTTTCGGTTCTTCTCCCCATAGATAATCACCTCTCCACCAAACGACAAGGGTACTCTAATCAGCTTTTTGGAACTATAAAATACCAGCGTCATACTTGGATAACCAATCCATCCCGACAATTACGTCAAACCCCCCCCCCCCCCGATGTCCGCCGGTAACAAGTCTATTACAAATGACTCACCATCTAAACTTAAGGTACACCCAAAGTAGCATTCCTGAACTATCAACTGTTCCCCGTTGGCTACCTCTACTACTAACGCATCACGCAACAAACTAGAAGGTGTAATGAAATTCTTGCAGAAAGATGAAGATACAAATGATTGGTTCGCACCCGAATCAAATAAAACACGGGTAGGTAGAGAGTTTACTAAGAACGTACCCGACACTACGTCCGCCGTCTCCCTCGCCTCGTCGGCCGACATTTGGAAGGCCCGACTTGGCGCCTTCGGTTGGGTTTCCTTCTTCGGTATTGATGTACCTGGAGCTCCTTGACGACCCATTGCTAGTTTCGGGTAATTCCTCTTGAGGTGCCCCGGTTCTTTACACTCATAACAGACTCCCGACCGGGAATAACAATCCTTACTCTAGTGGCCTTTCCGACCACAGTTGGAACATTCGATGGAGTTGGGCAAGGATCTGTGACTGCAGGGCCCGAAATGTTTACCCTTACACCTAGAGCACCACTGTGCCTCGCGTTTCGGCTCTACACTCCTTCCCCCGATGAAGGGTTTGGATGGTCGCACGGGCCCGGTCGGCCCTTCCCATTTCCTCTTCTCTCCTTGTTGTTTCCTTTCCTCCTTGTCTTCCATCACGTCATCCTCTACCTGCTGGGAGGCCTCGATCACATCTTGCAAGGTGGTCTTGTGGGCGTTTCTCACGCCCGTCTTCATATTCGTCGGTAACCCCCTCATAAACCACTTTATCTTCGCCTCTTCATCCCTTGCCACATGCTCCACTAGGCTGAGCTTGTCCATAAATTGCTTCGCATAGTCGGCAACGGTCAGATTTCCCTTCTTTAGATTTCAGATCTCTTCTTCTATCTTATCGAGCGCTCTCGCATTGCCAAATTTCTCCATAAGCTTCTTCTTGAAGGTTGGTCAAGTGAGCTTGGCCAAAACCTCCGGCTCCAACACCCTTCTAGTGACGTTCCACCAAGTCAGCGCGTCCCCTCGGAGAAGTTGGGACGCAAACTTGACCCGTTGAGTATCCGCGCACTCACTCGCCTCGAAATCCATCTCTACTTCTTGAATCCATTTCATACACGCAAGCGGATCGGTTGTCCCAGAAAATTCCAGAGCTCGACTGCATAGGAATGACTTGAAGGAACAACCCCCTTCCTTCTTCTTCTCGGCCCGGATAACATGTTCTTCCGTCCCAACTGCATTATCAGCTCCGCCCGATCCCATCACTACATTTTCCCCCACCGTCTCATATCTCCGATTGCTTGCATCCCTGTCTTCTAAGACTTTCATCAATTTCTCGTCCCGTTTGTCCATTGCGGAATTCATCATCTGCATAATGCTTGCCAATAGAACTGACTGAGGGTCCGCTTCTTGAATGACCGGATCCTCGGTTTCCAAGTTTACTTGAGGAATTTCATCTACGATCCCCGCCAGAATTATGGGAATCGATGGAATAACTTGGTTTACTGTCGGGTTTGCTTGCCTCGTAGTTCCCGGGGCGGTCACACTTGCCTCATTCACATCCTCGGCCGCTCCAACCCGACTCCTTGTGTTTACCATGGTGAACTGTCACATAAGAGTTGTACCGGTTAATTCTTTAAAAGATAAGCGGTTCACTACGTACTACTACAATGATTAATCGTCATAACAACAATTTCAAGCATACTCGTGTAATCATAAATTCATAACAACACTGGCCAAGTGAGATTGTGAACGTATCTTACATAAGAACTCTCGTTGCCATCGTCATAAATTTTAATCAATGCAATTCCGTAATCCTAATACTCTCCCTACCTAGAAATGCTCTACCCATATGGACAGTGATACTAAAGGCTCAACCAGTTTAAGTCTAGGTATGCTACAGTCGACACCTAGTTCACTTAAACCAGAGCTCTGATACCAACTTGTAACACCCCAAAATTGGGATAAACAAAATTTTCTCACAAAAAAACGAAGGCTGGGAGAATTTGAAACTGTTGCTTTAACCAAAGAATGTAGTGCACTTCTTACTTGCAAAATCCCTCCGAAATTAAAGGACCCGGGGAGTTTTACCATCCCGTGTTCTATTAGGGGACAAGAAGTAGGACATGCTCTATGTGATTTGGGGGCAAGCATAAACCTCATGCCTTTGTCGGTTTTCAAAAAGTTGGGAATTGGTGAAACTCGTCCCACCACAGTCACTCTGCAGCTGGCAGACAGGTCTCTAGCCTATCCAAAAGGAAAATTGAGGACATTTTGGTCAAGGTCGATAAATTTATCTTTCCGGCCGATTTTCTAGTTTTGGACTATGAAGCAGATCAGGATGTCCCCATCATCTTAGGAAGACCTTTCCTTGCGACTGGTCGAACGTTGATTGACGTCCAAAAGGGTGAACTTACCATGAGGGTAAATGACCAAAAACTGACCTTTAATGTTTTTAAGTCCCTTAAGTTATATGATGATTTGGAAGATTGTTCAGCCATTAATCTACTAAGTGAAGACCTTGGTCTAGATATTGAAGAGTGTGTTGAGTATTTTGAAGAAGGAAGAGAGGATGAGAGAAAATTGGAGAGTCTAGTTAAAGTGCAACCACGAATGAAAGTGAATCAAGGTACGAAAGAAGTGAGGTTGAGCCATCATAAACACAAGAAAAAACGTTTTTTGTCGAAGGATGTGCCCTCACCCCCCCGTCTTGTCATCCTAAAAGTTCGAGTGTTGGGTTGGAAACAACCTTGTAAATAGTCTTGTCTAATTTTAGTAGTTTTGTGTTTTTGTTATTGTGTATTTGCAGGAGTTGGTCGTGATTTTTGCAAAAATGCGCCCACGAAGAATTTAGGCGGGATTTTTAAACAAAATGAGGGTGATTTATCGCTTTCAAAATGAACCCTCTCATCTTCTGCAATGTCTAGAATCAAGAAGTTGGTTCCCAATCCCAATTTCTTACCATCTCGCCGGAGCCGCCAGCTGCAACGGAAAGCCGCCACCATCACCGCCACCAAAGCCGCTACCACCACCACGGATTACCACCCCTCTCACTACATCCCACCCTCCAACTAAACCAAAACCACTCTCCATCACCCTCAAGTTCCCAACTTCCACCAACGCCACCACAACCCCCACCATTCCGACAACCACCCTTCTAAAACCCGTCGGCGATTACTAGACCCCACAATACATGGATCCACCGCCTCTACCACTGCCCCGAACGCCGAGCCCAGTGGACATTCGACTCCTCTAGATTGACTTTGTTGGTTTCTTATCATCTTTTGCAAATTGTGTCGTTATTAAACAGTTCTTTTGGGTACCTTTGTAGTTAGACTAACCCCGTTCCTTTTTGGTACTTATTGAACGGGTGTGTTTTAATATTTATCTAATGTTGTTGATATTTATTCCGTTTCCTCTAGCTATTCTCTCTTTTTCAGGCGCAATTCTTCTTGGTTGATTTGGATGGTTTTAAACTAAGAGGATATAGGCCATTTTTGCTGCGGGCCTATACACATACCCTTCGTAGCCTTTCCCTTTACCGTACCCCTACCATTTTTGCGCCAATGAGGACATTGTCCGCTTCTAAGTTTGGGGGGGTCACCTTGCGGTTTGTACGGTTATTATTTTATAAAATGATCGTACACACACACACACAAAAAAAAGAGAAAAGAGAAAAAGAAAAAGCAAAAGAAAAAAAAATTATATATATATATATATAATAAGTCTTCGTAAAATTGGAAGACAATCGTTGAATAAAAACACTTTTGAAACCCATCGTGCCATAAACCATACACAAATCCAAAATATGGGGTTTCAAGAGTTCGAGAACTACACAAATTGGATTCAACATCGAGAAATTCAAAAATCCTTTTTGTAGAATAATTCAAGTTTGGGGGAAGAAAGGGTCATTTTTTAGCCACAAACACCAACCCGAATCAAATCACTATTGATTAGTTCGAAACCAACCATTTCAACAAGGGAGAAACGCATCAATATTCAAGCTAGAGGAATTATCAACGTCGTCCGGGTGGTATATTTTTCTTATTCAAGTTCTCCCCTCTTCGTATCATTTTTTTCGTTTTTATTTTGTCACTTGAGGACAAGTAACACCTCAAGTTTGGGGGGATGACAACTCTCATTTTTTAGAGTTATTTGTTGCTATTTTTATAGGTTTTTATTCGTCGTTTTACCCACTTTTGCTCCTATCCCTTCATTTGGTCCACATTGTTTGCAAAATATGATAACTTAACCAATATGTTCATTCTTGCGAAAATTAATACTGCAGGTCAGTTTGTGGGCACTGGTGTGCCCACTGTGGGCACCCGAGGATATTACCCAGCAGATTTTAGGGCTGGATGTGAGCTGGAAACACAACATTTCTGAAGTGATCATGGCCACTCATTGAAGACTCAATCTTGGCCCTTGGATGCTCAAGCCCCCTCCTATAAATAGAAAACTTTTGGAGAGTATTTAATTCACACCAACACATTCACCATCAACATCTCTCCCACCTCCCATCATCAACATCCATCATCCATCATCTCTCCTCATTCAAGTCTAAAATACTTTCAAGTATTTAGACTTGAAGTGTAGGATTTAATTCTTGTATTTTTATTCTCGTCTTTACTTTACGTCTTTTATTTTCCGCACTTTTATTTATTGTATTTAAATTTCCGTACTTACTTTATTGTATTTAATTTTCGCACTTTTAATTAAATTCCGTACTTTACTTTCCTTTTATAATTGTAGTTAATTTTTATTATGCAAGTAGTTAACAAGTCTTTCTTTTATATTATGTCTTTTATTATCGTTATGAGCTAAACACCTTTTTGGGTGCGGATGTAAGCCAACTTGGGTCTAGTAGATTACACTTGGGTGTGACCATCGTTATCAACTCTTGACCTTGGTCACTTGAGTCGGGACTTTAACTCAACGCAGATAAGGCGATCACTTTTATGTGTTAATATTAGATCTTGACCCCGAGAGGGGCGGATTCGAAATACGGCTTAAGTGATGCACAAAGATTTGAGAAAGTCTTTGATAACCACGTAGAGATACGGGTTCTGTATGATTTACTAAGGTTCAAACGCCGGTCGAGATTTATATCACAAAGAGATTTGGGTATAAATCTTCATATTGGTAGAACTTGATTATTTGTATCAACTTAGTTAAATCGGCAAGATCAAGAGTCGGTAAAGGTGGAAACTTTATGAACACTTTGTAGGACCGGTCTATAAAAATCCACTTTCGAGAGATCGGACTTTTTATAGACTTTTCGTACTACAAAGAGTCCAACCATCTTGTTACTACGTTTTCCCAAGAAAAGCTTACATCCGTACCCAACTTTTAATTATAAAGTTCATTCCGAATTTTCTGTCAAATCACCATCAAACAAATATTTTTCCAACCATCGAAACTTGTGCAAGAAGTTCATAAAAATCAGCAATTCTCAGTAGTTCAGTCCCTGTGAGAACGATACTCGGTACTTGTACCATTATATTATTTGTAGCGATTCTAGTGAAAGTATATACTTGTGCTTTCACTAGGTATTACTGTGCCCCCGTTGTGCAGTACACGATAATTAGCTACCACTATCCCAATCAATCAACAAAAGAAAAAGCTATGGACTTAACTTGATGGGATTTGATGAACGTTCCTCCCAATCTCTTGATCTCCTTCACACCAAGAACACACACAAAGTTTCTCCTGGCTTCTTAGCTTACTCCCCGAAATGATAGAGGTAGGGCCTGTTTGTTAGCAGCTTAATGAGCTTAATGTGACTCACATCTTATTTAATCAGTTATACATGACTGTTTGGTAGTGGCTTAATGATATAGAAAGTGGCTTATTCAGTAAGCTTTTAGAGGGGAGCTTTATGCAGAAAGCCAAGTTTTCTCCAAACCTGTCATTCCTGATTAAAAAACACACCCTTTTCCATCTACAAAAAACCCTCCCAAACAAAAATCTTTCTAATCTATACAGACAGATTAATCCACACAGACAACTTTATCCACTCAGGACTTAATGGAAAATCAACCAAACATCCCCGTAGGCGGCTAGGGTATTAGGACATAACTCCTTATTACCAAATTTACAACTAGCCCCCTCCATAATTGGAGTTTTGAGCACAACTCACCCGAACTACCAACTTTTACACTTTGGGCACGGTTATTACAGGTTGGTCGGTTTCGGTTAGGGTCGGTCGGGTTCGGGTATAGTTATATGCGATATATTTATATTCAATCCATTTTGAGGATAAATTGAATTGATTGAGTGGATTGATGAAATCGATAGTAGGTTTATAAATTGAAAAATAGTATGACTGACTAGTATTTAAGATTTTCGAAATATGATTACATAAATATATTCGGGTTTTCGGACGAGTCGGTTGGCAAAAATAAACCCAACCCGCACTCAAATATCCCCCCCCCCCCCAAAAGTCGGGTTCCGGATTCGAACAATCTATGGGATATTAGGCATCAAAAAGTTTAGGGGCATTTGGGCTTTGCACATCACTACAATTGATAATGCTAGAAATAATGTTGCATTCTGAACAAGTTCTTTTGAAAAAAAATGTTTACAACATTTGCATGACAATTAAGTTGGTGTTGTTCACTTGTTTGTAAAAAGAAAAAAATAATTATTGATTGCAAGACTAGATGAAATTATGTTTATATCATGTTAAATGTTGATTTAGAATATAAGATGTTTTTTCCTGCTTGACCAAAAATTACGAACGATCATTATGCTTGTTTATCTACTGAAGATGAATGAAGAATCACATCAGATGCTTCTGAATGGTGAAGTTGAAGATGTTTTCTAGAGTAATGTATCAAAACATCTTCTTCCATAAGTTGATAGAGATACACTAATGATGTAACTATGACAATCTTATTTACTATATATTGCATGATGTTTGGACCATAGAATCCTTCATATTCCAATGAAGAGGGGATTTGATTTTGTCCCCAACCAACATAGGGAGGGATAAAGACAAAAAAGAAATGGATAAATTAAGTAGGAGAATAGAAAACTCATTCCATTACTATTTATAATCTACCTTGACTGAACATATCCGACCATATGATTGAAAAAATTTAGACGTAAACATATTTGTAATATCAAAGAAACTTTTACTTTAAATTTTTTAAAGATTTGTTTCATTAAAAAAATTGTAGGATGGATTTCTTTTGAAAATTTTCATTGACTTCTAAGCGTGAAATGCGCTACTTTTAATGTTTCAAATTAAAAAAAAAAAAAACTATCGTAAATCAAATCTTTGGTGTATATTGTATTTTTTTTTAAAGGCAAAAAAAGAGATATATATCCAACCAAAGGTTCAAGAATACAGGCAACAAGCGTGCCGAGCCCAAAACGAACAATGAAAAACAAATTCAAAACAAACGGCCACCAAACGGGAAGAATGAAACTCGGATTTGCGAGGCACAAACCGAGCCCAATAGACGCATCTAACAGAGAAAAACCCGCAGCTCTATGTACTCCTAATAAGCCCCATTGACAACCTTCCGACACACAAATCCAATCCCATATTCTGTCCCACGGAGCTTTCCATCTTTGAATCGAGACATAGCTTCCAATCACCGTAACATCAACATCTACTATTGCCCCTGATATAACCGTGATTTCTACGCCTGAAACACGGCCAATAAGAACAACCGGCGCCTCAACCTCGTATGCCCCCACCATCCTATGTAAAAGTTTTATTTCCCCCACAATGAAGTTGCAGATAGCCGCCTTACCTCAACTCAAATCGGGGCACGACAGCCACGATCCCCAATCCATCACAAGATCTTTATCTCGTTTCGTCACCCATTCGAATGTCTTCATTTGAAAATCGTAAAAAATGTCGTCCACCGAGCCTCTTACCTTATCAAACACTAACCTGTTACGATTTCCCCAAATTAAATATAAGAAGCAATCCACCACCCCTTGCCATCTTCTAATCCCTCTTGAAGATAAACTTGTTACGTCAACGTTCGTCAATATTGCACCCAAGCTATTCCTTGAAACCATCTCTATTTTCCACCATTTTCCAAGTTGTTCCCATAGTTTTTTCAGCTCCACACAATTAACAAGCGCATGATCAACAGTCTCGACTTCGTTGTTGCAACGTGGGCAAAGAATTGAATCAAGGTCAATGCCCATATTATCCAACACCGATATTACCGGAATTCTCCCTCGCGTGGCTCTCCACAATAATACGTTTATTTTTTTCGGAATCACTCTACTCCACCTTATGACCACATCAGTTGTTCCTCTCCAAACTCTCTTTTCTTCTAACAACAATCTCAACTTTTTTACCGAAAACCCTTCTTGTATATCCAACTCCCATGTATTCCTATCGTTCACCTCGATACTAGGAGTGAATTCATCCAGCACTCTTCTTAGCTCTTCCAATTCCCATATCTCTCTCCCTCTCGGCTCTCTTCTCCATCCCCACTCCCACGCTTCTTCCTCCCCACATTTACCCCATCTCCCCGCAACCGACACCCCTTTATCAGTCTCAAGATTATAAAGTCTCCTAAATACAACCTTGAGAATGCCTCTATTTGTCCACCTCTCGTCCCAAAACCTAGTGTTTACCCCATTCCCAATTAATTTACCAAAGGAGGCCGAAAATTCCAGCCCCTCCCCATCAATTTCCTTCCCTACCTTAATAATATTTTGCCACACCAAAGCACCTCCCCCCGACCCTTGCCTATTATTTTCCTCCACTAGCCCCCCATCCCATCCATAAATGCTTTTAATAACTTTGACCCACAACGAATCCTTCTCCTTAAAGAATCTCCACCACCACTTCCCAATTAGCCCCCGATTCATGTCACGAAGCCCCCCCAACATTCAACCCCCCCCCCCTCTCAAAAGAACCCACTACCGTATCCCATTTAAATCCAATGACGACATTTTCTTTCACTCTCCTTCCCCCCAAGCCCCTCCCCACCCCAAAAAAATTTACTTCTCACATTTTCAAGGAGTTTTACCACACCTATCGGGCTACGAAACATCGAGAAATAATATAACGAAACACTTCCCACATTAATATATTAATTAAAAAATCTTTGCCTCATTAATATCGTAAATCAAATGTTTGTTTTTTTTAAAAACCTCTTAATGACTCTTAAGTCTGAATCGTTCAGACCTTTTTACACATCATCTTTTATTAATCATAACTAAAATAAGACTTCAGACTTTAGACCTCTTAAAAAACAAACGGCACCTAACTCAACATCATTTAGAGGTTGTTTGATTGATTTTTCATTAAATTCTGTATAGATAAAATTGTCTGTATAAATTGATAAATTTTTTATTTGGGAGGGATTCTTCATAGGCGTAAGAAACGTGTTTTTAAATTGGGAGGAGAATGAAAAAGAAAAACTTGGCTTTTCACTCCATAAACTTATTGAATAAACCACTTTTTATTGTCATTAACACACTATCAAACAATAACATATAATTATTTAAATAAGGTATAAGTCCAATAAAACTTATTAAACTCCTAATAAACAAAGCCTTAATCATTTATATAGGCAAGTTTGCCTTTTAAACAAAATTTCATTTTAGAAAATAATTTTCAAAACAGAAAATAATCTATTTTCTTAATTAAACAAAAGTTTCGAACAGGATAAAGAAACTTTTCTTGTCGTCCCACAGTTGTGAATTTGAAAAAATATATATTTAGTAAATCAAGAATTAAATAATTTTTGTACTAGCTTTCATCATATATACCCACCCCACCCTCCCACTAACACACCACCAAGGCTGTCATGTATATAAAATCCCAACAAATATATATATATATATGGAAAAAAGTCATAAAAATATATTATTTCATATATAAAACAATATATTTATATACACAATGTAGTTATATATGTAAAATATATGAGTTTTAAATATATTTCATGTATAAAAGACACAAGAATAATATGTTTTCTATTTATTGTCACATTCTTTGTGTAAAAAAAATCTCACATTGGGTGCACGGATTTCCTACCTACAAGAGCCGTAAATAAACCCAATGAACATGAATGAAGGTTTATTCATATTTGTTCGTTTAACTTGATCGAATAAACGAACGAACATGTATGGTAAATGAATGGAGTTTTTATCTTTTATTATTTTTTTTTTTATGTCCGTTCCTTAAGAAAATGTGTTTGTTTGTGTCCTTTTATGTTCATTCATTAACTATATGTTCATTCATTAACTATCTAAACGAATAAACATAAACTAACGAACACAAATGAACAAAAAAATAACCACCATTAATCATCATTTCATTCCTAAAAAATAACATAACAAAATGAAAAACCGAATAAATTTAGGAGGGATAAAAAAAGAATTCTAAAAATTTAATTTAATTAATGATTTTACATATTAATGTTCTAATATATAAATATTATATATATATATATATCAACAAACATAAATGAATGAACATTAACGAACATAAATGAACGAACGAGAACGTTGTTCATGTTCGTTCATTTAACTAAACGAACAAAAAATGTGTTCATTTCGTCCATTTATTAAATACACGACCTTTCCGCCGAACAGTTCACGAACGATTCGCTGAAAGTTTAATTCGTTTACAACCCTACTCACAACATAAATCTTCCTTTTTGACCAAATTCATGTATTTATCGTATAACTGAGATCGTGTTTAATAATTAAACACGCTAACTTTCGAATTAGATGGAATGGAGTGCATTTTTTGATCTTCGATATTAGAATATTTTTGATAGACAACTGACCATACAAGTATTATTATGTAATATGTTCATTTTTCTTATAACCATTCATGTTCAGCCTAGTTTCCAATTTAGGCATGGGAATGGGGCGGAAACCCTAATCCATACTTCCAGTAATCCCCATCCCCGTCCAGAATCCCAATCTTCTTCGCCGTTCCCGATCCAAATCTCCGTCTCCGTCGTGGTAGCCGTTGCCGAATATGATCACATTCTCATCCCTCCCCATTCGGGGAACAAAAATCCCCAATGGGGAATCAGACATTTCTTTCTCCCATTTATGTGAGATATTTTAAATCAAATGTGTTAAACACCTCAATCGATCGATAATGATCTATGTATAAATCTCATATGTTTCCAAAATTTAGCTTTTATGGAGTATCAAATATTCACGTGTAAACAAAATCGCAACATCATACGTAATTTGTTTGATCAACGCTTTTGGCTCTCCATATTTTTATCTAAAAAAATAAGACATAAGAAAAAATTGCATATGAACCCTTTCTAAATCTGAAAGATATTAAATATAATTCTTTATATATAATATAATATATGCCCAGGTTTTAATTTTAGGGATCTCCGTCCCCATCCCGGTCTCCAGTTGTGCAAGGAATCCCTGGCCTCGTCATAGTAGGTACACTGAGTTCCCCAATGAGGCAGGTCTTATTTCCATGCCTAGTTTATATAGACCTCGACTAATCTAACAAGACTTGAACTCGCTGTGATGTTCCGTGAACTCGCCGACGATGTTCCCATCCCGTTTTCAGCCTCCGCAGTAACAGACCCCGCTGATACCTTCACCGCCACTGCCACCTCCTATCTTTCAACTACCACCTCCAATCTTTCAACTACCACCACCTTATTCTAAGCAACCCACCACCACCACCACCCCTTACCGCCACCACCTCCTCCGCTTCCTTCTGCCCGACCGCCTGAAGCAGATAACTGCACACCACACATACATCGTTTCTGCAGGTAACCGGCATACCACCATCAGCGGTGCACCTGGTAACCGGCTTACCACCGGTCTTCGGTGCACCACCGGTCTCTTTTGGTTCCAGCAACCGGTCTCCGGCACACCAACGGTCACTCTTGTTTTCGCTCTCATCTTTTTCCATGTTTATATATGCTTATAATTGGTTGTCCAGATGGTTCCTTGGATTTTATGGCGAACTGTAGGCCGGAGGTTGGGTATAAGTCTGTTCTCTTGTTTTGTCATTACGTGGTGCTTGGCATAGAGAGTTGCAGCCTTTTTTGCTTCTTACTGTTTTTTTATGCATTTCCTTAAGTGGGTTGTTAGAGAAGTCAACAACCTCCATAGCCTTTGTCTTTTTCCTTTATTTGTTTATTAAAGTCTTAGAGGGCTTTTGAAAAAGTCATCAGTAACTTGGTTTTTTGAATTTTTAATCTATTACTTTAATTAATTGTTCAAGTGGGTTTAAGTTAAAGTACTCCAAAGGGTCCATCCTCTGGTTTCACGAAGATATTGTGAGTTGGTTCTCTGGACATTTCTTGATGGATGTTTGACAATGGCAGGAGGTTCACTATCGTAAGGGGTCCCGTCAACATGTTTCTCGTCACCTGGGGAATCATGTCGGAGCACGGTACATAGGGTCCAAGGAAGCTCAATTGTACAATATTTCCACTATTGTATTCGTTTCTAACTTTCCCACGCACTTTACTACACGAGAACTTTGGAACTTGTGCTCAAAATATGGTACGGTGGTCGATGTGTTTATTGCCAAGAGAAAGACCAAATCCGGGAGAATGTTTGCTTTTGTACGGTATCGTAAGGTCGACGACATACATGTTGTGATCAACAAGCTTTGTTCTACTTGGATTGGGAAATTACGTTTATTGGCCAATATAGCTCGTTTCGATCGCAACGGTAAACCTTCCGAGGGGTGGGACCAAGGTCGTGATTCATTTAAGGTGCAACCTAGACCCGTTGGAATTAGCAAAGGTGGCACTTATGCGGACATTGTCAAAGGAACTCCCAAGGATTCACCATACGAAGCTAAAAACGATTCGGTTGCCATTATTCTTGACATGGATGGACTGGTTGAAAATAATTTTCTGTTAGCTCTTGTCGGATGTGTTGCCGAGTTCAAAACTCTCCCCAATGTCCATTTTCTTTGCAAAAATGAAGGCTTCTTGAACATAAAGATCAAATACATTGGAGGTCTGTGGGTCCTTCTTGATTTCGATAATATTGGTACCCGTGATAAGTTTTTTACGCATACGGGAGTTAACTCTTGGTTTCAAAAGCTCGAAAAATGGTCCAATAATTTCAAGGTGGAGGATAGACTAGCTTGGATTGATATGGAGGGTCTTCCGTTGAAAGCGTGGAATTCTAAATCGTTCTCGAAAATAGCTAATAAGTGGGGACAAATTGTCTTTTCGGATGATTCGGATGGTAACAATCTTTACAGTACCTGCCTTTGCATTCAAACCTCTTGGTCCTCGTTAATTTATGAAACGCTAAAAGTGGTCGTGAGAGGATGTGTTTTCCACGTTCGAGTGAAAGAGATTTGTGGGTGGACTCCAGATTTTCTCGTAGAGGAAAGTGAATCGGAGGTGGAAGGGGAGGATGAAAGGGGTAAGGTGTCGGATGAGGGGTCGGAGAACGAGGAGGAAGAAATACCAGATTCCTTCCCTAAAAATGAAGTTCCGGATGGTGCTCATAATGTTGATGAAGATAATTTACAGAGTACCTCTGTGGATCTAGGGGACGAAAGTGATGACCCGTTTAGTCTGAACAAACTACTTGTGGAGGACATGAAAATTCTAGAGGTTCATAGCAAGGATGGTGGGACCCCAAATAACACCCCTTACTTTCCATCTGGTTTTACCCCTAACGAGGCGGGAGGCATTGATGAGAGCCTGCGGAACATACTTGACTTCAAGGAAGATGCGATAGCTGTCTGTGGTGAGATTGGTGCCCCGGTAGAGTCGGATTATATTGTCTCGGCGCCTTCAGGATCGGTTGAGGCGAAGGGGGGGGGGGAGGGCAAATGCTTCCTTGGGCCGTGAAAAATTCAAGTTGTCTTCCGTATCCCAAAGTTCTCATCATTCTGGGGGTTCGTTTACTTCTTCAAAATCTATTCGGGAAGGCTATTCTATGCTTGAGGAGTTATCTGCTACTATTGGTTTTGGACGGGCGTTGGGATTCTCCATGAAAGGTTGCGAAACTGATCTCAAAGATATCATCAGCAATGAAGGAGGTAAGAATATGTCAATATGAATGTCCTTTCTCTGAATGTTCAAGGGTTGGGGGTGTGGAGAAGAAAAAATGGGTAAAAGAGTTATGTGTTTGTCATAGGGTAAATTTCTTGTCTCTCCAAGAGACGAAAATGACTAGGCTTGATTTATTTGTGGTGAAATTCCTTTGGGGTAATTCTTTTTTTGACTTTGCTTCTAGTTCGGCTAGGGGTAGATTCGGTGACATTTTATGCATTTGGGACAACACTTTATTTAAAAAGTATCGAGTTTCTTCTTCGGAGTATTTTGTGGCTATAGAAGGAATTTGGGTGCCTAATAAACTATCGTTGTTGGTTATCTCGGTGTACGTACCTCAAGAGACAGCTCTTAAAATCAACTTATGGTCTATGCTTTTGGGTATGATTAGTAGATGGCATGGGGAGGTCATTGTGATGGGTGATTTTAATGAGGTACGTGTCTCTTCTGAAAGATTAGGTTTGGCTTTTCAGGCTAACTCCGCAGATAGATTCAATGCCTTCATTCGTGACGCCGACCTTCATGATCTTCCTCTTGGAGGTACTCCTTCACGTGGACAAATAAATGGGCTTCTAAAATGAGCAAGCTTGATCGGTTCCTCTTGTCCGATGGCCTTTTTGATATAATGCCCAACATTTCGGGTCTGGTACTCGATCGTAAGTTTTCCGACCATAGGCCTATTCTTTTTAAGGAGTTATCCTTTGATTACGGGCCTACGTCATTTCGTCTTTTTCATTCTTGGTTCGATATGCCCGAGTTCGACCAAATTGTGAGAAATTCATGGTGCGATGATAGTGTTCGTGATTCAAATGGTATGATTGCTTTTAAAAAGAAGCTCCAATTATTAAAGAAAAATCTTCGCATGTGGATTAATGATTGTTTATGCCAAAAATCTCCCAAGGAAAATTTAAGGTAAATGTGGAGCTTGGTCCAACCAAAGAAAGTAGCTTTAATAATCGTACGACAATAATAAAAATGAAATAAACGAGACAAGGGAATTGGTGACGCGAAAAACCCCTAAAATGGGTAAAAACCGCGGACGAGTATGAGTCGTCGTGCACTATGGACGACAATCAGGGATGTCGTCCTTGATAACAAATGTTACAAGTGAAATATAATATAAAACAATATGATAAAGTAAAGTCGATCGCGCGTCGTGTGTAATTAGACTTCGGTCGTGCGTCACGCGATAAACGGCAGTGGATCTTATGAACTTCGAGAAAACCGAGTGAGCTTAAGAACGTAATTTGTGAGCTTGTAAGGTCTGATAATCAGATGTCCAAATGTGAAGTTCAATCTTCATATTTATACTCCAATTATCCGTTAGCAGGTCTTGAATGCATATCTTTAATAAGGTAACCGTTCGATATTGATGATAGCATATGTTATATCCGTTGTTATTGGTAACGTCTTCCGTTATGATTCTCACATCATAAACGTCCTCGAAATCCTGCATTAAATGTAATGTAAAGTATGTTGTAAATTAGTAACTGAAATCATGTCGTACGACCGCCATCATGGACGGGTTTTGATAGTCTGGTCAAAGTCGCTCAAAGGAAGGACGTCAGTTATTTCTCTGATCGTGCGACTATGGGCTAATGGTCTATTTGGAATCTAAAGACGTATGACAAAGGACTTTGGTTGTTTTTTACCCAAACAGTTTGCCCCCAAATTTAAAATTCAAGCGGCAACTTTTTGAAATTTAAATTTAAGACTAAGACACGTGTTATAAAAGGAAAAAGTGGGTAATTTGCATAGAACCGAATCGGTTCGTTTTCAACTGAATGATGACGTCATGTTAATGATAATAAACAATTTGACAGCTAATGAAGGACATGTGTCATACTCTTATTGAGCATACTCGAGTGGCTACCTGACACGAACGACACGTGTTAATCTCATTGACCATCGATTTTCTGGGGATTCAATTTTCTGACGATTTGATTTTCGATTTTCAGTATAAATAAGGATTACCCTCAATCCTTACCTTTTTTACGCTTACCTTTATAAAACAATATATCTCCGGCGAGATTCACTTTCCGATCGACCAGAATCCTTTCCATTCTAAATTCGAGGTTTAGAACACTATTTAAGGTACGATTCTCCTGTTCTTCCCTCTGTGTCGATTTATGCATAAGAAGTCCATAGCCAAGAAGCCTAGGAAAGCTTGGGATATTCTTAGCTATTGGTGTGCGACTCTTAACATCCCAGATTTCCAGATGTCGAGTGAACCTGTGAGCATGTTTAGGGAGGAAGAACATTTAGATTACTTTCAGAGTTTGGCTAAGCTTCCAGATGAAATAAATCTGGTGTCGCCTGAAGATTTAAGGTCGGATGAAGTTCCGAAGGGATATTGTGTTCTATATGAATATCCCTTTAAGATAGGTTTTTCTTGGCCTTTTAGCCCTTTGGTCAGGGCATTTTTAGATGCATTTGACCTGACTCCTGGACAGTTAATGCCTCAATTCTGGCGGATTGTTCAGGTGATCGATCGTCTTACGGCCGATTGGGAGGTACCGTTTAATGTGAACGACCTCTTGACTGCCTATAGTGTTCGACCGGACAATTATCACCGGTATAGTCTGTTTCCTTGTTCGAAGGGAGACAATGTACTGATACATAACACCGCGGTAAATGATCGTGGTTGGAAACGTCGGTACGTTTTCCTCCAAGTGGCGTCTGTAAATGACGAAGACAGCCAATGATTGTCGTCCGACTGGAACGAATCGGGTAGGTTTAATGTTTTTGTCGTGCGTTTTTGTTGTGCATTTTTTCTGATGTATATTTTGATGTGTTTCTTTGTTTGACAGTGATCGACTTCACTAAAGTGAAGCCAAGGAAAGATTCTCTCAACAAGATTCAGAGTATCTTGGGGAGAAGTATTACTGATCGTTCATTTTCCCCTCGGTCGAACGACGAGGAAGACGAGGCCGTTTTTGTAGCTGAGGTGACGCCTGTCGAGGGCTCTCACAGAGAAGGAGAGAGGGAAGAAGAAGAAGAAAGAGAAGAAGAAAGAGAAGAAGAAATGACCGGTAAGTCGTTCGACAATACCTTTAACTTGTATATCGAACGTCATTTCATTTTTTAACTTGTTTTCTTTTTTCAGATGACGCAGCTGTAAAGTCGGTTGCCGCTAAGCGAGCCGAGCAACTGGAGCTCGCTCGTCAAGGGAGGGAGAAAGCGAGGAAAAGATCTGCCCCTTCCATGGGGGTAGATCCAAGACGTGTCCGAGGCAAGCCTCAGTCTTCGCCCAAGAAGACGGGCGATGCCACTCTGTCGTCCCTTTCAGGGGCGACACCAGCGAAGGAAACCGTTGCTGGGGTCGAGCTTGGATGCTCGACTCAGGTGACGAAGGACACTCTAATGTCAGGGGTGTCAGGCGTTAATAAGCCCTTCCTTGCACCTTCTTCCTTCTCCAAGGGTGAGGAGAATAACAAGGAAAAAGTGGGAGAGACGACTTTTAAAGTCACTCTCCCTTCTGACTTTATGGCAAATGACGTCCTCGAGAGGGACGTCATTTTTCCACACTTGGGAAAATTCCTTCTTTCGACCTTCTATGACCGATACAAGGAGTCTCGGGTCGAGGACACGGGGGCGCATGTTGCTGGTCTTTCCTTCATGGTACGTCTTACTTATTCCTTAATCTCTTCATTATATTTCTTTTTGTTAACCCTTTCTTTGCTGTCGTGCAGGCTTTTCAGGCCTGTCTGAGCTTTTTTGCTCAGATGGAAGGTCTCCGACGTTCTTTCCTGAGGTTAAGAAAAGGGCTGACGAGGCTCTTGAAAGGGAGATGATTGCCCTGAAGGCGGTCGAGTCCGAGAAGGCAAAGGTCGAGGGCCTTAAATCTGAGCTCTCCGATACCCGAAGTCTACTAGAGATTTCGGATCGTGAGAAGGTTAAGCTTAGGGATCATATCCTTGAGCTTGAGGCGTCGTCGACCAAATTGGAGGTCGAGAAGATTAAAGCCATCACTGCTGCTGCTATTTCTGCTGATGAAGTCGCGACCCTCAAAAAGAGGGTCGATGAGTTGGAAGGCGACGTCAAGGACCTGGAGACTGAGAATAGGCAAATCGAAGCCTTTTCTCGCTTCACGGCTCGGGCTGCCTTGATGAGGCGTCATTTGACAGGAAAAAATCCTATGGCGTCGACCACTGAAGAGCTCAAAACTTATCTTGACACCATGGGAACCGAAAGGGACCTCGATGAGGATGATGACCTGGAGGGGAGCGACGACGGAAAAGAAGCGGCAACAGTAGAGACCGACGTCGTGCATGAACAACTTGACGTTCCTCCTTCTTAGCTTATTTTTCTTTAGTTTTACCATTAAGGTTCGGCCGTCTGTGGTCGCCTCTTATACTTGTACTTTTTCTTTTTGGAAATGAAAAAAGTTTCTTTTGCTTATCGACGCTTATTTATAATTAACCGTATGTCGAGTAGATGGACAATTACATTATATAAGACATTCAACCACATCATCAAAATCAACTGAAACTTTCGATCGACCTTGGGCAATTTATAACAATGGTTCTTGATTCTAAGTATTGAACATCAAATACAGAATTTAACCTTTGTCATCCATTAAAATAGAACATATACGTGTAATCACATGAGTTTTACTCGACACAAAAATTTAAGACTAAGTCGTGCGTCCCTGCGAAAAACAACATTAGTGGGGTGGTCGTTGGTTTGACCAACGACCCTCCGATGCTTAAGTCAGTAATCTTTCTTAAGAAATAATCGAAGAAAATAAATATGAAATTTAAAAGAAATACCTCTTTAAATGAACTGCATTCCAGCTTCGTGGGATATCTCGACCATCGAGGGTTTGGATTTTATAAGCTCCCTTACCCACGATGCTAGAGATTTGATAAGGACCTTCCCACTTAATGGAAAACTTAACTGCATTGACCTCTTGAGTATTTTGAAATACTCGACGTAGGACATAATCACATTCTTGAAAAATTTTGGTCTGGACATTTTTGTTGAAATGTCGCTCGACCACTTGTTTCTGTGCTGCCATGCGAATGTGCGCAGATTCTCTAAGCTCTTCTAAAGCGTCGAGGTCATAACTTAGATCAACCAAGTTATGCTCAACGGACGTATGTCTTGAAGTCGGTAGTCGTACCTCAATAGGTAACACAACTTCACATCCATAAACTAAGGAAAAAGGAGTTTGTCCTGTGGACGTACGAGGTGTCGTACGATTAGCCCATAGAACGGAAGGCAATTCTTCCACCCACTTCCCCTTAGTAGCTTTGAGTCTTTTCTTGATTGAATTGATGATAGTTTTATTACTCGACTCGGCTAGACCATTCGACTGTGGATATCGAGGCGTCGATGTTACCAACTTGATGTTCCTTTCTTCACAAAATCTTCGCGTTCGATCACTGATGAATTGTGTTCCGTTGTCGCACGTTATTTCAGATGGAATTCCAAACCTACAAATGATGTTAGTTTGGATAAAAGAAACGACTTCTTTGTCCTGAACCTGGGAGAAAGCCGCTGCTTCGACCCACTTAGAGAAATAATCTGTTAAAAGTAAAAGAAATACTTTTTGCCCAGGGGCAGGTGGTAATTTTCCAACAATGTCCATTCCCCATTTCATAAAGGGTCATGGGATCAAAGTCGAGTGTAAGGGTTCAGAGGGTTTATGAGACATACCTGCGTGTTTTTGACATGCGTCGCACGACTGTACATACCTAATCGCATCTTGCCTTAATGTCGGCCAGTAGTAACCTTGTCGTGATATCCGGTTGGATAGACTGCGACTTCCTGAGTGATTTCCACATTCACCGTCGTGCATATCTTGTAGGATTTTCTGGACTTGCGTCTTGTTGGTGATACATCGCAAATTCAAACCAGTCGATGATCTTCGATATAACTGTCCTCTGATCATAACATACCTTGATGCTTTAAATCTAACCTTTCTGGCTTCTATTTTGTCATCAGGCACTTGATCGTTTTCCAAATAATTTTTAATATCATTCGACCAGGAGCTTTCTTCCTCAATTGGTGCGACCATAGTATTACCGTCGTCTTTGATTGTTGGTGTTGCAAGATGGACTATTGGGATATTGTCGAATGTCGTTCGACTAAGTGTTGATCCCAAGTTGGCTAATGCGTCAGCTTGAGTGTTCTGATCTCTTGGTACATGTTCGACTATGAAGCGACTGAACTTGTTTGCTTCTTCCTTTACTATTTTATAATAAGCAATCATCCTTGAATCTTTTGCTGCAAATTCTCCATTAACTTGGTTAACAACTAGAGATGAGTCACTCCGGACATGTAGACATGTTGCCCCCAAATCATGAGCAATTTTCATTCCTGCAATCAGTGCTTCATATTCTGCCTCATTATTTGTTGCCTTGAAGTCGCACCGTATAGAGTACACTATTTTGCCCCCTTGTGGAGACTGTAGGACGACACCCAAGCCTGTTCCTCGTATGTTCGACGAACCATCGACGTCGAGTGTCCAAGTAGTGTCGTGCAAAGTCGCCACAATTAACTCGTTGGACATCGTCGCTTTTCCTAGCTCCGGACTAAAATCTGTAACAAATTCTGCCAAGACCTGTGATTTGATCGCGTCTTAGGTTTAAAATCCATATCATAATTGCTGAGGTAGATGCTCCATTTAGCTAATCGTCCTGTTAATTCAGGTTTTCTTAACACAAATTTTAATGGAAAGTTAGTTACCACAGTTATAGGATGCGATTCAAAATAATGTCGTAGTTTCTTAGCGGCTATGACTAATGAAAACAAAAGTTTTTCTATAGATGAGTACCTGGTTTCAGCGTCTAGTAGAGTTTTACTTACATAGTAGATTGGCAATTGTCGTCCGTCGGTTTCTCGTATAAGGACTGCACTTACCGAATTAATGCTGACAGCCAAGTAGAGTTGAAGACCTTCACCTTTCTCAGGTTTAGAGAGGAAGGGAGGTGATGGCATGTATTTCTTGAGTTGTTGCAATGCCTCCTCATGCTTATCAGTCCACTCGAATCCTTTATTTTTTTCGCAGGACGTTGTAGAATAGGTGACATCTGTCGGAAGACCGAGAGATGAACCTGTTCAACGCTGCTACACGTCCTGTTAGACGTTGGACTTCTTTAAAATTTCTGGGTGATTTGAGCTCGATAATTGCTTTAATTTGGTCTGGGTTAGCTTCAATTCCTCGTCGTGTGACCATATAACCGAGAAATTTGCCAGCTCTAACTCCAAAAGAACATTTTGTTGGATTCAACTTCATTTTGTATTCACACAAAATGTCGAACGATTGCTTCAAATGTCCTATATGATCGTTCGTATGCTTTGATTTGACGAGCTTGTCGTCGATGTATACCTCCATAGTGTCGCCCAAATATTCTTTAAACATCATATACACCAATCGTTGATACGTCGAACCTGCATTCTTAAGACCAAAAGGCATTACTTTATAACAATAAATACCTTTATCTGTCATGAAGGCTGTTTTTTCCTGGTCGTCAGAATGCATCAATATCTGGTTATATCCGGAATATGCGTCCATGAAAGTGAGTAATTCATGTCCAGCTGTAGCGTCGACCATAGAATCGATGTGTGGCAATGGAAATGGATCTTTTGGACAAGCCTTGTTAAGGTCTGTGAAATCAATGCAGACTCCCCATTTGCCATTTTTCTTTTGGACGACAACAACGTTAGCGAGCCAGTCTGGATACTTGACTTCTCATATTTTTCATGTTTTGAGTAAGTTATCAACTTCGTCGTTGATACCTTTATTTCTTTCAGGAGCGAATTTTCGTCTTTTCTGCTGAACAGGCTTGAACGAGGGATCAACGTTGAGTTTATGAGAAATAATACTTGGATCGATGCCCACCATGTCTTCGTGCGTCCATGCGAAACAATCATTGTGATCCTGCAAAAAAGATATTAGTTTCTTTTAAAAGAAGGGTCGAACGTCGAACCTATGTAAACCATCTGATCAGGCTTATCCTGGTTTAGGACGACAACTTCCAAGCGATAGTCGTCGTCAGTCCCAGGAACGTCCTGGTTCTGTAATTGCTTTACTGTCTACTTCGGGGGCTTCAGAGAGACTTTGTAACATCACCTAGCAACTTTTCTTTCGCCTTTGATCTCTTGTACTCCCCATTGCGTGGGGAATTTCAAGATTTGATGGTATGTCGAAGGTACAACTTTCATATCGTGGATCCATGGTCGCCCAAGGATGACGTTATAAGCTGATGAACAGTCGACGACGTTGAACTTCGTCTGTCTGTTGATTCCTTTAGCATATACTGGTAGTGTGATTTCCCCCATGGTGCTTGTCGCTCCTCCGTTAAATCCAACGAGTGTAGTCGAACGTCGTGTGATCTCGGATTTGTCGATTCCCATTGCTTTTACTGCATCAAAAAAAATAATATTAGCTGAACTACCTCCGTCGACGAGTATCCTCTTTGTCAAACAATTTCCAATGCTCAATTGGATAATTAGTCCATCATGATGTTTCTGATGTACGTCGTCGAGGTCTGCTTGATCGAACGTCAAGGGCATAGCTTCTAATTCTGCGTCTTCCTTGGATCTTGCCTCCTTTGGAATTGGTCGGTCATCGGGACCGCGACTAGCATGTCTTTTAGCAGTTGAATATGTGGTCCCACAGACATCAGAGCCTCCGGTGATACAATTAATCACCTTGGCATGCTCTGGAGATGTGGGACACACGTCCTTCTTTTCCGTCAATTCTCGTAAATAACATTTCGAATTAAGCCAAGACAGTTCTTTTTTCAGGGCGATGCAATCATCCGTTAGATGACCGAAGTCATTATGAAAATCGCACCATTTTGTTTTGTCTTTCTTATCACTATCCTTATCGCTTTTCTTTGGCCATCGAACGTTTTGTTGGAGCTGTTTCAGGGACGCTACGACGTCTTTGGCTGACCCAGGGAAACCATAAGATGACACCTTAGGATACTGGACTGATTTAGAAGTCGTTGGCCCTTTCTTTTCGAATCTGACGTTTGAAATCTGTCGGGCAGGCTCTGATCGAACAGTTGGTTTCGGCTTGAAGTCTGGCTTTTTAACACCTAGACCTTTCCTGTCGTTTGAATGTTTAATTCCTGAAAATGAGGTCATCTTCAACCCTCATATGAGCAAGCGTCCTTGCTCGTACGTCTTCAAAGGTTTCCGGAGGATACTTCGTAAGGTCGAGATACAACCCTGAACTATCATCCAGACCCCGTTTGTACACTTCAATTGTTGTTTTCACGTCGCAATTTCGGATACTAATCATTTCTGCGTTGAACCGGTTAAAATAGTCCCGGATGGACTCTCCATTCTTCTGTATGACATAGTAAAGGTCGCTCGTTTGTTTTTCCATTTTTCGACTACTAGCGAATTGTTGAGAAAATTGATTCACTAATTCTGCAAAAGACCCGATAGTTTTAGGTTTGAGATTGATCAACCATTGTAACGTTGCTCCAGTCAAAGTTGCTCCAAAACTCTTGCACATGCAGACTTCTTGGAATTGATGCGGTATTGAAATAGTCCACATGAGTTGTTTGTATTGGGCGACGTGTTCTGTCGGATCAGTGACACCTGAATATTTTGGGGAGAAGGTCGGGATGCTATATTTCTTTGGGATGTCCACCAAAGCAATTTCATCGACGAACGGCGACGCTTGAAATCCTGTTCGTGGTTCGACATCAACTGGGACTGCTGCCCCTGGCAATTTGGCCAGCATAGACAAGACACGCTCATTCTGCTCCTCTAGAAACTTCAATCGTTGTGCAATGGGATCCATTGGTACACCCCCGGGAACACCCAATGGAACATAACCTGATCCGTTGAAGTTAGTCTGCTGCGAGGAATCAGAGGCATATCCATTGAACGGCATAGAAGGCATAGGCATGGTTGGGATTACGAAGGTCGCAGGATTAACTGGTGGTGGACGAGGATAATTAGGCAATGGAGTAGGTACGTTCCAAGCACCAGTATAAGCATTCGTAGTCCCAGTCACATTGTTTCCACTTTGACTTCTGAGATGCTCGATGGTTTCTGCCGCCTGACGAGCCTGAGCTGTTAGGGCATCAATACGGGCATGAGCAGCAGTCAGCTCCATGTTCATTTGAGCCACAACATGATCTTGAGTTCTTTGGAATGACATTATCCTGAATAACTGAAAAAAAAAAGAATACTCGAAGGAAAACGTTAGCACGTCGTAAGATTATCAAAGATTTTCTTTGGATGGGGCCCCACGGTGGGCGCCAAACTGTTTATGCCAAAAATCTCCCAAGGAAAATTTAAGGTAAATGTGGAGCTTGGTCCAACCAAAGAAAGTAGCTTTAATAATCGTACGACAATAATAAAAATGAAATAAACGAGACAAGGGAATTGGTGACGCGGAAAACCCCTAAAATGGGTAAAAACCGCGGACGAGTATGAGTCGTCGTGCACTATGGACGTCAATCAGGGACGTCGTCCTTGATAACAAATGTTACAAGTGAAATATAATATAAAACAATATGATAAAGTAAAGTCGATCGTGCGTCGTGTGTAATTAGACTTCGGTCGTGCGTCATGCGATAAACGGCAGTGGATCTTATGAACTTCGAGAAAACTGAGTGAGCTTAAGAACGTAATTTGTGAGCTTGTAAGGTCTGAGAATCAGATGTCCGAATGTGAAGTTCAATCTTCATATTTATACTCCAATTATCCGTTAGCAGGTCTTGAATGCATATCTTTAATAAGGTAATCGTTCGATATTGATGATAGCATCTGTTATATCCGTTGTTATTGGTAACGTCTTCCATTATGATTCTCACATCATAAACGTCCTTGAAATCCTGCATTAAATGTAATGTAAAGTATGTTGTAAATTAGTAACTGAAATCATGTCGTACGACAGCCATCATGAACGGGTTTTGATAGTCTGGTCAAAGTCGCTCAAAGGAAGGACGTCAGTTATTTCTCTGGTCGTGTGACTATGGGCTAATGGTCTATTTGGAATCTAAAGACGTATGACAAAGGACTTTGGTTGTTTTTTACCCAAACAATGATAAAAGAAAGAGAGGTATGGAGGTGAAAATTGGTTTAAAAACAAGTATTAGGGACATTGACGCTCGGATTGACTCGGGTAATGCTTCTAGATTGGATATGGAATCTCGTATCCAATTTATGAAGACTTTGGGTGACTTGGAAAGGGTAGAAATTTTGGATGTGGTGCAAAAAGCTAAAATCCTTTGGGGAGTTGAAGGAGATGAGAATTCCAAGTTTTTCCATGGGATCCTTAAAAAGAAAAGACGTCAACTTGCCATTCGTAGAGTTATGATTGATGGAGATTGGGTTATGGAGCCAACCAAGGTCAAAGATGAATTTTTTTTCCCATTTTCAAGATCGGTTCAACGCTTGTGGGGGAGGGGGAGCCTGCTCAAATTTAGAGGTGGAGTTTCCGAATGTTCTGTCTTCGGATCAAGCCTCATTTCTTGAGGAGCCTTTTGCACGAGATGAAATTAAAAAATCCGTTTGGGATTGTGGAGCGGATAAAGCCCCTGGACCGGATGGTTTTACTTTCCATTTTTTCAAGAAATTTTGGCATCTCATTGAAAATGACGTGGTGAAATTGGTAAGTGATTTCTTTGAGTCCAGTAAATTTTCGAAAGGATGTAACTCTTCTTTCATTGCTCTCATTCCGAAAGCCCTTGATCCTAAATTTGTTAAAGACTATAGGCCGATTAGTCTTATAGATTGCCAATATAAAATAATTGGCAAACTTCTTGCTAATCAGCTTAGTATGGTTATTGGGGATATCGTTAGTAGCGAGCAATCCGCTTTCATTAAAGGGCGCCAGATTCTTGATGGCCCTTTAATTTTGAATGAAGCTATGGATTGGTATAAAAAAATACGGTCTAAGCTTCTGATTCTTAAAGTTGATTTTGAGAAAGCTTACGATTGTTTAAGGTGGGATTACTTGGATTTAATTCTAGCGAAAATGGGATTTGGCATAGTTTGGCATGGGTGGATTCGTGGATGCCTTGAGGACTCGATGGGGTCAGTTCTCGTCAATGGCTCTCCGACTAAGGAATTTTGCATTAGTCGTGGATTAAGGCAAGGAGATCCTCTCTCCCCTTTCCTTTTCATCTTAGCCATGGAAGGATTGCATGTCATTATTCAAGATGCAGTTTCGAAAAATCTCTTCATGGGTGCTGCTATTGGTAAAGAACGGTACCCTCTTTCCCACCTTTTCTATGCGGATGATGCGATTTTTCTGGGTGAATGGTCTTTAGCGAATGCTAGGAATATTATTCGTATTCTTAGATGTTTTTTCCTTATCTCGGGTCTCAAAGTTAATCTTCATAAAAGCAAGCTTTTTGGTGTGGGGTGGATTCGCAAGAAATCGAGTGTTTGGCCTCTTGTGTTGGGTGTGGTGGATTGAAGCTTCCATTCTCGTATTTAAGCTTAACCGTTGGGGGTAATATGTCCAAAAAGGAGGGTTGGAAGGTGGTATTCGATAAATTCTTGGCCAAACTATCCAATTGGAAAGTTAAAACTCTTTCGGTTGGTGGTCGTGTTACCCTTTTAAAGTCCGTTTTGGGGAGCCTTCCTACTTACTTCATGTCTATTTACAAAACCCCAAGGGTGGTTGAGCAAGGCTTGGAATGTTCACGAAATAGATTCTTTACTGGTGGAGATGTGGAGGAAAAGAAAATGTCTTGGGTCAAGTGGAAAAAAGTTATGGCTAGTCTCAAATCCGGAGGTCTTGGTGTTGGCAGCATCATGGCGTTTAACCGTGCCTTACTTTTCAAGTGGATTTGGCGGTTTTGGTTGGAGGATGAGGCACTTTGGGTTAAAATTATTAAATCCATCTATGGCGAGAAGGGTCTAATTGGCTCGAATGTGCCTAGGCAATTTTCGAACTCAACATGGGTATCTATTATAAAATCGGTCAACTCTCTTAAGGACAAAGGCATTGATCTTTTCTCTTGCTGTAAGAAAAAGGTGGGCGATGGAGTTTCGACCGCTTTTTGGGATGATGTTTGGCTTGGGGATTCTCCTTTTAAAATTCAATTTCCTAGAGTTTACGCTCTAGAATTGGATAAATCGGCGAATGTCAAGTCTCGTTTGGAGTTAGGGTGCTGGGATGTGTGTCTTCGAAGGGCGCCGAGAGGTGGGGTTGAGGCGGTCCAATTTAGTGAACTACAACAAATTTTGTCTACCTTTGTGCCCTCCACTCAAAAGGATAGATGGGTGTGGTTGTTAGAAGAGTCAGGTGATTTTTCAGTGGCTTCAGCTAGGCGTTTAATTGATTCTAGTCATCTGGAGGTGGATTCTCATCCTACTAGATGGAATAGACTTGTGCCCATCAAAGTTAATGTGTTCGCGTGGCGGTTGTATCTCAATCAGCTCCCTACTCGGATAAATTTGGATAAAAGAGGTATCGAGGTTTCGTCTCTCTTATGTCCTAATTGTGATATAGGAGTGGAGGACTGCAATCATCTTTTCTTTTCATGTCCTGTCGCTAAAGACCTATGGGCTCTTATTGGTCGCTGGTGGCGTATGGATATTCCGAATCTCCATATTTATTCGGACTTGATATCTTGGATCGACTCAATTCGTTTGAAGAGGGAGGTGTTTTTGTGTTTTGAGGCCGTTACGCTTACCACTCTATGGTCTACATGGGTGTTTCGGAATGATATTCTCTTTGGAAACCCGAAGCCAAGGAAGCAGATGTTGTTTGAGAACATTATAACCCATGCCTACTTTTAGGTAATTCATAGAAGTAGCAATTTGGCTATTAATTGGGTTGGTTGGCTTACTAATCCTTCCATTGTCATTACTTCTATGTAATTGTTTTTTTCCTCTAGCTTCTTGCTAGTTTTATATAATTTCACCGTTCAAAAAAAAATCTAACAAGACTTGAAGATAATAGCCGGACAAACCTCCAATAATCATGAGAGAACTCAAATTGGGGTAACCAATGGGGAGCAAACCCAGGCCTTGTCTAGATAAGCTACCCGATGTATTGCATCTTCTTCTATCTTAGGGAATGTTTGGTTGGTTTTTCATTAAGTCCTGTATGGATAAAGTTGTTTGTGTGAATTAATCCATCTATACATATTGGAAAGATTTTTGTTGGAGAGAGTTTTTTCATAGATGGAAGGAAAATATTTTTTAATTGGGAGGGGCAGATTTGGATAAAACTTACCCCCTTAGAAGCTTACTGAATAAGTCACTTTATATATCATTAAGCCACCACCAAACAATCATGTATAATAAGTTGCGAGTCTCATTAAGCTTAAGGTGGTAACAAACATACCTTACTCACACTCTTCAATAAATCAATAAATAGCCGAAAAGAAAATAGAAAATAAAAGCCCAAAGATAGAATCTCTATTGGGACAAAGCTTCATTTAAACTGCAACAAACACCTTCTCAAGATTATTGCCAATTTGGGAAAAATCCAGATTTCACATTAAAAAGACTCGAAACTAATACAAATCAGGTAAATTCAAAAGCCATCTGATGGAGCTGTGGCAAGTAGTACACATGGTAAAACAGCTTAGACCTAGAAAAATTAATCATAGAAGCAGTATGATTCACAACTCAACAAAGAAACTAATGTTCTAAACAAGTAAAAACATCTGATCCTTTTTAGGAACATGTCGACTAGAATGAACTCAAGATACGACCAAATCTAGCTGATAATCCAGAACCAAGGGAAATAAGACACGACCCATATGTGTAGTCGCTTACAGGAATGGGGGCAATATTACCCATCGGCGAGGATACTTGGGTCTTCCTTCCTTCCCATCAAATAGCTGCCAACGGAGGACAAGATGGTATCAGAACAAGAATCAAGAAAAAGAGCAGAAATCGTTAATTTCATTAAGTAAAAAGGTCAAGAAAATTACCCTCCTGAGACGACGATGCTTAGCCAGGGCCCAATTAGTCATGATGAAAGCAGCAACCACAAGAAAGATATAACCTGCAACGGTCTGTGTTGCTATGTTGAAGCCCAGCCACTGATAAATCTCAGTTGTGTAATTTGCACAAGTCACGATATTGAACAAAAACCCTTGTGGAATTTGGTATCCTCCATTCCCACTGGGGCTGCGAAGATTTCTCAGTATGATGTGGCAATACAAGTTTGCAAGTTGCATGATCAACCCAAATCCTAATCCAATCTTCATCTGGAGATCACTTACGGGTGTGTAGAGAGGGTGATTGACATAATAAGCGATATAACAGCCAAAACTCCAGTAATAAGCACAGTTCCGAAAGACATTTGAAAGAGGTGAGGTTGCATGACTGAAACGGTGCACAAAGAAGGTCTCCATGATTCGTTTGAAATAGTGGAAACACCAGTAGTACATTGCATATGTCTGAATTGGACGGATAACACGTTCACCTTCGTAACCAAAATATTGGTACACTGGGAAGTAATAGAAGACAGGATAGAGGATCAGTGGGCCCAAATACTCAAAAAAGAAGAGCGTGCGGTACGAAACTTGTGAACCCAAGTCCTTAAACACTACAGTAATGCTGTCAGCATTTCCGCTAGTATACTCTTTGAGACTTTTCTTGGATTGGAGAGCAACAGGCTTTGCCTTTGACCCTGGTTGGAGGGGCAGGGTCAGGCGTTGTCTGGAAGGATAGTACTTCTTGACTGTTAACAGAAGAAGCATGTGAGTTTAACAAACATTACATAGTAAGCAAATGGATTTAATCATGTAAAAGTCCTTGAATAGATATATTCTCAACACATAGCAAATCATTATCCTAATGTCATACAACCATAAAATGAAACAAATATACAAAATAATCACATTCACAAATGTAAAAGCAGATAAAATTGGTAATAGAAATAGCTCCTTAGAATATGTATAGGCTACCCGAGAAAGCGTTCATGCTTGCACAATGCACATTGACTTTAGGAGGAGAAGCCCAAATAAGTTGATTCAATAGACATTTTATTGACTGAAGGTCAACTTCAAATATCCACCAAGAAATATTGTCTATACAAAGAATTGCTTTATTAATGCATGAAGATGATTAATTTTAATATTCGTAAGTCATAAAAGAACGCTAATGTTTGCTGAAGACAAACTAGGGAGTTGGAGTATGATACAAATAAAAGGAAGCACAAGTAAAAGAATATGATACAAAGAAATTCAAGAGAACCAGTAGTACCACGAAATGATAACGGTTTAACCTATTTTGAAGTCCATGTGATTGATTGTTGTCTCCTACAAACGTTTAACCCCAAAAGGATGCCACTTCTTATTCATTCATCCAACTACAGTTGACTACAACGGAACCTATTACCTAATTTGCATGTGGCCATGATCATATAATGATGCTCTTGTATCAAATCTCAAATTTACAAAGAGAACAATTGGGATTATTCATGAAAGTATGTAGTATAAACATTCGTTTAGCTCATAATACCACTAAAATAGCTTCAAGAACCAAGTCTTCCCTCTTACCATTTTGAAACTAATGAACATGGGGATGCAAAACTCAACCCCTTCTGTAGAATTATACATACATCACTATTCCTATGGGGAATTCGGCAAAGGTTAGAAGCAACCCTGCTTCCTAGCTAGGTGGCTATCATTTCTTTAAAACAGAGAGAGTACAAACCAAACCAAGCATGTGGATTTCAAAGAAGATTATTACTACAATCAAATTAATCTTTTTTTTAACTATAAAACTACAAGTGTTTGGATCAATTTTAAATATGATAGATTGAACTTGCGAGTTGCAAATCAAAATGCACTTTTCTGCGAATAAATAAGTATAAAATGCATTGTAATTACTAATTAGGCCTTAAAATCTGTATCAATTTGAAGTCGTAAAGTTGACATGAAGGTCAAAGTGCATCACTGTGGAGTAATTACATGGAGCCGAATTCGATACATATAAGTTATATTTAAACGACGATTTAATCAGGGAGAACTTACTTCGTTGATGAATTGCTTCCTGCAAATCAGCCACAGTAGCCTGGCAAAAACCCCAAAACTAGTCACTACCTCAAAACCCTAAAATATTATAAAATCAAACAGAGAAATTGAACTCACAGAGCTATCAAGAACAAGACCACCGTTGATTAACTCTCTACCACTCCGAGTAGTAACGGTCACCTTCATGTTTCCGGCGATTAGATCAACAAGAAGAAACTAGTAGGGGAGAAGCCCAATCGAGAGAAAGCGGAGAAACCAATGGGAAGTTCGAAAATTTGAGATCTAGGAAAACGGGATTAATGACATGTAGTGATGGTTGAGGTGATTTATGGATGGGTAAGGAAACTAATGAGGGCCCACGAGCGAAGGTTGCAAGGTGCGATTTGATGGATTTTAAAGGCGTGTAGTTGGGGTAGATGAGCAGAGGCTAACTGCTGCTGCGCTCCTGTGTATTGACTATATGTGAATAAATGATGGTGAAAGTGTAGTTTAGCTGAGATCGCCATGGGAGAACCAAGCACGTGGCAGTAGCTGTACCTAGGGGTCTTGATTTACCTGATTTCCAAGTATTTAGGTTCTCTTTTGTTTCTTCTTAATTATCTTCGCCGAATTATTTTAGCAGACATTTATTTGCAAGTCAGGAATTTTATGGTAAATAATTGTTTACACTTTGATTAGGATTCACCGTTTACGAGTTTGATTACTGAATATAACAAGGATAGAGAATGCTGTCTGGTAAAGAGGAACACAAGCATGAAAGTCTTACCTAGTAATCGTTTACTAGGTTATAAACGAATATCATCAATTCATTTTATGGTCGAGGATGTTGTTTGGGTAAAAATTCCAACAGTCTATCGTCGTACGACCAGTGATAACCGACGCCCTTCTTTTAAGGCGACCTCGATTAAAATGAACAAATATCCGTCCGACAAAGTTAGTCGTACGACATGATTTCAGTTACTAACCTGTGACATACGTTATGTCATGTTTAATGCAGGATTCAAGAGACATTCATGACCAAAGATTGTAACGGTTGTCATCATCAAGAACAACGGACATAACGGTCGCTATCATCAATATCAAACGGTTATTCTATTAAAGATACGCATTCAAGACTTGCTAACGGACAATTGGAGTATAAATATGAAGATTGAACTTCACATTTGGACATCTGATTCTCAGACCTTACAAACTCACAAATTACATTCTTAAGCTCACTCAGTTTCTCTCGAAGTTCATAAGATCCACTGTCGTTTATCGCGTGACGCACGACCGAAGTCTAATTACACTCGACGCACAACCGACTTTACTTTATTGTATTGTTTTACATTGTATTACACTTGTAACATTTGTTGTCAAGGACGACGTCCCTGGTTGACGTCCATAGTGCACGACGACTCACACTCGTCCGCGGTTTTTACCCATTTTAGGGGTTTTCCGCGTCACCAATTCTCTCGTCTCATTTATTTTAATCTTATTATTGTCATACGATTATCAAAGTTACTTTATTTGGTTGGATTAAGCTCCACATTTAACTTAAATTTCCTTTGGGAGATTTTTGGCATAAACAGTTCGGCGCCATCCGTGGGACCCCATCCAAAGAAAATCTTCGATAATCTTACGACGTACTAACGTTTTCCTTCGAGTGTTCTCTTTTTTCAGTTATTCAGGATAATGGCATTCCAAGGAACTCAAGATCATGTTGTGGCCCAGATGAACATGGAGCTGACTGCTGCTCGTGCTCGTATTGACGCCCTAACAGCCCAGGCTCGACAAGCAGCTGAAACCATCGAGCATCTAAGAAATCAGAATGGAAATAATGTGACAGGGACTACGAATGCTTTTGCCGGTGCTTGGAACGTACACCCTCCATTGCCTAATTATCCTCGTCCACCACCAATTAATCCCGCGAACTTCGTAATCCCAACCATGCCTATGGCCTCCATGCCATTCAATGGATATGCCTCTGATTCCTCACATCAAATTAGTTTCAACGGATCGGGCTATGTTCCATTGGGTGTCCCAAGTAATGTCCCGATAGATCCCGTTGCACAGCGATTGAAGCTCCTAGAAGAACAGAATGAACGTGTCTTGTCGATGTTAGCCAAATTGTCGGGGGCAGCAGTTCTAGTTGATGTCGAGCCACGTACAGGATTTCAGGCGTCGCCGTTCGTTGATGAGATCGCTTTGGTGGACGTCCCAAAGAAGTACAGCATCCCGACCTTCACTCCAAAATATTCAGGCGTCACTGATCCAACAGAACACGTCGCCCAATACAAACAACTTATGTGGACTGTCTCGATACCGTATCGGTTCCAAGAAGTCTGTATGTGCAAAAGTTTTGGAGCGACCTTGACCGGAGCAGCTTTACAATGGTTGATTAATCTCAAACCTAAAACCATTAGTCCTTAAGACTTTACAAAAACCTGCATCGATATGGAGTTCGTCAACAAACTAATCTAGATACCTATATCAAGATTACATCAGTTGACGATCCATAATGTACCAAAAGAATGGGATTTAACAAATGCCCTGAAACAATACTAGTCATCTCAAAATGCCCCGAGACCAAACCCGTCTCTCAAAACCCCGGCAACCCACCGCTAAGGGAAACCTGTTATACATATCATTTGAGAAAAAGTGTCAGACTTAAAGCCTGGTGAGAACATACAGTTATAAAGCTCAAAAGATATAAACATCAGTATCATAAGGAAATCTTTTCATAAAGGTTTAGTTTATAAAGATAACATTTCGCCACAACCGGGCCTTTTCGGTCCAAAACTCATTAAACGATGACAAAAAGGACCATTTTACCAAGGATTGTGGTGCAACACAAAGTAGACCACCAAATCCGAGTTATGAGCTAAATACATGAAACCATGGCCACGAACTCTTCAGTCCGTACTACGATGTGAGGGAGGGCCCCCAAGGAACCATGTCATACTCGTTCATTAGACTACATCTGAACCATGGCTAGGATCGGGTCTCACATAACCGTACCTAAGTTGCCCCCGAGGATCAAATGTAGCTAACTACAACGGAAGGGGCATATCCTTCCCAACCATTACAACGAAAGGGGCATATCCTTCCCAGCCATAACAACGAAAGGGGCATATCCTTCCCAGCCATAAGTCGACTCGATACTTTGGGATCCACTAGTACAGTCAGGACTTGTCACAATATTTCATGTGACCAACAAAGCTAGATAAATAGCTATCAACACATTTGTATTTCAAAATGCCATTTTCCAGACCAACTGCTGGTAAGAAAGAAAATCATAAAATCAGTTTATATACATTCTTTCAATAAGCCACCAACATGGGCGAGTAAAACATCATTTTACTTCTGATAAGGCGGAACCCGTTATTGTAGTCAAAACTGATCGGGAACCCCGAAAATCACCAAAAACTTCATTTATATCAAAATGTAGTGTTGGGAACTGAAGAATTCATCAAGTATGGTTAATGCTGCTAGTTCAAAGTTACTACTGCTAGAAGACTTAAAGGTTAATATTGCTGAGTATTACTACTGCTAGTACTATTAATACTGCTAGTCAAAGTTAGTGCTGCTTGAACAAAATTAGTATTGCTTAGCTAGTTAATACTGCTAGTGGTTAATACTGCTTTCAGTTAATACTGCTAGTGGTTAATACTGCTTTCAGTTAATACTGCTAGTGGTTAATACTGCTTTCAGTTAATACTGCTAGTGGTTAATACTGCTTTCAGTTAATACTGCTAGTGGTTAATACTGCTTTCAGTTAATACTGCTAGTAGTTAATACTGCTAGTAGTTAATACTGCTTTCAGTTAATACTGCTAGTGGTTAATACTGCTTTCAGTTAATACTGCTAGTAGTTAATACTGCTCTAGGTTAATACTGCTTATGTTCCGAATACTATAAATACTCTTTGCCCGCCTAAAAGCTTATAACGACTCTCTGCATACTATTCACCTGCGCTCTAAACCCTTTCTCTCTCAAAGTTCAAAGTTTTCAGGCAAGAATCTTCAAGGTCAATGGCATCAATGGCGTTCATTGACGAGCACAATGAAATAGCAATGCTCCAAAAGCCAAAACAAGCAGAAGGCTTTCATCAGATAGTCGACTTTATGAAGACTAGCCACATTGCCCATGCTATCACTATGTCTCCAACTATCTTTATAGAGCATCAGAGGCAATTCTGGGCACATGCCACCATTGTTACTGAGAATGGTGTGCGAATGATCAAGACGACAGTATGTGGCAATCCATTGACAGTTACTGAAGAGATAGTTCGCATCAGTCTACGTCTAGACGATGCCTCTGGTATAACTTCTATCCCTAATGATGAACTGTTTTCTACTCTGACAAGAATGGGGTATGGAGGCCCATTGGGTGTTTTTAAGTTCTCAAAAGCTAAATTCTCACCTCAATGGCGTTTTCTTGTTCATACCTTGATGTACTGCATTTCTAAAAAGACCACTGGATGGAGTGAGTTCAGCAGTCCCATTGCTTATGCTTTGGTCTGTTTGGCCACTGCCAGAAGGTACAATTTTTCACAAATGATTTTCAATGATCTTGTCTCAAACATGGGAAACAAAAAGAGCTTTTATATGTATCCCAGGTTTGTTCAAGCAGTTATCAACCATGAATTGACGGATATTCCTCATTCTGATGGAATTTATGTACCAAAACCCCCTAAAGGCAAGGTTTTCTCAAATATGAGAAGATCTGCTGGGGACTCTGAAGGAGTTGACACCCCATTGTTCTCTACAATGATGGTGGTGTCCCAAACCAATGAAGGTATGGCAGCAGGGTCAAGGCCCCCATTAGACCAACCCACTGCTAGCCAAGCCCAACCTTCCCTCTCAAAATCAATTCCCCAATCCCTTCTTGAAAAACCAACCTCTCCTATCACCCAAACTTACAAGAGGAAACAGGTAAAGAAGGCTCCTTCCCTTCTTGTACCATCATCCCCCAAGCCTTTAAGCCCTCTATTGGAGCATTCTCCAGTAGAGAATATTCAAAGGGAATCCACAAGTGTGTCTCCCAACCCAAAGGAGGTGCTCTCTGAGGAGGAGGTAGAGCATATGGGTGATGAGACTGCCACTACTCCTGCTAGCACAGAGGAGGAAAGTGGTAACATCAATAAGACCTCCCCCATGGCAACTTTGAATGAGCAATCATTTGAAGGTCCCTGGTGCCAAGAAACCAAGGGGGTGGATAGTGCTTCTGCTAGGCAGAAGACTTCCACTGCAAAAAGATCCAATGATCCTTCAAAAGAGGGTAACACTTCTGGAGAGGGTGAGGACAGATATACTTACTATGAATTGATGGAAACAATGGGGAACATCAATCAAGATGTTCTCAAACAAGGCAAAGAAATTGAAGAGATGAAGTTGGTCATCCTGTCACAACAAATCCAGATTGCAAAATTAAAGAAAATGGTGACAAGGTTGGTGCATAAGCAGAGGAGAAAACAGTTTGTTTTAAAGAAGAGGTCACATAAGAAACATGCTTCCAAAAAGGGGGAGAATTCTAGCTCAGAACAGATAGATCAACAGTTTGAGGGGGAGTTTGTTGAAGAAAGGGCTGAATTTGTTGAAGAAAAAGCAGCAGCAGAAACAACCCCAGCAGCAGAAACTGTTACTACTGCTAAGCCAAAACAAGCAGCAGAAACTGTTAGTGCTGCTGAAACTTCACAAGCAGCAGTACCAGAGTTAACACCAACAGAGGTTGAAGTAGCAGAGATGCTGGTAAAAGCAAAGAATGACACTCCCAAAGCAAAGGGAGTGGTCATAAATGAAGGGGGAGACAAGAAATCAGAACAGAAAGACATGGCTGCAGATGTAAAAAGAAAAGGGAAAGAAAAGATGATAGAATCTGATCAACCATCTAAAAAGCAAAAGATGATTGAGTCAGATGAAGAATTAGCAAAGAAACTGCAACAAGAGTTAGATCAAGCAGAGAAAGAACAGGTTGAGAAAGACAGAGAGATAGCCAGAGCACTAGCCAATGAACTAAATGAAGCATTTCAGAAAGGGTTGGAAACAGAGAAAGCCAAGCAAAGAGCAATAACCTTGAGAAAGGCTATGATGGCCAGATCAAGTGCAAAGAAGAGAAGACCTTCACAAACTTACCTTGCCACTCAGGAAAGAAACAAAATGATAACTTTCTTGAGAAGTGCAATTGGGGTAAAGAAAGAAATGTTTGTGAAGATGAATTTTGATCAAATCAAGGATCTATATGATAAAGAAATGGAGAAGCTGAAGAGCAATGAAAAGGATAGAGTGGAGTTTGAAAAGAAGGCAAAGGAGAGACATGATGTGAATATGCATCAACCATTCCCTGAAAGTGAAGAAGGAACTCCTATCAAAGAAAAGGCAGAGAACAAGGAAGAAAAGAAGAAGGAAGCTACTTTAGTGCAGGTTCAAAAGACTCTGAAAAGAACCAAAATGATGGCTAAAAGAAAGAAAAGTGTAAAGAAGCCTAGAGTAGAAGAAGAGCAAAAGGTTACTGAAGAAGAAGAGGCACCTCAGAATGAAGCTAAAACTCAGGAAGAAATACCACAGAGTTCAGATGTAAACATGTACATGGTGGTAATGGATAAAATTCCAACGCCTATTTCAGTTGAACCTGTTGGATTTAAACCTCCTGAAGTTATCCATTGGGATATTATGGAGGTGGATGGCAAAGAATACATCAGATTGAAAAGAAATGATGAGAAGTATGAAGTATACAGCACCTGGAACAAAATTGTCAGAGAGTGTTCAAGATCTGATTTGGAAGAAATGTTTGAAGTGGGGATGAAAATTTATGCAGATCAGTTGACAGCTCCAGGGTTACCTATAGTGAAGCTGGTCATGGAATACTTGTGCATGTTATTCAATCCAGAAGCAGTGAAGCACTTAATCAGAGATGTGTTCAAAACTGTTAGAGGATGGACTCTCTATGAAAGGAGTGGAGTCTATGAACTAGCATTGGATACTTTCCACATGGAGTACTACTTGGTGGATAGGGTCTACAAGCATACAAATCTTAAGTTTCATGCCATGTTAAACAAGAAGTTGAGTTGTGCACCAAATTCAGAAATGGCAAAGTATTTAATTCAAAGAACTATTAATCAGAGCATGGGACTGGATCCTAACATTGGAGTAGATCAATGAAGATTTTGGAAGCATTTGAGGAACTTGACTTCTCTTCCTAAAAGTCAAGTTAGGGGGAGATTGTTGGGAACTGAAGAATTCATCAAGTATGGTTAATGCTGCTAGTTCAAAGTTACTACTGCTAGAAGACTTAAAGGTTAATACTGCTGAGTATTACTACTGCTAGTACTATTAATACTGCTAGTCAAAGTTAGTGCTGCTTGAACAAAGTTAGTACTGCTAGTAGTTAATGCTGCTAGAAGAAGTTAATGCTGCTGATCATGGTTAGTGCTGCTAAAGAGATTCGGATGGAAAGAATGACAGCTGGATAATCTGAAGATTATGGAAGCTTTGAGATATACATGGAAGATATACTGAAGATTTGTTTAATTATTGTAATTATCTTTTGACTAGTATATGTATAGAATGTATAGAATTGATAGAAGGGAGAACTTTTGTTTTCATTCTTTTAGAGAGAAAATAAACCTCAAGGCATAGATCCTAATTCTAGAGAAGTAGAATTCGTATTGGTGTGCCTGTTCATCAATATTGAGGTTGAGTGAGTAATCTTGTAACTTCAAAGCATTCAATACAAGTTTACAGTTTGTTGATTATATTCTGTTTTGATTTTCTGTTTGATTAAATATCAAAGTGTTATTCCGCAAACTTCTTTGATATTGTTTCTGAGAATTAATTCTTGTTGAGAATTCGATCCTGACATGTAGAGAACATGAAATCATACCGTAGAAATACTTCAGATTTCGCAAATAAGAGTTTTGACATGTATAAAGTTTGTAAAATGGTAGTAGGAACTCACCGGTAGGTTTTCAGAATAAAACCCGGAAAACCAGATAACGACCACGACGTAGAGGTGAAGCTTAAAACACCGAAACCTCGGATCGAACACCGACTATAATCTTCCAAACTCTAGAGAGAGAGAGAGACTTTAGAGAGAGAGAGAGAAGAGATATTTTAGATTTGAGATAAAGTGATTTTGGGAAACTGAACCTCTTAAGACGGTCCAAGCAACTTCGCGGGTTATGCCGCGACTTCAACTCGCGGCATAACTCGCCCGTGTCCAAAACCCTAAATCATCCAGTGGGTTTCGCGGGTTGTGCCGCGACCTCTAGTCGCGGTGTAACTCGCGTAGTTCCCTGAAACTCACACAAAACAGTGGGTTACGCGGGTTGTGCCGCGACCTCTAGTCGCGGTGTAACTCGCGTAGTTCACTGTTTGTCCCCAAACTTCACAAAAATCCAAACTCTACTACAAACCAAACACGGAGCTAACGACAAAAGCTTAACACAAGAATAACGAGATTACACAACGGAAATCCGGGGTGTTACAATCCTCCCCAACTTGGGAATGATTTCGTCCCCGAAATCCTAACTATTCGAAAAGATGAGGATATCTTCGCTTCATATCCTCCTCGGCTTCCCACGTCACATTCGCTCCTCGGTGATGCTTCCACTGTACTTGACCAAGGTGACTTGTTTATGACGCAACTTCTTAGACTTCCTCTCTAAGATGGCGTCGGGTTCTTCCACACAACGGTTACCTTCGTCTACTCTTAACTCTGAAAGGGGAATGACGTTGTCTTCCACCGCCAAATATTTCCGGAGGTAGCAAACATGAAACGTGTTGTGTATTCTGCTCAACTCCGGTGGCAGTTCCAACTGGTAGGCTTGCAAACCCACCCGTTTAAGCACTTTGAAAGGTCCGAGGAAACGGGGACTCAACTTCCCACGTTTTCCGAACCGTATAATGCCTTTCCACGGCGACACCTTAAGCATAACGCGGTCGCCCACTTGGAATTCCATCGGTCGCTTCTTCTTATCGGCATAACTCTTCAGCCGATCCTGAGTCGCTTTCAATCTTTCACGAATACATTTGACCTTATCGGCCGTCTCTTGCACGATTTCAGGTCCGGCGAACTGCTTTTCTCCCGCTTCAAGCCAACATACAGGAGTTCGACATTTTCGCCCGTACAAAGCCTCAAAGGGTGCCATTCCGATACTCGAGTGGTAGCTATTGTTGTAGGCAAACTCCACCAAAGGCAGGTGAGTGTCCCAGCTACCACCGAAATCGATGACACAAGACCTCAACATGTCTTCCAAAGTTTAGATCGTTCGCTCGCTCTGCCCGTCGGTTTGCGGATGGTAAGCCGTACTCAACTTCACTCGAGTACCAAGCTCTTTCTGAAACCCATCCCAGAAGTTCGAAGTGAACCGACTGTCGCGATCCGACACGGTCGACAATGGTATGACGTGCCTCGAGACCACCTCATCGATATAAAGCTTTGCTAACTTATCCACCGGTAGAGTCTCGCGCATAGCCAAGAAGTGAGCGCTCTTTGTCAATCTATCAACTATCACCCAAATGGTATCGTGACCTCGAAGAGTTTTAGGTAGCTTCGTCACGAAGTCCATACTGATATGCTCCCACTTCCACTCGGGAATCTCTAAAGACTGAAGACTCCCATATGGTCGCTGATGTTCGGACTTAACTTGCGAACACGTCACACAACGCTCAACGTAACGTGCCACATCAAGTTTCATTACCGGCCACCAATAGTGAAGCTTCAAGTCCCTGTACATCTTTGTACTTCCCGGATGAATGGAATACTTGGACTTGTGAGCATCCTCTAGCAACAGATCACGGTTACCCCCAATCTTGGGTACCCACACACGACCGCTGAACAATTTTACTCCACGGATATCTTCCGTTAAGAGTAAACGCTGCTTCATCATGACTTCATCTTTTAGATTTTCCTCTAACAGTGCTTTCATCTGCGATGCCTTGATCTTCTCAACAAGACTAGACACCAACTCGATTCTCGAATGGGTAGCCCGAATACAACCGCTATAGTCCTTCCGACTCAACGCATCGGCTACCACGTTTGCCTTACCATGATGGTAAAGTAACTCACAGTCGTAATCTTTGAGCAACTCGAGCCACCGCCTTTGCCTCATATTCAACTCTTTCTGATCAAAGACATATTTCAGGCTCTTGTGATCTGTGTAAAGAGTGCATTTAGTGCCGTAGAGGTAATGTCGCCAAAGCTTCAAGGCGAACACCACCGCTGCTAACTCTAGATCATGGGTTGGGTAATTCTGCTCGTGTATCTTAAGTTGCCTCGAGGCATAAGCGATCACCTTGCCTCGTTGCATCAACACACAACCCAGTCCCATCTTTGAAGCATCGCTGTATACAACGAAATCTTCCGACCCTTCAGGTAACGTCAAGATCGAAGCTTCACACAACTTCTTTTGAAGGATCCGGAACGCCTTCTCTTGGGCTTCAGTCCATTCAAATTTCACATTCTTCCGAGTCAGAACTGTCAAGGAAGAAGCGATCTTTGAAAAGTCTTGGATAAATCTCCTGTAGTATCCCGCCAGACCCAAGAAACTTCGGATCTCTGACGGACTCTTAAGAGGCTCCCAATTTAACATAGCTTCAATCTTGGAGGGATCCACTTTCACTCCGACCCGAGTGACTACGTGACCCAGAAACTGTACTTCTTTAAGCCAAAAGTCGCACTTGGAAAACTTGGCGTACAACCTTTCTTTTCTCAAAACTTCCAGAACTTCACGTAAAAGTTGCTCGTGCTCTGACTCACTCTTGGAGTACACGAGTATGTCATCAATGAATACAATGACCGACTTGTCGAGGAATGGTCGGCACACTCTATTCATTAAGTCCATAAACACAGCTGGTGCGTTCGTTAGACCAAAAGGCATTACGAGAAATTCGTAATGGCCGTAACGTGTTCTGAAAGCTGTCTTCGGAACATCATCTTCTCTTACCTTCACTTGGTGATAACCCGAACGTAAGTCGATTTTGGAAAAACAACCCGCTCCTTGAAGTTGATCGAACAAGTCGTCTATTCTCGGAAGCGGATATCTGTTCTTTACTGTAGCTTTATTCAACTCACGATAGTCGATGCACATTCTCATTGTGCCATCTTTCTTCTTGACGAATAAGACCGGAGCTCCCCAAGGTGACGAACTCGGTCTTATGAAGCCTTTCTCCAATAGCTCTTGGAGTTGAGCCATCATCTCTTGCATCTCCGACGGTGCTAAACGGTAAAGAGCTTTAGCAATTGGTGCTGCTCCAGGCACAAGATCAATCCGAAACTCAACCTGACGATCTGGTGGTAACCCGGGCAAGTCGTCCAAAAAGACGTCTGGAAACTCACGCACGATCTTCACATCTTCCATCTTTGATTTCTTTAGCTTGGCATCAATCACATAGGCTAGGAAAGACGAACATCCTTTTACTAAGCACTTGCGTGCCTTTGCCATTGTGATTATTGCCACTTCACCCTTTCTCTTTTCACCATAGATGACAACGACTTCACCAGAGGGGTTGGGAAGTCGAATCAACTTCTTGGAACATACGATCTCGGCATGATTGTTTGACAACCAATCCATGCCGACCACAACATCGAAACCCCCGATTAACATCGGCAATAGATCGATTGAGAATTCTCTCCCTTCGATACTAAGAGTACACTGCTTCAGAACCTCGCGGATCAGAACTTGACTACCATCGGCTATTTCTACCACTAATGCATCCTCAAGACTAGTAGTGGGCATAGAAATTTTATGACGGAACAATTCATATACGAAAGAGAAACTAACACCCGTATCGAACAAAATACGAGCAGGTACAGAGTTTATAAGGAAAGTACCCGATACCACGTCGGCGGATGCCCTGGCCTCTTCGGCTGTCATCTGAAATGCTCGACCCGGAACCTTCGGAGGGTTCTCCTTCCTTGCAGCCGCACTATCCGACTTGAGCTTCGGGCAATCTCTTTTCACATGCCCCGGTGCCTTACACTCGTAGCAAACCATCCCCACGACGGAACAGTCACGAGCGGTGTGGTCATTCTTACCGCACTTGAAGCAGAATCTAGAAGTGGAGTTACAGCTACCGTGGTGCTTGGTTCGACACTTCGGGCACCACTTTGCTTCCTGATAACTGCTGAAGTTGCGGTTTCCGACAAAAGGTCGGGCCCGCTTGGGAGGTACTGAACTGCTCTCCCACTTCCTCTTATCAGGCACCACCACTGCTTTCTCAGACTTGCTCTTCGCGAACATTTCCTCCATGAACTGAGCTTCTTCAACCATCTCTCGGAGGTTAGAAGCTTTGAAATTGTGGACCATTGATTGCATGTCCGCTGGCAAGCCGTTGAGATACGCTTTCATCTTGTCTTTCTCTGTTGGGGCAGCGTGCCCCACCAGACCAAGCTTCTCCATAAACTGACGGGTGTACTCTCTCACCGTCAGGCTTCCCTTTACCAAGGACCGGAATTCTTTCTCAATTCGGTCCATCGTTCTCTCGTTGCATAATTCCTCTAGCAACTTCTTCTTGAACTCGGCCCAAGACAACTGAGCCAACACTTCAGGAGATATAGTGGATTGGATGATATTCCACCAGATGAGTGCAGTGTCCCTCAGCAGTTGGGTACCGAACCGCACCCTCTGATCATCACCACATTCGGAAGAGCCAAAAGCTTGCTCCACCGCTCGGATCCACTTTACACACACTGTCGGGTCATCTGAACCGAAGAATTCTGGCGGTCCACAACCCAGAAAGGACTTATAGGAACAACTCTTCCTGTTCCCCGGAGCACCAGAAGTCCCGCGCTCTACCGCCGTGACCCTTATACCATCATCTCCCGAACCTGCTACGACGTTCTCTACCACCGTCTCACTTCTCCGATGATTTACGTCGCGGTCCTCCATCGCTTTCAGCAGAAACTCTTGCTGCTTCGACATCTCTTCCCTCATTGCCAACATCACGCTGGCCAACAACTCGGACTGGGGATTAACATCCCTGATGACTGGGTGAAACGAAGCCAGGTCTACTCGCGGAATGACCTCTGGCCCCCTACCTAGTATTTGCTGAACAGGTGGTCGAACGATAACCTCAACTCCTTCCGGCTGACCCGCTGTAGAGGTTGTCGCTTCCAGACCATCAACACGAGTATGCGGTCTTCCGCGCGTACCTACCATTCTGAACTGCTACACATAGCAGAGAAAGAGATAAGAGAGAGATAGGAAAACACGAAAGGAAACGTACTACCACATTACCAATTGTCATATTAATAGCAAATCAAGCACTCTTACGTACAATATCCTCATAATAACATTAGCTAAGTGAAATTATGAACATATAACACATAATGGTTCTTGTCACCACCATTACAACACTTGATAAACGTACTTTCCGTTGACTCTAAGACTAACCCATCTTGGAAGTTCTACCCAAATCTCGCAGATCAATTCTTAGCATACTCAGTCTAAGTCTAGACATCTTACATTCATGCCTAGTTCGCTTAAACTAGTGCTCTGATACCAACCTGTAACACCCTAAAAATCAGAGTAAATTAAAACCTACAAAACTTGGCAACATGACATTCGTATTGATAAAAAAACTCCCAAGAAGGGGATCAGTCCTTAAGACTTTACAAAAACCTGCATCGATATGGAGTTCGTCAACAAACTAATCTAGACACCTATATCAAGATTACATCAGTTGACGATCCATAATGTACCAAAAGAATGGGATTTAACAAATGCCCTGAAACAATACTAGTCATCTCAAAATGCCCCGAGACCAAACCCGTCTCTCAAAACCCCGGCAACCCACCGCTAAGGGAAACCTGTTATACATATCATTTGAGAAAAAGTGTCAGACTTAAAGCCTGGTGAGAACATACAGTTATAAAGCTCAAAAGATATAAACATCAGTATCATAAGGAAATCTTTTCATAAAGGTTTAGTTTATAAAGATAACATTTCGCCACAACCGGGCCTTTTCGGTCCAAAACTCATTAAACGATGACAAAAAGGACCATTTTACCAAGGATTGTGGTGCAACACAAAGTAGACCACCAAATCCGAGTTATGAGCTAAATACATGGAACCATGGCCACGAACTCTTCAGTCCGTACTACGATGTGAGGGAGGGCCCCCAAGGAACCATGTCATACTCGTTCATTAGACTACATCTGAACCATGGCTAGGATCGGGTCTCACATAACCGTACCTAAGTTGCTCCCGAGGATCAAATGTAGCTAACTACAACGGAAGGGGCATATCCTTCCCAACCATTACAACGAAAGGGGCATATCCTTCCCAGCCATAACAACGAAAGGGGCATATCCTTCCCAGCCATAAGTCGACTCGATACTTTGGGATCCACTAGTACAGTCAGGACTTGTCACAATATTTCATGTGACCAACAAAGCTAGATAAATAGCTATCAACACATTTGTATTTCAAAATGCCATTTTCCAGACCAACTGCTGGTAAGAAAGAAAATCATAAAATCAGTTTATATACATTCTTTCAATAAGCCACCAACATGGGCGAGTAAAACATCATTTTACTTCTGATAAGGCGGAACCCGTTATTTTAGTCAAAACTGATCGGGAACCCCGAAAATCACCAAAAACTTCATTTATATCAAAATGTAGAGAACATGAAATCATACCGTAGAAATACTTCAGATTTCGCAAATAAGAGTTTTGACATGTATAAAGTTTGTAAAATGGTAGTAGGAACTCACCGGTAGGTTTTCAGAATAAAACCCGGAAAACCAGATAACGACCACGACGTAGAGGTGAAGCTTAAAACACCGAAACCTCGGATCGAACACCGACTATAATCTTCCAAACTCTAGAGAGAGAGAGTCTTTAGAGAGAGAGAGAGAAGAGATATTTTAGATTTGAGATAAAGTGATTTTGGGAAACTGAACCTCTTAAGACGGTCCAAGCAACTTCGCGGGTTATGCCGCGACTTCAACTCGCGGCATAACTCGCCCGTGTCCAAAACCCTAAATCATCCAGTGGGATTCGCGGGTTGTGCCGCGACCTCTAGTCGCGGTGTAATTCCGTAGTTCCCTGAAACTCACACAAAACAGTGGGTTACGCGGGTTGTGCCGCGACCTCTAGTCGCGGTGTAACTCGCGTAGTTCACTGTTTGTCCCCAAACTTCACAAAAATCCAAACTCTACTACAAACCAAACACGGAGCTAACGACAAAAGCTTAACACAAGAATAACGAGATTACACAATGGAAATCCGGGGTGTTACAATCGGGTCTTTTGCAGAGTTGGTGAATCAATTTACTCAACAATTCGCTAGCAGCCGAAAAATGGAAAAACAGACGAGCGACCTTTACTATGTCGTACAGAAAAATGGAGAGTCCATCCGGGACTATTTTAACCGTTTCAACGCGGAGATGATTGGTATCCGAAATTGCGACGTAAAAATAGTTATAGAAGCATACAAACGAGGTCTGGACGATAGTTCAGGGTTGTATCTCGACCTTACGAAATATCCTCCAGAAACTTTCGAAGACGTACGAGCAAGGACGCTCGCTCATATGAGGGTCGAAGATGACTTCGCCTTCAGAAATAAACAATCGAGCGACAAGAAAAGCCTAGGTGTTAAAAATCCAGACTTCAAACCGAAGTCGACCAGTCGATCAGAGCCTGGCAAACATATTTCAAATGTCAGATTTAAAAATAAAGGGTCGACGACTTCCAAATATGTCCAGTATCCTAAGGTATCATCTTATGGTTTCACTGGATCAGCCAAGAACGTCGTCACGTCCCTGAAACAACTCCAACAAAACGTTCGATGGCCAAAGAAAAGCGACAAAGACAGTGATAAGAAAGACAAGACAAAATGGTGCGATTTCCACGGTGACTTTGGTCATATAACGGATGATTGTATCGCTTTGAAGAAAGAATTGTCCTGGCTTAATTCGAAAGGTTATTTACAAGAACTGACGGGAAAAAGGATGTGCGTCCCACATCCCCATAACATGCCAAGGTGATTAATTGTATCACCGGAGGCTCTGATGTCTGTGAGACCACATATTCAGCTGCTAAGAGATATGCTAATCGCGGTCCCGATGACCGACCAATTCCAAAAGAGGCAAGACCCAAGGAGGACGCAGAATTAGAAGCTTTGCCCTTGACGTTCGACCAAGCAGATTTCGACGATGTACACCAGAAACATCATGACGGACTAATTATCCAATTAAGCATTGGAAATTGTCTGACAAAGAGGATACTCGTCGACGGAGGTAGTTCAGCTAACATTATCTTTTTTGATGCAGTGAAAGCAATGGGAATTGACAAATCCGAGATTACACAACGTTCGACTACACTCGTTGGATTTAACGGAGGAGTGACAAGTACCATGGGGGAAATCACACTACCAGTATATGCTGAAGGAATCAACAGACATACGAAGTTCAACGTCGTCGACTGTTCATCAGCTTATAACGTCATCCTTGGGTGACCATGGATCCACGATATGAAAGTTGTACCTTCGACGTACCATCAAACCTTGAAATTCCCCACGCAATGGGGGGTACAGGAGATCAAAGGCGAAAGAAAAGTTTCTAGGGAATGTTACAAAGTCTCTTTGAAGCCCCCGAAGCAGACAGTATAGCAATTACAGAACCAGGACGTTCCTGGGACCGACGACGATTATCGCTTAGAAGTTATCGTACTAAACCAGGATAAGCCTGATCAGATGGTCTACATAGGTTCGACACTCGATCCATCCTTTAAAAAACGACTAATTTCTTTTTTGCAGGACCACTATGATTGCTTCGCGTGGACGCACGAAGATATGGTAGGCATCGATCCGAGTATTATTTCTCATAAACTCCACGTCGATCCATCATTCAAACTCGTTCAACAGAAAAGACGAAAATTTGCTCCTGAGAGAAATAAAGTTATCAACGACGAAGTTGATAATTTGCTTAAAACAGGAAAAATACGAGAAGTCAAGTATCCAGATTGGCTCGCCAACGTTGTTGTCGTCCAAAAGAAAAATGGTGAATGGAGAGTGTGCATTGATTTCACAGACCTTAACAAGGCATGTCCAAAAGATCCATTTCCATTGCCACACATCGATTCTATGGTCGACGTTACAGCTGGACACGAATTACTCACTTTCATGGACGCATATTCTGGATATAACCAAATATTGATGCATTCCGACGATCAGGAAAAACGGCTTTCATGATAGATAAAGGTATTTATTGTTACAAGGTAATGCCTTTTGGTCTTAAGAATGCATGTTCGACGTATCAACGGCTAGTAAATATGATGTTTAAAAAGCATTTGGGCGACACTATGGAGGTATATATCGACGACATGCTTGTCAAATCGAAACATACGGACGATCATATAGGACATTTGAAGCAATCGTTCGACATTTTGCGTGAATACAAAATGAAGTTCAATCCGACAAAATGTTCTTTTGGAGTTCGAGCTGGCAAATTTCTCGGTTATATGGTCACACGACGAGGAATCAAAGCTAATCCAGACCAAATTAAATCAATTATCGAGCTAAAATCACCCATAAATTTTAAAGAAGTCCAACGTCTAACAGGACGTGTAGCAGCGTTGAACAGGTTCATCTCTCGGTCGTCCGACAGATGTCACCTATTCTACAACGTCCTGCGAAAAAATAAAGGATTCGAGTGGACTGATAAGCACGAGGAGGCGTTGCAACAACTCAAGAAATACATGACATCACCTCCCTTCCTCTCTAAACCTGAGAAAGGTGAAGCTCTTCAACTCTACCTGGTCGTCAACATTAATTCGGTAAGTGCAGTCCTTATACGAGAAATCGACGGACGACAATTACCAATCTATTATGTAAGTAAAACTCTACTAGACGCTGAAACCAGGTACTCGTCTATAGAAAAACTCTTGGTTTCGTTAGTCATGGCTGCTAAGAAGCTACGTCATTATTTTAAATCACATCCTATAACTGTGGTAACTAACTTTCCATTAAAGTATGTGTTAAGAAAACCTGAACTAACAGGACGATTAGCTAAATGGAGCATCTACCTCAGCAATTATGATTTGGATTTCAAGCCCAAGACGGCGATCAAATCACAGGTCTTGGCAGATTTTGTTACAGATTTCAGTCCAGAACTAGAAGAAGCGACGACGTCCAACGAGTTAATTGTAGCGAATTTGCATGACACTACTTGGACGCTCGACGTCGATGGTTCGTCGAACATACGAGGAACAGGCCTGGGTGTCGTCCTACAGTCCCCACAAGGGGGCAAAATAGTGTACTCCATACGGTGCGACTTCAAGGCAACAAATAATGAGGCAGAATACGAAGCATTGATTGCAGGAATGAAAATTGCTCATGACTTGGGGGCAACATGTCTACATGTCCGGAGCGACTCGTCCCTAGTTGTTAACCAAGTTAATGGAGAATTGGCAGCAAAAGACTCAAGGATGATTGTTTATTATAAAATAGTAAAGGAAGAAGCAAAGAAGTTCAGTCGCTTCATAGTCGAACAGGTACCAAGAGATCAGAACACTCAAGCTGACGCATTAGACAACTTGGGATCAGCACTTAGTCAAACGACATTCGACAATATCCCAATAGTCTACCTTGCAACACCAACAATCAAAGACGACGGTAATACTCTGGTCGCACCAATTGAGGAAGAAAGCTCCTGGTCGGACGACATTAAAAATTATATAGAGAACGATCAATTGCCTGATGACAGAATGGAAGCAAGAAAGGTCAGGTTTAAAGCATCAAGGTACGTCATGATCAGAGGACAATTATATCGAAGATCTTCGACTGGTTTGAATCTACGATGTATTACCAATAAGACGCAAGTCCAGAAAATCTACAAGACATGCACGATGGTGAATGCGGAAATCACTCAGGAAGTCGCAGTCTAGCCAACAGGATATCTCGACAAGGTTATTATTGGTCGACACTAAGACAAGATGCGATCAGGTATGTACAGTCGTGCGACGCATGTCAACGACACACATGTATGTCCCATAAACCATCTGAACCCTTACACTCGACTTTAGTCCCATGGCCCTTTATGAAATGGGGAATGGATATCGTCGGAAAACTACCACCTGCCCCCGGGCAAAAGGTATTTCTTCTAGTTTTAACAGATTATTTCTCTAAATGGATAGAAGCAGCAACTTTTTCCCAGGTTCGGGATAAAGAAGTCGTTTCTTTTATCCAAACTAACATCATTTGCAGGTTTGGAATTCCGTCCGAAATAACGTGCGACAATGGGTCACAATTCATCAGTGATCGGACGCGAAAATTCTGTGAAGAAAGGAATATTAAGTTAGTAACGTCGACACCTCGATACCCACAGTCGAATGGTCTTGCTGAGTCAAGTAATAAAACTATCATCAATTCGATCAAGAAAAGACTCAAAGCTGCCAAAGGAAAGTGGGTAGAAGAATTACCCTCCGTTTTATGGGCCAATCGTACGACACCACGTACGTCCACAGGACAAACCCCCTTTTCATTAGTCTATGGATGTGAAGCTGTGTTACCTATTGAAGTACGACTACCGACTTCGAGACATACGTCCGTCGAGCATAACTTGGTCGACCTAAGCGGTGTCAAGATAAGTTTTGAGCTCTTCAGCGGCCGACGCCATAGGATTTTTCCCAGTCAAATGACGCCTCATCAAGGCAGCCCGAGCCATGAATCGAGAAAAGGCTTCGATTTGCCTATTCTCAGTCTCCAGGTCCTTGACGTCGCCTTCCAACTCATCGACCCTCTTTTTGAGGGACGCGACTTCATCAGCAGAAGTAGCAGCAGCAGTGGTGGCTTTAATCTTCTCGACCTCCAATTTGGTCGACGACGCCTCAAGCTCAATGATATGATCCCTAAGCTTAACCTTCTCACGATCCGAAATCTCTAGTAGACTTCGGGTATCAGAGAGCTCAGACTTAAGGTCCTCGACCTTTGCCTTCTCGGACTCGACCGCCTTCAAGGCAATCATCTCCCTCTCAAGAGCCTCGTCAGCCCTTTTCTTGACCTCAGGGAAGGACGTCCTAAGACCTTCCATCTGAGCATAGAAGCTCAGACAGGCCTGGAAAGTCTGCACGACATCAAAGAAAGGGTTAATAAAAAGAAATATAATGAAGAGAGTAAGAAATAAGTAAGACGTACCATGAAGGAGAGACCAGCGACGTGTGCCCCCGTGTCCTCAACTCGAGACTCCTTATATCGGTCATAGAAGGTTGGGAGGAGGAATTTTCCTAAATGTGGAAAAATGACGTCCCTCTCAAGGACGTCATTAACCATAAAATCGGATGGGAGAGTGACTTTGAATGTCGTCTCTCCCACTTTCTCTTTATTCTTCTCCTCACCCTTAGAAGAGGAAGAAGGTGCATGAAAGGGCTTGTCAACGCCCGACATCCCCGACATTGGGACATCCTTCGTCACCTGAGTCGAGCCTCTAAGCTCGACCCCAGCGGCAGTTCCTTTCGACGATGTCGTCCCTGCAAAGGACGACATAGCAGCGTCACCCGTCTTCTTAGGTGAGGACCGGGGCTTTCCTCGGACGCGTCTGAGATCTACCCCCGTAGAAGGGGAAATCTCTTCCTGGATTTTTCCCTGCCTTGACGAGCAAGCTCCAGTTGTTCGGCTCGCTTATGGGCAGACGACTTCACAGTTGCGTCTTCTGAATGAAGAGAGCAAGTTAAAAAAGAAATGACGTGCGATGTAAAGGTACAAAATACTGTCAAGCGACTTACCGGTCATCTCTTCTTCTTTCTCTTCTTCCCTCTCTTCTTCTTGATGAGAACCCTCGATGGGCGTCGCTTCGGCTACGAAAACGACCTCGTTCTCCTTGTCGTTCGACTGCACAACAAACGAACGATCGGCAATACTCCTTTCCAAGATCCTCTGAATCTTGTTAAGAGAATCTCTGTTTGGCTTCACTTTAGTAAAGTCAATTGCTGCCAGACAAATAGAGATATCATTAGTAAATATTAAAAACGCACGACAAAAATGTACGACAAAAACAGTTAACCTACACGATTCGTTCCATCCGGACGATAACCATTGGTTGTCTTCGTCGCTTACATACGCCACTTGGAGGAAAACGTATTGACGTTTCCAACCATGGTCGTTCACCGCAGTATTATGCACCAGTACATTATCTCCCTTCGATCGAGGGAATAAGTTGTACCGGTGATAATTATCCGGTTGAACATTATAAGCAGTCAGGAGATCGTTCACATTGAACAAAACCTCCCAATCGGCCATAAGACGCCCGATAACCTGGACAATCCGCCAGAATTGAGGCATTAATTTGTTAGGTGTTAGATCGAATGCATCTAAAAACGCCTTGACCAAAGGACTAAACGACCAAGTAAACCCTATTTTGAAGGGATACTCATATAAAACACAATATCCCTTCGGGACTTCATCCGGCCTTAAATCTTCTGGCGACACCAAATTAATTCCATCTGGAATCCTGGCTAAATTCTTGAAATAATCTATGTTTTCTTCTTCCCTATATATACTCACAGGCTCGCTCGACATCTGGAAGTCAGAGATATTTATAGTCGCACTCCAATAACTAAGAATATCCCAAACTTTCCTAGGCTTTTTAGCTATGGATTTCCTATGCATATAACTGACACAGAAGGAGAACGAGAAATTGTACCTTAAATAGACTTCTAAACCTCGAATTTAGAATGGAAAGGATTCTGATTGCTCAGAAAAAGAAACTCGTCGGAGGTATAAGGTATTCAAGAAGGAAAGCGTAAAGAAGGAAAGGATTGAAGACAATCCTTATTTATACTGAAAATTGGAAACTGAATCGCCAAGAAATCGAATCGCCAATCACCAATTGACACATGTCGTCCGTGTCAGGCGAACCACTTGAGTGCATCCCTCGAATGCATGACACCTGTTCACAATTAGCTGTCTAACCGTTTATTTTGCAGGAAATGACATCATTGTCCAGCTAGAAACAAACCAATTCGGTTCTATTTGAACTACCCGCATTTCTTTTATAACACGTGTCCTGATTTTAAAATTTAAATTTCAAAAAGTTGTCGCTTGAATTTTAAATTTGGGGGCAAACTGTTTGGGTAAAAATTCCAACAGTCTATCGTCGTACGACCAGTGATAACCGACGCCCTTCTTTTAAGGCGACCTCGATTAAAATGAACAAATATCCGTCCGACAAAGTTAGTCGTACGACATGATTTCAGTTACTAACCTGTAACATACGTTATGTCATGTTTAATGCAGGATTCAAGAGACATTCATGACCAAAGATTGTAACGGTTGCCATCATCAAGAACAACGGACATAACGGTCGCTATCATCAATATCAAACGGTTATTCTATTAAAGATACGCATTCAAGACTTGCTAACGGACAATTGGAGTATAAATATGAAGATTGAACTTCACATTCGGACATCTGATTCTCAGACCTTACAAGCTCACAAATTACATTCTTAAGCTCACTCAGTTTCTCTCGAAGTTCATAAGATCCACTGCCGTTTATCGCGTGACGCACGACCGAAGTCTAATTACACACGACGCACAACCGACTTTATTTTATTGTATTGTTTTACATTGTATTACACTTGTAACATTTGTTGTCAAGGACGACGTCCCTGATTGACGTCCATAGTGCACGACGACTCACACTCGTCCGCGGTTTTTACCCATTTTAGGGGTTTTCCGCGTCACCAATTCTCTCGTCTCATTTATTTTAATCTTATTATTGTCATACGATTATCAAAGTTACTTTATTTGGTTGGATTAAGCTCCACATTTACCTTAAATTTCCTTTGGGAGATTTTTGGCATAAACAGATGTTATCCAATAAGATAAATGAAAGTGGTGACTCTTGTCGATAAAATGCTTACCCGATAAACATTTGGTAAAGCGCAACCTACAGATAAAACGCTTACCAATTTGATTACTTACTGTATGAAATATAATAAGAATTTGGTGACCATGGTGATTTACTTGTGATACTCCAAGTTGTCCCTTCGGAGGGCTGGTAGAGCGTGGGCTACCCAAATAGGAGCCCAAATTTTTTAGTATATTATAGTCCTTTTTTTTAATTAGTAAATAAAACATACACAAGTTTTTTAATATTTAATAGAACCAAAAAGTATTATATCAAGGGTTCAAACATGTACTTATTATTTGTATTGGAGAATAGATGTAAAAAGTTAATTGATCGTTCACTTTATTATATTGTTTATTGGTTCTTTAAGTTTTTTATCTAGTATCAAAATGTACAACTATTTGCTTAGAATAATATATATATATTCTCTATCGTTCATCTCCTACTTCCATCTACATGAATTCTATCTTGGCATTAGAATATATTATATTTCTTATTATAAATTAAGAAAACTTCTACCTTTTAAAAAAAATTATCAACCATATAAGATGGTCTAACTTCTATCTATATTTAGAATTTTAATATTATAATTTTTTCATACGTATTTTTTGGGGGAAGAGTGTCTTAAGTTGTGCCTAAACTAATCATTTGGCAAATTATGATTGTAAGTCATCAGCCCTGATTAAACTTCGGTGGTCACAATTGTTGTGTACGCCTGGATTCGAACCATGGACAGATGGGATATTCCACCACATCCCCCAGGACCTTAACAAGTACACCACAACCTTTGTGGTTAATTTTTTTTGTTCATACGTTATTGACTCTTTATTATCTAATATTGATTACATGAATCTTAAGTATTCATTTATCTCTAAAACAAGAATAAGATCTCAATCTATAATCAACATAAAGTTTTGATACTAAGATTGATGGTTTCAAAACAAAAATTGTTTTAACCCTAAAAGTTTAAAATGATGATGAAACCATTAACATAAGGTGATATGGAAACTCAACTGATTTATATTGATTTACATAGTGTTACTCCAAATAATTAACATTGTGACCCCAAATAATGCAAATCTATATATTAAAAGTATATCATAGAAGTTGTTTACAGCGGAATAGATTGAAAATTCAATGTAAAATTCTATGGTTGATAATATTAATTATAATTATTTATTGAATGATTTTACGTCTAGTAATACTCGAAAAAACGATCTTATATGAATATTAGTATTTTCTTTAATTCGTTATTATTTTTAATAATAAAAACAATATATTAAAGATTTTTTTTCCATACTCGTCAATGATTCTTTTTACATCTTGTACATGGCCTATAAAAATATAGGAATGAGCTTGGATGACTCCAAATTATAAATTATATTATCCAAGATGTTTTTTTATTAAAACTTGTTCGTTTGAATTTGACTTATGTCTAGATTAATTTAAATAGTGTTTGTTTATTCTTGTTTTTTTTAAATGGAGCTAATGTTGTCGAATGTGTTTTTATTTTATTCTTAAATATAAAAATCATAACTTTATTTACATTATAATAAGCAAATAAACAAAAATTTAAACTTAAACAAATAAAGAAGTGAACAACACAAACTATGGTGATTCTGATACTATGAACTTCTCATATATGGTAACGGGATTTTGGGTGCATCTTCATTTGTACCCAATTTTCTCTTATGATCATTGTTTTTTAAATATTTTTTAATCAATATAATTATAAGAAGTAGCAACACATTTGTAGAGCTTTACAAGATAATTTTTGGTCGTTAAAAGTTGTTTTCATACATTATATTAGGTGTTGGGTATTCCAATAATGTACATAAACATGTGTTTAGCAAGTTGAGCATGTCATAGGTCATTTTCAATGACCGTTTTAATCGACAACAATTTTACCTCAAGTGTATTTTGTACTTCAAATTAATTTATAATTAACATCTCTCATTTTGATATTTAAGAATCGTTTTTTTGAATATTGGTGCATAAATTTGTGCAATTCTTATGATTTAATTGGTGTAATTTGATGATTGTCAACCAAGATTTTAAATGACATAAGGCATGATGTGACGGTGAAGTCAAATCTCAAGCTTTACATGTCATGACACTGATGCAAAGTTTTTTAAAGCGTTAACATAAGACTACAAATTTGTATGTCATATACATTATACATATCTATTTTCAATTTATAATTCAATTATATAATGATATTAAAAAAAACTATATTCATATTAGATGAAGACAAATTATATATATATATATATATATATATTAGTATTATATAAAAATATTAGTGATCAAATATTCAAAAAAGAACATGGAAGGTTTTATAACTTCTTTTTAACCTGAGTTCGTGTCGTGTGTAAATACATGAAAGTGTGAATGATGTAATTTGTAACACCCCGAATTCTGAGAATCCCTTTATCATTCTTGTCATTTTGAACTTTCTGAATGTTGGGATTTATTAATTTAATATCAAGATTTGCGGACTTAAGCATTGTGGGTTTAAAGTATCAAATTTTGGGGAAATTTGGGTGCTCGCGACAATGCCCGCGAGAGTGACAGAGTGTCACAATCGCGAAGGCATAATCGTCGGGGGTCGTAGACTCTCGGTACACCTCGCGCGATTGTGTCAGGCGAGAGTGCCCTGGTCACAATTGCGGGGCACTATTGCCCCGTTTGTACCGCGGGTGGGGAAGCTCATGTGACTATGCCCACGAGAGTGACAAGTGTCACTCTCGCCGTGTCACTATCGCGGCCGGGCGATTTTCCTTGCGATTTTGAGTCATTTTATCTGATTTGGTGATGTGCTAGGGCAATTTTCCTCCTGGTTCTGGGTAAGTGCAACCTCTTAGTCTCCCTCCATCATTAATGCTTCATTCTACCTCTATCTTTGAGCATTTATGGATCTAATCTAGGTATTGTGAAGTTGGAATGGAAGTGTTCAAGTTAACTAGGCTCAAGTCTTCATCTCCTTTATTTATAGGGTTTAGTCTTCTTTTGGGAAAACTACCAAGGTGAGTTCATACACTCTTTACAAAACTTTATACATGTCAAATGTGGATTTTGAATACCTAAACATCTCCTTGTATATATATATATATATTTGATTTATGGAACTTTATGCTAAACCTAATTTTTGGAGATTTTAGTATTTATGATAATGTTGGGAAATGGAGATTTATGAACCTCAATAATGTTCTTTCAGCTTACTTATACTTGGGAAATACATTAAAATGGATGGTATCTATCATGTAAAATTTATGGATTTTGGGAATATTGAACTTTTGGTTAACTGCTGATAAGTTTGCATATTGGACTACAACATGTTTTGGGATTTGAGACATAAAAAGGGGTCATTTATATTTCGACTAGTGATCTTTTGGTAAATGATGGAAATTGTCTTGGTGGAAATCACCTCTCGTGTCATTTATGCATATTATCAATTATTGGAATACTCTTTGGGCCTTATGGACATTATGTGACTTAACTGCTTGCATTTGGGAGTCATGACCCTGTATTTTGTTATATTATTGTTCCGGCGTTGGGACGATTAGTTTTCCACGTCGAGGCACGTTTAGGCATCAAATTGGGTTGTAAGTCCTACGTGCTCAAGTATTACGATATTGGATGAGGACCTCGACGTAAAGACCCTTTGGGGTTGAACTTGAGTTTCCGTGGGTGTAAGTTTAAAGCCACTGAGTCTGACAACCCTTGCGTGTACTTTAATTGTGTATTGGCTTTACTGACTTATCAAATGGCTTACTTTTGTGTTCCGTCATTTGTGTTAGTAAGCGGGTCTCCCCCGTTAACCCAAGAGGTACTTGCTACATTCGAAAACATTATTATTATTATCATTGTCGCAAATGGATTTCTTTACTTACTCTTACGTCCGATTATTTCAACTGCAAATGTTTGATCTCACTAGGCTTTAGCCTAACACTTTTTCTTAAAATGACATGTATAACAGGTCAGGTTTCCGGTGGGATTCGTCGGGATTGAGTAGATGGCCTTGGGGTCAAGAGCGGTCTTTTTGGGAGATGTATAGACCGGTGTTTTGATAGCGAATACACTTTTGGAAGAATATCAACACCCGATAATAATCTTTCTTATTTAAGTTATATTATTAGGTTGTTAAGTATATTCTTCATTTGATCAATTGTAAAGGTCATACTTTATTTCCCCGTTTTATCGGGATGATACTTTGGGATTGTTTATAACAGGTTTTTATACTCAGGTTTATCAATTTATAGCCGTCATATTGCAAATTTTTCGAATTTTTATTTCTCTAAAATTTAGGGTGTTGCAAGTTGGTATCAAAGCATTAGTTTAAGTGAACTAGGTATGGATGTAAGATACCTAGACTTAAGCTGTGAAGTTAGGCTATGATTGTGTGAGATTGGGTAGAACTCCTAAGATAGGATGGTCTTAGAGTCGACGGAAACTACACAAATTGAGAGTTATAGTAACGGGAATGAAAATTCTTATGTATCACATGTTCATAATTTCGCCTAGCTAACGTTATTATGAGAATGTTTTACGTGATTATGCTTGTTTTCTATTGTTATGATAATTAATGAATGTGGTAGTACGTTTCCTTGTTTATAAACTGTATAGCCTCATCTCACCTATATTCTCGCGTGTGTGGCAGACTATGGTAAATACGCATAACCGGGCGTAAGGGCAGGATACAGCGGCATCTACGGCCGATCAACCTAGAGTGACAAATGTGGACTTGCCCCCACCTTTTATAAACGTTTTGGGTGGAGGATCGGAACATATACCCCAACGTGTTTTTAACTACAGCCCATCCGATTATGGAGGGGGTGACTCCGGAAACAAGAATGATGGAACGAATGATGCAGGCAATGAATGCAACAATGACTCAGCAACAAGAGGTATTTATGAAACTGTTGGATGACTGAGATGCTAACCACCGCAGGCATGAGACGGTTGCGGAAAATGTGGTAGTGGCGGGGTCTGGAGGCACGGGACCCGTTATCCCTTCATAAATTCACACCCCCTATGTGTGCACATGAGGAAAACTATACTTCAATATATCTTAATCTCTTCATTTACAAAATCATATATAAGCTTGTTTCTTTTCCATGTTCCTACCAATGTAGGACACCCCTTTTTTCCAACAACACCCATAAGCTTTAGCTATTTTGAGATTCAATTTCTCATTTATTGTAACACCCTAAAAATAAGCGAAAAATAAGATTTCGAAAGTTCGGCAATAGACTCGACTTGCGGAATAAGGTGTTACAATTCCAATATACAAAATCATCCCAACGGGGTATAGAGTAGACATTAACGTGGTAAATAGCTGAAACATAAAACGACAACCTACTAATCTACAATTGATTAACTAGATTAGGGTCAGGTGTCGCTATCCTTCCAAAATATATCTTCAAAAATCACTGGACGATGGTCACTAGATATCCTCAAAAAGACCACTCACGACCCCAAGGTCGCTCCCTCAGTCCCGGCGTGCCCCACTGCTAAGATAACCTGCCACATGACAATTAAGAGCAAGTGTTAGGCTAAAGCCTAGTGAGAACAAGCCAATAAGAAAAGAGTACTAAACCCAAATCGATGTCACGCGGTGAGTATAGCCATGAGCTAAGTCAAGAAATCAAATAAACCATTAGTGGTTAAACATGGTACAAATAACACCAATCACATAACGAGCTCAACCCCTCTAGATATGTTGCTCAAAACACCAAGTCAACCCCTCTGGATCTATTCTTGAGAGTTCCCAAAACAGGGGGAACCCAAGCACCATATGGAATTACACCTTACTGCACCATGAGACGTTGCCCGACCGTATAGGCCCACACCTTACTTATCATGGCAACCCGATGCCTATTCCGTGCTAAAACGTGAACCAAATGCCCAAAACCGGGGACATAGGAACACAATGCCTATGGATCCATTGCACAAGACTCAAAGCCGAAGCATGTCATTTCAGAGCATATTCATATTAAATCAAATATACAGGCAATTCATATGAACAATGGTTCGATTCAATAAATCTTGAGTCTTGAAATAATGGGATTTTTAGAAAGCATTTCCCAACAACAATAAGCCACTTTAAAACAAGGTTTTTCACATTTAAATAATACATTTATCACATAGCATTCGTAATACAGACTGATTTAGCTTAAAGGACTCACCTCAGATTTCTTCCTGTTTATAGTCTGCTTCTTACGATTGTTACCTACGACAACACCGATAAATCGGTAAGCCAAAAATATAGACAACTCACTGACTTACAACTCTTGAATACAAAACACTATACACTGCCGAACACAGTACCGATCGAGTACCACTATCGGTCGAAACAACAATACCGGTCGAATGCCAACACCGGTCGAACCGACATCCGGTCGAACCCATCTTTCGATCCATCTTCCCGGTCTTATGTGATGAGACGTTTACAGAACCCAGATCCAACCCAAAATACGTAGATCTCGAAATTAAACGGTTAAAAACCTTAACAACGAGATTCTATACGGTAGATAACACTTCGATCGAAGTTTTAAGCTAGATTCGTACCTTGATTTGAAGAAAATCGAACGACCTCTTTTCTCCTGCTTCCTTCTCTCTCTCTCTGATTTCTTTAGAAATCAGATTTGTGATATTTTAGAAAATATCTAAAACTTGATTTATATTTATATAACCCAAGTTACATTTTACCCCCTGAACTTCGGGTAAAGGTCAACTTTTCACCCAACTCCAAAATAGCGGGTGTTACAATCTTCCCCAACTTGGAGAAGATTTCGTCCTCGAAATATCGGCTATGGAAAGAGGTGAGGGTACCTCCGCTTCCCAAGTCACATTGGCACCTCGATGGTGCTTCCACTGAACCTTGACCATTGTGACTTCCCGGTGACGAAGCTTCTTCGTCTTCCTTTCCAAAATCGCCTCAGGTTCTTCAACGCAACGATTTCCCTCACCCACTCTGATCTCGGAGAGTGGGATGGCACTCTCCTCCTTTGCTAGACACTTCCGTAGATAGCACACGTGAAACGTGTTATGAATTCCCTTCATCTCTGGTGGAAGTTCCAGTTGATAAGCTTGAAGTCCTACCCGCTTAGCCACAGTGAACGGTCCAAGGAAACGGGGGCTCAACTTCCCACGTTTCCCAAATCTAATAATTCCCTTCCAAGGGGACACCTTCAACATAACCCGATCTCCCACTTGGAATTCCATTGGCCGTCTTTTCTTATCGGCATAACTTTTCTGTCGATCTTGGGCCGCCTTCATACGTTCGCGGATGCCCTTGACCTTGTCTGTCGTTTCTTGCACAATTTCAGGTCCGGCGAACTGCTTTTCTCCCTCCTCGAGCCAACATACGGGAGTTCGACACTTGCGACCGTATAACGCTTCAAACGGTGCCATTCCTATACTCGAGTGGTAGCTATTATTGTACACGAACTCTACCAAAGGAAGGTGCGTATCCCAACTACCCCCAAAGTCGATCACACACGATCTTAACATGTCTTCCAGGGTCTGTATTGTCCTCTTGCTCTGGCCGTCAGTTTGAGGATGGTAGGTCGTGCTCAACTTCACACGTGTACCCAATTCCTTTTGTAACCCGTCCCAAAAATGCGACGTGAACCGACTATCCCGATCAGAGACAATAGATAGCGGCACACCGTGTTGGGAAATTACTTCATCGATGTACAACTTTGCCAATTTATCCATTGGCAAGGTCTCCCGCATGGCCAAGAAGTGAGGGCTTTTGGTCAAGCGGTCCACTATAACCCAAATGGCGTCGTGACCTTTCAAGGTCCTTGGTAGCTTTGTCACGAAATCCATCGTGATGTGATCCCATTTCCACTCCGGAATTTCCAAGGATTTCAAACTTTCGTAAGGTCTTTGGTATTCAGCCTTCACTTGCAAACAAGTTACACACTGTTCCACATAGCGTGCCACATCAAGCTTCATGATTGGCCACCAATAATGCAATTTCAAATCTCTATACATTTTCGTGCTTCCTGGGTGAATGGAGTATTTTGACTTGTGGGCATCTTCGAGAAGAAGTTCTCTATTACCCCCAATCTTAGGCACCCAAATTCGCCCTTTGAAAAGCTTCACCCCTCGACTATCTTCAGTCAACAGAAGATGTTGTTTTGCCATGACTTCCTCTTTGAGATTTTCCTCTAGCAAGGCTTCGGCTTGCGATTCCTTGATTCTGTCAATGAGTGTTGAAGTTAATTCAATCCGTGCAAAGGTAGCACGAGAGTTTCCTCCGCAGACTTTCCGACTCAAGGCGTCGGCAACAATGTTTGCCTTACCCGGATGGTAGAGCAACTCACAGTCATAATCCTTCAACAACTCCAACCATCTCCGCTGCCTCATGTTTAGTTCCTTCTGATCAAAGATATGTTTCAGACTCTTGTGATCAGTATAAAGAGTGCACTTCGTACCGTAAAGGTAGTGTCACCATAATTTCAGTGCAAACACCACCGCTGCCAATTCCAAGTCATGAGTAGGGTAGTTGACTTCGTGCACTTTAAGTTGCCTTGATGCGTAAGCGATCACCTTCCCTCTTTGCATCAAGACATAACCCAAACCTATTTTCGACGCATCGCTGTACACCACAAAGTCTTCCGTCCCGTCAGGTAAGGATAGGATGAGATCTTCACAAAGCTTCTTTTGTAAGGTGCGGAATGCCTCTTCTTGCCTCTCGGTCCACACAAATTTCACGTTCTTCCGGGTCAAGTCCGTCAATGACGAGGCTATCTTCGAGAAATCTTGAATGAATCTCCGGTAGTACCCTGCCAAACCTAGGAAACTTCGGATTTCAGACGGACTTTTGGGAGGTTCCCAATTCGTCATCGCCTCTATCTTTGCGGGATCCACTTTTACTCCCTCCTTTGAAACCACATGCCCCAAAAACTGAACCTCTGGGAGCCAAAAGTCGCACTTTGAGAATTTCGCGTAAAGTCTTTCTCGCCTTAAAACATCCAACACTTCACGGAGATGTTGCTCATGCCCTTCTTCATTCTTGGAGTAAACTAGGATGTCGTCGATGAACACGATTAAGGATTTGTCGAGGAACGGTCGACACACTCGGTTCATCAAGTCCATAAATATTGCCGGTGCGTTGGTTAGGCCGAATGGCATCACCAGAAATTCATAGTGCCCATAACGAGTTCTAAATGCTGTCTTTGGGATGTCGCTCTTTGCTACCTTCACTTGGTGATACCCTGATCGAAGGTCGATCTTTGAGAAACAACCTGCTCCCTGAAGTTGATCGAACAGATCGTCGATTCTCGGAAGTGGATACCTGTTCCTTACCGTCACTTTGTTCAGTTCCCTGTAGTCGATACACATTCTCATTGCACCGTCCTTTTTCTTGACGAATAGGACCGGTGCTCCCCAAGGTGACGAGCTCGGTCGGATGAAACCTTTCTCAAGAAGGTCTTGGAGTTGAACCACCATCTTTTGCATTTCGGTAGGAGCCAAACGATAAGGAGCTCGAGTAATAGGAGCCGCTCCTGGAATGAGGTCAATACGAAAGTCCACAACACGATCGGGTGGCAACCCGGGCAAGTCTTCCGGAAACACATCAGGAAACTCGCGCACCACCCTAACATCTTCTAGTTTCCGTTGGTCGAGTTTGGTATCGATAGCATAAGCCAGGAAAGATAAACATCCCTTCGCCAAACACTTCCTAGCTTTGATCACTGAAATAATCGCCACATCGCCTTTCCTTCCTTCGCCGTAGATTATTGTCGCTTCTCCGTTTGCCACGGGTAATCGAATCATTTTTTTTGAACATACAATTTCGGCCTGGTTCTTAGATAACCAGTCCATACCCACAACCACATCGAATCCGCCAATTTGCATAGGTAATAAGTTAATGGGAAATTTCTTTCCCTTAAGCTCTAAGGTGCAATCTCTAAGAATATTATGAATTAGAAGTTGACTTCCATTTGCTATTTCTACCACGACATCATTCTCTAGCATACTCTTAGACATAGCAAGCCTTTGACAGAACAATTCGGATATGAACGAGTAGCTAGCACCAGAATCAAATAACACACGTGTAGGTACGGAATTTAGAAGGAACGTACCCGACACCACATCGGTCGATGCTTTAGCTTCCTCTGACGACATCTGGAAGGCCCTTCCGGTCGACCGCGGAGGTTCCATCTTCTTCCCGCCAAATCCCCCAGTCTTGAGTTTCGGGCACTCCGCCCTTACGTGCCCCGATTCCTTACATTCGAAACATATTTGCCCCTTAAGAGGGCAATTTCGAAACGTGTGACCCGTCTTCCCGCACTTGTAGCACATTCCGGGAACAAAGTTGCATGGGCCAAAATGTTTGTTTCGACACTTGGAGCACCACTTGGCATCACGTCTAGGATCGGCTCTCCGCGGAGCGCTGCTGTTGGCATGGAAAGGTTTCTTTGAGGGCATCGAGCTTCCCTCCCATTTCCTCTTCTCGACTTGGCGACCACTTTGATCCCTACCGAGGCTGTAAGCATCCTCCATGAGTTGAGCTTCTTCCATTGCCTCCCGAAGGGTGAAGGTATTTGTTACGCGTACCATCGACATCATGTCCGATGGGAGGCCCTTGATGTAAGCCTTGATCTTATCTTTCTCTGTCGGGACCAAGCGTCCCACAAAACCCAGCTTGTCCATGAAGAGACGGTTGTACTCCCTTACAGACATACCACCTTTCTTCAAGTTCTGAAATTCCTCCATGATTCGATCAAACGACCTCTCGTTACAGTACTCTTCTAGCAGTTTCTCTTTGAAGGTAGACCAAGACAGTTGGTCCAGAACAGTCGGTTCAAGCGAAGCAGACATATCCCACCAAGTAAGAGCTATACCCCGTAACATTCGGGAACCAAAGATAACCCTCTGCTCCTTCCCACATTCACTTGAGCGAAAAGCTTGCTCCATCTCTCGAACCCAGGCCATACAATCTAGGGGATTGTCCGAGCCTTTAAATTCTAGGGGTCGGCAACCCAGAAAAGCTTTGAACGTGCAAGTCCGCGCCGCTCGACTGACACCCAGGGCTGCAGTCACCACAGGGGAAATTACAGGTCCAGTACCCCCGGATCCTGCAACAATCACATTTTCGCCAACCGTTTCGGGCCTACGGTTGTTAGCGTCTCGGTCCTCAAGGAGTTTCAAGAATACTTCCTGCTGTTGCGCCATGACCCTATTCATGGCCAACATCATACGATCCATCATTCTCGTCTCTGCCGTCACTTCCTCGATAATAGGCTCTGCAGCCTCCAAATTGGATCGAGGAATGTGCTCGGGTCCTTCACCCAACACATCACTCACACGCACTGTTTCCCCCACTACAATCACCAGCGGATGGTCGACCGTAGGTATGTCGGCCTCCTGGCCTTCCGGACGATTCCTGGTATTAACCATGGTTCTGCTGAACGCAATCATGCAAAAGAACGGGATAAGGATTACGGAAAACACGGAGAACGTACTACTACACTTATCAATTATTATCACAACAGTAATTTAAGTATGCCCACGTAAAACATTTTCATAATAACGTTAGCTAAGTGAAATTATGAATATATAATACGTAAGAGTTCTTATTACCATTATCACAACTTTCAATTTGTGCAAGTTTCCGTTGACCCTAAGACCATCCTATCTTAGAAGGTCTACCCCATCTCACGAGTCATAGCTTAATAGTCTCGGCTTAAGTCTAGGCATCTTACAGTCATACCTAATTCACTTAAACCAAGGCTTTGATACCAACTTGTAACACCCTAAAAATTAGCGGAAAATAAAATATCGAAAGTTCGGCAATAGACTCAACTTGCGGAATAAGGTGTTACAATTCCAATATACAAAATCATCCCAACGGGGTATAGAGTAGACATTAACGTGGTAAATAGCTGAAGCATAAAACGACAACCTACTAATCTACAATTGATTAACTAGATTAGGGTCAGGTGTCGCTATCCTTCCAAAATATATCTTCAAAAATCACTGGACGATGGTTACTAGATATCCTCAAAAAGACCACTCACGACCCCAAGGTCGCTCCCTCAGTCTCGGCGTGCCTCACTGCTAAGATAACCTGCCACATGACAAACAAGAGCAAGTGTTAGGCTAAAGCCTAGTGAGAACAAGCCAATAAGAAAAGAGTACTAAACCCAAATCGATGTCACGCGGTGAGTATAACCATGAGCTAAGTCAAGAAATCAAATACACCATTAGTGGTTAAACATGGTACAAATAACACCAATCACATAACGAGCTCAACCCCTCTAGATCTGTTGCTCAAAACACCAAGTCAACCCATCTGGATCTATTCTTGAGAGTTCCCAAAACAGGGGGAACCCAAGCACCATATGGAATTACACCTTACTGCACCATGAGACGCTGCCCGACCGTATAGGCCCACACCTTACTTATCATGGCAACCCGATGCCTATTCCGTGCTAAAACGTGAACCAAATGCCCAAAACCGGGGACATAGGAACACAATGCCTATGGATCCATTGCACAAGACTCAAAGCCGAAGCATGTCATTTCAGAGCATATTCATATTAAATCAAATATACAGGCAATTCATATGAACAATGGTTCGATTCAATAAATCTTGAGTCTTGAAATAATGGGATTTTTAGAAAGCATTTCCCAACAACAATAAGCCACTTTAAAACAAGGTTTTCCACATTTAAATAATACATTTATCACATAGCATTCGTAATACAGACTGATTTAGCTTAAAGGACTCACCTCAGATTTCTTCCTGTTTATAGTCTGCTTCTTACGATTGTTACCTACGACATCACCGATAAATCGGTAAGCCAAAAATATAGACAACTCACTGACTTACAACTCTTGAATACAAAACACTATACACTGCCGAACACAGTACCGATCGAGTACCACTATCGGTCGAAACAACAATACCGGTCGAACTGACTTCCGGTCGAACCGACCTCCGGTCGAACCGACATCCGGTCGAACCCATCTTTCGATCCATCTTCCCGGTCTTATGTGATGGGACGTTTACAGAACCCAGATCCAACCCAAAATACGTAGATCTCGAAATTAAACAGTTAAAAACCTTAACAACGAGATTCTATACGGCAGATAACACTTAGATCGAAGTTTTAAGCTAGATTCGTACCTTGATTTGAAGAAAATCGAACGACCTCTTTTCTCCTGCTTCCTTCTCTCTCTCTCTGATTTCTTTAGAAATCAGATTTGTGATATTTTAGAAAATATCTAAAACTTGATTTATATTTATATAACCCAAGTTACATTTTACCCCCCTGAATTTCGGGTAAATGTCAACTTTTCACCCAACTCCAAAATAGCGGGTGTTACATTTATACAAGCTCTATTTTGGATGAACTTTATCTCGTTACAAAACCCTTACAGAGGTGAACGAGATCCAATATATAGTTCCACAAAAATAGGACATTTATCCAATCGATATTTACGTTCAAAATAGTTCCAACCCATATTTTCTAACTCATTTTCCAACATAACCATCTAGTCAACGAGCTTCTATCCTTCGGTGATTTGCACTTCTAGTCCCTATCTTGACTTCTTGTTTACATTCAAGTTATTCTATGGTGCTATAAAATCATGTTGCGAATAAATTATATATTCGGATATATCGTTATCATATATTAATTATACTACTTTTATCTTTTTTAGGGGAATGTTAACATTTTCTCTATCAACTACTTTTTTTGTCCATACCTTGAATTGATATTTATGTTAATTAATTTGATTTGAAGTGGATAAAAATAATGCAATATATTTAATTTTTAAATATAATAATTTTTATGTCATTTCTCATTCGTTTTCTTTCTTTACCCTAGCTTATTTATATTTTCGCCAACCAAATTATATAATCAATGTAGAACGTTTACTTTATATACACTAACTAAAGTTTACGTTTTCGATCTACAAATATAATCCTTAAAATTTTAAATGAAAGCAGGTGTTCGTAACATGCAACTATGAAGGCAATAACTCAACCCATGTTAATTCACTGAGTTGTATAAGAAGTTGCTTGAACAATGTTATATTCTTTGATAAGTAGATGGTAAATTTTATTCCATGGAGATCGAACTTTTACTTTATTCCATGTGAATAACAATTCTTGAATGGTTCATAGTTGTAGTTCTGATATGGATTGTTGGAGGCAAAGGAAATGTACTTTGATAAATAGATGGTAAATTTTATTCCATGTAGATCGAACTTTGACTTTATTCCATGTGAATATGCAATTCTTGAAATATCATGGTTGTAGTTCTGAAATGGATTGTTAGAAGCAAAGGAAATGTACTTTTGTGATAAACAAATCAAATACAATACACAATGACCCGTTAGGTAGTTGGCTTAACAACATAATACTTGCAACAAAATTGGAATTGTAACTCAGAATAAAATCCTCACTCTCTCCTCCAAGTATATCATACCAAAACAAACCGTGCTATCTTATTACCAATGCTGGTTTATTCTCATCATTGAAGTTAATTCTTCTAATAGGATAAATCAAAAGTTTATGAATTTATTCATTTGAACAAATCTAATGATTACAAATTTATTATTAACATTATATTTAAATAAAATTTAAAATTTAAAATTTTTATAGTTACAAATGAACAATTCAAAAGATCAAGGATTAGTAAATAATATACAAACGTGATAGATCAAAATAGCGGAGTATGCAGACCGAACAAAAATAGGCCGTGGCCCAACCCCATATGATCCGGTCCAGAAGAGGCTTTGAAGTTGATGAACCCGGTTTGAAGGGTTGTTCGGATACGGTTTAACACATAAAGTTTGTTTATTGTTTCATTTTTAGGCTGGTGAGGCTTTATGCAGTCAGCCCTGACATTTGCAAACCTACCCTTGTGATAACAATTTGCGCCGCTGCTATCTCTCCCCGGCTTCTCTCTGCCGACCAAATCGCCGCCGCTCCCTCCGTCTCTCTCTGCTCTGATTTCACACAATCGGAGGTAACGCCATAAGACCAGATCTGGTTCTTTATTTTTATTTTTATTTTTTAATTTTATGTACAATTTATGTCTCTTATTCGTTGCTGTTATCTGTTCGAAATTAGGGCTATCTTTTTCATTATTGTGCGTTCTGTTTATATTTTTGTTTGTTCTTGTTGTTGGTAGTTTATTCACCGTCGTTCATAACTTTTTTTGGTAGTAATCTTGCGTTCTTATTAGTCTAAAGTCGGCTGAGAGATTTGTCTTCAGATAATTCTTTAAGATTTATGTAGCGACGTAACTGTAATCATTTCTACCAAAACACAACAGTTTGATAAAGATTAGCAGTGCAATTGACTCTTTCATTCGCTTTTATATCTTCTGTATTTGCTGGCACTTAACTAGAATTTACTTGATGACAAACCTATTTAGCTCTCGTTTGACTTGCATAATTTGTCGTCTTTTATTTGCTGTTCTTTTAGCTGAGAATGGATATCGTGGTAGGCTTTTAGCCGAGGAAATTGAGGGGTAAAATTAAGTGTTTAAACCTGAAGGATATATAATTAGCACAAGGAAAGGAGGATTATGATTATTTTATGTAATTTTTGACTTAATTACAATGATCCCCACTTTATATCTTTCTATGCAACAAAGAGTAGAAGCAAGGTGTAAAGATCTTCAATGACTGACAGGATGTTAAAATGAAAATTGGGAAGGCTTTCAGCTGAGAAAGTTGGGGGACCATTTGGTGTGTTGCCCTGGTGGCGATGGAGACTGAATTAGGTGTTTAAAACCTGAAGGATATTTAATTAGCACAAGGATTATGCTGTTTTTTTTAATGTAAATGTAAGCATTAATTACAATGAGTGCCACCTTTTTTATGCAACAAAGGATAGCCGCAAGTTTTAAAGATCTGCAATGACTGACAAAATGAAATGATGGGTGATAATTTATAGAGCGTCATTTGTTGCTGTAGCATGATTGAATTGTCTTTCTTTTCTAGTTCAGTATACACTTCCTAGACTTTAGCAAAATTACTCAGGTGTATATTTCGTGCTTTGCTTGTTTCTTCTCTGGCAGTGCAGCATGATATATTCAGTTTCAGTAATTAGCTAAAACTATAATAGTAATCAGTCAACTTTCAAGTATTTTTTTTTGTTTTATGACAAATAAGTAGGTAAAATGAGTTGCTTAAGGTCATTGCACAAGTGACAGGGATTATTGACAAGTGTTAAGCACTAGTGCTAATGGGGAAGTATGCTTCTTACTTTAGTTTACTGCATAGGACATATGCCCTTTCTCTATCTATTGTTCATCCGTGTAAAAAATGTATGAATAGTTCATCATCCATGGAGGGCACAAATGTATTAATCTGCTTCTCCTACACTTTGTTATCTGTTGATTGAAATACTAGTTGGCTTATAAGATATTAAGCGCAGTTTTTCTGCCTTTTTGAATTGCTTATTGGTGGTCTAATACTTCCAGTTCACATGCATTAACTTTCTGCAAGAAGATTATAGAACAGGAAATTAGTCTTGATCTTGATAAATTTTCCTGGCACTTTGCTAGATTTTTTTAATGACAAACCCATTTAGCTATCTTTTGACTAGACATAATTTCTGGTCGTCTTATTTGTAGATGTTTACTTAATGGATATTATGGTAGGCTTTCAACCGAGGAATTTGGGGTGCCATCTAGTGTTTGCCCTTATGGTCACTATAATGACAGAATTAGGTGTTTAAAACCTGAAGGATAATTAATTAGCACAAGGAGGATTATGATGTTCTTTATGTAATTTGTAGATAGTTGCTACGATGAGCACTACTTTATATATTTTTTATTCATCAAAGGATAGCAGCAAGGTTTAAAAGTCTGCAATGACTGACAGGATGAAATGATGAGTGATAATTCCTAGAATATCATTTGTTGGGGTAGCATGATTGAATTGTCTCTCTTATTATGGTCATTTTTTTACTTTTTAGATTTTAGCAAATGTGCCCAAGTGTAAATATCTTAATTTGCATGTTTCTGTTCCTGCAGTGCAACACATAATATTTGATTTTAGTTTATTGCACAAGTAACATGGGATTATTGTCTGGCATTGAGCACTTGTGTGAAGATCGGATGATCATGTTGGGTGGATTGTGCCGTTGTACAATTCTGTCAGGTGAGCAACAGCTGCTTCTTCCTGAAGTATTAAAGGAATGACCATAGTAGTGGGAGCATCATGACATTGTAAGATACCTCGTCTGAATGAATTAGTTGGTCCTATAACTGTTGGAAAAAGTGAGCAAAAAGAGTAATAAAAAATGACAAGGACCAGAATGCAAAGTGTCCACTGATGATGGTATAAGCAAGCTCTAAGATCGCATTTTTGGAATAAAATCCAGTTGGAAGTATGCACCTCACAATAGTCTATAGTTAAACTTTGCTAGTGCAAGACCTACCACGATGCATAGGACATATGCCCTTTCTCTATCTAATGTTCAGCCATGTAAAAATGTTTGAAAAGTTATATGGAGGGGACAAATACATTGATTTGATTCTCCTTCACATTGTTATGTGTTGTTTGAAGTACTAGTCGGCTTATATGATATTAAGCACTGCTTTTGTGCATTTTTGAATTGCTCATTGGTGAGTATATTCTCAGTTCCTGTGCATTAACTTGCTGCAGGAAGATTACGGAACAGGAAAACTAATCTCGACCTTGATAAATTTTGCTGGCACTTAGCTAGAACTTTTTTGATGACAACCCCATTTAGCTCTCCTTTGACTGGACATAGTTTCCAGTCTTTTAATTGCTGTTGCTCGGACTGATGCATGAACATATTGTCTTGTATTTTTGATTTCTCAACCTTATTATTTGCTCTTCCACCTTCTCTTGGATTTGTTGTTAATTGCACTGTTCATGATAGATTGTAAATCTAAAAGCTAGATACAAATTTCCAGACATCATTTGGAATCTAGATTTTTGAGAATTCATTGATTCACTGATTTTGCAACTGACGAGCACCACCTTCCCCTTGAATCTTGAATGTCATTCACAATTCTCTCTTTCCTGTCTTTGCTAGTGTGTACTATATTTATCATCCCTTTATTGAACATAATTTTGCCATTTGAACTCCTTGAGCCATATCTAATGGCACAGATTCTATCACTGTTCTCACTTTACCACTCCTTTTTCCCTTTCGTTTTGTTTCAATCTGCCCATTGTTCTCTTCTTTCTTCTGTAAAAGCTTCTCGCTTCTTTGTATCTATCCCAGTTGCTGTTCAAGCTTTTATTCCTAGATATATAAGATGCCAAGGACACGTGCAAGGGCAAGTGTAGCAGTTGCCAAGTCTGATGAATCTCCAAAGCTGTCAAAGATAGAGAAGCCATCGGAACCAGAAGAGCAGGTTGACTTTGATGGAGACATTGAGGAGACAGTTGAGGAGGAGGTTGAATATGAAGAAGTAGAGGAGGAAGTGGAGGAAGAAGAAGAGGAAGAGGTGGAAGAAGAAGAAGAGGTTGAGGAAGAGGAAGAAGAAGAGGAGGAGGAGGAGGAAGCAGATGCTGAAGATGGAACTGATGCACAAAAAGGACAAGACGAAGAAATGGAAACTGCTGAGGATGAAGAGGATTTGAAGAAAAAACATGCTGAACTTCTTGCCCTTCCTCCTTATGGTTCAGAGGTATATCTTGGTGGAATTCCTCTAGATGCTTCTGAAGAGGACCTGAGAGAGTTTTGTGAATCTATTGGAGAAGTCACGGAGGTAACTTCTCTCTCTCTCTCTCTTCCCCATTTAAGGAGTATTTTACTGGATACATATCTGATGTTTTTTAGCCGATAACAGGTCCGGATAATGAGAGGGAAAGAAACATCTGAGAATAAAGGCTATGCTTTTGTGACCTTCAGGACTAAAGAATTGGCTTCTACTGCCATCAAGGAGCTTAATAACAGCGAGTTGAAGGTATGCAATAATAAATTCTAAATTTCATACAAACAATATTAAGCTGCTGTTGCTGAATGGTGAATTTGATGCATTAAATGATCACTGAAAGTCTGAAATAGAAGCTTTTGCATTTCTCAGCTTCTTGACATTATTATTGTTGGTTTTTTTGTTATCTCAGGGTAGAAGGATCAAATGTTCAACATCCCAAGCAAAACATAAATTATTTATTGGTAATGTTCCTAAAAATTGGACACAGGAAGACATGGAGAAGGTGGTCGGCAGGGTTGGACCAGGCATTAATTCTGTAGAGCTACTAAAGGTTTAGATACTAATTGGTTGGGTTCTATGTTTGGTAATGAAACATCAAGCAACTAATTTCTTTGCCTATTCTGTTACAGGATCCACAAAACTCTAGGCGGAATCGTGGATTTGCTTTCATCGAGTATTATAACCATGCCTGTGCAGAGTATTCAAGACAAAAGATGTTGAACCCAAAATTTAAGCTTGACGATAATGCTCCAACTGTGAGTTGGGCTGACCCAAAAAATGCCGAGTCTTCAGCTTCTTCCCAGGTGCTTTATTATCAAGTTACAATGCAATGCTTGTTTCCAAATTCTTTTTCTAATGTGATGTATGCTTAAATATAATTCAGTAATGGTCAGTAATTTGACTATGTTGAGTTTTGGTCTCACTACTCTTGTAATATGGATCTACATGTTCTGTTTACACTTGCGTTTTCATTTTAGCAGTTAGATCCTGTTTTCATTTTCGTTTACCTGCAAAACTGAAGTGTTAAGAAATTTCTAACTTTTGTTTAAGTTAACTCAAGGCATCTTTCACGTTCTTTCTTATGCAGGTAAAGGCAGTATATGTGAAGAATTTGCCAAAAAATGTGACTCAAGAGCAATTAGAAAAGATATTTGAGCACCACGGGAAAATTATGAAAGTAGTTCTCCCTCCTGCAAAAGCAGGTCATGAGAGGAGTAGGTTTGGTTTTGTTCATTTTGCAGATAGATCAAGCGTTATGAAGGCTCTGAAGAACACTGAGAAGTATGAGTTAGATGGTAATAATGCGGGCTCTCGTACCTATTACGCTATGCGACCGTCTAATCAAAGACTCGTCCTGTTTATTCAAAAGAAAATAAAAAAGTAATTTGACAATTTTGTATAGGTCAAGTATTGGAGTGCTCTCTTGCTAAGCCACAAGCAGACCAGAAATCATCTGGAGGATCTTCAAACTCACAGAAGGCTGCTCTACTTCCAAGCCACCCTCCTCGTGTTGGTTATGGTTTGATGGGGGGTGCATATGGTGCTTTGGGCGCAGGCTATGGTGGTGCAGGCTATGGACAGGTGCACATTTCTACTATCCTTTTGTTTTATCTTGATCATGTCGATTGATAAGACATACGCGATTGTTGATTTATGTACGCTAAATTTGTTATTGTCCAGCCTCTTATCTATGGGAGGGGACCTTCAACGGCTGGAATGGCTATGATGCCGATGCTTTTGCCCGATGGAAGGATTGGATACGTCCTGTAAGGATTGTTTTTTGGAAATATGGTGATTTGTATCTTGAGACTGTTTATGAGTATACGAGTTGTGAGAAGTAATGTGTTAATATTTGTTGTTTTTGCAACAACAGGCAACAACCAGGTGTGCAGCCACACACCCCACCACCCCCGCCACAACATCAAAGAGGCGGTGGTGGTCGTAGTGGTGGCGGAAGCAGTTCAAGTGGTGGGGGGCACAGGCGTGGTAACGATAGTGGAGGTCGAGGACGTAGCCGTTACAACCCGTATTAGACGATGTTTGGATTTAAGGCCAAAAACACAATGTTTTATATGGAGGGCTTGAATGACTATAAACTTTGTTCTACTACTATTGCTATAACATCTCTCCTTTTTTTCTTCTCATTCTACTTCTCAACTTTATCGTGTTGGTGTTCATATCTGGATCTTTAACTTATGTTTACAAGACACGTGTATTTTATAACGGAACCAACTTTTATTTCATTTAAAACATCAATTTCTTTTATAGACCAGATCAATGTCAAAATAAAGTTGGTTTTTAATGTACCTTATCATTTATATAATACAGATTTCAACTTAGACACGTATGATTATCTGAAAATATATAAACAAGTATAACACATAATAATATTAATATATCATGGAGTTGATTTTTTGAATTAATTGGTGATCCAAGACAACATTACAAATATTTTAGAGAACATTTGGTAGTCTTAAGAGTTCCATCCATTGCTTTTTGACTGAAATTTTATACATTATAAACCAACCTATTAATTTGCAGATATGAATAAAACCTTCTTTTATATATTTATTATGATTTTCTAAAAATTGAAATTTAAAAATCGTTACATGTGATTTTGAAATATATTGACAAGTGGAGGAACATATGAACTTGGCCAAATCTCAGCCATTAGATAGATAGAAGCAAATTTGCTTCCACCTAAGAGCATGCATCTTCAAAATTTTTTCAAAATGGAGATTTAAAAGTCAAAATCTATATAAAAATTTACATCTATCTTCAACAGATTCTCCATTTTGGAAATGAAATCATTATTTATAATATTAAAATATTGTATAAATCTAATAAAATATTATTTATCTCTCATACCCATCTCATTTGAAGAAATCTTATTGGTAGAATATAATAAAAAAACGATTTCTTTTTCATGGTAATCATTTTTGTAGATTTTGGAGAGTTCTTCATATTTGGAGAAAATTACATTCTCTCTCCTACTTTCTCCATTTTGGAAAAAGATTTGGAGAATCTGTTGAAACACAAAAATGCCTAAAATCTCCATTTTCTTCATTTTGAAAAAGCTGTTAGAGATGCTCTAACCTCCTATTAAATGATGTCCCAAAACAATGCCGCTTGTGCTCGATGAGGCCCATACAACTTGATGTTGCAAGTTTTTCTAGTTCAGTTTTGAGTTTTTGAAGACTAATCGATATATTTTTTTGTTTCTTATTTTTAGGCTTCATGAAATTAGTCAAATCATAAAAAAAAAGAGATAAATGTTGAATATTTGACAAAAAGAATTATTTATTAAACAAAAAAGCGATGGGAGTGGTAGTTGTTGCTGAATATTATTACCTCCATCCACACCCTCACCCACCTTCAAAACTTTTGGCATTCATCTAATAATGTCTCTAATTCAAGAACTAGATCACCTCAAAATCCCACTTGAAGACATCAAATCCGCCACCAACAACTTCTCCGACGACAACTTCATCGGACAGGGCGGATTTGGGAGGGTGTACAAGGGCCAACTCCCCCTCTCCAGCTCCGCCACCCACTCAACCGACCGTGGAACCACCGTCGCGGTAAAACGGTTAGACGTGAAGGGCGGACAAGGTGAGCATGAGTTCTTGATGGAGATCTTCATGCTCTCTAGTTACAAACACCATAATCTCGTTTCGCTCGTTGGATTCTCTGACGAGCATGACGAGAAAATCATTATTTATGAGCATGAGGTTCGTGGAAGCCTCGATAAGTATCTAGCCACGGATCTCACATGGGTGCAACGTCTTCAAATATGTCTCGGTGCAGCTCGTGGACTAAATTACCTTCATAATGATGCAGGGGAAGGGCATAGGGTGTTACACCGTGACATAAAGAGCTCCAATGTTTTGTTAGACGGGAATTGGGAAGCTAAGATTTCTGATTTTGGGTTGTCGAAAATAGGTCCCACCAATCAGGAGTTTACTTTTCTTGTTACAAATGCTGCTGGTACATTCGGTTATGTCGATCCGGTATATGTAACGACGGGTGTGCTTACGAAAGAATCTGACGTCTACTCTTTTGGTGTGGTATTATTTGAAGTCTTATGTGGAAGATTAGCGATGATCGGAAAATACGACGACGAGCGTCGGTTTCTATCGCATTTGGCACAACATCGTTACGAAGAGGGAAAACTAGATGAAATCATCGTTCCCAATATACGAAATCAAATGAAGCCGAAGTCATTGCGAACGTTCTCCTCAATTGCTTATCAATGTTTGAAACCAGATCGAAAACAACGCCCAACTATGGCATTAATCATTGAACAACTACAAATCTCGTTGGAATTTCAAATCGTAAGTTATCGATATCGAGAAATTAGATTATATATATATATATATATATCTGATCTTATGACAATTTTAACTAATGATCTTGAATTTTGGCTTATTCGATGCTAGGGTTGTCGAAGAATCACACGAATCGGGTTATGGGGATCGAACACAGGTGGATCTCCATGGTCGTTACAACTTGAAAGCAATCAAAAACTTAGGAAGATAACGATCGATCATGAGGATTGGATTTATTCGATTGGTTTTACAACCCAAGATTTTAGTGGTTCGTCGGAATCTTCTCAACGCCATGGTGGTGGTGGCGGCCCTAGCGGTGGCATGATTTCAGAGGTAGTAAATTATTCTATTTTTCTGGTCAATGTAGAACGATTGAAAAATGTTAAAGTAATTTCGACATTTAGAACAAGGAAATTGAAAAAAAGTATTCATTATATTACATAATTAATGCATATTATTATTATTTATATTACGAAAGTTGTGTTGAAAATGGATCCATATTTGTTGGCTTTTGTAGATTAATTTTGATGTCGATGAAGAAATAACTGAGATACATGGAACAGTTGGAAAAACCACCGGCCGTTATGCAAATTATACGGTAATCTCGTCGTTATGTTTTGTGACGACCAAAAAGAGAGATGGGCCTTTTGGCAAAGTAACAGGGACTCCTTTTTCAGTACCTTGGGATGTAGGTTCGTTTGCAGGTTTTTATGGTCGTGCAGGGTTTTACTTGGATGGTTTTGGTTGCTTTTTGAAGGCTACCATATGAAACTTTTTACTTAATTCCAACAAATTAACTTTTCAAATCAACAAAATTTGTATATCTATAGTGAAAATATCATTTTAATTTACCTGTGAATAAACCCTAAATTATTAACTTTCCCATATTTCATTGTCAAAAATAAAATTCAATATCAAAACTATTATTCTATTTTAATCATACATCAACACATAACACATTACATACATATTGATAAATTTCATGAGCCAATACATATAGACATGTTATAATATGAATATAGACTTGTTAGCAAATACAATAGAAACTATGTTATAAATTGCACATAGTAGAAATATAATTTTTACTACTCCATTTTATTATATGATATTACAGAGGGTTGTGTAATACAATAACAAAAGAAAATATATAACATATGTTTCTCAATCCCATTTTTCCCATCATGTTTTTTTCAATTTATATTAAATTGATTTCAAATATTGTTAACATTTCTAGAAGAGATATACCAATAGCCAATTGCTCAAGGACTCTGTTATGAGGGAGAAATTATCATACAAGGGTATCTAGTTAACATGCCAAAAACACGTGAAAATGAGAAAGTTGGACTTGTACGAAAAGAAAATGTCAAACGCAGGGTTAAATGTGTAAGACTTGTAAGGTATAGGGGGTAATATGTCCACCTAGCAAAACTCCAATGACCCGTTTTGCCAAGTTGCAAATGTTTGAAATTCAAATTGGGGAAACCCAAATATTTTTTGTGGCGTAACAATGGTATTTCTATAACCGTATTCGATGTTCCAACGCAGCAACGCTAAGACTTTGGCGGGAAAAACTCAAAAGTTCGAGTTAAATGCTTGGATGTACATGTAATTTTTGTGCATAAAATTATGATCGGCTTTGGTTGAGTTAACTTTTTTTTTTGATAAATTTGTGTTTCTTGGAAGTTGGAATAATAAGTGAAAACGACACAACTGTAAAGAGAAAAAGTTTGTCACTAGGGAAACTAGTTTATAAATTAACTGTTGACAGATAAATTTACTGGTATTACTTAAAACTAGCTAATAAACTCAATTCTAACATTACATTAAATAATTAAAGCAATAGACTCACATATTTTAACATATTAAAATGATTTGTAACTTAATGAAGTGTTTTTCTATTATTTAGGTTTAATAGACATTCATTTTATTTCATATCATATTTGCAATGATATTAAGGATTTTATGTATCTCATGGCATGGCCTCACATGTTACCATCACTAAAACTTGTTTAGTCATGTTATTCTTCCATCAGGTTTCATTTACGATGTTGAACAATTATGTTGTAAATCATATATGTCGTGTCATTCCTTCGAATGTAATAATGAAGAGTGAATGTTGTTATTATCGCATGATGATATTGTTGTACATGTGCCACTTGGCCTCATGAACCATCGTCACCGCCATCGCCATCACCGATGATGTTATCTAGGAATGGCAACGGGGCGGGTTTGCCGTCCCCCGTCCCCGTCCCCGAAACCGAAACCCATCCCCGTCCCCGCCCCGTTTCCCGTCGGGTTTTTATTCGGGGCGCCCTGTCGGAGATTTTTTATGCCCCGAACCCGACCCGATGGGGAATCCCCGATCCCCGAACCCGACCCGATAATTTAATATTTTATTTATATAATTATATATATAATTTCATAATATATATAATTTTATATAATATATATATAAATAATTTTATATATAATATATATAATTTTTATATAATATATATATAATTTTATTATAATATATATATAATTTTATTTTTAATAATATAAATATATATATCGGGGCGGGGCGGGGATACCTTGCCCCGTCCCCGAACCCGATAAAATCCCCGATAAAATCCCCGTTACCCGACCCGACCCGAAATTGTTTAACCCGACCCGAACTTAGTCGGGTTTCGGGTTTCCCCGTCGGGTTCGGGGGTTTCTGCCATCCCTAATGTTATCATACTTCTTGAGTAAGCTTTGAAAATACTGTGAAAATAAATATTTGGACAGAAACAAATAAGATTTTAAATATAATAACCCATATAAAAATAAAAATAAAACTTCAATTTGATTTAGTTTTAATATAAATTATTATTAAATTTAATGATAATTTTTTACTATACTTTTATGTTTTAATAGAATAGAATAGTAATGTAATAATATTAATTGTTATTAGTATAATAACAATTCTATATTAATAGAAAGTCAATAAAATGAATGAAATACACTTGATCTTTAAGAAATATAGAGTTTTTGGTTGATTGAATGAAAGATTAAAGGCATAAGTGAAAAATAAATAAATTTTATGAGCTTATTAAAACGTTACTTCGTAAAATATTTCAATAAGCTAGTTAGCTTATGACAAACACAATGACATCACATCAATAGATACAAACCCGGGTTCTAGAAATGTCCAAGAGTTGGAACATGTCAACACACATCAATTAATACGAACCCGGATCTAGGCCTCATGCCGGCTTTCCAAGACTTGATCATTTCCGGCTTTTTAGTATTAATAAATAGGATTTATTATTATTTATTTATTTTTCTTTAATCGATACTTGGTCAAGATGTTGACATGTTCTTTATCATGGAGTGCATGTACAACTATCAAGTATTTTCCTTCCTATACTATGTATAATTGTACTGCTCTTTTGAATGGAAATTATCTTAAGAGCCTTTCGTATATTTCTTGGGAGACCACCTATCTCGAATCGAGTTATTAACATTGGTGCTTTCCCATGCCTCCAAAACACGATTCACCATCTTTGGAGGAGTCTATGGCCGCCATGGCCGATAGCCTAGCCAAGATCCTCGATGCCTCCACCTCCAACGCCACCCAGATCGAAAACATCACTAAGCAAATCGCAACCACCACTACCAACCTCATCACTTCCTTTGCCAAGCTTGAACCCGATCCAAACCATGGCCCCCCTCCTCGAAGAATCAAACATATCGGGTTATGGGGATCGAGTACAGGTGGATCTCCATGGTCGTGGCAACTTGAAAGCAATCAAAAACTTAGGAAGATAACGATAGATCATGAGGATTGGATTTATTCGATTGGTTTTACAACCCAAGATTTTAGTGGCTCCTCGAATTATTCTCAGTGCCATGGTGGTAGTGGCGGCAGGAGCGGTGGTACAATTTCAAAGGTGGAAATCTTACTCTATATTTTTGATCAATTTGGAATGTTGAAGTAACTTTGACGTCTAGGACAAAGAACTGAAAGAAGTTGAAAAACGTATATACCATATTATATAATGGATATATTTATAGTATGAAAGTTGTGTTGAAAATGGATCCTCTAATAACATGATTATTGTTGGTTTTTGTAGATTAATTTTGATGTCGATGAAGAAATAACTGAAATACGTGGAACAGTTGGAATAACTACCGGGCATTATGCAAATTATATGGTAATCTCGTCGTTGTGTTTTGTGACAAACAAAAAGAGGGATTTTGGGCCTTTCGGTAAGGAAACAGGGACTCCTTTTTCTGCATCATGGGATGTAGGTTCGTTTGTAGGGTTTTATGGTCGTGTAGGCTTTTATTTGGATGGTTTGGGTTGCTATTTAAAGGCTACCATATGAAAACTTCTACTTCAGTTCAAAAAATGTTTAACTTTTCAAATCAATAAATTATTTATTTGCATGGAAAAAACTTGTCAACCATATTTCCTTTTTGTTAAGGTCATGTACTTTACATTGTTTAATTTAATCTACTTATTTTAACATAAATTTTGTAGTGCAAATGATACTGAAGTGTGGGATCACTTGAATCATTATTCAAGCACCTGTATACATTATACAACTACTAAATCCATTTGTGAACCACATGGTTTTATCTATCTTGTTCTATCAAGTTTGCTTTTTATTCATCACATTATTTGTCATGTTGTTCTATCTAGTTTGTTTTTTGTTCATCACATTATTTGTCATGTTGTTCTACAAAAAGCCGTTTCGTTGAAGTTTAAGCTATCTTGTGGTGTTTGCAAGTTACAAAGTTGTACCTTGATGAATGAAGTTATTTTGCTATATATATACATGGAGATGTTAAAATAATTGAACAAAAGTTATGCATGTGAAGGTAAGCAGATGCAAAAAACGATTGACATTTTACTGAACAATGAAATATTATAATGTGCAAGATCCGTTGAATAATGATGAACATTATTATACTTGAGAGCATTGAATGAATGAATGAAAATAATGAAAGGGGGCCTATTAGATGAAAGCTATAAAGCAAAGTGCACCCATCTAATCTTGTATTAAATGATTTTTGAAAATGATGTCACTTGTAGCCAAAACAACTTGATATTAATTATATTTTCACTATGAATTATGAGTTTTTATCGTGTTTCATATCGTTCATATTTAATTAAAGACATTTCTCCCTCTGTCCCTCGTTAATTCTTTTTTTGTTTTCATCAATTTATTTTTGTTCTCGAATACGAACACAAAAAAATTAAAGAAGAAATACAAATAGAAGTTTTGGTTATTTTATTTTGTTAACAATTCTTTTTTCTCAAAGAGAAAGTGTATAAATGACGTATTTCAACCGAATTATGTCATCCGTGGATGTCATATTGTACATATGGTTACTTTCTTTTATTTGAGATTATGAACGATATCGAATATAAAGTTATTATTGATTTAAGCCTTTTAGTTTGTATTTTATGATGAAGTTTACCTAACTCCTCTCTATTTTCTTTCTGGTTGTTTTAGTGGCACATCTAAAAACTTTTATTGTTAGAGCATACTTAAGGAGTTAGGGGTGTCAAAAAAAAACTCCCGAAATTGAATAACTTATCCGAACCAAGACGATGTTCGGTTATTCGGTTTTCGGCTTAATTAAACTATTCAGTTTAATCAAATAAGTATAACTTTTTTGGTTTTTCGATTAATTTTTTACTCTTTCGGATAAACCGAGACATTATACTGCTATGTACATATTTTACTATTTCGTTTTAACTAAAGCAAATGAACATATTACATATTAATAGTTGGTAGCATGAAATTTGAGGGAAAGAGGTTAATAAATTAGATTCAGAAATCAGATAGTAAAAGGCCAAGATATCAGAAATAAAAGTCAAACTAATAGCAAACCCTATTGGTAAATAACAAACCTAAGAATCCTAAATCAAATAACAATTAAGAAATAAAAAAGTAGTAATTTACAAATAACAATAATTATAAATATATAAAACAATAAAATGTAAAAAGAAAGTCGTGAAGAAAAAAAAAATTCACAACTGATCAAATTATATGCATTATAATAAACAAAACAGGAGAAATAAGATGATTTTCAATGGATTAAGGCTTAGAAATTAAGGGCATTAGAGTTTAACTAGAAGCGTACTCGTGCAATGCAGCGAGATACATCACGATTTTAATGTTTATTTTTATTTTTTGTTTTTTTATTGATTTACAGTACGATTTTGGATGGTTTTTATTGAGTGATAATGGTTTTTTTATATATAAATTTGTTTAATTTAGGCTTAACAATATAATGTTTTTTATATAAAAAAATTAAGTAGTTTGTTAAAATTCATTAATTATCTTATATATTTTAAATTTTTTATATTTAAATTGAGATGTTTATCCTGTTTTGATTATGTTTATCAGAATTCAAATTTCATAATTTTAGGGTTTGGGGATTAGAGATAAGGATTTTGGGGGATAAGAATGAAATATATTAATTAGGGTTAAAAGCTTTACAGGTAGTACATTAGACTTTAGTAGTTATTTTTAAGAGATTTTAAGTAGATAACTTTAAATGATAGTACATAAAGTTTAGTGAGTTGTAATTAAGAGTTTTTTTATGTCATCTTTATAATACTAGTGTTGGGCCCGTGCATTGCACGAGAGGATAAATTTTTTGTTGGAATATTGAACCGAGTTAAAATGGAACGTAATTTCTCTGTTAACAGTTAATGAAATACAATGTGAATAACGAATGTATTTTCATAAGTGATTAACTTGCATATATGGAAAAATTATTATGAGATGTAATATAAAAAAATACGGAAGAAAAAAGATTTTATATTACATCTCATTAATATAGATTTAAATGTAAAATCTACATTTAAAATAGATTATACTAATATAAAATCTATTTTATAAAATCTTCCACCAAAAAAACAAATATTTATATTAATAAATGAGTATCCATTCCACAAATAGATGATTATGTGAGATACTGTGCTTGGAAAAGTTGTACCAAAGCATTAAGAAATTGTAAATTAAGTAATTGGCTTTAATTAGTTGTATCTTGTGATTAAAATGTTGTAATTAAGAATTTTTTATACCGTTTTTATAATATAGTATAGATATAGATAGATAGTATAGATTGATGTTTAAATTGATAACTCCTTAATATGAATATTCCTATAATTTTTCTAAAATAGAGAACAAAAATTGAAAATATTTAAAATATATTAAAACAACTACAAGAGATTTGCTATTTTAGAAATATTAAATAACTTGTATTATTAAAATATTTTCTAATTTATTATATCAATACACGCTAAAAAATAACTTAATATAAAATAATAAAAATTTAATCTCATTGATGAGATGAAATAAAATAATAATTCTCTATCATATTTAGAGAATTATAGAAAGTTCTCTATATTTAGAGTTTTTTTTAAAGATTATCTATTATAACAAACAAGATAACAATGCTATTGAAAAAGAACAGAAAACAAAAACCCAATTTTTTCTATTTTAACAATGTTCTTAGAAATGCTGTTTGCCTTTAAATTGTTGGAGGCCTTTGACCCCTACAACTTAATTTACAAGAAACAATAAGAAATCAATCTTCTCATCTATGATCTTTCATCAAATATTGATTCAATCTTTTATTTTATTTTATTATTTTTAGTTGGTCATTTGTCCAAAAAAAGGAACAAGTAATTAAACAATTTAAAAAAAGACTAAAAGGTCTACGATTATTTATTTACTTAATTAAGTATCAATTCATTCACACAATCACACTCCAACGTAAAATCAGTCCCTTATGCTTTTGTGAATTCAATCTCTGGTGAAGTCATCTCTCTCCCGCCGGCCGATTAAGGATGTACGCCTACAATACATTCGATCGTACTTATACTTGATATACGTACGTAATATTGAGATGAGTCGGATAACAATTATTCTACGTATCCTTCGGTTCCATAACTGCGAAGGTTGCATACGAAAGGTGGGGATCATAATGCATCAAATTGGCGGTGTTGAATTGGTAGAATTCAACCCCGAGAGTGGAATCCTCACAATCTCGACTTCTAAACACCCTGAAGTAATCAAAGATACTTTCGAACGTAAAACCAAGAAAAAAATCGTCATTTTGTCTGAAGGAATCAGACCTCCTCAAGGTGCTATTAATGTTCAAGATTTAGCCGAAGCCTTGATCAGAGTGTCTCAAGCCGAAGGATTGAATAGCATCGAGTTGGTCGGGGATCTGAATTCCAATTCATTCAGACTCAATTTCAATCAACGAATACCGGGAAGTAGTAGTGTTTATAATGAAGATGTTGAAACAGAGTTTTTTCCTCTGCCGCCACGAACCACCATCGAACCATCAGCACCACCATTGTTTCCGGGGACAGCTGATGAAGTGCCGGTTTATGGGTATCCACCGGAATACTATGGTTTGCCTACAAGTTGTAACGATGATAATTCAAATCCAATTAGGTGTTGCACCATTCTTTGAGGAAATTGGTGCACTCAAAAGTGATTGCTTGTTAATTAAAAGATTGTGGATGGTAGAGCTTTTGTATTTAATGATTTGTGTATTAAAAATGCTTTTTGTAATTTTGATATCATGTCGTAATAATTTATTTGTATTAATAAATGAGAAAATGTGTTTGTAAGGGTAATCATTATTTTGTAATTGACATTTTTGACCATGTATATAAGATGCAGATGTTTATTTAACCTAATTAATAATTTTCTTTTAAAGTTTTAAATAATATCACAACTTTCGATAGTTTTAAGGGGTTCAAAATATAGTTACAAAAATAAAATCCATTTTGAAAGTTATATATTGATCCATTGGTATCTCGTAATCCCACGTTTTTGAAGGTCATGAGTTCAAATTTGGTGAGATATGTGTGTAAGGTATTTGTAGAGATTTCAAATAAAAACACTAAGGGGCGTTTGGTTCATTTTAAGGAATGAGAATGAAAATGAAAATGGGAATGAAGTAGAATGAGAATAGGAATGGACATTTCATTAATGTTGTTTGGTTAAACCAATATAATCAATGAAAAATCGTTTTATATAATATTTTTAATACAAATATGTGCCCTCCAACATGAAAATAAAAAAGTATGTTTCATTCAACATCGAGAAATGAAGGGCATATGGGAAAATGTGACTGAGCGGGAATAAGATTTTCATTCCCCCCAATTTAGTCAAGAATGAAAATCAATGGATTTGAGGTAATGAGCCCATTATATTATGTAGGGGTGTGCAAAACCCGACCGCACCCGAAAACCCCGAAAAACCGACCCAAAAAAGCCCGAACAACCCGACCCTAACCACCCGATCATACCCGAAGTTCGAAGTCCGAATTTTAGGCCGGATATATCGGTTCAGGTAGGGTCTTAATATACGTCACTCGATCCGACCCGAAACCCGAAAACTAATAACTAAATATAAAATACTATTTTTTAATACATTTCCTAAAACCTAATCGTATCTACTTCTCTTGCCTCTCGGTCTCTCAAGTCTCATCGTCGGTTTTCTCAATCCTCTAGTCTACTTTAATCTTTAATGTTCAAGGCTTCAACGCCTTCAAGCATGCTGGATGCTGCACGAAAAGTTTGTTCGAGACTTTGAATCTTTATTATTTTATAAATATAACAATAAGATATTTTAGACTTTTGTTTTCAAATTTTGTTAATTTAAAAAAAACTGTAGAATTTACATGTTTTAACGTTTAGTTTTTTTTTCTTTTTGCTACACAGTCACGCAAGACATGAGTTCTAGAATAAAAAACTGGATTTACCCGAAATCCGACCCGATCCCACCCGAAACCCGACTAGGGCCGACACCGAAAACCCGATTCCCCAAATTGCAATATTCGGGGCCTAAATAGCCTACCCGAAACCCGATCGGGTTTTTCATTTTCCCACCCGAACCGATCCGAACCGACTCATGCTCACCCCTAATATTATGTCAAACCAAACAACATTTTTCATTATCATTCTCATTCCTGACCCCTTAATACCTCCAACTAAACACCTGTGAAGAAGGGAAGATTCATATGTGAACCTTAAAAATAAATTCATTTAAAATAACATATGTGAACTCATATAAATAATCTGTAATGTGGATTCATATATTCAATTTCAAATGAATTTTTTCCAGAAATTAACATATAAATCTTTCTTTTACACTTTATCATCACGTGGGAGATTCAAATAATAAGGTTAAATATCGAAGGTAAGAATGAAATGTTAAATGAATGTTCATACGTGAATAATTGAAAAAACCAATTTGAATATACATATATAAACCCATATGAATAATATGTACGTCGGCTCATGCATGCATTTTCAAACAGATTTTTTCGGATTTTTATAGGGGTGAGCGTAGGACTAGTACCGTACCGAAAATTCCCGATACCGAAAATGTGGAAAACTCGATACCGAATACTATACCGATTAGACCGGTACCGGTAACGATATTTCGGTACTAGTACCCCAGCAGTCCCGATTTTGCACTTTACAACCTTCAAAGGATAAAGTTAAAATCCCTATGACAACATCTGTTAATGAGATTGTAGCCATTTATTCTTGTCAAGAGAATCAATAATTGTACCCAAAGGATAGAGTTAAAATTACAAACATTACTATGACTACCAAGATGAGCGTAGGATCAAACTTTGTACTAAGACGCCAATTTGTCGAACACCGAAACTGATAGATATAGGGTCCTCTTGACAATCAAACAAACTTACTCATCCATATTTTATAATATAAAACGAACAACTTCTTAAGCAAACAAATTTACTTGTATATATTTTATAATATTTTATAATCAAACGAACAAAAAACTTAATAAGCAAACAAAGTTACTTGTGTATCTTCAATAGAAAGGTTGATTTTTTGAAGTTAAACATTGAAAGGGTTGATCAATTACAAAAATTGGCATCTTTTGAAGGTTTAGGGTTGGTATTTCATTACTATGGTAAGGAACCGTTTCATATTTTGGAATGCATTTGAATTTTGAAATAGGAATAGGAATGGATTTGTTTGGAATTTGTGAAAAAATGGCATCTTTTCGACTTTTGGTATCGATTCGGTATTTATAGGGGACCCGGTACCGATATTACCGAATACTGATTATAGGGAAAACATGAAGCCGATTACCGTACCAAAATACATTGGACGGTCCGGGATCGGTACGGTACCAGTATGGTACCGGTTCGATATCGGGATCTGGGATTCCTTACTCACCCCTAAAATTTTAGATTGGATTCACATTTAAACCCTCCTTCATTATTTTCTCATAAAATTTAACCGTCTTATTTAAACCAAACTCTTATCGTCCTATATATACTCTTCTCATTTAATCTCCTGCCACATATTATACGCTTATTATGACAAAAGAAACATATTAAACCGGGTTGGAAGTCCACGTATTTTCTAGCCCATTTGATAAAGCCCAGATCCATTTAAATGCGGATTCGGTGCGGTTTTTCCTAAATCCAACTCCCAGATTCAGATATCAATTTCATCTTGGAGCTAAGAAAACCAGTTTTTAAAAATATCTCAACTCATTTGTTTGCAAGCACAATTTTTTTTATATTTATTCAAAAGTTAATGGAGAAGTCAAATCTGGCATACTCATTAATTCATCCATTATGTATTTATTATTTACAACGAAAACAAATAGAAGTGGTTGCCATATTCTTTCTTCCTCATGTCACTCATTCAAGAACTAGATCACCTCAAAATCCCACTTCAACACATCAAACTGGCCACCAACGATTTCGCCCACCACAATTTCATCGGCCATGGCGGATTTGGTAGGGTCTACAAAGGCCACCTCACCGGAGACCAAGACACGGCGGTGGCGGTTGCCGTAAAACGTTTAGATGTGAAGGGCGACCAAGGACAACATGAATTCCTCATGGAAATCATCATGCTCTCGAGTTACAAACACGACAACCTCGTCTCCCTCGTCGGATTCATTGTTTACAAGCACGAGGTCCGTGGAAGCCTAGATAAGTACTTGGCCTCCACGGATCTCACGTGGGTCCAACGGCTGCAGATCTGTCTTGGTGCAGCTAGAGGACTCAATTATCTTCATAACGGTGTGAGTGAGGGGCATAGGGTGTTACACCGTGACATAAAGAACTTCAATATTTTGTTAGACGAGAATTGGAAAGCTAAGGGGGCGTTTGGTTCGCTGGATTCCGCCGGAATCTGGTGGAATTGGAATGGTCAATTCCATTGACCGAATTCCGTCGTGCTGTTTGGTTGCCAAGGGAATGGAATTGAATTCCATGAAATCCTTAGATTAAGGAATTGGTCATTCCATTTGAAAATGGATGGAATTGAATTCCATTCCATCATGGTTTTTCAAAAAGACAAAAATACCCTCCAAACATTTTCTAACAAAATTAAAACCCATCAGATGTGGATTTGGTTTCCTCTCTCTCCTCTCTCTCTCCTCTCCCTCCTCTCTCCTCTCCTTTCTCTCTCTCCTCTCCTCTCCTCTCCCTCCTCTCTCCTCTCCTTTCTCTCTCTCTCCTCTCTCTCTCCTCTCCTCTCTCCTCTCCTCTCTCTCTCCTCTCCTCTCTCTCTCGGCATTTAAAAAAAATAAAAAAATAAATAAAAATAAAAGAAAGGGTATTTTTGTCATTTTTCAGAATTCCATTCCAATTCCTTTGTAAACCAAACAGACATATTCCAATTCATTTGACTGATTACATTCCATTTATGCCAACCAAACAGTTGGTCAAACCTGAAAACATTCCATTCCAATTCCTTCTAGATTCCAATTCCATTGACAGATTCCATTCCATCAGAAATCATTCTGCGAACCAAACGCCCCCTAAGATTTCTGATTTCGGATTATCTAAATTAGGTCCCACGAATCAGGAGTTTTCTTTTCTCGTCACAAACGCTGCTGGCACGCCTGGTTATGTTGATCCCGTATATTTCAAAACGGGTCTACTTACAAAAGAATCTGACGTCTACTCTTTCGGTGTTGTATTATTTGAAGTGTTATGCGGAAGGCCGACCATGATCGTAAAAAAAGGCGACGACCATGGGTTTCTATCTGAATTGGTGAAACTTCATTACAAAGAGGAAAAATTAGACGATATCATCATGCCCGGTCTATGTAAACAAGTGATGCCAAATTCCTTACGAACGTTCGTCAGAATTGCTTATCGGTGCTTGAAGAAAGATCGAAAACAACGCCCAACGATGGGATTAGTTGTGTAAGAACTACAAAACTCGTTGGAGTTTCAAATCGTAAGTTATTGTTTTCGTTCACTGCAACAAAATTGAGTTTATAGGAAGCTATCTATTTCTTAGTGTCTTAATAGATTGCTTTATAAAACTGAAAAATAAAATGTCCTATATAAAGTTGTTGTATTCTTTACAAGCTTTTTAGGGCACTTTTAATACAAAGCGTCATATTAGATATTTTATAGGATACTTTTGAGAAAGTGTCCTATAAACCCGTCTTTTTATATAAGACACTTGTTTTGTAGGAACACTTTTATAAATACTGTCCTATAAATAGTCAATATACGACGTTTTTTTTAAATGTTCTAAAAAACTTATTACAACGTCTAAAAACGTCTTATAAACTTATTACAATGTTTTAGATATATGATGCTTTACTTTTTGGTCTTATAAATCAAGTCTTATAAGACGGACTATTAGGACACTTAGAAACTTTTGGCGTCCTATAAACCCAATTTTATTGTAGTGGGGAAATCAGATCGAGCATTAGTCATGAAACTTTAATTTTTTGTGTTCTTTGATGCTAGGGATGTCAAAGAATTACGCGAATTGGGTTATGGGGATCGAGCACCGGTGGAACTCCATGGTCGTTGCAGCTTGACAACAATCAAAAGCTTCATCACAAGGATTGGATTTATTCCATGATTTTTACGACCGAAGATTTTAATGGTTTATTGCATTCTTCTAAACGTTATGGTGGTAATAGTGGCTACAAGGGTGGCGAAATTTCTGAGGTGACACATTTTAGAACGATAACATATCTTGTAATTATATGGTCGTGTTTTTAACGACATGATTGTTGTTATTTTTGTAGATTAACTTTGTTGCTGACGAACAAATAACGGGGATACTTGGGACCGTCGGAGTAAGCACCGGGCGTCATGCAGGTTTTACTGTAATTTCGTCGTTGAGTCTTATGACGAACAAAAAGACAGATGGGCCTTTTGGTAAGGAAAACGGGACTCATTTTTCGGTACCATGGGATGTAGGTTCGTTTGCCGGATTTTATGGTCGTGGTGGCCTTTACTTGGATGGTCTAGGTTGCTACTTAAAGGGAACCATAAGCAGGATTAATGATGACATTTTTTGTTGATTATTGTATTTGGTTGATTTAGTGAAATAAAACTAAGTTATATAACAAAACACAAATTAAAATATATGATCTCAATTGGATTAATATTTATTTCTTTTAAATAAATGTTAAAATGGGAGGGGACTGGGGAGGTGAACTCAATAAGCCACTAGCGATCATTTTGCATAAGTTGTATGTTTTTTATATAACATATTAATGATTAAAAAATGCCTTCATGTCTAAATTATAAGCATTTATTTTTCATTAATTTTAACTAATACAAAATCTTGATTGACATTGACAATTAATCAAACTAGATACTCAATTTGATGATCTCATACTTGTATTTGCATATTCATGCTTCATCATAAATATACAAGTCAAAATAAAAACATTTCATATAGGATTGGTTTCATTTCTTAACCCAATTTTTAGTATTAATTTTATGAACCAAAATCACATCCATTGATCTTATAATGAACGGTTGAGACGAGAGACAATCAAAAACTTAATTAAATTTTTTTTTTGGTGGGGGAGGGGGGATGGTTAATAATGAAACTTAACAATAGTAATTAGGGGTAATTGAGGAAAGTAACTAAAATATTTCTTTTACATTTAATAACTCCACCGAAATAATCAAAATCACATGTGTTCATATGTGATCACGTATCACATATGAACACTAAGTTCATACATATGATACCTTATTGTCAAGTTAATTTATGTAACATCGTGATTCTACTAAATATTTAGAAATTATTGTAGGTTAAATTGTTTTACAATCAAGTAATTTTTTTTTGTTGGACAAAATTGGTGGATCAGTTAAAAAAATGGGTACAAGTAGAAGTAATATAGGTTGGACCAATTAAAAAAAAGCCCATAAGACCCATATGTATAAACTCATTACTTAAGCTTTTCTTTCCATTTTCATTTCTCCACAGAGAGAGAGAGAGGTAGAGAGAGAGAGATGGAGAGAGAGAGAGAGACGATATAGTCATCTTGGACTCGCTAGTTAATGCCAAATATAGCGAGTTGTTGGACGACCTCGGTGTTAAAATAGAGCCATATCGGCCTATCAAAGCGAAGAAAGAGATCATTGAGCCTATTTAAGCTATGTGAGATAGATAAATAGATAGATCGATAGATAGATAGATAGATAGAGAGAGAGAGAGAGAGGAATGCCATTTATCTAGGGATTGAAGAAGTCTTCATTCAAGGTGTCAAAGTAAGGAGAAATCTCAAGTTGGTGAAGGTGTTTTGAGGGTTGTAGCATCGAATAGCGAAGAAATCCAAGGCAAACATGAGGTAATTTCATCCTTTTGGTATTGCATCTACATGACTACAAATATATAGTAAAAATTGATGATTATATTTGAAGGATTGGGTAAATTTTTGGTGAACAGAATCAATCAGTTAGGTCAATTTGTAGGGGAAGCAATTACCCAACTAATTTGCTAATCTAGGTATTTGAAGTATAAATTTAAAAAAGAAAATTGAAGTGACTTTTTAATAGTACATGTCTTACATGCTTGATGTTCTTGACATATTTGAAATGCTAAACCATTTAGATGCTCAATGACCTTGACATTTGTTAAAACACAAAATTTGAACCATAAAGAACCCTAACAATTGACTGTTTCAAAAGTCAAAAGTATTGATGGACTTTGAAATGTTAATATCAATATAGAAAGGTGAAGATACTTGTTATAATGTAACACCCCGATTTTCGAAAGGTATCATTTCAAGTTTATACCGAAACCGATATATTAAGGAAAAATAAGATATTTTATTTTGGGCTTGAATCCTAGATTTATAGTCTAGATGGATGAAGGATTCAATTACGAGTCCAACGGTTCTTTCCGGAGCGAAAACGGAGCTATAACGAAAAAAAGTTATGGCCAAAACAGTGATCGGGGAAGTTTTCAGCTCGCGGTACAATCTCGGCGAAAGTGCCCCGCGAGAGTGACACTTGTCACTTTCGCGACCAGCGCCTTGACGATTAAAATCGCGATTTTCAGCCCCAAACTTCATTTCTTCATATCTTTTGATCCAGAGCTCCGATTTGGGTGATTCAAGTTGCTACAGTTTCGTTTTTGAGAGCTTTTCAAGCATATGGAAAGAGATTGGAAGTCTATTGAAGTATACTAGAGTATTTGGTGGTGGTAAGCTTCTCATCTCTCCCTATTCATCTTTTTCCCCAAAGTTTTCTAGGGTTTCATCCACCCTTTGTTCTCCCTTTCATAGATTGAAGGTTTGTAATCATTTTGGTTAAATAGAAGTGTTTTGGTTGGTGAATTCAAGCTTGGGTTAAGGTAATCTTCTATTCTCTTCGGTTATGGAAGTTAGGGTTTCGGTATTAGTTGAGGTATCCATGTACATGGTTTGGGAAACGATTCTTTGTGGTTGTTTATGTATATTTATGGTTGGAACCTTGTGGATCTAGGTTTTGGAAGATTTGGTTTGAAGAATCAAGTTCTTCAAGGAAAGTTCTAAGTGGGTAAAATCTAGATTTAGTCTAAATCTAGCCAGGTGAGTTTACTAAACTTTTGTTAAAACTGGATACACATCATATTTGCTTATTTGTTGTTATTATCACATATTTGCTCAAAATGTTCATCTTTACGGGTTTAAGTATTTGATGGTGTTTTCATGAGATTATATGAGAAATATGTTTTAACAAGTATCATCCCATGATTTACTTTATTTTGTGAAAGTATTTGGGGTCTTCATTATGTACACCCACAATGGGTATTTTGGGTTATCTTTTATGAGTATTTGCCATGATTTGTTCTATTGGTCGAATATTTGGAACTTGCTCCATGAATGTACATTGTTGGCATTTTGGCATGATATGGATTATATGTGGTATAGCAGATGATAAATTCTACTTGGAATGCCTTCTTGGCGATTTAATTATTGAACATTGAATATGTTGGAATTTGAGTCTCACATTGGACTTATGTGAGGATGGTAGCATAGTACCCATGGTTGGTATCTAAATGCATTGGTAGATATATATACCTAAAGACCTCCTATATAAATTATGTTGGACGAACCAAGGCAAGTTCACTAGGAGGATGTAGTCTCGGGGCGCCACTGTGATGGTATGTGCCCAGTAGACCTCCGCCACTCGAAAAGTTTCCTGTACGGTCTGATCTCCGGGTGGGCTGGGCCTTTGGGGTGTTCCTTGTTAAGGGCATCAAGGTGCATCGACTCTTTGGAGTGGAATTGATTGGTGCTATGGGTCTCCCCCGTTGACTCCATACATGTTGAAAACTGGTTAACTGCTGATAAGAATTGTATATGTTCTACCATGCTATTTATTGTTCAACTCACTAGGCTTTTTGGCCTAACACTTGTTTGGTGTCGATGTGTATCTCAGGTTTTAGCGGCACCGGTTCTAAGCGGGCATTTGCTTGGGTGAGAGATTTGGGAATATCACAAGTGGACTTACTTTTGGTAGTAGAACCTTTGGGTTTATAAATGACACCCTTATTTGTAATCTTTTTTCTAGTTATGGAAATAGATTAGTTGGTGGTTATTTATTGTCCGTTTATTTACGACTGTATTTAAACAGGTTTGTGTATTTTCCCATTGTTGGGAGGCTCTTGCTTTGGCAATTTTAAATACCGCATGTCCGTTTTTCGGACTTTTGTTATCCCTATTTTTAGGGTGTTACAAGTTGGTATCAGAGCTCTAGTTTAACTGAACTAGGCATGAATGTAAGATGTCTAGACTTAGACTGAGTACGTTAGGCAATGATTTGTGAGATGGGTAGAATTTCTAAGATGGGTTAGTCTTAGAGTCGACGGAAACTATGGTTATCAAGCGTTGTGGCGATGGTAACGAGAACCTTTATGTATTATATGTTCATAATCTCACCTAGCTAATGTTATTATGAGGATATTTATACGTGATGGTGCTTGAAGTGCCGTTACTGTGACAATTGGTAATGTAGTAGTACGTTCTCTTGTGCTTGGTTTACTAATGGCATGATATTTGTAGACGTAGTAGTACGTTTCCTTCGTGTTCAATTCTGTTAATCTCCTTCTTATTCACCCTCGTGCTTGTATGAACTGCCTTGGTATGTCGACCGTTGGAGTAATAAGAAAGTTTCTGAATGGGTAATTATTAGAAAAGGTTGATGATTTTATTATTCGTTACTTGGAGTAACGGTAAGTATGGTGATTGCATTAAGGGGACAGTTTCGAGTCGGATTAGAACCATAGACTTTTTGAATCGATGTATTCAAGGAGAAATTGTGAGGTGAACCTATGAAGTCCGTGGTCTTTGCCTTAAGACGTTGAACATCTGGATGACGATAGTGTAACTATAGAAATCGAGGAGCGTGAGTTCAAGTTGATTTGTGAAAACGGGGTACATGCCAAAATGGTTATTTTAAAGTGTTTTACATGAAATGGTTAACTACTGATAAGTTTTGAGTACTTTGAAGTAAAAATGTATTTTACTTGGTATTTGTCAAAGTGTGAGTATTTTAATGAGTTTTCATATTTGATAAACTTGGCTTATTTTAGTTTCATAAAATGCTCATACTTGGGATTTGGACATCTTGATAAGTAATAGCATGATTTATGCATTTTGGAGATTTTGTACAAATAGAGTTCATTTCATGACATATGCATCTTGGTGTATTTGCATTCATAGACCCTTTGGAAAACCTTTGATCTCATTATGTGTTGAGTTTTGTGTTAATCACGTCTTTGAAGTATGTGTCTTCATAAACGTTGTTTAAAGACATTTCATTATTTGGGTGAAACTTGTCAAGGATTCGTAGGGACACTTGGGCTTTCATGTCGTTAGGTGTCATATAATGAACGTTGTAGAAGTGTCATACGATGTGGTTGTTTAGGTATTAAGACGGGTAATCAAGTCGAGCAACAACGAAGTACTAACTAAAAAGGGCTAAGGTGAGTTCAAATAGTCTTAAAACTGGGTTCATGTCAAAGTATGTATTTTACATAACTGATTCATTTCATTTATGTTGAATGTGTGTCGTTGAAAAAATGCATAATTTCGATGTGTTATGAAATGTGGTTATTTGTTGTTTTATACAAAGTAATTTAAAGATGAAAACAAGCATGCTAAATATTTATGATAAACTACATGGAATATTGTTTTGATGTTTTGAAACTTGATGTTTATGTAGCATGCTTTTAACTTAAATTCTGGTGAAATACATTTTGTATAATGATGTATTGTGAGCTATTTGTTTGCTCACCGAAGTAGTGTATTTAGATCTGGATCTGGCGACTTATGGTCACCCTCTTAGTTATGTTTGTATCAGGGTCGCTACCTTTACAGTTGATGGTTGCTCCCATCAGGCGTTGTATTGGAGTACCATGCACGGATGGGTGCCATATACTCGGCTAATAGCATAGTGTCTGTAAGACACAACGTGCACATGGTGATTATGTCGAAATTAGTCTAACGGATAAGTGGATTGTTGGGTAGTGCTACTTCACTGATTCCGGTTATGTTGTGGGTCTCCCCCACATGGTGCGATGGTTGTTATCTCGTTTTGAAATTTATAACCACATCTTTTATTGATTTTGATTAAAGTAATAGGTTGGTTTGCATATTATTAATTTTTTAATAAATCATGCATTGTTTTGAATATTTGGATAAGTTTGATTTTTGATGCAATCTTTATATATATTAAAAGATAAACCAAGCATAATGACTTGACAACATGGAGTTTGAGTATTACTCAAATCTTGAAATACGGTTGAGTTTCATCATCCCACATTGGTGGGAAGATGATAATTTGGAAGAAGATGATGGGTATATATAAGAGTCATGAATGACATTGAAATCTAAAACTATGGTTGGAATCAAAACCAACCAAAAGGTAAAAATCTTTGTATATATTAAAAGATAAACCAAGCATAATGACTTGGCAACATAGGGTTTGAGTATTACTCAAATCTTGAAATATGGTTGAGTTTCATCATCCCACATTGGTGGAAAGATGATAATTTGGAAGAAGATGATGGGTATATATAAGAGTCATGAATGCCATTGAAATCTAAAACCATGGTTGGAATCAAAACCAACCAAAAGGTAAAATCTTTATATATATTAAAAGATAAATCAAGCATAATGACTTGGCAACATGGACTCATAACTTCTTCGTTATAGCTCCGTTTTCGCTCCGGAAAGAACCGTTGGACTCGTAATTGAATCCTTTATCTAACATGACTATAAAATCAAGGATTCAAGTTTAAAATTAAATATCTTATTTTTCCTTAATATATCCGTTTCTGTATTAACTTGAAATGATACCTTTCGAAAATCGGGGTGTTACAAAAACCAACCAAATGGTAAAATTTATAGTGCAAAACACACAATTAATCGAGGTTTAAGTATTCTGCAAATCTTGAAATAAGGGTGAGTTTCGTCATCCCATATTGATGGGAAAATGATAATTTAAAAGAAGATAACGGGTATATAAAAGAGTGATTGATGCTTTTGAAATCTAAAACCATGGTTGGAATCAAAACCAATCAAATGGTAAAGATTATAGTACAAAACACACACTTAAATGAGAATTGAGTATTCTTCAAATCTTGAAATAAGGTTGAGTTTCAACATCCCACATTGGTGGAAAGATGATAATTTGAAAGATGATGATGGGTATATATAAGAGTCATAGATGCCATGAAATCTAAAACCATGGTTAGAATCAAAACCAACCAAAAGGTAAAAATTATAGTGTAAAACACATATTTTAAGGAGGTTTGAGTATTCCTCAAATCTTGAAATTTCATCATCCTACATTGGTGGGAAGATAATAGTTAGGAAGAAAATAATGGGTATATAAAAGAGTGATGGATGCTCTTGAAATCTAAAACCATGGTTTGAAACAAATCTGTAACACCCTAAAAATAGGGATAACAAAAACTTTCCATAAATGGAGAAGTGGTATAAAGTTTGCCATAGAAAGAGCCTCCCAAAAAGGGGAAATATACAAATAACCTGTTTAATCACAATTCTGTAATTTAACGGATAAATAAACAACCAACTAATCTAATTTCTACATCTAGAAAAAAGATTAGAAAAGGGGTGTCATCTATAAACCCAAAACTTCCAACAAAAGTTCAAGCGCCAAAATCCCCAAGCTCTTGCTCAAAGCCTCTAAACTTGCCTAGGAGTCGCGCCGCTAACACCTGAGATACACATCGACACCAAACAAGTGTTAGGCCAAAAAGCCTAGTGAGTCGAACAATAATAAGCAAGCATGAACAGTTACAATTCTTATCAGCAGTTAACCAGTGTTCAATATATGTGGAGTCATTAGGGGAGACCCAAAGCACCAATCAATTCCACCCCAGAGTCGATGTACCTTGATGCCCTTAACAAGGCGCACCCCAAAGGCCCGGCACACCCGAAAATTCCACCTTATTTGAGTGGCGGAGGTCTAAGCACATACCATTACGGTGGCGCCTACGACTACATCCTCCTTGTGTCCTTGACTTGGTTCGTCCAACATAATGCATATAGGAGGCCCTTAGGTATATTTCAACCAAATATAATTCAATACCAACCATAGGTACAATATCACCCTCCTAATAGCATGAGTCCAATATAAGACTTAAACATCCACATAGCCACGTTGTAGATACAATATCACCAAGAATATATTCCAAATGGAAATCATCATGATATACCAACATATATTCCTTATTCATGTCCAATACCCATTGTGGGCACACATAATGGAAATCCCCAAATAATTACACAACATAGAGTAAATCATGGGATGACACTTCATGTACATGTATCTCACATAATCTCATGGAAATACCATCAAATACATAAACCCGCAAAGATGACCATTTTGAGCAAATATGTGATAATAACAATAATTAAGCAAATATGATGTGTATCCAGTTTTAACAAAAGTTTAGTAAACTCACCTTGCTAGATTTAGACTAAATCTAGATTTTACCCACTTAGAACTTTCCTTGAAGAACTTGATTCTTCAAACCAAATCTTCCAAAACCTAGATCCATAAGGTTCCCACCATAAATATACATATTCTACCATAAATAATCGTTTCCCAACCTTATACATGAATACCTCAACTGATACCGAAATCTTAACTTCCATAAATGAAGAGAATAGAATATTACCTTAATTCAAACTTGAATCCACCAATCAAAACACCTCTAGTTCACCAAAATGATTACAAACCTTCAATCTATGAAAGGGAGAACAAAGGGTGGATGAAACCCTAGAAAACTTTGGTAAAGAAGATGAATAGGGAGAGATGAGAAGCTTACCACCACAAAACGCTCTAGTATACTTTAATAGACTTCCAATCTCTTTCTAGATCCTTGAAGATCTCTCAAAAATGAAACCGTAGCAACTTGAATCACCCAAATCGGAGTTGTGGAGCAAAAGTTATGAAGAAATAAAGTATAGGGTGAAAATGGGGTTTGGAGGCCGATTTGCGCCCTTTTTGTGCGACCAGCGGTCCCGCGCGGGTGTCCGCGCCCCCCGAGCCGCACGGAGCACTGCTGCCCCAAATTTTGCCCGAAACTGTTTTGGTCATAACTTCTTCGTTATAACTCCGTTTTCGCTCCGAAAAGAACCGTTGGACTCGTAATTGAATCCTTTATCTAACAAGACTATAAAATCAAGGATTCAAGTCCAAAGTTAAATATCTTATTTTTCCTTAATATATCCGTTTCTGTATTAACTTGAAATGATACCTTTCGAAAATCGGGATGTTACAATCCTCCCCACCTAATTAGGATTTCGTCCCCGAAATCTTATCCTAACTTAAACAAGTGAGGATAACGCTTCTTCATATCATCTTCCGACTCCCAAGTAACGTTAGCACCCCTATGATGCTTCCATTGTACTTTAATCATGACTACGTCTTTATGACGTAACTTCTTCACTTTCGATTCTAAGATCGCTTCCGGTTCTTCCACACAACGATTCCCATTGTCCACCCGAATTTCCGACAAAGGAATCACGCTTTCCTCTTCGGCTAGACACTTCCGAAGGTAACACACGTGAAACGTAGGATGTATTCCATCCATTTCCGGTGGTAAATCCAACCGATAGGCTTGTAAACCAATCTTCTCCAAAATAACAAAAGGTCCAAAAAAAACGAGGACTAAGTTTTCCACGCTTCCCAAACCGGATAATTCCCTTCCATGGAGACACTTTCAACATGACACGGTCGCCCACTTGAAACTCGACCGGTCTTCTTTTCTTGTCCGCATAACTTTTCTGTCGATCTTGGGTCGCTTTTAGCCTTTCCCGAATTTCTTTCACCTTGTCCGCCATCTCTTGAACTATTTTCGGTTCGGCAAATTGCTTCTCGCCCGCTTCTAACCAGCAAACCGGGGTTCTGCACTTCCGTCCATACAATGCCTCGAACGGTGCCATTCCAATACTAGAATGGTAACTGTTGTTGTACGCGAACTCTACCAAAGGTAGATGTGAATCCCAACTTCCCCCGAAGTCTATCACACACGACCTCAACATGTCTTCTAACGTCTGAATTATCCTTTCGCTTTGACCATCAGTTTGAGGATGATACGCCGTGCTCAATTTCAACTTAGTGCCCAACTCTTTCTGAAAGCTCGCCTAGAAATTCGATGTGAAGCGACTATCCCGATCCGATACAACAGATTGCGGAACTCCGTGCCTCGACACCACCTCGTCGATGTACAGTTTAGCCAACTTCTCTATTGGTAAAGCCTCCCGCATCGCGAGAAAATGCGCGCTCTTGGTTAGACGATCCACGATCACCCAAATGGTATCGTGACCACGCAAGGTCTTCGGTAGCTTCGTCACAAAATCCATGGTGATGTTGTCCCACTTCCATTCGGGAATGGACAACGGTTGCAAACTTCCATACGGTCTTTGATGCTCCGCTTTGACTTGAAGGCATGTGACACACCTTTCCACATAGCTATCCACATCCAGCTTCATCACCGGCCACCAATAATTCAACTTTAAGTCTCTATACATCTTGGTGCTACCGGGATGTATAGAATATTTCGACTTATGTGCTTCCTCAAGAAGTAAGTCACGATTTCCCCCAATCTTTGGCACCCAAATTCACCCTTGGGAGAGTTTGAGTCCACGACCATCTTCTGTTAAGAGTTCCTTTTGCTTGGACATAACCTCGGCCTTGAGGTTCTCTTCTTTAAGTGCTTCCGCTTGGCTCGTTCTTATACTCTCCAACAAACTCGACACCACATCAATTCTGGTAAGGGACATTTTGACACCTCCATCATGACTCCTTCGACTCAACGCATCCGCCACCACGTTGGCCTTACCGGGATGATAGAGTAGATCACAATCGTAATCCTTCAAAAGCTCTTGCCATCTCCTTTGTTGCATGTTGAGTTCCTTTTGGTCGAAGATGTACTTGAGACTCTTGTGATCCGTGAAAATAGTACACTTGGTCCCATACAAGTAGTGTCGCCACAACTTTAACGCGAAAACTACCGCTGCCAATTCCAAATCGTGAGTCGGATAGTTCTTCTCATGGTCCATTAACTGACGCGACGCGTAGGCTATTACTTTCCCCCTTTGCATTAGGACACACCCAAGCCCCATCTTGGAAGAGTCACTAAACACAACAAAGTCTTCCGATCCTTCGGGTAGGGATAAGATCGGAGCTTCACACAACTTCCTCTTGAGCGTCTGAAAGGCTTGCTCTTGTGCATCGGTCCAAAGAAACTTGACGTTCTTCCTTGTAAGAGAGGTGAGCGGTGTAGCTATCTTGGAAAAGTCTTGAATGAAACGCCGGTAGTAGCCCGCCAAACCCAAGAAGCTTCGAATCTCCGTCGGACTTGTTGGAGGCTCCCAACTCATCATTGCATCGATCTTTGCCGGATCCACTTTTACCCCGTACTTTGATACCACATGCCCCAAGAATTGCACCTCTTGAAGCCAGAATTCGCACTTCGAGAATTTCGCGAACAACTTATCTCTCCTTAGAACTTCTAATACTTCCCGTAAGTGTTTTCCATGCTCGGACTCATCCTTTGAATATATTAAATTATCGTCGATGAAGACGATCACAGATTTATCCAAGAATGGGCGACACACACGGTTCATTAGATCCATGAATACGACCGGAGCGTTGGTTAAGCCAAAAGGCATCACCAAAAACTCATAATGACCGTATCTCGTCCGGAAAGTTGTCTTCGGAATGTCTTCGTTCTTCACTCTCACTTGATGATAACCGGATCGAAGATCAATATTCGAGAAACATCCCGCGCCTTGAAGTTGATCAAAAAGGTCGTCGATGCGAGGTAAAGGATACTTGTTCTTCACCGTGACTTTGTTTAACTCCCGATAATCTATGCACATCCGCATAGATCCATCCTTCTTCTTCACGAATAGTACCGGTGCTCCCCAAGGAGATGAACTTGGTCGAATGAAGCCCTTCTCCAACAACTCTTGAATTTGCGTCATCATATCTTTCATTTCTGTCGGTGCCAAACGATATGGAGCACGAGCTATCGGAGCCGCTCCCGGTGTGAGGTCAATCTGAAACTCCACTTGTCGCTCCGGCGGTAATCCGGGTAAGTCTTCCGGAAAGACGTCCGGATAGTCTTGTACCACCTCCACATCTTCTACCGACTTCTTTTCTTTCTTTGCATCCACAACGTAGGCCAAGTACGAAGGGTAACCCTTTGCTAAGAACTTGCGAGCCTTGAGAGATGAAATAATGGGGTTATTCCTCTTTCCTTTTTCTCCATAAATGGTGACCATACCATTTTTCGGCGATGGCACTTGGATCATCTTTTTAGAGCAAAAGATATCCGCTTTATGTTTCACTAACCAGTCCATACCTATAACCACGTCAAACCCACCTATAGTCATAGGATAGGTAGCAAGTCTACCCCAAAAGGATTCCCATTGATCTCTAAAGTGCAATCACAGAAACGGTCTCGAATGATTACTTGGTCCCCGTTTGCTACTTCTACCACTAACGCATCAGGAAGAACACTAATAGGAGTAGTGAATTGCTTACAGAAGATTTCCGACACAAAAGAACATGTAGCGCCCGAATCAAACAAAACACGAGCTGGCAAGGAGTTTACTAGGAACGTACCCGAAACGACATCGACGGTCTCCTTGGCTTCCTCGGTAGTCATTCGGAAAGCTCGACTCGGTGCCCTTGGTGGTTGCTCGACTCTAGTCGTCGAACCCACAAAATTTCCACCATTTCCTCCTACTAGCTTTGGGCAATTTCTCTTTATATCCCCCGGTTCTCCGCACCCATAACATACCGATCCCTGGATAGGACATTCTCGATTCGTATGGTTCTTCTTACCACACTTAGTACACCCTGTTGGACTGAAGTGAGTTCTTGTAGCACATGGCCCCGAGTGCCTTGACTTGCACTTGTTACACCACCGATCCTCACGACGTTGATCACCCGCTTTCCTACTTGCAAAGGGTCTTGATTGACGAACGGGCCCAGATGGCCCTTCCCACTTCCGTTTCTCACCAGCTTGTCTTCTTTCCTCCATATCAGCATTTATATCATCCTCGGTGAGCAAGGACTCTTCAATGACCTCTTGCAAGGTCGAGCACTTAGCATTTCTTACATCCGTTCGCATCCCGGCCGGTAAACCTTGTTGATATGCTTTCATCTTCGACTTTTCATCGGGAACTAGATGTCCCACCAAGTTTAGTTTCTCTAAAAAGAGTTTGGAGTATTCGGCAATAGACATATTTCCCTTCTTCAAATTTCGGAACTCCCGTTCCAACTTGTCCAATGAACGCTCACTACAGTACCTGTCCATAATGTTCTCTTTGAATACCGGCCAAGTCAACTTAGCCAGAACTTCCGGAGTGAGGGCGGATCGAGTGAGATTCCACCAAATCAGAGCCTCTCCCCGAAGTAGTTGAGAAGCAAACTTGACCCGTTGAGAAGGATCGCACTCACTGGACTCAAAGGCCATTTCTACCTCCTTGAGTCAATACATGCAAGCAACCGGGTTGTCTGAACCCGCAAACTCCTTAGGGTGGCACCCCAGAAACGTCTTGTAAGTGCACCCCTTAGTCTTTGCCTTGTTCCCATTATCGGACGAGTCTTCAACCGATACCACAATTGGTCCACCCGACCCTACAACAATGTTTTCTGCCATTGTCTCAGGTTGTCGGTTACTGGCGTCTCGGTCCTATAAAAGTTTCATGAAGAATTCTTGATGTTGAGCCATGGTCGAATTCATGGCCAGTTGTTGTTGAGCTATGGCCGAACTCATGGCCAACATCATGCTATCCCGAAGCCGGGTCTCCATGGTAACTTCCTCCATGATGGCGTTACCTGTATTGAGGTTCCGGCGCGGAATATGCTCAGGTCCTCCTCCCAAGATTCTAGGTACAGGAATCTCATCGGAGGTTGCCCCCACAGGGGTCGTACGACTGCAGATTCCACTTCTGGTTGACCCTCTGGCATGTCCGGTAATCTACTTCGAGTGTTAACCATATCGATCTGCCATATAAGCACGAGAAATAGATTGAGAAAAGACTAAGCGAGTTGAACTCATTGTACGTACTAATACCTTCATTAATTATCATAATAATAGTAAACCAAGCATGCTCACGTAACAATGCATTCATAATAGCAGTAGCTAATTGAAATTATAAACGAACTATACATAAGAATTCTTGTCACCATCATCACAATTCTCGATTACAGTAATTCCGTAATCCTAACACTCTCCCCACCTAGGATTCCTACCCCAAGTGGACAGTGAAGTCAAAAAGTCTAAAGCTTAAGTCTAGATACGCTAAAACAATACCTAATTCACTTAAACTAAAGCTCTGATACCAACTTGTAACACCCTCAAAATAGGGATAACAAAAACTTTCCATAAATGGAGAAGTGGTATAAAGTTTGCCATAGCAAGAGCCTCCCAAAAAGAGGAAATATACAAATAACCTGTTTAATCACAATTCTGTAATTTAACAGATAAATAAACAATAACCAACTAATCTAATTTCTACATCTAGAAAAGAGATTACAAAAGGGGTGTCATCTATAAACCCAAAACTTCCAACAAAAGTTCAAGCGCCAAAATCCCCAAGCTCTTGCTCAAAGCCTCTAAACTTGCCTAGGAGTCGCGCCGCTAACACCTGAGATACACATCGACACCAAACAAGTGTTAGGCCAAAAAGGCTAGTGAGTCGAACAATAATAAGCATGCATGAACAGTTACAATTCTTATCAGCAGTTAACCAGTGTTCAATATATGTGGAGTCATTAGGGGAGACCCAAAGCACCAATCAATTCCACCCCAGAGTCGATGTACCTTGATGCCCTTAACAAGGCGCACCCCAAAGGCCCGGCACACCCGAAAATTCCACCTTATCCGAGTGGCGGAGGTCTAAGCACATACCATTACGGTGGCGCCTACGACTACATCCTCCTTGTGTCCTTGACTTGGTTCGTCCAACATAATGCATATAGGGGGTCCTTAGGTATATTTCAACCAAATATAATTCAATACCAACCATAGGTACAATATCACCCTCCTAATAGCATGAGTCCAATATAAGACTTAAACATCCACATAGCCACGTTGTAGATACAATATCACCAAGAATATATTCCAAATGGAAATCATCATGATATACCAACATATATTTCTTATTCATGTCCAATACCCATTGTGGGCACACATAATGGAAATCCCCAAATAATTACACAACATAGAGTAAATCATGGGATGACACTTCATGTACATGTATCTCACATAATCTCATGGAAATACCATCAAATACATAAACCCGCAAAGATGACCATTTTGAGCAAATATGTGATAATAACAACAATTAAGCAAATATGATGTGTATCCAGTTTTAACAAAAGTTTAGTAAACTCACCTTGCTAGATTTAGACTAAATCTAGATTTTACCCACTTAGAACTTTCCTTGAAGAACTTGATTCTTCAAACCAAATCTTCCAAAACCTAGATCCACAAGGTTCCCACCATAAATATACATATTCTACCATAAATAATCGTTTCCCAACCTTATACATGAATACCTCAACTGATACCGAAATCTTAACTTCCATAAATGAAGAGAATAGAAGATTACCTTAATTCAAACTTGAATCCACCAATCAAAACACCTCTATAGTTCACCAAAATGATTACAAACCTTCAATATATGAAAGGGAGAACAAAGGGTGGATGAAACCCTAGAAAACTTTGGTGAAGAAGATGAATAGGGATAGATGAGAAGCTTACCACCACAAAACGCTCTAGTATACTTCAATAGACTTCCAATCTCTTGCTAGATCCTTGAAGAACTCTCAAAAACGAAACCGTAGCAACTTGAATCACCCAAATCGGAGTTGTGGAGCAAAAGTTATGAAGGAATGAAGTTTAGGGTGAAAATGGGGTTTGGAAGCCGATTTTCGCCCTTTTTGTGCGACCAGCGGTCCCGCGCGGGTGGCCGCGCCCCCCGAGCCGCGCGGAGCACTGCCGCCCCAAATTTTGTCCGAAACTGTTTTGGTCATAACTTCTTCGTTATAGCTCCGTTTTCGCTCCGGAAAGAACCGTTGGATTCGTAATTGAATCCTTTATCTAACATGACTATAAAATCAAGGATTCAAGTTTAAAATTAAATATCTTATTTTTCCTTAATATATCCGTTTCTGTATTAACTTGAAATGATAACTTTTGAAAATCGGGGTGTTACAAAAACCAACCAAATGGTAAAATTTATAGTGTAAAACACACAATTAATCGAGGTTTGATTATTCTGCAAATCTTGAAATAAGGGTGAGTTTCGTCATCCCATATTGATGGGAAAATGATAATTTAAAAGAAGATAACGGGTATATAAAAGAGTGATTGATGCTTTTGAAATCTAAAACCATGGTTGGAATCAAAACCAATCAAATGGTAAAGATTATAGTACAAAACACACACTTAAATGAGAATTGAGTATTCTTCAAATCTTGAAATAAGGTTGAGTTTCAACATCCCACATTGGTGGAAAGATGATAATTTGAAAGATGATGATGGGTATATATAAGAGTCATAGATGCCATGAAATCTAAAACCATGGTTGGAATCAAAACCAACCAAAAGGTAAAAATTATAGTGTAAAACACATATTTTAATGAGGTTTGAGTATTCCTCAAATGTTGAAATCTCATCATCCTACATTGGTGTGAAGATGATAGTTTGGAAGATAATAATGGGTATATAAAAGAGTGATAGATGCTCTTGAAATCTAAAACCATGGTTTGAAGCAAAACCAACCAAATGGTAAAATTTATAATGCAAAACACACATTTACACGAGGTTTGAGTATTCTGCAAAGCTTGAAATAAGGTTGAGTTTCGTCATCCCATATTGATGGGAAAATGATAACTTAAAAGAAGATAACGAATATATAAAAGAGTGATGGATGCTTTTGAAATCTAAAACCATGGTTGGAATCAAAACCAATCAAATGGTAAAGATTATAGCACAAAACACATACTTAAATGAGGATAGAGTATTCCTCAAATCTTGAAATAAGTTTGAGTTTCAACATCCCACATTGATGAAAAGATGACAATTTAAAAGGAGATGATAGGTATATAAAAGAGTGATGGATGTTTTGAAAATATATAATCATGGTTGGAATTAAAACCAAACAAATGATAAAATTATGGTGAAAACACACACAATTAAAATCTTTATATATTAAAGTAAAACCCACAATGAATGAGGTGACATCATAAGGAATGAGTATTCATCATTTCTTCAATTGTGGTTGAGTTTTGTGTATCCCACATTGATGGAGTGTAAGGCCCATATTTTAAGTTCGGGCTTTTGTAGGAATTTGGGCTTGGTAGTTCAATTTTTGGACTTGAGGGTCTAGTAGGTAATATTGATAGACTTTGCCATTTAGGGCAAAACCCTTTTTCTTTCTCTTCATTCGGTAGTGTGCGGCGACCGATAAGTCAAGGGAGGATTGGAAGAAGAAACTTGGAGCTCTTGAAGAATCTCACAAAAGGTTAGTCTTCTTCCTTAAGATATTAATCAATAGTGTTATATGGATTTTCTATTTAGTAATTTGGAATCTTTGGGAGTTAATTGGAGGTTTAAATTCTTAAGATTAAAGGTTGTGTGGTTGGGTTTGTATCAGGTTTTGATGGTAGATTTTAGGAACATGAATTTGTTAAAAGTAGCTTTAATCTCTTATTTATTTGGTATAAATTTCGTAACCTGGATTAGAGATTATAATAGCTTGTTTTGTTTCCTTCGCTAAGTGAAATCGGAACCTGTGTTTGGGGTTTTTGTCGATCGAAATCACCCCGTATAAGTGAGTCCGGTCGAAAACTTGGACTCCGGTCGATGGCTTGGACTTCGGTCGAAGGCTTAGACCCCGGTCGACAGCCTAGACCTCGGTCAAAGGCTTAGACCCCGGTCGACAGCTTAGACCCCGGTCGACAAGCCCTTGACTCCGGTCGATAGTAGTCCGGTCATTGACCCCGGTCGATAATAGTCCAGTCGAGAGGGAGATACACCGGTCAAGCTTTCGGTCCGGTCGTTTACTTAGGCACCGGTCGAGGGTAGGGCCGGTCGGTTAGAGTGTGATCCGTTGTTGTGGTCTGGTCATAGAAAAGCCAAAGATCCAGTTTAGTCTATATTTTGTAGCCAGTTCATTTAGTGATCTTCCTTATACGATATTGTAGGGAGGAAGTCTAGCTAAGGGCAGGTTCGAATCAGGTGAGTTTCTGACTCTTTAATTTTATCACTTTTCTTTTATCTTGATTTAAGAGAAACACTGAAATTGGGATTTGCCTGAAATTTTGTTATCGACTAAGGTTGCGTTTAATATCGTTCTAACAAATTATTTGATTATTCTGAGTTCATAAATATGAACTTTTTACGTAAATTTTGTTGACGTGGGATCTATTGAATTGATGACGATTATGGAAATCTCACACCACCTATGTGTATGGAATTCGTTTCCTTCACATGAGGACGGGGAGTCTGCTTGGGCCCTGGTGTGGGCGGGGAGTCTGCTTGGGTCCCGATACGAGAGGGGAGTCTGCTTGGGCCCCGATCGTGATTGCGCATATGGAAATGTTAGATTGGGCACAACTGATCATTGTGATATACGTGTGGCAAGTTATCTGATTATCAAATTATTGTATTGTATTAGTTGGGAATTGATAATTATTTTTTAAATCATGCAACTATTATAATTGCCAATTTTCGTTACTTGTCAGGAATTCACTAGACCTTATGGTCTAACCCTCGTTTTCAAATCTTAAAAACCATTTTCAGGAAAAGGTGCGGGTAATGCTTCGGGAAAGGGAAAAGAGAAAGTCTAGAGTTTTAGAAGATGCAGAAGATTCAATTTAGATTAGTTTTCATTTAGTAACTCTCGGTTGTAGTAGAAGACTTCCGCTGATTAAATTCCTGAATTTTATGTTTGAAACCCTTGGATATTGGTTTATTTTTATGCTATGTTGGTATGAGTTTTTGGGCTTTTACATGGAGTGATGAAATATTGACAATGAATTATTGATATATGAAGGGGGTTGAGATGCCTTTGTTGCAACTCATGAAGTTGGCTCATATTGGTCGGTCCTTTAAACTCATGAAGTTGGTCGATCCTCTAAACCTATGGGCTGGCTGATTTTGGCTAACGCTCTTTTAGCAAACATGTTAACTATACAAAATAATAAAAAATCTTATAAGATTCAAATATTTTAAAATCTCGGAGTAGGTGTGATTTCGACTATCCCACATTAATGAGAAATCTTTATTTTGAAGAATGAATGTGAGTATAAACAGGTAAAATATTCCTTTGAAAACTTTATATATATTAAAGTAAAACCCACAAAGAATGAGGTGGCATTATAAGGAATGAGTATTCATCATTTCTTCAATTGTGATTGAGTTTTGTGTATCCCACATTGATGGAGCGATGAAATATTGACAATGAATGATTGGTATATGAAGGGGGTTGAGATGCATTTGTTGTAACCCATGAAGATGGTCGATCCTCAAAACTTACGAGTTGGTTAATTTTGGCTAACGCTCTTTTAGCAAACATGTTAACTATACAAAATAATAATAAAAATTTATAAGATTTAAGTATTTTAAAAATCTTGAAGTAGGTGTGATTTCGACTATCCCACATTAATGAGAAATCTTTATTTTGAAGAATGAATGCGAGTATAAAAGGGTAAAATATTCCTTTCGAAATGAAAATGTTAGTTTGCTAAATGACTACATTTATTTTGCAAAACAAACCTATTTATATGAAATCTTTATATATATTAAAGAAAGATAAAAGACATATGATGTGACATTATGAGAGTTAAGTAGTTTTAAATCTTGATGCATGGTGTGATCTTGGTTATCCCATATTACAGAAAAATCTTTAGTTTGAAGAATAGATGTGGGTATATGAAATAACGATGTTTTCTTTTTGAAAATGATAAGGATAATAACTACCTTTATTTTGCAAAATAAACTTACTTATATGAAGAGGGACATTCAAATGCAACCCATTCACATGATGTAACCCCTCTATCCACCACTCATATAGAGGGGCGTTCAAATGCAACTCATTTACATGATGCAACCCCTCTATCCACTGCTCATTTTATTTTGCATAACAACCCCCCTCTATGAGAGTTAACTATTTTAAATTTTTGATGTAAAGTGTGATTTTGGTTATCCCGTATTAAGGAGACATCTTTAGTTTGAAGAATAGATGTAGGTATATGATAAGATGGTGTTTTTCTTTTTGAAAATGATAAGGTTAATAACTACATTTCTTTTGCAAAACAAATGTATTTATATAACATTTTTATGTATATAAAAGAAATATGAAAGACATAAGATGTAGCAATATAAGAGTTAAGTATTTTAAATCTTTATATATTTATTTAAATGGACAATCCAAATATATTACTACCTAAATTACTCATGCTACCGCACAACGCGCGGTTTCCGCACTAGTGTTTTATTACATAAACTCTTGAGCTCACCAGACATGAAGTCTGATTTGTTTTTTTATTTGTCGACGTGTATCCCAGGATCAGGATTAGATGGTATTATTGATGGTGTTAGTGGAGGTAAGCATTGTTAGATAACACTATTGGTTGATACAGTGTTCCGATTACCGTATCGATTGAGGCTGAAGATTAACTCAAGACATTATTAATATATTTTATATCTATATATTTGGAATATGTTTGTAAGTAGTAAATAATATACACGGTGTCATTACCCAATTTTGGTTTGGGATTTGTTTAGTATATATGTATATATGATCCACAGGGTATAATACAGATGTATAGCGATTTTTCGAAGAGGTCATGCCGAATTTTCAGTGGAAATGTTAGATTACTTTTGTGGGGTGTTTCAACTTAATATGAAATTCCATGCATATCCTTACATTAATTGCACATGCATACAAAACAATGATTGAAGAAGATGCATTCTTATTAGTCAATCAAGGTTTGTAAAGTTAACAACAATGTTTAGGTTAACATAAGATTCTTCCTCTATATATTAAAATAATTGTCAGAAGAATCATTGATCGTGATAAATGATTGTATTTATATCATAGCCAAAACGGATCCTAACTTCATCCGAATTAACATAAAAATCTGTTCAAATTAGTTTAAAATTAAATATCGTTTTGCATTTTAAAGAAAATCTAAGATAATTAAATAAAAAATCAACCATATCATAACCATTCATATCTTTTATTAAATAAATTAGTCAACATATAGTGATATGATGTCCAAATTTCACCTAATCTTGTTTTACACTTATTATTGTCATTCTCAATGACACGATTTACGTTTTTTTGGAACATTAACAACGTCAATTTTTTCAAGTCATAAAAGGATTTGAAGCGTACTCATACAATGCAGCGAGATACATCACGGTTTTAATGTTTCATTTTTTATTTTATTTTTTGTTGATTTACAGTACGATTTTGGATGGTTTTGAGAAAAGTGATAATGTTTTTTTATAAATTTGTTTAACTTAGGCTTAATAATATAATGTTTTTTATATAAAAAAAATAAATATTTTGTTAGAATTCAATGATTATCTTATATATTTTAATGACATCTAGAAAAAATAACCAATTACATATTTAATTATATAATTAAAACAAAATTATAATAATATAATATATTAATTAATAGTGATACATGGAAAGGTCTGCATAAAAGGAAGACCCTGCACATACCAAATTGGTGGGTATTAGAAGCTTGCAGTAATTATATGTATCTTGTGCTTTGATACTTGTAAATTAAGAGATTTTTTAAATATTGCATAAAATGATGGTACATTGTGCCTAATAATTTGTATTTAAGAGTTTTTTATCCGTGTTTTATAATATAGTATAAATATATGTCGAGCTTGCCATTTTCTTTCATGATTTCAAAAACAAAATTCACATACCATATTTACGCTTCAACAACTACACGGCACACGCTACACCACCTTCAAATCCCACTCGAGGCTCATGGAAGCTCAAAAACTACAAAACATGGGCCCCTCACCGATGGAAAAATCAATCGGTGATCCGCCGATATTAAAACCTATCATCGGTAGATTACCGGCGGAAGGGTATTGCCGCAAAAGTGTTGACTGGTGATTGATTTTCTTGGCAGATCATTGTCGGCGGGTCCGTTACTGACAAAAATGAGCCGTCACTAGTTTTTTCCAATTACTTAGAAAAAGTTAACTTTTTATTTTTTTTTACTAACGAATTATTGACGGAAGTCAATGAATATGGGTGAAATGTTGACTTTGATCAGTTCGTAGATGATCTGCTGGTGATCGGCAGAAAATTCCTTGGGTGAAGGTCATCTATTGAGTACTGTGATAAGTACCTAGCCAATACGGATCTCACACGGTTGCAAACGTCTTCAAATATGTCTTGGCGTCGCTCGTGATCTAGTTTATTTTCATAGCAGTGTGGGATTAGTACACAACCTACATTGTGACATAAAAAGCTCAAACATTTTTTCTAGATGTAAATTCTGAAACTAAAATTTTTTCGTTTGTCTAAAATGGTCTCACAAATCAAGAGTTCACTTTTCTTGTCACAGATGTTTGTGGCACGATTGTCTATGCTGATCCACATTATATTAACACGAGTGTGTCCTTAAAAAAGAACATGATGTGTATTCTTTCGATGTGGTAGTATTTGAAGTTTTATGCGGAAGGTTAGCAATGCTTCAAGCATATGAAGATGAGTGTACATTTGTATCTAGATAGGTGGAAAGTTTATTACGAAAATAGAAAATTAGACGAGATTCGCTTTTAAATTCGTTGATAATAAAAAAAGTATAAATTAATTTCATCAAAAATAGGGGCGTATGTGAGTTTCATTTGCCATATATAAATATTATAGTAAATTATAACTTTGGTCCCTGTGGTTTGTTGTTTTTCTCACTTTTGATCCTCAAAAAAATATTATTGTAAGAAAAATCTTATGGTATGCAAAAGTGCTCGGTTTTTGGTCCTTGAAGAGTAACACAGTTAGGTTGTCTCCGTTAAAACCACCCATGTGACTTGCACATGAAGGCATATTGGTCTTTTTACAAACAAAAAACCACAAGAACCAAAATTGCAGTTTACTCTTTTAGTAGTATACCATTTATTTAAACCATAATAATTATATAATATAATTAATAAATAACTAAACTTGGTTTAAAAATAATTTATTTAATAAAATGACAAATTTTTAATTAATTAATAATTTGTTTAAGTTTCGTCGACCAAAATAATAAAAAAATAATTTATATTTTTGTTTTTACTAAATTTCATTTTTAATAGAAAATAAATTATCCAATAAAAATAAATTAAAGACATGAATTTTTTTAGGAATATTTGAGAAGGAGAATCGACAAAAAATACACAAAAATGTTGGTGATACCTTATATAATATTTTTATTATATAATTAATGTTGTAATCTCAAAAATAGAAAATATATTGAAATTGAATGTAATTCTTTTTTAAAGATTTAGAATTTTGATTCTTCACCTTTTTTTTGAATAATTTGTTGGAGTTGCTTCAAAGTTTTTTTTTTGTCGCCCCTCCTCTTTCAAATATCCCTAACAAAATTCATATGCTTTAATCTTTCGGCACGTTACATCATTTTAATAATCGTAGGGTAATTTCTTTAAAAATTCTAAAAGAAAGTATAATTCAAGAAGATGTAAATTTAGTTATAATTACTCTTTTTAAAAGTTATTTCATATATCGTTTTAATATGCTCTAAATTTTTTATAATAAATATTATATATGTTATTTTTTAAATAAATAATTAAAACCTGTATGTCTTTAATTTATTTTTATTGAATATTTATTTAAATCAAGTAATAATTATTTATTAATTATATAATATAGTTATTATGTTTTAAATAAATGATATAATAATAAAAGAGTAAATTGCAATTTTGGTCTTTGTGGTTTGTTATTTGTAAAAAGACTAATATGCCCTCATGTGCAAGTCACATGGGAGTTTTAGTAGAGGCAATCTAACGGTGTTACTTTTCAGGGACCAAAATTGAACACTTTTGCATATCACAAGGCTTTTCTAACAATAAAAGTTTTGTAGGGACCAAAAGTGAGAAAAACAATAAACCATAGGGACCAAATTAAATTGCAATTTACTCTAAATATTAATATGTACTTGCAAGTCGAGCTGAAAGGAAATGAACAAAAATGAAACATGACTACCGTTTCGAATTCTCAGTTTCGATTTCAATATGTTTTGCGCCGCATCACGCACAGGTATGTAACTAGTGTACTTAAAAAGGTATTAATTTAATTGCATTTAGTTGAAACAAGTTATACAATGGTGTTTATGGCCAAACGAGGGCTGGTGTGAAATAGAGGAGAAAAGAGGGTGCTCAATTTGAAGATTTGACCATCAAATGAGCATAATTAAATAAAGCATCGGATCTTGGCAGGGTCGGATCTAAAAGGTGTACGTTAGTGTGTATATATATATATATATATATATATATATATGTCATGTATGTATATATGATGCATGGCACTACAACAAAACTAGTCTATTGCGACGACAAATTTCGTCGCTAAAGATCACGTTTTCGTCGCTATAGGTCTATTGCGACGAAAATCGTCGCTGTTGATATGGTCACTGTTGGTCCGTAGCTGTAGCTCCCTAACAGCGACGACATGTCGTCGCTAAAACTCTAAAATTAAAAATTCAGTATTTTACCTATTGCGAGGACATGTCGTAGCTATAGATGAATTTATAAAAAAATAAATTTGTTTTAATTTTTTTCTATAGCGACGATTTGTCGTATCTATAGATGAAATTATAGAAAATAAATTTGTTTTAATTTTTTCCTATAGCGACGACTTGTCGTAGCTATAGATGAATTTATAGAAAATAAATTTGTTTTAATTTTTTCCTATAGCGACGACTTGTCGTAGCTATAGATGAATTTATAAAAAAATAAATTTGTTTTAATTTTTTCCTATAGCGACGATTTGTCGTAGCTATAGATGAAATTATAGAAAATAAATTTGTTTATATTTTTAACTATAGCGACGACATGTCGTAGCTATAGATAAATTTATAAAAATAAATTTGTTTTAAATTTGTTACCTATAGCGACGACATGTCGTCGCTGTAGATGAAAATATTTTTTTTTTAAATTTAATTCTAAATAAATTTAATCAAATAACCTGATAATTAAATAAGATAACAAATTTGAAAACCATAATACCATAATTTGAAAACCATAATACAATATTTTTGGAAGTCTTAATGCAAAATTAATAAAATAAAATATAAACACTAACGTCTCAAATATATTAACATAAATGGATATCTAGTCATCAAACGAGTCACTCTCCGTGTCATCATCATGTTGTGGTGCCTGGTGTTGTCCCGGTTGCTGGTGTCCTGCCTGCTGCTGTCCCGGTTGCTGCTGTCCTGCCTGCTGCTGTCCCGGTTGCTGCTGTCCCGCCATAAATGACGCAAACAATGCCTGTGTGTCTATAACAGGTGGAGGGGGTAACTGGCTACCAGGTGGATTGGTATATACTGTATGCATGTACTGGCTACAAGCATTTACTACATCAAAGAAACCCTTCATCGCATCAGTAGTAAGTGGTTGGGGTGGTGGCGTGGGCGGTTCAAAAAACGACGAATAAGCCGAACCCTTCAACTTTCGTCCGATCCCTCGATTGTGACCGCGACGTTCCCTAAGTACTTTGGTGATTATTTCTTTCTCCTTTATTGAAGATGAGGCGGTCGATCCATGTTCTTGTGTTTGTACAGCTTTCTCTGCAAGCATTGCTTCCTATATTTAAAAAAAAATATAATTAGCTTAACCAGTAACCACTACACTACAGTGGTCGAACATTACACCAAGCAAAGAATAAGCAAATCAAACGAGCTTAGTACATATATATATATATATGTGTGTGTGTGTGTGTGTGTGTGTGTGTTTCAATTCATTTAATCATCAAAACAGAAAAAGAACAGCAACAGTTATTTCAGTAGGCAGTAGCAGTAGATTTAGACTGTTTTTTTTTCAAACATCAGCAACACAATCCCAGATAGCATAGTTGCAATTGCAAATCCAAAATATATGCATATTAAAGCTGGTTTTCCTAGCTGTGTAAGCTGGCCGGACAATCTCGGCTAGGAAAAAAAACAACATATCCCGTGTGCCTTTGTATGTATGTAGGTCTGGCCCTGAATATCATATTAATATATAGATAGATCATATGTTGTGTATATATATATATATATATATATATATATATATACATCTACCATGAATGATATCTCTTGCCATGCCATATGAAAGAAGTTTTTATGTCAACACCTGACTTGCAATATTCTAGTCACTTGCCTTGTAAAACCATGCACTCTAGACAAGCAAAGCAGGTATACATATCATCATCGCACAGAGAATAATCTGTCTGCTGTTCATATCATATGGGTTGAGCTAATAATTTATAACAGCACTCAAATTAACATATTATTGAATTGAATATCTAATACAACTTTCATGAGTAATATAAGTTACTTTTGAAGTCGGATATTTGCTCTTTCAGGTTTCTTCTAGGCCTAAAGAATACCTTTACCAGTACATCGTGCTCTCTGACTAATCCTTATTTACAAATCTATACTACCATGCTCCTACGCCATAACTCAAGTATATGTAGCACTAAGAAGCCGTGGTTTTCAATATTCTCTTGCAGTCTCATTTCCATAGTAAAGTAATAGTTGTATTGCATATTCTTATTTCTACTCGGTTTTTCTTGTTGAAGTATATAACATTTATATATAATACAGTAGTAAATACTTAAGCACACTCCTCACCTTTGGTGAGGTTTGATTCCTTTCAACTCATTGAAATTACAATACAAGCTTAAGACGAATATGGTTACAAACTAAAGAATATATGTGCTACTCTTACCAGCATGAAGTCGGTGATCGATCGATATCACAAAGCAAAAGAGGAACAACAATTGACAAGCCCAATTTCAGAGGTCAATACCACCAGATATCGTTTCTTTGCTTAAATCTAGACCAACAACCTGGCCTCTGGAGCTGCAATTGACACCTTGCAACAATCTGTTGTGACATTTGGGTTCCAAGACACCAGTTTTGTTGAAACTGAAGAATTGAATTGGAGTTTGTTCTTCAACTGGATCAAGATGGATTGCTGGCCAATTTGACATTGGCCATATACCAATATCGAATTTACCGTAAGCAAAATCAGGTAAAAGGGTATCAAGAAAATCTTAAAACAGAGTTGGGTTCTCATTGGAACCAGAATTTTAGACAAACAAGATTAAAAAGATTTAATCTTAATGGTGCCATTTACTTTGAAGTCGTTACCTTGACTAGCTATGAAAGACAGTTAATAGAGAATAAAGTGGGTCGTATATAATTAAAAAGATATTAAAAAAAACATAGTTGTATTACTGTCCAACCAATTTAACTGCATATCTTAATGTCAAAAGAATTAAAAACTACTAACTTTAATAGTTTTTAATAATATGCGATCTTCTTTTAATCTTATGTTTATTCAATTTGATGGTTCTTATTACATATTATTCAAATAGTACCTTATATGTTAAATGCATTGTGTTATTAGTTGATTTAGGCAAGATGTTATTAGTAAGAGTATACAGATATTTGGGTTCCAAGACACCAGTTTTGTTGAAATTGTAGAACTGAACTGGAGTTTGTTCTTCAACTGGATCAAGATTGATTGCTAGCCGATTCGACATTGACCAGAAACCAATATCGAATTTAACCCAAACAAAGGACCCCATCTTTTTCTACTTGCAACTAATACTCCAAAAGTTTTTTCTATAAAGCACGTTCAGATACTCATTACATTTATTCTTACCATGCTTCCTGATCCTCATATACCTTATTCACATACATTCCTGAAAATCTCTGTGAAAACAGCAACTTAAAAGAAAACTTATACTCCTTTATCAAAAATAACCATCAACATACTGCTTTATCAGATCTTCTATAGAAGGAAGGGTAATTTAGAGAAACAAAATTTGCTTGTTGTTAATATTTAAAATAGCCCTCTTTTCTTTTGGGACAGAGAAGTTGTAGTGTGGGCTTATCTGCTCTTGAATGCAGATAAGAATGCAAGTCCTAAAAGATTCATAGCTAAGAATACAGAGTAAGGTTATCTCATTTATTTAAACAGTTACTTACATGATCGATTCTTGCAAGATCGTTTACCCATCCACTATTTGGCCTATAATGCATGTCTTGAAAATTATCTATTGGAGGTTGCAATTCCTGCGTTTCCGGGTTTTTCTGCAACAAAAATTAAAATACTATTAAAAGAACTATGGAATCACTGATACATTCTTTTATACAACTTTAACATATTTACCTTTTTGTACCGCGTAGCAACATATGATGAGGATCCGTGAAGACTTGGGTACTTGACATGACTCCTATTTTGTGCATTTTTCTCCGAGCGGTTTTTATGTTTCGAGTCAAGAAAAAGATCCACAGTCTTATTCCAATTTTCAGGATCTAAATGTGGCGGTGGATTTCTCCTCGCATTTGCAACATCATCGTACCCGCCAACTTTTTTAAAATACGTCTTGAGTTTGGACTTTCTATCTTTATAGCGATCTTGGCAATCTCGCTCGATGCCGGTTAGAATTTTAGGCCAATCAGGAACAGTGGGATCAAGAATGAAGAATTTCTTCAAAACAAAAACTGTTAGAAATCATGTAAAAATTATAAATAAAATAAATAATTAATATATATTCAACCGTCTAGGAGGAGGCCTTATCTCAGGTTTACCATCAAACAACTTGCTCTTCCTCCAACGATGGTTAGCGAATAAGAATCTTCTATGACCAACATAAGACGTCTTCCCATGTACCCGACATGAAGGAGTGTCTTCGTTACAAGTTGGGCATGCTTTATATCCTTGACCATTCCAACCAGACAAACTACTACGAGCAGGAAAATCGTTAATAGTCCATAATAGTGCAGCACGCATTGTGAAGACGGTGCTTGTTACCGCATCTCTTGTTTGAACTCCTTCAGCCTACAACATTTTTAATTCATCCACCAAAGGCCTCAAAAACACATCCATGTCCTTCCCGGGTGACTTAGGGCCTGGAATTAACAAAGTCAACATGAAAGAAGACTCTTTCATACATAACCATGGAGGTGTGTTGTATGTTGTCAGTATAACTGGCCACATGCTGTAAGATAGACTCATGTTACCATATGGATTAAAACCATCAGCAACCAAACCTAAACGAACATTTCTAGGTTCCGCAGCAAACTCCGAATATCTTGCATCAAAATCTTTCCATGCACTCCCATCAACCGGGTGTCGCATCATACCAACTTCTGTTGATCGTCCAGTAGTATGCCAAGTCATATTTTGTGCAGTATGTCTGGAACCATACATACGTTTAAGCCTGGGAGTCAAAGGAAAGTACCGCAAAACTTTATGTGCAACTCTTTTCCCCTTTGTGTTTTTATCAACCCATCTACTCTCACGACAAACCGGACAATTATGCTTCAGTTCATTCTCTTTCCAAAAGAGACAACAATCATTTTTGCAAACATGGATCGACTGGTACCCTAACCCGATCTTTCTCATTTTCTTCTTAGCTTCATAATATGAAGTCGGGATCTTATTTTCTTTAGGGAATGCAAATTTCAGAAACTCTAAAAGTTGGTCAAATGAACTGTTAGTCCATTTATTCAAGACCTTCATATGCAGCAACTTTGCTAAAAAGTTTAAGGAAGACAACCAAGTACAACCCGGGTATAACTCAATCTCGACCTCCTCAAACAATTCACCAAATTCCTTGTCTACACCACTTCCACCTTCATTTGTTCCTTCATCTCCATCTTCTTCATTAGTATTTATCTCCCCATTAATGTCATGGATGACATCAATCATCTCATTAGTTGTTAGAGCTACATTGGCTACAAGTGGAGAAGGAGTATCTACTTCACCGTGATAAACCCACTTCGTATATGCAACTTGAAACCCATACCTATGTATGTGAGCCTCAACCACATCTGGTGTCTTACGCGTAAAGTTTAAACACTTTTTGCATGGACATCTCACTTTGCCATCACTACTGACATGTCTCTTTGCAATCTCGATAAAGGCTTGAAGACCGGTCCAAAACTCCTCAGAATTACGACGTCTACAGGTTGTCCAACTCTTATCAATCGTCATAGTGTACTGCTTCATCACGACACAGTTAGACTATATACTTTGACTATTAAGGAAATTATCATATGTGTACTTTCTATATTATCTAATATCATTAATATTAGATCTTGATGTTGACACATTTCTTATTAAAAATCTTTCTATCTTTTCTAGCAAATAACAAAACATAAATATAATTGCAAGTACAAATCAAAAAACAGAACAAGATAAAAGAGCAGATAATCCATTCTTATGTATCATCTTATAAACAATATAACTAGGAGCTATATTATTTGGTCTTCAAGGTCGAAGTAATAGAACACTCTTATTATATGTAATAATATATGTAAGGAGATCTAGTGGTGTGCAAACGACTTGACCCATAATTTAGGTCATACCAAAGGTCGTTTGCATCTCTTAATTAGTATTACATGTGATGGATTATAGGATCACATGTTATTATACATGTGAGTGGGCCTAGTCAAACAACTTGACCCGCAACCTAGCTCGTGTCAAAGGTCGTTCGTGTCCCTGGTTTACTATCACATGTGTTTCATATGTGATGAACTAAATTATCACATGTAATTGACTATAGTAAAAGGGTGTACTCGTGCTTTCGTAAAATTGTGTTCTTGTTTGAACCATTTCTCTCTCTCTGTGTGTGTGTCTATATATATATATATATATATATATATATATATTATATTTCATTTTAGTACTTATTTGTCTGCACAGGATATTAAAAGACTAGTTCTTACTTAATCTAAAGAGACGGAGTGGTTAGGGGTAGACCCGAGATCTATACAACTATCTAAGGGTTTATTTTATGGTAGACTCATATCCTTGCTTCATCCTTTCATCTCTAATCCTTCTTACCTCTTGCTCTCCTCCTAACTTCCATTGTGGAACATTTTTTTTATATTCGATAGATAACATTCCTCCTTAATTACGGGTTTTGTAAAGAAAAGTATTCCATCAATAATTGCAAGCGCATAATCATTTGACAGAAAGTGGGCATCAAATTAAAAAACTCTTAAAATATCTCAACCTAAATTTGCCATTGTCTTACCAGGCTGGACAAATTTCATCCACCATTGAAAAAAAAATTGAATCCTCGATCACTGGTGAGAAAGGTACAAAATACGGTAAGATGGTGGTGTTCATAAAATTATCGCCAAGTGTGCATTTAGATCGAAATGGTCATGTGTGTGTCTACACAAATTATATGCCAGCAATGTACTCCAACATTTGCATGTACCCACCCCACCCCTTCTACTTAAACTCCATCAAACTCAAACCACAATTACTCAATAGCATGTACTTTTCACCCATCATGGCCAAGTCCAAACTATGTGCGTTTTTTCTACTAGCATTCGTGCTACTGGTTCATGGGTATTACGATGAAAAAGGCAGATCAACAGGGTGGCCAGGGGATGATTACGGTGGAAAAGGGTGGCAGTTCCCACCAGCTGGTGGTGGTGGTGGTGGTCCTGGTGGTGGAGAAGGGTGGTACCAAGTAATGTTAAATCCCAGTAGGAGTAAGTATATCTGCATATGCACCTTTGTCAAAACTCTCAGCCCTATCAAATCTTAACCGAAAATTGTATCAATCAAACAAAATCAAATCCAAAATCAGCCTATATATAGATAGTTTTAGCAATCTAGAGATGATTGGTTTGAAGGCAGAGTTAGGTGAAATAATAAAAGCATTCCACAAAAAGGTGCGAGCAAAGATTACCAAATTTAGAGAGGGGGAAGCAATGGAGTTTCAGGATGGAAAGCAGCTCTTCAACTCACCTATTTGTCCTCCTCTTTTCCTACAAATATCATATGATTCAATACATCAATCAACACAAGAAGAAAAACAAAAAGATGAAATCGATAAAAAAAAATCGTCTCTGTAGTGACCCAAAATCAAACACCGACCTGTTTTGAGTCTCAAAATCAAAATCAAAATCGAAAATCAAAAATCAAAATCAAAATCAAAAAAATCGTTACCTGTTTTGAGACTACGAGAGATGCCAGAGACACACGAGATGAACGTGTTTTGAAGCTTTCTGATGAAAATCGAGATACAAGAGATGAAAATCAGAAGAGATCGAGATGCAGGTAGAGACGAAAATGTAAAAACTCTACAAAGAGATCGATTTGCAGGTAGAAACTCTACAAATGAGATGCGTGCTAGGGTTCCAAATGTGTTGGTCGTATTTGATAAAATGTGTTGGTCGTATTTTATTGTATTACCTTTTTCTAAAATTTAAAAAAAAAACCTATAGCGACGACAAGTCGAGTCTAATGCTTATCCCCATTTTTTATTTTTCTAATTCAGATTTTTTATTTTTAAAAAACAATTGTTGATTTAGTAACAGGCAAAAGAAAATTAAAAATTTATATCTACAACGACTACATATCGTCGCTGTAGGTTAAAATATAAAAGAAATTCAGATTTTTTTTTAAAACAATTGTTAATTTAGTAAAAGATTGAAAAAAAATTAAAAAAATTAATCTACAGCGACGATAAATCGTGTCTATACCTAATTCAGATTTTTTATTTTTAAAAAACAATTGTTGATTTAGTAACAGGCAAAAGAAAATTAAAAATTTATATCTACAGCGACTACATATCGTCGCTGTAGGTTAAAATATAAAAGAAATTCATATTTCTTTTAAAACATTTGTTAATTTAGTAAAAGATTGAAAAAAAATTAAAAAAATTTATCTACAGCGACGATAAATCGTGTCTATACCTAATACATATTTTTTATTTTTAAAAAATAATTGTTGATTTAGTAAAAGAAAATAGAAAATTAAAAATTTATATCTACAGCGACTACATGTCGTCGCTGTAGGTTAAAATATTTATTTTCCTAATTTTCCATCCAAAAAATATTTGTTTTTGAATTTCTGTAAAATATAAATAATTATTTTCAACCTATTGAGACGATATGTAGTCGCTGTAAGTTAAAATATTTTTTTCCTTAATTTCCTATCTAAAATATATTTTTTTTTTAGTTTTTGGAATATGAATTTAACCCTATTGCGACGACTGATGTCGTCGCTATAGCTTTTGTAGTTGTAGGTGAAATTTCTTGTAGTGTGGTCATGTACATATACATACATAACAAAAAACTCAATATTTAATTATTTTAATTTGTTAATAAAATCACGCTACTTGCTCAAGAAACTGACTTGTAACCACCAACAAAAACACTAAGAACTTTCTCAAGTTGACAAACCCTATTTTTCTAATGTTGTTTGAATCCATAGATATTCTTGTAATTTCTCAGTACAAACCTTCCAATTTTAAATAATAAAAACCTATTGAAATTAATCTAACACATCTATAATAAGCCCACATCAAAATTAATTGCGTGCATGGACTAATCAACTCACGCGCCTATATATAAACCCTACGATTCCTTTTCCTCTATTCCTACACCAAAACAAAAACCTCTCTCCGGCCGGCTTGTTAACTGGTTCGACCTCAATGGCAATCATCTTTCTTCAGATCATCGGGTTCCATAATTGCGAGGGTTGCAAGCGAAAGCTCAGAATCGCACTGCACAAAATCGGTGGAGTCGAATTGGTAGAACTCGATCCCGAAAGCGGGAATGTAACGGTCACAACAACCACTAAACACCCTGAAGTGATCAGAGAGGCTCTCGAGCGACGAATGAAGAAAAAAGTTGTGATTGTGTCACGAGAAATCGTCCCTACAAATCAAAACCCTAATCAAATACTAATGGCTGATCAAGTACCTTCACAACCCACTTTCGATCTACAAGATTTAGGTAAAGTCGTGTTGAGATTGGCCCAGGTGTTGGAGAGTGTGGAGGTCATCCATTCAAATTCGATCAGGGTCAACTTCAACCACCGTGAGAACAAACCAATTGTTAGGACGGAATCTGGTGGCAATATTAATCCGAGCTATGGTGGTGGTCGTATTGAAGACGCTGATGTTGAGTATGCATCTCCAAGACCAAGTACACCACGAGCGCCACCATGGGCAGCGGTAGAACCGTCGGCACCGGTGATGCCGAGAGCAGAAGAAGAGGTTTATGGGTACCCACCAGAGTTTTATGGATACTCGTCAACTTCTAGCCATGACCATGAGCATCCAACTGGGTGGTGCACTATTATCTGAAGATCGATGCATGTGTGTCATTTTGATGTCTTCCAATTTACTTGTATACATATTTTGGCCATGCCTTTCTATTTCTTTTCTTTTCTTTTTGTAATTTTCATGTTATATATTTACTTGTAAATTCTTGTGAGTTTTGGTCATTTTCTATTTTTAGAACTTTTTATTAAGAGTAAACTATGATTTTCGTCCTATGGTTTCATGTTTATAATGAATTCGTCACTGATCTTTTAAACCTGCTTTTTTAGTCCATGTGGTTTCTATTTTGCTATTCATCTTTTGATCCAACTTTGTTAAAATTAGAGTTAATTTTTCAAGAAAGTGTTTGAGAAAATTACATACTTTTGTGGTATATCAATTTTTACATTTTATCCTTAAATTATATAATTTACATTTTTTTTACAATTTCTTTATTTATTGTATTTCATTAAGACATTTACTTTTCTGTTAATTATATTGTATATTTCAAACTTATTATAAATTTAGTTATAAAAATAATCAAATAATTTCATAAAAGATATTGATAAATACATGATATTATTTCTAAAGCTTTATGTTTAAATATCGTAAAATTAATATTTTTATATATTGTTTTATTAAAGTTTTTTATTTATTTTAAATTACCATTGAAGAAAATTTAATAAAATTCTAGAAAAAAATAGTATTATTTTAAAATAACCTGTTTCTGTTTTTGTTAAATACACTTTATTCCTACTATTCCATTTTTTCATTTAAACTTAATTTTTATTAATTAATCAAAATTTTTTAATATTTAAATTAAAATGCATACACACACACACATATATATATATATATATATATATATATATAAACCTTTGTTTATATAATATGACTATTTTTGTAGAAAATAAAGGTTTATATATGTGTGTGTGTGTGTTTTTAATTTAAATATTAAGCAAATTTGATTAATTAATAAAAAATAAAGTTTAAATGAAAATATGGAATAGTGAGAGTAACGTGCATTTAACAAAAACAACAACCAGTTGTTATAAAATAAGACTATTTTTTCTCGATTTTTATTAAAAAATTTCAATGGTAATTTAAAATAAATAAATAAAACTTTAATAAATCAATAGATAAAAATATTAATTTTAGGAGATTTAAACCTAAAGTTTTGGAAATAATATCATGTATTTATCAATACTTTTAATAAAATTATTTGATTATTTTTATAATTAAAGTTATAATAATTTTGAAATATAATTAATAGAAAAATAAATAAAGAAAAAGTAAAAAGTAAAAAAAATGTAAACTATGTAATTTAAGGATAAAAATGTAAAAAATGTTATACCATAAGGACCAAATATGTAATTTTCTCAATCATTTTTTGAAAGAATTAATTTTAATTTTAACAAAGTTGGATGGAGAGACAAAAATGAAAGCAAAATATAAATCACAGGGATGAAAAAAACAGTTTTAAAAAATCAGGGACAAAAATTGTTATAAATATCAAACCACAGGGACGAAAATCATAGTTTACACTTTTATTAATTTTTTTGGTTTAAGATTAATATAAATGTTAATGTAATAGCCTCGGAATTTCCAATTATATGTACTTCCTATTAATTGAATATAGTTTCATAACAAAAGTTTGCAGTTAAAGAAATTAAAGGGAAGGAAATGACATACATCAAAAGTCAATATGTCTAAATTATGATATACGCTTGGATTATCTTAAAAGAGAATTTGGAGAAATTATTTATAACACAACGACATAAGTCATATGTGTATAAACTTTTTGCAATTAAGAATTTTGAATACAAAACTTGATGGGATCATGAGTTTTCCAAAGTCTCTTGAGACTAGTCGAAATTTACACAAGCTGGTCTGGATATTATGGATAACTAGAAGTGTACTCGCGCAATACAACGATATACATCACGATTTTAATGTTTCATTTTGTTTTTTTGTTGATTTACAGTACGATTTTGGATTATTTTGAGAAAGTGATAATATTTTTTATAAATTTGTTTAATTTAGGCTTAATAATATAATATTTTTTATATAAAAAAAATTAAGTATTTTGTTTGAATTCAATGATTATCTTATATATTTTAATGACATCTAGAAAAAATAACCAATTACATATTTGATAATATAATTAAAACAAATTTATAGTAATATAATATATTAATTAATAGTGATACAGGGAAATGTCTGCATAAAAAAAAGACTTTGCACATACCAAATTGGTGGGTGTTGGAAGTCTGTAGTAGTAATATATATCTTGTGCTTTGAAACTTATAAATTAAAAGATTTTTAAAATCTTGCATAAAATGATGGTATCTTGTGCCTAATAATTTGTATTTAAGAGTTTTTTTTATCCGTGTTTTATAATATGGTATATAGATAATTAAAAAAAAAAAGAAATTCTAATTTTAGATCAAGTTCAAGTTCAAAAATAAAATAAACTGATTACATGCATACCAAACTTAACCCCATGAGTTTTCGTATTCACTCAATTTTGTAGTTTGGGCCTAACTAGGGCTCCTCTTAACAGGTCAACATTTCTTTTTGTTCCTCAATTAATTATATACAAACTTAAATAATTATTTGCTTATAAGTTATAATACCCTTTTATATAACAGAAAATATATGATCAACCCAAATTCTAATATCTATTGTTAACCATCTTGAAACTCGATAATTTCAGTGTATTAATTTGAAATTTTTGATGGTTAATTTGAAACAAATGTGTTTCATAACCATATTGTTTTATTAAGTTCATTTTTAGAATTATAATTTTAAAGTTGGGAAAACTCATTTGTAGGAAAGTACAATAAAATAAATGTAATGGTGATTGATTTGCTAAATGTATTTTAACTATATACTACAACAAATATTCATATTCTTAGAATAAGAATGCGTTTGTTTTATTATATTCTTGAAAGTTTAAGGTGTAGTTTAGTTTTTGGGATCTCAAATAAAGTATCAATTTTGTTCATAAAATTTAATCATCCGTTTGATTTAACTTTTGAAATGAATTAAAATCCTTTAAAATATGTGAACCGCACAAACTACCACTACGAGAAAAAAGGGTATGAGAGAAGGCTTTGGTTTGAACTTAAAAGTATTAAAAGTTTCAAAAAAAGGATTTAGAGAACTTTTTCAATTCTGTCATTAAACTTCTCTATATAAGGGTAGCTAAAAGTTTTAGGGAAAGTTTTTGGAAGGTATGTTTTTGTTAGTTTTTAGAGACTTTTTTAAGGCTTTAGATACACTTTCAAAACTTTTCTAAAGGTTAATCAATTTTTTTTCAAAAAGCTTCTCTAAAAGCATTTATTAGCGACGTTTTTCAAGTATTTGTAACAATTTAGAAACGTCTCTAAAAAGTACCTTTAGAGAAGGTTTACAAAAAGCTTCTCTAAACGCATCGTCTTTAGTGACATTTTACCTAAACCTTCTCTAGAAACGTTCTTTAGATACACTTCACAAATCTTCTCTAAAGGTTATGTTTAGATACAAATAATCAAAACCTTCTCTCAAGGTTATCTTTAGATTCATTTTTAAAAGATCAATTTCTTCTTTAAATAGTGTATTATTTTTTTCATCCATATATATTTCAGTTCAATATTTATATATAATTATATATTGTAAATATTAATATTAATCAATAAAAACAACATAAAAGACTCAAAACAATAAATTTTCATACACCTATCATAATAAAAGACAAGATTTTTTCAATCAATCCATATATCCATTTTCTAATATCCTCCTAAACTCGTAGCAAAATTTAATACTCAACCTATCACCTCCCATCTATTTTGTAACTTTTTTATATTGGAGTATAATCACGTTTGTTACTTCGCACAGACGACGAAGTCCGTCTGATTACACTGGTGTCTGTAAAAAAATACAAATAGAAGAAGTAAATACTTAAGTAAGGATTAAATAGAAGTATCTAGTCTGATTGTTGATTGAAGTAATAGGGGCTTCATACCAATTTGGCACTTACATCTTCAAGATTAGAAGTTGCAGTCCATTCAATGAAGGGTTTCAACAGACATGTAATAGAGACATGAAGAAACCCCTACATTTTAAGTTTATAAAACATTAGTCAAATTCAATATGAAATCCACAGTTGGACTCTAAAGAAACAAATTTCATATAGTTTAGTTAAAACAATGTAATCGTTTATCCTTGTTTTGAATAAATGATTATACCATGTGTAAATGATGTTTCCAATATTGTCATAAACAAAGTTCACATGATGACGCTGGAGGGAAATACGAAAAGATGTATGCCATCTGCAAGTTCAACAATTAGTGGTAGTTAGACCTGCCAAACTTGTCGTGTCGTGTCGTGTCGTGTCGGGTTCGTGTCAAGTTCAAAGTTAAACGGGTTAAGTGTGTCTAACCCGACCCGACCCGTTTTATAAACGCGTTAGAAAATCCCAACCCTAACCCGACACGACCCGCTTAACCCGTTTAACATTTATAAAACTAAAAATTAAAAATTCACAAAAAAATTCAAACCCAAAATTCAAATGAAAAGATTAGAAATTCAAATTTTATAGTTCTAACTTATAAGTTTTAACAAAATTTAAAACATTAAAAATCCAAAACATTAAAAAAAGACTAATTATATGTATATATATATATATATATATATAAACGGGTTATTCGGGTCATTTTCGAGTTAAAATTTTTGACTTTGACTTTACCCGTAGTGTTAACACGTTTACTTAAACATAAGAAGCCCAAGGATCATAAAGTTAAATATCTTGGCAAAAGCTAAATCAGATGTAGAGTGAACATAACACTTCATTCCGATAAAAAACAGCAGATCCATTTATAATTAAATCAAATGAATACTTGCTATACAGACCACAAATAAATGCAGTAATCTAGTTTTCAACAAATCAATGATTAAATAAAGAAACAAACCTGAGGAGCATTTAGATTACTCCAAGGCTCTTGCTAAGTAACCGTCTCCCACAAAATAACCCAAATCTATACATATCTGATTTTACATTTGATGGTTCATCATTTAGGACTTCTGGTGTCATCCATTGGGGATGTTATATCAGAGTACTTAATCAAAAAAAGATAAATTATTATTATAGACAATAGAAATATAGTCGAGTTAAAGAGAACTCACAATCCCCCCAAAAAAAACAAATTTGGGCATGCACATTAAAAAGATGAAGAATCTGATCTGTTTTGACAGCCCCCACAAAACCAAATCTGATCAGGTTAAATATAAACAGTAATGCTAGAGTTCTAAATGAGTTTCACTTCTCGATGTTGAGCTCTACCACTACAAGAAACTACACTTTTACCGGGGGGTTTGGGAAGTCCGTTGATAAAAGTTATTTTTACCGACGACTTAGACGAAAGCCTTCGGTAAAAGTTTAACTTTTTGCCGACGGAAAATGTCACCGGCAAATATGCGCTTTTGTCGACGAATTTGGGAAGTCCGTCGGTAAAAGTTATTTTTACCGACGACTTAGACGAACGCCTCCGGTAAAAGTTTTAACTTTTTGGCGACGGAAAATGCCACCGGCAAAGATGCGCTTTTGCCAACGAACTTCGTATAAGTCGTCGGTAAAGTTACTTTTGCCGACGGATTTCTCAACCCCCCGGTAAAAGTTATTTAATTATAATTTTTAATATTTTTCCACTAAAACTTTTGCTGACGGACTTCCCAAACTCGCCGGCAAAAGTATTTTTTTTATATTTTTAATAAAAAAATTCACTTAAATCTTTACCGGAGGACTTCCTAAATCCGCCGACAATTGGATTTTAATTTCATTACTATATTTTGTTTATATTTTTACTGGCTGACTTCCCAAACCCGTCGATAAAAATATTTTTAAAACTATAATGATTTTTAATAAGGAGGCTTTTACCTATGAAAATATATTAATTTTATTAATATTTTTTTCACTTACACGTTTGCCAAAGAATTTCCTTATCTATACTATATTATAAAGTATTTAAAAAAACTCTGAAAAATAATTTTTTATGCATTATGTACTGTTTATTGATGCATATTACTTAAAATTATCGATTACAAATAAACGATACACGAGTACAACTTTTTAAAGCTGGATGTTTGAATTCATAACTAAATGATAAACATCTCATATAAATATAAAGAATATAAAATATAATTACGATAATTATTGAATTCTAACAAAATACATATGAATGTTTGAATTCATAACTAACTGATAAACATAATCAAATACATGATAAATGTCTCATATAAATATAAATAATATAAAATATAATTAAGATAATCATTGAATTTTAACAGAATACATAATAATAATAATAATAATAATAATAATAATTTTATAAAAAATAATGCATTATTAAACATAAAACAAATTGTAATAAAATTTAAATTAAATAAATTAATAAAAAAGATGTTATTGCTTTCTCAAAACCACACAAAACCGTATTATAAATCGACAAAAACCATAAAATAAAATTAAAAACATTAAAATCGAGATGTATTGTGTTGCATTGTGCAAGTACATTTCTAGCTTTATTGTAAACCAAAAATAAAAAAATTTAATCAATTTAAGTTCTCCTCAAATAAGAAATTTGAATTTATTGTTTATTAAAATAGAATATGCAATTGATGATTACTTTTTTCAAATACAGCTGATGAAGGAGTATTTTGTTAGGCTCAATGATTATCCTATATTAATTTGAACCGATTTATAAATAAGTTATTAATTAGTTGTATGAAGTTCAAAAGGTTTTAAGAAACTGTACTTATTCAACAATCATTTGTAAACTTGAATTAACAGATTATGCATTAATAATCAGTACCTAATGCTTAATAACTTGTTTTAAATATTTTTACATAAATGTTTTGAAATATAACATAGATTAATACATCACAATAGGTCCTGATTTAACCCAATAAGACTCAACAATACAATATGACTTGTTATCACAACATACGACCTATTACAACCCAATAGGCCCACTACGGGGTTGTTACTACCCAACACGATGCATTATTACCCATTACAATCAATTGTCATTCAATATGACTCATTAAAAACTAAGATGACAGAATACGACCCATTACTACCAATTACAACCCAATACCATTTACATTTTTACCCATTACAACTAGCTATCATCCAAGACTATTCATTACAAACCAATATGACAAAATACGACCAATTAGTAACCATTACAACCCAATACGATTGTATTATTAACCATCACAACCAACTATCATCCAATACGATTCATTACAAACCAATATGACCAAATATGACTCATTACTACCCAATATGACACAATACGGTCGAATACGATCCATTACACCCAATATAACACAATATAACTTATTACCATCTAATATAATTCAATACTATCCATTACAACGTATAGGACCCCAATACGTTCCATTACAACCCAATAACATAGTTGAACCTAATATGTCTAACTGTTAGCTATAACCCAATATGATTATACTCCAATATAAAAAGGTTACAAAATAGATGGGAGGTGATAGGTTGAATGGTTTCACTGAAGCTTCATTTTACTATTTCTCGAACTGACCAGCAACCCTTCTGCAAATTTTCGTATTTGTGAGAGATAAGAGGAGGTTTTGATTCCTTTGGTTTACTCATGTTTATACGCAACATCTCCTTCCAATTTGACTAATTCTTTCCCCTTTCTTCGCTCACGATTAGCAGAAGTTATCGTTTTTTTTTTCTTTTCTTTTCTCGTCGTCCTCTTCCGTCGTTCAGAACCCATCCCCAAATTGGGTTTTTTTTCTCCCAATACAAACCCCATCACGTGACATTGAATTTAAGGTAATATATATATTATAAATTATTAGATAATTAAAAGGGATAGATTTTTATATTATTAATATTCAAATGATTTACTTTATATTATTTTATTCAATTGATTTTATATCTTTGACAAATATCTATACTATATCATAAAACACGGATAAATTTTTTTTTAATACAAATTATTATACACAAGGTACCATCATTTTATGCAAGATTTTAAAAATCTCTTAATTTACAAGTATCAAAGCACAAGATACATATTACTGCATAATATTGATATATATTTATATACAGATGATTTTTTACCACATATTCAAATTAACAAGATATGTTCAATCACAGATTATGATGAGTCGTATAGTAACATATTGGATTATGTTGGGTTATAGTTGGGTCGTTTTGGGTTATGTTGGTCATATTAGGTGGTAACGTATCATATTTGGTTATGTTGATCGTCATGTGTAGTAATGGCTCGTTATTGATCATACTGAACAATAACAAGTCGTATTTGTTTGTAATTTTGGCTAATATTTGGTAGTACCATGGAATCATATTGGGTTATAGCTAACAGTTAGACATATTAGGTTCAACTATGTTATTGGGTTGTAATGGAACGTATTGGGGTCCTATACGTTGTAATGGATAGTATTGAATTATATTAGATGGTAATAAGTTATATTGTGTTATATTGGGTGTAATGGATCGTATTCGACCGTATTGTGTCATATTGGGTAGTAATGAGTCATATTTGGTCATATTGGTTTGTAATGAATCGTATTGGATGATAGTTGGTTGTGATGGTTAATAATACAATCGTATTGGGTTGTAATGGTTACTAATTGGTCGTATTTTGTCATATTGGTTTGTAATGAATAGTCTTGGATGATAGCTAGTTGTAATGGGTAAAAATGTAAATGGTATTGGGTTGTAATTGGTAGTAATGGGTCGTATTCTGTCATCTTAGTTTTTAATGAGTCATATTGAATGACAATTGATTGTAATGGGTAATAATGCATCGTGTTGGGTAGTAACAACCCCGTAGTGGGCCTATTGGGTTGTAATAGGTCGTATGTTGTGATAACAAGTCATATTGTATTGTTGAGTCTTATTGGGTTAAATCAGGACCTATTGTGATGTATTAATCTATGTTATATTTCAAAACATTTATGTAAAAATATTTAAAACAAGTTATTAAGCATTAGGTACTGATTATTAATGCATAATCTGTTAATTCAAGTTTACAAATGATTGTTGAATAAGTACAGTTTCTTAAAACCTTTTGAACTTCATACAACTAATTAATAACTTATTTATAAATCGGTTCAAATTAATATAGGATAATCATTGAGCCTAACAAAATACTCCTTCATCAGCTGTATTTGAAAAAAGTAATCATCAATTGCATATTCTATTTTAATAAACAATAAATTCAAATTTCTTATTTGAGGAGAACTTAAATTGATTAAATTTTTTTATTTTTGGTTTACAATAAAGCTAGAAATGTACTTGCACAATGCAACACAATACATCTCGATTTTAATGTTTTTAATTTTATTTTATGGTTTTTGTCGATTTATAATACGGTTTTGTGTGGTTTTGAGAAAGCAATAACATCTTTTTTATTAATTTATTTAATTTAAATTTTATTACAATTTGTTTTATGTTTAATAATGCATTATTTTTTATAAAATTATTATTATTATTATTATTATTATTATTATGTATTCTGTTAAAATTCAATGATTATCTTAATTATATTTTATATTATTTATATTTATATGAGACATTTATCATGTATTTGATTATGTTTATCAGTTAGTTATGAATTCAAACATTCATATGTATTTTGTTAGAATTCAATAATTATCGTAATTATATTTTATATTCTTTATATTTATATGAGATGTTTATCATTTAGTTATGAATTCAAACATCCAGCTTTAAAAAGTTGTACTCGTGTATCGTTTATTTGTAATCGATAATTTTAAGTAATATGCATCAATAAACAGTACATAATGCATAAAAAATTATTTTTCAGAGTTTTTTTAAATACTTTATAATATAGTATAGATAAGGAAATTCTTTGGCAAACGTGTAAGTGAAAAAAATATTAATAAAATTAATATATTTTCATAGGTAAAAGCCTCCTTATTAAAAATCATTATAGTTTTAAAAATATTTTTATCGACGGGTTTGGGAAGTCAGCCAGTAAAAATATAAACAAAATATAGTAATGAAATTAAAATCCAATTGTCGGCGGATTTAGGAAGTCCTCCGGTAAAGATTTAAGTGAATTTTTTTATTAAAAATATAAAAAAAATACTTTTGCCGGCGAGTTTGGGAAGTCCGTCAGCAAAAGTTTTAGTGGAAAAATATTAAAAATTATAATTAAATAACTTTTACCGGGGGGTTGAGAAATCCGTCGGCAAAAGTAACTTTACCGACGACTTATACGAAGTTCGTTGGCAAAAGCGCATCTTTGCCGGTGGCATTTTCCGTCGCCAAAAAGTTAAAACTTTTACCGGAGGCGTTCGTCTAAGTCGTCGGTAAAAATAACTTTTACCGACGGACTTCCCAAATTCGTCGACAAAAGCGCATATTTGCCGGTGACATTTTCCGTCGGCAAAAAGTTAAACTTTTACCGAAGGCTTTCGTCTAAGTCGTCGGTAAAAATAACTTTTATCAACGGACTTCCCAAACCCCCCGGTAAAAGTGTAGTTTCTTGTAGTGGTAGAGCTCAACATCGAGAAGTGAAACTCATTTAGAACTCTAGCATTACTGTTTATATTTAACCTGATCAGATTTGGTTTTGTGGGGGCTGTCAAAACAGATCAGATTCTTCATCTTTTTAATGTGCATGCCCAAATTTGTTTTTTTTGGGGGGATTGTGAGTTCTCTTTAACTCGACTATATTTCTATTGTCTATAATAATAATTTATCTTTTTTTGATTAAGTACTCTGATATAACATCCCCAATGGATGACACCAGAAGTCCTAAATGATGAACCATCAAATGTAAAATCAGATATGTATAGATTTGGGTTATTTTGTGGGAGACGGTTACTTAGCAAGAGCCTTGGAGTAATCTAAATGCTCCTCAGGTTTGTTTCTTTATTTAATCATTGATTTGTTGAAAACTAGATTACTGCATTTATTTGTGGTCTGTATAGCAAGTATTCATTTGATTTAATTATAAATGGATCTGCTGTTTTTTATCGGAATGAAGTGTTATGTTCACTCTACATCTGATTTAGCTTTTGCCAAGATATTTAACTTTATGATCCTTGGGCTTCTTATGTTTAAGTAAACGTGTTAACACTACGGGTAAAGTCAAAGTCAAAAATTTTAACTCGAAAATGACCCGAATAACCCGTTTATATATATATATATATATATATATATATATACATATAATTAGTCTTTTTTTAATGTTTTGGATTTTTAATGTTTTAAATTTTGTTAAAACTTATAAGTTAGAACTATAAAATTTGAATTTCTAATCTTTTCATTTGAATTTTGGGTTTGAATTTTTTTGTGAATTTTTAATTTTTAGTTTTATAAATGTTAAACGGGTTAAGCGGGTCGTGTCGGGTTAGGGTTGGGATTTTCTAACGCGTTTATAAAACGGGTCGGGTCGGGTTAGACACACTTAACCCGTTTAACTTTGAACTTGACACGAACCCGACACGACACGACACGACACGACAAGTTTGGCAGGTCTAACTACCACTAATTGTTGAACTTGCAGATGGCATACATCTTTTCGTATTTCCCTCCAGCGTCATCATGTGAACTTTGTTTATGACAATATTGGAAACATCATTTACACATGGTATAATCATTTATTCAAAACAAGGATAAACGATTACATTGTTTTAACTAAACTATATGAAATTTGTTTCTTTAGAGTCCAACTGTGGATTTCATATTGAATTTGACTAATGTTTTATAAACTTAAAATGTAGGGGTTTCTTCATGTCTCTATTACATGTCTGTTGAAACCCTTCATTGAATGGACTGCAACTTCTAATCTTGAAGATGTAAGTGCCAAATTGGTATGAAGCCCCTATTACTTCAATCAACAATCAGACTAGATACTTCTATTTAATCCTTACTTAAGTATTTACTTCTTCTATTTGTATTTTTTTACAGACACCAGTGTAATCAGACGGACTTCGTCGTCTGTGCGAAGTAACAAACGTGATTATACTCCAATATAAAAAAGTTACAAAATAGATGGGAGGTGATAGGTTGAGTATTAAATTTTGCTACGAGTTTAGGAGGATATTAGAAAATGGATATATGGATTGATTGAAAAAATCTTGTCTTTTATTATGATAGGTGTATGAAAATTTATTGTTTTGAGTCTTTTATGTTGTTTTTATTGATTAATATTAATATTTACAATATATAATTATATATAAATATTGAACTGAAATATATATGGATGAAAAAAATAATACACTATTTAAAGAAGAAATTGATCTTTTAAAAATGAATCTAAAGATAACCTTGAGAGAAGGTTTTGATTATTTGTATCTAAACATAACCTTTAGAGAAGATTTGTGAAGTGTATCTAAAGAACGTTTCTAGAGAAGGTTTAGGTAAAATGTCACTAAAGACGATGCGTTTAGAGAAGCTTTTTGTAAACCTTCTCTAAAGGTACTTTTTAGAGACGTTTCTAAATTGTTACAAATACTTGAAAAACGTCGCTAATAAATGCTTTTAGAGAAGCTTTTTGAAAAAAAATTGATTAACCTTTAGAAAAGTTTTGAAAGTGTATCTAAAGCCTTAAAAAAGTCTCTAAAAACTAACAAAAACATACCTTCCAAAAACTTTCCCTAAAACTTTTAGCTACCCTTATATAGAGAAGTTTAATGACAGAATTGAAAAAGTTCTCTAAATCCTTTTTTTGAAACTTTTAATACTTTTAAGTTCAAACCAAAGCCTTCTCTCATACCCTTTTTTCTCGTAGTGGTAGTTTGTGCGGTTCACATATTTTAAAGGATTTTAATTCATTTCAAAAGTTAAATCAAACGGATGATTAAATTTTATGAACAAAATTGATACTTTATTTGAGATCCCAAAAACTAAACTACACCTTAAACTTTCAAGAATATAATAAAACAAACGCATTCTTATTCTAAGAATATGAATATTTGTTGTAGTATATAGTTAAAATACATTTAGCAAATCAATCACCATTACATTTATTTTATTGTACTTTCCTACAAATGAGTTTTCCCAACTTTAAAATTATAATTCTAAAAATGAACTTAATAAAACAATATGGTTATGAAACACATTTGTTTCAAATTAACCATCAAAAATTTCAAATTAATACACTGAAATTATCGAGTTTCAAGATGGTTAACAATAGATATTAGAATTTGGGTTGATCATATATTTTCTGTTATATAAAAGGGTATTATAACTTATAAGCAAATAATTATTTAAGTTTGTATATAATTAATTGAGGAACAAAAAGAAATGTTGACCTGTTAAGAGGAGCCCTAGTTAGGCCCAAACTACAAAATTGAGTGAATACGAAAACTCATGGGGTTAAGTTTGGTATGCATGTAATCAGTTTATTTTATTTTTGAACTTGAACTTGATCTAAAATTAGAATTTCTTTTTTTTTTTAATTATCTATATACCATATTATAAAACACGGATAAAAAAAACTCTTAAATACAAATTATTAGGCACAAGATACCATCATTTTATGCAAGATTTTAAAAATCTTTTAATTTATAAGTTTCAAAGCACAAGATATATATTACTACTACAGACTTCCAACACCCACCAATTTGGTATGTGCAAAGTCTTTTTTTTATGCAGACATTTCCCTGTATCACTATTAATTAATATATTATATTACTATAAATTTGTTTTAATTATATTATCAAATATGTAATTGGTTATTTTTTCTAGATGTCATTAAAATATATAAGATAATCATTGAATTCAAACAAAATACTTAATTTTTTTTATATAAAAAATATTATATTATTAAGCCTAAATTAAACAAATTTATAAAAAATATTATCACTTTCTCAAAATAATCCAAAATCGTACTGTAAATCAACAAAAAAACAAAATGAAACATTAAAATCGTGATGTATATCGTTGTATTGCGCGAGTACACTTCTAGTTATCCATAATATCCAGACCAACTTGTATAAATTTCGACTAGTCTCAAGAGACTTTGGAAAACTCATGATCCCATCAAGTTTTGTATTCAAAATTCTTAATTGCAAAAAGTTTATACACATATGACTTATGTCGTTGTGTTATAAATAATTTCTCCAAATTCTCTTTTAAGATAATCCAAGCGTATATCATAATTTAGACATATTGACTTTTGATGTATGTCATTTCCTTCCCTTTAATTTCTTTAACTGCAAACTTTTGTTATGAAACTATATTCAATTAATAGGAAGTACATATAATTGGAAATTCCGAGGCTATTACATTAACATTTATATTAATCTTAAACCAAAAAAATTAATAAAAGTGTAAACTATGATTTTCGTCCCTGTGGTTTGATATTTATAACAATTTTTGTCCCTGATTTTTTAAAACTGCTTTTTTCATCCCTGTGATTTATATTTTGATTTCATTTTTGTCTCTCCATCCAACTTTGTTAAAATTAAAATTAATTCTTCCAAAAAATGATTGAGAAAATTACATATTTGGTCCTTATGGTATAACATTTTTTACATTTTTATCCTTAAATTACATAGTTTACATTTTTTTTACTTTTTACTTTTTCTTTATTTATTTTTCTATTAATTATATTTCAAAATTATTATAACTTTAATTATAAAAATAATCAAATAATTTTATTAAAAGTATTGATAAATACATGATATTATTTCCAAAACTTTAGGTTTAAATCTCCTAAAATTAATATTTTTATCTATTGATTTATTAAAGTTTTATTTATTTATTTTAAATTACCATTGAAATTTTTTTAATAAAAATCGAGAAAAAATAGTCTTATTTTATAACAACTGGTTGTTGTTTTTGTTAAATGCACGTTACTCTCACTATTCCATATTTTCATTTAAACTTTATTTTTTATTAATTAATCAAATTTGCTTAATATTTAAATTAAAAACACACACACACACACATATATAAACCTTTATTTTCTACAAAAATAGTCATATTATATAAACAAAGGTTTATATATATATATATATATATGTGTGTGTGTATGCATTTTAATTTAAATATTAAAATTTTTTGATTAATTAATAAAAAATAAGTTTAAATGGAATAGTAGGAATAAAGTGTATTTAACAAAAACAGCAACCGGTTATTTTAAAATAATACTATTTTTTTCTAGAATTTTATTAAATTTTCTTCAATGGTAATTTAAAATAAATAAAAAACTTTAATAAAACAATATATAAAAATATTAATTTTACGATATTTAAACATAAAGCTTTAGAAATAATATCATGTATTTATCAATATCTTTTATGAAATTATTTGATTATTTTTATAACTAAATTTATAATAAGTTTGAAATATACAATATAATTAACAGAAAAGTAAATGTCTTAATGAAATACAATAAATAAAGAAAAAGTAAAAAGTAAAAAAAATGTAAATTATATAATTTAAGGATAAAATGTAAAAATTGATATACCACAAAAGTATGTAATTTTCTCAAACACTTTCTTGAAAAATTAACTCTAATTTTAACAAAGTTGGATCAAAAGATGAATAGCAAAATAGAAACCACATGGACTAAAAAAGCAGGTTTAAAAGATCAGTGACGAATTCATTATAAACATGAAACCATAGGACGAAAATCATAGTTTACTCTTAATAAAAAGTTCTAAAAATAGAAAATGACCAAAACTCACAAGAATTTACAAGTAAATATATAACATGAAAATTACAAAAAGAAAAGAAAAGAAATAGAAAGGCATGGCCAAAATATGTATACAAGTAAATTGGAAGACATCAAAATGACACACATGCATCGATCTTCAGATAATAGTGCACCACCCAGTTGGATGCTCATGGTCATGGCTAGAAGTTGACGAGTATCCATAAAACTCTGGTGGGTACCCATAAACCTCTTCTTCTGCTCTCGGCATCACCGGTGCCGACGGTTCTACCGCTGCCCATGGTGGCGCTCGTGGTGTACTTGGTCTTGGAGATGCATACTCAACATCAGCGTCTTCAATACGACCACCACCATAGCTCGGATTAATATTGCCACCAGATTCCGTCCTAACAATTGGTTTGTTCTCACGGTGGTTGAAGTTGACCCTGATCGAATTTGAATGGATGACCTCCACACTCTCCAACACCTGGGCCAATCTCAACACGACTTTACCTAAATCTTGTAGATCGAAAGTGGGTTGTGAAGGTACTTGATCAGCCATTAGTATTTGATTAGGGTTTTGATTTGTAGGGACGATTTCTCGTGACACAATCACAACTTTTTTCTTCATTCGTCGCTCGAGAGCCTCTCTGATCACTTCAGGGTGTTTAGTGGTTGTTGTGACCGTTACATTCCCGCTTTCGGGATCGAGTTCTACCAATTCGACTCCACCGATTTTGTGCAGTGCGATTCTGAGCTTTCGCTTGCAACCCTCGCAATTATGGAACCCGATGATCTGAAGAAAGATGATTGCCATTGAGGTCGAACCAGTTAACAAGCCGGCCGGAGAGAGGTTTTTGTTTTGGTGTAGGAATAGAGGAAAAGGAATCGTAGGGTTTATATATAGGCGCGTGAGTTGATTAGTCCATGCACGCAATTAATTTTGATGTGGGCTTATTATAGATGTGTTAGATTAATTTCAATAGGTTTTTATTATTTAAAATTGGAAGGTTTGTACTGAGAAATTACAAGAATATCTATGGATTCAAACAACATTAGAAAAATAGGGTTTGTCAACTTGAGAAAGTTCTTAGTGTTTTTGTTGGTGGTTACAAGTCAGTTTCTTGAGCAAGTAGCGTGATTTTATTAACAAATTAAAATAATTAAATATTGAGTTTTTTGTTATGTATGTATATGTACATGACCACACTACAAGAAATTTCACCTACAACTACAAAAGCTATAGCGACGACATCAGTCGTCGCAATAGGGTTAAATTCATATTCCAAAAACTAAAAAAAAAATATATTTTAGATAGGAAATTAAGGAAAAAAATATTTTAACTTACAGCGACTACATATCGTCTCAATAGGTTGAAAATAATTATTTATATTTTACAGAAATTCAAAAACAAATATTTTTTGGATGGAAAATTAGGAAAATAAATATTTTAACCTACAGCGACGACATGTAGTCGCTGTAGATATAAATTTTTAATTTTCTATTTTCTTTTACTAAATCAACAATTATTTTTTAAAAATAAAAAATATGTATTAGGTATAGACACGATTTATCGTCGCTGTAGATAAATTTTTTTAATTTTTTTTCAATCTTTTACTAAATTAACAAATGTTTTAAAAGAAATATGAATTTCTTTTATATTTTAACCTACAGCGACGATATGTAGTCGCTGTAGATATAAATTTTTAATTTTCTTTTGCCTGTTACTAAATCAACAATTGTTTTTTAAAAATAAAAAATCTGAATTAGGTATAGACACGATTTATCGTCGCTGTAGATTAATTTTTTTTCAATCTTTTACTAAATTAACAATTGTTTTAAAAAAAAATCTGAATTTCTTTTATATTTTAACCTACAGCGACGATATGTAGTCGTTGTAGATATAAATTTTTAATTTTCTTTTGCCTGTTACTAAATCAACAATTGTTTTTTAAAAATAAAAAATCTGAATTAGAAAAATAAAAAATGGGGATAAGCATTAGACTCGACTTGTCGTCGCTATAGGTTTTTTTTTTAAATTTTAGAAAAAGGTAATACAATAAAATACGACCAACACATTTTATCAAATACGACCAACACATTTGGAACCCTAGCACGCATCTCATTTGTAGAGTTTCTACCTGCAAATCGATCTCTTTGTAGAGTTTTTACATTTTCGTCTCTACCTGCATCTCGATCTCTTCTGATTTTCATCTCTTGTATCTCGATTTTCATCAGAAAGCTTCAAAACACGTTCATCTCGTGTGTCTCTGGCATCTCTCGTAGTCTCAAAACAGGTAACGATTTTTTTGATTTTGATTTTGATTTTTGATTTTCGATTTTGATTTTGATTTTGAGACTCAAAACAGGTCGGTGTTTGATTTTGGGTCACTACAGAGACGATTTTTTTTTATCGATTTCATCTTTTTGTTTTTCTTCTTGTGTTGATTGATGTATTGAATCATATGATATTTGTAGGAAAAGAGGAGGACAAATAGGTGAGTTGAAGAGCTGCTTTCCATCCTGAAACTCCATTGCTTCCCCCTCTCTAAATTTGGTAATCTTTGCTCGCACCTTTTTGTGGAATGCTTTTATTATTTCACCTAACTCTGCCTTCAAACCAATCATCTCTAGATTGCTAAAACTATCTATATATAGGCTGATTTTGGATTTGATTTTGTTTGATTGATACAATTTTCGGTTAAGATTTGATAGGGCTGAGAGTTTTGACAAAGGTGCATATGCAGATATACTTACTCCTACTGGGATTTAACATTACTTGGTACCACCCTTCTCCACCACCAGGACCACCACCACCACCACCAGCTGGTGGGAACTGCCACCCTTTTCCACCGTAATCATCCCCTGGCCACCCTGTTGATCTGCCTTTTTCATCGTAATACCCATGAACCAGTAGCACGAATGCTAGTAGAAAAAACGCACATAGTTTGGACTTGGCCATGATGGGTGAAAAGTACATGCTATTGAGTAATTGTGGTTTGAGTTTGATGGAGTTTAAGTAGAAGGGGTGGGGTGGGTACATGCAAATGTTGGAGTACATTGCTGGCATATAATTTGTGTAGACACACACATGACCATTTCGATCTAAATGCACACTTGGCGATAATTTTATGAACACCACCATCTTACCAAACTTTATAACCTGTAATGCTTACTGTTGAGACCCCAAGAAGGTTGAGCTTGCTTGATTTCGTTAGCGGACAAAAACGCAGCAGCAACCGTTGTTTTTGATGCGTTTGCTGCTGCAAAGACAACCCCAAATCGGACCTTCTGAAGCCCCGAAAACCAGTCAAAATTACTGTGGAGTTGTGCTTGTACGATGCTAGAAAAACGAGATCCCAAAGCTGTTAATTTACAGCCTTGAAATCCTTCAATCCCACTTCGTTTTGATGCTATAAATCGAGCCTCTATTCCCTTAGTTGCTACTGATTTGTGCGTAAAAAAACAGCCCCCGATGAGCTCGACTTCAATCGTAAAAAACCATCTCCAACAGTCTTGACATCTCTCTCTTCTCTCGATCTTGTGTGTTCCCCCAAGCCTGATTTCATCCCCCATTATGTAGATGTAAACCATTCCAAACTCAGCAATCGTATCTTTTTCCAATCGGTGAAGATTGCCTTTCCCTTTTTTTTTCTTTCTCCAATTCGCACCTTGTGTAAGGAAACAACGACTTCTCCATGGATTACACTTTAAGTCCACTCTTTCCCTTTTTTCTTTTAATTGGCAGCCCATATACCAAGTCCATAACTTAATTTTATATTTACTAAACTCAATAAGAAATACATAGCTGATGTGTGTGCTTGTACCTTCAGTTGCACAAGTTGTACCCCTTTTTTTCTTTTGATTACCTGTTGTCCAGCATCACTGTTCTGTCTTCGACATCAGTTTCAGCTTAGATGTAGTCCAAATTTGCAGAAACTCAAAACTAAAAAGTTGTAACCCCATCTGTTAGGTTTACAGATCATCTGAAATCGCCTTAAACGAAGCTTGGATGAGTGAGATATGCTCGAAACGCCACAGTCGCGCAAATCTGTCAAAAATCCTCGTTTTGTTCTACTAATTGTAATATTAGTATACATTGTTATCACCTTCTTATATAGTTATCTTCGTTAGGATGGTTTTTATATATGTTTGTTTTACTCATCCAGATGAGTCTTGGTTAACCACAAAGATTAGTGATAAGATTTAGAAATAAAGATTGCATACTTAATTGTTACTTTTTTTGCTGTCGGTTGCTGTCCAACAACCTTTTTCCAACTTCAATGTCACTTTAGGCTCGAATATAGCTGTAATTTACAAAAACTTAGAACATAAAAAGTGTTCATTGGTCAGTTGGGTTTCCAGAAAGTCTAGATACACTTCTCTAGGTGTCTTGAATAATGAGATATGACAGAAATAACATCATTGTGCAAATCTGTCCAGCATACTTTTTCCAACTTCAATGTCACTTTAGGATCGAATATAGCTGTAATTTACGAAAACTCATAACATAAAAAGTGTTCATTGGTCAGTTGGGTTTCCAGAAAGTCTAGATACACTACTGTAGGTGTCTCGAATAATGAGATATTACAGAAATAGCATAGCTGCGCAAATCTGTCCAGCATACGTTTTCCAACTTCAATGTCACTTTAGGCTCAGGTGTAACTTTATTTTACGAAAACTCAGAACATAAAAATTGTAAATTGGTTAGTTGGGTTTCTAAAAAGTCTTGAATCACCTTTGTTGGTGTATCGAAGAGTGAAATATGACAGAAATACCACAGTTGCGCATATATGTCCATCAACTTTGTTTTGACTTTTTTCGTTCATTTCGTCCACTTAATTCATCCAAACTAAAACTACAAGTATATAACAATTGTGAATGATTTACATTTTAAACACTCAGATTTAGAGTTTATATACATAGAGACGTATGGACATACAGAATGCAGGCTTCAGGATCAACCGGTACAGGTAAGAAAAAAGTTCGAGGAGCTTATTATGGTGCTTCTATTGAGAAAGAGATTGCCATGAATCGAGGAACGGGGGTTACCCGTCTAGAAGTGTTGTTTGATCCGATAACCGGGAAAGCAATTGATAAGTACGGGAAATGGTTTAATAACTCTACGACTCATTTGGTGCGAGAAAATGTGTCTCTGGAATTCTTTTTCTGGAAGAATGTGCCACAAACAGATATCAAAGTTATTTATCAAAAAATATCAGTAAGTTGTTTACTAACTTATAGTGTAAGTTATGACTAATTATGATTTGATTTATATATATATATATATTTCTTTTCATTATAGGAAAAATTCCATTTTTCACTTAATAATGCCATCATCAAGGATTCGATGGATCGGAATATGCAGAGGTATTACTCTGAATGGTTGCATGTAATGAAACAACATTGGTGCGATGTTGGTGGAGAGACAGACACTGAGGCGGCGAAAACAAGCCCGTACAATAATGTGTCTTTAAAAAACTGGGTATTGTTATGTGATCATTGGTCTTCGGAGTCACAACAGGTAAAAGAACAGTTATTTATACTATTTTTAACATGCAATTATTTATAACAGTATCATGTGTTCTTGTTAAATAGGCTATATCTCGGAGAAATAAAGCGAATAGGGCCAAAATGTCTATGTTGGGAGGGCATGGCTCTAAGTCTATTGTGGCACATGTTCGTGAAATCGTAAGTTATATGAATTACATCTATGTCTTGTCTTATTTTAATTATGTGTTATGATTATATATAAATTTCTTTTTCAATCTAGGCTGCAAAATCAAGTCAACCCAAGCACGATCGACACATTTGAAAAACTCTACCGAAACCAAGATGGTTGGCGAAGTGAGGCAGCGGAGAAGGCACATGTAAGTTAGTTAGCTCTTTTATCCAATCTTTTTTATTGTTTTATATGATTTTTAGGATCATTTAAGTTGTTTTGATCAAAAGGCATGCAATAGTAGGTATATTTATAATAAATTGTTTCTTATATTTCTTCTTATTTTATTTAGCAAGAGATGATTCAACGACGAGCATCACAAAGTACACATGTTGTCTCGTCTGATCAAGGTGATACCGACCAGTATCCTGCAGACCTGGATATCGTTTATGATGTTCTAGGCTCCCGGTCCCGACATAAGAAAGGATTTGGATCATTGCCTAGGCTCAAAGCATTTGGGGGAAAGCGAGCACGTACTTCAACCTCCACCTTTAGTACGCACCAACAAGAACACATTGACAGAATCATAAAGGAAAACGAGCAACTTAGACAGTATGCGGCTGCCCAACATGATTTTTCGGTGCAACAAATGGAAGACATGAATGAGATGAAAAAAATGTTTCAACAAATTCAAGACCTTGTACCCGGATTAAATGTGCCGCAACATTTGTTATCTACTGTACGAGTTCCGCCTCCTCCGCCGGTTATCTTTGACGATGCAACTACTAGTCAACCGTTTGAGTCAACCGATGATGAAGATAATGTTGCAGAGAATCTTGCCTAGCTACCTTTATTTCTTATGTATGTTGAAAAGATATTTTGATTTGGTTGGGATTATTTTAAAAGATATTTTTGTAATGTTTTTTTATTATTAGTTGATTAATGTTTTAAGCTTCTTTTATATTTTGCTTTTATATTTGTTTATCAGTTATTTTTATTGACAAAAATTCGTCCAAACGGGTCGATAAATGTTCCATTATGTGGTCAACAACTTTTGTCGTCCGGTTTTTGTGCCGGTAAGACCAAAAAATACAATTAACTTTTACCGACGGGTTTTTTTGTTGGTAGAGAATTGACCAAAAAAGTCAAACTTAACTTTTGCGTCGGTAAAAAGTTATGCGTAAAAATTAAAAAAACTTTTGCCGACGGAAAAATTTACGCCGCCAAAAACATTTAGTCGTCGGGAAAAAGATTTTATACGATTACTTGAGAGATGTTTTTGCCGACGACTTCAATTTTTGCCGACGACTATCTTTCGCCGGCAAAAGAATCTTTACCGACGACCCATATTGTTAGCCGGTAAAAACCTTTTAGAGGCCAACTTTTCATGACAACTTTTGCCGACGGAAAAGTCCGCCGGCAAAAGGTTTTGAACTTTTGCCGGCGACTTTCAAGCCTTTTGCCGACCACATTTTCCTCCGACAAAAGTAGCTTTTTTTGTAGTGTACTTATATGTATGTATATATAATATAGTGAACTCATTCGAAGATTTCTTCTCATACATGATAGTCCCTGTTTTTTACACATACAAACATACATACATATATATAGGGGAGAGATCAAATGAAAATCACTCTGATTTTATAAACCGTCGATTTTGTTGGTTAAGTTAATGAAATTTGTTTCATATATTTGTGTTTTTATGTAAAATTGAACTTGTTTCATGTATTTTCTCATTCTGTTGAAAAATTTCCATACATTTTCTTATTCTGATGAAACTTTTTCGTTTTTACATAAAAAACACAAATATATTAAATAATTTCATAAAGAAAAGAATTATATGAAACAATTTATCTAATTATAGAATTTATGAAATAATTTCATTAACTTAACCAATAAAATCGACGGTTTCCATGGTTTACAAAATTAAGGTGGTTTCGAAATGAAACTACATATCTCTCTCTCTCTCTCTCTCTCTCTCTCTCTCTATATATATATATATATATATATAAGAGTTAATTAATAATTACTTAGTTGGTCCATGTGTTTTGATTGTTTTTACAATTATAAGGAAAAATAAAAATAAAGTGTAAAACGAGGATAAAAACATGGTTGGACGATTTTGCCCTGGATATAACATAGTCTTTTTAACGAAGTTAATGGTGAGGTCCTTCTTTCAAAGTAAAACTCAAACTATGAGGACCAGAACTTAAATTATGAAATTACAGGTATTGCTTTCAAAGAAAATAGCATACGTGAAAGACCAAAATCAGAGTTTACTCTTTAAAATATAAGAATTAAAGTAAAAGGTATTACTTAAAAAATAATAAAGGTTTTGCTTTTATTATATAAATAAAAAAATTTGATTAAATAAAGCAAAATTGACTCAAAATAACTATTTTACACCCATAAATCTCACTTTTATTAAAATGTCACTATCTCCGTAAATTACGGACTTAGATCCGCAATTTTTTTTAATTATTTTAGAAATTTTTTTGACTATATTCATTTTTCTTCTTTGTCTTTTTGCTAGGTCCATAATTTTGCTGACGTAGTAACATTCCCGTTGAAAAGGAGATAAATAACTAGGAGATCAATTTAGATCCATTTCCCTTAAATAAAATATGTACAATTTAGTTTAATATAAATAATAAATAAATTATTACAACTTGCGACGTAAATTCAATTAATTTGTCGTCAAAATTAATTAAATGTAAAATATATAGTTTTTTTCTTTTAGGATAATGATAGTTATGGTCGGTTGGCGACTTATCTAACCGAATGGCCGACGCCAAGTGGTTGACACGTGGCAGAATGTTGTACGGCTCTCTCTCTCTCTCTCCAGTTGGCCAGGTAACCAACTTTAAAATGTGGACACTCAAGCGTGGCAGAAATGCATGTGTAGGCAACCACGTCATATCTGTGGCCCACAGGCAGGCCGCAATGTCGGTAAAGAACCTTCCAGATACGTCGTACGTCGAAAGTTTTTTTTCAGTTTTTCTTTTACGATAAAGAACCCTTCCAGGAACGAGGCCTCATAAAATAGATTGATACGCATTTTTAATTGTTTGTCTTTCAAAGTTAATCAAACTTGCGTTCATTTAGTAATATAACTCTAAATGAAATTCTAATTAAATTTATGATATCTTAATTTATTAAAAGAAAATGGTATTTTATTTATCATGTTATTGACTTAATTAAAATTTTATTTAAGGAAATATTTCTTTATGAAATTAGAAAGAGAATTACAAAGCAAAAGAAACTTGCTTACGGGGCTGTTTGTTTACCTCTTAATGGTTCTATTAAGAGGCAACCTCTGAATCGTTAAGAGGTAAATCTTGTTTGGCAAAAAAAAATGTTGTCTTTTATTCCAAAATCCTCTTAATGTTTTAGTATCCTGACCCTCCCTTAACCATTAAGAGCCCTGATTTCATTATGAACAATTAGCAAACAACCATATTTCATTTTACACAATATCATAAAAATCTCTTAATCATTCAGACCACTTAATCATTCTGCACTAAACCATTCAGTAACTGCCAAACAACCCCTTAGTTTTTAATTCCAGATATGTATTATAAGTAGGAATAAATAGGATATGTATAAATAAAATAAACTATGATATATTGAATTAAAAGTTAAAATATAAAGAAATAAAGTAAAAGGTACATAGAGTATATATATTATTTAATTAAGGATAAAGGTGTTGTTTTAATTTTGTAAATTAATTAAATTTAATAATTCGATTAAATCAAGAAAAAAGTTCAAAAAACTCACAAAACGTTTATTGATTAAGTTTCTAAACTATTTTTTTAATAAAGTAACATTTTTTATTTAATATGGTAAAAAAAATTTGGAACATTGAGTGTAACCTACTATGAAGGTTCATTGAGTTTTCAAAAACTGACTATATATATTTTTAATCCAAAAAACTACATGTAACCTACTATGAAGGTTTTAAAGTAAAAAAAAAATCTAATCAATTTTATAGTTCCCAAACTCTACGCAATTCAAATCTCTCGCATCCGATGATATCGGTTCCCTTGCCGCCTCATTGTCGTTTGTTCTCTATATCGTCCACCGTCGTCGTTGGCCTCTGCCGTCGATCTCCCTCTTCTCCCTCTTTTTGTAATTTTTTTTGTCTTTCGGTTTTCCCTATTTACAACAATTTAATGGAGTACATATAGACATATCAAAAAATAGAGAAGAAGAAAAAACTAGCAGGGGCCAATAGTTGTGATGTGGTGATAGAAAACGAACGATGATGAGGCGACTAGGGGAGCGATGACGTTGGGTATGAGGGGTATGAATGGCGTAAGATTTGAAAATAGTAAATTGATTCAGGTTTACTTTAAAACTTTATAGTCTGTTACATCTAGTTGATTTTTTTTTAAATGTTAAATATATTTTTTACTTTTTTAAGATAAGAAAGTTCAATAACTTATTAATATTTGAAAATAAAAAAATTGATAGAGTATCAAAAAAGAACCTTAATTTAAAGGTAAAATATGTTATTTCAATATAAATAACAAATGTGTGTTTTGTTAGAGATATTAACCAGTAATTAATGAGAATGTTAATAAAAGAAACTGTTTGGTTTGATATAATATAATGAGTCTATTTCTCCATAAGCCCAAATTTTTATTCCAGATTAAACTGGAGAAAATGAAAATTCATTCCAATTTTCATTCTCTATCATTTTCAATTTCATTTAATTGTCTAAACCAAACACCCCCTAAATAAATTATTGCAAAAAATTATGATTTTATTTGTCGTCCAAATTAAACGTAAAAGGTTTTAGGATAATGATGGTCGGTTGGAAAAGTAAGCAACTAATATAACCGAATGGCCGACACCAAGTCGTTGACACGTGGCGGGATGTTGTACAATTCTTCTTTTTTCAGTTGGCCAGGTAAGCAACTCCAAATGAGGTAACTTTACACGTGGCAAAAAAAGACGTGTTTCTACTCTTATGCCACCAACGTCCATATGCGACCAGTTTGGTCCGCCGCAAAAGTCGGTTTCCTCGAACCTTTCATAACTAGTGTTATACCCGTCCGTTGGTCGGATACACGACATGACCTTAATCTAGATTCAGTTATTTGATATTACCATTTCAAAAGTTATGTTTCTTTATTATATTCTAGTTATGTACCCACTACAATGTAGCGGCCAGTTGTTTGTAAAATTTTATATTTTCTTTTCAACCGAAAGCATACAATGTTACGAATTCCACCAACGGACCTCTAGAATCCACCTCATTAAGCCAAGCCATGCTCCATACAAACAGAGAAAATGGTAAAAAAAATATAATGAATTCATTGTGGATATCACATGTGGTATTTTATGAAAATTGTGATTTTTTTTGTAATAAAAACTGTATCTAGAAAAAAGATAAAAAATTTGATAAAAAATATGAATATATTAAAATTAATAAATTTAAAAGATATAATTAGATTTTTAAGGATTTATCCAATTCTCGTAATTTATAATGGTAATTATCTTAATTTAGAAAAATATTTTTATTTGTGATAATTTTTAATTAATGGATTATGTGACTTATATTCTTTCTCGTCTTCTTGCAAATTGACTAACTTCTCGCTTGAACCTGTCATTATATATATATATATATATATATATATATATATATATATATATATATATATATATATATAGTGGAAGGATATTTTGCAACCCTGAAAAAGGTTGCAACCCTTGCAACCCACATCTTAACCGTTGGATTCATGATCGACGGTTATTTTATTTTTATTTTTCTGTTTTTCTTAATTAAAAATATTGAGCCTCATATCTATTGTAACCGCCGATCATGAATCTGACGGTTAAGATGTGGGTTGCAAGGTTTGCAACCTTTTTAAGGGTTGCAAATGAAACAACCCCTATATATATATATATTATATATATATATATATATACTATACACACACTAGTTGTGTACCTGCACGATGACGCACGATTCATCTATATTCTAAAATTCGAGAACTTAAACTCGATGACTTCCTTCTAAAAGTCGAGAACGTAAACTCTCGATCATGCTTCTTTTAAAAGTCGAGAACATAAACTCTCGATCAAGCTTCCTTCTAAAAGTTGAGAACGTAAACTCTCGATCATGCTTCTTTAAAAAGTCGAGAACATAAACTCTCGATCATGCTTCCTTTTAGAAGTCGAGAACGTAAACTCTTGATCATGCTTCCTTTTAGAAGTCGAGAACGTAAATTCTCGATCATGTTCCTTTTAAAAGTCGAGAACATAAACTCTTGTTCATGCTTCCTTTTAAAAGTTAAGAACTTAAACTCTCAATCATGCATCCTTCCATTCATTGTACCTCTCGGTTTTCTTATGGTTTATATGATTTGAATTGAGAAAACAAAAGAGTATTAAGCTAATTATTAGTTTCCTCAAAACCACAAAGCTTTCACATAAATTATTGTATAAAAATTTAATTTCAGCTCTAATTTTATATAAACAATCCAAGGAGTTGTGGGCAAAGGATACAAGGAAGAAACTCCGATCATAGTAACTATGGAAATTGTTAATTAAGTTAGGGGTCGTTTAACAAACGCTTATCAGGTAAGTTCTTACCAGCAAGAGTCACCACTTTTATTTATCTTATAGGGTAACATTCTCAGCCATCAAAATGGACTGATGTTAAACGTTTATAACCCGATAAGCGTTTATTGGGTAAGAGTCATCACCCTCACTTTACCGGGTAAGACTCCTGATCCTCGTCTTTCCTCAGATTCTCGATACTAATTGTTATGTTCACCCGGTAAGTTAACTGTTTAGTAAACGACCCCTTAAGCTGATAAACAAAGACAGTAAAAATTGCTAAGCAGTTTACATTGCTTTTAGACTCATCGCATTTGTTAATGTCTGCTGGAGCATTGTTGGTTTTGTAGTGATTGCCCATTATTTGAGATGACCTTATTTCCATGAACATAATTTTCACAACCAGGAAACAAATCAAATGCAACCAACCTCTTATCTCCAATTCATCTCTAAACTAAAGCAAAAGCATGACAACATCCTTAAATAACAAAAATACCACACCATATGTATTCACAGCACCCAAAAGCAATGCATCCAATACTTGACATGTTTTGGGACTAAAGAAAAGGGTAGAGCTGAAATGGAAAGTAAAGCCTGCCCCAATCATTGTTTCTTATGAGCTCTCATGATATTTAAAAACATTTGTCATCTAACCTCTCCATTTGTTGTCTGATGCAGCAGCCTTTGCCACCCACTTGCATAGAATGTGCCTCCTACTAAGCCATTTTCCTACAACCAAAGAAAAAAAGGATCAATAAGGTGCTGCTATAAGGAACCAGAGCTGATGGAGAAAGCAGAGGGAAGAATAGTGGCAGAGCTGATGGAGAAAGCAGAGATGGAACATTTCCACAAATTGTCGAAGCTCATTCATTCTAGCAAACTATGAATACATGTGCACAAGAAACATACAAGATCACTTAATGTACAACTCATTCATTCTTGTTATCTCTCATTTACTCAAGATGGGAAAAAGTACAAGAGCTTAATTAATAGCAAAATACCTCATATTGCACAGGTCAGTCCTGTGAAATATTGTAAGTAGGTATACGTCGCTTCAAGTACCTCACATTGGTGATGATTCATATAAACTTAGAAAACTTACACTTCTATATAACATACAATAAAAAGAGAGCACAGAGAACCAAAACAAGAATGCTCAATCCTATCTATCAACAAAAAATAAATTCATCAATAGCAACAACAATTTTTTGAGGATTTGAACCTGTATAATGAACGTCCTGCTGATCTTAATGATCTGCAATTTCCCTTGTTGAAGACGATAAGAGGTCGCAATCTTGTTTCCATAGGAGCCATTCATGTATGGATAAATTTGAAGAAAATTCCTCACAATTAGTCCTATTCCTCTTAACTTTCTGTGCTCTTAACACATTCCCAATCTACAAAAAAGTAAATATTCGAAATATTAAAAACCCTAGAGAACCTAGAAGAATAATCAACATATCATCAAGATCATAAATTCACAAGATCATAATTCATCAAGGTCATAAATTCACAAAGAACCTAGAAGAATAAGTTGTACAAAATTTATCAAAGTCATCACACAGCATCTCATAAATTCATAATGTACTAAGTATTGTATTATATCCTTGTGGAACATTTATCATTTTGGTAATCAGATAAACTCGAATTCCGTGAATAATCGCAATTCGCGACTATTCTGTCATGGATTTCATTAGGAATCAACGATCGAAACCACAAGAAATCATGTGTTCCCTTATTTTTAGTTTCTTCATCGATGTATGCATTTCCAATATGAAAAAAAAAAATGAATCCAAAAGTGTAAATATATGTTAATGAAACAAAATTTATGATTTTTGAATAGGTTATCAAAAAACAGGAATCAACAGATGTAGACCTCTCTGTCCGGTTTTGAACTCTTTGATTTCCCCTTTTTGTCTGCTTATACACCATTCAAGATTTATTTGAAAATATGTATGTATAGCCTATAGGCTATATGTAATGGCAGAGGAGGAAGAGGGTCTTATTTATTTGATGCCAGGAAAATGAAGGTATTGAAAACCAATAAGCCCTAATGAACATAAGCAATAAAGGATACTGATTCATCAAAGATGCCTTGCCTACCCTGCATCACATAAAACAACAGATTGGTAAGCAAGTCAGTGCATAAAATTTATTTAAATTTCACAAACAGACTTGAGATAGAGATAAATGCATCCAAATACTGCATCTAAATCCAAATATTCAGAAATTGAGAAGCTAGATTGAAAAATGATTACCAGAAACACCGATTTAGGATTGTTTATACTTGAAGAAGATAGAAATTCACATCAATTGTTGATCTGTTGCAGTCTGCACATAACATTCATCTGCCAGGTTCTTATGTTCAGTCGTCTACAAGTAAAGAAAAATTTCAAGCTTTGTAGAGCACTTACATAACATGATCAGCATGCAATAATTAAACCTAGAAGATAATACACGGTTGCATATAAGAAACTAAAAACCCAAAAAACTGTTTGTAAACCCGTCCCTGGAAGAAATTGGGTCTTCTTATCCAAGTTATATAAGAGGAAAGTAGAATTCACTTCAAAAAACTTGGTGTCCAAGAGGCCTACCATATAGGAAGTCTATAATGGGTGTTGAAATTATTACAAACCAATTTCCAGTATAAAGTTGTCCAACTCATAAGGTGTCAATATCATCAAGCCACTCTCCTGGTCCAGAACTTCAGACATAAGAGGGTGGACCATAAGCTGAAACCAGAGTGGCATCAGTAAGAAAATTTTGAACTTCTCAAGAAAGAAAACAAAGTTCCAGGTGCATTTTAGCTGAACTTGTTATTGAAGTTTTCTTCTAGTGTTTAGCTACAAACTTCAAATCTGGACTAAATAAACTACAACAATAAGTTGTCCTGATATCCCAACTACGGAAAAGCAAAACAATAAGCGAGTGAGTCCAAATGCAAACATTCAAATTCAAATCTTTCATTAATTAATTGAATCCACTCATTTTTTTAAACGCCCCTACGGGTGAGTATATGACGTATATAATAACAATTTCTCCAATTAAATCCTCGTTATTCGCAAAAGAGATAAATAAAACTCGCAAAATTTTGATTCAAGTCAACATTTAAAGCTTTGTATTATATCTCGATTGAGCTCATTTAAAAAGAAAAAATCACACTTGAACTTTTTATGTCAAAACCAAAATACAGTACTTTTCAAGTGCATAATTTATATAATTTGTACTAATCATGAAGTTTTATATAATTTTTTTTCTCTTTGTTACAAAAATAATGAATTCTAAATATGAACACCAACACGTTTGACACCAAAACCATGAAAGTTTAAACAACTTCATGATCAATTTCTACAAACTCAATTCGTACATAACTTATTAACACTGAACACAACATGGGCGTACCTCTATTCAAGTCTGTGTGAAAACCGAAGACTTGGCAGAAGATTGAGGAATCAACGAAGATTAGCGGATGCTTCTGATAAGGTTGAAGAATTTGGTCCGCCGATTGGATAGGTTTACGCGGGCTGTGCAGCTGTGACAGAGAACAGACCTTGGCCAAAGGTAATATTTGATATTCTTGACCCAAACCGATATCCGTGCCAATAGCAACCATTAAAGATGGAGGGTGCCACTCCAAATTCAGTGCACCTAACGTCGCTAGTAATTACTCTGATAAGGTTCTGGATATGGAAGCATGCCTAGCGTATTCCCATCAACAAACATAGTGTCAGAAAATATAAACCAATAGATCTTAGAAAGCTATAGAAATAAGCTGAATCATTACCCTATATCAGAAGAGAGTTTATATTTAAATGGCCTAATTTTTTCCCCAATAATTGACCTTCATATGAAAAGAAATTATAACGAAAAAGCTATGTTACTGTATCTTAAATAAAGTATAAATATTTGAGATCAACTAAGATTGCATGTTACCATCTCTACAATTTTAGTATTTGAAAACAGCTTGGAACAGTCATTGACCTGCAAATGAGAAAAATCAAACTATCAGACATCCCATCCTTCAATAAAAATTTGACAACTTTGAAAGCAAAAAATTATGTCATTTAAATACAAACTCTCTAGAACTCATGTTCCCAACAAACTCTTGTTGCTATCATCTAATTGTATTTAGCCAACCAATCTAGAGGAAAACCTGAACAATATATTTAGAACTTATAAGGTCGTGAATATGGAGAATTTTTTTTGAAAGATCGCCTTAAATCGTGGTATATAAACTATCATGATATTGAAGAGTACCTGATAACATGAGCACCAAATATGCATTGTAAGGATATTTTAAGGATCTCTATTGTATGGGAACTACAAAAAGCAATTGTAAAAAACATAGAGATCTCTACAATCAATTTTATTTATACAATAATTCAAATCTCATTCATAATACCAATCTAGGATAAAAACTTAGAGGCTGATTACCGGACCATGATAACCAATTTATGTAAACATTCAGTAATAGCAAAAGAAATTCCATAAAAGGGTATAGAAATGAAAGTAACTCATAAAGCTACCTTGATTCCCAAATTGGGGTTCGGACAGAACAAAAACTTCTTGATTCTTTTGTGGGTTTTGTGGGTACTATGATGACGTGATCAGTAGAGACTCGCAATTCTTCTCATTTCCCTGGAAAAGATTATTCACCCATAAATATAGAATTTCTAAATAAACACAAAAGACCGAAATGTGATTATGTACCTGATAAAGATAGAGAAGGAGATGAAGTTGTTGGGGCAGATATTTTCTTTAGTTTCCTATGTGTAGAAGTGTCGAAGAAAGGAATACCGAGAAGCACCCCATGATAAACCATGGTCAGTTCCCATTTATCCTAAATTTCACTTAATGGAAAAAGATAAAGAAAGAAGAAGAGAGTATATGTTTTTTCTTTATCAAAGCACAGAAAGTGTGAAGCACCAATTCTTACCTAGGGTTTTTCATAGTTGCATGTAAATCTTGTTATAACCCGAAACGCGGACGACAGGCCGATGGTGGAGAGAGTTATTGAGGATTCGATCGTCAATCATCACACCCGAGAGTAAAAGGATCCATCATCATTTCGCTATAAAAAATGTTTGTTTCACTTGGGCAGAGATGGAGATAAAAGCGATTTTGGAGGAAAGTGGAGGCGTTCAGGGGTGGTCGATTACAGCTTTAGAACTTGCAGGGAAAGATTTCATGAAGGTGGTACCGGTTGGAATAAGAGGAGTGGAACTCCATGAAGGTGGAGGCTGAAGGTGTTGAGAGTCGTGGAGAGAAATCAGGGGGAGAAACCTGCTACTTCTTCGGCCGAACATTGGGAAACAAACGGAGAAGTGGGCTGGATGGTGTGGGTTTGGGGAGAAGAGTGGGCTGAATGTGTAGGTTCTCAAAACCGTATCTGCCGTGAAAATCGGAATTTGAAGGGTTGAGATTTAATTTTGAATGAATTTAAACGGTGCAGATTGAATGGAGGGGTGGTTGACTCGGCTCCATCCATATATATATATATATATATATATATATATATATATATATATAATTTATAAAAAGGGCAATGCTAAAGTTACCATTAAATATGTCAAAATCAGTCAATTCATGCATTGAAAATGTAAAAAACAAATTTTGATGTTGATATGTGTGAGGAAAAAATTAATCATAAGGGTGCACTTAACAAAGTTATGAGTGTAATTAACCTCCCCCTTAAAGGTTGAAAAAAAGAGTTTTCTTTTGGATAAAAGAAAAAGAAACTTCTGGGACTGAGAGTACTATGAGGCCTCATAAATTAGTTGATATTTATTTCCGATTTATAGTGTTTTTAAGTTAATAGTAACTTGATATATAGATTCAATTGTAATTTAATTGAACTAAAAATCAAGTATGAAATTTTATATTCATTTTATTTGTTGTTTTTTCCATTTCTTTTTTTGAATCTGAACATCAGTTCTAACTTCTAAATGATAAATAATTTTTGATAGCAAGGATTCTATAATATGGTGGTAATCAATTTAAATTTAAAATTTAAAAGTTGATTGAAGTATATTTTTAATCAGTTTATGTAATATAGAATTATAATCTATTTTATTTATAGCAGATGATACGAATTAAAAAAATAATTTAGAATATATTTAAATGTTTATAATATTGTAAATTATGAGAAATATTAGATTATTAATAATTTAAAAATATTTTTTTGAGATTATATTTAATATAAAATTATGTCCCCTACGTCTGCCAGGTAATCAATATGCAAGAACTTAAAGAGCATTTTCAATGGAGGCTATTGTAAAATCTAGGAACATCTTTTTTACACTTTTTATTGTCACCTCACTTATAACGCATCAAAATAAACATTCATATAAATGTCTATAATGATATTTCTTGTAAGGACCTCTTTTTGTAGGTCCTATACATTTTTTTCAACTTTAATAATTATTATAAAGTCAATAAAACAAAAAAGAATAATGTCTGATAAATTTCATGATAAAAACCAAAGTTTTTATTTAAGAACCTTAAATGGTTTAAATTCGTATAACAACTATTCATAAATACTTAGATATTGTAAAAACCTTTAAATATGGAGTGCCGACTCTCAGCAATTACATTATATGTCGGCGGTCTTAATTGCATCTCTTGGAAGGTCAAAGCATTGTGTGGACCTTATTCTTTAAATTTTTCGTTTTCCCCCTCACACTTTCAATTGCTTGCATAAAATGGCTCAAGATGAAATAATATATAATTAAAGGAAGCGTATAACATTGTGTTTGTTTACCATCCGCTCCACCATTCCCATATATAAATAAATAAACCCCATGGCGAACCTAATTTCTAAAACAACAAAAACCAACCCTACAAGAGATTTTTGGTTAAAGAAAGTTCTCGACTTTTTATATTTTGTAAATTGGTATCATTTATATAACTCCAACCAATTTGATTTGTTACGTTTCAAAGAAGATTGAAGATGTCCACTTCAACCATAATTATTCTTCACATCAATCGGTTCCATAATTGTGAGCGATGCATACGAAAGGTCAAAAGCACGCTGCGTAAACTTGGCATCAATTTGCTAGGAATGGATCCCGAGAGAGGGAATATCAAGATCTTAACTGCTAAACAACCTGAAGCAATTAGAGCCATTCTCGAACAAAAATTTATGAAACAAGTCGTTATTATGTCACAAGATATCAACCAGCCGAATCCATTATCGTTCTTTAACGACCCATATAGCTTGAACATCCATCAAAATCCTAATCTTGTAGCCAGTCTTCATGGTGTTATCAATTCTCATGAAGTTGGTGAGGCTTTGTTGAGAATGTTTGAAGCTCATAGGTTGGATAATGTGGAGTTCACCCAATTGAATACTTTCAGGTTCAACTTCACCGACTACGACAACTACTCTAGTATTGGTGTTCCTATTGAAAATGTTGATTTTGAATATATTCCTCCACCACTTCCGCCACCACCAATACCACGAAACTTTGAGCCATCAGCACCACCAATCCCCATCAGTCCAAGTCAAGGTTATCCATGGCCTTCTAATTTTCGTGGTTTCTCTTCCACATCAACTTTTAACAATGAGGATTGGCCATATGATTGTTGCACCATGATGTGATTTCTTTGATCAAGAATCTATATTGGTTTAGTCTATTTGTAATATTTTTATTAGTTTGTTAAAATTTTATCATTTAATGATGAATACATGAGTTTGGTAATAAGATCAGTTTGCATTTTGTGTTCAATGTAACTTTGTTTCAATGAAGATATTATTTACAAATCCAGGTGGCCATTCTTTTTCTAAATCATTTTGTTGTACGGTGATATCAAGGTTTATTAATTATGTAAAAATAATAGAACCCCTACAAATCTCATTAAAAGAGTCCTCATAAAGAGATAGAAAGATTCCTATATATATGTATATGCGTGTGTATGTTTGATCTTTGTTCATTAATTATCTAGCTAGTGGAGGTGGAACTCCAACACACCATATCTGAACGGGGCTAGACAGTGCCCCCAAGAATGAAGACAAAAAAGTGTGATCATGAGTCCATATATAGGTAGTGGTAGATCCCAACTCTGATTCCATTTTTGGTTTGGAAGGAAAAGGTGAACATTGCAGAAGAAGGTTACATTCTTCAAAAGGGAAAATAAAAGAACATTATATACATAACATAAATATACGTTAACAATCATAATTGTCCTCAAGTAGAGATGTACAAGGCCCAAGTTTTTTTGGTTCTAAGGCGGGCTTTGAGGTTGAAATGAGGCCCAATCGGGACTTTAGGTAGGGCTTTTTTGGAATTAAAACCTGACCTTTTCAAACCGAGATTTAACTAGGCCTTAAAAATAAAGTTGGCTTGATTAGACTTTAAGGTATGGCTTGGGCCTAGACTCGGTCATTTGCGGCCCGCGGTCAGGTTTTGGGTGCATTTCCAATCGCTAGTATAGATTATGAAAGTTGGCTATAAGTTTTAAAGTAACTATTAGTAATTTCAATAGTTCAATACCTGCTACAACATATATGTTTTAAAAATAAAATTGCCAAAATATGAATGAATACATAGTTATTTTGAATTTGATGTAATTTGCCCATTTTATTATAACCTCATTTTTGGAAATTAGTATTTTGATCTATTTTCTTAAACTTACACTCTTAGGTGCCGTTTGTTTTTTAAGATATCTAAAATCTGAAGTCTTAATTTACTTATGATTAATAAGAGGTGATGTGCAAAAAGGTCCGAACGATTCAGACTTAAGAGCCATTAAGAATTTTTTTTTAAAACAAACAACCCCTTAGCCTTGTTTAATTTATTATTTGTAGTAAGTGTTAATTTTTTTGGGAGTAACCGTTGTTTTAGGGCGAGCTTATGCGTACCGACTAATCACGAAGGTGACGACGAATGGCTTGAAGTTATCGCAGGTGAACCTCCATGGTCACAAGGGTTTTGGCAGAGCCTGGGTTCGATCCCGGGGAAAATGAAATTTCCACTACATCCATGTGAATCTTACCATACGCCACAACATTTTATTCTAATCATTACTGTTTTTTTATCAAATTAAAATCAAAATATTTTTATTGGGTTCATATTAAATCCAACCATCCAATTGTAGTTGGGATGTTCTTTAAATATTTTAAATAAAAATATGATTCATATTTTATCTAATGAATTTTGTAAATATTGTATCATTAATAGAATATAAACAAAAATTTGATCTTACCACATGCAGCCCTAATAGAGTAAATCTAGGGGCCGCTTCCTAAACGTTTATTCGGTAATGTTTATCGACTCGTTTTATCCTATTGGATGAACGTGATAAAGAATTGAGAAATTTATCCGATAAGAATGAAGACAAGGACCAAGAGTCTTATCAGTTAGTTAGAGTGACAACTCTTACCCGGTAAACACTTATGGGATAAAAATGTTGCATACAATGCCGTTTTAATGGACTAATCTTACCCGGTATGTTAAATGAAAATGTTGACTATTACATGTAAGCGTTTACCGGTTAAGCGTTGGATAAATGATCTCATAATTTTATATTTATTTATTAATAACTTACTGAATCATATATATAATTGGTGGATAATAATAATTTCATCTTTTTCAAAATGGTTTTACATGTAAAATAATATATTATATATGTATAAATATAGTTGTAATTTAGAAAAGAGAAAATGAAGTTAAAGCAAATTTCTACAAACCGAATCACGCTACACGGCTCCACCCCAACAAATACAATTGATGTAACACTAAACATCTAGAAGATGAAGCGAAGAGATCGAGAACTTTCCTTCTTCCACGTCAGCTACTTCAACTAACGCGTGGCATGTATCTATTGGAAGTTTCCCATGCAAGCCGCTTAGGCCGTCTTGATGTGCGAAGTAACCGGCTACTCCGCGTTGAACTTCCGCCAGTGAAGTCTGTGTCTGCATTTGACCCCCTAGACTTTCAAGTATTTGCACAAATGGCAACTGATATTTGTATTATTGCAATAATTAGCCACCCGCCAATGTTTATTTTCGTAATACAAAATAATTGCATTATATTTCACATTTACATATTCACTTCTCAACATTTTTATGAAAACACATTTACCGTTTTAAGTTACTTCAACATAAAAAATAATCATCGTAAATTTATAAAATCAAAATACTCTAATATGACATTTGTGTAGATTGATAGCGCGTTATGTATTGATCTACACCATTAATTTTAGCATTTAAATAAAATGATTGTTAAGATCTACGAAAGATAAATAAACAATTATTGCACAAAAGGAAGTTCTTGTCCAGTAACTAAAAGGATTTCAAAATAATTTTTTTCTGTCTAATGCATTTTGAAATCAAATCAATTTAAATCATATATAGATATTTGTTTGCCTTATTTTCGAACTATAAAAATATAATATAAATAATTCTATTGTTATATGGGTATAATGATTAATTAATTTTTATGAAGCAAAACAAGAACCTTACCTATCAATTCGTGTCTATGCTTTTGATCAATTATTATTTAATCATCCTAAGTAATTATTAAATATAAATAAATTAAGTACTATATTACAATTTTTTTTCTAACGATAAGTCTGTATCATCAACAAATTTAAATGTTTGTTTTTAAATAATTACTTGAAAAATATTATCGTTCAAACAACATTAAAAAATGGTCTTATATCACATTTTTAAACTTAAGACGAAGGTTTCTTGATCTTTCTGGTGTTTACTATTTAAGAAGAAGCTTCTTGATCTTTTTTGGTGTTTATTATTTAATTCCTTAGCTGAATAACGTGTTTGTGTTTCGATTAACAAAATAATAAAATCATGACTCTGTATGTGTATATACATACATTTACTCTTCAATTCTTGTATTATTCATAAATTCATCAAGACCCCTTACGATAAGATTAAATAAAAGAAAATTCTTGGAATAACATAATAAAAAAGAGGTTAGGAAGTCAAATAAATAATTAAAAAAATTTTGCCATAGCTTTTGCGTAAGGAGCAATCCATTCAGCCTTTCTTCTATATAAACACCACCTTAGCTTTATTTCCTCCATTCTCATCTTCTTTCTTCATCTCCTATCAAACTCCGGCAAACACCAACAGTTTCGAGGCACAAAGTTGTAAGAATTTTCATATTGTTGTTATTTCATTGCATTTTTATATTTTTCTTGAATTTTGATTCATGTAGTTTTATTTACATATAATTAATTGTTGTTTTTAAATTTATTATACTATGATCGAATAACATTTTTAAAGTGGTGCAGAAACTTCTCCATCTTCTTCCTTCGCAAATTAGGGTTTCCCGGTTTGATCAACTCCTCTTTTTATTCTTTTTTTTTTCACTGCAATCGTTATTTGATTTATTTTTCATATTACTAATTTTTATTTTTTTCATGATCCAGCAAATTACTATACCTGTTAATTATTTTTTATCTGTGCTTTTTTTAATTAATAGTGGTACCCTTAATTGGGTTGGGTCGTGATCGACGGGGATTAGTCGGGTGACACCCTTAAGTGGGAGCCCGGATACCCCGGGAACGTGTGCGTGTGTTAACTTGCCGTTCAAAAAAAATAGTCTATTATTTGTTAACGATTTGTGTATCAATTCAAATATATAGTTTATACCCCAATAACATTCGTTTGTTTTCTTTAATTATCTACGTTTATTTACTTAACCATTAATTTATTATAATCATCTTCTTCATTATTGATTTGTTGAATGATCTAACGTACTACTAGATGCAAATTAAATTAAGACTAATTAATATCCATAAAACTTATATAAATGTTCTTAGATGAGCTGTGTGTTGAATTGAAGAAGTCAAACTTAAAGATCATATTTTGTTATGATCCAACATAAGTTGACTTCTGAATGCACCATGGTAATTACATCTTGGAGAAGAAAAAAAAAACCTTTTATTTTCTAACACATTATATAATTCATCATATATATATGTTTTGGTTGCATTTAAAACATTTACAGAAAAATATCAACAATGGCTGCCACTACTCCAATAGTAATTGATCTTCAAATCAATCGGTTCTGTAACTGTGACGGATGCATTCGAAAGGTGAAAACCACACTCGAAGAAGTTGGTGGTATCGAATTGTTATCAATGGATCTCGACACCGGGAAACTCACAATTTCAACCGCTAAACACCCGCAAGTAATCCAGTTTGCTCTTCAAAAGAAATTCAAAAAAATCATTGACATTCTACCACAACAAATGATCATCAACACTCCTAATTATACACTGTCTGCTTCAAACAATGCTCAAGATATGGCTGAAGCACTTGTGAAAATATCTCGTGCTAGAGGATTAGAGAGTGTCGAATACAGACAATCGAATACTTATAAGTTCAATTTCAACCAACCATCTTTATCTAGATTACCAGCAGCTACATACCATGATGATGTACGAGGTTCTAATAATGGCGTCCGGATTAAAGATGTTGAATCTGAATATGTTATGCCACCACCGCCGCCAGCAACCACCGAGCCATCAGCTCCACTCATTCCCGCAACTCAAGATCAAGTTACTGGATATCTTGCTGATCAGTTCTATGATACTAATTTCTCAAAAAGTGCAAGAAATGATCATCCGCATGATTGTTGTACTATTCTTTGAGCTAACCAGATTTTGTTATATTTGGTTATGCTTTATTGTTGAAGTTAGTTAAGTTTGTTCTGTTTTGTTTGTCTGTTTGGTTAGTGGTTACGTGGGTGTTTTAGTTTTCCTTTCTTTCCCTGTATATATATTGAGTCTGATGTATTTCTTTCAATTCAATTAATACAAAACCCACTTCCACACTTTATCTCTCTATCTCTACGCTCCCTGTTTCTTCCTCTCTCTAAATTCTAAAATGGTATCAGAGCATCGTTGATTTTTTTTCATCTTTCATTCGCTGATTACATCTATTCTTCTACTATTTTCTCCATTATTCTTTGTCTTCTGATATTTGTTAGATCTAATTTGTAATAAATCACGATGTCTAACAGTGAAAGCCCTAATTCTGGTTCAACCTGGTTCTGGAATCAAAACCAGTGGAATCAACGCATCAGCCTACTCAAATCCTTTGTTTATGAGTCATACAGATAATCCAGGAGCAGTAATCGTATCACAAGTTTTCAACGGGAAAAGATTTGGTGCTTGGAAACGAGCTATGACGTTGGCACTGTCGATGAAAAATAAATTAGGTTTTGTAACCGGTAGAACAACGAAACCGGCTGAAGATGATCCAAGTTATGAAGATTGGGAAAGATGCAATTCAATTGTAATCACATGGATTCTGAATGTTGTGAGTCCAGAAATTTCAAAGAGTTTGATCTATCATACTTCAGCAAAGGCGATTTGGAACAAGCTGCATCACATGTATGAACAGTCGAATCTTGTAGTAGTATTTCAATTGCAGGAAGAGTTAAATCTCATGTCTCAAGGAAGTGATTCTGTAACAGCATATTACACAAAGCTCAAACGAACTTGGAATGAGTTTGCATTTGTAGATGAAATGCCTGATTGCAGTTGTACAACAGGAGGCCTGGTTAAAACGTATGGATAGACAACAATTGGTTCAGTTTCTATTTGGACTAAATGATAGCTATGCTTCGACAAGGGGAAGCATATAAAGGTTATAAGGGATGAAGTATTTTTATTGAATGATGGATAATACATATATATACAATGTCTAGCAGCTAAAGAAGGAACATATTACAACATTAATAGAGAATACAATTTCCAAACTGAACCAGAATCTGTGCCTTCAATTGTGGAATCAATTTTGGTACTGATTGATTTGATTTAGTGCTGATTGACAATCTGTTATTATCTTGTACATGATATTATCTCTTGATACGCCCCCGCAAGATGGAGGATCCATCGGAGACTCCAATCTTGGACCGTAGACGAAGGAACGGAGCACGAGTTAATGGCTTGGTGAGTGCATCAGCCAGTTGATCGAAGGAGTTGATGTGGCAGACCCGTAAAGAACCATCAGTTACTTTTTCGCGAACAAAATGATAATCCAAGGCAACATGTTTCATACGCGAATGATAGACTGGGTTGGCACAGAGATAGGTGGCTCATGTGTTGTCGCAGTATAAGGTGGGTGGAGACTTAGTAGCGACACCCAAGTCATGTAATAAGTTCTGGACCCATGAAACCTCAGAAGCGGCATTTGCTAAGGCTTTATATTCTGCCTCAGTGGAGGATCGAGAGACAGATTTCTGACGGGCGGAACGCCATGAGATAACATTAGAGCCAAGATACAACAAATATGCAGTAGTAGATCGACCACCGCACTCAAGTCCTCCCCAATCCGAATCAGAGAATGCTTTAAGGTCCATGGAGGATCCTCTGGTTAAGAATAAGCCGTGATGAATGGTTCCTTTTAAGTACCGGAGAACTCGTTTCAATGTTTGCCAATGAGTCTCAGTGGGAGAGTGCATGAACTGTGAAAGTTTATTCACAGCAAAAGAGACATCCGGTCTTGTAAACGCCAAGTATTGCAAACCTCCCACTAGTTTTCGATACGGTGTAGGGTCAACGTTTGTGGTCCCATCCAAGGCGGTGAGAGTCACTAAGGAGTTTAGCGGTGTAGCTACTTCCTTTGCTCCATCCATGTGAAAGGTAGTTAAGAGATCTTGGATGTGGTGATGTTGAGAGAGAAATAAGCCGGTGGGGGTGGACACAACTTCGATTCCAAGGAAATGATGGAGTGAGCCAAGGTCTTTAATGGAGAAGCGGTTGGCAAGAGTGAGAACAAAGTGATCAAGAAAGTAGTTGTTGTTACCAGTGAGAACCAGGTCATCGACATAGACAATAAGATAAGCAAGGATGCCACCTTGATTATAGACGAAAAGAGATGGATCAGCACGAGACTTCCGGAAACCAAGGGATAGGAGAAAAGTGGTGAGTTCGATGTACCACATTCGTGACGCCTGTTTGAGGCCATAGAGGGATTTTTTGAGTTTACAGATGTGTGAGGGAAATTGCGGGTGGACAAAACCCGGTGGTTGAATCATGTACACCTCTTCATGAAGGGTGCCGTGAAGAAAGGCATTGTTGACATCCAGTTGCCTAAGAGGCCAACGATTTGAGAGAGCAATGGAAAGAACGGTACGAATGGTAACGGGTTTAGATACAGGACTAAATGTGTCAAAATAGTCTTTGCCATATTGTTGAAGGAAACCTTTAGCAACAAGGCGAGCTTTGTATTTGGCAATGGTGCCGTCGGGATTGCGCTTGATGCGAAAAACCCTTTTGCAACCGATGGGAGAGTGAGAAGAAGGAGGGACCAGCTCGCACGTGCCATTTTGCATTAACGCATTGAATTCCTGATCCATGGCATGGCGCCAATGTGGGTCTTTTAGGGCTTGATTGTAGGTATGAGGTTCAATGGAGGATGGGATGGGATGACGAGTAGAGACGTTGATAAAAGAAGGATTGAAGTATTTGGTATTGGGTTTGCGAGTACGGCGGGAGGGTGGCGGAGTTGGTTGGGTAGTAGAAGAGGGAGACGAGGTTGGAGACAGTGATTGTGAAAAGGACAGGTGGGGCAGAGGGGAAGTAGTAGATGGTGATGGGGTATCAGAGGGTGAGTGGGAAATAGGAGACGGTGGTGGTGATGACGAAATGAATGAAGGGTTGGTAGTGGTTTCAACTGATGTGGGAGAGGAAGAAGGGGATGACGAAGAGAAAAACGGGAATGAAGTAGGATTTGAGGAGTGTTCCTCGGATCTGGTAGTTGTAGATGTGGGTTTGAGAAAGTCAGTGGGAGTCGGTAAGACGGATGGAGATGAGAGACGGTGAGATGGGAACTGATTGGCAATAAATTCAACATGACGTGAGTGGTAAAGGCGACGAGTGGTAGGATCATAACATTTATACGCGGATTTGGAAGATGAGTATCCAAGGAATAGGCATGGACTTGAACGAGGTTGAAGTTTGGACGTTGTATAAGGCCGAAGCCATGGATAACACAAACATCCAAAGGGTTTTAGCTTAGAGTAGTTGGGTGATTGACCAAAGAGACACTCGAAGGGACTTTTGTGAGATAAGATGGAGGTGGGAAGCCGATTGATGAGATAGACTGCAGTTTGAAATGCATGTGTCCAGAAGGTAAGGGGTAATTTTGCGTAGTGGAGTAATGCAAGTCCAGTTTCAACGATGTGTCGATGTCGTCTCTCGGCAATTCCATTGTGTTCAGGGGTGTGTGGTAGGGTTGTATAGTGAGAAATACCATGGGATTGCAAAAACGGGAGGAGGCCTTGATATTCCCCCCCCCCCCCCCCCCCCATTGTCACTAAAAAGAGATATGATGGGGAGGTTAAAGTATTTTTCGACAAGGAGTTTGAATTGAGGGAAGAGTATTGCAACGTCACTTTTATATTTCATGGGGTAAATCCAGGTGTACTTGGAATAATAATCAACAAATATCACATAATATGTTAATTTATCAATAGAAGTTTGGACAGGACCCCATACATCAGAGTATAAAAGCTGAAGTGGTTTAGTTGCAACAAAGGAATTTTTACCAAATGGTATTTTATGACTTTTATTGATAGAACAGGAAGAACAATGAACAGATGACAAACTTTGTGAATTAAAACCTAACTTTGAAGCAATAGATTGAAACACTTTAAGGGATGGGTGCCCAAGTTTGTGATGAAGGTCGAGTGGTGAGAGCCGAAGGGTGAGGTTGAGTTGGAGCTTGGAAGGTAGTTGTGCATGATAAACATCCTCAGTATTCTCTCCTCGCATTAGACGCGCCCCCGTGCGAAGATCCTTCACAATAAAAAAAGATGGAAAGAATTCCACCGATACAAGGTTAGTTTTACACAACTTAGCGACAGAAATAAGATTTCGACGTATCGTCGGAACATGTAAAACTCTGGATAACAGAAGTTTATGGTGAGGTGTGTGTAGGTGGGTGTCACCAATGTGTGCAATATGTAAGCTTGTACCATCACCAAGACTAATTTCATCAGGGCCTCCATATTCTGAAACACTGTGGAGGTTGGTTCGATCAGATGTGACATGATCTGAAGCACCCGTGTCAAAGAGCCAGGTGGAAGGAGTAGATCCGAAGGTTGTCACATTTGTAGTGGGTGAGGAGTGTGCGGTAACATTGTTTTCTCGGAGAAACCGGGCAAGCTTGCGACAATCACGGGTGTGGTGACCGGGAATGTTGCAGTATTGATAAAAGGAATTGTTTCGATTGTTGCGATTGCCTGAAGAGTTGTTCCATTGAGGCCGACTGTTATGATTATTGTTGTTGCGATTTCCAGAGAACCGGGACGAGTTGGTAGACCGATTTGACTGGTTTGGTTGGCGAGAGGTGTAGTTGACTGTGGTGAGAGAAGGTTCGGCTGCAGAAGGGTGGTCCTTGAGTGCTCGCTCATAGTATTGTAATTTGTCGAATAATTCGGCAAAGGAGAGTGGATTATCACGAACTTTTATTGTTGCAGCGATGGTGTTGTATTCGTCGCCAAGTTAGAACATGTACCATGAGATCTTCTTCAGTAACCGGACTTTGAGCGAGGGCAAGATCATCAGCGATAGATCGCATGTCCTGAAGAAATTCGGCAATGGAGCGACTTCATTTGGGATTCTTGACCAGTTTAGATTTGAGAGAGATGATTCGCGATCGAGAGGATGAAGCAAAGCTTGCATTCAGACGTTCCCATGCTTCTCGAGCAGTGGTGGCAGAGGAGATTAGCGGCTGAATCTGATCCGAGCAGCTTCCAAGAATAGCGGACAGAACCATTTGATCTTTACGATGCCATGAGAGGTACTCAGGGTTCGATTTCTCGCCATCTTTGTCAGCAACCTGTCTTGGAGGTGGAGCGGATTCTCCGATGAAATCTTCAAACTCGAGCCCGATGAGTGTGGACTCGACATGTTTTCTCCACACTGGGAAATTAATGGTCATGAGTTTGGTTGTGAGATGTGTTGTAGCGGTGATCTGGTTGGTGTTTTTGGAAGACATGGCAGAAGATGGATTTGAGGATCAGAACTCGTGAGAGTGAAAATGCTCTGATACCATATAAAGGTTATAAGGGATGAAGTATTTTTATTGAATGATGGATAATACATATATATACAATGTCTAGCAGCTAAAGAAGGAACATATTACAACATTAATAGAGAATACAATTTCCAAACTGAACCAGAATATGTGCCTTCAATTGTGGAATCAATTTTGGTACTGATTGATTTGATTTAGTGCTGATTGACAATCTGTTATTATCTTGTACATGATATTATCTCTTGATAAAGCATTCTTCACAGAAACCTACTCCTATTCTTGCAGAAGCATATGCGATTCTTATTCAAGAAGAGCAACAACGTGAAGTTACAGCGCCGATGAAATTGAACATCGACAGTGCAACCATGTATGTCAAGAATACTCCAAATAAGCATGTCTCAAACAGTGAAACAAGGAAGAATATGATTTGCAACTATTGCAAAAAGAAGGGGCATATCAAATCTGAATGTTATCGTCTAAATGTTTTTCCAGAGCATTTCAAATTCACAAACTCAAGAAAATCAACTGTTAATGCTACTATTGGAGATGAGATAAATTCAAAGGATCTTTCTGGTGGTAACACAGAGATGACAAGCAAAGATTATAGTCAGTTGATGAGTTTTTTAAAGCAATGCAAAGTTGTTGATTCGGCTTCTGGATCTGGAAAAGGTGATATCTTTGAAAATTCTTTCACAGCGGCCGTTAATGGTTTTGCTGCATGTGCAGGTAATTCAACCTTGACTTCTTATTTTCAAAGTTTGTGGATAATAGATTTTGGGGCATCTGATCATATGTGTAGTCATTATTCCATGTTTTCTTCAATCACAAAATTGTCTAAACCTCATAAAGTCTCTTTGCCAAATGGCAATTTCTTGCTTGTCGAGTATGTAGGAACTGTGTCTCTTTCATCTCATTTGTGTCTCTCTCAAGTTTTATTTGTTCCTACATTTCATTGCAATCTATTGTCGGTCACAAAATTCACTGCTCAGCATAAAACTCCTCTTCATTTCACTTACTTACATTGTTATATGCGGGACCCTCTCACCAAGAAGCTCTTGGCACTTGGTAAAAGAAAGGGAGGCTTGTATTTTTTGAATCCTGAAGATTTCAGAAATAGTTTCTCTAATCATGTTGTTTCTGAATCTGTTGATAAACTTTGTTCCTTGTGGCATTTACGTTTTGGTCATATTCCAGTGAATAAACTCAAACAGTTGAATCTTGTTTCTTTTAAGTGTAATAAAAACATGTTTCATTCATGTGTTACTTGTCATAAAGCTAAACAACATCGTTTACCATTTCCTGAACGACATACCAAATCTGTTGATATCTTTGATCTTGTGCATGTTGATGTTTGGGGTCATTTTCATACTCCAACATATGATGGTCATAAGTATTTCCTTACTATTGTTGATGATCATAGTCGAACCACTTGGATATATCTTCTAAGTTACAAAGGGTCAACTTTCTCTGTCATTCAATCATTTGTTCAATTCATTCAAACTCAATTTCCAAAACTATCAAGATCGTTCGTTCTGATAATGCAAAAGAATTAGGGAGTAGTCAAGAAGGGAAAACCTTCTATGCTTCCAAAGGCATTATACATCAATTATCATGTCCGTATACTCCGCAACAAAATGGCTTAGTTGAGCGAAAACACAAACATTTGTTGGAAGTTGCTCGTTCTTTAATCATTCAATCTGGATTACCCTTACAGTTCTGGGGTGATAGCATCTTAACAGCTGCGTATCTCATTAATAGAACCCCAACTAAGGTGCTTGACCATCGCACACCTTTTGAAGTCTTGTTCAAGTGTAAGCCAGAATTCCATCATATTCGTACTTTCGGTTGCCTTTGCTTTGTGTCCACCCTTCCAATTAACTGACATAAATTTGAATCAAGAGCTAATCCACATATTTTCTTAGGTTATCCTTTTGGTAGAAAATCTTACAAGGTTATGTATTTGAATACCAAGCAAATCTCATATTCTCGAGATATTAAATTTTGTGAATAAGAATTTCCTTTTCTTAAGGGTATTGATATTTCTTCGTCTGTGTTTTCTAATGTTCCTCTTCCTACATCTGTTAATAATGATGTTGATGTTTCAGATTCATCTCCAAATTGTCTTGTTCAGTCTTCAAGATCATTTTTTCAAAATCATGGTTCAACCGAACCATCATCTATTTCAAATGGTTCTATTGATACCAGTTTCCCTTCTAGTCCAGAAAATTCTTTTCCAATTCCGAATAGTCAAGCTAATGATTCTTCAGTCCCTCGTAAATCTTCACGAGTTCATAAACCACCCAGTTCGCTTGATGATTTTGTTTGTAATCAAGTTCATTCTGATTTTTCAGATTCAGTTTCTGATACTTGTCCTCATACAATGACTAACATGTGTTTTGATTCTCAGAATTTATGTTTCACTGCTTTGAATAGTACTAGTCAATGTTTTATTGCCAATATTGTTTCTGTTGTGGATCCTAAGAATTATGAAGAAACTATTAAAGTCCATGTTGGCAAGAAGCCATGGCCAAAGAATTTGCTGCTCTAGAAGCTAATCAAACTTGGCAATTAGTTCCTCTACCTGATGGAAAACGTGCTATCGAATGCAAGTGGGTATATAAAACCAAGTTTAATAAAGATGGGACGGTTGAACGATACAAGGCACGGCTTGTAGCTCAAGGTTTTACACAACGTGCTAATGAAGATTATCATGAGACATTCTCTCCCATTGTCAAATTCACCACTATTCGTTGTATCGTTGCTCTTGCTGTTAAACGAAAGTGGGAGATCCATCAATTATACATTAATAATGCCTTTTTACATGGAGATTTACATGAGGAGGTGTACATGAAGAGACCGAAGGGTATGGTATGTTCTGATCCAAACTATGTTTGTAAACTTACCAAATCTCTTTATGGTCTTAAACATGCTTCTAGGCAATGGTATTCGAAGTTAACTGATGCGTTACGAGTAAAGGGGTTTGAGCATTCTAAGAATGATTACTCATTATTCTTACCAAAGACTTCGACTTCATTCATTATTATGGCTGTGTATGTGGATGATGTTATCGTCACCGGTGACGCTCCTTCAGAAATCACTGATTTGAAGCAGTATTTGCATGATCTTTTCAAAATCAAGGATTTGGGGAATCTCAATTATTTTCTTGGTCTTGAGTTTCTTCAAGGATCTCAAGGAATGTTCTTAACATAGAAAAATACCTCATTGATTTACTTGAAGAGTATGAAATTTTTGATGCTGGGAGTATTGTTTCACCTTCGCCAACTAATATCAAGCTTCTTCCAGATATGCCAAATCCGGCCTGATCCTACTGCGTATCGACAACTAGTTGGAAAATTGAATTTTTTGGTTCATACTCGACCAGACATCGCTTACAGTGTTCAATTTCTTAGCCAATTCAATCAACGACCCTCGAAAGCACATTAGGACGCTGCAATCCATGTTCTGAAATATCTTCGAGTCTTTTGCTCTTATGGGTTATTGTTTAACAATACCTCATATTTGAATTTGACAGCCTTTTGTGACTCTGATTGGGCGTCCTGTCCATATTCACGAAGTTCTGTTAGTGGTTATTTTGTGCTCTTGGGAGGAAGTCTGATATCATGGAAATCTAAAAAGCAAGTAATAGTTTCTTTGTCATCTGTCGAAGCCGAATTTCGATCAATGAAGAGAATAACTAGTGAATTGACGTGGTTAAGTCGTCTCTTAGCAGATTTACGTATTGATAATATTACTCCTATAGCTCTAAAATGTGATAATATGGCGAGTATACACATTACGAAGAACCCTATTTTCCATGAACGGACAAAGCATATTGAATTGGACTGTTATTATGTTCGACAACAACTAAAGGCGGGTGTTATTGCTCTTGATTTTACTCCCTCATCTTCTCAGTTAGCTGACATTTTCACTAAACTCCTTAGTGGAACTACTCATTCAGCTCTTTTACGCAAGCTGGGTTTGCTATCTCAACCTCCAGCTTGAAGGGGGGGGGGGGGTGTTGAAGTTAGTTAAGTTTGTTCTGTTTTGTTTGTCTGTTTGGTTAGTGGTCACGTGGGTTCACGTGGGTGTTTTAGTTTTCCTTTCTTTCCCTGTATATATATTGAGTCTGATGTATTTCTTTCAATTCAATTAATACAAAACCCACTTCCACACTTTCTCTCTCTATCTCTACACTCCCTGTTTCTTCCTCTCTCTAAATTCTAAAATTTATATATATATGTGTGTGATGAGTTTGGATCCTTTTTCGAATGTTTTCATATTCTTCATGGTTTTCAATTTCGTTTTCTTAATGTTATACTCGTTAATTAATCGTTATTAGGGATATGTTAGTATGAGAAACTAGGGGTTAGGATTGTCGTAAACCCCCAACATTAATATACTTGTTTGTTATTTGGTAAAAGAAATGGGTTTTTATTTTTATTCACAGTTTTACCTGTATTTGGTCCATTTAATTATTCTTTTCTGAATGGTTTATTTGGTAAAAAGTAAAAAAGATTGTTACCAACATCATATACACAATATTTAAATTGCAATCCTTTCTTTTATGATGTTGCATAGGCCTATGGTGTGTGGTTAATGGGAGATCATTTGACTCTAGCTAGTGACATTATATAATGATACTCAAATCTTGGACCAAGGCTAGTAGGGAAGCCCGATATCAACAATGTTGCTTTCAAATTGCAGCCCTACAACTTTTTGAAAAAGTAGCCAATTCCTATACATAATCGAGAAGTACAATACCAAATGCTCCAACTAAAACAAAGATCAAAACATATAACAACCTTAAACATGCAAGTGGATTTAGAAACTTTTGAAACGGACGCACAATCGCCCTAACATCTTAATGAATATTCCCCTCCTTAAACTAGAGTGCAACAAGCCCAAGATTTTTGTGTCTAGGCCCGTATATATCCGTCCAAACTGGTTCTAGTAAGCCAAAAAAACACGTTTGGAACCGGTCTTGGGTTTTGAGTGTGAAAATAGGCTCGATCATGCTTTTCGAGTCTTTTCAGTTTTCTTGAAGAGCATTAGCCAGGTCATAAGGAAAAAAAAAGTTAACCCAAGCGCTAGCTCGGTCAGAATATATATTAAAAATAATAGTAAATTACGGATTTGGTCCCTGATCAGGTATCTCATTTATTACAGAGATTTGGTCATTTATCTTCATTTATTACAAAAAAAACCCTTCACATATGCAATTTGTTACGGATTGGTCCTTCACACTAATGTCCGTCTATTTTATTCGTAATGTACGAGGGTAAATTTGTCTTTTTAGCATTTTTCTTTATTTTAATGATTTTAGGTCGTTTTTAACTATTATATGATATTATATAACACACACACACATATATATAGGGAGAGGTTCAAATGAGAAACGTTAAATGTATTAGAAATAGAGAAATGATTCTACCCCATCATCTGGTCAACATTTGCGGCTTTGACCGTGAAGCACCGGATAATTCCTTGCGTGGTCTGTAAAAGATAGAGATGTAGTTTCGTAAAATACTCGTGACGAGTTCATATGTGAACCTATGTGATTCATATATAAACTATACGTTCATATGTGAATTAGTTCATATATGAATCACAAAGGTTCATATGTGAATTTGTTAATTAGTTCAATTGATTCACATATGAACTTACGGTTAATTAGTTCATATGTGAATCATTTAAGAGCATCTCCAACAACTTCTCTAAAATGGAGATTTTGGGCATTTTTTGCTCCAAAAGATTCCTCAAAACCTTCTCCAAAATTGAGAAAGTAAGAGCATCTCCAACAGCTTCTCCAAAATGGAGAAAATGGGGATTTTGGCCATTGTTTTGTTCCAACAGATTCTCCAAATCTTTTTCAAAATGGAGAAAGTAGGAGAGAGAGTGTATTTTTCTCCAAATTTGGAGAAGTCTCCAAAAATGATTACCATGAGAAAGAAATTGTTTTTTATTATATTTCACCAATAAGAAATCTTGAAATAAAATGTGTAGGAAAGAGAATTAATATTTTATTAGATATATACATTATTTTAATAATATAAGTAATGATGTCATCTCCAAAACGGAGAATCTGTTGGAGATGAATGCAATTTTTGTTAGAGATTTTAAACTTTGGTTCTCCATTTTAGAAATTTTTTGGAGAATCTGTTAGAGATGCTCTAATAGAGAAATGATGAAAATCTCCAAGTTTGGAGATATTTTCAAAAATGATTACATATTAGAGAGAAATTATATTTTATTCATTCTACCAATGAAATTGATTTAAATTAAATGTTTATGAGAGAAAAATAATATTTTATTAGTTTTAATGAATATTTTAATAATATAATTAATTGTGTAATCTCCAAAATATAGAATCTATTGGAGATGAAAGTGATTTTTTTGAAGATTTTGACTTTTTACTTCTCTATTTTGGAGAAGCTGTTGGAGATGCTCTAATTGGTTCATATATGAATCACAAATGTTCATATATGAATCAATTAAAAGAGTTTATATGTGAATCATACAGGTTCATATATGATCTCGTACCGTGTATTTGTAAAAATTATGAAACTGTCATTCTATTTTTGGAATAGCTGCAAGTTTTGACCAGTCAAAACCGCAATTCTTGACCAGTCAAAGACGCAATATTTAACCAGTCAAATTCAATATTGATCGTATAAATAACTAAGATTACTTCTCTATTTCTCACACATTTATCACTTCTCATTTGAACCTATGACTATATATATATATATATATGAATGTATGTATGTATGTATGTATGTATGTATGTATGTATGTATGTATGTATGTATGTATGTATGTATGTATGTATGTATGTATGTATGTATGTATGTATGTATGTATGTATGTATGTGTGTGTGTATTAGGGTTTAGGAATCAAGAACAATCCATAAAGTAGATCCCATGGTTCGTCCCTGTCGATTGTTCCTGTTAAGTGCATTTTGTGCATGCATGCATTCATTTTAGTTTATAATTTTATTTGGCATTTAGTTTAATTGTTTGCACGTAGATTTTATTATATTTTTAGTTAATTTTCGTATAATCATCAATTGAAGATATTACATTGGTATTTTTGTGTTTTCATCAGTTTTGACAGATATTTTACGTTGAAAGCATCAACATGGATGACAAGTAAAATTTGGAGCATTTAATGAATTTTTATGTGGTGGATTAATTCAACAAATATGACACCAAGTTGGAGCATGTTTGAAAGAAAATAATTCATGAGGAAGATTTTGATAAATATTAAAGTAGAAGGTGGACCTTGAAGTAGCAGCAAGTTGAGGGGGCTGAATTGCATCAAAATGGAACAAACTTTCACCTAATTCCTATTTTGGGGTACCAACTTTAAAAGTTATCGTTTTGGGGTCTAAACCAAACCTTAGATATATGTAAGGGCTTGATTTACCTGATCTGCTAGTGATGATGTGGCTTTAGGTAAATGCCAATGGAATTATTAATTAAAAAAGAGTTATTCTAAACCAGAAATTCTAGGTGTGAAAGAGGTGAGAAAGAAGTTACCAACGAAGAGGATGACATTGTGTTGATGAATAGGGTTATCGAGGTCATTATAAACAATGACCTGCTATTAACTCGTTGTTTAAGAAGTTTCAATATCAGTTTAAGAGTGATCCTATACTGCTTGATTTGAAATATTGTTTGGATAACTTTGTTGCTCCTTTGCTGGCTTCTGTCGAGCGTATTTCGGAGAAAATAAATGCTGCTGGTGGGAAGTCAGCTTATTGAGGCGCAGGGGCTTTGCTACCGGGTGTTTTATTCGTTGAATTTTTGGATTTGCGAGAATTTTTTGAATTATTCGTTAAATCCCACACCCCTTTTCATATCCCAATCTTCAATACCCTATTCAATCTTCCCACCATCCATTCACGTCCTGCTTCCATATGGAAGATTGAATCGAGGAGATAGGTATTGAAGGTTGAGTTGGGATAGGGATTGGGATATGGAAAGAGGTGTGGGATTTAGGGTTCTACGGTGGATTTCCATGAGTTTGGTGCCAACCACACCCACACCCGCCATTTCTAGTTTTCATTTTAGAAGGGAGGTTTATTGATTTGTTTGATTGTATATAAGAAAAGTGTGGTTGGAATGGATTTCGATTCTTAGTGGCGGCCATTTGAAAATTTTAGTTGTCAGTTACTTTTTGATTTTAAGGTGGGGTTGCAGGGGATTCAAATGATGAAGATACTAGGTGAAGTGGGGGTTTTGTTTTTTTGAAACTTTTAAGACATGCACCAAATGCTTTGTTATTTGTACTAGATATCTTCTTTATTTGATTTTATATTTTCTTTTAATTGTCGATGATGTGGCCCCTCTATAATAAGCATTTAATATTTTTTTAATTAATAACTTTACATTAAGATAACCGGTAATCGAGACCCTTAAATATGTGTATAGTTTGGTTTAGACCCCAAAATGATAACTTTTAAAGTTGGTTCCCCAAAATAGGAATATGGTGAAAGTCAGTTCCATTTTGATGCAATTTTCCTTTATTTAAATTGATTTTTTTTTAGGTTTTTGCATCTCCTCTCTTTCTCCTTACTTCCACAGCGCTGGCCGATTCTTTTTTTTTTTCTTTAGTTTTTAGTTTTTCTCAATCTCTTCTTTAGTTTATACTTTAGGTTTAGGTTTTGTAACACCCGGAAATTTGCAAGGTAAGTAATTGTTTCCCTTACTTCATTAATTGTGAGTATTTGAGAAAATGAGCCCTTAATTATGTGTTTGATCATTTCTATGATGTTATAATGCTTTATGAGTTGTACATTTATTTTAAGTGCCTAAACCTCGCGCTCGTTATCGAAATTGGTCAACTTTCGGGACGTTGGGGGACTGGCGCGACTGTGACACGCGATTGTGACATGGTCACTCTCGCCGTGTCACTCTGCGGGGAGTGTACTGCGAGTGAGGTGTGGGGCGCGGCTTTGACACGCGACTGTGACACGGTCACTGTCGTCATGTCATTGTCGCGGGGCATGTACCGAGAGGTATTGAGAGTCGGCGACAATGCCCTGGCGATAGTGCCAGTGGCAATGTCGCGGGGCACTATCGCCCGCGTGGTCTGGCAGAATAAAAACACCATTTCCAGCCTTCATTCTCTACACAACTTCAAAATCTAATTTAGGGTTCGTTTGAGAGCATTTTTGGGCGATTTTTTTCACTTCTCCACCCTCTTACTTCATTTATTACACTAGAGGTTGTTGGGGGTTTTCAAACATTTAATCAACCACTTCAAGGGTGCATTCAAGACCTAGCAATCAAGTATTTGGGGTCTCAAGGCTTCATTCCTCTCCATTTCATCTATTTTCTAGGTTTTGGTCCAAAAACCTAGATTGTGAGTTTACTAAACCTTTGTTAAAACTAGATACACATCATAACCTCTTACTTGTTATATTTATCGTATATTTGCTTGAAATGTTCATTTTTTTACATGTTCAAGTATTTGATGTTTTCTTTATGAACATATGGTGGAAATATGTTTATAAGTCTTATGCTATGTTTTACTCTCTTTGGTCATGTATTTGGGGTCTTTCTCATGGATACATAATATGAGTATTTGACATGATTAATGTATACATGTCTTGGATTATGATGGATTCTATTTGGAATACCTATTTAATGATATTGTACCCATATAATGATTATATTGGTATTTGGGTCTCATGTTGGACTTATGTGGCTTAGGATGGTGATATGGTACCCATTGTTGGTATTGAAATATGTTGGGTTGAAATATACCTCAAGACCTCCTATATGCATTATGTTGGACGAACCAAGTCAGTAGACACTAGGAGGATGTAGTCTTGGGCGCCACCGTGATGGTATGTGCCTAGACCTCCGCCACTCGGGGAATTTCCTTAGTTGTAGTCCTCGGATGTGCCGGGCCTTTCGGGTGCCTCTTGTTAGTTGGCATCAAGGTATATCGACTCTTTGGGTGGAACTTGATTGGTGCTATGGGTCTCCCCTATTGACTCCACATTGGTTGAACTTTGGTTAACTGCTGATAAGAATTGTAATTAATCATTCATGCTATTTATTGTTCAACTCACTAGGCTTTTTGGCCTAACACTTGTTTGGTGTCGATGTGTATCTCAGGTTCTAGCGGCGCCGGTTCTAAGCTGGCATAGTTGCTTAGGTGAGAGCTTGGGGAAAACTTGCATTTGGACATACTTTTGGTAGAAGAAGATTTGGGTTTATAGATGACACCCCTTTTATAATCTTTTTTCTAGTAATAGAAATTAGATTAGTTGGTTGTTATCTATTATCCGTTAAAGTACAACTGTAATTAAACAGGTTTGTATATTTCTCCATTTTTGGGAGGCTCTTGCTATGGCAATTTTATATACCTCATGCCGTTTTTTCGGATTTTTGTTATCCCTATTTTTAGGGTGTTACAGGTTTAGTTTTGGTTTTTATTTATTTGTAATCTTCACTACTACAGAAATGACTTTTTTAAACGGTTTTTTAAAAAAATCGAAAAAACCGTTTAAAAAGGAGGTCGCATTTTTTTAAGACTTTTTTTAAAGGGTTCTACGGTTGTGGTACCGTTTAAAAAAGTCATATGACCTTTTTAAACGGTTGTTATAAAAAACCGTTTAAAAAGGGATACGTATTTCACACGGATAATTGAACAAAACCGTTTAAAAATCCGTCTAATTTTTTTACACGGTTTTTTCATACAACCGTTTAAAATACATACATCTTTTTAAACGGTTCTCTAGAACAACCGTTTAAAAAGGCCAAACACTTTTTCAAACGCTTTCACTATCACAAAACCGTTTAAAAAGGCCTTTAAAAATTTAGGGTAAAACCGAACTACATTAATGCGCTTTTATATTTTGATAGGTTCGGAACAATTTGGAGCGAAAAAGAACAAAACGATAATTTTTGACAGATTTGCGCAACTGTGGCGTTTTGATCATATTTCACTCGTCCGATCTCCGATTTGAATGATTCAAGATGATCTGGAAACCCAACACACAGATCTACAATGTTCATGTTTTGAGTTTTTGGAAATTTGGAGTAAATCTGGACCGAATCTGGAGTTGAAGTTGGGAGTACAAAACTGGACAGAAAATGAATAAAAGAATTAAAGGTGCTTCCCATAAACACAGAAGAAGATGTGGTGGAATGGTAAGTTTTGTGGATTTGCATGGTTGTGGTTCCGAGATCGAGTCCTATGTGCAGCATATAGCATTCTTTTATTAAAAATGTCCAAAACAACCGTTTAAAATACCTATTTTTGTAGTAGTGAAATTTGCTCCTTAGTCGATGAAGATGTGAAGAAAATGCGATGTTTCGACAGATCGAAGATGAAGATGGAATGTGACAGGTTCTCATTCAACATTCAACACCTATTGTAGCATTTCGTTTCTCTATATTTTATATTTATGTTTGAATTTATTATTTTTACCATTCATCTATTGTAAATGTTTTACTCCTTATTTTTATTTTTTGCACTTTTTAATTTTTCTTGCACCGTTCTTAATTTATTTAATTGCTTTCATAGGTTAGAAACAATTATTTGGAGAGTGACACTCGTGTTTTAAATTTATGTTTAGTAGTGTAGCTTTCGTTTGATTGAGTTGTGTGTCTCGGATAAAAAAATGTTGGGTTAGTAGTGTAGCTTTCATTTGATTTTAAAACGATTATTAGATTTTAATTGGTTGATTTTTAATCAACGAAAGTTGTTATGTGGTTAATTGATTTTAATCAAGTGTTTGTTAATTTGTTTAGTTGGAATATGGACGAAAGTTTGATTCTCGACTTAGAACGAATTGGTTGATGATTACGGTCTTAACATAAAAATTGTTAGGGACGTAGGCCGCGAAAAAATTTGTTTTATCAAAATGTTTTTTTTCAATGTTTGTATCATACGAAAGTATGTGCAAATATCGTTTTAGAAAGGCTTTTCTACCTCAATAGAGGGTTAAAATATTTTTACACAACAAATACTCACCATCATTAAAACCCGAGACTAACATTGCCCGATCTTCGTTAGCTTTCATTTTTATTGTCTCGTCATTCTTTTTAGTTTATTTTATTAAAAAATCAAAATATTTATTATTTCTCGTAGCTAAGTCGTTGTCTAGAATGAGTCGGTGTTTAGTCCATCGTTTCCCTGTGATCGACCCATATGCTACACTTCCTGTACGTTTGCGGTTAAAAATTTAAAACTCATATCAGTTCCAGCGGCCTCCGACGCGTGGTTGATCTTTATGGTTCGTTTATGACACATATATGGAAGAAGAAGAACACCCAAACTACCTTTGTCCTTATGGTCTCCGACGTCCATCACCTATCTTCGATACCATATCCCAGGCCCCAAATCCCGATAAGTAGAACATCCAAACTTCCCTCTGGTTCCTCCCTAGGTTTTCTGTTTTGTTTTTTCATTAGGGTTTGAATTAGATTTTTTTTTAAATCTTAGGTGGAGTTTGGTTTGCAAATTCTGAAGTAATCTGATGGAATTGGAATGCTGAATTCATTTGACCAAATTTTATTCCCTTGTTTGGTTCATTCTTTTCAATGGAAGAAATCTGTAAATTCCACCAAATTCCATAAATGATGAATATGGACATTCCTTGACATAGAGGTGGTATTTTGATGGAATGAAATTTAACATTTTCATAATTCCAAAAATACCCTTAACCCCAAATATACCCTAATCTCTTCAAACAACCGACACATTTTCTCATCTTCACGATTTCTATCTGGAAGCTCTCGACACGGGCACACAACAACTCATCTTCTCCATTGCGACACCATATCATATTTGTCTTCACCACAGGTTTGATACTAAATTTTTTTGTTTAAAAAATTTAAAGTATTTAATGATTATTTTATTAAAGTATTTTTAGTTTAAAAAAGTTAAAATTATCAAAAAGTGTATTTTGGTCATTTACCAACGTTTCATTCCAACTATAAAGCTACATTATGTGAATAAAACATAGAGATTCCAATTTCTTTAACATAGTTCATTTCAATTATGTCGTCAAAACTAACAACATTCCATTATTATTCATTTAAAGTCAAATACATTTGATAGATTCCATTCAATCAAAAAACATTACATGAACCAAACATCACCTTAGAGTTTAATTTAGGTTTTGATTTTAAGGTTTGATTTAGATTTCAGGGTTTACATTACAAATACTTTGAATGATTCTATATAAAATGGTAAAGGAGATGAAAATTGTTCTTCATTAAATGAAGAAAATTAATTAGAAAATGTTTAAATGGAGAAAAATGGTAAATGACCAAAATTGTAACACCCTCAATTCTGGAAACAACAACTAATTTAGAATTTTCGATTATACATCAAATAAGAAATAAATTACTTTTAAAAGTCAATTAGGCATTGTTTGGCAAAAAAAAGCTAGCTTATAAGCTAGTTTGCCAAACATAGCCTTAGTCCCTCAGAACGAATAATTTCTAACTAATAATGTTAATTTCATGGACCTTGAATGTTATTAAATTAGAAAGTTAGGGACCATCAACTTAGATAGTTTGTTTTAGGACCAAATCCAAAATTTGACCAAACCACAGGACCACCAATGTAATTCACTTATAATTAAACATATAAGGTGGCGTTTGTTTTTTAAGAGGCATAAAGTCTGAAGTCTTATTTTACTTCTTATTAATAAGAGGTGATGCTGAAGTCTGAAATCTGAATCAACAAGACTGTTTGTTTTTGTAATATCTGAAGTCTGAAATCTGAATGATGCTAAATGATCTGTATAAAAATACAAACATAATAATTTGTTGAAGTTATATCTTATCTACTATATATACAAATATTCTCTAAAATCTAAAACCCAAAAAAAAAAATCAATCTAAAAACAAACCTCATCATTGTCAAACCTACCCACTAAAATAGAAAATGAAAATACAAGAACAGTGTTTGATTTGTTTCAGACGCATCATCTTGTTGATTTCTCTCTTTTTTTTCACTTTCTCTATCTAGAATTCTTGAAAGATGATAAAAAAAACCCTGCATCGAACAGTGTTTGATTTGTTTCACTTTCTCATTGACCCTTGTTACCAGGATCTGTAAAAAAAACTCAGAGACGAAATCAATGGAGGGCTCCAATCAATCGTTTGATTCTGAGCTAAAACTCAGGAAAAAAAACCCAAAAAAACCTGCATCGAGCCACTGCGTCGAGCGACAACCCATAGGGATGAAATCAACGAAAGACTCAGAGACGAAATCAATGGAGGGCTCTAATCCATCGTATGATTCTGAGCTAAAACAAAGAAAAAAACCCCAAAATAAACAGTATCAAGCCACTGCGTCGAGAGATAGCCCATAGGGACGAAATCACAAAATCGACTGGATTTGCTCTCGATTTGGGTCGAGATCGATTAGAGAGGAATGAGGATGAACTTGAGGTGCAGAACTTGGAGAGGATGACTGATGTGGTTGTTATAAGAAAAAAAGTGGAAAAAAGTGAATAGATTACCTCTTTTTGTTGCAGATGAATTTAAGTGATAAGTGGGTCTGAAAAGAAAAAAAAACAAACACTCTTATTTTAAAAACCTTTGACCGAAAAAGTGATAAGAGGTAATAAGTTCTGAAAACTAAAAAACAAACAATCCCTAAGTAAACTACAAATGTGGTCCCTATATTTTGTCGGTTATTAACACTTTTCCCAACAATTTCGAAAATAGAAGACGGTCATTGTGGTTGGCAAAAACGTCCGAATTTAATCACTTCCGTTAACGTCCCTTAGACAAGCTCGTTAAGTTAAACGAGAAGCATTATAATTTTTTTTAGCTTTTTCTTATTTTGCATAAAAAAATATAATTAATTATATAATGTGATATAACAAAGTGAATAACTTATTCATGTTGCATTTTAAATAGATGGTTTTTAATAAATACAAACCTCTATGGTATAGCCTTCAAAAAACAACCCAAACTATCTAAGTAAAATCCTGCACGACCATAAAATCCTCTAAAAGAACCTACATCCCATGATTCTGAAAAACATGCCTCCTCCTCATGACCGAAAGGTCCATGCTTCTTTTTGTTCGTCAATAAACACAACGACGAGAGTACTGTAAGACTTCCAGAAGGCATGGTGGGTACTCTTATAATTGTCCCTTGTATCCCGGTTATTTCTTCATCCATATCAAAATTGATCTATAAACAATAATTATATTATTAATGCATGTTTGAAAATATAATTTAGACGATTGCTACATAAATTACAAGTGAGTGTTATTATAATCTTCTAGATAATCTACTTCTTTGTTTACATATTGTATTGAAAATAGAATGCCGAATCCTTTTCCATAACATAAAAAGGTTGAATTTAGGGGTTGTTTGGTTCATTGATTTTGAAGGAATTGGAATGGATAATTTTTTTGACCAAATTTCAAATATCTTATGTTTGGTTCACATAATAAAAATGATGGAATCTATTAAATTTCACAATTTAAATAATTCATTATTTTTTGGCTTAAGTAAATAAATTGAATTCCTACCAACCTTCAAAGTCAAATTTCTTTGATGAATTCCAATTCCAATAAATTCCATTAAGTGAATCAAACGCCCCATTAATGTCAAAATTATTTTGTTAATTCATGATCCCGAATTGGGAGTAATTAATTAGAAACAAAATATGTGACCTGGGAAATTGTATAACCGCTGGGGCCATTGTTACCACCATGTTGTTGAAAATAATGCACTGAATCACCAAGATCTTGGGTAGTAAAAGCAATTGAATAAATCCATCTTTTGTGATCTATGAATATCTTCCTCAACTTTTGATTGCTCTCAAGCCGCAACGACCATGGATTTCCACCTATGCTTGATCCCCATAACTTGGTTTTTGTAATATTCTACCATGCATCAAATAACACAAACTTAATTTGTGATTATAAGTAACTTAAATATTCTAATAATAAGATTTAGAATCTAATAATTTCAAGAAAAACAGTAACATACGGTTTGAAGTTCTAACGCGGTTTCTAGTTCTTGGACAATCGATCTCATCGTAGGGCGATCTTTTTTATCTTCATTCAGGCACTGGTACGCAATTCTCGAAAATGCTTCTAACGAACTCGGCTTCATTTGTTCTCGTAGATTAGGGAAGATGATTTCGTCTAATGTTCCCGTTCCATAGTGACGTTTCACCAATTCATATAGATATATAGGCTTCTTGTTTTCAAAAACCGTTCCAAGCCTCCCACATAAAACTTCAAATAATAACACTCCGAAAGAATACACATCAGATTCTTCTGTAAGTAGACAAGTTTCGGCATATTGTGGATCGAAATAGCCATACGTGCCACAAGCGTTCGTGATAAGAAAAGGGAACTCTTGATTCGTGAGATCTACTTTAGACAATCCGAAATCAGATATCTTGGCTTCCCAATTTGCATCTAGCAAAATGTTAGAGCTTTTTATGTCACGATGAATTAGCACCTCCTGCGTTGATCCCACACCATGAAGATAATTTAGTCCACGAGCTGCACCAAGACATATTCGAAGACGTTGCAACCACGTGAGGTCCGTGTTGTCTAGATACTTATCAAGGCTCCCACGAACCTCGTGTTTGTAAACAATGATTCTCTCGTCACCTTCATCAGAGAATCCAATGAGAGTGGCGAGGTTATCGTGTTTGTATCTAGCAAGCATGAGGATCTCCGTCAAGAACTCTCGTTCTCCTTGTCCGTGCCTCACTTCTAACCGTTTTACGGCGACATTAACGGTACCAGCCGGCTCACCGGAGCTGGTGGAGACGGGGAGTTGGCCTTTGTAGACTCCCCCAAATCCACCCTTGCCGAGCAAATTGTGTTGGGCGAAGTTGTTGGTGGCCAATTTGATTTTATCAAGTGGGATTTTGAAGGGGTTTAGTTCTGGAATATTTTTAGACATGATGATATGTGAATTTTATATATATCTGAAAGAAAATGGTAACCTCGATCTGCTTTTATAGTATGAAAAATTGAATATTCCAGTTAGCATGCCAGACTTGAATATATCCCCACTCCTTTTAATTTTCCAAGAAATATAAATGACATTCAAGTAGCAAAACCATCAAAATTAATGGCACAACAAGAAAATATAGATATTTTTCCGACAACCTTAAATGTTGTTGTTGCAGAGGTCTATTGTGATGACAGGTAGTCGCAATGCATTGAAAAATCATTCACATATTTTCAAGCTCGTTCAATTGGCTGAAAAAGTCATTTTTGAAACATCAGTCAATAGGTCATCGTTACAAATTAATGATAGTAAGAACCGTGTGAACCGTTGCCTTGCCCGAAGGTCTGCTAACCTACTACGACAACGTGATAGACTTAAAAGAATTGGTTGGAAATTAAAATCCCGCCACATTATTTTATATGATATCGAGATCGACAACATTTAGTCACAATAGAGTTAATATCGTCAGTTAGCAACTGTTAGAGAGACAAATCAGTTTATATGAAACTACAGGGACCTAAGATGTGATTCACATATTTTTCTAAAGTTTTTTTTTTAATTAAAATACGGTTAACGTAGAATAGTTATATATTGAAGTTTGTTCGTTAGAATAAATAATTTGGTTGTTGTAAAACAAATAATTATGTTTTAAAAGTTAAAATATCATGAGACATTATTAAATTAAATATAAAATAATTGTGAATAAACTACAACAATTAAATTGATATAATAAGGAGCATATTTTGATTATTATATCAATTTAATTGTTGTAGAGGTAGTCGGTTCGTATTGTCGTGGTGGTGACGTACGATGGTTGTGGCGCAACATTAACATATCCATAACCACCATCTTCAGAATCCCGAACATTCATAGTTGATCCAAAGGTGGTTGGTTGGTCGTTAAAGTTGATCTTGGTTGATTGTGTATACTCCACATTCTGCAATCCTTTTGATATTCCTTCACCAATGCATTTGCCGTATCATGAAAATTGCGGGGACCTTGAATGGACGAATCTTCCAAAGCAGACAAGGGATTCGAACGGTTGATTTTTGTGGACAAAATGACGAATTTCCCAGCAAACCAGTGTTAAAGAGCATCCCTTATTTTTTTCAGGGTGTATAGTAGGGGTGCTCATGGGTTGGGTTGGTCGGGTTAAAGGCATTTGAGCAACTCAATTCAATGTTCGCGGTTTGAAAATTATCAACCTAACCCAATCAAAAGTGCAACCCAACTCAACCCAAACCGTGCGGGTTGGGTTGGGTTGGTAACATTATTTTACAATTTAACTAAGTGATTCCGTTTAAAGAAACTAAAATCAAAATAGAAAATTTAAAAATAAGGTTAACAAGAGAAAAGAAGAGTACCTCTTGGCTCTTGATTCGATGGATGTTAAAGATTTTTTAAGACTTGAAGGTTAGAATCGTGTGATTTCAATCGGCGTGGTCTCATGGACTAGGGGTGCTCATGAGTTAGGTTGGCCGGGTTGAAGGCACTTGAACAACCCAACCAAATGTTTGTTGTTTGAAAAATCCCATCCCAAACCCAAACCATGCGAGTTAGGTTGGGTTGGCCGTCTTGAAGGCACTTGAGCAACTCAATCCAATGTTCGCGGTTTGAAAAATCTCAACTCAACCCAACCCAACCCAATCAAAAGTGCAACCCAACCCAACCCAAACGTGCGGGTTGGGTTAGATTGGTTGGTCGGATTGAAACTTTAATACATCATTTTACAATCTAATTAAGTGATTCCGTTTAAAAACACTGAAATCAAAATGAAAATATAAAAATAAGGCTAACAAGAGAAGATAAGAGTAGAAGAAGAGTATCTCTTGCTTCTTGATTCTATAGATGTTAAAGATTTTTGAAGACTTGAAGATTAGATTTGTACAATTTTAATCTGCTTGGATCTCGTGGACAGAGCTAAACTAAGCCTAAGATAGGAAGACTTGGATAGAAATGAGAGCCGCTAAAAGTCTAAAACCATTAAAAAAAAGTACAAGTTTTGGTCGAGTTGGCCGGGTTACTTTGGGCCCAACCCGTTCCAACCCGATAGATGCGGTTTGAGCAAAATTTGTATCGATTTTATGTATCGGGTTACCTCAGTTTGAGTTTGTTTTTGTTTTTTTTTTTTGCGTTTTTCCGGGTTGGGTTGGTCGGAAATTTGAGCATCCCTATCGTGGACAGATCTAAACTAGGACTAAGACAGTAAGACTTGAGAATTGAGAGAAAGAAGATCTGCTAAAAGTCCAAAACCATAATAAATGAAAACGTACACATTTTGGTCGGGTTACTTTGCGTCTAACCCGTTTCCAACCCAATAGATGTGGTTTGGACAAAATTTGTATCGATTATGTGTCAGGTTACCTCGGTTTGATATTTTTTGCGCTTTTTCGGGTCGGGTTGATCGGAATTTTAGCCCCCCTAATCTCAAAATCGTGACTCAAATCTTAAACTCGAACCGAAACTTGAACCAAATTTATGACTCAAAAACCTCATGATCTCCATGAAAAAAACCATGGACCCATTTGGTTTAACGATGTATTTTTGAGAGATCTGGTTTCGTGGAATGATTTGGAATTGGAGAGATTTTGAACTTGTAGGATTTGAAATCTTTAGTGTGTTTGGTTTATAGGATTTGAATTAGAATTGATATTTGTTCTTTTATAAATCTTTTTTGTTATTAGGATTTGGAATAAAATTGATTTTTTTGTAAATATTTGTTTGTTTGGAGGTGACGGAGATATTAGGGCAGAGTTGATGAAAAAGGCTTAGAGATGCAATATAAACAGTGAAATCCATGAGATTTGGATTTGAAATGACAACCATTCCCTAAGGATTTCTAAAATCGGTGGGTTGTGGAATATCAAATCCAAATTTTCCTTCAAATAAGTGAAATTCAATTACAAATCCTGTAAATCAAACGGTTCAAAATGTTTTGATCGTGATTGTGAACCATGTATCATATTTATGGTCAAATCCCCGTCTCCTGTCATCTTGATGCGTTTAACATCCTCAACAATTGTTATTCCTAAACCCATTGTGAGGTTTTATATTTTGATTTGTTACCCAATTGGTGTTTAAATGACAATGGATAAGAGATTTGTACGATTGATATGTTTAACTTTTTATGCCAGAAATATTTCTATCATTTTGTTTATAAAGACGAATCAAGACCCGAAAAACATGGAGTTGATGAATAAAGAAATATTTTACTATGTTATTTATGAAAATGAAGAGAAAGCAATTACCTACTCTAACAAAAAATTTAAAATGGAGATCTTGAGAATGGGTAGATTATTGGTTCAACAGATTCTTTAAAATTGAGAAAATACGAAAGAGAATGTTAAAAATTTTAAATTTGAAGAACTCCTAAAAATAATTACCATAAGAGAGAAACAATTATTTATTATCTTTTCACCAATAAAAACTTTGATGTAAAATGTTTATAAAAAAAATAATATTTTATTACATGTATAATATATTTTAATAATATAATTAATATTATAATCTTCATAATTAAAAAAATATGTTGGAAACATTTTTTTTTTCTTTTTGAAAATTTTAGTTTTGATTTTTCATTTTAAGTTTTTTTTAGTGGATTTATTAGAGATGCTTAATTACATTGTGCTGGTGGTTGGTAAAATAATAAGATTTTTTGAAGAAGAATGAAGTCATTATGTTTATGTGGTCGTAGGTGCTCCGGAGATGGGGGGACGTGGGAATGGGAAAGACACATTTGGAATTTTTGAAAAGAAAAAGAAATGTGAACTTGATTTTACATTACAAATTTAGTTTTATTTTTGAATTATAATTAACTAAGAAATAATTTAATTTTTAATAAATTATATATCACATTAATTCGTTTAAAATACAAATGTCACTTTGTAACTAAATGCCATTATGGTTGGCCCTTAACATGTTTTACAAAATTAAATTAATCGGTTTAACATGCGTTTTTTTAGATGCAGTTTGCATATTAGATCATGTGAGTCTCACTGCTCAATTCTTCAATCAATGTTTGGGTTAGCTTCAAGATACTTACATGAAAAACCATCTTTGACATCATATTTCACTTTGACACCTTCTTTCTTCATTGTTTTTAACCGTATCTCATCGCCTTTACAAAAAACCCAAAGGAACATTCACCGTCTCAATTTGTCTCTGTTTATCCCAAGTATGACCCATCCATGTTTGGAATGTACGCATAGGTTTTTTCTTCATTCAACGAGGTGGTCCCAATTTATCTCTATTTAAAATAAACTAGTGTTGGTCACCGCACGTTGCGCGGTGGGGATAATTTTCTTTAATGGAATGGAATGGAATGTAATGTAAAATAATATTGTATTTTCAAAAGTGGTTAATTTGCATGTATTAATAATCTTTTTTGTTTCAAAGGGTTAAGATGCATCAATAACAACTATGCTTTATGTTATTATAACCAAAACGACATGTCCCACAACATAGACGGATCAAATGAGTTAGATATGGTGGCACGTGCCACCATATGATTTCTTCGATGAAGGGTAAAAAAATTTAGGTTTGTTAAAGGTGCAACCGTATCGTTTTGGAAGGTACTACCGTATTATTTTGAAAGCTTAAAGAAGGTGCAACCATACCTCGTAATCAAGCAAAAAACCAAAAAAAACTCTTGAAATCAACCAAAAAACCGAAGAAAACTCTTGAAATCAACCAAAAAACAGAAGAAAACTCCTGAAATCAACCAAAAAACAGAAATAAATCCCTCGAAATCTATAAAAAAAACTTAAAAAATCGTCGAAATCAAGCAAAACCTTTTAAAAATCCCTCGAAATGGTGGAATTTGGCTAAAATACATCAAACAATATTGAACGTTTGTAAAAAGATGAAGACACGTCGATAAAAACCGTGCATTTAGTAATTACTTTTGTCTATATTATACGGTGCCACCGTATGTGAAAATTTCTGGATCCGTCCCTGTCCCACAACCATATCAGTATTATTGAAAATAGTATACATATGCAAATCACTTAATTAATATGCAAGATGGACTATATGTTATATACCATCCATGTTGTGTTTCATTTTTTTTATGTTGGTTATTTAAGCATATATCAACTCTATCTAATAACCTACAAAACATAAACTCAAATAATAAGGGCTGAAAAATTAGTATCACTTAAGTATTTTTTTTTTTTATTGATAATATATTGATGTACCAACACGTAGACTAAAAATAACCACTTTCATTAAAATTTTGGGGGTTAAAATAGACATGCATGGCCAAATGACCCTTTAGTTTTCAAAGGTTGATCCTCATCCTTTATATACATAAATCTCCTATTGATATATCACTTTTCTTATCAATGTGGGAAACTCCAAATTTAACTAAAATCCACCATTTGTGAATACTTTATTCTCATGGTGCCACCTCAACTCTTCTTGGTTGTTGCTTTAATATATATAAAGATATAAATAGATATAGATTTTAAACTTTTGGATTAACCAAAATGAACCAACCTATTATCTTGGAGGGTTAACCAAAATAAGCCAACAACGTGAGCTTAGATGATCGACTTGTTTGAGCCAACCCAATGAGTTGTCACAAAAGCATGCCAACCTTCATTTATATCCCCAATTCATTGCCAATGTTTTGTCTCTCCATCAATGTGGGATACAAAAAAAAACTCAACTACAATTCATTAAATGGGAAAAACTTCATCCTTTCTAAAAATTTGGCGGTTTTCCTTTTAGATATATATATATATATATATATATATATATATATAGAGAGAGAGAGAGAGAGAGAGATTTTAAACTTTTGCGTTGGCCAAAATGATCCAACCTATTATCTTCGATCGACCAAAATAAGTCAACTACATGAGTTTAGAAGCTCAACCAAGATAAGCCAAGCTCATGTGCTGCACAAAGGCATCTCATCCTCCATTTATATATACACAATTCAATGTCAATATTTTGTCTCTCCATCAATGTGAAATACGCAAAACTCAACCACAATCCAAGAAAAATGGGGAATACTTTAATATATATATATATATATATATATATATATATATATATATATACATATATATATATATATATATATATTGGAGGGACGACCAAAATAAGCCAACAACGTGAGCTTAGATGATTGACTTGTTTGAGCCAACTCCATGAGTTGTTACAAAGGCATGCCAACCTTCATTTATATATCCCATATTCATTGTCAATGTTTTGTCTCTCCATCAATAAGTGATACGAAAAAAAAAAAAAAAAAAAAACTCAACTACAATTCATTAAATGGGAAAAACGTCATCCTTTCAAAAAATTTGCCGGTTTTCCTTTTAAATATATATATATATATATATATATATATATATATATAGAGAGAGAGAGAGAGAGAGAGAGAATTTAAACTTTTTGGGTTGGCTCAAAATGAGCCAACCTATTATCTTCGGTCGGACAAAATAAGCCAACTACATGAGTTTAGAAGCTCAACCAAGATAAGTCAACCTCATGTGTTACAAAAAGGCATCTCATCCTCCACTTTTATATACACAATTCAATGTCAATCTTTTGTCTCTTCATCAATTTGGGAAACACAAAACTCAACCACAATCCAAGAAATAGGGAATACTCAATTCTTAGCATGCCACCTCATTCTTTGTGGGTTTTACTTTAATATATATAAAGATAATTGATGATAATGATTTATATTTGTTATGGCTAAAAAAGAGCACCACCTTATTGGGTGTGAACTCAAGTAAGATTCTTCTCCTTTCCTCTTATATTTATACTTTACACCTTAAACTTATGAGTATTGGCATACAATGATGATCTAGAAAATTTCTAATAAGGCATAAAATAGTTATAACTTGTAAAACAGTAACTTTGTATTAAAAAAAATCACTACGTTGAGACGTTTAAAGAGTGGTACAAATGGCTATAGATTTGTGTTATAGACAGCATGGAAAATAATGAATTATATTTTATAAACATTAAAAATATTTGTAAAAAATCTGATGTAGGATGTTATGTTATGTTAAAAGACTATTTAAATCCAGCTTGACAGCATATGCGGACGCTCTAATAAACACAAACAAAATTTTATTTATTCATTAAAATGGATATATAGAGAAAAAGTATTAATTTCTAAAGAAAAAAAAACAGATAAACTACGTTTTTTTGTCTACGTGATTCGTTAAAAATTGTTGATTTCGTCTTTATGCTTTCAAAATTATGGTTTTCGTCCCTGTAGTTTAAATTATTGTTTTTATCTCACTAAGGCTAACTCATTCGGAGAGATGAAAAGTGAAAACTGTTAGAAGATGAACATGGTTGAAGGAGACGATGAATATGTTGAAGGTTTGAAACCTCAATATATTGATTGAGAGAAAACATACAATATGAAAAAGTAAAATAGCGGCTTAACCTAAACTAGAAGATACAAGAGAAATATATACACAAACTATATGGGCCCACGGGCTTGGGCCTAATACACATATGTACATTAGCATCCCCCTAAAACTCAATCGGGAGAAAAATGAGCCAGATGGAATTTGGAAACTAGATCACGAAACCGTCCTGGTAGATGAGCTTTAGTGAAAATGTCGGCCGGTTGATCAATAGTTGAAATAGGAAGAAGCTGAATAGTCTGACGAGTCACGTGTTGACGAACAAAGTGACAGTCAATTTCAATATGCTTCGTTCGCTCGTGAAAAACGTCATTGTGAGCAATCTGAAGAGCACTATTGTTGTCGCATCACAAAGGGGTTGGAGAATGTTGAGGTACCCCCATGTCAGAGAGTAGCCAGCGTAACCACACAAGTTCTTGAGCCGTGTCTGCTAGTGCTCGATACTCAGCTTCAGTACTGGATCGAGCTGTCAGATATTGTTTCTTGCTCCTCCAAGAGATGAGAGAGTCTCCAAGAAAGAAACAGTAGCCAGTAGTAGAGCGACGGTTCGTAATGTCACTGTCCCAATCAGCATCAGAAAATCCTCGCAAAGTCAATGAGGATGTGGATGAAAAATGAAGACCGTGAAACATGGTCCCCTTTAAATATCGAAGGATGGGAAGGACAGCAACATAATGATCTGAACAGGGTGCAGGCATGAACTGACTGACTGTATGGACAGCATAGGAAATGTCAGGTCGAGTCACTGTCAGGTAGACAAGTGACCCCACTAACTGTCGATACAGAGTAGGATCATGCAAAGGAGGTCCAGCATTCGGAGCCAGATGAAGGTTGTGCTCAAGAGGAGTGGATGTAGTTTTGTTGTCAGTAAGCCCAACTTTTGTCAAGAGATCGGAGGTGTATTTGGCTTGACAAAGATAAATTCCCAACGGATCTGAGATCACCTCAAGACCAAGAAAATAGTGTAAAGAACCAAGATCCTTCATCTCAAAACAGGAGTTGAGAGATGTCTTGAGATGAGCTATGCCAGTAGAGTCACTTCCAGTAATAATCATATCATCCACATATAACAGAAGTAAGATTGTGTCAGCCTCAGTGGTCCGAGTAAATAGTCCTGAATCGTAGTTGCTGGGTGCGAAACCCAGAGAGGTGACGGTGGAACTGAACTTCTCAAACCAAGCTCGCGGAGCTTGCTTGAGTCCATAAAGAGCCTTCCGAAGTCGACAAACATGACCTTGTGGAAGTCGAACGCCCGGAGGAGGTGTCATGTAGACTTCCTCAGATAAATCACCATTCAATAAGGCATTCTTAACATCCATCTGAAAAAGAGGCCATTGTTTGGTAGCTGCAATGGCTAGAAGACTGCGAACAGAAGTGACTCGAGCAACAGGTGCAAATGTCTCCTCATAATCAATACCATACTCTTGATTGAAGCCCTTGGCCACAAGGCGAGCTTTGTACCGATCAATAGATCCATCGGATTTTGTCTTGATTTTAAACACCCATTTGGAGCCAATGGGTGACTTGCCCGGAGGAAGAGGGACAGATTCCCATGTCTGAGCTTTGTCAAGAGCCTGAAGTTCCTCATCCATAGCTTTCTGCCAATCAGGGTTAGAGGAGGCTTCCTTGTAGGAAGTGGGTTCGTGATTTGACAGTAGAGTAGCATAAATATGGTAATCACGAAGATGAGAAGGAACTTGTCTTACCCGATCTGATCGTCTAACATTCTGAGATTGAGACGTTCCAGGAGCCAAAGACTCAGCAGGCACCTCAGATGTTGGTTGTGCGGATGGAGCAGATGATTGATGTTGATCAGGAAAACTAGAAGAGGCAGGTTGTGTAGGGGCAGGAGACTCTGAAGGAGAGGCAGATTCAGACTGTGGTGGAACAACAGGGGGAGGCAATATGATGTCAGATTGGAGTGAGTCCAATGAGACGGAAGCATCAGTGAAGAACGGAGTGGTGAAAGTGGGAGACTCACGAAACTTGGATATAGAGGAAAAAGGAACATGTTCCCAGAAGGTAACATGACGCGATATACGAAGACGCTGGGAGATAGGATCCCAGCAGCGATAGCCTTTGTGCTCAATACCATATCCAAGGAAGCAGCAAAGTCTAGAGCGAGGTTCAAGTTTGGTATGTTCATGGGGTTGTAACTGAACAAAACAGGCACTACCCCAAACTTTTATGAGTTCATAGGCAGGGAGGATGTTATAAAGAGCCTCGTAAGGAGACTTATGTTTAAGAAGAGGAGTAGGATGACGATTGATGGTATAAACTGCAGTGAAAGCAGCTTCCCCCCAAAACCGTTCCGGACATTTAGCAGAAATGAGAAGAGTGCGAACTGTATCAAGTATATGACGGTGTTTGCGTTCGGCACGGCCATTTTGAGGAGATGTGCCGGGACAGGAGTACTGAGAGAGAGAGTCCCCTGAGATTGAAGAAATGATAAAAGAGAGGACTCTTTGTATTCCATAGCATTATCAACTCTAAGAATCTTTATAGGTTTTGAAAATTGAGTGTGAATCATCCGAGCAAACATAATATAAATTTTAGGTAGCTCCGAACGATGTTTCATGAGATATATCAATGTGAAACGTGTATGGTCATCAACAAAAATAACAAAATATCGAGCACCCCCCATTGATGGATGTGGTGTTGGTCCCCATACATCAGAATGAATAAGATCAAAAGCAGAGGTAGAATGAAACTCATTTGTTTCAAAGGATAAAGCATGATATTTTCCAAGTTTGCATGATAAACAGGAAATACTTTCAGAGGACACACAATTTCTAATAAGGCATAAAATAGTTATAACTTGTAAAACAGTAACTTTGTATTAAAAAAATCACTACGTTGAGACGTTTAAAGAGTGGTACAAATGGCTATAGATTTGTGTTATAGACAACATGGAAAATAATGAATTATATTTTATAAACATTAAAAATATTTGTAAATAATCTGATGTAGGATGTTATGTTATGTTAAAAGACTATTTAAATCCAGCTTGACAGCATATGCGGACGCTCTAATAAACACAAACAAAATTTTATTTATTCATTAAAATGGATATATAGAGAAAAAGTATTAATTTCTAAAGAAAAGAAAAAAACAGATAAACTACGTTTTTTTGTCTACGTGATTCGTTAAAAATTGTTGATTTCATCTTTATGCTTTCAAAATTATGGTTTTCGTCCCTGTAGTTTAAATTATTGTTTTTATCTCACTAAGGCTAAATCATTCGGAGAGATGAAAAGTGAAAACAACGATAAATTAATTATAGGGACTAATAAAATAACAATGAAATAAAAACCATAGGGAATCAATCCAAAATCAACAAAGGCTACAATTTTCAAACCACATGACAAAAACACCTTCTCTCCGCCAAAATCCAACATCAGTTTCTTTAGAAGAAAAATATTAAATTCCGATCACACCACACTCGTTCGAACCCCACAAAACGAGATCGAATCAAGTAGAAACTTAATCGAAATCAACCCAAGATCCAAAATAAACTAAAACGAGTTTGTAATGCGGAAACGATAAACTCGAATCTCTCAACGGAAACGATAAACAACCACAAACATAAACCTAAACTTGACGGAAATAAATAAAGGAGAGAACGGCACCGGATTTACATGGAAAACCCAAAACGGAAAAACCAAAACAAAGTTGTGTTACTCACAGGCACAGCCACCACATTTGACTATTTAATTGATGTTTGACTTTCAAAGATTCACTTTATCTCCAATATCCATTTTCATGCATAATTTCTTCTAGAAGCTATTTGGAGTCGATATTTTTACACACTCCACCACCAAATCCTCCTCCATCCCTCCCGTCCGCAGGCAGCGATCAAATATTTGGAGCTTTAACTCAAAGTAAGGAATCATATGATTTGTCAGTTTATTTCTTTGATTTCGATGCATGTGAATTCACTTTTGATTGCAGTTTTTATGTAGAATATAATGTATATACAACTTGAAATCGTGAAGAAAACTAAATATTTGTTCTTCAATTTATTGATAATTAATAGATGTTCAATTAATTTTGTTCTGGAATTACTCAGAATCTGATATTATTTGGTTGAATTGTCGATTACATGTTTGTTTGATCCAACCTTTTTAGGGAAACAGAGTACGTAATTAGGCGTTTTTGTTTTAGAATCACTCAATCTATGCTTCACTCTTCTCAGATTAATTCTCATTTCCTTGCTTCAGATCCCATTTGTTGCTGTAAAATATCACAGAATTTATATGTTTTTTAATCGTTGATGTTTATTGATCTGGCCATTCCCGTTTCAATTTCTTCAATTGCAATTTATGGAACGCAAAGCTGTTTGAATTTCTTATACAACACGATTTGTTTTATGCTTTGATCATGTTAATTTACAACATTTTCAGCAAACATTAGAGATGTCTTTTTCCATTGTAATTATCAAGATTGTTCAGTTCCATAACTGTAAAGGCTGCAAACGAAAGGTAGAAAACACAGTTGATAAACTTGATGGTGTCGAGTTGTTACCATCAGACCCTGACAATGGAAAATTCACCGTCTCAACTGCTATACATCCCGATGTGATCGTACATGTTCTCAAGACCAGATTTCCAAAAAAACAAATCACTTGGATCAGCCTTCCAGATCGATTGAAGTCGAAACATAATAAGGATCGACCAACTACTTCTAGCTCACCATTGCCACCGAGAACCCCCAAGTCATCATCTCCATCGATCCCTAAACCTAAAGTTGCAGTTTATAAACAACTAAATACTGATAATGTATCGGTGGAGATTGCTCTCAAGTTAAACTTCAGGAAACATCATGAGAAACAATCAACTACTTCTAGCTCTGTAGATTTCCCGATACCACCACCGCCACCATCAACTATTCAGCCATCAGCTCCACCGATGCCTACCGATGAAGATGGGGTTTCTGTGTATAAAACGTCATCGAGACGTGAGAAGCGAGCTGTAGCTTCTCGGGTGCCACCACCAACTACTAAGCCACCAGCTCGCCCGACCTCCATAAGTACTGAAGATGTGGTTCCAACTTTAACGAGACATGAGAAACGAAGAACTACTTCTAGCTCAGTAGCTTCTCCAATGCCACCAGTACCGCCACCGCGAACAACTAAGCCATCAGCTCGACCGACCTCCATAACTGAAGACGTGGTCCCAACTTCATCAAGACGTGAGAAACGACGAACTACTTCTAGCTCAGTGGCTTCTCCACTGCCACCACGAACTACTAAGCCATCAACTCGACCGACCTCCACAACTGAAGATGTGATTCCAAATTCATTGAGACGTGAGAAACGATGAACTACTTCTAGCTCAGTAGCTTCTCCACCGCCACCGCGAACTACCCAGCAATCAGCTCCACCGATCCCCGCTGTACGCCATTAGTACAAGGCTCCTGCTTAGTTTTGATGGTTCCCCTTATTTCATTCCAATTATTGTATTAAGTATTGAATTGAAGTGAGATTTTTGGAGATATTGTGTATAAATAAACGTATGTCTTGTTGTACGTTTTCCCAAAGTTTTATTTGGTAACCGATAGCATAAAGCCGTTAAGATTAAAAGACAAGTTTCTCATGGGAAGGTTATGAATTTGAAGATGTAGTACTCATTAATACATCAAATCATAACATATAACATGCTAATTTAATCATTATTAAATACTTTGAATTAAACAGAAACGTATTCGTCGATTAATGAAGGGTATGGAAAACAAGTTTATAGAAGTAAATTTGATTTGTTTATTGGGGAATTAACAAACCTCACTCCAAACAATAAATAGCTCACACTGAACACTATACTATCACTCACTCACTCTCTCTGTATATTTTTAACAAGAAATAATATCAAAAATCCATAAAATAGATACAAAAGGATGGTGCAACAAGCACCTGAATAGTCATCTTCCATGTAGTTGTTGGTAGGAAGAGGATGTCCATAAACATAGCCTTCAGCTTCAGCCCTGGGCATCAGTGGAGCTGATGGCTTTGGAGGAACATATCCATTGACACCACCACCATAACCCCCCACATTCTCGGTTGCCCACGGGGTATATTGTCGTGGTGGCGGCGGTGATGGCGCAGCGTTAACATATCCATCTTCAGAATCCCGAACATTTCCAGAGGTGGTTGGTTGGTCGTTAAAGTTGATGTTGATGGTAGTCGATTGCTTATACTCCACATTCCGCAATCCTTTGGCATGAGATACCGTCACCATCGCTTCCGCCATGTCATGAGAATTACTACGGGGATTGTTCAACGGATTCGAATGGTTGATTCTTTTGGACAGAATGACAGATTTTCCAGGAAACAAGTGTTGAAGAGCATGCCTGATTTCTTCAGGGTCTATGGTAGTTTTGATTGTAAAGTTTCCATTTTGATAGTTGACAATTAACACTTCGACACCAGCAATTCCACGAAGGGTACTTTCGACCATTTTTATAAATTCGATGTTGTTACATAACGGGACGATTTGAAGATCAACTGTTGTTGTAGTCATCTGTTGAATATGTCAAGAAAATACAATCGAAACAAATGACAATTTGTTCTCTAAGCATATAAAAACAGATTTTTTGCTTCGAGATATATAGAGGGTGCAAAAGTCGAAATATAAATGTACCCGGTAACAGCAGAATCATCTTCAGTTAGACTTGAATATATATATATATATTTAAGCAATTAAGTTTCAGTAATTTGACCTCCTAGATAACAAAATCTGACTTGGTATATAACAATAATTAGACTTGGTGTAGTGTAGAACAATAATGAAATAAAAAAGAGAATGAAGAAATTAAATAAAAGAAAGGGAAAAAAGGAATTAGAAGAAGAGATATTCAAACCAGGGTCAACAGTAATTGGTGAAGGAAGGAGATGAAGTTTCTGCAATCAAAATTGGAGAGGGTTATTATTGAATGTAGAACGCATATATACACATACATGATTGAAAGATCAATGTGTTATTATGGTGAAAAAAAAAATCAAAGAAAATCATGTTGAAGACTCTGAGGAGGAGTTTGCTTGGTATTTTGTTTCAAGGAAAACAAACTACATCTGAATTTCTACACCATTAATTGTGAACATCAATTATCATCTTATACAAATAGCACTTAATCGATAAACAAAAATCAAAAGATTTGGAGTGACCTCTCAAGGCGCGTTTGGTTTAGGGGATTGAAATGAAATGGATTGGATTTCAAGTAAGAATTTAAATTTGGAAGGATTTGGATTGGGGGGCCCACTGGCACTACAAAGGAATTCCAAATCCTTTTCAAATCCGGTCAACAAATTTCATTCTTGCAAATCAAACATAGAATTGAAATGAATTTGAAATCCAAATCTCTTCCATAGAAAATCAAACACGAATCAATTATTTGGGTCTTGAATGAATAGCACGTTAAACTTAAACCGTCGAGATCTCACAACTTTAATTTGGTTATAAATCACAACTTAAACCAAAATTCACATCGTCGATAATCAATAAAATGCGAGTAATACGCAACAGAATCAACAAACACCCATGATCCGAAATCAAAAGTAAAACAAGGGCATCATTTCAAGGCGTTGGCGGCATAATTAATAAAATGCGACAAATGCGCAACAGAATAAACAAACACACATGATTAGAAATCAAAAACAAAACAAGGGAGATGGGGTTTTGAAGGAGTTACCGGCATAATTAATAGAATTGCAATCAAAGTAAGTGCAAGAAAGAAAAAATAAATGAAGAAGAATACATAATAAATGGTGCTTACTTACTTGTGAGGGGAACGGGATTCGACGGCAGCAGCTTAAGCGTGGAGTGGGATTCGAGTCCACCCAAAATTTTGTTCGGATCTGGAACTGGAAAAGATGTATGAATGGATGATGTTGAGAGAGAATGGTATTTATAGAGAGAGAATAAAGGAAATGAAAAGCTAACTCAAGTTATTAATTACAACCTTACCCCCTCACAAGCTTAACAACCACGACTAATAATGTAGAAAGACAATATTGTCCCCCCCTACGGGTCGCCGTTCTTTTAGGAGGGGGTTGGTGACGAGAGACAATATTATATTTATAGAGAGAGATAGATGCGAAGGATTTTGTGAATTGAGAAGTTGAGGTTAGTGTGAGAAATTGATTTAAATCATTGATCATTTTTAATTTCATGCTCTCTTATGAATTGCCCTCTTAGAAAGAAATTAACCCGGTGCATCTCATTCTAATATACATCTATTTCTCATCCAATGACTGATAATCACTTCTCACGTTAACCTCACCTTCTCAACGGAACCCAGCCTGAGTGAAAAGAAATGTTCAAACGAGAACGCTAACTATTTAATAAAACAACAAATCATGTGTAAAATCATATGTGATTCGATTGTTTTCGTGTTTTCTTAAATAATTGTCGTTCTTGTATTGACGCAGTAGGGATACGCGGAATGATTGACAAACGTCAAACCCGAAAAGGCTTATGAGTTTACAAGCGTAAGACTCAAGAATATGGAGAAACTCAAACTCTCTAAGAGAACTTTTATTAAACTTGATAATTCAATTGAAAACAATGAAGGGATTAATCCTATTTATAACTAGGCATAACTAAGGAAATTAAATCTATCTTAATTCTTAATTATAAACCAACTATAAAACTATTTAAATAAACAATAAAAGGAAACTAAATAATAATCCAAACTAACAATAATTATCCTAAGTTTAAATAATTAAAAATAAAGAAATATGTTTTCGAGAGTTGTCCCGAGACTTAAGTCTCGGTGAAACTCTCGGTGGTTTCTGATCCAGTGGTCACCGAGTGTAACACCTGTAATTTTCGGTAAGTAAATGTCACCCGGACATTTCGGTGACTCGTAAATAGTGGGGTTTTGTTGGGAATTGTATTGTTTAAAGTTCCTTGGAGTATCGGGAATATTGGCAGTGAAAAAGTCGAGTTTCGGGGATTCGGAGAGGTTCCGTGACAATGCCCGGCGACTATGACAAGTCACAGTCGCACTGTCACAATCGCATGGAGTGTACCGCGAGCTGGTACACACCAACGACTATGACCAGTGACATTGCCCAGGGCAATGTCGCATGGTCAATGTCGCCAAGGGGGTCCAAGCTGTTGTTAAGTCGAATTTTCACCGCCTTTTCTCATTATTCACTTCTCATTTCCTTCCCCATTCTCCCAAAATTCTCCCAAGACCTCTCCTCTCCATCTATGGTGTTTTGGGGTTCTAAATCCTTAAATCCCCAAGTTTTGAGGTATCAATACTCTACCAAGTGCAATGATGGAAGCTAGTTATCAAGGATCTTCATCTTCATCTTCAACCTCAAGATCTAACTTAGGGTTTTCATCAAAACCTAAGTAGTAAGTGTATTCTTTCCATTTCTAAACCCTAATATAAGATATAAATGTTCTCTTGATGATTTCCTAATGTTTGGTTTCTCAAATTTCGGATTTGATAGTTTTGGTAAAATTAGGTCACAATTGGGATTTTGGTCAAAATTGGGATTTTGGTCAAAATTGGGATTTTGATGTAAAATGCTTGGGGATTGATTCTTAATGGTTGAATGGGTATATTCATGGTTGGAAACTTGTGAATATAGGTTTGGGAAGGTTTTGCTTGTGGTTTCGGAATTCTTCAAAGGAGCTCAAGTTTGGGGTAAAATCTAGATTTAGCCTAAATTTAGCAAGGTGAGTTCAAGTTGAGTTGTGAAAACGGTGTACATGCCAAAATGTTTATTTTAAAGTGTTTTGTGTCTTACATGAAATTGTTAACTGTTGATAAGTTTGGTTATTTTGAAAGTGTTTTACTTTATCAACTTATATAGCACACATCTTTGGGATTTTGGGCATTATGATAATTAAATCATATATTTTGGTATTTTAATGATTTATTTTATGGAAGTAGATTTTGAGTATAGATGTATTTCATTTTGTGTTTTGGAGAAATGCATGGTTTTGTGTTATGGGACGTTTTGAAAGGATAAACGTTATAAACTCACTTGGAAAACGATTTGTCTCAATCTAAACTACGTTGGATTTAATTATATGTTTTAGAGCATGGGTTTACATAAGTACGGGTTGTTTATGTTTGATTTCATTCTATGAATTTCAATGTTGGGTCTTTGGATTTGTTGAGCTTATGGCTCGGTTTGGATTTTGTTGGGTTTTAAGGACACTTGTCTGCTTTTAATAGCTCAATGTTGAGCGTTTGGTTATGATCAGGGTTCAAAAAGGCGCGCCATGGCGCGATATGGCGTGAGACGCGTCTCCGCCATTACGATATGAGCCATAACGTTTTGTTAAGGCGTGGCTCACGCCATGGCGGCTCAAGGCGCGCCATGGCGTCCGTTTTTTGTAAGGCGTCGCTTTTTTTTTTTTTTTTTTACAATTTGTAACTTTTTTAAGTTTTAAAATTTAAATTGGTTAAAGGTAAAAATAAAAACTTAAGGGATGAAAAGTTAAAACTTAAAACTTAAAACTTAAATTAAGTTGACTTTATTTAGACTTTTTAGAAATTAAAATTGAATTCACGTGTTATTTTCTAGACTTTTTAGAAATTATTTAGACTTTATATGATATCAATATATATATATATATATATATATATATGAATTTAAATTATTGGATATAATTGTATTCATTGAATAAAAAAAGAAAACATATATTTATACACATACAATAAATTAATAATATTATTAATTTGCCGCCTTAGTTCACGCCTTGAAAAACGCCGCGTCCTCGCCATATTTCGTAAGGCTTGAGGCTTGACCTCGCTGCCACGCCACGCCTCACGCTATTTTGAACCTTGGTTATGATTTGCATTTACTGCATCTTAGTTGAGAATTACATGTTTTGAATGCATTAGTTCATTCGTTTTGAGTCATGTAATAGTTTAGTTAGTGCAATTAATCAATAGGCATGGTGTTCCTATGTCCCCGTTTTGGGCATTTGGTTCACCATTTGGCACGGAATAGGCATCGGGTCACCATGATAAGTAAGGTGTGGACCTATACGGTCGGGCAACGTCTCATGGGCAGTAAGGTGTAATTCCCTTGTGCATAAGTTCCACTGTTTTGGAACTTTCAGGAATAGACACATAAGGAGTTGACTTGATGCTTTCGAGTGATAGACTCAGAGGAGTTGAGCTCGGTGGGTTTTTATTTGTGTAACCCACATGTTTTGATTTCCTACATAATTATGTGACCTACTTTTGTGTTCCGTCATGTACTATGTAATCGGGTCTTCCCCGTCACCAATAGGTGTGGTTTTGGTTATAGAGTTTTATAATCCATGTTTTCAGAGACGTTTGAGTATGAGTATTTATCTATGTTTGTAAGGTTTTGATTATTGAAACTCATTCGAGTTATTAGGATATTTTGGAAGTTGGGGTTATCTACGTTTTCAATGTTTGATCATTATAATGTCAGTTATGTTTTACGTGCGCTTTGGGTTTTGGCTTTGGTCAAAACTCGGTCAACACTCGATTCGAACTCGAGCTCGACTCGATATACTAACGAGTCAAGTCAAGCGACCTGATACTTGACTCGATAAGCTCGTGAGATACTCGATAAACAAAATAATAATAATAATTAGTAATATTATTTTAATTTAATTGATAATAATAATAATAATAATAAACTCAAATTTTTGATTTTTTTTTGGAAAATGATGGTGTAAAAGACATGGGTAAACTCTTGATGGTGTGTATAATCCATCCCACATTGGCGGGATATATAACCTAATGTTTTGAACTCCACTATATATAGATTGTAACACCCCGATTTTCGAAAGGTATCATTTCGAGTTAATACCGAAACCGATATATTAGGGAAAAATAAGATAAAATATTTTGGACTTGAATCTTGGATTTTATAGTCTAGATGGATGAATGATTCAATTACGAGTCCAACGGTTCTTTCCGGAGCAAAATCAGAGCTATAACGAAGAAGTTATGGCCAAAACAGTGAACGAGAAGAAAACCAGGGGAAGCGGGCGACTTATGCCGCGACTTAAGGTCGCGTCACAAGTCGTGAAACCCCCTGGACGAGCTTAAAACCGATTTTCAGCCACCAAACTTCATTCCTTCATATCTCCTTCATCCCAACTCCGATTTGGGTGATTCAAATTGCTACGGTTTCGTTTTTGAGAGATATTCAAGGATCTAGCAAGAGATTGGAAGTTTATTGGAGTATACAAGAGTATTTTGTGGTGGTAAGCTCCTCATCCCTCCCTCTTCATCTTCTTCATCAAAGTTTTCTAGGGTTTCATCCACCCTTTGTGCTTCCTTTCATAGATTAGAGGTTTGTAACCATTTTGGTGAACTAGAAGTGTTTTGGTTGGTGGATTCAAGCTTGGGTTAAGGTAATATTCTATTCTCTTCAGTTATGAAAGTTAGGGTTTCGGTATTAGTTGAGGTATTCATGTATATGGTTTGGGAAACGATTCTTTGTGGTTGATTATGTTTATTTATGGTTGAATATGTATGGATTTAGGTTTTTGGAAGTTTTGACTTGAGAATCCAAGTGTTCTTCAAAGGAGCTCTAGTTGGGGGGAAAATCTAGATTTAGCCTAAATCTAGCAAGGTGAGTTCAAGTTGATTTGTGAAAACGGTGTACATGCCAAAATGCTTATTTTAAAAGTGTTTATGTTTTACACTAAATTGTTAACTGCTGATAAGTTTTGGTTATTTGGGTATATTTAACTTTATAAACTTATGTAACGCGCATCTTTGAGGTTTTTGGGCGTTTTGATAAATAAATCATGTTAACATGTTTCTTTGATGATGTAAGAGATAAATGGAGGTCATTTTATATATTTGTCCATTTGGTGCATACGATTTTATAAACCGTTGGAAAATGCATATCATGGTACTATGAGTCATTTTGGGTATCGCAAAGAGAATGAGTTCATTTGGAAAACGCTTGTTTCAACCAACGAGGAGCTTTGGGTTATTTACTCTTGAGTTGTAGTATTTTCATAAATGTTGGTCAAGCGTGTTTTGATGTTTATATTGGCGCCCATTGGAGATTTACGTAATTGTTGGGTCTTTATGTCGGATTTCGGCTTTGTCAGGACTTTGGGACTTTTGTCCGGTTTAATGCCTAAGTGGAGCTTTGGGGTGTGAGTTGCATTTATTTCATTTTATTTGGAGAATACATGTTTTGGGTGCGTGAGTCATTCATTTGGAGTCATGTATTTTAGACAGTGTCGCATTGGATCCATAGGCACGTGAGTTAGTTGTATGTATCGGTGAGGACTCTTGGGATTCTCACCGTGGGAAATAATGTCGTGTTGGCATTGGTGTTGTCCCGGTCGTTTTGCGGAGAGGAATCTTTATGGGTTGTACTCTGGGACCTTGGGTTTGGAGTTTGATGTTCTAATTCTTGTGCACGAGGGTTAGACATCGAGTGTTATCAAGTAAGGAGTTGAGGCTCCTATGTTGACTGGTAGGGAGTAGGCACTAAGGGTCAGTGGGGACCCCGAGGATGAAACTTGATGGCACTAATTATTTAGTGCCATTATGTTTTTTTTATCTTCTTTTTAGCATAGCTTTTACCTTCTAATCCCAACATTTGAGTCATTTTAGTTCATTATTTTCTCTTTTCTTGTTTCTTGGAGCTAAAGTATGAAGAACTTGTTTTATTGCATTTGGATAAGCTAATTGGTGTATTTTTGGGCAGATTTATAAGTGCAGCAAGCTGCAGCATGCTGCAGCATCCCTACAGCAGCCGTATATGGAGCTTAATGGATAAGCTAGGAGGAGCTTTTTGTGGGAAGACCTTTTGAGTTTGAATCTGACTTTTGGGAACCTTCTAGACTAATATTTGGCTGATTTGTAATTTGTGGTTAAACACTTTATTGTCTTTTGGTTATTAACTCTTGGTTAAGATTACTTTTGTACTTTAAGTACTTTATTTAGGATAATTACCTTTTGTGCCACTCCCCTTGGTTATAAAAGGGGAGCTTGGGGTAGTAATTTGAAAAAATAATCCATCTAATTCTCTCTCATCTTAGTGAAAATCAAAGGTTGGCATCAATAACCTTGTGATTTTAGTTACTTTATTAATTCCAAGTAATCTTTTGAAGTCATCATCCCTTGTCTTTTATGCTTTATTATTTCTAGTATTATTTACTTAGTTCTTTACTTTACTTGCAATTTATATTCAAGTCTTTTATATTTGTTGTAATTTATATTTCCGTCATTTAATTTTTGTCATTTATATTCCGTCATTTAATTTATGTCATTTATATTTATGTTTTTATTTTCCGTCATTTATCGCTTTATGTCTTTAAATATGAGTAGCTAATTTTATTTAGCTCGGGTGTGAGATAAAAGGGTGAGATTTTAAACCAAAGAAAGGTGGACGTTGTTTCGCAATAACAATGTTCCATCATTTCATTTCTAGTTTTATAAAGTTCAATGACACTTCTTGACGAACTGATCACTTGCTAAAGTGTTAAAGTGCGGTTGACTTAGAGATAAGCTACCAAAAGCACGTCAGTTTGAATGATATAAGAAGTAGACTTGAGAGAGTTGCTTTTTTATTTATAAACTGATTTATTCTCGACAAGTTGATCGCTCGTCATTAGTGTTAAAGTGTAGAGGACTTAGAGATAAGCCCCTTCGAACACGTCAACTTGGATGATATGGGAATCGGCTCGAGAGAGCGGTTTTAGATACAAAGAGATTTGATCGTCCATATATTTTGAGGACTTTATTCTACACTATAAATAGTTGGAGGCTGCACAGAGATGTGTTTAGTCGACTCTAAACAGTAGTGTGAATATTGAAGTCCGAGAGGAATACCCTCAAAATAGATGGTGGATCTAGTTATGGCCAACTCATGCTGCAGCATGTCTGTAGCATAAGTCTGCTGGAATTTGTGTTTAAATCTCACCTAAATGTCTTACACCCGTGCTTACTTTATTATTCTGTTAATCGAATCAAGTGACAAACCAAACCAGATCAAGTCTTCAAAATCGCCATCTGAAATCATTTCTTTCTCTTACTTTTTAATATACTTTTACTCCAATCTCTGTGGGACGATACTTGGTTCTTACCATTTTATTACTTGAAAGACGATATTAGATCTCATTGTATACTTGCTTTGAGGTTTAATTAGCACACGTCTATAGGTGTATTCCAAGCACTATCAAGTTTTTGGCGCCGTTGCCGGGGATTGGCACGCTAAAAGTTTTAAAAAGTTTTAAAAAGATTTGATTTTTCTACCACCGTTTGAATCGCGTTTTGTTTGGTGTATGCCAAGAATACCACGTGGGGTGTTGTTCGAACTAGACCCGGAAATTGAACAAACGTTTCGTAATAGGAGAAGAACGCAAAGAATCGCATTAATTTTAGACCCTCCAATTATGGAACCACCACCACCCGGATTTGAAAATAGAGGACCTAGACCACCACCACTTTTAGAAAATCCGAGACCACCACCAATATTCCATGATGCACCTCCAATTTTTGGAAACCCACCGGAGCACCCTTTTCACCAAAATCCGCCACATCAAGGAAATAATCATAACCATGTTGATGATGATGTTGAATCTCAAGGCACCAATGAAATAAGAAATGAAGTTCCAAACATAATTAATCTTGCAAATTCCAAAGAGGGAAAAATTATGGACTACGCTATCCCCGATTTTGAGCAATTAAATTCAGGGATAATTAGACCCCATATTAACACCCTCCATTTTGAGCTAAAACCCATCATGTTTCAAATGTTGCAAACAAACGGACAATTTGCCGGAATGCCGTCAGAGGATCCACATTCTCATTTAAAATCTTTTATGGAGATCACTGATGCATTCCTGATCCCTGGGGTATCTAACGATGCCTTGAGGCTCACTTTGTTTCCTTTTTCTCTAAGGGATCGGGCAAAGTCTTGGTTTAATTCTTTGGCACCTAGCTCTGTGCCATCATGGAGCAACATGGCTGAAAGATTTTTGAGAAAATATTTTCCACCTACCCGTAATGCTAAGTCCAGAAACGAAATTTGCATGTTTAAACAAATGGACGATGAAGCAATTCCCGATGCTTGGGAAAGGTTTAAAGAGTTGTTAAGAAAATGCCCTCACCATGGCATTCCCTACTGTATTCAACTCGAGACGTTTTACAATGGGTTAAACCCCATGGCAAAACAAATGCTCGACGCGACATCAGGAGGGGCCTTTACAGCTAATACCTATAATGACGGGTATGAAATTCTTGAAAAAATTTCCACAAACAATGGACATTGGGCTGATCCACGTGCTCAACCGCAAAAGAAAACTGCTGGGATTCATGATGTGGATGCATATACTGCATTAACAGCACAACTTGCTTCCATGGCTTCAATGCTCAAAAACTTATCTTCAAACCAAGGAACACAACAAGTTGCTGCTACATCAACCCAGTCAGTCCTTTCTGTTCAATGTGTTTGTTGTGGTGGGGAACATTCCTATGAACATTGTCCTCAAAACTCTGAATCAGTAAACTATGTTCAAAACAGGAATGCTCCCTATGGCAACAATTACAATGCGAGTTGGAGGCAACATCCAAATTTTTCTTGGAACAGTCCATGTCTAAATCAGCCAGCTCCTAAGCCACAAGAGACTTCAAATTTTCAAACACAACATCATGCTAGTAGTTCGCATCATCAAAACCAAAGTTCACATCACCAAAATCAAGGCCCACAAAACCATCATAACCAAAGTTCACAGCATCATCAAAACAGGAATTTTCAAAATAACCAACAGCATTTTCAAAAACCTCCTCCACAGGCTGAATCATCATCTTCTTTGGAAGCTATGATAAAAAGCCTCGTGGCTCAATCACAAGCTCAACAGCAACTTTTGAGCCAAAATCAAGCTCTTTTTAATCAACAGAGTGCGGCCATCAGGAATTTGGAAACCCAAGTGAGTCAAATTGCACTTAATCAGAACAGTAGGGCAAATGGCATGTTACCTAGTGACACAGAAGTCCCAAGAGCTCCTGGTAAAGAACATGTAAAAGTTGTGACCCTTAGGAGTGGTAAAGAATTGAATGAAACAGTGCAAAACAAGTTTGGACCAATGACTCAAACAGAATTTGAAAATAACAAAAAGTCAGAACCCGAGACTACTGTTTTAGCTCCTATTCTTGAACCACAACCTAAGCCCACAAAGAATTCAGAGCCCGGGGTAACCAGTCCTGTTCAGCCTGTAGCGAATGAAATCCCAACCTTACCTAAGGAGAGTGAAATCAAAGGCACAAAAGACACATCTTGCTCCACACATCCAAGTAAAGCTTTCATAAAACCAGTTCCTCCTTATGTTCCTTACCCTCAAAGGTTAAGGAATCAAAAAGAAGAACTGCAATTTAAAAAATTCTTGGATGTGTTCAAAGAATTGCACATCAACATACCTCTTGTTGAAGCAATCGAGCAAATGCCTAGTTATGCCAAATTCCTTAAAGACATCCTAAGCAAGAAGAAGAAGTTGAATGAATATGAGACAGTTGCTTTGACTGAAGGATGTAGTGCACTCCTGACCAATGGAATACCTCCTAAGTTGAAAGACCCAGGAAGTTTTACCATTCCATGTTCAATAGGTGGGAAGGAAGTAGGAAAGGCTTTGTGTGATCTAGGAGCTAGTATCAACCTCATGCCCTTATCTGTTTTCAACAACTTAGGAATAGGAGAAGCCAGACCTACCACAGTTACACTCCAATTGGCTGACAAGACCATAGCCTATCCTAAGGGGAAGATTGAGGATGTTCTAGTACAAGTTGACAAGTTCATATTTCCGGCAGATTTTATTATCTTGGATTTTGAGGCTGATAAAGATATTCCTATTCTTTTAGGAAGACCCTTTTTGGCCACCGGAAGGACTTTGATAGATGTCCAGAAAGGAGAACTGACTATGAGACTCCAAGACCAAAAAGTCACCTTCAATGTTTTCAATTCTTTAAAATATCCTGATGATGTTGAGGATTGTTCAAACTTAAGTGTGATTGAATCATTGTGCCATGAGGAAGGAGTTAGGAGGGTTTGTAAGATTGATAATGATGATGATCTTGAGGATGACTTAGATAGAGCCATAGTGGAAGATGAAACTGCCCCAGTTTATGCTGCAAAGTTTGAACCATTGGAGCAGAATGACCGAAAGAACTTTACACCATCTGTCATATCACCACCTGACCTGGAGTTGAAACAACTCCCATCTCACTTGAAATATGCTTTTCTAGGGGAAGAGAACAAATTGCCTGTCATCATATCATCTACCCTAAATTTGCATCAAGAAAAACAACTTGTGGATATGTTGAAGTCACACACCAAAGCCATAGGATGGACCATTGCTGACTTAAAAGGGATTAGTCCTTCCATTTGTCAGCATAAGATCATTCTAGAAGATAAGAACTTCACATCAATTGAACCACAAAGAAGGCTAAACCCTGTCATGAAAGAGGTAGTGAAGAAGGAAATTTTGAAATGGTTAGATGCAGGAATCATTTTCCCAATAGCCAGTAGTTCTTGGGTTAGCCCAGTCCAGTGTGTTCCAAAGAAAGGAGGGATCACAGTCATCCCCAATGATAAAAATGAACTCATCCCAACTAGAGTAGTATCTGGATGGAGAATTTGCATGGACTACCGGAAACTCAATAATGCTACCCAAAAAGACCACTTTCCATTACCTTTCATTGACCAAATGCTGGACAGGTTAGCCGGAAAAGAATATTACTGTTTCTTGGATGGATACTCAGGATATAACCAGATAGCCATATCACCAGAGGACCAGGAAAAGACCACCTTCACATGTCCCTATGGTACTTTTGCTTTTAGGAGGATGCCATTTGGACTTTGCAATGCACCTGCAACCTTTCAAAGATGCATGATGTCCATATTTTCTGATATGCTTGAAAACTCCATAGAAATTTTTATGGATGACTTTTCTGTATATGGTTCATCTTTTGATCACTGTTTAGAAAATTTGAAAAAGAGTCTTGAAAGGTGTGAAGAAACTGATTTAGTCCTAATTGGGAAAAATGTCATTTCATGGTCAAGGAAGGGATTGTTCTGGGACATGTAATTTCAAAAAGAGGAATTGAGGTAGACAAAGCAAAAATTGAAATTGTTGAAAAGCTACCTGAGCCAACCACTGTTAAAGGAATCAGAAGCTTTCTTGGCCATGCTGGTTTTTACAGAAGGTTTATCAAAGATTTTTCAAAGATATCCAAACCTTTGTGTTTACTTTTACAGCATGATCAAAAATTTGATTTTAATGAAGAATGTAGAGATGCATTCAACATTTTGAAGAAAGCTTTGGTAACTGCACCAGTGGTTGTCACTCCAGATTGGAACAAACCTTTTGAAATCATGTGTGATGCCAGTGATTGGGCTGTAGGTGCAGTTTTGGGTCAAAAGAAAGAAAAAGTTTTCCATTCAATTTATTATGCAAGTAAGACTTTGAATGAAGCTCAAATTAACTACACAACAACAGAAAAAGAATTGTTAGCTGTGGTCTTTGCATTTGAAAAGTTTAGATCATACTTGATGGGCACAAAAGTTACTGTTCACACTGACCATGCTGCCATTAGGTATTTGATTTCCAAGAAAGATGCTAAGCCTAGGTTGATAAGATGGATTCTGTTGTTGCAAGAGTTTGACCTAGAAATTGTGGATAGGAAAGGAGTAGACAACCAAGTAGCAGACCATTTGTCTAGGTTAGAAAAACCTAGTGAGGACAAAGGAGAAGGAGACATCATTGAAACCTTCCCTGATGAGAGAATTCTAATGTTACAACACTCTGAGCTACCATGGTTTGCTGACATGGCAAATTATTTGGCTTGTGGCATAAGACCTTCTGATTATTCTGGCCAAATGTTCAAGAAATTTCTCCATGATGCCAAATCTTATTTATGGGATGACCCTTTCTTGTTTAAACTTGGTACAGATCAGATCTTGAGAAGATGCATACCAGAAACTGAGGCTGTAGCAATCCTGCAGCATTGCCACCAATCTGAGTATGGAGGCCATTTTGGAGGCCAAAGAACAGCAGCCAAAGTGTTACAATCAGGATTCTATTGGCCAACTCTCTTCAAAGATGCCTACAGTTTTGCACAAAGATGCAATGAATGCCAAAGGAGTGGTTCCATTTCTCAAAGAAATGAAATGCCACTAAATGGGATCTTGGAGGTTGAGTTGTTTGATGTTTGGGGAATAGATTTCATGGGACCATTTCCCCCATCAAACCAATGCCAATACATATTGGTTGCTGTTGATTATGTATCCAAATGGGTAGAGGCAGTGGCATGTGTTTCAAATGATGCAAAAACTGTGATTAAGTTTCTTCAAAAGCAAATTTTTACAAGGTTTGGTACCCCCAGGGCACTAATCAGTGATGAGGGTACCCACTTTGTGAACAAAATGTTACAAGAAGTTTTAAAAAAGTACAATGTTAATCACAGGATTGCCACTGCATACCACCCACAAACCAATGGTTTAGCTGAGCTCTCTAATAGAGAGATAAAGGGAATTCTTGAAAAAGTGGTCAAGCCCAACAGAAAAGATTGGGCCTTTAAACTAGACAATGCTTTATGGGCATATAGAACTGCATTCAAGACACCACTTGGCATGTCCCCATATAAGCTTGTCTTTGGAAAAGCTTGCCACCTCCCTTTAGAACTTGAACACAAAGCATACTGGGCAATCAAAGAATTAAACATGTGCCTAAATGTTGCTGGTAGTAAAAGAAAGTTACAACTGTGTGAGCTAGAAGAGCATAGGAACATGTCCTATGAAAATGCCAAACTCTATAAGGAGAAAACCAAGAAATGGCATGACAGAAAGATACAACACAGAGACTTAAGACCAGGCCAGCAAGTTCTTTTGTTTAACTCAAGGTTAAAATTGTTTCCAGGAAAGCTAAAGTCCAGATGGTCAGGACCTTTCCTCATTCATCATGTATATCCATATGGAGCAATTGACTTAGTTAACCCTGAGGATAACACTGTGTTCAAGGTCAATGGACAAAGAGTTAAGGCATACCACACTCCAGTGACCATCCCAGAACCCAGTTCTGTGGATTTGGTCACTTTGTGCTAAACAAGCTTCAAGAATGATATGGACTTTTTAAAGTCCCATTTTGTTTGTAAATAATTTACCTTACCTCTACTGCTTTCTAGGACTTGTATTTTAATTGTTTGTTTAGTTTTACAGCTCTGATTGTGAAAAGAAATGAAGATCCCATGCTGTAGCATCTCTGCAGCATGAAACCCTAGTTTTGCAAGGAATCAGGTTTTGAGTTTAAGCGGGAAACCAAAAGGATAGGATGGAAATTTTTAAGGAAGGTACAATTAAGTGATGTCATCTGCCACCTTTTTCAAAAAGGGAACTTCTTTTCAACCGTTTGCAGAGCATCATCACCTTCTAAAAACTCCTTCCCCATAAAATTTTCATCATTTCTTTTTTGGTTAATAACCAACCTAGATATCTGAAATTTGTTGCTAAAAGATCCTTCCAACAATCTTGTAAGATAAGATTTAACAGTCCCTTCATTATCCCAAGAAAACCCTCATTTTGCCTTAATCCAATCCTAATCTCGTCTTTCTCTCTCTCGGCCGACCTAACTACCCACCACCACAAATACCACCTCCGGCGACCTGTCGACAACGTCGACCACTCCACGACATGGCCAGAGTAAAACTCCCAACCATTCAAAACCCCGATGAAGCCCAAAAGCCCACTCCGGTCCGACGAAGCCAACGCCGACAGACCCTCAATCAGCCGGCGAACCCACCATCGCACGCACAAATCGACCCTGAACCGAATACCCTCGAGGGTGAGTCTTCATCACCCGTACAGTCCGCCACAACCCCTCGCCCTTTGCTGCACATATACGTACCCACTCAACCCACCACTGAAGAACCACAAAGGGTCGAATCGCTGGTGGATGGACTTATTGAACCTCAGATTGAAGCCGCCGATGAGAACCCACTCGAAGAGACCATGGGTTCCCCTGTTCACACCACCGAAAGACCACCCCCTGTCGAGGTCCAGGTCGCACCAACTCCTCCCCTTGTTCACGAGGCTCAGGTATCATCTCCCACTAATGTTCTAGAAGCTGATGGGTATTTCACCTCTGTCTCCGACGATGAGGATGATGATGATCACAACACAGAGGGTATACCCCTCTATATTCACTCTGATGATTTCGAAATGCACGATGATTGGGCTGTTGTGCCATACTCCTTGGAGAATGACATTTCAATGCCTAAATCACTCCCTGGATTTGAGGAGCTTGATGAAAATTTGGATAGGATGGGGGCTGAATATGAAAAGATACCTGAGGTACTTGATGCAGAAAGCAATGCCTCTCCTAGGGAGGACCTTCCTGACCTAAACTTACCCTTTAGTGAATCACCATCTGTGGTGATTCCAACCAGACAGAGGACCAAATCATTGGCTAGAAAGAGGGTCGCTAGGTCTAAAACTACTAAGGAAGGCACCTCTAGAAAGAAAGCCAAAAAGACCAAGCCTGTTGAGGAGAGCACAGCTAGAAAAAGGCCAAGGGTAACCACTAGGAGTATGGGGCAGGATGCTGCAGCAGTCCTGCAGCAAGGCTCAGCATCCAAATCTGCAGCCAGTACCTCCAAGACCAGACCACAAAAACTCCCAAGACCAGACCTGCCTCATGGGGGATTAAGTTCAGAAGCTGTTAAGAGTGCTTTTGAGAAATTCAAAGATATGATGGGCCTACCTGACAAGGGATTCCACCCCCAAAGCCTAACCGAATACAGTTTTATCAAAACTGTGGTGGAATCACATGGACTCAACAAGCTTTGTGAGGTACCTGTTTCATATAATGTAACTCTCCTAAGAGAATTTTACGCAGAAATTTCTGTCAATGGCTTTTCAAAGGTAATGCTCAGGGGAGTGAGATTCACTCTCACTTCAAAGAAAATCAACAAATTTTTGAACCTCACTCCTCCTAAACGCACTGATTTCCACCAGATGATGAAAAATCTCACTGAAAATGATTTGGATGATATTGCCACTGAGTTGGGGCTGCCTGAAACTAGTTGGGATGCTCATTCCAACTTCATGTTGAGGCATTTTAAGGCTTGTAACTTAAAGCCTGATGCCAATGTTTGGATAAACTTCCTTCGGCACTCAATCTCACCAATCACTCACGTCCACTTAGTGTCTGTGGAAAGAATGGTTTTGCTTTTTTGTTTAATACAAGGACATACAATCAATTTCGGGAGGGTCATTTTGAAGAACATAAGGAGCTGTGCTGCAAAGACTAGGGGACAAATGTATTTCCCCAGTCTCATTACCCAAATGTTGCTCAAAAAGGGAGTGCCACAGTTTGAGGAGGACCAGATCATCAAGGAAGGTGGAGGACGATGGCAGATAGACCTCAAGGCAGTCAACAGATTGAGGGACAGAAGAGAGAACAGACCACAGGCTGCGGATATTTCGACCATGCTTCAGGACCTGTTGTCCCAAAACAGTTCTCTCATGGATGGGTTATTTTACCAGAGGCATGAGTTTTTTGACAAGATCGATAGCTTAAGGACAGAGTTAGCAGAAAAGGTGAAGAAAGAATGCAAGAAGGGTAGGGAAGATTTCAAAAGGGTTGAAGCTGTGCTGGTTGAAAAGTTTGGCAGAAAAATCAAGAAGCAGGGAAGAAAGCTGAAAGCGATCGAAGAGGAAAACATCAGATTGTGTGCCGAGAATGAAGAATTGAGGCAACTGTTAAAGGCGTACAGAGAGGGCGTGGAGGGCACTTCTGCTGCACCACCACCGAAGGATTCACAGCCTACTCCAATGGAGTAGGACAGGTTCTACTCATTACCCTTTAGCTCCAATTTTTATTGTTCGTTTTTAATTTTCAAGTCTGGGATGTGTCTTTGCTGTTTTCTAGGTTTTATTTTTTTTGCAAATGGGCATTGGTGATCATCTTGAGCATGCATACATATCCACAATAAATTCATACATTCATGGTCTATATCTCACTTTGTAGTGCTTGCTAGAACTAGGATTATTTTACTTGGGACGCAATTTGGTCCACATCTCACACAAGAAATGATTTAGGCCATCTTTTGATACTCAACATTAGCCACTTGCACCCACTCCATATTATCCATACACTTTCATGCTATTACAATGAGGACATTGTAAATTTCAAAGTTTGGGGTTGGGAAAGTCCACCATGGCAAAAGCATAAACACAGAAAAAGAGCATAACTCTTCAAATATGCCATGTTTGGACTTACGCACTAAAAAAGTCCCATAGGGGCTAAGTGCATTACATTCACCAAATAAAAGAGCACAAAAGTGCCAAATCTGAAAAAAAAAAAAAAAAAAAAATGAAAAATGATGCAAAAGGTGAAAATAAGAGGCAAAGTGAGCATAAGAAAAAGTCAAAAAGAGTTATCCAGTTCATTAAAAGTCCTTTTGATCTTAATTATGAGATGTGAGTACCATAACAAAAAGAAAATCTTACTAGCATATGGTTCATACTCATGGTAGATAGAAATCATGGAAATTTTGGATTTATGAAGGGCTATGCCATGTATGTTTGGGTTGATCATCTACATGTGTGCACTTAATGCATCCATCTTGCAAATCTTATTACTTGAGTCATATTTTTTTTTTTTATCTCTTTTTGTGTCTTAATTGCTTGGGGACAAGCAATATTTCAAGTTTGGGGTTGTGATGGCACTAATTATTTAGTGCCATTATGTTTTTTTTATCTTCTTTTTAGCATAGCTTTTACCTTCTAATCCCAACATTTGAGTCATTTTAGTTCATTATTTTCTCTTTTCTTGTTTCTTGGAGCTAAAGTATGAAGAACTTGTTTTATTGCATTTGGATAAGCTAATTGGTGTATTTTTGGGCAGATTTATAAGTGCAGCAAGCTGCAGCATGCTGCAGCATCCCTACAGCAGCCGTATATGGAGCTTAATGGATAAGCTAGGAGGAGCTTTTTGTGGGAAGACCTTTTGAGTTTGAATCTGACTTTTGGGAACCTTCTAGACTAATATTTGGCTGATTTGTAATTTGTGGTTAAACACTTTATTGTCTTTTGGTTATTAACTCTTGGTTAAGATTACTTTTGTACTTTAAGTACTTTATTTAGGATAATTACCTTTTGTGCCACTCCCCTTGGTTATAAAAGGGGAGCTTGGGGTAGTAATTTGAAAAAATAATCCATCTAATTCTCTCTCATCTTAGTGAAAATCAAAGGTTGGCATCAATAACCTTGTGATTTTAGTTACTTTATTAATTCCAAGTAATCTTTTGAAGTCATCATCCCTTGTCTTTTATGCTTTATTATTTCTAGTATTATTTACTTAGTTCTTTACTTTACTTGCAATTTATATTCAAGTCTTTTATATTTGTTGTAATTTATATTTCCGTCATTTAATTTTTGTCATTTATATTCCGTCATTTAATTTATGTCATTTATATTTATGTTTTTATTTTCCGTCATTTATCGCTTTATGTCTTTAAATATGAGTAGCTAATTTTATTTAGCTCGGGTGTGAGATAAAAGGGTGAGATTTTAAACCAAAGAAAGGTGGACGTTGTTTCGCAATAACAATGTTCCATCATTTCATTTCTAGTTTTATAAAGTTCAATGACACTTCTTGACGAACTGATCACTTGCTAAAGTGTTAAAGTGCGGTTGACTTAGAGATAAGCTACCAAAAGCACGTCAGTTTGAATGATATAAGAAGTAGACTTGAGAGAGTTGCTTTTTTATTTATAAACTGATTTATTCTCGACAAGTTGATCGCTCGTCATTAGTGTTAAAGTGTAGAGGACTTAGAGATAAGCCCCTTCGAACACGTCAACTTGGATGATATGGGAATCGGCTCGAGAGAGCGGTTTTAGATACAAAGAGATTTGATCGTCCATATATTTTGAGGACTTTATTCTACACTATAAATAGTTGGAGGCTGCACAGAGATGTGTTTAGTCGACTCTAAACAGTAGTGTGAATATTGAAGTCCGAGAGGAATACCCTCAAAATAGATGGTGGATCTAGTTATGGCCAACTCATGCTGCAGCATGTCTGTAGCATAAGTCTGCTGGAATTTGTGTTTAAATCTCACCTAAATGTCTTACACCCGTGCTTACTTTATTATTCTGTTAATCGAATCAAGTGACAAACCAAACCAGATCAAGTCTTCAAAATCGCCATCTGAAATCATTTCTTTCTCTTACTTTTTAATATACTTTTACTCCAATCTCTGTGGGACGATACTTGGTTCTTACCATTTTATTACTTGAAAGACGATATTAGATCTCATTGTATACTTGCTTTGAGGTTTAATTAGCACACGTCTATAGGTGTATTCCAAGCACTATCAAAACTCCCTAGAGATCGAACAGGCAATAAGATCGCGTATCCTTGAGGTGTAGCTCGGCAGAGCAGACAATAAGGGATACGGTGTGATGGAGACTTGAAATATAGTCATGACTGGAGGTGTAGCTCGGTAGAGCAGGCAATACGGTCACGATCTGAGGTGTAGTTCGACAACATAGTTATGTGGTTTAACTTTGTGTTCCGCCACGTACAATGGAATCGGGTATCCCCCGTCACCGGAAGGTGCTATTTGGGTATTTTATTGTGTCATTTTATTATCCATGTTTTCGGTGACGTTTTACTTATGGGGAATTGTTTACTCAAGATTTATGGGTTGCGTTTTATGGCATCCACGTTTGAAGGATTTCGAGAAGTAAAGTTTTATTTCATATTTTTATAAATTAAGAGCTTTGCTTATTATTCACGTTTTGGTTGAGTTTGGGATTAAAGTGGTCTTTACGAGAGAAGGTTCATGTTGGGTTCTTTGTTCTAAAGATGTACTTTTGACAAAATGGTGTCGTTTGTTATTTAAAGTAAATTTGTCAGAGAGTCTGTGATTTAAACTACTTTATTTCCCTTTTACAAATATATTTATTTCATGTTGTAAACTCTTGAACTCACTAGGCGTTAGCCTAACCTTTTTATTTGTCGGCATGTGCATCAGGTTCCGGATGGGGGAAGAGGTTTTAGCTTTTTGGTGAAGCGTTGAGTGCTAAGAGTTTGTGCAAGGGTGAGTAGCTTGATGAAGTATTCCGCGTTAGTTGTTGATAAGAGCAACTAGTAACACCCGACTCTGATCAGTCTTTCTGCGAGACTTGACCTTTTAGTTGTTAAAGTTAAATTCAATATTCTTTTGAGGTGTCTCAAGTGATGATTGTAAAATAGATTATATCCTTTTTGTTGTATAATTTGGAAGTTTTGAATTAGTTGCTCTGTTCATTTTCGAGGGTGTTACATAGACCTTTCTCCTCTCTTGTTTTACATCTTTTGGCTTTGTTAAATGGCTTGAGCCTAAAGGCTTGAGCCTATGTAGGGGTGTAAATGAAATGAGACAACTCGCGAGATACTCGAGATCGACTCACTTGAGATCGACTCAGTCAAAACTCGGTCAACACTCGACTCGAATAGGCTCGACTCGAACTCGAGCTCGACTCGATACACTAGCGAGTCGAGTCGATTATAATGATACTCGAGCTCGACTCGCATCATTTACACCCCTAGTAGTGGAGCAGGTGCCCAGGGTGGAATTGGCATCCACAAACCCGGTTATTCGAGAGGCCAACCCACCAGCCGATATGATGGCCAGTGTCATGCAGATGGTGACATCGACTATGGAAAAGCAGCAGGAAGCTTTCCTGAAGATGTTGGAGGACAAAGATGCTAGTGTCAGGAGGCCAGAGGTAGTTGCCGAAAATGCAGTGGCCGGCTCGGGTAGTACTGGAAACAGGGTTAGAACGGAAGAGCATGTGGTTGTCGGTGCTCCTAGGGGCGGAAAGAGTTGCTCCTACAAAACCTTCCTCTGTAGCAAACCACCCGAGTTTTCGGGATCCGATGACCCAGTTGAGTGTGTGAACGGGATTCAGACGGTTGAGCAAGCTTTTGGTTCCAGCGAGTGCGGGGAAGACCAGAAAGTGAGGTTCGCCTCCCATTTGTTGTGGGGCCCTGCACACCGATGGTGGAACGTCACTAGTTCCACTCTTGATGCAATGGTTCTTGCTCAGTTGTCATGGGGAGCATTCAAGAAGAAGCTGATGGAAGAGTATTGTAATGAGAGAGCGATGGATCGGATCATCGATGAGTTCCGGGTCCTCAAGAAAGGCAACATATCGGTGAGGGATTACTCGAGGAAATTTGTGGAGAAGATTGATCTAGTGGGGCAAGCGGCACCAACTGAAAGTGACAAGGTGAAAGCATACCTAAAGGGGTTGCCAGCGGACATGATGTCCATGGTTCGTAACGCCAAACCTGCTACCCTTCGTGAGGCCATTGAAGAGGCCAAAGTGATGGAGGACATTTATGCTCAGAGTCGCGAAGAAAGGGTCGGGGCTACCGAAAAGAGAAAATGGGAAAGCAACTCTACGCACTCCAAAAAGCCGAGAACTTTCAATAGCAATGTCAGCAAGGGAACAGAGCCGAGGCGGGAGGTTAGGTGGTGCCCCAAGTGCAAAAACAAACACTTCGGCCCGTGCAACACTTCCGGGGTGAATTGTTTCAAGTGCGGCAAGTCGGGGCACATCCGTGAAAATTGCCCCATTCGGGGAATTGTCTGCTATGAGTGCAAAGAGTCGGGCCACGTTCGAAACGAGTGCCCGAGGTTGAAAGCGGGAGGTCCTCAGGGAAAGAGGGAGAACCCTCCGAAGGCATTGGGAAGAGCATTTCAGATGACCGCCGATGAGGCGAAGGCTTCACCGGACGTTGTTTCGGGTACGTTCCTTGTCAACTCTATACCCGCTCGCATATTGTTTGACTCCGGTGCTAGTTTTTCTTTTGTGTCGAACTCTTTTTGCCAACACCACTCTTTGATCACTAGCGGGTTAGAGGATGCGCTAGTCGTTGAAATAGCTAACGGTTGTCAAGTAGTAGTTCACGAGGTATTGCGAGGTTGTACTTTGGAGTTAGAAGGGACGAATTTCTCTATCGACCTCATGCCCATAACTATTGGAGGATTCGTATTGACTATTGTCTGCATACCAAACGCACCCTTACCGATCTTGTAAAAAATTATTATTTTCCCAATGAAAAAGAAAACAAATGTCCCAATCTTAACGGTTAGATCAAGATGATCCTACGATTACTATATACCCCAATGTTAGATGGAGAAAACCCTGATATCTATTTATACCCCAACCTCCTCCTTTCAATAATCATATCTCAAACATCCCTCTCGTCTTAATATGATAACGGTGAAAAAAAAACGTATGGATAGAAAACAAATTAATTCATAAATATTCATGATATTTAATAGTACGGTTAAATTAAAAAATATTCAATAATTGACTCGTTTTAAAGGTATTGACGAGACGATCATAATGCTATAATTTATAAAAAAAGAAACGTATTTTTTCATTGCATTTTTGTTCATATACGATTATTTGTGTTAACATGATAAGAGTGTAAACTTAAAAATGAAAAAACAATGGATATAATCTAAATTAAATAACTAATTGTAAGGGTGGTAAATGTAACATTGTAAATAGAACGTGGAGAGGAAAAAATGGCTTTCAGAAAAACTGAAAAATGGTATTATAATTTTAATAATATAGTAGAGATAGATATAGATAGTATAGACAATATTTATGCTATTTTAAATATTATAGAACGTATAAAAATATTCAGTAATTAGTTTATTTTAAAAATATTGACGAACAAATAATAATTGTGTAATTTATAATAAGAATGAAACGTGTTTTTAATATCTTTTAGTTGGTTTACGCATTTTTAATATGTTAAAGGTGAAAAAAATAAAGTGTAAGGATATAAAACAATCTAATTTGTAGATATTCATGATATTTAATAATACAGTTAAATAAAAAAATTATTCAATATTTGCCTCGTTTTGAAGGTATTGACGAGACGATTATAATGGTATAATTTGTAAAAAAACGTATTTTTTAATTGTACTTTTGTTCGTATACGATTATTTGTGTTAACATGACAAGGTATAAAATGAAAAATGAAAAAACAAGAGATATAAAGTAAATTAAATAACTAATTGTAAGTGTGATAAACGTAACATTGAACTATAATGTAATTGAATTAGGAAGTGGAACAAGAGATATAAAGTAAATTAAATAACTAATTTCAAATGTTTGTAAAAAAACGAAATAACTGTATTAAGATTTTAATCTTTATATATATATAAGCAAAAACCAAGAGAAATGACATTGCACAATGTGGATTGAGAATTCTAAAATATTGGATTGTGGTTAACTTTGGTCATCCCACATTGATAGAATAATGAAATATTGGAACATGCAGTTGGTAATAAAAAGAGAAGAATGCCAATTTTTTTGACATGACCTATGATTTGTTTTAATCTACTTTGGATTAAAGAGTTTATTTTTTGTTACAAATTTGTTGATGTTGAATATATATTATATATTGTATTACAACTATCTTTATCTTTAAACATATAAAAGCAAAAACCAAGATAAATGACATGGTACAATGTGGATTGAGAATTCTAAAATATTGGATTGTGGTTAACTTTGGCTATCCTACATTGATAGAAAGATGAAATGTTGGAACATGAAGATGGTTATAAAAGGAAAAGTATGCCAACTTTTTTTTACATGATTTATGATTTGTTTTAATCCATTTTGGATTAAAGAGTTGATTTTTAGTTACAAATTTATTGGTGTTGATATATATTGTATTACAACTAATAAGATATACTTATTTCATTTAATTTGTCTATTTTTTATATCTTTTTGTCTTTGTATACATAAAATGAAAAACAAGACAAAATGACATATCATGATGTGGATTAAGAAATCTAATATATATATAAAAGTAAAATTACCCAAGAGAAATGACACGCCTCAAATAAGAATCATCAATATATATATATATATATATATATATATATTTATATTTATATAAAAGAAAGAACCATAGAGAATGATATGACATTGTGAGATTTGAGTAATGTAGGTATCTATAAGAAACGAGGACATTTGGATTTGATATGAGATACGAGTATTCTCAAATACTACTATATTCTGGTGGTGTTTTACACATCTCACATTGATGAGTGAATATAAGATTGGAGAATGAAGATATACCTGTAGAAATACAGAGATTTAGATTTGATAAATTAAAGGATTATTTGGCTAAATATTCTTTTTGGCCGACCCCTATTTTTGTTAAAAATACCCATTTATATAAGCAAATAAATCGATAGACAAATGTATACAAATCATCATATTTCATCAATTTATACAATATTATCAATGTTGAACCTTGATGTCCTTTTATTTTCTCACAAGTCACAAGAAGATTTAAGTATTCTCAAATCTTGAATTGTGATGTTATTTGGTTATCCCACATTGATAGAAAGAAAATAAATTTGGAAGAATGGATGAGTATGTAAAAGTTGAATGAGATGTCTTATTTGATTGTCCCACATCGACATAAAGACAATAGATTTGGAAGAAGATGTTAGTATATAAAAGTTGGATGAAATGTCTTATTTATTTATCCCACATCGGTAAAAAAAAAGATAGATTTGAAAGAAGAGGTTAGTATATAAAAGGTGCATGAGTTGTCTTATTTGGTTAATCCACATCAACGTAAAGATAATAAATTTGGAAGATGAGGTAAACAAAAGAAAATGCGGATAAGATGACTTACAAGTTTAAAAGTTTGTGGCAACCTATGTGGTTGTCTCATTTTAGTCGACCTCTTTCGCTAAAAATCAAAATTTATAAAATATTAATATTTATGTGACTTTATTTATATAAAAAAGAACAACCATAAATAATGAGATGACATTGTGAGATTTCAGTATTCTAAAATATTGCATTGTGTTGTAGTTTAATTATCCCACCTTGATGCAAGGTGCAAGATTGGAGAATGAAGATGACTGTAAGAAACAAGGGTTGATTTTGATAATCAAAATTTTAGTTGGATAAATATGTTTTACCTCACGATTGAAATCCCATAATAAATTAGCAAGAAAGTAGGATTTGAAAGAGAGGGTTGATATTGGCTGCCAACTCTCAATTTCCAAAAAAAATTATATATATATATATATATATATATATATATACAAATTAACCACTCATTGAAACACATCAATTATTTTATATTGTATTCAATTAACTGTTAACTGACGAATTATATTTTATATATCTTATCTCGATACATATATTTCCTGAAATAATTATCACCACAACTGATGATGTGGCCTAACCAAGTTTGAGTATTATTAAACGTTAAATTATGGTTTGGTTAAATTATCCCACATTACTATGAAGATGATAAAATTTAAAAATAGATGGTTATATATGAGTAGAAGTTGGCTTGAAAATTTTAAAAATAGGTTTGACTAAATATATTGGCCAACAATAATTTTTCAAAAAATCTATACATCTAATTTAGGCCTTAAGTTTAAAACTTAATGTCAACATGCTTGTTAGAGTGTTTTTATTATATGACACCTTATATATAAACTCAAGAGCATCAAACGAACTTTTGGAACAAATCAAGTTGGATATCATATTAGCGCATTACAAGTTTGAGTCATTAAAATAATAAGCAACATTTTTTAAGTTCAAACTTTAAAATTATCAAACTCAAATTTGAGTCAGACGATGATTCCTCAAAACTTTCGTAACAACAATAATGATATGGGTGTATGACATGTTGTTTCATTCTAAATAACATAACAAAAAAGTTAATGTCAATACGTGTCAAACTCTTCGTAACAATAAAAGGTTATCAATACGTGAAAATAAACCACTTATGTAAATACATTCTTCATTTTAAATTATATCTCATTAATTATTAAGCAAGAAATTATGTTCTATTTTAACTCGGTCAAGTACTTCTTTAAAAAAATTTATCGCTACCGTGCAACGCACGGGGTTGCCACTAGTAATATAGTAGAGAGAGATGGATTACCAGAGGAGGTATATTAATGATTATACAAATCTCTGTAGTCATTTGTAGAAACAATTAAAATTGCAGGGGGTAAAGCAAAAATAGATGAACAACCTTTTCTTCTATTTTTGCTTTACCCCCTTTGGTTTTCAAGTGTTAGCAGAAATGGCTACACAGATTTGCACGAAATGGAGACGAAGTTACATGGAACATTCACGAATCAAGAAGAGGACGACATACGCGTCATCCAGAAATTGAGTCCAGCGAAAGCAATTCATTCACGCGCTCACACGCGCTCGTCGACCACCATTCAATATATGAGGTCCCACTTATGAGTTATGATGGCACTGAATTAGTAATTTATTTATTTATTGAAGAGTGAATTACAAAAATGGTCCCTCATGAATGTCTGGATTTCACTAATCGTCCCTCCAGTTCTGAAACTACATTGGTGATCCCTAAAAGCTAGGCATGGAAATGGGGCGGGGACCTCAATCCCCATCCCCGTCCCCAATCCCTCATCTTCATCCCCGTCCCCGCCGGGGAATGTGATGACATCCCCATCCCCATCCCCAACGGGGAACGGGGATCCCCAACGGGGAAACGGGGATTTTTTTTCCGTTTATGTAATCTATTTAAATCAAATATATGAGACACCGCACATGTTTAAATATCACATATTTCCAATAAACCTAAAATCGAAATAAATTTAATTTAGTATAAAAAAACCACAACATCATATAATAATTAATAACTTAAAACCAAAAGAAATTCAACCGAATTCGGGGAAAAAAACTTAACTTCACACGTACCAAAAGATATCGAGTAATATTCAAAATCATATCGAGTAATTGTATTTTGATTGACATCCAAAAAATAACAATTTTATATTATAAACCTAGTTAGGAAATAGGAAATTATGAATTACCGATTTAGTTTAAATAAATAATATATATTAAATATTAAATAAAATATATAACGGGGACGGGGCGGGGCGGGGAGTGTGATACCCGTCCCCGTCCCCATCCCCGGTTTGAGACAAACGGGGATCCCCGTCCCCATCCCCATCCCCGGTTTAGCGGGGAATCCCCATCCCCGATCGGGGCGGGTGGACCGGGTTCCCCGACGGGTCGGGGCCCATTTCCATGCCTACTAAAAGCGAGATATGAAGGCCAAATTCGTCCCTGGTGCTAACGCTGTTAAGGCATGCTCCGTTAACCCCATCACGTGAGGGGCATTTTAGTATTTTTACCCTTTTTTATCTATACTATATTATAAAAATGACATAAAAAACTCTTAATTACAACATTTTAAGCACATATTACAACTAATTAAAGCCAATTACTTAATTTACAATTTATTAATGACTAGAAGCGTACGCGCGCAATGCAGCGAGATACATCACGATTTTAATGTTTCATTTTATTTTTTTGTTTTTTTGGTCGATTTACAGTACGATTTTGGATGGTTTTAAGAAAAGGATAATGTTTTTTTTTTTATAAATTTGTTTAATTTAGGCTTAATAATATAACGTTTTTTATATAAATAAAATTAAATATTTTGTTAGAATTCAATGATTATCTTATATATTTTAAAGATATCTAGAAAAAATAACCAATTACATATTTAATAATATAATTAAAACAAATTTATAGTAATATAAAATATTAATTAATAGTGATATATGGAAATGTCTGCATAAAAGGAAGACCCTGGACATACCAAATTGGTGGGTATTAGAAGCCTGCAGTAGTAATATGTATGTTGTGCTTTGATACTTGTAAATTAAGAGATTTTTAAAATCTTGCATAAAATGATGGTACATTGTGCCTAATAATTTGTATTTAAGAGTTTTTTATCCGTGTTTTATAATATAGTATAGATTTGGTACAACATTTTCAAGCACAATATCTCACATAAACATCTATTTGTGGAATGGATACTCATTTATTAATATAACTATTTGTTTTTTTGGTAGATGATTTTATAAAATAGATTTTATATTAGCATATAATCTATTTTAAATGTAGATTTTACATTTAAATCTATATTAATGAGATGTATTATAAAATCTTTTTTCTTCCGTATTTTTTTATATTACATCTCATAATGATTTTTCCATATTTTATTTTATAAAATATTTTTCCATATTTTATTTTATAAAATCTTTTTACATAATTAGATGTAATATAAACTCTTTTTTCTTCCGTATTTTTTTTCTAATATAAAATCTACACGTATTTTATATTAGCATAATATAAAATCTACACGTATTTTTTTTGATAATATAAAATCTACACGTATTTTTTTTCACGAGCATTAAAAGAAGAAAAAAGAAGGTTGATATGAATAAAAAATAAAAAATAACGAGATACACTAATAAATTATCGTATTATTTAAAATAAAAATATTCCGCAATACTTTCCAAATTAACCAAGTGTAAAAAAAATAAAATAGAAACGATGTAGATATAAAAATATTCTTCCATATTTTTAATATATTTACATTTAAATGTAAAATCAAAAATGAAAATAAAAGATTTAAAACATTCTCTACATTCACTATAAATATATATAGTTTCTCTATGTATCATCCGAGTACAAGAAGAAGACAAACGATCGGGTGTCAATGGCGGAACCTGCAACTGAACAAAAGATATTCCACTATATTTTTGTTTCTTTGAAAAACTACTTTTTTATATTTTATTTTATTTACTGATGATTTGTTTATATTTTTCAAAACCCACAATCATATTTTTCGAAGTAGGGGAATAAGATATATATACATATCTTTATTTTTATCGACTAATACTATGAGGTCTTGAAGTCAATAGTCAGATAAATATGTTGTGAGACATGTCGTTTGAGTTTTAAATAATATAATACAAAACTATTACCAATATTATTGCACAATCTCATAACAACAAACGATTAAGAATATATGCAAGTTAACCATTTATGAAAATACATTCGTTTTTCACATTGTATTTCATTAACTGTTAACAGAGAAATTATGTTTCATTTTAACTCGGTTCAATATTCCAACAAAAAATTTATCCTTCCGTGCAATGCACGAACCCAACACTAGTTTTATTTAAAATACATAATTAAATTAATATTTTTATTTTTTTATTTCTTTTTTTTAGGGAATTTAATTAAAATGCCCTATATAGAAAAATCAGTACCCAATATGCCCCAAATCTTGTTATTTTTGCCAAAATACCCCTAGGTCCGCGTTTTTCACTGTTACACGCGGACCTGGTCCGCGTTTTGTCCGCGTTCACTATTACACGCGGACTCGGGCCGCGTTTTGTCCGCGTTTTTCACTGTTACACGCGGACCTGGTCCGTGTTTTGTCCGCGTTCACTATTACACGCGGACTCGGGCCGCGTTTTGTCCGCGTTCGAGAGTTACACGCGGACTTGGTACGCGTTTGGTCCGTGTTTCACCCTATAAACGAGTATTTGGTCCGCGTTTGGCTTCCATTAACCGAGAAACGACATCCACTGTGAAACGCGTATCTGGGCCGCGTTTTTTACTGTGGAACGCGTACTTGGGGGCCGGCCCATAGCATTGTTTAGGGTTTAGTAACAGATCAACGGTGTGGATTGTTTCATTTGTTAGGGTTTTATATGATGGCTCCTATAAATAAGTGAGGTCCCCCACCATAACCCCACCACCATCACTCTCAAAGGGATCCCATCTCTTTCACTCTCTCAAATATATCGTGTATTACACACGCTCGGATCTCGGCTCGGTTGGTTAGCATTTATAAAAGTCGGATATGGGTCGACCACTTTCTTCGGTAAGTTTTCTTTAACCGCGTTTTAATTTTATATTTATTTTAGTGATTATGTGTTAATTTTAGAGTGTTGCGTTTATGTTGATAATATGTTAGAGGTTGCGTTAATTTTAGTTTTACATATTACGTTGATTTTAGAGATTGCGTTAATTTTAGGATTGCGTTAATTTTATAAAAATATTGTAGAGATTGCGTTAATCTTAGAGATTGCGTTTTTTTTTGTATAAAAAAACTGTAGAGATTGGGTTTGTTTTAGAGATTGCGTTAATTTTAGAGATTGCGTTTTTTTTTTGTATAAAAACTGTAGAGATTGGGTTTGTTTTAGGGATTGCGTTCATTTTATAAAATTAATGTAGAGATTGCGTTAATTTTAGAGATTGCGTTTTTTTAATAAAAAAAATGTAGATTATGCGTCAATTTTAGAGATTGGGCTTGTTTTAGGGATTGCGCTCATTTTATAAAAATATTGTAGAGATTGCGTTAATTTTAGAGATTGCGTTTTTTTTTTTGTATAAAAACTGTAGAGATTGGGCTTGTTTTAGGGATTGCGCTCATTTTATAAAATTATTGTAGAGATTGCGTTAATTTTAGAGATTGCGTTTTTTTTTGTATAAAAACTGTAGAGATTGAGTTTGTTTTAGGGATTGCATTTATTTTATAAAATTAATGTAGAGATTGCGTTAATTTTAGAGATTGCGTTTTTTTAGGGGTTGCGTTCATTGTATAAAATTATTGTAGAGATTGCGTTAATTTTAGAGGTTGCGTTTTTTTTTTTGTATAAAAATTGTAGAGATTGGGTTTGTTTTTGGGATTGCGTTCATTTTATAAAATTAATGTAGAGATTGCGTTAATTTTAGAGATTGCGTTTTTTTAATAAAAAAAATGTAGATTATGCGTCAATTTTAGAGATTGGGCTTGTTTTAGGGATTGCGCTCATTTTATAAAAATATTGTAGAGATTGCGTTAATTTTAGAGATTGCATTTTTTTTTGTATAAAAACTGTAGAGATTGGGTTTGTTTTAGGGATTGCGTTCATTTTATAAAATTAATGTAGAGATTGCGTTAATTTTAGAGATTGCGTTTTTTTAATAAAAAAAATGTAGATTATGCGTCAATTTTAGAGATTGGGCTTGTTTTAGGGATTGCGCTCATTTTATAAAAATATTGTAGAGATTGCGTTAATTTTAGAGATTGCGTTTTTTTTTGTATAAAAACTGTAGAGATTGGGCTTGTTTTAGGGATTGCGCTCATTTTATAAAATTATTGTAGAGATTGCGTTAATTTTAGAGATTGCGTTTTTTTTTTGTATAAAAACTGTAGAGATTGGGTTTGTTTTAGGGATTGCATTCATTTTATAAAATTAATGTAGAGATTGCGTTAATTTTAGAGATTGCGTTTTTTTTAGGGGTTGCGTTCATTGTATAAAATTATTGTAGAGATTGCGTTAATTTTAGAGATTGCGTTTTTTTTTTGTATAAAAATTGTAGAGATTGGGTTTGTTTTAGGGATTGCGTTCATTTTATAAAATTAATGTAGAGATTGCGTTAATTTTAGAGATTGCGTTTTTTTAATAAAAAAAATGTAGATTATGCGTCAATGTTAGAGATTGGGCTTGGTTTTATAAAAATATAGTAGAGATTGCGTTAATCTTAGACATTGCGTTTTTTTATAAAAATATTGTAGAGATTGCGTTTTTTTAGGGGTTGCGTTCATTGTATAAAATTATTGTAGAGATTGCGTTAATTTTAGTTGCCTAAAACCGAAATAATAAAAACCGTAACATATCGATTTAGATTTTGTCAAACGGGTGTAAATAGCCCTAAAGTTTTTAGGATTTAAGAAATCCACGTGATTCCCCTACTACCTGGAAATCCAATAGATTCAGTGGTTTATTTTTTATAAAAATAACCAATAGACGAAATCAACAAAATGTACATCGTTAGTTATAAGTTAGGTGCGTTGACAACATCCTTGCATTACTATGTAGGATGATTTTGATAGCGTCGATCTTTCGTTCAAATGCCGCATCTCCATGGTAAAGGAAATTAGAGATGCTTTTGAAGCGTGTCCACCTGAACGGGCACAACGTTTACACGAAATGTTTAGCCGCACATCTTTCGGGCCATGGCTCGAGCTTACCAATATTGTACAAGACCCCCTTCTAGTACACATGTTTTTACAGATGGAGGTCGAGGTTGCGAGACCACAGCCGGAGGAATTGTATTTCCACGTGTGTGGGACTCGCATGCACTTTGGTCGTCGTGAGTTCTGTATTGTAACAGGACTCATTTTCGGACAAATACCCGACCTTCCTACCTTGACAGATAAGTCCTTCGTTAGTAGGGTTTGGCCCGACCTTGCACCAGGTATCTTGACGCTGAGAACCGTCCTCCAGACGATGAGAACTGGTTTGGGTGCGATATCCGATGAGGATGCTGTGCGTGTTTGCTTGGTGGTGATGGCGGAGTTGATGTTCATGGGTCGTGATCCAAGGCTGCCGGTTTCCTTTACTGTACTTATCGCTGTCGATGACTTGGAGAGGTTTAACCGCTATCCGTGGGGTAGCTACATCTGGAGTCACTCATACAAAGGACTCCACGGTGCCATCGCCAGACGCAAGCAGAAGAACCAGCAAAACAACAAGATGACGTTGAACGGGTTTGCACACGCCCTAAAGGTTAGATAAGTACAATAACATAAATATCAATTCATTAACTAATTTTTCTAATTTTGGATTTATTCTAACGTACTTGTTCAATTTATGTAATTCCAGATATGGATCTTGGAGATGTTTCCTGCTTGCCGGCAAAATTTCACCAAGCGCTCCGACAGGTTGATTAGGGGAACCAAATGGGATCGAGATGTTGTCCTTAGTAAGTCTGCATGCATTGGGATCTTCAACTCAGCTTTGAGCGTACGCCCTCTTACTATATTTTTAATTGTAGTAATTAAAAAACTATTTGTGATTTATATGTCTTATCATTTTTTTAGGTTGGAAATGCGCCATATGCGGAACTGAGGCCTACTCAGACTGAGCAGCAGTCGGGTTGGTTTCGACGGAGCGTCGCCTTTCTTGAAAGTTCGGCGGGCAGGCGACCGACAAAAAGGTCCCGACGTAGAGATCCTGATCCCGATGACAATGATGACGATGATGACGATGATGATGAAGATGATGAAGATGACGATGATGGCACGCGACGTCAGGCTCCCCCTAGCTCTAGCTATCAAGCTCCCCCTAGCTCTAGCTATCAGGCTCCTCCTAGCCCCACCTATCAATCTCCCCTAGCCCCACCCATCATAGGATGCCTGATATAGACCCATACCAAGATAAGTGGGAGTACATGACCTCCGTGGACAGACGCGTAAGAGACCTCGAGGCCCTCGATATGGACAGACGCATAAGAGATCTCGAGGCCCTCACCGCACACCTTCGCCACACTCACGTTAGTGTTTAACTTAATTTGGGGATATTACGCCCAATACTTTAATATTGGTTTGTGTATTGATATTACGTTCCATGATTGTATTAGGTGTCGACGAACATGGCGCCCACTTACATGTCACCTGGGCAAATGCATGGGTACACGGGTGCGGCATATGCGACCACATCATCCCAGCAAAATGTAGGTTATTTTTTTGTTATTACGTTTGAAAGTAATTATTAAGAGTGCTCATTAAAATCCATGTCACCAGGTTGGGATGACAAGTATGACGTCATCCTACACGTCACTGGGGTACACACAGGCGGCAGCAGGAGGAAACTACCCTTTTTCGACCCCATCATTCCAGCAAATTGTAAGTTACGACGAGTGCTCATTGTTGTTCTTTTTTTGTTATTACGTTTGAAGATTCTTATTAAGAGTGCTCATTATAATCCATGTCACCAGTTTGGGATGACAAGTACGAGGCCAACCAACACGTCGTCGGGGTACACACAGGCGGCAACCGGAGGAAACTACCCTTTCTCGACCCCATCATTCCAGCAAAATGTAAGTTACGACGAGTGCTCATTGTTGTTCTTTTTTTGTTATTACGTTTGAAGATTCTTATAATGACCTACGTCACCAGTTTGGGATGCCAGCGGGGGACTATTACAGACCCCAGATGATGGAGCCGGGGCCGTCCGTCATAAGCGGGTTGGTGGAAGATTTTTTGGGAACTTCCATCCCTTATTCGATGGGGTCGGAGTCGGGGGTTGACACCACCCAGGCGCGGGTGAGTACTCCGATGGCTGATAATATCATCGATGACCACTTCGAGGATGATGACATGGCCATACATAAGCCAGATCAGGCAGCACATGAGAGGGCGAGACGGGTCGCTGTTGTAGGGCCAGCCCTTTGTTCCCCATATGTCCAACAACCTTCGACCACAGCAGTACCTAAGAAAAAAACCAAGGCAAGGGTGAAGGCAAAGGGCAAGGGAAAGGTTGGGGGAGACACTACGATGACTGACGCGGGGCAATCGGTGTTTGTTTCGGCGGCACAGATCAGGGAATTATGTATCAGTGATCAGCTCCCCCACCTGATGTGTCCATTTTACGGCGGCCTTCAAATGAATGCCGGTTTTTTCATGCTACTGTTGGGTGTAGGTGGTAGTGGGGATTTCGAGGATCTGGTTAGTATTTAAATATAGTCATATAAACAACTACATTTCTAATGACAGGTCTAACAATCTATGTTTTGTGTATAGCAAATCGACGCTTGGGTTAGAATGATCCAAGAATCCCGCTCTCCACATGCCAGATGGACTCCAACTTCTTTGAGTGGCTTACACGGCCAGGCCAAGGATACAGGTCTGTGTTCGAAACATGCAATGGACTGGGCCATAGAACTCATCCAGCTTGGATGGACATCGACGAGGTATGGAAATCGATTTACATAATTTTTGTTCAACTTCTTTGTTACTAACTATTATTGTGTTATTGTAAAATCTCAGGTATACATCCCCATATGCGTCGTGGACAAACATTGGGTGCTCGGTGTTCTGTACCTCCGTGAAATGAGGCTGGTCTTATTTGACAGTTTACGAGCAAGAAGGTACACTTTGCCCTTGGAAGAACGCCTTGGGATCTTCAAAAAACAATTGCCGAAGTTGTTAAAAAAGATACACGACACGCCGAATCGTATCAAGGCCAACAAGAAATTAGAGGTTATCTATGATTCTGATGCACCTCAACAGACATGGGGCCTTGGGGATTGCGGTGTGTGGGTGTGTCGTAACATATCCAAGTTTATTGAAGGTCTGCACCCAACAGTTGCACCAGATGCGACTGAGCATGTGGCAAGGGAATGGCGTAATTACATGGCGGAGACCCTTTTCTCGTTGGCTGTCCAAATAAACGATTAGGTTGGGGATACTTTTTATGATTCTTTTTTTTAAAGTCATTTTAAATATTAAAACCCTTTTTTACTTAGATAACTATATTGGATCGGATGTTTTATTTTATATAAAAATAGAATTCGTTAACTCCCAAGATCACAAATTGATATGAAAAGGGTAGTACATGAAAAAGTTCTTTTGGTAAATAAAAAACAAAATATTATTTAAACTTACCAAGTGAGTAGGTAACATTGTCGGTCATTGAAATGTCAAACTATGGCTACACGACACTTGGTTTTTCTGGAATCCCCAACGACTTCTTATATGCTCGGGTGATACAATTTTGGAAGTGTTAAGCTCAACTTTCTTGCTGTACACTTCAATGACAGTATAATTTTGTAGTATAAAAATATAAACGCATCAAACCACAAAATACATTGGACGATTTTATTAATGAAACAAAACCATAGAAAGTAAAAGTACAAACCGACAACTCTTTAGTGTTGTGAATTTCACAGTTACTATAACACGGGTATTTATAGCCACAAGGAACAATTGTTAAAAAAAATGAATCGTTTCAGTATTTGCAGAGGAATCATTTCAGTATTTGCAGAGGAATCATTTCAGGCTTTCCAGAAGAATCATTTCAGTATTTGCAGAGGAATCATTTCAGGCTTTGCAGAAGAATCATTTCAGTCTTTGCAGAAGAATCGTTTGACCATGTGCACAAACCTATCTCCGCATATGGTAACAAAACGCGGGGTTAGTCCGCGTTTTAGTGGTGTAACGCGGGGTTAGTCCGCGTTTTAGTGGTAAAACGCGAGGTTAGTCCGCGTTTTAGTAACAAAACGCGGGGTTAGTCCGCGTTTTAGTGGTGTAACGCGGGGTTAGTCCGCGTTTCAGGCTTTGCAGGGGAATCGTTTGACCATGGCACAAAAAACAAATCATTTCAGGCTTTGCAGAGGAATCGTTTGACCATGCCTTTGAAACTATCATGAACCGATCTTCGTATGGACTATAAGTAGATGCTCGGGTGAAGTAGTATTTCACAACTTCATATCTATCCTTTCTACCCTCACTTTCATTTACAAATATTATCTACATTCTATACATTATCTACATTTTCATTACTTGATGGCTGGAGGTTCACGCGGTAAGGGGAAAAGGTCAGCGAATGGGGTTGGCACTTCACGCTCCGTGGACATCGACCAATTAAATGATGGAGCTTCAAGGATTGACTGGAATGCACCAGATACAACGGAGGATTGGGCGCAGTTTGGGTTAACTGCTTACGATGAACCGATAACGCCTCAGGAGTGGGAGCAGTTTAACAATGCCCAAGCCGCATACTGCGCTGCTCATGGAGGAATGCCCCCACCTACGTATCAATCCAACCAGGGTCCAGGTCTACCAATGTCTCAGGTACTGCCTACCAGGTTGAAAAGGTCCTGTGATGAGGCAAATGAAGAGATACGAAATACAGGCAGGACGTGGCTACAAAACATGGAACTTCAGAAGGAGAAAGAAGCAACTATTGCGGAGCAGAAGGAGCTCCTGGAGAATATGAAGCGCGATGTCAGGGAGAAACAAAAGGAGATTAGAAAGTTAGAAGATGAACTGGTAGACATAAAAGAAAACTACACCGTCATGGAGGAGCATATGAAGGCAAAGGCTGGCTGGGTTACGAAGTGCCGGGAAATCTACCCGTAGTAGGTTTCTCAAAGGGTGGTTGTTGTATGGATGCACTTTAACGTTTAACCTAAGTTTTATTTTATGCATTAATTTTTACTTTATCGATGCTTAAATGTTGTACGGATGCACCATTTCGTTTTCTTTAATTTCAATAAAATGATGCTTTTATGTTTTAACTTTTATTTACACATAATATAATTTCACAACCACGATAAGGTAGATAAAATCAACAATTAACATAATAACAATATCACTTAGCATAGAAGATGAGGTGGTTACAATCAAGGGAAGTCAATGTTAAGGTCAATGCTATCATGCCTTAAAGTTCCATGTGGTTCTAGGTTCGATGACCCTTGAGAGCGAAATCTTTGGCTAGTAGAAGCTCTCCTGGGCACGGTTGAAGGGGCAGGAGTTGGACATTCACCACGAGTATGTCCTACTGCTCCACACCTAGTACACGTTCTCTGTATCGGATCCTCACCACGAGATGGACGCCGATCGTTCTTTCTTGGTCTCCCCGCACGTCTCTTGGTTATTAACGGTGGATAGCATGGCGGAAGGGGGACGTGTGGCAAAACCCATGATTGAGGGGGTCCAACAGGATAGATCAGCTCATGATATGTTGACCGGTAAGTACTGGACATGTAGTAAGATATAGTCAGATCGCTGCAATCTCTACGATTCATTGACCTTGCAGCAGCGATGGCATGACCGCACGGTAAACCAGAATATTGCCATTGGTTACATTCACAAACACCGTTGACCATATCGACAGTCGCGTGATAACGGATATCTCGAACGTTGAACTTACCATGTCCAATCTGACTTACCCTCAATGTCGCAGACTTTCCCGACCTTCTGCTAATTATCTCTTCCGCCATTGGTGTGAGATGATTACGCATTTCATCTACAAATATGTGTTAATTGTGTTACGATTTATACGGAAGACGAAAATGCAACAAACATATAAGTTAAAGATTTTAGAGTTTATCAACCTCCCTTTCGTCGTCGAAGTTGGTACCACTCTTGTTGAAAATCTCGGAAGTACTCTATAAGGCCGACAATGGGTAACCTGCGTGCAAAACGGGACAGTGCATTCACCGACTCTACACTATTAGAGGTCATTATGTTATACCGTTGTGCAGGGAAATGGGCCCTTGACCACCTCTCTTTACCAGCCTCGTCCATAACTTGTGCTCCACGAGGTACTTCATATCGTAGTGCATTCATGTAGGTCTCGAACTCCCTAATAGTATATGCTTTGCACGCCTTCCAGTAGGTGGTCTTGTTTGTTGTGATACGTTTGTCCGCGCTTTTCACGTTCATCTCCAAATGTCGACAACATAGGGCGTGAGGGGTGGAGGGGTACACGGCAGAAATTGCCGCGCTTATGGAAGGAGCCCTGTCGGACATAAACACCAACCCTTCCGGGGCTCCGATACATTCCCGCAACATGTTCAGAAACCAACCCCACTCCTCCCCCATCTCGGACTTGCCTACTCCGAAAGCCAAGGGCACAATATTGTTATTTCCGTCCATGGCAACCGCCAAGAACATCATACCCAGGTAATGCCCCTTTAAATGGACAGCGTCTATTACAAGGACAGGACGCAGATTTGTCAAAAACGTCCGGATCTGCAATAAACGTACATGGTTATTATTTGTAAATGTTAAAATTCATAATATGTAAAGCTACGACGATTTAATATACTTACTGAACATCCAAGTGCAGCGAAACACAATTCGAAACGTCCGTTTGAATCCGTCCTTATTCTGGTGCGTGTACCCGGATTCTTCAGCTCCAAGTTATATAAATACGCAGGGAGTCGTTCGTACGACTCCTCGGGAGTGCCTCTCACCATTAGTAGTGCTTTGCATCGCGCACGCCATCCTTGGTGGTAACCAATGTTGATCCCGTACTGCTGATTTATATCGTTGACGATGTCCTTCGGCCGAAATGACCTGCTAGCGTCAAGAAACTTGTCTTTCAGTGTGTGGCCCAAAGTCCTTTTGTTGGCCTGCCGGTGGCTGGCATTTAGTTGTGTCCTCGAACATGTGTGTACGTCGTTCAGCTTTCTAACGACAAACAACCCTCCTTTAGGGCCCACGGACTTCGCGGACATACTCCATTCACAATTTTGTTGGTCACAGACAACCTTGTCGGATTTCTTCGCTCTAAACACGAAACCCTCTCGCAAGAACTTCATTCCCAACTGTACGGTCATTTCCTCCTTCGTATGAAATATTTGACCTTCATGTATAGTTGTACTACGATTGTAAGGTGCGGGTTGGTAGGCTGGTATATGGGTCTCCGGGTTAGGAAGGGAAGGGGGCATATCAAAATAATCGTTTAACGCACCAAATGATTTATTGCTAGGGGTATATGTTTCTTCGTCCTCGTCATTATCGGTATCTGATCTGTCCAGATCAGATATACCAGTTGTGAAAACATGTGTTTCGTCATCAGCAACTCCAACAAACCGTCTTTTTGGGTCTTCTTCTTCTTTTTCTTCTTCTTCTTCTTCTTCTTCTTCTTCTTCTTCTTCTTCTTGCGTCTCCGGAACAACTTCGGGATAAGATTCGTTAGGACGATATGCATGATCAGAATAAAGTGTGGTGTCGTAGGATGCCTGAAATTGAGAGTCAGGCTCCAGTTGACTACCACCGACATGGATTTCGTCATCATCTTCGTCATCACCTTCGTCATCATCTTCGTCATCGCCCATCAATGGTGCGACATACACAAAAAGTTGTGGAGGTATTTCTGAATCGGCTGCAAGTAGCATAAAACCAAGGATTTCGTCATCGTTGGTTATCTCCATCAGTGAGCCATCTGCACGTCTGAACACCAACTTGCAAGCAGCAGAATCTCCGATTCCACACTTTCCCACGACGTAATCGATAAACGTCTTATACGAAACCATTATTGGAATATATACACCACGCTTTGTGTAGCCAATATAATCCCACCCATTGTTGTTTTGCACCCATTGACCATCGAAACATAATAAGACTCTAGTTTTTTGAACAGATGAACTCATTTTTTCAGTAGTATGAAAAATGAAGCAATTCAAGTGGATGTGATGAACGATTTTGCATCTAATCTTACTAATCTTTATAGGAAAAATTGAATGGAGAAAATGAATGTGAACCACATATTCAATGACAATGGTACACTTATTGTATGAGAATCAGACTAAAATGTGGAAAAAAACAGTTAAATCATTCAAAAAAATACGTCACAAACAGTTGACCACACATGAAATCATAGGCCTGAAACCCTAATTTTCCAAACCCTAATACGCTTTACACTATCAAACGCGGACCTAACCCTCGTTTTTTTAACAAAAAACGCGGCCCCAACCCGCGTGTAACAGTGAAAAACGCGGCCCAAACACTCGTCCCCGTGCATTGAAGCCAAACGCGGACCAGGTCCGCGTGTAACAGTGAAAACGCGGCCCGAGTCCGCGTGTAATAGTGAACGCGGACAAAACGCGGACCAGGTCCGCGTGTAACAGTGAAAAACGCGGACCTAGGGGGTATTTTGGCAAAAATAACAAGATTTGGGGCATATTGGGTACTGATTTTTCAATAGAGGGCATTTTAATTAAATTCCCTTTTTTTTAATTAAAAGAAAAGAGGGAGAAAACCATTCTTGGAATCCCAAAACTAAAACAACCACCTCCCAAAACCACCTCTTCTCTCTAATCTCTCTTCTCCTTCAAAATTCTTTGCTTCCTTTCAAACCCATTTCCATCATTTAAAACCACCACCACCGCCACTAGACTTAAAACCAAAGATGCAGCCGGCGACCCTCTACATTGGTTTCCGGCGACCCCCAACGTCATGCCCTCTCCATTGGTTTCCGACGACCCCCTACATGGTTTTGATTTTTAGTTTTGGTTTTCTTGATCCAGATCTCTTCATTTTCCGGTGAATGAAGAACACCTCCTCCTCCGTGATATGGAAGCAAATATGAAACTCGAACAACAAACAACGAACTCGAACGATGGACTCGATATGGAAGCCGAAGTTGCGATTCAGATCTAGATCCAAAGTGATGGTTCGATATATTTGATTTTAGGGTTGTTTTGATTCATTTTTTATTTTAGGGTGATGGTTCTATATGTAATATTCTCTAATTCCACTTTTGATTTTAGGGTTGCTTTGATTTTAGGATCGGTTTAGGATTTTTTTTTCTTTTGTTTATGTTTAGAATTGATGCTTTGATTTTGATTTTGAATTTGATTTAGGTTTGAACCTTTTTGTATGGATGTTTGAATTTTTTTGGGTTTGAATCTGATTTAACTTTGAATATTATATGAATGTGAACGTTTTTGGGTTTAAATCTAATTAGCTTTGAATATTGTATGAATGCTTGATTTTTTTTCATGTTTGAATCAGATTTAAGTTGAATATTTTTGTATGAATGTTCAAAAAAAATTGATTTGAATATGATTTAGGTTTTGGGTTTAAATATTAACGTTTAATGGGTGCTGGTGGTGGTCGTCGGTTAGTTGCAGGTGGTGGCGGTCGCCGGTTATGCTCATGGTGATGGTCGAATGTGGATGATGTTGAAGATGATAAGGATGCTCTATCCTAATGCATTCAAACATTGTTTTTAATTTAAAATTTCTATGTAATATATTATTTTTTTGAAGCAAAATAAGGAAAGGAGGTAAAAAGACTGAATTGCCCCTCGCGTAAGGGGCACATGTGACCCCTAACGGCAAAAATTTGGACGGCGTTAGCGCCAGGGACGAATTTGGGCTCCATATCTCGCTTTTAGAGACCATCAATGTACTTTCAGAACTGGAGGAACGATTAATGAAATCCAGGCATTCACGAGGAACCATTTATGTAATTCACTCTTTATTGAATGATAAAATCTTCAAGACATAATTAATTTGATGGTATTCTTTTTATTTGGTGTGATAAATAATATATTTTTTCATAATAAATCTAATAAGATTGCAAAAATTCTTGTTTGGTATCACTTTTGTTGATTTGATAATATTTCATGATGTAATACTTGATTACATGAATATAAAGTGTATAGTAGGGACTAGGGGTGCTCACGGGTTGGGTTGGCCGGGTTGAAGGCACTTTAACAACCCAACCCAATCGTTGCGGTTTGAAAAATCTCAACCCAACCCAACCCAATCAAAAGTGCAACCCAACTCAAACCGTGCGGGTTGGGTTGGGTTGGTCGGTTTGAAACATTTATTAATCATTTCATAAATTACATACCTGTTGTCGCCTGCCGCCGATAGCCACCAACTGTTGTCTCCTGCTTCCACTTGCTGCCACCTTTCACCTAAACCATGCAAATTGCAACAATTTTTTGAACAAAACAAGTATCAAGCTTACAAGAATAAAAATACAAACCTGTCTTTATAATTTATATATCCAACATTCAACATCAACAAACAGTAAATAAACAGTCTTTATATATCCAAAACTAATAAGGCAAGCAAATAAGGTAAAGTACAAGAAAATAAGGCAAGTAAATAGACAATCTTTATCACCACAGTTCTAAAACAGTAGGTAATTTCCAAACTAAAACACACAAAATACAGTTCTGTCAAGTGTGAATATTCACAATAAATAAGCAAATAAGGCAAGTAAATAAGCAAATGGTATTATTTAATGATTCACAGTAGACAAATATTCACAAATCAAACATCAAAAAACAACAGTAGGTAGAATCGATTAAAGGATTAACAACAGTGATGGGTTGAAAGAGATGAGTCAACAACTTAAATTTCCAATGGATTACCTTTGAATCAAAAAACAGCAGTAGGTAGAAAAATAAAAAAAAATGCAATGAGTGAGTCAACAAATTTCCAATGGATTACCTTTGAATCGATTAAAGGATTAACCGATTGAGTCTGATTTGGTCGATGTAGAGCCGATTGAATCTGATTTGAAGGTGAACTTGGTGAAGGTGTCGAAACCTACGGTTGAATCTTCCCTTGGATTGGAACGATACCTGATTTTCTGTGATTTGTGAATCTTACCTTGGTTGAATCTTCCCTTGGATTGGAACGATACCTCCTGAAGTGAAGAAGATTAGGGATTTTCTGTGATTTATGAATCTTCCCTTAGATTGGAACGATACCTGATTGAAATGAACTAATGAAGTAAGCGAGCGACGGTAAACCTGAAATGCAAAAAAAAAAAGGCGCTTATTTGGACGGGTTATCGGGTTGGGTTGGGTTGGCTTGGGCTCAAACCAATTCCAACCCATTAAATGCGGTTTGTTCTAAAATTGTATCGGTTATACAACGGTTTGACGCGGTTTACGTTTTTTTCGGGTTGGGTTGGACGGGTTGACCGGGTTGAACGAGTTGGTCGGAAATTTGAGCACCCCTAGTGGATAGAGATACTTGATTACATAAGAGCATCCCCAATGGGAGGTTCGTAATGCCAAGTCATCACAAGAATAACCACTTTATTTTCTATAATCCAATTGAGAGAAAGAGGTCCATGCCTACATGGCATGAACCAGGTTCATGGTTAGAAATTGGTTCATTAATTAAAATTGGGTCCCACAACATAATAAATTTCATTAAACAATAAATAAACAATTATTAATTACTTAATTTTCATTTTATATTTTTTATATCTTTTCATACATATTGCAATATAAAAGTAATTTATTTAATAACATATATTATAATTCTTCTATTTCAATAACTTTTTATATTTCGTCATAATTTTTATTTATTCCCTTTTATTTTTTTATGGTTTTCATTCATGTATCATTTATGTTACATAGCTTTTTAATTATTATGGCTTTTACAATTTTAATTTATAATTATTGTTTTTTAATTGTAATAACTAATTTTTAATTGTTATAATTTTAATATTGTAGTTTTTTATTATATAGAGAGTGAATCGTGGATTTGGTCCCTGTGGTTTTGTGATTTCTTTGACCATAGTACTCATTCTATGTTTATTGTGGATTTGGTCCTTGTAGTATTCAATTTGTTTTGGCCATGGTCCTTCTGACTAACATCTTCGTTAACTTCGTTAAATCAAGGACCATTTTCGCCATTTGCCATTTTTTTGTTCTTTTACGATAAGAAAAAAACAATATTTTTATACACACATATAAAGATATAAAAATAAATAAAATAGAATATTATTGTATGATTTGATTGTTTAACTTTTTTAAAAGATTAACTTATATTAATACGATTTAATTTTATTATTAAATTATAGCATAAATAATGGAAATACTTTAATTTATAAAATTATTGGATATTTGTTGACTTTTATATATTAGACTAATATAAAATTTGTCAAAGATTATATTTCAAAAAAGGGGTGGGTGAGGCCAAATAACATTTACATTTTCAATATAATTTGATTTGATTCGAACATTTAAAAAAAAAAGGAGGAAGAAGGTGCATATAACATTTGTGATAGCATTACCCTTATAAAAAAGATTGAAGAAAAAGACTATAGCATGTACTACGGCAGTGAGAAAATGTGTAAGTTGTCGTTATCGGTTCAATAATTATAATCATTCAATCGATCGATGGAATGAATAGAATTCTCTAGCATTTGTGACAACTATGGTTTATTTTATATTTACAAAAAATGTACAATGATGAATATATCATTTGATTTAATTTTATATTTTAAAAAATAAATTCAGTCTAATAAAGAAAAAGAAAATATCACATGTAGCTTTTGTCCTTGTCAAATAGGAAAATTGAATTGAAAATAAACTAACTTTGAACTTGGACTTCCGAACTAAATTTCGAAGAATAGTATTTCTCAAAAGAAGACATGAAGAATTGAAATTCTTTACTACAATGCAAGGAATTTAAATTCCACTATATGTGGAATTGGACTTCCGAACTAAATTTCGAAGAATGAACTAAGCGCATATATGTAATTTGATCAATTTTCAAATCTTTAAGATCTTACTGGATTCCAACCAACCAAATACTACGATAAAGTTCGCTACATATTGAATCCCAATACAAGATCTCCATCCTAAACAACCTGGGTTTTTCATCATCCCCCATCATCAGGGACGAACCGATAAATTTTTTCATACAGTAGCACCATATAATATAAAAAAAATTTACAAAAAACACGGTTTTAATCGATGTGTCTTCATCTTTTTACCGACGTTCAATATTGGCTGATGTGTTTTTAGCCTAATTCCATGATTTCGAGAAAATTTTAAAGTTTTTTGCTTGATTTCGAGGTATTTTTAAGTTTTTGTTATCGATTTCCATTATTTATGCTATTAAATCATATTAATAAAATTAAATCGTATTAATATAGTTAATCTTTTAAGAAAGTTAAACAATCAAATCATACAATAATATTCTATTTTATTTATTTTGATATCGTTATATGTGTGTATAAAAGTATTGTTTTTTTTCTTATCATAAAAGGACAAAAAAAATGACAAATGGCGAAAATGGTCCTTGATTTAATGAAATTAACGGAGATTTTAGTCAGAAGGACCATAACCAAAACAAATTGAATACCACAAGGACAAAATCCACAATAAACATAGAATGAGGACCATGGTCAAAGAAATCACAAAATCACAGGACCAAATCCACAATTCACTCTTATATAAATCATGAACCGATCCATGATTGAGAAAGAAAGGTTTATAAAATGAGTAAGAAAGAGAAAAATGATATGGCAGAGAGAGAAAGCTGATTTGGCAAAGTTATGAACCTTTTTAGAGGTTCATGATTGTAGATGCTCTAAGTACTGAAGATGTGGTTCCAAGTTTAACGAGACGTGAGAAACGTCGAACTACTTCTAGATCTGTAGCTTCACCAATGCCACCACCACCGCCACGAACAACTAAGCCATCAGCTCGACCGACCACTATAACTGAAGACGTGGTTCCAACTTCAACGAGAAGTGAGAAACGACCATCTAGTACTTCATTGGCTTCTCCAGTGCCACCACGAACTACTTATAAGCCATCAGCTCGACCTACCTCCACAGCTGAAGATGTGATTCCAAATTCATCGAGACGTGAGAAACGACGAACTACTTCTAGCTCAGTTGCTTCTCCACCGCCACCGTGAACTACCCAGCAATCAGCTCCACCGATCCCCGTTGTATGCCATTAGCACAAGGCTCCTGCTTAGTTTTGATGGTTCCCCTTTTTTCATTCTAATTATTGTATTAAGTATTGAATTGAAGTGAGGTTTTTGGACAAAACCGAAGATATCGTGTATAAATAAAATTACGTCTTGTTGTACCTTTTCCCAAAGTTTTATTTGGTAACCCATAGCATAAAGTCGTTAAGATTAAAAGACAAGTTTCTGAATACTTATGCAACCAAACAAAGGGAGCTGATACAGGAAGAATTCGAGAGTTAATAACGGTTTTCGGGAATAGTTGGGAAAAAGAGAAACGGGATCGAATAGAAAAACGAGCTCGAAAGAGGCTCGGAATTTGGCATCGGAAAAGAGGCAAATATAAAACACCAATTATAAAAAGGAACGTGACGGAAATCGAAGAACAAGTCGGAAAATACAAACGGACGAGAAAGCGGGTGTCATGCGGCTTATTTCCCTTCCATGCGAGTTTGATGCGTCCTAAGCCGCCACAATACCCACGTAGCACACTGTTTGTTTTCCTATTTTGCGACCACGTGACTTTCCATATCCACCGTCCCATGATAGGTTCAATTCCATAGTTTAGTAATTATATTTTTGCTTTATTTAACTCTCCAAATCACATTACCCACGTAGCACACTGTTTGTTTTCCTATTTTGCGACCACGTGACTTTCCATATCCACCGTCCCATGATAGGTTCAATTCCATAGTTTAGTAATTATATTTTTGCTTTATTTAACTCTCCAAATCACATTAGATTTAGTTTAATTAAATAATTATATTAGATAATAATTTAGGATTATTTAGTTTCCTTTTATTAGTTATTTAAATAGCTTCCTAGTTAGTTTATAATTAGGATAGTTCTAATTTCCATAGTTATTTCTTAGTTAGTTTAACTATAAATAGGTTTATTGTTTTCATTGTTAATCAAGTTATTATCACTAAAAGTCTTCGTTTTTAAGAGTTTTCTCTTAATTTCTCGAGTTTTACAATTTGTAATCTCGTTATTAAAAGGGTTTAGACGCTTGTCGATCCTTCCGCAAACCTACGCTGCGTAAGTTGGTATCAGAGCAGGATTCGTCTGTCTTTTCACTAACCATGGCAGATCAACAGCCCGCTACCAAAGCAGACTTGGTTGAGTCGGATGTGGCCTTATCCACAACACTCGCTAATCTGACAGCGGTTGTTACTAGGCTTCAACCCAACATCGTCAACGACAATCGTCGAAGAAGAGACAGGTTTGAAGGACCGGCTATGGTGCCGTGTAATGGCCATCGTAACCGGGTTAATTTTTCAAGTTCCGAATCCAAAGAAGATAAAGAAGAAGAACCGGTGAACTTGAAAAGAAACGACCACAATAACCGAATAAAAGTGGATATCCCGTCTTTCTATGGAACCAGAGGTGTAGAAGAATTCTTAGATTGGCAAATCGAAGTCGATCGATTCTTTGACATTATGGATGTTCCCAAAGACATACAGGTAAAGTTGGTTGTTTTACGTCTAAAAAGTGTCGCCGCTATTTGGTGGGATAAATTGATCGTGCAAAGACAACGACAACGAAAGAGACCAGTTCGATCTTGGAGGAGAATGAAGCAGCTTATGATGGAACGATTCTTGCCGGAAAATTATGAACAGATCCTTAAGAAACTCCATCCCCAACCCGATAACGGCAACTCTTGGAGAAAGGATACGCACGAGAAATCAATCATGGTTTTGGGCGACAACAACTACGATCATATTATACCATCAGTTTCCACTCTCGTTAAACAACCACCCATTCCGGAAAAACCACCCATTCCGGAGGAGCCATCGAAACAAGACGATGAAGTCTTGCCGGACAAAGTTGAAGATGAAGTCGTGACTGAGTCACAACAGGAAATTGTTATCAAGACCAAAGTGTCGGAACTAGATCTCGGACCAGTCACCGAAGATACCGAAAGCAAGATAGTGGAATACATTCTCGAGCCAACGAAAGCGTTGTCACAAGAAGTCAAGAACGGTGTTTCCGAAGGTGACACTTCAATTATTACCGCACCTAAAGTTCTGGTTCAAACCGAAACAATTCCCGGTAAAGTTACTTTAATCTCTCACCTTTTCGAATTTGATAAAATATCTCTTGTATAGAAACGATCACGACAACTTCAGTTGGGATTTGAAGATCGGTCAGAATTTTTGAATTTTGGAGGCCAAGTTGTGAATCAATACGTTTTGAAGAAACGATTGTTCTACGGGTCGGATGAATACCTTTTTCAAGTGAACTTGAGGACGAGTTCTTTTCAAATGAGGGTGACTGATACAGGAAGAATTCGAGAGTTAATAACGGTTTTCGGGAATAGTTGGGAAAAAGAGAAACGGGATCGAATAGAAAAACGAGCTCGAAAGAGGCTCGGAATTTGGCATCGGAAAAGAGGCAAATATAAAACACCAATTATAAAAAGGAACGTGACGGAAATCGAAGAACAAGTCGGAAAATACAAACGGACGAGAAAGCGGGTGTCATGCGGCTTATTTCCCTTCCATGCGAGTTTGATGCGTCCTAAGTCGCCACAATACCTGTAACACCCTAAAAATAGGGATAACAAAATCCGAAAAACGGACATGCGGTATTTAAAATTGCCAAAGCAAGAGCCTCCCAAAAATGGGGAAAATACACAAACCTGTTTAAATACAATCGTAATTAAATGGATAATAAATAACAACCAACTAATCTAATTTCTATAACCAGAAAAGAGATTTCAATCAAGGGTGTCATTTATAGACCCAAAGGATTCTCTACCAATAGTAAGTCTAAAAGCGATATTCCCAAATCTCTCACCCAAGCACTACGCCAGCTTAGAACCGATGCCGCTAAAACCTGAGATACACATCGACACCAAGCAAGTGTTAGGCCAAAAAGCCTAGTGAGGTGAACAATAATAAGCATTCATGAACAGTTACAATTCTTATCAGCAGTTAACCAGAGTTCAACAATGTGGAGTCAATAGGGGAGACCCATAGCACCAATCAAGTCCCACCCAAGAGTCGATATACCTTGATGCCCTTAACAAGGAACACCCCAAAGGATCGGCCCACCCGAAGACTATCGCTTAGAAAATTCCCCGAGAGGCGGGGGTCTAGGCACATACCATCACAGTGGCGCCCAAGACTATATCCTCCTAGTGTACTGACTTGGTTCGTCCACATAACTTTTATAAGGGGTCCTTTAGATATATTTCAATCCACATAATTCAATACCAACTATACGTATAATATTACCACCTTATCCTTGTGATGTCTAACAAAAGACCCAATGTAAATCATGCTTATAATGCATATGAACATATCACCAAAATGGTGTCCCAACTAGAATCATCATAATGCCCATATATGTATACATTTAACCTATCAAGGTACCCACATTTTGTATCTATGAGACAAATCCCAAATAATGATACATATAACAATAATCATGTCAAATCACCCATATATATACATCTTCCAACTATTTTCATAAAGAAATCCCAAATAATTACACAAAATAGAATAATTCATGGGATGATACTTATAAAGCATATTTCTCACATAATCTCATGAAAATACCATCAAATACTTGAACCCGTAAGGATGAACATTTTGAGCAATTATGTGATAATAACAACAAATAAGCAAATATGATGTGTATCCAGTTTTAACAAAAGTTTAATAAACTCACCTTGCTAGATTTAGACTAAATCTAGATTTTACCCACTTAGAACTTTCCTTGAAGATCTTGATTCTTCAAATCAAATCTTCCAAAACTTAGATCCACAAGGTTCCAACCATAAATATACATATTCTACCATAAACAATCATTTCCCAAACCATATACATGGATACCTCAACTAATACCGAAACCCTAACTTCCATAACCGAAGAGAATAGAAGATTACCTTAACCCAAGCTTGAATTCACCAACCAAAACACTTCTAGTTCACCAAAATGATCACAAACCTTCAATCTATGAAAGGGAGAACAAGGGGTGGATGAAACCCTAGAATATTTTGGGGAAGAAGATGAATAGGGAGAGATGAGAAGCTTACCACCACAAAATGCTCTAGCATACTTCAATAGACTTCCAATCTCTTGCTAGATCCTTGAAAAGCTCTCAAAAACGAAACCGTAGCACTTTGAATCACCCAAATCGGAGCTAGGATGAAGGAGATATGAAGGAATGAAGTTTGGGGCTGAAAATCGCGATTTAAGCTCGATCCAGTGGATTTCGCGACTTGTGCCGCGACCTTAAGTCGCGGCATAAGTCGCCCGCTTCCCTGGTTTACTTCTCGATACTGTTTTGGCCATAACTTCTTCGTTATAGCTCTGTTTTTGCTCCGGAAAGAACCGTTGGACTCGTAATTGAATCCTTCATCCATCTAGACTATAAAATCAAGGATTCAAATCCAAAATCCAAAATCTTATTTTTCCTTAATATCTCGGTTTCTGTATTAACTTGGATCGATATCTTTCGAAAAAGTCTTATTTTTTCCACCAAAAATACCCCAAATCAAACATTTCGTTTAGATACCTCTAAATACGACATATCAAGGTCTCCTTGATAATCGATTTGTACTTAAAATCCACCTCGACGTTCTCACCAAATGTATCCAGTAAACATTACCACCAACTCCCACCATGCTCTCAAGCATCGATTTCCAAATCAACGAAAGTATTGACAATTATCAAAATACCAATGGTTGATTTCTTAATGATCAACATCTAATTTCCTTAAGTTTACCGCTCGTCCTGCAGACATGCCAGATCTAACGAAAAATACATTGAAGCAGACCAACATTTATTGTCCTCAAAATAGAGTGTCGACACCTATCCTCAGAATGACCATTCTGCAACCGTGGGTATACTACCAAATATTTCCTTCCCGATTAGTAATGTCGATTCAAAGTTGACACCTACTCTTGGAAATAGTCACCCAAATCCAACATCCTTACCAGTCAACCATAACATCATCATTATTCACGAATACCCAACAATATAGTACACCGCCGACACATAACAGGTCGTCGTATCAAATTCCCATAATTCCAAAACCAACCATACCCGAGCAACCGAACACGATGTTAATCCGTAGGTTTAACGAAGCATAAAGATCGTCACTTAACTAACTGGGAGAAAGCACATGTCTAACACCTCAAACTTCGAGGACATCTTTTTATCCTTAATATCGACTTCTAACACGAGGGGGCTTACACCTATAGTCCAATGAGTTCAAGGTTTTTCACACTACTATGCCAATTTGAAATTTATAAAGCTCTCAAATACATAAGTTTTATAACAATTAAACGTGTGTGAAAATACAATATCGTGCATTCGATAGGCTTCAAGATTTGTTCACCAATGCCACACATATAAAACCATTTTCAAAACTCCTTTGATCAGTACTTACGCTAATAAAATGATAACGAAAGATGCATAACAAAATTTTCAAACGGACTACCAGGGTCTTAGTATGCATCAGTTTATGCTATGCATATGAAAAATAACTTCCGTCCCATAACATATGCAATAAAAGTTTGTACAACTCACAAAAGAGGATTTCACAACTTCAACTTTAAAATCTTTTAATTTAACACAAAAAGTCGGAAGATAAAATTTCCAACAAGACCTATATGCGTCCGATCATTTCCCAAATGTAACAACACAATAGGAACGTAAATAAATAAATAAATAAATAAATAAATATGTATATATATTTTTATTCGCGTTTCAAATTTAGGCCACACCGATAAAACGTACTTGCCCAAAATTGTAATTACTACGACATGCAAACCGAAAATTCATTTCATGCATTGCGGAAAAACTCCTATCAGTAAAATCAATAACTGAAATATGTTCTGGGCAAAAGTTCTATCCGAAATACCATAAATCTTTCATACAAAGCTACAGAAGGGAAATTCACAAAATCGATCCTTAAAATTTCTGCAATTAACCATGAAATGTCATGAAATAAAACTTCTCATAGTGACTCGCATACATCGGTTTATTCTCCAAGATTTAGTAAAGACATATGCATGCGATTTGAGCAATTGTAAGAGTAATTTAGTTTAATTCCAAACTGTATAAATAAAATGTTTGCAAAATCCAAGACCACATGCTCAATATTAAACTCTTAAAGTTTTCTCTCTTTTAGTCACAATGCGGCATGAAATAAGATTTCACAACAAAACTTGCATGCGACCGTTTATTTCACAAAGCTAGTAGATAGATATGCGTATGCACCCGGTTAAAACATGAAATAATTTATGTCATTTTCGAGTTCAAAGCCAAATATAAACATGCTCTCATCGTTCTAAAACATTGGCTAAAATACCATGACGGAAATTTCCAATAAGATATGCATACATGACCCAAGTATAATTAACTAAAATCTCATTGCTGGTTGAGACAAACCATTTTTCAAAGGAACTCATATTCTTATGTTTTTAAAACGCCTCATAACACAATAATATGTATTTTCTGAAAAAGGTTTATAAGATCAAATACACGAAATGACACTTACGTCAATTGAACTCCAATTATATATGTAAAATCATCGAGGAAACATCTCAACATGATTTATTTACCAAAATCCCCAAAGATTCCAAAATGGATGACTCAACATGTTCATAAAACTAAACATTTCAAATAATCAAAACTTGGTTGCAACAAAATGTTTTCCAAATGAACTCTTTCTCTTCATGTTTTCAAAACGACTCCTAGTTCAATGACACGGATTTTCCAACGGTTTATAAAATCGTATGCACCAAATGGACAATTAAATATAAAAAATACAGCGACCAATAACGGGGATACCCGTATCCGTTGAGAGCGGAAGAGCACGAAGTATGATACTCCTACAACGTTCATCGTATGACACCTAACGACATGAAAGCCCAAGTGTCCCTACGAATCCTTGACAAGTTCCACCTAAGGGACGAGATACCTTGATGCCACAAAGGACACCCGAAAGGCCCGGCACGTCCGAGGACTACTACTGAGGAAATTCCCCTACGGCAGAGATCTAGGCGCACACCCACACAGTGTCGCCCAAGACAACCTCATCCTAGTGCCTACTTGTCAAGCTTCAGTCATAAAACATGAGTCCCGGAGTTCAACCCCGTACTACCCAATTGACCATCCAATAAGACTGACTTACGTGCCTATGGATCCAATGCAACACAGCCTGAAAAAAAATACGCGATTACACATGAATGACAAAAGCACTCGAGCGTGTAATGATTATGCATATGCAATAAAATGCATTAAGATGTACGTCATAAATTGGATTCTACATCGAGCCATTAAAACTGGACAAATGTCCACAAGACTCTTTTAAGCCAACACCGAGCTAAACTGCTCAAAATCCTTTTGACCAATAATTATCGGTCCCCCAAATAATGAAATGTCTTTAAGCGACGTTTACAAAGACACATGCCTCAAAGACGTGATTAACCCGAAACTCAACACGTATTGGGACCAAAGAGTTTCAAAAGGGTTTATGAATGCAAATTCACAAAAATGCATACAACATGTAATAGACTTCATTTGTACTAAAATTACCAAGATGCTTAAGTCATGAAATGGACTCTATTTGTACAAAATCCCAAAATGCTATAATCATGCTACTACTTATCAAGATGTCCAAATTCCAAATATGACTAGGGCTGTAAACGAACCGAACGAACACGAACGGAGGCTTGTTCGTGTTCGTTCGTTTAACTTAACCGAACAAACGAACGAACACGAACGGTAAACGAACGAAATTTTTTGTGTTCATGTTCGTTCGTTAAGAAAATATGTTTGTTCGTGTTCGTTTATGTTCGTTCATTAAGAGTTAAACGAATGTAAACGAACGAACATAAATGAACATATACGAACGTAAACGAACGAACATAAATGAACACAAATGAATAAAAAACAACCACCGTTACTCATAATTTCGTTCGTAAAAAATAACATAACAAAATTAAAAAAAGGGATATACTTAGGAGGTATAAAAAAGGAATTTTAAAAAATTAATTTAATTAATGCTTTGACAAATTAATGTCATAATACATATAAATATATTTATATATATAAACAAATATAAACGAACATAAACGAACGTAAACGAACATAAATGAACGAACATAAACGAACGTAAACGAACATTAACGAACATAAATGAACGAACGTTCACGAACGTAAATGAACGAACGAGACCATTGTTCATGTTCGTTCATTTATTAAATAAACGAACATAAACGAACTTCCCGTCGAACAGTTCACGAACGGTTCACTGAACGTTCGGTTCGTTTACAGCCCTAAATATGAGTATTTTATGGAACTAAAATAAGCCAAGTACATCAAATATGAAAACTTATTAAAATACTCACACTTTGACAAATACCAAGTAAAATACATTTTTACTTCAAAATACTCAAAACTTATTAGTAGTTAACCATTTCATGTAAAACACTTTAAAATAACCATTTTGGCATGTACACCGTTTTAACAAATCAACTTGAACTCACGCTCCTCGATTTCTATAGTTACACTATCGTCATCCAGATGCTCAACATCTTCAGGCAAGGCCACGGACTTCATAGGTTCACCTTACAATTTCTCCTCGAATACACCGATTCAAAAGTCAATGGTTCTAATCCAACCAATTAATCCGACTCGAAACTGTCCACTTAATGCAGTCACCATACTTACCGTTACTCCAAGTGACGAATAATAAAATCATCAACTATTTCTAATAGTTACCCATCCAGAAACTTTCTTATTACTCCAACGGTCGACATACCCAGGCATTTCATACAAGCACGAGGATGAATAAGAAGGAAATTAACAGAATTGAACACGAAGGAAACGTACTACTACGTCTACCAAATATCATAACATTAGAAAACCAAACACAAGAGAACGTACTACTACCTTACCAATTGTCACACTAACGGCATTTCAAGCACCATCATGTATAAATATCCTCATAATAACATTAGCTAGGTGAGATTATGAACATATAATACATAAAGGTTCTCGTTACCATCGCCACAACGCCTGATAACCATAGTTTCCGTCGACTCTAAGACTAACCCCTCTTAGAAATTATACCCATCTCGCAAATCATTGCCTAACGTACTCAGTCTAAGTCTAGACATCTTACATTCATGCCTAGTTCACTTAAACTAGAGCTCTGATACCAACTTGTAACACCCTAAAAATAGGGATAACAAAATCCGAAAAACGGACACGCGGTATTTAAAATTGCCAAAGCAAGAGCCTCCCAAAAATGGGGAAAATACACAAACCTGTTTAAATACAATCGTAATTAAACGGATAATAAATAACAACCAACTAATCTAATTTCTATAACCAGAAAAGAGATTTCAATCAAGGGTGTCATTTATAGACCCAAAGGATTCTCTACCAATAGTAAGTCTAAAAGCGATATTCCCAAATCTCTCACCCAAGCACTACGCCAGCTTAGGACCGATGCCGCTAAAACCTGAGATACACATCGACACCAAGCAAGTGTTAGGCCAAAAAGCCTAGTGAGTTGAACAATAATAATCATTCATGAACAGTTACAATTTTTATCAGCAGTTAACCAGAGTTCAACAATGTGGAGTCAATAGGGGAGACCCATAGCACCAATCAAGTCCCACCCAAGAGTCGATATATCTTGATGCCCTTAACAAGGAACACCCCAAAGGCTCGACCCACCCGAAGACTATCGCTTAGAAAATTCCCCGAGTGGCGGGGGTCTAGGCACATACCATCACAGTGGCGCCCAAGACTATATCCTCCTAGTGTACTGACTTGGTTCGTCCACATAACTTTTATAAGGGGTCCTTTAGATATATTTCAATCCACATAATTCAATACCAACTATACGTATAATATTACCACCTTATCCTTGTGATGTCTAACAAAAGACCCAATGTAAATCATGCTTATAATGCATATGAACATATCACCAAAATGGTGTCCCAACTAGAATCATCATAATGCCCATATATGTATACATTTAACCTATCAAGGTACCCACATTTTGTATCTATGAGACAAATCCCAAATAATGATACATATAACAATAATCATGTCAAATCACCCATATATATACATCTTCCAACTATTTTCATAAAGAAATCCCAAATAATTACACAAAATAGAATAATTCATGGGATGATACTTATAAAGCATATTTCTCACATAATCTCATGAAAATACCATCAAATACTTGAACCCGTAAGGATGAACATTTTGAGCAATTATGTGATAATAACAACAAATAAGCAAATATGATGTGTATCCAGTTTTAACAAAAGTTTAATAAACTCACCTTGCTAGATTTAGACTAAATCTAGATTTTACCCACTTAGAACTTTCCTTGAAGATCTTGATTCTTCAAATCAAATCTTCCAAAACCTATATCCACAAGGTTCCAACCATAAATATACATATTCTACCATAAACAATCATTTCCCAAACCATATACATGGATACCTCAACTAATACCGAAACCCTAACTTCCACAACCGAAGAGACTAGAAGATTACCTTAACCCAAGCTTGAATTCACCAACCAAAACACTTCTAGTTCACCAAAATGATCACAAACCTTCAATCTATGAAAGGGAGAACAAGGGGTGGATGAAACCCTAGAATATTTTGGGGAAGAAGATGAATAGGGAGAGATGAGAAGCTTACCACCACAAAATGCTCTAGCATACTTCAATAGACTTCCAATCTCTTGCTAGATCCTTGAAAAGCTCTCAAAAACGAAACCGTAGCACTTTGAATCACCCAAATCGGAGCTAGGATGAAGGAGATATGAATGAATGAAGTTTGGGGCTGAAAATCGCGATTTAAGCTCGATCCAGTGGATTTCGCGACTTGTGCCGCGACCTTAAGTCGCGGCATAAGTTGCCCGCTTCCCTGGTTTACTTCTCGATACTGTTTTGGCCATAACTTCTTCGTTATAGCCCCGTTTTAGCTCCGGAAAGAACCGTTGGACTCGTAATTGAATCATTCATCCATCTAGACTATAAAATCAAGGATTCAAGTCCAAAACCAAAAATCTTATTTTTTCTTAATATCTCGGTTTCTGTATTAACTTGGATCGATATCTTTCGAAAATCGGGGTGTTACAATACCCGCGTAGCACACTGTTTGTTTTCCTATTTTACGACCACATGACTTTCCATATCCACCGTCCCATGATAGGTTCAATTCCATAGTTTAGTAATTATCTTTTTGCTTTATTTAACTCTCCAAATCACATTAGATTTAGTTTAATTAAATAATTATATTAGATAATAATTTAGGATTATTTAGTTTCCTTTTATTAGTTATTTAAATAGCTTCCTAGTTAGTATATAATTAGGATGGTTCTAATTTCCATAGTTATTTCTTAGTTAGTTTAACTATAAATAGGTTTATTGTTTTCATTGTTAATCAAGTTATTATCACTAAAAGTCTTCGTTTTTAAGAGTTTTCTCTTAATTTCTCGAGTTTTACAATTTGTAATCTCGTTATCAAAAGGGTTTAGACGCTTGTCGATCCTTCCGCAAACCTACGCTGCGTTAGGAACAATCATCACTGAACCATATAACCTTATAGTAGTGTAATAACCTCTTACCCGGTAATCACTTACCAGCAATAGTCAATACTTTCACTTAACTTATCGAGATTTTGTCTTGTCATTGTTGTTACCAGGTAAGATTTTCAATCTTTGTTTATATTCATCCAATAAGTTAAATTGAGTCGATAAACACTTACGGGTAATCGTTTAGTAAAATGCCTCTAAGTTTGCATTATATTCAGCTTTAGTAAATCCAACTTGCGTGATCTATGGATATCTTCCTCAGCTTTTGGTTGCTTTCATGCGTGGACAGACCTAGTCAAGGGAATACGGTGCAACCGTACCTTGTAATCAAAAGGTTAAAATTTTTACTATCATGAAAGGTACAACTGTATCGTTTTAAAAGGTGTTGCCGAAAGTCCCTCGAAATCGATAAAAAAAAACTTAAAAATCTCTCGAAATCAAGCAAAAAGCTATAAAAATCGCTCGAAATAGTGGAATTAGGCCAAAAACACATCGGGCGATATTGAACGTTGGTAACACGTCGATAAAAACTCTGCTTATTGTAATTATTTTTTATCTATATTTTATAGTACCACCCAATGAAAAAATTTCTGGTCCTGCTTTCATGCCGGAACGACCACGGTGATCCACCTTTGATCCCCAATACCTGGTTTGTGTCATATTCTTGCATCAAATAAAAAAAGGTTTGTGATTATATATAAGTTTAAATTCTAATAAAATCACAAACATTTAAAAATATAATTTCAAGAAAAATGGTAACTTACAGTTTGAAGTTTTAACACAGTTTCTAGTTTTTGGACAATTATCCCTTTGTAGGCCGACGTTGCTTTTGTCTTCATTCAGGCATCGATAAGCAATTCCAGAGAATGCTTCTAACGAATTAGGCTTCTTTTGTTCTCGTATATTAGGGAAAATGATTTCGTCAAAGTTTCACCAATCTACACTCGTCTTCATATTCTTGAACAATTGCATGTTTCCCACATAAAACTTCGAATAATACCACTTCAAAAGAACAAACACCAGCTTCTATTGTTAGTACATATGTGCGAATATATTGTGGATCAATATAACCCAACGTGCCACAAGGATTCGTGACAAGAAAGTGATTCGTAGGACCAATTTTAGATAACCCAAAATCAGAAATAGCTTCCCAATTCACATCTAATAAAATGTTGGAGCTTATTATGTCACAGTGTAGCACCCAGATGCCACACCATTATGATGATAATCGAGACCATTAGCCGCACCCAAGACGTATTCGAATTAGTTGCAACCATGTTAGGTCAGCGTTGGCTAGATGCTTATCATGCTTGTAAACAATGATTTTCTCGTCACCTTAGTCAAAGAATCCAATGAGGGACGAGGTTATGGTGTTTGTAACTAGCAAGCATGACGAGATCTCTATCAAGAACACATGTTGTCCTTGGTACAAAAGGGTAACAGTTCAAAACTATGGCCTCAAAGGTCCTATACAATAGCTTTTTATAAGCGTTATTTCCTTTATTCTACTATATATTCATGATTACTCTCAATATTAGATAACACATCATAACCCTAATCCTAACCCTAAATAATGAAGGTACAATTTCGTCCTTGTTCTTTGTAGACTCTGTTCAAGTACCTTCCAAAATCCTACTCCATGAACATTATAATGAGTTCACACATATAAAATCATAAGATCTCGTATTTGATTGACATGCAATTATAAATCCGCTATGTTTATAGAAAACCCCAATTATTGTATGTATTACCCTGATTGTTACTAGATGAGTCGCAAAGCCGGCTGAAACCATAAATCGATAACTTATTAAGATCTGGATTTCGGACTTTGGACTGAAGATATGATAGCGATCAGAAGAAGTCAATCAATACGCAGGTCGCAGGCAATCAAACAACGAGTGTAAACAGACTCATATCAATCGACTTACGGAGAACATATATATTCCCCAAATCGCTACGTCAGAAACAAGAGTAAGGGGCTATTCGGTTCGTTTTCCATTAAGTCCTGTACGGATACAGTTGTCTGTATAATAACAAATTAGTTGTCGTTTGGTTGGTGTGCTGATAAATGACCATTTCTTTATATATTTTTGTTTGAGGAAAACAAATGTTGAATAAATGACTTTTAATTAAAAAAAATTATCAATTTAAATGTTTTTTTCAAATAAAAAAAACTTGAATATTTTAAATATATATTTTTGATTAAAAAATATCTCCCTTGATTGCATCTCCATTGTCCACCAGTCTAGCTTCACAAACATATTTTCCAGAAACATCTTCACATTTAATGCCAAAAACCCATATTCTTTCTTCCAAAAATCAAATCGATTTTTGGGTTCTACAAGGAAATAGTGTATAGTTTCACGAGATGAATTTCTTCTGTGTTTGTTGTTTCTCTCCATGTTTTTAGAGCCGAGAGTGTGGTTGTGCAACAGATTAGTGGTTGAAGATGTTCCTCTCTCTGTTTTCAGCCATGGATATCTCCAAGAATCCCAAAATTCCCGAGGAGACACAGAGGTTGAAGACGTTATGATATGTATGTCTATGATGAAACAGAGAAAACGATGGAGTAATCGAAATCGATGGGAAATCAAAATCGCCATACCTGTGTGGAGATGAGACATGAATCAATGGTGAAGCTCTAATCCACAGTGGTATTTTTGTTGAGGAGTGATGATGGAAAGAAAAGGAGGAATGTCTCTTTTTAAACATTAGGGTTTAAGGGATTTTAATGTTGAGTAGTTAGAGAGGGGTAGATGGGGAAATTTAAGAGATTTTAATGGCCGAGTATAAAGGACTTATATTTTTTAGCTGAGCGATTCAGCGGTTGAGCGAATAAGCCAATACCGAAGAGTTAGATATGGATGTACGAATAAGTCATATCTATTATACAATCCATTAAACTCCTACTTAACAGCCCCTAAATCCACATACTCAAATACCTTCAACTTCAAATCCAGCAAACGGACAAACAATCTCCCGTTTTTGGATATAAATCGGAAGAGAGGTTTTTTTTAGTGAATTACATTTTTAGGCCTAGTGGTTTACTAAAAAATTGGTTCTTGTTTCTCAATTTCACTAATTACATCTTAACCCCTTATGGTTTGCAATTTTTCTTGATTTAAGTCCCCGAGTCTAACGATCTATTAAAGGCAACGTCAACTGGGGTCACGTGCCCTTCAAGTGAGGGGCATTTTGATCTTTTTAGTTGTTTTTAATAGATTAATAACTAATGTACAACTAGGGCTAAAAATTGATAACAGTAAACCCGTTACTCATTTTTTTTGACCAACTGGATAAATAAAATTTTATCACATATCTGTTTAGCTGATATTTTAACAGATAACATATAAATAAACATTTTTTCTTTAACCATTACATGGTAATGATGGTACCAATAATATAATAAATAGTAATAGTTTATTTATTTTAAAATAAAAGCCAAAAAGACAAAACAACACACAAAAAACCTTAACCTGTATATAAAATATTTTATATAGTATTAATAATTCATATTAATTAAAATAATATGAATGTTTATTAATAATTCATATTAATTAAATTATAATACAAATAAAAAAGAATTAATAATTCAAAATAAATAAAATATAACACAAATAATAAAAAACATAAAAGACAAGAAGACAAAAAAGAAACAAAAAAGAAGAAATAAAAATAATGACACGATGGGTTAGAGGTGCCAATTCAAGAACATTGCTAAAATAGAAAAAAATTGATTTTTGTTTTTTATACTTCTTCAACAACATTGTTATCTTATTTGCTACAATATAGAATCATAAAAAAATCTCTAAATAGAGAGAACTCTCTATAATTATCTAAATCGAAGAGAGAAATATTATTTTATTCAATCCCATCAATAAAATTTAATTTTATCATTTTATATTAAGGTTTTTTTAAAGTATATTGGGTTGATACATTAGAGAAAATTATAATAATGTAAGTTGTTTTAAAAATTTTAAAATAGCTAATCTGTTGGAATTGTATGTAATACTATTTAGAGATTTTCACTTTTGGTTCTCTATTTTAGAGAAAATATAGGAAAATTGTTAAGATTTTGTATAAAAGAAACAGTACTTTATGCAATGTGAGTTGTTTTCAAGACTTTATGCATAGAAAAACAGTACCTTATATATTGTGGGTTGTTTTTAATACTTCTGTCAAATATGTTTTATAGGGTTATATATATATATATATATATATATATATATATATATATATATATATATATATATGCTGGGTTAGGTCCAAAGGAAAACCTCAAAAAAAGGAAAAACTGAGGAACACTCTGATAGCCATTCATCTGGACTGTATACACTTGTGCATACAAGTAATTTGTAACATGCACACGTGCATATGCACAAGTGCATATAATGCACAAGTGCATAAAACCAAAAAACACCTTAATTTACTTGTATGCACAAGTGCATACTGTCCAGATGAATGACTACCAGGGTGTTCCTCAGTTTTCCATTTTTTTAAGGTTTTCCCTTGAACCTCCCTCTCTCTCTCTCTCTCTCTCTATATATATATATATATATATATATATATATATATATATAGAGAGAGAGAGAGAGAGAGGTTCAAGGGAAAACTTTAAAAAAATGGAAAACTGAATAACACTCTGGTAGCCTTCCATCTGGACGATATGCACTTGTGCATACAAGTAATTTATAACATGCACACGTGCATAAAAACCAAAAAATATTTATAACATGCACACGTGCATATGCACAAATGCATAATATGCACATGTGCATAAAAACCAAAAAACTTATTAATTACTTGTATGCACAAATGCATACCGTCTAGATGGAAGGCTACCAGGGTGTTTCTTAGTTTCCCGTTTTTTTTGAGGTTTTCCCCTGAACCTGACCCTATATATATATATATATATATATATATATAATTTTATCAAAATAATATATATTGTAACACCCCGAATTTTAGACCTCTTTGTAAAATAATTACTTTAAGTTTTTGTTTAAGAGTTCTCATTCATGGTATTTGAATCTGGGTGAAAACGGGTCGAATCGTCGGATTTCAGAGTTGGAAGGGGTCTCGGCGACTGTACCCGCGATAGTGACAATGTCACTATCGCATGGGCATTATCACGAGGGAGTTTGAGGCCACGGTACCTATGACGCGATTGTGACCGGCGATAGTGCCATGGTCACAATCGTGATGTCAAGGTCGCGAGAGGGGGGGGTCTCGGTACAGTTGCTGCGACTGTGCCCGCGATTGTGCCAAAGGCACTATCGCGCGCGGTGTCCAGACGACCAAACTCTCATTTAATGCCATTTTTAGGGTTTAGTTCATTATTTGAAGTTGCAGCTCCTTGAAGACGTTTTCACACACTAAAGGTGCGATTTTCACACACTCTTCCCTTCCTCTCTCTTCATTAATTGTTAGGTGGGTAAATCATTAATGGTTAATGATCCTTAGGGTTTTGAGTTCGTAGGAGTTACTCTTTCAAGATCAAAGGGTGGAAGTCTCAATCCCATTCATTCCTCACTTCTAGGGTTTGTTCATTTAACTTCTAAGTAAGTTTTCTTAACTTATGTACATTCATACTTGCACCATTACTTGTTTACGTGAAATATATGAAATGCATGGTGTTGACATAAAAACTAGGGTTTTACTTAACTTCAGTAAATAAGATTTTTGGGATGGGTGGAAGTGTTTAAACATGTGGAAGAGGGTTATTTACAAGTCTTATAGAAAAGAGGCAAATCACGATGTAGGTCTACATCCCTACAAAATGAAATGCCAAATGTCTAAATTCTTATCAGCAGTTGGAATCATTATATTAGTTGAGGATTTGCATGTGGTTAAATGAGTTGTAGTTTCTTATGGTGAATATATGTCAAGCATGGTTACACTATTTGGGCAAATTATATGTTGCATGAAGTTTGCTGTCTATAATTGTTCATAACTCTTGTTGGGAGTCTTATATCTATTTCCTTGTGCACGAGGATTTAGATGGTATGCATGATTATTGCATTGTGATTGTCGTTGGGCATTTTGAGTAGACAATAGGGGGCGCAAGTCCCTTAGTTCAACACTCGGCTAGATTGGATAGGCACCCTTGCCTGTAAGACCTTGAGGTGTAACCCGACGGGGTAAGCGCTAGAGGCAGAGAGGGTTTGAGGATTGTGATGTCCAGCGTGGCATGGGAACTAGAACCGGGCTGGACGGTGAAATCCAATCTAGATCGCGGGTTACCCCGCTATACATGGAAGATATTTGTGTATTAATTGTACAGGAAATTACAATGTCCCGATTTGGGAGGTTTGGCATTGACCTCAATGCATTGGGAGCCGGTAACGTTTAATTATTGTTCTTGTTTACACTATATTTGGTATCGGTATAACAACCAATAGGCTTCATTCTAACACTTGTGCTCATGTTTAAATGGTTCACATGTTCCGTTAGCGGTGCGAGTAGGATGTCTTGATCTGTCGGGACCGCACCTAGGATTCCTCCTTGGACCGGGCACTATTTTGGGAAAAGAGAAAGAGCGTTTTGAAGTCGTAGTGACACCCACTTTAATCTAGTTGTAATTATTCTAGATTGAATAGGTTGTCATGTATATGTCTTAATTATTCCGCTACTTCAGGTTTGAACTACCCCGACTCTGTTGGGTTTTAGTCAGTACATTTACAGGTTTTGGATTCGCCTTATTTTAGGCGTTATATTGCAGAAATTTTAAGTTTTATTTTACCCAATTTTTTTAGCATGTTACAAGTTGGTATCAGAGCTCTAGTTTAAGTGAACTAGGTATGTAGACTCAATGCCTAGACTTAAGCTGAGACTATTAAGCTATGAACTGTGAGGTTTGGGTAGAATTTCTAAGATGGGACGACCCTAGAGTCGACAGAAACTACGTCGTTGAGAATTGTAAAAATGGTAGCGAGAATTTTTATGTAGTGTATGTTCATAATTTCAATTAGCTACTGTTGTTATGAATATATGATTACGTGAACGTACTTGAATTACTATGATTATGATGATCAATGGACCGTACGAGTACGTTTCTTGTGTATTTTAGTGTTCCTTATTTTCATTTCCTTACTTCTTGTGTGGCAGATCCGAAATGGTAAATACTCGGAGTCGCCCACTGAACGAGGGAGAGATGCCTGAGGATATTTCATCTAACCCGAACCCCGTGATTCGAGTGGCAAATGTGGTTCCTCCCGGCATGCCGCCGATATTTACCGGACCAGAGGAAATCATACCTAGAGTGGAACTAGCATCCACAAGTCCGGTCATTCAGGATGCAAACCCGCAAGCCGATATGGTGGACAGTGTTATGCAGATGGTAACATCGGCCATGGAAAAACAACAAGAAGCATTCCTGAAAATGTTAGAAGACAGAGATGCCAGTCTTCGGAGGCCAGAGGTGGTGGCAGAGAACGCGGTAGCTGGCTCGGGTGGTACCGGGGGCGAGAACCGTACTGAGGGAGTGGTAGTCTTAGAGACAGGGCAAATTGGAAAGGGTTGCTCGTATAAGTCCTTCATGGGTTGCAAGCCGCCAAAATTTGTCGGGACCGGCGATCTTGTAGCTTGCATGAAATGATTGAGAGAAACTGAGCAGACCTTCCGGGCTTGCGGATGTGATGAGAATCAGAAGGTGAATTTTGGTTCCCAAATGCTTCGGGGTGCGGCTTTAATATGGTGGGACGTCCACACCGCAACCATAGGGGAAGCCGTGTTAGCAAAGATGTCATGGGCCACCTTCAAGAAGAAGGTTATGGAAGAATACTGTAATGAGAACGAGATGGATCTGATCGAGGAAGAGTTCCGGGCGCTAAAGAAAGGGGATCTGACGGTGAGGGAATATACCCGTCTTTTCATGGAGAAGCTAAATCTTGTGGGGCATGTGGACCCGACCGAGAAGAAACAGATAAAGGCCTATCTGAAGGGCCTACCCGCGGACATGGGAAACCGAGTCCAAAACTCGAAAGCTACAAATCTACGAGAGATCATTGAGGAAGCCAAAGTAATGGAAAGACTCTACGCTAGAGACAAGGAAGAGAAGTCGAAGGCCGCAGAAAAGAGGAAGAGCGAAGTGTCGCCGAGTTCATTCAAGCGACCGAAGTTCCAACCGAACGTTAGAAACTTTGATGATCGCCGAGAGGCGAATTTGTGTCCCAAGTGCAAAATCAAGCATTTTGGTCCTTGCAACTCCAACCCCCGACAAGTCGTGTGCTTCAAGTGTAATAAGTCGGGTCACACAAGTCCGCGATGTCCCATGACGGGGACACTCTGTTTCGAATGCCAGGAACCGGGGCACAAGAGGAGGGATTGCCCCAAGTTAAGGGGAGGAGTTAGAGGAGGAAATCCACCAGTTCAACCAAAGAAGGAAGTCGTCCCTAAAGCTCAAGGGAGAGCCTTCCAAATGAACAGAGAGGAAGCAAAGGAAACCACCGACGTGGTGTCGGGTACGTTTTTACTCAACTCACTTTCTGCTAAGGTGCTATTTGATTCTGGTGCGAATTTCTCTTTCGTGTCTCTTGACTTTTGCAAAGAATTGAACGTGCCCTCTAGTACTCTTAGCAATGCTTTAGTAGTAGAGATAGCAAGTGGGGATCAAGTGATCTTACGGGAAGTGTTGGAAAAGTGTCAGCTAGATATTGGTGGGGAGTTGTTCGTTGTGGACCTACTCCCTATGGCAATCGAGAGTTTCGATGTGGTGATCGGAATGGACTGGTTGTCCCATCACCATGCGGAAATCTTTTGTTCAAAGAAGATGATCAGATTACCGATTTCAAGCGGGAGGTTTGTCTTTGTCTACGGGGAGAAGCGTAAGGGTGAAGTGGCTCTTATTTCTTCCCTCAAGGCAAGCAGGTGTCTTGCGAAGAATTGTCCTTCATTCCTTGCCTACGTGTTGGATGCCAAAGCAGAGAAGAAAAAGATTGAAGATGTTCGAGTCGTTAGTGAGTACCCAGACGTATTTCCTAACGATCTTCCGGGTTTGCCACCCGACCGCCAGGTGGAGTTTCGAATCGATTTAATCCCGGGGGCGGCGCCGATTGCCCGTGCACCGTACCGTCTTGCTCCGACCGAAATGCAAGAAATGATGTCACAACTTCAAGAGTTGTTGGAGAAGGGATTCGTGAGGCCGAGTTCCTCGCCTTGGGGAGCTCCGGTACTCTTCGTCAAGAAGAATGATGGATCGATGCGGATGTGCATCGACTATCGGGAGTTGAACAAGGTAACCGTAAAGAACAAGTACCTATTACCCCGAATCGACGATCTCTTCGATCAACTGCAAGGAGCCGGATGTTTCTCAAAGATCGACCTTCGATCGGGTTATCATCAAGTTAGAGTTCGAGGAGAAGACATTTCCAAGACCGCCTTTAGAACCCGTTATGGTCACTACGAGTTCTTGGTTATGCCCTTCGGGCTAACCAACGCGCCGACAGTATTCATGGATTTGATGAACCGTGTTTGCCGGCCTTTCCTAGACAAGTCGGTCATAGTGTTCATCGATGATATCTTGGTGTACTCGAAGAATGATGAAGAGCATGAGCGACATCTCCGAGAAGTGTTAGAGGTGTTAAGGGACGAGAAACTCTATGCCAAATTCTCCAAGTGTGAATTTTGGCTAAGAGAGGTCCAGTTTTTGGGTCATGTGGTGTCAAGTGAGGGAGTAAAGGTGGACCCATCAAAGATTGAGGCTATGATGAATTGGGAACCGCCAAAAAGTCCCACGGAAATCCGGAGTTTCTTGGGTCTAGCCGGTAACTATAGAAGATTTTTCCAAGATTTTTCCAAGATCGCCTTACCGTTGACATCTCTGACAAGGAAGAACGTGAAGTTCCTTTGGACCGACAATCAAGAGCAAGCCTTTCGGTCCCTCCAAAGGAAATTGTGTGAGGCGCCAATCTTATCTCTACCCGAGGGGACAGAAGACTTTGTAGTCTACAACGATGCGTCTAAGATGGGTTTGGGGTGTGTCTTGATGCAAAGGGGCAAGGTAATAGCTTATGCATCCAGGCAATTGAAGGAACATGAAAAGAACTACCCAACTCACGATCTCGAGCTAGCGGCAGTGGTGTTCGCCTTGAAGTTATGGCGACACTACCTTTACGGGACGAGGTGTACCCTTTTTACCGACCACAAAAGCCTGAAGTACGTCTTCGATCAGAAAGAGTTGAATATGCGACAAAGGAGATGGATCGAACTACTCAAGGATTATGACTGTGAACTTCAATACCATCCCAGAAAAGCAAATGTGGTCGCGGATGCCTTGAGCCGGAAGGAGTACAATCGTGGAGTTCAAGCCACCTTTGCAAGGGTAGATGTAGTCTCAAGCCTAATCGATAAAATCAAAGCATCACAGTCGGAAGCCCTTCTCGAAGTCAACCTCAAAAGTGAAATTATGGTGAAGCAACATCTCCAATTGACCGAGGATGGAAGAGGTTTGAAGTTATATCAAGGTCGAATTTGGGTGCCAAAGATTGGAGGATGTCGGGAGCTACTATTGGAGGAAGCGCACAAGTCCAAGTACTTGATACATCCGGGAAGCACTAAGATGTATCATGATTTAAAGCTCAATTATTGGTGGCCAGTGATGAAACTAGACGTGGCTAGTTATGTGGAGCAATGCATAACTTGCCTACAAGTGAAGGCGGAGCACCAACGACCATACGGTAGTCTCCAATCCTTAGAAATACCGGAGTGGAAATGGGAGCACATCACCATGGACTTTGTAACCAAGCTACCGAGGACTTTAAAGAACCACGATACCATTTGGGTAATAGTGGATCGTTTGACCAAGAGCGCGCATTTCTTGTCCATGCGGGAGACCCTACCGATGGACAAGTTGGCCAAATTATACATAGATGAAGTGGTCTCGAGGCATGGAGTGCCACTCTCTATTGTGTCCGACCGAGATAGCCGCTTTACATCGCACTTTTGGGATAGTTTACAGAAGGAGTTGGGCACAAGAGTTAAATTGAGTACCGCCTATCACCCGCAGACAGACGGACAGAGCGAGAGGACCATCCAGACCCTCGAAGACATGTTGAGGTCGTGTGTTATCGATTTCGGGGGAAATTGGGATGCACACCTTCCACTAGTGGAATTCGCCTACAACAACAATTATCACTCAAGTATTGGTATGGCGCCATTCGAGGCATTATATGGAAGGAAGTGTAGGACACCCGTGTGTTGGTTGGAGGCGGGTGAGAAACAATTTGCTGGACCGGAGATCGTGCAAGAGACGCCCGTCAAAGTGAAAGTCATCAGAGAGCGTTTGAAAGCGGCACAGGATAGGCAGAAGAGCTACGCGGATAAGAAGAGAAGACCAGTCGAGTTCCAAGTGGGAGAGCGGGTAATGTTGAAAGTGTCGTCGTGGAAAGGATTGATAAGGTTCGGAAAGCGTGGGAAGCTCAGCCCCCGTTTCCTTGGGCCTTTCACGATCCTTGAACGTATTGGTCTACAATCTTACAAGTTGGATCTTCTGCTGGAGATGGACGGAATTCACCCCACTTTTCATGTGTGCTACTTGCGGAAATGCCTAGCTGAAGAAGAGAGTGTCATCCCACTTTCGGAAATCAGAGTGGACAACAATCGATGTATAGAGAAACCCGAATCTATCCTCGAAAGGAAGACGAAGAGGCTACGGCACAAAGAAGTAGTCATGGTAAAGATTCAATGGAAGCACCATCGCGGGACCAACGTGACTTGGGAATCGGAAGAAGATATGAGGAGGCGATACCCTCATTTGTTTGGTTAGTTGGGATTTCGAGGACGAAATCCATTCTAAGGGGTGGAGGATTGTAACACCCCGAATTTTAGACCTCTTTGTAAAATAATTACTTTAAGTTTTTGTTTAAGAGTTCTCATTCATGGTATTTGAATCTGGGTGAAAACGGGTCGAATCGTCGGATTTCAGAGTTGGAAGGGGTCTCGGCGACTGTGTCCGCGATAGTGACAATGTCACTATCGCATGGGCATTATCGCGAGGGAGTTTGAGGCCACGGTACCTATGACGCGATTGTGACCGACGATAGTGTCATGGTCACAATCGCGATGTCAAGGTCGCGAGAGGGGGGGAGGTCTCGGTACAGTTGTCGCGACTATGCCCGCGATTGTACCAAGGGCACTATCGCGCGCGGTGTCCAGACGACCAAACTCTCATTTAATGCCATTAATTTTTAGGGTTTAGTTCATTATTTGAAGTTGCAGCTCCTTGAAGACGTTTTCACACACTAAAGGTGCGATTTTCACACACTCTTCCCTTCCTCTCTCTTCATTAATTGTTAGGTGGGTAAATCATTAATGGTTAATGATCCTTAGGGTTTTGAGTTCGTAGGAGTTACTCTTTCAAGATCAAAGGGTGGAAGTCTCAATCCCATTCATTCCTCACTTATAGGGTTTGTTCATTTAACTTCTAAGTAAGTTTTCTTAACTTATGTACATTCATACTTGCACCATTACTTGTTTACGTGAAATATATGAAATGCATGGTGTTGACATAAAAACTAGGGTTTTACTTAACTTCAGTAAATAAGATTTTTGGGATGGGTGGAAGTGTTTAAACATGTGGAAGAGGGTTATTTACAAGTCTTATAGAAAAGAGGCAAATCACGATGTAGGTCTACATCCCTACAAAATGAAATGCCAAATGTCTAAATTCTTATCAGCAGTTGGAATCATTATATTAGTTGAGGATTTGCATGTGGTTAAATGAGTTGTAGTTTCTTATGGTGAATATATGTCAAGCATGATTACACTATTTGGGCAAATTATATGTTGCATGAAGTTTGCTGTCTATAATTGTTCATAACTCTTGTTGGGAGTCTTATATCTATTTCCTTGTGCACGAGGATTTAGATGGTATGCATGATTATTGCATTGTGATTGCCGTTGGGCATTTTTGTAACACCTCAAAAATCAGAGTAAATTAAAACCTGGAAACCTGACAATATAACGAAAGTAAAACCATAACTTTTCATAAATGGGATCAGTCCTCAAGACTATACAATCCTATACAAGGATTTCATCAAAAGAATGGGACTTAACAATGCCCAATAACAATACTAATCAACTCCAAAAACCTCGAGACTCAAAACTCGTCTCTCCAAAAACCCCGGCAACCCACCGCTAATGGAAACCTGATACACATACCATTTGAGAAAAAGTGTCAGACTTAAAGCCTGGTGAGAACATACAGTTTATGAAGCTCAAAAGATAAAACATTTGCATCAAGATAACATTTCCAAAGAGATTAAGTTTACAATTTAGGTCCTCGCCACAATCGGGCTTTTTCGTTATAAACATACCACAAAAGGTCCGAAAACAAAATATTTTACCAAGGATCGTGGCGTAATACAAAGTTAGGCCAACAATCCGAGTTACGAGCTAAACCAATTGGAGTCCGCGGATACGAATCACAAAGTCCGTGCTTCAACGTGAGATCAAGCCCCAAGCGCAAAACCAAGGTATACTCCTTCACTAGGATCACTATGAACCATGGCTAGTATCCGGCCTCACATAACCGTACCAAGTTGCCCCCGAGGAACAAGTGATCCATAGCTACAATTCTGGGGAATGTAACATCCCAACAATACAGTCTACTCCAAAACCTAGGGATCCACTAGTAATGGTAAGGACTCGTCACAACAACGTATGTGACCAACCATAAATAAACATATGGTTACAAACACATTTTTATAAACAAAATGCTATTCCCAGTTCAACTTCTGGTAAGAATGAAAATCATTTAAAAGAAGTTCCTTTGAATATTTCTTTCGCATAAACGCACAGGTAAAACATCATTTTACTTTTAAAATAAGATAAGATCAAAAAGGTAACTTTTGATATGTATACAGTTTAAAATGATAGTAGGAACTCACCTCTGTTTCCTTCTTCTTAACGAGCGCTACCTATGACAACACCGAAAGAATCGGTAAGTCGAAATACAGATAAACCTCTCGTTACTTGAATAGGACTCAAAACACAGAAGCTAACAACTTAACAGAACCTAAACCGGTCAAAGGACCACACCGGTCGAACAACTACCCCGGTCGAACTACCCCGGTCGAACGACCCCCGGTCGAACGACCCCCGGTCGGGCACAACCCCCCGGTCGAACACCCTCCGATCGAACAAGCTCCGGTCGAACACAACCATTCGGTCGAACAACCATTCGGTCGAACAACCCTCGGTCGAACGACCATCGCCATGTTCATCAAGAACAGTACGATGCAGAACCCAGATTCAACCCAGATCCAAATGAGAAATACTCAGATCTCAAAATGGAACGGTTCAAAACCTTCACAACGAGATTCTACACGGCTAAAAGCATTCAGATCAAAGCATTAAGCTAGATTCGTACCTCGATTTGCCCGAAACGATCGACCCTTTACAAAGCTTCTTCCTGCCTTTCTTCCTTTCTCTCTGACTTCTCAAAACCAAAACTGATATTTGTGATATTTATCAAAATATCTATTTTGATTTTATATATATATAACCCAAGTTACATTTAACCCCCCTGAACTTTGGGTAACGGTCAACTTCTCACCCAATCCCAAAATTCAGGGTGTTACAATCCTCCCCAACTTGGGAATGATTTCGTCCCCGAAATCCAACTATACAAAGAGATGAGGATATCTACGCTTCATATCCTCCTCAGATTCCCAAGTCACATTTGCTCCTCGGTGATGCTTCCACTGCACCTTGACCAAAGTGACTTCCTTATGACGCAACTTCTTAGTCTTTCTCTCTAAGATGGCGTCGGGTTCTTCCACACAACGGTTACCTTCGTCAACCCTTAACTCTGAGAGGGGAATGACGCTGTCTTCTACCGCCAAACACTTCCGGAGGTAGCAGACATGAAACGTGTTGTGTATTCTACTCAACTCCGGTGGCAGTTCCAACTGGTAGGCTTGCAACCCTACACGCTTAAGTACTTTGAAAGGTCCGAGGAAACGAGGACTCAGCTTCCCACGTTTTCCAAACCGTATGATGCCCTTCCATGGCGATACCTTAAGCATAACGCGGTCGCCTACTTGGAATTCCATCGGTCGCATCTTCTTATCGGCATAGCTCTTCTGACGATCTTGAGCCGCTTTCATCCTCTCTCTAATACACTTGACCTTATCGGCAGTCTCTTGCACGATTTCAGGTCCGGTGAACTGCTTCTCTCCTGCTTCCAGCCAACACACGGGAGTCCGACACTTTCTCCCATACAATGCTTCAAAAGGTGCCATCCCAATACTCGAGTGGTAGCTATTGTTGTAAGCGAACTCCACCAAAGGCAGGTGAGAGTCCCAACTACCCCCGAAATCGATGACACAAGACCTCAACATGTCTTCCAAGGTTTGGATCGTTCGTTCGCTCTGCCCGTCGGTCTGCGGATGGTAAGCCGTACTCAACTTAACTCGCGTACCAAGCTCTTTCTGAAACCCATCCCAGAAGTTCGAAGTGAACCGGCTGTCACGATCCGACACGATCGACAACGGTATTCCATGCCTCGAGACCACCTCATCGATATAAAGCTTCGCCAACTTATCCATCGGTAAAGTCTCGCGCATAGGCAGAAAGTGAGCGCTCTTCGTCAATCTATCCGCTATCACCCAGATGGTATCGTGTCCCCGAAGAGTTTTAGGCAACTTCGTCACGAAGTCCATGGTGATATGCTCCCACTTCCACTCGGGAATCTCTAAAGACTGAAGACTCCCATACGGTCTCTGATGTTCGGCCTTAACTTGCGAACACGTCACACAACGCTCAACGTAACGTGCCACATCAAGCTTCATCACCGGCCACCAATAGTGCAACTTCAAGTCCCTGTACATCTTCGTACTTCCCGGGTGAATGGAATACTTGGACTTGTGTGCATCTTCCAGCAACAGTTCACGGTTACCCCCAACCTTGGGCACCCACACACGACCGCTGAACAGTTTCACCCCACGGCTATCTTCCGTTAAGAGTAAACGTTGTTTTGTCATGACTTCATCCTTTAGATTCTCTTCCAACAATGCTTCCATTTGAGATGTCTTGATCTTCTCAACAAGACTAGACACTAGCTCGATTCTTGAATGGGTTGCCCGAATACTCCCGCTATAGTCCTTCCGACTTAGCGCATCGGCCACCACGTTTGCCTTACCGGGATGGTAAAGCAATTCACAGTCGTAATCTTTCAACAACTCGAGCCACCGCCTTTGCCTCATATTCAACTCTTTCTGACCACAGACATACTTCAGGCTCTTGTGATCCGTGTAAAGAGTACACTTCGTGCTGTAGAGGTAGTGTCGCCAAAGCTTCAAAGCGAACACCACTGCTGCTAACTCCAGATCATGAGTTGGATAATTCTGCTCGTGTATTTTGAGTTGCCTCGAGGCATAAGCGATTACCTTGCCTCGTTGCATCAACACACAACCCAATCCCATCTTTGAAGCGTCGCTGTACACCACGAAATCTTCCGACCCTTCAGGTAACGTCAAGATCGGAGCTTCACACAACTTCTTTTGAAGGATCCGGAACGCCTTCTCTTGGGTTTCAGTCCATTCAAACTTCACATTCTTCCGAGTCAGAACTGTCAAGGAAGAAGCGATCTTGGAAAAGTCTTGAATGAATCTCCTGTAGTATCCCGCCAGACCCAAGAAACTTCGGATCTCTGACGGACTCTTAGGAGGCTCCCAATTCATCATAGCTTCAATCTTGGAGGGATCTACTTTCACTCCGTCCCGAGTGACTACGTGCCCCAGAAATTGTACTTCCTTAAGCCAAAAGTCGCACTTGGAAAACTTGGCGTACAATCTCTCTTTTCTCAACACTTCCAGAACTTCACGAAGATGCTGCTCGTGCTCTGTCTCACTCTTGGAGTACACGAGTATGTCGTCAATGAATACAATGACCGACTTGTCGAGGAATGGTCGGCACACTCTATTCATCAAGTCCATAAACACCGCTGGTGCGTTCGTCAGACCAAAAGGCATTACAAGGAACTCGTAATGGCCGTAACGCGTTCTGAAAGCCGTCTTCGGAACATCTTCTTCTCTCACCTTCACTTGGTGATAGCCTGATCGTAAGTCGACTTTGGAGAAACAACCCGCTCCTTGAAGTTGATCGAACAAGTCGTCTATTCTCGGAAGCGGATACCTGTTCTTCACTGTAGCTTTGTTCAACTCACGATAGTCAATGCACATTCTCATTGTGCCATCCTTCTTCTTAACAAATAAGACCGGAGCTCCCCAAGGTGACGAACTCGGTCTTATGAATCCCTTCTCAAAAAGCTCTTGGAGTTGTGCTACCATCTCTTGCATCTCCGACGGCGCTAAACGGTAAGGTGCTTTAGCGATCGGTGCAGCGCCTGGCACAAGATCAATCCGAAACTCTACCTGACGATCGGGCGGCAACCCGGGCAAGTCGTCCGGAAAGACATCTGGATACTCACGCACGATCTTCACATCTTCCAGCTTGGACTTCTCTAACTTGGCATCGATCACATAGGCTAGGAAAGACGAACATCCTTTTACTAGACACTTGCGTGCTTTTGCCATTGTGATTATTGCCACTTCACCCTTTCTCTTTTCGCCATAGATGACCACGACCTCTCCAGAGAGGTTGGGAAGTCGAATCATCTTCTTGGAACACACGAACTCAGCCTGATTGTTTGACAACCAATCCATACCGATTACAACATCAAAACCCCCGATTGACATTGGTAGCAGATCGATCGGGAATTCTCTCCCTTCGATGCTAAGAGCACACTGCTTCAGAATTTCGTGGATCAGAACTTGCCTACCATCTGCTATTTCTACTACTAATGCATCCTCAAGACTAGTAGTGGGCATAGCAATTTTCTGACGGAATAATTCAGATACGAAAGAGAAACTAGCACCCGTATCGAATAAAATACGAGCAGGTACAGAGTTTATAAGAAAAGTACCCGATACCACATCAGCGGATGCCCTAGCCTCTTCGGCCGTCATCTGAAAAGCTCGGCCCTGAACCTTCGGAGGGTTCTCCTTCCTTGCTGGCGCACTACCCGACACAAGCTTCGGGCAATCTCTCTTCACGTGCCCCGGTGCCTTGCACTCATAACAGACGATTCCACTGACCGGGCAATCTCTGACAGTATGCCCAGGCTTCCCACACTTATAGCAAGTTTGAGAACTGTTACTGCAGTTACCGTGATGCTTGGTCCGACACCTCGGGCACCACCTTGCTTCCTGGTAACTGCCGAAATTGCGGTTCCCAACAAAAGGTCGGGTCTGCTTGGGAGGTACTGAACTGTTCTCCCACTTTCTCTTTTCAGGCACCACCACTGCCTTCTCAGATTTGCCCTTCGCGAACATCTCTTCCATAAATTGAGCTTCTTCCACCATCTCTCGGAGGTTAGAAGCCTTGAAATTATGGACCATAGATTGCATGTCCGCTGGCAAGCCGTTGAGATAAGCTTTCATCTTGTCTTTCTCTGTTGGGGCAGCGTGCCCCACCAGACCAAGTTTCTCCATAAACTGACGGGTATACTCCCTCACCGTCAGGCTCCCTTTCACCAAAGACCGGAATTCTTTCTCAATTCGGTCCATGGTCCTCTCGTTGCAAAACTCTTCTAGCAGCTTCTTCTTGAACTCGGCCCAAGACAACTGAGCCAACACTTCAGGAGATAGAGTGGATTGGATGATATTCCACCAGATGAGTGCAGTGTCCCTCAGCAGTTGGGTACCAAACCGCACCCTCTGATAATCACCACATTCGGAAGAGCCAAAAGCTTGCTCGACCGCTCGGATCCACTTAACGCACACCACCGGGTCATCAGAACCGAAGAATTCTGGCGGTCCGCAACCTAGAAAGGACTTATAGGAACAACTCTTCCTGTTCCCCTGAGCTCCAGAAATCCCCCGCTCTACAGACACGACCCTTATACCATCACCTCCAGAACCTGCTACGACGTTCTCCACAACCGTCTCACTTCTCCGATTGTTTACGTCGCGGTCCTCCATTGCTTTCAGCAGAAACTCTTGCTGCTTCGCCATCTCTTCTCTCATTGCCAACATCACGCTGGCCAACAACTCTGACTGGGGATTAGCATCCCCTATAACTGGGTGAGATGAAGCCAGGTCCACACGCGGAATGACCTCTGGCCCCCCACCTAGTATTTGTTGAACTGGCGGACGCACGACAACCTCAACTCCTTCCGGCTGATCAGCTGTAGAGGCTGTCGCTTCCAGACCGTCAACACGAGTACGCGGTCTTCCACGCGTACCTACCATTCTGAACTGCTACACAGAGCAGTGGAAGAGATAAGAAAAGATAGAAAAAAACACGAAAGGAAAACGTACTACCACATTACCAAATGTCATATTAATAGCAATTCAAGGACTCTTACGTACAATATCCTCATAATAACATTAGCTAAGTGAAATTATGAACATACAACACATAATGGTTCTTGTCACCACTACTACAACACCTGATAAACGTACTTTCCGTTGACTCTAAGACTAACCCAACTTAGGAGCTCTACCCAATTCTCGCGGATCAATTCTTAGTATACGCAGTCTAAGTCTAGACATCTTACATTCATGCCTAGTTCGCTTAAACTAGAGCTCTGATACCAACTTGTAACACCTCAAAAATCAGAGTAAATTAAAACCTGGAAACCTGACAATATAACGAAAGTAAAACCATAACTTTTCATAAATGGGATCAGTCCTCAAGACTATACAATCCTATACAAGGATTTCATCAAAAGAATGGGACTTAACAATGCCCAATAACAATACTAATCAACTCCAAAAACCTCGAGACTCAAAACTCGTCTCTCCAAAAACCCCGGCAACCCACCGCTAATGGAAACCTGATACACATACCATTTGAGAAAAAGTGTCAGACTTAAAGCCTGGTGAGAACATACAGTTTATGAAGCTCAAAAGATAAAACATTTGCATCAAGATAACATTTCCAAAGAGATTAAGTTTACAATTTAGGTCCTCGCCACAATCGGGCTTTTTCGTTATAAACATACCACAAAAGGTCCGAAAACAAAATATTTTACCAAGGATCGTGGCGTAACACAAAGTTAGGCCAACAATCCGAGTTACGAGCTAAACCAATTGGAGTCCGCGGATACGAATCACAAAGTCCGTGCTTCAACGTGAGATCAAGCCCCAAGCGCAAAACCAAGGTATACTCCTTCACTAGGATCACTATGAACCATGGCTAGTATCCGGCCTCACATAACCGTACCAAGTTGCCCCCGAGGAACAAGTGATCCATAGCTACAATTCTGGGGAATGTAACATCCCAACAATACAGTCTACTCCAAAACCTAGGGATCCACTAGTAATGGTAAGGACTCGTCACAACAACGTATGTGACCAACCATAAATAAACATATGGTTACAAACACATTTTTATAAACAAAATGCTATTCCCAGTTCAACTTCTGGTAAGAATGAAAATCATTTAAAAGAAGTTCCTTTGAATATTTCTTTCGCATAAACGCACAGGTAAAACATCATTTTACTTTTAAAATAAGATAAGATCAAAAAGGTAACTTTTGATATGTATACAGTTTAAAATGATAGTAGGAACTCACCTCTGTTTCCTTCTTCTTAACGAGCGCTACCTATGACAACACCGAAAGAATCGGTAAGTCGAAATACAGATAAACCTCTCGTTACTTGAATAGGACTCAAAACACAGAAGCTAACAACTTAACAGAACCTAAACCGGTCAAAGGACCACACCGGTCGAACAACTACCCCGGTCGAACTACCCCGGTCGAACGACCCCCGGTCGAACGACCCCCGGTCGGGCACAACCCCCCGGTCGAACACCCTCCGATCGAACAAGCTCCGGTCGAACACAACCATTCGGTCGAACAACCATTCGGTCGAACAACCCTCGGTCGAACGACCATCGCCATGTTCATCAAGAACAGTACGATGCAGAACCCAGATTCAACCCAGATCCAAATGAGAAATACTCAGATCTCAAAATGGAACGGTTCAAAACCTTCACAACGAGATTCTACACGGCTAAAAGCATTCAGATCAAAGCATTAAGCTAGATTCGTACCTCGATTTGCCCGAAACGATCGACCCTTTACAAAGCTTCTTCCTGCCTTTCTTCCTTTCTCTCTGACTTCTCAAAACCAAAACTGATATTTGTGATATTTATCAAAATATCTATTTTGATTTTATATATATATAACCCAAGTTACATTTAACCCCCCTGAACTTTGGGTAACGGTCAACTTCTCACCCAATCCCAAAATTCAGGGTGTTACAATTTTAAGTAGACAATAGGGGGCGCAAGTCCCTTAGTTGTACACTCGGCTAGATTGGATAGGCACCCTTGCCTGTAAGACCTTGAGGTGTAACCCGGCGAGGTAAGCGCTAGAGGCAGAGAGGGTTTGAGGATTGTGATGTCCGGCGTGGCATGGGAACTAGAACCGGGCTGGACGGTGAAATCCAATCTAGATCGCGGGTTACCCCGCTATACATGGAAGATATTTGTGTATTAATTGTACAGGAAATTACAATGTCCCGATTTGGGAGGTTTGGCATTGACCTCAATGCATTGGGAGCCGGTAACGTTTAATTATTGTTCTTGTTTACACTATATTTGGTATCGGTATAACAACCAATAGGCTTCATTCTAACACTTGTGCTCATGTTTAAATGGTTCACATGTTCCGTTAGCGGTGCGAGTAGGATGTCTTGATCTGTCGGGACCGCACCTAGGATTCCTCCTTGGACCGGGCACTATTTTGGGAAAAGAGAAAGAGCGTTTTGAAGTCGTAGTGACACCCACTTTAATCTAGTTGTAATTATTCTAGATTGAATAGGTTGTCATGTATATGTCTTAATTATTCCGCTACTTCAGGTTTGAACTACCCCGAATCTGTTGGGTTTTAGTCAGTACATTTACAGGTTTTGGATTCGCCTTATTTTAGGCGTTATATTGCAGAAATTTTAAGTTTTATTTTACCCAATTTTTTTAGCATGTTACAAGTTGGTATCAGAGCTCTAGTTTAAGTGAACTAGGTATGTAGACTCAATGCCTAGACTTAAGCTGAGACTATTAAGCTATGAACTGTGAGGTTTGGGTAGAATTTCTAAGATGGGACGACCCTAGAGTCGACAGAAACTACGTCGTTGAGAATTGTAAAAATGGTAGCGAGAATTTTTATGTAGTGTATGTTCATAATTTCAATTAGCTACTGTTGTTATGAATATATGATTACGTGAACGTACTTGAATTACTATGATTATGATGATCAATGGACCGTATGAGTACGTTTCTTGTGTATTTTAGTGTTGCTTATTTTCATTTCCTTACTTCTTGTGTGGCAGATCCGAAATGGTAAATACTCGGAGTCGCCCACTGAACGAGGGAGAGATGCCTGAGGATATTTCATCTAACCCGAACCCCGTGATTCGAGTGACAAATATTATATACTTAAAAAAAAGATTAAAAATCATATTTCCCCATTGGTTTTCCCCGTTCACCGTTGGTTATACCCGAACCCGAAACCGGCCCGAATTTTTTTTTTACAAAATGTTAATTTTCACAACTAAAAGTAAATTACAATTTTTATAAACATAAGTCTAAATGTCTCAAACAATGTCTTAAATTACAATATAAAAGTAAATAAAATTCATATATATCATCCAACAAACATTACGGTATCACGATTAGACAAATAAAATAAACTTTTTCGGGAGGCTTATTTGGAGTGTTGAGATAATAATTACATTATTATTAAACTATCGAAGAAACTCTCAAAAACAAACTTTTATTCATTAAGTACTGTTTATTGATACACATTACTTAAAACAAAATTACAAGTTATGATGCATGAGTACAAATTTCTAAATCTATATGTTTGATTTCATAACTAACCGTTAAACATAATCAAAAAAGAATAAACATATTAATTTAAATATAAAGAATTTAAAATATATAAGATAAAAATAAAAGAAAAAATTAAAATCGTGATGTATCTCGCTGCAATGCGTGAGTACGCTTATAGTATATTATAAAATTAATTTGAATTTTAAACCAAATTCTTAAAAAAATCTACATCAACTTGTGTTTTTAAAAAAATCGTTACAAATAATATAGAGAATATAATGAAATAATAATTACAAAATAAAAATAATTGATAACTAAAATATATTGATCAATATTAAAAAAAATTAATATAATTCTAAATAATTCTAAATAATTAAAAATTAATATCAATGTATTATTAAAATTTATGTTATAATTTTCAGATAATATTAATTAATATTTATTAATTAATAATAATAAATTTTAATAATTAATATTTATTTATAATTAATAGGTAATATATAATAATAAATATTAATGAGGGCATAACTGAAATAATCACAAAAAACTGCTCATAAGCTACTTCAAGTACCTTATCTAAAAACTAGTTTATAAGCTAGCTTATGTCCATCCAAACATGTACTCAGAAAATAAGCTAGCTCATTTTTGCCAAACGATGCCTAAACCTCTCAAACAACTTTGCTATCTTGTTTGTTATAATAGAAAAAACTTGAAAATTTTCCAAGTTAGAGAATTATCTAAAACTTGATGGTATGAGGGAGAAATGATTATTTTGTTCAATCTCACCAATGAGATTCAATTTTTATCATTTTTTATTAAGTTTTTTTAAAAGTGTATTGGATGATAAATTAGAGAATATTATAATAATATAAGTTGTTTTAAAATCTCAAAAGTAACAAATCTATTAGAGTTGAATGTGATACTTTTTAGAGATTTTCACTTTTGTTTCTCTATTTTAGAGAAATTATAGGAAAGTTGTTGGAGATACTCTAATTTTCTCCAAATTTGAAAATATTCTTAAAAATGATTACCAAAAGAGATAAATGACTTTTTGTTATATTTTAGAGCATCTCCAAAATTTCTCCAAAATGGAGAATTAAAAGTCAAAATCTACATAAAAATTTACGTCTATCTCCAACAGATTCTCCATTTTGGAGATGAAATCATTACTTATATTATTAAAATATTGTATAAATCTAATAAAATATTATTTATCTCTCATACTCATCTCATTTGAAGAAATCTTATTGGTAGAATATAATAAAAAAAACATTTTCTTTCTCATGGTAATCATTTTTGGAGATTTTGGAGAGTTCTCCATATTTAGAGAAAATTACATTCTCTCTCCTACTTTCTCCATTTTGGAGAAAGATTTGGAGAATCTGCTGGAGCACAAAAATGTCTAAAATCTCCATTTTCTCCATTTTGGAGAAGTTGTTGAAGATGCTCTTACTAATGAAAAACTTTGAAATAAGATGTATAGGTGAGAAAAAATAATATTTTATTAAATATATAGATTATTTTAATAATATAATCAATGATATATTTATAAAATGGAGAATCTATTAGAGATGAATATAATTTTTTTTGAAGATTTTGATTTTTGGTTTTCTATTTCTAGGCGGGTTTTGTTGCTTCGAAGAGCGCGTGTGGGCACGTATCCGAGTTGCTTTCCCGGGACGCAATGTCTTCTGGTTTACGCGTGTGCTGACGTCATCCTCTCCGTGAATGTTCCACGTGGGTTGAATGCCATTTCGAGCATATCTCTATAAGCCATTTCTGCCAACACTTGAAAACCAAAGGGGGTAAATAAAAATATGAGAAGAAGAAGTTCATCTATTTTTGCTTTACCCCCTGTAATTTTAAATTGTTTGCATAAATGACTACAGAAATTTGTATAATCGTTAATATAGTCCCATGGCATTCTACATTTGTCTTAAAGAAGTTAATTTTGCAGTGCAAGTCCAAAAGCATTACATTTAAAACACTCCACTCGTGTATTAGTTTTTGAGTTTTGTGATTATGGATTTTGGATTTGAGATGAAGATAGTGTTTTTTTTAATATGAGATTTATGGTTAGATTTTGGTTGAAGATATGTGTTAAAGAATAAAGATAGATGATGATGAAGTGATGTGGAAAAGGTTATATACGGGAATTGGAAAAATTGTCGTAAAGAAAACATGTGTAATAGGAATTTATTATGACTTATGTATTGTTTGGTTGTTTTTCTATTAACCTATGTATAAGTTAACTTGTCCATATAAATTTAAGTAAAATGTTGTTTGTTTATTGAACTGAATAAAGTGTCTTGATGATATAAATGTTCATTTTACCTTTTACTATTTGTTTTCTTCCACATTAAAGGCATACTTTTGTTATATGATTAATGAATGTTCATAATTTTTTTTTTGCCTATTCATTAATTAGACTTGGAATTAGGATTACAAGAAACCCAAATATAACCCACATTTTTCTCAATCATCGAACAACTTATGTGCATTTCCTCCATATAGGGATGTTGTGATATTGAATGCAAGTCCCAAGTCCAAAATTACATAGCAACTTACCAAGTGTGTACATTGTACTAAACCATGATCAATCACAAACAAAAATTTTATGGATTATCGTAGATCAATAAACAAATTATAAAAAAAATGTTGAATAGGAATGGCCAAATTTTACTGGGTTTGAGCTTCCTTGGATGCCAACAGTACCAACCAATGAGAAAGAGGTGCGAGGAGGGACGAATGGAGCAACAACATACATGAAAGAGAGAGACCGGCCATTGATAACATTCTTTTTATCTGAGAAGTGCGACAGGTAAGCTAAGGTGTTTCCCCGCCAGGGGGGGGGGGGGGGTTATGGATGAATGGGCTACACAACTCATTAGGAGATGTGTGATTAAGCCATTTTCCAAATTAACAAGTTAAAAAACAAACAATCATGTATCGCTGACAAAATAAAACAACCCATTAAACCTATTAAGTAAAAAAGAAACCCTTAATTCATTAGAAAACAACCAACCCTTATAAATGTTCCAGTTTAATCACTAATATTTTTGTTACACACCCCTCATAACAACTCCTTACCGCTCCCTCTCATCTTCATTGATGTCACAACCCCTACCAAACGAAGATTACAATGGTTTTCTCAATCTAGGCAAAAAACTGTATCAATTTCACTGTAGTTGTAGTTGTAATTGGTTCCAACGGCGAGAATCGTTGGTCTTCGAGGAAAGCTAAGATGGAGGCGGGGTGGAGAAAGGTTGGAATTATTGGAGCAATCTTGATGGAAAAATCGTGCCTATGACATTTAATTGATAGGGGTGGGGAAAGATATTTATCACTTGTAAGGTACTAGATGTATAAGTTTTGTTGTATTTAACTTGTAAATTCAAAAGGTTCAAAGTTGTCGTTATGGTGATTAAAAGAAGGGTATTACAGTCATTTGGTTTGTGGCTCCACACTATATATACCTTTTGCTTTTTGTCATCTCTTTTCAGATCCGAACAAAATTCCTCTGACCCGAATCCCACTCCCCGCCGCTGCCGTCGAGTCGCAGTATCTACAAGACTACAATCCCCTCGCAAGTCTCAAGTAAGCATCTATGTATTTTTCTTGCGGTTTTTAAGTTTGATTGCAATATCTATGTTCATTATGCCGGTAACTCCTTGCAATATCTATGTTCATATTGGGCGTATTATGTATATTTTCTTTCGAATTAGTCTGATTTTATTGAATTCAACTTATCGACAATATGAATTTTGGTGCGATCTAAATTTTCTTGAACGAAGCGGTAGTGTGATTTTTCTTTTAGAACTACTCTGATGAGGGATTTGTTTTTAATGCACTGCTGGTAATTTATTAGGCAAGATCCAAATAGAAACTATGAAATCTAGACTTATGTGCTATTCGTCCAAGATCATAATTGCGTGTTGTTTGATTTTCTATGGAAATACTAACGAAACTATATCTGTTCGGAGAAGTGAAATCTTTTGATTTTTGTTAATTGAAGCACTCATGATTGATGAACTCATAATGTCTTGAGTGCTATTTGTTCAAGATCATCATAATTGATGTTAGAGGTCCTAGTTCACAATAGTGAAGAAATTCAAGTGTAGTTTGTTTAAGATCTGAAATTCGTAATGATGTAGTTTGTTTAAGATAGGAAGGAAACTATTTAAGAAATGATTTTTTTTTTCGTTTTTTGATGCGTTCCTGATAGATCTGTTACGCAATACCAAAATTTGAGATCCAAATTCATTCCGTTTAAGTTGAAATGAGGAAGCTTAGGTTTAGTTTGTTTAAGATCCAAAGTCTTGATGTTGTTAGTTATAGCGAGTAAATATGGTGTTGTTTGTTTATGATCAGATTATTTGTTATCTAATTTTCTTTGGAAAATTGAGATCGCTTGTGCATTGAATAGGCTGGAATGTGATCCCGCATATGAATCAATCAGATATGGTTTTTTTTGCCCCCATTTTTACAAAAAATCTCCTCAGATTCTTGAAAATGATTTTCTTTGATTTTGATTTTTAGGATTCTTAAACTTATTTTCACTACAAACACATTGATTTTTCAGTTACGGCGCTCTTCTCCATTTTTCTTCCTGGTTCTTGGATAAATTTATGTTGTGTCCTCTTTTGGGATTGTTTTGAAATCCTTGGCTTCTTTGGGTTATTGTTGATTTCAAGAATCTGCTAGATGAACAACACATGCTTTATGCTTACAGCAATGAATCTCTGTGTTTCTCTATTTGAAATCAGAGTTTTTAGGATGTATGATGTGCTTGTGTGGTATATAGCTAGGAAAAGGGTGTAGAAAGGTTAGAAATTGGAACTCTTTGGTGCTTTGTTCTACCATATGATATTAATAGGCAAAACTGATAAATGAACACTATTTTTTTGCTTAATGGCTCATTTGCTTGGCCATTAAGTGGTGTTGTCCTAATTTTAGGGGGCGTTTGGTTCGCAGAATGGAATTTGAATCCATTGAAAGAATTTGACTTTGAAGGAATTGGAATGGAATTTGACCACGCGTTTAGTTGGTAGGAATTGAATGGAATTCAATTCTTTCACTTTAGCCAAGGAATTCAAAGGATTCCATCATGATCAATATGTGAAACCAAATATGTGAACCAAACAAAGGAATTACCCATTCCAATTCCTTCAAAATCCATGAACCAAAAACCAGTTTGCATAATTCAAAGGATTTCAAGGGAATTGGAATGATCAATTCCTTCGACCAAATTCCAATTCCTCTACTTGGTTCACATATTGAAATGGATGGAATAATTTGAATTCCACAAATTAATGAATTCATCATTCCTTGGCATAAGTGAAGGAATTTAATTCCATCTCTTTGCATCCAATTTAATGAACACACCGCCCAGGCGCCCACCCCCTGCCCCACCACGACCATACTACTACTGTCATTGTCACGCCCCGCCCTTAACCCCCACAATCACACCATTACTGTTGCCGTCACAACTGCCATCCACCCCGTCCCACCATTGACCACCATGCCACTATTGTAGTTAGCACAGCTGCCACCCCACCCTGTCACCCACCAAAACCCCCATCACCTACCCACTCCCCCCAACCACCATGCCACCAATATCGTCGTCAAGCTACCAGTCTACTACCCTGCTACACACCCTCCCCCAAACAAAGATGGAGATTCCAACTCTTTTAAGAGATTCCATCCAATTCCTACCAACCAAACGCGTGGTCAAATTTCATCAAAGTCAAATTCTTTTGATGAATTCCAATTCCACCAAATTCCATTATGCAAACCAAACGCCCCCTAAGCTTTGAAAACGACTGAATTGGATAGGCATCATGTATTTGCTATCTACCTTCAACAATCTTAATCCAGACAGTTCTTAAATTTTGATTCCATGTGTGCAGAAACTTCATCTCCTTTCTTCACCGATTAGGGTTCACCCTGTTTCCTGGTTTGAATATCTCTTCTTCTAATTCCTATTTCCGGTTTGTTTTATTTAATTTGTTCATAGATTTATCTTTTTTTTTATTTCCATATTGTTTCACACGGCGTCTAATTATTGTTCTACACCAAGTCTGATTTTGTTATCTAGAAGTCTAATTACTGAAACTTGCTTAAATGATTTTAAGCCTAACTGAAGATGATTCTGCTGTTACTGGGTACATTTACATTTCAACTTTTGCACCGTCTATATCTCGAAGCAAAGCTGTTTTTATATGCTTACAGAACAATTTGTCTTATGTTTCGATTGTATTTTCTTGACATATTCAGCAGACATCAGAGATGACCACAACAACGGTTGATCTTCAAATTGTCCGGTTCCATAACTGCACCAAATGTATAAGAAAGGTCGAAAGGACACTTTGTGGATTTCTTGGTGTCAAATTGTTAGATGTCGACCCTGAAAATGGGAAATTCACCATCGAAACTACTAGACACCCTGAAGAAATCCGGGATGCTCTTCAACGCAAGTTTGCTGGGAAATCTGTCATTCTGTCCAAAAGAATCAGTCATTCGAATCCGTTCTCTGCTCTGGACAATCCCCGTAATTCGTCCATTCAAGGTCCCCTCAATTTTCATGAAATGGCAGAAGCATTGGTGAAGGTATCTCGTGGCAAAGGCTTACAGAATGTGGAGTATACGCAATCGACTACCATCAAGTTTAACTTTAACGACCAACCAACCACCTCTGGATCAGCTACAACACCTGAGAATGTTTGGGATTCTGAAGATGGTGGATATGTTAATGTTCCACCACCGCCGCCACCACCACTGCCACGATACCAACCGACAACCTCTCGATCAGCAAGAAGGCCTGAAAATGATTGGGGTTCTAGTGGTAGTGACGTTGGTCATGGATATGTTCCTCAACCACCGCCGCCACCACCACCACCGCGATACCAACCGACTACCTCTGGATCAACATGGCCACTTGAGAATGTTTGGGGTTCTGGTGGTGCTCACAATAAAGATTTTGGTTATGGATATGTTCCTCAACCGCCGCCGCCACCACCACTACCACCACGATACCAACCAACTACCTCTGGATCAACATGGCTAGTTGAGAATGTCTGGGGTTCTGGTGGTGCTCACAATGAAGATTTTGGTTATGGACGTGTTCCTCCAGCGCCACCACGAACCACCACCGAGCCATCAGCTCCACTGATCCCGTCTACTGAAGGTCAAGGCCATGTTTATGGGCATCCTATTGAGCTGTACGGTTTTTCTGCATCCACGGAAGAGGACTCTTCATGTGGCTGTTGCACCATCCTTTGATATTTATGATTTTTATTTTTATGGAATTTTCATATTGTTTTATGTTATGCAGAGTGAGTGATGAGCTATTTATTCTTTGGAGTAAATATGATTTACTTTTAAAAACTTGTTTTCTATCCCTTTGATTAATTTTCCCTCCAAGGTTTATGTGTGGTGATAGTAAAATTCTTATTATGACCATATCTTTCATGAATAAATGTTTGGGATGTCTTGAAATTAATTAGTATGCTTTTATAATACAAGACATGAAGGAACAAAAACTTTGAGAGTTAAACAATAATATATTTTTTTTGGTCCGTCAAAAGTTAGTAAATTACATATCAAATTAAAATTTTAAAACATTCCGCTATCTCATTTTTACTTGTTCAATTAACACGGAAAGCAAAACTAAATTAGTATACATGATGAGTTGCCTTTAAACTTTTGGCCGGAAGTAGTTGCTATAAATAATGCATATCTGACGACAAAATAACGGGACCACATTAATGTAGTTCAAATTTCCTTAATAGTATTCATGTAATTGATTATTAAACTAGTATGAGTTATTAATATCGTCTTCCCCATGTTTTTTATTTATTTATAAATTTCTTTGTGAAAAAAATGTGATATTTCCCTTTTCGATAAGTTAGAGCATCTTCAATAAATTCCTTGAATGTTTTCCAAAACTGAGAATCAAAGTTTAAAATCTTTAAAAAAAATTTCATTCTACCCTAACAGATTCACCAATTGGGAGATTCCATCATAAATCATATTATTAAAATATTCTATATATTTAATACAATATTATTTTTATGTCCTAACCATTTCATTTTAAGGTTTCTTATTGATGAAATGCAATAAAAAATCATTTCTCTCTTATGGTAATTATTTCTGGAGAGTTTTCCAAATTTACAAAAATTCACATTATCTCTCCCACTTTCTCCATTTTGGAGAAAGTTTCGGATAACTTATTAGAGCAAAAATTGTCCAAAATCTCCATTTTAGAGAAGGTGTTGGAGATACTTTTACGACTGGACCATTTTAAGCTGATGTTGTTAGAGGATCTCCAACAACTTCTCCATTTTGGAGAAAATGTGGGTTTTGGGTCTAAATTGTGCTCCAACAGCTTCCTTAAAATTATCTTCAAAATAGAGAAAGTAGGAAAGATAAGGGGTTTTCCTCCAAATATGAAGATTACCCAAAAAAATGATTACCAAGATAGAGGACTTTGAAAGATAAGGCTTTTTTCTTTTTTTATTCTCCAAATAAGAAACTTTGAAAAATAAATATGTAGAGAGAGAAATAATATTTTAATAAATGAATTAAATATTTTAATATTATAATTAATGTTGAATTCTCCAAAATGAGGAATCTGAGATGCATGTAATAAATAAGGAGGAAAACAATACTTGAGCACGATGTCACGTTCCGCCAAGAGGTTCTCCGGAAATCCGGAACATTCTGGATCAATCAACAAGATGGAGGAACCTTGGTGAAGGTTCAAGAGAATCCAAACAAGGATTAAGATGGTCAAAACATTATCTAGAAGGATCCATACCTTTCAAGGGCTTATATATTTAGAACATTCATTGTAATAGTTAGTAAAATAATCTAGATAAAGTTCTAAATAGATCCATAGAGTAGTATAAATAGGGGTAGTCTTTCATTTGTAAATTACACTCCACATTTTCACAACTTGAGTGATAGAAGAATAGAGTTCTCTCAATCTTCTTAACATTCTTGTTTGCTCATCATTGTTCGGTATTCTCGTAGTTTGGCTGACTTAGTCCGAGAACTAAGGCCGCACACGAGCTTGTGAAGACAACTCTGTGACAACGAGACCTCTAATATAACAACAAACATGTTTACCACTAGCCTGTTTATATTTTAGATTAATTTATGTTCTTATTTAATTTTATTACTTTCTTCTTGATTTCTTTTATATTAGAGCTTCTTCTTTCTCACTTTACAAACAATGAACATAGAATTTGTAATATGAAGAACCGATTATGTTAAAACAAGAACACACAGAATTACGGGAACAACTCTTATTATAACAAAGAAAATAACTCAAAACTCTGTTACAATCGTTCCTCACCTCTTGATACCATAAACTCGATATCTAGACGTCTATATATATTCGACGCATGTATGAGGTTAACCACAAAAACTAGGACTTTGAGTTCTATTATAATACCAACTTGTATTAGTAGATAATGATTATCCTAACACCCCATTGTGTAAGGCTTATCTCGAAGCCCCTTAATTTCGGAAATTACTAACATTTCCAAATGGAAATCGAGAGATCCTCCATACCAAGAAGCTTGCGCATTTTGCCAAACTTGATCTTAGCAAGTGCCTTTGTCAAAATGTCAGTTCGTTGTTCAATCCCGCTAATGTGTTCCACCACAATCTCTTTCTCCTCAACCCGTTCACGAATGTAGTGATAGCGAGATTTTATGTGCTTGCTTCGTGCATGAAAAACTGGATTTTTAGCCAATGCAATTGCGGATGTGTTATCTACTTTAATCGTCACCGCTTGAACCTTTGATCCGGTTAACTCTCCAAGTAATTCACGTAGCCAAATTGCTTGACAACTCATTGAACTTGTAGCCATGTATTCCGCTTAACACGAAGATAATGCTACCGTTTCTTGCTTTTGGTGATTTTCCTAGGTAGAAAATATGCCCGATTGTGCTCCTCCCATCGTCCAGGTCTATGTTGTGACTACTGTCACTATACCCAACCAACTCCATGGGTTCTTTACGAGCATACTTTATTCCATAACCCAAAGTTCCTTTTACGTAATTTAGGATATGTTTGATTGCCGCCATATGAGACTTCTTTAGAGTTTGCATGTACCGACTTGTAATGCCAACCGCATACGAGAGATCGGGTCTTGTTTGTAACAAGTATCTTAGTCTACCCACTAGACTTTGATATTCTGTTGCATCAGTATCTTCTTCTTTATCATCTTTTGAGAATTTTGCATTTGCATCCATAGGAGTCAATGTGGGATTGCAATCGAACATTCCTGCATCTTTGAGTACTTTCTTGGCATAGCCTTCTTGTGTGATGATAATGTCTTTCTTTTGCTGATACACTTCAATGCCCAAGTAGTATCTTAGTATACCTAAGTCGGTCATATCGACTTTTTTTGCATTGCTTGCTTAAATTTAGATATGATGGTTGTATTTGATCCCGTAACAACCAAGTCATCGACGTAAACTCCGACGAGTATTAAATCAGCTCCTATGCATCTTCGGTACACTGCTTGTTCTTGCACACACCTATGGAATTTCATATTCTTTAGGATTCCATCCAACTTTATGTTCCATGTGCGTGGTGCTTGTCGTAACCCATACAAGGCCTTTACTAGCTTGTACACGTAATCTTCTTTCCCTTTCTCCACAAAACCTTGTTGTTGGTGAACGAATACCTCTTCTTGGAGTTCACCATGTAAAAAGGCAGATTTCACATCTAAATGGTGTAACTCCCATCCTTTTGAAGCTGCAAGGGCAATAAGAATCCGAACAGTTTCAATATGAGCAACCGGTGCAAATACTTCATCAAAATCAACACCAGATTGTTGTAAATATCCTTTGGCTACGAGCCTTGCTTTGTACTTGTTCACAGTGCCACTTGCGTCTCTTTTTACCTTGAAAACCCATTTTAATCCTATGATGGTCGAGTTGCATGGTTGAGCGACTAACTTCCACGTACCATTTTTCTCGATTGCGGCAATTTCTTCTTCCATTGCTTTTACCCACTTTGGATTATCCTTGGCTTCAAGATAGTTCGATGGCTCATCTTCACCGAAGGACAATAATAGCTCGTGATTTTCAGCATAAAAATTTACCTCAAAGTCATCATACCTCCTTGGTAAGTGAACATTTCGGGACGATCTTCGTAGCTGAGGTGGTTCATCTTGTTCAACTTCCACTTCAGATTCAACGTGTGTTTGTTGAGGTGTTTCATCCTTATTGTTATTTGTAATAGATCCTTGTTCGTTCTCTTCTTCACCTTGATCTGCTTCATTTGCTACCTGTCCCTCTCCGGTGTCAACAAGATTTTGCCAGTGAACCCAAAACATGCCAGGTTTTAATGTTGATTCGGGTCCTATATTCCAATTCCAATTCGAGCTTTCATCAAAGATCACGTCCCGTGAAACTATTATTTTACGAGTGAGCGGATCATATAGACGGTAAGCTTTAGATCCGGTTTCAGACCTGAAATACACCACCTTCTTGGAGAGATCATCAAGTTTCTTTGATTGCGTACCAATGATTTTCATGTAGGCAACAGATCCGAATATCCTTAGATGCTCGATATTTGGTTTACGATGATAGAAGCATTCGTATGGGGTTGTTTCGTGAAGTGATTTCGTCAGAATTCGATTTATAATGTACGTTGCATGTTGAACTGCTTCCCCCCAGAAATAGTTAGGACTTGCTTGGTTTTTAACATGCTTCGTACCATTTCAAGTAGAGTACGGTTTCGTCTTTCGACTACCCCGTTTTGTTGTGGTGAATATGGTGCTGTAAGATGTCTCACTATCTCATTATCTTCACACATATTCTCGAAATTTCGTGACATAAACTCACCACCTCTATCGGTACGGAACACTTTTACTTTGTTTCCTGTTTCATTCTCTGCTCTTTCTTTGAACTTCTTAAAGTAGAATATAGCTTTGCTCTTTTCCTGCATGAGATAACACCACATAAATCGTGAAAAGTCATCGATTAGAACAAAGATGTACTTATTCCCGGCAATCGTGGACGGTGCTATTGGTCCACATAAGTCTCCATGGATAAGTTCTAGAACATTGTTAGCACGATATGATGTCTTCTTTGGGAATGGTCTTCGAGAATGTTTCCCAACTAAGTATGACTCGCATAGTTGATTGTTCTCTGCGATGTTTGGCATGCCGATAACAAGATCTTTCTTTGACATCATTGTGATTGTGTCAAAGTTTGCATGTCCTAGTCTTGCATGCCACAACCACCCTTGGTCATGAAGTCGAGTATGTAGGCACACTGGCTTCCCTACTGAAATCTTTGTCTTGTAGAGTCTGTTCAAAGATCTTTTCACCTTGAACAGGAGGGTATTTCGGCTATCACGAAGAAATAAGTAGTCACCTTTCATCGACACTACACATCCCCCTTCTGTTGTTTGTCCCAAACTAATAATGTTTGCTTTGAGACTTGGAATATAATAAATGTCAGTGAGTAACTTTTGACTACCCCCTTCTCCTTCGAAAAATATGGACCCTTTGCCTTGTATTTCAACAAAAGAGTCATCACCGAACTTAACTCTCCCTCCTATCCTTCTGTTGATTTCAGTAAAAAACGAGAGGTTACCTGTCATGTGGTTGCTTGCCCCATTATCTAAATACCATAGATCGTTATCTTGCGATTCATATCTATGTGGTATAACAACTTTCTCATTTAGAAGGACTGTCTCGTAGAGTGTTTTGATCATAAATAGTTGTGGATCATGATCATCGATTTCAGCAACATGCGCTTCAGGTTGTTTATTCTTTCGCTCTCGGTCCGGACACATAGATGCAAAGTGACCATACTTGTCACATCTATAACATTGTATTTTAGATCGATCTTTGCCATTTCCTTTCATTTTGTCAGTCTCATTCTTGACTGTGTTTGAGGGGCGATTTTGTTGTTGAGACCAGCTAGTGGTTTGGCGGCTTCCACGACCTCGACCGCCCCTGTTTAAGTCTGATCCACGAGCAGATGGTTCTGACTTGGTGAACAGGTTTGTCCTGCCCGACATTAGCTTCATCATCACGAATCCGTTCTTCGTAAGCTTTTAACCGGCCAACAACATCCTCAAATCCCACGGTCTTGAGATCTAAAATCTGTTCAATAGAGGCCACGATATGGATAAACCTTCTCGGTAGACTCGTAAGAAATTTCTTGACTAGTTTCTTTTCGTTCAGAGGTTCTCCTAGTGAAGACGATTTCGATGCAATTCATGACAATTGACTTGCAGAATTGGCTTCAAGATTGTTTGAGCACATCATCACCAAGTTACTCTACAAACAATGAATATAGAATGATGTTTTATTATGAACATGTATCAGGTTTTACTATATGCTAAATATAGTTTATTTTCAATATATTTCAAATGGTTTCTTGACAATATAACTGTTACCATGCATTTACATGAAGTTTTAAAAAATATAAGCCATTGAACATACATTATTATGTGGACTCTACTGAAGTTTATATTGTAAGTGCATTTGTTTCTAGGTAACATCGTTTCGGTATCATTGTATATCTTTCAAATAACAACCTAAAGCATCCAAGTAATATCCGGCACGCCCATAAAACCCTTTAAAACAACCTTTTTCCCATGATTCTGCAAAACGAGTCCCTCCCCCTTTACCAAAAGGGCCATGTGTCTTTTTGTTCGTCGACAAACACAATGACGAGATCAGTATACGACCTCCATAAAGTACCATGAATGTTCCTTCTATTCCCGTTATTTGTTCATCACTATCAAAGTTGATCTACAAACAATAAACATTTCGTCAATTAATGCATGTTTGAGAATCCAATTTATAATATATATATAGAGAGAGAGAGACTTGGAATAATCTGAGGCCAAACTGTTTTCGTGAGACCTATGAGACTATATTTTTACACTTGAAACTTCACTACAAAACACTATGAAAAACACTGTGAAGGTTCGGATGTTTTTTACCTTCACATATATTTTGCTGTGAAGCTTCAAGTGTAAAAATGTGGTCTCACGGATCTCATAAAAATTGGTTGGTCTCACGTGAACCCAACCCTTAACAAGAAACGAAGATTAGTAACCTGGGTAATTGTATCACCACTGGGGCCTTTGCTACCACCATGTTGTTGAAAATAATGCACCGAATCACCACTACTCGTATCTTCGATTGCAAAAGCAATCGAATAAATGAAAGTTGCATCAACATCTATGAATATCTTCCTCAACTTTTGATTGCTCTCCAACGGGAACGACCATGGTTCTCCACCTGTGCTTGATCCCCATAACATGGTCCTTCTAATATTCTACCATATATATATATATGCATCAAATTAATAACACATATTAACTTTTTAAATTCTAATAATAAGTAGATGGACAAATATCTAATATATCAAGGAAAACGATAACATACGGTTTGAAGTAGTAACGCGATTTCTAGTTCTTGGACGATTAATCCCATCGTAGGGCGATGGCTTTTATCGACATCCAGGCACTGATAAGCAATTCTGGAGAATGCTTCTAACGAACGCGGCTTCATTTCTTTTCGTAAATTAGGGAAGATTAATTCATCCGATATTTCCATCGGATAATGAATTTTAACCAATCTCGATAGAAATTTACGCACGCCTTCATATTCTTGAACCACCGCAAGCCTCCCACATAAAACTTCGAATAACACCACGCCAAAAGAATAAACGTCAGATTCTTTTGTAAGTATACCGGTGTTAACATATTGTGGATCAACATAGCCGATCGTGCCACATGCATTCGTGACGAGAAAAGTGTACTCTTGGTTCATGGGACCTATTTTAGACAACCCGAAATCAGAAATCTTAGCTTCCCAATTTGAATCTAGCAAGATGTTGGAGCTTTTTATGTCACGGTGTAACACCCTGTGCCCTAATCCTACACCGCCATGAAGATAAGCTAGTCCACGAGCCGCACCAAGACATATTTCAAGACGTCGCAACCACGTGAGGTCCATGTTGGCTAGATACGTATCAAGGCTTCCATGATTCTCATGCTTGTAAACAATGATTTTCTCATCACCTTCGTCGCAGAATCCAATGAGAGTGACGAGGTTATCATGTTTGTAACTAGCAAGCATGACGATCTCCGTCAAGAACTCACGTTCTCCTTGTCCGTGCCTCACATCTAACCGTTTCACAGCGACATTAACGGTAGAACCGGAGACAAGTAGTTGGCCTTTGTAGACCCGCCCAAATCCACCCTGGCCGAGAAAATTGTGATCGGCGAAGTCGTTGGTTGCCAATTTGATGTGATCAAGTGGGATTTGTAAGGCGTTAAGTTCTGGAATCATGGACATGATATATGAATTTTGTTTCTGAATTGATGAAAGAAAATGGCAACCTCGATACCCTTATATGACTTGAAAATATGAATATTCCAATACAAGATTAATTAGGTGGAACTTTGAACTCAAATTCGGCGGCCTGTACGTAATATATTATTACATGTTGATCAACTTGTAGCATTGATGTAAATATGAATGGCTTTTAGTATTATTTGCTTGTTTCATCAACTTTTAGTGTTGACGTACATATTTCTAATTTATGTATTCTATTAGCAAAACCATCAACTTTATAGATTGACCCACTGATTTCTTCTTTGGGTGTTTGCATAGAAGCCTCTAAATAAATAAAAAGTTACTTAAGAATCTTTCCAAAACTGGTCCAAACTCCAAACTAAGTCAAGGTAGGTTTGCGTGTTTGCATAGGTCTAAAGCTGGGGGGAAATTGACTTAAATAACAAACTAGATAAAAAAAAAATTGTTCTCCTAGTCATTTGTCTCATGATTTTACACAAATATCACTACTTCCTGCAACATCAAATACCGTCAAGTTTTATGGCTAGGACGAAAAGAAAAACCAGGGACCTTAATCAAAATCAAATCAATTGCATCGATGATTAAGAAAAAACAAATGATGCATGAGTACAAATTTCTAAAGCTATATGTTTGAATTCATGAGTACAAATTTCTAAAGCTATATGTTCGTCCACCTTTTGTAGACACCCTGTTCAGTACCAATCAAAAAAACCTACTTGATGAACTAATGAGTTCACAAAAATAAAATAATAATGAACATTATAACGAGTTCACAAAAATAAAATAATATGGCAAAGACTCAAGATCTCGTATTTGATTGACATCCTATTATAAATCTGTAAACTTCATAGGAAAACCCAATACATCATATTGAATACATTAGCCTGGTTGTTACTAAATCGATAACTTATTAAGAACTGATTTCAGATTTTAGACTGAAGATATTATAGCCATCAAAAGAAGTCGAGCAATACGCAAGGAATCAAACAGACTCATAGCAATTGACTTACGGAGACCATATTCCCAAAATTGCTTGTTAGAAACTAGAGCAAATCCACAAATTCGGATACCTTCAACTTCAAATTGAGCAAACCGAAAAACAGTCTCCTGGTTTTGGATATAAATCAGGAGAGAGGGTTTTTGATGAATAGGGTTTACAAAGAAAAGAAACCCGGATCATTTTCAATTTTTGTCAAAGGAAAAATTGCATCAAAATGAAATAAACTTTGGTTTGATTTCTATTTTGGGACCAAACTTTTAAACATCAAAATTTTCATATATTTAAAGGTTTTATTGACGTGATGACTTAACAGTTATGACATGGCCTAAGTAATTGCCAACTAACATTTCATATCGTATTTAAAATTAAAAAAAAATAAAATTTCAATGATGATATGACATCAATAACGTTAACATGTCACCTGCAATGTTTGATAACTAAAATTCCATAAATATTACATAATTAAAATAACGAAGTGAAAATTGAAAAGATTTATTCTTTACGTACAAATTTCTAGCATTAAACTACAAGTATTTGTAGTTCTTCAAAATTAAGGAATTAAAACTAAACAAATAAAAGAAAACAAAAAGAGTAAATTACAAATTTCATCCCTGTGGTTATATGAAAATTTGGATTTGGTCCTTCAAATAAAATAATTATATGTATGGTAATTGTGGTTTTACATTTGTTATGGATTGGGTCTCTTGTCCTAAACTTAGTAACTTTTGTTTTGCTAACTCAAGGGTAATTAAGTCAATTTAGATTTTTGTTTAATTTTTTTTTTTGTTAAAAAATAGAGTAAATTACGAATTTGGTCCCCATGGTTAAATGAAATTTTGGATTAGGTCCCTCAAAATGAAATAATTTCAGCTATAGTCATTGTGGTTTCCTTTTTGTTATGGATTGGGTCCCTTTCCTAACTTTATTAACTTAGACTTAGTTAAATCAAGGGTAATATAGTATTTTCCATTTTTTGGTTATCTTTTTTAAAAACAAAAATAATATAACTTATTCACTTAAAACAAAAATAATATAATTAATATACTTATTCATATATTATTACATTAATAGGGTATATACATATACATATATTACAACTTGCAGGTTTCATCCCCCCACCCCCTAGAATTCCATTGCCTGCGTCTCTTTTTTTCTATGACGAAAGCCATCTCCGGCCAATGTATTGGAACCTTCCCCACCGGCCTCCCTCGTACCACTCTCCCCTTCCCCCGCCAGCCTCCGTCACACCAAGTCCGATCCTTTTGGCTGAAATTTTGAAGGTTTCACCGCAAGAAATTGCACCAGACTTGTCATTTGCAATTTTTATTTTTTTTATTTTCTGAAATGGGGTTGTAACAAGAAAAGTATCGACAACAATTTGTCTATGTGATTGGTTGCACCATAATCCAATGTTTTAAAACCCAGTTTTTTGGTCGACATGGTGTGGTGACTGGGTCACGGTTCAATCGGATCAACCGGTTCAACCGTCGGGTGAACCAAATACATTAAAAAATTACACATAAGCATACGTTTTTCATAAATACATTAAAAAAATCAAATACATTAAAAAAACAAGTCAACCACCCGGTTCAACCGGTTTTTTATAAAATCGACCAGTTCCCGGGCCATAAATTGAAATAAACCCAGTTGCAATTGACCCACCCTCTTCCCCAGTCCCGGTTCAACCGGTCGGTTCGACCCGGTTTTTAAAAACATTGCCATAATCTATACCCCAAATACCACAAGATTGATTTGAACACAATGAAAAATAGTTACCTTGCTTGGCTGAAGTACAAGAAGAAGATGAATTTAGAGAAAGTTGTGGAGAGTTCAAAATGTTAGGATTTATCCATAAAGCATCGAATTATTAAACAAACAGGAATAAGAACGTGCATACCCGTCTCCATTAGTTATGCTTGATTCGCAGATTCCCGGCTACGGTTTTCCTCGAACACAAAATCCCGGATATTCTTCCAATGGGGAGAGATCGAACCTTATGATTTTGGTGTCTTGGGAACCATAACCGTAGTCGTCCTTATATAGGTTGTAATTAGGTTAGGGTTCCCATTAAACTCTAATTAAACCTAACGGGCTTCCTCTCATTAAGGCCCATACCATCCTTTTAGTTCTAATCGGGTTTCCATAATTAATTAATCACTTAATTGACCCATTACTAAATAGCCTTAATATAATTGGATTAATAATATGTAAGCCCACAATAATTATTGGATTTATTAAATAAATCCCAACACAAAAGCCTATACTGTTGGTGACTTCCTCCAAGTGTTGGAGTTGATCGTGGTAAAAGGCACCGAATATGAAGTGATCAAAGTGGTTAAAACAAGGGTACCATTAGGTTGATTGGTAGACATGCATGTATCAGAGGTTGACATGATGAAGCTGAGATAGAAAAATAAACTTGTTTCTGGGGGGTCATCAGAGGTTACAGTGGCTAGCAACAACAGCAAATAAAAAAAATTGACCATGGGGGAATTGTTTTCATGTGAACAGTAATGCTGACAATGAACAATGCACCTGAACATTGACAATGAACAGTACAGGTACTATGAACGGTGAAGTGCGGCGGTTTACCGGAGAAGGAGATCGCCAGACAAGTTTGCCGGAGAAGATGATCGGCAAGGACAGTTTCCAGGGGAGGCGTGAATATCCCTCGATGTATGTGAAAGACTATATATATATATATATATATATATATATATATATATATATATATATATATATAGGGGTGAGTTATTATGCAAAAGTGAAAACGGTAAATAAAGGGGCACGAGAAGCTCAATACCTAGTCTCTAATTAGCTAATTGAAACAAGTTACGAACTTGACAACAATTGCTAATTGCATTAAAATTAAGTAAACACCACTTCTAGTTAATATTCGAACGCCAAATAAGAAAACTATGAAATACAAACTTACAATACTAAACAATCAACTAAACCGGCCAATAGAAGTATGTTTGCTACTATAATGAAACAAAAACAATTACAGATTCCCCGTTTCATTTAGCAAATCAAAATCAAGTTGAACAAAATAGGGGAACCTTTCTAAATCGAAAACTGGACAAAGATTTAACACTCAACTCAACCCAAAGTTTGCATAAACGAATTGACAATGAACTTGAAATCAAACAAGTCTCAACATTACCCCATTCAAATGTTTACTTGCTCACTACTAGAAGTAGAGAAATTAGCTACTCATGTCTAACTATTGAAATCAAATGTACTTACAATAAGATTGATGATAAAAAATTGTGAAGAACCCTAGAAATTACCTCCAAAATCGTAATCCCAAAACTGGAAATCGACTTTGATAATGGCTCAATTCCCAAAAATCGTCTCCAGCTCTCTTCCAGAAATTCACGATCAATTGCAAATGGTTCTGCCTCCAAATGACGGTTATTGAATGCCTTTTATATCCCCCCGTGAAAACCGCTCAAAACCAATTGATTTCATGATCCGGTGGCTCGCGACTTGGGGTGCGGGTTAAACCCGGGAAAAACTCGCCCGAAATGGGTTTTGAGACATTGAAACAGAGGCTACCGTGTTTTTGGGTGTAAGTTTACTCACCGGAAAACTCACGCGAATGGATTTGCTCCCGAACACAGTGTGCACCGTGAGTTTTGGCACGACTTTGCTGCCTGAGAAAGTCACCCGCTGGAGAAGATGATCTGGACGACTTGCGTCTGAACGCCATTTCTTGCTTTTATCTTCTGGGCTGCGACTGGACTTGAGGACCTAAGCAACATATTATTTGGTTCTTAATTCCTTTTCCTTCTAATTCTGTCATTCATCTCCTGGTTTGCTGGCAACAAAGAAAACAAAACCCAATATTAAAATGGATTTTTTTTCCTTTTTGATTGATGAAATCGACAGAGATACAAATCACACTCAATGGTTGGTACCAATTAAAGGGTAATTTGATATATAAAAAAAATATAAAATAAAGCACTTATCAAACACCCCTTCACTTAGATCATTGTCTGTTCCGGCAATAATTTATGTTAGCAAGTGGTATACAATTCAAATATAACGAGAGTGTCAACACATATAGCATATCATGAGTTTGTGATTTGCAATAAAGTATTGAAAAGTGGGCACACGCAATCAAAATAGACTCAAGCTAATCTCGAGAACTCTCACAAATGGGATGAAACACTCGATTCACTCTTTTGGGTTAGTGTGTATCGCTCAAACCGTCGCTAAACTAGTTGTACCTACCATAGGCTTGAAAAGTCTCTCACCTTCCACTACTTGGATAAAATACACGCAAATAAATCAAAAGGGCTTTTATGGGTGTAATGTAAAACAAAGCTTTAGGTAAGGTAAGAATGTATTTTGGGAAGAAAAAAACGACTAAAAACCGTACACCAATGGAGAACCTGGTTGGCTAGCTTGATGTTTTAAGCATCATGGGATCTCGATATACACTCTTTAAATACATTCCCATTAGAAGATAAGAATTAGTATGTAATGTATATATTCAAACTTATCATCAAGTTTGTGGTCTTACTTTCTTTCTTGTTTCTTTGACGACATACTTTTTTTTCCAACATATTTTTTTTTCTTTTTTGATACACTCTTTTTTTTCTTCTTTCTTTTCTTTCCCAACAAATAAGTTTTACTTTTGAGCACATAGGAGTACCGGGACGACTACATTGGTGATTGGTCGGGTGGTCATGTTTGAATTGATTTATGATGTGGGTGACAAAAGAAAATAGGCTAAGGCTCAAAGTGTTGTGCAAAAAGGGTAATCATAACATAGGGGTAGGCTTAAGGCTATTGGGTTAACATAAAAATGAGCAAACGAGGGCCTTAATCATATTTATTAGCATGTAAATATCATGTGGTCTTAAGGAGAGACAAGTCAAGTTCTAGAGATCATAACTAGGCACGACGTAATCACACAAGAAATGAATTAAAGACTAATATGAAGTGTTTAGTCTATTAGGCTCAAAGTCTCACGGTGTTGAAGCTAGCTCAAGAGATTAACAATAGTCTAACTTTGATGGGTATACTACCACTAATCGACTCTAAGTGCTATAAATCAAACTCAATCATGCTATATATGCATCCAAACTCATCATCATCAACAATTTAAGCCTATAAAAACATGCCAACACACTGTCAAAACGAACAACGACCCACATTTAAGCACAAAAATGTTGCAAAAAAAGTTGCAAAAATTTACCCCTAAAAAGCATTTATCTACCCAAATCATGCAAATTACCCCCACCCCCACACTTAACTCATACATTGTCCTCAATGTATTCGCTATGGAGAGAACACTCTTAAGCATGAAAAGAAGAGGGAATAGAAAACTCCCGTAATTTAGTGAGTGGTCCCCCAATGCATTAGTTTGTGATGATCAGTGCGTCTCCTTGAGCTTCCAATATCCAGTGAGCCTGAGAAAAATAGAGAAAACTAGGAGTAAAATTGGATAGTCTAACAAAAACAAACTAAATAACATAAAGCAATAATAAGGAATGGAAATTCGTAGGTTACCTCCCACGTAGCGCCTTTCTTTTAGGTTTTTGGCTAGACCATACTCAGTTCAATCATTGTAGCTTGGCGTGTCCAAGGCTACCCTTAAGTCCCCTCCATCAAAGCCCTCATAGAACGACTTCAGTCTATGGCCATTAACTTTGAAGATCTGCCATGTAGATACACTTTGGATCTCGACTGCACTATAATAAAGAACAGTTAAAACAATAAAAGGCCCTATCCATATGGACCTCAAGTCCTCAACTTACTAGAAAATAGCTTTAGTCTAGAGTGATAAATAAGAACATTCTGACCTTTAGTGAATTTTTTACATGGAATACGTGAGTCATGGAAAGCCTTTGCTTTCTCCTTGTAAATATAAGCATTCTCGTAGGCGTCGTTCCGGATCTCCTCAATCTCTTAGATTTGGAGCTTCCTATGCTTGGAAATTTGGCTAATCATGTTACCTTTATATCTATCAACAAAGATAAATAATGATCGTAATGATCTTAGCCTTTTCAAATCCGTGAGTGTGGATGAAGAAGTTGGGGGTGAGACCATAAATATTGAAACTACCTCACAATTACCTATGTTCGAGATATAAGGAAGAGATGAGGAGGTAAAGACGGTGGTCGAGAAAATATGTAGTAAAGATATAATCGGAGATGACGTTGAAGGGTTTCAGGTCTACGCTATCTGGGGCATGGGGGTCTGGGAAACACTACTCTAGCCCAACTAGTCTACAACCATGAAAGGGTGAAAGCACACTTCGAGTAACAATCATGGGTGTATGTCTCTAATGAGTTCCAAGTTATGAAGTCAACTAGAGGAATCGTTGAATCCATAAATAAAACCCAATGTGGACTATCGGAGTTGGATGCGATGCAGGTAGAGCTTCGAAACAAGTTAGAGGAAACGATTTCTTATTGCATTGGATGACGTATGGATCGAGGAGAGGACAAAGTGGGAGGAATTAAGTAAAACACTAAATTCTCGAACAAAACGTAGCATTGTTACGGTGACCACACAAAATCATACAAGTAGCAAAATGATGGCAAAGGTTCCCAAGTTCCAACATCAACTGGGATGTTTATCCGAAGAGGAGTCATGGTCATTATTTAAGAAGCTTGCATTTGCATCTGGAAGTGAAAGTGAGGGAAACCCTAACGGAGCTAGTGTCTATTGGGAAAGAGATCGTTAAGAAGTGCAAAGGACTCCCGTTCAAGGCTGTCGGTGATCCGATGTGGTCGAAGACTAGTGTGAGTGCATGGCAAAGTGTGAACGATAGTGATGTGTGGGAGTAGCTGCAAGAAAATGGCATTTTCCCACATTTGAAGTTAAGTTATGATAACTTGCTCCCACATATGAAACATTGTTTCGCTTATTCTTGTTTGTTTCCTAAAGGCTATGAAATAGGGAAGGATTTGATGATAGAGTTGTGGATGACAAATGGCTTTATTCCACCTAGAGGACAAGCAGACTTGTATGTGAATGGCGAAGAAAATTTTTATAGTTTGGTTTCGAGGTCCTTCCAGGATGTGCAAGCCCAAACTCCGCCTACTAAATCTAAAATATACTTGTGTAGCAGAGCTGGTGATGCCCCTTTGGGCCTGCTGCCTATGGCCACCGCCATGATAGCCATGAGTTGGCCTTGTGAGTGATGTACTGAGGAGCCTTGCTTCCACCGCTTTCCAACCAAGAGATTGGGCGGCTTCGGAGTCTAAAATTGAGGTTTCAACTCTTAAGGACACTTACACGTAGAACCAAGACGTTCTCAACGATGCAGAGGTGAAACAAAGAGAGCAAAAGGATGTTGAAAAATGGCTCAGTAGTCTCGGATCTGCACCTTTGAAGGTCAAAAACATTCTCGATGAGGTCTTAACCGAAGCTATGCTGCAAAGGATACACAAAGAGAGATCCCAGGTACCAGGTGAGAGCCTTCTTATCCTCCAATCATATCCCCCTTATGGTCTGCACTCAAGATGCTAATAAAGTTAATACTACGGAGAAAATTGGATAGAATTGCAGCCAACCAGTTTAACTTTATTAGCGATGACGTTGAAGGGTTTCGGGTCTACGCTATCTGAGGCATGGGGGGTCTGGAAATACTACTCTAGCTCAATTTGTCTATAACCATGTGAAAGCACACTTCGAGTTACAATCATGGGTGTATGTTTCTAATGAGTTCCAAGTTAAGAAGTTAACTAAAGGAATCGCCGAATCCATATATAAAACCCCAAGCAGATTATCAGAGTTGGATGCGATGCAAGTAGATCTTCGAAACAAGTTAGAGGAAACGATTTCTTATTGCATTGGATGACGTATGGATCGAGGAGAGGACAAAGTGGGAGGAATTAAGTAGCAGAATGATGGCAAAGGTTCCCAAGTTCCAACATCAACTGGGATGTTTATCTGAAGAGGAGTCATGGTCATTATTTTACGAAGCTTGCATTTGCATCCGGAAGTGGAAGTGAGGGGAAAACATAATGGAGCTAGTCTCTATTGGGAAGGAGATCGTTAAGACGTGCAAAGGAAACCCGTTCAAGGATGTGGGTGATCTGATGTGGTCGAAGAGTACTGTGAGTGCATGGCAAAGTGTCAAAGATAGTGATGTGGGGGAGGAGCAGCAAGAAAATGGCATTTTGCCACCATTGAAGTTAAGCTATGATAACCTACTCCCACATATGAAACGTTGTTTCGCTTATTTTTGTTTGTTTCTGAAAGGCTATGAAATGGGGAAGGATTTGTTGATAGAGTTGTGGATGGCAAATGGCTTTATTCAACCTAGAGGACAAGCCGACTTGTATGTGATTGGCGAAGAAAATTTTTTTATTTTGGTTTCGAGGTCCTTCTAGGATGTGCATGCCCAAACTCCGCCTACTAAATCTAAAATATGCAAAGCTCGGGATGCCCCTTTGGCCCTACTGCCTCTGGCCACCGCCATGACAGCCATGAGCTTGGCAGATCAGGCCTTGTGAGTGATGTACTGAGGAGCCTTGCTGCCACAGCTTTCCAAGAGATTGGGCGGCTTCGGAGTCTAAAAGCTGACGTCTCAGCTCTTAAAGACACTTACACGTAGATCCAAGACGTTCTCAACGATGTAGAGGTGAAACAAAGGGAGCGAAAGGATGTTCAAAAATGGCTCAGTAGTCTCAGATCTGCATCTTTGGAGGTCGAAAACATTCTCGATGAGGTCTTAACTGAACCTATGCTGCAAAGGCTACACAAAGAGAGTTCTCAAATACCAGGTGAGAGCCTTCTTATCCTCCAATCATATCCCCATATGGTCCGCACTCGGGATGCTAATAAAGTTAAAACTATAGAGAAAATTGAATAGAATTCCAGCCAACCAGTTTAACTTTATTAGCGATGACGTTGAAGGGTTTCGGGTCTACGCTATCTGGGGCATAGGGGTCTAGGAAACATTACTCTAGCTCAATTTGTCTAAAACCATGAACGGGTGAAAGCACACTTCGAGTTACAATCATGGGTGTATGTCTCTAATGAGTTCCAAGTTATGAAGTCAACTAGAGGAATCGTTGAATCCATAAATAAAACCCAATGTGGACCATCGGAGTTGGATGCGATGCAGGTAGAGCTTCGAAACAAGTTAGAGGTAACGATTTCTTTGGATGGCGTATGGATCGAGGAGAGGACAAAGTGGGAGGAATTAAGTACAACGCTAAATTCTCGAGCAAAAAGTTGCATTGTTACGGTGACCACACAAAATCATACGAGTGGCAAAATGATGGCAAATGTTCCCAATTTCCAACATCAACTAGGATGTTTATCTGAAGAGGAGTCATGGTCATTATTTAAGAAGCTTGCATTTCCATCTGGAAGTGGAAGTGAGGGGAAAACATAACGGAGCTAGAGTCTATTGGGAAGGAGATCGTTAAGAAGTGCAAAGGACTCCCGTTAGCAATGAATACTTTAGGTGATCCGATGTAGTCGAAGAATAGTGTGAGTGCATGGCAAAGTGTGAAAAATATAGATGTGTGGGAGGAGCTGCAAGAAAATGGCATTTTGCCACCATTGAAGTTAAGCTATGATAACCTGCTCCCACATATGAAACGTTGTTTCGCTTATTCTAGTTTGTTTCCTAAAGGCTATGAAATGGGGAAGGATTTGTTGATAGAGTTGTGGCTGGCAAATGACTTTATTCAACCTAGAGGACAAGCCGACTTGTATGTGATTGGCGAAAAAAAAAATTTAGTTTGGTTTCGAGGTCCTTCCGGATGTGCAACCCAAACTCCGCCTACTAAATCTAAAATATGCAAAGCTCGTGATGCCCCTTTGGGCCCTGCTGCCTATAGCCACCACCATGAGCTTGGTAGATCAGGCCTTGTGAGTGATGTACCGAGGAGCCTTGCTGCCACCGCTTTCCAAGAGATTGGGCGGCTTCGGAGTCTAAAAGCTGACGTTTCAGCTCTTAAGGATACTTACACGTAGATCCAAGACGTTCTCAACGATTTAGAGGTGAAACAAAGGGAACAAAAGGATGTTTGAAAATGGCTCAGTAGTCTCAGATTTGCATCTTTGGAGGTCGAAAACATTCTCGATGAGGTCTTAACCGAACCTATGCTGCAAAGGCTACACAAAGAGAGTTCTCAAATACCAGGTGAGAGTCGTCTTATCCGCCAATCATATCCTCTTATGGTCCGTACTCGGGATGCTAATAAAGTTAAAACTATAGAGAAAATTGGATAGAATTGCAGCCAACCAGTTTAACTTTATTAGCGATGACGTTGAAGGGTTTCGGGTCTACGTTATCTGAGGCATGGGGGTCTGGTAAACACTACTCTAGCTCAATTTGTCTACAACCATGAACGGGTGAAAGCACACTTCGAGTTACAATCATGGGTGTATGTCTCTAATGAGTTTCATGTTAAGAAGTTAACTAGAGGAATCGTTGAATCCATAAATAAAACCCCATGCGAACCATCGGAGTTTGATGCGATGCAAGTAGAGCCTCAAAACAAGTTAGAGGAAACGATTTCTTATTGCATTGGATGACGTATGGATCGATGAGAGGACGGGAAGAATTAAGTAAAGCGCTAAATTTTCAAGCGAAAAGTTACATTGCTACGGTTACCACACAAAATCATACGAGTGGCAGAATGATAGCAAAGGTCCCCAAGTTCCAACATCAACTGGGATGTTTATCTGAAAAGGAGTCATGGTCATTATTTAAGAAGCTTGCATTTGCATCTGGAAGTGGAAGTGAGGGGAAAACATAACGGAGCTAGAGTCTATTGGGAAGGAGATCGTTAAGAAGTGCAACGGACTCCTGTTAGCAGTGAAGACTTTGGATGATCCGATGTGGTCGAAGAGTGGTGTGAGTGCATGGCAAAGTGTGAAAGATAGTGATATGTGGGAGGAGCTGCAAGAAAATGGCATTTTGCCACCTTTGAAGTTATGCTATGATAACTTGCTCCCACATATAAAACGTTGTTTCGCTTATTCTTGTTTGTTTCCTAAAGGCAAGGATTTGTTGATAGAGTTGTGGATGGCAAATGTCTTTATACCACCTCGAGTACAAGCCGACTTTTATGTGATTGGCAAAAAAAAAAAAATTGTAGTTTGGTTTCGAGGTCCTTCAGGATGCGCAAGCCCAAACCCTGCCTACTAAACCTAAAATATCTTTGTGTTGCAAAGGTAGTCCTATGGCCACCGCCATGACAGCCATGAGCTTGGCAGCTCCTTGTGGCTCCGGATTCCTCCAATCCAGCCCCTGTCTGGCCTTGTGAGTCATAAATGAGAAGTCTTGCTTCCACCGTTTTCCAAGAGATTGGGCGGCTTCGGAGTCTAAAAGCTGACGTTTCAGCTCTTACGGACACTCACACGCAGATCCAAGACGTTCTCAACGATGCAGTGGTGAAACAAAAGGGAGCAAAAGGATGTTGAAACATGGCTCGGTAGTCTCAGATCTGCATGTTTGGAGGTCGAAAACATTCTCGATGAGGTATTAACCGAAGCTATGTTGCAAAAGGTACACAAAGAAAGGTCTCAGATACCAAGTGAGAGCCTTCTAATCCTCCAATCATATCCCCCTTATGGTCCACACTCGGGATGCTAATGAAGTTAAAACTATGGAGAAAAACCGGATAGAATTGCAGCCAACATATCCCAATTTAACTTTATTAGCGATGACGTTGAAGGGTTTCGGGTCTATGCTATCTGGGGCATGGGGGTCTGGGAAACACTACTCTAGCTCAATTAGTCTACAACCATGAACGGGTGAAAGCACACTTCGAGTTACAATCATGGGTGTATGTCTCTAATGAGTTCCAAGTTAAGAAGTTAACTAGAGGAATCGATGAATCCACAAATAAAACCCCATGCGGACCATCGGAGTTGGATGCGATGCAGATAGAGCTTCGAAACAAGTTAGAGGAAATGATTTCTTATTGCATTGGATGACGAATGGATCGAGGAAAGGACACGGTGACCACATTAAATCATCCAAGTAGCAGAATGATTGCAAAGGTTCACGAGTTCCAACATCAACTGGGATGTTTATCTGAAGAGGAGTCACGATTATTATTTAAGAAGCTTGCATTTGCATCCGGAAGTGGAAGTGGGGGAAAACATAACGGAGCTAGAATCTATTGGGAAAAAGATCGTTAAGAAGTCCAAAGGACTCCCGTTAGCAATGAAGACTTTGGGTGATCTGATGTGGTCGAAAAATAGTAAATGCATGGCAAAGTGTGAAAGATAATGATGTGTGGGAGTAGCTGCAAATAAATGGCATTTTGTCACCTTTGAAGTTAAGCTATGATTATTTGCTCCCACATATGAAATGTTGTTTCGCTTATTCTTGTTTGTTTCCTAACGACTGTGAAATGGGGAAGCATTTATTGATAGAGTTATGGATGGCAAATGGCTTTATTCCACCTAGAGGACAAGCCGACTTGTATGTGATTAGCGAAGAAATTTTTATAGTTTGCTTCCGAGGTCCTTCCAGGATGTGCAAGCCCAAACACCGTATACTAAACCGAAAATATACTTGTGTTGCAAAGCTGGTTTTATAGTCACCGCCATGACAGCCATGAGCTTTGCAGCTCCTTGTGGCTCCGGATTCCTCCAATCCAACCCCGTGTCTGGCCTTGTGAGTCATAAATGAGGAGCCTTGCTTCCACCGCTTTCCAAGAGATTGGGCGGCTTCGGAGTCTAAAACATGACGTTTTAGCTTTTACGGACACTTAAGCGCAGATCCAAGACGTTCTCAACGATGCAGAGGTGAAACAAAAGGGAGCAAAAGGATGTTGAAACATGGCTCAGTAGTCTCAGATCTGCATCTTTGGAGGTCGAAAACATTCTCGATGAGGTCTTAACCGAAGCTATGCTGCAAAGGGTACACAAAGAGACTCTCAAATACAAGGTGAGGGCTTTCTTATCCTCCATTCATATCCCCTTATGGTTCGCACTCGGGGTGCTAATGAAGTTAAAACTATGAAGAAAACTGGATAGAATTGTAGCCAACATATCCCAGTTTAACTTTACTAGCGATGACGTTGAAAAACTTCCATTTAGGTCTCTACAAGAACCAACATAAAAAAACAACAAAGAAGTTAGTTCAGAAACACCTCACTCATTTTGGTCCCTTTTCCATAGTCTACATAAATATAAATAAATCTTTCAGATTTATACGGACAACAACTGAGAAACCTTCCAAGAAGAGTAGAAAACAAAAAATAGCAGCCGAGAATCGAATAGAAAAGAGATGATTTTTTTAACATTTAATCCAACAGGTTACAAGTTGAAGTCGTATAACCTATACAATTAGAAAAACTAACATTGCAAACGGATCAATTAAGAAGCAACAATCCATACAATTAATAAAAAAATCAAGAGATTCATCGTCTTCGACATTAAACTTACATATAATCGAGAGTGGAAAGATGCAGAGCCCAACCGAGAAGTTGAAACAATAAATCAGGAGGAAACTCTTAAAACTCCTGTAAATCATAATGTTGAGACTGACATATCGATGAGGTTGATTGCAGGAATTAAAGTTCTGAAAAGTACCTTGGAAACCTAAACAAATTAGGTATCAGAGAGTGAAAATGGAAAGGTGAAATCGTGGAACAAAATCTTCCCTCTTTCAGGTAAAGATTCAACTGATAAAGCTGAACTTTGACTAACCTTTCATACTAAAAACAAAAAAAATCAATCCCCAGTCCCCACCACACACTAAAAAACACCAAATTTGGGACCCCATACTAAAATAATATATTTAATTTATTATTAAACTTTTTAATAACAATAATTATAATTTATAAATATATATGTAAATAATAAATAATTAGTGGTTTATTTATTTGCTGAATACAAAAGATATATGTTGGTCCCAAATTGCAGTAAGTAAATAAGAAAAGTATTGTAGAAGGGGGGGTTGAATACAATACACACAGTTTTTCACTTAATTTAATTCTTATTGATTTGAAATCAAGAATTACACATAGAAAACTTTGATTGTTGCGGAAGAGAACATATGAGATATGTTCAAACAATCTTACACATAGAGAATGAAGAACAATTGTAAAACACTTAGAAAAACAATAAGATCTTCGTAGAGAGAAAGTTGTCAGGCACTTAGAGAACTTGAAGGTAGTAGAGCTGGTTGATCTTGCATGTTGAACCATCCTCCATATTTATAGTGCCTCATGCATTAAATGCATGGGACACCTGTTGAGCAAAGGATGGACACAAGTCTTCAGCAAGGTACAGGATGTACCTTTTGTCTTGAGGTGTTTTGGCTTGAAGTGTTGACCTGCAGAAGGATGGTAGAGACCTTTCCTTAAAATGGTGTAGTAGACAAAACTTACTTTATCTGATCTCCAGATGAGGTCCACGTCAATGCAAGATATCACAATATACTTTGTCAGAAAAGTACAATGTGTTTGAAAGAAATCCTTAAGCATAGACTGCCGAAGACTTGAAAGATCTTCGGTTCCTGAAGATGTGAGAACACCTTCATACTCTAAGGAGAGATCATCGGCTACCGAAGGCTTGAGAGATCTTCGGCTGCTCCTTGAAGATGTGAGAACACCTTCATACTCTAAGGAGAGATGAGACCATCGGCTGCCGAAGACCTAAGAGATCTTCGGCTCCTGAAGGTGTGAGGACACCTTCATACTCCTGAGAGATATGTGATTGACATCATCATGGCCGATGGTGTTGATCACTTGGGCATGCTTGGCTTTAGGCTGAGGAGACTATCTTCAATCCGCTTTTGAGAGATGTACTCCTTTGTCTTCTTCGGCTGATCTTCGACTTCACCGAACATTTGTATAGAAACCAAGCTTGCTAAAAGAACCTCAAACATATTCTAAGTATGATGATATAAGATGGAAGATCAGGAGGTCATCTTCAAATCTTCAGATGACCCAACAATCTCCCCCTATTTGAGGATGACATCCATACTAAAGAATAGAACAAAGAGTGTATTGAATAAATTCATTTTGACCCATCTTTACTCTTTTTGGGTTCTTTTCACATAGTAGTTTTTTTTTTTTTTTTTGTATAAGGATTTATAAGTATATCCGACATTTACAAAAGAATAAGAGAATGAAGTATATATATGTACAAACTAAATAAAAGAAGTGCACTTATATTAAATATGACTTAACAAAGCAAAGATTACAAGTACATAGGTAAGATAGAGCATTGCTTCATTCCTTCTTCTGTCTTTTATGAAGTTCACCCATAATGTCATGTCGAAGAAATGCAGCTTGAGAATTAACGGGGATAAGAGAGAGAATGGCTACCAGAAACTCGATGTGAGCGATAGATATTTCTCCATGTCTGAAGAATCTCTTAGTTTCCGTCTCATCCAAGAAATAGACTCCTTTGTATGGACGCCCTATCACAGTGCCTGGACCCAAGGGCGGACCACCTGGTATCTTCAGATTCAGATTTTGAGTATTGGGAGTCATTCCTTTGGCAGCGAGATCCTTGAAGATGTGTTGTTTGTCAGAATGAGAGATTTGTGGAGGGGAGGAGAGACACATCTGCTTTAGAATCTCAACTTGAACTTCTTCATCATGAGAATGCTTGTACTTCTTGCCAATGTTCTTCATTTTCTCTAGAAGAGTGTTCAAAGACCTTTTGACCGAAGGCTTGTGTCGACTAAGGGACTTGGATAAAAGTTCAGAAATTTCATACCATTCAGAAAGTCCGTAGTCGTCCAAGTCGCAGAATCTGGTAGCCTGCTGAGAGCCGTCTTCTCTGCGGATGACAATTCTGATATCTATCTCTGATCGTTTGGAGGTGCCAAACTTTACTTCAACAATTTTAGATTTCAACTTTCGTTCCATCAAAGATTTTTGGTACCATAGAATGTCATCAGAATCAAGCTCAGCTACCTGCTGGATGTCAACTTTAGGAGGAGGTTGAAGTTTTAGCCGATCAGCTTCACAAACAAAGGCTTTTAGAGCAGAAGCCTTTTGTTGTTGGGAAAGCACGACCTCTTCATCAGCATATAGCTTTTTCTTTCCTTTGTCTATCCCTTGTCCTGGAAGTAGCTCCCCCTCAGTTGGAGCATCAGTAGAAACAACAGAAGTGGGACCCTGACGGCCGTTGTCTGAAGAGACTTGAACCACCAGCTGTTTCTCCCCCTCAGCGGCAGTCGGGGGAGTAACCAACAAAGAATCCAACCGCTGATGAAGAGACAGAAGAGACTGAAGAATTTGAGTGGAAATGGCACTGTGAGCCTTCGAATCTTCCTGAAGACGTCGAACCTCCTCATCACGAGAGTCAGAGGCTGCTTGAAGAGCAGCGACTGAGGTCTCAAGAGATAACAACTTGTCGCAAGTGACCTTCACGAGAGAGCCCAGAACGTTCTGATGTTCGCGAAACTGAGCACCAATGAGACGATGTTGTTTGTTGGCTTCCTGAATATCTGCTAGGATTTCTGGGGGAATGACAGGAACAGGAGTAGTGTCTCGCGCTGCAGCTGAGGCCTGACATCGTGAAGGCGTCGGTGGATGATGAGGAAGAATCCGAGATGGTGCTTCGTAGGATGTATTGCGTTGGAGGAGAGCATCGGTGGCAGGTGACCGTGGTGAAGAAGATAAGTCATCGGAGGAGCTACCGTCAGCGGAGGTAGCCATCAGAGAAGAAGAGCTCTCTGGAGAATGTGGAGGAGAGCGGTAGGCGGAGGTAGAAGGGCCTGCTTGAGTTTTCATCCTGTCTGGACCCTGTTGCAAAAAAGCTAAATACCGTGAAATACCCTCAACACTGGCCTTGGGTAAGACCAGAGTCTCACCGGGTCGTGCACAAGTGTCGACCATGAAATGGTCGGGTGATAAGCCGTGCAGTGAGAATTCAGAGCCTTGGTCCGGGGAGAAGACCAAGTCATCCTCATCCCCTAAGGAGGAGGGGGAAAAGGGAAGGTGATGGTCCCCGAAAGTCTCACATGCATCCTTTGGAGAGGATACAGAGGGGTTGGCAATAGGTGTAGCAGATTCCCCGGGCCTGGATGGGACAATTTCAACACCGGCCGATTGTGAAGAATCGGTGGGTGGAGTATGTGGGGTGGCCCTAGAAACCTTCCTCTTTCTTTTGGGAGAAGAGGGAGGGGAAGAGGTAGAGTGCCGCCGCTTTGAGGTGTGGGGGGTGACCTGGGTAACCACCGAAGGTCCTTTCGGTGGTATGGTCGATTGGGCAAGTGCGGCGGTGTCGGTAGCTGAGGATGAGAGAGTGCTAGCCGACGTCACTAAGGGTGAGGGAGAAAGGTCCACTACAGAGGAGGGACCTTTGGACACCGGAGTGTCCTTAGCATCTCCCCACTGTAGATTGGGAGAAGTAAGGAAAGAGACCATACCTGGAAGCAGAGGACTGTCAGTTGCCAAAGGCCCCTTATGAAGAAGAGGTTTGGTCACAATGGGCGCCTTGTAGTCGAAGGTGATGCTACGAGAGGCATCAATGGTAGTAGCAATTTTTTGGTAAAGAATGAGCCAGATAAATCGAGGAAAGGCGACATGCGGCCGCTTGTGAGGGGTGATGACACTGACTAATTCATGGAAGAAGTACCGGGCAAAATCAATCTTTCTTTGAAAGATAAGAGCATGAGCGAGCTGGGTGATGTAGGATGGACATTGATCATGGCCACCCGTTTTCTTGCTAAGGCATAAAAGAACATGAGAGAAGAAGAAATGCCATATACCTCCCATGTTTTTGCGTAGCAGTGTCTGCGGACTCCGGGCATGGTCGCCAGTGATGTAGTTTAGTGCCGCAACAACCTCCTCGTGCTCGTTGCCAAGAGGGAATGCTTCATAAGATTGGTACACAGGAAGGTGTAGAGCCGAACGAACGTCATCAACACCAAAAGTGAGATCGGGTGAAGTGGGGTCTGAGAGAATGGAAGCAGACACCTTCTGGGATATACTATCATAGACACACGTAAGCCAAAAATTGCCAATGAGCAGTTTGCTCATTTTTGGTGGGTTGTGTGTCAAGGCAAAGTGAAGAGGGGATTTAAGGAGGAAGGAAGCTATAGGGTTAAATTCACTGTGTTTGGGATCACTTTCCAACCTTGCAACATGGTTGCATGGGTTGAAAATGAGATCTGCATGAGAGGAAGGAGGTGTCATCATATTTTTCTTGACAACCTTGGGAGAAGAAGGGGAAGCCATGGAGGAGAGAAAAAAAATGTAGGTTGTTGATGAGAGAAAGGATGATGAGAAAAGGATGAGGGGGGGTTATATTTATAGTGGGAATAGGAGGGAAAAAGAAAAGGAAGGTATTTGAAAAGGTAGGTAATAATGGAAGGAGATAATAGTGTGTAAGAAGATTTGATGGATGATTTCTAGAAGTTGGGGAAAGAAAAGAAGAGAGGAAAAGATTATGGAAGGAAAAGGTGAGATTTGGTAGGATGGGATAGATGGAAGGAAAAAAATAAATAGGGAAGGAAAAGTGGTGGAAAGTATTATAGAAGGAAAGGTAGGATATAGTAGGTGGAGGAAGGGATGGGATGGGTGAATAGTGGAATTCTAGGGAAGTGAAAATGGAAGGGTTGGAAAATAGGGAAAGGTAGTAGGGTAAGGAGTGGGAGATAGGACAAAAAAGGGGGGGGGGGGGTTTTGTTCGGACGATGGGGATGGGGGGGGTCGGCTGCCGATGGGGTGGTGGTCGGCCGCCGACGTGGGTTGTTAGGTTCGGTGGGTGGGGAAACCGAAAAAAAGAAAAGGAGGTATAAGGGGGTGTAAGGAATTGTTTTCGATGGCTAAGGGGAGAGGTGGATCGGTCGGCTACCGATTGAAGAGGGGAAAGAGAGAGAGGGTGAGCGAAGGAGAGAGGGGGAGGGGGTCGGTAGCCGACGGGAAGGAGGGGAGGGGGAGAGCCGAATGAGAGGGAGAGAGAGGAGAGGGTCGGCGAGAGAGAGGTGGCCGAGAGAGAGAGAGACGAAGGGGGAGAGGGGTAGGTCGGTAGCCGATGGGGTGGTGTGGGTGGTCGGCTACCGACGGGAGGCGAGAGTGAGAGAAAGAGATCGGCTAAGAGTGAGGAGAAATAAAAATAAGAAAAAAAACTGATTTTTTTTTTTGATTTCTTTTCTTTTATTTCTCTCTCATTTTTTTTTTTTTTTTTTTTAAGACTAAACATCGGCATTTAACATACCGAGTTCGCCGATGAGGAACTTGAACCGAGCTTCGTCAAGAGGCTTGGTGAAGAGATCCGCCAGTTGGAGGTCGGTAGGGATGAAATGTAACTCGATATCACCTTTGGAGATGTGATCCCGAATGAAGGGATATCGGATGTCAATGTGCTTGGAACGAGAGTGTAGCACCGGATTGTTTGCGATTGCGATCGCACTTGAGTTGTCACACAGAATCGGGATGTGAGAGTACAGCTGATTGTAGTCTCTAAGTTGGTTCTTCATCTAGAGGATTTGAGCACAGCAACTTCCTGCAGCTACATACTTAGCTTCAGCGGTAGAGGTTGAGACTGAGTTCTGCTTCTTGCTAGACCAACTAACAAGCTTGCCACCAAGGAGTTGACAGCTGCAGTGGTGCTCTTCCTATCAATCTTAGAGCCTGCAAAGTCAGAATCTGAATACCCCATTAGATCAAAACCTGAGTCTTTGGGATACCAAAGACCCAGATTCATGGTACCTTTCAGATACCGAAAAATGCGTTTAACCGCAGCCAAGTGAGATTCTTTCGGATTGGCTTCGTAACGCGCACACAGACAAGTAGCAAACATAATGTCTGGTCTACTAGCAGTAAGATAAAGAAGAGAGCCGATCATGCCTCGGTAGCTGGTGATATCCACAGATACACCATCCGGATCAGCATGGAGTTTCAACGGTGGTGCCATGGGAGTTTTCATGGGGGAGGAGTTTTCAAAATTGAACTTCTTCAGAAGGTCACGAATGTATTTACTTTGATTTATAAAGATTCCATCTGAAGATTGTTTAACTTGAAGTCCTAAGAAAAAAGTAAGCTCCCCCATCATACTCATCTCATATTGGCTTTTCATGAGAGAGGCAAACTCATCACACAGTGACTCATCAGTGGCACCAAAAATGATATCATCCACATAAATTTGAACAAGGATAAGATTACCTGAGGTTTGCTTGATGAACAAAGTGTTGTCAATTTTACCTCTTGTATACTTGTTCTTTAAGAGAAAGTCAGCAAGAGTGTCATACCAGGCACGGGGAGCCTGCTTTAGACCATAGAGAGCTTTGTCTAACCTGTACACATAGTCAGGATGGACTGGATCTTCAAAGCCAGGGGGTTGTTTCACATAGACTTCTTCAGCTAGCTCCCCATTCGGAAAGGCACTCTTGACGTCCATCTGGAAGACTCTGAAGTTCTTGTAGGCAGCATGAGCAAGGAAGATTCTGATGGCTTCAAGTCTGGCAACTGGAGCAAATGTTTCATCATAGTCAATTCCTTCCTCTTGCCTATATCCTTGTGCAACCAGTCGGGCCTTGTTTCTGATCACCGTGCCTTCTTCATCCATTTTGTTCCGAAAGACCCACTTGGTTCCTATGATGGTTTTTCTGGAAGGACGAGGAACCAATCTCCAGACTTTGTTCCTTTCGAACTGAGAAAGTTCTTCTTGCATGGCAGTGATCCAACATGGATCAGCTAGAGCTTCGTCAACTTTCTTTGGTTCAATGAGAGAGAGGAAGTTCACATAGAGACAGATGTTACCAACACCTCTTCGAGTCTGTACACCAGCTTGTTGATCACCAATGATTTGATCAATGGGGTGATCTTTTGTCCATTTTAGGGCTGGAGGTAAAGGAGGAGGGTAAGAGATTTGTAGAGGAGAGTTGGAAGGGAAATTTCGAGGAGAGATGGATGGAAGATCGGCTTGTATAGGTGAGGAATGAATGTCAGATTGAGAGACTGGGCTGATTTGGAGTGTATGTTGAGGTTGGGTAGGCTGAGGATCATCCTCTTGATGAGAGGAGGGGTTGTGAGATGTAGAGGGTTCATTGTTTTGGTAGAGAGAAGTGGGAATTGCGTAGGGAATGTCTGACGATGTTGGAAGAGGACCATCACCAACACAGGAGGATATCCATCTGTTCAATTCTTCATCATCACAAGAGAGTGATGATATCTTGAGGTCATCAAACTTGACATGGATGGATTCATCAATACACTTCCTTCGGAGGTTGTAGACTCTGAAAGCCTTGGAAGTGAGAGAATATCCCACGAAGATTCCTTCGTCAGCTTTGGGATCAAATTTTCCCAAATTTTCTCTATCATTGAGAATGTAGCAGATACACCCAAAGACATGAAGAAAACCAATGTTGGGTTTTCTACCATAAAAGACTTCATAAGGAGTCTTATTGTGTCTTTTCACAATGATGGACCTATTTTGGGTAAAGCATGCAGTGTTGATTGCTTCGGCCCAAAAGTAGATAGGGAGGTGAGATTCACTCAACATGGATCGGGCAGCTTCACATAGCGTTCTGTTCTTTCTCTCCACTACACCGTTCTGTTGTGGAGTTCTGACGGCAGAGAAGTTCTGAGAGATGCCTTTTTCATTGAAAAAGTCATCCAACATACTGTTCTTGAATTCTGTTCCGTTGTCACTTCTTACAGATCTTACCAGCTGCCCATTCAACACTTCAGACTTTTTGATGAACTTTATGATTTCTTCAGTAGTGTCACTTTTATACCTGAGAAAAAATACCCAAGTGTAACGAGTGAATTCATCAATAATAACCAGAATGTACCTTCTACCACCAAGGCTTGGAGTACTGACTGGTCCACACAGATCCATGTGGAGCATCTGAAGAGGCTGAGTGATGGAGAAGCATTGCTTGGACTTGAAGGAAGATTTTGTGAGTTTCCCTTTCTCACATGCAGCACACAGCTTTTCTTTCACAAAGGACAACTTTGGCATGCCCGTGACAAGCTCCTGGTTTGAAAGGACATTCAAAGTCTTGAAGTTTAGATGAGAGAGACGCTTGTGCCAGAGCCAGCATCTTTTAGCAGAGTTTTCAGAGACAAAGCAAATGTTTGTTCCGAAGGATGAGCTATGTCCCATGTCTATGACATAGACATTCTCTTTGCGGTAGCCAGAGAGTACGGTTTCCATCTTTTCGTTGAAAATGATGCATGAAGATAATTCAAACATCACCTTGTACCCCATATCACACAGTTGGCTTATGCTTAGAAGATTGTGCATCAAGCCCTCAACATAGGCTACCTTGTTAAAGGTGATGGAACCATTTGAGAGTGTTCCATAACCTTTAGTACTTCCTCTGGAATTATCACCAAAGGTGACAGAAGGACCTTTGGAAGGCACGAAGTCTACAAGAAGAGATTTGTTGCCGGTCATATGTCTTGAGCACCCGCTGTCGAGATACCAGATTTGTTGGTGCCCTAGACCCTGCAATCACAAGAAAATCAGTTTTTTGGTACCCATTTGGAGATGGGTCCTTTTGAGTTAGAAGGAGAAGAGGTATCCTTAGAAGCATTTTTATCAATTCTCTCCAGAGGACAATTCTTAGCAAGGTGAGAGGTATTACCACGGTTATAACATTTTCTATATGTAAAAACCATTTTGTAGCTTTGACCAGATTCCTTGTGATGACTGGCCACATTGACTTTCATGGCCTTAGAGGTTAGAGGATAGTCAAGAGGCTTAGGACCCAAGATGCCTTTGCCAGAGTCAGTTGAAGGAATAGAAGAGGGTGTCTTGGAATTTAGCTTATTTAACATCACAGCTCTGGGGATTGGAAGAGAAGATGGTTTCATTGAGTTTTTCTTGGGAAGTTTCTTTTGGGGAGGAAGATTGGCAACAGATTTTCCCTTTTTGGAGAAAGAGACTTTGTTTGAAGAAGGCTTAGGAACTTTGGAAGGTTTGGGTTCAGAAGAGGAAGGCTCGTCCAATTTTAAGGAACACATAGACTCAATAATTGGTTTAGAAGGGTCATTTGAGTCTTGTGCTTCCTCCCTCTCATTAGGTGAGTCAATGCTCTTAGCTTTGATAAACTTTCCAAACTTGAGATCTTTAGGGAAATCAGAGGAGTCCAGAGGTTCAGAGTCATCAAAGTTCTCTTCAGAGGATTCATAGAATGAGGGAAGAGAGAAAGGAGCATGAGTGTCAGAAGGAGGTTCAAGGTCATATTTCCCGAAGCCTAGTCCAGACTTGTCATCACAAGATATTTGATCCTGAAAAATCCTTTCTAAATTTTTGGACGAGCTTGTCCACTTTTTCACAGTTTCTTGCTCCTTTTTAAACTTTTTAAGAAGTTTATTTTTCTCTTTAGCAAGAGTAAAATTTATAGTTTTCAAATCTTCAAGCTCAGCCTTGATTATTTTATCAAAGTGTTTTAGTTGAGAAAGATAGATTTGCAGTTGAGAAGAAAGAGATTTTATCTGAGCATTTGCCTTCTTCTTTGCATCCTTGGCTTCATAGAAGTCAATGGTCAAGGAGTCAAAGGCTTCAATTTTCTCAGCATCAGAGAGAGAGAAAAATGGATGTACCTGAGTGGATGAGGTAAAGCACTCAGCAGACACAAGAGCCATGGAGGTGGAAGAGGTTTCACCATCATCAGCATCATCTATTTTAGCCATAAAGCAAAGTTTGGCCATTTCCTTGTCACTTTCGGAAGTTGGTTCATCTGCCCAATCATGAGATTCGGCAAGAAGACCTTTTCCTTTGTTGGCTAGAAGAGCATTCCTTTCCTTCTTTCTCTTGTATTTGGCCTTGTACTTTTCAGCACGGTCAGAGTTTGAGGGAACAGACGAGTTTGATTTTTGAAAAGAGGGTTGGAAGGAGTCAGACTTGGTTCTGACAGACCTAGAGGATGTACGGTTAGAGGAGGATAGTCTAGACTTATCAGAGGACCTGCTTCTGCATTCAGAAGCAAAGTGTCCTTTCCTCCCACACCTGTAACATTCCTCATTTGATTTGTCAGAGGAAGCATTTTTTGAAAGAGTAGAGGAGGGTTTTCTAGAAAACCTGGATTTTCGAGAAGAGAAGCGAGGTTTGCCTTTAGAAAAGCCAACCAGCATGGCAACACCATCTGACAGCTGAGCCACAGAGGTCTCCTCTCCTTCATCATCAGCCTCACTGAGATAGGCTTCTGAAGGTTCATTGGGGTCCTCTTGACTCTTGTTGTCAGAGTCAGAAGGATAGGTGATCCTAGGGACACACACAGTACTTTTGGAAGATTCACCGACAAGGGCTAGAGAAGAGCCTTTGATGTCTTTTGTAAATGACTTCCTAAGCAGTTTAGTTTGCTCATAGTTGAAGAGGGTGCCATACAAGGCAGTGAGAGGCATAGAGTCAAGATCCTTGGTAGACTTGATACAAGTACAGATGTTTTCCCAAAACTCAGGAAGACAGTCCATGAACTTGCACAATACTTCCTCATTATCATATATGCGACCCACAAGTTTAAGATCATTGAGAAGACTGTTAAAGCGATTATAGTAGTCTGAGAAAGACTCACCCTTCTCATGAGAGAAGAGTTCATACTTTCTTACCAGAGCAATCTTTTTGCTCTTTTTCACCTCAGACGTACCTTCATAAAGAACACACAGAGTGGACCACATTTCTTTTGCAATAGAAAGGTTAACGAGAGAATGATAGACCTCATCAGGCAGAGAGAGGGCAATGATGGCTCTGACTTTAGTATCAAGAGCTATAAGACGTCTGTCTTCATCATTGTATTTACTGGGGTCCTTTAGAATGTATCTCCCAGTAGCTGGAGTTCTTTCTTCTTCAGAAGAGTCCTCATCAGCTTTTCCCTTGTCTGCATTATATCGGTCCCAAACTCTAGGAATAAAAGGACCTTCATGTAAAATAGTTGGATATCTGCTGTCAACTCCTTCTAGAAAGAGTATCATACGACTTTTCCACAAGAAGAAGTTATTGGGGTTAAACCTTGGTGGTTTGGCTATAGAGCCATTGTCGTATGAAACAGCAGTGAAGTTTTGAGAAGAATCATTTTTCAAAGAAGAAGAAGAGGCTGCCATCACGGATCTAGTTTATTGAGTTAAACTAAACCGCTCTGATACCACTTGTTGGTCCCAAATTGCAGTAAGTAAATAAGAAAAGTATTGTAGAAGGGGGGGTTGAATACAATACACACAGTTTTTCACTTAATTTAATTCTTATTGATTTGAAATCAAGAATTACACATAGAAAACTTTGATTGTTGCGGAAGAGAACATATGAGATATGTTCAAACAATCTTACACATAGAGAATGAAGAACAATTGTAAAACACTTAGAAAAACAATAAGATCTTCGTAGAGAGAAAGTTGTCAGGCACTTAGAGAACTTGAAGGTAGTAGAGCTGGTTGATCTTGCATGTTGAACCATCCTCCATATTTATAGTGCCTCATGCATTAAATGCATGGGACACCTGTTGAGCAAAGGATGGACACAGGTCTTCAGCAAGGTACAGGATGTACCTTTTGTCTTGAGGTGTTTTGGCTTGAAGTGTTGACCTGTAGAAGGATGGTAGAGACCTTTCCTTAAAATGGTGTAGTAGACAAAACTTACTTTATCTGATCTCCAGATGAGGTCCACGTCAATGCAAGATATCACAATATACTTTGTCAGAAAAGTACAATGTGTTTGAAAGAAATCCTTAAGCATAGACTGCCGAAGACTTGAAAGATCTTCGGTTCCTGAAGATGTGAGAACACCTTCATACTCTAAGGAGAGATCATCGGCTACCGAAGGCTTGAGAGATCTTCGGCTGCTCCTTGAAGATGTGAGAACACCTTCATACTCTAAGGAGAGATGAGACCATCGGCTGCCGAAGACCTAAGAGATCTTCGGCTCCTGAAGGTGTGAGGACACCTTCATACTCCCGAGAGATATGTGATTGACATCATCCTGGCCGATGGTGTTGATCACTTGGGCATGCTTGGCTTTAGGCTGAGGAGACTATCTTCAATCCGCTTTTGAGAGATGTACTCCTTCTTTGTCTTCTTCGGCTGATCTTCGACTTCACCGAACATTTGTATAGAAACCAAGCTTGCTAAAAGAACCTCAAACATATTCTAAGTAAGATGATATAAGATGGAAGATCAGGAGGTCATCTTCAAATCTTCAGATGACCCAACAATATAATTAATTTAAATTTTACATTATAAAAAAACTATATTAATTCAAATAACAGAAATTTTTCCTAGTCTTGTTTAAAATTTATTCTTAAATGTATATATATTTATATATATATTATTAACAAATTATAAAAAATACATTTAAGAATTATAATCTATACTATATTATAAAGCATTTATAAAAAAACTTTTAAAAACAATTGTTAAAGGTTAATGTATCGTTATTTAATATTAATTACTTAAAACTTAAACAAAGAATGAAAACTTAAAATCTCTTCCTATTTAATCCTTATCTATAACAACTTTAAAATCAAATACAAGATTAAAATCAAATTTTAAATATAAAAAATCTAAAATATAATTAAGAAAATCTAACAGAATATTTAATGTTTATTTTATAAAAAAAAACATTATTTTATTAAACCTAAAATAAATTACATTATTATTAAACTATCGAATAAACAATTAAAAACAAACTTTTATGCATTAAATATTGTTTATTGATACACATTACTTAAAATTCAAGATTACAAGTTTTGATGCATTAGTACAAATTTTTAAAGCTATATGTTTGAATTCATAACTAACCGATAAACATAATCAAAACAGGATAAACATCTTAATTTAAATATAAAGAATTTACAATATATAAGATAAAAATAAAACAAAAAACAAAAAATAAAAGAAAAAATTAAAATCGTGATGTATCCCGCTGCATTGTGCGAGTACGCTTCTAGTACTCTATAATATCTATATAGATAATTCAATAAATGTTCCAACTTAAAAAATATAAATTATTTAACATAAAAGATACCATTATAAAGTACACTAACATTTTTTTTTGTTCATTTTTAATTTTAATGTATAATTCTTTTTGATAATTAATAAAAGTTGTTAATTGAAAAGTGAACTAAAAAATTGAAAGTGAATTTCAATTTTATCGTTTTTCATACCAAATATTCATTTGTCTTCTATTATATTATCTATTCACATTATTTATTTATCATTTAATATACAATATATATACACACACTAGTTGTGTACCCGCACAAAGCGACGAGATGTAAAAGACCAGAAAGCTTCACCTTGACAAGTCCATAACTCTTTTGGAAGCCATAACTACGAATCGATTCCAAAGGAATCGGTTTTTGGGGAACCTCGGGCAATGGGTGTTCGAAGATTTCGGCATAGGGGACCATCCTTTTGTCGCGGCATGCTCCTCAGATTTACGGATTCATAGGGGCCTCAGGCCCTACTTAGTTGTATTCAAGATTTATTCAATAGTGAAATCTTAAATTCTTTTTAGTTATTATCACATAGCATACATACCAGACGAAAAGTCTAAATGTTGTGATAGTATAGAGCCAACACTATAGGGGAATGGGTTAAAACCACCTGTCCAAATGGGAAACTAAACCTCCCTGGCGAGTGTCTCCTCGACTCTGGTGGTATCCTCAACAATTTTCTATTAATTACACTCCAGAATTTTAAGGAAATTATGACCATACCTCCCTCATAAATGGACCTAGATTGCAAATGGTCATGACAAAGACCACATACATCTACCATTGTGAGGTAAAGCATACATCTTTATGCAACTCAGATTATGTTTGGATGCTTTAAAAACAGTCATCGCAGATGCCATCTCTCCTTTCTTTCCCAATTCAATAATTGTGGTACAAAAATATTTCATCAGAGTGGACACGGAAACTCGCATACCTGCAGAGGGCGCTAGTTAATCTTGAAGAATAAAACAAAGATGTTCAATGTACTTGGAAAATAAATTATCCATTGTAAGAGCCTGTTTGTTTTTTGCTTTATGTCACCAATGGAGGCCAGAAAGCCATACCAGAAAATCACCCAAAGCTGGTAGCCTGGCAAAACTGTGGAGACAATTTAATAATATCAAGGCAGTAGCAGCAACAAAGGAACAACAAAAAGAATAATAAAGTAGATTATTATCCAAAAAAGTATCCTATCATTACCCGTAATTGTCAATTTGACAAACAAATTATAATTTAGCCAACTTGATAAATATTATGTGTTCTATCTCCATTTTAGACACTCTAGTCAATTTGGAAGAGAGGGCAACAAATAACATAAACAAATTAATAAGAAATCAAAACCATTCAAAATCCAAAATCTTACATGAAGATTACCAATCTACATCAATGTAAAATAATCATCACACTTTGAGGAGATGCCTTCATTTGAAAAGTAGAAAAGGAAGGAGAGTAGAGATGATATGAATTGAAACGGTTGGTAGAAGAGAAGGAAAGGGGGAAGAGATAACCACAAGGAGATACAATGGACAAAAAATAGGGAAGAGAGAGCATTGCAGTTCCTTTTAGACGTGTTTGACTGGAGGTTTTTGGAAGGTATCATAGACAAATTTTTTGATAGAATTTTATAAAAATTCCAGGAGACAGAAAATAATTTTGCATTTTAATTCGTATGTAAGATAATTCAAACATTTGGCGGTTCTAAAACCATTCAGAGAAAACCAAAAATTATAACTCGAGCCTTAATGCATTCATCCCAAAACCATCCAGATTCCAGGGTAATGAAAGCAAGATGGATTCCTGACCATGGACAGGGATATGCACAACTATGGTCCCTGCTTCAATATTTAACTCAAACCAGTAAAACTGATAAATCTTTCACCAAAACACAGATAGATGTTTCAAGACATTTGAAAGGAGGGGGGAGCAGAGGGAAAATGAAAAGGGCTTTTACTTGATTATGCACAAATCCCTGCAACATGCTTTTGAAATCTGCCTTTCTTTCTCTGTCTAGCCTTCCAATTCCAGTCCTGTTATTTTCCTGCAAGGACCAATTGAATTTCTTGCTTGACATACTGTTAACATACAAGGTTTGTCTGTGTATACAAAATGACAAGAAACCATCTATGCTATGAAATAAATATGTTTGTGTATCCAAATATAAAATAATTCAGCAGCTATATTGTGTAGTAAAATAAACTCCAAAACATAAAATAAAGGGGGATTTATGGTTTCTTGATTTATGGCAGGAGGACTATGCAAGTGAGGGCATTTAGGGGGATTTATGGTTTCTTGACCTTCTCTTCAGACTCTTCTTCGGCAAAGTTGAATCCCTCATATGTGTCGTCTTCGCCGCTTTCCTTCCCATCTACTAATGTTGTCGTTCTCCGGTTAGTGCACTCGTTGGATCGATGTCCCGGTTGGCCGCATCGGTAACACTTTGAACTCATCGGCTTAGCATACGGATTGGGGGTCTTGGAAGGCGTAGGCTTTCCTTGCGGTCCACCACTAGGATTGCCGGTATTAACTTTGTGAGGAAGGTTAATGTCTTGGGTGGGGCTCTTTCCTTTATCGACGGCGGTGCTTGAGTTCTCGTTGGATCCCTTTGTAATAACCGGGCTTAAAGTAAACAAAAATGAAAGTTGTGTAAGATTTTAGGAAAGTCTCATTAAGGAAGGGTCTAGTGTGGAAAAAAAATGGAAAAAGGGGTATTAACCCTAGGAATCAGTATTGTTGTTGGCGGCTGGCAAGTTTTTGGGGATAAAGAAGGTTTGAGGGCGATTCGATCGAAAGGAAGCGGAAGAAGCGGGGGATCGGTGTTCTTCAATTTTATAAGGTAAATTCTAAATTCTATTCTTCATATTAGTAAGAGTCTAGCAATTATTTCCAAGTTTGTTAGTTGGATCTGTATCCTTGTTGGTTTTCTGAAATTGAAGTTTATGGGTTGAAATATTTGGGAGTTATTATGGAATTAATTATGTAGTAAATGGATGGTTAGTTGAATCGAGTTCTATATATGATTTTGGGTTATAAGGATCGAATTGTTAGTGGTTTTTGAAGTTTACATGCGATTGGGTTATGGGGTTTCGTTCGAAACCTGTCCGAGTAACTCCGGTCACCGGATTGGTCGACCCGGTCGAAGTTGACACCGGTCGAAATGTATCACCTGTCGAAGAAGTTAAGAAATGTAACACCGGTCGTAGGAAACACCGGTCAGTGCATTGGGGGAATACCCCGGTCGGTTGGGGAGTCCGGTCGGCGAGAAGGGGGGGAGGACCCCGGTCGCTAGATTCACACCGGTCGGCCTTAAAGGCCCCGGTCCCCCGGAGTGAATAGTATGGGCCGTAGCCATTTACTTTAAAAAAATGTTAGTGGTGAGTTAGTTAGTGCAAACTTTATTAATTTAATTAGTTTAGTTTAGAAATCTATTAGTTTAGTTTAGTTTAATTTAATATTTTTTTAATTAAGACACAAATTTATTATTTCATGTAAGAATTTGGGGGACTAAGTTCGGTTAAAGGATAGATGTCGTTGGGATAAGGGTGTTAAGGTCAAACTTTGTAAAATAGAAATAATCGGGTGTTCACCGGTCAATGTTTCCTTTATAGGTTTCGGACCGAATTATAGAAGTAGACGCAAGTTTCGAGCTAAGGACGTCAGGTGAGTTCTTCTGAACTAAATCTTTTGTAAACGAAAGCATGTGAAGTTTAAATTTTAAACTTTGATTTATTTACGATGGCATGTTTATTATGAAATGATTTAAGTGTGTGTGTTGGTGTTTAAATATATGCATACATTATTTGTGGAGATTGTGACCTAAGTCGGGGAGTGTGGCCCGTTTATGCCATTGGGGGAGTGTCCCAAAATTAAGGCAGTGCGAGTTAGACACATCGTCTTTGACGGTCGTGTGGTCAGTAGCGTTTTTATCTTTAAGTGCTTATAAATTTGTTGATTTAAATTTGCTGAAAAGTTATTTTGTTGCTTATCTGTTAGAGGGGACTCATTAGACCTACGGTCTAACCCTCGCTCTTTCTAAACTAAAAATCTTTTCAGGCAAGCGTGACTTAGAGAGAGCAGTTAAGGGTAAAGGAAAGATGTAGCGGGAAGAGATGGAAGACTGTCATCTTAGAATTTCTTATTAATATCTCAGTTGTGTATAGGTTACTTTTACAACCTTGAAATTTAATTGTACGTTTGGGGCCGCTTTGGCATGGTATATTATTAAGATTTATTTGTTATCTTATGGTTTCTGGTTGGGTTGTTACACCCTTAAATCGTAGATAAGAATTGGATGTACGAGCAGACTTCTCCATTAATTCAGCTTTTAAGGCCAAAGTCGAGGCTTCGGTTACGGTCCACACGTTTTGGAGTCCGATCTTGTCTTGGATCGAGGTCTTCAAGCCACTGATGTACCGGGCTACTTTTTGGCCTTCGGATTATCCGATTTCATTACGATCGGTTAACCGTAAGAACTTAGTGGTGTAGTCGGTTACGGGTCTCGAGCCTTGGTTACAACCGAGATACATTTTGTAGAGGATTTGTTCGTAATCTTCGGGAATCGGGTAGGAACCGTTCTATCATCAACTGTTTCATCCGACGCCACGATCGAATCGGACCTCTTCGTTGTCGTTGCCGTTGGACTACTAGCTTGCCCCACCATACTGCGGCGGTGCTTTTAAGACGAAAAGCAACCATCTTTATCTGTTTATGCTCGGGTACTTCCATTATGTCGAAGAATCGATCGACTTCGATCTGCCAGTCTAGGAACTCTTCTACTCCCATAGTTCCGTAGAAGAACGGGATGTCTGCTTTCATCCGATAATCGTGCTCATTCCTTCCGAAGTAGGGATGGCAGAAAACCCCGAATCTGACGGGGAAACTCGAAACCCGGCTAAGTTCGGGTCGGGTTAGACAATTTCGGGTCGGGTAACGGGGAAATTTCGGGGATTTTATCGGGTTCGGGTTCGGGGCAAGGTATCCCCGCCTCGCCTCGCCCCGATATATATATATATATATATATATATAGATATATTAATAAAAATAAAATTATATATATTATTAATATTTAATATAAATATGTTTAATATATATTATTATTATTAATATATATTACTAATATTTAATATAAATTATATATATTATAAATATGTTCGGGTCGGGTTCGGGGATTGGGGATTCCCCATCGGGTCGGGGACGGGGCATAAAAAATCCCCGACGGGGCGCCCCGAATAAAAACCGGACGGGGAACGGGGTGGGGACGGGGATGCATTTCAGTTTCGGGGACTGGGGACGGCAAACCCGCCCTGAACCCGTTCCTATTCCGAAGTTGACCGGTTCTTCTTCCTCCTCCTCTTCGGATTCGAAACTCAAAAGATCGACCCGGTTACGATTGCCATTGCGTGGCCTCATAACTGGTTCTTTAAGCCTGTCCCTTCTCCGACAATTGTCGTTGACGAAGTTGGGTTGAAGCCTGTTAACAGCCGCCGTCAGATCAGCGAGTGTCGCGGTAAAAGCCATGTTCATCTCGGCTAAATCTGCTTTGGTAGCGGGTTGTTGATCTGCCATGGTTAGTGAAAAGACAGGTGAATCATGCTCTGATACCAACTAACGCAGCGTAGGTTTGCGGAAGGATCGACAAGCGTCTAAACCCTTTTAACGATTCGAGAATTACGAATTGTAAAACTCAAATTCAAGAGAAAACTCTTTAAAAAGCTAAACTTTTATTGATTGATAACTTGATTAAAACTGAAAACAAATAAACCTATTTATAACTAAATTAGAAAGAAAAGATTATTACGAATTGACTAAAACTAATCCTAATTCCTAAATTGCTAGCTAAGATAATTACTAATTAAACTAAAACTAATGAAAAACAAAGGAATTAGAATGGGATAAGGAAAATAGGATGACACGTTAATGAGAATTGGGAGGTCACGTGATGGTGGCAAAACAAACAGTGAACAATGCGGTTACCATGTGGGTGAGGTCGCATGGAAGCTGCGAGAAAGACCGTCATGCGGGTGTCAGCGGCTCAAATCGCTTGGCACTCGCATTCGCTTCTGTTTACGGTTTTCGATCCGCTCTTCGATTTCCGTCGCCATTCTCTATATATCAGTTACCTCACAAGGTAAGTAGTAAACGTTTATCCTATAAACATTTGGTAAACGGACCCTTAGTAATATTTTCGAGATCTTTGATTATTACATCTAGTAAATTTTTTGTTAAGCTTGTTTAAATGATATATTTAGTAACCGTAGCCCTCCAAAGCTTGTTTAAACATTTTTCTATAATGCTTTATTACTTTCAAGGGGGAATTAAGAAAACGGGCCATATCACTCAATACCGTTTGTTACATTCCTCTACCCATGGACGGATTTAGTATGGTGGCTACGGTGGCACGTGCCACCATATTCTTTATCCGACGAAGGGTAAAATTTTTAGGTTCGTATAAGGTGCAACCGTATCGTTTTGAAAGGTGCTACCGTATTATTTTGAAAACTTCAAGAAGATGCAACCATACCTCATAATCAACCAAAAAACCAAAAGAAACTCTCGAAATCAACCAAAAAAACCGAAAAAAATCTCTTGAAATCGATAAAAAAAACTTAAAAATCCCTCGAAATCAAGCGAACAACTTTAAAAATCCCTCGAAATTGTGGAATTAGGCTAAAAACACATCGGGTAATATTGAACGTCGGTGAAAAGATGAAAACACGTCGATAAAAACCGTGTTTTTTGTAATTATTTTTTGTCTATATTATATGGTGCCACCGTATGAAAAAATTTCTGGATCCGTCCCTGCCTCCACCTAACAAAGTACACCTACATAATAATTATGGAGAACAAAACAGACCGGGAAAAAGATATGTACTTGCAACAAAATGTTAACCCACTTCCCCTTTCATGTTCTACACAACCTTTATTTAGTAGCTTATGAATAATTAATGGAAAACATGTACAGAATGCAACCAAAATGCAATAGAATTTCAATAAACCAAAATGACAACAAAGGGAACCAAAATGCAATAGAATGTATTTCCAACAAAAACTTACCTAACCTAACTGTATATGTTGGAAAGATGGATATGAATAAAGAATCTTCATGTTGGGAGCTTCAACGTCACCTGCTTCTTTTCCTGCAAAGAGGAAACCTACAAAAGAGGTGAAGGAAGGAAGGAAGTTTGAGGATTTCATAGTAAACCAAGAAATCTGAAAAAACAGCAGTGATTTCATTTCTTTTGAAATTTGAATTTGAATAATTTGGGAGTGATTTGGGGAGAGAAATGGAGCGGGAACTCTAGAAGCTCTGAAAAGATGAAACCTTTGGAAAAATATATTATCAGAAATCAAGCAGTGCAAATAACTTGTACATTATGCTTTGAATGTTGTAATTAAGAGATTTTTCAATTGATGCATAAAATGACAGTATTTTATGTTTATGTTTTTTAATTAAATCGACTGCCATTCGCCATGTTTTCTAATTAAATCGACCGATGAGTGAGAAATCGATGGAAATCGACTGCCATTAACCAGTGGAAATCGATGAAATCAGAAGTTGAGTTCGAAATTACAAGTCTGGAGAAGTCGAGTTCGAAATCACCAGTGGAAATCAATGAGATCATAGACGACTGCCATTCACAATAGGCGATTTCGAAGTATGGAGGTTTCGAAGTCTGGAGAAATCGATTAGATAGTAAGCATTCGTACTTGGAGAAATCGACGATTTTCGAGAAGTCTAGATGGAGGCGATGAAGCTGGGAAAAAACGATTTTGGATTAGGGTAGTATCGGATGTATAGAAAAAGGTGAGTTTGTAATTTGATGGTTTAGGGTTTTCCTTTCTCCAAGCAACCTGCAAACGATATGCAGGTGAAAGAGACAGAAAGAATATTTGGAGGGTACTATTCCTCGGCATATCACTGTTTAATAATTTATTTCTAGGCCAACCGATTAATCTTTATTTACTTATTTACTAGAAGCGTACTTGCGCAACGCAGCGAGATACATCACGATTTTAATGTTTCATTTTTTTTGTCGATTTACGGTACGATTTTGGATGGTTTTGAGAAAGTGATAATGTTTTTTATAAATTTTTTTAATAGGCTTAATAATATAATGTTTTTTATACAAAAAAAAATAAGTATTTTGTTAGAATTCAATGATTATCTTATATATTTTAATGACATCTAGAAAAAATAATCAATTACATATTGAATAATATAATAAAAATAAATTTATAGTAATGTAATATATTAATTAATAATGATACATGAAAATGTCTGCATAAAAGGAATGCCCTGCACATATCCAATTGGTGGATGTTAGAAGCTTACAGTAGCAATATGTATCTTGTACTTTGATACTTGTAAATTAAGAGTTTTTTAAAATCTTGCATAAAATGATGGTACCTTGTGCCTAATAATTTGTATTTAAGAGTTTTTTATCCGTGCTTTATAATATAGTATAGATATTATTTTTAAATATATTTATTTCAATATTTAATGTTTATTTTAATATATTTAATGTTTAATAATTTATTTATTTATTGTTTATATTTATAATTCTATTTTTTTCAAAATATTTAAAAATTTATCAATTTATTTTTAATTTATTAATTATATATATTTAAAAATAAATTTTAAATAATATAAAATTTATCAATGTAATTTTTTTAATATAAAATCTATTAGTTATCGTTTTTATTTTAACAAGTTTTTCATTAATTAATTAATACAATTTTTTGTTTATTATTATAATATATGTATTTATAAATTATTGTTATTAAAATAGTTTAATGGTAAATAAAATATGTTATTTTAATATTGGGTTTATAGATTTGGTATATTTTTAGAGTGTGATTGGAATTGATTTTTCTTTTTGTGTTAATGGGCCCATCAGATCTAATGTTTTTGTGTTTTTTAGTGTTAAGGTTGGAGATGGTCTTAGTCCCATGGAAAGCGAACCTGTAAAAGCTTGAAGAGTAGGGGAGGACGAGAAGGAGAAAGGGAGTGTTCGTTGTCGTTAATAGGTGAAGTTGTGATGGTCGTTGTCGGTGAGAGGTGCCCCTGGTTGTGGTGGAGGCGAGAGGACAGAGCTTATGCGAACAACAGCGTGCGGTGAAGTTGAAGCCGGTAAATCATAAAGTTACGTCAAAATTTACCTATAAGTTAAATAGGTAATGGAGTCTTAGGGGTCGTTTACCCAAATATTTACCCGATAAGCACTTACCGATAAAACTCGACACACTAACTTACTTTACCAGGTAAGATTGTAAGCATCACGTTTTCCTTTATATCAAAATTTTATTTTAAAAATCTCTAAGAGGACCCTGTAAGCTTTTTTCTATGCAAATTAATCGTTTATGATGAAACTTTATACAAAAATAACATAACCACAAACACCAACTTAAATGAACCATATGAATCCAATTAATTAACCATGTACAAAGATTTGTTGCGTCAAATTCTCACTGTTTCCATGACTCGTGTTGATTAATTATGCCATCTAATCATAAGGGTTAGGTTCCGGTGAGATGTTGAGTTAATGGTGAGAAGAGTATAAGTGGTTATCAACCGTTGGATGAGAAATAGACGCACATTAGAATGAGATGAACCAAAATAAGATGCACCGAGATGTATCAGATCAATCCTCTTATAAGCCGCAATTCATGGGAGGGCCTTGAGATTAAAAAAGATCAACGGTTCAAATATATTTCTCACGCTTCTCATCGTTAACTCAGCTTCTCACACGATTCTTCACCTTAATCATAATGCAAATTAATTGTCTATGATGAAACTTCATACAAAAATAAAATTACCACAAGCACAAACATGATTCATGTCTCGGATTAAAAAAAAAAGAACAATACCTTCGGAATCATAACTAAAGCATGCACCGCCTTCGTTGATATCATCAACAATGACATCCTTCATCATTAAACTTTTGTCTGCATTAGTTTCTGATACCGATCGATAATCACCATCATCTCCAACTAAAAACAAGTTGAGTTCTTCCAAGTTAGTTTCATTGATACCACTTACGGAATTTTGATACCGTTCGAAATCAAGATGAGTTTCATTTATGGAACTGAAGAACTATCTCTTGCTCTGAAAACATCATTAAAAACTTTGTTGCCAAACGTTGGATCCATAAAGAAGAAAAACCTACTCGAATAATACTTTAACCCCAAAAAACGAAAAAGACAAAACCGAATATGGATTTTTTAAACATCCAAATCATTGCCAAAACGGTTTTAGCTATAAAAAAAACACAATCATGATGATAATATCTTATTCGAGATGGATGGTCTCCCAAAGAAAGCAACAGGTACGAGAAGGATTGAGGCCAATTTTCTGTATTACTCCAATGCAAATTACAAAAACTTAAATAGCAATTGCAAAAAAAAAAAAAAAACTACCACTAGAAACTAGGGGTGTTCATCCAAACCGCACAAACCGCCCATACCGCAAAACGCGGTTTAGGACTTTCGCGGTGTGGTTTGCGGTTTGCATTTTTACCAAACCGCACTATGCGGTGCGGTTTGCGGTTTTGAGTTTTCAAACCGCACCGCACCTTTTATATCACTTTTAAAATTTTAATTTTAAACATATATATATATAATAATTTAATTTAATATTTATATAATTGGGTTTGTGTTAATTTTAATTATGGACTTTAAGTATTTATAAGACTTCTTAAAAGTTTAAGGCCTAACAAATGAAAAAAATTGGGCATTGGCAATTGGGAGTCAAGATGAAGACAAAAAAAAAGTTGGAGACGTCACATTATCCGTTTATCGTATTGAAACAATTTATTTTTTTAGACTATTTATTTGACTATTTTTAATTGTGCATTTTGGAGTTGGATATATTCAAACTCTTTATTTTTTTGGACAACGTTCACTAAATCATTGATTTTTTAATGTATTTTAAACTTATAATTTTTTGGATTGCATGCATAAAGTGTGATAGGGACAAACCGCATAAACCGCACCGCATTTGGTGCGATTTGAGGTATATGCAGTGCGGTTTGTGGTTTGGGAAAATGCTCAAACCGCACATGCGGTTTGCGGTTTTGCCCCAAACCGCACCGCGAACACCCCTACTAGAAACTAGGGAACATTAACAGTAGTGGAAATCATGGGAAAATGGTAACATCTTAAACAAAAGGAAATGCATGTAACTGATTGAGTTAGTGGAGAGAACCCATGATGCTTAAACTGATTCATTCTTGAAATCGGATGGGCTTCTGGATCAATCTCTTAGGTCTAGAAGTAGCAATCGATCCAACTTGTTGGGCTAATCCGTGAGTGGGTTGATCTGTAGTTGTATCACATGATCACAATTTGCATAGGGAAATTTCGAATTGCATTAAAACAGTCAGGGGCTGTTTAGGATTGCGTTTGTAAAGTTTTTATCAACTGTGGTACTAGTAATAAAGAGTTTTTAGTGTTTGGATGGAAAAAAAGAGATGTTTATACCGATTGGGCACCAGTAATAAGAAGTTTTTGATAAATTATTTTTTTATAGCTTTAAACTTATTCATGTGTGACACTGTCATAAGTTACTCTCTTCTAACTTATTTATTTATTTATCAAATAAAAAAAAAACTTATCAGATTATTAAATTTTAGTACCATTATAAGTTACTTCAAAAACGTTTTATAAAATTTCGATTTCACTGCAAATAAGTTGATAAATATTTTTACACAAAAACATAAGTCGTTTAAAATAAGCAATCCCAAATGTCCCATAGATATTAAAAAATCCTGCCATTTTGAAAAGACAAACATATCCTTTTTGTTTAATAAATAAGAAAATAGATGGTCAAGATTTGATTGTATTTGTTGTAATGATGGAGGTGATTGCATGTGAAGATGCCTCTACTAACATATGGGAAGGGCTATTTACACTTTTTTTTTTTTTTTTTTTTTTGCACCAAAAAGTTGATCGATCATAATTGTGTTTTTTTTGTTTTTTTTTGTTTTTTTGTTGTTTTTTTTTTTTTTTTTTATTATATATTTTTATTTATTTATATTATATAATTTTAAAAGATTTTTTTTTACTTTTTGTTTTGATTTGAAAAGAAATAAATATTTATAAATATAAATATTACTAATTTTTTTAATTATATAATTATAAAAATAAAACATAAATATTGTGATTTAACATATAAATAGAACATAAAATAGTTTATATTACATTCGATCATTCTAAAATAACATTATCCGTAGTACAATTAACACGTAAAATCTGCATGTACTTCTTTATTCGCTCTGAATACGGGGTAGCCCATCCAGCAGCGCACAAATAACTGTAATGAAAAAAATGTTATACAATTTCTGGAAACGGGTATCCTTCTAATTTCATATCTAATTTCACATAGTGGTTACCATTAACGTACCCGATTGTAAAAACAACATTCTCATACCACACTGGCGGAGTGGACCTAAGTGGCAAGTACGTCCCACTGTCGGTCATACTTATAACATGTAATGTCACATTATATTTTGAAGCAATCAAAACACCTATTGCAGGCATTGTCATCCAGTGTTCAAATGGTGCACCTTGATCTGATCGAAAGAAGTTTAAAGTGTTGTAAGTAATATCCCAATGTTCAGCTCAAAAAGCGTTGATGTACTCTGTCTTGTAAATATCTAACTCTTCCATCAAGTTATACAGAATTGTGGGTCATGCATCTTCATGAAGACCCATGTCATTAAAACGTATTTTTTTAACGTATTTTAGTTAATATATGATTTTATGTGTTAATAAGATAAAAATGAAAAATGAAAAATAGAAAAGTAAAAGATATAAAGTAAACTAACTAAATAATTATATGGGTATAAAATGTAAATATATATTTAAAATCATTATCACCTACCTACTCTCCTACGTCTTCTTCCCCACAAAAATTTACAGTGCCACAAATTTAATTTTTTATCCATCTCCGGTGAGTCTTGGTTCACCAGTGAATCCCTCTTCATTGTTACAAATTTATAGAATAAAATCAAAAGTTACAAATTTATGTAATAAAATAAAATCAAAAGTTACAAATTTTATAAATTTAAAAAATCAACACACACACACACACACACACACATATATATATAAAGATAAAGATAATAATAATAATAATAATAATAATAATAATAATAATAATAATAATAAGGAGTGGACCTAAGCGGCAAGTACGTCTCATTGCCAAGTTAAAAAACACTATGAAGGTAAAAAAAAGCTAAACCAAGTTAAAAAAAATCAAACATTCACAGATAAAAGACTGTGAAGGTATATCCGAACCTTCACGGTGAAGACGCTGTGAAGGTAAAAAAATCAAAAGTTACAAATTTATAAAATAAAATAAAATCAAAAGTTACAAATTTATAGACGCGTTCGAACTGCTACGTCTAATGGGTCTTTCACTTGTAAAAGACGGGTCAACATGAGTCGAAAATGAGGGATCAACATGAGTTTTTCTGAAAAGTTTATCCTTCAACGAGGGCCGTCCACGAGTAGTCTTGTTAACAACAAGTTCACAATTTGGTAAATTACAGATTTGGTCATATATCTAGAGAGTAAATTACAGATTTGGTCATATATGTAGAGAGCAATCTTGAGAGAGAGAGAGAGAGATGAAGAAGATGTGAACGATAACATGTCATATATATAGAGAGTAAATTACAGATTTGGTCCCTAACGTTTGTCGTTTGTTACGGAATTGGTCCCTAAAAGAAAAATACATTTTACAAAGTTGTAATAAAATGTAATTGTTACAAAAAGAAAAATACATTTTACAAGGTTATAATAAAATCAAAAGTTACAAATTTATAAAATAAAATAAAATCAAAAATTACAAATTACAAATTTTTTAAATTTATAAAATCAAAACATATATATATATATATATATAAAATAATAATATATATATATATAAAGATACCCTAATAATAATAATATATAATAAATAAAATGACATTTCAATGATTGGATCGGAAAACTTACATTCACTATTTGCACCTTTTTGGTGCAAATAGCACCCCCCTTAACATATTCCAATTTGTAGGGTTAGACTTAATACACCCTAGTCTATTTTTCCAATCACATCCTAGTCTAGAAAAACCATTAATTATTCTATTGATTTCCCCAATTATTCCCTTGTTTTCCGAACCAAACACACAAAAATGATTTTTTTATTTTTTAAATGATAGTTACAATTTTGGTACCTGAACTCATTTTATTTATTTACTTTATACCTTTCGGTTTTATATTTTACATTTTACATTTTTATTATATTAACACATATAAGCGTATATTAACTAATATACGTTAAAAAAATAATTTTTAATTTTAACAAGTTACACCATTATAATCGTCTTCTCAATACCTTCGAAATGAGTCCAATATTGAATATTTTTTTATTTAATTGTTATAAGAAGAAAAATACAAATTGTACAAAGTCCAAAATTAATTTTTAAAAACTAATCCTCTATATTGACAAAAGCTTGTTGAGTTGGTTTGAGTTGCTTATAGAATTCTAGACGTGACATATATATGGTTTGTCATCCAGCTGCTGACGGGATTTTGTTCCGGGTCCATAATGCTGAAATGGGAGGCATTGGGAACTCTTCTTCTAACTGGACCACCACGTAATGATTGATGTTTAGGTGTGAAATTGTAAAGACCCGATGGTATTGAAACTCTTCGGGACCTTTCCAGAGAGGAAAAAAGTCATACAACCTCCAATGGTTAAAAGGTGAAAGATCACACCAAACCTATTGGCTATCAATATACCTGTCTCAGGCATAGTCATCCAGTGTTGCTCTGGTGCTGGCGATTCCCAAAAAGACAACGAAGTAAGTATTTCATCGATTCCATAGAAAACTCCAGAGTATGCCTCATATGAACTCGTTAACTCATCTAATAATTGATGACGAACATAGAGCCATTGGTCTTCGCCATACCCGAGACAAACAGCTATTGATCGGAAACCACAATTCTCATCACCCCTTACATCTTGTATATTCGTGATGTATGGATGAAAGATTTCTAGAATTTGCTTCAACAATATACCTGCACCGACGTATATCGCAAGTTCGTGCGCACACGGTAACCCAAAACACATACGCAGTTGACAACCACAGTTCTCCGGAGTTAAGAAAATTCCATTTGATTGATGAAGCTCTTCTACAATTATAACTTTGTAAAAGGAAAAGGAGAGTTGTCGACTTCTTTTGTAGCATTCATATTTTGTCTTTTAATACTATTAACTTTTTACCCTTTTATTTTAGCGTTTGTTACGGAATTGGTCCCTAAAAGAAAAATACATTTTAAAAGTTATAATAGAATATAATTCTTACAAAAAGAAAAATACATTTTTACAAAGTTATAAGAAAATCAAAAGTTACAAATTTATAAAATAAAATAAAATCAAAAGTTACAAATTTTATAAATTTATAAAATCAAAACACACACATATATATGTCACGTCTAGAATTCTATAAGCAACTCAAACCAACTCAAAAAACTTTTGTAAATATAGCGGATTAGTTTTTAAAAATTAATTTTGGACTTTGTACAATTTGTATTTTTCTTTTTATAACAATTAAATAAAAAATATTCAATATTGGACTCATTTCGAATGTATTGAGAAGACGATTATAATGGTGTAACTTGTTAAAATAAAAAATTATTTTTTTAACGTATATTAGTTAATATATGCTTATATGTGTTAATATAGTAAAAATGTAAAATGTAAAATATAAAACCATAATGTATAAAGTAAATCAATAAAAAGAGTTCATGACCAAAATTGTAACTATAATTAAAAATAAATAAAAATGAACCGTTGTTAAAGGGTCCGAGAGTAAATTACAGATTTGGTCCCTAATGTTTGGTGTTTGTTACAGAATTGGTCCTTGAAAGAAAAATACATTTTACAAAGTTATAATAAAATGTAATTGTTACAAAAAGAAAAATACATTTTACAAAGTTATAAGAAAATCAAAAGTTACAAATTTATAAAATAAAATAAAATCAAAAGTTACAAATTTTATAAATTTATAAAATCAAAACACACACATATATATGTCACGTCTAGAATTCTATAAGCAACTCAAACCAACTCAAAAAACTTTTGTAAATATAGCGGATTAGTTTTTAAAAAATAATTTTGGACTCTGTACAATTTGTATTTTTCTTTTTATAACAATTAAATCAAAAAATATTCAATATTGGACTCATTTCGAAGGTATTGACAAAACGATTATAATGGTGTAACTTGTTAAAATTAAAAATTACTTTTTAACGTATATTAGTTAATATACGCTTATATGTGTTAATATAATAAAAAATGTAAAATGTAAAATATAAAACCAAAAGGTATAAAGTAAACCAATAAAATGAGTTTATGAACCAAAATTGTAAATATCATTAAAAAATAATAAAAAAACATGTTTGTGAGGAGGGTTATAAAAACAATACAACTTTTTAACTTGATTGCACCCTAGTCATGTAGACTAGGGTGCACAAAGCAACACCCAAATCCAATTTGTATTGTACTAGTTGTGTACCCGCGCAATGCGGCGGGATGTCAATGTTCTATCAAGATACATTTCATTTTTAAATATTGAAATCTTAAAAGATATATTTGAAATGTTTGGTGGCTACTATGAGATAATAAGAGTTTTTCGTGGTATAAACATGACACAAAATATGAAAACATAAAAAACAAATGCATATTACAAATACATTTTTTTTTCCGAATAAAACTCTTAGGGGGCGTTCGGTTCACATAATGGAATTTGATGGAATTGGAATCCATCGAAAGAATTTGACTTTGGAAGAACTGGAATGGAATTTGACCACGTTGGTAGGAATTCAATTTCTTCATTTGAGCCAAGTAATGATGAATTTCTTAAATTATGGAATTCAATGAGATTGGAAGGATTCAATCGTTTTCATTCCGTGAACCAAACATTGGTTCATGGAATTGGAAGGAATTGAAATGACCAATTCCATTGACCAAATTTCAAGCTCATGTTTGGTTCACGGAATGAAAGCGATGGAATCCGTCAAATTCCATTGAATTCCCCATATTAAGGAATTGATCATTTTTTTGGCTTAAATGAAGTAATTGAATTCATACTAACCAAACGTGTGGTCAAATTCTATCAAATTTCATTCCAGTTTCTTCAAAGTCAAATTTCTTCGATGGATTCCAATTTCATCAAATTTCATTATGCGAATCAAACGCCCCCTTAATTTATGGACACATTTTAAGTACATCGTATGGTAAAATAAAAGGCATTAAAAAAATTCTTACTAATTAATAATGTCTTATATAGTTATATTGTAGCAAAATATTAACTACAACAACCCCATAATTCCATGGTTCAAGTGCAACTTCCTATGTTGTCCCCAAATTCCCCTTGGATGTCCATATAGATATCTCTAGAACCAAATTAGTGCAAGCCAAAAGTTAGCAGCTCAAACCACGTTACAGTGGGATATAAAATTCAAAATATTAGATCAATTTCATAAAAATAAAACAAATAGTTAAGTCATTTTTTATATAATATAGAGTGAAATCATGTAGAAAGCAAATTAGTGATATGATTGTGAAAAGAATATCTTGTCATCATGTAAAGTATACTGAAAAAACAAAATAGATAGTTGCTTTATGTGGCCTCAAGCTATGTAATGAGATAGTAAAATTTTCTTCTAATTACAAGTAATTAGTGCAACTGCATGAGCCTCTTAAGCTTCCTCAAAACTTATGTGCATCATTTTAAGAACATAACAAAGTTAAACTCATAATAATTCATTTGTACAACCAATGAAGCAAATGGTGCAATACAAGAGAAATTACATAGAATCTATACTATCAACCGATTTGTAAAATAAATTAGAATCTATATTACGTATAATTCCTTGATGTCTTTATAAAAAAAAATGATCCCTTGAACAATTTTGCCACGAGTTTCCTCCAATCGTCACCAAAAACGCATATGCCGCAAAATGTCCACCTGCATATTGTGAACCCTTAGTTTTAGTAATGCTTTCGAGCATCTCACTAACAAACTTAGAAAAAAAGATTTTGGAATATCCAATAAATAACCATACAAAAATCAATAGAAGGTTACCATGTTTGCTGCATCAACTATGAGGCACAAATATCATGTAAGTCTTGTCTATATATAAGCATTTGATAATATTCACGTATAAGAACATAAGATATCATCAAAATATGCACATTGACGATTTCAAAACAGAAAACGCACAAGGTATAAGATTCATCATCTAATAAACCAAAAAAATTGAGAGAAGATGATATCTTAACATATAAAGTGAATTAACAATTAATAGCGCTATCTAGAAAGTTTAACATCTTATGCTTAAACTAACCTCTAGCAACAATAGTAACAAAAAATATGCAACCGACAAACACTAATTCTTTGCAGATGTTGGGAAAGATACTGATTGTGGAAAATTAAAGAGTAAAATTGTAATTAAGTTCGAAGGTAAGTTGGGAAGGAGACTGATTGCTAATATGCTTAATAAAACATCAAACTATGATACAGAATAGGTGCCTTAAAGAACCAGAAAGGGGAAACAATGCACATAGAACCAATGTTTTAAAAACCGGTTTTTTGGTTGACCCGGTGTGGTGACCGGGTCACGGTTCAACCGGGTGGTTGATCCCGTTTCAAGAAATTCTATGTATTTTTCATTCTATGGTAGGAATCAAACCCTAATAATCTGTAAGTGGTAAGAACACATATGGTAGGAATCGAAGAACCATTAACACGTTTCTATTAAAGTTTAAACAACCATTAAGGCATTAACCCACTGATAAAAGTTTAAACTTTAAACAACCATTAACCCCTTGTTCTAATTGAATCGATCAAAGAAGTAGATGGAATCGATCGAAGAAGGAATCGATGTACCTGTAGATGGAATCGATTGTGGAATCAAAGAAGAGATCGATCGAAATTCGAAGCTGTTTGTGGAATCGATTGAAGCTGTATGTGGACTGATGGGTCTGTGGAATCGATTGAAGCTGTCGATTGAAGCTGTATGTGGACTGGAGTCGATGAAAGCTGTTTGTGACTTTGTGTTCTGATGGAATAGAGCGTCGATGGAAACTCAAAATACCCTTAGCCGCTTCCTGGTCCATAATTCCCCAAAAACCCGGTGGTGGTTGACCCAATCTCCCGACCGGTTCCCGGTTCAACCGGTTGAACCAGCCAAGTCGACCCGGTTTCTAAAACATTGCATAGAATCTTAATCCAATTAAAAAAAATTATAATTACAAGTTATGCAAACAACAATGATACAAATCAATATTCTCTCATTGGTAATAAACACTTAAATGCTATTGTATGGATGCCACTTGGATCAAACAAATACTCCACTAAGTTGACTTTCAAGATGTTTCAAATGCAGGCACTACTTCATGGCTTCATGCACCATGGACCAGATTCATATGACACACACAAGTTAAGACAAATTAATATACAATTTTGCTTGGCTAGCTTGACGAAAGCAAAATCCTTGTAAAATGGTTTTTGGATTACAAAAACAGATTATGGGTCAACATAAAAAATTCAATGTTCCCATGGTGCAGATCAAACCCAAAAGAGACAATTCATAAACTTATGCACTGTGCTCATGATCGTGCCAACTTAAGTCTAAAACATAATAATTGGTCAAGCCCTGCTTGTTTCATTGAAACTTTTTGATACATCAACTACGTTGTGTTCATCAAATCAGAAAAAAAAAATCCACATCGATTATTTTGAAGAGAAATCGAGAGATTGAACCTGGTACATGACAGGGTGTGAAACCGATGGGGAAAGTCAAAGTTGATGTCAGAAAAGAAATCCAGAGATATTTTGAGGTGGGTTCAAGTACAATCTTCACGATTTCCATCGAGAAGTAAACAACGATCATACAACAAAAGATGAAGAAAAGTTGGAGAAATCATACTTGTGCAGAAAATGTCTTGAGAGGATTTGTGAACCAGCCCTTAAATCCCTATCCCTGGCTGACATTGTTGTGGCTTCTTCCCAAGGCAGATCTAGTATGTTTGAGAAACTTGCTAAAGACACAGACAAGTGTATTAGGAATAACATTCTACAAGAAGAAAAAAAACTAAAATGTATTAGGAATAACATTCTACAAGAGAAAAAAAAACTAAAATGAAAAAATGACAATCTAGTTATGCATAGATAGAACAGAATAACTTTCCATAACATGGTTATCATAAAATCAAATCAATCAAATTAACATATTATGAATAAGTTTCAACATGTTATGGTTGGCTTGAGAAGATATCAAAATAGAGAATGATGTTTCCATCTATCACCATGGAAACCTAAAAGTTGTAAAAGAAAAAAAAACAAATATTAACAGAATGGTACATCACACGCCAGATATAATAATCTTTCCTTAAAACACTAAGATCAAACATACAATAAGTGCTTCTTTCTCGGCTTATGTAGAGAAAGAGGAAAGAAATTACATGGATCGAATAAGCAGTCTGAGCAACAATTCCCTAGGAGGGGAAGATAGCTATTCTTAACAGCAAGAAAAATAACACAAACAATGTAATACCAAGATTAAACATACAATAAGAAATTATAGAGCATGGGTGAAAACTTTAAAATCCATTGTGTTACCCTAGTGTTCATCAAGTCTGCATAAAACATCAAGAAGAGGCCCAAATTAAACTAAAGTTAATCACGAAGAGTACCTCTTCAAATACTAAAAGAACCCATTTCTACAAGATGTATCCACCAAACCTGCAGAAAATTATACGAGTTTGAGAGGAGTAAAAAATTAAAGAGAAGAATCCTTCAGTGTTAGTTTGAGAACAAACGAAAATCAAAATAAAAAATCAAAGTGGTTCGAGAGGAGAAAAAATCAAAATCAATCAAAATCGATTTCAATACAATAACCAAGCACAAATCGAAATCGAATATGAGAGAACAAAAATCAAACTCGAGAGCAGCGAGAGGATAATCTGAATCATCCAAAGCAAAAATCAAAATCGAGAGAAGAAACCCTAAATCTTTTACCTGATTTTTGTCTTCGAGAGGAGCGAGAGATGAAAGGGTTCGATAACCAGAAACAAACAATTGAATCAGAAAGGATAATCTGAATCATCCAGAGATATTTGTGTCTTCGCCTGAATCGTCGTCTTAGAAACAAACAATTGAAGTAGGATTTTAAGAAGGAGGAAAGAAGTAACCTGGAGATGGGCAACACCCCCTTGGGAGGAGGAATCGTCTTCCTTGGGAGCAGATACATTTTTTGGGAGCAGGAAGACATCGAAAGCAAAATGAGGGTGAAGACCGAAGCGTCGACTGAATTTGTTTAGGAAAGGGCGCGCTGGATCATTTACAAGTTGTACATCATGCATCAATGTTTGTAATTAAGATATTTCAAAAAAAGTGTGCTTGAAGTTGTTGTACTATAGGCTTTAAAGGTTGTCTTTAAGACTTTAAGATTTAAGACTTTTAAGACTTTCTCAAATCTGGTTTATAAAGTAGTATAGATTTGTTACCCCCTATTATCCCAATGCCCCCTCCTACTAACTATGCTTCCTCACATACATGACATAATACGGACAAACCAATTTTCAAAAGATTTTTAATTTATATTTACAGTTTATACCCCTATAATTAGTTAATTAGTTTACTTTATACCTTTTACTTTTCTAATTTTCATTTACACCATCACCATATTAATACATATAATCGTATATTAACTAAAATACGTTAAAAAAATACGTTTTAATTTTAACAAATTACATCATTACAATCGTCTCTTCGATACCTTCGAAATGAGTCCAATATTGAATATTTTTAGATTTAATTATTTTATTATATGTGATCTGTAGCAAACGTCGATTAATTGTGGATATCAAATATGATTAATTGTGGAAATCAAAAATGTCGATTATTTTGGGATATCAAAAATGTCGATTATTTTGGGATATCACATGTCGATTAATGAAAACAGAATCATTCAATATATATATATATATATATATAGGGTTGGTTTCTTTTGCAACCCTAGTATTTTGTACAATCTATGCAACCTAATCTAGACCATACAATTAATTCATCAACTTCTTCATGAACACCTGACACATGAAGGTCTTTGGCCTGGTGGCCGGCGCCCAACCGTAAACGCTCCTTCCGGGGTGTGCCTATCAAGGGTTCGATTCCTGGGGGAGACAGGGTGTCTTTTCCGGTGCAGCCTTATGGTGCTACGACTGTAGGGTCTCCAAAAGGGGACCACGGGGCCATAGGTCCCCGCCAATCAACCTTTTTTTCATTCGTTATTTTTAATCTCATTTGATTTATTGGGTTTTTTTGTGACAAATTTTTGTAAATTAATGAAGAAAAAATAGATTTTTCCAAGAAAGTTGTACAGTAAAAAGCATGGTCATCATGTTGATCATGTGTGTTGGGTCATCTAAGATTTAAAGATAACCTCTCCTTAGTCTTTATTGATGATTGAACCTTGTATTTTGATTTATGGTTTTTTGTAATAGCTTAGTTAGTTTAACAGATCGGTGAGTCGAAGATAAACCGAATTCAACATGAAGGAAGTCTACAATGCGGATTGAGATGGACTTCAAAAGTGAACTAAGCATAGTCTGCCGATTTCCTTTCGGCAGATCATACCCTTGCCGATATCTATATTGGCAATTCTTGTCCTTGCCGATTTACTGTTCGGCATTCATTCCTTCTGTGCCGAGTTCCTCTTTCGGCACATACCTAAGTTACCGAATTTCTTCTTCGGTAACTTTCCTCGTACAGATTGCTTCTTTATCTAGTACGAGCATTTATGTTAAATCCTCATGATTTGACATACTTCCTCTTTCCCAATGATCTTCTGACAATGGAAATAGAAGCTTCTTTCTTCCTTTAGAAGATTTACATTTAGTCTTAAATTGATTAGATGTTTATTTTCTAATAGATCTCAAAAAGATTGTTCCTTGAATATTTTATAATTGATATTGTACTTTCATAGTACAAAAGTTACCTTTTGTATTGTGACAAGTCACATCAAATATCTTATAATTTATTGTCAACCTCTCAACCACCAAAGCCTTTACTCCTACTTGTCCTTTGCACTCATTACATTTGATAGTATATAAAGGATAGAAGTAACACCTTGCTACTCACGCTTTCAGCTCAAGTTTTGGCATTCACAAGATTTCAAGCAGGTTGATAGTTGTCTTTCATTTTCTTAAGGTTTAAGTCTTTGTGTTCTTAATATCTTCTAAGTGTTAGATTGTTTAGAGTAGTTCTTAACTATTCTTATTCCGCAACAATCTTTATTTTCTCTTTGTGTAATTCTTGATATTCATTATCAATAAAAGAATTAAAATTAAGTAATTTTGTGTTATTGTATTCAACCCCCCCTTCTACAATACTTGTTTACTTCTTTGGGACTAACAATGTGTCTACCTAAAAATATGATCATTACATACATTTGATTTATTGGGTTTTTTTGTGATGAATTTTTGTAAATTAACGAAGAAAAAATAGATTTCCAAGAAAGTTGTACAGTAAAAAGCATGGTCATCATATACATTTGATTTATTGGGTTTTTTTGTGATGAATTTTTGTAAATTAACGAAGAAAAAATAGATTTTCCAAGAAAGTTGTACAGTAAAAAGCATGGTCATCATATACATTTGATTTATTGGGTTTTTTTTGTGATGAATTTTTGTAAATTAACGAAGAAAAAATAGATTTTCCAAGAAAGTTGTACAGTAAAAAGCATGGTCATCATATACATTTGATTTATTGGGTTTTTTTTGTGATGAATTTTTGTAAATTAACGAAGAAAAAATAGATTTTCCAAGAAAGTTGTACAGTAAAAAGCATGGTCATCATATACATTTGATTTATTGGGTTTTTTTGTGTTCAATTTTTGTAAATTAGTGAAGAAAAAATAGATTTTTCCAAAAAGTTGTACAGTAAAAAGCATGGTCAACATGCTGATCATGCATCTACCTAAAAATATGATCATTACATACATTTTGATTTTTAAATCAAATCAAATAATCAATTCAATTCCCTGATGCTACGCACTGCTATATATATCGAACGTAATCGTTCGAATGAATTACTCTGCATCTTCGTCTCTCTCTCTCTCTCTCTCTCTTTCTCTCTCTCTCTCTCTCTCTATATATATATATATATATCAAAGTTGCAGATGACAAACATGGGAGAAGATATGACACCAACATCAGAATTTGCCACCAACCAGGTACAATATTATGATAACTAACACTTATGTTAATTTTAACTTACGGGTACAAGTGAAAGTTATAACAAAATATAATAATTCCAGGTGTTCGAATCTCGAGAAAAAATAACTAACTGGGTGCGTAATGTGGGACGTTCGGTTGGTGTCGTTGTTGTTACCAAAAGATCAAAGGTTAAGCCAAATGGAGGAGATGTTTATAAAATCGTGTTTATGTGTGAACATAGTGGGGTTTACAAATGTGACAAAATTTCGAGTCGTCATACTGGAACAAGAAAGTTTGATTGTCCATTTGAGTTGATAGCGCTATATTCATCTAGGCATCGTTTGTGGACGTTGAGGGTTGTGTGTGATACACATAATCATGCCGTTGCACAATATATGGAGGGTCATGCATATGCAATGCGGCTGAACGAAACTGAAGTTCAACTAGTTGAAGATCTATCAGCCCAACATGTCAAACCACGATACATTTTATCCACGTTAAAGGGTAAATATGTAGAAAATGCATCTACGTCAAAAACAATATACAATGAAGTTCAAAAGATTAAGACAAGAAACGAGGCAGGAAGACCAAAAATGCAGGTTGTTCTAGATTTTTTTGTTGAAAATGGTTATGATTTTGACACTCGTGCAAATAATGAAACAAACGAGTTGGAAGATTTATTTTTCATTCATCCAAAATCATTGGAGCTTTGGCGTGCATTCCCACAAGTGTTGGTCATCGACGCCACATATAAAACAAATAGGTACGGGAATATGCATGTGTATTATATTAATGTATAATATTATTATTTTGTTTATTATACAGGTACGATATGTTTCTTCTTGAGATAGTTGGTGTAACATCAACAAACAAAACATTTTGCATAACATTTGTTTTCATGCATCAAGAAAAGGTATCTAATTTTATTTGGGCATTAGAATGTCTAAAGTCCAAGATATACGATAACTTTTACCCGGGTGTCATAGGCACAGACAGAGAGTTGGCTTTGATTAATGAATGCAAAGTGGTATTTTCGGGTGCTAAAAATTGCTTTGTAGATGGCACATCTATCAGAATATTATGAAACATTGTAGAGCATCGATACACGAGTCTCAATCGTGGAATTCTTTTCATCAAGCATGGGTACAGTTACTTGAATCTCCAAATCAAGAATGGTACACATACAATTTGGGACAACTCCAAGAAAAGTTACTCAATTATCCAAGTATTTTTTGTATAAAAAGTTTAACCATTATTACTAAAGATATTGACGTATATTTGTTATATTTTCAGGGGTTTTAAATTACTTGGAACGTGTATGGTTGACGCAATATAAGGAAATGTTTGTATCTACTTGGGTTGATCAATTTTTAAATTTTGGACATTATACAACAAATAGAGTTGAAAGCCAACATTCAAAATTAAAAAAATATTTGGAGACTTCACAAGCGGATTTAAAAAGAATTTTATCTCATATTCATGTTGTAATTCAGTCACAAGACACATCGATCAAAGCAAGTTTCGAAATGAGTAAAAATATTAGGAAACATCGATTTGAAAAACCACACTTCAAAAATTTGTGGGGCTTTGTTTCATTTTATGCACTTGATATGATTTACAGTGAACATGAGCGGTCTTTCAAGACTAACGTATTTTCTGAAAATTGTGGTTGTAAACTGCGTACAAGTCATGGGTTGCCATGTGCGCATGAACAAGCAATGTATACATGTCAAAACATACCCATTCCACTTGATGCGATCGATGTATTTTGGAAAACACTTGATTTTTCGCCATGTGTGTCCGCACAAGATGACGATATTCAATGTGACGATGAAGTTCATATGTTTAGAGAAAATTTCAATAAACAATCAGTTTCTGGTCGCAAAAACTTGTTAAAAAAATTAAAGGATACAATAATGCCAGAAAAAACGTTGTTTCACGAACCCTCGACTCATAGAACCACTCGTGGACGTCCTTGTCTAAAGAATCAAGCTCAAAAGAAAAAGATTATTGAAGACCCTCGTAGACGCAGTTGTTCTAACGCGCCAACATTTATCAACTCTGAAGATTTTGGTCATCAAAAATCAGCGAGGCATAGCTCCCACTTCCAATGACAACCCACCCCCACAAATCCATATCTTGATCAAATCCCGAGTTTATTTCATCCATACATCGCACAAGTACAAGATGTATTAGGCGATGGAAATTGTGGATTTCGAGCCATATCTACTTGTTTCGGTGGTCATGAAGATGCATGGGACACTATCCGAACCGAGTTAATGGGTGAACTAACTGAGTATTTTGGTTATTACTATGAAGTGATTGGCAACAAGTGCCAAATAATTTACGAAACGTTGGATTTTTTCGAGAAAGACGTGGTTGCACCACCTAGGCATTGGATCACTATGCCTGAAATGGGAATTCTAACTGCTTCAAGGTTCAATGTCATACTACATGTTCTCAATATGGAAGGTAGTGCGACATACTTACCATTCAGGACACAACCACCGTCATCATCCCAAGACGTGTCAATTGCACTAGTGCATGTTAATGGTAATCATTACATATATTAAAAGGAGACTACCCAATGCCTACACTCATACATCATTGGACACGTCATGCACTTCCAGATGCAAGGTCGTGGATTATCCCATACAAACGTAGATTAGATGCGTATGAAGAATATATAGAGCGTACTCATACTCGTGAATATGTTGATTTAAATGAATAATAAAAGTTGGAATCTGTTGAAATAAAAAAATACGCAATATATTTAGTATGTTTATTATCTTGATGTTAAAAACTTACGTTCGATGTAATGCATTTTTTTAATCGATTAACCAATGTATAATATATGACATATAATAATATAATCAAATCAAACAATATTCAATATTTGGTTCATTTCGAAGGTATCGACGAGACGATTATAATGGTGTAACTTGTTAAAATTAAAAATTATTTTTTTAATGTATTTTAGTTAATATACGCTTATATGTGTTAATAAAATGTAAATGTAAAATGTAAAACTAAAAGGTATAAAGTAAATTTATTAAATGAGTTCAGGGACTAAAACTGTAATTATGAAATATAATTCAATTTATGTGAAAGGATAAGGGGTATACTTTATAATTTTTTTTTTTGCAGGGGTAGGGATATAAAAACCCTTTTCTTTGGATGTTTGCATAAAAAACCTTAAAAAAAGTTGCTTATAAAAGAACAAGAATCTTTCCAAAGTTGTTTTATGGTTTGCGTCTTTGCTTAGGTCGGTACAAGTTGTCTGACATGAAGGAATAGGACAAAACATAACATAATTATTGTTCATCATTTGGTAAAAAAAAACTGGAAAATGACATAGCTGATAAAATGAACAACTTATTCCTATTACGCTTGTTTATATATTTTGATTAGTTTATCAAACTATAATAAATAAATTTTTTTATAACAAATTATGTTATTAGAAATTTTTTACGCAATTCATGGGAGGGCTTGAAATTAAAATAGATCAACGGTTCAGATCTACTTCTCACGTTTCTCACCGTTAACTCAACTTTTCACACGATCATTCGTCCATATATATATATATATATATATATATATATATATAGGGTGTGTTTCTTTTGCAAACCAAACAATTTGTACAAACTATGCAAACCACTATTTTAGGAAACAATAGATATATTTATGGATAATGATTATGATTCATTAATAATGATTGTGATATATATGGAAAATATTTAGTTTATTCATTATAATCATGATTTTAAATTAGGAAATGTTAAGTTTATTCATTATAATCATGATTTTAAATTAGGAAACATAATAAAATCATATATTCATTAGACTTGATGAACGGCTAATATTGGTTCACAAAGTTTGCACAATCTGACTGGTTTGCAAAAGATACGTCCCCTATATATATATATATATAGGGAGGGGTTCATTTCAGAAATGGTAAATATATGAGAAATAGAGAAGTAGTCTTAGCCATTCATCTGGTCAACATTTGCGGCTTTGACCGCGAAACACCGGATAATTCCTTGTGTGGTCTATAGAAGGTAGAGGGGTAATTTCGTAAAATACACGGGATGAGTTCATATATGAATCTGTATGAATCACAAATATTCATATATGAATATGTTAATTAGTTCAACTGATTCATATATGAATCTTTGTGATTCATACAGATTCATATATGAATCACAAAGGTTCATATATGAATCTGTTAGTTAGTTCAACTGATTCATATATGAATCACAAACGTTCATATATGAATCAGTTAAAAGAGTTCAGTTGTGAATTGCACTGGTTCATATATGAACATATAGTTCATATATGAACATATAGTTCATATGTGAATTATACATGTTCATATATGAACACAGCCCGTTTGTTTTATAAAATTTACGAAATTGTCCTTCTATTTTTGGGATAGCCGTAACTTTTGACCAGTCAAAGCCGCAACTTTTGACCGGTCAAAGCCGCAATATTTGACTAGTCAAATCCGATCTTGACCATATGAATGGCTATGATTACTTCTCTATTTCTCATATATTTACCATTTCTCAAATGAACCAAACACTATATATATACCGACGATGTAATATGTGTGCGTACGTGTGCTCTATAGCTAGTTGCAGAGGTTGTATGTTTCAGTGATGGGTCACCGGTGTAGAGAGTTGCAACTTTTTGCTAGAGATGGAGGCTTGAGTTAGGTTGCATCTGAGGGTGGAGGGGGTGTTGGTGGGTGTCGGTGTTGGTGGATGGTGAGGATTGACGTTCAAAAGTAACATCGAGACATCAGAAATTGAGCGGGAATAGGTTCAGATGGAGGGGGGAGTAGTGTCGATGGGAGAGATGAAGAAGATACAATAACGAGAAAGGCAAAAAGGAACAATAACTTCAGAATCATAACTAAAGCATGCACCGCCTTCGTTGATATCATCGATAATGACATCCTTCATCATTGAACTTCTGTCTGCATTAGTTTCTGATACCGATCGATAACCACCATCATCTCCAGCTGAAAACAAGTTGAGTTCTTCCAAGTGAGTTTCATTGATACCACTTACAGAATTTTGATACCGTTCGAAATCAAGATGAGTTTCATTCATGGAATTGAAGAATTATCTCTTGCTCTAAAAACATCATTAAAAACTTTGTTGCCAAATGTTGGATCTATAATGAAGAAAAATATACTCGAATAATACTTTAACCCCGAAAAGACAAAACCGAATATGGATTTTTTAAACATCCAAATCATTGCCAAAACGGTTTTAGCTATTAAAAAAAAGGAAACACAATCATGATCACAATTTGCATAGGGATATTTCGAATTACATTAAAACAATTAAAGGGGTGTTTGGGATTGCATTTGTAAAATTTTTATCATCTGGTTTGGTACTGGTAATAAGAAGTTTTTAGTGTTTGAATTGAAAAAAAAAATGTTTATATCGATTGGGCACCAGTAACAATAAGTTTTTGATAAGTTAATTATTTATAGCTTTAAATTTATTTCGGTGTGGTACTGTGATATGCATTGGGAAATCAATGCATTATCACTATTTTTCTCTCTTTTAGATAAGTTATTTTACCTTTTATATCCCAATACTGGGTCATTTATTTACTTATTTTTCATTTATTTGTTTTTTGGAGCTGGAAGTTGTGATTTACCTGTTTATATACTTTGGAAGGTTGATTTGGTACTTTTGGGCAGATTTCATAGTGCAAATATATGCTGCAGCATTCTTGTAGCATCACGCAAGGAACAACTTAATCAATCAAGACAAGGGAGCTTATTATAGGAGGACATGAACTGGATTTTTGGACTGACTTGGGAACCTTCTAGATCTATTTTTATGGTTGGATATTTATCTTTTATATCTCCTTTTTCCTTCTTACCTAAAACAATGTTCCTTATGTCATCAATTTAGTACCTTTTATTATTTTATTAGTGTGAATTGTCCCTTTTGCCCTTCTCCCTCCTAGTATATAAATGGAGCTTGGGATGGATTTTTAGAATCATCTTTTTGAACTTTAAAAATCATAGTTGGTAGATTTGACAAATCCATTAGTGTGATTATTGAAGTAAATAACATTAATATATTATCAAGTTTATTTACATTTTGCAATTTTTACCTTTCAGTAATTTATTTATCGCACTTTACTTTATTGTCATTTACCTTCACGTCATTTACACTATTGTATTGAAATTATGTCTTTTATTTTATGTCATTTATTTTATGCATTTAATTTCCGTATGAGTAGCTAATTTTACTAGTATGGGTGTTTGACGGAAATGTGGGATTTTAAACCAAAGAAAGGTGGACATTGTTTCGCAATAACAATGATCCACCATTTCATTTAAGTTTTATAAAATATCAATGATACTTATTGACGAATCGATCACTTGCTAAAGTGTTAAAGTGTCGTGGACTTAGAGATAAACCACGAAAAACACGTTCGTTTGAATGATATAATAAGTATACTTGAAAGAGTTACTGACAAGGACAATTATCATTTATATCTTTCTAAACTGATTTATTCTTGACAAGTTGATCGCTAATCATTAGTGTTAAAGTGTAGAGGACTTAGAGATAAGCTTCTTCAAACATGTCAACTTGAATGATATGGGAATCGGCTCGAGAGAGCGATTTTTGCAAAGAGATTTGTATCTCCATATATTTTGAGGACTCTATTCCACACTATGAATAGCTGGAGACTACACAGAGATGTGTGAAGTCTGAGAGGAATACCCTCAAAATAGATGGTGTATCTAGTTATGGCAGAACTTCATGCTGCAGGCAGGGACGGATCCAGAAACTTTTTCATACGGTGGCACCATTTCTTTTCATACGGTTTTATCGACGTGTCTTCCATTTTTTTTACCAACGTTCAATACCGTCCAATGTGTTTTTAGCCTAATTCCGCGTTTCTAAGGGATTTTTAAAGTTTTTTGCTTTATTTCGAGGGATTTTTAAGTTTTTTATCGATTTCGAGAGACTTTTTCGGTATTTTTGGTTGATTTTCAAGAGATTTTCTTTGGTATTTTTGGTTGATTTCAAGAGTTTTTTTGGAATAATACGGTTGCACATTCTAAAACGATACGGTTGCACCTTTCACAAACCTAAATTTTTCTACCTTATGGCGGATAAACAATACGGTGGCACGTGCCACCGTATGCACCTAAGTAAATCCGTCCCTGGCTGCAGGGCCCACTGGAATTTGTGTTTAAATCCCACCTGGAAGTTTAACACCCGTACTTGCTTTATTCTATGTTAATTTAATCAAAGTGATAATCCAATCAAAACAAAGTCTTCAAAATCACCATCTGAAGTTAGTTTTTCATCTCGAGATCTTGCAACTTAAGATACATATCCCTGTGGAATACGATACTTGGTTCTTACCATTTTATTACTTGAAAGACGACATTATATCTCATTGTATACTTGCTTTGAGATTTAATTAGCACATGTCTGTAGGTGTGTAAAAAACACTATCATACCGTCATAAGTTACTCTATTCTAACTTATTTATTTATTTGTCAAACACTAAGGTGGCGGTTGTTTTTTAAGAGGTATGAAGTCTTATTTCGCGTCTGATTAATAAGAGGTGGTGTTTGTTTTCAAGGGTCACCACTTCTAGTTTCAGATGTATTTAAGAGTTAAAATGGTCTGAAATTTGTGAAAAAAAACGGTAATGAAAAAATGTCTGACCGATTCAGACTTAAGAGACATTAAGAGGTTTTTTGAAAAAAAAAAACAAACAACCCCTAAAAATCAACTTATCAGCTTATTAAGTTTTAGTACCATTATAAATTATTTCAAACACTTTTTATAAAATTTCGATTTACGAGCACATTAATTGATAAACACTTCTAAAAAAACATAAGTTATTTTAAATAAGCAATTCCAAATGTCCCCTAGATATTAAAAAGAATCGATAATTATCCTGACATTTTGAAAAGACAAACATATCCTTTTCGGTTTAATAAATAAGAAAATAGAATTAAGAAAATAGATGGTCAATATTTGATTGTATTGGTTGTAATGATGGAAATGATTGCATCCGAGAGCATCCATAATGTGCTCGTTGGGAGGTTTTTCGTGAGGTTTTTTGGGAGGTTTTTCAAAAAACAAAAACCTCATTTTGAGTTTTTTCATATAATGGAGAGCCTTTTCAATTGAGGTTTTCGTGAGGTTTTTCGTCATAGCTCGTAACTGCACGACCTGCTTTTTCGTAGCTTTTTCGTATTTAATCAGTTTTAACTTTATAGAATTTTATAAAAGTTTCGTATTTAATCAGTTTTATTTATTAATATATTCAAAATAATCTTATTTAAATATAATTATTAAATAAATAATATAAATAAATACATAATCTTATTTACCAACATTCAATATCGTCCGATATGTTATTAGCCTAATTTCGCCGTTTTGAAGGACTTTTAAAGTTTTCCGAGGGATTTTAAGTTTTTTTATTGATTTCGAGAGATTTTTTCGGTATTTTTAGTTGTTTTCAAAAGATATTTTCGGGTTTTTTGGTTGATTACGATGTACGGTTGCATTTCTAAAATAATATGGTTACACCTTCTAAAATAATACGGTTGCATCTTTCACAAACCTTAATTTTTTTACCTTGCGAGGGAGAAACAATACGGTGACACGTGCCATCGTGGGCACCCTAAAATAATACGGTTGCACCTTCTAAAATAATACGGTTGCACCTTTTCACAAACCTTAATTTTTTTACCTTGTGAGGGAGAAACAATACGGTGACATGTTTAACCATATTCATCATATATTAACTAAAATACGTTTAAAAAAATACTCGTGACTATGTTGATTTAAAAAATTTCAATATTGGGCTAATTTCGAAGGTATTGACGAGACGATTATAATTGTATAACAATTGTATAACTTGTTAAAAATTAAAAATTACTTTTTAAACGTATTTTAGTTAATATATGCTTATATGTGTTAATGTAATAAAAATGTAAAATGTAAAAAAAAATCAAAAGGTATAAAGTAAATCAATCAAAAGAGTTCAAGAACTAAAATTGTAACTATAAATTAAAAAAAAATTAAGTACAGGGGTATGGTTTCAGAATTTTTTTGAAGGGGGGTCGATTTAGAATTTCCCTTGTTTTATGGTTTGCGTGTTTCCTTATCATGAATGAAAATCTGTCATCATGAAAATCTGAAAATATGTCATCATGACTGAAAATCTGAAATGTTTTATTGGAAAATTTGTCATCATGACTTCCTTTATAAGACGAATATAGGAAGTTGGTTTGGTTGAGTTAAATTTTTTAAAATAAAATAGTGGTGATTTAAAGCATGTTTATGAACTTTCTAGACAAATGTATGTTTGATTTTACGTATTGAAGTAGTGTTCACTCTTTTCTTTGATCTTTAATTTCCACGTACTTTCAAATGCAATATTTACTTGATTTTAATCTTGACGTATTGAGCTTCAATTTCTTACGTTTCTTAATTTTAATTAAACGTAGGGAAATGAAAATAATTTTGTTGATGAATTGGTTTTTATTCACAGGATGAACTCATATCTCGGATGAGTTACTGACTTCATAATTTGATTCACCCGCACTGTATTACGCGGGTACACAACTAATATATATAGACACACACACAATATATGAGTTGTGTTCCGGTGAGAAGTTGAGTTAACGGTGAGAAACGTGATAAGTTTTTATCAACCGTTGGATGAGATTTGAACGCACATTAGGATGAGATGCATCGAGATAAAAATGCATATCGAGATGCACCAGATAAAAATGCAAACGGAAGCACTGATGTAAGATAATTTTTTTTGGAAGGTTTTAACTTTTAAAATGATAAATATGGAAACAAATTTAAATAAAAGAATTATATGTTAGGCTGAGAATCACATAAAAGGAAATCTATTCGTTGTCAAAACTTGTTAAATGCTTTCATTACAATGTTTATCTTATTAAAAAAGCAATGAAATAAAATGTTCCATTTGGACAAACGTATATAAAATACAAAAGTATATGATATTTTTGTTCAATGTCAATCTGCAATAAAAATGATTGAATACTATAACATACAAGCCTTATGGTATAGCCTTCAACAAACAACCAAAACTATCCAAGTATGAGCCAGCACGACCATAAAATCCTACAAGAGAACCTACATCCCATGATTCTGAAAAGTGGGTTCCCCCCTCCATACCAAAAGGCCCATGTGTCTTTTTGTTCGTCAATAAACACAACGACGAGATTAGTGGAATATTTCCGAACGGTACGGTGGAAACTACTCCAAACGTTCCTTGTATCCCGGTTATTTCTTCATCGTTATCAAAGTTGATCTACAAACAATAATAATATCGTTAATGTATGTTTGAGAATATAAATCAGATGACTGCTACATATATACATATATATGATTCAAGGGTTGGGCTCGGGTGAAAAGTTGAGGTTAACGTGTTGAATGAGAAAAGGATATGCATTAGGATGCGATGCACCAGATCAATTCTCTCCTAAGGTGCATTAGATTAAAAGTGATCAACGGTTCATCCACTTCTCACATTTCTCATGTTAATCTCAACTTCTAACACAATCATTTGCCTATGAATACAAACTACCAATTATCTAAAATCATTTCCGTTTTTTATAACATAAAAGTGGTTAAATTTGAATGAACTAAAACAATATTTATCACCTGGGAAATTGTATAACCGCTGGGGCCAATGGCACCACCATATTGTTGAAAATAAAGCACCGAATCATTATTGATATCTTGGGTAGCAAAGGCAATCGAATAAATGAAACTTTGGTGATCTATAAATATCTTCCTCAACTTTTGATGGCTCTCAAGCCGGATCGACCATGGTTCTCCACCTGCGAGTGATCCCCATAACCTGGTACTTGTAATATTCTAGCATCACAAAGTTAATAACATTTTTACAACATATATAGAATCAAAAATGCAAGAAAAAGAGTGACTTACAGTTTGAAGTTGTAACGCAATTTCTAGTTCTTGGACAATTATTCTCATCGTAGGCCGATATTTTTTCTGTTCATTCAAGCACTGGAGAGCAATTCTAAAGAATGCTTCCAACGAATTAGGCTTCATTTGTTCACGTAGATTAGGGAAGATGATTTTGTCTAATGTTCTCGATCCTTCATGAAGTTTCACCAATCCAACTAGAAATTTACGCTCGTCTTCATATTCCCCAACAAACGCAAGCCTCCCACATAACACCTCAAATAATACAACGCCGAAAGAATATACATCAGATTCTTTTGTAAGGATACCGGTCTTAACATATTGTGGATCAACATAGCCGGGCGTGCCACAAGCATTCGTGACAAGAAAAGTGAACTGTTGATTCGTGGGACCTATTTTAGCCAACCCGAAATCAGAAATCTTAGCTTCCCAATTTGCATCTAGCAAACTGTTGGAGCTTTTTATGTCGCGGTGTAGCACCCTGTGCCCTAATCCCACGCCGCTATGTAGATAAACCAGTCCACGAGCCGCACCAAGACATATCTGAAGACGTTGCAACCATGTGAGATCGTTGTTTGCCAGATGCTTATCAAGGCTTCCATGAGCCTCATGCTTGTAAACAATGATTTTTTCGCCACCTTCATCAGTGAATCCAATGAGAGTGACGAGGTTATCATGTTTGTAACTAGCAAGCATGACGACCTCCGTCAAGAATTCATGTTCTCCTTGTCCGTGCTTTTCATCTAACCGTTTTACAGCGACATTAATGGTTCCTGCTGGCTCACCGGAGCTGGTGGAGACCGGGAGTTGGCCTTTGTAGACCCACCCAAATCCACCCTTGCCGAGGAAATTGTGATCGGCAAAGTTGTCGGTGGCCAGTTTGATGTGATCAAGCGAGACTTTGAGGTGGTCTGATTCTGGAATCTTAGACATGATATGTGAACTTTGTTTCTGAAAAAAAACGGCAACCTTGATCTCCTTTTATGACTTGAGGAAATGAATATGTCAAGGTTCCAATTAGAATGCCAGACTTGCATTTTTCCTAGAAACATAAAAATGATATCACTGACAATGATTGCAAATTTGTAATACAACATAATAATGTCAAAGTCTTTAACACTTGCAATAAAAAATTGAAAAAACCCTACCCTACCCTCTCCTATCTTCATTCCCCCACCCCAACTCCGCACCCCAACACATACAGTTCCAATCTTTTTGGAGGCCCTGAGAGTGGGTAATACAGAAAATAAAATAAAAGTTCATAACATATATTATATAAACGGACAATTATAATTTTAACACCCTTTAAACCTAAAAGTAAACAATTAAAAATCTGATTATCTAAACCTAAACAAGAGAAATAGCAAAAATATGTTTTCTGCTTTCGAATTAAAAAATTAACAATTTAAGTATTTAACATTCAGAAATCTTCAAATCAATTTTACAAGAGAAATAGCAAAAATAACCAAATCAAACGTATTAAAAGAAATCAAATCTAAGAAAAGAATTTACCTGTTCACTTTTTTTGATTTGAGGTTAACCGACCTAACTCAAATCCAAGACCAGTCAACATTTGTATGAAACCTTGGATGTGGATGTCGATTTTAGAATGAAGAATCTGAGATTCAAAACCTTGGATGTTGGATGCCAAAACGGTTTAGAAACAAAAGCAGAAGAGGAGCCCTGAACTTGAGTCGTTGTCTTTGCCATTGAAGAACCAAATCATAGGTTTTGGGGATTTCAATGTCGAATCGAGAATAGAAGTGCGAGGAGGTTGAAGAGACGCTCTTGAGTTTGATCGACAAATGAGGTATACGGCTCTTGATCGATGTAAATTCAGATGAACAAAGGTTTCATATATCCACTTCAACCGTCCGCGAGTTAGCGGTGGGTTTAGCCTCGAGAGGAGCCACCCATGTCTCTGGATTGTGTCGATCACAGTGTCACCGACAGATATGGGAGCGCCTTTGGTCGCCTCTGAACCGACCGTGGATGGAGCCCAGAAAAGTGAGAAGCCCATCTCATGGGCTTTCTTTTCTTTTGGGCCTGAACTTAAAAAAACAAGAAATGGTGTTAAGGACTATAAAATAAGATAACAAATATGAAATTTCGACTACTAAATTATAAGCATAAATGCTTACTATCATTGCCTCAGCGGTAAAACGGTAATATATTGTAATCTTAAGGAAACAAAGTAGCAATTTGTAAGGAAATGATGTAAACATCAATGATTCAATTGTCCAATAGTTATATGTGTCAATTTGTGATCCAACAAAAGGGCTTTCTAAGCCTTGAGATTGGGGTGGGGTAGCTCCGTGATTATGTTTGATTTTATTATAGACTTTTGAAGTGCATTTTCTCTTAGGAGTTGTTTACCAAATTTTCCATTAAGTTATGTATGGATAAATGTGTCTTTCTAGAAAATTTTGTTTGTCTGGATAAATTGATATTGTTGTTTATTTTTTTATCTGAATTAACAGTCTGAATAACATAAATGACCAATTTACCCCTGAATATGAATTTTAAGTTGTTTTATAAATTGTTGTTTATTTTTTAAGCCATATAATCATAAATTCATTGATATAATACAAAAATCAAACAAAAATTCATTAAGTACTTAAACTTTCTAGTTTAAACACAATGTAGCCAAGTTCAAACAAAAAGTAGCAAGTATGAAACAAGTATGAAATCGACATTGTAGAAATCATAGTTACAAAAATCTACATTGCAGAAATGTCGAGCAACTATGGAGAAGAAACAAGTATGGAACAAAAATCGACTGAAAAAACAAATAAGAAACAACAATCGATTGAAGAAAACAAATATGGAACAACAATCGACTTAAGAAGTAAGTATGGAACAACAATCGACTGAAGAAACAAGTATGAAACAACAATCGAGTATGGAGAATAAACAAGTATCGAACAATCAGTAAAATCATTACCTTTGGAGAAATCGACCAAAGGAAATTATCGTCTAGGGTTGAAATCGAACCAACAGTGAATTGAAATAGTGTAATCGAATCAATAATGAACTCGAAGCAGTAAAATCAAACGAGCGATGAAGGTGAAATCGAAATCGAACAAGCAGTGAAGGTGAAATCGAGCAACTAGGTTTTTATTGCGTGATTATTGAGTAGGAGGGTAGACATGTTTTTATTTTTAAAGGGAAGAAATGTCAAAGATGTGTCTTAATGGGGACAACACATCTTTCCCCTACTTATTGAATAAGCCGAAAATGTCTGCGCGAATAAGCCGGTTTTGTCATTAAGCCCCAAGTAAACACTCCAAACGTCTGCGCGAATAAGCCGGTTTTGTCATTAAGCTCATTAAGCCCCAAGTAAACACCCCCTTAGTCTTTGATACTCATTATTGCTTAATTCATCCGACGACCCTTTCTTTAAGGTTTTGGAGAAGTCATGTAAGATTAGCCATAAAAAACCATGTCTGCGCAAATTGATGAAAATCGTATATAAAAGATATGAGAACATACTACAAGCTCACATGCGTATATGAGATATAAAGGATATGAGAATTCACCTGTTCTTCTTCACTAAATCAAGTGCCACAAAGCTGACCATGCTATACCCATGCACCTGGTACAACATACATAAACGTTACTGCCATTAATAAAATTAATCAAAATTAAGAAAAGAGAGGAAAAGGCTAATGGTTATGGAATCAAGCCTGCAAACCCATCAATTCCAAGTTGATTTACCTAATTACTACACCTTTATCTTTCTAAAAATGATACCGTATGAATGACTAGGATTACTTCTCTATTTCTCACACACTTAGCATTTTTCATTTGAAGAGAGAGAGAGGGGGGGGGGGGGGGGGGGAGTTGAGTTCAAATGAGAATGATACATATTTAAGAGAATAAGAAAACGGTCCAATCACATATGATTTTACACTAACATCACGTATAAAATCACACGTGATTCATGCGACTTTGCCTCGCTACCTGAAGACGCGGCCAAAGTCGTCCACATACCTTTTTTTTTACGTTAATATAAAATCACATGATTTTGTATGTGATTTGACCGTTTTCATATTTTCTTTAATAGTTAGCATTCTCGTGAGTCACAATCCCCACAACCCCAAGCTAGCCACCACCACCCATCCACCTTCCCCTTCTCCCCACGACCACACACAATGACCCCTCATTTTCTCATAGGGGGCCGAACGTTATCATTTTCAAAGTGTAAGGACCTGTTTTGTAAAAAAGTACAACTCTGTTAGAGATGGCGACCTCTCAGCGGAAATTCACGATTTTGGCCGATTTCTTCAACTAATACGCCAAAATACTTATCATATAAACGAAGAGCACTGACTAGAGTTCATTTGGGTCCAATCCATTCGAAAAATAAGTGATTTTTGAGAGAGATATCGGGCCAAAAAGCATGGAGTTGAATATTTCGGTTTTTCTTCGATTCAAGGTAAAATACTCAACCAAATCTCGTGATTTTTATGTCTATAGCTTCGTTTTTAAACGTCCGATGCCTAACTGAACGTTCAAGATTGGATTCAGAAGCTGAGGCAGGACCCTTGCCCTATGTTAGCCAGTTTCAACTCTGGACCATACCGCAACAGCGGTGGTTAAGTGACTCCACTCTTAGGGAGAGAAAATGTTTCCACTATATCTCAGGAGTAGTCAAAGAAACCCAAGTAGCTTTATGTTTCAAATTTGGGGTTTTAAGGGTCGATTTTGATGTTTAAAGTTTGTTTGGTTTTAAATAAAAACCAAAACTTTAAATGAGAAATTGTGCCTCATTTCTTAACGAAAATTAGTGTTCTTTATCTCAAAATGTTGGTAAAAGCATTACCAAGAGTTTGGTGCAAAAAGAATGAATTAAAACGGCTAAGAATCGAGCCAATTTGGACTTGAAATGTGTCAAAAACGCAGCAATGGCTGCGTGTGTTGCTGCTGGGTTTTACCACATTTATTTGTTTTTATTTTTAATTAAATAAAAAAAACAAAAGGAAAATGAAAAAAATGCCAAGAAGGGATTTGAACATAAGACTCTTGGCTTATAAGGACCATGTCTTAACCAATAGATCAAATCGTTTTCTTTGTTATTTATGTATACAATTATTCATTAATACTTGTATTAAATAATTTAAGTTTCAATAAATTTCTTTAAAGTCTTGAAAGTTCTGGAAATTTAATTTCGGCCACAATGTTTTCTGAATATTTTTCATAAATAACTTTGGGTTTATAAAATGCATATTTGACACGATTTTAATTATTTATCCTTACAAAATTACCAAGATGCCCCTACAATTAAACAACCGGTATTTCAAGCAAAATCGTACGTTTTTGGGTTTATGAAATATTTGAAAGAATTCTACACTTGGAATTTGGTGTCTTATTTTGAAAGGAATGAATCATTTATTTATTTAAGTGATTTCAAAGAAAATAAAATTTAAAGTATCGTAATAAGGATAATACTTATCGAACACTTTGATTTTATAGGATTTATATAAAGATTTCCTAAGGAGAGATGTTTATAATAAGTCGTCTAAATATTTAGGTGATTTTAATAATGAGACTAAAATAACTATTGGGACACTTTTATTCGGAGTGAAGATTTATAAAATTATAAAAGGGTTAAATTGACGTTTTGGGACGTTATCGAGTGATATACTTGTGCTTTGACTAGAATTTGTCAGGATTGACCTAGTTGACTAAGGGTTGACTTTTGACTCGTTTGACCCATATGGATTTTAATGTTGGGGTTGTATTGAGTTATTTGAGGCATATTAGGGTGTGTGGAGTTGGAGTTTGACTTTAGGTCGGGTCAGGTTGACCATATTTAAATTTTGGAGAAATAAAGTCATTAATTGGACATGGTGGTATGAAATGTGTAGGTTTTTAGATAAGAGCTATCAGTAGCCGATCTACACGTAATCAGATTAATCTTCATGAGACTTACACTGGGATGCATACCTATGTACAAATTTATTTTCGAGCATTATATGATTTTGGTGGTGGTGAATATTATGTATGATAATGATTTAAATACATGTCATCGGTATATGTTTACATGTATGTGGAGTTTTATGGAGCACGCATGCTAATTGTTTTCCGGTTTTAAACTTATTTAGCATGTTTGGATTTCCAGTTAGTTTATATTGTACAAATGGTTCATGGTTTAGAGTATGAGATGTCAGTTTGGTTTGTCACACTTAAGGGGAGGCACGACCCCGAAATGGGTTACTGGCTCTGTGTGAGCCATACATACCAGACAATGCCTGTGACATGGCAGCACGACCCCGTAATGGGTTATTGGCTATAGGGGAGCCGTACACACCCAGAGAATGCTTGCAACTTATCAGTATGAGATCTCGTTTCTTTTGGTGTTGCATATTTCAAAAAATGAATATTATTTTATACGAAGTTTGCATGTTTGATATGTGTGACAAAATGTGATTTCACTCACGCAAACCATGAAGTCACTGAGCGTGAGCTTTATAAGCACTATAGTATGCATCTCAGGGATTGAAGGTTTCAGGTTGGACGAGGGAAAAATGACACACATAGAGACTTGCCTAGCCTATTTAAGTTCAGTATTTATGTTGTGGCATCTATGGTAGATAAATTTGTAACGCAATCCGGTATGAGACGGATTAGCAGTTAAGTTATATATTTATTATTTTAAAGTCTTCCGCTGTAAACAGTTTTAATTTAGCCGTTATTTTGGAGTAATTTGGAGAATTGTTTTAGATTAACACTTATGAAAAAAATGGGTGTTACTAAAAAAAATACACTCTTAGGGAGAGATGGAAGCAGCCAACCGTCAAAGAAATCTGACTTTGAAGAAATTGAAATGGAATTTGATTGAATTTGACCATTCACTTTGATTGCACTTGGTTGGATGGAATTGGAATGGAATCTCTAAAAATAATTGGAATCTCCATATTTATTTCGGGGGGAGGGCAGAGGTGGGGAAGGCAGGGGCACGATGGGGGTAGAGCAGGGGTGGGGCGAGAGGGTGGGCAGGGGTGGAAGGTGGGTAGTGGTGGGCAGTAGGACAGGGTGGGGGTGGCAACAGGGCAGGGTGGGGATGGGAGCATGACAATGACAATACTTGCATGGTCATGGTGGGGCAGGGGGTGGGTGCTCGATGTTGGTTAAAATGAATGCAAAAGGATGTAATTCAATTCCTCTATTAGGTAAAGGAATGATGAATTCGTTGATTTGTAGAATTCAATGGAATTCAAAGGATTCCATCATTTCAAGAATTGAACAAAACAAAGGAATTGGAATTTGATCAAAGGAATTTGTCATTCCAATTCAATCAAATTCCTTCCAATTCCTTGAACTAAACGACCCCTCAGGTTCAGAAGCTAAAGGGGCGTTTAGTTCGCGTATTAGAATTTGGTGGAATTGGATTCCATCAAAGAAATTTGACTTTGAAAGAATTAAAATGAAATTTGACCACGCATTTGGTTGGTAGGAATTGGAATCTCTATATTTGTTTAGGGGGTGGGGGTGAGGGTGGTAGCTGTGATGACGACATTAGTGTATGGTAATATTGGTGTTCCAGGTGGGGTTAAGTGGGGTGGATGGGGGTGTAGTTGTGGTGATAATAGTAGTAGTGTAATGGTCGGTGGTGGGCCCCGCCCCGCCCCGCCCCACACCCCATACCCCACCGACCACCATGCCATTACTGTCGTTTGTATGGTTTCTATTAATGGTTGGTTTTGTAAACGTGACTACCTCTCTATCTAACTCATACTTTTCAATTTTAATCATTCCGCTTGTGGACGTCATTTACCCACCTGTTTCAAAATCTGCCTCTTTCAGGTCTTTTTTATTGAACACCTTTTGTGCACCACACAATATACCACCTAAACACCTCAAATCTGAACTTTACCACCCAAATATGATGTTAGGCTATGATACTAATTGCTGCTCAATGGAAATACAGAGTAGAAGAAACAGAAACCAGACAAACAATTAAATTAATAAGGAGTAAAGTAACATGGTTCAGGAAGAATGTTTACATCCACACCAGAAGAGAAGAGAGAGCGCTTTTGTATTGAGTTAAGACTTGATCTCCTTTTCCCTTTACAAGATACACTATTTGTATTTCTCGTTCTTCTCATCTTCTTACGACTCTCAGCTTCTCAGCAAGCTTACATATACAAAGAGGATGAGCCATTTGACCATGAGCCAAATATTGGGGTTTTAACTAAACATAAACTTCTCCTTGCATAAGGCGTGTTCACGCTTTATTAGAATTTATGGACTTATGTGTAATTAGTATAATGTAAAGGGCACTTCTATGTAATTAGTATCTCTATATAGAGAGATCCCTTGTAATCTGTTATAGTCAATCAATATACAAAAACCTTCTTGGTTTACTTTGGTACCAGAGCCAAGTTACTCAAACCCTAATCACCTACTGTTAATCACCATCATAACCATCGGAACCCTAATCACCCACTGTCGCCTACCATTCTTCACCAGCGACGCCCTCTATATTCCTCATTCTTTTCCGATCCTTTTTCTTTCCGCAGTGGCTCTCATCGCCTTTTTCACAACAACAGAGAAACAATCACACAACTCACATAAGTTTGCTTTTACCCTAACCCCTACAAACTATGGTTATTGGAAAACAATGGTTCAACCCTTTCTTGTTACAAACAACCTATTCGAATACATCGATGGAACATTACCCTGCCCATCTAAACATATACCCTCTACCACAACCTCCACCGATCCAAACACCACCACTGATCTAACAGACAATCCCAATTATCCGATCTGGATTTCTAATGATGCTCACGTTTGCATGTTAATCATCTCCACCATCTCTGAAGCCTCTTTTTGAAGCCTCTTTTCAACATGTACAAGGTGAAACCTTTCGTGATCTATGGCTTGCCCTAGAACGAGCCTATGCCCCTCACACAACCTCCCGGAAATACACTCTAAAAACACAACTACTCAAGATTCAGATGAAAGGTGATGAAACTACAGAGGCCTATCTCAATCGTGCACAAAAGTATGTCGATGCTCTAACAGTCAAAGACAAAGATCTTGTTATGCTTGTCGTTTCTGGTCTCCGTGAAGAATACAATGGTTTTAAATCCACCATCACTGCATGACAATTTCCAACGACATTCATTGAACTTTATGCCCTTTCTAGTGACCATGACTACATGCTTGGGAAAACTCGTGTCTCCGGTCAATCTGTCTCTCAGGTTTTTACAGCTACAACTGGTAGCTTTGGTGACTCAATCGGTTCCTCACCATCAGCACCAACAGGTCTGTTACAACCTTCTGCCTCTCATCAACAACTTGAGGCTCAGATCATTTCCATTGCATCTACCCTTAGCTATCAATTGCTGCCCGCTACAACTTCAAACCCTCAAGCCTTACTTGATCCATTTCAGAACCTCCTGTTCCACTTTTTCAAGGCACTGGTATAGGCATCATTAAAATATGGCATCTGAATAATTTTACAAGACCTCAATAACCATTCTTCAGCAAGTCGTGCAATTGTCACATGACCATCTTCAACCAAAATATCAGCATAAGAACATTGTCAAATAGAATGTATCATACTTTCACCAATACTGCAATACAAAAGGAATATAAGCAACTTTAAGTTTTATGCAGGATAGGGTTGCAAGGCAAATAAGTGAGTGGAACATAAGCAACCAAGACTGCTTTTGAAGAGCCATGAGTGAAGAACTATCAACGCCATTGTTTACTAATAGAAGTTACATGGTATGATTGTCTCAATGATACATTGGGAGCGCTCACAACAATGATATGGACATCAACTCAAAATCCTTCAACTTATCATGCTTCGTGCTTCAATTAGTAGCTGAAGTGTACTAACCAATTAAGTATTGTTAAAAGGGTGATCACGCACCAACAAAAAAAAAGGAAACAAGTTTTGGCGAAACTGGATAGCAATATTGACATAAAATGTCTGAACAAAAGCACTTTGCCCAATAAGAATTTTGAGTACAACCACAAGGCTTGTGGTGCAGCGGTAATCACCTGGGGAGTTTATAGCGCTCAACCCGGGTTCGATTCCCTACATTCGCAACTTTGTGGCCACTGGGTATAACCTCAGGGCTGCATGCTTTAGCAGTCGGTTTCATTGCCAAGGGATTAGTTTAGGCCAAAGGCCCAGGACACCCTTTTCCAAAAAAAAAAAGAATTTTGAGTACAAGAAGGCTAAAGTTTCATGACATAAAGAGTACATAAAACAAACGACAAACCACTGATCTTAGCTATCAAGCAAAACAGACACCTCTTTCTCATGAGACAAGGTGGTTGCTCTCGGATAATGCTGATAAAGCACTGATCCAAAACCACCGTAAGGTAACCAATCGACCAGAGAAAAATTGATGGCTTCTGCAGAATTTAAGCCTGCAAGACCAAGAGGTAATTGATAAAAAAGAAAGAAAAAACAACCAAGGAAACTCCAGTTCTGAGTATATACACTCAATGAAGTTGAAACCTCCATGATAAGATCTAAGGAGAGTAATAACAAAATTGCCAGGAAGCATAGAGAAAAATGTAACAACCCTCGTTTCCGCCTCTAAACCGAGACCCAACGAAGGGTGTTACGAACCGAGTCTCAACTATTTATATATAATTAAAATAAAACATATTACAAAAATGCGGAAGCAAAACATAGTTTATTTATATAAAACATACCACAATGGATCATAGTTACAAAGTACATATTTATCTTCTAATAAACACATACTAAGCTAAGTTATAAAAACCAAATTATACAAACCAAAACACCACCCGATTAAACCACGAAATGAAGCTTTCGATAATCCCTTCGAGACTTCCTTTTCACCTCTCAAGTAATCTTGTCCTCAACTGAGATACATATTTATAATTTTTAAGCCATTGAATGAATTGTGATTACAAATCTCATTTCAATGCATAAAATATTTAGAAAATCAATTCATAGCCTCAAATAAGCTATTGTATCATGTATATGCATATAAAACATTTAAACATTTATACTTTCCAGATTTAATCTCTCCCGGTGGGTGTCGCCCCTTCCAACTTTTATTCGGAACCCTTCGTCAAGGATCCGAGACCGTTTCTACGACCCCTTACCGCGGTTATACCGTCTCGATGATTCTTATTCCACCGATGATCAAATTTGTTCCTTTATCACGCGTTTTAAAAATACATATAACATGTTATACATAGCTATATCATTTAAGGTTGTCCATATTCTTTATAATAACCAAATATGAACAAAACTTCATGAAAACATGTACTCAAATATGTATCTCAGGTTTGGAAATCAAACCAAAAGAAAAGATAAGTAATCACCTTGGTTTTTGGCTAAATGAAACTAAACTCAGCAGCCCTCTATCCTTTCTTGCCAAACTTTTCTTTCTTCTAACAAAATATGGAATTATATGTGTGTGTGTGTGTGTGTGTCTGCTGGAGGTTCACAAAAGAAGAGAAATAACAAGAAAAGACTACCTATTTATACCAAAGGTTGAGGAGCTTGGAAGTAGGTTAGTCACTAGTTGATGTGTAACAACCCACCTTAAAACATAACATGTATCATATAATACATGCAAACATTTATATTATAAACACCCACATATTACATATAGGGTCCCGAAGTCTAGAATTACACTTACATATTACTATATCCAACAAAAACCATTGACATATAACATTGTTTAACTAGAAGTATTAACTCATAATAGCTTCCCACGTACAACACATTTCTTCACATAACATCATAGCTTATCATTTCCTTTTGCCTTACCAGTCATCTGTTCTGGAATACAGATTTGGAAAACAATGAGGGTTAGACCAATTGGTCTAAGTGATAAAATCCCAAACATTTTAATAACAACATTATGAAAACATTGATATGAAACCGTTATCAACAAATCACAATTCAAATCTCATGCAATATACACAACACACTCCGTTGGCCTATAACACCAACAACCCATGGCCATATCAGAATTAGTTGGCCGCTAAGCACAACTAATTAATTTACTCCGAAGTACCTTAAGTACAACCAACACCGTTGCCCCTTTCGGTACAACCAACTCCATCTGGTCTCTACGTCAGGCCAAAATACAATAGTGTAATGCAATGCTCAAACATATGAGATTCATTTCAATAATCACATTCCATATAACTTACAATCATTACTACACATATCACATATAAACCATTTCTTAATATATAAGTATTCCAGTTCGAAAATGGTTAAAAGAAAACTCACCTTATTAAGAGTTTGAAGTCACGCACGCGCAAACGACACAACTGAACACCACTTATATCACACTTCACTGACGAGTAACTGAGCCTTGATTATTCCTAGCTTTTCCTTGATCTCTTACTTTAAGCTTAGTAGAGTATTAAGGGAGAGTGAGTGAACGGTTTTGGTATCAACCTAAGAGCCTCCTTTCTTCCTTTATTTATAGGTAAACACAATGCATTAAGTACTTGTTCTTTTTGCTTTCAAGGTTGCACTCTTATTAGAACTCGACACCTCGTGCTTATAGGGATAAGATCGACACGTCGTGCTTAAAGGGATAGGATCAACACCTCGTGCTTATAGGGATACGATCGACATCTCGTGCTTATAGGGATTGGATCGACACCTCGTGCTTATAGGGATAGGATCGACACCTCGTAAATAAAGTGACTCATCATAACTATGAATATTTTAATACTAAGGACCTCTAATTACTGATTAGTGACATAATGACCCTTAAACATATAATACCTAACCAAAAAGTACCCTTTAACATTGTAACATGACATGAAATAATAGACATAACTTACCGGGTTATAACAATATCTCCCCCTAAAAGGAATTCCGTCTCGGAATTCGGTCAATCAAACAAATTGGGGTATTTGGTTCTCATATCGGATTCCAGTTCCCACGTAGCATTTTGCCCTTTGTGATACCGCCATTGTACCTTTACCAGACTGATTTCTTTATTTCTAAGTACTTTAACTTTCTGATCAATAATCGCTTCCGGTTCTTCGATAAATGATAATTTTTCATCAACATGAATTTCTGGTAATGGTATTGCCTGATCAGGAGTAACTAAACACTTTCGAAGATTTGAAACATGGAAAGTATTATGAATACCACTTAGCTCAGATGGAAGCTCTAACCGATACGCCACTTCACCGATTCTTTCAATAATCATAAATGGTCCAATATACCTCGGACTTAGTTTACCCCGTTTCCCAAACCGAACTACTCCTTTCCACGGTGAGACTTTTAACATAACATTGTCCCCAATCTGAAATTCTAACTGTTTCCGGCGTCTGTCAGCATAGCTTTTTTGTCTGTCTTGAGCCACTTTCAGTCGTTCCCGGATCTGTCCAATCTTATCAGCTGTTAACTGTACTATTTCTGGCCCAGCTAACTGTTTCTCTCCAACTTCATTCCAACATAAAGGAGTTCGACATTTTCGACCATACAATACTTCAAAAGGTGTTGCTTGAATACTGGAATGATAACTGTTATTATAAGAAAATTCAATCAAAGATAGATATCTTTCCCACGATCCACCAAAATCAATAATACAAGCCCGCAACATATCTTCCAATGTTTGAATAGTCCGTTCGCTTTGACCGCTGTCTGAGGGTGATAGGCGGTGCTTAGCTTTATCTGTGACCCCATCTCTCACTGAAAACTCTTTTAAAACATTGAAGTAAATCCACTGTCACGATCAGAAACGATTGACAACGGCACACCATGTCGAGTTACTATCTCATCAATATATAACTTAGCTAATCTTTCCAAAGAATACGATTCTTTCATCGGTAAGAAATGAGCGGACTTTGACAATCTATCAACGATTACCCAAATAGCATCGAAACCTTTTGGAGTTCTTCTTGGCAACTTCATGATGAAATCCATTGTGATGTGATCCCATTTCCAAACTGGTATTTCTAACGACTGCAACTTACCAGACGGTTTCTGATGTTCAATTCTAACATGTAAACATGTTAAACAACGATCCACATACTGAGCAATGTCTTTCTTCATACCTGACCACCAATAGAATTGTCGTAAGTCTCTGTACATCTTGTTAGTGCCAGGATGAATAGAAAAACGAGACTGGTGGGCTTCCTTTAATACTCTATCACGTAGATCACCCAAACGAGGTACCCATATTCGGTTTTCAAAACATAGTAACCCACGATCATCTGTTAGCAGTAAAGATGACATACCTACAAGACGTTCCCGTTTCAAGTGTCCTTCTTTGAAAGCTTCGATCTGACATTTCTTCAATTCTTCAAAGATGTTTGGTAATAACTCGGGTCGTAATGCGATGGCTTTTATCATTCCACTTCTTTCTTTATGGCTTAATGCATCGGCCACCACATTTGCTTTCCCCGGATGATACATAATTTCACAATCGTAATCACTTACTAATTCTAGCCACCTTCGCTGTCGCATATTCAGTTCCCGTTGATTGAATAAATGTTGAAGACTTTTATGATCGGTGTAAATCTGACACTTGGTACCGTACAAATAATGTCTCCAAATCTTCAAAGCAAAAACAACTGTGGCAAGCTCCATATCATGTGTGGGATACTGTCTTTCATGATCTTTCAACTGTCGGGAGGCATACACAATAACTTTCCCGCGCTGCATCAAAACACATCCCAAACCCAACTTTGAAGCGTCACTATAAATGACAAAATCTTCTGCACCTTCGGGTAAGGTTAGAATCGGTGCACTACAAAGTCTTTCTTTGAGAATTCTGAAGGCTTCAGCTTGTTCCTCTTTCCATTCATATTTTACATTCTTTCTTGTCAGCTTGGTCAAAGGTGTTGCAATGCGAGAAAAATCCTGTATGAACTTTCGATAATAACCTACCAAACCCAGAAAACTCCTTACCTCTGTCGGTGTTCTTGGTGGTTCCCAATTTTCAATTACTTCAATCTTATTTGGATCAACCTGTATGCCTTTCTGAGAAACAACATGCCCAAGAAACTGTACTTCCCGTAACCAGAACTCACATTTAGAAAACTTAGCATATAACTGTTCACTTTTCAATAGCTCCAAAATCAAACGAAGATGAGTAGCATGTTTTTCTTCAGATCGGGAATAAATAATGATATCATCGATAAAAACAATTACAAATTTATCGAGATAGGGTTTACATACCCGATTCATCATATCCATAAAAGCTGCCGGTGCATTCGTCAAACCAAAAGGCATTACCAAAAATTCATAGTGACCATAACGGGTACGAAAAGCAGTTTTCAACACATCCTTTTCTCTGACCTTCAACTGATGATAACCTGACCGTAAATCAATCTTTGAAAAATAACTGGCCCCAACTAACTGATCAAAAAGGTCATCAATTCTGGGAAGTGGATATTTATTCTTTATTGTTAGTTTATTCAGTTCCCTGTAATCTATACACATTCTCATTGACCCATCCTTTTTCTTAACAAACAAAACCGGTGCACCCCATGGAGAAGTACTCGATCTAATGAAACCCTTATCAGAAAGTTCTTGTAACTGAGACTTCATTTCTTTCATTTCAGAAGGAGCCAGACGGTAGGGTGTACGTGCGACAGGAGCAGCCCCGGGTGACAAATCAATACTAAACTCTATCTGTCTATCGGGAGGAAGACTAGTCAAGTCATCAGGAAATACTTCTGGGAATTCACTGACTACCGATATATTTTCAAATTTACCCTTTTCTTTCTTGGTGTCAATCACATAAGCTAAGAAACTCTGACAGCCTTTACTAACACATTTACGAGCATTTAACATAGATATTAGACAAGACTGATGGTTTCTACGATCACCATATATTGTAAAAGGTCCTTTCCCAGGCAAGTCAATATTAATCAACTTTTTATTACATATGATACTGGCCTGGTTAACCAGTCCATTCCCACTACCACATCAAATTCAGTTAAAAATATAGGGAATAACTGAATTGGTACTTGACACCCTTCCACATCAATATAACAATCATCAAATACCTCTCTAACCGATACTTGATTATCATTAGCAGTTTCTACTACTAATGCATAATCTAACACTTTTGGTTTCACGTGCAAACAGTTAACAAAAGAAGAAGATATGAATGAACGGTTTGCACCGGAGTCAAATAACACCTTAGCACGTATTGAGTTTATCAAGAATGTACATGTCACCACGTCCGGGTGTTCTTCGGCCTCAACTGTTGTCATCTGAAAAGCACGCCCCTTAGCTTTAGGTGGTTCAGGCTTTCGAACATTTCCCCCACTACCCTGTGTACCTCCAGGCATGTTACTTCCCCGAGCTTTCATTTGTGGACAATCATATTGTAGATGATTCGGAGAATTGCAATAATAACATAATCGGGTAACCCAACAATCTCTGGCTATGTGACCCGACTTTCCACACTTATAACAATTTCTTGGATCAAGACTACACTTACCCTGGTGGAATTTATTGCATTTGGGGGCACAGTCTTTCGTTGATTCTAAAGGTTGGACGATTATCAATTTTAGTAAATCTTGACTTTTGGGGATTAAAAGACGGTCCCTCCCACTTCCTCTTTCCAAAACTTCTCTCATTCACATCCCTTCCCCGGTCTCTTTCGGTTATTTCCGCAGCATCAACTGCGGAGGTGAAAGTGTCTGGTTTCATAACAATAACCAATCCTCTGATTTCAGAATTCAGTCCAAAAATATACCTTTCTACTTTTCGGGCTTTTGTAGACTCGTAGTATTCAGCAAAACGTGATTTTTCCAAAAATTTAGCAGTGTAATCCCTAACAGTCATATTTCCTTGTTTCAGATTCATGAACTCCTCTTCTAATTGTCGAATTGCAGTTTGGGGACAAAATTGAGTTTTAAAAGCATTAGAAAAATCTTCCCATGAAAAAGTTGTATAAACATTGGGTCCTTTTGAAGATATTAAAGCTTCCCACCAATACATGGCATCAGATTTGAGCATCGCAGTTCCAAATAAAACTCGATCCTCGTCAGCACACTTACTTGTTTTGAAAATAGATTCGACTTCTTTCAACCAACGCATGGCTTTAATGGGATCTCGTTCACCCGAATACGTTGGAGGTTTACAAGTCAAAAACATTTTGTAATCATAGTTCTTTTGAATAGGAACAGTAACAACCGGAGTATGCACCTCTGATTCCAAAATAGGTTCAAGTCCTTCTGGTTCTATATCATGAGGTTGTCCAAACATTGCTTGCAAATTAGACTGAAGTTTACCCATTTCTGCAGCGAGGTCAGCTCGAGTAACATATTCAGTGTCTTGTGATCGACCCCTGCCTCTAGGTCTACCCCTGCCTCTACTGCGACCACTACTTGAACTTTCGTGTACAGAACGTTCCTGTTCCAAATGAATTCCCCGGATCGACCCCCGTCTATGACCCCGACTTCTTCCTTGTACATCCGGAATCATTTCATTGATATTCTCTATTTGCAAATTGGCATTATCCAGATTCTCTGCTTCATCTCTTTCCATCCGACGAGAACCCCTAACCATCCTGTTAATTCATAAGTATTGATACACATTTAATCACATACCCAATATAATAAGGTATTCCAGTTCAAACATGCACCTGTAAGCTCATAATTACATTGGCCAAATGTAATTTGAATTTACCTTACATGTCGTTCTTTCTACCCATTATATTTAACATTCCAAGGTTCTAGACATAATAGGGACATCCTACTTCACATAACATTATGCCGTTTAAGTCTAGGTATGGATCCGAATACCTAAATCCCTTAAACTTAGGCTCTGATACCAACTGTAACAACCCACCTTAAAACATAACATGTATCATATAATACATGCAAACATTTATATTATAAACACCCACATATTGCATATAGGGTCCCGAAGTCTAGAATTACACTTACATAATACTACATCCAACAAAAACCATTGACATATAACATTGTTTAACTAGAAGTATTAACTCATAATAGCTTCCCACGTACAACACATTTCTTCACATAACATCATAGCTTATCTTTTCCTTTTGCCTTACCAGTCATCTGTCCTGGAATACAGATTTGGAAAACAATGAGGGTTAGACCAATTGGTCTAAGTGAGAAAATCCCAAACATTTTAATAACAATATTATGAAAACATTGATATGAAACCGTTATCAACAAATCACAATTCAAATCTCATGCAATGTAAACAACACACTCCGTTGGCCTATAACACCAACAACCCATGGCCATATCAGAATTAGTTGGCCGCTAAGCACAACTAATTAATTTACTCCGAAGTACCTTAAGTACAACCAACACCGTTGCCCCTTTCGGTACAACCAACTCCATCCGGTCTCTACGTCCGGCCAAAATACAATAGTGTAATGCAATGCTCAAACATATGAGATTCATTTCAATAATCACATTCCATATAACTTACAATCATTACTACACATATCACATATAAACCATTTCTTAATATATAAGTATTCCAGTTCGAAAATGGTTAAAAGAAAACTCACCTTATTAAGAGTTTGAAGTCACGCACGCGCAAACGACACAACTGAACACCACTTATATCAAACTTCACTGACGAGTAACTGAGCCTTGATTATTCCTAGCTTTTCCTTGATCTCTTACTTTAAGCTTAGTAGAGTATTAAGGGAGAGTGAGTGAACGATTTTGGTATCAACCTAAGAGCCTCCTTTCTTCCTTTATTTATAGGTAAACACAATGCATTAAGTACTTGTTCTTTTTGCTTTCAAGGTTGCACTCTTATTAGAACTCGACACCTCGTGCTTATAGGGATAAGATCGACACGTCGTGCTAAAAGAGATAGGATCAACACCTCGTGCTTATAGGGATAGGATCGACACCTCGTAAATAAAGTGACTCATCATAACTTTGAATATTTTAATACTAAGGACCTCTAATTATTGATTAGTGACAATAAGACCCTTAAACATATAATACCTAACCAAAAAGTACCCTTTAACATTATAACATGACATGAAATAATAGACATAACTTACCGGGTTATAACATGATGTGGCCTTCTCCCATGCACCTTATGCCACCTTAGAACACCTCATGCTGCCATTTTCCAGCCTCCTTTCCAGCCCCCTTTTTTTGTTTTTAGCTCTTTTTACTAATAATTAGCAGCCCCCTTTTTTTATTTATATTTATTTAACAATTCTTTATTTATATATATTTAATAATATTCAGCAGCTTTTTTTCTGTTTTATTAAAATTTCAGCAACTATATATATATATATATATATATATATATTTAGTTAAAACAGGCTGCTACAAATCTCCCCTCCTTACAAAAGATTCCGTCCTCGGAATCTACTTTCTTTAGAATAGATAGGGAAACTTCGTCCTCATTTCGTTCTCATTTTCCCAAGTGGCATTGTGACCTTTATGATATTTCCACTGTACTTTAACCAACGGAACCTCTTTATTCCTCAATCTTCGAATTGCTCGATCAATTATCCTTTCTGGTTGTTCCACATATGTCAGTTTTTCATTCACTTGAATTTCATCCAATGGAACCTTCATTTCTTCATCAGCCAGACACTTCCTCAAGTTGGATACATGGAATGTATTATGTATCTTTTGTAGCTCAGCAGGCATTTCTAACCGATAAGCCACTTCTCCGACCCTTTGAATTATTTGAAAGGGTCCTATATAACGAGGACTCAACTTTCCTCGCCTTCCGAATCTAATCAATCCTTTCCAAGGAGCAACTTTGAGCATAACCCGATCCCCCACTTGAAATTCTATATGCTTTCGTCTCTTATTTGCGTAGCTTTTCTGTCGGTCCTGGGCTGCTTGTAGCCTTTCCCGAATTTGTTTTACCTTTTCTGAAGTTTGTTGAACTAGCTCTGGTCCCGTCATTCCTCTGTTTTCAAAGTTATCCCAACACACTGGGGTTCGACATTTTCTACCATACAAGACTTCATATGGAGCAGCTTTTAGACTTGCGTGATAACTATTGTTGTACGAGAATTCTATTAGGGGTAAGTGATCATCCTAACCACCACCTAAATCAATTACACAAGCTCTAAGCATGTCTTCCAATTTCTAATGGTTCGTTCACTCTGTCCATCAGTTTGTGGATGGTAGGCTGTACTTAAGTTTATTCTTGACCCCATTTCTTTCTGAAAACTTCTCCAGAATCGTGATGTAAATCGGCTATCTCTATCTGATATTATTGATAATGGTACCCCGTGCCTTGAGACTATTTCATCAACATACAGTCTTGCAAGTCGTTCAACTGTATAACTTTCTTTAATTGACAAGAAGTGAGCTGATTTGGTTAACCTATCAACGATTACCCAAATTGAATCATTACCTTTCTTGGTTCGAGGTAATTTCATCACAAAATCCATAGTGATGTGATCCCATTTCCACATTGGAATCTCTAAAGGTTGTAACCCTCCAAAAGGTTTCTGATGCTTTGCCTTTACTTGAAGGCAAGTCATACATTTCTCAACAAAATTCCTAACATCCTTTTTCATTCCCGACCACCAGTATAGTAACTTCAAATCTCGATACATCTTATCCATGCCAGGGTGAATGGAGTATTTGGACTTGTGAGCCTCACTTAACAAGACCTCACGGTGACCGCTTACCAATGGAACCCACAATCTTCCATTAAATCTTCTACATTCCTTGTTATCAGTTTCTAAGAATTTGGCTTGTCCTACCATACGCTCTTTCTTAATGTGTTCTTCGGTAAGTACACTAGCCTGAGCTTCTTTTATTTTTACTAAAAATTCAGGCATCACATCTATTCTCAACGCTTTAACTCGTGTGGGCTTCTCGCGTTCCTTTCTGCTCAATGCATCTGCTACCACATTAGCTTTGCCAGGATGATATCGAATTTCACAATCATAATCTTTAAGCAATTCCATCCATCGTTGTTGTCTCATGTTTAAGTCCTTTTGACTAAACAAGTATTGCAGACTCTTGTGGTCAGTATAGATGATGCAATGAGTACCATAAAGGTAATGTCGCCAGATCTTTAGTGCAAATACAACAGCAGCGAGTTCTAAATCATGTGTCGGATATTTCTTCTCGTTTTCCTTTAGTTGCCTTGACGCATAAGCTATCACCTTGTCGTATTGCATAAGTACACACCCTAGTCCCAGTTTTGACGCATCGTTGTATACTATAAATCCTTCTGTTCCATCTGGCAATGATATAATGGGTGCACTACTTAGCTTTCCTTTTAAAATATGAAAAGCTTGTTCTTGCTCTTTTCCCCATTCAAACTTCTTACCCTTTCTTGTCAATGTCGTTATTGGAGATGCTATTTTGGAGAAGTCCTGAATGAATCTACGATAATATCCTTCTAATCCCAGAAAACTTCGTATCTCTGACACACTTTTCGGAGCTTCCCATTTCATAACGGCACTCACCTTAGCAGGATCTACTTGTATTCCTCGTTCATTAACCACATGTCCGAGGAATTGAACTTCCTTCAGCCAAAATTCACACTTTGAAAATTTGGCATACAACTTCTCCTGCCTTAAAAGACTCAGTATTGTATGTAAATGTTTTCGATGTTCACTCTCATTCTTGGAATAAATGAGAATGTCATCTATAAACACAATCACAAACTTGTAGAGATATGGTTTACATACTCGATTCATCAAGTCCATAAAGGATGCTGGTGCATTTGTCAACCCAAAAGGCATGACCAAAAATTCATAATGGCCATATCTTGTTCTGAATGCCGTTTTGGGAACATCTTCACTCTTGACATTTAGTTGATGGTATCCCGACCTCAGATCGATTTTTGAGAAGCATTTGGCGCCTTGTAGTTGGTCGAACAAATCATCGATTCTAGGTAGGGGATATCTATTCTTGATTGTTCGTTTATTTAATTCTCGGTAGTCGATGCACATGCGCATCGACCCATCCTTTTTCTTAACGAATAGGATTGGTGTACCCCATGGTGACGTACTTTCTCGGATGAAACCTTTATCGAGTAACTCCTGTAATTGACTTCCCAGTTCTTGCATTTCAGATGGAGCTAATCGATATGGAGTTTTGGCTATTGGTACAGTTCCAGGTACCAAGTCAATCCCAAATCGTATCTGTCTGTCCGGAGGCAATCCTGGTAAATCTTCTGGAAACACATCTAAATATTCTTGTACAACCGGTACATCTTTTGCTTTTATCATTTCTGATCTTCTTTCACCTATAACATATGCTAAGAATGTTGGGCACCCCTTCCTTATACAACGTTGTGCTCTAGCTGAACTTACTAGCATCATCCTAGTTTTCGGTTCGTCCCCGTTTATCACTATTGTTTTTCCTTCAGAAGTTCTAACTTCAAGTTTCTTTTGATCACAAATTATCTTGGCATGGTGGTTCCACAACCAATCCATTCCTACTATGACCTCGAGTTCACCTAAAGTCATGGGTATTAGGTCAATGGTCATTTGATGTCCGTCAATTTCTATTATGCAATCTCTACAAATCTTGTTGATCCTAACATGGCTGCCATCAGCTAGTTCAACCTCAAAGCCTGGTTTTAGTTCCTTACTGTCTACTTTCAACTTTTGACAAAATGGAAGAGACATAAAAGATCTACTTGCACCACAATCAAACAGGATACGAGCAGGTTGATTATTGATAAGGTGCGTACCTGTCACTACGTCCGGTGTTTCATTTGCCTCTTTTTCTGTCATTTGAAATGCTCGATCCTTCGCCTTTCCTTGTTACCCTCTTTAATATTCCTGTTAGCCTCTGGATGTGGCTGATTTCTATTATGTTCCCCGTTACCTTGAGGACAATCCCGTTTTAAATGTCCTTGTTTCCCACACCGAAAACATGCTCCTGTCTTTGCCCAACACTCACCAGGGTGATTCTTACCACAATGGTTACAAGGTTTCTTTTGATTTATTTTAACAAAATTCTGAACCCCAAACTTTGGTTTCTTATTCCAATTTTGGCCAACACTTTGTTCTTTTTGCTTTATTTGGAAAGAGCCCTGATATGTAGGTACCATATCCTTCTCGACTACCTTGGCAATGTTGACAGCTTTCTGAAATGTTTCTGGTAGTCCAGCCAGTACAAACCTTCGAATTTCGTTTCTTAATCCTGCAATGAAACAATCTTTTTTCTTGCTTCTGTTGCTACTTGATGCTCCACAAATCTTGACTTCTTTATAAATTGAGACACGTAATCTTGTACTGATAGGTTTCCTTGCCTAAATTGTAGGAACTCCTGTTCCATACGCTTACGGTTTATGGTTGAACAATATTCATTCAGAAATATTTCTTTGAATTGATCCCATAACAAAGGTGTAGTTTCCTCGGTATTTTTTTATAGCTTTTACCGAATTCCACCAGTGCAATGCATCTTCCTGAAGTAAGGTAGTTGCATACCTTACTTTTTGCGTTTCCAAACATTGGCATGTTTCAAAGTTACTTTCTACTCCGGTTAACCAGTCCATGGCTTTATGAGGTTCACGTTCACCTTTGAATGGGGCTGGCTTGGTGCTCATAAAAGTTTTATAATTGACTTCTTTTGAGAGTATGTTATTTGGTTCTACCCTTACATCTTGTTCTTTTGGGGTATTTATTAAACGGGCTGTCTCTTCCCTGTTTTCTTTTAATATTGCAGGTAGAACATTCTTCAAGAGTGTTTCTAAATCATTGTTCTTGCTTATACTTTTAGTCCTATCATTATCTCTCATCGTCTCTGGTTCGGTGCTACTTGTTTCTGTTCCATCCAATCGTTTTCCTCTTTGATAAGTTTGTTGAAACTATGAAGCCATTCCCTGAGATAGGATATAGCAATATATACACGTTATCTTATGTTAGTCATTACTTTTTAACTAGTTTTTTTTATAGAAATTTTAATACACTATACATAACAAGCTATTTCCAAAAGCACAAGTACTTATACAAACATTTCCTATATATACATATATATTTTACATCAGTAGGAAATTACATTCATTGAGGTGACATCTTTTCATGGGGTACAAAAGGTATTTACATAGAGCACACCTCATGTACCAAGATGTCCTAGCCTTTCTAGGGCTCATACATACTGTAACACCCCAAACTTCGTATGTATTCTCCCAATTGTGCGTCATTATAAGATTAACTTTGGCTCGTAGTGCATGCGAATCTTTTGAGTCTTGGTTATTGGTCAGTTTAATTTCATCGTTATCTGATCGGTTTGGAGTGGAAAAAAGGAGTTTTTCGAGCAACTCACACATCAGGCGATAGTGCCCGACGACTATGACATTTGTCAATGTCGCAGGGCATAGTCGCGGAGAGCAACGGGCCCTCGGTACAAGTTCGGCGATAGTGCCCGGCGACTATGCGAGGGTCACTATCGCCTGGTCACAATCGCGGGGAGTGTACCGAGCGTGCCCCAACGCGGGCGATAGTGCCTCGCGACTATGATATGGGCATAGTCGCCGACGGGGGATTTGGGTATAAAAACCAGATTTCGGGAATTCTCAGCTTATTGTTGATTTGGGGAGCAGATTGGAGGGTTCTAGCTGCGATTTTTGGTAAGTCCAAACCCTAGTTCTACCCTCTTCATTTATGATTCTATTTGGTGCATTAATAGGGATTTAATGATCCTCTAGGGTTGATTGTTGAGAAGTGTACCATTTGATACTATCCTTCAAGCCTCCATTTCTCCACTTCCTCACCTAGGGTTTTGACTTTCTTGTGAGGGGTCACCAAGGTGAGTGTTTCTTAACTCTTCCATTCTCATACATGTCTAACATTATGCTAGTATTTATGTGCATTTTGGTTAATTGTTACTTGTTCATGTGGAGTTAACCTAAAACCCCATTTATGGGTAAAGTTGCAAATGGGGAGTATTAAACATACTATTTGGCCAAGATATGTAGCAAGAGCCATGGAAGAGTAATAAGTTGTATGTTTGGTTGTATTTGAGAATTGATGTTGATTTTAAGTATTGACTTGAGTTTCTGTTTATGAATAGACTAAAGACCCGGTTTGGGTTGAGGTCATAAATAGACTAAAGACCCGGTTTGGGTTGAGGTCGTAAATAGACTAAAGACTCGGTTAGAGTTGATGTTGTGTATATGCTAAAGACCCGGTTTGGGTTGAGTGCTCAAATAGCTAAAGATCTCGTTTGGGTTGATGCTAACCAAGTTAAATGACTTGAGAGTAATTATAAACGTGTTGATATTATTACATTGTGTTTCCCTTCTAATGACAGGTGAAGCAAGTTGATAGACCGTCGTGTAAATACGGTGTTATTGTAATGAGGCTATAATTTATAAACTAAACTGTATTTATGCGTTCTCACTAGGCCTTAACCTAACACTTGTTTCTTTGGTTGTCATGTATGACAGGGAACTCTAGCGGCGGGAACCTACGGGATTGAGTGGTCGATCGTGCGATCGAGAGCGGTCATTTTGGGAGATCTAGAGACCGGTATACTTGATGAATAGTCACCATTTTTGGAAGGATAGCGACACCCGAATGTAATCTGATAGGGAAATCTAGATTATTTAGGTTGTCGTAACTTTATGCTTCATTAATGAGTTTGTACACATTATACTATATCCCTTTTTGGGTTGGAAACTTGGGATACCTTGGCGGGTTTTGTACAACAGGTTTTATCAATTTACAGCCGTCATATTGCCAAAAAATTTAAAGTTTTAAATTACCCCAATTTTTAGGGTGTTACACATACAAAGACATCTCCAAAAAAAATAATATAAAAAAATACTAGTCCAAAGTTAGTTGTACTTTCCCAAAAACCGGTTTAAAGCCATACAAAAACCCTTTCACATTTCATACCCTAGTTGGTTGCCCCTCATAGATGGTACTTAAGTCGAACCCATTCTCTATACGACATCACTTGGGTCTCTTCATAGAGATGAACACGGAACCTAGGTCGACGAGATATCCATGCAACTAAACTCGGTAGATAAGTGTATGAACCGACAACAACCTCCTTGATCATATCTTTAACATAGTATAATTTATCTTTCACAATTGTCCTTAGTCCTCTGCTTTTTATGATCAACTCACAATCCATCCAACGAATAACACATCGGTAATGGTTCCTTTGATTAACTAGCTCAGTCATCTCTTGAACTAATGCTTCAGTCACCCCTTGGTTATTGTTTTCTTCTATTTCATCATCACTAATAACGTAAACCTGTGGTGGTGGGGGTTCAATTATATCCATATCTGTGAAATAGGGGTCCTTGTCAGTGTTAATGCTAGGATCTGTTTCGGAAGAAGTTGACATACCTGTTACACATGTTCAAGTGAGTTAAACAATTGATCATACCTTATATTTAGTCATTTTTATACTTGAACACACTTTTACATTCATAAAACATACTTCCAATAATTATGTACCAAGTTAAAACCTAAAATAGCCTAAAACTCACTAAACGGTCCCTAAACAACCCCTAAACAGCCCCTGGACAGCCCCTAGACAGCCCCTCAAACAGCCCCTGGACAGTCCCTTAAACAACACCGAACAACCCCTGGACAGCCCCCCTTGACAGCCCCTGGACAGACACTTGGACAACCCTTTGTCTTAGGTTTAAACTCTGTTTTTATCATTTATCATTTCAGTTACCCTCAACTTGTTATTTGGTCCCTCATCCATCCTAATAGATAACTTGATCCATCGGTTTTCAAATTTTCGTGTAGACTTTGAGTTTGAAATTTTCAAATCCCTCAAAAAGTTGGCTCTGATACCAAGCTTGTAACAGCCCTCGTTTCCGCCTCTAAACCGAGACCCAACGAAGGGTGTTACGAACCGAGTCTCAACCATTTATATATAATTAAAATAAAACATATTACAAAAATGCGGAAGCAAAACATAGTTTATTTATATAAAACATACCACGATGGATCATAGTTACAAAGTACATATTTATCTTCTAATAAACACATACTAAGCTAAGTTATAAAAACCAAATTATACAAACCAAAACACCACCGATTAAACCACGAAATGAAGCTTTCGATAATCCCTTCGAGACTTCCTTTTCACCTCTCAAGTAATATTGTCCTCAACTGAGATACATATTTATAATTTTTAAGCCATTGAATGACTTGTGATTACAAATCTTATTTCAATGCATAAAATATTTAGAAAATCAATTCATAGCCTCAAATAAGCTATTGTATCATGTATATGCATATAAAACATTTAAACATTTATACTTTCCAGATTTAATCTCTCCCGGTGGGTGTCGCCCCTTCCGGCTTTTATTCGGAACCCTTCGTCAAGGATCCGGGACCGTTTCTACGACCCCTTACCGCGGTTATACCGTCTCGGTGATTCTTATTCCACCGGTGATCAAATTTGTTCCTTTATCACGCGTTTTAAAAATACATATAACATGTTATACATAGCTATATCATTTAAGGTTGTCCATATTCTTTATAATAACCAAATATGAACAAAACTTCATGAAAACATGTACACAAATATGTATCTCAGGTTTGGAAATCAAACCAAAAGAAAAGATAAGTAATCACCTTGGTTTTTGGCTAAATGAAACTAAACTCAGCAGCCCTCTATCCTTTCTTGCCAAACTTTTCTTTCTTCTAACAAAATATGGAATTATATGTGTGTGTGTGTGTGTCTGCTGGAGGTTCACAAAAGAAGAGAAATAACAAGAAAAGACTACCTATTTATACCAAAGGTTGAGGAGCTTGGAAGTAGGTTAGTCACTAATTGATGTGGCCTTCTCCCATGCACCTTATGCCACCTTAGAACACCTCATGCTGCCATTTTCCAGCCCCTTTTTCCAGCCTCCTTTCCAGCCCCCCCCCCTTTTTTAGCTCTTTTTACTAATAATTAGCAGCCCCCTTTTTTTATTTATATTAATTTAACAATTCTTTATTTATTTATATTTAATAATATTCAGCAGTTTTATTAAAATTTCAGCAAATATATATATATATATATTTAGTTAAAACAGGCTGCTACAAGAAAGAAGGTAAGATACATCATCCTTTATAGGATAAGACCAATGTTGTAAGAACATTGGGATAATCATTTGCACATGTGACCCATATGGCACAATATTGAAAAGGGCACGTTGAGTAAGCAGAATAGCATGTAACCAAAGATATAGATGCCTCTAACTAAGATCACACCGTTTCTCTTTCTTCTCGAACTAACTGAAACCAAACATATTATTAGACTTGGAAATCATTTTGTAAAGTTCGTGGTACCAAAGTGTAAATAATGTATTTATATATACCGTGAATGAGAATGCGTAGGGGACATATTTTCTGGCCATATTCTTTCATGGTATCAAAGCGTCGACCAAAACCCTAGCCGCAGACGACCTCTGATAAACCCTAGCCGCAAACGACCTCTGTCCCTTCCAATCGATTTCTGCTTCTTTTGATTCATGGCCTCCCTACATCCTGCTGTAACTGTCACCAACATTTGGAAATTCATTCCGATCATTCTGGAGATGGACGACGGACAGTACACCGTACACGTCATGGGTTGAACTATTCAAAATCCACTGTCGTACACACAATGTCATTCATCACATTCTGCCCGAAGAATCTTCGTCATCTAAACTTGCGGCCGACAAAGAGAAAACTGATGATGTGGCTCTTCACAAACGTTTGGATTCCATTGTCCTTCAATGGATTTACGATACGATCTCAAAGGACTTGTTGATTACCATTCTAAAAACCCAATTCAACAGCCGCTCAAGCTTGGAAATCGTTGGAAAACATCTTCATCGACAACAAACCCTCAAGGGCTATGTACCGAGAAAACAAGTTCAATAATGTCAAGCTGGAGTCTTTCTCTAATGTTTCTGCTTACTGCCAAGAGCTTAAAACCTTATCAGATCAACTCACCAATGTTGATGCACCTAACGACCGTCTGGTTCTTCAACTCATCAACAGACTTGGAGACAAATATGAAAGCCTCACCACCTTACTCCAACAATCCACCCCTCTTCCGGATTTCTACACTGCCCGATCAAAACTGATCTTGGAAGAAACCCATAAGAATCAAAACTCCAAGTCGACGACTGAAGCGGCAGCCATGAACACTCAAAAAACTGCCACCATCACTGATCGACGTCACACGCCCCTATCAACTGAACCACACTACCGTGGTGGTGGGTGCGGTCAGTTTGAGTCATTTGACTATGGTGGCAGGGGGCGCAACACTGGTAGAGGGGGTCGGGGACGCGGTCGTGGTCGTCGAGGTCGCGGACGTGCACCACAATTTCAGTCGGGCTCCTATCCACAACAGCCGTCAATTAGGTGGAACGCTCCGTGGCCACCACAACCGTGGAACACTCCACCTGCACCATTCCCTACGACGCCGGCGAGCGAACGACGAGCGAACAGGTACCCAACTAGAAACTCTAATTTTGCAGGTATCCTTGGCGCTAATCCCTACGGCAATCCGGATTCTGAGCAATCATACACCCCAACCAACATCGACCATGCACTGCACACGATGACATTAAATCCGGACCAGAACTGGTATCTTGACTCCGGCGCCACGAACCACATGTCACACACCACAGGTAACATTTCCAATTATGTCAATAATGGTATACAAAACAACATCGTCGTTGGCAATGGTTCCCAAATACCTATCCTTGGAACCGGTCACACAACCCAACAACCACCCTACTCACCTTTAAAACTCCACAATATCTTTCACGCACCTAAACTGATCAAAAACCTTCTTTCCATTCGCCGTTTAACAACTGACAATCCTATTTCCATTGAATTTGATCGTTTTGGTTTTCTTGTGAAGGATTTTCAGACACGGATTCCTATCATCCGATGTGACAGCACTGGAGATCTCTATCCCCTTTCACTACCTTCTGCTCAAGTTACACCACCTGCTACTTTTGCCGTTTTGACGCAAGATCTTTGGCACAAGCGTCTGGGCCACCCCAATTCCTCTTTGTTACGAGTTTTAAATAAACACAAATTTATTTATGTTAAGACTTTTTCGGATAAACATTTATGTCAATCGTGTGTTTTTGGCAAACATGTTAAATTACTTTTCTGTGATTCTACTTCTGTTACGTGTTTCCCATTTAATATTGTGCATAGTGACTTGTGGACCTCCCCGGTTCTCAGTTCCGAGGGTCACCGTTATTATATCTTGTTCTTAGATGATTACACCAATTATCTATCGACGTACCCTCTCACAAACAAATCACATACGCATTCCACCTTCTTATCTTTCCACAAGCTCATTCGCACTCAATTTGAGCGTGAAATTAAAAGCTTCTGGTGCGATAATGGAACCGATTACAACAATAAATCGTTCCACGATTTCTGTACTCAACACGGGATGGTTTTCAGGTTCTCTTGTCCCTATACTTCTTCTCAAAATGGGAAAGCCGAAAGGAAAATTCGATCCATAAACAACATCGTCCGCACTCTTCTCACCCACGCCTCCTTACCGCCAACTTTCTGGCATCATGCTCTACAAATGGCCACCTACATCCTCAACATACTTCCATCAAAAACCAAAAACAACTCCACCCCTACACTCCTTCTATACAACAAACACCCCACATATGCGCATCTTCGAACTTTCGGTTGCCTCTGCTATCCTCTCATCCCATCTACATCTATTCACAAACTTAAAAACCGGTCCACCCTGTGCGTCTTTTTCGGTTACCCCTCCAATCATAGGGGGTATAAATGCTATGAAATCTCCACCAGAAAGATAATATCTCTCGTCATGTCGTGTTTGATGAGACCGTTTTTCCGTTTGCCACACTTCACTCCTCCCCCCCTTCCTACGAATTTCTTCACTCAAACCAATCCAGCGATCTACATCCGTCTATCTGGGAATCCGTCACCACCACAAACTCGTCCACATCCCCAAACGAACCTCCTACCCCTCCCCCCAATCCCACACAAGCCGACCCCCCCCCCCTCAATCACCTTCCCCAACATCACCTCAACCAACCTCCACCTTCAAAACCTACTCGCGCTGACACAAACCACCCGAACACCAACACCCCACTCAAACCGAAACACAACAACCTCTTCCAACACCCCCCTCAACCTCGCCTATCCCCAACCCACCACCGCCACCCACCCGTACCATGCGCACACGTAGCATGACCGACTCTTCAAAACCAAAACAACCATTCAATCTTCATACATCTGCACCATTCGAGCCATTACCCCACTCCCCTAACGAAGCCCTAAACACTCCCGTCTGGAACCAAGCCATGACTGATGAGTTTAATGCCCTTATTGACAATAATACGTGGGGATTGGTACCTCGCCAACTGTCCATGAATGTTATCAGGTGCATGTGGATTTTCAAACATAAGACCAGATCTGACGGATCCCTTGAGCGCTACAAAGCGCGCTTGGTTTGTGGTGGCAGGTCACAACAGGTTGGAGTCGACTGCGACGAAACGTTTAGCCCAGTGGTTAAATCGGCAACCATTCGCACGGTTCTCAGCATTGCGTTATTAAAAACGCTTTTCTACATGGGCACTTAGCAGAAACAGTGTACATGCATCAACCCATGGGATTCCGGCATCCGTCCTACCCTCATCATGTTTGCAGATTGAAGAAATCTCTATACGGCCTAAAACAGGCACCTCGTGCATGGTACCGGCGATTCACTGACTATGTCACCAAGCTAGGTTTTCGACATAGTGCATGCGATCACTCCCTATTGACGATATCGTTCTTACCACATCGTCATCGGCTCTCAAGCACCACATCCTAACTCGTTTGTCCAATGAGTTCGCCATTAAGGACTCAGGCCATCTCAACTACTTCTTGGGAATCTCAGTCAAGCGTGACCCAACTGGCCTATTCCTATCTCAACAGAAATATGTCGCTGACATTCTTACTCGTGCAAACATGACTCAATGCAATCCTGTACACACTCTAGTTGACACCGACTAGAAGCTCAGCCACACCTCAGGGGAATTGATCGATGATCCCACCACTTATCGCAGTCTCGCTGGTGCCTTACAATATCTCATCTTCACGCGTCCTGATATTTCTTACGTCGTGCAACAAGTTTGCATGCACATGCATGCTCCGAGGACGTCATACATGAATGCCCTAAAACGCATTCTTAGATATGTCAAAGGCACCATTGACATGGGATTATACATACGTCATACCACAGTATCCACCCTTACGACTTACACCGACGCTGATTGGGCGTGTTGTCCGGACACCCATCGTTCGACTTCTGGCTATTGTGTGTTTCTGGGTGACAATTTATTGTCATGGTCATCTAAGCGTCAGACGACAGTCTCCCGTTCTAGTGCAGAAGCAGAGTATCGAGGTGTGTCTAACGTAGTTGCCGAAATTTGCTGGCTCAGAAACCTCCTTCTCGAGCTTGGTCACCATCCGACACGCACGTCCTTAATCTACTATGACAATGTTAGCGCCATTTATATGTCGGAGAATCCAATTCAACATCAACAGACCAAGCACATTGAGATCGACATTCACTTCGTCCGAGAGAAGGTTCAACGCAGCCAAATTCGGGTTTTACACGTCCCATCACGCTACCAACTGGCTGATATCTTCACCAAAGGCCTACCACACATACTCTTTCACGACTTCAGTCCAGTCTAAGCATCCGTCATACTCCCCCTTAGACCGAGGGGGTATATTAGACTAGGAAATCATTTTGTAAAGTTCGTGGTACCAAAGTTTAAATAATGTATTTATATATACCGTGAATGAGAATGCGTAGGGGACATATTTTCTGGCCATATTCTTTCATGGCATCAAAGCGTCGACCTAAACCCTAGCCGCAGACGACCTCTGATAAGAGCATAACAAACAGTTGGCTTGTCTAATCATCTACAGAACCATCACCGTTAATTCATTAAATGACCCACTTATATTTTCGGTTTTCTCACCGTGCTTGCCTTCAAAAGCATCATTTTGACACCACACAGATAAAGGTACACCAGATGAGATAATACACTTGTCAACAAAATCACTCGGGTTCAAAAATATACTCAGTCCATTGGCAATGAAGTGACAGTTTCAACAGAAGGTTCCATTATTGTAATTAAATATGTAATACAATTTTTAAACATAATCATAAATACATCATCAAATCAACAAATTAAAATGTTAAGGGAAAAAAACACTTTCTTAGAAGATATAAGGCAGGCCATGTGGTATTTACAAATAGACACCATTTAAAGACGCCTTGTTATGAAATATGTGCAATTATTAGTCCACTAGCAAATGTTATGCATAAGTGGACTCAATGAATGGCATCCTTCCACCCACTCAAATCTTTCTTCACTACCTTGTCCAAGTGAATCTTGACTAACGCCCACATCCTTGAAACACTTCCTATTGTACTCAACATCACCTAAAGTCACCTTTGAAAGCCCAAGATTCTAGATCTTATATCATATCAAGCCACAAGGTCAAACTTAGCCCAGGTCAAAAAGAAATTGTTGGGCAAGAAGTCTTGTTTAACTCAACATCAAAGAGAAGCAACTCATCAACTACATCACAAAATAAAGCAAATAAAATGACCATATATATACTCGAAAGTATACATAAATCAAACAACTATATATGTATTACGATTGAAAAGAAAAGTGTATATTAAAGAACGGAGTAGACCTTGAAGTTTCAACAATGATCTCCCGGCAAATCAACTCATCAACAACATTTTGTTGATCCTCCCACTCGCTCATGAATATTGCTTACAACGTCATTGGTCAATAATCCCTCGCACCTATTTCCATTCATAAACACAGACTCTTTAACCAAAGATGTTAAAAAATAATCAGAGACTTGAACCTTACTGGATCCATTTCAGAACCAGCACAAAGGAACTGCTCCTCTTCTTTCAAGGCATCGGGAAGACTTCTACAAGAACCATTCTTCAACAATTTTCACGTTTAACCTAAATATCATATGAAAATTGTCAAATGGAACACCAAATGCTAATAGTAAATGCCACTATGATATTGCCTCAAAAGTTCTAATTCCGGAACGTCAACAGTAAAACCATCATATTCTTGAACAAGCATGTCAAGATTCTGCACATCATACAATATATACTTTCTATATCATACAATGTACTACTTAACACTCTCTAATTGCATAAATAGCTAAATTACCAACTTGGAGTTATAGGTGGAGAACTAGTTTGCATCGTACTTCTGCTCTCTTTTCTTATTGGGAAGTTGGAAGAAAATATGTAATCTTTCAGCAACTAATTGCATATAAAGGTTCATCAGGAAGAACACTCGAGAGAATAATACCTTAGATTGTCTCAGAGTTTCAACCACACTCAAATTAAATGTTGTAAGGTTGCATGGGCCAATGATCTCAACAGCTTTTATAAGCCTAATTAATCCCATCGACCAATGACCTCCCGAAAGAGCGAGATGCATATATGACATGATGATGTTCTGCATCCTCCAATAACATTTCAACTTCCTGTTAAATGAAAGAATAAAAGGTTAAATAATAAGTATTATAAAAATAGCCTTCCAGGGAAAGAAACATACTATAAGATTAGTGTAGAAACACACTTTGGCACCATATTAGAAACATGTGTCAGTATGTGCGTAGAGGTTAATCACATACAAGACACCATTGGGAGAAAAAGAAGTAAAGACATCACATGTAGAAACATAATTTTTACTTCAGTCACCTTCAGAAAGTTGACGCAGAAACCAACTCCTGCAAATTTGCATCATTTTCCAGAAAGTTGACTTATAAACCATGAATGCGTAAATCAAAATACTTCAAATAACCATCAAGATCAGACATAGTGAAAACCTTAAGGTCGTAGACATCGGGAAGTAAATATGGTTTGGCCAGGACTACGCCATCGACAAAGCTCCCTTGACACCATCACGAGAAGGTAAAAGTGCACAAAGGTCCTACGACATCCTGAAAGTTCTTTTTTATTAGACTTATAGCCATAAATATACTGCTATCTATGGAAGAAACACAGTGCATTGAGGGATATAACCTTACAACATCCTCGAAACCCATCTAAACCTCACAAGCAAAAATATGTTTAGCATTTTCTTCCAAAAACCCAGCTTGAGCAAGTACATCAGAAATTTTCTTGTACACCTTCTCGCTATTAATTTGTAGTCTGAATGACATCAGCATACGTTTACTAATAATAATAGATATGCAGAATTAAAAGACATTCTAAAAGCACCAAGCCAATACTCGGTGCCAATAGCCATTACTTGTTAAATAGAGCCCAGAAACATTTCACCACGCGTCACTTGCAGAAGGGTAAAGAGGAGAAGCTTGCTTTAAAATATATTGATTAAGAAGGAAAAGAAAGAGATAAATGCTGCATCTTAGTTCGAAAGTTCTCATGATATAACGTGTTATGTCAATGTCGCATGCATAAAATTCAACTAATGATATAGCACTAAAAGAGTAAAAAAAAAATATAAGATAATATAAGTAGTATATGGAAAAGAATATAGGTTTAAGTAACAGTGTCATCAGAATATAAGCTTCTACCATGCAAGAAGATTTCTTTAACTCAACATCAACGAGCAACAACACATCAACTACATCACAAAATAAAGCTAATAAAATGACCAAATACTTGAGTGTAAACAAATAAAACAGCTATATATGTTTATGATTGAAATGAAAAGCATATGTATAGGAACAGAGCAAACCTTGAACTTTCAACAATGATCCATCTTTCCAAGGCAAATCAACTCGTCAACAACATTTTCTTTTCTTGATCCTCCCACTCATGAATATTCTTCACAACATAACTGTCACGTTAAATTCAGTAAAAAGGTATCACTCTGGTATTGCCTCAACAGTAAAACCATCATATTCTTGGACAAGCATATCAAGGTTGTGCACATCATATGATACATCCTATATCATACAAGATACCACTTAAACTCTCTAATTGCATAAATAGCTAAAGTACCAACCTTTGGAGTTATAGAACCTCTACAACATCTCAGTACATTGAGATTGACACCATTCAACTTGCCTTACAAAATCCAAAAACTTTGGGACTTCAGGAAGTTGAATTTCTATGTTTTGATCAGGGAGAAAAAAGTAATATTATATGATGAATGCCTACTCTTAAGATATAGAGACAATATAACAACAGGAAGGAACACTATACTTTTGTCACCTCTGACTTCAAGTTATTGAGAAAATCAACGTCAGGAGATTTCTCTTGAGATGGCATGAGATGAGAAGAAAAAACAGTAGACAACGATAAAAACAACCGAGACTGGCACGAGATGAGACGAAAAAATTAACAAAAAGATTTTCTATCACGAGAGGTGTAAGGGTTGGGTGTAATTGAGACAAAAATTAACCTTCACCTTGGTCAATAATCCCTTGCTTTCTTGGACATATATAGCAGAATCACAAGATTGAGAGTATTAAGGTTCCAAATCCACAATCTGAAATTATGGCCAAGGATGAATAACAAAACAAAACAATGAAAAGTAATCACCAAAATTTAAAATTTTGTGAAAAAACTGGAGGGAAGTAGCATTGGCGCATGTTAAAAGAGCAGAACAGATTTCCTGAATCACCTCTCTTGGAAGGAAAACACACCTACTCAGTGAAATATCATTCACCTTTAACTTCAAATGCCCAGGTTCATCACAAGGTGTTAAGCAAATTGTTCACTTATTTCATCTTTACTCTCTCCATTTCCTAAGTTAAGATGAGATCCCCACAATTCGATTTTGAAAGACAATCTCTTACACCTTCTTCCCAATCTGAGCTTCAACCAAGTTTTTTGCTATTTCTCACACCTATTTTCATCATATTGAGAAATATTTGCAGACTCTTTAACCAAATATATATAATTAAGAAGCATAAGAACCTTCTTTCTAGTAATGGAAAAAATAATCAGAAACTTAAATCTTACTTGATCCATTTCAGAACCTCCTGTTCTGAAGAATTTTACAAGATCTCAAGAGCCATTCTTCAGCAAGTTGTGCAATTGTCACATGGCCACCTTTAACCAAAATATCAATACAAGAACACCAATACTACAATACAAAAGAAATATAAGCAACTTTAAGTTTTCTGCAGGATAGGCTTGCAATGCAAATCAGTGAGTGGAACATAAGCACCAAGACTGCTTTCGCACAGCCATGAGCGAAGAACTATCAATGCCATTATTTACCAATAGAAGTTACTTGGTATGCTTGTCTCAGTGATACATTGGGAGAGCTGAGTGCAACAGTGATATGGATATCAACTCAAAATCTTTCAACTTATCATGCTTTGTGTTTCAATTTAGTAGCTGAAGGAAAACTAACCAATTAAGTAATGTTAAAAGGGTGGTCACAAACCAACAAAAAAAAGGAAACAAGATTTTGGCAAAAACCGTATATCACTATTGACATAAAATGTCTGAACAGAAGCACTTTGCCCAATAAGAATTTTGATTACAAGAAGGCTAGAGTTTCATGACTTAGAGCACATAAAACAAACGACAAACCACTGACCTTAACTACCGAACAAAGCAGCTCTTCATCATGAGACAAGATGGTTGCTCTCCGATAACTCGGATAAAGAACTGATCCAAAACCACAGTAAGGTAACCAATTGACCGGAGAAAATGAAAGAAACCTTACGGTGGTTTTGGATCAGTTCATTAACCTTACGATTAAATGGAAACCTTAAACACATATCAGGAAGATTGTGTCTCTGACAACCTTTTTAGAGATTTTTGGGGAAAGTGTGTCTTCTCTTTGACAAGAATTCTCATTTGTTAGAATATTGTGTAATATTTTGATAATAGTTTCCTTGGATTAGAATATTCTAGAGATAGTTTCTTATATTATAATATTCTAGAGATAGTTTCCTAATTATTGTACAAACCCCATGTATATATATATTTGTATGATAATAGAGCAGGAAGCACGACAAATGCTTCATTCCAACATGGTATCAGAGCATTAGGTTATTCTCTCAATATTTTCTTAAGTTTTTTTCTCCTCTCTCGACTAAACCCTAGTCGTCGACCACCATTTGCAACTTTCTGCAGCACACGTTCCTTCTTCAATGGCAGAACCATCCAAAGCTTCTACCTTTGAAACATAAATCTAACAGTGATTTTGAAAGGCACAAAGCCCGTCTTGTTGCAGATGGCAGATCTCAGCAGGTTGGAATTGATTGTGATGATACATTTAGCCCGGTAGTGAAACCGGCTACTATTCGGACAGTTCTAAGTCTCTCTTTGTCCAAAGCATGGTCCATTCATCAGCTGGATGTTAAAAATGCCTTTCTACATGGCAACCTTGAGGAGACAGTATACATGTATCAACCACCAGGGTTCAAGGATCCCACTCATCCAGACTATGTTTGCAACCTCAAAAGGTCCTTGTATGGTCTTAAACAAGCCCCTCGAGCTTGGTATCAACGATTTGCCTCTTATGTCTCCACTATTGGCTTTATACATAGCAAATCTGACCACTCCCTTTTTATCTATCGACATGGTTCCGACATGGCATATATACTACTATATGTTGATGATATTATTCTCACAGCTTCTTCTGATACTTTAGGCAAATCTATTATGTCTCACTTGAGCTCCGAGTTTGCCATGACTGATTTAGGCCCATTAAGCTATTTTCTTGGCATAGCTGTCACTCGACATGCCAATGGTTTATTTTTATCTCAGAAGAGGTATGCAGAGGAAATAATAGAGCGGGCGGGCATGTCCTCTTGCAAACCAACAGCCACTCCCGTTGACACGAAGGCTAAATTAAGTGCTGATGGGCCCTCGATTAATGATCCATCTCATTATCGCAGCCTTGCGGGTGCTTTTCAGTACTTGACTTTCACGAGACCTGATATCTCTTACGTTGTGCAACAAATTTGCCTCTACATGCATGACCTCGAGAACCTCACATGCATGCCTTAAAGCGTATCTTGCGATACCTTCAAGGCACTCTTGATCTTGGTATGCATCTATACCCATCTTCTGTCACACGTTTAGTCTCTTATACTGATGCAGATTGGGGTGGGTGCCCTGACACCCGACGCTCCACTTCAGGTTATTGTGTTTTTCTTGGGGAAAACGTCATCTCTTGGTCCTCGAAACGGCAACCCACCCTCTCCCGTTCCAGTGTCGAGGCTGAATATAGGGGGGTTGCAAATGTTGTTGCAGAAACTTGTTGGATCCGTAACTTGTTGCTAGAGTTACATTGTCCTGTGAAAAAGGCTACATTGGTTTATTGTGACAACGTCAGTGCGGTTTACCTCTCTGGTAATCCCGTCCAACATCAGCGAACGAAACATGTTGAATTGGATATACATTTTGTTCGCGAGAAGGTAGCCCGAGGAGAGGTCCGTCTTATTCATGTACCCTCCGTTATCAGTACGCAGACATTTTCACCAAGGGGCTTCCAAAGCTTCTTTTCGAAGACTTTCGGTCCAGCCTTAGCGTCCGTTCTCCTCCCGCTACGACTGCGGGGGTGTGTTAGAATATTGTGTAATATTTTGAGAATATTTTCCTTGGATTAGAATATTCTAGAGATAGTTTCTTATATTATAATATTCTAGAGATAGTTTCTTAATTATTGTACAAACCCCATGTATATATATATTTGTATGATAATACAGCAGGAAGCACGGCAAATGCTTCATTCCAACATCATTATATATATACTTAACATACATGCTTATTAGTAGCCCTAATACAAATTTATAGCGTGTAAAGCAACCTCTATATCTTAATCTAAGAAACTAAAATCTTCCAAAAGTTATCAATAGAACATATATTCTACAGTAACCTGAATTGTAGCATAAAATCTAAGCTAATATCTTTGACCCCACAAACAACACAGAAAATAAAGATGATCCCTTGGGTCTCACAACTTTAAGGTGAAAAAAAAAAGAAGGAACAAGAGGTTTAGATGAAAGATGGTAGAACAGCTGAACAGGAACATATAGCTTTTTATAGACAAAGAAAAAACATAACATAACCAAACGACTGCAATGAAATCAATAAACGAATAAAAAGGCTTACCATGTACCAATCAACAATTGCATGAAAATCTTCCTTTGGTCTCAACATAAAAGGAAAAAGCCAAAAACATCTTGATCCTCCTGTTCATGAATATTCTTCACAGCATCACTGTCGCATGAAATTCAGTTAAAAGGCATCCCTATGATATTGCTTCAAAAGTTTTAACCCCGAAAAGTCAACAGTAAAACCATCATATTCTTGGACAAGCACGTCAAGGTTCTGCACATCATACAATACTTTCTATATATGTCGTACAATGTACCACTTACACTCTCTAACATATAACTAAATTACCAACCTTTGGAATTATTGGTGGAGAACTAGTTCGCCTCGTACTACTGCTCTCTTTTCTTCATTAGAAATTTGAAAAAAATATGACCTTTCAGCCACTAATTGGATATAAAGGTTCAGCAGGAAGAACACCGGAGAGAATAATACCTTAGATTGTCTCGGAGTTTCTTCAACACTCAAATTTAATATTTTAAGGTTGCATCAGCTTTCATAAGCCAATTAATCCCATCGACCTCCAGAAAGGGCAAGATGCATATATGACATGATGATGTTCTGCATCCCCTGCTAAACAAAAAAAATAAAAGGTTAAATAATAATTAATAGCCTTCCTGAGAAAGAAACTTGATACAAGATTAGTGTAGAAACACACTTTGGCACCATAAAAGAAACATTGCTTCAGTATGTGCCTAAAGGTTAATCACATACAAGACACCGTTAGGAGAAAAAGAAGTAATGACATCACATGTAGAAACTTATTTTTTACTTCAGTCACCTTCAGTGTGGGATCACCAGCACGGGAATTAAGAGCCTTAAAGCACCAAAGGAGTATTGCAAAAGTTTCTCGTAGTTTTGGAATCACAAGGAAGTCAAAAAAGAAGTGAAAACACGACCTTCATTATGGACTCCATTGATGTTCAATCTTGGAGATGAGATCAAAGGAAATCTTCAATAGTTACTCTTCATCATGCAGCACAGAACAGTCATTATGCTCCCACTTCTTCAAGCAAATACCGCTGGCGCTCTTACAAACATATCTTCAGTAACTTTGATTACGAAACCAACTCCTTGCACAACATCCTTGAAATCAGACATCTGAACCTCTCAAGCAAAAAATATGTTTAGCATCTCTTTCGAACACAGCTTGAGCTTGAGCTTGAGCAAGTACATCAGAAAGTTTCTAGAACACCTTTTCGTTATTCATTTGTAATCTAAATGACGTCAGCATGAATTTACTAATAATCATAGATTTGCAACATCTAAAAAATATATTCTAAAAGCATCAAGCCATTACTTGCCAAATAGAGTCCAGACGCATTTTACTATGCAGCAACAGCATAAGTGTAAAAAGAAAAACCTGCTTAAACATAGATGTAGTGAAGAAGAAAAAAAGGAGACAGACCATGCACCTTAAGTTATAGAGTTATCATGATATAACATGTTCTATCAATGTCACGGGCATCAAATTCAACTGATGATAATGCACTAAAAAAGCAAACGAAAATATAAGATAATAGTAGTAGTATATGGAACAGATAACAATTAAATGACATGAGTTGAGTTTACCTTCCAATCTTCAATCCCTGCAAGAAGCCTTCTTTAACTCAACATCAATGAGAAGCTCAACTACATCACAAAGTAATGCAAATTAAATGACCATATACTTGGAAGTGTAAGCAAATAACGCAGTTATATATGCAATTTGATTGAAATGAAAAGCATATAGACGTTGAACTTTCAACAATGATCCATCTTTCTCCAGGCAAATCAACTCATCAACAACATTTTCTTGATCCTCCAAAAGCTCATGAATATTCTTCACAACGTCATTGGTCAATAATCCATCACACCTATTTTCATTCATATTGTGATATAAATGCAGACTCTTTAACCAATGATAACAATTAGGAAGCATAAGAACCTCCTGGCAATGGAAAAAGTAATCACAGACTTCAACCTCACTGAATCCATTTCAGAACCAGCCCAAAGAAACTATTCCGCTTCTTTCAAGGCATGGCATAGGCACCTGAAGACTTTTACCCTCAAGAGCCATTCTTCAGCAAGTTGTGCAATTGTTCACATGGCCACCTTTAACTTAAATATCAACATAAGAACATTGTTAAATGGAACAGGAACATAGCATACTTTCTCATGAATACTGCAATACACAAGGAATTTTAACGAATCTAGACAGAGCAGTAGGTTGTTCGAATAATAGTAACTTAAACAACCATTTAACTAATAATATACCAGTGCAGTTCTCCCCAATAACCAACTTTACACGGTCCTAACTTTTTCCAATATAATGGCCTGACTAGCATAGCAAGAAGTTGTTTTACTCTTTTGGAGGCTGTAGAGAAATTTTTTAGCGAATAATTGTTAAAACATCCGATGACACAGCCTCAATGACCTTGTTCGAAAGTATGAACTATGAGGACTTGTTTTATGAGTAAAATTTTTGGTTGTCCCTTATAATGACACTGCATATAATTGCATGAATACATGCACTTGCTGAGGAATGCACCTTTAATCATGAAATTGTTCCTACAATCACTTGCTAATTACATAATTACTTAAGCTTGCACTTGTTTATATTAATATTTGGTATCAATATTATTAGAAAGATGGGGAGGTTGGAGAGAATGTAAATTATAGGATAACAGCAGGGTGATTGGAATGCCTGAAAGCCTCAGGTGTCTTGAAGCTGAAAAGTACATTACACAGGACTCATTAAGGACGACAATGATTTACAAAACTGAATGTTGAACCGCCAAAACAATAGAAATAAACTGAAGAACATAGTGTACCTGAGATAGAGCATTGAGTAGCAGATTATCATCACCAACTTTAACCCCAACAATGTCTCTGCCTCCCTGCTTCCACTATCTGACCCTTTGCACTTCAGATACAACCATGTTCATTTCCATACAATTGAAAACATCACTGCTGCCAAGACCCTGCATAGATCTACCAAACCCATCCCCCTGTATTCCTAACAGAGGTCAAAATACCAATTTTCAACCTTGAACCCAGTATCAAGTTGTATGATTTAAAGAGGTTTGAGAGAGTGCACTTGCCTTTCTTGTTCAATGGATGATGTACATCTATCCTCCTCTGCTGTATCAACCTTACATGCAGGCACACGTAACTCTTTGGAGCTGAAGATAACTTGAAACAATCAAAGTGAATAAGTGATACCATTCGTCTCATTTATCACAAGCAATCATTGGCCTGTGATCACAAGTATAAAACATCTTCAAGCAATACCGCTCTTACAAATATATCTTCAATAACTTGATGGAACTATTAAGAGGTAAACAAGCAACCCCTTAGTAGCTAAACGAGTACTAACCAACTAAATAATGTAAAAGGGGTGATTATGAACCAACAAAAAACATGTAAACAATGTTTGGTGACAACGTATATCCATTTTGACATTAAATATCTGAACAGAAGCACTTTGCCCCTAAAAGAATTTTACCTACAAGAATGCCAAACTTTCATGACACAGAGCGCATAAAAAAAGACGAACCACTGACCTTCGCTACCACACAAAGCAACTCTGCAATAATTAGTTCATATGTGAATCAGTTAATTAGTTCATATGTGAATTAGAAAAGGTTCATATATGAATATGTCAATTAGTTCAATTGATTCACATATGAACCTGCAGTTAATTAGTTCATATGTGAATCAGTTAACTAGTTCATATATGAATCACAAAGGTTCATATATGAATCAGTTAAAAAGAGTTCATATGTGAATTACATGAGTTCACATATGAACTCGTCCTGCGTATTTGTAAAAGTCACGAAATTGTCCTATTTTTGGAATAGCCGCAACTTTTGAAGAGTCAAAGCCGCAATATTTGACCAGTCAAATCCGATCTTGACCATATGAATGACTATGATTACTTCTTTATTTCTCACACACTTGGCATTTCTCATTTGAACCTATGGCTATATATATTTAGAGAGGGGGGGGGGGGGGTCGAGTACAAACGAGAACGATACCTATTTAAGAAAATAAGAAAACGGTCGAATCACATAAGATTTTACACTAACATCATGTACAAAATCATATGTAATTCACGCGACTTTGCCTCACTACCTGAAGACGCATGCAAATTCGTCTGCATACCTTTTTTTGACCGTTAATATAAAATCACATGATTTTGTATGTGATTTGGCCGTTTTCGTATTTTCTTTAATAGTTAGCATTCTTGTCAGTCACAATCCCCACAACCCGAAGCTAGCCACCACCACCCATCCACCTTCCCCTTCTCCCCACGGCCACACACAGTGACCCCTCATTTTCTCACAGCCACACACGTTAGAGACCCTATCAATAGCTACACCATCTTTGGGAATGGTGCTTTGGCGATGGTGACGACTTAATAGTAAAAACAAGTTTTAACAAGGCATATGGTGAATCTTGTTTATTAAAAAAAATGCACTCTTAGGAAGAGATGGAAGCTGCCAATGCCAACCGTCAAAAGAATCTGACTTTGAAGGAATTGAAATGGAATTTGACCATGCACTTTGATTGCGCTTGGTTGGATGGAATTGGAATGGAATCTCCAAAAATAATTGGAACCTCCATCTTTGTTTCGGGGGGAGGGCAGAGGTGGGTAGGGCAGGGGTGGGCAGTAGGACAGGGTGGGGGTGGCAACAGGGCAGGGTGGGGATGAGAGTGTGATAGTGACAATACTTGCATGGTCATGGTAGGGCAGGGGGAGCTCGATGTTGGTTAAAATGAATGAAAAAAATGGAATTCAATTCCTTCTATTAGGCAAAGAAATGATGAATTCATTGATTTGTGAAATTCAATAGAATTCAAAGGATTCCATCATTTCAAGAATTGAACCAAACAAAGGAATTGGAATTTGATCAAAAAAAATTGTCATTCTAATTCAATCAAATTCCTTGAACCAAACGGCCCCTTGGGTTCAGAAGCTAAGGAGACGTTTAGTTCGCGTAATAGAATTTGGTGGAACTGGATTCCATCAAAGAAATTTGGCTTTGAAAGAATTGAAATTGAATTTGATAAAATTTGACCACGCATTTGGTTGGTAGGAATTGGAATCTCTATATTTGTTTAGGGGTGGGGTGGCAATTGTGACCGCGACACTAGTGTATGGTAATATTGGTGTTCCGGGTGGGGGTAAGTGGGGTGGAAGGGGGTGTAGTTGTGGTGATAATAGTAGTAGTGTAGTGGTCGGTGGTGGGCCCCGCCCCGCCCCACATCCCATACCCCACCGACCACCATGCCACTACTATCGTTTGTATGGTTTCTATTAATGGTTGGTTTTGTAAACGTGACTACCTCTCTATCTAACTCATATTTTTCAACTTTAATCGTTCCGCTTGTGGACGTCATTTACCCACATGTTTCAAAATCTGCCTCTTTCAGGACTTTTTATCGAACACCTTGTGTGCACCACACAATATACCACCTAAACACCTCGGATCTGAACTTTACCACCCAAATATGATGTTAGGCTATGATACCAATTGTTGCTCAATGGAAATACAGAGTAGAAGAAACAGAAACCAGACAAACAATTAAATTAATAACGAGTAAAGTAACGTGGTTCAGCAAGAATGTTTACATCCACACCAGAAGAGATAGCGCTTTTGTATTGAGTTAAGAATTGATCTCCTTATCCCTTCTGATCCTTTTTCTTTCCACCATGGCTCTCATCGCCTCTTTCACAACAATAGAGAAACAATCTCACAACTCACATAAGTTTGCATTTACCCTAACCCCTACAAACTATGGTTATTGGAAAACAATGGTTCAACCCTTTCTTGTTACAAACAACCTATTCGGATACATCGATGGAACAATACCTTGTCCATCCAAACATATACCATCTACCACAACCTCCACCAATCCAAAAACCACCGCTGATCCAACAGACAATCCCAATTATCTGATCTGGATTTCTAATGATGCTCACGTTCGCATGTTAATCATCTCCACCATCTCTAAAGCCTCTTTCCAACATGTATAGGGTGAAACCTCTCGTGATCTATGGCTTGCCCTAGAACGAGCCTATTTCCCTCGCACAACCTCTCGAGAATACAATCTAAAAACACAACTTCTCAAGATTCAGATGTAAGGCGATGAAACTACAGAGGCCTATATCAAATTGTGCACACTGCACAGGAGTATGTCGATGCTCTAACAGCCATTGGTGAACCAGTCAAAGACAAAGATCTTGTTATGCTTGTCGTTTCTGGTCTCCTGGTCTCCATGAAGAATACAATGGTTTTAAATCCACCATTACTGCATGACAATTTCCAATGGCTTTCAGTGAACTTCATGGAAAACTCGTGTCTCCGGTCAATCTGTCTCTCTCGGGTTTTTACAGCTACAACTGGTAACTTTGGTGACTTTATCGGCTCCTCACCATCAACACCACCAATTGGTCTGTTACAACCTTTTGCCTCTCATCAACAACTTGCGGTTCAGATCAATTCCATTGCATCTACTCTTGGCTATCAATGCCTGCTACAACGCCCTCAAGCCTTACTGGATCCATTTCAGAACCTCATGTTCCGTTTTTTCAAAGCATCATTAAAATATGGCATCATTAAAATATAGGCATCATTAAAATATGGCATATGAAGAATTTTACAAGACCTCAAGAACCATTCTTCAACAAGTTGTGCAATAGTCACATGGCTATCTTCAACCAAAATATCAGCATAAGAACATTGTCAAAATGGAATGTAGCATACTTTCTGCAATACAAAAGGAATATAAGCAACTTTAAGTTTTTTGCAGGATAAGGTTGCAATCCAAATAAGTGAATGGAACATAAGCACCAAGACTGCTTTTGAAGAGCCATGAGTGAAGAAATATCAATGCCAGTGTTTACTAATAGAAGTTGCATGGTATGATTGTTTCAATGATACATTGGGAGCGCTTGCAACAGTGATATGTATATCAAGTCAAAATCCTTCAACTTATCATGCTTCGTGCTTCAATTAGTAGCTGAAGTACTGTTAAAAGTGTGATCATGCACAAAAAAAAAATTAGGAAACAAGATTTGGCGAAACTGTATAGCAATATTGACATAAAGTGTCTGAACAGAAGCACTTTGCCCAATAAGAATTTTGAGTACAAGAAGGCTAAAGTTTCTTGACATAGAGTACATAAAACAAACGACAAACCACTGACCTTAGCTATCAAGCAAAGCAGGCACCTCTTTCTCATGAGACAAGGTGGTTGCTCTCAGATAATGCTGATAAAGCACCGATCCAAAACTACCGTAAGGTAACTAATCGACCAGAGAAAAATTGATGGCTTCTGCATAATTTAAGCCTGCAAGACCAAGAGGTAATTGATAAAAAAGAAAGAAAAAACAACCAAGGAAACTCCAGTTCTGAGTATATACACTCAATGAAGTTAAAACCTCCATGATAAGATCTAAGGAGAGTAACAACAAAATTGCCAGGAAGCATAGAGAAAAAGAAGGTAAGATACAACATACTTTAAAGGATAAGACCAATGTTGTAAGAACATTGGGATAATAATTTGCACATGTGACCCATATATGGCACAATATTGAAAAGGGCATGTTGAGTAAGCAGAATAACATGTAACCAAAAATATAGATGCCTCTAACTAAGATCACACCGTTTTTCTTTCTTCTCGAACTAACTGAAACCAAACATATATAAGAGCATAACAAACAGTTGGCTTGTCTAATCATCTACAGAATCATCACCGTTAATTCATTAAATGGCCAACTTATATTTTCGGTTTTTCTCACCGTGCTTGCCTTCAGAAGCATCATTTTGACACCACACAGATAAAGGTACATCAGATAAGATAATACACTTGTTAACAAAATCACCCGGGTTCAAAAATATACTCAGTCCATTGGCAATGAAGTGACAGTTTCAACAGAAGGTTCCATTACTGTAATTAAATATGTAATACAATTTTTAAACATAATCACAAATAGACAGGCATGTGGTATTTAAATATCAAATCAACAAATTAAAATGTAAAGGGGAAAAAAATACTTTCTAGAAGATAGAAGGCAGGCATGTGGTATTTACAAATAGACACCATTTAAAGACGCCTTGTTATGAAACATGTGCAATTATTATGCATAAGTGGACTCAATGAATCTCCCTATCATTTGTCCCTATTATGCTAATGGTTTAAGCTGCCAACTCACCTAAAAGCCTAACTGTGTAGATAGAGATCCCGACAATAATATTATTAGAAACTTCAATCTTGTGGAAAATAGAAAACTGGAAGCATGGAAAAACACGACAGTTAACAACATGCAGTTCCCAGAAAAAAATATCAAAATAAAGTGCAAAAGAGATGCTCATAATGAACCATCACAAGGAATTAGTAAGTCAATGATTGAGCATTTTGACCAGCTGAAAGAGCAAGTTAGGTTGAGCATCAAACAAATCATGAAAGTGAAAATTCTAGGTCAACACCAACAACAACTGTGTTGTCATCAAAACTTGTGGCAGGGTAAAAATGAAAACTAACTAAATAGAGGTAACCAATTCCTCAGGCATCTTGACATGCATGGCATCCTTCCACCCATTTAAATCTCTCTTCAGTAATCTGTCAACAATCAACAGAAAAGTAATCATCTGCCATTTAAAATGTCATACGTAAATAAAGGGCAAAAAAGAAAAAGATTACTGTGTAGGTGGAGAGCTTATCTGCATCTTTTACTTCTGCTCTGTTTTCTTTATTATGAACTTAAAAAATATGGAGCATTAAAACTATTTAGAATCTATAAGAAAGAACAACAAACATGATCCAATCACACCTCTGCAACAACAGCAGACAATAAAAAGTTGTAAAAAAGATCATGAGGGTCAAAGCAGTACACATCCATCAGACACAGATCAAACTAATGCACAGATATGTTGTAACAGCCTATTTTAACTAATAAAAACAAATAAACAATAGTTGCTGAAATTTTAATAAAACAAAAAAAAAGTTGTTGGATTCTAATAATAAATAAATAAATAAAAGGAGTTATTAAGTATTAATAAACTAAGAAAGAGGTTGTAGATAAAGTTGATTTATGTGCTAAAGACAAAAGAAAAGGGGCTGGAAAAAGGGGTTGTTAGTGGCAGCTTGAGGTGTTCTTTGGTGGCATATGGTGCATAGGAGGATGACACATCAACTATTGACTAACCTACTTCCAAGCTCCTCAACCTTTGGTATAAATAGGTAGTTTTTTTTTGTTATTTCTCTTCTTTTATGAACCTCCAGCTGAAAAACAATCACACACACATACATATAATTCCATATTTTGTTAGAAGAAAGAGAAGATTGGCAAGAAAGGGTACAAGGCTGCTTAGTTTAGTTTCATTTAGCCAAAAACCAAGGTGATTACTTATCTTTTCTTTTGGTTTGATCCCCAAACTTGAGATACATATTTGTGTACATGTTTTCATGAAATTTTGTTCATATATGGTTATTATAAACAATATGGACAGCCTTAAATGACATAGCTATGTATAACATGTAATATGTTATTTTAAAACGCATGCTAAAGGAACAAATTTGATCACCGGTGGAATAAGAATCACCGAGACGGTATAACCGCGGTAAGGGTTCGTAGAAACGGTCTTGGATCCTTGACGAAGGGTTTCGAATAAAAGCCGGAAGGGGCGACACCCACCGGGAGAAATTAAATCTGGAAAACATAATGTTTAAATGTTTTACATGCATATACATGATACAATAGATTATTTGAGGTTATGAATTGATTTTCTAAATGTTTTGTGCATTGAAATTAGATTTGTAATCACAAGTCAATCAATGGCTTAAAAAAATTTATAAATATGTATCTCAGTTGTGGACAAGATTACTTGAGAGGTGAAAAGGAAGCCTCGAAGAGATTATCAAAAGCTTCATTTTGTGGTTTAATCGGGTGTTGTTTTGGTTTGTATAATTTGTTTTTTTATAACTTAGCTTAGTATGTGTTATTAGAAGATAAATACGTACTTTGTAACTATGATCCAACGTGGAATGTTTTATATAAAATAAACTATGTTTTGCTTTCGCATTTTTCTAATGTCTTCTTTCAATTCTATATAAATGGTTGAGACTCGGTTCGTGACATCCTTCATTGGGTCTCGGTTTAGAGGCGAAAACAAGGGTTGTTACATATGCCCAATTGCATTTTGTTCTTAAATCAAGTTGTCCTTTAGTGGTTTTTGGTTTTAGAATACCAATACAAATTTCCTAAACTAATTATGTGATCACTTCTAAAAAAATTATTCCTTTTGCTTCAGAAAGTGGCATAAGTCACTTTAGGGGGCGTTTGGTTCGCATAATGGAATTTGATGGAATTGGAATTCATCGAAGGAATTGGAATGGAATTTGACCACGCGTTTGGTTGTTAGGAATTGGATGGAATTCAATTCTTTCACTTTAGGCAAGGAATGATGAATTCCTTGATTTGTGGAATTCAAAGGATTCCATCATTATCAATATGTGAACCAAACAAAGGAATTGAAATTTGGTCAAAGGAATTATCCATTCCAATTCCTTCAAAATCCATGAACCAAACACCCCCTTAGCTTCACATGACAAATGATATGTTAGCGCCTAAGATAAGAAAAAGGCACTGATATAAAACGAAAAGCAGAGTGGAAGGAGAAGATCAATATACCCCCACAAACACACTAAACATGACCTCATAGATTCTCATCACAATTGTACATATGAAAGTCATATTAACCTTAAATAAATAAATAAAACCTTAGACCAAAACTGACTACAAGATACTATGACCACAACCAATTAATAAATAAAAGCTTACCCTTTACAAAAATTTTAACATGGAAAGCCCAAACTAGTTTCTACAATTGAAAGTGAATGAAGAAAGCACTAGACTTGTACGAATACACGATGCCACGGAAACTTGATCAAGAGCACCTAAGAACAGGTTAATGAACTACGATTAAATGGAAACCTTAAAGGCATATCAGGATTGTGTTTCTCACAACCTCTTTAGAGAATTTTGGGGAAAGTGTCTTCTCTTTGACAAGAATTCTCATTACATACTTGACATTCAGGCTAATTAATAGCCCTAATACAGATTTATAGCGTATAAAACCTCTATATCTTAATCTCGGAAACCAAAATCTTCCAAAAATTATCAATAGAACATATACTCTACAGTGAAGAATATTAAAAAAAAAATTAATAAAATAAAGAGTGAATTGTGGATTTGGTCCTTGTGGTTTTGTGATTTCTTTGACTATGGTCCTCATACTATGTTTATTGTGGATATAGTCCCCGTGGTATGCAATATATTGTGGCTAGGGTCCCTAAACACTAACACCATTAACTTTAAGGGTTAAAGGCATCATGTGCCTTGCACATTATGGGCATAATAGTCAATTTACTTTCAACTCTCAATTTAACCTATACACCTTTAAAACAAAAAAAATACTAAATTGTGGATTTGGTCCCTATGCATCACTCATCATCTTTAAAATTCATTTATCATCTCCCTTAATTTTTTTTCATCCAATCTTCATTGTCAAAATACAAGAAAAATTAATTTGTTTAAGTTCAAAACAAATTACTTGCATTTAAAAATAACAATTGTTTAAAACCAACACTACATTCTAAAAAAAGACAACCTATCAAAATAACAATTGTTTAAAACCAACATTACATCCCAAAAAAGACAACTCATCAAAATGACAATTGTTTTATATTAACATTACATCCCGAAAAAATAAACTCATCAAAATAACAACTGTTTAATATCAACATAAAAACTTGAAAAAGACAACTCATTAAAAACAATTGTCTTTTTTGATGAGTTGTCTTTTTGATGGGTTGCCTATTAAACATATCATACAAGAGATGAACATAACAAAAACAATTAAAAAGATAGAAATTAATAAATAAAATAACAAAGAGTGGCATCGTAACGGGTATAATAGAGATAAAAACTCTCATTACATGTTCATCATCAACAAAATGCTACACATGCACTAATAAAGATGAAAACTCGTTACATGTTAGAATTATCAAAAAAGTCAATCAATCAATAGGAATTCTTTTATGAAATCACATAACTTAAAATTATATTCAATTTAATGCATCTTTAAACAACTCTAAAAAATGTGAATTTTATGATATTTTAGAAACATGTTGAAATGCTTAGGGAGAATATAATATGAAATTATTTGCTAATGAAGCAAAGTTGCGAGAGGCGTGTGGAAATATGGGCAAGAAAGTAGTAGTTACCTGCCTGTGCCTCCTTTCCTCTTAAATGAGAAACTTCTTGCCCAATAATCAAAATAATAATTGTTATTTTTTGATGGGTTGTCTTTTTTAAGATCTTATGTTAATATCAAACAATTGTTATTTTGATGGGTTTACTTTTTCAGGATGTAATATTGATATAAAACAATTGTCATTTTGATAGGTTGTCTTTTTTGGGATGTAATATTGGTTTCAAACAATTGTTATTTTGATAGACCGTCTTTTTTAGAATGTAGTGTTGGTTTTAAACAATTGTTATTTTTAAATGCAAATAATTTGTTTTGAATTTTAACAAATTAGTTTTTCTTGTACTTTGACAATGAAGATTGGATGAAAAAAAATTAATATAGATGATAAATGAATTTTAAAGATGATGAGTGATGCATAGGGACCAAATCCGCAATTTAGTTTTTTTTTTGTTTTAAATGTGTATAGGTTAAATTGAGAGTTGAAAGTAAATTGACTGTTATGCCTATAATATGCAAGGCACATGATGCCTTTAACCCTTAAAATTAATGATGTTAGTGTTTAGGGACCCTAGCCACAATATATTGCATACCACAGGGACTATATCCACAATAAACATAGTATGAGAACCATAGTCAAAGAAATCACAAAACCACGGGGACCAAATCCACAATTCACTCTAAAATAAATAGTAAATTACTGATTTGATCCATGACGTTTGTCCATTAATGGCAAGAACAAGAGCTACATGTGCAAAAAGATATTAGCAGCGAAAACCGAAAGACAGATTATTACTCGCCTTTAAAGCAGTGGAGAGTTTCCAAATAACCTTGATTGCGTCTGGCCAAGTGAAGCTAAGCAAAATTCACTAATTTGTCGACAATTTGACGTATTATATACTGCAAAGAGGGATATATCAGCAAGAACCAAGACATACATCTATATAAAAGGACGTAGTTGACAAACATCAAATGGAAGAACTTGTCAAAAACTAAAAGCATAATCATCATGGAGGTTGACATGCGATGACTCCAGGTTGTTTGTGGTTTCCCGGGGGATAACTCGAAGTTCGTGAGCTGACCTGGATACCCACGGTTACCCCAAAAAGAACAAGTGCATAAACACCACCAAGAACTCCAACATCTAGTAATTGAGTAACAATAAAAGATATGCAACAACTAAAATAGATATTCTAAAAGGATCAAGCCAAGAATCCATACTCGGTGGCCATAGCCATTACTTGCTGAGTAGAGTCCATAAACATTTTACTACACAACACCCGCAGAAGGGGTAAATAGGAGAAGCTTGCCAAAAAAAAATGCTGCATTTTAGTTCGTGATATAACGTGTTCTATCAATGTCGAGTGCATCAAATTCAACTGATGATAGTGCACTAAAAGAGTAGACAAAAATTTAAGGCAATAATAGTAGTATATGGAATAGAATGCAGGTTTTAAGTAACAATGCTACCAAAATATAATTAAATGGCATGAACGAGTTTACCTTCCAAGCTTCTACCCTGCAGGAAGTCTTCTTTAACTCAACATCAACTCCATCACAAAAAGAAAAAGCAAATAAAATGACTATATACTTGGAAGTATAAACAAATAAAACAGCTATATGTGTTATCATTGAAATGAAAAAAAAGCCTATGTAAAGAAACAGAGCAGACCTTCAACTTTCAGCAATGATCCATCTTTCCAAGGCAAATCAACTCATCAGCAACATTTTCTTGATCCTCTCGGCTCTCGCTCATGAATATTCGTCAAAACGTCATTGTGGCATGAAATCCGGTTAAAAGGCATTGTCGCTACGATATTGCTTCAAAAGTTTCAACTCTGGAACGTCAACAATAAAACCATCATAGTATTGGACAGGCACGTCAAGGTTTCTGCACATCATATGATACTTTCTATATCGTACAAGGAACCACTTAATCTCTCTAATTACATGTATAGCAAAATTACCAACCTTTAGAGTTATAGAACCTCCTAACGTCTCACTATCTCTCAGTACATTGCTGTTGACAAAATTCAAATTGCCTTACATAATCCAAAAACATTGGGACTTCAGTAAGTTGATGTTCTATGATCTGATCAGAAAAAAGTGATATAATGTCTACAATCTAAGAGATAGAGACAATACAACAACAGAAGGAAACACTATATTTTTGTCACCTTGAATTCAAATTATTAAGAATATCAACGCCCCTAACACCAGGGGATTTCTCTTGAGATGGCATGAGATAAAACGAAAAAACAGCAGACAACTAAAAAAACAGTGAAAACTAGCTAGAAATGAGACGAAAAACTTGAATTAGCACAATACAGTTCCTGAGATCACTCTAACCCCTCCCCCGGAAAAAGAGAAAACACACCCACCCACCCATCAGCAGTCCAAGTGCAAACTCCAGCTAGATGGCAATTTTCCACTTGCAAGTTCTCTAAAGAATTATTTAAAAACAGAAGTTCCAAGTTCCACTTTCATGAGATAAGACAGCAGCTATGTGATAATGCTGATAAAGCTCTATCCTAAACCACCAAAAGGTAACCAATCAGCTGGAGCAAAACTGACAGCTTCTGCAGAATTTAAGCCTCCAAGACCAAGACCAAGAGGTAATTGCTAAATAAAAAAAAATGACCAAGGAAACTCCAGTTCTGAGTATTTAACTCACAAAAAAGCTTAAATGGGTAGATCAGCAGTACTTATCATTAGAAACTTCTATCCTTGTAGGAAATAGAAAACCAGAAGCCTGAACATGCAGTTCCTAGAAAAATATCAAAATGAAGTGCAAAACCGGTTGAGCATCAAACAAATCAGGAGAGCTGCTCTGCATTACCTGCAGTAAAGTGGAAGCGTTGTCATAAAAAACTAGTGGCAGGCTAAAAATAAAAAACTACCTAAACAGAGATAACCTGCTGCCCAGGCTTCCCACCATGCATGGCATCCTTCCCCTCATTCAAATCTCTCCCTCACTACCTTGTCCAAGTCGATCTTAACCTAATGCCAACATCACCTTAACACTTCCCTTTGTATTCAACACTTCTCACCAATGCACCTAAAGGTCTCCTTTGGAGGCCCAAGCTCAAACTTGCCCTTTGATGGAACTCCAAGTCAAAAAGAAATTATTCGGCAACAAATCTTCTTTAACTTAACATCAATGAGAAGCAACTCATCAACTATATCACAAAATAAAGCAAATAAAAATGACCATATACTTGGACGTGTAAATAAAGCAAATATATGTATTACGATTGAAACAAAAAGTATATGTGTAAGTACAGAGCAGACCTTGAACTTTCAACAATGACCTACGACTGGCATCCTTCCCCCCATTCAAATCTCTCGTCACTACCTTGTCCAAGTCAATCTTCACCTAAAGCCAACATCACCTAAACACTTCCCTTGGTATTCAATACTTCTTCTCATCAATGCACCTGAAGGTCATCTTCGGAGGCCCAACATTGTAGATCTTATATCATATCAGGACACAGGGTCAAACTTGCCCTTTGATCAACTCCAAGTAAAAAAGAAATTATTGGGCAAGAAAAACTTCTTTAACTCTACATCAATGAGAAGCAACTCATCAACTATATCACAAAATAAAGCAAAAAATGACCATATACTTGGACGTGTAAATAAAGCAACTGTATATTAGTCAACTAGTAAATGTTATGCACAAGTGGACTCGATGAATCTCCCTATCATTTGTCCTACTATGCAATTGGTTTGAGCTGCCAACTCACCTAAAAGCTCAAGTGATAAATATAGATCCCGACATTTCTATTATTAGAAACTTCTATCCTTGTGGAAAATAGAAAACCGGAGGCATGAAAAGAACATGGCAGTTAAGAACACACAGTTCCTAACAAAATATCAAAATGAAGTGCAAAAGAGATGTTCATAATGAATCATCACAGGTTTTTAGTAAGTTGATGATTTTGATGTTCAAACCTGCAATTGTAAAATGGAACATTATGTTCTTGCAGGCCAGATGGATTGTTCATTGTGACCAACCGAAAGACCAAGTCAGTTTGAGCATCAAACAAATCAGGAAGGCTGCTCTGCATTGCCTGCAGTGAATTGGAAATTCTAGGTCAACAACATTGTCATCAGAACTAGTTGTGGTAGGGCTAGAAGTAAAAACTAACTAAACTAACTAAACATAGGTAACTTGCTCCCCAGGCTTCTCCATGCATTATCCTTCCACTCATTCAAATCTCTCTTCACTACCTTGTCCAAGTCACTCTTCACCCGATGCCAACATCACCGAAAAAGAAATTATTGGCAAGAAGATTGTTGTCCCTTCTAATGACCATAGATATATAACTGCATGAATGCATATGCAGTTCAAGTACTTCGACCCCATATCAGATGAATGCACCTTCAATGGTGAAACTGTTCCTACAAGCACTTGCTAATTACTTAAGCTTGTACTTGTTTATACTAATATTTGGTATCCATATTATTAGAAAGATGGGGAGGTAGGAGAGAATGTTATTATAGGATAATACATGGCTGAAAGCCTCAGGTGTCTTGAGTGATCAACTAGTTCCAATGAAGTTGAAAAGTACATTTCACAGGACTCATTAAGGACACCAATGATTAGGGGCTGTTTGTTTACCTCTTAATGGTTCCTGAATCATTAAGAGGTGAATCATGTTTGGCAAAAAAAAAGTCTGCCTCTTAATGGTTCTAAAACCTTCTGAATCATTTTGTATCCTGGACCTCCCTTAACCATTAAGCACCCTGATTTCATTATGAACAATTACCAAACAACCATATTTCATTTTTCACTATATCATAAAAGCCTCTTAATCATTCTGACCACTTAATCATCATGCACCAAACCATTCAGCAACTGCCAAACTACAGAACGGAAGGTTTAAGTTTTCTGAAGGCTATGGTTAACAATCCCACAACTAAATACGTCAAATTCATATGATCAAAAGGATTGAAGTTTTAAGTTTTCTGCCACATATGGTTGCAATGCAAATCAGTGAGTGGAACATAAGCAACAGGGCGTGTTGGATACATCAAGAGAATGATATCAAGCCCACCCCAGTCGGAAGAATATTGGAAGACACGTGTCAATTGTCATTACATGGAAAATAAATTAGACTATGTAAGTTGGTACACTTAAAATCCCTTACCTAGAGACAAACAAAAGAAGAAGGCCTGCAGTTGCACCCCTGCACCCAACAGCTGAAAGACACAAGAACTGCTCACATGTGATGCAAGTCACATCGTACAAACACATCATCCACAAGTCAATGAAAAACAACAAAATTAATTTTTAGCTCAAACTCTGATAGAAAAAAGCTCAAATAATGCAGTAAAAATGAACAATTGTCCATAAACACAGCCAAATATGAAACATGTGCACTGTATATTAGTCAACTAGAAAATGCTATCAGTTATGCATAAGTGAACTCAATGAATCTCCCTATAATGCGTTCCTACTATGCTATTGGTTTAAGCTGCCAACTCACCTAAAAGCTTAAGTGGGTAGACAGAGATCCAACAATAATATTGTTAGAAACTTCTATCCTTGTGGTAATTACAAAAACCGGAAGCATGAAAAACACGGGAGTTAAGAGCATGTGGTTCCCAGAAGAAAAGTATCAAAATGAAGTGCAAACAAGATGTTCATAATAAATCATCACAAGAAATTAGTAACTCAGTGATCTTGGTGATGAAACATGTAATACACTGTAAACTGAAACATTATGTTCTTGCAAGACTGATGGATTGAGCATTGTGACCAGCTGAAAGAGCATGACAGGTTGAGCATCTAAAATATCACAAGGGTTGTTCTGCATTACCTGCAATAAAGAGGAAATTCTAGGTCAACAACATCCTGGCAATAAAAAATGTAATCAGAGGCTTCAACCTGAGTCGATTTCAGAAACACCCCAAAGAAACTGTTCCGCTTCTTTCAAGGCATGGCATAGGCATCTGAAGACTTTATAAGACTTCAAGAGATATTCTTCAGCAAGTTCTGCAATTGTCACATGGCCACCTTTAACCTAAATATCAACATAAGAACATTGTCAAATGGGACAGGAAGGTAGCATACTTTCTCAGGTATACTGCAATACACAAGAAGGTTTAATGAATCTAGACAGAGCAGTAGGTATTGTTCCAATAATAGTAACTTAAACAACCATTTAACTAATAATATACCAGTGCAGTTCTCCCAGATAACCAACTTTACATGTGTGCAGGAAGCTGTTTTTGCTCTTTTGTAGGCTGTAGAGAATTTTCAGCGAATCATTGTGAAAACAGCCGATGGCACAGCCTCAATGACCTTGTTCAAAAGTATGAACTACGAAGAATTGTTTTATGAGTAAAATTTTTGGTCGTCCATTCTAATGACACTGCATATATAATTGCATGAATACAAGCACTTGCTGAAGAACGCACCTTTAATAGTGAAATTCTTCCTACAAACACTTGCTAATTACATAATTACTTAAGCTCGTACTTGTTTATTTTAATATTTGGTATCAATATTATCAGAAAGATGGGGAAGTTGGAGAGAACGTAAATTATAGGATAACATCAGGATGATTGAGATGGCTGAAAGCCTCGGGTGTCTTGAGTGATCAACTAGTCCCAATGAAACTGAAAAGTACATTCATTACGCAGGACTCATTAAGGACCACAATGATTTACAGAACGGAATGTTGAACCACCAAAACAACACAAATAAACTGAAGAACATAATGTACCTGAGATAGAGCACTGAGTAGCAGATCATCATCGCCAACTTTAACCTCAACAATGTCTCTGCCTCTCTGCTTCCACTATCTGACCCTTAGCACTTCAGATACAACCATGTTCACTTCCATGCTATTGAAAGCATCGGTGCTGCCAAGACCCTGCACAATAATATCAGTATCATCTACCAAGCCCATTTCCCTGCATTCCTAAAAGAGGTCAAAATACCAATTTTCAACCTTGAAACTAATATCAAGTTGTAAGATTTGAAGAGTTTTGAGAGAGTGCACTTGACTTTCTTGTCCAATTGATGATAAAGTACATTCATCCTTATCTGTTGTATCAACCTTACATGCAAGGCACATGTAACTCTTTGGAGCTGAAGATAACTTAAAACAATCAAAGTGATACTATCAGTCTCATTTATCACAAGCAATCATTGGCCTATGATCATAAGTATAAGACATCTTCAAGCAAATACCGCTCTTACGAAATATATCATTAGTAACTTTGATTCCGAAACCAACTCATGCAAATTTGCACCATATTTCCGGAGAGTTAACTCAGAAACCACTCATGCATAAATACGTCAAATAACCATCATGATCAGACATAGTGAAGACCTTCAAGTCGAAGAATTAAACAAAGAGATCGGGAACTAAATATGGTTTGGACTTAATTAACCAGAACTTCGCCATAAACAAAGCTCCCTTGCACCATCGCGAGAAGATAAAAGTGCACAAAGGTCCTCTGACACCCTGAAGCTGAAAGTTCTTTTTTTATTAGAGCCTTACGACCATAATGTACTTCTATTTACGATAGAACCATAGTGCATTCAGGTACAGTTATCACAAACCTCGCAACATCTTCGAAATTAGACATATGAATGATAGGAATTGAAATCCAAGCAATGGAATGAATAAAGAAATTGGGGAGGAAAATCGAATATTAATTATCGCTAAATAGAAATCACAAAGAAAATAAAAGATACCAGGGAAGTCTCCCTCTCTCAAAGCATAATGCTAAGAGCCAAAACAAAATATTAGAAATCTCCTAATGAATGAAAAAAACGTATTGCCTCTCCTCCCTAAATAGAGGTAGAAAATTAACTTCCCTAATCAAGATTAGCCACTTTCCTTTTCGACGAAGGATCGAGCATTCCATCGATGTCCTTGGCTAGATACATAGCATCTAATCGTGATTGGGGACGATGTAATCAAACCCATCGTTTGACCTCATCCTTCAATCCGGCAATAAAGTACCCTAAAGACTGCGATACCGGTAGTTTGGGAACCAACGATAGCAAATACTCAAAGTCATCGACATAATCATATGAAATTGTTCCCAAGTTAACGAATCATAAATCTGGTTCACGATCCAGTGCTGGGTGCCAAACGAATACGTAAGTTAGGAAGAGTACCATTAATTATTAATTTCAAAGTAAAGGTTGGCTTTCTGAATCCAGCCTTGAGGATCGAACCCCGAAAATTCAGGAAGTTTGATTTTCTTCACCGCCCACGGTAAACCCTCCTGTGATCCTCCTCCAGACGTCGATTTATTTGCGCTACCACCCATGAAACTCGTAAATTCCCCACCACCTGGATGTAGAGGTGATTAAGTTTCATTGTCGACCCCTGATGTGTCGCCAGCAGTCGAGAAAGATTGTTTACCCTGTTGCTTTACCCACCCGAGCATCACTTTGCGAAATTCCACAGATTCTACACATTCAGAATCCATTGATGCTTTGATTTCAAGGATATCGGATTGAATTTTCGAAATTTGTTCGTCGTGTAGATCTAATCGAGCCGCTTGAGAGCGAGTTTCCATTGTTGGTTGAACCATGATGAAAACAGAGGCAGGATCCGGCAGGTCGGACCAATGATAGGAATTGAAATCAAAGCAATGGAATGAATAAAGAAATTGGGGAGGAAAATCGAATATTAATTATCGCTAAATAGAAATCAAAAAGAAAATAAAAGATACCAGGGAATTCTCCCTCTCTCAAAGCATAATGCTAAGAGCCAAAATAAAATATTAGAAATCTCCTAATGAATGAAAAAAACGTATTGCCTCTCCTCCCTAAATAGAGGTAAAAAATTAACTTTCCTAATCAAGATTAGCCACTTTCCTTTTCTCCCCCCCCCCCCCCCCCCCCGTTCTTGCCTTTCAAGAATAAACTTGGAGCACTCTTGGGCTTGGGACATGTTGGGCTTTCACGATAGGATTCTCATCAATGAACCTCGCAAGCAAGAGTTTCTTTAGCATTTTTCTTCCAAACACACAGCTTAAGCAAGTACATCAGAAAATTTCTAGAACGCCTTCTTATTCATTACTGTAGAGGGATGTTGATGTTGAGATGGATTGTCATACATTTTAAGGATAAAAGGTAGAAATGAGAATACACAAGAGAAGGTTAGTGTTGCACCAGTTGAGGAAAAGTTGAGGCAACACCATTTCATGTATCCAAGATTGGCATGGGACAAAGGAGCAGAGAAATTTGCATGTGGTGTATACTAAAAGAGTTGACCTTTGATAGGAGTGCATGGAAGGACACCATCCATGTTATCAAACACTCAAAAGTCCACCTACTTGTGTTTTTTGTAAGGTTGCACGTTTTACGATTTCTTTTATGATTGATATCTAGAAGTGATTGCATAATACCAAGACCACAAAATAAAAAAAGTGATATGCTCTAGTAATAGCAACAATCGAATTTAAGGATCCCCACATAATGAATAGTGCTTGTGGAAGCTCTATCCCAAAAGCCTCACAAGTGTGGAATAAGGTACACAGGCATATGATTTATTGAGTAAGATTTCACAAACGTGGTTTTCTCAAGGTAACATATCAAGAACATGCCATACAATTAAATGCCATCACAAACATAATTGCATCAGCGAGTAAGAGATGAGGTTAGCAAACAAATCAAGGTAAATAAAGAAGTAAAACAAATGAAAAAGATATAGATCATGGGTACAGGTTAAATGCTTTCATATGTTCCTCTTCTGGATCGTGTCCTCAGAACTATGCATCTCTGTCACAGTGACCAAATCATGTAATTCTGCGAGTGTGTGGGGATAAAGAAAATGGCGTTTGCAGGGTTGCATTCACACAGGTCTTCCCAGTGCTGCATGTATGATACAAATAGTTAGTTAAGAGAACAGAAAGCCAACAAATCCCACAACTAAATATGTCAATATCCCAGTGTTGGATGCATAAAGAGAATTATATCAATCCCACCCCAGTCAGAAGAATATTGGAAGACATGTGTCAATTGTCATTACATGGAAAATAAATTAGACTATCTAAGTGGGTACACTTAAAACCTTACCTCCAGACAAACAAAAGCTGAAGGCCTGCAGCTGCAACCAACTGAAAGATACAAGAATTGCTGACTTACGATGCAAGTCGCATCGTACAAAAACATCATCCACAATTTTCAACTATGTTGATGTTCCCAAACATCAAAAAGGAAGCAAATACACTCAGAACCCTCAAGTTACCTTTTCAGCACATTCTTCAACAAAAGAAACAACTACCACTATGGTTGCTTTCGAATAGCCATGAGAGAAGAACTATAAATGCAATTCTTCAAAAGTCATTCTCTCCAACTCTCTTCTTTATTGTATACCCGAAACAACTCATTATTTAAGTAAGGTACTACACTACTTATCCTATGCAAATAGTCACTGGTTACATTGCAAAAGATTATACACAAGTCAAAGAAAAACAACAAAAATAATTTTCAGCTCAAACTATGATAGAAAAAAGCTCAAATAATACAGTAAAAATCGACAATTTTCCATAAACACAGCCAAATATGGAACATGTGCACTGTATATTGGTCAACTAGCAGATGTTATCTATTATGCATAAATGGACTCAATGAATCTCCCTATAATTTGTTCCTACTATTTAAGTGAATCTTCACTAACGCCCACATCACCGAAATACTTCCCTTTGTAAACTCAAAATAGTTCGAAATAAGATTATGATCAAGATAGCAATCAAAAGAATCACAGAAAACCCCTAGAAGATCATAGCAATCAAAAGAATCACTAACACAATCATAGTATCAAATAAAGAAGTGAAAAAACAACTCACAGCAATAAATAATAGCCTGATCACGCTCACTTTGTTGCCAAGAATCAAGATAATACGATAATACTGTCAATTTGTGAAAGAACCACCAACCAAATGTAGAATTCCACTGCCCAACAATCAACGGCAATAAACGTCATACCTAGGTGAAGAACTAGTTCGCATCGTTCTTCTCTGCTCTCTTTTCTTTATATGAACTTGAAGAACCTACGTGATGTTTCGGCCACAAATTCCATATTAAGGTTCAGCAGAAAGAACACTGGAAAGAATAATACCTTAGATTGTCTCAGAGTTCAGCACTCAAATTAAATATATTAAGGTTGCATGGGCCAAGGAGATGATCTCAACAGCTTTCTTAAGCCAATTAATCCCATCGACCAATGACCTCCAGAAAGAGCGAGATGCATATATGACATGGTGATGTCCTGCATCCTCCAATGACATTTCAACTTCCAGCTAAATGATAACAGAAAAGGTCAAATTAATACTTAATACAAAAAATAGCCTTCCATGGAAAGAAACATAATATAAGAAACATGCTTCAGTATGTCCTACAGGTTGATCACATACAAGACACCATTGGGAGAAAAAGAAGTAATCACATCAGTAGAAACTTAACTTTTACTTCAATCACCTCACCTCCGGTGTGGGATCAACAGCATGGAAAGTAAAAGCCTTAACACACCAAAGGAGTACCGCATAAGTTTCTTGTAGTTTTGGAATCACAAAACGAAGTGATAACACGCCCTTCATTTGGACTCCATCTTATCAACCTGATCCTTGGAGACGAGATCAGAGGAAATCTCATCACTGACATCATGAATAATCAATAGTGAAGAACAACAATTATGCTTCCACTGCATATATAATTATGTAAAACATCTTCAAGCAAAACCACTATTCCAAGTATATCTTCAGTAACTTTCATTCAGAAACCAACTCCTGCAAATTTGCATCATATTTCCAGAAAGTTGACTCAGAAACCACTCGTGTAAATCCTAATACATCAAATTACCCAGAAACCACTCATGTGTAAACCTTCAGGTCATAGACTTTAAACAAAGAGCTCGGGAACTAAATATGGTTTGGCCAGGACTACGCCATCGACAAAGCTCCATTGACACCATCGAGAAGGTAAAAGTGCACAAAGGTCCTACGGCATCCTGAAAGTTCCTTTTTATTAGAGACTTACAGCCATAAATAAACTGCAATCTACGGAAGAAACACAGTGCATTGAGGTACAGTTCTAACAAACCTTGCAACATCCTCAAAATCAGACATCTGAACCTCACGAGCAAGAATTTGTTTAGCATTTTAATTTCAACCACACAGCTTGAGCACGTAGGTCAGAAACTTTCTAGAACACATTCTCTTTATTCATTAGTAGTCTGAATGACATAAGCATACGTTTATTAATAATCATAGATATGCAACAACTAGAAAAGATAATCTAAATGCAACAAGCCGAGAATCCATACTCGGTGGCCATAGCCATTACTTTCTGAATAGAGTCCAAAGGCTACGCAGCACGTGTAGAAGTGTAAAAAGGAGAAGCTTGCTTAAACATAGATCTAATTTAGAAGAAACAAAACAAGACAAATGTTGCACCTTAGTTAAGAGAGTTATCATGACATAACGTGTTCTATTGATGTCAAGGGCATCAAATTCAACTGATGATGGTGCACTGAAAGAGTAAACAAAACAAAAGAAGAATTGGAAGTCTCGAAAAACTTGTATATTTACTTCACAGGGATGTACATAATTCATAATACAAAGGTTAATTTAGAGGAATTGACTTGCAGATATCCACATGCAAGTTCCCTAAAAAATTGTTTACAAGTAGAAGTTACAAGGCATGATTGTCTCAATGATACATAAGAAGCGCTACCGAGAAAGAGCCTATTATTTCCAAATTTCAAACCAATAAATCATGAGTTTATATGCATTACAGTGATATGGATATCAACTCAAGATCTTTCAACTTATCATGCTTTGTGTTTCAATTTAGTAAGTTGAACGAGTACTAACCAATTAAGTATGTAAAAAGGGTGATCATGAACCAACAAGAAACATGTAAACAAGGTTTGGTGACAAACGTATATCCATTTTGACATAAAATATCTTGACAGAAGCACTTTTCCCCTAAAAGAATTTTACCTACAAGAACGCCACGCCGAAGTTTCATGACATAGAGCACATAAAAAAGACGAACCACTGACCTTCGCTACCACACAAAGAAGCTCTCCGATAATGCTAATAAAGCTCTGATCCAAAACCACCTTAAGGTAACCAATCAGCGGAACAAAACTGATAGCTTCTGCACAATTTAAGCCTGCAAGACCAAGACCAAGAAGTAATTGATAACACAAGAAAAATACGATAAAGAAAACTCCAATTCCGAATATACATTATGCTTGCCGAACCTCCATGATAAGATCTAAGGAAGGTAATGATAGAATTTCTAGTTTCCAGGCACACTACAACAAAAAAGGGTTTATAGGACCCTCATTAGTGTCCTAATAGGGTACTTAATAGGACTTTTAAGTTTATAGGACAAAAAACATATGTGTCCCCTCTAAAGGCGTTGTATTAGGTTAGTAGGATGAATTTGAGCGTCCTAATAAGTTTTACGATTATAATACAAATTCCGTAGTCCTATAAAATGGATTAAGTAACACTAAAAAGTGTCCTAATAGACTATAATATAGGACGCTTTATGTTGTCACAAAATGTTTAGATTTAAGAACAAATATGAGTGTCCCAAAAATTGGTTTTATAGGACGAAATTCGATGTCGCCAAAACATTTTTATAGTACCAAAATACGTGTCCTAATAAATGAACTAAATAACACTAAAAAGTGTCCAAATAGACTATAATAAGCAACACTAAAAGCATCCTAAAAGACTAATATGGGATGCTTGATGCAATTATGAAATCATTCTGTAATATTGCATTTAAAAACAGATATGAAAGTTTTACGAATTGATTCGATAGGACAAAATTCAATTTTGTACAAGTACTTATATGAGTACCTATTACCTAGCTATGAATCCCACCACAAGGTCGTATCATGACAAAACTAAGTACCAATCAAGAATTACCAAAATACAAAAAATCTTATTGTCCCCTATGAATGAGAGACTTCGTCATGAACCACCTACATCTAAAGAACACATATATGAGCTTGAAGTTATATGATAAAAAAATTCTATACATACTAAATCTCACAAGTTTTAAAACATTAACATACCAAAGTGAAACGACAGGCCATGCAATCGTTGCTCCAATAGCATCTTCAACTGTAATAAACAATCCATATGGTCTGACCAAACGTTCCCGCTTTTTAATAGCAACTAGAATATGTACCTCGCACCAATTTGGACCAATCTCCTTGCCACCAACCAATTCATCTGGACCTAAGCTCTTGCGTCCTCTTGCCACAGTCTCCATGCGGAATTTATAATGCTCTTAAGATGAACAACATCCCCAACCTACAAAAACGTGAATATTAATTTGTTGCAACCATTTAACCAAAATCTTAAGCAACAAATAATCATTAATGAATCCCATTTGAGAATCAAAAACAACATATATTGAACATCTAGCAGGATAGCAGTAAGCTACATTATGTAACAAAAAGGATGCAAACAAATTATCCTCCCTATGTCATGTAACAAGCACCAGTTCAGTTTTAGTCAAGATCCCAGAGCCATCAAAAGATTATAAAAACAGTAGGTCCGCATTCACCTGTGTGTATGAGACATGTTCAACATGTGTATAACAGGTGTGGGTCTGTCTGATTTTTTTGGTCTAATTGGCCCAACAATCATCTTATTCAATGTTTAATCCAACAATACATAAGTATTGGATTTGGATGAGAAATCATCTAAAATTAAAAATTATGTCTTGTTTACACAACAAATGAATAAACCAAACAAATGGAAACTTGGTTCCCCTGCACTCACACAACAGATGCATGTGTAAACAAGACATAATACCAAACACAAGAATACTAGAACAATAATCATACATACCAAACACAAGAACCTGGGACTATTTCACAAAGACATTTTATCAATAAGAAATGTAACCTCTAGAGACTATTTCACAAGAACCTGGGACTATTTTAAATTCATTTTTATCCATGAGACTAACTTAAAGAACCTGATCAGCCCATTTTTTATTATCTTCTCTGCCTTCTGCTTCGACAAAAAAGAGGGTTAACCTTTGTTGCACATAATTCCAATGTAACAAAAAGAACTTGTGTAATCCTAATAAGTGAGGAGGATTAAACAAGGCTAAATAAAATAATACACACTCAACCTATTTTAAATTAGCACAAGGGTTAAAATGGCATCCATCTACCTTTTTCCCCAATCATAACACATCATAAACTCCTGAATCTCACTTAGGCATTATCAAATGCAGTGGCAACAACAAGAAAATAACAGTCTGAAATATAGACCATGCTTTGTTGACCGTGAGATCGCATTTATCCTAGAAGAAGAAAACAGTTACATAAGGAACAAGATTAATGGATTTTAAGTCTGAATAGTTTTGACCTTTTGACATTCAGACCGTTTGTTTTTTCCAATTTTCAGAACCTCTTAATGGCTCTTAAATACATCTTAAATAAGTAGTGACCTAACTTCTTAAAATCTCTTATCCCGCCTCATTTCATATGTTCTCCTTTCTCTCAAGACGCCTCTAGACGTTACAAAAACAAACAATTTTATTGATTCAGATTTAAGACTTCAACACCACCTCTTATTAATCAGAAGTGAAATAAGACTTCAGACCTCTTAAAAAACAAACGACACCTTAGTCTCCACTCTCCACCACTCATTTTTTTCCGTGTTCACTTGTCCATGTTTTCTGGCCCTTCAAAGTTGTGGGATGTACCTTTTTGGAGGTCAAAATGTCAAATTGGCCCCCACATTTATGAAGTTATGTCAAAACGTTGACTTGATTCATTTACTTGGCCCATTTTATGTCCACGCATTCATGAGATATTCCCTAATGGATCTGCTAGATGGACACCTACTTAACAATGTCATCCTCTCACACATCTACATCAAGACATCATTTTTACATTTTTAATTAATGATTCGACATTATTTAGATGTAAATAGGGGTACATATAACAACACCCGTTCTGTAAATTAGAACAAAACTCAACCCACTAAATACAAGTATGCACAAAAAAACTCAAAGGACAATAAATATGATCAAAGATCTATTCACTATGAATTTTCATAAAAAGGAAATATTTTTTTGTACAAAAAGTGTCATCTGCGGAGAGGCTTTTTATAGAAATAGCTAACAGCTTGTCACAGAAGATGTCTCAAGGAGTTCAAAATTTTATAGCACGTCTTATAAAGATAGATGGTTTGCACCAAGTTTAAGAACTGTAACTAATTTAGATGTTTACAATAGCCAAACAATTTATTTAATCTATATATCATGTCAAATATTGTAACTTTTATGAAAAGCTTAATTTCTAACAATTGAATAGTGCATTTATCATCTACATGCTTCTCTGAAGTATGAAAATTGTTAAAAATGGTTGAATAAAGTGGAGACAGTTTAGATGTGTAGTATACGTTCAGCCTCCCCGCATGTAAAAACCTTACACGAATTATCCTACACATTAAGGATGATGAATGTATGCCATGGAATTATGAGATGATCTTGTCTTAATACCTGCTCTAACTCATAATAAGCCGCCTTAATGTCTCAACAAAATCATGTTGCCCTTAAAATACCTACAAGAAGGTCAAAGTTTCATGACATAGAGCACATAAAACAAGCGACAAACCACTGACTTTCGCTACTAGACAAAGCAGCTCTTCATGAGACAAGACTGCAGCTCTGCGATAATGCTGATAAAGCACTGATCCAAAACCACCACCAAAATCACCATAAGGTAACCAATCAACCGGAGCAAAATTGACGGCTTCTGCAGGATTTAAGCCTGCAAGACCAAGACCAAGAGGTAATTGATAAAACAAGAAAGAAAAATTCGACCAAAGGAACTCCATTTCTGAGTATATATTACGCTCCCCAAAGTTGAAACCTCCATGGTAAGATCTAGAGAAGGTAATGACAAAATTGCCAGGTTCAGCATAAAGAAAAAGAAGGTTAATTAGATACAACATATTTTACAGGATAAGACCATTGGGATAATCACTTGCACCTGTGACTCATATGGGATTATCACTTGCCCTTCTAAGATCACACCATTTTTCTTTCCTCCCGAACAATCTAGAACCAAACATATCTTAAAGAATAACATGCAGTTGGCTTGTCTAACCATCTACAGAACCATCACCGATAATTCATCATATGACCCACTTATATTTTCCGTTCTTCTCACCTTGCTTGCCTTCAGAAACTTCATTTAACACCATGCAGACAAAGATACACCGGATGAAGTGACAAAGTTTCAACAAGAAGTTTCATTATTGGTAAACATGTAATAAAATTCTTTAAAAAGAATCACAAAGATAGCATCAAATCAACAAATTAAAATGTCAAGAGAAAAAAAAAACATTTTCCAGAAAGATAGAAAGTATTTTCAAATAGACACCATTTAAAGATGCCATGTTGTTATGAACCAAAAAAGATTTACAGAAACTATAACACTACTTGTCGATTGTTACATTGCATGAGATTATACACGAGTCAAGAGAAACAACAAAAATATTTTTCAGCTCATCTCTGATAGAAAAAAGCTCAAATAATGCAGTAAAAATCGACATTTTTCATAAACACAGTCAAATATGAAACATGTGCACTGCATATTAGTCGACTAGCAAATGTTATGCATAAGTGGACTCAAAGAATCTCCCTATCATTTGTCCCTACCATGGTATTGGTTTAAGTTACCAACTCACCTAAAAGCCTAAGTGGGTAGATAGAGATCCCGACGATAATATTATTAGAAAAACTTCAATCCTTGTGGAAAATAGAAAACCAGAAGCATGAAAATTATCAAAATGAAGTGCAAAAGAGATGTTCGTAACGAATCATCACAAGAAATTAGTAAGTCAATGATTTTGATGATCAAACCTGTAATACACTGTAAAAGTAGAACATTATGTTCTTGCAGGACAAATTTAGCATTGTGACCAGCTGAAAGAGCAAGTCAGGTTGAGCATCAAACAAATCAGGAAGGCTGTTCTGCATTACCTGCAGTAAAGTGGAAATTCTAGGACAATGACAACAAGAACTGCATATATAGTCATAAACACTAGTTGTGGCAGGCTAAAAATGAAAACTAACTAAACAGAGGTAACCAACTTCCAGGCTTCTCTTCACAACATCATTGTCACGTGAAATTCAGTAAATGCCACTATGATATCGCCTCAAAAGTTCTAATTCCGGAACGTCAACAGTAAAACCATCATATTCTTGAGCAAGCATGTCAAGGTTCTGCACATCATACAATACTTTCTATATCATACAATGTACTACTTAGCACTCTCTAATTGCATAAATAGCTAAATTACCAAATACCAACTTGGAGTTATAGGTGGAGAACTAGTTTGCATCGTACTTCTGCTCTCTTTTCTTATTGAGAAGTTGGAAGAAAATATGTAATCTTTCAGCCACTAATTGCATATAAAGGTTCATCAGGAAGAACACTCGAGAGAATAATACCTTAGATTGTCTCAGAGTTTCTTCAACCACACTCAAATTAAATGTTGTAAGGTTGCATGGGCCAATGATCTCAACAGCTTTTATAAGCCAATTAATCCCATCGACCAATGACCTCCCGAAAGAGCGAGATGCATATATGACATGATGATGTTCTGCATCCTCCAATAACATTTCAACATCCTGCTAAATGAAAAATAAAAGGTTAAATAATAAGTATTATAAAAATAGCCTTCGAGGGATAGAAACATACTATAAGATTGGTGTAGAAACATACTTTGGCACCATATTAGAAACATGCGTCAGTATGTGCGTAGAGGTTAATCACATACAAGACACCGTTGGGAGAAAAAGAAGTAAGACATCACATGTAGAAACATAATTTTTACATCAGTCACCTTCCAGAAAGTTGACTCATAAACCATGAATGCGTAAATCCAAATACTTCAAATAACCATCAAGATCAGACATAGTGAAAACCTTCAGGTCGTAGACTTTAAACAAAGACATCGGGAAGTAAATATGGTTTGGTCAGGACTACGCCATCGACAAAGCTCCCTTGACACCATCACGAGAAGGTAAAAGTGCACAATGGTCCTACGACATCCTGAAAGTTCTCTTTTATTAGAGACTTATAGCCATAAATATACTGCTATGGAAGAAACACAGTGCATTGAGGGATATAACCTTACAACGTCCTCGCAACCAGACATCTAAACCTCACAAGCAAAAATATGTTCAGCATTTTTCTTCCAAAAACACAGCTTGAGCAAGTACAGCAGAAATTTTCTTGTACACCTCGCTATTAATTTGTAGTCTGAATGACATGAGCATACGTTTACTAATAATAATAGATATGCACAATTAAAAGACATATTCTAAAAGCACCAAGCCAATAATCCATACTCGGTGCCAATAGCCATTACTTGTTGAATAGAGTCCAGAAACATTTTACCACGCATCACTTGCAGAAGGATAAAGAGGAGAAGCTTGCTTTAAAATATATTGATTAAGAAAGAAAAAAAGAGTTCTCTTGATATAACGTGTTATGTCAATGTCGCATGTATAAAATTCAACTGATGATAGAACACTAAAAGAGTAAACAAAAACATAAGATAATATAAGTAGTATATGGAAAAGAATGTAGGTTTAAGTAACAGTGCCACCAAATATAATTAAATGGCATGAATGGAGTTTACCTTCCAAGCTTCTACCATGCAAGAAGATTTCTTTAACTCAACATCAATGGGCAGCAACTCATCAACTACATCACAAAATAAAGCAAATAAAGTGACCATATACTTTGAAGTGTAAACAAATAAAATAGCCATATATGTTTATGATTGAAACGAAAAGCATATGTATAGAACAGAGCAGACCTTGAACTTTCAACAATGATCCATCTTTCTAAGGTAAATCTATCAACACATTTTTCATGAATATTCTTCACAACATCATTGTTGCGTTAAATTCAATAAAAAGGCATCACTATGATATTGCCTCAACAGTAAAACTATCATATCCTTGGACAAGCATGTCAAGGTTGTGCACATCATACAATACTTCCTATATCATACAAGATACCACTTAAACTCTCTAATTGCATAAATAGCTAAAGTACCAACCTTTGGAGTTATAGAACCTCTACAACATCTCAGTACATTGAGATTGACACCATTCAAATTGCCTTACAAAATCCAAAAACTTTGGGACTTCATAAAGTTGAAGTTCTATGTTCTGATCAAGGAAAAAAATATTTAGATGATGAATGCCTACACTCTTAAGATATAGAGACAATATAACAACAGGAGGGAACACTATACTTTTGTCACCTCTGACTTCTAGTTATTGAGAAAATCAACGTCAGGAGATTTCTCTTGAGATGGCATGAGATGAGAAGAAAAAACAGCAGACAACGATAAAAACAGCCAAGACTGGCACGAGATGAGACGAAAAAATTAACAAAAATATTTTCTATTGCTAGAGGTCTAAGGGTTGGGTGTAATTGAGACAAAAATTAACCTTCACCTTGGTCAATAATCCCTTGCTTTCTTGGACACATATAGCAGAATCACAAGATCAAGAGTATTAAGGTTCCAAATCCACAATCTGAAATTATGGCCAAGGATGAACAAGAAAACAAAACGAAACAATGAAAAGTAATCACCAAATTTTAAAACTTTGTGAAAAAACTGGAGGGAAGTAGCATGGGAGGTTTTATACAGAGACATTTCATGTTAAAAGAGCAGAACAGATTTCTTGAATCACCTCTCTTGCTTCTTCACAACCCAACGAAGGAAAACACACCTGTTCAGTGAAATATCATTCACCTTTAACTTTAGATGCCCAGGTTCATCACAAGGCGTAGGGCTGGCATTAAGCAAATTGTTCACATCTTCCATCTCTACTCTCTCCATTTCGTGAGTTAAGGTGAGATCCCCACAATTCGATTTTGAAAGACAATCTCTTACTTACACCTTCTTCCCAATCTGAGCTTCAGCCAAGTTTTTTGCTAGTTCACGCACCTATTTTCATCATATCAAATATATATATAATTAAGAAGCATAAGAACCTTCTGGTAATGGAAAAAATAATCAGACTTAAATCTTATTGGATCCATTTACCGCTTCTTTCAAGGCACTGGTATAGGCATCATTCAAATATGGCGTCTAGAATTTTACAAGACCTCAAGAGCCATTATTCTTCAGCACGTTGTACAAATGTCACATGGCCACCTTTAACCAAAATATCAGCATAAGAACATTGTCAAACGGAATGTAGCATACTTTCACCAATACTGCAATACAAACTAACAAAAGTAATATACGCAATTTTAAACTAACAAAAGTAATATACGCAATTTTAAGTTTTCTGCATGATAGGGTTGCAAATGCAAATCAATGAGTGGAACAAGACTGTTTTCGAAGAGCCATGAGCAAAGAACTGTCAATGCCATTGTTTACAAATAGAAGTTACAAGGTATGATTGTCTCTATGATACATTGGGAGTGCAACTATAATGAGTTTACATGCATTACAATGATATGGATATCAACTCAAGATCTTTCAACTTATCATGCTTTGTGTTTCAATTCAGTAGTTGAAGGAGTACTAACCACAATTAAGTAATGTTAAAAGAGTGATCACCAACCAACAAAAAAGAAAGAAACAAGATTTGGGGAAACTGTATATCAATATAGAATCAGAAGCACTTTGCCAAATAAGAATTTTGACTACAAGGCCAAAGTTTCATGACAAACAAACGACAAACCACTGACCTTAGCTACCAAACAAAGCAGCTCTTCATCATGAGACAAGATGGTTGCTCCGATAATGCTGATAAAGAACTGATCCAAAACCACCGACCAGAGAAAAATTGATGGCTTCTGCACAAATTAAGCCTACAAGACCAAGAGGTAATTGATAAAAAAGAAAGAAAAATACAACCATTATAAGATCATCGAAGTTGAAACCTCCATGAAAACTCCAGATCTGAGTATATACGCTCACCGAAGTTGAAACCTCCATGATAAGATATAGGGAAAGTAACAACAAAATTGCTAGGAAGCATAGAGAAAAAGAAGGTTAGATACAACATACGTTACAGGATAAGACCAATGTTGTAAGAACATTGGGATAATCATCTGCACATGTGACCCATATGGCACAATATTGAAAAGGGCATGTTATGTAAGCAGAATAGCATGTAACCAAAGATATAGACGCCTCTAACTAAGATCACACCATTTTTCTAATTCATTAAATGACCCACTTATGTTTTCGGTTCTCCTCACTGTGCTTGCCTTCAGAAACTTCATTTTAACACCACACAGATAAAGGTACACCAGATGAGATAATGCATTTGTCAACAAAATCACCCGGGTTCAAAAATATACTCGGTCCATTGGCAATGAAGTGACACAGTTTCAACAGAATAACTGTAATTAAACATGTAATACAATTTTTTAAACATAATCACAAAGACTGCATCAAATCAACAAATTAAAATGTAAAGGGAAAAAACACTTTCTAGAAATATAGAAGGCAGGCATGTGGCATTTGCAAATAGACACCATTTAGAGACGCCTTGTTATGAAACATGTGCAATCTATACTAGTCCACTAGCAAATGTTATGCATAAGTGGACTCAATGAATCGCCCTATCATTTGTCCCTACTATGCCAACTCACTTAAAAGATGATGTGTGTAGTAGAGATCCCAACAATAATATTATAAGAAACTTAATCTTGTGGAAAGTAGAAAACTGGAAGCATGGAAAAACACGGCAGTTAACAACATGCAGTTCCCAGAAAATATCAAAATAAAGTGCAAAAGAGATGTTCATAATGAACCATCACAAGGAATTAGTAAGTCAATGATTTGCTGATCAAACCCGTAATACACTACAAACTGGAACAAGTACTTGCAATACCGATGGATTGAGCATTTTGACCAGCAGAAAGAGGAAGTCAGGTTGAGCATCAAGTGAAATTAGGAAGGTGTTCTGCAGTAAAGTGAAAATTCTAGGTCAACACCAACAGCAACTGTGTTGTCATCAAAACTTGTTGTGGCAGGCTAAAAATGAAAACTAACTAAACAGAGGTAACCCACTCCCCAAGCTTCTAGACATGCATGGCATCCTTCCACTCATTTAAATCTCTCTTTACTAATCTGTCAACAATCAACAGAAAATTTATATTAATTATCTGCCATTAAAAATGTCATACATAAATAAACCGCAAAAAAAAAAGATTACTGTGTAGGTGGGAAAACTCATCCACATCTTACTTCTGCTCTCTTTTCTTTATTATGAACTTAAAGAAGATATGGAGCACTAAAACTATTTAGAATCTAGCTATCAGAAAGAACAACAAACATGACCCAATCACACCTCTGCAGCAACAGCAGTAGACAATAAAAAAGTTGTAAAAAAGATCAAGATAGTCAAAGCAGTACACATCCATCAGACAGAGATCAAACTAATGCACAGATAAGCCCAACTGCATTGTGTTCGTTAATCAAGTTGTCCTTTAGTGGTTTTTGGTTTTACAATACCAGTACAAATTTCCTAACTAATTATGTGCTCACTTCAGCACCACCTCTTAAAAATCAGAAGTTAAAATCAGACTTCAGAATTCAGCACCTCTTAAAAAACAAACGCCACCTTAGCATCAGATGACATAAATACTATGTTAGCACCTAAAGATAAGAAAAAGGCACTGATATAAAACGAAAGCAGAGTGCAAAGAGAAGATCAATATACCCCCACAAACACACTAAACATGACCTCATAGATTCTCATCACAATTGTACATATGAAAGCCATATTAACCTTAAATAAATAAATAAAACCTTAGACCAAAACTGACTACAAGATACTATGACCACAACCAATGAATAAATAAAAGCTTACCCTTTACAAAAATTTTAACATGGAAAGCCCAAACTAGTTTCTACAATTGAAAGGGAATGAAGAAAGCACCAGACTTGTACGAATACACGATGCCACGGAAACTTGATCAAGAGCACCTAAGAACGGGTTAATGAACTACGATTAAATGGAAACCTTAAAGGCGTATCAGGATTGTGTCTCTGACAACCTTCTTAGAGATTTTTTTGGGGAAAGTGTCTTCTCTTCCACAAGAATTCTCATTATATACTCAACATACAGGCTAATCAATAGCCCTAATACAGATTTATAGCGTATAAAACAACCTCTATATCTTAATCTAAGAAACCAAAATCTTCCAATTATCAATAGAACATATATATATTCTACAGTGAGTGAATATTCAAAAATCAATTAATAAAAAATAGTAAATTACGGATTTGGTCCATGACATTTGTCCGGTCCATTAATGGCAAGAACAAGAGCTACATGTGCAAAAAGATATTAGCAGAAAACTGAAAGACAGATTATTACTCGCCTTTAAAGCAGTGGATAGTTTCCAATAACCTTGATTGCATCTTTGCCAAGTGAAGCAAAGCAAAATTCACTAATTTGTCGACAATTCGACGTATTATAGCCTTTGCTTCAACACTGCAAAGAGTAATGTATCAACATGAACCAAGACTTACATCTATATAAAAAGACGAAGATGACAAACATCATATGGAAGAACTCGTCAAAACTAAAAGCACAGTCATCATGGAGGTTCACCTGACTCCAGGCCGTCTGTGGTTTCCCAGGGATTACTCGGTGTTCATAAGTTGACCCGGATACCCACGGTTACCCCAAAAAGAACAAGATAAAAGAAAAGGATGTGCCTAAACACCACCAAAAACTTCACATCCAGTAATTGAGTAACAATAATGGATATGCAACAACTAAAATACATATTCTAAAAGAATCAAGCCAAGAATCAATACTCGGTGGCCATAGCCATTACTTACTAAATAGAGTCCGTAGACATTTTACTACGCAGCACCTTCAGAAGTGTAAATAGGAGAAACTTGCTAAAAATTAGATTGATTTAGAAAAAGAGATAAATTCTGCATTTTAGTTAAAAACTCATGATATAACGTGTTCTATCAATGTCAAGTGCATCAACTGATGATAGTGCACTAAAAGAGTAAACAAAAATTTAAGGTAATATATTAAATGGCATGAACGGAGTTTACTTTCCAAGCTTCTACCGTGCAAGAAGTCTTCTTTAACTCAACATCAACTACATCACAAAGATAAAGCAGATAAAATGACCATATACTTGGAAGTATAAACAAATAAATAGCTATATAGGTATTATGATTGAAATGAAAAGAGAACAAAAACATATGTAAAGGAACAGAGCAAACCTTCAACTTTCAGGATATGTATCATAAAACAGCTATATATGTATTATGATTCAAATTGCCTTGCAAAATCCAAAAACATTGGGACTTCAGGAAGTTGATGTTCTATGATCTGATCAGGAAAAAGTAATATAAAATGATGAATGTCTACAATATAACAACATGAGGAAACACTATATTTTTGTCACCTTGACTTCAAGTTATTAAGGATATCAACGTCGGTAACGCCAGGAGATTTCTCTTGAGATTTCTCTTGAGATGGCAGCAGACAACGATAAAAACAGCGAAGACTGGCATGAAATGAGACGAGAAACTTGAATTAGCACAAACAGGGTTTGGTGACTATATCGATATTAACATCAAAAGTATGAACAGAAGCACTACGCCCTTCCAAGAATTTAACCTACAAGGCAAAAGTTTCATGACATAGAGCATAGAGAACAAGCGACGAACCCCAGACCTTCATTACCACACCAAGCAGCTCTTCATGAGATAAGACGGCAGCTCTGTGATAATGCTGATAAAGCTCTGATCCTAAACCACCGTAAGGTAACCAATCAGCTGGAGCAAAACTGACAGCTTCTACAGAATTTAAGACTGCAAGACCAAGAGGTAATTGATAAATATATATATATGACCAAGGAAACTCCAATTCTGAGTATATATCCATGATAAGATCTAGGGAAGGTAATGACCAAATTTCCAGGTTCTGGCAGAAGCATAAGAAAAAAGAAGGTTAGATGCAACATATTTTTCAGGATAAGACCAATCTTGTAAGAACATTGGGATAATCATTTGAACATGTGACCCATATGGCAATATTGAAAAGGGCATGTTGTGTAAGCTGAATAGCATGTCACCAAAAATATAGACACCTCTAAGATCACACTATTTTTCTTTCTTCCCAAACAATCTGAAACCGAACATATATATACATATACACACACAGAGAACATGCAGTTCCTAGAAAAATATCAAAATGAAGTGCAAAAGGGATGTTCATCATGAATCATCACATGGAATTTGTAAGTCGATGATTTTGCTTATCAACATCTTGTTCTTGCAGGACAGATGGATCGAGCATTGTGACTAGCGGAAAGAGCAACTCAGGTTGAGCATCAAACAAATCAGAAGGACTGCTCTACATTATCTGTAGTAAAGGGGTAGCATTGTCATAACAACTAGTTGTGGCAGGCTAAAAATAAAAACTAACTGAACAGAGGCAACCTGTATATTTACGTAACAGGGATGTACATAATTCATAATACAAAGGTTAATTTAGAGTAATTGACCTGCGATGTCCACATGCATGTTCCCTAAAGAATTGTTTACAAGTAGAAGTTACAAGGCATGATTGTCTCAATGATACATCGGGAGCGCTACCGAGAAAGAGCCTGTTATTTCCAGATTTCAAACCAATAAATCATGACTTTATATATGCATTACAATGATATGGATATCAACTCAAGATCTTTCAACTTATCATGCTTTGTGTTTCAATTTAGTAGCTGAACGAGTACTAACCAATTAAGTGATGTAAAAACGGGGATCATGAACCAACAAAACATGTAAACAAGGTTTGGTGACAACGTAAATCCATTTTAACAAAAAGTATCTGAACAGAAGCACTTTGCCCCTAAAAGAATTTTACCTACAAGAACATTATGACATAGATCACATAAAAAAGACGAACCACTGACCTTCGCTACCACATTATGACCTTCCCTATCATTTGTCCCTACTATGCAATTGGTTTAAGCTGCCATCTCACCTAAAAGCTCAAGTGGTAGATAGAGATCCCGGCATTTCCATTATTAGAAACTTCTATCCTTGTGGAAAATAGAAAACCGGAGGCATGGAAAAAACATGGCAAGTAAGAACATGCAATTCCTAGAAAAATATCAAAATGAATGCAAAAGAGATGTTCATAATGAATCATCACGGAGAATTAGTAATTGAAGATTTGCTGTTCAAACCTATGCAATACACTGTAAACTGGAACATTATGTTGTTGCAGGACTGATGGATTGAGCATGTGACCAGCTGAAAGAGCATGACAGGTTGAGCATCAAACAGATCACAAGGGCTGTTCTGCATTACCTGCAATAAAGAGGAAATTCTAGGTCAACAACAACAGCAGCAACAGCGTTGTCATCAAAACTAGTTGTAGTAGGCTAAAAATGAAAATTAACTAATCAGAGATAACCCGTCCCAGGCTTCTCGACATGCATCACATCATTCAAATCTCTCTTCACTACCTTGTCCAAGTGAATCTTCACTAACGCCCACATCACCGAAACATTTCCTTTTGTACTCGACACTTGTTCTGACCAATGTACCTAAAGGTCACCTTCAGAATCTCAACATTCTAGATCTTATATCATGTCAAGCCACAAGGTCAAACTTTCCCTTTGACTTAGATTGGAACTCCTTTAGGTCAATTAAAAGGAAATTATTGGGCAAGAAGATTGTTGTCCCTTCTAATGACCATGGATGGATATATAACTGCACGAATGCATATGCTTTGAGTTCACAATACTTATCAGATAAAATGCACCTGAAAGTGTCCCTACAAGCACTTGCTTCATCACCATAAAAAACTCACCAAGGCAATGAAGGCATGGTTGTAATTAATATAGGTTGAAGTGTAAACATTCTGGGAGGAATCTCAATTGCCAAATCCTTTGCTGATTACAGAATTAAATAAGCATGTACAGTTATTTTACGACATATATATGAAGCACAATGCACAAATGGCCAAACACAATAGAAAAGGAAAGAAATCAAAAGATAAGAACTAAAAAGATTATAGCATCAAATAAATAAACATCTCACGAAAAAATAGCTCGATCTCGTCTTCAAGAAACCATACAGCTGTCACTTTGAGGGAAAACCACCAACCTATTGTAGAATTCCACCGTGCCAACAGAACATTCATACGGTTCATGACTGTGGCAATCACTAAAAGCAACCTGCAAGGACAAAACAGTTGGAAATAAGATTATGATCAAGATAGCAATCAAAAGAATCATAGAAAACCCTAGAAGATAGGAACTAAAATAATCATAGTATCAAATAAAGACGTGAAAGAACAACTCGCAACAACAAATAATAGCCTGATCACGCTCACTTTGTCGCCAAGAATCAAGATAAAACCAGAAAATTAACCGTCGATTTGTGAAAGAACCACCAACCAAATGTAGAACTCCACCGATCAACGGCAAGGATATTTTAATTAAAAAATGTCATATACCTAAAACAAGAAAAAGACTAGCGAGAACTAGTTCTTGTGCTCTCTTTCTTTATATGGCATCCAAAGACTTTTACAGGACCTCAAAAACCATAGTTGCGAAATTGTCAGATGGGGCCAAAACACGTTTAACCTAAATAGCATAACAAATTTGTCAAACCAAATGAAGAGGGTTTTAGAGACATGAATTTCTTTTATGGAACCTTGAGAGGCATATATATAGGTGGTGCATAGGTCGGTGAAGTGACCGTTGGATTTCAATCCGTCTTAAATGCGAAGATACGGTCAAGATATTTCTCTTTTGGTTTCCTTGTAAAAATATGAAAAAAAGGGAAATTATATTTAGAGTAAACTTCACTGGTGGTAGGTTTTGTACTTTCTTTGAAAGTGGGACCTATACATCAGTATCTCAAATAGTGGTCCCTGAGGTTTGGTATTTGCTCTGAAAGGAGGACCTCCTCACTAACCCCATTAAAAAACTCAGTTAGATCTAGGGGCATTTTTGTCCAATCACATTTTATCCCTCCTTTTGCATTTTCTTTTTTTGTTTTCTATATTTTTGTTAAAGTCAAAACATTATAGAGACCTGTTTTGTAATATATATGTATATATATACACACACAAAAACAAAACATAGAGAACCCTCACCATTTTTCTAAACCATCTTCACCATTCCCCCCCTGTAAATATATATATATATATACACACAAAAGGAACTTGTAAAATTGAAATCTTTACCATCTTCACCATTTCTCTCCCTAAACCAACTTCACCATTTTCCCCCCTATGAAAACTTGTAAAATTGAAATCTTCCATGTGTGATGATCTTTCCCTCTCCTCTCTCCAACGATTGTAAAAGGAACCAAATGACAACCACAGTGAAGGTTTTTATGTCATCACAATGAAGGTTTTTAGGTCCATGTGTGTGTGTATATGTATATATGTATACACCCATTTACTTAACCCATGGTGTAAATTGATCAGTGGTTAACCATGATTGGTTCTCAACAAAGTTCACTGTGCAAAATCTCAGTAATCACGCCATATATGCCTTCAGGATCCATACATACTAGCAGGATTGAAACAGTATCAACATCCATACCTGAATATATTCCCAACAATTGGGTCATCAACCAAGCATTTCCAAAAATATAAATCTTCTAGATTTAATAAACTTAGAAACAGGCAACCATCACCACCGTGACCCACCCTAACCGACAAACATCACCACCGTTCTTCGTCCCTGCAACAGAAACGTGTTGACCAAAAACCTTCGCCGGAGAAGATGACCGGAGGCTCCCGGAGAAGGTTTTTCATGGTTAATTACGTGGTTGGTTTCATTAAGATTCCATTTGCCCAGTTTCATTAATTACCCTCATTCATAAGTTCCAATACATAAGGATCCACATCCATCCATCTTCAATTCCTCCTCCCTTCTCCGCCTCCAACCACCACCACCGTCACCGCCACCGCCAACTTCAATCAATTCCCTTCGTGTACATGTTGCACAACCACTCTACGTCGCCATGATGCTCGCCTACGGCTCCGTCCGATGGTGGAAGATTTTCACCCCCGATCAATGCTCCGACATTAACCGATTCGTCGCCGTTTTCGCCGTTGGGGTCTACTAGTGCCGCCGACAGTGGTGGTGGTCCGAAGAAGAAAGAAGGTGGTGGTGGTAGTGGCGGTGCACCACCGCCTAATAATAGTAAAGAACTTCATATGTTTGTATATATATATAATATATATATATAACATATATATATATTACAAAAATAAAAAATAAGAAAATAAGAAAAACATAAAAAAATGCAAAATAAGGGATGATAAGATGGAAAAAGTTATCTGACCAAAATACCCCTGACTTTAACCGAGTTTTTTAACGGGGTTAGTGAGGAGGTCCTCCTTTCAGAGCAAAAATCAAACCTCAGGGACCACTATTTGAGATATTGAAGTATAGGTCCTCCTTTCAAAGAAACTACGAAACCTTAAGGACCAACAGTGTAATTCTCTTATATTTATTGATTATGGTCCAGATACTTTATTACAGTATTTATTAATTTTTTATTTTTCCATATTAATTTTAGTTCGTTAAGGGGAGGCTAAATGCACCAATTTTTTTACTAAATACATCAAAAATGATTGAGAAATGATTGTGTTTTTTTTCCGTCTTTTTGTTGTCTTTTTTTTTTTTTTCTTTTTATTATATATTTTTGTTTATTTGTATTATATAGTTTTAAAATTATTTTTTTACTTTTTGTTTTGATTTGAAAAGAAATATTTATAAATATAAATATTACTATTTTTTTTAATTATATAATTATAAAAATAAAACATAAATATTGCGATTTAACATAAAATAATCTATATTACATTCGATTATTCTAAAATAACATTATCCGTAGTACAATTAACACGTAAAAGTTGCATGTACTTCTTTATTCGCTCTTAATACGGGGTAGCCCATCCAGCAGCACACGGATAACTGTAATGGAAAAAATGTCCTACAATTTACGGAAATGGATATCCTTCTGCCATATCTAATTTCACATAATGGTTACCATTAACGTACCCGATTGTAAAAACAACATGTTCATACCACACTGGCGGAGTGGACCTAAGCAGCAAGTACATCCCACTACCGGTCATACTTATAACATGTAATATCACATTATATTTTAAAGCAATCAAGACACATATTTCAAGCATTGTCATCCAGTGTTCAAATGGTGCACCTTGAAGAAGAAGAAGCGAGCAAATGGTTGAAGTTTCTAATCACGTATATATAGAGAGTAAATTACAGATTTGGTCCCTAACGTTTGGCGTTTGTTACGGAATTTGGTCCCTAAAAAGAAAAATACATTTTACAAAGTTATAATAAAATGTAATTGTTACAAATAGAAAAATACATTTTACAACGTTATAATAAAATCAAAAGTTACAAATTTACAAAGTTATAATAAAATCAAAAGTTACAAGTTTATAGAATAAAATAAAATCAAAAGTTACAAATTTTATAAATTTATAAAATCAAAACACACACAAGTAATAATATGAATACACTTGTTAATTGATTGATACTTGTAATTTTTGTTCATACACTTTACAATACATTGACCCTATTTATAAACACTGAAAAGGTGCCTCCGAACTGATGCGACTGTTCATCGGTGATGGTTACCGACGGTTGCAACTATCCACGGCAGCCCCAAACGACACCTTTCTTCCTAATAGACATATCCTTTCATATTTTTAATTTTGATACTTAAACTATTCTATCTACATAATACATACATACATACTTTCTGACTTGATTATATTTAACCCACAAGTTTAGGTTAACTATCAACATTCCCCCTTAAACTAAACTTTGGTTTAAGGTAGGTCTTCAACTTGCTTTTATCTTGCTCTTCACAGCAGCGTAGGTCCTTCGTCATCATTAATGAGACAAGACTATTCTTGCTTGTCTTTATCGTGTTTCCACTTCGAACATTCCCTCGCAAAGTGACCGAAGTCACCACATTCATAACACCTGAAAGTGCTCTTGTCTTTAGTTCCTTGAATCGTACTTCTTCCACGTGCATTTGGACTACTCTTCCATTTTATGCTTTCCTTGGCTTCGTTGTTGAAATTTTTACCTCGCCCTTTACCACGGCTTTGGTTGTTTGAACTTGCCATCAGAAGTTTGTCTTCATCATTTTCCTCTGGCATGTCTTGACTTTTGATTCGTTCTTCAAAGGATGTTAATCTTCCAACGGCTTCTTCAAACGACATTTTGTCCAAATCTTGATATTGTTCAATAGTTGCCACGATCGGTAAAAACTTATTTGGAACCGAATTGAGTAGTTTCCTCACAATTATCTTGCTTTCGAGTGTAGTTCCAAGATTTGTAAATATTGCCCTCATGTTGCTCAATTTGCTTGCAAAACTACTTACAATTTCATTTTCTTTCATCTTTAAAGACTCTAGTTCACTCTTCAAAGTTTGCGAGCGTGCCTTTTGAACTAAGTCTACTCCAATGAAACGAACTTTGATTGAGTCCCAAACTTCCTTTGTAGTCGAGCACTGTGCTACCTGCATTAGGACATCTTTGGGCAAAGTTTGAAAGATCATTGCCTTTGATGTATGTGCTTTCTTCTCATCCACCGCATTTTTAACATCAATTGTTTCCCACAGACCATGGGCCTTCAATATTGTTTCCATCAACAATGCCCACGTAGTGTAGTTTGTTTCAGCCAATTTTGGACATTGTAGTAAAACGTTTCCTTGCTCTCGAACTGATGTACTGCTTGATGCGTTATCATGTTCATCACCTGCTTTTCCTGTCATGCTTGTTTGCTTGCTTTTAACTTGCTTACTTCTTACAAATCAGAACCGAGATGGTTTCTGGTTTTCTTGCTCTTGTGTTTGAAAAATAAAAAAATCTTACTTGCTACTGGCCAACTTGCTAACCAGGTTTTCTTGCTAAACCTGCTTAATATTGACCAACTTACTAATCAATATTGTATTTCCAGACCCACTTGCTAATCTGGCTCTTACTGCACGTATCTGACCTACTTGCTATTCAGTTTGTGCCTCCTGACCCACTTGCTAATCAGGTTCTTACTTGCTTTGATCAAAATAATTGATCCTTTCTTGCTATTTTTCAATTAATTTGGGATTATAACCTTTTAATTTTTCAAAATCCCAGTACTTCTTCTTTCCCTTTATTTTTTCTTCCCCTTCAATCTGTGATTCTAATCGACCGCCCCTTGCACTTGTTCTTCTCTAAATCGATTAACGTGCTCGTATAATTTGTTGCCTTCGAAACTGGACATTGAAATTGGGAAAGGTATTAACCTCCTTTTTGAATTTTTTTTTTAACCAACAAGAACACACAGATGTGTTCTTCCCTTTTGTCCCTGATCTGTTTGTCCAAAGAACTCCCTGTTCTTCTTTGTTTCTGTCCGGACCAGAAATCAACACTGGAGTTGTGTTTTGGTTCTAAATCTATATACAGAAATCGCCCCTAACTTCCTTGATTTTATTCCGGTCCTGGAGTGCCAAAATCGAAGCCTACGTGTAACACCCTAAAATCTGGAAATAACAACTTATTTAAAATTTTCTAAATACATCAATCATTGAATCATCGACAACCAAAATTTAGATTCAACTTCAATACACAAACATTCAATCTATACATACGGTTTATAATAAGAACGGGTGCTACTAAAACCCAAAGATAGTCACTATCTCCAACTTGCGGAAGACTTTACCAATTACTTACTTTAGTGTCTAGCTAAGGCTCTACGCTTCATAGAACTGCTAGAACCCAACTCCCAACTGGAACCTGATGCACATGCCGACAAATAAAAAAAGATTAGGCTTAACGCCTAGTGAGCTCAAGAGTTTTCAACATATAATAAGATGTCTGTGAAAATAGATAATGCAGTTCAATTCATAATCTTTCAAAAGGTATGCTTTGAATATGCAAACGACTCGTTTTCCAATAATATGCATTTTAGACGGAGAACACTAACTTGGACATTTTTCAAATCAAACTACTACAAAATGATGATACCAATGTAAACCGCCCCTTCATAAATTAGCTTTAACCCAAAACTCACTCAAAGCGTAAATATAACTTGAACTCTCCATTTAAGAAAGTACGGTTAAACCTTATATTTCAAAACACCCAAACACGGGTGGGGCATAATACTCAACCCATAAATCAAGGGTAAAACCCAAATATACAAAACGTCACCGAAAACTTGGATAATAAAACTCAATACCCAAAAACAACACCTTTCGGTGACGGGGGATTCCCGATTCCATAAAATGTGACGGTCCACAAAGTAAGCCCATTTTATGTTGTTATGACTAGTCATATAAACAAAAGTACACACAAGGGATGTCAGGCTCAGTGGCTTTAAACATACACCCACGGAAACTCAAGTTCAACCCCGAAGGGTTGCTAGGTCGAGCTCCTCATCCAATATCGTAATACTTGAGCACGAAGAACTTATACCCACATCCGGTACCTTAACGTGCAGCACGAAGGTCTTACACCCACATCCGGTGCCTAACGTGCCTTGACGTGGAAAACTAATCGTCCCAACGTCGGACAATAATAAACCAAATACGGGATCATGACTCCCAATGCGTCAAATAAGCCAAATAATACACATAAGGCCCAACAAGGCTCGAAGTCGAGCTACCAAAACTGGACTATTGTCCAAAACCCCCCATCAAAATAACAATGCCAAGCCGCAGACTTAGCAACCCATTGACTCATTAAAAAATGGAATAAAAACACGATAAAACGCACTCACCCAACGGATATGCAAACATCACGACCAAAAGTGAGATTAGTTCAAAACTCAACATTAGTTGAGACAATCCATTTTCCAAATGAACTCATAACACAAAATATGCGTTTTCCAAATTTAACTGCTGATAAGAACGAAAATCATAAAATGAGACTATAAACATTCTTTCAAGTTACCTCACATAGATGTGCAAGTGATACTTTATAAAACACTCCATTTCATGACGATGCATAAGACTCGACAAACATTTAAAAGTGTATTTCTTTGACTAAAGATCTATTTATGCAATAAGACCTCAAAACACATTCGTTTGTAACACATTTATCAAAATGTCCAAAAATCCCAAATGTGGGTATTATACAAAGTTTGTAAAGTTAAATGTCTCAAATAACCAAAGATTAGCAAATATCCCAACATTTGATAATTTCATGTAGAACACATAAACACTTTAAAATAGACATTTTGGCATGTACACCGTTTTCACAAATCAACTTGAACTCACCTTGCTAGATTTAGGCTAAATCTAGATTTTACCCCACTTAGAGCTTTCTTGAAGAACTTGAATCCATAAGCACGATTCTTCCAAAACCTAGATCCACACATTTCCAATCATAAATAACCATATCCAACCATACATAACATTCCCCAAACATTATACACCAAAACCTCAACTTATACCCAAAACCCTAATTTCCCATACTTTAAGAAAGAGAAGATTACCTCAACCAATAACTTGAATCACCAACCAAAACACTTGTAGATCTTCCAAAACGAACCATAAGCTTCCAATCTTCAAATGGTTAAAGGTCTAGATGAAACCCCCAAGAACTTGGTGAAGGAGATGAAGATGAAGGTGGTTCATGATCTCAACTAGTTAGATGATGAAGAATCATGTGGTTTGGGGAGGAAAACCCTCAAAATGGGTTAGGGATCGACTTTGGGGTTTGGGGTCGGTTTGGGAGAGGAAAAGGGGAAGAGAGTTAGGGTTTGGGGTTGAGAAATGAGGTCTAATGGCTGAACATTGGGATTTTATCTCGACAGCGTGTTTCGCGGGTTATGCCGCGACCCCAAGTCGCGACATAAGTCGCCCGTTTCCTCCAGAACAGTGAGTTACATAGCTTGTGCCGCGACCCCAAGTCGCGCCACAACTCGCGGCAGCTCAAACCTCGGTTTTCTTCTCGCTCACTGTTTTGGCCATAACTTCTTCGTTATAGCTCCGTTTTCGCTCCGGAAAGAACCGTTGGACTCGTAATTGAATCCTTCATCTATCTAAATTATAAAATCCAGGATTCAAGTACAAAATTAAATATCTTATTTTTCCTTTATATATCGGTTTTTGTATTAACTTGAATTGATACCTCTCGAAACTCGGGGTGTTACACTATGCTCTGATACCAATTGTTGGAAAATCTTGCTATGATGAACAAATCACAAGTAATAATATGAATACACTTGTTAATTGATTGATACTTGTAATTTTTGTTCATACACTTTACAATACATTGACCCTATTTATAAATACTGAAAAGGTGCCTCCGAACCGATGCGACTGTTCATTGGTGATGGTTACCGGCGGTTGCAACTATCCACGGCAGCCCCAAACGACACCTTTATTCCTAATAGACATATCCTTTCATATTTTTACTTTTGATACTTAAACTATTCTATCTACATAATACATACATACATACTTTCTACTTGATTATATTTAACCCACAAGTTTAGGTTAACTATCAACATTCATCACCATAATTTTTGATTTATTGTTATTTTCTTCCTCGAAACTATTTTCTATCATTAAACACAAGGAACCAAAATAATACAAAATTGTAAACCGCAGGGACAAAAACAATAACAAATTACAAATCATACGAAAATAACAAAAATTACAAATCATAGGGACGAAAATCACAATTTTTAAACAATAAGAAGAAAAGTCGCAAATTTTCACAAACAACATGAATCAAATCCGTAATTAATACTAAATAATATATATCACTCGTAATCACATCAAATATATTCAAAAAAATTGAAATGAAATTGATGATAAACTTATCTCAAAGATTATTTACTTAGGGGGCGTTTGGTTCGCAGAATGTTTTTTGATTGAATGAAATATGTCAAAGAAATTTGACTTTGAAGGAATTGTAATGGAATGTTGTCAGGTTTGACCACATGTTTGGTTGACAGAATTGGAATGGAATCTGTTAAATGAATTGAAATTTTTCTGTTTGGTTCACAGATTGTAGCTTTAGAATTGGAATGGAATTTTGGTATGACCAAAATACCCTTTTTGTTTATTTTAATTTTTTTCAACAAAAATTACTTTAATGAAATAGTCATTAAATAGTTTAATTTTTAACTAAAATTGCTTTGATTATTTTAGCACACGAATGATGATGAGAGAGAGAGGGAGAGAGAGAGAGATGAGAGGAGAGAGAGGATAGATTGAGAGAGAGAGAGGAGAGAGAGATGAGAGTAGAGAGAGGATAGTTTGAGAGAGAGAGAGAGAGTAAAGAGAGAGGATAGAGAGGGAAAGATAGAGAGGAGAGAGAGGGAGAGAGGAGAGAGATGGAGAGAGGAGAGAGAGAGAGAGGAGAGAGAGGAGAGAGAGGGAGAGAGGAGAGAGAGGATAGATTGAGAGAGAGAGTAGAGAGAGAGGGAGGAGAGAGAGAGTTGGTGTCTGCTAATAATGTTGAACGGTAGTGGTGGGCGAAGGTGGTGGTGGTCGATGGCGGTGGGCGGAGGTGGTGGTGGTAGCCGGAGGTGGTGGTGGTGGTGGTCGGAGGTGGTCGATGGTGGCCGGAGGTGGTGGCCGGTGTTGGTAGCCGGAGGTGGTGGTCAATGGTGGCCGGTGGCGGTGGGCAGAGGTGATGGTGCATATTAGGATGAGGGGCAATTTTGTCCAAAAAATAATATGACATTCTATTCCAATGAAATACCACCTCCCCCCCCCCCCCCGGAATGTTGAATTCCTTCATTTGTGGAATTCATTGGAATTCAACATTCTAATTCATTAAAAAGAATGAACCAAACGATGTAATAGAACCTGATCAATGAAATTCAACATTCCAATTCCATCAGATTCCATCAGAATCTGCGAACCAAACGCCCCATTACTTAACAAAATAAGGGTTTTGTCTCATAATTGTAGCACAAGCCTCTACTTTTTCTTAATGTATCTTACTTTAATCCAAATTATAATAAAAATATATTTTAAAACTATCTAATTGTATACAAGAAAAAAAGTTCATGTTATTGACCACCCCATCAAAATAAAAATGAGTTGTTTGTCATGTCATTTGTCATTTTAGCATTGTAATTTGTTAATAATTAAATATGTTATTCAGATACTTAAATGTATGAAATATTACATCTTATGTAACAAAATGAAAGTTTTGAAATTACATTAACCAAAATATGAATCATTACGTTGCATTTTTAAGTAATTTATCCAAAATAATAAAATTATCAAACAAACTTGTTAGAATCCTAGTAGAACTAGATATATACATATATGATATATGTACATTCAGACATAGATCAACTTCTAAGATTTATTTAATTGTTAGTGAGTTAGTTAAATGGTCAATTATTACAAACTAGTTGTCTACCTGTGCAATGTGGCGGGATGTAAAAGATTCATCAAGATTTATTCAATTTCGAAATATTAAAAAACTTCAAGATGTCTTAAAGCTAGACTACTACATTTGTACCTATGTTAGATTCAAATATATATATATCCATCCAAAATGTTGGTGTTAGTAGCATCTGGAATCATTAGTAAAAAAATAAATCGTTTATGTAGAATCTATATAAAAATAAAACTTCTACAATTGTAATTATAGAAGAAATGCATTAGATCCGAAGTGACAACACTACCCCATTAAACAATAAATCTTATCATTGATTCTTGATTCTTGAAGGCACGTTATACAAAAACAAATTAAGCATTACAGGTGCAATGTTTTAAACAATTTTTTTGGAGCGTTCCTACTCCAAGTCAATTTTGATTCAAAATGCTAAAAATTACAAAATTATACAACACAAAAAGAATGCATCAACCCAAAATATAGTTGGACAGGGGCGGAACACAAGCTTTAAAACACGACTCATACAGACCAAAATTCTCCAGAAAATTCTGACTCAAGAACAGGGGGACAACTCTTCCTTTAAAACCCGAACATACGTGGAGGAGATCCAATGTCAAGGATAAAAATTCCACAGTTATTTGCCCACTATCCCAATTGACATTAAAACACGAATCTTATAATATCCGAAAATGATGTTAGATCTGAAACGGGGATGAAGAGATTTTTGATGACAAATTGTAACCACGTGCAAGAAAACAACTTCATGCATGTTTAAACTCATGGTCTAAAATCCGGCTCGTGGCAAATATTTTTCAAATATCCCATAATATAACTCACTTTATGTTTCAGGAAATATGAGAAATAATCGATGCAATTTATTTTTAGAAATGAATTTCGTGCATAAAATTGGTCGACACTGGCATCCCGAAATCACGTTCCTCAGTTTTATACTAATGTCATTCGGATGCTCACTCATCTTAAAGCAATACCCGAATGTTTCATCGGTTCACCTTATAATTTCTCCTTGAATAACATTAATTCCATAAGTCTAAGGTTCTACTCCAACCAATTTTCCTGATCCACAATGGTCAACTTCCAGCATTCATCATGTCTTAACTGTCACTCCAAAGTGACATTGCTATAAACATCAACCCTTCCTTAGATCACTCGCTTATAAATTTTCTCACTACCCCAACGGTAATCATACCAAGGTAGTTCAAGTATACACATGTAGCATGTAGGTTCACCATAACACTGGCCAGGTGTCATTATAAACATACCGTACATGCTCATCCTTGCGACCCTCGACAAGTTTCCCGTTTCTAGTGACTCGATCAACTCCAAAATATCTTGTCTTAAGGTTCCTAAATGTGCAACTTCACTTACAATCACTTATAAAAACGCTAGTTTGAGTCTAGGCATCCTACAATCAATACCTAATTCTCTCAAACTTAAGGTCTGATACCAACTTGTAACACCCTCAAATATGAAAATAGCAACTAATTTAAAATTTTATAAATACGTCAATAATTGATTCATCTACAAACACAAATTAAGGTTTAACCTCAACACACATAAATTTATTCTCTACATACAGTCTATAACAAGAACGAGTGCTACTAAAACCCAATAATAGTCACTATCTCCAAATTGCGGAAAACTTCACCAACCACTTACACTTGCACAAAGTTAAGGCTCAACTCTTCATAGCTGCTAGAACCAAACCCCAACAGGAACCTGATGCACATGCCGTCAAATAAAAAGGTTAGACTAACGCCTAGTGAGTCCAAGAGTTTTACATGAGTAAATATATCTTTAGAAGAATGAACCTCATTTGAAACCATGACCAGTCAATTGGTGTCCTTTAAAACGTGGAAACGACTCTTTTCTAAAATCATGCACTTTCAAAGATGGACACCTCATTTAAAACTTGCTTTATAAATTGATGCAACTTAAACTAACTCGAAGCATGAACCATCATCAAAACCATGTATACCGTACGTCCGAAAACATGGACACTAGGTCCAATACTCACACGACCATAAACGAACAGACTTTAATTACCAAAACACGGAGTTGACATAATTCATTCAAACCTTAATATACGAGGAGGATGGTCCAATAAAGTAAAGCATCCTTATATTTAAAAACACTGATAGCCAACAATGGGGGAAACCTGTATCCGTTGAGGGTGGAGGTAACACAAAAGTATGCCACCCAAGCAACGTTAATCGCATGACACCTCCCGACATCACAGCCAGGTGTCCCTACGACTTCTTTACAAACCCACCCCAAGTAAAGTTGACCTTGATGAACATCCCGAAGGACTCCACCTCAAAGGCCCGACACGCTTAAAGACTACCTCTCAGACATTACTTCAAGCGGCGGAGGTCCTAGCGCCTACTTTGACTATAGCGCTACTAGACTCAACCCCTCCCAATGCTTACTTGTGAAGTTTCCGGTCATAAAACATGGGTAATGAAGGTCACCCGCAATACCCAATCGACCATCCAAAACAGACTAACTTACGTGCCCATGGATCAAATGCAACACAGTCTAACCTTACCGGACTAAACATGAATGACCAAAGCACTCGAGCCCGTAACCAACCTCAATACGCAACACATCGCATTAGTACGTACGTCATAACTGGACTCTACATTGAGCCATAAAAAATTCGGACAAGTGTCCTCAAGACTCTTTTAAAACGACATCGAGCCAAAATACACAAAACCTCTTTTTGACCAATGATTAACGTTTTCAATTAATAAACGTACTCGACCCATACCATTAGATCACATGCTCCAAAATACTTGAATGGACTCCAACACAGTTTAAGTCGGGACGAAAGGTTTTCCAAATAAATTTATACTCTTTATCCATTCAAAACATCCCGTAACACAAAATTAAACCTTTACCCAAACAAACACTAAAAATGTCTTTTAACCAAATAATCTCATTTATGCAATAAATTACTATACATACCCATTTATGACTCATTTATCAAAATGTCCAAAAATTCCCAATATGGGTGTTTTACAAGGTTTGTAAATCTAACTTCTCAAATAACCAAAACCCATCAAGAAATTCCACAAATGACAATTTCATGTTAAACACATAAACATTTTGGCATGTACAACGTTTTCACAAATCAACTTGAACTCACCTTGCTAGATTTAGGCTAAATCTAGATTTTACCCCACTTTGAGCTTCCTTGACGAAACTTGAATCCTCCAAGCCAAAACCTCCAAAACCTAGATCCAAACATTTTCAACCGTGAATAACCAAGTTCAACCATAAAGAAACATTCCCCAAACGTTTTACATCAAAACCTCAACTTATACCCAAAACCCTAATTTTGACCTTACTCCTCCAAAATCTTCCAAACCGAAAATGGAGAAACATAATACTTAGGAAATCATCAATGGAGCATTTACAACTTATTTTAAGGTTTAGAAATGAAAGAGATACACTTACCACTTAGATTTGACGAAAACCTAGAAAACCCAACAATGAGTTTGAGGTTGAAGATGGAGATGGTGAATCCTTGACCAAAGCTTTCCATTTTACCACGTGATGGTGTTTCATCTTCACAAAATACAAGGATTTGAGCCAAAGGTAAGTTAGGGTTTGAAGGGGAAGGGGGAAAACGATTTGGGAGAAGATAGGAGAAGTTTGAATGAGAGGAAATGAGAAAAAGGCTGAATTTCGCGACTTAACAGCACCCTGGGCCCTTTGTGCGACAATGACCAGGGCAATGTCGCCAGGTGCCCCCAGGCCACGGTACCTCCTATGCGACTGTGACAGTGCGACTATGGTCGTCGGACATTGTTGCGGGACCTTCCCGGAGCTCCGAAACCCGACTTTTTCACTGCCAATACTCCTGATATTACAAGGGATTTTAAACAATACATTTCCCAACAAAACCCCACTGTTAACAAGTAGCAGAAACGTCCGGGTGACAATTACTTACCGAAAATTACGGGTGTTACAATAAATTATAGGTTCTTCTTGCAAGTTTTTAAACCACATGATTGTCCTCCGCCCCTAGTACTCTTTCCAATGTGACTTAATTCGGCACCCTATTACTTTTAAAACCAAATTCAAAATGAGTAAACATCCTATCACATTTCAAATGATCCCAAAATAAAAACAACCACCAAGTCTCCCATCATATCTTCTACATAGCAGCAACAACAATCATTAAAACATTAACAAACACATACACAAAACAAAATATATGATGCCATCGTCCTTATATACTCATCAATTATGAACGTTAGCAAGCTATGGTCTTGTGTATAGAATCAAGTACCAAGATGCCAATAAGGACATAGAGGGAATTCAATACAACATTGTTAGTAGATGTGTTGTTACGATTCCTATGGAACCGAACTATTAGACATTAGTCAAGATATGTGCTCACACGAGCATTTTTGAGTTTCACTAATTCGTGAATTGCAAGATAAGATGTACCAATTTGCGTTTGAGATTTCAATGTTTCACGTTCATGAAATCATGTTCCAAAAGTAGAAAACTCCATAACATACTTACAATGATAGCACTTTGTCAACAAATATCATTACTACCTTGATGATTATATGGAATGGTACACCTTTGAGATAGTTCAACAAAGTTTTGAAAGTTTGTAAATCTTATTTTGATGGCAGACAACCTTCCATCAAGAGTCGCAATAAAAAGAGCAGAAAACGCCGATCAAACTAATCCATAAATCTATACAATGATTGATAATAAAAGTGAAAGACTTAGGAGTCTTGAAAGTTTGCACAAATCTTATAAACATATTAAGATATATGTGATAGAGGGATCTCCATAAAAGCCAAACAAATTGGTGTTAAAAAAGAATTTCATAGATAATATATGTACTATTGAAAATAATGTTTTGGATACGTAGCAAGGAAAAGGGGGGGGGGGGGGGGGGGGGGTTATCCAACATTTACTTGGTACATACCAGTAATAGTCAACACTTTCACTTAACTTACCGGGTAATATTCTAGTACAGTAAAATGACACCATATGCAATTTTTTTATCTGGTCGTCGCTCTTACCGGGTAAGACTATCGATCCTTATCGTCGTCGCTCTTACCGGGTAAGATTTTCAATCTTTGTCATGTTCAGTTGTTCACTTTATAAGATAAAGTGAGCTGATAAGCATTAACCGGGTCCTAAGTGGTGATGCAACCAAGAGAAGGGCAATGCATCAAAACAAAAATATAATGAATATTTAGATAATCTTCTAATCCACTGCAAAAGAAATAGCATGACATTACAAATATAAGTAATATTTAAAATTGTTAAAAAGAAGATAAACATAGTACATCAACCATCTTCTCGACAAAAACATTTGATTACTTTCTCAAGATAGTTTTCTGAAAAAAGGTGCCCAAGAGAAATTATCAGCCCATACCTTGATAATCTGAATTCGACAACAGAACACACCCACTATGCCGATTCACTTGCAATCGACGGGAAAAAGAGCCACAATCCGGCCAAAACTCTAATAAGTATCAAATTCTCAAGTACTTATTCCAAACCTACCAATGTAAATCCCAACCGATTATGATAAGGGATCCACAGAATAGTACAGAAGCAAAAAAAACCAAAATAATAAGGTTTTCCAATTGCACGGAAATCAGAGAGTGCCATAGCTGCTGCCAAATGACCTTGAGACTAATATGTGAATAATTCCCCAACAGGACCATAGGAAACTTGAAATAGGAGCTCCTGTGAAAAATAGGAACAAAACTGAGATGATTGAGCAGTGATTAACATTCCAGTGCAATTTGGCCAATGGCCATTGCAACCCAGTCCTGTAACCAAGCAATCTTCTGAGACTTCCCAGCTGGACAATAATCTGATCCATAAGCCAAATCAGCAGACTGATGTGCTTCCAGGCCTTAAACCATATCCCTCCCTTGCTCAGTCACTGAATCTATATACCAACTGATAATAATGGGAACATTTTCTATGGAAGATCTTTCAGTAAAATGGATGTGGCATCTTTATCTCCCTGACTGAGATATAACATAGATATCCTTTTGGCAAAATGAAATTGAGAGAAAGTCTTCCACCTATGCAAATGAACAGAGACAAAGGCTGAGATGTATATTTCCCAAGAGCCATTTTAAGGTAGTTGAACACAATTTATGGGTATTTTGGCTGATTAATTGAGACCTTTCTTTTGTATATGATGTACAAAGTTCTGAATGATACAGTCCACCTAGGGCCTGCATGTATATATGCATGTTACAATGGGAAACAAAAGAACCATAATGCACAAATGGAATCTTTCACTAATTTGTAGAGTGAGTGCCAACCTTTCTGAAGAATGTTGAAAATGAATTATCCCAAAGGAGTTTGTAGTTGCCATAAATTACCCTGCTGCAAATTAATTAAACAATTCAGGATCAAATCCTACCTTCCAATGCTCTCTCTCTCTCTCTCTAAATCATCAACAATTAAAATCACTTACTTGGTTATGCTCAAGTATGGAAGTATTAGACTTATTTTGGTGGTTCTCTTTCCTGTGTTGATGTCTCGTGAATTGGTTTTCTGGTTTTGATTTGGTTTTCTGATGTGCTACATATATAGATAGATTATGTTTGTTTTTAAAAATAGATCTAAAACATATATTTTCTTATACCCAATCTGTAAAGAACTCAGTTAAGGTGCCATATAAAAGACTCACCTCCTTGAAGGAATCCACAGCTAAAAATCAAACCACTCTCATTCAGAATTTAAAAAATCAATAGAGAAGATACCACAAGATGGGCATAGACAAAAAGGTGCAATAGAGAGGCAATATCTAAATAAAAAATATTTCGTACAAGTTGGGAAATTATAGAAATTTTAGGGAGATTTTTCTAAGACCAATATCTAAATATAAAAAAAAAAATCAAATAGCCATCTCTAGTAGGGTACCAGGATGAATTAAACTCCATATTACTTCTCTATTAGAACTAACAAAATGCTATGTACCTGGAGTCTACCAAATAGGTAGTGAAGTTCATTAAAATGCATGTTCTATAGCTAAAAGGATTTGCAATTTATTATCTGATACTGCCCGTATCATAATTCAAACTTATACCAACATGTTAACTTCAGAAAAAAGAGTGGTAATGCACTTTGCAACATTTTAGCAGCAGTTCACAAGCAAACATCAGTATGGAGTACCAAGTTCCAGGTGGAAAAAAGTGAGGCTCAGATTTGTAAACAATCGAACAAAGAGGATAAATCCGCCATGGCTGCAAACTTCCAGGTTGCAATGTTTAAAAAAAAAAAAGACTATCAGAACTTCTTTCTTCAACATTACCATCCAGGTTTCCCTGCCAAGATGCAGGTAATCTCTAACTTTGACCACTCAGATGCACTAAATTTATCATCACAACCTCCTGGAACCTGTTAGAGATAACTCTATTGGAGATGCTCATAAGTTTTTATTTTCAGGACGAAAAGTGAAATTTTCAACAAACCACATATGTAATTTACTCTAATAATAGTAACAAAATCAACAGCTAGGCAAAGAAACTGCTAATCTGTGTGATTTTGTAAGGGTTTGATTTCTTGTAAGGGTTTGATTTCTGGAGAAAATCATGGGCCACAAAGAAGGATGTTGACCAAATAAAGTCAAAATCAGATTTTGATATGAGCAGAGGGGAGCAACAACACTTAGAAACCATCGTCTTTATCCCCAATGAATTTGCCTCATTTCTCTGAGTGGAACTGTTTACAGCGTAATTCCTTACATTTGAAATGCTCAGATCTGCAAAAGTATTCGAGAAAACAGCGTAATTCCTTACATTTTACCATTCCGAAGATCCTAGTAGGGTCGTTGGGTTTGGTTTTAGGCTCAGATCTGCAAATCGGGAATCGGACAAAGGGGATCAGACACCGACATGGCTGCAACACCATTCAGGTTGCCCTGCCAAGATTCGTGTCCAGTTTCACCCGGTGCCCAGAAACCTATGCTCGGAAAATGTTAGATGCAGAAAATATCATCACAAAAAAAAATCTATATGTTTTCCGATAACCATGGTGACGACCTCCGATATATCTCAGAGAAAAAGTATGAACAAAGCCAAATAGGTATGGCTCTGAGACGTGAGATAAGAGGTAGAAGGGTATGGCACAAGACGTGAGACGTGAAATAAGGAGGTAGAAGGGATGGAGATGAGAAAGCATGGGCTGCATATTTTTGAAGTGTAGAAAGTATGGGCTGAAATTTTTGGCATGAAACACTTGTAAATTATGCTTTATGAGGTGTAATAGAGTTTTTTTTTTGCCAATGGCGTGTAGCTCAGTTGGTTAAGGGGCGAGGAGATGTTTGCTCCAATAGGCCGTTGGTCTCGGGTTCGATCCCAGGCCCCCTCGCAATCGCCTTGCCGCTGAGTGAGTCAGGTATGCCCCTCACATTGGGAATTGGCAGCCTGTGTGGGCCGGTTTGCGTGTCTGGGAAATACACGTTTTGCTCCAATAGAGTTTTTTTTAATGTTTTAAAGTCTTGTAATATATGCTTAACGACTTGTCTTTAAGACATTTGGTGTAAACCAATATTAACGTAGTATAGATTAGCAAACGTGTAACTTTGACCGGTATGCTACCATTAATCCACTCAACGATTTAAGCTCATACATGCATCTAAACTAATCATCATCAACGATTTAAGCTCATAAAAACATGCTAACATATTGTCAAAACGGACAACAATCCACATTTAAGCACAAAATTTTGCAAGAAAATGCAAAAAATTACCCCTAAAAAGCATTTATCAACCCAAATATCCAAAATCATGCAAATGATCCCCACCCCCACAATTAATTCATACATTGTCCTTAATGTATTCAAAATTTAGATCACTCTAAGCAATAAATAAAAGGAGAAACAGAAAACTCCCCTGACTTCGTGAGCGGCTTTCCAATGTATGAATCCATGAAGACGGGTCGTCTCTGTTAGGCTCCAATATCCGGCGTGAACATGAGAAAGTAGAGAAAACTAGGAGTGAAATTGGAGAGTCCCACGAACCTAGTGAAAATACAGAAAGCAATAAAAAGCAAATAATTGAAAATCCGTGGGTTGCCTCCCACACACCTTTCTTATGTCTTTGGCTAGACACTATTAGCCGGCATCCCAAACCGATCGTGGGACTCATCAAACCCGATTTTTTTCCATACATCCCATAAGTTCTGTGTTTCCCGCGCTCCAATACTCAAATTCGAGCTAACCCGACAATGACTTCAAGCCACCTTAGGTACCTGTAAAAGGTAGACAAAGGGTTCGTATTAGTGTATGACACCTTAAGCTTATTATTCAAGCCATCTCATGCCACAAGATCTTCGAATGCTCATCATTCAAACCGAAAGCTTTTGTGAGCTTCTCCAACTTTCCACCTTCTCATTTCCACTAATTTTTCTTTCAGAACAAAATTGTGAGTTAAAGCAGAAACATTATTAGTCAAAGGCATAGAAGCATTCACTAAATTCAAAGAATGCACAACTCTTGGGTACCTCATCGTGTCATGAATATTAAACTTGATGACCTCACTACCAAATTCCATTATAAGGGTACCGTCCTAGACATCAATCTTCTAACTAGAGGTTTTAAGGAATAGTCTTCCCAATAACGTCATACTTGACTTGGAGGTATTATTCTCCTCCATGTCAATTACATAAAAATCGGCCGGGAAGACCAACACATTTACCTTTAACTAACACATCCTCTAAAACTCCCCTGGGATGAACAACTGATTTGTCCGCCAAATGAATAACTACACTTGTTGGTTTTAAGGATCCCACGTCCACAGATGCATAAAGGGAATATGGCAATAGAAGCCCCTAAATCTAACATAGCCTTTATTCCATAGGGGTGTTCGAAAAAACCATTGGACTGCTCAAACCGGTCGAACCAAGTCAAACCACACCGTTTTTGGCGGTTTGAAGGGTCTGGCGGTCCGATCCAAAAAAATGCCAAACCGGGCGGTCTGGTCCGGTCTGAAGGTTTTTTTGGGCGGTTTGGACCAAACGAACCGCCAAATACATATATATATATATATATTTTATATATATGCACTTATATCCATTATCAAGCCCAATGTTATCTTAAATATACTTGGTTAGCCCCAACGTTATCTTAAATCTAGCCCAAACATAAAATAAATTTTGATTTTTGACATTTAAAACTTGAAAGCTTTAAATGACTACTATTCACTAGCATCGCGTGACTGTGCTAACCTTTTTTGTGGACTTTGTTAACTTTTTTGTGTACTTTGTTTACTTCAAATGGACTCAAGCCAACGAGGCTTTAAAATTCAAAATTATATATGTTTTTTTAAGCTTAAACTTTAAAGCCCATAAAAGGCCCAAACCGCCTAAACCAGTCGGACCAAACCGCCTAAACCGCGGTCCGGTCTGACCGATTTGGACACTTGATGTCAAACCGTTCGATTTGAAAATTTAATAAACTGCCAAAATTTAATAAACTGCCACTTGCAGTTTGGTTTGTGGTAGGCGGGGTTAAACCGCCCAAATCGAACCACGAACACCCCTAATTAACCATGACATTGCCCACTATACATGGTATAGTGAACATGCCCCGATCAACTTAGGTGGAAGATCATTTTGGAACACGGCGGATACATTTTAAGTCAAGTCCACCTTTTTTGTCTCCTTAGGCTTCTTTTTGCTTATGTGTCATTCCTTAAAGAAATTTAGCATATTTAGGGATTTTTTTAATTGCATCTGAGAGAGGAATATTTACCTACACCTTTCGAAAGATGTCCATAAACTCTCTTTTCTTCTCAAAACGCTCAGGAACGGAGGGCGTATAACATACTTTTCAGGTGCTTTCTTTTCCGACGCCTTTATCACTCTTCTTGCTTATATGTGGTCTATCTTTATGCCGCCTAGTTATTTTTTCTCCTTCAGGTGGGAGGTGGGATATAAAAGATATGGGACTACAAGTTCACATGCATATATGAAGGATGAGAATTCACCTGCACTTCTTCCTTAAATCAAGTGCCGCAAAGCTCGCCATGCTATACCCATCCACCTGACTCAAAATTAAGTAAAGAGACAAAGAATTGAGCTCACATTTCTAAAAATTGATTCAAGACCAAACCTAACAATTCCAAGCTGATTTGCATAATTATTGTACATTTATCTTTCAAAAAATGATAACTAAAATTCTTTGCATTTACATTTTGTTCATAATTGATTGAACGCCAAGAGTTGTAAAGCACATATGAAGCAATTTATTTCACAAAATGAGAATGGTTCATTTAGAAAGAAATCAAATCGTTTTGATGTTGTGTCATGGAAATTATATAAAAGGGGAACAAAAAGTTAAGAAAAGAAAGTTGGAGGGAGAGAATATTACCTGCACGTGTGCTCATAGTCTAATGATGCACAAGTAGGTTTGGAACAGGAGAAGGCCAATTTTCACCCTTCTCTGTAGAATTTCACATCCCTCAATGTAAAGAGTAGTTAGTTCCTCGAGTCCATCCGGCAAACAATGTAATTCAGGACAACCATTTATATATAATTCACTCAATTTTGGGAGGTTACTAGGCAAAGAAACTAAACCGTCTGCCCAATGCATAATTAATCTCTCGAGTTTTGGGAGGTTACTAGGTAAAGAAACCAACTGATCACATTTAGATAAACTCTTGTAAACTAGGAAATTCATCATCATCTAAACATTTTAGAGCATTCATGGACTCTATATCTATAACCCTAAGGCTAGGTAATTTCCCAAGAATACTTTCACATGTTCTACATCCACTAAATACAATCTTCACCAAATTTCGTAATTTGATCATCCAACGAGGAGAAATCATCTTTCTCGTCTATGCGGCTTTGAGACTTGAATTTGGTTCATATCCCTCAACAACCTCTTTCATCATCAGCTTTTTCTTCACTTTCTCGATCAATGCTCCAACATAATGTCAAAGATATTAGATTTTGTCATGTTTCAGATTGGCACTCTTGGCTTCTTCTAAACTCCCAACATTTTCAAGTCACCTTAATTCCAACCTCCCTCCAAGAATATTTAGATCTCTCAGTTCCCATATTTGGAAGTCTTCTAAGACAAACTCAGAAATAGCATCTCTATCGGAGTCGATTATTTATCTCCAAAACTTGCAAGTCTTACTTTTGCAATGGTGTTGGAATTTACTTAAGTTGCATGAAGGTATGGATGCATGAAGAATCTTCGATGTCTCGATAACAAATGGGGCTTGAAACTTGATTGTATGCCTGTTGGAATGAAAGAATTAGCATGTCTTAGAAGACTTCCAAAATTTGTTGTTGGTAAAAAGAAGGGGCAAATAAGGGAACTGGGAGATCTAAATATTCTTGGAGGGAGGTTGGAATTAAGGCGACTTGAAAATGTTAGAGTTTAGAAGAAGCCAAGAGTGCCAATCTGAAACATGACAAAATCTAATATCTTTGACATTACGTTGGAGCATTGATCGAGAAAGTGAAGAAAAAGCTGATGATGAAAGAGGTTGTTGAGGGTAATGAACCAAATTCAAGTCTCAAAGAGCAACATATACAAGAAAGATGATTTCTCCTTGTTGGATGATCAGATTACGGAATTTGGTGAAGATTGTATTTAGTGGATGTAGAACATGTGAAAGTATCCCATCACTTGGGAAATTACCTAGCCTTAGGGTTATAGATATAGAATCCATGAATGCTCTAAAATGTTTAGATGATAATGAATTTCCTAGTTTACAAGAGTTTATCTAAATGTGATCAGTTGGTTTCTTTACCTAGTAACCTCCCAAAACTCGAGAGATTAATTATCCATTGGGCAGAAGGTTTAGTTTCTTTGCCTAGTAACCTCCCAAAATTGAGTGAATTACATATAAATGGTTGTCCTCAATTACATTGTTTGCCGGATGGACTCGAGGAACTAACTACTCTTTACATTAAGGGATGTGAAATTCTACAGAGAAGGTGTGAGAAAGAGAAGGGTAAAGATTGGCCTTCTCATGTTCCAAACCTACTTGTGCATCATTAGACTATGAGCACACGTGCAAGTAATATTCTCTCCCTCTAACTTTCTTTTCTTAACTTTTTGTTCCCCTTTTATATAATTTCCATGGCACAACATCAAAACGATTTGATTTCTTTTTAAATGAACCATTCTCATTTTTTGAAATAAATTGCCTCATATGTGCTTTGCAACACTTGGCGTTCAATCAATTATGAACAAAATGTAAATGCAAAGAATTTAAGGTATCATTTTTAGAAAGATAAAAGTACAATAATTAGGTAAATCAACTTGGAATTGTTAGGTTTGGTCTTGAATCAATTTTTAGAAATGTGGGCTCGATTCCATAAATCACCATTAGCCTTTTTGTCTCTTTACTTAATTTTGATTCAAGTTTTCTTAATTTTATTAATGGCAGTAACGGTTATGTATGTTGTACCAGGTGGATGGGTATAGCATGGCGAGCTTTGTAGCACTTGATTTAAAGGAAGAATAGCAAATATATGCATGTGAACTTGTAGTCCCATATCTTTTATATCCCACCTGAAGGAGAAAAAATAACTAGGAGGCATAAAGATAGACCACATATAAGCAAGAAGAATGATAAAAGAACGTAAAGAGCCGAAGAAACTCCCTATCTCTACCACAATAAACTACCAACCTTGAAGAAACTCCTTCCCAACCGACCCTGCTCATCCCACGTCCTGCAGCATGCCTAGTCTCATCACTGACTCTTGATAACAATCAAAGAGAGGAAAAACAAAAGTAAATGAAAATATCAAAATTTGGTAATTTTAAGACCAATAATGTTTTAAATTGGGTAAAATGCACTATAACATACCTGAAACTTTGGGTGCATTGTCTGTCCCATACATAATCCCTATATGATAACTTACTCACAAATGTAGAAGGAACAACCATCTGCATCCAATATTGAAGGAACTGACAGCGAGTTGGAGCTCCTTGATCAAGTAGAAACTAACTGTAAGAGATTAGAACATAGACAAGTATTAAAATAAAACAAGAAAGTGTAATGAAAAGCTCAGCAAAGCCAGATACCGTCAAGCTGCTACGACAAAGAGAAAAACCAGCGACCTTAATCAAATTAATTGGATCGATGTTTAAGGAAAAACAAAAACATAAAAACCAGTTGAGGAGAAAGAGGCTCTAAAGAAACACCAATAGTCTGTAAGTCTATTATATTGCATCTTAGAAGTGAATGTGGATGCACTCAAAGAGGCTGATGACACTAATTATTTAGTGCCATTATGCTTTTTTTCTCTTTATTTTAGGATAGCATTTTACCTTCTAATCCCAACCTTTGAGTCATTTTAGTTCATTATTTTCTCTTTTCTTGTTTCTTGGAGCTAAAGATATGAAGAACTTGTTTTATTGCATTTGGATAAGCTAATTGGTGTATTTTTGGGCAGATTTATAAGTGCAGCAAGCTGCAGCATGCTGCAGCATCCTTACAGCAGCCGTGTGGGGAGCTTAATGGATAAGCTAGGAGGAGCTTTTTGTGGAAGACCTTTTTGATTTATGGATCTTATTTTTTGGGAACATTCTAGAGTAATTTTGGCTGGTGTACTTTGGATAAAACACTTGTCCTTATTATCTTTTGGGTATTAACCATTAGTACTTGTTTATTTTACTTTAATTGTACTTTCTTTAGCTTAGGCTCCAAGATTAGTTTCTTTTGACCATTTTGCCCTCCTCTTTTTGGTAGTATAAATAGGAGTGGTTGGTGGTAGTATTAAGTAGTCTTTAAGTTCCAAGTAAACTTTCATTTCCATGTAGAAAGAAGTCTTATTCCATAGTTATTACTTAATCTTTTGAAGTTACTTTCTTGTCTTCCTTTAATTCTTGTAATTTTACTTTCTTTATTACGCTTTATTTACATTACGCAATTTACATTCCGTCATTTATATTCCGTCATTTACTTTATGTCATTTACATTTATGTCTTTATTTTCCGTCATTTATCGCTTTATGTCTTTAAATATGAGTAGCTAATTTTATTTAGCTCGGGTGTGAGATAAAATGGTGAGATTTTAAACCAAAGAAAGGTGGACATTGTTTCGCAATAACAATGTTCCATCATTTCATTTCAAGTTTTGTAAAGTTCAATGATACTTCTTGACGAACTAATCACTTGCTAAAGTGTTAAAGTGCGGTTGACTTAGAGATAAGCTACCAAAAGCACGTCAGTTTGAATGATATAAGAAGTAGACTTGAGAGAGTTGCTTTTTATTTATAAACTGATTTATTCTCGACAAGTTGATCGCTAGTCATTAGTGTTAAAGTGTAGAGGACTTAGAGATAAGCCCCTTCGAACACGTCAACTTGGATGATATGGGAATCGGCTCGAGAGAGCGGTTTTAGATACAAAGAGATTTGATCGTCCATATATTTTGAGGACTTTATTCTACACTATAAATAGTTGGAGGTTGCACAGAGATGTGTTTAATCGACTCTAAACAGTAGTGTGAATATTGAAGTCCGAGAGGAATACCCTCAAAATAGATGGTGGATCTAGTTATGGCCAACTCATGCTGCAGCATGTCTGTAGCATAAGTCTGCTGGAATTTGTGTTTAAATCTCACCTAAATGTCTTACACCCGTGCTTGCTTTATTATTCTGTTAATCGAATCAAGTGACAAACCAAACCAGATCAAGTCTTCAAAATCGCCATCTGAAATCATTTCTTTCTCTTACTTTTTAATCTACTTTTACTCCAATCTCTGTGGGACGATATCCGGTACTTTACCGTTTTATTACTTGAAAGACGATATTAGATCTCATTGTATACTTGCTTTGAGGTTTAATTAGCACACGTCTATAGGTGTATTCCAAGCACTATCAAGTTTTTGGCGCCGTTGCCGGGGATTGGCACGCTAAAAGTTTTAAAAAGTTTTAAAAAGATTTGATTTTTCTAACACTGTTTGAATCACATTTTGTTTGGTGTATGCCAAGAGTACCACGTCGGGAGTTGTTTGAACTTGACCCGGACATTGAAAGAACTTTTCGAACTAGAAGGAGAGCCCAAAGGATTGCATTATTTTTAGAACCTCCAATCATGGACGAACCACCGCCCGGATTTGAAAATAGAGGACCTAGACCACCTCCACTTTTAGAGAATCCAAGACAACCACCAATATTTCATGATGCACCTCTAATTTTTGGAAACCCACCTGAGCACCGTTTTCAACAAAATCCACCAAATCAAGGGAACAATCATAATCATAACCGTGTTGATGATGATGTGGAATCACAAGGTACCAATGAACAAAGAAATGGAGCTCCGAACATAATTAATCTTGCAAATTCCAAAGAGGGAAAAATTATGGACTATGCTATCCCCGATTTTGAGCAATTAAATTCAGGGATAGTTAGACCCCATATTAACACCCTCTATTTTGAGCTAAAACCCATCATGTTTCAAATGTTGCAAACAAACGGACAATTTGCCGGAATGCCATCAGAGGATCCACATTCTCATTTAAAATCTTTTATGGAGATCACTGATGCATTCCTGATCCCTGGGGTATCTAACGATGCTCTAAGACTCACTTTATTTCCTTTTTCTCTAAGGGATCGGGCAAAATCTTGGTTTAATTCTTTGGCACCTGGCTCTGTGCCATCATGGAGCAACATGGCTGAAAAGTTTTTGCGAAAATATTTTCCACCTACCCGTAATGCTAAGTCCAGAAACGAAATTTGCATGTTTAAACAATTGGACGATGAAGCAATTCCCGATGCATGGGAAAGGTTTAAGGAGTTGTTAAGGAAATGCCCTCACCATGGCATTCCCTACTGTATTCAACTCGAGACGTTTTACAATGGGTTAAACCCCATGGCTAAACAAATGCTCGATGCGACATCAGGAGGGGCCTTTACAGCTATTACCTATAATGACGGGTATGAAATTCTTGAAAAGATTTCAGCAAACCATGGACATTGGGTTGATCCACGTGCCCAAACGCAAAAGAGGACTACTGGATTTCATGATGTAGACGCATATACTGCTTTAACAGCTCAGCTCACTTCTATGGCCACTATGCTTAAAAACATAACTTCGGGCCAAGGAGCACAATCAGCTGCTACTACACCTATTCCAGCAGTACTCTCAGTGCAATGTGTTTGTTGTGGTGGGGAACACTCTTATGAACATTGTCCTCATAATTCTGAATCTGTAAACTATGTTCATAACAGATCTGGTCCTTACAACAACACTTACAATGCCAGTTGGAAACAACACCCGAACTTTTCTTGGAACAATCCATGTTTAAATCCACCCGCGCAAAAACAAGGAATTTCAAATTATCAACCACAACATCAAGCAAGTAGCTCTCAGAATCAACATCAAAGTTTTCAAACTACTCAACCATTTTTTCAAAACAACCCGCCTTCACAAGCTGATTCATCATCTTCTTTGGAAGCAATGATGAAAGGGTTTATGACCCAAACACAAGCTTTCTTAACCCAACAACAATCCCAAAATCAAGCTCAACAACAACAAAATCAATCTATGTTTAATCAACACAGTGCAATTCTCAGGAACTTGGAAACCCAGATCAGTCAACTCGCACTCAACCAGACCAATAGGGCCATATGCACTTTGCCCAGTAACACGGAAGTCCCAAGAGCCTTAGGAAAGGAGCATGTGAAAGCAGTGACCCTTAGGAGTGGTAAGAAACTGACAGGGGTTGTGCAAAAAGAATTTGGACCAATGACTAAATCAGATTTTGAAAAATACATGAGGTCAGAACCCAATGCTACAACATTTACCCCTGTTGATGAAATACCCCCCAAGCCACTAGGAGACCAAGGGCCTGATATGACCAATCATATCCCTCTTAGGAATGATTACCCTTTATTATTTTCAGAAGAAGACCCTAGAAGAAAGACATTAGAGAGTAGTGTTCCAACCATCCCACAAGACAGTACACCTAAAGGCACAAAAGACACATCTTGCTCCACACATTCAAGTAAAGCTTTCATAAAACCAGTTCCTCCTTATGTTCCTTACCCTCAAAGGTTAAGGAATCAAAAAGAAGAACTGCAATTTAAAAAATTCTTGGATGTGTTCAAAGAATTGCACATCAACATACCTCTTGTTGAAGCAATCGAGCAAATGCCTAGTTATGCCAAATTCCTTAAAGACATCCTAAGCAAGAAGAAGAAGTTGAATGAATATGAAACTGTTTCTCTTACTGAAGGATGTAGTGCTCTCTTGACAAATAGAATACCCCCTAAGCTGAAAGATCCAGGGAGTTTTACCATTCCTTGTTCAATAGGTGGGAAGGATATTGGGAAGGCCTTGTGTGATTTGGGAGCTAGCATCAATCTCATGCCTTTATCCGTCTTCAACAACTTAGGAATAGGACAGGCTAGACCCACCACTGTTACACTCCAATTGGCCGACAAGACCATTGCCTACCCAAAAGGAAAAATTGAGGATGTCTTAGTTCAGGTTGATAAGTTCATCTTTCCGGCAGATTTCATCATTTTAGACTTTGAGGCTGATAATGATATTCCTATCATTTTAGGAAGACCATTCTTAGCCACCGGAAGAACTTTGATAGATGTTCAAAAAGGAGAGTTGACCATGAGACTCCAAGACCAAAAAGTCACATTTAATGTTTTCAATTCCTTAAAATACCCTGATGATGTTGAGGATTGTTCAAACTTAAGTGTGATTAAATCATTGTGTCATGAGGAGGGAGTTAAAAAAGCCTGTAAGTTGGAGGATGAGGATGATGATGAATTAGCCTTAGGAGAAAAAGATGAGGTTGAGGATTTTGCCTTAAGAACAAAGGAGATTGTCCCACTGCATGCTGCAGCATTTGAGCTATTGGAAAATACTGAGCAAAAACCTTTCACATCATCCATTGTTTCATTACATGACCTGGAGTTAAAACAACTCCCCTCTCAATTGAAATATGTTTTTCTAAAACAAGAAGGCAAATTTCCTGTCATCATACCATCTACCCTAGATTTTTATCAAGAAAAGAAATTGGTGGATAAGTTGATGTTGCACATAAAAGCCTTAGGAGGGACCACCACTAACCAAGGTATGATGACCATGATGCAAGATTTGTTTATGCAAAACAGCAGGTACATGAATAGGTTGCTTGATCAAAAAGGAGAGCTCAGGGACAAAGTAGAGATAATGAAGACTGAATTGGTGGACAAAGGGCAAAAGAAAGTCAAAACAAATGTGAAGAAAATCAAGGTTGTGTTGGTGGAGAGGTATGAGTTCAAGATCAGGAAAGTGGGGAGGAAGCTAAAAGTTCTGAAGAAAAAGAACATCCAATTGGCAAAAGAAAAATGGGAGGCCAAAGAAGAATTGAAGGCTCTCAAAGAGCAGATGACTACTTCTGCTGCTACACCACCACCACAGGATCCACAGCCTACTCCAATGGAGTAGGACAGGTTCTATTCATTACCCTTTAGCTCCATTTTCATTATTCTTTTTTAATTTTTGAGTCTGGGATGTGTCTTTGCCGATTTTAGGATTTATTTTCTTGCAAAATGGGCATTGGTGATCATTTTAAGCATGCATGTATATCCATAATAAATACATACAATCATGGTCTATATCTCACTGTGTAGTTCTTGCTAGAACTAGGATTGTTTTACTTGGGAAGTAGTTTGGTCTACATCTCACATAGGAAATGATTTAGGCCATCTTTTGATACTCAACATTAGCCACTTGCACCAACTCCATAATATCCATACACTTTCACACTATTACAATGAGGACATTGTAAATTTCAAAGTTTGGGGTTGGGAAAGTCCACCATGGCAAAAGCTTAAAAATAGAAAAAGAGCATAGCTCTTCAAATATGCCATGTTTGGACTTAGGCATAAAAAAAAATCCCATAGGGGCTAAGTGCATTGCATTCACCAAAGAAAAAAGCACAAAAGTGCCAAATCTGAAAAAAAAAATTGAAAAATGATGCAAAAGGTGAAAATAAGAGGCAAAGTGAGCATAAGAAAAAGCCAAAAAGAGTGATCCAGTTCATTAAAAGTCCTTTTGATCTTAATTGTGAGATGTGAGTACCATAACAAAAAGAAAATCTTACTAGCATATGGTTCATACTCATGGTAGATTGAAATCATGGACATTTTGGATTTATGAAGGGCTATGCCATGTATTCTTGGGTTGATCATCTATATGTGTGCACTTAATGCATCCATCTTGAAAATATTATCACTTGAGTCATTTTTTCTTTTCTTTTAATCTCTTTTTGTGTCTTAATTGCTTGGGGACAAGCAATATTTCAAGTTTGGGGTTGTGATGACACTAATTATTTAGTGCCATTATGCTTTTTTTCTCTTTATTTTAGGATAGCATTTTACCTTCTAATCCCAACCTTTGAGTCATTTTAGTTCATTATTTTCTCTTTTCTTGTTTCTTGGAGCTAAAGATATGAAGAACTTGTTTTATTGCATTTGGATAAGCTAATTGGTGTATTTTTGGGCAGATTTATAAGTGCAGCAAGCTGCAGCATGCTGCAGCATCCTTACAGCAGCCGTGTGGGGAGCTTAATGGATAAGCTAGGAGGAGCTTTTTGTGGAAGACCTTTTTGATTTATGGATCTTATTTTTTGGGAACATTCTAGAGTAATTTTGGCTGGTGTACTTTGGATAAAACACTTGTCCTTATTATCTTTTGGGTATTAACCATTAGTACTTGTTTATTTTACTTTAATTGTACTTTCTTTAGCTTAGGCTCCAAGATTAGTTTCTTTTGACCATTTTGCCCTCCTCTTTTTGGTAGTATAAATAGGAGTGGTTGGTGGTAGTATTAAGTAGTCTTTAAGTTCCAAGTAAACTTTCATTTCCATGTAGAAAGAAGTCTTATTCCATAGTTATTACTTAATCTTTTGAAGTTACTTTCTTGTCTTCCTTTAATTCTTGTAATTTTACTTTCTTTATTACGCTTTATTTACATTACGCAATTTACATTCCGTCATTTATATTCCGTCATTTACTTTATGTCATTTACATTTATGTCTTTATTTTCCGTCATTTATCGCTTTATGTCTTTAAATATGAGTAGCTAATTTTATTTAGCTCGGGTGTGAGATAAAATGGTGAGATTTTAAACCAAAGAAAGGTGGACATTGTTTCGCAATAACAATGTTCCATCATTTCATTTCAAGTTTTGTAAAGTTCAATGATACTTCTTGACGAACTAATCACTTGCTAAAGTGTTAAAGTGCGGTTGACTTAGAGATAAGCTACCAAAAGCACGTCAGTTTGAATGATATAAGAAGTAGACTTGAGAGAGTTGCTTTTTATTTATAAACTGATTTATTCTCGACAAGTTGATCGCTAGTCATTAGTGTTAAAGTGTAGAGGACTTAGAGATAAGCCCCTTCGAACACGTCAACTTGGATGATATGGGAATCGGCTCGAGAGAGCGGTTTTAGATACAAAGAGATTTGATCGTCCATATATTTTGAGGACTTTATTCTACACTATAAATAGTTGGAGGTTGCACAGAGATGTGTTTAATCGACTCTAAACAGTAGTGTGAATATTGAAGTCCGAGAGGAATACCCTCAAAATAGATGGTGGATCTAGTTATGGCCAACTCATGCTGCAGCATGTCTGTAGCATAAGTCTGCTGGAATTTGTGTTTAAATCTCACCTAAATGTCTTACACCCGTGCTTGCTTTATTATTCTGTTAATCGAATCAAGTGACAAACCAAACCAGATCAAGTCTTCAAAATCGCCATCTGAAATCATTTCTTTCTCTTACTTTTTAATCTACTTTTACTCCAATCTCTGTGGGACGATATCCGGTACTTTACCGTTTTATTACTTGAAAGACGATATTAGATCTCATTGTATACTTGCTTTGAGGTTTAATTAGCACACGTCTATAGGTGTATTCCAAGCACTATCAAGTTTTTGGCGCCGTTGCCGGGGATTGGCACGCTAAAAGTTTTAAAAAGTTTTAAAAAGATTTGATTTTTCTAACACTGTTTGAATCACATTTTGTTTGGTGTATGCCAAGAGTACCACGTCGGGAGTTGTTTGAACTTGACCCGGACATTGAAAGAACTTTTCGAACTAGAAGGAGAGCCCAAAGGATTGCATTATTTTTAGAACCTCCAATCATGGACGAACCACCGCCCGGATTTGAAAATAGAGGACCTAGACCACCTCCACTTTTAGAGAATCCAAGACAACCACCAATATTTCATGATGCACCTCTAATTTTTGGAAACCCACCTGAGCACCGTTTTCAACAAAATCCACCAAATCAAGGGAACAATCATAATCATAACCGTGTTGATGATGATGTGGAATCACAAGGTACCAATGAACAAAGAAATGGAGCTCCGAACATAATTAATCTTGCAAATTCCAAAGAGGGAAAAATTATGGACTATGCTATCCCCGATTTTGAGCAATTAAATTCAGGGATAGTTAGACCCCATATTAACACCCTCTATTTTGAGCTAAAACCCATCATGTTTCAAATGTTGCAAACAAACGGACAATTTGCCGGAATGCCATCAGAGGATCCACATTCTCATTTAAAATCTTTTATGGAGATCACTGATGCATTCCTGATCCCTGGGGTATCTAACGATGCTCTAAGACTCACTTTATTTCCTTTTTCTCTAAGGGATCGGGCAAAATCTTGGTTTAATTCTTTGGCACCTGGCTCTGTGCCATCATGGAGCAACATGGCTGAAAAGTTTTTGCGAAAATATTTTCCACCTACCCGTAATGCTAAGTCCAGAAACGAAATTTGCATGTTTAAACAATTGGACGATGAAGCAATTCCCGATGCATGGGAAAGGTTTAAGGAGTTGTTAAGGAAATGCCCTCACCATGGCATTCCCTACTGTATTCAACTCGAGACGTTTTACAATGGGTTAAACCCCATGGCTAAACAAATGCTCGATGCGACATCAGGAGGGGCCTTTACAGCTATTACCTATAATGACGGGTATGAAATTCTTGAAAAGATTTCAGCAAACCATGGACATTGGGTTGATCCACGTGCCCAAACGCAAAAGAGGACTACTGGATTTCATGATGTAGACGCATATACTGCTTTAACAGCTCAGCTCACTTCTATGGCCACTATGCTTAAAAACATAACTTCGGGCCAAGGAGCACAATCAGCTGCTACTACACCTATTCCAGCAGTACTCTCAGTGCAATGTGTTTGTTGTGGTGGGGAACACTCTTATGAACATTGTCCTCATAATTCTGAATCTGTAAACTATGTTCATAACAGATCTGGTCCTTACAACAACACTTACAATGCCAGTTGGAAACAACACCCGAACTTTTCTTGGAACAATCCATGTTTAAATCCACCCGCGCAAAAACAAGGAATTTCAAATTATCAACCACAACATCAAGCAAGTAGCTCTCAGAATCAACATCAAAGTTTTCAAACTACTCAACCATTTTTTCAAAACAACCCGCCTTCACAAGCTGATTCATCATCTTCTTTGGAAGCAATGATGAAAGGGTTTATGACCCAAACACAAGCTTTCTTAACCCAACAACAATCCCAAAATCAAGCTCAACAACAACAAAATCAATCTATGTTTAATCAACACAGTGCAATTCTCAGGAACTTGGAAACCCAGATCAGTCAACTCGCACTCAACCAGACCAATAGGGCCATATGCACTTTGCCCAGTAACACGGAAGTCCCAAGAGCCTTAGGAAAGGAGCATGTGAAAGCAGTGACCCTTAGGAGTGGTAAGAAACTGACAGGGGTTGTGCAAAAAGAATTTGGACCAATGACTAAATCAGATTTTGAAAAATACATGAGGTCAGAACCCAATGCTACAACATTTACCCCTGTTGATGAAATACCCCCCAAGCCACTAGGAGACCAAGGGCCTGATATGACCAATCATATCCCTCTTAGGAATGATTACCCTTTATTATTTTCAGAAGAAGACCCTAGAAGAAAGACATTAGAGAGTAGTGTTCCAACCATCCCACAAGACAGTACACCTAAAGGCACAAAAGACACATCTTGCTCCACACATTCAAGTAAAGCTTTCATAAAACCAGTTCCTCCTTATGTTCCTTACCCTCAAAGGTTAAGGAATCAAAAAGAAGAACTGCAATTTAAAAAATTCTTGGATGTGTTCAAAGAATTGCACATCAACATACCTCTTGTTGAAGCAATCGAGCAAATGCCTAGTTATGCCAAATTCCTTAAAGACATCCTAAGCAAGAAGAAGAAGTTGAATGAATATGAAACTGTTTCTCTTACTGAAGGATGTAGTGCTCTCTTGACAAATAGAATACCCCCTAAGCTGAAAGATCCAGGGAGTTTTACCATTCCTTGTTCAATAGGTGGGAAGGATATTGGGAAGGCCTTGTGTGATTTGGGAGCTAGCATCAATCTCATGCCTTTATCCGTCTTCAACAACTTAGGAATAGGACAGGCTAGACCCACCACTGTTACACTCCAATTGGCCGACAAGACCATTGCCTACCCAAAAGGAAAAATTGAGGATGTCTTAGTTCAGGTTGATAAGTTCATCTTTCCGGCAGATTTCATCATTTTAGACTTTGAGGCTGATAATGATATTCCTATCATTTTAGGAAGACCATTCTTAGCCACCGGAAGAACTTTGATAGATGTTCAAAAAGGAGAGTTGACCATGAGACTCCAAGACCAAAAAGTCACATTTAATGTTTTCAATTCCTTAAAATACCCTGATGATGTTGAGGATTGTTCAAACTTAAGTGTGATTAAATCATTGTGTCATGAGGAGGGAGTTAAAAAAGCCTGTAAGTTGGAGGATGAGGATGATGATGAATTAGCCTTAGGAGAAAAAGATGAGGTTGAGGATTTTGCCTTAAGAACAAAGGAGATTGTCCCACTGCATGCTGCAGCATTTGAGCTATTGGAAAATACTGAGCAAAAACCTTTCACATCATCCATTGTTTCATTACATGACCTGGAGTTAAAACAACTCCCCTCTCAATTGAAATATGTTTTTCTAAAACAAGAAGGCAAATTTCCTGTCATCATACCATCTACCCTAGATTTTTATCAAGAAAAGAAATTGGTGGATAAGTTGATGTTGCACATAAAAGCCTTAGGAGGGACCACCACTAACCAAGGTATGATGACCATGATGCAATATTTGTTTATGCAAAACAGCAGGTACATGAATAGGTTGCTTGATCAAAAAGGAGAGCTCAGGGACAAAGTAGAGATAATGAAGACTGAATTGGTGGACAAAGGGCAAAAGAAAGTCAAAACAAATGTGAAGAAAATCAAGGTTGTGTTGGTGGAGAGGTATGAGTTCAAGATCAGGAAAGTGGGGAGGAAGCTAAAAGTTCTGAAGAAAAAGAACATCCAATTGGCAAAAGAAAAATGGGAGGCCAAAGAAGAATTGAAGGCTCTCAAAGAGCAGATGACTACTTCTGCTGCTACACCACCACCACAGGATCCACAACCTACTCCAATGGAGTAGGACAGGTTCTATTCATTACCCTTTAGCTCCATTTTCATTATTCTTTTTTAATTTTTGAGTCTGGGATGTGTCTTTGCCGATTTTAGGATTTATTTTCTTGCAAAATGGGCATTGGTGATCATTTTAAGCATGCATGTATATCCATAATAAATACATACAATCATGGTCTATATCTCACTGTGTAGTTCTTGCTAGAACTAGGATTGTTTTACTTGGGAAGTAGTTTGGTCTACATCTCACATAGGAAATGATTTAGGCCATCTTTTGATACTCAACATTAGCCACTTGCACCAACTCCATAATATCCATACACTTTCACACTATTACAATGAGGACATTGTAAATTTCAAAGTTTGGGGTTGGGAAAGTCCACCATGGCAAAAGCTTAAAAATAGAAAAAGAGCATAGCTCTTCAAATATGCCATGTTTGGACTTAGGCATAAAAAAAAATCCCATAGGGGCTAAGTGCATTGCATTCACCAAAGAAAAAAGCACAAAAGTGCCAAATCTGAAAAAAAAAATTGAAAAATGATGCAAAAGGTGAAAATAAGAGGCAAAGTGAGCATAAGAAAAAGCCAAAAAGAGTGATCCAGTTCATTAAAAGTCCTTTTGATCTTAATTGTGAGATGTGAGTACCATAACAAAAAGAAAATCTTACTAGCATATGGTTCATACTCATGGTAGATTGAAATCATGGACATTTTGGATTTATGAAGGGCTATGCCATGTATTCTTGGGTTGATCATCTATATGTGTGCACTTAATGCATCCATCTTGAAAATATTATCACTTGAGTCATTTTTTCTTTTCTTTTAATCTCTTTTTGTGTCTTAATTGCTTGGGGACAAGCAATATTTCAAGTTTGGGGTTGTGATGACACTAATTATTTAGTGCCATTATGCTTTTTTTCTCTTTATTTTAGGATAGCATTTTACCTTCTAATCCCAACCTTTGAGTCATTTTAGTTCATTATTTTCTCTTTTCTTGTTTCTTGGAGCTAAAGATATGAAGAACTTGTTTTATTGCATTTGGATAAGCTAATTGGTGTATTTTTGGGCAGATTTATAAGTGCAGCAAGCTGCAGCATGCTGCAGCATCCTTACAGCAGCCGTGTGGGGAGCTTAATGGATAAGCTAGGAGGAGCTTTTTGTGGAAGACCTTTTTGATTTATGGATCTTATTTTTTGGGAACATTCTAGAGTAATTTTGGCTGGTGTACTTTGGATAAAACACTTGTCCTTATTATCTTTTGGGTATTAACCATTAGTACTTGTTTATTTTACTTTAATTGTACTTTCTTTAGCTTAGGCTCCAAGATTAGTTTCTTTTGACCATTTTGCCCTCCTCTTTTTGGTAGTATAAATAGGAGTGGTTGGTGGTAGTATTAAGTAGTCTTTAAGTTCCAAGTAAACTTTCATTTCCATGTAGAAAGAAGTCTTATTCCATAGTTATTACTTAATCTTTTGAAGTTACTTTCTTGTCTTCCTTTAATTCTTGTAATTTTACTTTCTTTATTACGCTTTATTTACATTACGCAATTTACATTCCGTCATTTATATTCCGTCATTTACTTTATGTCATTTACATTTATGTCTTTATTTTCCGTCATTTATCGCTTTATGTCTTTAAATATGAGTAGCTAATTTTATTTAGCTCGGGTGTGAGATAAAATGGTGAGATTTTAAACCAAAGAAAGGTGGACATTGTTTCGCAATAACAATGTTCCATCATTTCATTTCAAGTTTTGTAAAGTTCAATGATACTTCTTGACGAACTAATCACTTGCTAAAGTGTTAAAGTGCGGTTGACTTAGAGATAAGCTACCAAAAGCACGTCAGTTTGAATGATATAAGAAGTAGACTTGAGAGAGTTGCTTTTTATTTATAAACTGATTTATTCTCGACAAGTTGATCGCTAGTCATTAGTGTTAAAGTGTAGAGGACTTAGAGATAAGCCCCTTCGAACACGTCAACTTGGATGATATGGGAATCGGCTCGAGAGAGCGGTTTTAGATACAAAGAGATTTGATCGTCCATATATTTTGAGGACTTTATTCTACACTATAAATAGTTGGAGGTTGCACAGAGATGTGTTTAATCGACTCTAAACAGTAGTGTGAATATTGAAGTCCGAGAGGAATACCCTCAAAATAGATGGTGGATCTAGTTATGGCCAACTCATGCTGCAGCATGTCTGTAGCATAAGTCTGCTGGAATTTGTGTTTAAATCTCACCTAAATGTCTTACACCCGTGCTTGCTTTATTATTCTGTTAATCGAATCAAGTGACAAACCAAACCAGATCAAGTCTTCAAAATCGCCATCTGAAATCATTTCTTTCTCTTACTTTTTAATCTACTTTTACTCCAATCTCTGTGGGACGATATCCGGTACTTTACCGTTTTATTACTTGAAAGACGATATTAGATCTCATTGTATACTTGCTTTGAGGTTTAATTAGCACACGTCTATAGGTGTATTCCAAGCACTATCAGAGGCCTGTAAAAACAAAAATATTATTTCTTTGGAGTACCAAATTTAAATCATTGATGTTGGAATTTAGCATCTGGATTGGTGGTGATTGAAGCTGAAAAGTTGCTTAGATGTATCTTTTGTCTAGGGTATCAGACTCAAATTTGTAGTCCTAAAAGAACACGTGTTACAATCAGTATCTACACAATTAGTACCCGAGCCCCATTAAAGTTCCAACAGATGTTTCGTAATAGAACACAAATAAATAAGGTCCGTTTGTAGGCATTTTCCCAGTAGAATTTCAGTTTGAGCCTTTTTTTAATTGCTTGTTTAAAGGAGGTAGATCATATGACAATAGCAAAAACAACATGGGATATACCTACCTTAAGTAAAGACAAACATTATACAGACTCAAATTGGAAAATCAATATATATTGCGTCCATGGTCATGGTTTCAGAATATTTGTCTCCTACTAGTGATTAGAATTACAACAACCTGTTGGTTATTATATTAAGTGAAAATTTTACCATCATGAAGAACTCCAGTCAAATCTGATTCCTAATCTACTAGTACTATGCAATACTTATCGCTAAAGAATGCAACATTTCACTTGACAAGTAGTTTACAAAAATTCTTTGACTAATAAACAAATACCCTTTAATACCACAAAATTGAGAAAACTTGTGGCATGCTATGCTGTTAATATCGGATATCGGTGGTGTATCGGACCGATACACGATGTATCGGAAATATCGGTGATATATCGGTAATATCGGTTCATATAACATTTCTCAGAATTATATATATATTTATATCAGTAGAAGAAGAAGTCGATGAACTCCTGTTGTGTTGAAGAGAACTTGCAGAAGTCGATTAAACATTTGAAGAAGAAGCCGTATAATCTAAATTCTAAAACCTAAGTTATTTTTCTAACAAATTAAAAAAACAAGGCCCATATGGAATGACAAAGCCCAACCCAGTATAATGTATTACAAAAAAAAAAGGACCAAACTCTTGTATTATCAATATATCGGTTATATCGGCCGATATTTTGATTAAAATATCGCCGATATATCGGCAGCCGATATAATGTCCGATATTTTACATAGGAGGCGATACACGATATATCGGCGATATATCGCGATTTTAACAGCAGAGGTGGCATGTTTAGTAATAGAAAGTGCAACCCAAAAAGAAAACATTGCATATTCTTTTGAAAAGCAAAAAAAGGAAGTGTTCTATATGTTTTAGATAGAGGGATTACTAAATTGATTCATATGCTAAGATTTTTGTTTGTGAAACTGTCAAGAATCATCAACTTGATAGTAAAATAATCGGTTTCAAAAGGGTGACAAATCAAAAGTGTTTTATAGTTTAAGAAGCACTTCATGAATCTACAGATCCAGTATGCTGAGGAAAAATAAGTGTTGATTTCACTAAGTGGGAAGCCACTAACCTGTTGAGTTGATTCAGAAACTACATAACAGATGGCATTGTGGTCTAAACAAACCGTTAGAAACAGAGTGTATGGTTTTAGTAGAACTTACTACAGCAAAACTATGTAGGGGGACCGAACACAGAAACTTAAGATCTAAATACATGAGAACTAAAGTGAAGAGGATGTTCATTGTCCTACACACTCCAGCAATAAGCCTAAAAAGTTCCCCTGATGCATTATGGACCACAAAAACCAACAGGAAATGCTTGAAGAACCTGTAAACCATATTAAGATTAGCATTTTATTGTTAGCAAAATAGGTTTGAAAAATATAAATCTGTTACCTGCTAGCTCTTGGGGAAAGGTCAACACCTTAATTAACATAATGCACAATGAACAATTAAGCATATCCAGTTACACTCGCAAGATATAAAAATTAAAACATCTATTAGAGTGACCTGGTGATGCTTCACCGAGCAAACTGTCATGGACCAGACCACTGTCTCATAGTTGACATGGATAAATTATGATCCAAAAACTAAATGAAATTTGAGATGCAAAAGCTATTCCTAAAATGCTTAATCGACAAAAATGTAAAACTAACCCTTTAACAGCATGGAGATACACTCAGATCTGGACACCAGGGCTGAAGAAGGGACTGATTCAAGAAGAAGGGCCAATGGAAATTTAAAATATTTGAAATTTTGAATCCGTTGATCATCTCCTTGAAGCGTGAATATCTGAAAAGCTGAAAAAGTAAAAAAAGCAACCTGCATCATTGGTAAAAGAAATATGCATCAACAAATTGTACGTGAGCCATTAAAAATAATAATTTGCAGTGATTTACAAAATTGATAGCCAAATGGGGTGGGAAAGAAAAGCTTAAATGAAGAAAGCAAAGTTTGAAAGTTTCAGTTTAGGTGATTGTTGCAGAAAATGTGGTTTCTGCATAAAACAATGGCAATGGCGTGTTGAGAAGAAAACACATGAGTAGAGCTGAAAATAGGTATCAATTTTTTTTAATGGAATAAAAAAGAGTCTGAAACTTTTTCATCAATTTGGGGATTTGACTCTTTTGCCAAAAGAAGGAGAGTCAGTTTGATAAGGAGAAAAAGAGGTTCGAATAAACCACCAAAGTTAAAAAGGGAGAGTACAAGTGATGCATTGATAATTTGTACCCTATGCATTAAGATAGGTAATTAAGAGTTTTTTGAATTTCTTGCATAAATTGGTTGTACCATATTCTTAAAAACTTGTCTTTTAACAGTTTTTGCTAGAATGCTTATATATGTAGTATAGATATATATAATGTTAATGTGTATATGGCTCTGGTTTCTAGCTTCTCTGTTTGGTGTTAAAATAATAAAATTTCATGGGTTCCATTATTGTTGTTTTGATATCATATCATGTAATTCTACCACCCTCTACAAAAAACCAACACTCCATATTCTTTTGGCTTTTAGGAAATAGCCTAATTAATTTGCTTTTAATGGAGCTACTGCTCACAACACAAACCCACAACTGACCTTCATTTTTTCATGACCAATTTGTCTCCTTTCCTTTTAAAAGAAACCTGTGGATATTCTTCTGTTTGCGTGTTTGATTCAACTTAGAGGGAATAGTGCTCATCATGATTCAAGCAAGATTCAAGGGCATTAAATGGAGGCAAGCAAAGAGCGGGAGGACTTGGAATTTTTACATCTCCAATCTTTTTGCATAATCTCCAATCTTTTTTTGCAGGTGTAGTCCTGTTGCAGGTTTACCCGAAAGAGAAGGAAAACTGTGAATCTATAAAATAAAATAAAAAGTGAACTTAAAAAAAGAGGGAAAGGGTTCTTTTTCGGAAAAGGGGAAAGAAAAAGGTGTAGTCCTCTTGCAGAGTTCTTCTATAAAAGAGGGAAAGAAATCTCTACAATGCAAAATGAAAACCCTGAACCTTACCAAAATTGGGTTTTTTTAGGGGGAAGATGTGTTGAAAAATCAATGCATCAATGACTTGTAAGCTATGGAGACAAAGTTTTGATTAAAAGATTTTAAAATCTATGCATAAAATGATGGTATTTTGTGTTTTATGAGTTGTAATCAAAAGTTTTTGTCTAAACCAATATTAATGTTGTAATAGATATAGATATATGTTAGGTTTCGATGAGAAATTGAGGTTAAAATGAGAAACCTGATAAGTGGTTATCAACACATCAGAAATTGGTAGCATTATGGCGTTTAATCGTGCTTTGCTTTTCAAGTGGATTTGGCGGTTTTGGTTGGAGGATGAGGCACTTTGGGTTAAAATTATTAAATTCATCTATAACGAGAAGGGCCTAATTGGTTCGAATGTGCCTAGGCACATTTCGAATTCAACATGGGTCTCTATTTTGAAATCGGTCAACTCTCTAAAGGACAAAGGTATAGATCTTTTCTCTTTCTGTAAGAAAAAGGTGGGCGACGGTGTTTTGACCACTTTTTGGGATGATGTTTGGCTTGGGGATTCTCCTTTTAAAAATCAATTTCCTAGAGTTTATGCTTTAGAATTGGATAAATCGGCGAATGTCAAGTCTCGTTTGGAGTTAGGGTGTTGGGATGTGTGTCTTCGAAGGGCGCCGAGAGGTGGGGTTGAGGCTGTCCAATTTAGTGAACTACAACAAATTTTGTCTACCTTTGTGCCATCCGGTCAAAAGGATAGATGGGTGTGGTTGTTAGAAGGGTCGGATGATTTTTCAGTGGCTTCAGCTAGACGTTTAATTGATTCTAGTCATTTGGAGGTGGGTTCTCATCCTACTAGATGGAATAAACTTGTTCCCATCAAAGTTAATGTGTTCGCGTCGCAGATGCATCTCAACCAGCTCCCTACTCGGATAAATTTGGATAAAAGAAGTATCGATGTTTCGTCTCTTTTATGTCCTATTTGTGATATAGGAGTGGAGGACTGCAATCATCTTTTCTTTTCATGTCCTGTCACTAAAGACCTATGGGCTCTTATTGGTCGCTGGTGGCGTATGGATATTCCGAATCTCCATACTTACTCGGATTGGATCTCTTGGATCGACTCAATTCAGTTGAAGAGGGAGGTGTTTTTGTGTTTTGAGGCCGTTGCGCTTACCACTTTATGGTCTATTTGGGTGTTTCGGAATGGTAGTCTCTTTGGCAACCCGAAGCCAAGGAAGTCGATGCTTTTTGAGAACATTATAACTCGTGCTTATTTTTGGGTTAATCATAGAAGTAGCAGTGTGTCTATTAATTGGGTTGGTTGACTTACTAATCCTTCCCTTGCCATTACTTGTATGTAATTGTTTATTTTTCTAGCTTTTTGCTAGTTCTATAAAATTTCGCCGTTCAAAAAAAAAACACATTAGAAAGAGATGCACCGGGTCAATTCTCTTATAAGCCGCAATTAATGGGTAGACATTTGATTGGAAACGATTAACGGTTCAGATCCATTTTGTTATGTTTCTCATGTTAATCTCAACTTCTCACATGATTCTTCGTCGTAGAATATATTCATCATTATCATCAACTAATTGTAATTTATATTTTATTCAAACATTTTTTTTATAATATAGAAATCACGATAAGATTTTTAATAAATTATTAATTCTCGATTTAAAATTGAATTTTGAATCTCGATCCATCGCACGGCTACAGAGCTAGCTTTTAAGATATGTACTTTAACAAGCTATACTCTATGTATAAAGGTGGTAATTAAGAGTTTTAGTCTAAATGTTTTATAATATAGTATAAATATAGATATATAAAATAGGGGTGTTCAAAAAAACTACTTGACCGCTCAAACCGGTCGAACCAAGTCAAATCGGACCGCTTTTGGCGGTTTGAGTGATCTGGCGGTTTGATCCAGTCTGAAAAATAGTTAAACCGCTCGGTCCGGTCTGAAAAATAGTCAAACCACTCGATCCGGTCTGGTCTACGGTTTGAACCTTTTTTTGAGCGGCCTGGACCGAACCGACCGCCAAAACTACGTGTGTATTAATCATATTTATTTTGATATTGTAGACTCAACTTTTATAGTTGAATTAAAAAAAGTTCGCCAAAGACATTATATTTTTAGTTTTCGTTTTCTCCATTTTGTAATCTAAATTAACAAAATTCTGAAATCCGTCAAAAATCAAATCTAAAATCTGAATCGTCCTTCGACTTGATCATTATTTGTCAAAAATTCAACTATTGTTGGTGGAGTTGTTTAACTTTTTTTCAATATGCTAAATGTTTATTTTTTATTGTATATATAAGTGTTTACTTTATAATTCGGTACATTACTTCTTAATAATGTCTTATCAGTAGGAATTTTTTATTTGAATATAGATTATATGTTTTTTTAGTTTAAAGCTCATAAAAGGTCTAAACCGGTTAGACGCCATTTTGGCGGTCCAGTTTGACCGGTTTGATCATTTCCTACCAAATCGCTCTGTTTGAAAATTTTCTAAATCGTCATTATGGTTTGGTTTATGGTTTGAGAGGTTAAACCATCCAAACCGGACCGCGAACACCCCTAAATTATAAAGATATATATTTTAAAAATAGACAAAAGACTAAATTGATTAAATTACCCATGAGTTAATAAAATAAAAGTTAACAGAGACAGAATCCATATAACAAATCTGTTGGAGTTGAATGTAATATTTTTTAAAAAAATTCACTTTTGGTTCTCTATTTTATAAAACTTATAGGAAAGTTGTTGGAGATGCTCTAAAATTCTTCGAACTCCCAATAAATGATTAATGTTTTTATAGTAAATTTCACTTTTGGTCTCTATGGTTGCCACTCACTATCAACTTTGGCCCCTCTTTGAAATTAATTATAATTTTGGTCATTATTGTTGCCATTTTGTTTTATTTTGGTCCCTTAAACTAACTTTTTGTTAAATAGGTTTGGGGTATTCTTGTCTTTCTATTCCTTCTTTAATTTTCAATTAAAAATAAAAATATATAACAAATATTCGTTTGGTTTGCAGGAATGAAATGAATTTGGGGATTTAGATTTAAAATCCATTTCAATCTCATGTCTGGTTTGCAGAATTGTCTGGTTTTGAAATTCCTCAAATATAGAATTTTGAAATCATGTAAGGTTGGCTGGGATTTCAAGAAATTTCGAGTGATACATATAATATTGTTTTAAATTATATAAAAAAATGTTTGTTTTCTAATAATCAATTAATAATAAGATAATTTAATTATTTTTATAATTATTTGTAATTTATTTTTAAAATTATTTATTAAGAATTGAATTCAACTCTATTCCAAATCATAAAAACCAAACATACCAAACATTTTAATTTTTTTTCAAATCCAAATCTTCGTCGAAATTTAAATCCCTCCAAACCATTCCATCAAACCAAACAGTACTAAAGTCTCCCGTCACTGCCGAAAAGGGATCTCTTGCTTTTTTTTTTGAAAGAAGGGATCTCTTGCTTATATCCAAGTATTTAACATTTGGGAGAGAGCATCCCCAATGGATATAACCTATTCAATAACTTATTATTTTGTCTACATCATCTTTTCACAAACTTTTCTTTAATAAAAATCTATCCTTACATACCTTCTCCAATGCAAAAAAAACTTTTTTCAAAACTTTTTTCATCAACTACATTGTAATCTATCCTCATCTATTTAAAATGTTTTATAAAACCCCTCATTTTATTTGTCGTTTTAAAATCTACATCATATTTTACGAAAACAAAAATGACTTCATTAAAAATGAAAGACGATAAATATATAATATCATTTATATATTTTTTTAGGTAGATATTGATATTATTTTGATCGTCTTAACGAAAATTTTAATAATGTATTTTGTTATAAAATATATTGATTTTATTATAGATATTTAATAAATTATATTAATTAATTAAGATGTGATAATGTATAAAATAAAGGATGATGCAAAATGAAAATTTTATGGAAAAAAACTTTTCTCCAATAAGTTAGAATTCTTCAACTCTTCCATCAATAAGTTTTTTAAAAAGTTTTTACTCAAATGCTTTAAAAGTCTTTTAAAAGATTTTTAAAATAATAAAAAGTTATAAAAAAGTTATGTATTAAAGATGCTCTTATATTCACGTATTTAAGATTTGGCGGTGAGGGATATCGATTTGGCAGTGGCTTTATATGCTTCAACACCATATCATCATGAGTGATGTTACCCACTGACATAACCAGAGATATTAGACATCTTCCACTGCAATAAAACTTGGTGAATTCTAAACATACCCCCTCCCATGGGGAGTATGTGAGTGAGGTAGGTGGGGGTATGTGAGTGATTGTGAGTGAGGAGGGGTAGGAATAGCAATGCCCTAAAACTTTGGGTGTCATTTAGACCCTAGTCTAATGATATTGTGAGGAGGGAATGTGATAGTTACTGCTTGGTTTTCCGATCCAGTTGCACCCTAGGCATATAGACTAGGGTGCATATAGCAACACTCTAAAACTTTTAAGGGTTGTTTAGGTATTAACAGTAATCAATATTAATGATAATAATTGAAATTATTTGGTTTATATAATATAATGGGTTCATTCTCTTAGAGCATCTCTAACCATACTGCAAATATGGTGAAATCCAACCATACTCCAAAAACCAAATTTTTTTGTAGTGTCAATTTTTTTTCAAGAAAAAAACATCAAATTTGGTGTCATACTATTCACCCTTCAAAAATGGGATGACCCACCACTAATCTATTTTTTTAATTTTTTTTTATAATATCATTATATTATTTGTAATATTATTATTAATAATAATGAAAAATATTTAATAATAATAAAAAATGTTTTTTTATATGGTTTTAGAAGATTTGATGTTTTTTTTGAAGTATGGTTGAAGTTGAATTTTTTTTAGTGTCAAGGGTCCCACCAATTATAGTGTTTTTGATGTTATGGGTTGGAGATGGTTTTAGGAGTATAAATTTTCAATCCATGTTAAATTGGGGAGAAATTCATTCCCATTTTCATTCCTAGTTCTTTATTTTCATTCTCCGGTCTAAACCAAATGACCTCTTAGTATTACGAAAAGAAAAATATAACATCAAGTGTTTCCGCTAAATAGGTTGAATGCATTATTATTTGCTTTAAATATTTTTTTTTAAGTATAATTGGATGATAAATTTATAAAATATTTAATCATATAATAAATATTGAAATCTCCAAAATATAGTATCCGTTAAAGTTAAATATAATTCTTTTTGGAGATTTTAATTTTTGGTTATCTAAAAATTTTAAAAAAGCTGTTGGCAATGGATGAGAATCCGAAAACTCCCATGTCGAAGGTACAAAGTTATCAACCTGTATAATTGCTCCGCTGGACAAAGCTTTTCCAACACCTGGTCCACCTTCACCGGGTCATTATGACTGCGAATCTCACACCACACTGACACATCAATATCCTGCCAGCAGTACGGTCCTAACACCACCTCATTCCACGACTTACAAACAAACAGCATACACCTCAGACCATCTCCGATACAAAACTAAAAAACACAAAAATGGAGGTGTTTTCATCTCCAACCCAACACTAAAACACTAAAAAAAATGAAGGTCAATTAAGTAAGGGGTTGTTTACCAAAATTATTGGGTAAGTGCTTGTTGGGATAAGAGGTCTGACTAAGGTAAGAGCTCTGATTCAAGTAAGTGCTGACTAGAAATGATTGTTTACCAACCATTTTAACGTTAAGTTTGACAAAATAAAAATGACTATTATACTCATCCGTCTAAATTAAGTGCTAACTAGAAATTGTTATTTGCATATATTTTTCAATTCTTTTTCATACCTATGATAATTATTTAATTAACTTCAAATTTTAAATTCGTATCCTACTTTTTTATATAACCACAAAAATATTTCTACATATTGCAAAGAATTGAACGATATATTGAATCTAATTATGCCACAATATCCAACGAATATTAGAAATGCATATTGGTCAAAGTGATGGGTTTTGTGTTTATTTGTCATTTACTTTTATGTATTAACATCTAACAATTCTGACACTTGTACTTCTATGTGTCCTTAGAGAAGTATGAGTGTATACTTTTCTCAATTTTGGCTTTTTCCTTACCTTTTAAAATTCTTGCCGTAAAATATGTATTCATGGGGAAAATCCTCTAGATGCGGGCATGGAAATGGTTGAAATTCTCTCTCTTACCCTTGGTAGGAGGTGCCAACATAATAGGTTGAGGGTTAGGGTATTCTTTACAATAAAAGAAAGAAAAAAAGCTGATGGTAGGTTTTGGAGAGGGCAGTTGCAGATTGACGGAGGATAAACATGAAAAAAAACAATTGCTGACTCTGGTAAACATCCATCCTGTCTCTTACTTTAGTCAGAGGTACGGTCAGCACTAAATCATGGTCAGAGGTGGTTTTTGATTTTAGTAAACACCTTGCCTCTTACCTTGGTAAGAACCTCTTCTCGGGTAAGAGGTGGTAAGAGATAAGTAAACAGCCCCTAAGTCTATATTTTGAGGTCAATAAAGTAGGTCTCTAAAATTAAATATTGTATTTGGGAAAAGTCATTAGTGACGCTTGTATACAAAAAGAATTCGGAAAAACAATCAATAAATGGACCGCATTGTGCCTGACGTTATCGTCAATTCTGCCATACGACTAGGTAAAAACCCAGTTACCCAGATTGTTGGCAAAGAAGATGAAAGCACGGTTGAGCTGTTGTTACAATTTTCGTAGGGCTCAATTAATGGGTTATATATAATACATCATACATATATAGAGGGAGGATCAAACGAGAACAATAACTATTTAAAAGAACATGAGAACGAACAAAATTATTAGTGATTTTACATTGACGCACAAAAAACCCACATGAACTTGAAGCCGCGGCCAAACTCTTTTTTTCGTGTGTTAATGTAAAATCACTAATGATTTTGTTAGTGTCTGTGTTCTTTTAAATAGGTATTGTTCTCGTTTGAATTTGACTCTCTCTCTCTATATATGTATGTATGTATGGAGTGAGCCATATGCATAATATATACATATATACTTTTGCATGCCTTATTTGGCCAATGAGAGCCTGATGCTTAGATAGTGATATTAAAACTATTTATTGGTAATGATTTTAATGTTAAGATTGGTCATTTTGGTAATTAATTTATGGGCGTGTCAAGTAAAGCTTATAAATCAAAAAAATTGGCTCGTCGAGGTGTTCATATCTTATCACAATAGTCAGTCTTATCTCAATCTCTCGGCAATCAGGTGAGATTTCATGACTCGTTTCTCTAAAGATAGGATATAAGAGTAATATGTTTTAGACTAGTTACATAGTATTTTTATACATGACTCAGTTATACAGTAAATTACATGATTTCAATTATGCATGTTATATGGTGTATTTCACATTACATGCTTTAGATTATTTACGTGATTAGCTTACATTGTGGATTACAAATTGTATTATATTATCCACTTTATGCTAGTAGTTTTACTTTAGTATGTGCATATTTGAACACACATCTCAAATTAGGCATGAGACCGGGACCGTACCGGTATCGAACCGGTTGGTACCGAAAAAATTTGGGACTAAAAACCAGTACCGAATACCGAACCGTATGTACCGGTTCAGTACCGGTACGACTTCGGTTTCGGGACGGGAAAATCGGTACTAGTACCACTTAGAACCGAAAATTAAAAAATGTGTCAAATATATATCAAAACCAATCGCAAACCAAAATATATTCATAATGATTCAAATGTGTTTCAAAATCAATCCCGAATCCCGAATCCGTCAGTTTTTTGTTGTGAATGTAGGGGCCGATTTTTTGACGGTGATAATTTTTTTTTGGAGAAGAATATGTACTTATGTATAAAGTTTGGGTTGTCTAGAAGATGATTTAATTTGATTAGTAAAAGATAAACTTTATAAAATTAGGAAAAGATATGCATAATCAAATAATCTTAAAAGACTAACTTTAAAATTTCCGGTTCGGTTTCGGTATTTTCGGGAAATTCTCGGTCCCGAATACCAATTTTCCATAATAGTTGGAACCGAATACCGGACCGAATATATGGTATCGGTACGGTACTGGTTCGATTCGGGAAAATGGTCCAGTTTACTCATCCCTATCTCAAATAGTATACAATAATTGTTATTAGCACTAGTTACATTGTAGAAGACCGATCTTGAGAAGTCTAGTATGAAGGTGCAACGAAATGCACTAAATATCAGTTGTAGTTGTTACTTCATACTTGTTGAGGTCAACTTCACTCTTTGTCGGAAATAAGCTATTTGTTAATTGTTATAGTGCAATATACAAGTTATTATGCACTATTTGCACAATGATCAATGATAACTTGGGTTTTTTTTTTTCTTTTCTTAATGACTCTTAAGTCTGAATTGTTTAGACCTTTTTACGCACCACCTATTATTAATCATAACTAAAATTAGACTTTAGACCTCTTAGAAAACAAACGGTACCTTAGCAGTTGGTGGCAATCTCTTAATCAATTTTGTGATTAGTTTTATCAGTTGGTATGGTATGGTCGGACAATGTTCCTACACGATGACCATGGTTAGTAAATTATTGTTTTCAGTTCCAGTTATGTGTGTGATTGTCTAAGCACGAAGGTTCAATAGTAAGTATTCATCACGACTAATTTCCCATTAGTCAGGATTCAGTATGAGTCTTCAGTTGAGTAGTGCATCAAGATGTACTAAGTCGACCAGAATGCAGAACAACGTTGTATGTTGAAGCAATTTCAGTATGTTGTTTAAGTTCATAACTTTATTAAAATATTAGCTATTGAATTGTTCATTCAAATGTTTGTAGAACCGACCATGAACTCACTTAGCTTTATAAGCTAACATGTGTCTTAGTAGAGCATTTTTATTAATCTTACGTTGTATAAACTTATTTGATATGAGAAGAACTAGTTTGTTAGATTATTATTTTAGTTGTAAGTCTTCCGATGTAATAGAATTGTTGAAATGTGGGTAATGAAAATTTGAAACTTGTTCATTTATAACTTCTTGTCATATATTTTACCATAACACCTTCTAGGGTTTAGGTAGGGTGTTACAACATTTATGTACAAATTTTAACTTTCAAAAACACGTCTACGAAAACGATAAATACAATCACTAAGGAATTAAGAGTTTTTAAACGTTTACTCGGTAAGCGCTTACCAATATAATTTACCTTATTGATTGAGCATGACAAGAACCAAGAAACTTACCCGGTAAGAAACAAAGGAATGAGCGAGAGTCTTATCCGGTAAGCGTGGGAAATGACTCTTAACTGATAAGCGCTTACTGGGTTTAAAATGCTTACCAACAATGCATTTTCATGGCCAAGGATGTTACATGATAAGATAAATGAAGGTGAATCTTTTGCCGGTAAAACGCTTACCCGATAAGAATTTGGTAACAATTTCTAAATGCCCGTTTACCAAACGCTTACCCGGGTAAGCACTTACCAAACTTACAAAGTTATATTACCTTAACCGATGAATATGACAATGACCAATAATCTTACCCGGTAAGAGCGAAAGCGATGGTCGAGAGTCTTACCTGGTAAGTGAAGGCGAGGGCTCTTACCCAATTAACGCTTACCGGGTAAATTTTTGCCTACGATACTGTTTGAATGAACTAAAAGCTTACCCGATAAGGTAAGTGATAACATTGAATTGAACCGATAAGTACTTAAAAAAAGGTTTATTGGCGGGGACCCAAGGCCCCATGGCCCACTTTTGTGGACCCTACAGGCCTACCTCTATAAGCCTGCACCGGAAAAGACATCCTGTCTTCCCCCGGATTCGAACCCTAGTACAGGAACTCCAGGTAGAAGCGTTTACGGAAGAGAGGTGGCCACTAGGCCAAAGACCTAGTGGTTAACCGATAAGTACTTACCGGGTAAGTGTTTGGGTAAACGGCCCCTTACTCAACTATCCTCGTAACAACTTACTGAACGTCTAAGCAGGTTTTGAAGAGGTTCAACCTTCTCTCAACCGATCCCTCTCTTTGATTTCCCCCAACCTCCGCTAGATTCTTTTCATCATTGACCATTATAGTCCATAAACTTTGTTTGTTTACTACACTTAGCAGAAAAAAAAAAGTTGTGTTATAAAACATGAGCTTACCAATAACTAGCAAGTTGAACAATCACTGTTGTTGTTGTTGGGATAGTATGCCATTTAGAAAAAAATAATAATAATAACAGTAATGCAACCGAGTAGAATAAATGATCGTAATCCAAAAATCATATGAAAATACACAGTCACGTCCAAAAAAAATGTGAAACTCATACTTTTAAACAAGATGAATAAATGAAAAAAACAAAAATAAAATTCATAATTTTTTTAATATTGAGTTTTGAGATAAAATATCGTAGCAAATAAAATATTTATGCAAAATCTAGCTATCAGATCACAAAATTGATATAAAAACCTAAAAAGATGCATTAATTATAAAAAATATAACTTTACATAGATTTAAATATGGAGCTGAATTCAAAAAAAATCACCAATGGTGAAATAGGTCAGGAACACATGTCAACATTTAAGTGGGTGGAGAAATAAGTTTACCTTCTTTCAGATTTGAGTCCCATTTGCAGGTATTTCGCCTAAAACCTCTTAAATTAGATAAATGCATGAAATTTTGGCTAAACGCATGATGAAATCTTTACTTTTATGACATACGGGACCAATAAAATAATTCACCAATTCGACGAAATACTTTAACGAATTTTGTGATATTTTAGCAAATACGTAAAAAGAAAAAAATGGTCATTTTATTAATTATTATGTATACTCTTGATTTTCCCTTCTTAAAATCCCTTTGCTTTGTTGACAAACTTTAAGCCTAAAATGAGACCGGGTAGGCCCAATAAGCATCTTAATGTTTATTTCTCTCTCTTTATTATTATTATGATTATTACTATAAACCTACTCGTGCAATGCAGCTAGATACATTATGATTTTTTTTTTCGATTTACAGTACGATTTTGAATGATTTTGATAAAGTGATAATGTTTTTATAAATTTGTTTAATTTAGGCTTAATAATATAATGTTTTTTATATAAAAAAAATTAAGTATTTTGTTATAATTCAATGATTATTTTATATATTTTAATGACATCTAGAAAAAATAACCAATTACATATTTAATAATAATTAAAACAAATTATAGTAATATAATATATTAATTAATAGTGATACATGGAAATGTCTGCATAAAAGGAAGATCCTGCACATACCAAATTGGTGGGTGTTAGAAGTCTGCAGTAGTAATATGTAAATTAAGAGATTTTTAAAATTTTGCATAAAATAATGGTACCTTGTGCGTAAAATGTTGTAATTAAGAGTTTTTTATGTCTACTTTATAATATAGTATAGATTATTATTACTAGAAGCGTACTCGCGCAATGCAACGAGATACATCACGATTTTAATGTTTCATTTTATTTTTTTGTCGATTTACAATACGATTTTGGATGGTTTTGAAAAAGTGATAATGTTTTTTTTTTATTTATAAATTTGTTTAATTTAGACTTAATAATATAATGTTTTTTATATAAAAAAAATTAAGTATTTTGTTAGAATTCAATGATTATCTTATATATTTTAATGACATATAGAAAAAATAACCAATTACATATTAAATAATATAACTAAAACAAATTTACAGTAATATATTAATTAATAGTGATATATGAAAATGTCTGCATAAAAGGAAGATCTTGTACATACCAAATTGGTGGGTGTTAAAAGCATGCAATAGTAATATGTGCTTTGGTACTACTACAAATGATCAAATCGATGTTTAGAGAATCTCGAACAACATTGCTATCTTGTTTGCCATAATAGAAAAAAAAAGTGAAAACTTCTAAAAAGTATTACATTCATCTCCAACAAATTTTCTATTTTAAAAATTTTAAAACAACTTATATTATTATAATATCCACTAATTTATCATCCCAATACACTTTTAAAAAAAATTAATATAAAATGATAAAAATTGAATCTCATTGGTGGGATTGAATAAAATAACCATTTCTCTCTCCTATCATCAAGTTTTAGAGAATTATCTAAAGGAAAAATTGTATCAAAATGGAACTAACTTTTATCATATTTCTATTTTGGGGAACCAATTTTAAAAGTTATTATTTTGGGGTCTCAACCAAACTTTACACATATTTAAGGGTTTGGTTTACCTGTTTAACAGGTAACATGTTACTTTAATATAACATGGTAAAATTATTAATTAAAAAAATATTAAATGATTATTATAGAGGCCACATCATCAACAATAAAAAAAAAATACATTAATCAAATAAGAAATAAAGAAGTTATCTAGTACAAATAACAAAGCATAGGTACAAGTCTTGAAGCTTCAAAAAACAAAAACCCACTCCACCATAATATCTTCACCTTCTTCATTGGAATCCCTTGCAAAACTCCACCTTAAAATCCAAAAGTAATTGACAATTATATTTTTTAGATGACCGCCACTAAGAATCAAAATTTCAACCGCAATTTCTTATATACAATCAAACAAATCGATAAAGCTCCCTTCTAAAAGGAAAACCAGAGATGGTGGGTGTGGGTGTGGTTGGCACCAAATTCATGGCAATCCACCATAGAACCCTAAATCCCACACCCATTTCCATATCCCAATCTCTATCGAACTCAGCCTTCAATACCTATCTCTCCGATTCAATCTTCCCACCATCCACTCAAGTCCTCCTTCCATATGTCTGCAGCTGCTGCCACTCCCAATACCGCCCTCGACAATCCCATTTATCAACACAATGTCGTCCTCTTCCTCAATAACTTCCTTCTCTCCTCTTATACACCTACTTCCTTTAATTCCTGGTTTAGAATAACTCTTTTTTAATTAATGATTCTATTGGAATTTACCTAAAGTCACATCATCACTAGCAGGTCATCAGGTAAACCAAACCCTTAAATATATGTAAAGTTTGGTTGAGACCCCAAAATGATAACTTTTAAAGTTGGTTCCCAAAATAGAAATATGGTAAAAGTTAGTTCCATTTTGATGCAATTTTACCTTATCTAAACTTAGAAAAAAATCAAGTTTTTTCTATTATAGCAAACAAGATAGCAAAACTGTTGGAGAGATTTAGAAAACAAAAACTCAAGTTTTTCTATTTTAGTAAAGCTATTGGAGATGCTCTTACAATAATAGCGAAATTTAAACAACGTATTTAGCAACAGAAAAATCTTAATGATATATTGTATTTAGCAACCAATAATTTTTAACCATTGTATTTTGAACATAAAAGTGAAAAAGTAACAACAATTATCTACTCATTCAACCCTTAGCTAAAAACATTTAATAGATATTAAATAATAGTTTTTGTTATAATTTTTTAATAAAAAATTAGTGAACATTTGCTTACATTTTTTAGATGAAAAATTCGAGTCCAACCCCAACCTAATTGAGCTTCCAATTTTATTTGTGGATGGTAATTTTTAAATTAATTGTTAAAGTTAATACACACTTAAAGAAATGTTTGATAATATATTCTAGTTTCTATAACCTTCCTCTAGATGACTTTCATTTTCGCATGTCATTTATTAATGAGCAAATTACAAATATCATCAAGATGCAGGTCGGGTTGGTCGAGTATTAGTGCTTTGATTTTTGTTACAGTTTAGATACCTGTAAATTTGTTTCGTTAAATTAGGGTTTTTATAGTCTTTTTAACTATTACTTAAAAAACCATTTTACTTGATGCCACCTGCATCAACCCCCACCTTTTCCCCTTCTCCGGTTAGACCCATCCCATCCCATCCCACTCCTTTCTTTCTTCGGTCATGTATCCAGTCACAACCCTATCTTCGGCCACCACATGCCAAAACACACACACACACACCAAATCGACCCAAATTCAAATCCTAATCATAAAGCAAAAATAGAAAACCGGAACCCCCATCAAATCAAAATCAAACTCAACATCAATCAACTTCTAGAACACAATATCAACCAACTTCAAAAGCACATAAACATCAAGAATATATAAATTTATTCAAAGAAATTGTAATATAGAACTCAAGTTGATGCGTTCTTGGTTTTGACATCTCGGTCTTCCTTGACTTAACGAAATTGTGTTAAGGACCCAATCCGTAATGAAAATCAAAACACAGGTACTCAATTCATATAGAAGAAAATGAGGGATTAATCCATAATTTTCGTATAACCATAAAGACGATATTTGATAGATTTCCGCCATCCCAAACATTTATTCTTAAAGATATTCGATATCAACAAGTATTTTGAACTTAATTGTAAAATACAAGAACCAATGATTAAGATCTTCTTTTAATTGATTTTAATACATAAAGATCATACATAACTCAAATATTGTATACTGTTGGCGTTAATTCAACAATTAGAAGACAATGCCATATTTATCTCTCATGCATGCCATTGATATAAATTTTTGAAAATGCTACAAGATTTCCTTTAAAAGTAGATCAATTTTGAATGTAATGTTACCCTTAGACCTAGTTATATAGGACACATAGTTTGGATAACTATGTTATAATTAACTTGTCATATACCTGCACGATGCAACGAAATATAAGTAAAGAACGAACAATTAATGTTACTTTCCTATAGACATGTCATCAACAATCAACCATGACATAAGAATCACAACTTATTAAACCCTAAATCCATAAAGATATTCAATAATTAGTTTATATTACAATTATTGACGAAAAAAATTATAATGATATATAATTTATAATAAGAATGAAACGTATTTTTAATATATTTTACGATTATGTATTTTTATTGTGCTAAGGATGGAAAAAAAATAAAACGTATGGATATAAAACAAATTAATTCGTAGATATTCATGATATTTAATAGTACGGTTAAATTAAAAAATATTCAATATTGGACTCGTTTTGAAGGTATTGACGAGACGATTATAATGATATAATTTGTAAAAAAAAACGTATTTTTTCATTGCATTTTTGTTCATATACGATTATTTATGTTAATATGATAATGATGTAAAATAAAAAAATGAAAAAACAAGGGATATAAAGTAAATTAAATAAGTAAGTGTAAATGTGGTAAATATAACATTGTACCCATTTTAGAATCTTTTTATAATATAGTATAGATAACTAAATTTTTAAAACTAATTAAGATCACCATCGAACCTTTAAACATTAATTAAAACGTGAATATGTAATATGTTTTGAAAATCTTGTCAATTAATATCACAAAACCAATCAATTTTTGTGACAATAGATTTCTCTTTCATGTTTACTAATAAACAAACAATTTTTAAAAAATCGGTAGAATAAAATGCATTAAAACACAACAATGTTTGATGTGTTTATATTTAATGTAAAGAATTTTTTTCCACAATCAATGAAACAAAAAATCAAAAACTTCTATTTTGTACTTAGATAATCGATAACCTACTTATCTTATAACAACTAATGACGTTGGATACTTGTTTATGAAGGGGTTACCACGAATATTTCGATTACTTATATCACATCAATTTTTTGCAATTACTCCCATTAAACCCATCTCTTAATAGGCAATTCAACTCTTCTATAAAAACAAAACCCCTCCCACCGGTCATTATAGCTCCAAATATTGATGATCAGTGTGCGTGCGTGTGTGCGTGTGTTCGTGATAGTCATTCGTTGCTTCGATGCCGCTATCCCTTCCAAAAAAAAAAATATCGGTTCTTATTTTCTTCCGGCAAAACCTCTCTCCCACCGGCACCAACGGCCAACGGCAGATGTACCCACCGTTACAACATCAAGTTGCATATGAAAATATTACTATATATTTTCTTTCATTTTTTTAGACACAATTTGTGTTAATTTTTTAATAATGTACTTGTAATATTTTCATCAAACATCATCAGAGATGACCACTCTTGCAACATGTGTACTTCAAATCGTTCCATTTGATGGTTGTGAAGGATGTATACAAAGGGTACGAAAGACATTTCATAACCTCAGAGTTACATCATGGAATATGGGGGTCGAGACCGGAAAACTCGAAGTCTCAACTATCGAACACCCGAAAGTAATCAGAGATGCTCTTAGACGTGAATTCCCGAAAAAAATTTGTCGTTTTGATACAAGAAACCAGGCCGGATCCAAATCCACCACCTACCGATATTAGTTCTTCATCAGTAACTCCTCCAAATCGTAGTAATATAGTTGAAGCATTCAAGTTAGCATCTGAAGCCAAGGGATTAAAGAGTGTGTGGTTTAAGCAAACAATATCGAAGAATGAAGATGTAACGAATGAGTTCAAGCTTGAATTTGATAATTGTGAGATGCTACCGACTGCGTTTAGATCGGTGTCTCGACCTGACCATGGTCTGGTTCCGATAGAGGGTACGTTAGAGTGCGACGGTCCCAACCAACCATCCGGCCAAGACCTCTTACTAACTTGAATAGTTTTGTCATCCAAATGTTGGTGCCGGTTGATAAAACTTGAGATCTCGTATGTTTATCGTATATTATGTTGCATTTATGCAAGGTTTAGTATGAGTTGATATTCATTTACTTATGCCTTCTGTTTTATGGTTTCACTCTTGGATCGTTTAATATGGTGAATACATTTTAATTTTATTTTATTTACCCGAATAATCTTATGACTTGAGACCATAAAATAACACTAAAGCTTCACAGTGATTCATTGTGAAGGAACGAAAAACAACAAACCTTCACAATAAAAACACTGTGAAGGTTTACCTTTATAATACATTCACAGTCTTTTGCTGTGAAGGTTTAGTGTTATTTTTGTGGTCTCACGGGTCTCACAGAAATGATCTGGTCTCACATGATCTCAAGTCTCTCTCTCTCTCTCTCTCTATATATATATATATATATATATATATATATATATATAGTGTTTGGTTCATTTGAGAAATGGTAAATATATGAGAAATAGAGAAATAATCCTAGCCATTCATATGGTCAAGATCGGATTTGACTAGTCAAATATTGCGGCTTTGACCGTCAAAAGTTGCGGCTATCCCAAAAATAGAAGGACAATTTCGTAAATTTTACAAAACACACGGGTTGTGTTCATATATGAACATGTATAATTCACATATGAACTATATATTCATATATGAACCAGTGCAATTCACAACTGAACTCTTTTAACTGATTCATATATGAACCTTTGTGATTCATATATGAATCTGTATGAATCACAAAGATTCATATATGAATCTGTATGAATCATAAAGATTCATATATGAATCAGTTGAACTAATTAACAGATTCATATATGAACTCATCCCGTGTATTTTACGAAATTACCCCTCTACCTTCTATAGACCACACAAGGAATTATCTAGTGCTTCGCGGTCAAAGCCGCAAATGTTGACCAGATGAATGGCTAAGATTACTTCTCTATTTCTCATACATTTACCATTTCTCAAATATATATATATATATATATATATAGAGAGAGAGAGAGAGAGAGAGTCAGGTACAGGGGAAAACTTCAAAAAAAAAAAACGAAAAACTAAAGAACACTGGTAGTCCTTCATCTGGACTGTATGCACTTGTGCATACAAGTAATTTGTAACATGCACACGTGCATAAAAACAAAAAAACAACAACATAATTTACTTATATGCACAACATCCAAATGAAGGGCTAACAGAATGTCCATTCAGTTTTCCGTTTTTTTGAGGTTTTCCATAATCTTCATCTCTATCTCTCTATCTCTCTCTCTCTCTCTCTCTCTATATATATATATATATATATATATATATATATATATGGGTGGTTTCAATTGGAAACCTAATTTCATTGGAAACTTTGGAAACCAAATTTCAACTATTGATCTTTTTAATCAATGGTCAAGATTCATTTGAATTATATATGGTAATAAATTAATTAATTTATTAATAAAAGATAATAATAATATGTCAAAATGATAAATGTGTCTTTTTCTTTTGTGTTTCAAATTTGGCAACAAAGATGAAATATGGTAATAAATTAATTAATTTATTAATAAAAGATAATAACTGTTGGGAAATTCAGAATTTCACAAGTACAGTTAATACTGCTAGAAGAACTTGGTTACTACTTCTGAAGATTACTACTTCTGAAGTTAATGTTGCTAGAGGAGATTACTACTGCTAAGCAATTTTAGTACTGCTGAATGTTAATACTGCTCAAAGTATTAATACTGCTGAAGACTTAGTGCTGCTTATGAGATAATCAAGATTCGTGCAGATCAAGTTTGAAGATTAAGGAAAGCTTGAAGATAAAGATAAAAGATTATTTTGAAGATCTTTTATTATTTGTAATTATCTTTTATCTTCAGTATATATAGAATAGTTTAGACTTGATAGAAAATAACTTTTAGCATTATGAGTTTTTGTTTTGATAGAGAGAATCAACCTCAAGGTTTGTAATCCTAATTCTAGAGAAGTAGAATTCGTATTGATGAGCCTGTTCATCAATATTGAGGTTGTGTGTTGAATCTTGTAACTTTATAATCATTCAATAAAGTTTGCAAGTTCTTATTCTGATTTACTGTGTTCAATTAATTATTGAATGTCAAAGTGTTATTCCGCAAACTTCTTTGATATTGTTTATGAGTGTTTATTCTTGTTTAGAATTAAGATCCTGACAAGTGGTATCAGAGCTAGTATTCTCAGAAATCTTATTCATCATGGAAAACACAGCTGAATCAAACAGTACTCTGGTCTCAAAAGTTCCAATGCTCAGATCCAATGAATTTGACATGTGGAAGATTAGAATCAAGCAATACATTCTCCTCACAGATTACTCTATGTGGGACATCATTGAGTATGGTCCATCTGATGCAGGAAAGATTGGTGAAGATGGAAAAAGAACCCCTCCAAAGACGGATGCAAAAAGAAAGACAAGGCAGACATAGATGAAAGCCTTGAGCACACTGCTCTTGGCCATTCCCAATGAATATCAACACCAATTCTGTAATTGCACTGATGCACAGATGCTCTGGAATGCTCTAGAGAAGAGATTCTCTGGTACCAAAAGTACCAAAAGAAATCAAAAGGCAATCCTAAAACAACAGTATGAAAACTTTATGTCAACTAAGAATGAGTCCATGACTCAAACTTTTGACGGGTTTAACAAACTGATTGGTGAACTGGCTACTATGGGAGTACATATTGATCAAGATGATGTGAACAGAAAGTTCTTAAGGTCTCTTGGAGATGAATGGACCATGTACACTGTTTCATTCAGACAGAATGATCAGTTGGAAGAAAAAGAACTTGATGATCTGTACAATGATCTTAGAGTATTTGAAGCTGAAGTGGAGGCAAAGAAGAAGCCTTTTGGATATATTCATAATGCTGCACTTCTATCAGCATCAATTGATTCTACTGCTAACCCTGAATCAGTGAATGCTGCTAATGGAGCAAATCAAGAAAAAGGCACCGATTCTGTGTTTGAAGCCTTTCTTACCAGTCATGGGAATTCCTCCTTAATCAATGATGATTTGGAACAACTTCATCCTGATGATCTGGAAGAGATGGATATTAAATGGCAGATGGCCATGCTTTCCATGAGGGTGAAGAAGTTCATAAAGAGGACTGGGAGGAACAACTTCTCCCAAAGAAGAGAAGATGAAGCAGGGTTTGATAAATCAAAGGTGAAATGATACAAATGCCATCTGAAGGGACACTTTACAAGGGAATGCAGAAGTGGAGTGTCTCACAACAACAACCACCAACAAGCTCAATCTGGAAGCTTCAATAACAACAGAAACTCTGCTCAAGCCCTTGTTTCTCAACAAGGAATGGGGTTTGATTGGAGTGATCAAGCAGAAGAGGCTATCCAGAATCAAGCTCTTATGGCTGAAGTATTTGATCTCCCATCTGAGGTAAATTCTAATCTCTGTTCTAAAACTTGCATAGACACTGTTAAAAGGTACATGGATCACAATCAGAAGATGAGTGGTGACCTTAAGAGATTAGAAAAGGATATCAAAGATTATGTGAGAATTGTTGAGAGGTTTGAGGAACAGATTAAAGGTTTTCAAGCCAATGAACTCCAACACTCATATGACACAAATTACTGGAAGTGGGAGAAAAAAGATCTAGAGCTCAAACTGACCAAATCTAAAGAGGAGAGTGAGAAATTGAGAGATGAACTAACCAAGGTCAAGCTTGATGTAGAAAAGTTTTCCAATGCTTCTAAAGCAATGGACTCTTTACTACAAACTCAGATTCATGATAAGCTGAGAAGAGGAATTGGATATAATGCTACACCTCCACCATATAACAACAATTACATTCCTCCTACTTCAGACCTGTTAGAAACCAAAGATAGGAAGGACTTACCTGAGGGAGCCACTGAGATAGATCCCTTAGATGAGGTAGTTGTTGAAGATAAGTCTGACAAAGAGGTTGACAAGAGTAAGGAGAACAAGATGAGTGGTGAGATTCCTCTAGAAAATAATATTATCACCAATGAGGACTATGGAAGGGCTTGGATCAAATCCAAGGACATAGAGAAGACAAAGGGAAAGTCTGGTAAGGTCCATTACAAACAGACCACAGTTGTGAATCCAGGTCCTTGCAAACAGTGTGCATGTAAGAAGACTGAGCCCCAAAAACATGATAAAAATAGGGGAAATCAAAGAAACTGGAATAATCAGTGGGCACAGAAACAAGGGGTTGATCTGAGTAAAATCAATAGACTAAAACCTTGTTTTATCTGTGGCAAATTAAATCATCTTGCCAAATACTGTTATTTCAATCCTATAAACCAAAGGATGAACTTTCAAAGACCTATGAAAAAACCCTTGGGTTATAGGAAGTTTGAAAAGAACCATGTGGCTAAGAAATCTGTTAAATCTAAAAGTCACATGAAGAAAAAGTCTGTTAAAGAAAGTGTCAATATGTGGGTTCCTAAAAACACTAAAAATGTTAGTACTGCTACCACAAATAGTGCTGCTGACAATGATAGTGCTGCTAGAAGTAATACTACTGTTAACAATGTTAGTACTCCTGACATTGTTAGTACTTCTTCAAAAGTTAATACTGCTAACTCTGTTAGTGCTGCTAATAAGGTTAGTACTGCTCAACCTGTTAGTACTGCTAACTCTGTTAGTGCTTCCAAAGTTAGTACTGCTTCTAGTGGTTGTGCTGCTAAGCCAATCATATTGACAAAGTACTCTAATAAAGAGTGTTCTGAGTTTAAAAACCTCATAAAAAAGGAATGTAAATACTTTGATGAGAAAGGGAGACCCAAGACCACTTTGGCTTGGGTCCCCAATCAATACTAATTGTTTAATCTTATGTGCAGGGCAACCAGCAGCTCAAGGGGAAGAGCATCTGGCATGTTGATAGTGGTTGCTCTAGGCAAATGACAGGGAACATGTCATGCCTCAAGAATTTCAAGAAAATTGATGGTGGACATGTTGCCTTTGGTAATACTCCAGATGAAGGTAAGATAAGTGGTAAAGGGGGATGTATCCAAAGGTAAAATGACCTTTGAAGATGTATTCTATGTTGAACAGTTAAGGTACAACCTGTTAAGTGTATCACAGGTTTGTGACAAGCAACATAGTATATTATTTACAAATTCTGAATGCATTATCCTTGCTCCTGGATTCAAGGTAGTTGATGAGACGATGATACTACTAAGAACTCCCAGAAAGGACAATGTATATTGCTTAGATATGGAAAGTGTTTCAACTGATTCATCCCTAAACTGTCTTGTTTCAAAAGCCTCTTTGGATGAATCGTCACTTTGGCACAGAAGGATGTGTCACATGAACTTTAAAACAATGAATAAACTTGTTAAAAACAACTTTGTAAGAGGTTTACCTTCCAAAGTCTTTTCATGTGATGATCATTGTGTTGCCTGTCTCAAAGGTAAACAACACAAAACTTCTCATAAGTCCAAAGAGTTGAACACAATCTCTACTTCTCATCAGTTGTTGCATATGGATCTGTTTGGTCCTACAAATGTTATGAGTATTGGTAAGAAATCATACTGCCTAGTTATTGTTGATGATTACTCTAGATTTACTTGGGTATATTTTCTAAGGACTAAGGATGAGACAAGTGGACTGATCAAATCCTTTATTCTAAGAATTGAAAACCAAACTAATCAAAAGGTAAAAGTCATTAGGTCAGACAATGGTACTGAATTTAAAAATCATGACCTAAACACCTTTTGTGAGGAAAAAGGAATTGAGAGGCAATACAGTGCTCCTAGGACTCCACAACAAAATGGTGTTGCTGAGAGAAGGAATAGGACACTGATTGAAGCTGCTAGATCTCTGTTGGCAGATTCAAAACTTCCAATTACTTTCTGGGCTGAAGCAGTTAATACTGCTTGCTATGTCCAAAACAGAGTTCTAGTAGTCAAGCCTAAAAACAAGACACCTTATGAGCTTTTAAATAACAGAAAACCTTTTATAGGATTTTTCAAACCTTTTGGGTGTCCTTGTACCATACTCAATACCAAAACTCACTTAGGAAAGTTTGATAGCAAGGCAGATGATGGTTTCTTGTTGGTTACTCATCTCAGAGTAAGGCTTACAGAGTTTTTAATACTTCTTCTAGAATAATTGAGGAAAGTGACAATGTCAAGTGCAATGAGAACACACCAAATCCTATTGGATCTGGTCCTCAGTGGTTATTTGACATTGATTCACTAACTAACTCTTTGGGTTTCAGTAGTGATTATCATACAGGTTCAGGAAGTGGAAGATCAGGGGATGAACAAACACAAGTACAAGACATTATTCCTCAGTCTGTGATCTTTCCCATACCTACAAGAGAGCCTATTGATGTCTGTGCAAAAGAGACAATGATTGAACCTTTTCAGAATGAAGAAGAAGGAAGAGATGAGGAGAATCAAGTGCATGAAGAGCCAGAAGCAGCTGATGAGATCCCCTCAGCTGACTTATATGATTCCAATCTGGATGTGGGAATCAATGAAGAACCTAGTCATCAGACTAGAACTCAAAAGAATCATCCTCCAGAGCTGGTCATAGGAGACATCTCTTCTCCTATGATAACAAGGAATCAAAGCAGACTTCAAGAGCTGCAGGATCAGCAACACACAGTACTCTCCTGCTTTCTATCTCATCAGATTGAGCCTAAGAAGGTTTTTGAAGCAATGAAAGATTCCAGTTGGATAGAAGCTATGCATGAAGAGTTACCGCAGTTCAAGTTGCAAGAAGTTTGGGACTTGGTGGACCTTCCAAAAGGTCATAAAGCTATTGGCACCAAGTGGATTTTCAGGAACAAAAAGGATGAGAGAGGTATTGTGATAAGAAACAAAGCAAGGCTGGTAGCACAAGGGTACACTCAAGAAGAAGACATTGACTATGAAGAAGTGTTTGCTCCAGTGGCAAGGGTAGAAGCGATTAGGCTATTTCTAGCCTATGCCTCATACATGAAGTTCAAGGTATACCAAATGGATGTGAAGAGTGCCTTTCTGTATGGTACAATTGATGAAGAAGTATATGTCTGTCAGCCCCCTGGATTTGAAAATCCATCATATCCAGACAGAGTATACAAACTGAAGAAAGCACTTTATGGTCTACATCAAGCCCCAAGAGCATGGTATGATACACTGTCTACCTATCTCTTGGAGAATGGGTTTGAAAGAGGAATAATTGACAAGACCCTATTCATTAAAAGAAGTAAGAAGGACATCCTATTGGTTCAGATTTATGTGGATTATATCATCTTTGGATCCACAAAAGATCAGATGTGTAGAGACTTTGAAAAGTTGATGCACAAGAGCTTTAAAATGAGTTCAATGGGTGAACTTACCTTCTTCCTTGGGCTTCAAGTGAAACAGAAGAAAGATGGGATCTTCATAAGCCAATCAAAATATGTGAAAGACATCCTGGACAAATATGGTCTAACAGACTCAAAGCCAACAAGCACACCTATGGAGACTCATAAACAGATCACTGCTGATCTTGAGGGGGAGGATGTGGATGTCCATCTTTATAGATCAATGATTGGATCACTCATGTATCTCACAGCCTCAAGACCAGACATCATGTTTCCAGTGTGTTTGTGTGCCAGATTCCAAGTCAATCCAAAGCAATCACATCTTCAAGCTGTTAAAAGGATTTTCAGATACTTAAGAGGGCAACCTAGACTAGGTCTTTGGTATCCATATGAATCCAACTTTGACTTGATTGCCTATTCAGATAGTGACTTGGGAGGTGCTAACATGGACAGAAAGTCTACTTCAGGTGGATGTCAACTTTTGGGTGCAAGACTAGTATCATGGCAGTGTAAGAAACAAACTACAATGTCCTTATCAACAACAGAAGCTGAGTATATTGCTGCTGCAAGCTGCTGCTCTCAGGTTCTATGGATTCAGAATCAGATGCTGGACTATGGGGTAACCTTTCTTCACACTCCAATCTTCATTGACAATAGCAGTGCTATAAGCATTGTTAACAATCCAGTCAAGCACTCCAGAACTAAGCACATTGAGATCAGGTATCACTTTATCAGAGATTGTAATGAAAAGAAGCTAATTCAAGTTGCTAAAGTTCATACTGACAACCAGTTTGCTGATCTATTCACTAAAGCTTTTGATGTGGGTAGATTCACTTTCTTGGTCACAAGTGTGGGCATGATCAACTCTGAATAAGCTCAATTGGTTTAAAAAGTGTTTTCATACCTGTTATTGGTTTATTCTTTGGTGCTACTAACATCTTTTTCTATTACCTTGCTAAGAGTACCTCAAGCTTCAAACAGTGTAAGTATAGTTAATGCTGCCATTGCAGTTTTAATACTGCCAGTGCACAGTTAATACTGCTAGTGGTTAATACTGCTAGTTATTTAATACTGCTCTCAGTTAATACTGCTAGTTAGTTAATACTGCTAGGTGTTAATACTGTTTATGTTCCGAATCGTATAAATACCCTGTTTGCCCGCCCAAAAGTCCATAACGACTCTTTGATTTCTATTCATCTGCTCTCTAACCCTTTTTCTCTCAAGAACAAGTGTTTCAGTCCAACATACTCAAGCTTCAATGGCATCCATGGCTTTCATTGATGAGCACAACAAGATTGCGATGCTACAGAAGCCGAAACAAGCTGCTGGATTCCACCAGATTGTGGATTTTCTTAAGTCCAGCTACATTGCCCATGCTCTCACTGTGTCACCGACAATCTACATAGAGCATCAACGGCAATTTTGGGCAAATGCCTCCATAGTCTCAGAGAATGGAGTGCAGATTCTGAAGACAAGGGTGTGTGATAAACCCTTGTCAGTCTCTGAAGAGGTGATACGCATTTGTCTACGTCTAGACGATGCTGCAGGTATTACTTCTATTCCAAATGAGGACTTGTTCTCTAATTTGTCAAGAATGGGGTATGGAGGCCAATTGGGTGGTTTCAAATTCTCAAAAGCAAAATTTTATACCCAATGGCGTTTTCTTGTTCATACCTTAATGCACTGTATTTCCAAAAAGACTACTGGATGGAGTGAGTTTAGCAGTACCATTGCTTATGCTTTGGTCTGCTTGGCCACTGCCAGAAAGTACAATTTTTCACGAATGATTTTCAGTGATCTTGTATCAAACTTGGGAAGCAAAAAGAGTTTTTACATGTACCCCAGGTTTGTTCAGGAAGTTATAACCCATGAATTGACGGATATGCCTCACTTTGATGAGGTATATGTACCAAAAATCTCCAAAGGTAAGGTCTTTTCAAACATGAAAAGATCTCCATTGGACTCGGAAGGAGTTGACACCCCATTGTTCTCTACAATGATGGTGGTGTCCCACACTGAAGAAGGTATGGCAGCAGGGTCAAGGCCCTCATTAGACCATCCCACTGCTAGCCAATCCCAACCTTCACCCTCCATATCAATCCCTCAGTCTCTTGTTCAAAAGCCAATTTCTCCAATAACCCAAACTTATATAAGGAAAAAGGTAAAGAAGGCTCCTTCCCTTCTTGTACCTTCACCCACAGAGCCTATAAGCCCTCTAATGGAGAATCCTCCATTAGAGAATATCAACAGGGAAACCACATGGGAGTCTCCCAACCCCAAGGAGGTGCTCAACAAGGAGATGAATGAGCATATGGGTGCTAAGGCTGCCACTACTCCTGCTAGCACAGAGGAGGTCAGTGGTAACATAAATAAGACCTTCCCCATGACAACTTTGGATGAGCAATCATCCAAAGGTCCCAGGTGCCAAGAAACCACGGGGGTAGCAGGTGCTTCTGCTAGGCAGAAGACCTCTACTACAAAAAGATCCCATGATCCTTCAAAAGAGGGTAATACTTCTGGAGAAGGTGAGGACAGATATAACTATTTTGAATTGATGGAAACCATGGGAAACATAAACATGGATGTGATCAAGCAGGGGAAAGAAATAGAAGAGCTGAAACTGATAGTTCTGTCTCAACAAGAACAGATTGTCAACTTGAAGCAAATGGTGAAGAAATTGATTCTACAAAAGAAGAAACAATTTGTGCTAAGAAGGAGGAAACCAGTGACTGATGCTCCCAAAAAGGGGGAGTCAGAAGTTGATGTCAACATGGAAGATGCCAAAGCTAAGGGGGAGCAAGAGAAAGTGGATGTTGAGGGGGAGCAACAAAAAGTGGAAACTGAGTTGGTACAAGAAGCAGAAATGGTACAAGAAGCAGAAATAGTACAAGAAACAGAAAAAGAGAAAGAAGCAGTAACAGTTAATATTGCTGAGTCAAGCCAAGCAGCAGAAACAGTTACTACTTCTGACCTGAAAGAAGCAGCAGAAATAGTACAAGAAGTACTAACAGATCTTGAAATTGCTGAGACCTTAATCAAAGCCAAACATGATACTCCCAAGGTCACCTCAAAGGCCAAAGGAGTTGTCATCAAAGAAAAAGGTGAAGTGATCAAGAAAGCAAATGTAGAGAAGAAGGAAAGCAAAGACAAAGGCAAAGCTAAAATGGTGGAATCTGATCAACCAGTCAAAAAGCAAAGGTTGGTTGAATCAAATGAAGCTTTGGCTAGGAAGATGCAAGCTGATATTGAAAAAGAAGAAAGGGTTCAGGTTGAAAAGGACAGAGAAATGGCTAAGGCTCTAGCTGCTGAACTGAATGGAGTCTATCAACAAAGCCTGGCAACTGAACTTGCACAGAAGAAAGCAACATCTTGAAGATTATCTGAAGAACTTGACTTCTCTTCCTAAAAGTCAAGTTAGGGGGTGATTGTTGGGAAATTCAGAATTTTACAAGTACAGTTAATACTGCTAGAAGAACTTGGTTACTACTTCTGAAGATTACTACTTCTGAAGTTAATGCTGCTGAACAAGATTAATGCTGCTAAGTCAAGGTTAATACTGCTAGAGGAGATTACTACTGCTAAGCAATTTTAGTACTGCTAGTAGTTAGTACTGCTGAATGTTAATACTGCTCAAAGTATTAATACTGCTGAAGACTTAGTGCTGCTTATGAGATAATCAAGATTCGTGCAGATCAAGTTTGAAGATTAAGGAAAGCTTGAAGATAAAGATAGAAGATTATTTTGAAGATCTTTTATTATTTGTAATTATCTTTTATCTTCAGTATATATAGAATAGTTTAGACTTGATAGAAAATAACTTTTAGCATTATGAGTTTTTGTTTTGATAGAGAGAATCAACCTCAAGGTTTGTAATCCTAATTTTAGAGAAGTAGAATTCGTATTGATGAGCCTGTTCATCAATATTGAGGTTGTGTGTTGAATCTTGTAACTTTATAATCATTCAATAAAGTTTGCAAGTTCTTATTCTGATTTATTGTGTTCAATTAATTATTGAATGTCAAAGTGTTATTCCGCAAACTTCTTTGATATTGTTTATGAGTGTTTATTCTTGTTTAGAATTAAGATCCTGACAATAACAATATATCAATACTACCTTTTTATTACCTGTTCATCAATATGCAGTATGTAAAAACCCAATTAAGTTTCATTATTATTATTGTTTCATTACCTTTCCATTATGTTTCGATATATCAAATCTGTTTCATCAGGTTTCACTATATTAATATTTTGTTTCACTATATTAGTATTTTGTTTCACTATATCAGGTTTCACTATATTAATATTTTGTTTCATTACCTTTCCATTATGTTTCACTATATCAAATATGTTTCACGATATCAAATATGTTTCACGATATCAAATATGTTTCATCAGGTTTCACTATATTAACATTTTATGTTTCACCAGGTTTCACTATATTAACATTTTATGTTTTATCAGGTTTCACTATATTAACATTTTATGTTTCATCATATTTCACTATATTAATATTTTTTTACTATATCAAATCCATTATGTTTCACTATATTAATATTTTGTGGCTAGAAGTAATATTGAAGATTTCATATGCATATAAACTTTCATTCATTTGATGAATCAATCACTGATTCATAAGAATCAAAACAATACATAGTATCAAAGTTTCCAATCTTTTAATTTCATATGAATATTTAATTTCATATTAATACTTGAAAATTTGAATATTTTAGTTTTATATTAATATTTTGTGGCTTACATGAATCAAAAAAAGGGTGTCTTCGTATGATTTAAATTTTGTTTACCTAAATTAGATATCTCATTCTTAATTTAATAAATCATCCATATTATCATATATAAAATAAATTAAAATTATATAATAATTAATATAATAATAATAATAACAATTACCATATATATTATGAAATTATGTAAAAGACTAAAATAACCTTATCAATTAAAGAAAAAAGAAATTTACTGATTGGTTGATTTCGGTTTCCAAAGTTTCCAATGTAAAACTAGTTTCCAATTGATCTCTCCCATATATATATATATATATATATATATATATATATATATATATGTAGGGGCATGTTCAAATGAGAAGCTAAACATTTTGCGAGAAGGCAAGAAGTGTTTAATCGTATATGATACATAAGCTTAATCATATATGATTATATTGGCAATACATAGACGTATAATCATACATTTAAGCACACCTACAGGTCGTGTAATCATATATGATATCACACTTCTCGCCTTCTCGTAAAATGTTTAACTTCTCGCATGATCCTTCCTCTATATATGTATATATATATGTGTGTGTGTGTGTGTGTGTGTGTGCGTGCGTGCGTATAAGGTTTGGTTTCAGTGAGAATGAAAATTATGATGAGAAAGGTAAAAAGGGATTTGGACCATTTGAATAATCGCAATTGAAGATCAACACTAATAAGATGCACTAGATCAAAAATCGCTTCTAAATTGCAGTTCATGGGTTGTTTTGAGATTAAGTGATCAATGGTCCAAATCCTTTTTACGCTTCTCATCTTAACTATTTTTCTCATACGATCCTTCGTCTATATTATACATGAAGATGTTCAAATGAGAAGTGCTAAGTGTGTGAGAAGTAGAGTGATCCTAGCCCTTCATACGGTCTAGAATGATCAATAATTGCGGCTATGCAAAAAATTGAGGGATAGTTTCGTAACTTTTACAAATAGGTGGCAAAAGGGTCATATGTGAACCCGTGTGATTCACATATGTACTATTTGTGCATATATGAACATTTGTGATTCACATATGAATTATTTAACTAATTCACGTATGAAGCCTTGTGATTAGTTAAATAGTTCATATGTAAATCAGTTAATTAGTTCATATGTGAATCACATGGGTTCAAATGTGAACCATAACTACATGAGTTCATTGTGAATCACACGGGTTCACATATGAACTTGTTTGTCGCATATTTGTAAAAGTAACGAGACTACCTCTCTATATTCTGCACACCATTCGACCGAATTATCCGGTGTTTCACAGTCAAAGCCATAAATGTTGACCAGATGAAGGATTATGATCAATTATCTATTTCTCACACACTTAGCACTTCTCATTCGAATAAAAAGATTAACAGATTGTGAGAAGGTAAAAATAGAAGGTTTATATGTGAATTATTGATCAAAACCATTTAAATATGTCACCGGTCAACCTAAAGACATGGAATTATGAATTAGTTTGATTTATTTGATGCATATGTAAACTCATATGAATAATCTATAACATAGGTTTACATATTCATCTTCAAATGGATAAAAAATGTCATATATGTATAAAAAAATATGCACATATTTACACATAGTGTTTTAGACGTATTTTTAGAACATTTTTAAAATAAAGTGCGAATTAACTTTTTATAGAGTGAAAAACATTTTTGGTCCCTCAATCTATTGCTGCTTTTTGGTTTTGGTCCCTACAATTTGTAGAGTACATTAGTGGTACATATTTCGCGTTTTGGAACCCAAATTGGTCCTTCCAACTTAACATCGTTAGTTTTGGTCCGATAAGTTCGTTATGTGCCCCACATGTGATGGGCAATTTAGTTTTTTTTGTCTCAAAGAAATAGTGAATTACATTATTAAAAAGAAATATAATTTCATTGAACTTCACATAACGGGAAACAAGAAATTTCTTCGTCCGTAAGTTGTAAAGCGTGTATCCTTTCTTTAAGAGAAGAAATTCCAACCAAGTAACCTTTAGTTGAGTATGGGGAGTGTGTAACAGTGTAAAACTAAAAGGTAAAAACATAACATAAGTTGGTGGTTTGCTGGTGTAGTGGTGTAAATCACATTACACTTAGGGGTGTTCATCGGTTGACATTCAATGGATGTGAGCCCAACCGAACCGATCCAATCATCCATTGGATCTTGGATTTTTTCAATCCAATGGATGATTGGATCGTTTCGGTTCCATCCAGTGGATATTTTTATTGGATGTCCATTGGATCGAATTGGATCCAACCAATGGATGATCGGATTGGATCCATCCGACATCCGATGGATGATCGGATTGGATCCATCCAATGTTTTAAATCCAATCTACAACAATTCTTCCATGTAGAGACTTAAAAACTAAAAGGTTGAAAACTAAAAAACATAAACCTTTCTCCACACCCCTAGATCACACAAAGTAACAAAGTAACAATCTAACTATCTAAGTATCAATCTAACTATCTAAGTATCTAACATAACAGATTCATTCTTTAAAAGGTTATATAGTAACAGATTCAATCTAACTGATGCAGTACTGCCTCTAGCTTATTTTGCGATTTTGGATCAATACTAAAACACACACACACATACACACATAGATATTAGGATACAATCATACAAACGATGTAAATAGTGAAGTAAACGAAATGTATGATCAGGAAGAACTAAAGACAAAAAAAAATCAAACAAACAATCGGTATTTCATCTCGTCGATTTTAAGTTGAAATTGAATACCATCGTCGATTTTAAGTTTTAAAGTAGAAGCCGTTTTAGAGGGTTTGACTTGCTTCGAAGTGCGAACGATGGGAGAGGCGAGAGGTACGACAGAGTAATCGTCGATTTGTGTTGCTTCGAAAGTGCGAACTGCGAAGTGCCGTCGATCAGAGTTGTCGTCGGTCCGATTTTGGGAGAGGTGGGAGCCTGAGAGGCGACCGGCGAGACTGCGAGTGCGAGAGACGAGAGGGTTTAGGGTTTTCAACTTTACACTTTTCAATTTTGGGGAGAGTGATGTGCAGTGTAGGCTGTATCGGCAACAAAGTATTCAACATTTTAAAAATTAAAATGATTAAATTAATTTTATAAATTTATATATAAACAAATAATTTAATAGGCAATATAATTTTATATTAATTAGTATTTGTATCGGTTTATATCGGTTCGGTTCGGTCGGTTGGTATATCGGTTTGGTTCTTATCGGTTATGGACCATCATCCAAGAACCGAACCGATCCAATTGGATGTCAAAATTTTCGATCCGATCCAATTACAATTGGATATCCAATCATTGTCGGTCGGTTCCTATTGGATCGGTTGACTTTCTGCACACCCTATTTACACTTTAAGCAGAATAGCAGCAGTGAAAACGCAGACTAAATGGTGGAACTTGACTAAACCCCTAAATCGGTCTCATCGTCTAGGAGAGTCGATGTGATTCGCTTCATTGTGTCTCGCCTTGATTTTCATGAACACAAGAACATCAAGAACATACAAATTTATTCAAAAGCAAATGTTATACAAAACTCATGTAAATAAAAAACCCTAAATCTAAATCAAATTCCTAATCAAAATTAAAATGTTTGAACAAGAAAAAACATCAGAACACACTGTGATTCCAGAATAGTAACAAAAAACCCCTAATTGATCAACGTGAACGTGGTTGTTCCAGTGGTGAGGTTGTTTCGGTGGCAAGCCTCGTCGGTGGTTCTAGACACGTTACAAAAAACCAAAAACAATCACGAAGATACCTAGATTGATGGTTCCACCTCTAGATTGTTATGTTTCTAGGCTTTCGTATCTCGGTCTTCACATATAAAAGGGCTGCTAGTTGATGTGCATTGAGATCGATCAATTTTGGCTAGTTAACAATAAGTAATGACTTTCCTTGTGAGAGCTCGGTTTTTATTACGAAGGCTAATTTGACGAACATCTAGATCGATCAAATATGTTGTCCAATGGGAAAGAGAGACGAGCAAAAGATAAACTAGTGGGGAAGGGGTGTGCAACTGTTGTATTAAATTGATTTTATACATAAAAATCATACATAACTCAAATACAAGAACACTATTGTTAAACAGTTCAAATTCAATAAAATTAATTTAATACAATAATTGTAAGACAATGTCATATTACATTTTTATCTCTCATGCATACATCACCATTGATATAAATTTTTGAAAAATGCTACAAGACTTACTTTAAAAATAAATCGGTTTTGAGGGCAATGTTACCCTTGGATATAGGACACATAGTTAGAATAATATTATCTTGCAATTAATATATAACTGGATCTTTAAAACTAATTAAGATCACTACCGAACCTTTGAACATTAATGAAGGCATGAATATGTAATATGTTTTGAAAATATTGTCAAGTAATATCATAAAAACCAATCAATTTTTGTGACAACAAATTTGTCTATCATGTTTACTAATAAATAACAATTCTTAATAGGCAATTCAATTCTTCTATAAAAACAAACCCCCTTCCACGGGATAGCATAGGCTCCAGATAATATTGATAAGTGTCAATATTGGTTCTTATTTTCTTTTGGCAAAACCACTCTCCCATTGGCACCACCGTGCGTCGGTAGATACCCACCATCACCAACGTCAAGTTGCGTATGAAAATATTACTATATATTATCTTTCATTTTCTTAGACAACAAATTGTGTTATATTTTGATTATTGTAGTTATAATATTTTCAGCAAAACATATCAGAGATGATGACAACTCCTACAACATGTGTTCTTCAAATTGTTTCATTCGATGGCTGTAAAGGATGCATAAGAAAAGTACAAAAAACATTTCGTAAACTTAGAGTTATATCCTGGAATATGGGGGACGAGATTGGAAAACTCGAAGTCTTAACTATCGAACACCCGAATGTGATTCGAGATGCTCTTAGACGTAAATTCCCGAAAAAGACTATCGTTTTGATACAAGATTCCAGTCCTCAAAATCCATCCTCTACGTATATTACTCCTTCAGTAATTCCGAATCATAATGCTGCAATTGACACATACAATATAGCATCTGAAGCCAAGGGATTAAAGAGTGTATGGTTTAAGCAAATGATATTGTTGAAAGTATGTTTTTATTATCAATCTTCACATTTATTTGTGTTTATTTGTCATATATTTTTTGTAGGGAAGTTGCTGTATTATTTGTTGATTGTTGGAGGGCTTAAACTGTCATTTCCCAATACTTCTAGATTGGAGCTCGCTGAAGTAAGAAAAAGGGTGGTGGTGTAAATAGGAAGGAATGGAGCTGCTATCAAGGCGCCAGAAGTGGTATTGCTCCCCCTCATACTTCAAAATAAAATTTGATACAGTCTCAAACCTCAATTACTCACATGAAACTTTATTTATTCATATCAAATTATTCTTTTTCTTCCATTACAAACACTACACCAAATATCACTTAGGCAACAAATGAAAAATGTTGCTTAAGAGGGGTTTATATGTTGCCTAAGTCTTGCCTAAGCAATGTTGCATAAGAACTTAGGGGGAGTTTGGTTCGCTGGATTCCGCCGGAATCTGGTGGAATTGGAATGGTCAATTCCATTGACCGAATTCCGTCGTGCTGTTTGGTTGCCAAGGGAATGGAATTGAATTCCATGAAATCCTTAGATTAAGGAATTGGTCATTCCATTTGAAAATGAATGGAATTGAATTCCATTCCATCATGGTTTTTCAAAAAGACAAAAATACCCTCCAAACATTTTCTAACAAAATTAAAACCCATCAGATGTGGATTTGGTTTTCTCTCTCTCCTCTCCTCTCTCCTCTCCTCTCTCTCTCTCCTCTCTCTCTCTCTCCTCTCTCTCCTCTCCTCTCTCTCTTTCTCTCTCCTCTCTCTCTCTCTCTCTCCTCTCCTCTCTCCTCTCCTTTCCTCTCTCTCTCTCTCCTCTCTTTCCTCTCTCTCTCCTCTCTCTCTCTCTCTCCTCTCTCTCTCTCTCGACATTTAAAATAAATAAATAAATAAAAATAAAAGAAAGGGTATTTTTGTCATTTTTCAGAATTCCATTCCAATTCCTTTGTAAACCAAACAGACATATTCCAATTCATTTGACTGATTACATTCCATTCTTGCCAACCAAACAGTTGGTCAAACCTGAAAACATTTCATTCCAATTCCTTCCAGATTCCAATTCCATTGACAGATTCCATTCCATCAGAAATCATTCTGCGAACCAAACGCCCCCTTAGGCAACATAGGCAAACATCGTATGTTGCCTAAGCGGACTCCTTAAGCAACACACAACAGGTTATGTTGCCTATGAAAAAAACATATGTTGCACCCACCAAACACTAAGGCAACATTAGATTTATGCATGTGTTGCCTAAGATATCAACTTAGACAACATACTCTATTTATATTTTTGACCTTAGGCAACATAGAAACAAGAAAATAAGTTGCCTAAGATAATTTTCATTGATTTAAAAAAAATCATTATACAAGTTATTACATTTTCAACTACCTATATTTATTTATATTTTGACCTTAAGCAACATAGAAACAAGAAAATATGTTGCCTAAGATAACTTTCATTTATTAAAAAAAAAACATTATAAAATTAAGGCAACATAAGGGAAAATGTTGCTTAAGATAGTTGAAGCAACATATAATTTTTCATATGTTGCATAAGGTCTAACTTACATGTTGCCTAAGAGAAAACTTAGGCAACATATATTAGCCTTTGTTGCCTAAGCTTCTCTTAAACAACATAGCCAATTAGCATATGTTGTATAAGACAACATTTGGTGTAGTGAAATTCAAGTTTTCTAAAGTTTCTAAAATAAACAAGTTATTTTATTGAATACACTATAAATTTCATGTATTTGCAAATGGTTTTTCTTATTTACATGGTTATCTACACACATCTTGTAGTTGTTTATATAAATATAGACATAGTTACATTGTTTGGGTTACTCATGTTTTTCAACTCTTTTTTACAATCATTTTCAAGACAAATTAATTAAACACACACACACACACACACACTTATATATATATATATATATATATATATATAGTCGGGTTCAAACGAGAACAATACATATTTAAAAGAACACGGGAACTAACAAAATCATTAGTGATTTTACATTAACACACGAAAAAAGGACTTTGGCCGCGGCTTCAGGTCCGCGTGGCTTTTTTGCGCGTTAATGTAAAATCACCAATGATTTTGTTAGTTCTCGTGTTCTTTTAAATAATTATTGTTCTCGTTTGATCCTCCTATATATATATAGTGGAAGGATATTTTGCAACCCTTAAAAATGTTGTAACCCTTGCAACCCACATCTTAACCGTTGGATTCATGATCGACGGTTATTTTATTTTTATTTTTCTATTTTTTTTAATTAAAAATATTGGGCCCCATATCTATTGTAACCGCCGATCATGAATCCGACGGTTAAGATGTGGGTTGCAAGGTTTGCAACATTTTTAAGGGTTGCAAATTAAACAACCCATATATATATATAGGGTCAGGTTCAGGGGAAAATTTTCAAAAAAATGGAAAACTGAAGAAAATATTTGTAGTCCTTCCTCTAGACGACATTCACTTGTGCATACAAGTAATTTGTAACATGCACAAGTGCGCAATTCACTTGTGCATAAAAACAAAAAAAAACATAATTTACTTGTATGCACAATTACATACTGTTCACATGAAAGACTACCAAAGTGTTCTTCAATTTTTCATTTTTTTGAGGTTTTCCCCTGAACCTCTCTCTCTCCATATATATATATATATATATATATATATATATATATATATATATATATATATATAGAGAGAGAGAGAGAGAGAGAGAGAGGAGGATCATACGAGAATGACATCAATTTAAAAGAATAAAGGGACAATTATGGACCAATCATAATTAAGAAATTACTAATTGTTTATTTTAATAAAAAAATATTTTAAAAAGGGTAAAAACGTAATATTTCATTGTGAATAATTTAGGATAGTATATCACTATCCCAAATTCATGCCATTCTAATAGTAATCCCAATCCAATTCGAATCCAAATCAAAATTGATATAAATCTTCTATTCATGGAGGCTTTGATTGAACCGACCATGGAGGCTGTGAATACATCGTCGGAGAAGATGAGGCAGCGGCAGACAGTTAGTGTGAAAACGGTGACCAGAGGTAGGACGCTAAAGTGAAGATGGTGGCTTTGAATCGTCTATTCAAAAGTCAAAATTGATATGAATCGTCTATTAATGGAGGCTTTGATTGAACAGAACATGGAGGCTGTGAATACACCGACCATGGAGGTTGTGAATACATCGCCGGAGAGTTGGTGTGAAAATGGTGACCGTAGGTAGGACGCTAAAGTGAAGACGATGGTCGGAGTTTTGCCACCGGTGATGAAGAAAGTGAAGAAGATGGGGAGTAGGTCTGAATCTTGTTTTTTTTTTCGAGGTTGCATCTGGGTATACATGTTTCCAGAATTTCAAATGGGTATACATATAATTGTTAATAGTATCACAGGTGATTTTAGTTGGTACATACATGATTATTAATTTTTTCAAGTTCAATCACATATGATGTTGTAATGGTTGGTATAGTTTAGCATCTTGTCTTATTTCTGAATAGTATAATCATTTATGATTTACCAAATTTTCTATCGGTATGTTTTTTGTTATCTGTGGTTACACTAGTATTGAATTGGAAAGAATGATTATCTTCAAGATATATCACACAATCATATGTGATTTTACTACAACTTATTTGAAAAGAATTATTTTGGATGATGCATCTTTGAATCATATGTGATTCTACAATGTAACAACCCAAATTTCAAACCAAAACATAATATAATATAAATCAAATGCCAAAGGTCTACATTCGCAAAGACCAGAATTTAAACAACGAATGTTTTGGCTACAACCGAGAGTTACTAAATTTAAACAGCAAGCTAAACTAATTCTTCACTCGAGTCTGCTACCGCTCTAAACCTTCTCTTTTCCTTTCCCCGAAGCATTTCCCACGTTTCTTCCTGAAAATGGGTTTTTAAGGTTTGAAAACGAGGTTTAGACTGTAAGGTCTAGTGAATTCCTGACAAACGTTAATAATACACAAAGACAACAGTTGCAACGGTTTATAATTAATAACAAATCCCAACTTTGATGCAATGCAATAATTTAACAAAGTAAATTATTTATTTGTATACAACATCCCAAACGGGTAACAAAATGATCAGTTGAGTCCCAAGTTACCATCATCATGTGCGCATTCACGATCGGGGCCCAAGCAGACTCCCCTCTCGTATCGGGGCCCAAGCAGACTCCCCGCTCACACCGGGGCCCAAGCAGACTCCCCGTCTACATGTGAAGGAAACGAATTCCATACACATTAGTGGTGTGAGATTTCCGTACTCGCCACAAATTCAACAATTACCATATCGAGACATTTAACGCAGAGGTTCGCATATATAATTTCATGATAATCATATAACTTGCGAGAATATTTTTAAAAACACAACATTAGTTAATAACCGAATCTCATGCATCCCAGTTTCAGTTTAGAAATAACCATTTAAAAGAAATTATAAGATTGAGGTGCTAGAAACTCACCTGATTCCTGCTTCCATAAAATCTTGCTTCCTCCTCAATTCTTCGAATTACACACAAAATGAACTTTTCTCCTTAAATGGGTTTTCTTCTCTCAGCCGTCACCAACAATAAGGAAAAGAAAAGAAGCTTTTAGGGTATTGTAGCTTTATCTCCAAACTTTGATTTATTGCCCCAAAGACCCCTCTCAAGTTAACTTTATTTCCCAAGGACCACAAACTCTAAAACAAATAAATAACTTACAAATTTTGGTCTTTACAACTCTCCCCCCTTATAAGGATTCCGTCCCCGGAATCTCTTCCTCGAAAATGAGGATGCTTGGCTCATGGTTTTGCAACATACTGAAGTTCGAGGTTTCATAGACAACTTCACCTTCTTATAGGAAGAACTTTACTAAAGTCAACGCCACAATAACATGAATTCTCATCTAAGAACAACCACTTACTTGCCAAATTAACACGAAGCCATTCTCGGATATCATCCCAAAGATCACTGATGAGAGTTCCTTTATTAAGCGACACAATTTCTTAATATCGCCCATAAATATGACTTGTGTTTAACACCTATACCACTTTTACATATAACACAACATCGATTACTAAAACTTTGATGATAACCAATTTATCTGTACTATGCACATATCGACCAAAATATCATTCCCACATATTCCTTCCACACTTTCACTACCCGAATAGTCCGTCGACAAGTTGAACAAGTCCCAAACACATAACAAACTACCATTGAACCCATCTATCACCCATAGCCTTCCAAGTTTAATTCTGGTTTCATTTACCTTACAATAGGAGCGATACTTTTTCACAAAACTAGTTTAATTTGCACGACATTAAACACAATGCCCACTCGGAATGTTCATCGAACTAATACTTACTCACGTCCGTCGATTTTTTTTTCCTTCCGAGCATCTCATTCAACCACTTTTACCATGTCTTCCTGAAAACATAGAATACACACACTTTCAAAAAGAACTTACTAACAGGCGCACTCTTTAGACCAACCACCTGGATTTGATTTTCCCACACTTTAACTAGCACATACACAGAAGCTCTTTTTCTCCTATACTCACGAGGAGTTCATATGCACGTCAAATGACACCTTTTAAACATACTCCACATTCTTCCGTTTTACCAGACGAATTTCCTACTTTCGGTTTACTCACCTATTAAGACATACCCACTTCACCTTCCCATGCTAGCCCGAAGCACTGATTCCCTTCATTTACGTACCCGATTTCGCCATAATTCTCACTTGAGGCATTCATTTGGGTCATTACGAAACAATACCCGATGCTCAACATATCATGCATCACTCACTCTCCAAACATAGTCGACCTGTCCACTGAGATTCATCTACACCCAATGTATACTTCAACATACCCATATAAACTTCAAATCTACACAAAGTATCATAACTTAATCACATAGGACGTTCTCCTCGACATTCGATTAGAATACGAGACCCTCACCTAAATCTCAACGCGACCTAGAAGAACACAAGTTCTTCTTTTAGGTGGTCACCAATCACCACTCACCCTTAAAATCTCAAAATAACAATAACGTAACCCCCAGATTAAACGTACTTGCCAACTTTGAATCTTTCTATAAAGAATCTCTAGACATGGATTTACACCTCCGCTTATCCCACATTACAACAACATTTCACCACTCAACATAACGACCACCCGTTATCACCTCGGTGACTTACACGCCTGCCTTGGCGTAAGATGCCACTATTTTGCCATACAACTAATACACCGAGTTATCACACCATAACATAATCCTCCCGATCATCTTTACATACATATCCTTTACCATCTTATTCGTAACAACCACTACACAATTACAGGTAAACAAGGTCATATCCCGACTTTGTCTTCCCAAATTTAGATTAACCACGAATCACGATCACCCAATCCACTCAAATAAGTTCCGGATTCTTGTTAGCTCAACGCGATCTTCAAGAAACAAGTTTAGGTAATCGAAGAGGATAAGACGTCTTCCCTTGCCGATTGATATAATCGATGTGCACTCACTTCAGCCGTGCGATATCCTTCTTTCCCATACCGATAACCATCCTCATAAGAAATCACCCCTTCACACTACGATCTCTTTGCATTTCAGCACTGATTTCACATGGTCTGACGCAAAAGCAAAGTATACATTTCTACCGAAAGACCTCATACAACCTTGGGAGAATAACCACAATAAAGGTACTCCTCGAATTCTCATTTACCTGAACGACCTCAACACTGGATATTTCAAACGGTCGCAAATTTCGATATTTACTAATAGAAGGTGATGTTTCAACAATTTCCCCAACAACCGAGGATTCCAACGGAATCTATTTCTCCCAACGCTTCGTTACTCACTTTATACTCACAGTCCTTGCTTGATGAATTCATTAACATTACTTAGTATGTAGTCTTGCTACAAGACCACATCAACTCTCAGACTCAACGTCGATAACCTTTCATCATAAAACTGCAACGTTACTTATTATCATACTGCTAAAAGGAACGTCTGAACAACTTCACAATTCACCCCAGACGTAAACACTCACCAACAACCACACCCCAAATTACTGCACCAAAGTCTATGCTACCACCCTAAGAAGTTACCAACAACGACATCTGTAATCCATTATCCACCACCCTTCTCTAACGGACACACTAGAGTCATTATCCGATCATAAACGGCTCCATCGTCGATCTAACCCTTGAAACATTTCCATAATTTTAATTGTAATATCCTCCACGACCTAGCGAGTTAATAGCCTCCATGCATGATAACACAATAATTGAAATCGTTTTGCACTTGGAAAAAGATTTTAAGAGTACTACACCATGAAATAACTTGTGTATGCAAGAAGCAAACCACCATTGGTGAATAGTCCAGCATAAGGATCTCAAGGATCCTTCCCACTATACCCCGTAAAAAGGAATATCACACCGACCACCCAAGCCAATATTGATGACAACAAAATGTATGCAATGAAACTCTTTTATGTGACTTGAAAAATTCTAAGCATCGTCGCCCACCCCGAGTGAGTTAATCCGACCTCCACACTCATGGATGTGACAACGACATGCCCATACCGATTTCCGTTATGAAAACTATGTAATGAAAAGTTGCCATGACCGTCACATTAAGAGTTAGCCCAACAAGAAAGAGATGAAATAGCTCACCAACTATTGAATTCAAAATTTTCATTTTGCGACATAAATAATTTTGCAATTTTTTTTAAACAGAGACTACACTTTTGCCTGTGTTGCATTAGCTTCCAAACAAAACCCAACTCACACATAAATGATTTAATATGTCGTGACTTATACTATCCATTAAAAACACAATGCATGAAACTTATTTTACAAATGAAGGCTATTCACTCCAATAGGGTCATCCGTTAGCATTCTCACTGTTTCCCATTAACACCCTGCTTTTGACCCGAAGGTCGGATTTTTCAATCTTATAACAATTTTCAATACAGGTTCTTCCTGCATACTCGCTTATTCCTGTCTCATCGCTCTCATCCCGACCGTGAGTTTGCAAAGTACCCGATTCCAAAACTTGGATTGTAAAGATTACAAGAACCACTTGCCCTTCATTGTATTCTTACTCCATACTTCAAATTAACATCGATACCTTTCTCACACAATCAAACCACCCCACTGCTTAATTGATGAGCCCAGAGTTTACTGTTTTCACCCGATCCTGAATTTAAAAATTCAAGATTCAAACACACTTCTTCTTTTACGCAGACTGAGCGATACCTCAAATCTCAAATACAGAGTTTCATCAGAAATTAAGAGCATACATACATAATGTACTTCTCTATTGAACCTTCATAGTCCCACTTTTAGCTAGTTCACCGACACTTCGAACACAACTCCTTCCTATAAGTATCAACAATTACTCCAAAATTATTCTCACTCAACCAATCAAATCCTTGCCAATCACTTGCCACGCACTACCACATTCATCGATCCGCTCGACATGACAACAACTACTAAGGACACATAAAGAAACACACATCCCACCTAGCATGATAAGGTCATTTAAGCACGTACATGTACCTGTAAATTTGCAATTACACTGGCCAGGTGTAATCCCAAATTTACCTTACATGACAGTCCTCGATACCTTATCATCATCGCTCCTAGAGTGAACTTTCCCAGGCATCCTATCTCTCGGTTGAATTTCCTAAGTTCTCAGTTTAAGTCTAGGCCCATCCGGTCACCTAAATCTCTTAAACTATGGCTCTGATACCAAATGTAACAACCCAAATTTCAAACCAAAACATAA